>JARJIL010000005.1:38381057-40934390 GCA_038502395.1 Dittrichia graveolens
GGACTTTAACAAGAGCTCTTTAGCTAGACGGAGCTCTTCCTCCACATGCTTTATATATGCAAGCTGGTCTGGATCAGGTACTACGCCTCCAGCATTATTCTGAGAGCGTTGGTCTTCTGCTTGGTGAGGCATATGAGAAGCCTCGTCTTCTAACTCTTTGAGTGCTTGCTCAGTGTTTGCTTTATCAGCAGACATCTTTACTTTATCTTAACTCTTCAATATAACATAGAAGAGTAATCAGTACTTTATCATACTTTCTCATCATATCTGACAAGCTATACTATAGCAAGTCATAATCATGTAACTCTCATACTCAATCCCCCCCAAAGGAACACTTATTATGGTCGGGCCCTTGTTTGAGATTGAATACTCTTGCAAGTACCCAATTCCCTCAAACTTAGGCTCTGATACCTACTTGTAACACCGGCTTTGCACATACTAGATTTTAGAAAAAATTTACGTTTTTAAACAAAGTGAACTTAATCACGATTAATTAACATTAAGAAGCGGAAATATTTACAACAAACTTGTTTCAGTATCTAGTGTTACTCTACAATAACCGACCATAATGTACTTATTACAACAAAAGTGTTCCAGCAAAATATCCAAAGGCAGGGGACCCGGCTCACAAGGCAATCTAACTTCGATCTGCAAAAGTAGTTAACATGGCACCGTTAGATACACTTAGCTAGTGAGCACATACTTAGCATAAGCATCATTAGAGTAGAACATGCATATCAGGAATGAGCATACAATGCTATCCTATCACATTGTGGTGTGTTTACACGATCGGTATAAGTTGTTTCTTGCAGGATATCTAGTCCTGCTCAACACCAATACACCCCGCGCTGGTGAGGGAGCATAAAGCAGTCCACTAAGCATCGTTAACGGAACCAGAGGCTCCTTAGGTAGCTCAACCATTTCTGACTGATTAACCCTCATGATATAAGGCACGGCGGTTCTGCAGAACCTACGATTCGGAATGTTACCTCAAATCACCGTTAAATCCCGAATCTCCCGATCAAGGGTCCCTGGGATCCAGCTAACCGGCTGACCTTAACCATGCTTGCATATGTTCGCGAACACATACACATATCTTGATCATTTACTTAGCATGCATATTCATTTACTTCTCTTAGCACACATTTACATTTAGTTACTTCTTTATGGATCCAATCTGGATCCCTAGCATACATATCATCATATCTTTACTTAACTGATTCATTTAGAATCAGTAACATGCATAGCATTTACTTAACTAAGCGGTTCCAGTTCTGGATCCCGCTGGCATGCACTTAACTTTATACACAACAAGTATTTAGCATGGCATTGTACTTTAAGTAACATGGCAATTCTTATTCATTTAATTAAGAGCACAAGTTCACTCAAATCACTTAGCACATAATTCTTCCTCTATTGAGGCTTATGGAAGTCGGTACTCACCTAAGTGGCTTAAACAGATAGTTATTTAATTTCCTGCCTTGTCTAGGGTATCAAGTTCACCTAGAACATTAGAATTTACATTAATTATCTTAACATAATTAGAATAGCTACAAAGCCAACAAAGGAAATCCCAAAATCCTGATTCCACATAAATCCGACAGACTGTCGGATTACATGAAATCCGACACTCGAGGGAAATCCGATACTTTGCGAAATCCGACACTCATCGGATTTCAACACTTATGAACTTGGAAACTTTGACACAAAGTTGGAAATCCGACCTTTAATCGGAATCTGACACTTTTGTCAGAATCCGACACTTTTAAAGGAATCCGATTCTTTCGGATTCAACTTGTAAATCATACATGAACTCAAGGAAATCCGATACTTATCGGATTTAGAACAATAACTCGGATTTAGAACAATAACTCGGATTTAAACTTGGTGTGGATTTCGACACTAGTAAGTCACAGAATCTGACACTTATCGGATTTGGGCAACATGCAGATTTGGGCAACTAGCGGATTCCGACACCTTCATGTCTCGGAATCTGACAGTTTCAACCCAAAAACCGCCATCTTAATTTATGGCTTATTTTCTAGAATTCCATTCATCGTTTATACATTTTTACATTCTAAAAACATCCATTTTCGTTGGTATTACTTTGAAAACACATCAAACGCGCATAATAACACCAAACAACCAAAACCCACTTGCAAAGTAAGCCTTGAATGTTCTAAGTGGTGTTTTGCAAGGATTTGAGGATTTAATCATGTTTTATACATAAATCTCATCTCATATCTATTAAATATTTAACAAAACATAATCTTTACCTTTGCTTGGAATTACAATACCAAATCCTTTGACTTCAAGAGAATCCGAAAACAAGAGAGTGGAGAGAATCCAAGAATCCGAGAGTTAGAGAGAAAACCAAGAGTTTGAGTGCTTGTGTGTTTACTTCTTGTAACTTTGACCATATTGACTTTTCTTAATACATATATATGTTTCGCAATCCAGAGGCACCGCCTCTAGATTTCTTCTTATTCTTTTTCTTTTCTTTAATTTAACTTACATATATACATATACACACAAAAACACACAACACACTATTATACATGTGTATATATACAATTAACTTTTCATTAACATGGTTAACTTACAGGTTTACTAACTTAATTACACATCTAACAGCTAGACCCAAATTGAGGATGTTACAGTGTCAGATTCTAAGGTACCGGATTTCACCACTCTCGGATTTCCACACTCAGTTTTCATCATCTTCTCCACAATCCGATAACTTCAAACCTCCCATGAATCATTCTCTCCGATCAAACAATTCATATAAAAACTTACTAAAACATACACAAACATGTTTTAACATGCCATCATGCATCATAAACACCTTTAAATCATATATTCACTTGAAACATACAAAACCCACTAGCCAAGGTTTCTATCATGTTCATACTTGGGTGTTTATAAACAAAATCCAACATATTGATATTCAAAACCGTAGCATGTTAACATGAATCACGATTCAAGAAGCATAGAAGAATCAAACAAACCTTAAACTTGAATCTACCAAATCAAATCACCAAATCTGATAGTTTTCTTCTTCTTCTTGCTCTCGGTTTTCACACAATTCACACACACAAGTAATCTTCAAAGTGAAGAAATTTTCACTAAACCCACATATATATGTGTTGAAAACATAAGCAGGAGGTGGCATGTTAAAATCCTCTTAATCACATGCACACACACAAAAATCCGTATATATATACACATATAGATACCTACATATAATCAATTCATTAATTATTTAATTAATTACTTAAACAAACAATTAATTAAATCTATCAATTAATAATACACATATTAACTTACCAAAGCCTACGTATCTACTAGGCCTAATCTCAGGATGTTACACCGGCCAACGTTAGCCAAAACACAACTTTATTTTATTGTACACCGGGAATTTTAAAAGATATAAATGGTTTTAAAAAAGTAAAAATAGCCTTACAAACTAAAGGATATAAAAATTACGAAGGAAACAATACAATAATAAATATATGAGTACTAGGAAAGGCAAGCAAAATATGATGAGTGAAGTATAAAGTAAACATTGAAGGAATAGTCTCAAAATAGTCAATACTATAGACTCAAAATCAATATAGATAATAGATCCATTAAAATAGATCCGGAAGAATTAGCAGGATTAGAATGGCATTAGATGATTTAAATGAAGAAAAATGAAGTATTAATACCTAAAAGAAGTTACATATATGAAGACCCATATGGAACACAATGTCTAAGAGTTGTAGACTTCAAAAAAGAAATACCTAAAGAAGAGAACGAAGCACAATATAATTCGAAGGTTCCTCTACTTGCCTTATGGCCTCCTTTCGCTTGATGTATGCTCTTGCTCTTTCCATCATCTCGTCTAACATCTTTGGCATTTTATTGCAATACTACTCTACCAATTATTTGCGGTTCATTACATGTATAAAAGCTAAAATTTTCATTGTCTCGTCTAGCCACCAATTTCTAGACATTCCTTAAGGTACCTCCCCATGAAGGACTATAAATTTTTAGAGTTTCTTGCTTGATGTGGTTGATCTCCACGGGTCCCTTGTGTGCCTTCTCTGCCTCATAAAGTTGGCTAGGAAGCGTATTCACTGATCCTTAAGGGGGTTCCAAGGATCCGCTAGGGTGGTGTTCAAACAAAATTCTCGTTGTCCGAACCAAGGTTTGGGACCACTGCTCTACTTCTGCCGCTCCTTAAAAAAACTTTAGGTGAACCTTTGAATCAATTATTCCCTCATATGTTTTGACATTACTAGGCATCTTTATCTTCCCTAGGAACTGCAACTGAGCTATCCTCTTAAAGAACTTGGTGTTTTAAATTGGACACTAAGGTCGGGAGAGGTCATCTTCTTCCAGTTCTTCAGCCTCCTCTTCCTCAGGTATGAGACTTGCGAAGGTCCATCTAGGTTGCTCCATTCGCGTTCCTACAATTTGAGAACAATGTCGTGCGATAGGTACCTAAACAAGAGTGTCATAGTGGAACAACGTGCGCCCAAGTTGCCCCATCTGGTTCAAAGCCTCCTGACGTGGTCTTGTGGAAGAAGCTCCAGCTATGTATCCTCGTTCCTTCTCAAGGGTTAACCTTGCTTGCAAATCATCAAAATGAAGCTCGGTTTCATGATCTTCCAATAATTCCATGATAAGTTGGTAGTTTCTCTGGACTGAGTCTCGGGTGACTCAGCTCTTACTCCCGAAGCTGATTCTTGTGTCTGGTGTCGTTTTGGTTGGAGGTTGAACATATATGATAATTGAGTCTGTCTAAAGACTATTAGGGGTGATGTTTTGGATGATACTGTTAGTCCCAGATTGAGTGCACAACAACAAATGTTTGTAGAAGGGGGGGGGGTTGAATACAAACTTTAGCTTTTAAAATTTAAAGACACACTGATATACTTTTATATAATTCTTATTGATATTGAATCAAGAATTACCTGTAATAGAAGCGGAAATTCTAAGTACAATAAAAGGTGGCAATCAATTCGTCTAACACATAGACAAACTAACTCTAAAACAACTAATGTGTATAGAGTGTTCAACACATGAACAAGTTTGATTCTACACAATGCTTAAACTCTACAAATTTCTCAACTGATGAGATTTTCTTTCTGTGGAGTAGAGACTTCACTGTGTTGTATTTTGCATGTTCACCATGCATGAGTATATATAGAAATCTTGGTGTATCCGATTTCATGAAGGTAGGAGACAAATAGGATGTGGAAATATAATATTTTATTTCTAAAGGTAGTGGGTGAAAAGTAAAGTTACTTTAATCAATAGATTGATAAAAGTAATTGTAAAAGTGCAACCCACTCACAATATAAAATATTAAAACCCACATCTACTGTCGTGTAGAAGTTTCTTTCCCTTTCCATGCTTGTACTTTAATCAACACCATGCTTCTATTTGATTTGACTTTACCAAGTATGGGATTGCCAGCCATACTTAGTTGTTTGAACAAATCTTCAAGATCTTCGTCTGTTTGAGGTATCATTATCGTTTTCCAGAGGATAACATCAAACCTTTTTATCTCATACTTGATCCAAAAAGTGAATTTTTACTTTTACAAACAATGATCTAAGGCATAATAGAGCAACACATGTTCTGCCTTTTACATATGACTTACAATCTGAAAAGATAGTGCAGATTTGACATTTTGCATGACTCAGCTAACAGATTGTACTAGGAACTCTGATATTCACTACTCAGTTAACAAAACATATCAGTTGATCACTTTTTGCTAGGACTCATTTGATACATATTGCTCAGCTGATCATATAGATGCTCAGCTGATCAATAGTAAGCTTAGGAGGGCATAAGCTCATGTATTTGTATGATCAGTTGATCAAGAATGCTCAGTTGATCATTCAAATACATTAGTTTATGTGGAGAGATGACTTGTGTAAGAGAAGACTTACTTAGCTGATGCTCTGGGCTTCAGCAAATCCATTTGTTCACTCAGCTGATGGAGTAGCTGAGCAAAGTCCTTGCTCAGCTGTTGGTGTAGGCACTCAGCTGATCAACTTTCTTCACTCAGCTGATGGTTTATTTTCCTCAGCTGATGGTCTTCTTTACTTGTTTTCTTCATCTGATGCTCTTTGGCTGATATCCCTTGGTTGATACATTGAGTAGGATCTGATGCTCAGCTGATTGTTCCATACTTAGCATATTTTTACATAAACTGATTCAAACAACACATGTTTGAATCCTTTCTAAGTCATACTGAATGTAGGTTTTGGTTATCATCAAATTCTATGTTTTAGGATACGAAGATTTGATTATTAGGGTGAAGTGATTATCTCCCCAACAATCTCCCCCTATTTGATGATGACAAAACCTTTTTCTTTTTGAAGAATCAGTTTGACTTCGAATACAAAAGATTTCAACTTTTAAGTACATTTGGCTACCTAGCTATCTGTTTTTGGTATCTTTACTTGTTTTCTTCATCTGATGCTCTTTGGCTGATATCCCTTGGTTGATACATTGAGTAGGATCTGATGCTCAGCTGATTGTTCCATACTTAGCATATTTTTACATAAACTGATTCAAACAACACATGTTTGAATCCTTTCTAAGTCATACTGAATGTAGGTTTTGGTTATCATCAAATTCTATGTTTTAGGATACGAAGATTTGATTATTAGGGTGAAGTGATTATCTCCCCAACAATCTCCCCCTATTTGATGATGACAAAACCTTTTTCTTTTTGAAGAATCAGTTTGACTTCGAATACAAAAGATTTCAACTTTTAAGTACATTTGGCTACCTAGCTATCTGTTTTTGGTAGCTCTTTTTATTTTGAACCTTGTTCTGTTTTTGGTTTCTTTTCTAGTGTTCCATTTTGTTCTGTTTTTGTGGAATCCTTTTCTGTGTTGTACCATTTTGTTCTGTTTTTGTGGTATCTTTTCATTTTTCCATTTTTATATGTCTTTGATTTTCTGATATACATAAACATCACTTGAAATAACAGAATAAAGAAATGTACAAAAGTATTTACAGAGATTAACTACTAACTAACTAGTCTATAATATACAATCAACTAGATATCAACAAATCTTCAGAGTTAGATCAGTCTTCAATCATCCCACCATGGTTCTTCTTTTACTTCAAAGTCTTTGGCATGGGGATTAGCTTCAGCTAAGACTTCACATTGGGCTTGTACAAGGGCTTCAAAATGTTCATTTCCAGTTCTGCCTCTTGTAGATATCCTTAGCCCAAAGAGAAACTTCTTGCTAGCTTTGTGGATTTCAGACTGTCTAAAGAACCTCCAAGTGCCAACTCTATCTAGAAAGAATGAACCTTCAATAGGCATAACTATAAACTTGTACAGCTCAGGGGTGATGTTCAATGGCAGAGTTGTGTTGAGACCCTCAAAATCAGATAAGTATTCATGCTGGGGTAGTACCTCTGTTAGCTCAAATGGTTTAAAAGGTTTGGAACCTTTCCTATGAAGATTATCAACTGTGTGCACATGTCTATAATAGTCATCTGGAGTGAAGGCCCTTTGTGACATAGCTAGAGCTATCCAATTTTGAATTTTCTGAATGAATTGAACTTTGATCTTGGATTTGGATTTGAAGAGAAGGTACAGGATCTCAACTAACTCTGTGAACCTATAGATATGACACCTCTCAAAGGATACAACTTCACAGCTGATGAAGTTGTTCTGCCTTATAGCTTTGAGGTAGGGTTCACCATCACCTTTGTGGACAGTGGCTCTTGTGATTAGAGTTGGTTATGTTCTTTAGTTTCTTAAAATGTTAATCCTTTCTCTGAAGCTTTGAAGCCTTTGTTGACTTAGATTGTAGGGAGCAGATAGATCAAGGTTGAAGAGGGTTTTGATGGCATCCGCATGAGATCTAGCTTTAAGCAGTTCAGACTGAGATTTCTCCCTTGCTAATTTGTGTTGAGCAGCAGCTTGATTTTTAACTTGTTCTTGTTCTTGCTGATATGCTAGCTCCTTGGCTTGGTAGATCTCTTCAACTAGAACACCCAATGCTTGAGCCATTTAGGCATTTTCCCTTTCGTCTTGTTCTTTAAGTGCAAGCTCCTTTGCATTTGTTCATCTGCTTCAACTTGCTCAGATGCCATTTTCTATTTGCCTTTGTCTTTAGGAGTAGAGGTTGAAGCCTTTTGGACTGATGGAGTTGATTGAACTGGTGGAGCAGATGGTTTTGAGCTCTGTCTTCTTCTTCTGAGGATGTCAGAGAGTGGAGTATCATCCTCATCATCAGAATCAAACTCAATGGCTATTGGTGGAGAGCAACCCTTAACAACTTTCCTTCTTGGCTTTGGCTTGTTAGCCATTCTTTTTAATCTCTTTGGAAACCTTTGCTCCCCCTCAGAGGGTGCTTTTCTTTTGAGAGGAGGAGGAGCTGTTGCTTTGGATGCTTCTTTCTGCAAGATCTTTGTAGCAGTTTCATTATAGGCAGCATCCACTTCTTCAGAATCAGGATCATCCTCCCTAGATGAATTTGAGAATTTCTCCCCCTTTTTGGCATCATCAAAAGGAGGAGGGGAGTCACCTGTGGTTGGCTTTGGGGATGGGGTAGGGGCAGGGGTAGGTGTATGGGTTGAGGAAGGGGTATAGGATGGGGTAGAGGTAAGTTTAGATAGTTGAAGGAAGAGGTCATCCTTGAGATCTTTTAGGGCTTTCCACATTGAGAGATGAATCATCCTGGATTGTTCAGTAAGTTATCAAGGATGCCTTTAAGGTAGCAAGGCATGGGTAGGAGTTGTTCTGGGTTAGGGACAGAAATGTTTGGGTTTATTGGGCGTAGGGTTTGGAGTTTGGATAGTAGGTTTGAGATGGTTTGGTTAAGGGAAAAGATAATGGATTGAGGAAGGATGGGAATGGGTGATTGAGATGGGAGAAGGGTAGAGAGATGGTCTATTTTGGTTAGGATGGGGGTAAGATCAATGGGAGAGGCAGTAGGTGCAGGGGAGGGTTGGGGTGGGGTCTTGAGGGACTCAATGTCTTTTGCAAGTCTAGACATTTGAGTAGAGGTTTGGGTTTGGAAGGCTTGGAAGGCTTGGAAGGTTTGGGTTAGGTTATCAAGGTTTTGGTTTATGGTTTAGACAAGGGTAAGGTTTGGTGTTTGAGTAGAGGTAGATGGTTGAGAATTATAAGGGGTGGAGATAGGTTCAAAAAAGTTGGGTAAGGTTTGTGTCCCCTCATTTGAGCCTTGGTGTTTAAGCACAAACTCATTGGGAAGGATTGTTGAGCCTTGTACAAGTGGTTGGTTTGTACCACTAGCATTGGCAGGCTGTGCTTGTGTAAGAATTGAATTGATAAGAGGTGCAAGATAAGTGGATTGAGTGTGGGATGCACTCAATAATAGGGAATCCCTTATTGGATCCACATTCTGTTGTGAGAATGTGAATGGTATAGGCTGACTCAATAGTGGGATAGACACAATATGACCTTGGGTTGAGGTCTTGTCTTTCAATGAGATCAACCTGTTTGGAGGTTGTCTCAGATTGTGGTTTAGATCCCATTTTTACAGATGTATCCTGTTGTGAGGATACATCCACTAGCTTAAGGGTGGCAACATCCAATTGCTCCCCCTCAACATGAGGAAGGGTAATTGGAGTTAAGGTCAGAGGTGTGAATTGCACTCCCTCAAAGTGTTCATAATGAGTCACTTCTGGTGACCTTGTATATATGGGGCTACGAATTGGAGTAGAACTAGTGACCGCACGAGGTTCACTAGAGCTTGGTTGTTAGATTGGTGTATGGACTGGAGAGGAGGATGGGCTATCAAAGGTTGGGACTACCATTTGAATATCCTCCAAGGTGGAATCAGAACTATCCTTACCTTGGGACATGATGTGCCTGCTCCTGTCAATGAGGACTTAATACCATTGGACTGATAGGAGTTAATTCACCTCAGAAATTTCTTGTTCTTGGGCATCACCATCACCACCAAGAGGACTTAATACCATTAGACTGATAGGAGTTAATTCACCAGCATCACCATCACCAGAATCATCATCTTCATTATTAGTGCCAGTGTGACTTTCCTCAGCATCATCACCATCATTATCATCATTATTATCATCATCACCATCACCAACATTGGCATTATCATTTGCATCATCAATCAACTCTTGAATTTGGGCAGTGATTGGAGGACCTCTGTTTGCCTTAATAAAGTGGAATACCTTTTCACCCATGGAAGGGACAGGAATATGCTCTTGATGTTCAGTTAAGCCCACATAATCATTTTCTCCAATCTCCCTCATAACTATCAGGCTTAAGAATCGAATGTAGGGTACCTGAGACCTTGATGATTTCTTGTTTGTGCTCTGAGTGATTTTATCAATAAGATCAGAAAATATAACTTGAGCAAAGTCGATGTTTACTCCAAAGACTAGGGCATAGAGCACCAGAATCTCAGTTTGATTGATGAGATGGTGGCTTCCAGATTTTGGACCAAAACAACGTAGGACCACGTTGGCCAAATACTTCCACGGATGAGAAAGAGCAGAGACTTTTACTTAACCATGCACTACAGGTTAATTGTAGCCGATGGTTTGCAAAACGTTTTGAACTTCTGCTCTGGAGGGAAAAGCTGTGTAAGGTGGGAAGTGAGGAATACCAGTGGCCTCTCGAAGTGTTTCTGTGGTGACTTGGAGATGGTAGTTTCCTTGGGCTAGGGTGCAGTGGATGGTGTTGTCGTTTAGGTTGTAGGTTGCGGAGTACCATAGCTCACCAATAATTGTAGGGTATATGTAGTGTGGATTAGCAGTGAGACTATCGAACAAAGGGTGAGCCTGAAGAAACTCAACCATTGGCTCATAACCTTGATTTTCTCACGAGGCAGGGATGGTGGTGCAGAGTAGAATGTTGTTTGGAGTTATATTCATTGGTTGGTTAGGTGCAACATTCTCACCAGGGTTGATAACGGGGTCTAGAATATAGGTGGCCATTTGGTAGGGATGATGAACAGTGAGTATCGAAAGAGAAGTTAGGGTAGTTCTTTGTAGAGAGAGAGAGAGGGAATTTAGAGAGTTTGAACGGGTAAAGGTGAATGAGAGAGGAAGTGGGATATTTATGAAGGTTAGTTAACAGAGATCGCTAGATACTGACAAAAATTCTAACGGAAAACGAATTAATTAGCTATTAAATGAAATCTGACAAACGAAGTAAATAACTAGGGTTAAAAAGCAATAAATGAACGTAAAAAGTGAAAATTTACTAGGTGTTGAACCATCAGCTGATCATAGAAATGTATCAGCTGAGGGGTATCAGCTGATCATAGAAATGTATCAGCTGAGGGGTATCAGCCGTTGAAAAACAATCAGCTGATAGTAAAAATTTGGAGTATCAGCTGAGGAAAGTACTTAGCTGAGCATTTCCTTCTTATCTTAGGGTGATCAGCTGAGTAAGTTTGATCAGCTGATAGGTATCAGCTGACCATAGTTAATCAGTTTACACAGATTAAGTAAGACTTAGATATGCTTAAATAAGTAACTCATGATTTTCAACACTTATAAATTAACACAAACTAAATTACCACTATTCTAAACTAAAAATTAAGCATACCTAGTTTGGATATTAGGAAATTGAACCTTGCTTCATCTAATGGATTTGTGAATAAATCTACAAGTTGCAAATCAGTGTTGATGTAGTGCAAAGTTACCTTCTTCTTTTTCACATTGTCTCTGAGAAAATGATGTCTAATTTCAATATGCTTTGTCTTTGAATGCATGACTGGATTATTTGAGATGGAGATTGCACTTGTATTGTCACATGGAATTGGGGTGTCTTCAAACTGCACATCATAGTCAAGTAGTTGATTTTGTAACCACAAAATTTGAACACAACAGCTTCCTGCAGCAATGTATTATGCCTCCGCAGTGGATGTTGACACTGAATTCTGTTTCTTACTAGACCAACTAATCAATCTTCCTCCTAGAAGTTGACAACCACCTGAAGTACTTTTTCTGTCTAATGTACACCCTGCAAAATCAGAATCAGAATATCCAATTAACTCAAAATTTGAGTCTTTAGGGTACCAAAGACCAATATTAGGAGTTCCTTTGAGATATCTGAATATTCTCTTAACAACAGCAAGATGTGATTCCTTAGGATCAACCTCTTGTTTAATTTGCAAACCAAGAAAATAGTTTAACTCACCCATCATGCTCATCTGATAATTATCAGACATGAGTTTAGAAATTTTTTTGCATAGTTCCAAATTAGTAGACCCAAATATTATATCATCTACATATATCTGCACAAGTATCACATCACCATTGTACTTCCTTATAAATAAAGTGCTATCAATGCACCCTCTTGCAAAACCTTTGTTAATGAGAAAAGAAGAGAGGGTATCATACCAGGCTCTTGGAGCTCGCTTAAGACCATATAAAGCTTTGTTTAGAAAGTAAACATGATCAGGTAAGCTTGGCTCCTCAAAACCAGGAAGTTATTCCACATACACATATTCTTTCAGTTCTCTATTCAGAAATACACTCTTCACATCCATTTGGAACACTTTGAAGTTTTTGAAAGCAACATAGGCTAGGAACAGTCTGATAGCTTCCAATCTTGCAACAAGGGCAAAGGTTTCATCGAAATCAATACCTTCTTCTTGACAATACCCCATGTGCCACTAGCCTTGCTTTGTTTCTTATGATTTGCCCATTTTCACCTAGCTTATTTCTGAACTCCCACTTTGTTCCAATGATGGATTTATCCTTTGGTTTGGGTACCAAAGTCCATACATTATTTCTTTTGAATTCTGCCAGTTCCTCTTGCATGGAAGACACCCAGTGGGGATCATTGAGAGCTTCATCAACCTTCTTTGGTTCAATCATTTAGACAAATCCAGAATACACGCAGATGTTGCAAGCTTTTGATCTTGTTCTAACTAGATCATTTATGTTGCCTATCACCAAATTATGAGGATGGTGCTTGAGGTCTTTGAAGGCTTTTTGGATTGCTTGGGAATTGAGATTCATTTGGATTTGGGGAGAACAAGTTATATGCTGGCTATCAGCAGTAGAAGTGAGTTCATTTTGAGTGGCTAATATAACTTCATGGTTGCAATCTGTAGGTATCTCTACTGAACAGGGAATGTGTGATATGGAATTAGAGTCCAATGATGTTGAGTTATCTTCCACATGATTTAGTAGAGGTATAGGATTTGATGAGGATGATTGAACATGGTTAAAGATTTGGATAGGAACAGGTTCATCTACATCATGAGCAGCTGGTGGAGAGGTTTCTACTTGCTCTGGAGTGTCTTCTCCAGTTTGCATGAGATCATTAAATTCTTCACCTGAAACATGATTAGAAGAACAGGAAGCAACAAAGTCATTTTCATTGAAACTTACATTGATGGATTCTTCTATGACTTTGGTTCTGAGGTTGTACACTATGTATGCTTTAGAATTCACTGAGTAACCTACAAACACTCCTTCATCAGCTTTAGGAACAAACTTCTGCAATTGATCCTTTTGATTGAGTATGAAACATTGACAACCAAAAATATGCAGAAAGCTGATGCTTGGCTTCCTTCCTTTGAGCACTTAATATGGAGTTTTGTTGTGCCTCTTGATAATAAGGGACCTGTTCTGTGTGAAACATGCACAACTTTCAGCTACACCATTTTGTTGTGGGGTTCTTGGAGCAGAAAAGTTTTGAGATATCCCTTTCTCATCACAGAAGGATTCCAGAGTTTGATTTCTGAATTCAGTTCCATGATCACTTCTAAGACTCCTCAGCAAATTGCCATTCAACACTTCCATCTTCTTGATAAAACAAATATTTTCTTCAGAAGCCTCACTCTTTGCTTTAAGAAAGAAAACCCAAGTGTATCTTGAGAATTCATCAACCAATACAAGAGCATACTTACTTCCACCAATACTAGCAGTTGCAACAGGACCAAAGAGATCCATGTGCAACATATAGAAAGGTTCTGTAATTGAGAAGGCCTGCTTGGATGAAAATGTTGTCTTATGCTACTTTCCCTTCTCACAAGCAGAGCAAGGTTTAGGCTTAAGATAAGTCAGAGAAGGTAATCCTGACACTAGTTCACCCTTGCTCAACTTGTTGATATTTTTGAATTAAGGTGGGAAAGCCTCTTGTGCCACAGCCAATTTGTATCCTCATTATTCTTGGAGTACACATGTATCCTTTGAAGGGTCACCAGAGGACATGTCAAGTGTATACACATCCTTGGTTCTCTTGGCACTAAACACTCTTTATTTATTATGGAGCCTCATGTCTTTGTGAAGTGGACTTCATTATCACCATCACACAATTGACTTTTGCTTATGAGATTGTATTTCGGCCCTTTGACATATGAAACTTTGGACAGTTTGAGGTTCCCATTATGAAGTTCACCATAGCCTTTTGTTTGCCCATGGTTGTTGTCACCAAAAGTCACCCTTGGACCTTTCTCTTTCTTGTAGTTACTAAGCAAAGTCTTGTTACCTGTCATGGTTCTTGAACATCTACTGTCAAGAAACCAAGAACCAACACCCTGCACAGATTGAATGAAAGAAGAGTTAGTGACACAAGTAGGAATCCACTACTTAGTGGATTCCTGTGGAATGCACCTAGCTTTCCACTTCATCTCAGGTTTCTTATGTATAAGAGGAATGACTGTGTTATCATTACAAGTCCGCTGTCTTGAATTCCCTTCTAAAGAACATTCAAATGCCTTATACTCTTTGCTTCCACATTTATAACATTTTTGGGATTTTGTGGCCTTGGAGCATTGAACAACACCGTTTGAATGCCTATGAGTTTTCTTATCAGTCATCATTTGACTAACTTGACCATTCAACTTATGAAGCTTATCATGTAAATTTCTCAGGTCTTTATTTACAGACACCTTAGATTGATTTTTGTTTTTAGAAAGTTTATGACCAATCTTTGGAGTGGCGGAAGTGGGAACAATGTGAACATCATTCTTTTTACTCATAGTTTATTCTATTGAAAGAGAGTTGATTACTTCTAGATCAACTGATTGTTTAGAAGATGAGCTATGATCAGCTGACAGGTTATCAGCTGAGCATCTATCATCTACTAACCTATCAGGAGTAGTATTAGCTAATGATTCTTCAGTTTGTGAAATACTAATACTTAAGTCATCTGTTTTCAAGGTTTGACGACATAATGTCTCTGAGGTTTCAACCAAAGATTCCTTTCCTTTACTCACATCCTTTGACTAAAGATTATTAGAATTTTTACATACTGAAATCTGACTAGAGGATGATTCAACAGAAGGAATAATTGATTCTTTTCAGTGGGAACTTTTGCTTCTAACAAACTTATTTGTGAACACACTTTTGCCTTTAACAGTTTTGTGTAAAGTCTATGGAAAAATGTCAGCTTTGTTTAAGATATTAAGGTTCTTGTTAGAATCAACATAGTTAGCAGCCTTAGAGTAATTTCCACTAATAATAGCTTGAACTTGTTTGGGTATCTGCTCCATGACACACTGAGTGGTCTTTTCTGCAGATACACACCAAGACTTTACTACTTTTTGGAGGTCATTAAACTTTTTGGTTTCTTCACTAGTTTCTTTTACTAAGATCTGATTAAGTATCTTTTCATTAGCTAGCTCATCATTTAAGATAGTTATCTGTTTAAGTTCCTCATCCTTAAGAATTAATTTTTCCTTTAATGATTCTACTTCTAGTTTTAGCTTCTTCTCTCTTTGAATAGCAGACTGGAAATCAATACACAAGTAATCAAACATAGAAATCTTCTTATTATCATCATAGTTAATAAATTTTCCAACCTGATACATAGAAGAAGGATCTTAGTTGGTAGTTGAACAAGCTTTTGCAGCCTTTTTCATGTCTTCATCAAAGGAACTACCATCATTGTTGTTGGCCATCATGCAAAACTGATCAGAGATCACCTCATCTTCATTTGAGGAGAGATCTTCTTCTGCCCAATCTTCTTCTTCAGCAACAAGAACTTGGTCATAGGCTTTCTTCTTCTTCTTCTTGTGAAGGACAGCGGCAAGGAGTTTCTTATACTTGGCTTCATAATCAATTTTTCCCTCCTGCTTTTGCACAGATGAAGAACCAGTGTTATATTTGGACTTACAGTCACTGGCTATGTGGCCAATCTTGCCACACTTATAACACTCTGCTGTAGAGGCATTAAATGTTGATTTGGGCTTGACAAACTTTGATGACCTCTTGCTCATCCTCTTGACACCCTTTCCCTTCTTGAAAGGTCTGAACTTCTTAACCAGCATTGCTACACCTTCAACCAACTCTTCCAGGTTACTCTCATCACAACCATTCTCCTCATCACTTTCTCCAGCACTCTCCACTTCATCTTCTTCTTCATTAGAACCAGAATCAATAGCTGCAAAGCTTCTCATCTTTGTATCTCTTGATACAAGGGTAGTTGGTGTAGCTTTCATGACCTCCTTCATCTCCTTGGATGACAACTTCCTTTGTTTGACTGATTGCTCATGGTTTAATAAGTTACATAGAGAGCAACCAGAGACATTCCCTTTATCTTCTCACTATGTCTTAGAACAATGACAAAGTGATCCCATGTTTCAGGGAGGGAGTCTAGAAACATGTTCACCAAAACAAAGTTGCTCTTGGTTATGTCTGCCCTTTTCAAGTCATTAACTAGGCAGTTGAACCTGGTGTATGTCTGTGTAAGACTCTCACCTTTCTGAGTAAAGAAGAATTCATACTCTCTATTGAGGAGGAGCTTCTTGTTCTCCTTCACCTCTTCAGTCCCTTCATATGCAACTGTGAGTGTATCTAACATCTCTTTAGCAAAAGTACAGTTAAGCACTTGATGATAGATCTCATTAGGTAGTGCAGAGACAAGAGTTGATCTAGCCTTAACATCTAGGCTAACCAACCTCTTATCTTCATCTGTCCACAGATGCATGGGTTTGGTTATGATTCTTTCTGTTGTAGAGGTTTGACCTTCAGATTCTGATGGAATGGATAACACTGATGTTGGAACATAAGGACCATCAGTGACTATTTCAAGCATTTGGATATCAAGGGTGGATAATAAAAGATGTGCTCTACTTTTCCACATGGAGAAATTTTCTGCATCAAACACGGGACATCTTGTTAAGGACCCAGTGTTTAAGATATTCATGTTGTTTGTTGATGAGGCCATTTTGAGAGGGGTAGAAGCAGTTGTAGAGTAAGCAAAACAGATCTAGATATTGATTATCTAACCTGCTCTGATACCGGTTGTTAGTCCCAGATTGAGTACACAACAACAAGTGTTTGTAGTAGGGGGTTGAATACAAACTTTAGCTTTTAAAATTTAAAGACACACTGATATACTTTTATATAATTCTTATTGATATTCAATCAAGAATTACATGTACTAGAAGCGGAAATTCTAAGTACAATAAAAGGTGGCAATCAATTCGTCTAACACATAGACAAGCTAACTCTGAAACAACTAATGTATATAGAGTGTTCAACACATGAACAAGTTTGATTCTACACAATGCTTAAACTCTACGAATTTCTCAACTGATGAGATTTTCTTACTATGGAGTAGAGACTTCACTGTGTTATATTTTGCATTTTCACCATGCATGGGTATATATAGAAATCTTGGTGTATCCGATTGCATGAAGGTAGGAGACAAAGAGGATGTGAAAATATAATATTTTATTTGTAAAGGTAGTGGGTGAAAAGTAAAGTTACTTTAATCAATAGATTGATAAAAGTAATTGTACTTTTCTACAAAAGTGCAACCCACTCACAATATAAAATATTAAAACCCACATCTACTGTCGTGTAGAAGTTTCTTTCCCTTTCCATGCTTGTACTTTAATCAACACCATGCTTCTGTTTGATTTGATTTTACCAAGTATGGGATTGCCAGCCATACTTAGTTGTTTGAACAAATCTTCAAGATCTTTGTCTGTTTGAGGTATCATTATCCTTTTCCAGAGGATAACATCAAACCTTTTTGTCTCATACTTGATCCAAAAAGTGCATTTTTACTTTTACAAACAAAGATCTAAGTGCATTTCTTCATCTGATGCTCCTTGGCTGATATCCCTTGGCTGATACATTGAGTAGGATCTGATGCTCAGCTGATGGTCGGCTTATGGTTCTATACTTAGCATATTTTTACATAAACCGATTCAAACAACACATGTTTGAATTCTTTCTAAGTCATACCGAATGTAGGGTTTGGTTATCATCAAATTCTATGTTTTAGGATAGGCAGAGTTGATTATTAGGGTGAAGTGATTATCTCCCCAACAGATACCTTGTGTTCGAAAGGAACTTCATGTTTGAAGAGTTACAGGTGTATGGACATCTACTTGAACACGAGGAATGTCCGAGTCTCGAGAGATGTCTTGGGATGAAAAATCATCTAAGACTTGCACGGTGTTGCTTGACAAAGGTACATCCAAGACCTGGACAATCTCATATGATGAAGAGCATAGGGTCGGGAGGTTTCTTTGCATCTGAGGAACATTCGGTGTTATGGAGTTATCTCGCGCAGGAGGAACCTTCAGATTCATGACACATCCTGACGAGGAAGCCTTCAGTTCCACAACACTTTCTAAGGTAGGACCGTGCTCTTAGATTAGCTTGAGGGGTGATTAATACGATCCCACAGATGGCGCTAATGGGTCTCAACAAAGGAAGGTAAGAGATACACTCTCTTCGTATCCGCCTGACTGAAAACAAACACAAAGTTAGCCTCGCCACGAGCAGGATCTCGTGACCCTCCTTAGGTGCAAGAATGAGTAATGAATGAGGGGAAAAATATTAAATGTAAAGAGTAAATGGAGAGAGAGAAAGAGAGAGAGAGAGATTTTAGGGTCATCAACTATAATTTGTTGAAATGAAACATGTACTTATAGTAGTGAGGGTAGTCATTGACCACTGTGTACAGAAGTACGACTGGTTAGTTCTATAGTACATTCATTAAATGTTTTGTTGTACTTTTGCTTAGGCTAATTAGTATAATTCTTCTAGAATAGTTAGTAATTTAATTAATCCAGCTTTATTGCTTGCGCTATTGTATAGTTGTACATTTAGTTTTATCATTAGTACGTTGAGAGTGGTGATGTGATGGCTTCTCTTTTTTGCCGGACCTACCTTACTATGGAGTTAGGTACATACAAAACTATGATAATCATATTTAATTAATTATCACGTCATTTATTTAAAAATTAGAAAATGAAAAGAAAAGTGTTAGTATGGTATCCCAAACTGATTCGTTTTTGCCCGTAAGACCATTACCCGACCTACCCAATTAATATGATCTAACTTCTTACACTACAACAGACATAATGTTCCCACAGTAAAATCCGTCCAAAAACAATGACTTTTTAGATGGATTTTTCCGACAGATTTTAGACGGAAGTAGATTCCGATGGATTTGCAATGGATTTTCGGCCTACAAATCTCCAACGGATTTCTAATGGACCAATTTTTTGACGGATTTCCAACTAATGTAGTTTGTGACAAATTCCGATGTATCACTTTTCTAACGGATTTCTGATTTCCAAATGGATTTTTGATAGATCACTTTCCGATGGACCACTTATTTAAAGATTTCCAGCAGAATACTTGATACGTACCCAATTCGAGATGAGTGATCTCCGTGGAATAGTAAATTACGACAATAATAATATGGGGCAATTTTCTCTGCTTTTCCAATGCAAACTTACCGTACTTTAAATAAGAAATGGAATTAAACTAATCCTACCTTGAAACAAGGAGTAAAAAAGGTAAACGTGGGTTACTTGCTAACAATATGGCAATCCTAACTATCTTAATGCATGCAGGAAATCAGGAAAGATAGTAGGAATCGTGAGAGGATTCCATGCAAATATGGACTCAACAAACAATGGAAAAGAATGCTATTCACGTGGTCATTAATCTCTAAATCGGGCTTGGCTCTTAATAGATCTCTTGGGCCTGTTTTGAATGCTTATTTGGGCTGAAGACGTAACGTTGCCTTCCCCATCAAAACAGACCTCGTCCTTGAGGTCGATATCAAATCCTGGAAATTGCTGCTTGGATGTTGCTAAGTTCTCCCAAGTAGACTCCGAATAATGGTGATCCATCCATTTAACCAATACTTGAATTTGTCCATCCATTTTCCGGTGATCGAGTACCGTTTCCAGAGCATCGTTGACCTTAAGTGATTGTTGTGGCCAATCTTGTGAAATGTCAGTAGCTTCATAGTTGCCATAACTCTGTTTCAATAACAAAACATGGAAAACATGATGCACACGAGATGATTCAGAAGTTGTAGTCGGTATGCGACAGGACCGATTCGTTTAATGCTCTTGTAAGGACCATAAAAACGTTTTGATAATTTTTGATTGGTGCGACTTTTAACCGACGCGATGATGTTGAAGCTTCAAAAACACATATTCTTCAACGTTGAATTGCTTATCAACACGCTTCTTGTTAGCTTGCTTCACCATTCGTTCTAGAGTTTGGAGTAGCGCATGACGTAGTAAAAGAATGATGCATTGATGTTCCATTAGTGAAGTATCGATTGAAGATATTGTGTTTGTTCCTAGTTTGTACTCATGGATGGCAGATACTTCTCTTCCATAAAGGGCTTTAAAAGGACTCATTTTGATCGTTGTGTGGAAACTGGTATTGTAAGAGAATTCAGCCAAGTATAGATAACGAAACCATGTTTTTGGCTCATCGAAAGCAAATGCTCGTAAGTAAGACTCTAAACAACAGTTGACAACTTCGGTTTGCCCATCAGATTGCGGGTGATAGGAACTTGAGTGGTGAAGTTCTGTACCAAGTTGTTTAAAGAGTTGCTTCCAAAAATTGCTCAAAAAAATTGGATCACGGTCTGATACGATTGACTTAGGAAGGCCATAGATGCGATATATGTCGTGTAGGAATAAGGTGGCTAACGAGGCTGCATTGAATTGGGTAGGAAGACCGATGAAATGTGAAAATTTGGTGAGGCGATCGACTATTACCCATACTGCTGTTTTCCGTTTGATAACGGTAGGTATGTGATGAAATCCATGGAGATATCCTCCCACGGATTAGACGGAATTGGAAGAGGTTGAAGAAGACCATATGGTGTGTGTGTTGGGTATTTGATTGTTTGGCAACGATGACATTGGCGGACAAAATTGGTAACATCTTGTTTGAGATTTGGCCATTTGAAAGTTGCTGCTATTCTTCGTGTTGTTGTGTGTATACCAGCATAACCTCCTAATGTGGATGCATGGAATTCCTGCAAAATAGAATTTCTCAAAGTAGCAATGTTAGGAATAAACAATTTACCATCCACGTAGATAAGTCCATCTTGAATTGCATGGGTAAGGTAAGAGCTTGGTTGGTTTTGAAGTTGGGAAATTAAGTGTTTTCCTTGGTCAGATTTTTTAAAATATGAACGCAGTTCATTTAACCAAGGGGCTGTCGGGGCGAAGAGGGTTGGAGGGTCGGTGCGGCTTAACGCATCGGCTACTTTGTTGTCTTTTCCAGGCTTATAATGAAGCTCGAAATCATAACCCAATAGCTTTGTGACCCACTTATATTGGTCTGGTGTTTGAATTGTTTGGGTTAAGAGGTGTTTGAGGCTGTGATGATCTGTAAAAACTCAAAATTTGCGACCCAAAAGATATTGGCGCCATTTCTTTACGGCTTCGGTGATAGCATATAATTCTCGAATATACGTAGAATTGGTCTGCATACGAGGACACATATTTTTGCTAAAGAAAGCAATTGGTTTATCGTTTTGTGATAAAACAGCTACCGGATGCATCGGTGGTTAGATTAAAGGGTTTGGTAAAGTCGGGTAAAGCTAAGGATAGTAAATAAACCATTGCATTTTTGAGGTTTGAAAAAGCAGTTTTAGCATCAAATGACCAAGAAATTTTTTTGCCTTTCAACAAATCAGTTAATGGTGCGGCTAGGTGAGCATAGTGATGAACAAAACGACGATAAAACCCGGTTAATCCAAGAAATGCTCGAAGTTCTGTTCGTGTTTTTGGTGTTGGTCATGATTGGATAGTAGTGAGTTTTTCCGGATCGGCCATGATACGTGCTGCATCAATATAATGACCTAAGAATGGTATTTTTGAAGTTGCAAAAATACACTTTGAAGGAACTGTTGTGCAAAGTTTGGAAAACCATTTCAAGGTGTTCATAATGCGTGGCCGGTGATGGGCTATAAACAAGGATGTCATAAAAAAAACTAAAACAAAATGACGGAGGAACTTACGGAAAAGATCGTTCATTGCCAATTGGAAGGTTGAGGGAGCATTGGTGAGTCCAAATGGCATGACAAGGAATTCATAATGGCCGTCGATTGTGCGAAAGGCCGTTTTATGAACGCCCTTTGGAGCGACACGAATTTGATGATATCCGGCATGTAAGTCGATTTTTGAGAATACCTTTGCTCCGTGTAGCTCGTCGAGGAGTTCATCAATGGTGGGAATTAGGAATCGGTCTAGAATTGTGATGGCGTTTAAAGCAAGATAGTCAACATAAAAACGCCATGTGTCGTCTTTTTTTCGAACTAGGAGAACCGGTGACGAGAATGGGCTTTGGCTTGGTTGAATGACACCATTGGATAGCATTTCGTTTATGAGGTTAGTCATTTTTTTTGGTAGAGTGGATAACGGTAAGGCTTAACGTTAATGGGTCGGGTGTTTGGAAGTAATGGTATGTGGTGATCATGTAGGCGTGGGGGAGGTAATGAATGAGGTGTATCAAAAAGAGGTTTGTACTTGGAGAGGAGGTTAGTTATACGAGGGTCAGAATGTTTGAGGGTGTCACTGGAGGTAGTAGTTATTTGTGGTTGGTGGTGGAAAATCATTGTGTGTAATGAGGCAACAGAGTGTTTTCATATAAGGGTGTGTATGGTGCTGGAAGAAGCTTGAGTTGCAATTGGTTCTCCCTTAATGGTGCATGGGTGGCCCTTAATTTGGAATGATATTTCTAGAATGGAAAAATCGGCTGTTATTTTTCCCAAAGAGCTTAACTAGGCCATGCTAAGAACAATATCAGCGCCTTCAACGGGAAGAACAAATAGGGGAACTGTGAATTGTGTTTTGTTTATGTGGAGATTTGCAGTAGGGAAGTACCCGTCACATTGTAGGAATTGTCCATTCCCGATCATGACCGGAAAAGGGGTAATGTTCGTCGGTTTGGAATTTAGAAAGGAGGTGATGCGTGGCTGTATGATGTTATGTGTGCTGCCACAATCGATGTGAAAACACCTTCGGCATGACGTTTTTGAAGGGCTTCGGTTGAGAGTTTAGTAAATGGAGGGGTTTGTTTGGGTGGGGAAGTTGACGGGAGGAGTGGAGACGTGGTGGAGGGTAAGGCTAGTTTGGGTGTGGTAATGAACGATGTGTTGTTAGGGCGGTTAAAAGAGTTATAACGGTTCTTGGCTAAATTGATTTTGTCTTCGATAAGCTTAGCTAACCCATACGATTGGTGCAAGGTCTGTGGGTTGTGAATGGCCATCTCGGATTCGATATCTGCTCGTAATCCTGAGATGAAGCAATTTCGCAGGGTTTCTTGAGAAAGGCATGTTGCAAGATTGCTTAGTCGTTCGAACTCGGTTTGGTAAGTGGTAACGGTGGTTGTTTGGCGGAGTTTAAAGAGTGTGGCTTGATGGTTTTCGTAGGTGGAAGGGCCAAAGCGAAGTTCAAGGGCTCAAACAAATTCCGGCCACGTACCTAGAAGGCGGTTTTGAGATAGGTGTTTGTACCGGCTTAGAGCGTCTCCGGTAAAGTAGAAGACTGCTAGGCCAAGCGTTGGTTAGGTGGAATGGAATAATAGGTGAAATCGTTGTCGGCTTGGAATATCCAATCGAGGGGGTTACTGCCATCGAAGGTGGGAAGTGATATCTTAGGGGGGTGGTGGTTGGGTGGGTTGTTAGGGGGTGGTGCTCGTGGTGGTGGCGGTGGTGGTGTATGGCAGATGGATTGGTTTGCTAGAGTAGAGATGAGGGTGGAGGTTTGCTCAAATTGGGCTGCGAGTTGTTGAACGATGATGTCGAGTTGAGCTTTGGAATCGGATTGGCTAGATGTGAGTTTGTTGATGGAGTCGACCATAGCTACCACGGCTTCTTCCATAGGAGGTGGTTCTTTACAAGGAGGCATGTAGAGGACGTGAATGAAATCACCAAATGATACGTACCCGATTCGAGATGGGTGATCTCCGTGGAATAGTAAATTACGACAATATTAATATGGGGCAATTTTCTCTGCTTTTCCAATGCAAACTTACAGTACTTTAAATAAGAAATGGAATTAAACTAATCCTACCTAGAAACAAGGAGTAAAAAAGGTAAACGTGAGCTAGTTGCTAACAATATGACAATCCTACCTATTCTAAATGCATGAGATAGTGGGAATCGTGAGAGGATTCCATGCAAATATGGACTCAACAAACAATGGAAAAGAATGCTATTCACGTGGTCATTAATCTCTGAATCGGGCTGGGCTCTTAATAGATCTCTTGGGCCTGTTTTGAATGCTCAGTTGGGCTGAAGACGTAACAATACTGCTCCAACGGATTCCGAACAGATTTGATTAAAAAAGAAAAAAACGTATTGTTTCATACTTTGCACATGAATACGTATGAAATTGCAATTTAAAACACAAACGACACATCCATTCATGGAATTTGCGATAAAACCTCAATGAGGTTATATACACACAATGAAATTTTACAACGGTCAAACCTCTGGCTAAACAGGATTTGTGACCATATACGTTTTCTTTAACGGCTAAGCATACACTACTAAACCTAAACCTAATTCGACACTATTTTGTCCGGGACTCAAACCGTACCAAAATACCGTTAAACTATAAGCCATTTGGTTGTTGTGACGATATACGTAATTGCAACTCGATCAAAAACTATCCAAAAGTAGAATATTAGAATTTTTCCAACTCCTGATAATGTCATAAATAGAGACCAAATTAAGCAGCATTTATTTTGAATTGCCGTTCAAAAACAATTATTTGGAATTGCACAGGGTGGTTTAGAATCGCTGTCAAAGGTGATTAATTATTAATTACATGTGCCAAACAGTATACATTAACTGTACGTTAGAAGTCGGCAAAGGATACAATGAATTTACTAGGAAAATCTGAAAATTCCAAGCTGATATCGCGTTTTATGAGACAGATTACCACCGAATATTAGCTTCTTGTTTGCCTAACTCGTTTAGTACCACATTATTTAAAAATAACAATCGATCACATGAAGAATATTTACTGTATCCTTAAACTAATCCAGCTCTACCGAAAGGCCGGTTATCCCTAATTAATTAATTGTCGCCGCAAATAGCATCGTGTCGCCGCAAAAAGGTTTACTAGTTATTAGGTTACAGGTTTCTTTTTTTTCTCATTCTGTGCTCTCTCTCTCTCTCTCTCTCTCGATCAGCCGCCCCCGATCAGCCTCCCCCACCCCTGCCCTCCCACGAGTTCTCGCCGTCGCCCCAAGCCATCGCCGTCGCCGTCGACCTCACGAGCTCTCGATGTCGCCAGCTCTCTTCTCCTCCACCGGCCTCCTCCGCCGCTGCCGCCGAGAGCCACCGCCAGGAAGTAAGTTTTTTTTGTTTCTTTTTGTTTTTTTGTTAATTTTTGTTGTTAATATATGGTTTTTTGATTTGGAGGTTGTTTGTTCTCCTCCTCTCGATCCATCCGGTCACCTTCCTGCCACCGCTCACGTACCACCGGTAACTCAAGTTTTATTTTTAAATATTTTATCTGTTTTTTTAATATTAATTTGATTTTAGTATGTTAGATTATAATTTTAGTTTTTATTAGCTTTGATATTAATTTGTTTATTTAATTATGTTAGATTATAAATTTAGTTAATTTAAAGTTAGATTATATTAGTTTTTATTAGTTTTAATATTAATTTGTTTTAGTTGATAATGTTAGATTATTATTTAGTGTTAATAATGTTAGTTTATTGTTGATTTATGTTAATCAGTACACTAGCTAATAATGTTGAATGTTAGATCAATGTTACAATACTTGATTATATATATAATTATGTGTTAAATAGTTTATTTGAAGATTTTAGATTATTATTTAGTGTAAATAATGTTATATTATTGTTAGTTATTGTTAATCTTGAATTAGTGTTGATCTTCAATGTTAGTGTTTTTATTAGTTTTAATATTAATTTGTTTTAGTTGATAATGTTAGATTATTATTTAGTGTTAATAATGTTAGTTTATTGTTGATTTATGTTAATCTTTAATTATTGTTAGTACACTAGCTAATAATGTTGAATGTTAGATCAATGTTACAATACTTGATTATATATATAATTATGTGTTAAATAGTTTATTTGAGAATTTTAGATTATTATTTAGTGTAAATAATGCTAGATTATTGTTAGTTATTGTTAATCTTGAATTAGTGTTGATCTTCAATGTTAGTGTTTTTATGTAATTGATTATGTTAAATTATTATTTGGCTTTAATAATGTTAGATTATTGTTAGCTAGTGTTAATCTTTAATTATTGTTAGTATACTAATAATGTTAGAAATGAGATCAATGTTAGCAATTAGATTAATCTAATTTATAACAATGTTTGAAATTAGATTAATGTTAATTTTAATTTATATGATGTTAATTATTCCTAGTAATTTTGTTAAAATAATTGTTCATTTAGTTTTAGTAATTGATTGTTAGTAATTATACTAATTGTTCATTTGCGTGTGTGAGCTTAGAATTCCCGCTCGAAATTAATTTCGGGTTGTTCCCATATTGGGACGGCTTTTTGAATACTTTATCCCATTTAGGATGTGAATGCTTCTTACATGGTTGGGTGTTTACGAAAGATTCGGTTGTCATTTACTCTATGCTTCCTGGGTATATATTATTTATATACTTGGGAGCTAAGGGTAAATGCTGCCGAATTTTTCTTAAATGACCGATCATGTAATATGTATTCACATATGAGATGAGGTATTCAAAAAGTGGGTTAGGACAGCCACCCTCCTACAAACAACTCGCATTCCTTAGGAAAAAAATTTAATACGTGATTTGTATTCTTAATAATTATGGTATGCTTTGAACGCACTTATGACGATTGATAAGAGTTGGACTACTTTAGCAAATCGTAATACTCGTGAATTTTTTAGTGGTGTTGACGCATTCCCCGATAGGTGTAAGGACTACTTAAATAGCTATGGTAGATGTCATTGCCCATGTGAGAATTGTGATAACCACGTATTTCTCCCGCTTAGTGGACTCAGTTCACATACATCAATATGGGTTTAGCGAGGCCTACACAACGTGGAGGTTTCACGGGGAGCCATTAGTTCCTCGAGTAGCACATGGCAATATTGGTCAAACGAGTAATGAGTTGCATGACGAACACAACACATATAACGATGAGCCAGCCGAAGGCCCTAGTGATACAAACGATGAACTTGGTGAATTATACAAGTTAGCCGCCACAGAGTTATACCCTGGTTGTGACTGCATGTCTGCGCTTGACTTTTTGGCAAAGTTGAGTCACATGAAGGTCATCAATAAATGGACCAATATTTCATTTGACCAATTTTTACAATTGCTTAGGGTTGCATTTCCGACAGCTAATATCCCATCATCACGCTATGAATCTAGGAAGATAATGAGAACGGTTGGGTTAGGATACGTACCTATCCATGCTTGTCTAAACGACTGTTGTTTATTTTGGGATGAATACAAAGATTTACAAAGTTGTCCGATCTATTTTGAGTGTAGATGGAAAGACAAAAATAGTAAGGGCAAGAAAGTACCTAACAAGGTGTTGCGTTACTTTCCTTTGATGCCTAGGATAAAACGAATTTATAGCTCAAGACATACTGCAAAGGCTATGACTTGGCATGCTACTGGTCACTGTAGGGAAGATGGTAGGATGCGTCACCCGGTGGATGGTACAACATGGAAACATTTCGATGCCCAGTATCCTGATTTTGCGGCAGAACCTAGAAATGTTAGATTAGGGTTAGTTGCCAATGGTTTCAATCCGTTTGGCAACATGAGTACCTCTTACAGCATGTGGCCGGTCATATTGACAACGTACAATACGCCTCCATGGTTTTGTATGAAAGAGTCTTCATTCATGTTGACTTTGTTAATTCCTGGCCCTAAATCACCCGGAAGGATATTGATGTTTTTTTGAGGCCGTTGGTTGATGAGTTGAAGGGTCTATGGTCTAACGGGGTTCGAAAGAAAGATGCCGCTACAGGAAATTTCTTCACAATGCGTGCGATGCTTTTATAGACCATCAATGATTTTCCTGCTCGTAGTAGTTTGTCAGGTTGGAGTGGTCAAGGCTACTTAGCTTGCCCTACATGTAATGTGGACACTCCATCCATTCATGTTCAAGGTAAAACCGCTTATGTTGGTCATAGAAGATTCTTAGCCCCAAAACATCATCGGAGAAAGAACAAGTCATTCAATGGTAAAGACGAGACTAGACCTCCTCCAAGAAAATTAACCAAGAGTATTATATTAAGTCAACTTAATAAGTTGACGCCCCGTATTCCGGGGAAACATGTTCTTTACGGGGGCAAGAAGAGAAAACGTGATACAACGTTTGACTTGAATTGGAGTAAACGTTCTATTTTCTTCGAGCTTGAATATTGGTCTTCTCTTCAACTAAAACACAATTTGGATGTCATGCATATTGAAAAAAAAGTGTGTGAGAGTTTGTTGAATACATTGTTAATGAATGAGAAATCTAAAGACACTGTTAAGGCAAGGAAAGACTTAGAAAAAATGAACATTCGAAAATTGTCATTTGTCAGCACAACACCAATATACCTCGTGATGAAGAGTCTAACGATGAAGACAGTAGTGATAATTAGTTTGTTAACAAACATGTCATTTGTTTTAAAACATTTATGTTGACATTCAAACTATCCTTTATTTAGTATCAAGTAGCTATTTGACCTCTTTCATACGGTGTATTGTTTTATTTTAGTTGCTTATCGTATGGGAATGTCTATGAATATAACAGGTTATGATTATTAACTCGGAAATACCGGATGGAAACACAAATTACAGCAAGTTGTGTAAAAAAAAGGACTTTTTGCGGTGACATGTCGCCGCAAAAGACCTTTATCGGCGACTCTGAGAAATTTCATTTTAATTATTATTTACAAAAAATATCGTATATGTCGCCGCAAAAGGTTAACTTGTCGCCGCAAAAGGAATTAAATATATAATAAATTTTAAAAGAATTAAATAATAGCTGTCGCCACAAATAGGTCAAATGTCGCCGCAAAAAGTGTTGAATATATTATTCTTTATTTATAAATTATATAATATATGTCGCCGCAAAAATGAAAATTATCGCCGCAAATAGTGGATACATGGCAAATTGTTGGTCCGTTGTGTGTCGCCGCTAATAGTTACTTATGTCGTCGCAAATAGATTTTTGGCGCAAGTTTTTTGCGGCGACATGTCGCCGCAATAGAGTTTATGAGGCGACACTTTGACCTTTTGCGACGACAAATGTCGCCGCTAAAGGTCTTTTTTCTTGTAGTGTTATGAGGCAGATTACCACCGAATATTAGCTTCTTGTTTGCCTAACTTGTTTAGTACCACATTATATAAAAATAACAATCGATCACATGAAGAATATTTACCGTATCCTTAAACTAATCCAGCTCTACCGAAAGGCCGGTTATCCCTATATATATTATGCAAAATATACCACAACCCGGTTTTAGTATATATATATATATATATATATATTTATATATATATATATATATATTCGATAAGCTTATATATTGTCGCCATACATACATTGATCAAGAGCAGTACAGCAGTGAAACGAAAAAAGAGTAACCATGGCAAAAAAGCAGCAGCAAAAGAAGTCATTCTTATGTCTTTTCAACATTTTCAAATCAAAGAAAGTTCGAGGAGATGAAGGGAAGTTGGATGAATGTATAAAAGCTTACAAAGTTTACATAAGTGATCAAGATGGAGCACGTTGGGTGGCTGAACCTGGAATTGATAGAAAAGCTTCTTCTTATATTGCTAGCATGACAACTATGTGGAACGGTGTCTAATAATCGTATCTCCACGTGCATAAAATATAAATATTATCCATGTTTGTGTTAAAAATGCCATTTAGTGGCACACCGTTTTAATGACATTTAGTTTTCACTGACACTTTGTATATGCCACTAAAAAAATAAATGGTTTTAGTGACATCTTTTATTTTATGCCACTAATATACAAAATTAATAGTGGCATAAAACATTAATATGATACTATAAGACATATTATCATATTATACCACTAAATTAAAAACTCAATATGCCACTTATTCTTAAGCAAATAACTAAAAAGTGAAGTATAAAAAATAACAATAATTATCATTCCCGCTCACTACATCGACTAAAATTCATTGAAAAAAGTGATGACACTGTTTCCCTCCTATCAATTTTTACTCCGTTGTTGTCCCTAATCGTATGAATCACAATTAAAACAAGAATTTACTGAAACATAAGAAACGTATATATGATTGACAACTATATCGTGTTTACAAATACATGTATATATACTAATGGTGGTGGCGGTTATTGGCTCCAAACCGCCATAGGCTCCAAAACCGCCATAGGCAGTTACCGTGGCGGCTTACGGTGGCTTTATTCAAATGCCACCCCTACGGTGTGTGTGTGTTATATATACACTTATTCTAAGTATTTACATAATACTAATAATAATAATAATAATTAAAATAATAATAATAATAATAATAATAATAATCGGGATTAGGTGTCCACATTCTCCCCCTTAATCTCGATCGTTGCTTTGTTGTAGATCTTGAACTCCGCGCATTTGCCTCATGGTAACAAACTTTAGTCTTCGCAATGCTTTAGTCAATATATCTGCCCTTTGTAGTTTGCCATCGATGTGTTCCACATTGATGTGTCCATTCTCTACACATTCACGAATGGAATGGTAACCAATGTCGATATGTTTACTTCTTCCATGAAAAAGGGGTTCTTGATGAGTGCTATTGCTGAAATATTATCAACCTTCAGCATTATCCTTTCTTTTTTCCGGTCCGTTAATTCATTAAGTAGCCGCTTTAACCATAGAACCTGACATGCTGCTCCAGTAGCTGCCATGAATTATGATTCACATGATGAGAGTGCTACTGTTGGTTGCTTCTGAGTGCACCGGAAGCAATTGGTGATTCTCCTAGTTCTTTTTTCTTGATCAGTATTAATTCCATAACTACTATTTGCAGTTGCCTTCTCTTTTGTATAAGATACCATACTCCTTGGTTCCTTTAATGTATCAGATTACTTATTTTATCGCTTTTAGATGATGATCCTTTGGTTCTTGCATGAACCTGCCGAGTAATCTGACCGAGTAACTTAGATCTGGTCTCGTGTGTAGTAAATACGTGAGACATCCGATTAAGCTTCTGAAATAAGTTGCATATACCGGATTTCCATCTTCTATCTTGACCAACTTTGTTCCTGGGTCCATAGGTATCTTTGTGTCATTACTGTCCATCATACATGCATCTTTTAAGATTTTGTTGATGTAACCTGTTTGCTTGATTGTAATTTCACCTTCTGTCTGAGTAACTTCTATCCCGAGGTAATAAGCTAGCAATCCTAGATTGCTCATCTGAAATTTGTCTTCCATCTGGATTTTGAACAAGTCCATTTCCTTCCTTGGAGTGCGTGTGACTATCAAGTCATCTACATAAACTCCAACTATTAGTGTGGAAGTCTTACTTCTCTTTATGTAAACCGCTTGTTCGAGATTACATTTCTTAAAGTCTAATGACTTTAAGGTTTGATCAAGTTTCATATTCCAAGCTCGTGGTGCTTGCCTTAAGCCATATAATGCCTTTGTGAGCTTGTATACGTGCAACGTAGACTTCTTCCTTTAATTCTCCATGTAAAAATGTTGTTTTGACATCCAAATGATATACTTGCCATCCATGGTATGGAGCTAGTGCCAAAACTAAACGAACTGTCTCAATACGTACAGCTGGTGCAAATGCTTCGTCAAAGTCAATTCCTTGTTCCTACACATTTCCTTTTGCCACTAGTCTTTCTTTGTACTTGATGATATCTCCATTACCATCCTTCTTAGCCTTAAAAACCCACTTGAGTCCTATTGCCTTATGATTTGTAGGCAGAGTAGTAAGTATCCATGTGTTATTCCTATTAATTGTAACGAGTTCAGCTTGCATGGCCTCAATCCATTTCTTATCTCATGATGCTTCCTTATAGTTACGTGGTTCCTCTTACGTAAGTAGCAGGTTTTCAGTTTCAACTACGTGTGTATTTGCATATACTGCATTTAAGTCTTTGAAACCTTGTACTGGTGTATCATCATAGTTATCTGAATTCCTTTCTGGACTAACAGTAGATTGTCTGGTAAGTATATGTCCGTGGAGTAACCGGAGAGTTTAGACAGTGATTTGTTCCTGTTCCTGATATGCATCTTCATCGCTTTCCAAGTTGATTGATGTAGTAGTTCCATCATTTATTCCTCTAACCACAAAACTTGTCCATTCTAAGTCTTGTGTATTTGTTTCCTCTCTGTTGTTATCCCGGTTCCATGGTTTGGTTTCTATAAACTTAACATCACTGCTTAGACATTTTCTACCCTTCTCCGGATCATATAACCTATATGATTTTGATCCTTCCCTCTACACCTAAGTAAATCATGGGAACACTTCTATCATCTAGCTTTTGCAAATGAGGTATTGTTACCTTGGCATAAGCTGTGCACCCAAATATCCTTAGATTTTCCAGATTCAGTTTTCTGTTGTAGAGTGCCTCATATGGAGTTTTATCCACCAGGGCTCTTGTTGGTACCTTGTTTAGTATGTATACGGCGTGTCTGACTGCTTCCACCCATAAATTCTATGGTAATTTCATTGCTTTCATCATACTTCTAGTAGTAGATAACACTATTCTATTCTTTCTTTCAACAACTCCGTTTTGTTGTGGTGAGTAAGGTGCTGTCAATTGCCGTGCTATTCCTTTTTCTTTACAATACTTTGTGAATTCACCACCTCTGTATGTTCTTAGCATCCTTAATTTTGTCCTCATTTCCGTTTCAATCTTCTGTCTGAATTCCTTGAAAGTGTCAAATGCTTGATCTTTTGAAGTCAAAAAATAGGCCCACATGAAACGTGTACAGTCGTCCACTAACAAGAAAATATATTGCTTCTCTGAAAAAGAGCCTGGGCTTATAGGACCACAGAGACATATATAGGACCACATAGACATATACTAGATCTAGGGGTTTCTTTGATATGAATTTAGCATGACCTGGGAATGGAGTTCTAAACACATAAGCAGGCATCACAAATTTCCCTACGTGATTTATTCTTGGTATACCTTCTACTAGATTTTTCCTTGTCATGTTTTTGATGTCCTCAAAATTTAGATGACCTAATCTAGCATGCCACAACCATGCTTGGCTATCTACATTTTCTAGGAGACATATGGGTGCTCCAATTTTCAATTTGATGCTGTAAAGTCTATTTTTTGATCTTTCGATCTTCTTCAGCAACCTCTTATTCTTGTCATGTAAAGTCAATTGTTTTCCTTCCATGACGACTTTACACCCATTCTCCGCGAGTTGTCCAAACTCAGTATGTTGCTCTTGAGGTTTGGTATGTAGTATACATGATATCGCGTTAAATATACATAAATATTATGCGATATCGGGTTGGTTTTAGCCGGAAAATGAGTATTTAATTGTAAAAAGATACGTTTATCGTTTCTTTTATATTTTGCAGACTAAAAAGGCGAATTAATAATTTATTGAGGAAAAACAAGAGCCCAAGGAAAGAAATCAATAAAATAAATAAGCTCAAGAAAAAGAAAGAAAGAAAGCCCAAAAGGAAAAGAAAGAAAAAGAAAAGAAATAATTAAAGAATTCAAGGCCCAAGCCCAAAAGAGAAAAAAGAAGTCGCCGGCCGCAAATGAAGATGTTGCGGCGCGACGAAGTTCTTTGGATAAGGCCTATCTGCTTGCCACGTGTTGTCGCGGCGCGACCAAGCTACCCGTCGCGGCGTGATGCGTCAAGATAACGTCAGAATCGAACTTCAAAAGAAGTGGGATCGCGATACAATTTCTTGTCGCGGCGCGACACTTGCTCGTCACGGCGCGACACCCCTGTTTTGAGAAAAGTATTTAAACACGACTCCAGATCTGATTTGGGGTTAACCACTCAAATTCTACCACCATTACTCTGCCAAATACGTCCCAGAAGGCTTGAGCTTGGATTTGAAGGATTGAAGCTTGATTTGGACTCTAAAGGCTTGGATCTATTGCTTATTTACGGTTTTATTGCTCTTCTTCTATTCTTAATGTTTATTTACGAATTCCAGAAGTGTAATATGCTTATTCTAGGCTAGGTTTTTCTGTTTTCCTCCCTAGAGAAGATGAAACCCTTTAAAGTTGGTTAATTTTACATATTTATGACATTAATGGCATTATATTCATCTTTCAAGTTTAATCAAATATCCTTGCATGTTTTAGTTCTGTTTTTGAGAAGTTTAGAATCTGAGTTAATGTAAATTGGAGGATCGATCCATTTATATAACTTTAATCAATGCTAATTAGGACCAATAATTAGTGTTGACTAGTGATTGATCAAATCCTATACTTAAACAATCAAGATAGGAACTTTAATGTGTTAGAATTAATATATGATGACTTTCATGTGTTAATTGAATGATTTGGTAATTTAATCAATCATTAAAGATTAGATCTTGATAGATGCGAACTTAAATATGCTTAATTGTGTAGTTAATTGATTTAATGACCAATTAATTAGTTAATTGCATGATTAGAAAGTTGGATACTCGGATAAGAGTCTAACAGTATAGGAGGTATAGTGTCAATTAATTGTCCAATGCATCAATTTAATTAATAAAACCAACTTGAAAAGGGTGGAATCAAATCTAGGAAGGGAAAACCTTTAAATTGATAGTTAAATCCATAAAGTTCTTTGCTTTTTGCTATTTGTGATTGTTTTTGAGTATTTGGTAGTGTTAGTAATTATTTAGAATCATAAAGTTTGAAACTTGCACACAAATTCCCTTTAATTTAGTTAATTTCTTTAGTTTAGTATTTAATTGCATTTATTTAGTTTAATTGTCTTTATTTGGTTTAATTAGTTTATTTTACTTAATTCTATATTAGTTTAATAAATTCAGTTTAGCTCCCGCTCCCCAAGAGTTCGACACCCGACTTACCGACTATAATACGAAACGATTAGGTACACTTGCCTATTCATGCAGTTTTTGGTAAATAATTCGGTAAAATATAAATTTAAAGCTAGTACGTAAAACGCACATCAAGTTTTTGGCGCCGTTGCCGGGGAACGGTCTTAATCTGTTTTTATTGTGTTAATTTAGAATTAAACGTTGTTTCCCGCGAGTGTCGGGTCAAAAGGAAGAAGTTTTGTGTTTCTGTCCACTGATCGCGCCGCGATGCGATGCGACAAGAACAGAAACTTGTGTTTTATTATTCTGTTTTAGTAGTTAATTATTTCCGGGCCTGTTTAGGATTAGTACTTTAATTCTATAGACTCTACTAGGGTTTTTAGGGTAGTGCATGTCCTTATACCCCACTTCTGATTTCGTTCAGCCTTTTGACGAACTAGAACGCAAATTTCATCGACGCCTGCGAGTTAAACGTGAGAGAGAGCGAGCACGCATAATGGCAGAGAATATCGACGACATGTCACTCGAGGAGTACGAAAGCCGTGTGCACGAGGGCATCGGAGTGGGTATTCACCGACCTAAAATACCCGAAGAGAGGACCTTCGAAATCAAAGGCCAGTTCCTTCACCTTCTGCGCGATACTCCTTTCACCGGAAAGGATAACGAGGATGCCAACCAGCATGTCGAGGCCGTTCTCGAGATTGCTGACTACTTCCACATGCCGGGAGTTAGTCGTGACGCTGTTATGTTGCGAGTGTTTCCGATAACACTCCAGGGTGCAACCAAGCGTTGGTTACGATCCGAGCCCACCATCCATACATGGGAGGCGCTCAAAACTCGGGAGTTAGTCGTGATGCTGTTATGTTGCGAGTGTTTCCGATAACACTCCAGGGTGCAGCCAAGCATTGGTTACGATCCGAGCCCACCATCCGTTCATGCAATCTCAGGACGAAACCCTCTATGACGCCTGGGACAGATATAAGGAGATGCTCCAAAATTGTCCACAGCATGATCTTAATGCTCACCAGGTTGTCCAAACGTTCTATAATGGTATTAATGTCTGCACTAGACAAATGGTCGATTCTCAAGGACCAATACCAAAGAAAACACCCGCCGCAGGGTACGCCCTGATTGAGGAGATGGCTCAGCACTCCCATCAGTGGCATTCTTCTAGAGATTCTGCCTACCGGAGGAAGACTGCAGCTACAGCAAACTCATTTGATAGCATAGCGGCCCTTAGTGCGAAGCTTGATGCACTAGGGCGTGACATGAAAAAGGTGAATCAAAACATTCATGCTATGCAGGTCGGTTGTGACAACTGCAGTGGACCTCATCTTGCGAGAGATTGCCTATATGACGAGAGTGGGAATCTCAAAGAATCTGCATGTTATTCAGCGGGAGATAAATATGATTATCCAGAGGACGAGGCTTTCTTCCGCAATAGAAAGCCAAACTGGAAACCATATCCTGAATACTGCAAGGAGATGGAGGGGCGATTTAGGCAGTCTGGCCTAGGGTTCTATCAAAGAGACCAGCCAAAAGGACCACTGCTAGAAAAGAAGCCTAATTTCGAGGATATGCTCACGCGCTTCGCAGCAGCATCAGATCAGAGGCATAAGGAGACTGAGGAGTTAGTGAAGAGGATAGGCGTTTCTACTGAGGCCGCATTGAGGAATCAACAGGCGTCTATCCACAACATAGAGACCCAGATTGGGCAGATCTCTAGGGTTCTCCAGGACCGTTTTCCTGGCACTCTTCCTAGTAACACTGAACCGAACCCGAAGGCCAAAATTAAAGCTGTGACCACCAGGAGTGGAAAAGAAGCTGCAGGCCCACCACCTTACAGCTCCCATCCTGATCCTATCGAGCCACTATCCACTCAGCTAGATAAAGGGAAGGGGAAGGAGAAGGAGGTCACTCCTGATCCAGAACCTATCCCACCTACTCCATCCGTTCCATTTTTTCCTCCTCCAGTTAAACCTTACCGTCCTCCGATACCTTATCCGCAGCGTCTTCGGCAAGACAAACAGGATGAGCAGTACTAGAAATTTCTGGAGCACCTGAAATCCCTTCACATCAACATCCCATTTGTTGAGGCTATGGCTCAGATGCCAAAATATTCTAAATTCATGAAAGACCTTCTTACCAACCGCAAGAAAATGGAAGAAGTGTCGAGTGTCACTCTGAACGATCAGTGTTTAGCAGCCATGCTCAATAAGATCCCAAAGAAGACGTTGGATCCTGGGAGTCTTACTTTGCCATGCTAGTTTGGCAATCTACCCGTTAGTCATGCACTTGCTGACTCGGGAGCGAGCGTGAACCTGATGCCATATTCTTTCTTCTCCAAACTAGATTTGCCCAAGCCTAAACCCGTGCGCATGGCTATACATCTGGCAAACAAGTCCATCACCTATCCACGCGGGATAGTTGAGGACTTGCTAGTTAAAGTAGACAAATTCATCTTTCCTGCGGACTTTATCGTTATAGATATGGAGGAGGATGACACAGTTCCCATCATCCTAGGCAGACCCTTCATGAGTACAGCTCGTGCATTATTCGATATTCATGAGTCACAGCTAACACACAGGGTAGGCCCAAATGTTATCACATTTGGGATTGATAAATCCATGAAACATTGCAAAATCTGTGATGACTCTGCCTTCTTTGTGGCATAGTTGATATTATTCTAGAGAGCGAGCTGCAGAAGTTCCACACACATGGAGATGAAGGGCAGATGCCCCTGGGGGAAGGTCTCTTGGATGCTGAAAGAGACCTGGAGGAGTTGGAGAGGCTGCTGGCAGAAGGGCCAGAGCCGAGATATGATGTGCAGGATTTTCAGCCGTCGCGGCGCGCAGCGCGATGAACGCGTCGCGACATGTTACATCATCGCATATAGAGACTATTGAAGTAAAGGAGGATCCAGAACCTCCAGACATAGTCAAGGAGGCACCTCCACTCTCGGGTTCTATTCCTGAGCTGAAGGTATTACCTCCACATTTGGAGTATGCCTATCTGGGGGAGAATTCTACCCCGTTATCATATCATCGGCACTATCCGAGTCTGAGAAAATCAAACTTGTCGATGTTCTAAAACAGCGGAAAAATGCGATCGCCTGGTCCATTTCCGACATCAAAGGAATCAGTCCATCATACTGTTCACATAAGATCCTCATGGAAGATGATTCCAAACCAGTAGTCCAACCTCAGCGCTGTTTAAATCCTAGAATGCAAGAGGTTGTGAAGAAGGAAATTGTCAAACTCTTAGATGCCGGTATGATTTATCCAATTTCAGACAGCCCGTGGATTTGTCCAATCCACGTGGTTCCTAAAAAGGGAGGGATGACAGTGGTTACTAATGAAAAGAATGAACTCATTCCTGCCAGAACTGTCACTGGTTGGCGAGTGTGCATTGATTACCAAAGATTAAATGATGCCACTCGTAAGGACCACTTTCCCCTCCCATTCATAGATCAAATGTTTGAACGTCTTTTGGTAATGCATTTTACTGCTTCCTAGATGGGTTCTCTTGTTACTTCCAGATTCCCATCACACCTGATGGACCAGGAAAAGACGACCTTCACATGTCTATACGGGACGTTTGCTTACCGGAGGATGCCGTTTGGTCTATGTAATGCTCTAGCAACCTTCCAACGATGCATGACCGCCATATTCCACGATATGGTGGAAGATTTCATGGAAGTATTCATGGACGACTTCTCGGTATTCGGAAATTCTTTCGATTCGTGCTTATCTAATCCAGACAAAATGCTCGCCCGTTGTGAAGAAACCAACCTTGTGCTAAACTGGGAAAAGTGCCATTTCATGGTACGAGAAGGCATAGTGTTGGGACACAAAGTTTCACAAGCAGGCATAGAGGTAGATAGAGCTAGGATAGACGCTATCTCTAAATTACCACCGCCTACTAATGTGAAAGGGGTGAGGAGTTTCTTAGGCCACGTGGGATTCTATAGCCGCTTCATCAAAGATTTCTCAAAAATCACAAGGCCTCTGACACAACTCCTATTAAATGACGTCAAATTCGAGTTATCCGACGAGTGTTTAACTGCTTTTAATACATTAAAGGAGAAACTCACTACTTCCCCGATCATGATTGCTCCAAAATGGACCCTGCCGTTTGAGCTTATGTGTGATGCCAACGATTACGTGGTAGGGGCAATCCTAGGACAAAGGGTTAATAATCGTTTCCAACCAATTCATTACGCGAGTACAACCCTGAACCCAACTCAGGAGAACTACACTACTACTGAAAAAGAACTCCTAGTTGTGGTTTATGCCTTTGATAAATTTCGATCTTATCTGATTCTATCCAAAACTATCGTCTTCACTGATCATTCTGCTCTGAAGTACTTGTTTGACAAACAAGACTCCAAGCCTAGACTTATCCGATGGGTCTTTCTTCTACAAGAATTTGACATCGAAATCAGGGACAAGAAAGGAGCAGAAAACATGACAGCCGACCATTTGTCGAGATTAGAAAATCCACATCTAGACGAATTAAGAGAGTCGGACATCGTTGACAACTTCCCAGACGAGCATCTAATGAAGGTCAGCGATGAGCCTCCCTGGTTTGTAGATTTCGTGAACTATCTTGCTGCAGGAGTTCTCGTGAAAGGTATGACACATCAGCAAAAGAAGAAATTCATGGCAGATATGAAGTACTATTTGTGGGATGAACCCTATCTATTTCGACATTGCGCAGACAACATTATCCGGAGGTGCGTTTCGGGAGATGAGGCGAGGGAAATACTGAGGGATTCCCATAGTGGGCCCACCGGGGGACACCACGGTGCGGTCTACACCGTAAAGAAGGTATTTGAAGCCGGATTTTATTGGCCCACCATCTTTAAAGACGCACACACCTTCATAAAGGAGTGTGATGCCTATCAGAGGGCCGGTAATATATCTTCCCGAAACGAGATGCCCCAACACAACATCCAAGTATGCGAAATCTTCGTTGTGTGGGGTATAGACTTTATGGGTCCATTTCCTTCATCCCGCGGAAATAAATATATCCTAGTAGTTGTCGACTATGTGTCGAAGTGGGCTGAGGCACAAGCCTTACCCACTAATGATGCCTGAGTCGTAGTGAAATTTCTTAAGAAATTATTCTCTTGGTTTGGTATCCCTAAAGCCTTGATCAATGATAGGGGTACGCATTTCGCTAACAGCCTAATGGAGAAGGCGCTGCAGAAATATGGTGTGAACCATAGATTTGCAACGCCATATCATCCGCAAACGAGCGGGCAAACCAAGGTTACCAATCGCACGCTGAAATGAATTCTAGAACGATCGGTGAACGGGAACCGTAAGGAATGGGTAGATAAACTCGATGGCGCACTCTGGGCATTTAGGACTGCCTATAAGACTTCTTTAGGTACCACACCCTTTAGGTTAGTCTACGGTAAGGCATGTCTGCCAGTTGAGGTAGAGCACAAGGCATACTGGGCACTGAAGGCATGCGATCCTGATCTAGATAAAGCACGTGCCAACCGTTTCTTACAACTAAACGAGTTAGATGAATTACGAAACGAAGCATACGAGAATTCCTTGATCTATAAAGATCGTATGAAAAAATGGCATGATGGACGTCCGAAAGAAATCAAACACTTCAAACCTGGTGAAAAAGTTTTGCTATTCAATTCACGGTTGAAGTTGTTTCCTGTAAAACTCAAAACCCGATGGTATGGCCCATATGTGGTTAGTAAGGTATTCCCATATGGTACAATCGAACTACTTGATTCCAAGGGAATTACCTTCAAAGTCAACGGGCACCGAGTAAAGCATTACTTGGAAGGAATGCCCGAGGAAGAGGAAGGTGAGGATATCAACCTCGCCGTACTAAAACCCTAAGTGTGGGGTGGAGTCCAGCTAAAGACTCGTTTAAAGAAGCGCTTCCGGGAGGCACCCCGTATTCCAACTTTGTGGGTGTGTTGCCTAGAAACCCTCACGAGACTACAACTCGTCCACTCGGCTACCGAGGGGTTTAAAGGCTTGTTGCATACGCTAAATGCAACCGTGATTCCTACGAAAGTGAGTTAGGATTTCCTTTGTTTTCGTTTTCGTTTTCATTCGTTTTGTCGTTTTTCGAGATTCCTAGCCTAAGCCAATCTTCATACACACTTATATCTGATATTTCGAGTCGTAGGAACTATCCGTTGTCGAAACACGCACGCGAGATCTCTAAACGAGCAAATATGGAAAAGGCACATATCGCGGCGCGACGCCTAAGTGTCGCGACGCGAAATATATTTTGGCCCGTCACTTCAGAAGCCACCACGTGGCGTAGCGACGCGATGTTAAAACCTGTCGCGGCGCGACACTACCTTTTCATGACCCGCCCAGATCGTGCCACGCGTCGTAGAGGCGCGACACGTGCCCGTGTAGCGGCGCGACGTGTCCATTGTCGGTCCAGCCACCTTCCAACACGTGGCGTCGCGGCTCTACCCTTTTATTTATCATGGCGCGACGTGGTTCGTGTCCATTTTAAAAGTCGAAATCAACACTTTCGCGGCGCTACACTCATATTTCTTCCGATTTCAAGCATTCCAACGCCGGATTCACCCTCTTTCGTGCGAGATCTTTAACTTCCAACACTATAGTAAGCTTCTTTCTTTCTGCATTGCGATTTTCTCTCGTTATTGTTATATTCCAGTAAGATTTCCGAAAATTTTCTTGGGTTTTTAGATTTCTTGGTTGTTCTACTGTCATTCATGCTACAACCTTTAAAGACTCATTTCAAAACGTTATTTTCAGACATGCATTTTTAAAATCCCGTTTCTTGTTTCAAGAACTGTTAGGGTTTTCAAGACCCGAGAATGAAATCTGATTATTTTTCAAGTTCTTGATGTTTAATCTGATTATTTTCGTTAACATATCATTCTAAGCACTCATGCATCATACATCTGCGTTACCTTCGGTTATTATCATCTCTCTTTGTGCAAAGTTACTTCCGAGTATGGGTTTTTTTGCCAAAACGAGGGTTTCTACCCTTGTAATGGTTTTTGGTGAAAATCTGTGGTAGTTCTGCATGTTCCTTTTGCTCTCGGCTAGTTCTGTTAATACTCTTAGCTTACCCAATGATTTTTGCCCTTGTACATAGCAATGGCTGCCCGTGGACGTGGACGTAGACGTAGGGCCCGACAAGAAGAGGAGATTGCTATTACAGAAGGCCCTGCGGTATACCACCCGTGGTTGGTATTTGCACCAACTCTGTCTGCCCGACTACGAGCAGACTATATCTCTCAGCTGCAACAACATTTTCACATAGAGGTTGACATCCCCCATTCTCTTGATTGGGAGATTATTGATGGAGTTGGGCTTTCAAACCAGCTCCTTGGATTTTTGCCACAACAGTTCCGTGCTGCAGACGGGACTGTGGTGTTTACTTGCAATGCATGGGAGCGGTTATTCCGCTTACGTGAGCCGGTCTTCCGAGAGTTGTGTTTGGAATTCTTCTCTACTGTCCAGCTCAACTCCGTCACCGCTGACGTTACTGGTCATCGGTTTCTGTCTTTCCATCTTGGAGGTGCAAGCCGCGAGTGTAGTCTCGCGGAGTTCATTCGCCGCATGGGGCTATGCACGCCCGTGGAGACCACCAGCCCGTTCTTTGAGCAATTCCTTTCGAGTTGCGAGCGGGATGAGCCCAAGGGTTTCTCCCCTGCGGAGATGTGGGCGATGATAGCCAACGAGGGGTATGAGCCCCGTAGAGCCGTCGAGAGCAGCATCCGCCTCCCTATCCACCGCTTGCTCCACCGTCTTATCTCCACCTCAATTTCTCATCATCGAGGTGGTGAGAAGGTCACGGAAGTTGACCTGATGTTTCTGTATAGTATTCTGACTCCTGGCATGTTGCTCAACGTGCCATTCCACCTAGCCTTCTACCTTGCTCGCTGGGCCACTGGATCCAAACCGGTGAGTCCTATCTATGGTGACCAGTTTGTCACCAAGTTGGCACGTTCATACGGGATTTTGTCACTTCAGGAGGAGGCAAGGCAGGTGTGGTACGAGCCGTGCCCGATGAGTATTGGGTACTTGGAAACGATGCGGGTCCTGGAGAGGACCTATGATGGGGGCTACCGATTTGTACCCGTGGAGGGTCATGGGCCTGAGCCAGAGGTTGAGCAGGGGCCCGAACAAGAGCAGCAGCCGTGCTAGCGCCAGCGCCATAGGAGACGGGCGCTGGGGCCCACAGATGAGGGGCGGCAGCCTTACTCGCTGCAGTAGATATCCGGGTCGATTGACCGTCTGTCCGACCAAATGGGAAACATGTCTATGAGAATAGATAGGTTGGGGTACTACAATGATCATTTGCAGTCGCGCCTGTCGGTGCACGAGCAAAATCAGCAGCATATGCACTCCAGTATGTCCAACCTCTTCACCCATTATGGTTATCCGCCACCGCCGTTCACACCATACCCTCCCCCGTATCCAGACTGACGTTCACACTTTCCCCCATCAGATACTCACATGTTGGGGCCTTCTTGATATGCGGGTAACGACTCGGAGGATGAGGACCGAGAGATGATGTTTATTTTATTCTATCATGTACATGTAACGAACTTTAATATATTAATGTTAATATTTGTCTAATATTTGGTGCATGAGTTGTTTACTTTTTCATCATGTTTGGTTGATTTGTGGAGTGTGCTTATATGCAGGCAGTCAGTTCAGCGATTGCTAATCTTTATTGCTCCATTCGGCTTGATAATATCCAAGGAGCTATTTCTAATCTTTTTCTACTTTAATATATTTTATTGTGTACAATGGGGACATTGTACAATTTAAGGGTGGGGTAGGAGGTTAGAAAAAGATTCCTCGCTTGAAATTTATTTGTCCTTGTAGTAAATTATTGATTGTATTTGGGCGTTAAATTTTAAAATTGTAATATCATTCAAGTTAAAAGTTAGATATTATTTAAGATTAAGATTGTTGATTTATAAACAATTCATAGTTATATTTAGCTTTTATGTATAGTGCTTGTAGCTTTTCGCTAATTTTTTAGAAATTCGAGTCTATAGTATCCAATCTTTAATTTTTGAATTGCTATATAAAATATAAGGTTAAGCCCTTTTTGAGTCTAAACTTGACAAAAATAGAATGAGTTGAATTTTCAATTTTTATAAACATATGTTAAAAAAGAAAAGAAGTGAAAAAAGCCAATGTGCAAAAATGATACACAAGAGCTAGAAAAAATATATAAGTCAAATAAATGGCCTTTGGAACTCAAATTAGTAAACTCTGAGGGGTGTTCTACACCTAATCACCTAAAGCCAACTGGTTTGGGATCGGTTGAGTTGAGGATTCGCTACATGGGTTCCATAGAAAGTCATAGTCTTATATAAAAAAGAGCTGAAAAGAGAAAAAATATATGTGTAAATAAAGTTGGAAATCTGCAATAAGTCTTGAAGTCAGGAGATTTTCAAAGGGTAACTTAACCAAATTAAATTTAAATGCAATTTTTAAGTTAAGGATTGGATGTATATAGATATGAATATTCTTTAGGAGTGGTGGAAAGTAAATGGGGATCTAATCATGGGTATATGCATAATTTTAAGTATAGTTTATGTTTTGTTTTAAGTCAAGCTTTTTGATATTTGTAATTGATATTTAATTTTTCAAGAATGGTGTTATTATTTAAAATTTTAAGCCTGGATAGAGTTGTGATTTGCTTGAGGACAAGCAAAGTTCAAGTGTGGGGTATTTTGATATCGCGTTAAATATACATAAATATTATGCGATATGGGGTTGGTTTTAGCCGGAAAATGAGTATTTAATTGTAAAAAGATACGTTGATCGTTTCTTTTATATTTTGCAGGCTAAAAAGGCGAATTAATAATTTATTGAGGAAAAACAAGAGCCCAAGGAAAGAAATCAATAAAATAAATAAGCTCAAGAAAAAGAAAGAAAGAAAGCCCAAAAGGAAAAGAAAGAAAAAGAAACGAAATAATTAAAGAGTTCAAGGCCCAAGCCCAAAAGAGAAAAAAGAAGTCGTCGGCCACAAATGAAAATGTCGTGGTGCGACGAAGTTCTTTGGATAAGGCCTATCTGCTTGCCATGTGTTGTCGCAGCGCGACCAAGCTACCCGTCGTTGCGCGACGCGTCAAGATAACGTCAGAACCGAATTTCAAAAGAAGTGGGATTGCGATACAATTCTTTGTCGCGGTGCGACACTTGCTCATCGCGGCGCGACACCCCTGTTTTCAGAAAAGTATTTAAACACGACTCCAGATCTGATTTGGGGTTAACCACTCAAATTCTTCCACCATTACTCTGCCAAATACGTCCCAGAAGGCTTGAGCTTGGTAGTGTTAGTAATCATTTAAAATCATAAAGTTTGAAACTTGCACACAAATTCCCTTTAATTTAGTTAATTGCTTTAGTTTAGTATTTAATTGCATTTATTTAGTTTAATTGCCTTTATTTGGTTTAATTAGTTTATTTTAGTTAATTCTATATTAGTTTAATAAATTCAGTTTAGCTCCCATTCCCCAAGAGTTCGACATCCGACTTACCGACTATAATACGAAACGATTAGGTACACTTGCCTATTCGTGCAGTTTTTGGTAAATAATTTCGTAAAATATAAATTTAAAACTAGTACGTAAAACGCACATCAATACATCAGATATAATCTTTTGTTCGTAATTCCTACATCTTAATAAAATAGAACCTCTTCCCATGATTTCTACATACGATCCATCTCCAAAATGAACACGCCATGTTATGTTTTCATCAATATCCTTGAAGTAATTCTTTGACCTCGTCATGTGGTTGCTTGCACCATTATCTTCCGGGTTGAATTTGTCCTTCATTTAAGAGTACTTCTTCGTGTTCAGTTTTGTGTATCACCATTAATAAAGATGGTTCTTCGTCTTCTTGGATAAAGTTTGATTGTTCCTGCGCTATCTGTTGTTGATTGCAGTCCTTTTTGTAATGTCCAAATTTCCTGCATTTGTGATATTGTATCTTGCTCATGTTACTTACTTGCTTATTCCACTTTGTGTTAGTTATTGCCTTGTGAGTTGAGCCTTCCTCTTTCGAGTCTTGTTTATTTTTGTTGTTATGCCAGTTTCCTCGTGAAGAGTTAAATCTACCACGTCCACGATTACCAAAACGTCTCCCTCTTCCCGAGTGTTCATTTTGTGAAAATAATAACTTTTCCTGGCTTTCTATGCGACCTCCTATTTTGAGTTTTATTCTTTCCTCATAGGCTTTTAATTTTCCGATGATCTCATCTATAGAGACCTCGTCTAGATCACAATTTTGTTCTATGGATGCCACAATTTGGATGAATTTAGTAACCTCGTCTAGATCACAATTTTATTCTATGGATGCCACAATTTGGATGAATTGATCTGGCATAGATTCCAAAAATTTTTCGTAGAAGTAACGATTGATTCAAAGTCTTTCCTAATTCTCCTGCCTTTGTAGCATAGCCGTTTAGTTTAGCATAAAATGCATCCAACGTATCGTCCTCCTTTATTTGGAGTGCATGTAATTCAATCATCAAAGATTGTAAACGTGCTTTTTGTACTTTATCTGCTCCAACATGTCTTTTCTTTAATGCATCCCAAATTTCCTTCGCTGTCTTACATCCCGCAACTTGTAGTATTACATCTTTAGTCGGTGCTTGATATACTAGGCTTATCATTTTTCTCATCCGATTGCGTATCGGCTGTTGGTTCTATCATCTCCCATAATCCATTTGCTTCAAGTATAATTTTAATTTGAATTTCCCAAACCGTGTAATTTCCCGGTTTCAACTCGTATGATCTTCACTTTCTTCGTTTGTTTTTTTAAAGGCTTTTCCTATTAGTATAACAAATTTATACTACTAGTATATTTAAAAAAACAAAATAAAATTTAGATTTGAAACCTAAATATTTTGGGTATCTAATTTCAGTAAAATGTATTTCCTTTTAAAAAAAAGTTGAGTAGAAAACTTAACCCACAGAAGCCCAATTTGTAACACCGCTTTGAAAACATTTACTTTAGTAATAATTTAGGTTTAGCAGTGGAAAATTTTCTTTTAATATTAACTTACGGTTAATTACATCATCTTTGTTTTCAAAACATTCATTGGTGTTACCTAACATACAGGAACCGACCATAATGTATCTTACAACATTACATATCAAAATTAAGTGCTCCAACTCACAAGGGGCATTTACATCAAAAGTCACCCGCCTCTCCAGGCTATCTAGTCTTTACCTGAAAAGGGAAATCATAACACCATTAGCTAACACTTAGCTAGTGAGTACATACTTAGCATAAGTATCAATAAAGTAATTCATGCATCACACACATCGTACATAAGCACACATTGCTAGCTTAACACATAGCGGTGTGCTGACAAGATCAGTAAGAGTTATGTCTTGCAGGGGAGTCTGTCCTGCTCAACAACTCAGACCGGGGAATCAGTCACAACCATCCGCGTGGAGGAGCATAAAGCAGTCCACCAAGCATCGTTCTAGGAGCTAAAGGCTCCTCAAGTAATCTAGCTACAACCGGCTAATTACCACTCACGTTAAGGCACGGCGGTTCTGCAGAACCTCGATCCGGGATGCACCCCGAATCAGCGTTAAATCCCGAATTATGACCGAAGTCCTCATGGGATCCAGCTAACCGGCTGACCTTAACCATGCGTCAAATGTTAGATGGTTTGCAGACCGTGTACATACACATATACGTACATTTTATCCCACAGGGATCCATTATCATCGTCATATATCTCACATAGGATCCCATAGGGATCCATCATATAATCATTCATTCATACTTTCACATGCATCATCATACAGTTCATCGTTCATGCACATCTTCGGATACTAACTAAGCGGTTCCAATCTGGACCGCTAGCATGCACCTATTGCACATCTTACAAGCAATCACAACATCATTCAGAAACTTACACTCATCTTCTTAAGCATACCAGCATAGACAGGTTAGACATACATACACACTCACACACATTCACATAGGCATCTTAGCATGCAAAACTTACCCTAGTGAGTCTCATGAAAGTAGACACTCACCTGAGTAGTATACTATGTACATGTATCTGGTTTTGACTCCACTAACACGACAAGTTCACCTAGAAACGTCATTACTTACATTAATCATTCGCATAAGCGAGACACGACAAGATCAGGAACCCATAAAGGAACCATAGACCAATAAAAAAAACTTGACAATCTTTGAGTTGTTCACAAAAAGACACCCCTTGCGGCCGCAACCACCAATGCTTGCGCCCACAAGGACATGGTTGCGCCCACAAGCAATTCCACTTGTGCCCGTAAGCACAACAAATCCGATAAAACTATCGGATTCCGACACTTCTTGCGGATTCCGACACTCCTATCAGATTCCGACACTTCTTATCAGATTTCAACATTTGTATCGGATTCCGATACCCCTTACAGCCACAAGGGTGGGGCCTTGCGCCCGCAAGCACTATCGGATTTCCACACTTAGTGTGTCGGATTTGGCTTTTAACTCATTGGATTTGGGCTCCTTGCGGCCGCAAGGAAGGGCCTTGCGCCCGCAAGCAAACCTGTTCAAGAACAGGTCAGCTACAACATCCCCTGTTCCGACTGTACTTCATTCAAACCTCAAAATCGAGTTTCTAAATCATTTTCAGTACATACAATTCATTGGAAACATTCATATGATTCCAAAAACAACCTTTTTATCAATTATAACAACTTTTACATGATTTGGGATAAAAAACAATCATTTGACCCATTTTATTCAATTTTCAAGAACTTCATCAAAACATCATTTTAATTCATCACTTGAGTTCCAATCAACTTATAATTGATATAGAAATCAACTAAAGTCAATTTCAGAACTCAATTTGAGGTTCAACTTGTTGACATAAAAAACCCACTTACTTACCAAATGAAGAACAAGGTGATGAAGAAGATGATGACAATAACAAGAAGCTTTATCCACTAGAAATCAGCTTGCACTAGGAACTTCGGAGATTTTTTCAAGACTTCAAGAAGTAGAGAGAAAAAGAGTTGTCTGTGTTTGTGTTTGAACACATGTTTGAACACAAACACACAAACGTTGGTTTACATAGCTTAGACCGACCTTGGGTCTAAGCCTATCAACAAGGGGGTATTTTGTTCCCCTTTTTAACTTACAACTTGACTTACGATTACCCATTTCAACTAACGGGGTTATTTCTGGAATCCTTACTTAAAACGATTCATATATTAATCATCTTATTTATATTACTACTACTTTTATTTTCTAACATACAATTACTTAAAACACATAACAATTAAACACATAATAATAGACGTGCATACTTTACTTCTATTTTACTCGACTTTCATACACACATATACTCAAATACAACTAGGCCCAAATCGAGGATGTTACACAATTAGTATTATTAACAGAAAAAATCGTCTCCCCAAAATCGAAGCCCTAATTATTTTCCTCTGTGTCGTTTCTCAAAAATCTCCAAATTCTCAAATGATTCCTTCAATCGGTTCTTCCTCTTCTTCTTAAAGAGTATGACCGAAGTCCCGCCGGTTTATACAGGTATGTATGTATATAACTTTGTATGCAGTAATGCATATACAGAGTGAATAGGCTAAGGTAACACAGATACTTTGTATGCAGTAATGCATATACAGAGTGATATTTCCGGTTGCCGTTTTGTGGTCCTCTCCGTTCTATCCTCGCCGGTCGTTATTTCGAGCAAGTTCTTATTCCACCGCCGTTGTTTTGTTTGTCCGGCAGGCGTTCTTCCTCCTTCCGGTCACTGTTTTGGAATCAACGAGCCTATGCTCCGATACCAATTGTTGTCCCTAATCATATGAATCACAATGAAGACAAGAATTTACTGAAACATAATAATCGTATATATGATCGACAACTATATCGTGTTTACACATCCATGTATATATACTAATGGTGGTGGCGGTTATTGGATCCAAAACTGCCGTATGGTAGTTACCAGTGGCGGCTTACGGTGGTTTTATTCAACAGCCGCCCCTACGGTGTGTGTGTGTTATATACACTTATTCTAAGTATTTACATAATACAAATATAATAATAATAATAATAATAATAATAATAATAATAATAATAATAATAATAATCGGGATTTGGTGTCCACATCCCTCCTATCAATTTTTACTGGAGCAAAAATATCACTCCCACAGTCCTACTTCATTCCTCAAAAACTATCCGCGGCTAGGTGCCCTAAAATTTTCTCCACCAATGGATTTGGGTTTCTCGTAAACAATTTGCACACTAAATCGATTTCAACATCTCTGAATCGACTTTAGATGTGGTTTATATATATGGTCAAAGTTTCCAGCAATCAAATTCATCCCTATTAATCTACTTCATCATCTCAAGCAATCTGTACGCAGAGCATAAAGACTTCAGAGCAAACACAAGATTCTCTTGATCTGAATCTTCTGGAGTTGAAACAATGGATTCATTAGACGTAAGTTGCTTATTTTCTAGTGTTTTTGTAGTTGAATGTTTAAATCTATGCTCAAATTTCGGTTATTGGTGCTGTTCATGCAAAAATTACATTCCACACTACACATATTACAATTAAGGGTGTTCAAAATATCCGAAACCGAAAAACCGAACCTAAAAACCGACAAACCGTACGGAAATCTAGGTTAAGCAAACACAATATTTTAATTTTTTTGGTTTGGTTAACCGAACCTAAAATATTTTCGGTTATTCGGTTCGGTTACGGTTCATGATCTTAGAGACGGACAAATATCCAAAAAACCAAAAACTTAAAAAATTCAAATTATATTTTTTACGTAACAAATTAATCAATACTTACATACGATAATTATCTACTCATAACAAATTGTTACCCAAAGTCAAAAGTATATTTCACTTTTCAATATAGATATTAGTAATACATGTTTTATTTAAGTTTACAAGTCAATTAGATTTATAAACCTTATAATTTACTATTAATTTACTTAGTTTCACTTTAAATTAGTCACGTTTTTATTCAAAATATTTTCTTATGTCATTATGTCATAATTAGTTGATACATAAATAACAAACTTCGTAATGTTTTATAAATTTCTCATTTAAGCCTTGTTCAAGTTGAGATATGAATATTAAATTTCGAAACCTTTTGTCTTAGAAATATATTTAGTAGTTAAAAATGATTAATTGGTTAACCGGAAAAACTGAACCGAAAAACCGGTTAACCGGTTTTTTCGGTTTAGGTTTAGGTTCAAGAAAGTTAATTACGAACCGATACTTCGGTTAACCATCTATGAACATCCCTAATTACAATCAATCTGATGCATTGTTTTTTGCGTTGTTGATTGGATTGTGTATGCTGTCAAATGTGTATCTGATTAATTTGCAACCTAGCACATTTGGGAAAATAGCTAAAGATATATATTCGAAAACAAAGAGACATTAAAAGGATGGACTTTATGGCTTTATGTCATTGTATGAGCATGGAGATGTTTTTTTTATTATGCCAAATGACCTAAGCTAAAATAATTGCAATAATGGCATTTTCATGTGTATCTTTTTTACTAACATTAAGTTTTGTTGCAAAAGTAATCAATTATGTGTTATCAGTTTTGCATTAAAAAAGAATTAATATTGTTAACATTTTTAAAGACAGAAGTTGATGCAATTTGAAGTATTTGTTCTAGCCTATATATTAAGGTAATAATATAATATGATACCGGTATTTGATTATATGTTAAGTTTTTTTAATTCTTTTTGTTACTGTTTATGATTGCTTTCCTATATTTCCGTACCGGTGCAATTTGTTACTGCACTAAAATAAAAGTTGCTTGACTATCATCAACCACTAGGAGGTTGTTCCATATGCTTTGAAAATGTAGAGGTATCATGCCTGTCAAAAACTTTTTTCTATTGCAAACACAATTTTTATCAAGTTATTTTTCATGTGAATGTATTGATTTGATGCACAACTAATGTCAAACTTGCATGTAATTGAAAGAAAACAAAACATTAAGTATATTAACTGTTTTTTAACAGGTCGGTTTTAAGGAGGCAACTGGTTGAGTCTATTTTATCTAATTGACATAACAGGTTGAGTCTAATTAACTGCTTTTTTTTATCTAATTGACTTTTTTTAAACTATATTAAGTGTTTTGTTTATTTAACAGTCGGTCTGGGTGAGGTAACGGTTCGTGTTTGTCATTTGGTTCTTGTAAATTGAAAGTTCTACGAACAAGTCCCACACGTATGTTTTGGGCTAAGATTTGTAGGAATTCAGTGTTCTTGATTGAATTGTGAGCTTGCTTAATCAGATTTTTTTTTCACAATTAATATAAATTTTAAAAAAATTTACAAAACTAAGCCTTTTTTTTTCTTTTTCACTTATACCATATTCGGGATATCAAAAGTCGGAAAGTTTACAAGTTTTAAATAGTTCCCGACTTTTAAAAAGTCGGTTTATGCATTTACTTCCGGTTCCCGACTTTTAAAAAGTCAGTTTAAGCATTTACCGGCTACAGAGTGCCTTGTCAACTTAGACTTGTAGCCGGTGCCTTGTCAACTCAGATTTTGGTTCCCGTCTCACTTTAATAAAGGTTGCGACCTTTGAAAAGTCGGACCATAGGGTGTTGTCAACTCAGCCTTTTATGAGTGTCATGGGTGTCATGGAGAGCCATGTTAAGTATTAAATCCGACTTTTAGAAAGTATGACCATAGGGTGTTGTCAACTCAACCTTTTATTAGTGTCATTAATGCCATGTGAAGACATAATTAATTTGACTTTTGAAAAGTTGGACCATAGTACACCATGTCATCAAAGTCATCAATGCTAGTGGTTGGTTTGGTGGGTGTAACACCATATTTTCACCTATAAAATTTTCATTTTAATTAACACTGCGGAAGCGTTTACCAAAACATAAAAGTATTTACAATTGAAGTTAAACCATTGTTTAACAAAACCAATCAGTTTAAAACACAGTATTACAAAACTATGGCTCGTCACAATTCCATCAGAGTGCCTGTCAATTATTCCCCAGGCTACACCCCCTCACAACTAAATCACAGAACTCACCAGCCACCTGTAAAAGTAGTGAGAGGTGGGGGATTAGCACAAAGCTAAGTGAATGGAAGTAAACCACCACAGATATACTAGCAAATAACCGCATGATATCAACAACAGTAAACACATAATCACCCTTTGCCTCACGAGAAGACCGGCGGTTCTACAGGAACCTACAACCAATGCCAGCCAAGCAAAGGTTTACCGATAGTCTATTTGCTATTCTCATACAGTATTATCTTAAGTTGCAACGAATGCATCAAAAGATCACAATACTGATTAGCCGATAGCAAACAAACCCAGCCCAATATGCCCGGCCGATAGCTGACATCACAATAGACGCAACAATCGATTAACATATCACAGTTAATCAATTAATAGACAACAGTCTATCTATGCATCAATCCGATAACAGTTGCAATCCAAGCCAGTTACAACTAAGAACACCCGTGAGTAAACATCCACTCACCTCGAGTTCTCGAACTCCCACTCAGTGGTCTAATGTTACTGCGCCTTGTCCTTTCTTGAGATTAGAATAAACTGAAATGAGTAACCGATTCATAAATATATACCACACGTATATTTATATCTATATATAACTTGTAACCAACATGAAATAACCATATAAATGGTAATCCATCACATCCCAAACAAGTGACAATCAAAACAATCAAAATCCTAAAATTACCCTGTCGTGCGCACGACACTGTCGGATTTGGGTTCCGGATTTTGAGTATCGGATTTGGGTTGCAGATTCTTGGGTTCCGGATTTTCCTTTTGTCGGATTCTCACAAAACCCATATTCTCGGAGTCGCGCCGCGACGCGTCGGATTTCAGATTGTCTTCCCCTTTAAACTGTCGGATTTGCAGCCACTTACACTTTCAAAATCCGATTTAAATACTTGAAATCCCACAAGAACACTTCTAAAACATGTATAAACATATTATAACATGTAAGCAACATCAAGAACACATCAATAACAATTAAAACACCAATTCAAGCAAAACCCAATTGTCAAGTTTACTCCTAAACTTCATCCATGGCATCTTCATGAAACCAACACAAGTTTAACAACAAAACATAGCAAAATGATCAGCATCAAGCAAGGAACATCATCATACCTTTGTTTAGAATTAACACCCAACAAATCTCCACTTTCACTTTTCAACTTAACAACTTTTCTTTCTTTTCTCTCAAGAACACATAGTACACACTTTTCACTTTTGAAACACAAATGAGCAGACACTACAATTAACACCCACGTATCCCTTCTCACAAAACTAAGCAGGAGGTGTCCATGCATTTACACAATTCCTACACATGCCAACTTGTATTCATACAAATGAATATATATATATATATATATAATATTCGTACACATACACACACACACACATATATATATATATATAAACAAATATCCAATCTTTAAATGAATTAATTTGACAATTAATTCAATTAAATCCATTAGTAAATAATTAAACATATAATCAAATAATAATCCCGTGTTTAAATATACCTTGGCCTACGTAACGACTAGGCCCAAAATCAAGATGTTACAAATCCTCCCTCCTTAAAAGGATTCCGTCCTCGGAATCTCACTGCACACGCATTAGTCACGATATCAACTCTTCGTATCTCCTTTTGGTAGTTTAATCAGATCAACTCCATCGCACTTTCGACTGTTAATGTATAACCACACAAGCTTTACAGCTTATCCTCAAACCAACAGTTAGTTCATAAATTTCGTCTTCGAGCATTCTCTGAATTTATGTCTAACTCTGTCATAAATCCCAATAGCTTCCAATCATTTATCATCTGTCATACCAAAGCATTCACATATCATTTATCACTTACTTCAAATCAACAGGTTGAAGTATCATTACCACATTCTCATAACTTCACACAAAGTCTTCTGATATCCCATCGTCAGAATTTAGTTCACCCACACAATCATTGTGTGTCAATCCTACCTTTGATTATCCATCAGGAAAAACTGTCACATCGTTTAACTTTTGTTTCAATCTTCGTTTGTAAACTCTTCATAAGTTTAAACAAACCTTCACTTCTATCACAAGCCATCAAAATATGAATTATCATCTCTTCAATTCATCCCTTTAAAACACCCAATTAAATCCATCGATACAGATTCCGTCTTACTGATAATAAAATACTGAACAGTCACTAATCACTCAAAACATATCCAGGTTTCTCTTTATTTGATCAAGTCAAATACAATTCCCATCCCGTCTTGTCATCATCACCCCTCAGATATCTCAAATATCTCAAGGTTACATAAGTTTCCGGTATACCACTTCAATTTACATTCCATATGTCATATCTCTATTCACATATTATCTCTATTCACATAATATACCATCAGTACTCAACCCTAATGTTATTACTCCATAGTAAAGCATTGGCAATTAATTTATAAATCCAGGTAATAGTTCAACCCCAAAATTTAGCAAAGGCACTTCCTAGCAAAGGCAATCTCCAAGCATAGGCATCTCCAAGCAAAGGCATCTCCTTGCTCAAAATTCACAAGTTTTTTACTCCAAAAGTTCAAGCCATTACAATCCTCTTCTCTCTTTTCATACTCAAAGGTTTCAACCTTTTCATTCTTCAAGACTTTCTGGCAAAGGAAATCTTGATTCATCCACTAAGTCAGAGATACTTCCAACTCACATATTCAGGATGTTATCATCACTAGCTCTTTCACAGATCAACACATCTGTCATCATGTCGTCTTTCCAAGGTAACATCAAATTCCACTATCACTTTCTCTGATTCAGTCCGATCACCGTCTCAATCGTTCGGATAACTTCTTCTAGTTAGCCATCTAATACATCTCTCATTGACCAAGTCAATCACACATGTCTTCTCTTACGGTTAATATAACATCACTGCACTTATATCAGCTGCAACTTCCAAGTCATGGTAAAATTTCATCTCGTGATATCTCAAATAACACAAGATATCCACTATATATCCAATCTCAAAGCATAGCATCACATTTCAAACCAACAAATGCGATTTCCCGTCATACACAAAATTCATTTAAAACCATCATTCATCCTCATGAATCAACTGTACTCAGTAGATTATACATCCACTTATAATCTTCAGCACTCCTTATACCTGCACAATACTACACACCCCAGAATTGCCCAATATGCAGTAATTCATCTCTGTCTTCTTTCTTTACACAATTGAATTCACATAACACATAATGTATATAAATCATACGATACACATTATATCATGCAATTCAATTAATCTGAACATATGTCTCTATGGTATATCATGCTCACTTAGCATTTAATCAAGTATCACACATACTTATCATCATACCATTTCTTGATATATAACACATAACTCATGATAGAAAATCATCTATTATCACTTAGTTCTATTTCTAGAGAATCAATCTCATCACAAATAAACTCATACATTTTAGCATATACTATGCATAAAGATATCCACGATTAACTTTAAAGTTAATTAACACGCACATACAGGTATAAAGTTTTATTAAAACATACCCGTTTCATCTTCATCAGCGGTGGCACTATCACTTGCCATCATATTGAACACCCCACCCTCTCGCACAGTAGGGTTGTTTCTCTTTTGCCCTGCTGATGATGATCCCTTAACCGCTTCTGCCCCCGTCCCTGTACTAGTCTTCCTCTCAGAAGGACACTCACCTTGGCTGGATCGTTGTCCCAGGCTTTCACCTTTGCAAAGTCTGCTGAGGGAGACATATAGGCAAGAGATAAGCAAAATCGAGACGAGGCGGCTTTGCAGAAGCCGAGGTATGAACATACCGGTAATCATCAAAAGAGGAATTGGTAAGGAAACCAGTCACAGGGAAGTCAGGACAGTGGGATAACCACTAGGCAAAAGATAATACCACACATATATTTATATCTATATATAACTTGTAACCAACATGAAATAACCATATAAATGGTATTCCATCACATCCCAAACAAGTGACAATCAAAACAATCAAAATCCTAAAATTACCCTCTCGCGCCGCGACCAACCCAAGTGTTGCGCCACAACACTGTCGGATTTGGGTTCCGGATTTTGAGTATCGGATTTGGGTTGCGGATTCTTGGGTTCCGGATTTGCCTTTTGTCGGATTCTCACAAAACCCGGATTCTCGGAGTCGTGCCACGACGCGTCGGATTTCAGATTGTCTTCCCCTTTAAACTGTCGGATTTGCAGCCACTTACACTTTCAAAATCCGATTTAAATACTTGAAATCCCACAAGAACACATCTAAAACATGTATAAACATATTATAACATGTAAGAAACATCAAGAACACATCAATAACAATTAAAACACCAATTCAAGCAAAACCCAATTGTCAAGTTTACTCCTAAACTTCATCCATGGCATCTTCATGAAACCAACACAAGTTTAACAACAAAACATAGCAAAATGATAAGCATCAAGCAAGGAACATCATCATACCTTTGTTTAGAATTAACACCCAACAAATCTCCACTTTCACTTTTCAACTTAACAACTTTTCTTTCTTTTCTCTCAAGAACACATAGTACACACTTTTCACTTTTGAAACACAAATGAGCAGACACTACAATTAACACCCACGTATCCCTTCTCACAAACTAAGCAGGAGGTGTCCATGCATTTACACAATTCCTACATATGCCAACTTGTATTCATACAAATGAATATATATATATATATATAATATTCGTACACATACACACACACACATATATATATATATAAACAAATATCCAATCTTTAAATGAATTAATTTGACAATTAATTCATTTAAATCCATTAGTAAATAATTAAACATATAATCAAATACTAATCCCGTGTTTAAACATACCTTGACCTACGTAACGACTAGGCCAAAATCAAGATGTTACATTGGGTGGCAATTGTGCCATTATTGACCCGACCTTTTAAAAGTCGGTTTTTCTTTTCCTTCAAATCCCCACGCCATTTCAACAGCCATTTCAACATTTCGCTCAAGCAAAATTTACACTTTGAAATCTCATACTCAAACTCTCAGAAATCACAAATTTTCTTTCACTTTGAAAAATGGAGAATATAAGTATTACTTCAGGTCCAGCCAACCAATGATTTATTTCACAAATATTTAACAGATACCGCTGCGTTCAAAATTAGAAGAGCTTATTAGAAATTTTGGCACATTATTAAAAACAACCCAATCCATCCGAGGGTGATAGAACATATTCGTACAGCCGGCTTCGGTAGTGTATTTGACTGTGGTTACAAGTTAGTTGACCACAGTTTTGTAACCGCACTTGTTGAAAGATGGCGTTCCCAAACCAACACCTTTCACTTACATATTGGAGAGGTTACTTCGGTAGTGTGTTTGACTGTGGTTACAAGTTAGTTGACCATAGTTATGTAACCGCACTTGTTGAAAGATGGCGTCCCCAAACCAACACCTTTCACTTACATATTGGAGAGGTTACTTTCACCCTCCATGATGTACATAAACTGTGGGGTTTACGAGTTGATGGGAGATGCGGTAACGGGAAAAGAAGAGAATTGGAATTACGAAAAGTCCTATAAAATGTCCGTTTGGTTGCTCGGGTTTGCACCACAGGTTATCTCAGAAGCGGTGAGATGAAAGCGAGATATTTACGAGATCATTTAGATACCGCATTACCATAGAACGCACACTGATTATATGCATATACAAAAATCCCGAGTATATATATATATATTAATACTACTAAGTGGTGTTCTTTTCCCTCACACATCATATACCACTATACAAATGTTTTTGTTACGTTTAATAGAAGATTTAGATAAATGTAGTAGAATAAGTTGGGGGAGTGCTGTACTAACCTGTTTGTACATAAACCTCTACAAAGCTGCATCACTAGAAGCAATTGAAATTTTTGGTCTATTAACGCTTTTACAACTATGGGCTTGGTGTAGGTTGCTAGCCACTTTAGCAAATGTACAAAATGTTGATTTTGCTGTCAAACCGTATGGTGCTAGGTATGTTAAAATGTATTTATTTATTGATTAAATAATTTAAACTTAAAAATTTATTTTTACAAAATTAGTAATAAAGATGGTGAGGTACTCTGAGTTTATATAATATAATATGATTATTTAATTCTTAATGTGGTAGCTAAAATTATTAAACTATTATTTTACAGATTAACTGGACTCCTTACGACTGTGTTCTCTACCAGGTATTTGTAGGAGTGATCGGAGAAATTGGGTGTGTGATACATATGTAATATTTTGGGAAGTTGTTGAGGAGTGTCTACCCAGTAGTGTAATGAGGAAATTTCATTTACTCCAACCAATTCCCAACCAGCTAATCGCAAGTGTAGCTGAGCATAGAAAGCTACACAATGTCACACGTTGGGGAAGCACAATAAAAGGCCGGAGCAATGTTCATCATACCCACATAAAACCGATGGAATAATCATGTACAATATTCCATTCGGGAGGGGGGGGATTCTCCCATGTTCCATCAACGGTTGACACGTATATGGATTGGTACCGGCCTCATACTGTACTATTTATTACTAATCCAGGCAAGGTCATCATTTCTACCGGTCTCATAACCTTGGAGGAACTCTTGAGATTGCAGTACGTAAATATATAATTATTAATACCTATTTCATACTTGATTGTAATATTTATTAATAAAAATACTAACATATAAAGTATACGCATGTTGACTGATGTGCGAATTTCGTATCAGTTTTAAATTTATAAAAACCGTGATTATTTTAAGTACGAGCACAATAGGCAAGTGAACCTAATCGTGTAGGCAGTATATAAAATAAGTACGGGTGTCGAACTCATTGGGAATGAGTATGATTTTAGATATAATTAAACTAATTGTCTAACTAAAGATTAAATTAAAAAGCAGTAAATAGGGGGAATTGGCAATTATCGGTATAAAGCAAATGAATCCAAACCTTAATCCTAAAATTACCAGAAACTAAGATTTGGAAGCTAGAAAAGAAAGAATTCAATTAAACTTGGATTTAAAACAATGAGGAGTAAAGTATCTCTACTTAGACTACAGATTCCGCTTTTCAAAACAGCAGATTTCAATGCAAGTGAAATGGATAACACATAACAACATACCGATTTCTAAAGTGGTCAGACTCACTAGCCCTATAGTTTCAAAGAGATTAACCTAATGGTCATGAAATTAATTAACTTATAAACTAGACAATTTATTCGAGGTATGCTAGACTTGTCCTATTGATTTGTTATTCACAAAATCAATCAATCACCAAAGAATGGTCATCAATAGCAATTGCAAGTACATTAAAGTTCCAAATTTTATAACCTAACCCTAGGATATGGTCAATCACTAGTTATGAATCCTAATAGTCATAGAAATTCATAATACAAACAATCAAAGACATAATAGTCATACAAACCTACGAAAACTCAGTTCTAGGCATAAAAATCAAAACTTTAACATCCTTGGATTTTTGAACAAGCTAGAACATAACAAATATAATATCGTCCAAGCATTGAAATCACATTATTAATCAAGAGTAACCATGTCTAAGTAGAGATAACAGGGACTTAGCCCATAATAAGAGGAAAACAACAAGATAAACACGAAAATAGTAGACTAGACATGATGAATAGTAAACCAATATGTGAATCCTAGTTGTAAACCTTCAATCCTTGCTCCCAAAAGCTAAATCTTCAAGCTTTCTTCAAGATCTCTGCTTCAGAACTCCAAAATCGCCTCTCTAGTTCGTCTAGGACCGGTTGGAAGTGTTGAATCCCTTGTTTTGGAACAACACAAGTCTATTTATAGAGTTGATTACCGGCCGCACACGTGTCGCGTTTAGTCCTTGGACGTGTCATGTCGCACCAATATTGCCTGACAAGTTAGCTATTTTCCAAAGGGACGTGGCGCGTTTTCTTTTTGGACGCGTCGCGTTCTTGGCTTTTCTGACTTTATGATTTTCTTTTATATCTCGAGTCTTTTTCCCCTTAAGTTTCTCGCTATCGACTGTTTATGATCTATCATTGACAAATACACACTTTAAGTACCATTTCTCATATTTTCGTGAAATATAATCGTTTAAGTACCATTGTATCGCAAAGAATATATATAAATAACGCGATATCATTGACAGTATTAGCCGGATATATCAAGAAGTGGCGAAGGTCATTGGAAATGAGCCACAAATTCTATCGTATGTACAAAATATTTACGATATATCTCAGCGGTATTTACATCTTACCTATGCTGATAAACGTAGGCATTATCGGTCTACACATGTGGTAGAAGACGATGTCCCCACGGTTCCCCTGTTACAAACCGAATACAAAGAGTGCCTAGACGAGGTGGGCGTAGGCTTCATGATGAAGCTGGTCCCTCAAACTAGGGTCAAGATGGTTCTTTTCATCATGACAAGCCTGTCCACGAACTAGAGTCAATATGGATCTTTTCATCATGAAAATGCTGGTAGTGGTTCAAGTCATCTTGTTGGGATAAGTGAACCTTGTGGGTCATATATGAATTTTCAACATGGTGAACCAAGTGGTTTGAATATGCAGTTTCAACAAAGCATATTTGATTATGAACCATCCGGCAATCGGTTCCAATATATGACACCCTCCCCCCCACATTCGACGTTTCAATATAAGGAATCTCCACAGTTGATAACATATTTGATAATTGTTATCAACCAAGCCCACATTTTGGTCAAAATATAAATAGACAAATTTCTCTTGTAAGTTTCGGCGGGTTTAATATTAACGAACCATAGATTAAAGATGAAACACACGAGGAAGGTAGGCCAGAAGAGCACCTAGTTGTGGTATAGGAGGTAGACTAGGTCACCATCATTAAAAAATTTTAATACTTTATTTAAGTTGTATTTATTTATTTATTTATTTATTTATTCAAGAATATTGTAATACTTGATTGATTGATTTATTTATTTATTCAAAAATATTTATTTATTTATTCAAGAATATTGTAACACTTTATTTATTTTTTTATTATTATAGAAAACACATAATATCATTTCACAATGTAACACAGATTAATCTAATTGGACAAATAAAACTAGATGTCTAAACGGTAAAATTTGCCCCACTCCCAAATAAGAGTAGCTATATAAGTCACGAGCCATAGGTCTTCGATAATCCAGAGCGGCTTGATTAGGATCTACACCTTCATCTGGGCATACTCTTTTTCCTTGAACCAACTTATGAATGAACATGCAAAGAAACACACCCGATTCTTCTACTTTACCTTGAGGTACGTCCTTGGCATATTTAATAGTTGGTGCAGGGGTGTTGTGAAAAACTGTGTTGTAATGCAGTCATTACTTGTGACCAACGTTTTAGGATTGCTTTAAGTTCTTCACAATTGATAGAACGCCGATTACTAGAATATAAGATTGTCTCAGCAGTAAGAAGATTTATCTACGCAAGTAACCAATTATTTTCATTTACACAAATTGGGATAAATACCACATCAACATCCCACCAAGCTAGGTAGGGTGCATAACTGTCATATGCATATTTAACGCATCTGATGTTGTAGGTGGAAATAGTAGAGAATCAAATTTAGTTGGCATTATTGTCCAACAATATGTTGTGTACTTCTAGTACGTTGGCATTCCTGATATCGCAACTATCGACCATCTATATGCTATAATTTTTTTATAATTATTTTAGTTTAAGGAATTTTTAATTAAAACAGAAAATTAAATAAAAAATTACATACCATGGTCCATAAAACACTGCTACAAGACTCACCCACAAGTAAACTCCAAAATTCTCTAGGTACCTATACACGACCAAATAATGCAATATAACAAAATGTATCATTCTCGTGACTATCGCCGCCAAGGTAAAACTCCTCCACACTCTGCGCCCACCCCATCTCAGCAACTACATCATTCATGACTGGCTCGGGATTATCTTGGAACATAAGCCTAGGCGCGGCACTTTCCCACATAAATCGCCTCCTAGAACATCGCAACCTACGTGTAGTTGGAAACACTGGCTGTGAGTGATAATATTGCTGTGAGTGATAATATTCCTCGTGGACCAGGTCATCTCCATTCGCTTCTTCATCATCTAACTCATTCCTCATGAGTTCAATTGTATCTTGTACTTCATTAACTTGTAGTTGAATTTCTATCGGTCTTTGACATCAATGATTCATCTTCATCTTTGGATGATCAAAGAATAGTAAAATTGGTTTTGGTTAGTTTCGCTTGAAAGATCTCAAGTCATCTCTATTTATAGCAGAATTTTAAAGTTACCGGGATTTCAAAAGTTAGTAACTTTTTACTACGATTTGACTATATACAGGAATCTGTGAAAGGGAATCCGACAAAAAGTTACCAGGATTTCAAAAGTCGTTAACTTTTTACTACGATTTGACTAAACACAGGAATCTGTGTAAGTTACCGGGATTTCAAAAGTCGGTAACTTTTTACTTTTCCTATACTACGATTTGGCCCTACAAATACATACCGGGTTATGAATTGAATTCCAAAAACTTAAAATGAAAGAAAGAAACATTCTAACAAAAAATTTATTTTATTCAATATGGTTTTGAATCGTCCGTTCATAGTGAACCTGTATTGGGGTGGAAACCTACAATACGAGAACGGTCAGGTGTTGTGTGATAAAGCTACTAGAAGAACTTCAGTTCTCTTCGCAGACAAGTTGAATTATGAAGATTTTGTTGAGTTGGTATACAGATATGTTGGGGTTACAAGGGAAGTGTTCCACTTAAAATTCTATTTATGTTTTGAATTTCAGGGTATTTCAAATGTTTGTAAGATATTAGGTGATGAGAGCTTAGAAACATTATACAACGTTGCTGCCCTCCACGAAAATTACTTGGGTAATATTATAGTGAGGTTGGAGTATATTGTGCCACCAACACAACATACCGGGTTTGTCGAGTTGTTTCGAAATTTCATTGTATCATAATCAACTACTGCCCCTTTAGATGTTCATTAACATGGTTAGTGCAATATCAAGATTTTGATGTGGCCGGTTCATCCACTTCTACTTCCCCATTATATGGTTATACAGAACCACTACAATAGGGTGATCATGAGACCTTTGAGACATCTAATAGTGGATTTGACGAACCTGAAGAATGTAGATCTAAAGGAAGTGAAGAGACGAGAGAAGAATTCTATGACAATAGGGAAGAGGAAGTTTATGATGATGATGAAGAAAGCAAGGTACTTCATTTTCTTTTCATGATTTTGGTCAATGGGACAAGAACCCAGACACAGAGGTTGATTATACAAGCCCAGTATTTGATGAAGAGGACGAAATGGATTTTTGGAATGGAGAGGCCCCAAATTATATTCTGGTTGGTATGTATTTATGTAGCAAGGAAGAGCTGATATATGCTCTTAGAAGGTGGAATATAACCCGAAACAGGGAGCTTGTGGTTGTTGAAAGTACACGTTCATTATGGAGAGCTGTTTGCTACACTATAAACAAAAGAAACAACTGTGAGAACACTACTTCTAACACACCACCCTACAGATCTGTGCAATAAGAAAGAAGAAGAAACAACTGTGTCAAATAACAAAATGGGTGGATGCTCACAATTTCTATAGAACAGTGCTTCATAACTACAATAGAAGTTTAAAGTCATCGGTTATTGCCTCTCATATATTGCACTCGATTTGTGTAGATATCGCCTACCCTATCAAGCAAATCCAAACTCATATTAAAAAAAAATTGAATGCTGATATATCATATATCAAGGGATGGCGGGCTAGAAAGAAGGCAACAAAGAACATATATGGGAGTTGGGAAATCAACTTTGAGTAGTTACCAAGGTACGTGGAGGCTTTAATATCGTCAAACCCAAAAACGGTCGTTCAGTGGTTGCATCACCCAAGTAGCTCGTCCAACACTTTTGTCTTTAAATACGTTTTTTGAGCTTTTAGACCGGCTATTGAAGTATTTAACCATTGAATCCCAATTATTTGTGTGGATGGGACATATTTAAAGGGTTCTTACAGGGAAGCTGCTAACTGCCGTCACTAAGGATGCAAACAACTACAATTGTCCACTCGCCTATGCCATTGTAGACGAGGAGACGGTAGAAAGCTGGTCTTGGTATTTTGAGCACCTAAGGTGGTACGTTGAAAATAACAATGATAGACAACTATGTGTAAAATCTAACATACACAATGATATTCTTAATGCAATGAACCATCTAGATGATTGGAAGGTGTCATTGGCATATCACCGCTATTGTCCAAGACACGTTAGAAGCAACTTCATGAAGCGGTTTAAAAACTATAGAGTAAAGAAACTTTGTTGGGTGATGGATTCCATGACTTGGAGGAGAAAATATAGGGAAGCCCTACGAGAAATGAAAGAGATTGACACCGGTACATGGGACTATATAAAAGAAATGGACGCTTCTGCATGATACAAATCATCATCGTTGGAGAAACCTAACGACAAATATTGCACAAAGTTTGAACAATGTCTTTCGAGGAGCTAGGCTTCTTCCAATTAAAGCTTTAATTGATTTCACATTCAATAGAATTGTTCAACATTTTAGAAAGCACGGGTAAATTGCAATGAACAGTGACACTCCACTACCCCCGTGTGTGGTGTCTTTTCAACCACTGCGGTCGGTATGAAAAACAAAATGATATTACGGAGTTCGATTGACATTGTGTAAACAATATTTATAGGAGAGAGGACGAAATTGGGCAAAGATTGGTTCTGACCGGAAAAATAGTTCTCATTTAAACCTTTCCCTATATATATATGTGTGTGTGTGTGTGTGTGTGAGTGTTTGTGTGTGTGTATGGAAGTGTTCAATTGAGAACTATTTTTCGTGCAACAACCACGAGAACTAATCACGACTATTGATCTTGAAGATGAACAATTCAAGACTCTAGGGGCCTATTTAAAAAATACATTATTTGATGGCAATGTTTATAAATGGAAAAAGACAATTTGGAATTTATGACATTTACCCCTCATTCTCAAAACTAAAATATTAAAAGCAAATCTTTTAGAATACGAAAATTGTACAAAAAAAAAGAGAAAATTATGCTCTTTAATTTGATACCCATCTTGCAATATTTTTTTGATGAATTTTTTTTGTTGAGTTTTTTAGCGCTTCAAAAGCTTGGATTACATGTGTAGCATAGTACTAGGTTTTTGTTCAAGTAGTGATGTGCACCTCAATGCATGTGTGCACATGCGCGTCTACATACGGATGCACATGTGCACCTTACCCAAATAATATTTCAATACCTCATCCATTGTGTAAGGTGCATATGTGCACCAAGATGTAGATAAAATGCCATCAACATTTACCAAAAACAGCAAAATGTTGATTTATATTAAAAAATAACACAATCAAGTACACAATCTCACACATCACACACTAAAGTATCTATTGTGGTACTTAATTAGTTCGTAAAAATCTTCATAATTAAACCTAGTGAGTATGAACTTTTATCTCCAAATTTCACAAAAGGAAAAACTAACAAAGTATCTATTGTGGTACTTATAAGGGTTATAAAGAAGTGTAGAAGGGGGGTTGAATACACAATTCAACTAATAATGAACAATCAAACCAATCAAATAATTTTATTGATAAATCAAGATTTCAATACACGGAAGTATGAAAACTTATCTCCAATCAAGGATTAAAACATAAAACATAAGAACTCCCTAAACAGAATACCTGAACTTATCATGTTAATGACTCATGTTAATGACGGACTGACCAGGCCTCAGAGGTTCTCCTAAACATATTAGGATATTAACATTTATACCTAATATACGGATAAACATCAAAACTAATGAACTAAGACTTATCCTAATCTGCTTATTCAAACTAACTTATCTATACATTCGGATAGATAACATGGAGTCATGGATAACTCTGATATTCAATCTTTAGTCTTTAAACTTAAATCTTTTAATCGAACCGTAGATAGGGAGTTTTGAGTTAAGACACATTTAAACTCTTTCCGACTGACTTTCCTACAGAGCTGAGTTACTCAGTTTGAAACTCATGAAGCTAACTCCTTGAACTAATATTTTGTTTTCCACATATACATACTATTGGTGTATGTTCACTGTCACACGCATAGCGGCATCACTTCAGATGAAACATGAACTCTTTGGTTCATGTAACACCGTCATTCTAAAAATAACCGATTAACAAACAATTTCAAATTTTAGTTAATCATAAGCAATGGAAGACTTAAGCACATGCATATTAAATGCTAACCTATAAAAATCACAATCTCACACAATGACTGTAATCCGTAAAGCCGTTACAAAATTCAACCGTTAATAATAAGAATTCTATTTGGTACCAATCATCTAAATCAAATCAAACCAAACTACCCATAAGCAACCCACCTTACAAAACTGAACTTCTAAGACACCTGCACGAATAAAAGATGCACTTCAAAAGAACAAGTGTTAGATTACGCCTTGTGTGTCAATAGGGGTTAAGTAAACAAAACCCATATAAGTATTAGAGATAAATCATTATTACATTTATTAAATAACCGACACCGACCCCGTTTATATTTTACTTAACACGTGAATCCCGCATAACATAAATCATGTAAATGGGTCAAATGTATGAGCTAACATTAGAACACCATAATCATTCACATACCACAACCATTCATATACCGCATACCGTAGTCCGTATATCTACCCGCTAGGTTTTCCCTAGACATTTGTCCCCGGACAACTAGCTAACCCAGTTCAATAATCACATGCTAAGTAACCCATGCATCGATTGGGTAGCTACTCCTGTTCCTTACAAAGGTGTAGATTAGAAGATGCTTTCGCTACACCCACTGTGTGACTACAAGTACCGCATTGTCATTCAAGTGTAAGTACAAGCGGGGGCATCAACTATTAACCCCTCTTAGAATTCAGGTGATGTTCTCCATACGACTACACGTGCTATCACATATCACTCTAGCACTCGAGCATTCTTTTGTACTCGTGTACCATGAATTGAAAAGGTTATCTAGAAACCCCGCAACTCCGTATGTGGCTAGACCCTAACTTACAAGGCAACAAAATACCTACTAGGCCTGTAAATTTGTAAATGAGCATTTAAGGTTACTATCCTTGCCCATCATGCCATATGTACATGTATATAAATTGATAATTAATCATTTAATCGTAAGTAACTGTAGCATGCATAGAATACTATGTAAGCATACATGAATCATATAATTGCAACTCTAACACTTAGCACAATAAACCATTAAATACATAGTTGTGTAAACATTTAAAAATATAGATTTTGTCGTTGTACACGGTTTTGTAAAACTACTGAACTCACTTGAGATTCAAGCATAGAAACCAAGCGAATCGCCGAAATCTACCAAGAAACCTACACGAATAAATGAATGCTAAAAAGAATTCAAGTAACAGAAACCAAATACAAAGTAACATAAAAAAAGGTCGCAATTGCAAAGGGCACCTCTAGGTTGACCTCACCATCGATGGCCACGCCAACCTTGGCTCGCCAATGGATAGATTGCGAATTGGTCTTGCCATGAAGGGGATCACGAAGAAGGGAAGATCGCGAAGCCGAGGGACAGACTCGACATCCCTTCACGCCATACACACTCTCTCCATTCCGGAACTATTGACGAACATGCTTCATAATCCAACAATTTAATTTTAATTTCACAACCAAAATCATTTATTCAATGTCCATTGTTCTTAGGAATCATCAAAGAGTAATACCCTAACATCAATTTCAAGTTTCATTATCAAAACTTAGTCAATTGGTGATTAAACCTCAAGAACATCAAACTCTACGTGGTACTCCTTGATCGAGAAACAACACCAACAATAATCATAATTAAATTTTGAAATCCTACTATAAACTATATGAAATTCACGATCAGGGATTAGAAACTTTTAGTTGTTTGATTAACTTGAGAAAGCACCACTTGAATCATGATTTCCTTTGACCGATCGTAAAAACACACCCTCATTCACTCACGTTAGTTTGAAACTGCCATAGTAAACAATGAGGCATCCAAAAACATTTTTTTAACCATAATGTGACATTAGTTCCTTAATCACACCCTTAATGCTAGTACTAAAAGTTACTAATGCTAGTAGTATTAAAAGTTACTAATGATAGTACTAAGTTAATACTCCTACAATGAACTTACTACTGTTTGAAGAAGTTAATGTTGTTGATGAAGAAAACAAAGTTAGAGCTGCTAATCGTGATAAGGATGAATTCTTTTATTTTTAGCGATGATAATTATGTCTAATATGTATTATTATCCATCCGTAATTAAATGATTATGTTAGGTAATTAGTTGGTTCTGTTTTGTAATCATTTCAATTATAAATACTTGTACGTAGGTATCATGAACATAAGAGTGATTAAAATTTTAGCCTCTAGATTAATTCTTGATTCTTACAATAGAGAAGTATTGTACGTCTATTAAATCCTTGATAATCGATAGATTGAGGATTTGATTGTTATTCTTTGTAATCTATTGAATCAAGTTATCAATAAAATATTTTTTTACTCAAAGTATTATTTCACAAACTTCTTTGTTTATTCTTGGATTGTTCGTGTAAGTGAGTTGTTAATCCGATCCTGAGAAGTGATATCAGACCCATCACATTTTGTGATTGATTTTGTTCCAAGATCAATAAGGATTTCAATATTTCTTGATTCAAATCTCCATATATCATGGCTGACTTGAATGAGAGAGTTATGGTGTCAAAAGTTCCAATGTTAAAATTAAATGACTTTGACATGTCGAAACTTTGCATTAAGCAATACATTCTACTCACTGATTATACTATGTGGGATGTTATTGAAAATGGTCAAAAAGGAGCGGTTGAGTTTAATGAAGATGGAAATGTAAAGAAAAGACCTCCTTCAACCAACGATAGAGAAAGGAAAGAAAGGTAGAGTGAAATGAAAGCTTTGAGTACCCTTGTCTTGGGTATTCCAAATGAATACCAACATCAGTTTTGTAGGTGCAATGATGCTAAGAATCTATGGGAAGCATTAGAGAAAATAATTGCAGGAATAAAGAACACCAAAAGAAATCAGAGATCTAACAATATGAAAATTTTAAGGCTAGAAAAGAAGAATCAATGACACAAACCATTCATAGGTTCAACAAGCTTATTGGAGAACTAGCAACTGCACGTGTCAAAATTGATTAGGATGTTGTGAAGAGAAAGTTTCTCAGATCCTTGGGAGATGAATGGACTATGCACACTGTATCCTTCGGGCAAAGTGATGAGTTGTAAGATAAAGAGCTTCATGATCTGTACAATGATCTAAGTGTCTTTAAAGGTGAGGTTGAAGCAAAGAGAAAAACTTGAGGTACTTCTCAAAATGTTTCCTTTCTGTTTTCTATGGGAAGTAGATCTAAGAGATCAAGCAATCCAAAGGATGCTCAAGTGTCAAATCAACAAATCAAATCTCAAAATACAAGTGATACTGTCTTAGAAGCTTTTTTGGCTAGTCATGTGCATTCTACATTGATTAATGATGATCCGGATCAAATTCATCCAGATGATTTGGAAGAAATGTATATCAAGTCGCAAATGGCTATGTTCACCATGAGGGATAAAAGGTTTATTAAAAAAACTGGTAGAAGGAATTTTGTTTTAAAAAGGGAGGACAATGCTGGTTTTGATAAAGCAAGGTTGAATGCTACAAATGTTAGCAGATTGGACATTTTACAAGTGTATCCAAGAGTGAAATAAGGCAAGAAAGTTCTAGAGAAACAACATTGGTATCTCAAGATGAACATGGATTCGATTGGAGTAATCATGCAGCATATGGAGCACAAAATCAAACTCCACTAATATTTCAAAAGAGGTAAAAGCTGAACTTTGTTCAAAAGAATGCATTCATACTCTTAAGAAGTATAGAGATCATAATAAAGTTATGTATGATACTTTTGAATATAAAACAATACTATGATGATCTTGCTTATGCTAAACGGGTGAAAGAAGAGTTAACTTTGAAGTTAGAAATGATTTTGAAGCAACTAGAGGAAGCTAAGAAAGAATATGATAGAATTAAGCTTGATGTGGAAAAATTAAAGTATGCTTCCACAACCGTTGAGAATTTGATTAAGTCTCAAATCCATGATAAGCTCAAAATAGGAATAGGTTACATGAGTGTTGCACCTCCTTACAATCAGAACTATATTCCACCCATAAAGGATGTAGTAGCTAAGTACACTAATGAGGAGATTCCTCTTAAATCTATTAAGATTGGTACTTTTCATCCACTTGTAGGCAGAATGAAGAAGATGAAATAGAGTATGAAGTTGATAATTCTAAGAAAGGGATGAGAAATGTAGCTAAGCATGAAAATATTCCTTAAGAGAACTATATAGTCACCAATGAATTTAGAGGAACTCCTTATGTCAAATTTGAGCGAGTCAAAGATAAAGGGAAGGTAGTTGAGTCAAATGTTAAAAGTACTCATTGTTCTTGTTGCAATACTTACAAATCAACTCTCTGAGAAAATAAGAGGAATTGAACTCAACATATGACACAAAATTATGGTATCAATTTCAAAGCTCTTAAACGAAAACCATGTTTTATGTGTAGAAAAACAAATCACAATGCAAAAACACGTTTCTATAATCCAATACAGAAGAAATAAATCCAGATATGGAAGATCAAAATGTTCAAAGCAAAGCTAAAAGTTTTACAAACTTTTTTTAAGCCAGAACAAAATGTATGGGTAAGAATGACCGAAACTAGTCTAAAATCTCAAGCTAGTTCATCTACTGCTACTCATAAGGAACCAAAGATGGAAGCATCTGTTAGTACGATTGCATTAGTAATACTCATGAATTTATTAGTGCCGAAACAAATGCTAGTAATTGCATTAGTAATACTCATGAATCTGTTAGTGCTAAAACAAATGTTAGTACTAATTGCTCTCTTAGTACTGTCAATACTATTAAAAGTTTTTTAGAATACTCAATTCATTATGTAAAAGATTGTGGTAACCTAGAAAATCTCAAGTGTAAAGGAGATAAGCTATTTTGATGCTTAAGGAAAACCTAATACAAGTTTAGCTTGGGTTCCCAAAAGAGATTGATTGTTTGATTTCATATGTAGGGCAGGTCACATAATAGAAGGCATCCTATGTCTTCAAATGATTATGGCATGATGGTAAGGTTGTTTGGTTTGTTGAGAAAGGATCATTAACATGCTGCTCATATTCTTAATATTACTAGTAGAACTATCTTAGTAAGCATTATTAATACTTGGTAGTTTTGTTAATACTGTCTTTCAACTTAATGCTTCAATACTTGTTAATACTACTGCTAGTTTTATTAATATTGTTTAACTTTGTTAGTACTGCTCTCAATTTTTAGTACTGTTTCCGTTAGTACTGAAAGACGTTTATATTCGTTAGAAAAGGTTAAGGAATCAACTGGAATCCATATGTTAGCTATGCTAGAAAAGGTTAAGGAATCAACTGGAATCCATGAGATTATTGATTTCTTGCGCAGATCGCACATCTTTTATGCACCGACTATGAACCCAACCATATATACCAATCATACGAATGACATCTGTGTTACTATATCAAGGCAACAGTTATAGGTAAGCCGATGGTATTTACTGAGAATTTGATTCATATGCATCTCAAACTGAACGATACCTCAGAATCCCTTTCTAGAGATTTTATTCTTGATCAATTTAGGAAAATGCGATACGAGGGCTCTCTCACTACTTTGACTTTTCAAAAAGCCCTCCTATCTCCTCAATGGAATTTTCTCGCACACACTATACAACAATGCATTTCCAAGAAAAGAAATGCATGGAATGAATTTGGCTCAACATTGGTCACTGCGTATGTGTGTTTAGTAACAAATCAAATTTTCAACGATTTAGTGTGGAATATCACCAATCCTTTAAATTTTTTATGTATCCACGTTTCTTGCAAATGATTTTAATGATGAAATTCAAAGTTTGTCACATCTAGTTCAAAAATATGAGACTCCTCGTACAAAGAAACTCTTTGCGAATTCGAGAAGGATTGGAAAATATTTTTTAGGAACCGTCACTCCTCTGTTCTCTACAAGGGTAGGAGTACCCACTGCAACTTGTGCGGGACCAAGCCATCAACCCACATTATCTAGCACACCCATTGAGTACCTACCTACACCAGCATCACCACAGCAACCACCTTAGTCTCCTATTGCTTAACCACAAGCCCCTTCTCTCACAACTTCTAAAAGAAGAAGGACTACGAGAGCTCCTTCCTATCCAAAGTCCTCTACCCCATAGACTAAAAGCCTCAAATGGAGGATTCTCCATTTGGGAATATCTAAAGGGAAACCATAGAGCAGCCTCCCAAGCTCAAGAAGATGATCACCAAGGATATGAGTGATCATTTGGTGAGAGCTTATACTACTGAGAAAGTACAATTTTGAAACAATTTTGAAAGAACTTATACTACTGAGTGATCATTTGGTGAGAGCTTATACTACTGAGTGATCATTTGGTGAGAGCTTATACTACTCAGAGGGTAGTGTTGACTATATTGAATTGACGGCTATGATAAAAACAATTTTGAAAGAACTGTTAACCTAAAATGCTATCCTGGCTAGTCAAAGAAAGGAAATTGTTGTGTTAAAAGCTCAAATGTCCAAGCTCATGGAGGACAAGAAGAAGAAGGATGAATCTTCCTCTAGCTCCTCAAGTTCGTCGAAGGATGCTCCCAAAAAGGGGGAGAAGTCAAAGCGAAAAGGAGATGAAGTGGAGAAACCAATTGAGAAACCTAGTGAAGAAGGAATGTATGATAAAAAAAAGGAGAAGAAGATAAATATGAGAAAAGATCAACTGAAAAAGGGAAAAAGGTTCAAGCTGTGAAAGTAAAAGAACAAACTGTATTTAGGCCAAGATTCTTAAGGCCAAGATGGAAAGGAGTGGTCACCGGTGGAGTGAGAGAATCATCAAGGGTTGCTGCTATAGATCTAGAGGTTGTTGAACTGGATCCTAAAGACAAAGGAAAAAGTAAAGTTGTTGCTAAACCTTTTAAGAAATAGAAGAAACTGAAGAAGTAAATTGATGTTGATGAAGAATTGGCAAGGAGATTGCTAGAAGAGGAAGATTAGGTATTTCATGCCCGGTTCGAAGCAAAAACAGTGATGTCAGAGGATAAAAAGAAAGAATCTGTTAAGCAAGAAGAGGGGGAAAGGAGAAAAAGAAATGAAGAGCATGCTAAAACTGAAGAACTGTGAATATGATTATTCTTTCTGAGGAAGTGATGAATGTAGTGCCTCTGGGTACCAAACCACCTATGTTAATTGATTGGGATGTGGTGTTGAAGAAAGATAAATTTAAGTACACATTAACTAGAGCAGATTAAATGAAGTCTACTATCAAAATTTTCAAAGGATTTTGTAAGATATTGATAGAGAAGATCTGGAAAGAATGTACAAAATTGTTTTGAGTAAGTATGAAGGAATGGTAGATAATGAATAAGTTAAAGATGATCCAAGTATGTTAGTGCAGATAGCTATGGAATACATGTTCATGATGTTTAATCCAGAAAGAGTTCAACATTTGTTCAATCAATCTAGTGTTTCTTTAATTGTATGGATGTTGCATGAAGATTGTGGAGTTCATTTCGTGTTAACTTCAAACGGGAGATATGAATTCTTTTTAGTGGAAAAGGATTATAATCACAGCTTGGAGAAGTTAAAATAAATGATAAATGTGAAGCTGAGTGATGTTCGAAGATCTCCATTGGCTGAATATCTTACTTCAAGGGTGAGATATTTTATAAATGAAATGGAGAAAAGGAAGTAAGGAAGAAGAGTTTTGGTAGCATCCTCAACATAGAATCTTATTGTATAAAGAAACTTATTGCTTGACAGCATAAGCTTAGGGGAGATTGTTGGGTTGGAAAGCTGTTTTGAAGATTATTACGGTGAATGGTATTAGTACTTTTGTTTGTAGTTAGTATGGGTGATCAAAGTTAATATTGGTAGTATTAAAAGTTACTAATACTAGTACAAAGTTAATACTGCTACAATTAACTTACTACTGTTTGAAGAAGTTAATGTTGTTGATAAAGAAAACAAAGTTAGAGTTGTTAATCGTGATAAGGATGAATTCTTTTATTTTAGAGATGATAATAATGGATAAGATGTATTGTTATCTATCTGTAATTAAATGATTCTATTAGCGTAATTAGTTGATTTTGTTTTGTAATCATTTCAGTTATAAATACTTGTACGTAGGTATCATAAGCATAAGAGTGATTAAAATTTTAGCCTCAAGATTAATTCTTGATCCTTACAATAAGGAAGTATTGTACGTTTGTTGAATCCTTGATAATCAACAGATTGAGGCTTTGATTGTTATTCTTTGTAATCTAATCAAGTTATCAATACAATATTCCTTGTTACTCAAAGTGTTATTCCACAAACTTCTTTGTTTATTCTTGGATTGTTCGTGTAAGTGAGTTGTTAATCCGATCCTAACATATGGTACCATATCGATACTCACAGAGTAGGTATTATGGTAATCGAACTCCATTAGTGGTAGATGAGTATCCTAACTACTGTTGTACTTGATCACACAAAATCTTAGCATATATTTGAGCGCTTGAATTGTTCTTTCACTTTGCACATCCATTTTAGGGTGATACGCAATACTTAGATGTACCTTGGTACCCAACTCCTCCTGAAGTTTCTACCAAAACCTTGAAGCAAACCGACTATTATGGTTATAGACGACAGATAGGAGAACCCCATGTCTCATGACTGTCTCCCGTACATATAATTTAGCTAGATTTTCTTGCTTCTCTTTTTCCCTTGTCGCCAAGAAGTGAGAACTCTTCGTTAGTCTATCCACAGTCACCCATATGAAATCATTACCCCGCCAAGTCTTTGGCAACTTAGTGACGAAATCCATTATTATCATGTCTCACTTACACTTGGGTATTTCAAGTTGTTGCAACTCCGAGTAAGGTGACTGAAGCTCCACATTTAGCTATGAACAAGTAACACACTTAGATACGTACTCCACTACATCAGTTTACATTCCTAGCTACCAATAGTTTGGCTACAAGTCCCAAAACATTTTATTGTTTCCCAAGTGTATAGAATTGATGTGTGAAATCTAGGTTATAGAATTATGTCCAAAAATCACCTTTTCTAGCACACACACTATAGGCAAGTATACCTAATCATGTAGTAGTACAACATAGGCCCAGCTACCAATAGTTTGGCTACAAGTCACAAAACATTTTATTGTTTCCCAAGTGTATAGAATTGATGTGTGAAATCTAGGTTATAGAATTATGTCCAAAAAACACCTTTTCTAGCACACACACTATAGGCAAGTATACCTAATCATGTAGTAGTACAACATAGGCAAGTAATGGGTATCGTATCCACGAAGAGCAATGCAACACCAAAACAAATAATAGACTATTAGTTAACCTAAAGTTGGGGGGTTTTATCAGTTTTATGTAACGCCCCAATTTCATAAAAAGATATAAAAGTTGAATAATTTCATAATAGCAGGCATATCATTTAAAATTCATAAGCGGAAACGTTTTCATAACAAAACCGTGCTAATACCAAAAAATACACCCACAAGTACAGACTTAGTGTACTGTCAAGGTTAAATATTTACACAAACGGGCGTTAATTGTTTATCGTTCAAAAACTAAAAAGCAGTCAAACAGGAGCTTTGCCTTTGCCTTTGCTGCATCCTGCAAAATATTTTAAAAACAGTATCTGATAAGCTACAAGATCTTAGTGAGTAATCTAAACATAACATCATATGAGCACACGTATACAATCACATGAAGATAATACACGCATGTCTGGCAATCAAAACTAGCCTCTGACCCAGGGCAGCATCATAGGTCACAGTACTGTACCGCATCTAACCCCTATTGCACATAGCAGTAAGCTTACATATTCACATGTATAACATAGCATGTTAGCAATCTGATATGAAACTACACATGCTGCTGATATGAAGTGAAGTCTAGAAGACTCACCTTCTGATATTTATAATCTGAATAGATCCACAAACGATAATGATCAATGTATAGGTCCACAACTTGTTTCTACAACATAATATCATTAATATATGAATTAACATCTGCTGACTTAATCAAACTGAACTGAACAAGGCTAGGGCACGACCGTACCTATCAAAGGCACGCCCGTGCCTGCAACTAGGGCACGGCTAGGCTTGACTCAGGCATGGGCGTACCTATCCTGCAGTCACGCCCGTGACTATGCTTAAAAGCACGGAGGTACCTGAAGAACTAGGGTTTGCCACGGGGCGAAAGGCACGTCCGTGCCCTCCCCTGGTCTACACAGTTCTGACCGACAGCAACCGTGAATCCGGCCAAAACTTCATATAAACTCAACTTTAACATTCTAAGACATATATGGGGTGTTTTCCTACACCCCTAACAGCTAAATAACATAACAAACTACAAATTAACATGATTTGATCCTTGTGATCAATTCTTGACCCATAAGAACATGAAGAACACACCAACAATTCAAGCTATACATACCTCTACTATGATGGGTTGCTATGATGATATTCAATTGATGTTACGGTTGTGTTTTGATGTCCAAATCCCCAGAAGTTAAAGGTTTGCAGCTGTGTTCTAGTTGTAGCATGTATGTATGTGTAAAGAGTTCTAGCACATGAAATTCATATATATCTATAAGTTTAGCTGAATTACACAAATGGTCCCTGGACTTAAATTAACTTATAATCTGACATTTTAAGTCCCTCTAGTTTTAAAAACACATCTAATCTCTTAAGGCTAACTTATATAAACATATAACACCTCCTAATAAAATATAATAAAAGGATTTTCGAACCTTGGGTGTTACATTTTAAGAGTAGAATTTAACTAGAGAAACTAATTAAAATAAATAACTAGAACTATTGCTAATACTCTTGCAAGAATGATCCGATAAAAACACACATATCCACCTAATCACTTACCCTAGTTCAATATTCCTTGAGATAAATTTAATTGATTAGTATGTAACGACTTGACTATACTCAATTTCTGATTTCATATAGTTATTGAATCAAAGATTTTAACAAACAACGTCCGATTGATTATCTAATCTAAGATCAACCTAGTTCATAATCTATCAATCAAGTTAAACTACATTTAACAAAACCCAATCAGGTCGGTGATGGTAAAGTTCATATATTTAAGTTCAAGTTATGGTTACTAGATTCTGATTACTTGTCCGAGTAAACCCACAAACAATTCATAGACAAATCATTTGAAGAGGCAAATATATCATACAAACAACCGATTTGTACTTAATATGAACCATGAATCCAGAAACGAAAGGTAGAAATCATAAAGATCGAAGCTTTAATCGAATAGACATGAAACTAGAATCAATTCATACATTAATCAAGGAAATCAAGTATTATCATACTAGGGTTTATCATAGGATGAATACAAAGAAGATTTAGCCCATAGACAGGCCTTGAACCATCAAAAACACAAAGTAATCCATGAATGAATCAGAAAACATCTAAATCTAAACAAACCGGATTACAATTGATGATGATTGACGATTGATATTCGATTTCCAAGCCTCCAATGGTGATAATTCCGGGGTTGCTCTAGGCTTCAAAAGAGTGTAAAAGTCAGCCACAATGCAAAAGTCCCTCTCTTGAAACCGTAAATGATCAATTTATACTAATAGCCTGCCTACGAGCTGGCGGCGCGAGGTATAAGGGCTCGCAGCGCGAGGCAGATGATTCCATTTTCCAGAACTTTTTCCTCCGGCGCGAAAGGTCTTGACTTCCGGCGTGAATAATCCTCGCGGCGCGAGGTCCTGAGTTTCATCTTGTTCTCATTTTTCTTTGGTCTTTCGCCCGGTTCCGCTATTTCTTGGACTTCTCCAACACATTTAACCGCAACATCCCCAAACAATACTCCGGCGTATAATCTAATCAATTATGCGTAATAAACATGTAAAAGTTATAATATTGACGGATAAAACATAGTTAAATCCGAAAATATCAAGAATACTTAGACCGATAAGCATCCAGCAACAGTGTGTTATATACACCACTAATAAGGCCTTTAAGTTGCGTTTATCGTCTTCAAGTAGCAACCGTTGCTTTACCATAAGCTCATTCATTTGATTTTCATCTTCTAAACCCTCTACTTGAGCTGCCCGAATCTGTTCAAAATATGAGGAATAACTACAAAACCCATAGAATTTAGCCGTTAAGAAGTCCAAAGTTCTTTACGACTTAAGGCATCTGCCACCACGTTAGCTTTCCTTGGATGGTAGATAATTTCCCAGTCATAATCGATCAACAATTCCATCCACCGCCATTGTCTCATATTCAATATTCTGTAGTTCTAAATGTGCTGCAAGCTCTTATGATCTGTGTATATCGTGCACTTCGTACTGTAGAGATAATGGCGGTAAGCTTAAGAGGAAACACAACCATTGCAAGTTCCAGATCATGAATGGGATAATTCTTTTCCGCATCCTTCAACTGTCTAGATGCATATGCTCTAAAATTACTTCGCTGCATAAGGACACACCTCAAACGGGAGTAGGATGCATCATTATACACAACAAAATCCTCATTTTCCTTAGGTAGAGAAAGAATAGGAGCTTCACATTAATTCTTTTCCAGCGTCAGGAAAGTTTCCTCTTCTTTACCTGTCTAAAACAAATGTTCCGTCTTCCTTGTCAACTTTGTCAAGGGCGAAGCTATTTTTAAGAAGTCTTGAATGAACCTTCGATAGTTATCCGCCAAACCTAAAAAGCTTCAAATTTCAGTAGGAGTTTTCGGCGTCTCCCACTTCTTTATAATGTCGATCTTTGCTAGACCCACTTAATCCCATACATCCCGACAAGATGGCCATGAAATTAAATCTCCCATAAACAGAATTCACACTCGGAGAATTTAGCATAAAGCTTCTCCTCTCATAGCGTGTCAAGAACTTCCCGCAGATGTCGTCGATGATCTTGAGTAGTGTGAGAATATATCAAGATGTCATCAATGAATACGATAATGGATTTATCTAAGAAGGGACGACAAACCTGATTCATTAGATCTATGAAAATCGTTGGAGCATTTGTTAGACCAAAAGGCATCACAAAGAAGTCGTAGTGACCGTAGCGAGTCTTGAACTCCGTCTTAGAAACATCGTGCTCTCGGACTCTCACCTGATGATAGCTAGACCTCTGATCAATTTTAGAAAAGTAACTCGCACCCTAAAGTTGATTAAAAAGATCATTAATCCTCGCAAGCGGATATTTATTTTTAACCATAACTTTGTTCAATTCCCGATAGTCGATACATTTTTGCATGGTACCGGTTCATTGTTTTTAACGGACAAGAATAGAGCTCCCCAAGGCAAAGAACTCGTTCGTATGAAACCCTTTTCAAGAAGTTCTTAGAGATGAGTCATGATTTTCTTCATTTCTAAGGGAGTCGGTCGATAAGGTGCTTTGGTGAAGGGGGCCACTACTGGAACAAAATCAATGTGAAATTTTATCTACCGCGGAGGTATTAATGCTTGTAGTTCGTGTGGAAGACATCCACATAATCCCTAAGCACCTCAACATCAGATACACCCATTTTCTTTTTAAAAGTTTCGACCACATGAGCCAAAAATGCCATAAAACCCTTTGCTAGGCACTTACGCACCTTAAGAACCAAGATTGGAGACAAAGTCCCCAGATTTTTCTCCCCATAAGAAATTGCATAACCACCAATTGGATGAGGAACACACTCGATCTTCCTTGCACAAATAATTTCCACCTGATTGGAAGATAACCTGTCCATCCCAATAACCACACTGAACCCCTTGGGATCCATGAGAATTAGTGTCGGAGGAAAAATATTATCACCAATTTCAATCATACAATTATCGTATTTTTCCATGATAGTGATGGGTTTCCCCACAGCCACGGCAATTTCCAGAACCGATTATAATGAACTACGAGGTAACCCAAAAGCAACGCAAAAAGTAGTAGAAACTATAGACCTACTGGAACCCGAGTTAAATAACACTTCAACAGCCAATGAATTAACCAATAAAGTTCCAAATATCACCTCATCCTCACATCTCACTTCCTCTGTCATCATGTGAAAGGCGCGTCCTTTATATTTTGGCACATCATTCTTCTTCTCCGGTGCTTGAGAACGCACCATCGGTTTAGTGCGTACTACACTAACATGACCCAATTCCTGGTAGTTATAACACATCTGCTCGCCGTTGTTATAGTCTTCAAACTGATCGCTGACCTTACCTAACCGCTTGCATCGATTGGTAGTGGCACTACACGAAGCCCGATGATAGGCATGGTAATCTGTGTAGTATGCCGACTTATCCTTCAGATCATCCTTTCTTTGATTAAAGTTTTTCTTTTTAGAAGACCCAGATGGCCCATCCCATTTACACTTTTCCCTAACCTTTAGGGTAACACGATGCCACGTTGCAAGGTCGGGCTCCACCCTGCAAGCGTCATCCATACCCTCGAATTACCACTTGGTATTCATTGGGAAATCCTTCTACATACCTTTCGATTTAGTACGCTTTTGTGGTATAATATCCCCGGGCAAACCGTAACTTATGAGTGAAGGTAGTATTATACTTGGTGATGGTCATACTACCAATTTTAAGTTCCAAAAACTCTATGTGAGGCTTTTCCGGTGCACCTTTGTTGTAGTATCTTGTTTTAAGTTTGTTGATGAAAACAGAACAAGTCAAATTGTCACGAGTGGCCTCTATATGTAGCTCAATCACGGAATCCCACCATTCCAGTGCTTCACCGTCTAGCCTTATAACAGCATAGTTCACTTTCCGGTCCATCATATAACTTCCCTGTAAAAATTTGATCGGAATCCAATGGAGACACCCTTGAGGATCCTCACCCTCCTTGTATACATGGGGCTTACAATCCATAAAGTTTTGGTGGGTGCTACATCTCCACTTCGAATTCCGTCGCTCTGCCACAGGATGTGAAACACTTCGAGTCTTGCTTCCATCTTCTACCTAGACATTCTTTCTACGGTTCTAACCACACCAGCATCCATTAGTTGTTACATACGGGTAATCTCAACATTCCTTTCCCGCAGCTCACCATCTTTTGCACACAATTTCTCCTTCATTTGTGCCTGATACGCGATACTTCCTACACTCTATTCACTTTGACGAGTCCTAGATGGCTCGTCATTCTGGTTCTCGTTTCCCAACTGGTTATGATTCGAACGATACATCAAGTACAAGTCGTCGACCTTCAATCTGGATCTTGTCTTACCACGTCGAGAACCTTGCAACACATTGTTCCTTCGAGTACCCACCATTTTTCTTTTGCAAATCAACATAAACGCGATTTCGAACTCTAAGAGTTAGCATGAACTTGAAATTAGAATCACAAATCAAAGTGAAGAGAAAAAGAGTCCTAAAAGCACTCCTACACTCACTCCCCCACTTAAAGTCCAGTTCATTTCTATTTGAGTCTATCTAGCCGTGAGTCCAAGTGCCGATCTCACCACTTAGTGCACTCATAGCTAGGCTCTTATCAACTTCTAATACCATGATTTCTAAAAATTACGGTTTAACAAAAAATTTTAAATTTTGTTTAATCATAAGCAACATAAGACATAAGCACATGAATATTAAATGCTAACCGGCAAAAATCAAAATGTCGCACCATGACAGTAATCCGTAAAACCGTTGTAAAATCTAATCGTTAATAAGACATTAAAGGTCTATGTGGTTTCACTCACAAAACTAAACATCTAAGCAACCTCCACGAGTACAAGACACATTTAAAAAAGAACAAGTGTGAGCTTACGCCTCGTAAGAGAAAATGGTTAAATAAACAAGATCTATAGAAGTATTTAAGATAAATCAGAAATACATTTATTAAAAACTTACAAAACCCGGTTGTATGTTTCACCCAACCCGTGAATTCCACATAATATAAATCATGTAAATGGTTCAACCATATCAGCTAACATAGCACACCATAACTATTCACATGCAGCATACCGTAGTCCGTATATCTACCCGCTAAGTTCTCCTTATTCATTTGAGCATAGCCAACTAGGTAACCCAGGTCACTAATCACATGCTAAGCAACCCGTGCATCGATTAAGTAGCTACTCCCGATCATGCAAAGGTGTACATTACATGAGGCTTTCACTACTCTGGCTATGCTAGTACAAGTACCGTGTTGTTCACGTGTAAATACAAAATGGTAGAAACCTCTATCAACCCCTCTTTAAATTCACGTGATGTTCTCAATACGACTACACCTGCTATCACATATCACTCTAGCACTCGAGCATTCTTTTGTACTCGTGTACCATGAATTGCAAAGGTTATCTAGAAACCCCGCAACTTCGTATGTGGCTAGACCTTATACATAGGAGGCAACGAAATAACTACTGGCATGTGTAAATCTGTAAGTGATAATGTAAGGTTACTACCACCACCCATCAAGCCATATACATGTATATAAACTGATATGTAATCATATAAACCATAAGTAACCATAACATGTATAGACTACCATGTACGCAAACATGAATCATATAATTGCAACTACAACACTTAGCACAATAAACCATTAAATATATAGTTGTGCAAAACTTTAAAAACATAGATTTTGTCGATGTACCGGTTTGTAAAACTACTGAGATTCGAGTGCAGAAACCATGCGAATCCCGAAAGTCTACACAGAAACTTAAACAAATAAACGAACCCTAATAAGAATTCAAGTAACGGAAACCGAATACGAAAGTAACATAACAAAAGTTCGCGATTGCATAGGGTACCCCTAGCCTGACCTCACCATCCATGGCCTCGTCAAGTTGACCATGCCAACCTTGGCTCGCCAATGGACGGATAGTGAATTGGTCTTGCTGTCAAGGGGATCAAGAAGTAGGAAAGATTGGAAAGCACACACAATCTTAAAGGAGCGGGACAACCTCGCCATCCCTTCACGCCAACACACTCTCGCCATCTAGGGTTGGCGAACCCATCCATCTTTCCATTCCTAAATTTTCGATGAACAGGATTAATAATCCTACAATTTACTTTTGATTTTTTTAACCAAAAACAATTATTCAAATTCTATTGTTCTTTCCAAATCGTCACATATTAAAACCCTAAAATCAATTTCAAGTTTCATTATCAAAACCTAGTCAATTGGTGATTAAACCTCAAGAACCGTACGTGGTAATGCTTGATCGAGAAACAACACCAACCATAATCTGATAATCATAATTAAATTTTAAAATCCTACTATAAACCATATGAATATCACGATTACGGATTAGGAACACTTACATGTTTGATTAACTTCACAAAGCTCCACCCAACTCAAGACTTTTTTTGGCTGATCGTAAGAACAGACCCACACCCTCTCATGTTAGTTTGAAACTGTCGTAGTAAACAATGAGGATGCCAAAAACGTTTGTTAACCTTAATGTGGATATTCGTTCCTTAATCACACCCTTAATCCTTACTAATATCCCCTTCGTCAAAAATAGTCCTTAAAGTTTCATTCTTTCGTATAAATTTATATTAATTAAATCACTAATTATATTATACCAAGTCAACGAGTCTATTATGTTGGAGTCTGCGCACTGACACACGTAGGATGGTAATACTGCCGATAAAACACGAGCCTATTTGGTCACGCGCCAAGGATTGATCCCGATAGCATGCAACGAGAAGAAGAAATCAGAAAGTCAATTTGTTGATTTTCTAAAGGGTTTCACACCATGAAACCTATGAGGTTCACACCATGAAGTCTGTCTGACAGACTTGTATTTTTATACATTTTTGTTAGGCTCAAGGTGTGGCATTAGTGACGCATCTCGGGACTTGCATGGACGACCACAATGTCTGGGGAGACATGTGGGATGGTCCATAAAAGTCCAAGTCTTGGTCTCATTAGCTAGCTTGACTAATTTTTACAAGTATACACATCCCTCTCTTCACTTGTCACTTGCAAACTCTCTCACCGAGAGTTCTGGGGTGTTCTTCTAGAGTTCTTGGAAAGTTGAGGGTTGTTTCAAGAAGTGATTTCAAGTGTTGAAGATCACAACTTGACTTACTAGCAATTAGGGATCAAGCAAACTTGGTTTGGACTAGCAATAGAGAGTTGCTCTCTTGGTGATTTTGTGTTCATCCCATCAAAAGCTGGAGAAGGAAATATTTCATTTTCCCTTTCTTTTATTTTGGTTGCTTTACTTGCATGTAGAGTTTCTTCATTGGTGGGTTTTAATGGCATATTGTTTTTAAACCCAAAACTATGTTTTTATGCTTCCGCTCCGCGGGTAAGATGGCCAATGAAACCCAACAGTATTAGAGCCATCTCTACTATAGGTATTACACCTTGGTGGCTTGAAAATCGAAAACACGTTTTTGAAAATGTTGTCTAGAAGGACTTCACGCTTTCATCAGAATTGGTACATATTTGTCTTTTAAAATCGTTTTCATTGGCTCGTTTGGATGCTTATGGCAGAATTTGAGTTTTTGCTTATGATGATTTCTTATGCATTTTGATTCACATACTTATATGCAAGCTATAGTTTTGGCATGAAATGTATACATGTATATATTTATGGTGAGTATATATGAATATGTTTCATCAAATTTGTTTGGTGTTACTAATGCATATGTACTAGGATTATTTTGGTAACTATAGTGTTTGACTAAATATTCTTAATCAAAATATACTAGGCATGGCTTGGTGTTTGTCATCATGCTTGATATTATTATTTGTGGTTATTTAGTATCCGGTAATATATCTTCCCATTAGACCTATGTGGTTGGTTTTTTGATTGTATATATTTATTCATTCATTTGGTGATTATAGCCACAATGGTCTGTAATAGTTAATTCGGTCAATAATTTGTATATTTATTACGGCTTGCATGCCGTTGCTTTCTTTTGAACTTATTAGTAGCTTAAAATAGCAATCGCGGCTTGTATGCCTTTTTTTTCAAATTTGTAGGTAAATATGAAAAGAAGACCAAAGACAACCACTTGGAGTCGTGGAGGTGACGTCCAAGCAATCATGAATCTGGAGGGCCAGGTGGAGGTGACAGATTTTATGTCCTTAGATTAACCTTGTTCTTTCCATATGGCTTACAGGAAGAACGCAAACAGTTAGGGGCAAATTACCAGATATATATTTGTGCGTGGTTATTTATTATTTTGTATTTTCTTACGTGGTTGTTAAGATCTTCGCATGCTAGAAAATTTTTCAAAATAAATAAAATTCAAGAATTTTGTTAAATTGTTTACCAACTCGTGCGTGCACAAGATTAACAAAATGAATATAAAAATTGTTTTATGTTCAAAGTGAAAAATATATTTTGTCACTTATTTGTTAATCAACCACAAAAGAGGTTTTTTAATTGGAAAAACAAAAGTCTCGTTTTTCTTACGTAACTGTGTAACTCGCAAGGTTGGTTGTTGAGCATAAACCGAGCCAACCATTGGGCAAGAGTACCACCGCGTATCTTGATGGGCGATTTTACGACTCTAACTTAATACGCCTTGGTAATTGTCGTGCCAATACCGATTTACCAAAGCGTATTAACGAGAAATCAGTGTGAGAAGGGATCAAACATTTGAAATCGATGCTATTAGTATCGAAGGATCCCGCAAGTGTCTAAGAGTTGCAATAATGGATTGCAATCGGTAAAGCGTTTATCGACCTAAATAGCTTCATGATGTAATCCGCGGTAATACTGTCATGTAGTGGAGTGAAATAGGGTTCTTAGCCCTTGTTAAGATAATTAGTTTTCTTTAAACTATGTGATAATTATTTAACGAGGATTAAAATATATCAAAATAACCATTTCGTGCTTTGCCTTCTTTTAGATGGCATGTACAAGCAATACCACAACACACATGTCTCTCCGTCCATTTTTAGAAAAAAAGAAACTTGTATAAGTAAACTTTATAGATTGGCATAGGAAATTATGAATTGTCCTTTGATACGCGAATATTAGTCTTAAATTTTAACACTAATCTGACCTAATTTAACTGACACACTAACGGGCAAGTGCACCCGATCGTATAGCAGTAAACAGGGTAAGATGAGGATCGTATCCTCAAGGAACAGGAATTGGATGTACTATTAAGTAATTAGCTAGCTAAATTAAAATGCTTTAAAAGTAAAAATTGGGTTTTTGAAACTAGAAGCTAACCGCTGCCAAAGTGTTGAAAATTGGTTTAAAGCAGTAAACTAAGGAATCAATTCTTAAAGAGTTTAAATCAGATGACAGAGGTGTATTTACCAATGAATCCTCTCCCTAGGTTCAATTTTTTATAAGCACAGTTAATATGATAAGTTTCTGAAGTTGTTCGGACCAACAACCATCGGTCCTACTAATCCGATTATGACTTAATCTCTTTAAAACACATTTAACTCTCGTTGTATGGTGAATTAGACTCAAACTTTTATCTAAGGTATTACCGAATAATCTTAACCCTCATTGTCTTAGAAAAGTTATCTATCCTATTGCATGCAAACGTTATTATCTCAGAACAAGCATACAATAATCTAGAAGAAAATACACATGCAAGTCATTATCTAAGAGCATGCACAAACTGTATCTAACAGGTTATTCAATAAAGGTTTAGATCAAAAACTCAAGGTTCACAATTAAGCATAAACAAAACTAATCATAGGATTACATATCAAACCCAGGGGTTGTTCATGGTAAGTACAATAAAACTTAGCCTATAATCATTCTAGAAATCAAATATAAACCAAGAAGTAAATTAAATGTAAACATTATTAAAGCTTACAAACAATAAAATCTCGATAATGAAAGAAATCCAAATCTGAATTGTGACTTTGAACTTCGCCGTCGACTATGCTTCGAGAGAAATTGATTCCGTCGACTACCGCTTCGAGAGAAATTAATTGTGTGTTTTGTGATCCGTATACTCCAATCCCTTCTTCGTAGCCACCGTTTTATATCCATCTCTATCACTTCCTCCCATAATTGTTATTAAGGTTTTCTTGTGTATTGGGCTTCTAAGGCCCATAATGTAACACCCTGATTTTTAGTCCAAATTTAAACTTTTCCAAATCTCAATTTAAATCATAATTTATACAAACTCTTAAAACTTTTCGCGGAAGCATCGTAATATTCTTAAAGTATTTCAAAAAAATACAATAACATTTTAACAATAAACTTTATCTCATAAATATATTCCAAAACCTTTTAGTGTTACTACAGTCAATCTCACGACCATAAACAAAGAGTAGGAAATCCAAGATTACCGGAAATGCAATCAATCCAATACTATGCCCAAGGCATCTGCCCGCCTCACCAAGGCCTCTATACAACCTGCGGATACAAAACATTTAACACACACTGTTAGCTATAAACATAGCTAGTGAGTACAACGAAAACATTTGTTTTATCAAAATCAAGTCATCATCTTTCTCTTTTGAAACACATGTTTGGCAATCAATATACTTTTAAAATCATACACAATAGCACATAAGGATGCGGGTCTGTCCATTGGGCCACAATGTATCCACGTGGTAGCTAGCCACGGTCAACACGTGCCCACATGGGGGATAACCACATCACCCCGTCAAGGTGGGGGATGCACGGAGCAGTCCACCATACAACGGTTATCTGGAGTGTAAGCCATGTTCACCAAATCCACTCATGATGGCTACTGACATACCCCTCCACTCTCTGCACCGATTCCTCAACCACCCGCACATCGCGGTTCCTCAATTGCCGAAGCCACATGAACCTGTACACGTCTCAATGGCTAGGAACCCTATGGTATAGAGTTCATATCACACAGTGGTGCGGACCAAATCACATACCCCAAAGGGTCACATAAGCACATACCCCGAAGGGTCACATAATCACATACCCCGAAGGGTCATATAAATCATATGCCAACAAGGCCATATATCTCAAGCAATCAAGCTTATCACAAACACATAAGTGTCACAATCATATCACTTGAGCATGAATGCTCAACAAACAAAACCACATTTGGCATGACAATGCCCAAAACATCATTCTTTAAACATATCTTTCATTTCTCAAAACCATGTTACAGTTGGCATCTCAATGCCCAAGGTACACTGTGAAAACATGAATTTCATTAACTCAAAACCATGTCTTTTGTTTCAAAATCAAAGTTTACTCCAACATGGAGTGTCATGTTTCAAAACCATCAATTAAAGCACAATTTAAACATATACCATCTCTAGCATGGAGTAATGGTCTTATTTTGAAAATCATCATTAAAACACATCTCAAACTAAAGTCACAATTTCCACATTCTTTAAACCCAAGAGTTTCATAAAACATTTGCAAATCATATAACCCGCATTATAAAACAATTCAATAGTTCCACAATCTTTAATTCATCAAGTTTCATCAACAATTGCCAAACAAACAAAACATATCACGATGACTTGAAACTTTCAAGCAAAAGTTGGGTATCCGCAGGGTGTACTCACATGAGGGTGTGATGAGGATCACAACCCCAGCCAAACCAAAGCTCAAACATGAGATCATAAACCTATGATCACAAAACATAAGGTTAACTAACAATAGTTAACCAAAAATAAGGTTTCTAGACTCAATTCTAGTCCTAGACTCTATTTCGGGTCTAAAAAGACTCCATTTATCCCTTATAAAACCTTAGAATCAAACCCCAAACAAGTACATAGTCAAATGGGGTCAAAAACATGAGTTTTGAAGGTTTCAGGGTGCCTCGCACCGCGAGAAAATCTCTGAAAGATGGTTGGATGCCGGACGCGAGGCGTCACGCCGCGACGAATAATGGTCGCGCTGCGACCCCCTGCACAGCACTCTTTCTTCCTTTTTCTTGGCTGCAAGTTCCAATTTAACTTAATTTCTTAACACCAAACACATGTATTCAACCTCAAGGTTTTAAAACTCAATTATAACAACCATAATAACAACAACACATCTCATGGTTTTGATCATCAAAACTCTAACTTAACCATTTTTCCAAATCTTTGACCCATAACAACAATTTATCACAAATGCAACTCAAAATTGGCATAATCAACCACCATAACTCAAAATCAAACACAATCTCAAGTTTAGAACTTACTTGATTCCCAAACCCACTTGAGTTGTAGCTTTCTTGTCCAAATCAAGGTTAAAGATGAAGAATTTGAAGAACAAACACTCCAAGTCTTGAATCCAAGCACAAAATCACCACTTTCCCTTCTATCTTCTTCCTTCTTGAAAACCCTTAGAACTCTCCCTTCTCTTTGCTCCTCACGAATCTTCCAGATATTGGAACTTTTCTTTTGACTTCAATAGTGAAGTCATTACATATATATATATATATATATATACTAAGTTACACATTTGGTCCTTGAACTTCTTTCCCATTTACATATATCACCCATAATCATATATATAACATATAAATACATCTTAAACACATAATTTTACTAATTTTAAGCGAACTTGCCCACATATATATATATATATATATATTTTATAATTTCCAAAAATCCGGGTATTACACGTAACACACAATAAATTGCAGCTCATCATTTTAATAAAATATATGACCACCATCACATAATTCCCTAATCCTTTTGTGTTTTCGTTTTATTGAATTCGCTGGCCCCAACACTTCATCACAAGCCCACATGATCAATCAATGGCCCAATTAAACCAATCCCATAACTAACTTTAATTTCTTTTTTTAGCTACAGCTCTTGGCCCACATGCAGAGAATCATGGCCTAATTAAATATCACATACATAATATTAGTGTGGCATTTTTTTTTGTAGCTTTTTGAATCATCTCGTTTCGAAATCATATGAGTGAGATACGACCAAAACATTGAAGATGTGTCAAAGCTGTCGATTTTTCTCTCTCTCTTTTCTTCATCAGTTCTCATTAAATTTTCTATTTCTTCTCCAAAGAGCTCTAAAACATATATTACAATAAATTAAACAAATAATCAACCTATTCAATCATAAGAATTCAATCAAAGAATGAGATATCGGATATAAATAATATGTATAATTTAGATGATAACATCCTTCACCATGAGATGAAGTTGTACCTCCTTGAGGAACCTCTTCCGGAGACACGTGCTACCGGCGTGACGAGGGACATTAATGATGCTTATGAAAAGCGTCTTAAAACACTAATGAGGTGACTTGCCTCATGTTGACTACCATGAGTTCCGAGTTGTAACAACAATTCGAGAACGTTGGTGTTTTCGATATGATCACACGGTTGTAGGAAATGTTCTAACAACAAATGAGGAAAGAACTACCATTTGCACAACATGGAGAAATCCTTGCCCACCGTGTATGGTCCGCTCATTGTGAACTACCATTTGCACAACACGGAGAAATCCTTGATGGAATTGCATGGCATGTTGAAGACCGCGGAGTTAACATGGCCAACGTTAAACCAACAACCTCTGCTCCCGTCCTAGCCATCAAGGAGGGTGGCGCTAAGAGGAAACGACCCGCTTCAGGCTCCAAGGGAAGAGGAAAGGCCAAGGTGGCGACACCTAAGTCTAAACTTAACCCTACACCGGAGCCGAAGGGGATAGGAGTGGCTTACCAAGCGATGTCTCTAAAAAAGGCCATATGCTTCTTCTGCGGGAAGAAGGGACACTACCGGTGTAGTTGCCCCAAGTATGAAGGAGCTCAAGAGGCTTCGAGCTAAAGGTAAAGTTGCTACCTCCGGTACGTACATGATTGAACTCCATAACACTTCTACTTCTAACGCTTGGGTATTGGACACTGTGATACTCATATATGTGATAATTTGCATGTACTAAAAGGAAGTAGGAACTTGGTTGATGGATAGCTGGATTTCATCATGAGAAACAAGGTGGTTGTCCCGATTGAGAAGATTGGGAGTGTGAATCTTGCCTTTCCGTCTAGCATGGCTATTACTTTAATTAATGTATCTTATTCACCCCGCGTGACAAGAAACATTTTATTTCTTTATATGCATTGTACTAGGATGGATATTTGTTTGATTTCCTTAATGGAATTATTTCTTGCTTTAAAGATGGTATATTCTATTTTAAAACATATCTATGTCATGGCATATATGAAACAAGCATGTGCTTAAAAAGTGATAGACCAATCATGAATATTGGTTCTAAGTCCAAAAATGGTTTGAACAAGTTATCTTTATGACATGGTCGGTTAGGCCATATAAACAAGAAACTCGTCGCCAAATTCCAAGCGGATAAGATCTTGGAATCATTTGACTAGGGTCGGATGATGTATGCAAGCCTTGTTTGTTAGGCAAGATGACCAAATCACCCTTCACCGGCGTTTGTGAGAAGGACAAAAACTTGTTGGATATCGTTCACACGGATGTGTGTGGTCCGTTCAAGCATGCTACTAGAGACAACTCAAAATACTTCGTAATAGGTGTGTATAAGCATTTGTTCTACAAAATACTAAGGGAGTGTTTGGTACAGGGAAAAGAAAATGGGAGAATTGAAAATTGAAATGAGGGAGAAATAGAAATAGAGAGAAATGGAAATGAGTAAAAAAATGTCCTTGTTTGGTACCATCAAGAAATGAAAACGAGAAATTAGGCTCAGGTCGCCGGAAGCTCGTCGGCGGCGGCGGTGACGCCGCCATGCCGACGCCGGACACTCATCATCGCCATAAAACTAGGGTTCCATCAACGGAAATCGCAACAGACATCGCAACCACAACAACGACCACGAATTAGGGTTCATCGCCGGAAAATCGCAACCACAACGACGACCACAAATTAGGGTTCAATCGCCGAAAATCGCAACAGACATCGCAACCACATTGACGACCACAAATTAGGGAACGATGACCACAAATTAGGGTTCAATCGCATGACGACGGCGACGGCTGCAGCGTTAGCCGCCTCGCCGTAAACCCATCGCATCAAATGACCACGAAGACGACGTTCAATCGCACGACGGCGACGACGGCTGCGGCGTTGGGCGCCTCGCCGTAAACGCATCACATAAGGCGGCGACGACGACGGGTTCAATCGCACGACGACGACGACGGGTTCAATCGCACGATGAAGACGACGACGAAGAAGACGCCTCATTTCTCGCATCAGATGAGAACGAAGAAGACGCCTCATTTCTCCCCATTTCTTCAGATTTTGTAGAGAAAAGAATATACAAAGCCAACCGGGAAAGAGAAATAAGATTTCTCCCCATTTCTCCCCAACCTTTTCTCCCAAACAAAGGAATTTGCAAACACCCCCTAAAGATCTGGGAACATCAATAACTATGTTATTTTTTCAATTTCTCGGAGGTTAAAAACATGCGTTGACAGCTCTCAACCTGTCCAACCCCTTTCGCCTTTTTCCTTCCACAGAGGCGTTAAAAGGAGAACACAACTTAAAACTAATCTATATGTAAGTACATAGGCTGATGTTAAACCAAACCTCGTGAAAAAGATCTCAAAACTTATGAAACTACTGTCGCAATAGGGTTATGTGACAACTTTAAAGAACTAGCAATTAAACAAAAAGACTCCTAATAGATTCAATGGCAAAACAGTCGATGTTTTTTGGTGTTAAAAACAACCCCATTTACAAACCATCCCCCTTCTCTCCTACCTTACATAATTAACACTAACAAAACGCGTGTTATCTCCGACATGTCAAATATTACGTTCATGTGGTTCCAGCCATGGAAATCCAAGAAACTCGAACACTTCTTTTTCAGAGTTAAACTTTAAACTTGTGCTTGCACTAACCTGCATGACATCCACATATCAAATGTAAAATCAACCACCCATGTGAAAACAAATCCAAAAAAAGAATGTTATTCGTGTTGTTACCCTTTTGCCTCCAGAACCATGAGTTGCAGGGAAGAGGCCCGTATCATCTAGCCGGAACCCTTTGGATTCTGCAAGTATTCTCAGCCTGCAAAAATTTTTCAAAACAGAAAACAAGATGCAACAACTTGTGATGAATGTCCAACCTTTCCTTAAGTAAAAAGCAACAAGTAAAGCACAACAAATAATAAGGGTTACGGAAAGTAAAAATTTTCATCAACTATTTTGATGTTCTTAAATAATATTATCTTGGAGATTTTATGCATCAGAAATACACACCAAGTTATCAAACGGGTCAAATTTTCCATGCCTAAAAACATGCCCAAAAGCAAGATTTTACATGCACGATGTCAACGTTTTCACATGTGAGTATATATATTCATATACATGCATAAGTTCATTTGATAATTGTTCTTATTGTGAGTACCATTTGTAACTATCATTAATGCTCATTTATAGGGGTATTTTGGTCTTTTATATATTTTTCCAACTGTGAATTGGTCCAGTGGAACGTCGTTAAAGAGCGAGATTTGATTTTTCCAAAATACCCTCGTTAATGCATCATTAATGAGCTATTTACGAGTCATTAACGAGCCGTCATTTTTATTGCCATTGATTTATTTGAATCAAGGGTCAAGATTGGTTCTCACGGTACTCGCAATAAAAAATGATTCTCATGGTACTCGCAAGAAAAGTTCATTTGAGAACCGTTTTTATTGCAAGAACCACGAGAACCGGTCTTAGTCGTCCAATTCTCCCTCCTTCAATTGGATTGCCCACCCCTAAATTCCTTACATGCACCTTGCCACACTCGATCCCCCATGCTCTTCATCCATAAATTCCACTTTTACCAATTGAACGGTTTGGTTCTTGCGGTTCTCACACTAATAGTGGTTCTCAAATGAACCCTCCCCTAGATAGATAGATATACATACATACTACTTTATAAACCATACATCTCTCATCATCGATTTAAGAGTTCTTAATTTTTAATCAATACTTCATGCTAACCATCCATTTTATCCCGAATAATCACACCCATCCAAAATTTTCTAAAAATTGAAACTAATTTTAGATTCGGTATACATATCCTTCTAAAAATAGATTAACATTTATTTTAAATGTCCCATGTTTAATGTTATCAATTATTAAAAAAAATTATTCATATTTCAATAAACCATTTAATTTTATAATTTTTTTAAAACAAATGATCATCTTAGAGAATCAAGTTAATAATTTTAAAATACGAGTTAAAAAAAGTTCTTTTAAATTATATGTACAACACAAATCCCTCTCCATCCCCTCCCTTTTCGTCACCTATAGACATCACATCATCACCACCCTCTTTGCCACCTCACCACCGTCCACCTCCACCATCACTCTTTGAATCTCTCTCCTCTCACAATCTGCCTATGGGTTTTTGATGAGTTCATATGGGGAATGGGTATGGGTGGTGGTATTACAGTGGTCAAGAAAACCGGTGGCAACAATGGTTGTATTACGAAGGGGAAGGGGTATGGGAGCTAGGATCGAGATGGTGATTGTATTACGATGATCGGGGAAGATGGTGACTATGGTTGTTGGCTTCAACACGAAAGGGGAGTTCGACAAGAAAGGGGCTGGTGTGTTTTAAATTTATTAATTTCTTTAATAAATATTTAATAAGTAATTAATAAATAAAGGGTTAAGTACACTGAAATGTAATAAAGTATCCTTGTTTTAATATTATGTGCAACGAACCATTCTTTGTTGATATTAATACACTAAAGTCACATTTTTTTTTGTGGCTTAAATTTCTAGCGAAGTTCTCACACATGACCACGGTGAGGGGGACTCTATTTCCATAAATAATAACAATAATATAATAATAATAATAAAAGAATAATTGCTTTTCAAAAAAAGTAATAAAACAATAATATATAAATGGGTTATAAAATAATTAAAAAACAAAAAGAAAATAATAAAAATCAAAGGCTGGCCTATTAACCTACAATTGCAGGTCACATTACACACAATGTTACCATTCAAGGACTTTGTTGTATTAATCACAAAAAAATGTGAATTTAGTGTATTAATATTAACAAAGCATGGTTCGTTGCACATAATATTAAAACAGGGATACTTTATTATATTTCGGTGCACTTAACCCTTTATATTATTTATTAATTACACGTGGATAATTATATAAATGACCAAGATACCCCTGTTAACAAGTCAATAATGGTGTTACAAACAGTTCTCGCACGAAAAAGAGAACCGTTTCTAACACCATTAGGTATTTTGGTCATTTTTATATACCCAACCGTGAATTGCGTCAAGGCTGGGTGGTTGAGTCGTTATTAGATTGGCTTAATTTTCCCAAAATACCCTTCTTAACGAGCCATTACAATTCTTAGTCATTGATTTATTTTAATCAAGGGCCAAGATTGGTTCCCGCACGAAAAACATTTCTCATTAATGACGGTCCACTCAGACGCAATCCACGGTTGGTTAAATATAAAAATGACCAAAATACCCCTATTAATGAGTCATTAATGATGTTACAAACAATTCTCATAGTTCTTGTACCAAAAAACTGTTCTCTCTCTCTCTCTCTCTCTATATATATATATATATATATATATATATATATATCATAAAAGTCGCAAGTGAAGTCATTTACCATTTAAACAGAATCAACACACCTTCTATTCACCACATCATTCCCTGTCCAGTGTATTAGCCCAAAAGGATATATATCCTTCGGGTACACCTACAAGATAAAAAGGAGCATATGTACGTAAAAAATCATTCTAACGTTCTTGAAATATATATCAGGCTCATATATGTGTGTAACACAACCCACCAATTAATATGCAAAAAATACCTTCAAATCAATACGATGTCGTAGCTCCCGACCAGGATATGTGCAAAGACCAAAGTACGTATCAACCCCAGAATCAGTTCCCTAAGCAGTTGATAATAATTAGAAAAAGATAAAGATAAAAAGAACATCTTCCAGCATAAATCATAGAAGAAAAGGACTATTTTTTATTTTCATTTCGTGCTTCAAAACCACTAAAGTACGAAACACTCGGTTTCCCAATTCCCTTATTCAAATCTATAAATGATTAGAACACCAGGACAATAACCATTACCTGCTCACTGTGGATACTGAAGACCAAATCCTCTCTTAAGAAGTTCATATCTTTCAAATGTTTGACATACTTTGGTAGAAAACCTATATGACTGTAATAGACAATATTTAGTTATAAAGTTCATTGCTAGTATAAAAAAACAAAAAATAAAAGTATCATACACCCCCATAGGAAGACTTGGTAATAACTGTAAAATTTTAAACAAACAATGAACTTTATATGTTTTTTAAACATTACATGCATAGCCAACTTCATTATCTTATCATCATTTTACTCCTGTAAGACCAGAGGTCAAATAACTAAATTGTAATGCATTCACACCAATTATATTGTGGCTGTTTAACATGCACTAATATTACAAGGCATCACCCATAAAACAGTTCAAATGTAGCTATAATGCCTGTTTGGTAAGAATAAAATAAAAAAAATGAGACAAAGTATCAACTTGGTCAAAAAAATGCATATTCTTATAAGAACAATATATTATATTTCTAACTAGATAAAATACCTTTTTCCATCAGGATGTGTAATTACAATATCCATATCCCCACAAGTAGCCTTTCCACGTCGGAACGATCCTCCACACACAACAGATACCTGCAGTATAAGTTTACAGACAATGATAACAAATTAATGCGTAAATAGCAGTAAGGAAACAGGAATAAGTCAATAGCTACATTATTAAGAAGGCGAAAGACCACTAAATAAGACCACCAAAGTAAACTTTGGCTTTATTAAATAATAAATAGTTAGCTTAACTTTTTTTCACTTTAGTTCCATTACAATGAAATATTTCATTTATAAATTCGCTTTACAAAAATGAACTGTTACCTATTTGGCAATAAAAAGAACAGTACAAATGTAGCATGTCAGCAAGTTTCTATGCCGGATAATAATATGTTATCTAAAACTATATGACCTAATTTGGAAATTAAAAAGTAAATTACCTATAATCGCACATTATTAAAAGTAGGTTGCTATTTAGTGGCCTTAACCCTATTAGAAAATAGGATTAGAAAAAAGATGTGAAAGAAACTCAACACTGAAACAACTTACAAAAGTGTATTGTCCATATCTAAATCTCAAATTTTGAGGCCCAAGAATTTAATATATTCAATTCAAAAGAATATGACAAAAATGGTGAAATACTGAATGCCAGATACATACTCCAGACAAAACATCTTCTGCAGCTTCTTGTAGCAAGCACTCCATCTCTTGGACCTAAGCATACAGTATCAACAATATTTCATAATAGTTACTTTGTTTCAATATTTCTTCTGGAGGTGCCCATTTCGACCCACTTACTTATGAGTGGTCACTTAGAGTCATGTTTTATCTCTAACGGGTCAAGGGAGGGAAGAGGGGGGGGGGGGGGGGGAAGCTTAAATGTAAACGGGTCAAAAGGTATGAAATTTCCAAATTGTACTTTTAATGCACGAAACCTCCTAAATCAACTTATACAAAAGTTTAGTCGTAATCATAGTTCCCACGCTAGTTAGTTATAGAAACTCAAACTATAAAAAACATTTTGAGTCAACCCGACCATGACCCGTTTTGCCACCTTTAGGTCAAAGAAATCTTGAAAGACAGACCTCATAACGTGGTATTCTTGTCCTGATATCTTCAAAGTATTTCAACCCTAATCGTTGTGAATTTGTCAATGTATAATCACTTTTTAAATCATCAAGACTCCGGTGTCCTTTTTCATACAGTTTCAGTGCAGTGGCTGGACCAATGCCCCACACTTCCCCAAACAAGCTAATTGTCCGTATCTGGAAGATTCACAGCAATTAAAACTAGTGAAATCTATGCGAACTACATAGTAGAAACAAAAAAAGAAGTTGTGTTTTTTATGTTAATTATTCTAAAATGGTAGTAATACATGAATCGTGAGATTAGTAATGTTCGTCAATAGCATTTGGATTTATAATCTCTTTCTTTTTACTTTAGAGAGTGTCTTCTAATTATACAAAGCGAAACAAGACAAAAGTGAATAATTAAATGAGACTTTTGAGCACCTTTTCGTCATTCTCGAAATGTTCCAACTTGGACAATTTCCCAGTTGTCACGATTTCATGTATCTAAAATAGAGCACCACTGTCATCAGAACATTATATTATACACTGTAAATATGAATATATAAGTTTCTCTGTCCTTTTTACAGAAAAAATTTTGTAGCTCAAGCAGATTACTTCAAATTTAAAGTGTTCCTGTTCGGACTACCAACAATCACACAAGTAGTTGAGGAAAGAAATAAAGCCAATTTCATGGTCAATAATTTTAAGACACAGTGTGGGAATATGATTTTAGTTTATTAAATTAGTTTCAATTTTCAATTAACGTTGAAATTGAAATTATTTAGATATCAATTTCCACATTAATAGTGTGTTTTGAGTTGTCTATTTGATTTAAATGGTGAAGCTAAATATTGTTCATCTAGACTTCAAAGATGGATTCAGCGTGGGTTTTTACAACTACTCAGAATTTAGTAGTTATAATTCTAAGGGTTAAGGCCATAGAATAGCATCCTACTTTTCTAAGAGAGTTGATATAGGTAATTTACTTTTTTTATTACCCAAATAGGTAACCTACTTTGTGGTGACCTATTAGAGTAAGGACTAGGCTCTAGCCCGAGTTCTCACCATTGGATCACCACCAAACCTTGGAGACGTGACTGGGATTAATTTCTGGTGGTGATGGTGGAGTCTGGTCAACCTCCTGTCGGCCATCATGCCAGATAAGGAAACCAGCAACAACGCAACTATAGCCACAATGACGGCCGACACGAGGGTAGAAGAGTCGATAAGACTCCACTATCACCAGGAAGGAATTTAGGTCATATCACCGGGGTTTGTTGGTGATACAAAAGGTGGGAACTCCGGCTAAAGATAAAACCCTAATCGAAAAATTCAAGTTCTTTCTTACTTTAACAGTTCACCACAAAGTAGGTTACCTATTTGGGTGATAAAGAAAGTAAATTACCTACATCAACTCTTTTGTAAAAGTAGGATGCTGTTTAGCGGTCTTCACTATTTGTTAACTCTAGGTGCTCCCTGAATCTGATTATACTAATATAATCAAGTCAAGTTTTAGTAATTAACCTACATATGTTTATCATGGTTCTAAATAACATAAGGCGTGGCGTAGCATAGCGGCAAGGTCAACTGGTCAAGCCTCAAGCCTTAAAACTCATGGCGAAGCCATGGCGTTTTTTAAGGCGTGAAATCAAGCGGCAATATATTATATATCTTATAATTATATATATGCAATTTATATTTATTTACATACAAATTACATATAGTTGCACAAGTGGGAAGCAAAACAACATATACAAACTACAAAATACAAATATATGAAAGTTCAATATTACAAGATTGCATAAAAAGTTCAATTTTCTACGCCACACCTCAAAAAACTCGCATTTAGCGAGTAACGGCGCGCCTTGGCATGCGCCACGCCTTACGCTTACGCCTACAGTTGTTTCTTAACAACGGAGCCATGCCTTGCGCCTTGGCGACACTCCTTTTAGAACATTGTGTTTAATACTTAAAAAATGTTGATGCACGGGGCATGGTTAGCATGTAGATCTTTTGGAGCTTTTGGGAGCTAAAGCCTTTATTTTCTGAAAAGAAAACCTCACAATGAAAAAGCAAAAAGGAAAACAAAACAAAACAAAAGAAAAGAAAAAAAAAGAAAAAAATAGGAAAAAAGGAAGAGCAACTTGCTTGGATCACAAAGCTTGAGCTTAAATTTTGACAAATAAGTTCTAAAAAGTTGGTGCAAAAACACGTTCTAAAGAGTTAAGAAATTTTAAGTAGCTTTTAAAACAAGTTGGAGCTTCTAATACAGCAAAATAATCCTTGTTAATTGTGTTTACCATTTGGGTTTCATTTTATACTTTTCAGCTATATTAATTAAATAGAAGAATGAATAAAGATCGGATCTGATTTCAGAATATTTATAGGTACTTTTGACAAATAATTCTATATAAATGACAGCTACAACTAATTTTGCCAAACATACCTACATCTAATTATGTTTATCATTTATCTAATTCACTCTATCTTAAATATTCATGTTAAACAAGATATTTCATATTTAATGTTTTTGAAACTTTTTGTATAGTCAGATGTTCTTGTCAATTTTGAAGTCGAAACTTTAACTGATTTGACACTCAAAAGACAAATGAGCACTCTATTTTCAGAAACAGGGACTATTTGAGGCATAATAGTTGGTTTCCTTTGTTACGAAATCTAAACAGAACTATGTGAGGACAACCTTTGTTGCCACAAGAAAGCAGATGCTTTATATTCACAAAGTACTCACTTTTTAAGGAACAAGCTCATGATAATGATTTTATAATTTTGCATACCATTCATGATTATGATAAACAAGATATCTCACTTACATGATCCTGCATTGACTTCCCAATAGCAGGCAAGTCTTTGACTTGATCTACACTTTGAATTTTAAATGGTAAACTTTCGATAACTGGAATTGCCTTGTAATAACTGAACGAACGTCGATCCTCACCCAAAGCTAAGGAATTTAATCTCATGAGAAAGTACATCCAAACCACTCATAACAATGTGTACACATGTTTGATGCATAATAAAACAGAAACACAGTGCTAGAGGAATGTACCTCTATATATATTGATAAGCTTGCCAAATATTTCTGTTATATTTTTATTTAAATCAGGAGGATGATATGGCAAGGAAGCATCTGGCAGACTAACCTGAGTGACAAACATAAAACATGTAACACAATAACAAGCAAAAGCAGACACACATTAAATTTACATTGAAAGATGAAAACATTTCAAATTTCACACCATATTCACATATGAATCTATAAAAGCAAGAGGTCTTACAGTATTCTGTTGACCATCAAGGTTGACTGGCGTAACACTTGAAGGGCTGCGGGGGTATGAGGTGTTCTTAGAATTATAACCAGTGTGTGGAACACTATCAACTGAATCATTTAAAGACCTGTCTTTGATTTCTGGACTAGAACTTTTTGAGTCCTTGGGTAACGGTTTTAGCTTTTTATAACGGTTTAACTCACTGTCGCTAGATTTTGACTCGTCAGCAGGTTCAGTAGATTTCTGATTAGATTGATTTTTGAGTGAATCTTGGCCTGAAACTAACTGAATAATGTATGATTCTTCGCTAACTTTCTCTCCTATCCTCAAGCTGTCCTCCAACCACTGATAGTGAAGAATAGCCTGAAACATAATATAAATATCTGTTATTCGTCAATTTACAGCCACAATCACCACAAAGAAAGCAATATAAAACCTTAATCCATGATTTCGCAACTATGTTCAGTATGATAGAACTCTAATTTATGTAAATATTTTGGAATTTCGGGCCAAATGGTTCTCACTTTAGGTGCTGCTGTTGAGAGTGATGACCAAAAGATGAATTCATCAAAAAATTTCCAGAGAACAAAACAATTAAGATTAGGGCTGTGTTTGATTCAGAATGTATTCAATAGTCTACGTACCCCTTTGAAGCGCTGCAATAGATTGAGACCAAATTTCTGGCGAACTGAATCGGAGTTAATCGCAAAAACGTGAGTCACATTCCGGGTCAGACTTGATTCTTCTATGATTGCGCCCATCTGCAATAGCTTTTGCTTCCATATCTTCGAGTAAAACCCCAAATTATAATCGTAAACACCGAGTATAAATATCTAAACAGCAAACAGAGAAGACCAGAACCTCTAAACGACGTTTTTGGACACCATTATCGACGAGGAAGACGACCATCCCTGAGAAGATTCCATGAGGATCCGACGGAGGACAGCGTTTCTTTGGCGCCATTTCGAACAGCAGCTTTCGCTCCGGTTATGCAAATCCACAAGGATCCGGGTTTGAACCGCCGGAAGATGCTTCCAGACAGTACAGTAGTCAAGGAGAAATTTCACTTTCACCCCCTGCCTTTATGTTTTTGTTCTCATTAAGCTCCCTTTTGTTTTGAAATATATATATATATATACAAGGTGCTGATTGTTTGCTGCTTAATAGAACCATTCAGCGTGGAATACTGAACCATTTAGCATTTAACGTGTTTGATTGCTATCTCTGAATGAAGATTGTGCCGAATGATTCAGCATAATGCTGCCGAATCATTCTACCTTAAAGTGCAATCTGAATCATTAAGCACCAAGTATTTTACCCTAATACTCATTCTTTCACACTCTGTCTTGTTAAACAACATATCTTATAATATTTTATATCATTATTAATGTTAAAATGATAATTTGCATCATTCAGATTGTTTATTCAGAACCTTTATCAAACAGCATGTCATATTTAGAGACAAATTCATTCGGAGTCTTTGAATTATTTAGATCACAGAATCATTCGGTGCTTAATCATTTTGTTTTAACAAACAGCCCCTAAGTGTAAAGTACGAAATTTTTATTTTTTTTTTAATTTGTGCAACATAAAATTTCAAACAAATATTAAGCACAATTCAAAGAAAATTTTGTTAAATTGGGCTACAACTATCACATGCATTTATAAAATAAAATTCTGTTTGTTGCATAACTTAGGACATCAAACGAGTAGAGCCGAGCTTGACTCGGATTGATAGGTCGACGAACCTTCATGATGTAGGCCCGGGCTAGGCTCGGCTAGGATTCACGATCAGCTCAAGCTTTACTCGAAAAGCTTGAATATTTATTTAAAAATAATTTTTAAATAACCAAACTTATTCCAAGTCTATGAAAAACTATATTAATTAACAATTTTTTTTAAAGTATCATATAAAGAGGCCTAGTCTCATACAAGTGCAAGGTGTGCACTTATACAGGGCCTCATAATTTTTGGATGTCCATATAGGTATTAGGTATATATCATTCAAGGCCTAACCCAAATCAGGGTTAAAGTTCGTTTTGTGTAACACGGTAATAGCGTAAGTCACTAAGCCGGACCATGATACTGTGTAACATCCAGAATTTTATTTATAAGTTAAAACGAGAAAATGTATAAAGTGATATACGAGTTATAAATGGATATATGTGATAAGGTGTGGTTTTAACTAGAGAGGCTAAAACCGTCAAATTATAAGTTGTTTAAGTGCAGGGACCTATTGTGTCATTAGTTGAAACTTATATATATATATATATATATATATATATATATATATATATATATATATATATATAAGTCACCAACTTTGACATTAGAAGTCAAAGTTGGCATTTCTCTCTTTTGCAAACTCACGAGAATTAGATCAGGTCCTTACAACTCCTATTCTTCGAACAAACAGCAGGTCAAGTGCATAGAACAGGATCATAGCAAGTGTTCAAGCTTGAGGTAAGGTTTAAAACCTTTGTTCTTAAGGTTTTATGAGTTGTATGAGGTGTAGGAAAACACCTCTAGTCGATTTTATGATGATATTAGCGGATTATTGGTGAAATCCGACAGTTCTAGCTAAGAACAGTCTGCTTGGTCTGTAGTGTACACGACTCGTGTAGTGTGTAAGGCGGTCACAGGGCCATGTAGGGTTACATGGTCGTGTAGCATGAGTGGTACACGACCCGTGTAGAGGTACACGGCCCGTGTAGGGTGACTAGACCACACCGGCCATGTTGCCAGCTTAGGTCGTGTAGCATATAAGGGACACGGCCCGTGTAGGGATACACGGCCCGTGTAGGCCCTATTTCAGTTTAGTATGTCCTTATATGATTTTATGAATTGTTTATATAGGAGGTGATTGGCATATTACGTGTATCATTGACATCTGTGGATCAATTCATGATATTATAATCAGAAGGTGAGTCTTCTAGACTTCACTTCATATCTGCAGTATGTATGCTATTATATTATATTACTGACATGTAATGTTATTCATATGTGTGTATAAGCTTGCTGCTGTCTCAGAGGTGGGGTGCTTACTGCTACGTTCAGTAAGGCTCAATTATGGTACACTACTGTGACCTATGTTGCTGCCCTGGGTCTAGAACCAGAGGCTAGCATTGTTTGCCAGACATACGTGTATTATCTTCATATGATTTTATACGTGGGTTTATATGATGTTTAGTCTGGTTTACTCACTAAGCTCTCGTAGCTTATCAGATACTATTTTTAAAATGTTTTGCAGGTTTTAGCAAAGACAAGGGCAAAACTTCGGTTTGACTACCTTTGATAAACTCTTTGAAACACTTAACGACTGGTTTGTAAACATCAAGTTGTTAGTACCAAACTTGTGATAGTATTTATGTGTGTATCTATTGATACATCAGGATTTCAACAAGTATTGTTTCCGCTTTTATGTCAAACTTTCAGATGCGAACACTCATATGTGTTTGATCTTAACATTTCAAATTTTGGAATTTGGGGCGTTACAACTTGGTATCAGAGCCACGGTTTGAGGGATCTGGATGTGTACAAGACACATTCTGGACTTAAACCATGGTTCTGCGGATTTTGAAAATTGTCAAACTGGAGGCTTGCAGCTTGGTGAGTATACTAGTAATTATTTAGATTATGTATTATGTGAGCATTGTATGCTAGTACAGGATATGCCTAAGACAGACGTGTTATATATGTATACAACTGATAAGAGTTGGTTTTATATGTGTTTAAGATAAATTAAATTGTTATATGAATATGGGATATAATTCATTGGTGATACATGACCTAAGCCTGTGAATCGCGAATTTTTGTGATAAAGTTAAGATCAAACGTGTGTAGTGTGTTTAGAGTAATATAAAGGCCCATATTATTACAAACACATGATACATGTTGGAGCTTAATGGAATCATGAGGAATCTTGTGAATCGGGTGAGGGGTACTTGTAAAGGTAGTACACCTGAGAAATTATATATTGAATGCTTTAGTATGTATAGAAATACTTTAGATCTGATGATAGGTGTACTGATATGTGGATATACAAGTAACTATTTGTTATAGAGGATAGTATGGTAAAGTCACCTTTTGTCTTAATGCTTTATCTATACTACCAGGATGATATATATATATATATATATAAAAGAGGTTCAAGAGTAGTGTATAACCCTAAGGGTGATTTTAGTCACAGACACGAAGGGATAAATATCAGTATTACAAGTGAATGTATCCTTATAAGGATATAGCATGACGGGGTGTATGGAGCCCAGATTTAAATCGTCAAGTAACAGAATCTATACTTGGAAAAATTCAGTGCCGAAAACTTAGTAAAGTGATGAGGTAGAGTTTATGCCAGATATTATCGTATGAGTTGTAGCACAGATGAAAGAACAAATCAGATAAGAGTCAGTATCAAGATTAGCTATACAAAGTGAAAGGGTTCATTATTAACCCCAAGTTATTATTCGTGAAGTATCAGAAGGTTGTACGTTCAAGGATTTTCCGCGTGTCAACCAACAATGTATTAAAGGTTAGCAAATCGACTGTTAATCATAAGTAAATTTCAGAGATCGAGGGTGCATTTCATATATGTACGTATGCACCTGGAGATAAAGTGAAATATGTAATAGATTAGATGAGGAGTGCAGACAAATTGAGAGCATGACGTGAAAAGAGTTTAAAGACATTACAATTGGGCAGTTGATGCCACAGTCAGAGATAGATAGAATTATGGATTAATTCCATACGTGGAACAGACGTTAGAGACAATTCAAGAAAATCGATGTAAAGTTTCAGAAAATATACATTTTGCTCAGATTATGTTGTCAATGAAAAGATAAAAGTGTACAGATACATGATAGTGTTCCAGCTTAGCATATGAGAATTTATAAACACTTATAAACGCCAAGGTGTGAAATCCCGGATGGATGTAGTCGGAATTAGAGAAACAGAAAAGAAAGGAAACTAATAGAGAAAGTTGTACTGATGTTTAAAAAAACAAGAATGAAGATTCTAGAAAGGAAATGATGCAAAAGGTCTACCCTATCTACTCAGCATACAAGAAACGTCGACTGGGAGAAAGCAGGTTTGATTCACTAACATGTTTTAAATATGGAAACCGGATCATATGAGTAAGAACTGTGGGAACCCAAGAAAGTGAAAGACAAGAATATATCAATAATCAGAAGTGAGAGTTTTCTAGACACCAACCGAAGATGCTAGAACAGAATCAAGTATTGTTACAGGAAGATCGAATGTGTATAAGTATAATGTGACAGAAATGAGTATTATCACATTCCTTAGTGAATTTGTATCTATGAATATGAGTGAGTTACAAATAGTAATTGGAATGGACTGGTTATATATTATAACTAGGTTATGATATTATGTGAACAGAAGTGATACGAGTTCATATCCCAAGTGGGGAAGAACTAATTATATGTGCTAAAATCAAAACAGGTAGGTTATATGGGTGTTCAGTTTCAAAAGTTGGGGAGTATCTTCAGTATGGATACATTATTTTCTCAACTTATGTTATAAATATTAAATTAAGAAGAACAGATGAGCTAGAAAGATATGAAAGTAATATGTGAGTATCTTGATATGTAATTCAAGGAATTACCAAGGTTAATGCCAGACAGACAGAGTATGTTTAGAATTTGTGTGGTGTTGAAAGCTTCACTGATTACGAGAACTACGTACAGACTTGCTCCTTCAGAGATACAGGAATTATTGAAACGATTTCAAGAATTGTTAAATGAGGGGGTTTATAAGACCCAGTAGCTTTTCATGAGGTGTACTTATATCATGTATATTAATTCTTATGAGCTCAATAAAGCGATCAAGAATATATGTCCGTTGTTCAGAATATGTGAATTATTTGATAAGTTATAATGGGGTAAATGTTGGAATATGCCCACTGATACACGTGTACTAGCATCACTGCTGATGAGGTACGAGCCTATTGGGTCACACGCCAAGGATAGATTCCGGCAACACAACGCAAACATGAGAGAATATGAAATTAGGGTTTCTGGCGACCTTCACGGGCCGTGAAGAGGTCGTGAAGAGAAACCCTCCACGAGCCTTCACCACCCGGACAAAGTAGTCGTGGGAGCAGTGCCTTCACGAGTGCTTCACGGCCCGTGAGAGCCCGTGAAGGCAGGCGCCATTCTTTTAATTGGACCACTCGTTGGCCTAATGAGAGTGTGCGGTGGAACCCGGCCTATGAGGCCTTCACGAGTGCTTCACGGCCCGTGAGAGCCCGTGAAGACAGAAGTCAAAGTGACACTTTATTTCTATTGGACCTTTGTGATGGTCCAATGAATGAGTGACAATTTGGCCGACTCTGGTTGCTTTGATATGAATATCAGAGTTTATAAAAGGCTTGGCACTCTCTCTTGGCACAACTCTTGCTTCTACACACACATAACACATATACATGGTTCTTTAGCATCTAGTGGGTTGGTGGTGTGTGTAATCTCGTGAAGGCAAGTAGTTCTAGTGGTAGTGGCTGCTCCAGATTCACGAAGACAACGTGTGGTTCGTGTCTCGGGTCGTTAGCAAGACGGAATATCGGCTACTTGGTGTGGACTATCAAGAGAGGAGCTCGGTTTCGGGTTCTCGAAGATCTTTCTAGCTCGGTGGATAGCTCCAGCCCCGTGATGGTATAATTTCTCCTCCCTCTCGTTTGTTTTAGTTGCTATATTCGTTTGTAGTCACGATCCCCACTTGGGGAATACATGCATGTCGGTTTTGATACCCGAAAACCCCGGTTTTTTGATGTCGGTTCTTCCGCTGCGTACGGGTGTTGGCGTGCATGGATTTCCTACAGTGGTATCAGAGCCTAGGCTACAAAGATATAGCACGAAAATGGCTCGAAAAACCGTTTTAGGAAGATTCGTTTTTCTATCCAGTAGGTCTTCACGGGCCGTGAAGTGTTCTTCACGAGTCGTGAAGGCCACGCGACTAGTGTTCGTGAGGGGTCTGGTCGTGGGAAGTGTTTTCAGGCTTGACGAGTCCTCATGGCCCGTGACCAGTTGTGAAGCTCTTGGGCTTCACGAGCCGTGAGAAGTCGTGAAGGCACTCGTGAACAGTTTAGTCGTGAAACTTGGTTTTTAGGCTCACGAGCCCTTCTGACCCGTGATCGGTCGTGAGGCCCTTGGGCCTCACGAGCCGTGAGGGGCCGTGAAGGAGCTTCTGGGCAGTTTTTGTCCTTAAAAGAAAATTTCGTGGTTTTTCGGGTCATGGAGGAGTTTCTGTTTTTTGGCAGATTCCGTTTGGTTAACCCCTCGTAATTTTTTGGTACAAATATGGGTATGTAAGGTATGGTCTTGGCATGAGATGCATACATTCATACACATATGTTGTGTATATATGAATACGGGTATAAAAATTGGTTTTGTGCCCTAATGCATATGTACAAGAATTTCCTTGTTGTGCCTTGAGTGTTTGTGTTGGAAATTCTTACCGAAATATTCTTTGGTCACGGTTTTGGCACACTGTGCTTTGTAGTTGTTGTTTGTTGCTTTTATTTGGTAACCATCGCCCTAGACCTTGTGGTTGTGCCTTGTGGTTTGTTTGGTTGTTTGGATTTATTTGGTGACCTTGGTGTCACGTGTGATGTAATTAATTATTTATTCGTTCGGTTTGTAATTAATTATCGCGGCTTGCATGCCGTTTCATTTGTTCATATGTACTTGTACTAGATTGATAGGAAGCGCGTGGCTTGCATGCCATTTCCTTTCTTTTGTGTACTTGTGTTTTGAATACCATAATCAAGAGTCAAGAGGAGACGTCTTGAAGACCTTGGGTCCGGTTAGTCCCGATGAAAGTAGCGGATTCAGTGGGAGCACTCCATGGTCTAGGTTTGTGTCCTTAGTAGACCTAGTCCTCCCGGCTTGGCTCGTGGGTAGGACGCATAGGTTTTTGGCATGGTTACCAACCTCTTTGTATGCGTGTGATGTGATATATATTTCTTGCATGGTTATTTATGTTTCCTCACATGCTTGATAACTTTTCTAAGTTAATAAAATCACAAGAGTTTTTAAATTGGTTAACAAACTCTCGCACGTAAACGATTAACAAGACAATATAAACTTGGTATTTATATTTAAAGTGAAAAAAATTTTTGTCACTTACTTTTTTAATCAAATATTAAAACTTGGTTTTAATCAAGAAACAAAAGCCCGTTTCCTAAAACGTAAATCACGCACCATCCATAAGATGACACACCCGATTCTAGTGAAGCATGGTATAATTGTCGAGCTAAGCACGAGTTATTCCATGTGAATCTGTGTGGAAGGTGAGAGTGGCGACTTGGAGTTATTGGTTGTCGAGCTTAGCACGAGCCAATGATTGTCGAGTTTGCTGCCATGTATCTTGTTGGACGATTTATAATTGCAAACTAAAATCCTTGTGTGATTGTCGAGCTAAGCACGAGTCAACCAAGAATTTTAATTTGGGATTGTTGTAAGTAGGGATCAAACATGCCAACCGACCATTTTATGTCATTGGATCCCACAAGTGTCTAAGAGTTGCAATGGAGATTGCAATCGGTAAAATGGTTACCGGCCTAAATAGCTTCATGAAGTGATCCGTGGTAAACCCGTCATGTAGTGGAGTAAAATATGGTTCTTAGCCCTTGTTAAGATAACTTGTTTTTCTAAAACTTTATGGGTAATTATTTTAACGAGGATTATATCAAACTAACTAAAACGTGTATTCTTGTTATTTATAGATGTCAAACGATAATAACACCACGTCAAACAATTCGCTTCGTATGTTCCTACATAGGGAGAAACTCACGGGAGTGAACTTCGTTGACTGGCTTAGGCAATTAAGAATTGTCCTTCGCTATCATTCAAAGTTGCACATCCTTGAGGAACCTCTTCCGGAACAACCTGCTAGCAACGCGACTTGGTCCGTCCGATACACGTATGAAAATCGTGTTGAGGACACACACGATGTTGCCTGCCTCATGTTTTCAACTATGAGCTCGGAGTTGCAAAAACACTTTGAGCACATGAGTGTGTACGATATGATGGACAAGTTGAAGGACATGTTCCAACAACAAGTAAGGGAGGAACACTATGAGTGTGTTAAAAACCTAGTCGGTTGTAGAATGCAGGAAGGTAGGAGTGTGAGTGCCCACGTCCTTAAGATGAAGGCGTACGTGGACCAAATGGAGAGACTAGGATTTCCCATAGGGAGGGAGCTTGCTGTGGATATAGTACTCCAGTCCCTGCCCGCATCATATGATCAGTTTGTCATGAACTATCACATGCATGACATGGAGAAAACCTTAGGTGAATTGCATGGTATGTTGAAGACTGCGGAGTCTGACATGGCCAAACATGAATCCACCTCTTCCATTCCTACCACGAGTTCTAGGGAACAAAAGAAAAAGAAGAAGAAACCGACACGAAGGGAAAAGGTTGGAGTGTTCAAGCCTATTCCCCACATTGAATCTGGGGACAATGATTGTGTGCCTCAAGAAGAGATTCAAGAAAAAGTGGTTTGCTACTTCTGTGGAAGATTTGGAGATTGGGGCCGTCACGCATGCCCATCGTGCCGAGAGGATATTAAACTTCTAAGGAAAGAGAGAGTTAATTTCCCCTCTCAAGGTACATTCGTGATTCATTGCTAATTCTTCTATTTCGCTGGGTTGTTCACCCGAGCTAATTAACTCACATTTGTCACAAATTAATTTTGTTACAAAGTGTAGGTACCATTTAAAAGAAGAACAAAGAGCATGAAGAACCGGATCTCTAAAAGAGGTAACTCGGAAGATTGACCTCTACGAGAGAATTGGGAGTTTTGATCTTGCCTATTCTTACCGGTTTCATTATTACTTTGTTTTTGATGCCCTGTGAGGCAAGTTTAGTTTTTGTTGTATGTTCATGAAGACGATGGATGAGATTTTGAATTTTTTGGGTTGTAAAAGATTTTTCGCATTACTTATTCGATTTTCGAAGTTTGTTCATGTCATAGCTTATGTTTTATTTTGGCCTTCAAGGCGCATCATTCTACATTTGATGACGATGAATTCACACTTGAAACTTGAATCTTGGTTTTGAAAAATATTTGTTGATTGATAAAAATTAAAATTATCCATGTCACGACATACATGTTACAAGTAATATTTAATCATGAATGATTGATTCTAAGTCCAAAATAGTTTGGATTAGTCGGCTCTTTGTCATAATCTACTTAACCATGTAAATAAAATAAGTATCGCCTAGATCCATGTGGTTAGGATCTTGGACTAGTTTAACCTCGGGTTAAACATTTGATGCTAATCTTATCTATTAGGGCAAGATGATTATGAAACCCTTCACGGTATATGTGAGAGGGATCCTAGCTTGTAAGATATTGATCACCTTTGGTGGATAATCCGTACAAGCACATAACAAAGAGAAACTAATTAAAAGAATCAATTGGGACATATAGATAGGATGCTTAGATCTAGTTAAGATGCTAAAATACCTTAAATCTATATCAATGACTACATTATGAATTGCGGGATTATCTCACAATTCGTTCCTTAACATAGACACATTTGTACATGGTGTCACGTTGAAGGAAACCGGATATTGTTGAAAATGATCTGGTAAATAATGGGTCAAATATGTGTATTCGACTTGTTAGTATACACATTGAATGTGACGAGCCAAGTCCTTAATCTTAATCCAACTTGAAAGTCTATTTAGAAACTATGAGATATATCTTGAAAGAGTTCTTTGCTTGTATATCAAAGTTTGGAGATTTTCAATCTACATCTGGTGGGAGATTGAAGAACTTAAATGTTGCTAATACATTTAAAAGGTTCTTATAGGTTTTGGATATTTGACCTTACGAGAACAATGCTTTGTTGCTCGAAAGGAAGATAATAACTAAAGCATTCCAGTGGAAGAACGTGCAACTTAAATGAAAGACTTGATGTTGACACTAGCATATGATCAAATATCGGCATGAGAATGCCGGTTATCCTGACCATGAGTAATTACTTTCAAGACTGATAGAAGTCATGTAGCCAAAGAGATATGGGTTCCTCACATCTAAGTGGCAATGACTTGATGGTGAGTTTTGTTCAAATCACCATCTATCGGAAAGCATAGTGGGCCTTGAGTTCACTAAGGTTATAAGAAGTAATTAAGCATAAGATGAAATCCATTTCAAGTATGCAAATACTTTACTTAATTCCATACCAAGGTGCAAACCTAGATGGTGTAAATGGAATTAACATGGATTGTACTGTAGACTACTTCAAATACCGACTAGGGGTAAAGGTTTCGTGATGGTTTTTGTGGAAGCTTTTCCTAGTGGCTATGTTGAAGATCATTTGATACTTGTTGCTATTGTTGCCTTCTTACGGCAATAAAGGATAGTACACAGATATACAAGACCGCGTTCCTTTATGGAACTTCGTATTGATGAAGTGCTTACCACACTCTCCGAGGGTCTTAGATATCCGTAGTATCCAAATTAAGTCTACAAGTGTGAATAAGTCCTTTGGACTTATACTAACATCATAAAAGTAAGATCTTTGCTTTCATGAGAAAATCAAAGTCATGAGTTTTCTAGGAGCATAGATAAGACTTTTACATATGTTAGGGCTAGTGGGAGCTTTTATTGTATACCTAGAAGTATGTATCGATTGAAGATAATGTCCCATTGTTAAGTGTTCTATGAACCTAAGATAGGGAATTATTGTATCATGATAATACTTAGGAGATACAAGATTTTGAATCACAAGAAATACTTGTGTATGTTCTTAATGTTTGACGGCAAGAAATAAGCCTTGGAGAAAGTTTTTTACTCTAATACTAATTTCTAATAGGATAATTGTCGATCTTGATCGAAGTCTTTGATCCTACTATATGGTGTTAATAATTGATTAGAGAAGTTCTTAAGTATCACCGATCCTATTGTGAACTTTTGTAACAATGAGGATATGAGTACCTTAGTGCTTCGTTATATGATCTCTTTGACGGATACTTTGAATAAATTAGTTTGGTCAAAAGATAATTGAGAGGATAACAAGAATACAAATGGATGTTGCATGGCAAATCCATTGAATAAGCTGTAGTCATAATGACTAGTGATGTTTGTCATACTATGTCATGAAGCATTTCTTATGCATATGATTTGACTTGAAATATTGTTTTAGTTGTTGATTGTTTTATATTAGCTTTGGGAACTGCAAGCAGTATCGTTACTTTTGATTGCTTTCGATATATAGTGGGGACTATATATATGCAGATGCGGTTACTTTCATTAGTCTTTACTGTGTTCCATCTTAGCATGTTTAACCACTTCCCTGAGTGCTTATGCATTCTAGATTTCCACAGTCAGTCATTCTATAAGGGAAGGAAGTTTGAGTTAAGACTGAGGTTAGGGTTTGGTCATGCATTAATCAAGGATTGAATGCAAGTGACGCAAAACTAACCTGTACTTGAAATGAGTTTCAAGTGATTGGAAGACCCACACCTGAGTTCACTTCATGGATTATGGTCACAAGTGTCTCGGGATGATAATATCATTTCATCCTTAGACCGGAGATACATGTGTATCCAAAGCATGAGTCTGCTTTATTTTGATTACTTTCAAACGTAGTTCGTAACTGGCCGCTATAAAGGGAGTTATCAAAAAAAGTATGAAGCATGTGGCGGGACTATGTAGTCAAAAGGATTTGTTCCTCTAGTTAGAGAGATATCCCTGGCCCCTCGATGATTGGGCGCTGACACCAAAAATGCATGGCCGTGCTCAAGTTACAATGATTTTAGATCCGTTGTAAACTTGTTATTTTGGTCACCACCAATCTAGAATCGAGAAACAGAATTGTGAACGATCTGGAGATTGACATTTTTCCATGTCTCGTGTTCACACGGATATTGCAAACAAAGGGATGTTTATGATCACTTATCTATAGGACCTTTTAGCCTTTCTAGGCTACCAGGATTTGTCAAGGATGACGTAACTCGTACCGACTTGGGGGCAAGTATGCTTTGCTAGAGCCGCTGCTTGTCTGTGGTGTTGGTAACGTTGTATCATGTGTAAGTGGGAGTCTGTTGGAATATGCCCACTGATACACGTGTACTAGCATCACTGCTGATGAGGTACGAGCCTATTGGGTCACACGCCAAGGGTAGATTCCGGCAGCACAACGCAAACATGAGAGAATATGAAATTAGGGTTTCTGGCGACCTTCACGGGCCGTGAAGAGGTCGTGAAGAGAAACCCTCCACGAGCCTTTACCACCCGGACAAAGTAGTCGTGGGAGCAGTGCCTTCACGAGTGCTTCACGGCCCGTGAGAGCCCGTGAAGGCAGGCGCCATTCTTTTAATTGGACCACTCGTTGGCCCAATGAGAGTGTGCGGTGGAACCCGACCTATGAGGCCTTCACGAGTGCTTCACGGCCCGTGAGAGCCCGTGAAGACAAAAGTCAAAGTGACACTTTATTTCTATTGGACCTTTGTGATGGTCCAATGAATGAGTGACAATTTGGCCGACTCTGGTTGCTTTGATATGAATATCAGAGTTTATAAAAGGCTTGGCACTCTCTCTTGGCACAACTCTTGCTTCTACACACACATAACACATATACATGGTTCTTTAGCATCTAGTGGGTTGGTGGTGTGTGTAATCTCGTGAAGGCAAGTAGTTCTAGTGGTAGTGGCTGCTCCAGATTCACGAAGACAACGTGTGGTTCGTGTCTCGGGTCGTTAGCAAGACGGAATCTCGGCTACTTGGTGTGGACTATCAATAGAGGAGCTCGGTTTCGGGTTCTCGAAGATCTTTCTAGCTCGGTGGATAGCTCCAGCCCCGTGATGGTATAATTTCTCCCCCCTCTCGTTTGTTTTAGTTGCTATATTCGTTTGTAGTCACGATCCCCACTTGGGGAATACATGCCTGTCGGTTTTGATACCCGAAAACCCCGGTTTTTTGATGTCGTTGCTTCCGCTGCGTACGGGTGTTGGCGTGCATGGATTTCCTACGGTAAAGTGGTTGTCAAAGCTGACTCAAGGCCGGATTTTCTTCAGCCTAAGATCAGAATGGATGACATCCCTTAAACTGAGTTAAGAAAACGTTTAGATATTTTGAAGTGGTTATGATACCTTTTGGCCTTGCTAACGCACCGGCAATGATTATGTATTAAATGAATAGGGTGTATAGGCCAATGTTAAGTAAGTCAGTAATTGTGTTCATAAATGATATTCATAATTATTTCAGAGGTTTAGCAGATCATGAGAATCATGTTTGAAAATTCTTAGTGACACAAAGGAGAAAATAGTTATATGTTAAGTTTTCAATGTGAATTTCAAGATATAAGGAATGCAACTCTTTAGACAATTTATTAGTAGAAATAGGATTGAGATGAATTCTGAAAAATAGAGAAGGTGATGAGTTGGGAGCCGCCAATGAAGCCGACAGTAATCAACAGTTTTATGGGATTATTTGCAGAAATTATGTGAAGCAACAGTTTGTACTACCTAAATTGATTGAAGAGATGATAGCATTGTGTGATGCCTGGTACAGTGGTCTGGACGAATGCAGAGGGGCAGAATTATTATTTGCACTTCTAGACAGTTAAAATCGTATGATAATGAATACACAGACTCACACTTGATAGTAGTATATGTGGTCTGTTATTTATATGATACGTGAGGATTATACCTCGATAATGAGTGGATATGTGGATGTAAGACTATTGTTGGTGCGCCGCAATAGCATTCACAGGTGGTGTAAGACTACCGCTGGTGCGCTACGGTAGCATTCAGTATGATATGATGAGATTATGTGTTTATATGTGAAGTTTTGTTTACACAAAATTATAAAAGTTGGAAATAATGGTTGAATGAGAAAGACCTTTAAAGGCGACAGAAACACTGGTCAGAATCAGTGAAGGATTGTGAGTAGAATATTATATTATTCAGGGTAAGGCTAATGATATAGCCGACAGTTTGAACAGGAAATCAGAAATAATACTTGTATGAATTAATTATCTAAATGACAGTTACGATACTCTTACTCAGAGGTGATAAGAACAGTTCAGTGAAAAGTGATCAAAGGTGAAAAGTATCTTAAAGAATGGATAAAAGGGGACAAGTAGTTAACCTGTTTCAAAACAGTCATGACATATTAATTGGAACAGGTTACGGGGATGTGTATAAGACACATCCATATGAAGTTCATAAGTTTATAATGATGGTGTAGCCAGAAGTTAATAAGGGTATGAATACCTAAGGATAGAATATTGATAGCTGGAGGTGAAACTAGATATGGTCAGACAAGTGGGGAAATATCATTAAAGGTATATAACTTATTTCCATAAGAGAAACTTATTAATCAGAACCGTTAATAGAGGTGTGTGTGAAAGAAATTGTATGTGGTGGTAGTACATCAGTCTTTACTTAATCAGACAGGGATGCCAATTTTATTTCCAGAATTTCGAACAGATTTCATATAAAGTTAAGGATTAAGCTTCATCTTAGTACAGTCAGAATGAAAGAAATATACAGATGATGGAAAGCATATTTTATGATTGTGTTATTAATTCAGAAGAAAAACTTGGGGTACATATTTGCTTGACAGAGTTTCGTATTACAACAGATACTAGTCCAGCACCGGGATGCCAACGTATTAATTTGGACGATATTACTGCCAAACTTCAGTGTGTTTGGTGACGTGAGTCAGAAAATGTGGGGTAGTACAGAAATGATACAGTGAAAGACATAACAAATTCAAAAGGTATGTAATAGATTGTTTGACGCCCAGAATAGATAGAAGGGTTATACAGATAAACAGAGATTACCACATCAGTTTTAGTAGGGGAGTATGTATCATTGGCAGTAACACTGTGGAAAAACGTGATCAGATTCAGAAAAAAGAGAAAACTAAGCCTGGAATTCAATCAGTAATTCAGAATTATTGTATATGTGGGGAAAGGCTGTTTATAGATCAAAGTTATCAGAAGAATTGTCATATATTCATAACACCTTTCGTGTATTATATCTTAGAAGCTATTTAGCAGTTGAACCTGTAATAAACAGAGTAAATGGGTCAAGGACCGATAAAAGTATAGAAAGGGGTCAGAATATGTACGAGGGCCTGAACAGAAAATGATGATATTTATTCAAAACTCTTCGGCAGTTGATTTCGGGGACAAAATCATTTCAAGTGGGGAAGAGTTGTAACATCCAGAATTTTATTTATAAGTTAAAACGAGAAAATGTATAAAGTGATATACGAGTTATAAATGGATATATGTGATAAGGTGTGGTTTTAACTAGAGGGGCTAAAACCGTCAAATTATAAGTTGTTTAAGTGCAGGGACCTATTGTGTCATTAGTTGAAACTTATATATATATATATATATATATATATATATATATATATATATATAAGTCACCAACTTTGACATTAGAAGTCAAAGTTGGCATTTCTCTCTTTTGCAAACTCACGAGAATTAGATCAGGTCCTTACAACTCCTATTCTTCGAACAAACAGCAGGTCAAGTGCATAGAACAAGATCATAGCAAGTGTTCAAGCTTGAGGTAAGGTTTAAAACCTTTGTTCTTAAGGTTTTATGAGTATATATACATGATTCAATGGTGGAATCATGTTAGGAATGTTTTGTATTGATTAGATCATGTATATTAGTTGTATGAGGTGTAGGAAAACACCTCTAGTTGATTTTATGATGATATTAGCGGATTATTGGTGAAATCTGACAGTTCTTGCTAAGAACAGTCTACTGGGTCTGTAGTGTACACGACTCGTGTAGAGGTACACATCCGTGTAGTGTGTAAGGCAGTCACAGGGCCATGTAGGGTTACATGGTCGTGTAGCATTAGTGGTACACGGCCCGTATAGGGTGACTAGACCAAACCGGCCATGTTGCCAGCTTAGGTCGTGTAGCATATAAGGGACACGGCCCGTGTAGGGATACACGGCCCGTGTAGGCCCTATTTCAGTTTAGTATGGCCTTATATGATTTTATGAATTGTTTATATAGGAGGTGATTGGCATATTACCTGTATCATTGACATCTGTGGATCAATTCATGATATTATAATCAGAAGGTGAGTCTTCTAGACTTCACTTCATATCTGCAGCATGTATGCTATTATATCATATTACTAACATGTAATGTTATTCATATGTGTGTATAAGCTTGCTGCTTTGTGCAGTAAGTCTCAAAGGTGGGGTGCTTACTTCTACGTTCAGTAAGGCTCAATTATGGTACAGTACTGTGACCTATGTTACTGCCCTGGGTCTAGAACCATAGGCTAGCATTGTTTGCCAGACTTACGTGTATTATCTGTTGGAATATGCCCGCTGACACGAACGAGTTAATGACACTACCGATGAGGTATAGGCCTATTGGGTCACACACCAAGTATTGATTCCGGCAACACGATCAAGCAATAGAGAGGAAAAAGGCCAAGATGGGTTTTGGCAGGATGGTACACGGGCCGTGTTCCTGAACACGGGCCGTGTCCAGTCCAACATACACGAGGCGTATTGGCCCAATTCGAGGTCGTGTAGTTTGGGCCTACACGGGCCGTGTAGTGCCTGTTAGACACGGGCCGTCTTAGCCCAAATGGGGTCGTGGACCTTGGGCCTACACGGCCGTGTACGTTCGCTGTAACAGTAGAATTAACAACCTTAAACACTTGGTTTAATGGGGTTAACTTCTCATAATTGTGGTAGAGAAAGAGACCACGAGTTATCTGCTCTAGAAGAGGCTTTTGGCTCACACTTTGTCCCTTGGTTGGCACTTGAACTCCCTCTCTCTCTTGTTCTTGGTGTTGTTGGTGTTCTTGAGCACAAGAAGCAAACATACACATACTTGATTGTTGTTTTGGTGGTCATACATCAACTTGCTAGCACTTGGGAATCAAGGAAGCTTGGGGTGGACTTCATTGGAGGAGTTCTTTGTTGGACTCTAAGCCACTTGACTAGGAAGGTTACTTTGTGTTTTGCACCATTGAGGTATAACCTTTCTTCTCATCTTGTTTATATATTTTAGTTGCAATTCCATTGTTAGATTTTGGTCCATGGGAAGTATTCATTGTTTGGCATCGATTTTTGTTATGTACTTTGCTTCTGTTGCTACTTGATTTTGCCAAATGAATACCTTCAGTGGTATCAGAGCCATATCTAACATGGCTTTGCACTATTGAGTCTTGAAAAACTATAAAAGTGTTTTTGGATAAGAAAAGTGTTTTCTTAAAATTTGTTTTTCCATTGAGACTCTTGTTATGCTAGAATAGATTTATTCGTAGACGTGTTAATATATATTCTAGTTTTTATATTTATATATTTGTTATAACTTGGCATGAAGTGTACACAAATATATACTTATAAATGTATATATGAATATGTGTCTCAAAGTGTTTGATACACTAATGCATATGTACAAGGATTGTCCTTTTAGTGCCTTTGGTGTTTTGACAATCTTAACTAAAATATAGATATATATTTATATGTCATGGTTATGTGTGGCACACCATGTTTCTATTTGATATACTTGGTTTGATTCGGTAACAAGATATGCCCCTAGACCTATGTGTTGTGATGATTGATTATTTTTAGTTTTTGGCGGCCTGCGTGCTGTATTGTTGTAACAATATTAATTTATTTACTTATTGGTGCGGCTTGCACGCCGTTTCTTTTATTCTATGTATTTGTATAAATAGTATAGGATTGCTACCTGCGTGTCGTTTATATATATTCTATGTATTTGTATATAGTATAGATTTAAAACCAAAATAGTCAACGGGAGTCATGGTGATGACGTCTTGGCGAGAAGGAATCAACATGCTATTGGAGGTGTTGGATTCAGTGGGAGCTCATCCAACGAGACCATATCTGGTCCTTGAAATTTTGGCCTCGTTTTCCCCGTTGTGGCTCACGGGGAAAACGCATACGAATTATGGGCATGTTCCCGAATCGTATGTATAGATATTTGTGTGGTGTATTTTATTATTCTATGCATGGATTAGGATTCGCATGCTAGATAATTTTTCTATAAAAAAATTAAATAAAATACAATGTTTGTTAAAATGGTTAACAATTGTGCGCGAATAGAATTGACAAAGGAAATATAAAAATGGTATTATATGAAAAGTGCTTAAAATCGTTTTGACACTTACTTTGTTAATTCACAAAAGGGTTTTATAAACCGGAAACAAAATCCCGTTTTTCAAAATGTAAATCACGCACCATCCATAAGATGACACCACCCGAATCTAACGAAGCAAGGATGATTGTCGAGCTAAGCACGAGTCACTCCTTGTGTAGTTGTGTGGAAGGTGAGTGGGGTAACTCGCATGATTGGTTGTCGAGCTAAGCACGAGCCAATTGATGGCCGAGAGTGCCACCCGTGTGTCTTGTCGGACGATTTACAATTTTAGTATATAATTCTTGGTTAGTTGTCGAGCTAAGCACGAGCTAAACAAAAATTATATATTAAGATTGGTGTAAGATAGGGATCAAACATGCCAACCGACATAATGGATGTCAACGTGATCCATGGTAAACCCGTCACGGTGCGAGGTGAAATAAGGTTCTTAGCCCTTGTTACAAATAAATTGTTTTGTTTAAAACTATGGGTACTTATTTTAACAAGGATTTCCAAACTAATTAAACTACTTTGCTATTTTAGATGGCGTCTTCAAGCAACACCAACACCACCAACCATTTTTCGCTTAGAGTTTTCCTTGAGAAGGAGAAACTCAATGGTAACAACTTCTTGGATTGGTTTAGGCAACTTAAACTTGTCCTGCGCCAAGAAGGGAAGATGGTTACCATAGAGGAGGCCCTACCCGAGACTCCTGCTGCCAATGCCACTCGGGCTATCCGAGACGCTTATGAGAAGCGTGTCAAGGATACCGAGGACATTACTTGCCTCATCCTAAGTACTATGATCCCCGAGCTCCAAAAGCAAATGGATCATTTGAGTGCTTTTGACTTGATCGCTCTGCTTAAGGAAATTTTCCAGCAGCAAGCGAGACAAGAGAGGTTTGAATGTCTCAAGACGGTACTTGGTAGTAAGATGGCCGATGGCGGGAATGTGAGTGCTCACGTGTTGTGCATGAAAGCAAACGTGGAGCGCATGGAACGGCTCGGATTTACCATAGGGAAGGAGCTAGCCGTGGATTAGATCCTATGGTCCCTGCCCACCGCGTATGATCAATTCGTTATGAGTTATCATATGCATAGTATGGATAAGTCAATCATGGAGCTTCATGGTATGCTTAAGACAACCGAGTCTAGCATGACCAAAAATAAGCCCGCCGTTTCAAATCCCATTCTTGCTACAAGGGAGGGACGAATCCAGAAGAAGAAGAGGACCGCTTATACCCCTAAGGGGAAGGGGAAGGGGAAGATTGGCGCTGCCAAGTCTGGCCCCGCTTCGGAGGGTAAAGGCAAGGGGAAGATGGTTCCCCAAGCTAAAACTCCGAATGAAGCGGAATGCTTCTTCTGCGGGAAGAAGGGCCATTGGCGCCGTAACTGCCCGGGGTACCTAGAAGGTCTTAAGAAGCTCAAGGGGTTGAGCATCGCAGGAACTTCCGACTCAGGTATGTACATGATTGAACTCCATCATACTTCTACATCTGGTAGTTGGCTATTAGATACCGGCTGTGGCACTCACATTTGTAATATTGTGCAGGTGCTAAGGACATGTAGAAGGATGGAGGATGGCGAGCTTGACTTGATTATGGGAAACAAGGAGATTGTCCCGGTCAAGGCTCGAGGAGAAGTTGAATTATCTTTTAATTCTGGTTTTTCCATATTATTATTGAACGTATGTTTTTCGCCGCTTGTGGCACGAAACATTATTTCTTTTCATGCATTACACGACAATGGTTTTGGTTTTTCTTTTGACAATGGGGTTATTGTTTGTTTTAAAAATGGTATTTGTTATTTTAAAGCATATCCTTGTCGTGGTATTTATGAAGTAGATGCGTACGTTAGTCATAATCGTTCAATCATGAATATTGATTCAACGTCTAAAAATGGTTTAGACAAATTGTCTTTGTGGCATGGTCGACTTGGCCATATAAACAAGACTCGTATCGCCAAGCTCCAAGCGGATGGGATCTTGGAATCATTTGACCACGAGTCGAATGAAGTATGCGAATCTTGTTTATTAGGAAAGATGACTAAAGCACCCTTTTCCGGCGTGAATAAGAGGGGAAAAGACTTATTGGACATTATACATTCCGATGTGTGTGGTCCGTTTAAGCACAGCACAAGAGACAATTCTAGATACTTCGTTACCTTTATAGATGATTATAGTAGGTATGAGTATGTCTACTTGGTTAGACAAAAGTCCGAGACCTTTGAGATCTTTAAGACTTTCCAAAACGAAGTAGAGAATCAATTGGGCAAAAAGATTAAGATACTTAGATCCGATAGGGGTGGTGAGTATCTTAGTCAAGAGTTTCGTGATCATCTTAAGGGTTGTGGAATTATCTCACAACTTACACCTCCTAGGACGCCACAATTAAATGGTGTCGCCGAGAGGAAGAACCGAACATTGTTAGATATGGTTCAGTCTATGATGAGTCACACCCAAGTGCCTATAAGCCTTTGGGGTTATGCTCTTGAAACGGCAACAAGAATCCTTAATCTCGTTCCAACGAACAAGGTCGAGAAAACACCTTTCGAGATGTGGCATGGGAAACCTCCCGTTCTTGCCTATCTAAAGGTTTGGGGTTGTCAAGCCTACGTACGACGTGAGGTAGATGACAAGTTGGAGCCCCGATCCGAAAAGTGTTATTTCATCGGATATCCAGCTGCGGGTATTGGATATATATTCTATAAACCTTCCGAGAACAAGGTATTTGTTTCTCGGAGGGCGGTCTTTTTAGAAAGAGAGTTAGTATCCAATCAGCATGGCGGGATTAAGATTGATCTTGAAGAAGTTCAAGAGTCAACGGATGAAAGACCTGACGTTGGCACTAGCCAACAACCGAGTAAGGTTGAGTCTGAGCATGACAATGCGGAGACTAACGTACATCCGTTACCTCCCCGTAGATCCGGTAGAACTCGCCATGAGCCAGAGAGATATGGGTTTCTCATATCTGAGGGCAACGAGTTATTGGTGGATCGTAATGAGCCCACTAACTATCGAGAAGCGGTAGCGGGCCACGAGTTTGCTAAATGGAAGGAGGCAATGGATAACGAGATGCAATCCATGGAGGATAACCAGGTTTGGGAATTGGTTGATCCCACACCCGGTTGTAAACCAATAGGGTGTAAGTGGGTCTTCAAGAAGAAGACCGACATGGATGGAAAAGTAAACACTTTCAAAGCCCGACCGGTGGCTAAAGGTTTCACTCAGACACATGGTGTTGACTATGATGAAACTTTCTCCCCAGTGGCCATGTTGAAATCTATTAGGATACTTTTGGCAATCGCCGCATTTCATGATTACAAAATATGGCAAATGGATGTCAAAACCGCCTTCCTTAATGGGAAGCTCTCCGAAGAGGTGTATATGACGCAGCCTGAGGGTTTTGTGCATCCGAAGCATCCTAGTAGAGTATGTAGACTAAAGAAGTCCATTTATGGACTTAAACAAGCATCTCGTAGTTAGAACCTATGCTTTGATGAGAAAATCAAAGAGTTTGGTTTTTCGAAAAGTGTAGACGAGCCATGTGTATACGTTAGGGCTAGTGGGAGCGCCGTTGTTTTCTTAGTCTTGTATGTGGATGATATCCTACTCATTGGTAAAGACATTCCAACCTTGCAAAGTGTCAAAACTTGGCTTGGAAAATGCTTTTCAATGAAAGACTTAGGAGAAGCGGCATACATTCTGGGTATCATGATCTATAGAGATAGATCTAGAAAACTTCTCGGGTTGAGTCAAAGTACATACATTGACAAAGTCTTGAAGCGGTTCAAGATGAAGGACTCCAAGAAAGGAAATCTTCCTATGTCGCATGGAGTGATATTGAGTAAAACTCAATGTCCTAGTTCTCAAGAGGAACTAGAAGTAATGAAGCGAGTACCATATGCCTCGGCCGTGGGCTCGATCATGTACGCCATGTTATGTACTCGTCCTGATGTGTCATGTGCTTTGAGCTTGACTAGTAGATATCAGGGAAACCCGGGGCAAGCCCATTGGGTTACGGTAAAGAACATTCTTAAGTATCTTAGGAGGACTAAAGAGATGTTCTTGATCTTTGGTGGTGAGGAAGAGCTCAAAGTAAAGGGTTACTCTGATGCTAGCTTCCAAACTGATAGGGATGACTACCGATCACAATCGGGGTTTGTGTTCCTATTGAATGGTGGGGCTATTACTTGGAGAAGTTCAAAACAAGACACAGTGGCTGATTCTACTACAGAGTCAGAATACATTGCGGCAAGTGAAGCTATTAAAGAAGCTGTGTGGATAAGGAAGTTCATCCGAGACCTTGGAGTGGTTCCTAGCATATCCGACCCTATTGAGATCTTCTGTGACAATGAGGGTGCGGTAGCCTTAGCGAAGGAACCGAGAGCTCACAAGAGAACGAGGCATATACCTCGTAAGTACCACTTGATTAGAGAGATGGTTGAAAGTGGTGAAATCGCTATTAGTAGAGTAACCTCGGAAGGCAATTTGGCCGATCCGTTTACTAAACCATTGTCACAAGCTAATCATGATTCTCACACTACGGCGATAGGTGTTAGATTTGCTCATGACTTGGTTAAGGTTTAGTTTTAATTTATGTTTGGATCGTTATGTATTTGGGAACATTAAGCAATAATGTTACTAGTGTTTATTTCGATTTATATAGTAGAGATCTATATGTACGCGTGTTGTGGTTACTTACATTTAGTCTTTATTGTGTTCTATCTTTGCATGTTTAATTTATTCCCTAGGTTGTTTTACAATCTTTAAGTCTCCACAATCGGTCATACTTTGTGGGAAGAAAGTATGAATGAAGATTGAGGTAAAGAATTGGTTTTGATAAAACGTGATTCTTGCCTATACTTGAAAGAGGTTTCAAGTGATTGGAGGACCCGCACCCGAGTTTGCTTCATGGTGTTAGTCATAAGTAAGTCGGGATGATAATGACATTTCATCCTTAAACTAGAGATACATGTGATCTCAAAGCATAGGTCTGCTTTGCTTTGATCGTTTTCTAACGCGGTCCGTAACTAGTCGTTATAAGGGAGATGATTGGGTAAAGTATTATCTATGTGGCGGGACTATGTAGTCGAAAGGTATTTGTTCCTCTATGTATAGAGAGAATATCCATGGGCCCCTCGATGATTGAGTGCTAACGTTCATATGCATGGCCGTGCTCAAGTTACATTGATGATGGATTAATGTTAACTTGGTTTGTTGGTCACCATTAATCTAGAATCGAGAAACATACTCGTGAACAATCTGTAGGTTGACTATATTCCATGCCTTGTGTTCACATTGGATATCGTGAACAAAGGGATGTACGTGTTCATTTATCTTTAGGACAATCATTTTATGATTGGGGATCTTGTCAAGAGTGGCATACCCTATACTGAATTGGGAGCATAGATGCCTTGCTAGAGGCCGCTCTATGTTTGTGTAAATTTTCGTAGTCATGTCACGTGCAAGTGGGAGTCTGTTAGAATATGCCCGCTGACACGAACGAGTTAATGACACTACCGATGAGGTATAGGCCTATTGGGTCACACACCAAGTATTGATTCCGGCAACACGATCAAGCAATAGAGAGGAAAAAGGCCAAGATGGGATTTGGCAGGATGGTACATGGGCCGTGTTCCTGAACATGGGCCGTGTCCAGTCCAACATACACGAGGCGTATTGGCCCAATTCGAGGTCGTGTAGTTTGGGCCTACACGGGCCGTGTAGTGCCTGTTAGACACGGGCCGTCTTAGCCCAAATGGGGCCGTGGACCTTGGGCCTACACGGCCGTGTAGACCTACACGGGCTGTGTACGTTCGCTGTAACAGCAGAATTAACAACCTTAAACATTTGGTTTAAGGGGGTTAACTTCTCATAATTGTGGTAGACAAAGAGACCACGAGTTATCTGCTCTAGAAGAGGCTTTTGGCTCACACTTTGTCCCTTGGTTGACACTTGAACTCTCTCTCTCTTGTTCTTGGTGTTCTTGGTGTTCTTGAGCACAAGAAGCAAACATACACATACTTGATTGTTGTTTTGGTGGTCATACATCAACTTGCTAGCACTTGGGAATCAAGGAAGCTTGGGGTGGACTTCATTGGAGGAGTTCTTTGTTGGACTCTAAGCCACTTGACTAGGAAGGTTACTTTGTGTTTTGCACCATTGAGGTATAACCTTTCTTCTCATCTTGTTTATATATTTTAGTTGCAATTCCATTGTTAGATTTTGGTCCATGGGAAGTATTCAGTGTTTGGCATCGATTTTTGTTATGTACTTTGCTTCCGTTGCTACTTGATTTTGCCAAATGAATACCTTCATTATCTTCATATGATCTTATACGTGGGTTTATATGATGTTTAGTCTGGTTTACTCACTAAGCTCTCGTAGCTTATCAGATACTATTTTTAAAATGTTTTGTAGGTTTTAGCAAAGACAAGGGCAAAGCTTCGGTTTGACTACCTTTGATAAACTCTTTGAAACACTTAACGCCTGGTTTGTAAACATCAAGTTTTTAGTACCAAACTTGTGACAGTATTTATGTGCGTATCTATTGATATATCAGGATTTCAACAAGTATTGCTTCCGCTTTTATGTCAAACTTTCAGATGCGAACACTCATATGTGTTTGATCTTAACATTTCAAATTTTGGAATTTGGGGTGTTACACATGGATTTCGGCGGAAGATTAAGGGGTTGAAGCAGATTTTGATTCTCTATGTATGAGTCGACCGTCGATACCGATGGATACTTTTGGTTCAACACATGGATTTCGATTAGAAATTTACAATACTCTTGCTTCAACAATCAACAGTTTAGACCCTCAATTTTGCAATTGAGAAATTCACATTTGAGATTCATTTATTCAAGTCATTCAATTGTCAATTCACAAATCACAATCGAGAGACTGAGAACACTAAGAACAAATTCTGAGATTTGAAGGTTGGAGCATCGGTTCCTTCACTTCTTCCCATTCGCATCGGCCATCTTTACATCATGTATCATCTCATATCATGCATCACCATACAATATCATTTCATAATACACATCAAACATACATGCATCATATAGATAGTCACATCGGCTCACACAAACATTTTACATATAGCCACACACCCACACAGGCTTACAAATGCATCATGTATATAACTACACCGGCTTACTCAAGTATCACACGTATAGTCACATCAGCTCACACAATCATTATTAAGACCACATTGGCCTACGCTTACATCTCTAATACAACCTTGACGATTTTATCATTATATTATTGAGTGAGTATGATTATACATACATACTTTCATCATTGATACATTAAGCTTTATTGATGCCAAAGACACCGGCAACCATTAAATGGCAAACAAAACAAGAATTACAAAGACGACAGGGTTTATTTATGTAGGTGGATATGGCACTCTAGAAGAGCTACTTGAAATGACAAAGGCTATACTCAACATTCATGATAAGCTAGTAAAAATGTAAAATCATGCATCCATCTCATATTTTAAAGCAAATTAAACTATAATTGTATTGTGGTCAAATCTTTAGGGGGTGTTTGGTTGGAAGGAATTCTTGAAAATTTATAGGAATTGGAATCCAATTCCGAGATATTCCTATGTTTGGTTCACCTTTGATGTATGGAATTGGAATCTTTGTATGGAAAACTTTCCCTTAAACAAAGGAATTCAAATTCCTTCCATTTAGTAAAGGAATTGTAACACCCGCAAGGTTTTTATATCTTTTAGAAGTGTTTTGGTAAGAAATCAGATGTTGAAATTAAGTTAAAGATTGTATAAGTCGGATGGGTTTTGAAGAAGAAGAAGAACATGTTATAGGTTCAGTCGCGACGCGACGCGTCCATTACGGGGACGCGACGCGTTCCCAACTTTTGATCCGACATTCGCATGATTTTGAACCGACTTTCGCATGAAGGTTCATCCGACCTTTGGTCCGACTTTCGGATGGTGATCCTACTTTCGGATGGTGGACCGACTTTCGGATGTGTAGATCCGACCTTCGAATAAGAAGTTCGACTTTCGCATGGACGACGCGACGCGTCAAACTGCTTGGACGTGACGCGTCCGCGTGTTTTCTGGATATGTTGTTGTTTGTTGAATTCTTTGATGTTGAATGCTATGTACTTATTCATATGTCCATCCAACTTAGTGTATATGAGAAATTGAGATATAAATATATGTGGATAGATATATTTATGAATCCGAGACTGATTTCGTTGTTACTGTGTTAAACATAAAGACTCGGTGATATAAGATATCTGAGTTTCCTGTCTGAGATTACGAGGTGAGTGGATGTTAACTCACGGATGGTAAAGTTTATGATTGATATGATTGACGTGATGCATGCGTATGTGGTTGATAGACTGTTGAGTCCGATTGTTGATTGAGATTGTTGATTATACCTGTTTGCATGATTATTTGGCCGATACGTACTCTTTGCATGATATTGAGTTGCGTTTGAGAAGTCAGCTAAACGTGGAATTGGGTTGGGCTCGTCTGCTGATTAGTTGAACAGTGGTAGTCCTACTGATGCATGCGTTGTGTCAGCGGGGAATTTCACTGTGCCAATTCAGCGGAGGGCTATTGGTAAACCTTTGCTTTGGCGGGCATTGATTGTAGGTTCTGCGCCGAACCGCCGGTCTTCTTGATTGTGTGGTTACGTGCTTTTGTATGGATCGTCGGTGTTTGCCTTTGTGTTTGGTTTCCTCTTACTTAGCTTTGTGATAATTCCCCTCAGTTGAATGCTTTGCAGGTTTGTGAGTTGTTGGTGTTTGTTGAAAGGAAGCTTGACCCTGCTCTGATGCGTGTTTTAGAATGAAACAAGCCATGTTTATTTTGTAACACAATGAAGGAACGATGTTCGTTTTGTAACAAATGTTTGGATGTTTTTTTATTGTAAACTGATGTTTATTTCTAAGTTTATGTAAAACCTTTTTTGATGCTTCCGCAACGCGATTAAAAAAATGGCTTAGGATTTTCTTGTGTTACAGGAATTCAAATTCCTTCCTTCATGCTACCTACGATATGGCGACCGGCGACCGGCAACCGGCAACAAGTGATTGGCGACCAGCGACTACGATTAGGGCTTCGACCTCAGTCTAGAGCTACGATCTTACGACCTTCGGCTGCGATTAGGGCCTCGACCTACAACCTTCGACTGCGGCGAAGACCTGGCTTCAATTAGGGCTACGACCTGCGGCGGTGGTAGAGGTGGTGATGATGGTGGCAGCTTCGACTGAGGCGACGACCTGCGACCGTCTTTTCACCTCCATCTAGGGCTACGATCTTGTGACCTTTGACTACAATTAGGGCTTTGACCTTCCGACAGTGGCGACGCTTGGATGGTGGGCAAATAGTGGGGCGGTGGTGGAGTTTGGGTTGGTGGCGGTGGTTATGGACGGTGGTGCAAGTGAATTACAATTCCATATGTATAGGTAACCAAACACAATGAATCAAGAATTTAGATTCCAAATCTAAACCCTTTAAATTTCGATTCCTTCCTACATTCCAATTTCTTCCGAAAACAATCCGTGAACAAACACCACCTTATTGTAGTGGCATGGTTCGCAATGATAGTTTTTTCTTTTTTCATAGTTGGTGTTTTGGTTGTATAATAGATTTTGATTTTCGTGATTTAAAGCAAATGATGATCGTTGATATTCCTCGCATTGCGCATGCTACTACTAGTGATAAAAAAAATATGAGTTTTTTAACCTCCGCCGTCAATTTTTATAAAGTGCAAGGGTTTTTGACGTTTGAAACTATCATAGTAATAAAATACAAATATTATTTTCTACATAAAATTAGGCTTATTAACCACAAAATAGTAGGAGCCCAACGTTTACATTGTGTTACCGAGTTTAATTTTGAAGAGAAATGAAAAGATTTAAAAAGAAATAAAAAAATTAAGGTTGTGTTATGTTACGAAAAATTGTTTTCAGTTTTATTAGAAATTATTTCTAGAAAATGGGTGAAGTTTTCATTTTCAGTTTTTTGTAAAAAATTTAGAAGACACGTTTGGTAAAAACAATAGAGTTTTCATTTTCTAATTTAGAAAACATGTTTAGAAAAAAATTGAAAAGCGAGGATATTTGCTTTTCTAATTTTTCCGGAAATTGGAAAAGTGAAAGATCCTTTTTCTTTGAAAAATTTTAGAAAAAAGTATCAAACTGAATTTTTAAATTTTCACTTTCTATAGAAATTTTTTTTAGAAAATTAGCATTTTTTTTTCTAAATTTCCCGAGTTATTTTAAGAAGAGAATGGAACTGGTTTGGAAGGAAAGTTTATTATACTCTCTCCTAAACTTCCCTCCCAAAAATCGAAGAATTTGAAAGGAAAAGAAATTCTTTATAATTTTAACTAGATTACTCCTAATCATAATAAATAATTTTAAAAAATAAATGTGTTATTGTAAAATGACTATTTTTCTTCTTTCCTCTCCAACTCGAAAACACAAACTTATTTCATTTCTTTTTAATTTTATTTCTTTTCTTTCTAACTCGAAAACATGAAAAACATAATCATTATCCTTTCTTTTCTATTCTTTTCTTTCCGTGGTGTATCTCGGAAACACAACATTAGGTTTCTCAGCCAAAATCAAGCCGGAGGAAATAGAGGGGATTTCCTTCGCTTTCCAATCCTCTCCTTTCATTTTCGTTCCCTCCTTTAAAAAACCTCAAACTTGATGGTTTTCTTCCTTTCCCTCGCTTCCTTCCAAAAAAAATAACTCGGGAACACAACGTAAAGATCTATGAGAGAAACTCAATGATTCCTGTCAATCCCATCACACAGACGAGTTTTTTTGGGTGCGAGCAACAACATACATTATAGGTATCATCAAACAACAATCAAAGCATCTTAAAGAACCCAAAAGGACAGACAAATAAATTGCATCAAATCCTTCTACAAATGACTTCTTTATTCAAGGGGAGAACATGAGATAAGAAACAATCTGCATCTTTCACAGCACCTGAGCAAATAAAACAACATAAACAAAATATCAGAAACCAAATGCTTATGTTTTTCTTATTAAAACTAACACCATGCAACAGAGTGAAGTGATAGAGTTCAAATAAATATCCCAACACCCAAAACCCTCCTACTATGGGCTTGATAGTTTCATGACTACATACTAAAAGGGTGTTCAAGATTGCGCTTTGAGGGAGATTACTTGATATTGAGTGTGCAAAGATTAGGACAGGTTAACCTGTTATTTTTCACTTACGAATTCTGATTACCACTAACTAAATACATTTAAAAACTATCATAACTACTACAGACTTCTTTCCCTTTCATTTTGTAAGTTGATGGAAGGAAAACACCACCAAGATAGTTTGGGCCAACATAACCAGTTTAGAGTATTAAACTACTACATTAACCAACTTAGCCAGCATGAGAATGTTTATCTGTATATAAGTTGAAACATCATAACATTATAAAATAATATTAAGCTCATTAAGTGGAGAGATTCTAGCAGGAAAATCGAAAATATCCTCTGCAGGTTCGTTTTTTGTTCTTAAACTTCGACAACAGCCATTGCTGATACAGTTACTTTTTTCCAATATTGCCAAGTTTGATTCCAGATCTTGTATACTTCAAGTTTCACAAGGATGAAGGATTTCGAGCCTAGTAATTTTGATTCTTATTACTTGGTGACCTGACATGATTAGTGTAACTGCATTTCCATTCAAACTGGTGAATTTTCATTTTACGAATTGCACAGATAGTTGAATTTGATTTTGGGCTGCTCAAGACGTTGACATGTTTTCTTTGAACAGCAAAAAAAAAAAAAAAAAAAAAAAATCTTTTCAGTGTAATGTTATTAGTGCAATTGCTTTTTCTTTTTTAATTCTTCTGCAGAGTGGAATCATGTATTCATCTTTTCAGTGTAATTGTTACCTATTAGATCTACGAGTGCAATGGAACTTTTACAAGTGCATTTTGCATTTTGTATTATTTTATGAAAATCAGATTGTCAGCTAAGTTATCAAGTAGTTTATAAGTATTTTGTCAAACTCTTTTTGAACTATAATCGAGCAGTACAACAGTTAAATTAGTTACTAATTTGGAGTTACAGAGAGTACTACTTAATAATAGATGTAGATATGAATTAGATGACAATTCTCCTACTTAATATAAAAAGGACTTTCTTTTTGAATTATTTTAGTTACCCACACTAATTTAGTTGATATTTTATGTATTCTCCACTTAGTTATGGAGGGTGATTACTAGGAACTTATATGTTGAGCCAAATATAGTTTTAAATATTAGGTTTAATTATTCATTTATTTAGTTAGTTATTAATTGATAAAACCATCTCCTACCTTAACCTAAGCCCCTGATTGCAACTCTCTTACCTTCCTACCCCTGGATCCTCATCCTCCTTCTTCAAGCAAAACCTATCCGAGATCATGTCTTGAGAGAGAAAACTCCTGCAAATCGGCCCTCACTCTATCCTCCCACATAAGAGATGGGTGACACGCCTCCTCATTCCATCAGCTAAAATTGATTCCACCCTCCTAACTGGCATTATGGGTTGCCTCCTCTTAACGTGATCGAACCAACACAGACTCCCTTCTCTCAGTTTGTCGACAATAGATGTCACTCCTAATTCAATTTTAAAACTCCAATTGGAATTTAATCTAACTAGGTCTTACCACATGTCCAACAAGCGCCTTTTTCAGAAGCCAACACTCAGATCCATATAACATTGCCAGTGTAACAGCCGCTACTCTCCACTTTGTAGAATGTTCCTTTCAGGTTCAATGGTTTTCTGCCACCCCACTCTCCACTTCTAACACCCCGCCTGCATACAGTTAGCAACGTCTTCGTCTATCCCCCATGTGTTGTGTAATACCGAGCCCAAGTATCTAAAAGACTACTTGGGTCTCAAAACGTGTTCCCCTATGCAGATTTCCTCACTGTCATTGTTTTCGATCTTGTTGAAGTCACAATAAAGGTATTCGGTCTTGTTTATGCTAATTCGAAGTCCCGAGTCCTCTGACGCTACCCTCCACTAATCTAATCGTCTATTCAACTCCTCTTTATATTCTAAAACCAAGACAATGTTGTCGGCGAAAAGCATAATAAACGGACCAAGTGTAGACCCTTGTGGAAACACACCATCATACATGTCTTTTAAGAACCTAATATATCTCCCTTGGATCAATTCAAAGTCCTCCAAATTAACTCCCTAGGGACATTATCGCACGCTTTCTCTAGATCTACGAACACCATGTGTAGATCCCGTTGTCTTTCCCTATGCTTCTCCATGAGGCTTCTAATTAGGTGAACTGTTGCCGATGACCGTCATGGCATAAGCCCGAATTGATTTTCCGTCACTCTTGTTTCCTTTCGTAGCGTGTTTTCTATCACTCTCTCCCACAGCTTCATAATATGGCTAAGGAGTTTATTACCCCATAGTTTCCGTAAATTTGGGCGTCCCCTTGTTCTTATAGACAAGGATTGCCACACCACGTCACCATTCATTTGGCATCTTAGTTGTTCTAAAAATTAGGTTAAAAGGCTCGTTAACCACTTAATGCCAGGATCCCCAAGGCACCTCCTCACCTTAATAGGAATTTGATCCGGTCTTGCCCTTTTCCCTCCCCCCATCTTGTGAAGGGCGCATCTAACTACCCTCGAGAAATCGTTAGAGAAATAACAGTCATTACGGACACGAAGACCATCCTCTAAGCTCTCGGTTGGTGTTTGCTAGTTACATAAAAAAGAAAATAATCACCCGATCCACGCCTAATATCCCCATCTTTCGATAGTACTCTCCTTATGTCATCTTTGATATACCTAAGGCTTCCTAAATCTCTTCTCATCCTCTCCCTAACTTTAGCTAATTTGAAGATATCATTTTGCTTTTCTTTAGAGTCTAATCTATTGTGCATGTCTTCAAAAGCTTTATCTTTTGCTTGGGCCACCGCTTTCTTTGCTTCTCTTTTAGCTTCTTTATAACTATCCAAAGCCAGGGATGTAAACGAACAGAGATGCTCGTGAGCTACTAGCTTAAGATCAGATTGTTAAAAGCTCGAAACAAGCCAAGCCTAAACGAGCTCGAGCCCGAGCTCATGCTTAGATTAAAGCTCATTTATTAGATGAGCCAGAGCCTGAGACTTGTGTATCTCGTTTAAGCTTGCATTGATATTATATATATATTTTTTATTAATTACTTATATAATTATATTATATATTTTTAAGTCACTAAATATGAAAAACTAAAAATTCAAAATTGTGTTCTTATGTCATTAAATATGAGAAAAAAATAATAAAAATTCAAAATGATTTTTTATTTATTACTTATATAACTTAAAGTATTGTAGACAAACTTATATAATATAAAGACCTTTAGCAAGCCTATCATGAGCTTCATAATATACTCCTCGAGCTTCTGTAATTTTAAATGAGCCTGGTTCGATTAGTGTAAAGCTTGGCTCGGTTCGTTTACATCCCTATCCAAATTCCTAATTCTATCTTCCCCCCCACTATCCCTAGCTAAGATGAACTTCTTGAAGCAAGTCTGCTTTCTCTTAAAACCCTTAATTCTATATGTAGAGGGAATTTGGACCATTTTTGGATAATGAATCACGCCAACACGATACCATACCACCATTTTTCGCTTTTGCATACTTTATGTATAGGAAGTTAGTAATTCACATTCACAATCAATCTAGGGTAGTTTTTTTTACAAATTTCCCCACTTAAATATATACAATTCTTATCCACCCAACATTTAAACCATAGTGCAACCTAAAACCGTTAACCCGGAGATGCAAGAGTCTAACTCTCACCTAGAGAGGTAACTATTTGAATACCAAAAGTAACGTCCAAAGTTCAAAGTTGTATCAAAATTCAAATATCATCAAATTAAGTAATTAAATAAAGCAATGATGAAACTTTGATTATTAGCTTAGTACCAAATGCTCATATACTTGATACTCACCGGAGACGGATAAAGGAAAATGTTTCATATGGGCACTGACTAATGGAGATGGCAAATTAGGGTTGGTAACGAGTCAAAACAGGTCCGGGTCATAATTGGGCAAACTAAAACATCTACATTATAATTAATTACCTTACGAATCAAATTTTAACAATTTAACCAACCGGATTGCCTAACCGTGTAACTTCTCAACCATTTATTTCAAGTTTCACTCTTTTAATGATAATCTAGCCTTTTGGGTATTCAAGAGCACGAGTAACCAGCAGCAAAAGGAGGAAGTTCTTCATGGATTAAAAATTAGATGGGGGACTAAACCTTAGTGGGATGGAACCTACAAAAAACTACAACAATTATCCTAGTTGGTTGGTTGTTACTCTCCCACTTAACTTTCATACACAAAAAAACTACAACAATTACCAGAGGCAACCCCCCAACCCCGAAACAATTCGACGTCATCCGCTATTGGTTGTTACTCACCCACTGAACTTTGATACACAAAAACCTAAACTTTCAAATTTCCCACTTTCAAAGTTCCTTCAGGAAGTCAAGCCACACGGCTTAATCGTTTTTCAAACTCCCTGGGACATAAAAAACGTGTTCACTTAGAAAATTGGGTATTAGGTTTTTCAGTCCACCTACCACTAGGCCATCTTACATTCGATACAAAAAACCTAAACAAATTCCAGAAATTTTTATCCACGAAGATAGAGGTAACAATTTCATAAACCTCCAAATTAAATGAATAAAAAGGCTTACTCTCAATGATTCACCTCCATATTCGATCTATAAATGTTACAGCACATAAAGTTAAATGCAAGAAACAAGCAATTGATTCGATAAATCATATAACGAGGTAGACAACAATAAGAAAACCCTATAAAGGATAGAAATTGACCTGTTGTGAGGGAGGGATATCAGTGAGAGTGAGAAGATGTAGAAGTTGAGTGAGAAGAAGAAGGAGCATAGATCTTGTCGTAGGCGAATTCACCAACGACGTAGATGCCAAAAGCGACGAGGGCGATTCCGAGGCCAGGAGTGGCGTGACGGAACTGATTGGTGAGCATCGGATGTTTCCTCCACTCATCCCTTCGCCGGAAGAACTCTCCGGTCGGTCCTAATGGCTTCCCCATTTCTCTCTCTGCAATCGATCGCCTTTGCTGCAATTTGGTTCGGATTAGTTGCTTTGCAGCCCCTTCTCCCAGCCTAAATGGGTATTTCAGATTAATAATTTTTGAGTTATACTAAAGAATTCTAAGTTAGGTTAATCAAAGTTTACGTATTAAACCCGATTTTCGTTGATAATATTTAAAATAAATTGCAAATTAGGTTTTTGTAGGTTGTTTCAAGTATCCGTTTTGATATCTGAATCCGAAAAGTTATGGCTTTAGTTTTTTTTAACCTGAACTTATTTTACTTTTAGTTTCTATTCCGTTAACAAATGTTAAGTATTTTTAAATGACTATTTTGTCCTTTAAGTTTATTACTGATTTTCACTTTTAATTATTTAACTTTAAAAATTACAAAAAACGTCATTGTGGTTGTCACTTTGTTTCAGTTTTGGTCCTTTACACTAATCGCCGTTAAGTTTTGCCGTTAGAAGTCCTCATTTACCTTACACATGAGGGTATTTTGGTCAATTTAATCACTATCCATGTTACCAAACATGATAAAGTGTATATTATATATTTAAATCAATAAAAGAAAATGAGACAATTATTATATACCATTTCTCCCTCGCAGATTCTCTCTCTCTAAGCATTTTGTCAGTCTCTCTCTCTCTAGCCTTCTCTCTAACCACCGAAACCACCACCACCATTGTCGCCTAACCACCACCACTATCGTCTAACCATCACCACCACATATATAACAACACTGTCGGAAAACCACCATCATCGCATCACCTTATCACCGCCATATAACCACCGGAAACCACCATCAGCGGCAAATATGTGTGCGTGTTTTATCATTCATTACAAAATAGATTGTTTTTTCCCTCAAAATCCCAAATCAGTGAGATACTATTGTGCTTGTGTTCCCCTTTGATCTGTGTGTGTTTCATTTTCTAAGAACAAGAAACCCATAAACAGATGTGTGTGCGTTTCAATTTTAAAGAATAAAACTAGAAATCAAAGAACAAGAAACCCAAAATATGGATACACTGGAAACCTAAATCAAATTCATACACAAACAAATGCGTATACAATTATTCAAAAATGAGTGATTAATTTAATCGTCTCCTCATCACCATCACTGTTCCACAACCACCATCGACTAAAATATCACAAATACCATGAAATCAGGAGATTGTGGATCCAAATCAATGATTGGAGATGAAATCTTATACCAAATCGACGATTGCAAATGAAATATTGTGACATCTTGAACCCAAATCAGGGTCAAAGATCAATTTGCTATTTAGGTTTTTGGGGTTTTAAGGTATTTTTTATCAAGCTTGTCGCTAGGTGGCGATGTCGGTGGTTAGGTGGCGGTGATGGTTACCGGCGATAAGAGAGGAAGTTAAAGAGAGAGAGAGAGTGACGGCTGGAGAGAAAAGTTAGAGAGAGAGAGAGAGAGAAAGTGAGATTTGTCACAGTGACGGCGACATTGTTAAAGGCAACCATGGTGGTGGCGGCAGCAGAACTGAAGGTTGCTAGTGGTGGTGAGTCTCCAAAACCACTCCAAGCTCCTGTGTTTATGAGAGAGATGGTGTAGAGAAGAGGGTTAGTAATTTAATAAAAAATACTATTAAATAATGATTTAGGGTTAGTAGTGTTTGGTAACATAGATAGTGATTAAATTGACCAAAATACCCTCGTGTGCAAGGCGCATGAGGGCTTCTAACAGCAAAACTTAATGGCAGTTAGTGTAAAGAACCAAAACTAAAACAAAACGACAATCACAGTGACGTTTTTTATAATTTTAAAGTTAAAGGACTAAAAGCGAAAATCAGTGAGAACCACGGAGACTATTTTTGTAATTAAATCTTGTAATTATTTTTGGTTTTTGATCCCTTGATGATTTTTTTTTATTTTAGAGTTAATTGCTTTTTTGGTCCTTAAAGTTTATCAAAGATGCACTTTTGGTCCTTTAGTAATCGAAAGTACATAAACCATCCTTTATTTGAAAATTTTGGATCAATAATAGTCCTTTTGGCAACTTCCGTTACATACTCGCAGTTATGTGCCATCATGTGAGGCTCACGTGAGGGCATTTTTGTCTATTCAACGCACACACTCTCCTTTATCTTCTATTACGCGCCTCTTCTCTGAATTAATTAGACTGTCAATTGGTTTCACAAACTTGTGTGAGTAATTAACCGAAATCCGACTCACATTGCTTACGATGGGTGATATTTGGCAACTACGAGCAGCCAATGATGATATTGGGGACTTGAATCAAGTGTATGGTAAGTTAAAAATCTTGTTTTTGATGTTAATACTAATGTCCAAACTATCATGTTAATTTTGGTGAAAACAGTAATGTAACCTAGTTTGGGTAAATTGTGTAGGTGGACACCCTGATTTGTTTTCGATGAGGTTCATTTTGGTGGTAAGTTTACTAAATTCCCAAGAAGGAACTACGTTGATGGTGAGTTTTTGTTTGTTGATGCTATTGATATCGATGTTTTTAGTGTTATAGAATTGAATCATATGCTAGAGGAGTTTGGTTATGATGGTAAGAATAGAAAATATACACACATTTTTGTATTCCTGGTGAGGACTTGGATTTTGGCCTCCATGCTTTAGGAAATGATGATGATGTGAGGTTCTTGAGTAAATATGTAAAGGATCATAAGCTTATTTCCGTTTACATATAGGTTGGGAAGCCAAGGGTGCCCACCTATTTTTGTTCACCGTCGAAGGTGCAAATTAGAGAAATTATTGAGGATACAGATGAATCACACACTCAGTCATCTAATGCAGATAGGTATAGGTCACCTCAACTTCCATTGTTGGATTGGCATGATCAATCTAATGTTGAACCTGTTACAATAGATAATGTCCAAGTAGCAAACACATGTGAAGCTGATACAATGAAAAATGAGCTCCATTGTGAACCTGTTACAATAGATAATGTCCAAGAAAACACATGTGAAGGTAATACATTGGAAAACCCTACTGAAAGTGTTGAACTTGATGCATTGAATGCCAATCCTAATGAAGTTAGCAATGTAGATGTAAGCCAAGGAATTTCAATTGACTTGGATACACTATTAAATTTTGAACCATTAAGCCCACATATGACGGATGACTTTGAGCACACTGTGGATAAAGGTAAAGTTGTTGTTAGTGAAGATGGAGATGTTAGTGAAACTGGGGATGACAATGAAGATCATGAAGACAGTGAAGAGCATGAAGATAGTGAAGACAATGAATTCTGCTTTGAAAAAGAGAATTATGCAGAGGATGATGATGTTGATATGTCAAACTTTAACTTGTTTGTTGACAAAGATGTGGAGGAACAAGACAGTAATGAAGATGGCATTCTATCAAATGAAGAACAAGTGGGCATTGATGAATCACTTGACAGTGTTTCCCAATCTGATGAAGAATGTAACACTCGTAAACCTGGGCTAATAGATTAGCAGGTTTGTGGTACGTACTTAATTGTTTTATTATGATTTATTATTTGATTTAATGTGGTTAATTAATTTGTATGTATCTAAAGTACGTATGTTACCGTATGTATGTATGTATATTTATATATTTATGTGTGTGCATGTGTATCTGTGTTAAGAAAGTTTACGCCACCTCTTGTTTTTTTTCATGATGTATACGTGGGGGTTAGTAGTTAATTGTGCATTACCTCTAATTTAGTAAAAATTGGAAAAGTGTTGTGTGTGTAATTGAAGGTATTTGTTTGGCATAAACGAGTAGCAACGGAAGCAAGATACAATACAAAACCAAACTAGCCAAACAAACACGCATGCCATGGACCAATATCTATACATGAAATTGCAACTAAAATAAGAACAAGATGGATAGGAATGTACCACTATGCAAGTACCACAATCTCCCTCTCGTCAAACTTCAAGAATCAAACAAGTCAAGCTTCAAAAACCCAAGCTAGGATTTCTCTAGTGAAGTCCACCCGAAGTTGTGTTGATTCCCAAATGCTAGTAAGTTGGTGTAGCCACCAAAACAACACAATACAAGAACAAATAACACTTTAGTGCATCAAAACTTGATCACAAAGTGATGATCATTAGAGAGAATAATCTTAAGAATTCATATGTTCTAACTCATGTTCTTCACACTAAAACTCTCTGTATTTTTCGTGGCCCTTGAGTAGTCCAAAAAACAATCCCACTTAACCCCATTAAAATGAGTATTAAAGCAAATCAATTCTGCTGTTACAGAGCACATACACGGCCCGTGTTCATCAACACGGCCCGTGTTCATCAACACGGCCGTGTAGGCCCAAAGCCCACGGCCTCAATTGGGCCAAGTTAGCCGGTGTCTAACAGACCCAACACGGCCCGTGTTCATCTACACGGCCGTGTAGGCCCAAAGCACACGGTCTCTACTTGGGCCAAAACGCCCCGTGCTAGTTGGGCTGGACACGGCCCGTGTACCATCCTGCCAAAACCCATTTTGGCCTTTTCTCTCTCTTTTGCTTGATCGTGTTGCCGGAATCAATACTTGGCGTGTGACCCAATAGGCCTATACTTCATCAGCAGTGCTATTAACTCGTTCGTGTCAGCGGGCATATTCCAACAGACTCCCACTTGCACGTGGCACGACTACGAAAAATAACACAAACATAGAGCGGCCTCTAGCAAGACATATATGCTCCCAAGTCAGTATAGGGTATGCCACTCTTGACAAGATCCCAATCATAAAATGATTGTCCTAAAGATAAATGAACATATACATCCCTTTGTTCGCGATATCCTATGTGAACACAAGGCATGGAATAAAGTCAACCTTCAGATCGTTCACGATTATGTTTCTCGATTCTAGATTAGTGGTGACCAACAAACCAAGTTAACATTGATCCATCATCAATATAACTTGAGCACGACCATGCATATGAACGTCAGCACTCAATCATCGAGGGGCCCATGGATATCTTCTCTATACATAGAGGAACAAATTCCTTTCGACTACATAGTCCCGCCACATAGATAATACTCTACCCAATCATCTCCCTTATAACGACAGTTACGGACCGCGTTAGAAAACGATCAAAGCAAAGCAGACCTATGCTTTGGAATCGCATGCATCTCTAGTTTAAGGATGAAACGTCATCATCATCCCGAGTTTCTTATGACTAGAACCATGACGCGAACTCGGGTGCGGGTCCTCCAATCACTTGAAACCCCTTTCAAGTATAGGCAAGAATCACGTTTAACAAAACCAACTCCTTACCTCAATCTTAATTTATACTTCCTTCCCATAAAGTATAACCGATTGTGGAGATTTTAGAATGATAAACATTCTCGGAAGTGTTTAAACATGCTAAGATGGAACACAATAAGGATTCATAAAATATCCGCCCTCGGCGTATTATTAAATCTCCATTTAATAATCGATATGGTATGAATTGCAATATTGCTTAATGTCCCCAAAATATAAGTACAAATCAAACATAAACAAAAACATATTCAAGGCAAGTTATACGCATTAGACATGCTAATGGACCTAGTATGACAAACACCACTAGTCCATAACAACGGCTAAACTAGTGGATTTGTTCCACAACATCCACAAGTACTTTTGTTATTCAATTATATCTCTTTTGAAAACACTACTTCAAAAGTATGCATCAAAGAGATCTTACTTTTCAAAAAGGTTAAAGTAATCACACCCTCATTGTCTCAGAAGCCCACAATAAGGTTAGTGATACTTTAAGAATCAACAAACAATACCACAAGTTAGGATCATCAACTTTGTTCAAAGATCAACCGTTATCCTAGCAGAAACACGCATTAGAGTAACTACTTACTCCAAGCCTATTCAAGTCATCAAACATCAAGAACATATCTCTATTTTTCTTGAACTAAATACTATCCAATTTTGTATCTCTTAAATGCCCCTATGAAGCAGTAATTCCTGAATTAGGTTTGCAGATAACCTAATATCGGGACATTATCTTCCATAGACATTTAACACTAGGAATACAACAAAGCTCCCACTAGCCCTGACATATGTAAAAGGCATTATCTATGCTTTTAGAAAACTCATCACTATGATCTTCTAATAGTAAGCAAAGATATCTTTCCTTCAAGGTGCAAGAATAAGCCCGAAGTGGTCTTATCCACTTTTGTAGACATAATTTGGATACTACGGACGTATATTAAGACCCTCGGATAGTGTTATAAGCACTTCCTCATCATATTGTTTCATGACGAAACGCGGTCATTAATATCCACGAGTATCAAACATTCCTCAACATAGCCACTAGGACAAGTTTCTCCATAACCACCATGAAAAACTTTACCACTAGTCGGTATTTGAAGTTGTCTACAATTCCGTCCATGTTAATCCCATCACTACCACCTTGGTATACACCTAGGTATGGGATCAAGCCAAGTCAAGCACTTGGACATTCCAAATGGATTGCATCTCTTTATCATTTACTTCTTTTATTTTTAGTGAATTCTGGATCCACTACGTCTTCCGATAGATGGCGAACTCAACAAGACTCACCATTAAGTCATTACCACTTAGATATGAGAAACCCATATCTCTTTGGCTCTATATGACTCTAATCAGTATTAAAAGAAGTAATGATTCTTAGTCAGGCATACCAGCATAACCATGCTGATCATCTATCAAAGATATTATATGCTAGTATCATCATCAAGTCTTCATTTAAGTTCCACGTTCTTCCACTGGAATGCCTTAGTTTTAGTTTCTGTCTTCTTCCCCTTTTAAGCAACAAACATTGTTCTCAAAAGGTTAAATAACTAAAACTTAGAAGAACTCCTCAAATGTATTAGCACTTCTCGATTTCAAGTTTATCCTTCTCCCACTAAATGTAGAATGGATAACTTCGAACTATTAAGATAGAAAAGCAAAGAACCTTTCTAGTCGCATCTTAATAAATGCTAAATAGACTATCTGTTGAATTTGGATTTGAGGACTTAGTCACAATGGCAAATGAATATCCCAACAAACCGGACACACATTATCGACCCGTCATAAACCGGATCAATAACACCCGGTTCCCTACTCCATGACACCATGTACCAATGCGTCTTAGTAGGATATGAATTGTGAAACAATTCTACAATTCACTATATGGTCATCCAATATATAGATAATAGATATCTTAGCATCTTAACTAGATCTAAGTACCTTGATCTATATGCCCTATTGATTCTTAAATTTGTCTTGGTTAATTTTGAACACCAACACGGTTTCAGACATATACCTAAACTAATAAACGTCTCGCCACTACTACCATCAAGGCAGTGACGAAGAAGTTTCGCTTTCTTTATTCTTTGTGGTATGCTTGAACGGATTATCCACAAAATGTGACCAATATCCAACAAGCTTATAATCCTCTCGCAAACTCCGGCGAAGGATCTCATAATCATCTTAGCTTAATAAACAAGATCAACACCAAAGTGTTTAGCCCGAGACTAAACTATTCCAAGATCCTAACCACATGGATCTAGGCGATATATTTCTTGTTTATGTGACTAAGTTGATTATCACACAAAGATAACTCATCCAAACTATTTTGTATTCAAAATCAATTATTCATGAATATTCTATTACTTGTAACAAATCCTTGTGTATTCCATGACATGGGAAATTTTGAACAAAAATATCTCACAATATATTTTCATAATAAATTTCGTATTTTAAGAATAACTCATCATCACCACATGTAAAGTTGTACGCCACGCAGGGCAAAACAACACATGAGCTATGACATAAAACCTTGAATAAATAACGTTTAAAAAGGTTCAACATCAATTCTTAAAACTTCAAAATTTTTGTTCACCGTAATTAAAGCAAGCATACAAAGAGATGTTACTTGCCACGCAGGGCAATAAATAAACCAATGACAAAAGCAAGATCAAGTCTCCTTATCTTCTCTTGGAGGACAATCACCATGGTTTCCTCGTTCGAGATCCGGTTCTTCATGCTTTTCTTTCAACAAAAGACCTACACTTTGTAACAACAATCCGCTCGGGTCAACAACCCAGCTTATTGAAGAATAGAAATGAATCATGAACGTACCTGAAGATGGAAAGTTAACTCTCTCTTTCCTGAGAATTTTTATATCCTCTCGGCACGTAGGGCAGGCGTGACGGCCCCAATTTCCAAATCTTCCACAAAAGTAGCAAACCAACTTTTCTTGAGTCTCTTCTTGAGGCACATTCTCTATGTCCTTCGACTCAATATTAAGGATAGGATTGGAAACTCCAACCTTTCCTCTTAGGGTCGGTTTCTTCTTCCTTTTCTTTTGTTTCTTTAAGCCTAATGCGGGAGTGGTTGAGGTGGAATTATGTTTGGCCATGTCAGATTCCGCAGACTTCAACATGTCATGCAATTCGCTTAAGGACTTCTCCAATCCTTGCATATGATAGCTCGTGACAAACTGTTCATATGATGCGGGCAGAGACTGGAGTACAATATCCACAGCGAGCTCTCTCCCAATAGGAAATCCTAACCTCTCCATTTGGTCTACGTTCTCCTTCATCTTAAGGACGTGAAGACCAACATTCCCGCCTTCCTGCAGCCTGCAACCGACTAGGCTTTTAACACACTCATAGTGTTCCTGCCTAACTTGCTGTCGGAACATGTCCTTGAGCTTGTTTAACATATCGTACACACTCATGTGCTCGAGCTGCTTTCGCAACTCCGAGCTCATAGTTGACAACATGAGGCAGGCAACATCGTGCGTGTCCTCAACACGTTTTTCATACCTGTATCGGACGGCCCAAGTCGCGTTGGTAGCAGGTGGCTCCGGAAGGGGTTCCTCAAGGATGTGCAACTTTGACTCATGACGAAGGACAATCCTCAATTGCCTAAGCCATGCAATAAAGTTCACCCCCGTGAGTTTCTCCCTTTCTAGGAACACACGAAGTGAGATGTTTGACGTGGTATTGTTATGATTTGACATCTATAAATAACAATAACACGAGTTTTGGTTAGTTTAGATAAACCTTGTTAAAAAATAATTACCCCATAGTTTTAGACAAAAACAACTATTTATAACAAGGGCTAAGAACCTCATTTCACCTCGCACCGTGACGGGTTTACCGCGGATCACGTGGCGAAGCTATTTAGGCCGGCAACCATTTTACCAATTGTAATCTCTATTACAACTCTTAGACACTTGCGGGATCCGTTGACATCCATTATGTCGGTTGGCATGTTTGATCCCTTCCTTACACCAATCTTAATATATAATTTTTTGTTTAGCTCGTGCTTAGCTCGACAACTAATCAGGAATTATATACTAAAATTGTAAACCGTCCAACAAGACACACGGGTGGCACTCCCGACCATCAATTGGCTCGTGCTTAGCTCGACAACCAATCATGCGAGTTACCCCACTCACCTTCCACACAAGTACGCAAGGAATGACTCGTGCTTAGCTCGACAATCATCCTTGTTTCGTTAGATTCGGGTGGTGTCATCTTACGGATGGTGCGTGATTTACATTTTTTTAAAAACGGGATTTTGTTTCCGGTTTATAAAAACCTTTTGTGAATTGACAAAGTAAGTGTCAAAACGATTTTTAAGCACTTTTAAATATAATACCAAGTTTATATTTTCTTTGTCAATTCTATTCGCGCGAGATTGTTAACCATTTTAACAAACGTTGTATTTTATTTAATTTTATAGAAAAATTGTCTAGCATGCGAATCCTAATCCATGCATAGAAAAATAAAACACAACCACGCAAATATATATATGTATAATTCGGTAACATGCCCAAAATTCCTATGCGTTTTCCCCGTGAGCCACAACGGGGAAAACAAGGCCAAAACCTAAGGACAAGGTAAAGTCTCGTTGGGTGAGCTCCCGTTGAATCCAACACCTCTAATAGCGTGTTGATTCCTTCTCGCTAGACGTCATCATCATGACTCCCGTTGATTTCTCCGGCTCTAATTCTATACTATTTACAAGTACATAGAATATATGCAAACGACACACATGTCGCAATCCTATACTATTTATACGAATACACGGAATCAAATAAACGGCGTGCAAGCCGCACCAACAAATATATAAATAAATATTTACATCAATACGGCACGCAGGCCACCAAAAAAAACCGAATCAATCAACCACCACAACACATAAGTCTAAGGGCATATCGTGTTACTGAATTAACCAAACGCAACATAAGTGAAACATGGTGTGCCACACAAAACCATGATATAAATATATATATATATATATATATATATATATATATATATATTTTAGTCAAGATTGTCAACAACATCAAAGGTACCAAAATGACAATCCTTGTACATATGCATTAGTGTACCAAACCATTTTTGAGACACATATTCATATATACATTTACAAGTATATATTTGTGTACACTTCATGCCAAGTTACAACAAATACATAAATATAAAAACTAAAATATATTAACACGTCTACGAATAAATCTATTCTAGCACAACAAGAGCCTCAATGGAAAAACCAATTTTAAGAAAACAATTTTCTTATACAAATGTACTTATATGGTTTTGAGACTTGATGTAAAAACTAACATCTTAGGTAGGCTACAAATATACCAATTTTAGCCTAACATGAATCTACATGAAAAACTATTTCTAAAAAATAATTTTCTAATATAAAAATATTTATATGATTATTATGTAGGCTACAAATATATCAATTTTAGCCTAACAAAAATCTACACGAAAAACTTTCAAGAAGACAATTTTCTTGTATAAAATATTCATATGGTTTTTCTAGACTCGTTAGTGCAAAGCCATATTAGATATGGCTCTGATACCACTGAAGGTATTTGTTTAGCATAAACGAGTAGCAACGGAAGCAAGATACAATACAAAACCAAACTAGCCAAACAAACACGCATGCCATGGACCAATATCTATACATGAAATTGCAACTAAAATAAGAACAAGATGGATAGGAATGTACCACTATGCAAGTACCACAATCTCCCTCTCGTCAAGCTTCAAGAATCAAACAAGTCAGGCTTCAAAAACCCAAGCTAGGATTTCTCTAGTGAAGTCCACCCGAAGTTGTGTTGATTCCCAAATGCTAGTAAGTTGGTGTAGCCACCAAAACAACACAATACAAGAACAAATAACACTTTAGTGCATCAAAACTTGATCACAAAGTGATGATCATTAGAGAGAATAATCTTAAGAGTTCATATGTTCTAACTCATGTTCTTCACACTAAAACTCTCTGTATTTTTCGTGGCCCTTGAGTAGTCCAAAAAACAATCCCACTTAACCCCATTAAAATGAGTATTAAAGCAAATCAATTCTGCTGTTACAGAGCACATACACGGCCCGTGTTCATCAACATGGCCGTGTAGGCCTAAAGCCCACGGCCTCAATTGGGCCAAGTTAGCCCGTGTCTAACAGACCCAACACGGCCCGTCTTCATCTACAGTCCGTGTAGGCCCAAAGCACACGGTCTCTACTTGGGCCAAAACGCCCCGTGCTAGTTGGGCTGGATACGGCCCATGTTCAACAACACGGCCCGTGTACCATCCTGCCAAAACCCATTTTGGCCTTTTCTCTCTCTTTTGCTTGATCGTGTTGCCGGAATCAATACTTGGCGTGTGACCCAATAGGCCTATACTTCATCAGCAGTGCTATTAACTCGTTCGTGTCAGCGGGCATATTCCAACAGTAATTCTGAAATCCTCTCTGCCAAAGAAGAAACCGAAGAGAAAGAACTAAGAATCGGATTTTCAGTTTTTGAAGATTTAATCAAGCTAAGGTTGGATTTGGTTGTATACATGTTTAAATGTTTATTTGTTATGATTTCTAATAGAAATAACATGTTCATATGGAAAATCATAAGAATCGGTTTTTGAAGCATGATTTTTTGGTTCTCGAAGTGTTTTTTAGGATTATATGAGATTGTCATGTTTTGATGTATGAATATATGTTTAGTAGTGTTTAAACATGTTTCTAAAATGTTTGGATAAGTTTATGATTTCTGGGTTATTGAGTTATAGGTTATGAAGATGGCGGATTTGAAGAAATTATGATGTTGGCGGATTTGATGAAGATGGTACAATCGATAGTTTGGAAAACCGGAAGTTGAGATCCGGAAACCTATGAAATCCGATTGTTATATGAGAAATCCTATACTTGGTAATCCGAGAGTCATAAAAACCAACACCCAAAATCCTAAACTCCTAAATCCGGAACTCTAAATCCGATGAAAGCAAAACCAACACTTCAAAACTGATACCTTAAATCCGATAACTTGAGAAACCGACACTTGAATCCTATACTTATAAATCCGATGGTTTGTAAACCGAGACCCAAATCCGGTACTCTAGAATCCGAGTGAAGGGAAATCCGACAATTGATAGAATCCGACACTGAGTTGCGGATTCTTGGAATCCGACAGTTTTGGAATTCCGATACCTCACGTTTTGAACTTGTGATTGCTTATTGTTTGTTATTGTTTGATGAATGATCTATAAATATATGGATAGATATATTTATGAGTTTGAGACTGATTTGGTTATTGCTGTGTTTTTCAGGCAATCCAAAAGCTCAGTAAAATTAGATATCTGAGTTCAAGCTAAAACTTAGGTGAGTGGACGTTAATCGCGGATGGTAAAAATTGCAGTAAATATTATTGATGTGATGCATGATTGTGGATTGAGATTGGAATAATTGAACTGCTGATTGGGATTATGATTGTTGATAACTGCTGCATGACTATTTGGTCGATACGCGCTCTTAGGATGATTTTGAGTTGCGTTGAGAAGTCAGCTGTACGTGGACTTGGACTTGGGCTGGTCTAACTGATTGGTTGAACAGTAGTAGCCTTTCTATTGCATTTGTTGCTCAGAGGGGAGTTTACTATGCCAATTCAGTGGAAAGCTATCGGTAAACCTTTTCTTTGGCCGGCATTGGTTGTAGGTTCTGCGCTGAACCGCCGGTCTTCTTAGGATATGTGATTACATGATTGATGTTGATTGTGAATGTTGATGTTTAGCCTCTACTCACTTAGCATTTTGCTAATTCCCCTCAGTTGATGTTTTTGCAGGTTCGTGTTTGTAGTTAAAGAAGAAAGAGTTGACCACACTCTGATTGTACATTTGTAATTATTGGTTATATGTAATTAAGTTGGTTTTAATTAGCTTCCGCAGCGTATATATAAAAAAATGGCTTGTGATTTTCCCGGTGTTACAAAGAACCACAAAACAAGAGAAATAGGTTCATTCAAAAAATCAAGAAGAAGAAAGTTGGACAGAAAGATCAATTCAAATGGGGTTTTTATGTAGGTCAGACATTTGCATGTAAGGCTGAGGTCAAAGAAATGATTAAAAAACATCCAGTTGAGACAAGAAGGATGCTTAAGATTGTGAAGAATGATAAAGAAAGAATTAGGGCTACATGTGGTGGGAAGATGCCAACATTTAATACACCAACAGCCACTGGTGGGGGAAAAGATCAAGGTGGGACAAGTGGGAACACTAATTCACGGGCTACCAAAAGTAGCAAAAAAGATAAAGGACGAAATTTAGGTGGAAGAGGCAAGAAAACAAACCCTAATGACATCTTTTGTCCTTAGGTGGTGCTAGTTTCCAAAACAAAAGAAGATGAAACTTGGACTGTGAAGACCCTCAAAGATGAGCACAACTGTCTTCAATCTAGATCTGTAAGTTCATGTACCTCTACCTTTCTCTCTCAACAGATCCTTGACCAAATTGAAACAAACCCTAAGATTCCTATTAGGGCTCTACAAGATCAGTTGTAAAAAAGGATTGAGTTGGGAATCTCAAAACATAAAGCTTTAAGGGCAAAAGCAAAAGCAAAAGTACAGGTAATGGGAGATTTTAAACATCAATATTCCATTTTGAGAGATTATTTGCAAGAGTTATGTGTCTCTAATCCTGGAACTATAGTAAAGATTGAAGTTGAAGAAGAAAACAACCCTGATGTCCAAACTAGAGTATTTAAAAGAGTGTATGTATGCTTGGGTGCTATGAAGGAGGGTTTTAAAGCTATTAGTAGAGATTTGTTAGGATTGGGTGGTTGTTTCATGAAGGGACCATACCCAGGTCAAGTTCTTTCAGCCGTAGGTGTTGACCCCAACAATGGTATATACCCAGTATGTTATGCAATTGTTGAAGCTGAATGCAAGAACTCATGGACTTGGTTTCTAAAAAATCTTGGAGAGGACCTGGATCTTGAAAGTAATTCAAACTTTACATTTATCAGTGATAGACAAAAGGTAGAGGTTATGTGTACATTCTTTATTATTGATTTATAACATTATATTGACATATAACATTATTATTGATTTATAACATTATATTCTAATTTGTTTGTGTTAGGGCATACTACAATCTATAGAAACTGTTTTCCCAAGTGCTGAACATAGATTCCGTTTAAGGCATATTCATGAGAATATGAAGAAAGAATGGAAGGGAGTAGCATTCAAGAACTTACTCTGGAAATGTGCAAGTGCCCTTACTATGCAACAATAACAGAATGCAATGGAAGAATTAAAGGCCCTGAATCAAGGAGCATTTATCTGGTTGTCCAATATCCCTGCTAAGCATTGGGCCAGATCACACTTCACAGGTATAAATTTATTTTTAATTATGGCTTATGCATTGGAACCTGGATCTATTTAAACACTAGGCCCTAAATCTGTTTAATTTGCTTTCATCAAGAGCACAATGTGATGCCCTGTTGAATAATATGTGTGAGGTGTTTAATAGACAACTTGTAGATGGGAGAGATAAACCAATTGTCATGGCCTTGGAATTTGTAACACCGTAAAAATCTAAGCCATTTTTTTTAATTGCGCTGCAGAAGCTTTAATTAACTTTAAACATACATTCCATTCACAATCATACAATCATTTACAAACAAAATATATGTTCTTAAAATTCAACATGCTTAAGTTTGTGTTACAAAATAAACTGGCTCGTTTCATTTTAAATCTAGTCATCAGAGTCAAGTCAACTTTTCCTTCCACGAGCACTCACAAACACAAACCTGCAAAAAGCAACAACTGTGGGGAATTAGCACAAAGCTAAGTGAGTAGAGGCTAAATCCAAAACCAAACATCAAGTCAATACTAATCATGTAATCACAACCCTAAGAATACCGGCGGTTCGGCGCAGAACCTACAACCAATGCCGGCCAAAGCAAAGGTTTACCGATAGCCCTCTACTGAGTTGGCACAGTGAAATCCCACTCTGAAGCAACATATGCAATAGTAAGGCTACCACTGTTCAACCAACCAGTAAACGAGCCTAGCCCAATTCCACGTATAGCTGACTTCTCAAACGCAACTCAAAATCATACTAAGAGTGCGTATCGAACAAATAGTCATGCAACAGACATCAATAATATTCACAATCAGCAGTTCAATAACAAACCATTACATACAATCATGCCTCACATGAGTAATATTAAACACAATCTTTACCATTCACATCCAACTTCCACTCACCTTTCAAGTTCAGACGAAACACTCAGAATTCTTATTTTACTGAGCCTTTTGATTTCCTGAAAACATAATAACAACCAATCAGTCCAAATCTCATAAATATATCTCATCACATATTTATAATTCATTCATAATATCAGCAATCAATAAACAATAACAAATCCAAACACAAAATATCGGATTTCAATAACTATCGGATTTACACTCGGATTTCTCAAAATCCGCAACTCAAGTGTCGGATTTCACCGGTGTCGGATTTGGGAATCCGATGGATTCCCTAACTGTCGGATTCACCTTATTCGGATTTCAAGAACTTGGTTTCATAGTCCCGGATTTTCAAGTTTCTAAAATTATAAGTATCGGATTTCACTAAGTCTCGGATTCAAAGTTCCGGATTTCATGTGTTTCGGATTTCATCATTCGGATTCTGAATTTGATCACTTTCCAAGTTTAGGATTTCATAGATATAGTATTCGGATTTGGGTTTCCATAATCCAAGTATTGGTTTTCAAAACTTCCGGATTTAAAGATTCGGATTTCCAAAGTAATCGGATTTAGTCACAATCGGTTTTCCTTATCTTCCACAATCCGAGAACATCATAGTTTCACCAAGAACTCTTAAAACCCAGATTTCATAATAAACATCAATTCATATCAGATCATAATTTTAACCTATTAAAACACATTTTCAGGGTTTAGGGTTTAGATTATGAACACACAAAATCATCAAATCACATTCTGTCAACAACCGATTATAATGTTATCAACATGCAAATCTTTCAAATTAAACATGAATCATTTCATTAATACTAGATCAATAATCAAGAATGATAATAACATGATAATGTATAAACACCAACCTTTTATAGCTAGATTTAAGAACACAATTTGAATCCCGATTCTTCCTTCTTCTTCGGTTTTCTTCTTAGCAGAGAATCACACACACACACACACTATTACGTTGAGGTAATAGAACAAATAACTCACACACACACACACACATACACTATTTGTTTGCATGCAAAGTAGGTGGCACCTAAACCCACATGCACCCCCACGTGTAAACCCCACTATGCATGTATACATACAAACGGTCACACATACATACGTACATACATACACTATAATTTCCAATTAATTAATTAAATTAATCCACTTAGATAAACACATAATTAAATTAAAACAATTAAATCACAAACAAACACGTACCGTAAACCCACTAATCTACTAGCACAGGTTTGCGGATGTTACAGAATTTGTTAGGGAATACTTAATGAAAAGGATAGTCAATGTGTTACACTCAATAGACAGACATGGAGGCCCCCTTACACCAATTGCTACAAAGATTTTAGAGGGTGTTAAGAAAGAAGCTACAAAGTACAAAGCACTATGGAATGGTGGGGATAAATATCAAGTTACAGGCCCATGAGGGGACCGGTGTGTAGTGGATGTGAAATAGAAGGTGTGTGCTTGTAGGAAATGGGAACTCACAGGTATCCCATGTAAGCATTTGGTAGCAACAATTTGGTACATCGCCTTGAATGGTCAAGAAGTTGGACAACCTGAACACTAGGTAAGTCTTGTTTATAGTATAGAGAGATGAAAACATGTCTGCACCTTCAAAGTTAATCCAATTAATGGGGTGTCAATGTGGAAAAATTCAACTGTTCCAACACAGTTGTTGCCACTAAAGCATCACACTCAGATTGGTAGACCAAAGAAAAAAGGAGAAGGGGCCCTGAATCTGTTTTATGTTTAACACATGTGTACTTGACAATTAAGTTTATGTATCATGTTATGAACAATGTTTAGTTTATGTATCATGTTTAGTTTGTTATGAACAATGTTGTTTCATGTTTGTGTTAGGTTAATGAATATGTGTTGGTTATGAACAATGAATCTGTGTGTGTTTAATGAATCTGTGTTTGGTTATGGAATTATTCATACAAAATAGAAATTGATGAGTACAAAGCATTCAGATTACATTAGAAATTACATTACATTAAAGATTAAAACATAAACCATACATAATTCTCCTTCCTTACAACCATTATTTCAAACACTACATGATCACTTTCATCCTAACTTAATTCATAAATTTCTAAGATCACTCACATCCATTTCATGAAACCAAAGTCACTTCAAACACTACATGATTATAAGCCCTTAAAACATCTTTGACAATTTCAAATTTCAACCAACAACCATTTGGCAAATTGTTATGGTGCTTAAACCACTCAAACTCCCCTTTGATGACTACATTATCACTGACTTGATTAGGGATTATAGGTTCAACAACAACACACATTTCCATTGGGTAATTCCATCCATTCATCTGAAGTGTGCAACAAGTGTGATTTTGAAGCTCATACATTCTCACAAAGGGAGCAGGTATTGTTTGCAACATATACACATCAAAATTACAAATACATAACATAAGCAAAAACAATAGTACAAGAAATGGAAAGTGTATATGCAATACCATTCGGCCATTCTCCATGATATCTTTTTCAAATTGCAACAAAAATGAGTTGGGAGTAGCTGTTGCCATGTTTACAAGCTGGTATGGGAAGACATTAAACCTTTAAGGGGTATTTATACCAATACATTTGCACATTACATCCACCAAAATATTGATACATCATTCATTACTGCAAAAGCATAAGGAATCATATTCCTTTTGCATTAGAAAACAACAAAAACATACATCCAAGTTTTGTATCAAATTTCATTTCCCCCAAAAAGCTTCAACATCATCTTCAAAAGCAACAAACCCTACGGCTTCAAAGATACTTTAAAAAAGCAACAAACCCTACCCAACTAGCTATCAACATCATCTTCAAAATGCAAGCTTTTTGTTGACTAGCGGCAAGTCTGACTTCAAGTGCATTTTTTGACCTCAATAGTCCGGGGATTACATCCTTCGCACGATCACACATAACCGGATCATACCAACAAAAAAATGACAAATTGATCCCTGTAAAAGCTAGGGATATCAATTTTAAAACAAAAAAGCAAAACCTATAACTAAAATTTAAGACACATACCTCTTCTTTGCATGCAAAGAACCTCCTACCGGGGTTTTGGTTAGTCCATGACGTGCGTATCATAGCAACCTTACCACAATCGCAGAAAATCATGGCTTGAGGTGATTGCATTTAGGGTTTTGGTTGAAGGAGAGTGAAGCTCGCAATGAAGGAGTAGAGTAGGTGTGTGCAGTTTGTTTTCCCTCCATTTGAAGTAAATAACTCTAAATAAAGGAGAGTGTGTGCGTTGAATAGACAAAAATGCCCTCACGTGAGCCTCACATGATGGCACATAACGGAGAGTATGTAACGGAAGTTGCCAAAAGGACTATTATTAATCCAAAATTTTCAAATAAAGGATGGTTTATGTACTTTCGATTACTAAAGGACCAAAAGTGCATCTTTGATAAACTTTAAGGACCAAAAAAGCAATTAACTCTTTATTTTAATCTATTTACTTATTTAATGAACCATTCATTAGTAGTTGTATCTAATTAATTATTATTAATAGAAACAAATTAACCTTAATTAATAATACCATATTTACAACATGTATGTGGTTTTAACTATTTCATCTAATCTAGTGCCATAAACAAACATTTGGTGGATGATTCTTTGTGAATAAAAATTTTTGTTTAGTTATTTTAATGAACGAACACGAAACATGGTCTCCTTCATTCATTTAAGGTTCATATACACACACGCGTGTGTGTAATATATTTGTTAATCTTTAACAATGTTGGATTTGCATTATAATATATTTGTATATGTGTGTGTTCATTTATATACGTCTTGTATTTAAGCGAATGAACATAAACAGAGATGAACAAACCAGTTTTATAAATTTTGAATATGTGTTTGTATTTAAACGAATGAACATTAACAAAAACGAAAAACCAATTTTATAATGAATGAACACGAACACAGAATTTTGTTCGTTTATTTGTTCATGTATGTATGGATGTTCGGGTACATAACAAATGGTACAAATCATTTGTTTGTGGGTTTGTGTCAAGTGACTCAATTGTATCTGTGATGGTTAGCGAGGGTGTTTTATTTGAGATTCCAACTCATGTTAGAATTCTTGACTTGTTTATAAGATATATTTATAATGTTTGACTCATGATACCTTGTGATTTGTTTTTAAGGATATACATTTGTTTTAAGATATACATTTATAATTTTGGCGGATAATTCTTTGTGAATTGTTTTTTAGATCTATTTTGTAATGTTTTTAAGATATGAGTATATGTGTGAATGTGAATGAAATATACATTGTTTAGTTATCGTAAATTGTCTTAAGATCTAAGTCTATAATGTTATTATTACTAAAGTGAATTGCTATTACACCATCCGTATAGCATGTAATTCGGGTTTTCCAACCCAAATACCACATCAGCTTCCCCTTCCCTTCCCCTTTCCAACCCAAAAGCTAGTATAGCTAACCAATTCTAATCCTAGTTTTTATTTTATATATGATAAATATATAAGAGAGAGTAAGAGGGAAGAGGGAAGAGGGAAGAGAGAGGAGAGAGATAGAGAGATAAGAGAAGATGTATCATTCAGGCTGACGAACTCGAAATGTCCAAACCGATCGGATCTCAAAGGGGGTGTACGAGTGTTTGAAGTAAACCTGATCAACTAGAAGGCTTCATCTTTTGCTTTGTGTGACGAAATACCGACGGTCTTATCGTAGTGTTCAATCTTCCAACATCTTTGTTTATCATCATAGACTAATTTAGTCTATTATTGTTACATAGTGAAAGGTTAATGACCTCTTTTTTAAATACCCTTTCTTGAGAGTGTTTAGTAAAACTTGTATAAATAGGATTCGAATCCTAAGCATTCACAATATGTTTACATTGACAGAAATAGTGTGTAGTGTGTGTTTTTGTGTTAATCATCTTCTACATCTTCTAACTCACCCTATATTTGTGTTTGTGTTAGCTTCACTTGTTAGATACTTGTGTTTTGGAACCTTCCATTACTATTAGGGAATTGTTACAAGATACACATTTGTGTTCGTTTATTTAATTCGGCTGAACAAATAAACAAACATGGGTTCGTTTATAAAATTGGTTTATTCATGTTTGTTTATGTTCGTCCCTTTAAATACAAATGAAGAACAAATTTTTGTGTTCGTGGTTGTTCGCTTATAAAATTGGTTTGTTAGTTTTTTTTTATGTTCATTCCTTTAAATACAAATGAACGTACGTAAACGAACAAATGCATATACAAATGTATAATGATAATAATATATTGTCAAACACTAACAAACAAATCTCTCTCTCTCTCTCACATGTATATATGTGTGTGTAAGAAGAAGTTTATTTGAGAACCGCTCTTAATGCGAGAACAACGAGAACTATTTGTAACCACTATTAATGTTCATTAATGACTCATTAATAAGAGTATTTTGGTATTTTATATGTTTATCCATCCTTGAGTTTGCGTCCGCATGAATGAGTCATTATTTAATAAGGTTTGATTTTCTCAAAATACCCCTATTAATGAGTGTTAATAAGGCATTAGCATTATAGCCATTGATTTAATTTAATCAAGAGCTAAGATTGGTTCCCGCGTATTTCACAATAAGAACGGTTCTCAATTGAACATTATCATACACACACATAAACACAAGATTGGGTTCAAGTGAGTGTGAGTCAATGAGAGATAAGAGTGAAAGAGAGAGGGATTTTGGACGTCACATCTGGCATTATTGTTGAAAGGGTATTTTAGGTATTATAGGAACTGTTATGTCTTTCTTTTAAAAATAGTGATTTTTTTTCTAAATAATATATAGTATAACATCCAATGTTCAAAAATTTTAATTAAATATAAATAAATAAGTGTTATTAAAATAATGAGTTGCTTATATAAGATTAGAGGTGTTTATATAACTGGAGAGGTTAAAATTGTCAAAATAAAAGACGAAACATATAAGGACCGTTTCTGCCATTATATGATACTTATAGATATATATATATATCTTATTTCCTTTTCAATTCAACACAAAATCACAGACATACACATACATACATATTTGCTTTGAGAGCTGCCAATATCATCTCCAAATTTTGATCAAGAAATCATCATAACTAGCATCCTATCATTATCATCTCAATCCTATAATCATCAAGGTATGATTGGTTTAATAGAATTCAAGTTCTAACGGGTCAAAATGATTCAAATGGTTGAATCATAGTATAGAAGATGTAATTTATGTTTCTTGTTTGTCTTGATTGATGTTATAAGCTATTTGGGGTGTAGGAAAACACTCATCTAATGTTAAAAATCGATTAGAATTGCGATATGGTTGAAAAAGACAAAAAACAGTCGCTGTCCAGAACACAGTGTGTAAGTCGGTCGTGTACACGGCCCGTGTATCATTAGGGAGGCCATGTAGCTTGGCCCGTGTAGGTCAACACGGCCCGTGTAGCAACCTAGGTCAACACATGCCATGTAGCTTGATATGCCCGTGTAGTTTGAGGAGTACACGGCCCGTGTAGGCCCCTGCAGTAGACTAGTATGTGCAGTTTGTAATATTTTATTATTTTAATTGTACAGAAATGTGATTGGATACCTAACCGAATCATATAAGTTTTATTCACTTAACTTACTACAAGGTAAGTTTATTAAACTCTTTTTCATATGTGCACAATGTGTAATGCTATACAAAAGCATGATACTTATATGTCAATTAAAAAAATTATAAATCATACTGTCTTGTGCGGTAGAGCTCAGATTAGCATTCAGCCTCATACGGTAATGCTAAGATAGCACAATACTATGACCTATATATAAGTGTGATATCTCTATATGATCTATGCATGTGTTATATATGATTTACAGTTTGTCATACTCACTAAGCTATTGTAGCATATCAGATACTATTTTAAATATTTTACCAGACGTAGCAAAGGCTCATTTCGTGTAGCAAGGCTCCTGTTTGAGAACAGTTTATATAAATCTTTTGTAAAACCTTAACGCCTCATTTCATGTAAAATATTAAATTTCAGTAGCACATGTGTATAAATAACTTTTGAAACAAATATGGTTTGAACAATGTATGCTTCTGCTTTTATTTGAAAATACATATGTGAATATTGTAATAGTATTATATAATTATAAATATCAGTTTTATAAATTGGAACATTACATATATTAAAAAAAACTTTCAAAACTAATGAAATAAGTTCGAGTTAGAAGAGACTGAATTAGTACTTTTCGAACCAAGAATCAAAACCGTAATTTATAACAAATCACATGAACCAAATTCATAATTTACTCTTATAGAAGTTGTGCATAGTTTTGATTATCGTAAACATATATATTAAAAGTAATGTGAAATGTTCAATATAGTCCATATTTAATTCATAGTCCTGAGGGACTAATTTTAGTCCTTGGATCAACGACATCAATGGTCCAGATTGCATTTTAAAATTTTAGACGGAGTTGTATTTTCGTAAATTTTCGTAATTTTTCGTAATTCACATGTGATGCTTTTACAAATCACATGTGATTATATACTGAATTTTAGGACTATGTTTTTTATATAGACTACATTGAACACAACTCAGATTATATTTTAGAGATCTGATTTTTGATATTTGCATAAAATTATACCCAATACACAAGAAAAATATGAGAATTTAAAGCAATTAAAGAAATGGTGTAAACTTATCTCTAACCCACCATACCTTTTTAGGTAGATTTTACAATTTCTAATAATCTTTAATATATATTAAAAAAAGAATTTTTGATATCATAATTTTATTTTTAGAATCTTTTTTTCATAAATTGTCCTTCTTTATTTCTTAAATAGCTTACAAATAAGTTTTTTTTCTTAAATGTAATTTTTTTAAGTTATTTAGTTTGTTAACACTTAAATATCTTAACAAAAACATTTATTTAAATCACTTAGTAGATACATTTATATATTTTTGTGGTTATTTATGAAAATATGTATACCAATTGGATTAAATTGAATAAAAGAATTCAAATTTAATTATATAGAGGTTCTACAAAAAATTTGATGATAATGTTATTTACGAGTTTCCTGATTTCTAATAAATTTACCCCTATACTCATATGTATATTTTACAATTGTTTTACTATATATGTTAGTATTGTTTAATATCATAAATATTTGAAATTTAGTTTAACCAATTCCGTGTTTATATATAAAATGTTAAGCTAGTTTATCTAGAAAGAGGTCAATTTTGGGTTATGTTTTATATCAAATAAAAATCATCAAATGTGTTTCATCTTGATATTTATCTATCCTGTAAACCAAACCATGTATTGCAGGAATTTCTAGATATCTTTTTCTCAAATTCTTACTATTTATCGTTTAATTAAATCAACCGTTGTAATACATTAATATTTAACTTAGTTCCAAAATTACAAAGAAAATAACCATAATATTTATGATGTTGTAAATATATAGATATAGATATGTGGATGATTATAGTTTTCAATACAAGCTATCTATTGTCAACTTTATCATCAACTTATTGTCTACTAATTAATGAAACATGGCAGATCAACAGTGAATTTTATAGTATAAATACTCAATCTTGTAATAAAAAAATGTACTTCTTATATACTCTTTCATAAGTTATACAATTTTCATACTTCTACTTTCAATTCTCTCAAAGTATTAAGATTATCTTGTTAATCTCAAACTAACCATTGTTAAAATTATAACATACGATACCTTTTGTTCTTGATTAAAAACCAACACAAGTACAACCCACAGTTTGTTTTGAATAATAATTTCGGTTTTATAACTACAAAAAGTACCATTATATATACTAACATTTATAAAAAAACATTTGGAAGTAACTTCCTGGTAATATGTTATATATTTAAAAGCTGATAAGAAACTTGTTTAGTTGGAGAGGCTGAATACTTTTTGGGTTTAGGTCACTAAATAACATCATACTTTTCTAAAAATGTCGATATATGTAATTTACTTTTTTATTATCCAAATAGGTAATCTACTTTGTAGTCACCTAGTAAAATAAGTTAAGAACCGAACTTTCGAATTACTCCCACATTTCAATCGATACATAACCTTGGTGCACTGATCGGAATTCTTTCCTAGCCGTGATGGTGGAGTCTGATCGGCCTTTTGTTTGTTGTCGTTGCCGGATTTAAAGAAAACAGCAGCAACGCGACTTTCTTTAAATCCCGCAACGACGGCCGACAGGAGGCCAATCAGACTCTACCATAACCTTTATGAATCAATTCCATTCATGTCACCAAAGTTTGGTGGTGATCTAATGGTGCAAATTCTAATTAGAGACAACCCTAATAAAAAAAATTCAAGTCATTACTTAATTTAATAGTTACCTATTTGGATAATAAAAAATAAATTACATAGATTGACACTTTTGAAAAATAAGATACTGTTTTGTGGCCTAAACCCGTACTCTTTTATAAATAAGAGGTCACCAGCTGCATTTTTAGAAATATATTTTGCAAAGTGATTTTATTTGTTAATTTTTAGAAATATAAAAACAAAGAAATTGCTTTGATGAATCATAAGGTTTTCTGTTAATTTTAGCTGTTAATTTGTGCGTCACATGTTTGAAACCTTTTTACTGACATTGCTTGGAAGAAGTTCTAATCAACTTTTATGTTTTTTTCTATAGTAAATTACATAAAAATATAATAAACTTTGTTTTAATTATCATTATATACAATCAACTTTATTTTCTTAAAAATAATACAATCAACTTTTATAATCCACCAATTGTATGCAAGTTGTTGTATACAATGAAAATTATAGAAAAGTTCATTGTATACAATGGTATGTAAATACTAGACACAGAAAAAAGTTGTTTGCATACAATGGGTGAATTATGAAAGTTGGTTGTATTATTTTTAAGAATTTAAAGTTGATTGTATACAATGATAATTAAGACAAAATTAATTGTATTTTCATGCATTTTGCCCTTTTTTCTATTACTTTATTAATATAATTGATGAATTTATATATTGGATTAATTATTTTTCTAATATAAGTTCTATCAAATAATATTTGTGTATAATATACATGTGTGTTAGACATCTTATTGTTATATATGTTTTGATATAAATCTTCTAATATAAATAAAAGACTAATTTGATAAAATTTATTAAACGATTTGAACCATTCATTTAAAAAATATTTAATCTTAACCATTCATTTACTTAAAATCAAAAAATCAATTTTGACTTTTTAGAGTCAAAATTATTAGAGATAATTTCATATATGCCCTTATTAAATCATATAAAATCGTATTTGTCCACCTTAATTTACAAATATCATATTTACCATTTATAATATTTCAAAATATCATAATTAACCAAATTCTTAGTTTTTATCATTCTAAAATATTTTATAATCATTTTAAATCCTTTTTAATTATAACCAATAACGTTTAAATTTATTACCATTAATTTTAACAATAATGATTGATTACTTATATAAGAAATACAATCACATATCTTCATATCATGATACCACGTTTCTGCCGTCAAGTCTGCACTCCCACTCGCGTCGATGTTTCTACTTCTGGTTATAGTGTTGATGTCGTACGTGGTCATTTTTATATTCTCATTTAATTCGCGTTTTATTATTATTTAATTAATACGTTTTTATTAGTGTTTAATATTTATAATCGTTTAAACCAACTCGTGTATCACACAAGCATTTAGTCTAGTTTTATTATAATACACTATTTATCTAAAATGTATTTTTTTTAATTGTAATACTAAAATAATATATTTTATAGGCTATAAAATAGATTGTCACTAATATGTCCTGATCAAATGCATCAATCATATGATAATATATTTTTATTCTGTGAAATAAGATTTTTGTGTTTGAATATTAGTTTATATATTTTGTTCAAAAATTTTTCTACCGCAACATGTCGGTTTTTAATAACTCTATTTCAAGCTGTAACACCCAAGGTTCGAAATCCCTAAATTATTATTTAATAGAAAGTGTTAGATATTATTGTAAGTTGTCTTTATGAGATTAGACGTGTTTATAAAACTAGAGGGGCTAAAATTGACATATTATAAGTTAAAATAGTGCAGGGACCATTTGTGCAATAAACCTAAACTTAAAGATATGTATAGTTGACTAGTTGGTAACTAGCATGTACACTTTAACTCTAGCAAACAAAAAACACATCTGCATATCTCTTGATCCTGGCGATTTTGAGGCACAAACACATCAATATCATCATCTTTTTAACATCAAGCAAGATAGCATAGTAGAAGTATGAAGTTCTTGAATTGGTTATTGTGTTCATAGCTTTCTTATGGGTCAAAGATTGATCACAAGGATCAAATCATGTTAATTTATAGTTAGATATGTTGTTTAGATGTTATGGGTGTAGGAAAACACCCTATACATGTTTTTAGAATGTTTAGAATTGAGTTTAATTGATTTTGGCCGGAAATACAGTTTCTGTCGGTCAGAACTGTGCAGACCAGGGGAGGGCACGGGCGTACCCAAGGAGGATACGGGCGTGCCTTTCGCCCCATGGCAAACCCTAGTTCATCAGGTACCCCCGTGCTTTCAGGCATAGGCACGGGCGTACCTTAGCAAGGCACGGGCGTGACTGAAGGATAGGTACGCCCATGCCTGAGGAGAGTTTAACCGTGCCTAGGTTGCAGGCACGGGCGTGCCTTTGAAAGGTACGGCCGTGCCTTAGCCCTGTTCAATTCAGTTTGGTCCTCAAGTACAGGTATTAATGTTTATACTATTAATATTACATTGTAGAAGCTAACTGTGGACCTAATCTCTGAATCATACTCAATTGTGGATCATATCATATCATAAGTAAACATAAGGTGAGTCTTCTAGACTTCACTTCATATCTGCAGCATGTATGCTATTATATCAAATTACAGACATGTAATGTTATTCATATGTGTATATAAACCGAACTGCTATCAGTAAGGTTCAAAGGTGATACAGTACTGTTACAAAGGTGGCTACCCTGGGTCTAGAACCAGTGGTTAGCATTTATTATCTGACATACGTGTACTATCTATATATGATTCTATACGTGTGTTTATATGATGTTTAGTTTGGAATACTCACTAAGCTCTCGTAGCTTATCAGATACTGTTTTTACAACTTTTTGTAGGACGCGGCAAGGATAAGGGCAAGGCTCCTGTTTAACTGCTTTTGGGTTACTCTTTTGAAAACAATTTAACGCCCAGTTTGTAAATATTTGACTATCAAAGTACACTAAGCATGTACTTGTGTATATATCTTTTGGCAGTAACTTGGTTTAGTAGTAAAATGCTTCCGCGTATGTTTTAAAATAAATGTATGTTTTATAAATGAGTTTTATTTAATATTGTATTACTTTTTAAAATTTGGAGCGTTACACAAGCAGTAACATGGGTCTCAAATTTCAGTTTGCTTGTGTGATGGAGCACAAGTTTAAGTGTGTTGCTTAACATTGCATTCTTGATTTGAAAAAAAGGAGGCAATTCTTTTCAAATCTCCGGCCCCTCCGCTATTGGTGCGAGCCGTAAGGAGTCTTGATCTCGAGTCAAGCTGGGGCTTCATCTTTTTAGAAGAAAAGAATTGAAGTAAAAACCCTATACCTAAACTTCTCCAATTTCTTTATTTCCTTTATTTCTCTTCTTAAACCAGACTTGAGAACACCACTTTTATTAGTTTCTTTCCAAATCATTTATTTTCTTTTTAAAAAAAATTCTAAAACACAACGCAAGTGATGACATGTGTAACAAAGATTAAAAATGATGTGATGGTGAGTGATGGAGTTGCGTTCATTTCTAAAAAAATCATTTATTTTTTCATAAAATTTTTCTAAGAAAACTGAAAATTAGAAAACATGTTCACTTGCACATTTTTTTAAAAAAACAAAAAACTCCCTCACTTTTTCACATTTTCCCAAACTTCTAAAATCTTTCAAACTTTCATACTTTTTCAAACAACTTTTCCAAAAAAACATTGCAACCAAACATGTTTTTCTAAACAAGAAAAACTCCACCCCTTTATCTAAACACGTTTTCTATTTTTTTGAGAAAATGAAAACTCCAATTTTATCACAGAAAACGAAAAACATAAAACATTCGTCACGCGGCCTTAGTCATTTATTTTCATTTCTCTAAGAAATCAAAAAAACCAATGAGAAAATTAGAAAATGCCAGTAATTGTGTAAAAGTTAAAAGGGAAGAAAGAATGGTCCCTCTTCACCTTTATTGCTTCCCAAAAAAATTGGACAAATGCAGAAATCCAAACAAATTTTAAAAAAATAAAAAATAATAACCTTTACATGCATCCCCCATAACAACTACAAGAACAATAAATTAGGAAATATCCTAAATTTAAATGAAATTGAGATTTTCCCTTTCATTTATCACCTTCTTGATCTGTGCTCTGTCCTTCCTGACTTCCCACACTCCCCAAACAATAAAAATCTCGCACCTCTGCGTGGACCAACTGGTGTTCCGGGCTTCATCTGTTCAGAAAAATGGTACCAAAGTTTCTCGATTACAAGGAGAATTTGTGCACATATCCGAATCCATATATAGCTTTCCATTACAAGTGCTAGTTTCGAGCCATTTACTTACAAACATGTCGATTATTAAGTTTCATTTCTTGCAGTTAAAATTCTTTTTGAAAAAGTAAGTTATTTGAATATGTCGATTGTCGAAAGTCGACCAAACTGCATTTTAAATGCGTTAAAGCTCCTAAATCATATTTGTTAGTTTGTTACGCTAATTATTTAAAATCTAGGGCAAGTTTACCTTTCCCCTGCCGTTATGCCTGGTCTTGTTCCAACAGAAACAACCACCTCCTCCTGATCCAGACTCGTAACCCCTATATAATGAAAATCAGAATAATGTTAGCAATTTTAGCATGATTTTTATCAAGTCTTGAACCTTGTTATTGCAGGGATAATTAAACCATTTTGATTATGAAAAAACAAGGTGAGCAGCAAATCAAGGATTAAGCGCCTACAATATAAGTTTATAAGTAAATAAGAGTAGCCGAAAGTGCACTTTCAATGCAACAAAATGCCCGAAATTCTTTTATTCGAAAAAGTTAGATCAGTGTTCAAATGTTTCTAAAATCTTTGATAAAAAGTTTTACATGCCAACCCGAAAAAGAACGAGATTATTGATGACTCACGTGCTTTCTTTGCTGTACTTGCTAACTAAATTGCCATCATGCAACAAACTTGGTGATATATTATTATGTTCCTTTGAAAGGGCTATCCCATCATTAAGCTTCAAAAGATTGAGTTCACGGGTCAACTCATCTTCCCATTTCTGCTGCTGTGAGGTATCCATTGATGTCATTTGACCACTGCCATCTTGAGGTAAAACTTGATTTCTTTCGGGTTTTAATCGGTTCAATGATCGAGGAGTCCCGCCTTTTTCTGCAGTTTGTAACCATGCGGTTTCTAATCTTTGCTCATGTATGATTGATTCTATTCTTTGAACCGGATTCCCACTTTTTCTCCCTTTCAATGGTTCTTGAAGTGAATTGGGAGTTGACTCGATTTGATTCTGAGTCAAACCGTTTGTGGGTACAACTGGTTCCCCATTATTATCATCTGATAATAATATAATTCTAACTTCTACATTGCGGCGGAGAACGATTTCAAATGAGTTTGTGATACTACTAAGAAACCTTTCGGCTCTGATTTTGATATCTTTATTTCGAAAGACAATATACGCAATAAGAATACCTGCAAGGCGGATATTTTAGAGACTACAATATATAGTTTCTAGAGGTATGATAATTTGAACTAATCAGTTATGAGTGGGTCGATTTGGGTTATGTTATTACCTCAAACAGGTGATATCAAAGAATTTGGCTAAAAAGAATAAGGTCAAAGTAGTTTAAAGTAGCCCAAAATGTATATCTAGCGCAAATCTCATTGCTTATTCAAAATATTATTATAGACTATATAGTCATAATATTTAACTCGTTAACTATAAATTCAACGTAAAAAACAAAATTTCACAGGGCACATAGCCTATACACGTCTTATTACATGATATTATTAAAGCATTAAGCTAAAAACATAAATAGATAGGTTCCATACTTCCATTGGTTTTAACATAAATGAGTAACATAGTTAGTACTTCCTCCGTCTCAATATTATTGTCCACTATACTATTTTAGTTCGTCCAAAAATAATCGCCCAATTCTAAAAAAAGATTGTCATTAATTGCTACTTTTCCTATTTTACTCTTAATTAGTTACGATTATTACATATTGTACAGGTCAACAATGTAATAAATGTAAGGCTAAAAATGGCTCACCGATAAAACCTTGCATTAACTGCACTATCTTAAACAATGTGTTATTTTGTCTGTGGACACTAATTTTGGAACAGAGGGAGTATTAATTTAAATGAGTAACATAGAAATTCCAGGTAATGATTTCTGCTTTTTGCTTAATAGAAAGGAATAATGAGTCGGTGGGGTCGTCAAGTTGGGTAACGGGTCAAAACAGATTATGGAATAGGTCGGGTTGACGTAAAAAACTCTTTTGTCCAAAGTCCAAACAAATTTACATTTTCTTAAATAACTAGCATGTTTATATTAATACTAGCAAGGTACTCGCGCAATGCTGCGACGACAAATAATTTCTATTTTACATCATGTTGCTTTTAAAAATGTAATAAATAATATGTTGCTTTTAAAAATGTAATAATATGTTGCTTTTAAATAGATAAAAAGTTAAAGTAAATTAGGAGAGAGAATGAAATGGTTAAAAAGGGGTATTTTAAAAGTTAAAGTAAATTAGGAGAGAGAATAAAATAGTTAAGAAGGGGTATTTTAGTACATTCAAGTTACTTAAAGTTAAGAGTTTTTAAGGTTGTAAATGTATTATAAAGGAGTAAGATAAAACCTATATAACTCTTCAAAAACAACATAGGAGGTAACTAGATGCGTCAGAAATACCCTTTTACCAACTTTTGACCGCTTTCTACCATTTGAGCCAATTTCTTTCAAACTTAATATTCTGATTTCAACCCAAATTAACACAATCATAAGTAAGCGAGTTGAAATTGCCACATCTAATGAACATAAATATAAATAACATATGATATACCTTTATCTTCAGATATAGAGACAAGATTCCCGTAAGTATGTAGCAGCTGCCTCAGAGTTTTAGAATGGCACTTATCAATGCAACGGGTCCAGATATCATCCAATATGTTTGAATTACTATGTGCAGTTACCGAGTTTCCAACAATGACATCATCATCATGTGTGCCATCCTCGTTAATGAGTTGCCTCATTGGTAAGAATCCATCTTCTGGTGTAGTCGACTTAAGATTCATAGGAGTTGACTTTTGAGGTGTATTGACCTTCTGTTTTTGAAAATAAATGTCTTTAAAGGTAGCAACAGATGGATGTTCATCATCGGTTGTTCTTGAGCTTTGTCTTCTACTGCTTCCAGAAGGAGTAGGGCCTGCTGATGGGACTGAGCCAAGCTGTAAAAGAGTTGCTGTGAACCATGTTGATCGTTCGCTCGAAAGTCTTAACTGTTTTTCAGCCTCAGAGAGAAGTTTTAAAGCATGCTTTAATCTCTCCAGTTCACCATCTGTCACTGCAATAATTAGCAAAATAGACGTATATAAATTGGGCAGATGAAAATTTTACAAATTTTACGAGTGAATGATGTACCCTTTGAAGATGATTATTTAAAATCAGATAATCAGCTATTTGGAGTGTTTGTAGCTGCCTATGCTATTTGAAGTCGTAATGATCGGTTAATTAATTAATTGTCTTTAAAAACTTCTGATTGTCTAAGAGCATGTAGATAAATTGAATGTGTATCATACTATACAACTTCCAATTGTGTAAAATTAACTTATAAATCTTTACCATCTGATGTAATAAGTGATATACAACTTCCAATTGTGTAAAAAAAACGTATAAATCTTTACCAATTATTGTAAAAAGTGACCTGGAACCTGTTGGTTGCTGACGTGGCACCCGTTTTTTCCATTTGGATTTTCCGGGACATTACATACTTTATTTTGTTTGTCTCACCGGTTCACAAACACCAAAACACACCAAAATAAGTAATTATTTTTTTTATTATATGATCAATTTTCTTGCAGCAGGTATGAAGTTAATAATTTGTCATTAGTAGAAAGGAACGGTGTCATGTATTCTACCAGTTACATGGTTAATAACTGAATGAAAACCAGTTCTCCACCCCCTCCCCCAACAACAAAAAAATAAAAAGAAATAAAATAAAAATAGTTACCCACTTTCCTATTTTACATTAATATAAAATGTTATTGATAAGGATCAGAAATGGAGCACAAAAGGAGTTAACCGCATTCAATTTGCTTAGCCAATCACTTTTATCAGGCAACAAGTTACAGAAATAACGTGAAAATGTAATCACGTATAACAAAAATACAAAATGCATACAAAAAGGGATGGATATCGAATTCAAAATATTTGTTGTGATGACTAACTTTTTCAAGCAGATCAACCAGAAAAAAAGTTTTTGCAAAATTTGCTAGGTGGTACTCGAGCAGCTGGCCAAGCAAGTAATCAGCCCAGGTAGAGAGTAATCTGATTGGATATATTTTATATAATACATTTCGAAATTACACGATCGACATGTTCATAAATGCTCAAACATAAACATAATTGTTCATAGGACTCAAGAAATATGTTTAGAAACAATAAAACAGTGTAAATCAAACAGGAATAGAGTTTGAATCAAAAAAACAGAACTCAGTTGTATATTTGTATGGGTCAACTTCGAATCAAACAAAGTGAACAAAAATCAAAGTATCAAACAAGAACAAGGCTGAAAGAGGACCAAAAAAAGGGTTAAAAAATAAAAAATTATTGACTCAAATTTTGGCTGAGTTTGACCGAGTAATGACCGAGTTGTCTAAGTAATGCTGAGTAATGCCCAATTACCTTCAAATCACCTCTGTACCATCCCGAGTTTTACAACACTAAAATTATTGTCCAGTATCATAACATTCAAGAAAAACAAAAAAGAAATATATATAATTATGGAACTCTATATCAAACAATCTGGATTGTAAGATGAGCAAAAACTCATACCACCTTCATTCTTTTTGAGGTCTTGTGTTTCTCAACCCAATGAAGACACATGACTTAAGTTTCAGCTATATTAAATTAAGCTATTTAAGAACTAATTTGTTATACACTAGATCCTTGATTGTACTTTATGAATTTATGATTAGGGAAATTGAAGTACCAAATCTATACTCGTCCAAGGTTTACAAAAGGGGTTTAATTCTAATGGGCGAAATTATGAAGGCTTTTAGCTAAGAAATGAAATAGATCAAATGCATCTAGCGATCCAATCAGGTTGAAAGTTGCCCCAAGTGTAAATGAACGAGCCTTTCAAACTGATTTCGCCAGACAAAGTCATTATTATTTTAGCAGTAGAAGTTCTGTAATCATATTTCATTAACTAATTATTTTTAAAAAAAAGGACTTACAGCTTCTACCATCAAATAATGAGTCACCATATCTGGCTTCAACCACTTCGTATGTTCCCGCAATAATATCCATAATAAGTGTCGCCATTTGAGACATTAACACCATAGGGTCAACTCCCAAATCCATAAATTCTCTGGCTCTTTTCACTGTTTCCGCGGTGTTTGATGACATTGCTAACTCCAAAAGTTCCAACAACTTCTCATCAGAGACAACTCCCACCTAAAGTTAACTCCAAAGAATTGAAAAGGCAAATAATAATAATTAAGTAATTATAAACTTAATAAAATTCAACCAGAGTTACTGATAAGTGGGCCTATTCATGTTATGCTTTATCTCTAACTGGTCAAACAAGTGAAATAGAAAAGCATTAGCTTAAAAAGTAAGAAGTGACGGGTCAAACTGTTTGAAAGTCGCCCAGAGTGTAATTTAAGTGTATAAAACCTCCTGATTCATTTAATTCAAAAAATTAGATTATTAATGAAATAATGATTCTTGTAATCATATTTGAGGCACTAAATATGTGTGAAAAAACTTTTGGGACAAAAAAGTGTTCCTGTTCAAGCCAACCCCTGTTTCTACCCCTACAAAAGAATTACTCCATTTTGCCACTTCTAGTTACAATAAAAATTTAGGTAGACTACCATACGTCACATGTTTAGGGAAACTCACAAGTTCATTCACCAGATCAGTAGTGATTCTTTTTCCTAATAAGCTTAACTGATCCAACATAGTTTCTGCATCCCGAAGTGAACCCTCGACATTCTGAGCAATCAAATCTAAAGCATCCAACTCAACATCCAAACTCTCATCTTCTGAAATTCTCCTCAACCTGTTAACTATGTCACTATCTTTAATTTTGTTAAAAAGATACTTCTGGCATCGTGACAAAACAGCACGTGGTACATTATCAAGATCAGTAGTTATAAAGATGAACACAATACTTGGAGGTGGTTCTTCAAGAAACTTTTGGAATGCCAACCATAACTTAGATGGTAATAAGTGACATTCATCTATAACATAAACCTCATGCCTTAAGCAAGTCGAATTAGAAGGACCCATCTGAAGTTTTTTCATTAAAAATCTAGCTTTATCAATCCCTTTTTTATTTGAGCCATCAATTTCAGTGATGACTCGAGTCTTGCCTGAAATAAATTCAGCACATTCCCTGCATATCCCACAAGGTCTCGAGTCTCCGCCAGCAAGGCAATTCAAGGCTGCAGCAAAGATCCTAGCTGTTGATGTTTTCCCGGTACCACGGGGACCTTGAAATAGATAAATAGGAGCAACTCTTCCCCGGATTATGGAATTCAAAAGGGACTGAACCACAACATTCTGGCCAACTATATCTTCAAAGAACATTGGTTTATATTTATAGCTAAAGCAGTTAACATTATCAAGAGATGAAGAAGAATCAACTTCTATTTCCCCATTTATAGCTACGAGCTCCAACCCTTCTTGACTTTTGTAACTTGTTGACCATCTCCTTCCATCTAATCGACTCAAAGCTTCCAAATCAAGCTCGCCGTAGTTAGTCGAAAGCTCGTCATCTGTACCGATAGACGAACGATCTCTGCTTTCAACCCCATTTGTTAGCAATGGAACATGGGAAGTTTTGCGGGTGAGCCTCTTCTTGTTGTAGGCACCTGTAGATGAACCATGGTATCGCCTATGGTAATTGGTTTGACTCCCACATATGATGTTACTTCCTTTTCTTCTCAATGTATCAGAAAATGATGGAGAATAACAACTACCACAAACACCACGTTTCGGGGTACTTCTCTTGGAAGACGACCAGTAACAAGGGATCCCACATCCCTGGCGTCCTGGAAAACCCAATTGATCATCGTCATCGTCATCATTCGTTCCTTCATCCCCATCATTTAAGGACCCTGTTGTTGCATCCCAAGATCCAACTGTGCTTGGATTCTTAACCCAATATTTATTAAAGGAACTTGTGGATAAAGCAGGGGTGCTATAACAGTAGGAAGAATCATCTTTTCTACTACTACCTTTTAACAATTTTGAGGATTTAAGCCTAGATAACAACGGGGATGTCACTGAGGTCCCTATAACAATTAAATCCTCCGAATTAACATCATCATATTGATCTACTAAGCTTAGTTGTCTCAATTTATTAGCAGCAGATGAATGCGTCATTTTCTTTGGCTTCTTCTTCATCATTGATGACCTCCTAATTGGTATTGGTGGTGCTGTGAGACTAGTTGCATTATTAGACATCTTTGAAGATGAAAACAAAGCATACCTGTGATCATCCGCAGTATCACTCTTCAAATCCCCGTCATTTCGTGCATCGCTCAAGCTATCATCGACACTCTCCTCTCCATCACCAAATCCGTCATCTGCATTGCTTCTTTGTTGGTGTCTTGATCTTGTCCGATTGTCATCGGTTTGACCTGTCACAGAGGCGCTCCTCTCGCTCTCCGATCTCTGGGTTTTCCAGTTATACAAAAATACCTTCTTCTCTTTCCTCCTGTTAGTAATATTGTTATTATTATTACTGCTACCACTAACATTGTTGTTGTTAATACTATTCTCAGCAGTTTCTTCTACACTGTTTCTATAATAGTTGTTAGGGGCAGTGGTGATGGAAGATGAAGCAGGAAGAGCAAGTGCGGAGGTGGATCTAGATGAAGTGAGAGGCGACCGCCATGAGGAAGTCGTACCAGGATCTCGTAGCGCACGAGCAGCTTTCGTTAACTCCTTCTTCAGATGCAGATTGCTGGGATCAATTAGGCCACCGCTATAACTACTGCTGCGATTCGCAGACATTATATCTCTTGCTCTGCAGCTCCAAAAATCAAAGCAGATAGTAAATGTGAATGCTACAGATCTGACAGATTTGCAGCAAGGTATAAAGAGTAGAAATGTACGATTGATAGAAATTAGGGTTTCGAGGAAATGGGTTTCGAATTGAGGAGGGAAAAAGAGGATTTTTTCTTCATCGAAATCGAAGAAAAGATTAAAAGGGTGAAGTTTGTTGTGTTCTTCCCTCTCTACAGTGGCACATACTATACATAGATTAGTCACCCTCAAAAAGATTCTAGCTTTTGTCCCGTATTCACCTCCCTTTTGTTCGTCTGTTTTTTTATTTTTTATACGAGTAACGTAAGGAAGATAATTTTTACATTACACTTTTTAGTTATATGCTAACATTATATCCGCGTAATATTGCGTGGATAAATAGTTTTTTGGTTTATAATATGTCGCTTTTAAGAATGTAATAATATGTTATTCGCGCGATTCAATATCACGAAAAAGTTTTTCTACAGCAACATGTTTGTTTTTTTAAAATTTTCTTTTATTTACATTTAACTATTTTATTAGTTTTAAAAATAAATTTTAAAAGACAATAAAATAAGAAAAAATATTTATATTGATGAAATAAAGAGAATAGTTAATAAAATTTTAAAAAACATGTTGATGTGGTGGATAATTATGTTAGTATGAAAGAATATAATTTAAATAAAAGTTAAAGTAAATTAGGATAAAATAAAATAGTTAAAGATTGAGTGGATGAGATTAATTTAGATTAAATGAAGGGTCAAGATTTTATATTGATTGAATTTTAAGAAGTCTTAAAATTTAAGAGGGGAGAGAATGTTAAATATTTATAGAGTAGTATAGATATAGATTATAAAAGATGAAAGGTTATTGTAAAAATGAATATTTAGTTGAGAACGAGAGGAATCTTAGTTGTCAATTAGATGTTGATCTATTAGATCTAATGATCGTAATTCGGTCGTTACAATTCATGATCGTCATAATTCATTGTAATAAAATAAAATGATCAAATATAGACCATTCGATCAAATTAAATGAATTGTCAGGATTAAGTCTCATATTCTCACATAAATATACATTTTTATTTGAACCTCCCACTGTAACAAAAAGTGTATGTTTTGACCGTAATATCTTTAAATATGTGATTAAGAAAAATAGTAAATATATTTGTATACACAACACTTTTTGTCATTCATAACAAAAAGCGTATGTTTCGATCATTATATCTTTGAACATGTGATTCTGAAAAATAGTTAATAGGTAAACTATGCATTTTCTAGTTCAAGAATATGAAGATTCACATTACTCACCTCCAATCGTCTTTTATATCCGAGTTAACATTATATATTTTTCTTCGTCCGTTTGTTATCGTCTTTTTATTTCTTCATCTTTTTCATATTTGTTATTAAAAATATATGGTAGACAGACGAGAAAGAAGAGGATAACATCACGATTTTCAAAATTCACCATTTATAAAAGAAATTTTAATTATTTATTATATCAATAGCAACCAAGTTTTGAATTAATAACCATAATAAATGTCACCCACGTAAAGGCAAGTTTCAACCGAGGAAAACAACAATGTTACGTATGCAAACCAACCTTAAGAGCTGTTACATAAGTTTAAATCCGCAAACAATAATAAAAGTGTCTAATGATATCAACTACTAAAGCCAAGAATACCCGTTGAGTAAAACCTTCCTCACCAAGCAGAGTACCCTTAAGCCAACTGCACGATGTAACCTCCAAATTTTAAAAATTGATATTTAAAATAGAACCACATATGAGTATTCATATCTGAGAGTTTTACATAAAAACAGAAGTATAATTTGTTTGAAAACCTGTTGTATCAAAAGATACGTACATAAATACTGTCACAAGTTTAGTACCAAAAACTTGATGTTTACAAACCAGGCATTAAGTTTTTCAAAGAGTTTATCAAAATGTAGTCAAACCGAAGCTTTGCCCTTGTCTTTGCCGAAACCTGCAAGACATTTTAAAAATAGTATCTGATAAGCTACGAGAGCTTAGTAAGTATTCCAAACTAAACATCATATAAACACACGTATAAAATCATATAAAGATAATACACATATGTTAGGTAATCAATGCTTGCCACTAGACCTAGGGCAGCCACCTTTGTAACATTATTGTATCACATCTGAGCCTAACTGCACATAGCAGTATGGTAAGTACACATATGAATAACATTACATGTTAGTAATCTAATATGATAACACACATGCTACAGATATGAAGAGTAGTCTAGAAGACTCACCTTTATAATTAGTAATATTGTATAAGAGTCCACAATTGATAATAATCTAATGAACACACCAAAGACAAGGCTCTACATGAAATAATACCAATTTATATGTCAAACACATGTTACTGCTGAAATTAAATAATTGAACAGGACACCAGGCACGGCCATACCTTGCACAAGGTACCCCCGTGCCTTATACAAAGTACTCCCGTGGTCAAAAGGCACACTAGAATAGGGCACGTCCGTACCCTTTTGGGTTACGCCCGTGCCTCCTCAGGTACGCCCTAGGGCACGGTTGGATCATGAGGGTCACACCCGTGCCCTTCAACATACAGCAGCAGTTTCGCAGACTTACTTGCTGTTTCGGCCAAAAACTCCTCAAAACTCAATTTTAGTTCATTCTAATGCTACTGGGGTGTTTTCCTACACCCCAAACAACTTTTAAACAAGTAACAATAACATTAAGGGTGCGTTTGGTACAGAGAATGGAATTGCAGAGAAAGGGAATTGGTCTGAAGAATCAGAATTGAATCTACATTTTGGTAGCACAGAGATTTCAGCAGAGAAATGTAACAGAGAATCATTTCTCTTGTTTGGTAGCACAGAGACAGAGAATTGTACCAACAGGAGTAATTATTTTCATTCGTATTTGTTCTACTGATGATCAATTTAACAACACCAACATATAATCAGTTAATGAAAATAATCTATTTTAAGCTCAAAATCATACAAAAAGGATACAAAAATCATATAATCATTTCAACATATGATCCAATTCAATTTCAACATATGATCCAATTCCAGTTCAAAAAAGACACAAAAACCTTCAACCATGGCCATATAAAAAAAACATCATTACGACCCGTAGTCATACAAAAAGTCGTACATAAATCATGGCCACATAAAGTATTTTCAACCAAAGTCTAACAACAAACGATAAACACACACGTTCATCAGATGGAACCATCGGTATATGATTCTACCATGCATATTTTTTCATCTTGTGTCATCCCAAGAAATGATCGTCCAAGAACCACATCTTTACCAATCAGATGGACTACTTTAAAACGTTTGGGCATAGTAATACCGGGTAAAGCTTTCAACTCGTCACTAACCTTCTCATAAATTTCACGAGCTTCCACACTTTCTTTACTGAGTTGTTCTCCTACAATTTCTCCAAATCTAACCAAGACTTCCTTCATCTCTCTGCATGACTCCCGATATATTTCATCCGCATCCATGCTTTTTCCTCGTTTTCGTTTGCTAGTCACACTACTTGTCGGTCCTTGAGACCGACGAGCATCTTGAACCGCTTCTTCAATAAATTCAAAGTCATCAACATCAAGTGGGGAACTTTTTTGGGTCTCTGGAATGGCCTCTTCTTCTTCTCCAAGATCAACAGCCTTACTACCCGTTGCTCTGTCCTTACCAAAGATGGTACACAGTTTGTCATAAAACGGGAATGACTTGCCTCGAAAACTAGCGGTACCTTTGTGAGACTACAAAGCAATTAGAAATAAATTTAGAATACATCTTCATTAATATAAATATATATATTTAAAATATACCTTGATATATTCATCCCAAACACTGTCCTCAGCAACCAAACAATATTTTTCTTCATCCCAACCAAACCCACTTGCATGCACCATATCGTACACAATGCTAAAGTGTGACTTCCATGTCTTTATCCTAGATTTTATATGCGGTTCTGCTTTGAGGCCGGAGTCTGGAAGACTTAAATCTAGTAGTTGTTGAACTCCATTTAAGTAGCCTGGTTTGAATCCATTATCAGCACCCGCATACTTTACAGATGCATGCAACTCCATTAATGCATCAATTAACTTTACGTCTTCTTTATTTGTCCAATTATGCTTGCTCCTTGTAACTCCTCTTGATACATTTGAATCTGCCATTCCTACATACAAATTTATGATGCTACAAATAATCAACCAAGATATATAAAGTATGAAGTAACATAATCATAAAAAAACTTTGATCCTACAAATAACAAGTTTATAATTATAGCAAATAACTAGTAAATAATTATTACAAATAAAGAGTTCAAATAACAATACATATAGCATTACAAATAAGATTTCAAATAACAAGTACATAATTATTAAACAAGCTGATTATTGATACGCCTCGCATTCCAATTGTTAAACATTTCATTAGCAAGAAGATCTCTACGATCGGTCCATTCTTGTGACGTCTCAACCGTAGAAATAACATTGTCATGATCATTTCCAGGTTGTGTGTGATTTGTTGGGACTTCATTATCAATAAGGTCTTCGGACATTGTTGTTCGTATGAAATTGTGTAACAAACAACAAGCAATGATGACACGTGGCATGGTGTTGATGGGATTATATGAGTTATCACACCAAATGACCTATCTAGCTTTAATTAATCCGAAACATCTTTCGATGACATTCCTTGCCGATGAATGTCTCATATTAAATAACTCCTTCGCATTCGTAGGCGGGCAAGACCAATCATTAAGATGGTAACGTTGACCTCGATAAGGAGTTAAAAATCCTTCACCATTCGTATAACCGGCATCACAAAGGTAGTATGTTCCTACAATTAACCATAAACTCTATGTTAATTAAGATATTTAATTTTACGTATATTATTTGAAGATTTTCTATCACATATCCTGGGTTACTTTAAGTCCATTAGGTCTACTAATTGCATCTCGTAGAACTCTACTATCAGCTGCAGAACCCTCCCATCCCGCTAGTACATACGTAAATAAAAGATCTCTCGTACATACTCCGAGTACATTGGTACAAATTTCCCCTTTTCGTGTTCGATATGGTTTTCGATCAACAACAGGGACTTTAACTTTACATATGTTCCATCTAATGCTCCTAGACAACCCTTCATAAAAAGAAAACATTACTTAATAACTTATATTATCAAATATTATCTTTAATAAAAAAATTATGTGTTTGACTAACCTTAAACCATTTCCATCTTTCGTCGGTTTCATTGTCCGGCACAGGCACGGATGACTTGTAGAATTCTTTGTGTAATTGACATATAGCATTCAATACCACCTTGAAATACCGACTTACGGTTTCCCCAGACCGATGAAATCTATTGAGTAGTATCCTATTCTTTGCATTATGAGCAATGGTATGTAAAAACATAGCAACTTGCCCATCCACTAGCATATTTTTACTATCCTTTAGTCCCCCTCTACTTTCTAGCATATCACAAAGTGTTGAAAACGCATGTATATTCATTCTTATGTTAACCACACTCGTTACATCACTTTCATAAACCATCCTCATCATGTTTTCACGTCTATTATGGTAACTCATTAAATATTTTGCACGCAACATTCTTGATTCAATCGCACGACGCAAACGATAAGTACACATCATCCACCAATGAATCATAACATACATAGCATAAAATGCACCTATGGCAACTATTCTTTGTCTATGTGGTGATCTTGCCATCTACAAGAATGGTAGTAATCAAAATTAATAAACATGAAATCAAATTAATAGGCAACAACAATCAAAGAATTATTCACACTTCAAATTGGATAGTTCTAAACCCTAAAACCACAAATGTTTAGCTATCAAATTGGAAACATATATTTGAAGTGCCTGTACTTTTATGAGTGATATATTCAAGATTGGTGTCCATGTTTTGACTTACAAAAGGTCTAAAATTTCTCCCGTTTTTTGGTTGTTAATTGTGCAGAAGATGTGTTATATTCAAGACTTTGAAAACAACGCAGCTGCTGTTGTTATTTTAAGAGGTTAGTAGTTGGATTTAAACATGTTAGAAGGATAGGTACATGCTTTTTTATGATTAGAAACACAAATTCTTGTAAGAACACCTTGAAGAACATGAAGAAAACTTACTTTCTAAGTAGGTTTTGTCATGTTTGGTGTTCTTATATGGATTTGATGTGTTTAAGAAGGTTAAATGGATATAACATGATGTTTTAAGGGGTTATGGGCTTGAACCTAACGAATTTGAAGTTGTTAGAATGACTTATGCATGAATCGGAATTTTAGATGATGAAGTTGTCGGATTCCGAGACCTTGAAGGTGTCGGAATCCGCTGTTGTGAAGAAATCCGCTAAGTCTGATAAAATCCGCAAAGTGTCGGAATCCGATAGAAGTATCGGATTTCTACATGTCTTGGATTTCCATGTCCCGGATTTTCTTTTATGTGTCGGAATCCGCAAGTGCCGGATTCCATATGTATATTGGGTTCGGAATCCGCAAGTCATCGGATTCCCAAAATCTGATAGATGAGTGTTGGATTCCATTGTAAAGTCGAAAATGCCTAAGTATCGGAATCCGCTTGGTTGTCGGATTTCCGATAGTGTCGGATTCCATTAAGTTAAGTCAAAGATGCCTAAGTGTTGAAATCCGCAAGTTGTCGTGTAACACCGGAAAATTCACAAGCCATTTTTTTAACACGCAATGCGGAAGCTAAATTAAACTAACTTGATTAAATAAAAACAATATTCACAAATATACATTCCTTTTTTTTTTCAAAAGACAATCACAACTACAATTGTTTGGTGTTACAAAATATAACTGGCTCGTCTCTTTTTCAGAATAAGTATCAGAGTATGGTCAACTCTTCCTTCTTCAACTACAAACACCAACCTGCAAAACATCAACTGAGGGGAATTAGCACAAAGATAAGTGAGTAGAGGCTAAAGCAACAAACGCAAACATTCACAATCAATCAGTATTCATGTAATCACATATCCAGAGAAGACCAGCGGTTCGGCGCAGAACCTACAACCAATGTCGGCCAAAGCAAAGGTTTACCGATAGCTTTCCACTAGATTGGCACAGTAAACTCCCCTCTGAGCAACAAGTGCAACAGAAAGGCTACTACTGTTCAACCAACCAGTTAGACAAGCCCAGCCCAAGTCCACGTATAGCTGACTTCTCAACGCAACTCAAAATCATCCTAAGAGTGCGTATCGACCAAATATTCATGCAGCAGTTATCAACATTTCAATATCACAATCAGCAGTTCAATCAAACCAATCTCAAACCACAATCATGCTTCATATCAATAAAATTAACTGCAATCTTTACCATCCGTGTTCAACGTCCACTCACCTCAGTTTCAGTCTTGAACTCAGAAGTCTAATATCACTGAGTCTTAGGATTGCCTGTAAACACAGCAATAATCAAATCAGTTTCAATCTCATAAATATATCGTATCCATATATTTATAAATCATTCATCAAACAAACATCAAACAATTAACAAATACAATTCAAAACACAAGTATCGGATTTCACAAAACTGTCGGATTCCAAGAATCCGCAACTCTTTTATCGGATTGTCAATTGTCGGATTTCCCTTTACTAATTTCCAAATACTCGGATTTCACTTTAATCGGATTCTATCAACCATGTCGGATTTCAAGTATTTGAATTACATCAATCGGATTTCACTTTACTCGGCTTCCTAGATCCGGATTTGGAGACTTTCGGATTTGAGTCTCAGATTATACCCATCGGATTTCAAAACATTTGGATTCAAAATGTTACGGATTCAATCATTCGGATTTCTAAGACTCGGATTACACATGTATCGGTTTTGGGTATCAGATTCTGAATTATTAATATCCAAGTATAGGATTTTGAAAGTCTCGGATTTCATAAGTTCCCGGATTACATGTATCGGTTTTCAACACTAGGATTTTGAACTTCCGGTTTCCAAACTATCGTTTTTTTTAATCAATCGGAATTCACCTTCTTCCTTACCAAATCCGAGAGCTTCATGATTCTTCCAAATCACCATCCTCATAACTCAAACCCAGAAAATATGAACTCATCATATCATTTCAGAAACATGTTTAAACACTTCTAAACATACATTCATGCAACAAGACATCATTTAAATACATACAAATCATATGAATACAGAAACCGACCCAAAACACATGTTTCATTCAAAACCGATTCTAAAGTATTTCTTCATAAACTCATGTTAGTTCCATCAAGATTCAATCTAGTAATCATCTAATCATGATATATTAAAACATCTAACCTTAGCTTGATTAAAATAACACAACAAGAAATCCGATTGTAGTTCCTTCTTTCCTTCGGTTTTGCTTGGCAGAGAAAATGCTTCTCAAATACACACACAACACTTTTTCCTCAATCTAAATTATGCATGGTTAAGTTGTCTAACCCCACGTATACAATTTAGAAGGCAATAGGTGGCATACATACTCTCAATATACATCCACGTGTACACCCACATAAACATACATGCATACGGTTTCGTACTTACAAATACATAAAATCTCTGTAGGTGCAACCCCTCTGTATCTGATTTGCTTCTAGAGTAACAATTAAAGTAGTAGATGCAGTCTCTCGTACGGACCATAAAATACTCAACTTATGATAGTCATCTTTCGTATATCCTCCTTTATCTCAGTCATTATCTGAGGTAGCATCTCCCTCAGCTCCTTCATCCCGTCAGCTATTACTTTAGCAGCTATAACAGCTTTTAGCAAAATCAAAATGCGGTTTTGCTTCGTGTCCATCGTAGATTAGAATTTCTTCCCCACTTAGGATTTGAACCTGTACGGTTCCTCGTTGCATAATATACTGGCTTAGTAACGACAGAGCCAGTTTATTCCCACCATTAATTGAAACTCCCGCGTGAATAGGAATAAAGTCTATAGGAAGTTTGACATCACCTTCCTCTATCACATTGATTCTAAATATATCAAATATATTTATGGATTTTTCATCTACTAACTCCACCTCTCGAGGTGTTTCTGGTTTTATTGATACGTTAAAATTTTTACCGCATAATACCATGTTCCACTCTTGCTCGCTTACTGCCAAATGGAAGTATAGGCAGCGCACCCCTCAACTAGTGGCTTCATCAAATATCTTAATCATAACGTACATCGCGTCCGCATAATGTGTGGTCTTTCAACATGCTTACCACATAATCTGGAGCAGCCCTAGTCATACTAAGGCATTTTTACTCTACAGGCATACTACTGTCACGCTATCATCTACGTTAATAGGTAGGTTTCCAAAACCCGTTTCGGTTGGGATTACGGATCTGTTTCTTGTATTCACCATAGTGGATGTATAGACAATGCACTTAATTAACAGGCGGCATTTCCACACAGTCCTTATCACTATATCAATTCATATTTCACATATTTGATGTCATAAGTACAGCTATCAGGCAACCCTAGTCATTCTAAGGCACCCTAGCTACAGGCATCTTATCCCTACAAATACCCCTCGCCGGATCCACAAGATTCCCCGGATTTTGACAAGTTTCAACAAGTGTCGTGTGCAAATAATAATATGGGCCCTATTATTACAAACACGCTACACGTATTGGATCTGGTCATTACCACTAGGAATCCCGATTTAGTGGCTTGGGCCATGTATCAATCATCTCATCAAGCATATACTCAGTCATCATGTAAGCATTATCATGTCATTCTATTCTGATTCTATTAAAGCAGTTCAATTTCAAAATCTCAGTTAACATGGTCATCATATCATAATTTCATACATTGTACTCGCGTGTGACCACTCGGACTAGCTCCAGCCGATAGCTCATTGTAACATTTAACATTTGATAAAGTTTCAAAACTTTGTCTAAAATCCTTCACGAACCAAGGTTTATGTTCAAACACGCGGAAACGTATTCGAATCTCTTAAACCAAGGCTCTGATACCAAGTTGTAACGTCCCAATTTTTTTTTTCATATATGGAATGATTGAATACCAAAGCGTACAGTTAACAATCTATCATAATTAGAACATTGTATAATTCAGTTTACAACCCAATGTGAAAACTAGTAAAGCTTGGAATCGATTGTAATTGTCTTAAAATACATCATTAAATACAAAATAGTTTAAAACATCGCGGAAGCTTGTGGGAGATGAGCTATCAACCGTGTGCTGGAGCCCCGCCATCGCCATCACCTAAGAAGAAGGTTAAACAACAACCGTAAGAACGAAGCTTAGCGAGTACACTTACTTACAATCAACCATATGACATCAAATCATCTGTTTCACAATCATGTTACATCTTTCATTCCCGCTACCGAAGTAGTCGGTCCCACACTCCTGCTACCGTAGTAGTCGGTCCCACATTCCCGTCACCGGAGTGAACGGTCCCATCATACCCGTCACCGAAGTGAACGGTCTAATCATTCCCGTCACCGAAGTGAACGGTCCAATCATTCCCGTCACCGAAGTGAACGGTCCCATCATTCCCGTCACCGAAGTGAACGGTCTCATCATTCCCGTCACGGAAGTGATCGGTCTCATCATTCCCGTCACCGAAGTGAACGGTCCAATCATTAAGCATAGCATAACACATTATCAGTTCATCAATTCATCAGTCATCATTTCATCATTCATCAATTCTTCATTCATCAATCATCATTCATCAATCATCAAATCATATAGCATATAGCACATTAATCACATACATCATAGGGTTTAGATGGTAAGTAAGAATACTCACTTGTCTTGCAGTTCGATCACACAGTCTTAGTTCACTAGTACACTTGTGGTTAGTTGCCAATCAACTATTACCTACAATAGGTCTAACCAAATCAATACCGTGTACGAAACTCTCGTTCGTTTACTCACATAATTCATTCGGGTCTCGCGTTGGACCGCGTTACTAAGTTTCATAAGTTTGACCACCTAAGGTCCTCAAGGTCGGACTAGATGTTACCCATACATAAGTCGCATGAATAATCTATTTTCATGAGTATAAGTCGCATGGTTCAATGTATCTATACGTGTTAAGTCGCATGAACCAAAAATGCATAAGTCGCATGGGGTTTCCATCTGAAAGTCACATGGGTGATATTTGGTATAAAAGTCGCATGGTGTAGTTGGTGTACAAATGAAAGTCGCATGGCATTTATATATGAAAGTCGCATGGACCATATGAAGGTTGCATGGGATAACATACGAAAGTCGCATGGACCATATGAAGGTCGCATGGGATAACATGCGAAAGTCGCATGAAGTACTGAAAGTCACATAGGTATAGAGTAAATGTCGCATGGGGTTTATCAACACAAGGTTGCATGGTACAAGTACAAAGGTCGCATGAGGGTTTCAATATGAAAGTCGCATGGTACAAGTTCAAAGGTTGCATGGATGATAAAGTGAAGGTCGCATGGGGTAAACATAAAAGTCGCACAACTCCCACATGAGAGTCGCATGGGACATTCGTCCCTGTCAGTTCATCATTTTCATTTCACAGGCTCCATGGCCAAAATCAAGTTCTTTCAAAACTCAACGAAATCATTTCATTTTTGTTTCAAAACATTTCTCCACTCATTTAAACACTTTCTTCAAGATTTAAATTCATTTCATCAAGTATTTAAGCTCATATCTCAATTTCTTTCTCACTAGTTCTTCATAAACCCAAAACCCCAAAACCCAGATTCTAACTTCTCTTATAATCATTCAAACAAGCTAAAATTGATACCTACAACATCATAGTGAGGTAGGAAACATTACCTGATGATCTTTTCAACAATTCTTTGAGTTCACAATGATTCTTGGTTGCTTCTTTTCTCTGCTTCTCGTGAGCAACACACACTAGTTTCTATTGAATGAATGAAACAGTGACCAAGTGGTGGGGGTTGTGCCCTAAACCCCTTTATATATACTTTCCCTTAAAAGGCCTAAGCCCAACTGTCACTTGCTTGAGCCCAATAGTGCTCAACCTGTAACACCGGAAAATCACAAGCCATTTTTTTAATGCACTGCGGAAGCTAATTAAAACCAATTTGATTACATATAATCAATAATTACAAATGTACAAACATTGTTTGAAAGTTAACATCTTCATCTACTAATGTTTGGTGTTACAAAATACTGGCTCGTCTCATTTTCAAAAACAAGTATCATAGTGTGGTTAACTCTTCCTTATTCAAATCTAACACGAACCTACAAAACATCAACTGAGGGGAATTAGCACAAAGCTAAGTGAGTAGAGGCTAAAACATCAAATGCAAACATTCACAATCAATCATCAATCATGTAATCACATATCCAGAGAAGACCGGCGGTTCGGCGCAGAACCTACAACTAATGCCGGCCAAAGCAAAGGTTTACCGATAGCTTTCCACTAGATTGGCACAGTAAACTCCCCTCTGAGCAACAAATGCAACAGAAAGGCTACTACTGTTCAACCAACCAGTTAGACAAACCCAACCCAAGTCCACGTATAGCTGACTTCTCAACGCAACTCAAAATCATCCTAAGAGTGCGTATCGACCAAATATTCATGCAGCAGTTAACAACATTCAATATCACAATCAGCAGTTCAATCAGTTCAATCTCAATCCACAATCATGCTTTACATCCATAATATTAACTGCAATCTTTACCATCCGTGATTAACGTCCACTCACCTCTATTTCAGCTTGAACTCATATATCTAATTTTACTGAGCTTTTAGACTGCCTATAAACACAGCAATAACTAAATCAGTCACAATCTCATAAATATATCTTATCCATATATTTATAAATCATTCATTAAACAAACATCAAACAATAAACAAATACAAGTTCAAAACACAAAGTATCGGAATCTTAGAAATCCGCAACTCGTAGGTTCTGGATTCTCAAACTGTCAGATTCTTGCAAAAGTGTCGGATTTCCCTTAGTCTCGGATTTTACTTCTCGGATTTGGGTATAGGTTTTGGGTATCGGATTCTATCATTCGGATTTCACTAAATACTGGTTTTGGGCTATCGGATTTCAAGTCTCGGTTTCTCAAGTGTAGGATTCTTTAATCCGGATTTCAAGTCTATCGGTTTTAGAGTACTTGGATTCTAAGTTTCGGATTTCATACATAACAATCGGATTTTGTTCTGTGTATCGGATTTCATAGGTTTCCGGATCTCAACTTCCGGTTTTCCAAACTATCGGTTTTCCAACATTAGGATTTCATATATCGGTTTTAGTCTTCTTCCCAAACCAAATCCGCCAGTTCATAATCTCATCAAACCAACTTAAACCCAAAATTCATAAATTATTATATCATTCCAAAAACATGTTTTAATCTCTATAAACACATTTTCATGCATCATAACATCATTCAAACATATATTTCATATGAACACAAAACCCATCAAAACTCCTAGTTCTTCAAAAACCGATCCTATAGTGCTTCTTCATAAAATCATGCTATTCAATTAGAATTTATTCCAGATTCAACATGATAACAAAAACAGAAACAAATCTAACCTTGACTTGGGTGTAGAACACAAAATAATGGAAATCCGATGGTTGTTCTTGCTTCGGTTTCTTTGGCAAAGGAGAAAACACAAACACACACTTGCACCTTCTTTGCTTAGATGAAAAGTGATCAGATAATTGCATGCTAGCCTCATTAGTTTATTCATACACACAAATCTAGGCAAGAGGTGGCAAATCCACCTCTTAAACTCCCACGTATACACATAAATACATACATGCATACATACGGCCACATATATATACATACAACACATACATGATTATAAATCACATATTAAGAATTAGTTTAACCAATTAATTAAACACTTAATTATAACAAAACAATTAAGCACATACCACAAACCCTGCTAATCTCCTAGCCCAGTTTTGAGGGTGTTACACAACCCAAATGAAATATATACATTAGTCCTTTTATCCAACTTCATATATATATACTCAAGCCCAATTAAATTAAACTAGTCCACCATAAAATCCATAATTCAACAGAATTATTCTTTTATTTATTTTCGAAGGTTCGGATATTACAAGTTCATTGTGTTTATTACATTTTGATAAAGTTTAGTTACTCATATGACATATGAGATAGTATATGGTAAATAAGGTAAATAGCTATAAGGTATAAATATGCTTTTGTGACCCTATTATTCTAAGTTTAATCAAATTGTACGTATCATTGAAATGTCTATGGCGTTTCTGTCCATTTATCATTGTTGGAGATTGTTATTATTTAATTGTTTGCTTCGTTGTTAACTGATACTCGATACATTTAGACCTACATATTATTTTTAGATTCAGTTACATTTTAGGCCCATGTGATTTGATAATTTTTACATTTATGATCCCTAATTTTTCATATTTACGAATTTGGTTCCTGAATGACAAAACATATTACGACTTTGGTCCCTCATCACACTAAAAAGACCAAATTGACCTTGTACCCTTATTTTATTCAATTTGTTCATTTTTATTTCATTTATAAACTATTTTTGGTAAAACAATTTTAAAAAATGTAGATATTAAAAAATTAAATTTACTTAAAATAGTCTAAAAATGAAATAAAAATGATGAAAAGAATAAAACATCGGTACAAAGGCAATTTGGTCTTTTTAGTTTTATCATGGACCAAAGTTGTAAGAGGGTTAGCTATTTGCGGACCAAATCCTCAACAATGAAGAGTTATAGACCAAAACCATAAAAACACCAAACCTAGGGACCGAAAATGTAAGTTACTTTTATTTTTATAAAGTTATTAATTAATAGAGTGTTAACAAGATAGTAGTTATTTAATTCAAGAAAGCGGTTTCTATTCCTCCTTTAAACCTAGCTAAAAAACCGGGCACTAATACGCTGCAACTTTGGTCTCCCTTCCTCCATTCCCATTCAAACTCGCTTAAAAAAGTGAATTCTACATCAGTTTTAACCGGAATAAAATAACTTAACAGAGAACAAAATAAAGTTACAATTGTTTAAAAATATATCAACCAACTTTAAATTGAATTATCAAGGATTTGTTGAGGCCATGTGATTATGAAATTCGTAAAATTGACTTGTCTATTAAAGTTTAAGTTCAATATAATATATTTTATCCAAATTTGAATATTAAAATTGAGAATAATTCGTATTAGTTGACAATTATATAAATTATGCATGTATATCATGTCATCACGCAATCTTTTATAAATATATTTTTTAATCATATAAGGTAGTAATCTTACATATATTGCTACTGAACGCAGAAACTTATGAAATACTACTTTGCTACTGAATGCAGAAACTTATGAAATACTACTTTGCTCAGTTTTGAACGGCAGTACACATACTCTCTAAAACATATTTATATTCTATGTCCTTTGTCTACAGTAAGACTAGAACCCATAATCATGAGAAACACCTTTCCAACACTTGATACCGTTAGGTTAAAAACTCTTTAGTGCATTATATATGTCATCATTAATTAGATAGTAGAATGAAGGTGGAAAATTTAATAGGCGAAACGGAATTTTTCATTGAGAATATATGTCGAAACCAAAATTGAATAAACATAGGATAATTATATTTTCATCTACTAAATTTTCGTACTCAAATGATGACTATGGATTTCATCAATTCTCTCACCTCGTCTCCACTCTTGATTTTTAACATATTTTTTGATCAACTGAGTAGGAAAATGGATAGAAAGATTAAGCAAGATGATATAAAACCTCTCATAAACATAATTTGTTTTTCATTAAAAAACTAATATTGTTAAGAATTTGGTAAATAAAATAAAAAATAAAAACCATTATCATGCGTGTGATTTCTTTTTAATTTAATCGCATTCCTACCAAATTCTGCTATGAAACGGCCAACGTGCTTCCATCAAACTTCCCTTTCAACACACACAGATATACATATATATATATATACATATATATATATATACACATATAATATATATATATATGTATGTATATATATATGTACAAAGAGACGTGAAAGTCACAAAAAGGAAAAAAATGTCTTCAAAGAAGAAATTACCTTTTCCCCTCTTCCTTCTCCTCATTTGTCTAACCATCACACTTGTAATCCACACCACCACATACAATCTCCCTGATAACGAAGAAGATCAAGTAATAACCTCCACCACCCTCCGTTCTGCCACCATCGAACCACCGCGGTGGTTTGAAGAACTCGAAAACATGATCCTCGAAAGCCATTCGGATAAGCTAAAGCTCGGTCTGGTCAACATTGAAGCTGACCAAATCCAAGAGTTGGATGGTTTGGCTGAAATAAGCACGATTAATTTTGAAAGAGTGGACAAAGACAAGAAGTGGGAAGATTTCTTCCCAGAGTGGGTAGACGAGGACGGGAAATGGGGTCCGATGAAATGCCCGGACATCCCAATGCCTGCCTCGTCTACAAAAATGGACGTGGTGGTGGCTCGGGTTCCGGATGGTGTTCGGGATGTGGTTAGATTGCAAGTGAATTTGGTAGTGGCTAATGTGTTGGTGAGTAGTGGGTGGCAAAAGGGTGGTGTTGGGCCTTATGTAGTGTTTATTGGGAAGTTAGGGCCAATGTGGGAGATCTTTAGGTGTGATGATATGTTGTGGGAAGAAAGTATTTACAAGATATATAAACCAGATTTAAACAGACTTCAACAGAAGGTGAATATGCCTGTTGGCTCTTGCATGATCTCATCACCATCTTCTAAACCTTCTGGTAATTATTCAAATTTTGAATTATTCTTTATTTTTATTATTATTATCATTACTACTACTGCTACTACTCGCCGGATCTTGTTGTTTCATTTAATATCTTTATGTGTACAAATTTTTATTTTCTTCTTAGCTTGTCAATTATTGAATTATATACCAATGGAGAGTCCAGCGATACTGTCGTTTGGTAGGTCATGAATTCGAGCTCCGTATTAGATAAAGATAACATATATAGATTTATGAGTCATTTAAAAAATGATGAAATATATTGTGTTTTTTTAATTTGTAATACATATATTATAGCGTATAATATTTTCATAAGTGTAATGATATAACTAAAGTGGAAATGACTCATAAATGTTTCCGAAACTATATTCAAATGCGTAACATATGTATTAAATTAATATATTAAATTCTTGTAATATTAATAATAAAACTGAATAACATTTCTCGATCAAAAGATGTGTAATTCCCAATTTTATTAAAAATTTGGTAAATATTTGTTATTTAATATTTAAATAAAGTAAAAACATGCTTTAACACGTAAGTGACCTTAACATTTATAACTACAAAAACTCAAACATTTAATTTATAAATGTATTTAAAACTTTTCTCTTAATACGTCCTTATCATTTTAATTATACAACTCTAACCATTCATTTAAAAATTTTCTAGCCATTAATTTGGTCAAGATTATAAATCAATTTTGTCTCTAAATAAAGATATTATTCAAATTCAATTTTGATATTAGATAAGATAGGAAGTAATTAAAATATTTTACTCAAATACGAAAATATGATAAATGTTACATAATGTTTATTTATTTTATCATGTATAATTAAATTAAAGATTATATAATAAAACTAATAGTTAAATATGATAACACTGTTCAAAAAAAAGTTACAAATTATAATATTTGAAATACCGTGATATTTTATCTACGTAACATTTATCTTAATCTCTATACATGTTATCTCTTAATATTAATAGAATACTAACATTCATTATATTTTGAATCAAATATTTATGTATAGTGCATAAGACGTTTAGCTAGTTTATATTATAATATGATATCTATAATGATATTTTATATATTACTTAATTTAAAATTTAAAAAAGATTATGGGCATATTTTTAACACAATTAATTCGGCCAGCCCAAAAAAAAGTTCATACTATATGTGTAGAGTCCGTTTATATATTTAGTAGAATGAGAAAGTAAATCTGTTGACTCTTCTTCGGATTATCTATTTATTTGTTTTGTTTATTTTCCATTGCACTTTAATTCTCATTGAAGAAATATCTCAACAATCCCACGTTCCTAAAGTATGATTAGTTTGAGTAACAAAATCCCCTAAAATATCTCTCTTATATATATATATATATATATATATATATATATATATATATATATATATATATATGGGATTGTTCAAACGAAAACTATTTTCGTATAAAGATTACGAGAACCAATCTTAGTCATTGATTAAACTTAATCAGCAGTTAAGATTTTTTGACGGCTCATTAATGACTTATTAATAGACCATTAATGACGCATTAATGAGGGTTATTTCGGGAAAATCAAGTCTCGCAAATTAATGACAGCTCATCCGGACACAATTTACGTTTGAGTAAATATGTAAATTACCAAAATACCCCTATTAATGAGTAATTAATGATGTTAAAAACGTTTGAGTATTTCTATAGTCCTTAAATCAAGAAATTTCTTCTTTCTGCATCTATGTTTGCAATAATGTGGATAAGTATTCCAACCAAATTGATTAAACGAAATATAAACAGTCTAAGTTTGAATATATCTTCGAAACTCTACTAGTTTTGAATAAATAAAAGTCAACACTGCAATATTTTGACATTTATATAGACTACAAATATTGACGATATTATACATATAATTTTCAATCTGAGAAGGTTATTTATGGTAATTATGAACTACGAATATCATCAATAAACAAACTTAAAAACTTTAACTGGTAACTTTTTATCCTTACGAAAGGATTTTTAATTCTTTAACATATACACACACAAAATAAAATGCACAAAACATGTTTTACCTTTAATAATTTGAAAATATTAGTTTTCATGAAGACAAGATATAGCCATATAGGGGTTCGTCTAATAACAACAATATTTAGTCTCATAAGAAACAACGGATTTGTTTAACGCACCATAAGTCTTCTTCAAATCGTGTCAACCCGGAGCCTTGACCCAGCCCAAACACTATAAACCTGAAAAGAAAAGATTCAAACACTATTAGGTAAGCATAAAGATTAATGAATTCACAAACTAATCACTATAAAGCATCTCCAATACCTAGTAATATCTCTTACTTAAGACTCATATGTCTTTATATATATGCTTAGAATAACTTCCGCAATGCACTACACGAATTATAGCCTTTTGCGGCGACATATATCGCCTCTAAAGATCCGGTAAAAGACCAAACATTAGTCATTTTTCGTCGCAATAGTTAAAATTTTCGCCGTAAAAAGGCTTTTGGGACTAATTTTCTGCGGCCGGTCATTTTTTTGCTGCAATAGTTAAAATTGTCGCATCAAAAGAGTTTTTGCAACGACATTTTTTCGCCTCTTAAAATCATTTTTTTTGTAGTGATGATTAGCACACTAATAAGTTATTAATAAATTTCTTGGTGATAAATACACTCCTTATCTTTCCATTAGAAGTGTTTAAGTTATGAAGTATGTTTAACATATCTTCTACCAATCGCTATCTTAGTGTTTAACTAATTCATAAGTTCTAGTTTAATAGTTATCCATAATAACATGGATTTAAACTAACATCATAATATTCTTAGAGGTTACTTGATTAGTTTATTCATAAGCTTTGTGAGTCAAGCTAACGTTTGTTTGTTAGTGTTTGAAAGTTTCAATTTACTTCATTCATAATATGAAACATTAATGAAGTAAACTGATTTAGCAATTAGTTTGTGAAATCGGATAAAGTTATTTTAATCGGTGTTTGAATCAAGATTTGATCTTGATTTGAGCCAAAAGTTTAAAATATTAATAAAAGCATTAATTCGGCACAATTTATAATTTGATTGATTTTTTCATATTATTTTAATTGTGTATTCAAACCTCCTTATGTGTGTGGGAGGGTTCATTAAGAATTATTATTATTGTGAGAATCGCGAAAACCAATCTTAGCCGATCAAATGATAAGTGGAATTCATGGATGAAGAGCGTGGGAGGATTGAGTGTAGCAATGTGTATTTAAGGAATTCATGAGTGGGCAATTCAATTAAAGGAGGGAAAAATGGACGGCTAAGATTGGTTCTCACGATTATCGCAATAAAAACGGTTTTCAACTGAATTTATATATATATATACATCACAGTTTGCTCATAACAACTAGTATTTGAGTAGAAGAAACTTTTACATGTTGAAGATCAAGATTTGAGAAAAGGCTAAGATGTTAATAAGCAATTTCCCTCGTATGGCTGCCAAAGAATATCCCATATTTCATGGATTTGAATATCCTATGTGGAAGTTTAAAGTCATGATATACCTTAAGTCCGTTGATCACAACATGAATGATGTGACTCTCAATGGACATATTGTTCCTAAGATACGTGTAACTACTAATGATAAGTCTCCTAATGAGCGTGTTCTTCTTGGACTAGTGAAGAAAACTTTATAAGGCGAAGTGTATTTTGTCAATGCTCTTTCTAACCCTTTTTGCATACTATGACCGGTGCCAAACTACAAAAGAGACGTGGAACACTCTTAGTGTTACCTACGAGGGTACTAATCTTGTTAAACAGTAGTAGAAAAATCATTTGAGTATATCTTATGAAAACTTCTTTGCTAAAAAGGATAGAATACTCTAAGAGATATTTACAAGATTTCATTGTCTAATCGTGTGGGTGTTCAGAAACATGAAGCAGAGAAATTCTTGGATCTGTTATCAAAGAAATTCAATGAAGTCACTCGTTCTTAAATGGCGAGACGAACTTTACCACTCTATAACCTTTTGTCAATCTATGATTTCTTGCTCAATCATCAATAGACCATGGATTAGGAGAAGTTGTCGCATCAACAACTAAAGGAATCTCTCAAGAGCACTATAACTGCATTGGATTCCTTATTGGGACCAACATGTTGAAATCCAAGGGTGGCTACAAGATGTTAGAATTAGGGATTAGAATAACAAAACTTGAATAATTTCTTGGATTGTGTTAACGTTTAAAACACTTTTTGAAAATTTCCCTCCTAGGCGCGCAACACTAACTAATCCAAGCCAACCCACATTACTGACTAACAGTAATTCGACCTTATGTCTGGGGTATCACGGATTCAAATATGGGATAATCTAAGAAATAGATTTGAATTACAAACTTAATTCAAATCAAAACACAAAATTCCTTTGCCTAGAATTGTGTTGATAGAAACCAAATTCCGCCAAAGTAATGATGCAAAATCATGTTTTATGCATTCTTCAGTGCCAATTTCAGCCCCTTAAACCCCACCAAGGATGATGCCTCTCGGATCCCAATTCCCCATGCCTCGGACCCCTATGTTCCCGATATTAACTAACTTATCCAAGCGTGCAATCGACGCCTCCAAAATTGGATTATAGCTAAATCTAACTTCGGTTAGTCTTACGTTAATCCCGATCATACTAAATGGCTTGATGACACAAAAATCATGAACGCAAGATTGTGAAAACTAGGCTCCCGATTGCTATTGGGTAGTGATCAAGGGTAAAGTGGTCTTAATTTTTACTCCTATTTATACAGAGGAGATTAGGTAAATGGAAACTTATATGCTTGACCATGTATTTAAACATATCTTAAGCCTAATTTCAAGGTTAGAATATGCGGTAGTAAGAAAAGTAATTCTCCAAAAGGTTGGCGATGAAGAAATTGTAAGGGTTAATAACAAATCTCACTAGTTAAAGACTGCTTATGGTAAATATGTGGACTGGTTCTAGCAATGTAGGCTTGAACGACGTATGAGTGTAGAGTAAGAGTTCATGCATGAACTAGCTCGTGGTCAAAAAGAGGTCCATGTAATTCCATAGTGACGTGGGATGACATTGAGTAGTAATAGTCATATCAAACCTAAATTATGTAACTATAATTATAATTATATATATTATTTATAGGGGTTATGAACGGTAACTGCCCAACATAATTTTAATTTGCCTATTGGTAAGGCCTTGGGCAGTAAAGAATAGGTCATGGATTCAATACTTGAACCTTGAATTTTGCTGCAAATATTTTTTCTTATACTCTTTGATGTAACCCTTATTGTAACACATTCACATCATTGCACTGAAATAGATACCAAAGAGTGTAACCACCGATACAATCCTGGACTAGCTATGATAAATAGCATATTAAACTAAAATACTGACTCCGAAGAAAACGGTCCTAAACATGTATCATAAAAAAGATGGTGCTAAACTACTATCTCAAGGAGAACTATCCTCATCAATATAATTTGTAATCACTATTAATGCTCATTAATAGGTGCATTTTGGTCTTTATATATCTTTTCAACCATGAATTGTGTCCGGATGGACCGTTATTAAATAGTGAAACTTGATTTTTACAAAATACCATGCATGAATGCGTCGTTAATGAGCCATTAATGAGCCGTCATTTTTTTGCCATTAATTTAATTTAACTAAGAGCGTACTCGCATTAAGAGCGGTTCTCAAGTAAACCCTCCCTATATGTGTGTGTGTAGATAGGTGAAGTTTATATCAACTAAATTTGTCACACACTACATAATTCACACATCAACAATAAAGATAGAGAACCTAGAACATGGATGTACATCATCATTAAAACCTGAGATGGTGATGTAAACAAATTCAAGTGACGTACAAATCATCTTTAACTTATTAACCACTGAAATACCATATAAACTTAAGAAGATGTGACGTATTTGTACTACAACAACACACAATCTCGTATTAGTAGGGTATTGTGAAGATAAAACGTAGACAACCATACCTTAAAGATAATCGATGATCAGAGACACCACTCCTTTAAAGACCTCTTACACATAAGTTTAGTGACTAGATAAAATATTAGAATTTAGTTGCATTTAATGTGTTATTATTATGGATTCTCTATTGCAGTTCAAATAACTACATTTTTGGATGTTTTCTTTACTCTATTGATTTTCAGGTGCCTTGACTTCAAAGGCATACAAACCAAGAGAGGCATATGTAACTGTCCTCCACTCCCATGAAACCTATGTTTGTGGTGCAATAGCTCTAGCACAAAGCATCCTGCAAACCAACTCAACAAAGGACCTAATCTTGCTTGCTGACGATTCTATATCTCCAAAATCTATTTCTGCACTTAAGGCTGCTGGATGGAAGATCAAGCTTATTCAACGTATACGAAGCCCTCATGCAAGAAAAGGTGCATATAACGAGTATAACTACAGCAAACTTCGAATATGGCAGCTAATCGAGTACGACAAAGTTATTTTCATAGATGCTGATCTCATAGTTTTGAAGAATTTAAACGAGTTCTTCAATTATCCCCAACTCTCAGCTGTAGGTAATGATAAGTATTTGTTCAATTCAGGTCTCATTTTAATCGAACCATCACAGTGCATGTTCAATACTCTAATGGAAAGAATACATACATTAGAGTCCTACAATGGAGGTGACCAAGGGTTTCTTAATGAGGCTTTTACATGGTGGCATCGGTTACATTCCAAGGTAAACCATCTAAAGGTATTTCAAGATACACATAACTTAAAACGTGAAATACCAGATAACTTGTACACAATTCACTATCTGGGATTGAAGCCATGGATGTGTTATAAAGACTATGATTGTAACTGGGATATGTTAGACCGTAGACGTTTTGCTAGTGACTTAGCTCATGAAAAATGGTGGAAGGTTTATGACGCGATGCCTAGTAAGCTCAAGCCGTTTTGTGGGTTGTCGAAAAAAATGGATTCACGGATAAGGAAATGGCGAGGGATAGCGAAGAGTGCAGGTTTTAGAGATAAACATTGGAAGATAAAGGTGAAAGATAGAAGACAGAGATTGAATATGATGTTATAGCAAAGTTTTAATTTGTAAATGGATTAATTAACACTTTACATATATATACATGGATGTACATTGTACAGTAGCTTCGTTCCTAATTCACTATGTCTAGAACGAGTAAAAACTTGACACTAATTGGCATCGCCAACAATATATTGTTGATCACATAAGGAGGGATTAAAATCCTATAATATTGCGTTCAAACATAACTTATTATGTTCTCTCATAAAACATGAGATGTGTCCTTTATTTTAAGTCAAGAATGAGTCCCTTATATATATGGCGGGTAAGGATCCAATAGAAAGAGTCTTAAAATAGAAACGCTAGAAACACTGCATCTTGTTTATAAAATCACTGCATCCAGCTTAAAATTATTGCATCTCGTTTAATAAACATAAAGTACCGTTAAAACTACTACATCTTTATTAAAAGATTTAATAATTTCTCATTTAAAAAATAATTACATCTTATTTAAAAACACTGCATCTAAAACTTAACACATTTCAAGAATTTTATCTATCTGTGAATTCTTAAAATTAATTTATTTTTGCTGCAAATTACATATATACAGCCATAATTGTTGACTTTTATGAATCTCCAACATACATAAATCAAATATTTTCATGAAATTGGAGAGGAACTAAAACATTCGCACGTTCGCTGTGAGATGGTGTTCATCCCTTTGCTATTTGAGAACCGTTTTTATTGCGAAAACTGTAAGTATTAATCTTAGCCGTCCAATTCCCTCTCCTTTAATTGGATTGTCCACCCATGAATTTCTTACTTGCATCTTGCCACACTCAATCACTCAACGCTCTTCATCCATGAATTCCACTTACCAATTGAACGGCTAAGATTGATTCTCACAATTCTCGCAATAATAATGGTTCTCAATCATCCTTATTTTACCAATTACAACCTTTTATTTCATAAATTTTCTAAAAAAACCCCTATAGTTACCAATCACAATATATCTCATATTTTTAATATATCACTTTTCTTATATCAAGGGCGATGATTCAAAATTTAAACTAATTGTAGATTTTAAAGTTTTTAAAATTTTCAAACTTTCCAAATTTCTAGGTGATTAATTTTGGTAAATAATATATGTTTATTATCTAACAATATATATGTAAGTAGTGACATTAAGTTTAGAAACTTTTCAATGTCATTATCTATTAGTTAAAAACGTGTTTATTTTAAAAACAATTAAAAATGTTTAAGACTACCAACGCATGAATTGAAATACTAGCTGCCCATTATTTCATTTTTAAATTACTTTTCAAATATAGATGTTTGTTAATTGGAGGATCGTAACTATTGTAGGCCTTTATATCATAATTGTATAAACATTGTTACACTTCAACATCACCCATGTTGCTCTGATTTTTCTTCATTTTGATAGCTATCAATTATGAAGAATTAATAACTTTCTTCATCATCTTCAAAGAGACTTTTATTAAGACAATCTTTAACTCCTATAAAAAAAATCACGGTTAAAAAAAATTCTATAGAAGACAATTATGTTTAGAGTACATTTTATATTACTATGTATGTTTTACAATTGTATTTTCTATACATGTTAGTACTCTTAAAAACCTAAAATGTTTAAAATTGACTTTAATCATCCCTCGTGTTTATACGCGGGGTATTAAGCTAGTGTGTGTATATATATATATATATATATGTAACGTCCCAATTTTTTTTTTATAATTTCATATATAATCATAAGTCGTTAATTAAACGTTTGGCTCATCATCAATCCACAGCCGGCCCAACATACGGGACTTACGGCACACAAAATACATGTTTGTAAGTACTAGTTCAAAAATCAGAGTTCAATAAAGTTTTGCGGAAACAGCTGTCATGCAGGAGCCTTCCCCTTGTCAGCACGCGACGGTCCTGGAAGAATCAACAACAACGGGTTAAGCATAAAGCTTAGTGAGCACACCACACTCATACATTATATCAGAACGCATATCTACGTATAATGCAACACACATCAATTATGCCACACAGGCGGGGTAGACACAACCTCCGTGTCACATCAACTGCCATAAAGGCGGGGTAGACACAACATCCGTGTCATATCATTTGCCACACAGGCGGGGTAGACACAACCTCCGTGTCATATAAATCACAATATCACATAGAGCACGTATCACAACATAATATAAGAGTTAGTGAAACTTACCTGTTCAACAGCAAAGTAATAGGTCACAGTAATAGTCCAAGTACTCGGGTCTGTTCAGCAGCAAGAACCTACAACACCTCTATCAAATCAATACCGAGCACAAGTCCCTAGATCATTAGGCACACACGCATGCCCTAAGTCCTAAAGTCGGACCACAGGAAAGTCGGATCAACAAAGAGTCGCATGGGGATATACTTAGTGAAAGTCGCATGGAACTCCCCTGGAGCTCATGCGACTGTCGCATGGGATGATGCGAAGGTTGCATGACTCCTCCCACATCAACTGAAAGTCACATGACTCTACCCACATCAACTGAAAGTCGCATGACTCTACCCACATCAACTGAAAGTCGCATGACTCTACCCACATCAACTGAAAGTCGCATGACTCTACCCACATCAACTGAAAGTCGCATGGCATGATGCGAAGGTCGCATGGCCAAAGTGAAAGTCACATGGCACGATGCGAAAGTCGCATGGCCAAAGTGAAATTCGCATGGCACGATGCGAAAGTCGCATGGCCAAAGTGAAAGTTGCATGGCATGATGCGAAGGTCGCATGGCCAAAGTGAAAGTCGCATGGCACCCCCAGGCACTCATGCGACTGTCGCATGGGGGTGCCTTCTTCCCTGTCAGCTCATCATTTGAAAACCCCAGAACCTTGAAACTCCATTTTCAAAATCACAACCTTCTCAAAACTTAACCAATTCACTTTATTTTAGTTTCTAAAGATTCCTAACAACTAAAGAACAACTCCTTATTAAACAACCAAATTAATACTACCATTTGGTGGTCTACAGATGAAGTTCTCTCTAAAAAAATGGGTTTTCATAATCTTCAAGGACAGGGATGAAACTACCCACTTTCCAACCCAAATCTCACCCAAGAACTCAAACTGAAAAAACTATGAGGAATAGGATCCATACCTTGAATTGTTTCCAACAAATTGTATCAAAACTCAACTCCTTGTTCCTCCTTCTTTTCACGATGGAAAAAAACCCACAGAGCACCCTCTCTCTCTCTCTAAGTTTGAAGCTCAATGGAACAGTATAAAAATGCTTGGAAGACTACTGTAACATCCTGAGATTGGGCCTAGTAGACACGTAGGCTTTGGTGAGTTAATATGTGATTAATTAATTGTTTATTAATTAATCAAATGAGTTATATATATATTATTGTGTTAATTTAATATATATGTATGTATGTATACGATGATGTGTGTGCGCATGTGCTTAGTGTTTTAAACCGTGACACCTCATGCTAGCAATTATATACGTGGGTTTAGTGAAGTTTACTTCACTTGGAAGTTTGCATGTGTGTGTGTGTTTTAGTGTGAAAAACCGAGAGAAAGCAAGAAAGAACAGGCGATCGGAATTGGTGATTTCTTGAATTTGTGTGATTCGAGTTATAAGGTTGTTGGATTATTCCATACTTCTCGAAACATGATTCTTGTTAACATGTTATGAATTGTATGGGCATGCTACTGTTTTAATCTTGCTGGGTTTAATATGAACATCATAGGATCATACTTATGAAGTTATCGGATTTGGTGTTCTTGAGGTATAAAGGTGTTTTGATGCAAGCTTGTGTGATTAAACCTGTTTATATGTGTTTGTATGAACTTGTTTATGATATGGATATGTGATGTATGCAAGGTTTTAAATTATCGGATTCTTAAAGCTATGCATATGGCGGATTTTGGTGGTGATGATGGAAAACCGGGTGTTGAATCCGGTACTCTAAGAATCCAGGACTTATGTTGAAATCCGATACTCTTAAACCCGGATGTGTGGAATCCTAGCATGAAATCCGATTGTAGATACCAAGTTGAGATGCAAGTCTGGAAATCCGATGGGTGTATCGGATTCCTTCAAATCCGATACAATGTAACGGATTCCGATGGTGGTTGCGGATTTGGTGCAAATCCGATAGTAGTGTCGGATTTCATATGAAATCCGACAGTTTTGATTTGTTGATTTGCATTGTTTACTGCTATGTGATATATGTTTATACATATGTGAATCATACATGCTTATGTTTAATTAAAGGATATAAATTATGTGTTTGACATATATTTATGAATCATTACTGATTTCAGTTTGTTGTGTTCTCAGGAACAAACAAGGCTCAGTAATATAAGATCACTGAGTGGAGAAACTGAAAGCTTGAGGTGAGTGGACGTTTACTCACAGATGTTATTAGTTGTAACTGGATTGGGTTGCAACTGTTATTGGCTTGACGCATGGATAGATTGTGCACCTGATAATTGATTAACTGTTGATTGTTAATTAATTGTGCGTCAGTGATATGTATACATGGTTATATATATAAGTATATAACCATTTAACTATGTCCACTATAAGCCAAATAAATTCATATTCTCGAATTCGATTAGCCTTGATAATAATATCCGTAATTCAATTTACATTATTTTAAAAATTACATGTGAAAAACGGGTATTACAACTCTCCCCCACTTAGACACGACTTCGACCCCGAAGTCACTACTCGAATAGTCGCGGGTAGAACTTCCTCATCTCCGTCTCCGGTTCCCACGTCCACTCAGACCCCTTTCGATGTTCCCACTGAACCTTAACCATCTCCACTTGCTTATTCCTTAACACCTTGGTTTCTCGGTCTATTATAACCACGGGTCTCTCAACATAGTTCAGATTCTCATCAATCTCTATATCTTCTAATAGCACGAAAGTAGACTCGTCGGCTAGGCACTTCCTCAGATGTGACACATGAAACGTACTGTGAATCCTTGACAGCTCTTCGGGTAACTCCAGACGATATGCTACCCTGCCTATTCGTTCGATCACTTTAAACGGTCCATTGAACCTAGGGTTCAGCTTACCCCGCTTTCTGAATCGTATAATGCCCTTCCATGGCGAGACTTTGAGCAACACGAAGTCCCCAACTTGAAATTCCAAATCTGATCGCCTCTTATCTGCGTAGCTCTTCTGTCGGCTTTGAGTTGCGCGTAACCTCTCCCGAATTTTCTGTATATTCTCCGTCGTCCTTTGCACAACTTCGGTACTTATGCCCAACCTCACCTCAACAAACCGGGGTTCTACACCGCCTTCCGTATAACATCTCATACGGGGGCATCCCGATACTCGCATGGTAACTATTATTATAAGAGAATTCCGCCAATGGAAGATAGGTATCCCAGCTACCACCAAAATCTAGAACACACGCCCTCAACATGTCCTCGAGAGTTTGAATCGTCCTCTCACTCTGACCATCGGTCTGCAGATGGTAGGCGGTACTAAAATGCAACTTTGTACCCAAATCACCGTGGAACTTCTCCCAGAACCTCGAAGTGAACCTCGTATCCCTGTCGGACACCACTAACACCGGCACACCATGCCTAGAGATCACTTCCTTCACATACACACTGGCCAAAGCTACCGACGAGAAGGTCTCGCGAATTGGTATAAAGTGTGCACTCTTAGTAAGCCTATCCACCACCACCCAAATCGTATCGAAATTCCTCGGTGTTCTCGGTAGCTTGGTAATAAAATCCCTCGTAATGTGCTCCCATTTCCATTCCGGAATTTCCAATGGCTGTAGCTTCCCATGAGGTCTTTGGTGCTCGGCTTTGACCCCAAGACAAGTCAAACATCCCTCCACATATTTGGCAACCTCTCGCTTCATCCCGGGCCACCAATAGTCCATTCTTAAGTCTCAATACATCTTCGTCGCCCTAGGATGAATGGAAAATTTTGACTTATGAGCTTCCTCTAGCAACGTTGTCCTGACATTAGCCACTGCTGGTACCCATATCCGTCCATAACGTGTGAATAGATCTCTGCTATCCTTAACAAAATTCTTCACTTGGCCATTGACTCTCTCTTTATTGTGGTTCTCCGCCTTAATTGCTTCAGCCTGCATCGACCGAACCAAGCCAAACAACAAAGTGGTAAGGGTCATTTGTAAACATTTCGCCCCCAGTAACGTACATTCCGACTTACGACTCAAGGCGTCGGCCACAACATTAGCCTTGCCCGAATGATAAAGGATCTCACAATCGTAGTCCTTCACCAGATCTAACCACCTTCGCTGCCGCATATTTAGATTCTTATGGTATGCAAAGTACTTTAAACTCTTGTGGTCGGTATAAATAGTGCATTTAACTCCATAGAGGTAGTGCCTCCAAATTTTCAAAGCGAAGACCACGGCTGCAAGCTCCAGGTCGTGGGTTGGATAGTTGCCCTCGTGGGGTTTAAGTTGTCTCGACGCATACGCTATCACCTTTCCCCGTTGCATCAGAACGCATCCCAACCCACAGTGCGATGCATCACAATAAACTACTAGATCCTCCATTCCCTCAGGTAGGGTTAATACCGGAGCCTCACATAACTTCCTTCGCAAAGTCTCAAAAGCCGTTTGCTGCGCACTCCCCCAACTGAATTTCTCATTCTTTTTGGTCAGCTTTGTTAACAGTGTGGCAATTTTCGAGAAATCCTAGATAAATCGCCTGTAGTATCCTGCCAACCCAAGGAAACTCCGAATCTCGGGTGGCGCTTTTCGGTTGTTCCCATCTTAGCACCGCTTCAATCTTGGCGAGATCTACCTTGATTCCGTCCCGATTTACAAGGTGACCTAGGAATTGAACCTCGCGTAGCCAAAATTCACACTTGGAGAACTTTGCAAACAACTTTTCCCGCTTTAAGGTTTCTAAGATCTCCCGAAGGTGTCGTTCGTGCTCCTCCTGAGTCTTGGAATATATTAAGATGTCGTCGATGAACACAATTACGGATCGGTCCAACATAGGTCGACACACTCGATTCATTAAGTCCATAAAAGCGGCTGGCGCGTTCGTAAGCCCGAAAGGCATTACTACAAACTCGTAGTGCCCGTACCTCGTCCTAAACGCAGTCTTGCTAATGTCTTCATCCCAAACTCTCAACTGGTGGTATCCCGATCGAAGGTCTATCTTAGAAGACCATGACGCTCCCTAGAGTTGGTCGAATAGATCGTCTATTCGGGGTAACGGGTAACGATTCTTGATAGTAAGTTTATGAGCTCTCGGTAATCAATGCAAATCCTAAAGGTTCCGTCTTTCTTCTTTACAAAGAGTATCGGTGCTACCCACGGCGTATAAATCCCTTGTCTAACAGCTCTTGCAGCTGACTCACCAATTCTTTCATCTCCGGTGGTGCAAGGCGATACGGAGCTTTGGCTATCAGAGTGGCGCTAGGAACTAGATCAATCCTGAATTCCACCTGACGCTCCGGTGGCACCCCTGGCAAGTCCTTCGGAAACACTTCTGGGAATTCCCTTACTACTGGTACGTCGCCTACTTCCACTAATTTCTTTTCCTTAGTGTTGTCGATGACGTATGCCAGAAATGCAGAACACCCGTGCCGCAGGTATTTCCTCGCCTTCAAGATGGAGCAGGTAGCTGGTCCACCCCTCTTGCGTTCCCCGACGATCACTACTTCTCCCCCACTTGGAGTCCGAATCCTTACCTCACGTCGATTGCTATCAATGGTACCCCGATTCTGGCTCAACCAATCCATACCGACTATCACGTGGAATTCCCTCATCGCAATAGGTATTAGGTCGATCTTAAATTCTTCTCCTTCTATATGTAGTAGGTTACTTCTATAAACCGTCATTACTGATACAACCCGATCATCCGCAATGTCTACTTCTAAAGGTACTTCTAACTTAACAGGCGCGATTCCAAGGTTATCACAAAAGTTAAAGGACACAAAGGACCTGCTAGCCCCCGAATCAAACAATACAAGTGCAGGTTTCGAGTTAACAAGATAAGTACATGTGACCACATCCAGCTCCGTCTTTGCTTCCTCCACGGTTAGCTGGAAAGCCCGACCCCTACGGTTCGGTCCTTCGGTCCTCTTGCTCTGGTCACCGTCGGCAATCCTTAACGTAGCTGGGGTTGGTGCCTTGACAGGGTTAGCTTTCAAGAGTGGGCAGGCCGACCACACGAAGCATAATCTCGCAGCTGAACCGCAATCCCTGCTTAGATGACCCCTCTTCCCGCACCTGTAACAGCTCGGTGCCCAATCTCCACACGCACCCTGGTGGTGCTTCCCACATTTCCCACACTTAGCAGGTTCTTTCTTTCCCCCTTGCTTTGGCACACTGAATCTCGCCTTCTTGTACCCCATATCAACCTGTTCCATTTTCCTCTTAACCTGCCTCTCTGCCGCTTGCTTTTCTAACTCCAGTTCCCTTACCCTCGCAGCCCCTATCATCTGCTCCAAGGTCTGATACTTGGACTCATCCACAAACTCCCTGATCTCTGTCTTCAACACATCCATGTAGCGAAACATCTTCATTTACTCATCCGCTACGTACTCGGGGCAAAACCTAGCTTTTTCCAAGAACCGCTCATTGAGCTCGGTAATGGTTTCAGTTGTCTGCTTCATCGCCAGGAATTCCCTCTTCACCCTTTCCACTTCTACCCTTGGTTTGAACTTTGTGGTAAACATCGCCTTGAACTCTTCCCATAATGATCCCACTAGTGCTTCACCTTTCTGCATTAGCAATAGGGACCACCAGTCCTTTGCAGCACCGCGAAGCAAATTGCTTGCGAAAAGGACTTTGCAGTCCGCGGGATAGTAACTGGTCCTGAAGGCCCCTTCAACTTCCGCTAGCCACCTGGAGCTAGCTACGGGGTCTGGCTTGCCTTCAAACGTCGGCGGTTGGCAAGCCACAAACTCCCGGTATGTACAACCCCCGGTGGCTCCCTGGGCTCTATTTGCGCCACGGGGTGTCTACCTATTCCCCTGGCATCCAGTGCTTTCGTTACCTCGGTGGCAACCATACCCTCCATTTCCTCAGCCATCTGTTCAAACATGTTCGGTAGGATTTGTTCCAAAGCCTTCCTGATGGCATCTACCAATCCAGCATCCACCGTAGGGGGATCCTCATTCCCCTCCCCAGCGGTAACCACCGGCATCCTTGGTTGACGCCGCGGATCTGTTTCAGCCGTAACACTCGTTGCTTCCCCATCTCGGGGTACGTGAACGCTTCCCCCAGCCAATAAGTTGCGGTTCCTTCTCGTTTCAACCATTCTGGAGTATAGATAACGCACTGTATGTTAGGTAGGCGTTACCGCACATAACTCCCCAACTCACAAACTTTCTTGCATCTAGGCTCACCTACAAGTAGCCTTATGTGCACTAAAGCAACCCTAGCTAAGCACATAACATCAAACAAGTAACCCCTCGCCCAATTCACAAGACATTTAATGATTCCGTCAAGTTCTAATGTGTATCATGGGTTCGTAATAATACAGGCCTTCATACTATTACCAACACACTATACATATCAGATCTTAGCTTCACCACTCAATCTCCTGATTCACGGGTTTAGGTCATGTATAGCATCATGTAATAGGCATCACGTATAGGTCGTCACTTCTTATATTGGTGGAATGTAGTGTAAGTATAGTGCTATGCATAACCCTAGCCATACAGGTAGTCGAATCCTTGAAGCTACCCTACCACAACATCAAACGAGAACATGCAATAAGGCCAACTCAAGTTTTCTAAACCTATTTGTCTAGTTTCATGCAAGGCATAGTATATTCCCAGTACACTAAGCACCGACATCACAATATCATCAATATCTGAACAACATTTACAATTCAGTAATCACAGTTCAACAATAATATCAGCAGTAAGTGCCCACCAGGACCTCCGGCTCCAGCTGACAGCGCGTTTTGAGAATAAGTTAAGAAAATCGTCAAAAATCTAGTACTGAACCAGGGTTTAAGTCCAAACACACCACTTGCGTGCTCGAATCCCTTAAACCGAGGCTCTGATACCAAGTTGTAACGTCCCAGATTTTTTTTTATAATTTCATATATAATCATAAGCCATTAATTAAACGTTTGGTTCATCATTAATCCACAGCCGGCCCAACATACGGGACTTACGGCACACAAAATACATGTTTGTAAGTACTAGTTCAAAAATCAGAGTTCAATAAAGTTTTGCGGAAACAGCTATCATGCAGGAGCCTTCCCCTTGTCATCACGCGACGGTCCTGGAAGAATCAACAACAACGGGTTAAGCATAAAGCTTAGTGAGCACACCACACTCATACATTATATCAGAACGCATATCTACGTATAATGCACCACACATCAATTATGCCACACAGGCGGGGTAGACACAACCTCCGTGTCACATCAACTGCCATAAAGGCGGGGTAGACACAACATCCGTGTCATATCATTTGCCACACAGGCGGGGTAGACACAACCTCCATGTCATATAAATCACAATATCACATAGAGCACGTATCACAACATAATATAAGAGTTAGTGAAACTTACCTGTTCAACAGCAAAGTAATAGGTCATAGTAATAGTCCAAGTACTCGGGTCTGTTCAGCAGCAAGAACCTACAACACCTCTATCAAATCAATAGCGAGCACAAGTCCCTAGATCATAAGGCACACACGCATGCCCTAAGTCCTAAAGTCGGACCACAGGAAAGTCGGATCAACAAAGAGTCGCATGGGGATATACTTAGTGAAAGTCGCATGGAACTCCCCTGGAGCTCATGCGACTGTCACATGGGATGATGCGAAGGTTGCATGACTCCTCCCACATCAACTGAAAGTCACATGACTCTACCCACATCAACTGAAAGTCGCATGACTCTACCCACATCAACTGAAAGTCGCATGACTCTACACACATCAACTGAAAGTCGCATGACTCTACCCACATCAACTGAAAGTCGCATGGCATGATGCGAAGGTCGCATGGCCAAAGTGAAAGTCGCATGGCCACCCCAGGCACTCATGCGACTGTCGCATGGGGGTGCCTTCTTCCCTGTCAGCTCATCATTTGAAAACCCCAGAACCTTGAAACTCCATTTTCAAAATCACAACCTTCTCAAAACTTAACCAATTCACTTTATTTTAGTTTCTAAAGATTCCTAACAACTAAAGAACAACTCCTTATTAAACAACCAAATTAATACTACCATTTGGTGGTCTACAGATGAAGTTCTCTCTAAAAAAATGGATTTTCATAATCTTCAAGGACAAGGATGAAACTACCCACTTTCCAACCCAAATCTCACCCAAGAACTCAAACTGAAAAAACTATGAGGAATAGGATCCATACCTTGAATTGTTTCCAACAAATTGTATCAAAACTCAACTCCTTGTTCCTCCTTCTTTTCATGATGGAAAAAAACCCACAGAGCACCCTCTCTCTCTCTCTCTCTCTCTCTCTAAGTTTGAAGCTCAATGGAACAGTATAAAAATGCTTGGGAGACTACTGTAACATCCTGAGATTGGGCCTAGTAGACACGTAGGCTTTGGTGAGTTAATATGTGATTAATTAATTGTTTATTAATTAATCAAATGAGTTATATATATATTATTGTGTTAATTTAATATATATGTATGTATGTATACGGTGATGTGTGTGCGCATGTGCTTAGTGTTTTAAACCGTGACACCTCATGCTAGCAATTATATACGTGGGTTTAATGAAGTTTACTTCACTTGGAAGTTTGCATGTGTGTGTGTGTGTGTTTTAGTGTGAAAAACCGAGAGAAAGCAAGAAAGAACAGGCGATCGGAATTGGTGATTTCTTGAATTTGTGTGATTCGAGTTATAAGGTTGTTGGATTATTCCATACTTCTCGAAACATGATTCTTGTTAACATGTTATGAATTGTATGGGCATGCTACTGTTTTAATCTTGCTGGGTTTAATATGAACATCATAGGATCATACTTATGAAGTTATCGGATTTGGTGTTCTTGAGGTATAAAGGTGTTTTGATGCAAGCTTGTGTGATTAAACCTGTTTATATGTGTTTGTATGAACTTGTTTATGATATGGATATGTGATGTATGCAAGGTTTTAAATTATCGGATTCTTGAAGCTATGCATATGGCGGATTTTGGTGGTGATGATGGAAAACCGGGTGTTGAATCCGGTACTCTAAGAATCCGGGACTTATGTTGAAATCCGATACTCTTAAACCCGGATGTGTGGAATCCTAGCATGAAATCCGATTGTAGATACCAAGTTGAGATGCAAGTCTGGAAATCCGATGGGTGTATCGGATTCCTTCAAATCCGATACAATGTAACGGATTCCGATGGTGGTTGCGGATTTGGTGCAAATCCGATAGTAGTGTCGGATTTCATATGAAATCCGACAGTTTTGATTTGTTGATTTGCATTGTTTACTGCTATGTGATATATGTTTATACATATGTGAATCATACATGCTTATGTTTAATTAAAGGATATAAATTATGTGTTTGACATATATTTATGAATCATTACTGATTTCAGTTTGTTGTGTTCTCAGGAACAAACAAGGCTCAGTAATATAAGATCACTGAGTGGAGAAACTGAAAGCTTGAGGTGAGTGGACGTTTACTCACAGATGTTATTAGTTGTAACTGGATTGGGTTGCAACTGTTATTGGCTTGACGCATGGATAGATTGTGCATCTGATAATTGATTAACTGTTGATTGTTAATTAATTGTGCGTCAGTGATATGTATACATGAGGTTGGGAAGTCAGCTTCGGCTGGGCATATGGGCTGGGTTTGTTTGCTATCAGCTAATCAGTATTGGGATCTTTTGATGCATTTGTTGTAACTTAAGGTAATACTGTGTGAGAATAGCAAATGAACTATCGGTAAACCTTTGCTTTGGCCGGCATTGGTTGTAGGTTCCTTCAGAACCGCCGGTCTTCCTGGGGCACGATTATCTGTTATGTGTTGTTGATATTGATGCGGTTATTTGTTGATATATTTGTTGTGGTTTTACTCCATTCACTTAGCTTTGTGCTAATCCCCCACCTCTCACAATTTTTACAGGTTTTGGTAAGTCAGCGGCTCGGCTGAGAGTGGTTAGCTTGGGGAGTAATCACCTAGGACTCTGATATATTATTTTGTGGCGAGTCGTGTTTTGTAATATTGATATTTAAACAGTTGTGATTGTTCAGTTGTAAACACTTTGGTTATTTAATTCGTTTACGCAATGATTATCAATATGAAAGTTTTTAAGTTAAAAATACGGTGTTACAGCTACGCCCTAATGTAATATATATACTTGTTTTCTTGGGCCAAGCCCATCAAATCCCTCCCCTTATGACATTAAAGCCTAAGCCCACTTCCATACTTGCTAGAATACCCATGAGAGCCCAAGATTAACTAGGTGCATAAGCATATATATATATATATATATATATATATATATATATATATATATATATATAAGTATATAACCATTTAACTATGTCCACTATAAGCCAAATAAATTCATATTCTCGAATTCGATTAGCCTCGATAATAATATCCGTAATTCAATTTACATTATTTTAAAAATTACATGTGAAAAACGGTATTACAATATATATATATATATATATATATATATATGAGGGTTCAAACGAGAACTATTTTCGTACGAGAACTGCGAGAACCAATCTTGGTCATTCAAGTGGTAAGTGAAATTCATGGATAAAGAGCGTGGAGGGATTGAGTATGGCAAGACGCATGTAAGAAATTCATGGGTGAGCAATCCAATTGAAGAAGGGAGAATTGGACGGCTAAGATTGGTTTTTACAGTTCTCGTTTGAACTTTTCCATATATATATATATATATATATATATATATCGAATTATGCAGATGGATCCATTAAGTTGTTTCTTTCGCTTGATAATATATTATATTTAAAGAAAAGATAAGTTGACTTATATTGTTCTCCATTTTGGCGCTTTTGGAGGTAAATTTACTTTTTAGGATCTCAAAACCTTACATTTATAAAAGCATATATATACACCATCTTTTGTGTTTGTAATATTGTATGTATACTATACATTGTGACTAAATATAAGTTTGGAATGATATCATCATATCCTCTTTTCTTGGTTTTCATTGCAAGCAATGTAGCATTTTTGTCATGTAAAGGAGGAATTACTAGCTCTTTTATTAGAAAAGAAGAAAAAAGTATAGACATGCCTCTTAATAGTGATGTCTTCCTTGTTCCTCCTGGTCATAATACTCCTCAACAGGTATGTTTTATAAACCATTTCATTCTTGAAATTAGCTAACATGTGAGCGGAGCCAGACACTTATCAAGCTGGATTCGTTTAGGTTTATTTAAGCTCGATTTTGGCTCGTTTAAAGCTCGTGATGTTGAGCTTAAGCTCAGCTCGTTTAAGATTTATGAAGCTCATTTGAGCTAGGCTCGTATTATTTTGATATTTTTATTAAAATGATATACATAAATATTAAAAATTAAACATATATAATATAGGTTATACTATATATTGAGATCGTTTAGGCTCGCGGGATTAAACGAGCCCACTTTTTAGAGCTCGAGCTCGGCTCATTTATTAGATGAGTTTTAATTTAGGCTCGGACATGAGCTTTTGTTAAGGCTTGGCTTGTTTCGAGCTTTTAATGATCTGAGCTCAGATAGCTCACGGATAACTCAACTCGTTTATATCCTAGCTAGCCGGTCCTAACATTTTTAAGTTGGGGCCCGGGGGACCCCTGAAATGTAAAGTAGAAGTTATTGATACATATAAAAAAAGTTAGACCTATTTATCTTGAAAGGAAAATAATGAAAGATTCAACTAAAGGGCAAAAACATTTTCTAATAAATGGTGTAATGAAAAATAAATGTACCTTTCTTTGAGCACAAGTACCCAACCATTAAATCATAATTTCAAAGTATACATACAAATTTAAAAATACTTTTTAAGAATCACATATTCCAACATAAAAAAGATCTTCAAAAGTATGGCTGTAAATGATCTAAACGTTCATAAATCGTTCGTGAAATTGTTCGGTGAGATGTTCGTTTGTTTAACAAACGAACGAACACGAACAAAGCTATTGTTTGTTCATTTATGTTCGTGAACGTTCGGTTATCCGTTCGTTTATGTTCGTTTATATTATATATATATATATATAATATTTGTGTGTTATATATAGTGTTCATTTGTGTTTAATAATGTTGGATTTGTATTATAGTGTGTGTTCCTTCGTTTACATTTGTTTATCATTTAGATGAAAAAACAAAAATGTACATGAAGTAACCATTCTTTTAAACAATCGAACACAAATGCTCGTTCGTTTATCGTTCGTGTTTGTTTTTATTAGGAAGTTAAACGAACATGAACACAGAAATCCGTTCGTTTATCCATTCATGTACGTTTATTTATTCGGCTAAAGTTAAATGAACGAACACGAACAAGCCCCGTTCGTATTCGTTTGGTTCGTTTACGGTCCTGTTGAAAAGTACCATATAGATTTTGTGATGTTCATATACACTTTAACTTGACCATAGCTTTCCTTCTCTCTCTCTCTCTCTCATTGCTTCTTAAGAATCAAAAGTGTATAGACAAAACAAAGACTCAAAAATAGTCCTTATGGTTATGTTGATTCATCAAAGATGAGAAAGGATAATGGTCCGAGACAAAAAGATTTGGGGACATGTTTGTGTTGTCTTTGTGTTCATCATATCGCCTTCGGCGCTTGAAGAGAGCAAACGTGGTAGCGGAGAAGAGGCAAATAGGTGGTTCAAGAGGAATTAGGTGGGGATAGTTACGACAATGGTTGCTTCGACGAACAGGAGACCTATTTTCGTAGTGTTTGTCGGTAAATTTTGATCTAGTTTTTGGGAATATAGAGATAGTTTCCACAAACAAGTATAAGCAATGTTTAAGTTTCCAAAGCGACATTCAAGTGTCCATCGTTTCCATGTTTTTGGGTTTTATTTTACTGAGCTGAAAGGGAGTTCACGGAACGGAGCGGGGTAGGTAGTGAGAAATTTGAGAATAACATGTACAAGGCAGGTACCCTCTTTAACTACCCGAAATCGAACGGTGCGGGGCGGACATCGAACTGAACTGAAGAGGGGTTGGTCCCGCGGTTTGGTTGACGATTACCAATGTTTTGATGTACACAAAGAAAACTAGAAAATGAAATTATTTTGTGGTAAAATAAACCAATTAACACTAAAAAGGTTACTAGAAAATGAAATTAAAAGTGTGGAGGATTGGAGTCGCTACTCATCGACAAGTTATGAGTATCTCCTTATTGGAGTTGTCGATCATCAATGTGGTATCGCAATGACTCGATCAAGGTTTTCAAAGAAAGGGAATAACAAAATTAATGGATGTAGGGTTGAACGAAGAAACCACGCCATGCGATTGAGATTTTCTTATGATTTTTACTATAAAATATTAATAAATATATTTTTCTTAATAAACTATATATATACACACGAGGCATGGCAGATAACCGTGACCTGTGAAATATTAATAAATATATTTTTCATACGGGTCACTTCGATTAATTTTTTTAACATCCCCTAGCCGAAAGTGGGTTTTATTTCTATTATTAGACCAGTACCATTTGTATGTATGTGCTATATAACATGTAGAAAATTTTCAGCCCTCGCTCTATGTGCCTTGGGCAGTTGCCCTGCTTGCCCAACGCCAGCCCTGTAAATTGAGCTATCATGCCATTATTAGTTTTTATAATTTTGCAAGAATATCATCCATCTCAAGATGTCTAGCAGCAAGGGCGGACCCAAGGCCATGAGAATGGTGGCACGGGACACCATCTAATTTTGTCCACGTAGTGTAAATTTCGATCTCGCGTAGTATAAATTTTGATTTTTTCGAAATGGTGCTACCATCCATTTCAAATCCTGGGTCCGCTTCTGTCTAGCAGATAGGCAGCTTGCAAAGTATTAACAGGATCAAGGTTCAGTCATTTATAAGTAAACATCTTGAATATATTCTCTAGTAATTATGTGATTTTCTAATCTTAATACAAGGTTCATATAACGCAAGGAGATCATATTGGAAAATCAGTGATTGTGTCATGGGTAACTGAAAAAGAACCTGGTTCAACCACTGTGCTTTACTGGAGTCATAATAGCAGCCACAAACAAGAAGCCAATGGAAAATTTAGTACCTACAAGTACTACAACTACACTTCTGGTTATATCCATCACTGCACCATTCATAACCTAAAGGTTAAATTTTATTATTGCTTTCACTGCATTTTTATTCAAGACGACTCTATCACTCTGTTCTCTAATTTTTTTAGCGAAAAAAAGAAAAAGATTTAAAAAGAAAATCAGAAAAGTTGTGTTCTCTAGTTTCATTTAAAAAATGAGAGGATTTAAAACCAAAGGATTTCCTTTCGGTTTCTTTCTTTTTCTCTCCTTTTAAACTCGAGAACAGACCGTAAATATTCATATTTCTAAATTAATTTGAAGTGTTGTTTGTTCTTGAAGTATGATACTAAATACTACTACAAGATTGGGGTTGGAAAAACAACAAGGATCTTTTGGTTTATGGTTCCTCCAAAGATTGGCCCAAATGTCCCCTACACCTTTGGAATCATAGGTAAACTCTTATAGTAACAAACTAGTTAAAAGAACCGCGTTCTGGCGTGGTAGTTTCAATGACCCGTGTATTTACGTGTAGCTTGTAAAATTTTTTTAATATCTAACTGTAACACCGTGCTTTTGAGAACCAAATTTTTCTTTTTAAAATACTAATTAAGTTTTCAAACCGCGTGGGTTTGACTGTAAATAGAATATTTAAACCTGTCTTATAATTTAAAAATGCAGCGGAATTAAAAACACATGGCAAACTGTATAAACAGTCAAAACGTTGCCACATACGACATTTGGTGTTACGGACACATAACCGGCCGACCATTATCTTTAAACAAACTTAAACATATTATAACAGAGTTAAACAAAATCCAGTGTTCCTCCTAAAAACATGCAACTACCCGCAGGCACCCGAGCTCACAGCCTAAGGAACACCTGCACATGTGGAGAGTAGTATCTGTTAGCTATAATAGCTAGTGAGTACACGATAGCATGCAATCAATATAAACATACCACATATCATCAATCATGCTCAAATAGTTCTATCCTAGCATCTCGCGATGAGCTGGCGTAGTCAGGAGGTAGCATATCTTGCAGGGTAGCGAACCCGGCTCAATGCACCAAACTGGGGTACCAGACACATCAACCGCTCCGGTGGGGGAGCTGTTAAGCGTCCACCGTTGCGTTTTGGAATCAACCGATTCCTCTGTTGTACAGCCGCAGCTATACCCGAAAAGGACAGCTTTGTCCGGGGCAAACCTTGCCCAACAGGTAGGACAGCTTTGTCCGGGCAAACCTTGCCCAACAGGTAGGACAGCTTTGTCCGGGCAAACCTTGCCCAATCACAAACACATAATCTGATTCAACCGAATCATCAATCAATCCATAATCATGTCCACATAACATACACCTAAACAGATGCATATTATTTATACCAATCAAATATCTAGCATCATCATGTCATTCATTCTTTACCTCATTGCGCGCACGCAATAATGTATATATATCTATCATCATAACATACACCTAATCAAGTGCATACTATTATGTATATCAATAAGTTAAGTCTAGCATCATCATGCTTTACAATCTACACTTAAACAAGTGCGTATCATACTGTGTCAACATGTTAAGTCTAGCATCGTCATGCTTTACAAACTACACTTAATCAAGTGCGTATAATATCCTGATAATCATTTATCATACATACTACAAGGTATACAACCTTTCAACAACATATTCAAACGCTTAATCAATTGCTTACAAGTCCGGGTATTCAATTCAATTCATTGTTAATATATGTTATAGATATATTAATCGTTATGTTATCAGGCACTCACCTGTTAGGATAGAATAATCAAAGACCTTGCTTTGGCGCTCACGGATTGCCAATTCAACCTATAATACCAAGACTTACGCATTAATCATTTGAACACGCGAGGAACGTCTAGGATACTTGAAACAATACCCTAATGGTGTTTTTAAACCATTTATTAACTAACTATAACAGTCCAAGCAACAACACACGAACACGTAGCACAAAACAGCAAAGAAAGCTGTGTACAGGGGTGTTGCGCCGCAACCAGCCTGCAGAGGCTGTAGCAGCTGTTGTTTTATGCACAGCAAGCCCATTTTGGCTCATTTCAACTCCAAATCAATTTTAGTAAAATTCTAGTGTTTCATAGGACCATTTGACACTTGTGGAAGCTTTCTAACATCAAAAACTCCTATCCAATTAATTCATACGAAAATCCCATTTAAATGGACAAAGACGTGCACATAATGGCCAAAACTTGATGTAGACCAATTCCAACACTTGCAACACACCATATACACCTAATATGATGTATTGAAAGTGTTGCAACTGACCAAAACCTTTAAACTCATTGTTTGGTATCATTTTCCAATTTCTTGCCTATTTAAGGCCTATTTTTCACTATTTTAGCCAATTCAAGCAAAACAACCATTCCAATTCAAAACCAATGTTCTAATCAATTCATACAAGTCATATGAACCTATTAGAACCTTAAAAATCAGTTCTTGATGTGTAAAAACAGATTTTGGCCATTTTGACCCATTTAGGCTAAATATTGGATTTGTGCAAAAACACCACTTCTAATGCACCAATTGAGTTCTAATCAATCCTAACAAGTTATAGGATCATTTAGAACACTAAATTTCAGTTCTTGAAGGTCAAAATCAGTTTGACCCGTATTTGACCAATTTTGACCCATTTGAGCCAAAATTCAAAACTCATCAAGAACATTACTTTAATTCATGGAATTGATTCCTATACACTTATAAATGATATTAGAACCTATTTCAATCATAAAATTCAGTTCTTGATTGCTAAATCAAAGAACCCACTTGAAACCTAAAATTTCAAGTCTTGAAAGATCAAAACCAAGAACAAGGATGAATTGGAACTTACAATGACCAAAGGATGATTAGAAACAACTTGTAGAACTATTTTGATCCTTATTTAGCTGCTGGAACAAAGCTTTATAAGTTTTCTTTCAAAAACCCAATTTCAAGAATATGAAGAACATGAGATGGAGACATGGAAGATGAAGCTTACAAGGAAGAAAGTGATGATCTAGGGCAGAATCAATCCTCAATTTGTAGTAGAAATCAAAGCTTGAATGATTCACTTAAGTCTTCTTCTTCAATTTCTTGCAAGAACAGAGAGTTTGTTTGAGGTGTGTGTGTGTGTATGTACGTGAAAATGTATGTGTTTGTGTATTCAAAAAGGGCTGGACCGACTTGTGGGTATTATTATCCACAAGTGGGTATTTTGTTCCCCTTTTCAACTTACAACTCATCTCCCGTTTAACCGTTTCAATTAATGAGGATATTTTTGAAATCCTCGTTTGAAACCGTTCGATATTTTATAACCTTTATCTATTTTTATTAACATTATTAATAACCCATTTATTTATTATTTTCATATTTTATATCATTTTCTAAAATATATATTTTATTTAATTCAATTAAATAATTGACGTATCACGATCGCACATGTTTAGGCCCGTTTTGAGGATGTTACAATAACATATAATAAAGAATAAATAAAAATATATAAAGCAAATTTGTATAAGTAAACCAATTATGAATTGTTCAAAATCATTGAAATTCTTTCATTCTTCTCTCTCAAATTGCTTGAGAAACTCTCTAGATAATTCTAAGTAAACCAATGGTAAGTGGTTATGCATTTATATGTTAAATTTACACTTTCAGTCTCAACTTTAATTATTCTCACTTTGGTTACAAAACTACTATGGAACTAACCTAAATAACATATACAAGGATTCAAGTAATGGTATTTTAAGCACTAAGGTCTCGTTTGTTTCGTAGAATTTGAAAGAATGGAATGAAATTGAAATCAAATGTCATGCTGGATTGCATTTGGTAAACTTGTTTTTGAATGAAATCTCATCATTTGTAAATGAAATATTTACATTCCCTCAAGTAATGGAAAGTTTATTCCATAAGGTAGGATCAATTTCATTCTTTCAAATTCTATGAAATAAACTGGATTTAAGTTATATCTTAGATTATTAATGCTTCTTAATTTCAAAATCTTAAAAAGTATTGTAAAATATAAATTAACCATAATTTCTCATTTTATAACATAAAACCCGATATAAATCCTAATGTATACATAAATCACCTTAGTAGCATAGGGTAATGTATGAATATGTCAACGAAAGAGATAACTGATTTAGGGATTCATAGCATCAACTATCTCATAAAAAAGAATTATACCTTACTAATTGGTTGTAAATAGATGTTCTCGTATACCTTAAATAAAAAAATACCTCATTGAAAGGGATTTCTAATTTACCGATTCATAAACATAAAAATTAACCATAAATATGTTTACTAGTTTAAAGTTTTTTAAAGAAGACAAGCAAGTAAATACCTATTTAGAAAACATTATGTTTTATTATGTTTTGATTTACACAAGACTCACCTTCTTCAACGCTTATTAAATAGACTTTTTTTTACTAATTAAAAATTAAAACAATATTATTTTTGGCTTTTGTGCCGGGGTAAAAATTATATCAAAATATAAATAAAATGAGACAATCATAAATATATAATTATATTTATATCAATCATAAAACATTAAAAGTTATAAACATATACAATATCATTCATAAAGTTGTATTCAATATAGTCCATATAAAAAACATAGTCCTAAAATTCAGTATACAATCACATGTGATTTGTAAAAGTATCACATGTGAATTACAAAAAAATTACGAAAATACCACTCCGCCCAAAAATTTAAAATGCAATCAGGACCATTGATGTTGTTGATCCAAGGGCTAAAATTAGTCCCTCATGACTATGAATTAAATATGGACTATATTGAATATTTGACATCATTCATAATCAATTACAAATTTGATATTTATGTGGATGGAAGTCAGATTTAGAAAATAAAGACGTAACAAGTTAGTACTTTTCACACGAAATCGGAAATCTCAATCGACGGAAAATTAAGAATTTTTATTGGTTGAATTAGAGATAATTAAGGAAAAAGGAATTTGAAATCTTTATGTTTTTATTTAGGGTAAGATTCATATTCTCTTATTTAAATAAACATATATATTTATTTATACTACTATATAAATTATTTAACATTCACTATCCTCGTTAACTTTAAGAGTTTTTAAAATGTACCGAAGACAACATTTTGACTTTGCACTCTATTTAAATTAATTTTATTTACTCAATCTTTAACCATGTTACTCTCTCTCCTAATTTACTTTAATTTTTTATTCATTTAAAATATACTCCTCACTAACACATTCTTTCATACAAACACATTTATCTATCTACATCAGCACAATTTCCAAAACCTTACTAAACTATATCTCCTTATTTCATAAATACAAATCTTTTTTCTAATTTTAATGTCTTTGAGAATTTATTTTAAAATTAATAAAATAATTGATGCAAATAAAAGAAAAAATTGAAAAAAACGGGCATGTTGTAGAAAACTTTTTCGTGACAATAAATCTTGCGAATAATATATTATTAAATTCTTGAAATCGACATGTTGTAAAACAAAACTATTCGCCGCCGTAGCATTACGCGATTACGATACTAGTTTATAACAAATTCATATTATCTTTAATTACATGAATGAATTTATGTGCAGGGGACCTTGGTCAAACATATGATTCAAATCGCACTCTAACCAATTATGAAATGAACAAAGTGAAGGGTCAAACTGTATTGTTTCTTGGAGATCTTTCATATGCAGATGAGTATCCATTTCATGATAATGTAAGGTGGGATACTTGGGCAAGGTTTGTTGAAAGGAGTGCAGCTTATCAACCTTGGATTTGGACTGCTGGAAATCATGAGCTTGATTATGAACCTAAGATTGTACACTTCTAACTTACCCATCTCATCTGATTTTCATTTACATGAATTTATTGTTGAGTAATGTCGAACATCGAACAAAAAGTAGCTTTTTAATGTGCGTAATAAAAGTCTTGGGCTACTCTGCTCGTGGCCAATTGGTTTTGAGTTGGAACCCCACAAACTTACTTGGTATTAGAGCAGGGTTCACCCGTGGTTGGTTAAAGGTCACATGGACTCCACATAACCCATAAATATTCACGTGTTAGACGCGGGAAAAAAAGAGCCCTACACGTGAAGGGGTGTGTTGGGTAATGTTTCAAATCGGACAAAAAATAACTTTGTAATGTGCTTAATAAAGGTGTTGGGCTAGTCACTCATAGCCAATTGGTTTTGAGTTTGAACCCCATAAACTTACATTTATATGCTCGCTCGAGAATATATTGTATACATGTAGATCACAGATGGATCATTTTCAGACAAGAACAGAAAAAGTATAATTGAGGAATGATGTATTGGATGCAGGGGGAAACAAAACCTTTTAAACCTTATCTCAATCGATACCATGTCCCGTTTAAAGCATCAAAGAGCACAAATCCCCTTTGGTATTCGATCAGACGAGCTTCGGCGCACATAATTGTCTTGTCTTCTTATTCAGCATATGGTAATAATTGCATTCCGAGTTTCCTGATATATATATATATATATATATATATATATATATATATATATATATATATATAAGTTATTCGTATTTTATATAACTTGTGCGCTGGTCGATCATATCAGATATAGCAATCGATGAGTTAAGATCCTTTCATATTGTAGTCAAACATGACACGTCATGTTTTCTCACAAACATGACACGTCATGTTCTCTCACAAACATGAGAGTGAGACCCTTATTTTAAGTCAAGAATTGACCCTTTGTAGGCCTCACTCCTATATTTATGAAAAAACATCATAGATCATGTTTGACCAAATATGAGAGGATCCTAACCCAGCAATCAGTATATGTTATATAGCTTAAATTGTGTTTAATGTCAACTTGGAATTAATGTACATAGGAAAATCAACACCTCAATACAAATGGCTAATTAAAGAGTTGAGGAAGGTTAACAGGAGTGAAACACCATGGTTGATTATTCTTATGCATTCCCCTTGGTACAACAGCAACATTGATCATTATATGGAAGGAGAGTCCATGAGAGTTGTATTTGAACACTTTTTTGTGCAATCTAAAGTTGATCTTGTCTTGGCTGGCCATGTTCATGCTTATGAGCGCTCGGTAAGCTACAATATTTTATGAAACTAGCTACGATCGGGGCTAATTAATTGATAATCTCAAGCCAAGCCATAAGTTACTTGATAAACTTTTATTTTTAGGGCTTAGGAGGGATTATGTTTTTAATAAACCCCTCAAGATTTTAAACCCCGAACAAGGCTAGAGGGTTGGAGATTATGAAAACTAAAATCACAAGCCCCTATAATCCCCCGTAAACCCGTTATCGAACACACCTGCCCATAGTATAAGATTAATTTCAGTTAACACTTCCCTAAATTCTTCATCTTTGTCTCAAATGATAATCTCAAATAGGGAAGAACACATTACATAACACTCCTATCAAGAAATAGCAGTATATATATACATATAGGAAAAAGTTCAAACAACTGTTTTTCATACAAGAACCGCAAGAACCAATCTTTGCCATCCAATTCCCCCTCTAATTGGATTGCTCACCCATGAATTCCTTACATGCACCATGCCACACTTAATCCCCCCACGCTCTTCATCCATGAATTCCATTATCAAAAATGAACAGCTAAGATTGGTTCTCGCAGTTCTCGTACGAAAAACAGTTCTCATTTGAACCCTTTCCTATATATATATATATATATACACACACACACACTCATTCAAAGCTCTATTACTGTACAGGTTCGTATATCTAACATTGCTAACTATAGCATCGAAAATCCAAAGTGCACACCCGTGCATGACCAATCTGCACCAGTTTACATAACGATTGGTGATGGAGGAAACATTCAAGGACTGTCAAGCAAGTAAGAGTAATTAATTAATTAATTAAATGTTAATTTTGTAATTTCTCCTCTGATGCATGTCTGTCCAGGTTTGTAGAGCCACAACCAGCTTATTCGGCATTCAGAGAAGCAAGTTTTGGTCATGCTACATTGGAGATTATTAACAAGACGCATGCGTTTTATGCTTGGCATCGAAACCATGACGACGGGTATTCTTCGGTCCAAGCTGATTCCTTGTGGCTTTATAATAGACATTGGTACCCAATGAATGATTCAACAACCAGTTCTTATAATTGAACACACCAGATTCATTTGCTACCTAGCTTCTTAATTTTACAGATTTATAAAATGTCCCTAATGTGCAGATTGGCATAGTTCCTATAGTTTAAGTCGTTTCTTGTTGTACGAGGATGTATTATGTACTTTTCTGATAAATTAAGTATTTTACTCTTTGAAAAAACATATATATATATATATATATATATAGTAAATATGCCGGTGAGAAATAAATGAGAATACAGATGCTAAGCATGAACGGAGTGGATGTATTGTGTGTGTGGGGTGGGATGACCACTTGAGGGATGTGGGGTGGTACTGCTCTATGAGAGTGCAAGGAGTGGAAGGGGGGTGGGGTGTGTGGTGGGGTGACCACTTGGGTGGTAGATGTGGTGCCACACCTTGAAGGTGTGGTGGAAGGGAGTATGTGGTATCTACCACATACAAAAAGCAGTGTGGTTGATGAATGGTGGGCCCAAATTAGTTTATCACTTTTTTCTTTTTTCCTTTTTTAATTTTTGATTGGTTAGTAAGTATGTGAGTGGATCCTAGAATTTGATGTGGTAGAGAGTGACCATTACGAAACTGAGTGATGGACTGAGTGGTATTAATAAAAAGCTGATGTGGCGATGTGGTGGGTGTGGTAGAGTGTTACCACACCTTGCACTCTGAAGGTGTGATGAAGTGAAGTGTGGTGTGGTGTTTACCACGTGTGAAGAGGGTGTGTGGTGAGGGGAGGTGGACCCAATTGGTTTTTTATTTTATTTTTAAAATTTTGATTGGTTAGTTGGGTAATATATGGTTCTCATGTGTGGTGGGAACCGCGGAGTGACCACAATGTGGCTAAGTGGTGGGTCAAATGGTACCAAAAAAAAACTGATGTGACGGTGTAATAGAGATGGTTGTGTGTGTCCACTCCTTGTACTCTAATTTTTGGATCTTCACGTAATTATCATGTACGTAGTTGCAAGCTAGCCAAAGTCAAGGAGGGCATCTCTAAATGTCTACTCATACATAATAATACGTCACTAATACTACACATAAAAAGGTCTTCGGACACGGGTAAAATGGGCCTTAAAGCCTGGTTTTCTACTAGACAGGCTTGAATGAGAGGAGACCGAAGATGGGAACTAATTGAGCCTGATTGTTTAACTGGTTAGTGCTAAAAAAGAAGTATAAAGAAGAGAGAACTAATACAAACCCCAAGTTACTCTTAAAAGGGCTCTTTTTTAATCCTTGAATGTTCAGGGATCTCAGCTCTGTCACCCATTCTCCTAATAGAGCATTTCTATAGGTTAAAGATTGGAGGCATTATTGTACAAGCAAACCTGGCAGTGATCAAATAGTCATACTGCATGCATACAAGTCATGGAATCAGAAACATGCATCTTAAAGCAAATTTTACATCACAAGTTTATTGATGTTCATATAGATACATAGTAGAGTACAAAGAGGAAGCTTGTTCCCACAAACTAAAACATTAAAGCAGTGCTAAAAATAACAAAATAACAAATATACAGATAGGATTTTGTTTTTGATAACAGAACACAAGATTTTCAAGGTAGATATTGCCAGTTGAACATTAGCAGCCAGATGTTAAGCTATATTTCAGTTCACAAGGCTTTAATCAATCATACCTTAATAGCTCAGGGCGTGTATAGTATGCAGCACACATTCGTTCTCAGCGTCTTCATTTGATGCCAAAATTCTACTCCACAGTCTGTTAAGCTAAAAACAGAAGGTTGAATACTACTGAGCATCATCATCTTCCCCTTGTAATTTGCACCAGTTTCGGAAATTTGAACATAAACATATCCTCAGAATCTCATATATATCATCTTTACTGTTTAAACTTCGGTTTCAGAACATAACATATTCAAAAACTTGTTACCATCTTCCCTTAAAAGTTTCACCACTTCCACGAAATATCATAATATTCAAAATTGATCATCATCTTCCCCTTTAAGACTTCCAGCGTTTTCAAAATACGTAACATATTCAAAATCATGTAAAACCAGTTTCAGAACGTAAACCATTCAAAATCTGATCACCATGCATCTTCACTAAAAACCTCGCCTGTTTCAGAACTTTAAACATATTCAGAATTTGATCGTCATCATCTTCTCCTTAAAACTTCACCAGTTTCGGAGCATAACAATTTTCAAATACTCCATCATGTGAGATTGACTGCTTCGGATGATTTTTGCAAGAGAAAGTCAATCTTCTATTGATTCACTATTTCAAGTACAAAAGGTGATATAATCTAAACCCATCTTCTTCATGTGCTTATCCAACAACCCTCAAATGGAAAATAACTAAAACGAAACAATCCATAATGACAAAAAGTTACTTGTCATAACAGAAATATGCACATTCATCCATTCTGAGATAACTTCATACTGTTCTTCAAAGGGTTTAGTTGGCGGCTAATTTGTCCGAGTACACGGATGGCTTAGAAAATATGGATGGGTAAACATTCTCCAATAGACCCTAAAAAGAAACCATTTCTCGACAACCTACAGAAAGTTTTTTCTATTCATGCTTGACCTCGATCTAGTCAAACATTCTTCTCCGTCACCTAAAGAACTACTAAATGAAAATTAATAAAAATAAACGACTGTTGGCCATTCCAATGCATCTAGTGGCCTATGTTAGACCAGTAAAATTTATATTGATGCCAACTTACTTATCCACATTGCCATTACTAACGGTGAAAAGGCCAGGTAATTTCCTCTAATCTACAACTACTCACAGTTCTTTTTTTTTCTTTTTTTTTATTTTAATATTTTCAGATAATTTCAAGTAATCAAATTCCAGGGTTGGTATCTGGAAGAGTAATACTAACTGGTTGCCATCCAGATGGATGATGTACGATCCACTTCTTTCCACTGACTGCCAAGTGCAAAATCTGAAGTATGTCACCCAAAGCGGTATCTTTTAAGCATGTGTTCTTTAAAATAGTTGCTGCCTCGTATCTATAAAAAAAAGAAATGATCACCTGTCAGATAACGTTAAAGACAAGTTATATAATCAAGAAACAACAAATTGAGGGGTTACGTTAGGGTGGGGTTGATCTGAAAATCTTTTTTCTCGAGAAAATTTTTAACTGAGTAACATGTGAATGTGGTTACAAAGTATATGTTAATTCAAATACTAGCTAATTATTTTCATTAAGATCACACTATGAGCAACTCTCAATTCATTCAACATGTCTTCTTTTTAGTTTAAACATTTGACCTATTGGAGAAAGAATTAATGTTGATGAGCATGGAAACCAAAAACACTGATCCATGAAAACCAATCCACTTCAAAAACCAATGGTCCGCTTTTGTTTTCCTTTTAAATCAAAAGTTTCGGTTTTTGTATGGAACCAATACCAAAAAGACCAAACTTTCGGTTTTGGTTTCAGTTTTGAGCCAAAAACAGCCTGAAACAAACCCACGAAGTATAAACTGAATCGACCCATTTATACATAAACAAGACGAAACAGCCAACTTAAAAAGGAACAACCTCAAAGGGAAGCAAAAGTTATACCTGCACTGAGAACCAGCTATTGCAGAACGACCAGTAGGAGATGACAAAAATTTTTGAAGTTCATCCCATGTAGCTTTTGAATGATCTTTAATGTTATTACCTATAGGGTTCACACACTTCCATAATTTTTCATTCTTACCAACAAAAAATGGTAATGAACCAAGATTCTGTTTCACTACCAACTGCTGCTTCACGGCACTCTCTAGGGCCTTCTTAACATCAATATTGCGTTGTTTGGGATTCCCATAACGAATGCAATTAGTTATGTTTGCTTCGGTTGGCATTATCTTCTCATTTTTCAATGTGCTCAAGGCAAGTAAAATCACCCCTATCAGACCTTGCACATATTCTGATGGTTTTGGACATCCTGGTGTCCCCCACACTCCACAACCACCATTTATGGTGGCATCCAATGATGATGAACATGGTGGTTGAAAATCAGAATTATTAACTGGATATTTGTTCAAAGAATCTTTGTGAAATTGGATTCTTTTTTGCATACCATTTGTGTATGCATGATTTTGTGAGTCAACCGAATTTTGTTTCAGCTGTGGTTTATCAGAAATATTTAGCTTACTAACATCAGGAACAAAATCAGAAGGCCTTGGAGGGACATAATGAGGACGAATAGGTGGGTTAGGTGGAATGAAATTTATCGGGGCAAGTGCAGGAGTCCCAGGAGGCTTAAACGACTGTGGATGATGATGACCCGTGTAGCCAGTCCCATTATATCCATTATTCCATGAATAATCTGGGCCAACAGGAATGGGATTAGGGTTTGAACCACTTGAAGAAACATTAAGAATGTGAGTAGGTTGCATATGAGAGTTTGGATTATTCTGATTTTCAAGAATCCCCATAGGTGGACTTGAAGTTCTCGATATAACCGGTTGGCTAAAGTTTTTCCTTAAGGGCTTCCCTTTCGGTTTAGAATCCATTGTTCTTCCTGTACTTGAGAACTTGAGCAATCCAGGATGGGGATTCCCGTACCCATTATCTAATATCTGAACTGGATCAGAATCAGGAATTTGAGGGGAATTAGCACCAAATGTATTATTATCAACAGATTGAGATTGTTCACCATTTGTTAGTGGTGGTCCACCAGCTAAAAGACTAGTCCATAGCCAAACACTCTTTGCGGCTGCAAGGAGGGATGCCGATGCTTTCTGAGGCTGTGCTAAAAGAATATTATACTTTCTCATTCTCAATTGATGAAGTGCATTGGAAAAATCTCGGTCACCAGAAATCAACAGATAATTGCCTGGAGCCGGGTTATCAACAGCCCAAAATAACATGTCCACCAAAATTTTCTTGTCGCTTGCATCTTTGACACCTAGTCACATCAAAACACAAGTTTATTAGATACATCAATAAAACTAACATATTATGTTAGTAAAGAAAGAGCAACAAAGAGAGAATTACATGGATCATGGATGAATTAAAAATTAATCATACTTGCAATTAAGAGAAAACAAACATTATCATAGAAAGAAAAGGAAAAGTAACACTGAAGCATTTCAAATTTTGCTTTTTGGACAGAGGTGAACCAGGATTTCTTTTTCAAATCAAACGTTTCTTTATTCTCACTCGTTTATACACAAATTAAATAACTTTTCAGTTCTAATATAGTAATACGTACTCCTCCCATCAAAAAGTAAATGCAATGTTTGACTTAACACATAGTTTAATCAAATAGTTCAACTGTATGTCAAGTGACTAAAAAACCATAATAAGAACAAATAAAATATCCACACAATAATAAGTGTTACCAACATTCTGTAGTGATTACTAATGCTCATAACCACTAAAAATTTGCCCAAGTGTTTATGTCCAATTTCGCATGTTGTTGCATCAGTGTTACCATCATTATAAATCCTGTCACTGTCTTAAAACCCAATGTTTATGTCCAATTTTGCATGTTGTTGCAAAATCATGTGTTCTGTTTCTTCATTCCATTTTCAGAAGTATTATGGTGATTCATTCAACAAAAAGAGAGTTGCTTACAGGAGGTAATTACAATTGTAATTGGTAAAAACATGAAAGATGGGAATGCCTTAACATACTAAGCTGAGGTTATAATTGGTCCATAATTGTAAGATCTGACAAACTTTGAACTCTTCCCATTTTTGCAAATATGAGGACTCGTTTACGAGAAAATTTGCAAGTATGAATGTAGAAAGAAAAACAAAAACATATATAAGAAAGAACAGAAAATAAAAACTCCACTACCCAATGAGGGTAACTTAGCTACAAAGTTGTAATGTTGGCGTATGAACTCAATGGGTAATAATGACACTAATGAAATAGGTGATAAAATAAAGGTATAAGCTCAGAACTAGTCACCATCTACAACTTGAGAAAGCATATATATCCATAGTTATAAAGAAATCAACTAAGACCTCTCCACCATGGCTAAATTAATATATTTTCAAAATTCAGAGCCAGATAGAATACATAGTAATTTGTGAAGCAAACAATACACTTATCAACACCAATCATTGAAAGCAGTATCATGGTAAAATTGTTTAAATGTCCAGAATTTGATGATAAATACTGAAACAGACATCAACAAACAGCCACATTGGTCTACAAAGTGCCAAATAAAATCAAAAAGGCCTATGCCACGCTGAATCCAGAGGTCAAACCTTGATTTACAGCATAAAATAAATTTCTAGGGCTCAAAACCACAATCCGCCATGCTACAAACTCAAGTATATAAGTACCAAACTTATGCCTTGGTATTAACAGATCTATGTATAAGTCGTGCTAGGGTTTTGGACTCGCTTGTCACCATAATCTAGCCACACAAAAAAAGTGCAATCTTGTTTTCCGGTTGAACAAAATTTAGATTCTGGTTTATATAATTATAATAATTATTATTATTATGACGTATATATATGCTGATATAGATGTAATATTTACCGGCGGGCACGTGATTCAAGGCGATTCCGGTACTGTTGAGACCTTGCTGCACGGAGTTAGGGATCCGATTCGTGTCGCCGTAAGCGGAAATCGAAACTGGCCCACAATAGTTCATATTAACTAAAGCAGAACTAATATTCTGAGCGATCGAATGAGGTTCACAACCCTTTGGCACCTGGCAGTTCTCTATGTCCCACCATACTGATATCTTTGCCTTGGCGTACTGCTGTTCGGTTGCTCCTCCGGCCATCGTTGCAACGCCGTTGTTTTCCACCAGATCGCTTCGCCGGAAGTTAGTAGGCGCACGATAGCAGAGGACCTTTTTTTTTTCTTTTTTCTTTTTTGTTTTCTTAGAGTGAAGGTTAAGTGGAGGAGAAATGTTGATATGTGAGAGGATTAGGAGGAGAGCGGCGGAATATTTTAAAACCCAAGGTCTCCTCTGTCTTCTAATGGAGTGCTAAATTACATAAATGACCCTGAAGGGTTTTGTTGTATTCCTAGGGGTCGTTGGGATCGATGTTTTATTGACTCAGAGAGTCGGAGGTAGAGTTCGTTTGGTACTTAGTTTTTTAAAGTTTTTTAGAATCGGTAGTTTTTTGTTTAAAAAAAGTTATAAATTATGTTCGGATAAAAAGATAATAAGTTTTTTTAAACAAAAAACTCATTTAAATAGCTTTTAAAAATAGCTGGAACCTTTTTATATATCAAATTATCTAAATACCTTTTTTAATTGTTTTATAATTCCTTTCATTTTCATGATTTGTCCTTTTTTTTACATTTTACACTATTCAGCTTCGGCTACTAGTTAATTTGTCAAATACATATATAACTAAAACATACACTTCCAGCTCCAGCTATCAGCTACCAGCTTCCTACAACTACTAGTTATTTCTGCCAAACACAGTAGTACCGTCAATGAGGATCTTTTCGTGGACTGTTTTGGCGTAAAGTTCGTTTATGTTCGTTTGTTTAATAAATAAATTTATATAAATAAGATTTTTTGTTCGTTTAATTAAACAAACGAACACGAACAATAGTCTTGTTCGATTATTTATATTCATGAACGTTCGTTTGTGCGTATAGTGTTTGTTTATGTTTAGTAATGTTGGATTTGAATTATAGTATATGTGTATGGTTGTGTGTATGAGTGTGTGTTCGTTCGTTTATTATTTAATGAATGAACATAGATTTACACTAACTAACCAACCACTGTTCTAAACGATCAAACACAAAACTCGTACGTTTATCTCGTTCGTGTTTTTTTATTTCTTTAGTTAAAGATAAACAAACGATTATGAACACAAAAATATATTTGTCTATTCATTCGTGTTTATTTATTTATTCGACTAAACTTAAATAAACAAACTTAAATACTTGAAAAGCAACATGACACGTTAATTGCAATTAGTGGAATTTAACCCTTACTAGGAAGTCTTGGTCTTTTGGGAGTGTTTGAAGGGATCGTAGTTGACCAAGATTAGACCATATACATGAATTTGACAAAGTCCACACTTTCTTTCTCCATAAAAAATGTTAGCTTGATTTTAGAAAAAAATAATAAATGCTATGCATAAATATTCGTATTTTCTAAAATAAGATTCTTTCTCCATAAATGATAACATGTTAGCTTGATTATAGAAAAAAAAATATCATAAAAATAAATAAATGTTATGCAAAGATATTCTTATCCCTTAAAATTAGATAAATAAGATTATTTGAGATATATATTGTCATGGTTCTTTTAAGTTCGTCTTGGCTTCATCATGACTCCGCTAAAGTTTGAGGCTTGATATAGCCGCCACGATATGGTCCAAGACTAAGGAGTAAGACTTGGCGTACGCTAAGGTTCAGATTAACATATCTTTATCTGTTATAAGTCGTGTTTTTCTAAGCATCTTAGAGTAACCGAGTCATATAAGCCGGATATATATAGTTTTTTCAGTTATAAGGATGGTCCAACACATAGATTTATGGCTCAAAAAATGTAACTATTTTCATTGTTATCTTATTAGTGACATTGCATCCTTTGCTAAAAAATATCATATTATTATACATTTTAAAGTGCAAACAATTTATTTTATAGGGCCTAATTTTTCGAGGCACACGAATTTTAAAATAAACATCATATATGCTTTTATATTTGTCAATGCCGGACATTACTATCACACATCATAGTTCAATACTATTGCATCATACCGGTAAATACAACAATCTTATATTACTTTTAAGTTAAATTGTGTTGTTAGTCCCGGATTGAGTACGTAATAACAAATATCTATAGAATGGAGGTTGAATACAAACTCTAGTTTTTTTAAGTTAGAGACACATGTTTATACTTTTATATAATTCTTATTGATATGAATCAAGAATTTCATATATTAGAAGCAGAAATCCTAACTACAATAAAATGTGGCAACTAATTTGTCTAACACATAGACAAGCTATTACTAAACAACTAATGTTAAGAAAGTTTCACACATGAACGAGTTTGATTCTACACAAAATATGATAACTCTAAAAACCTTTTCTTGCTTAAAAGCTTGAATTTGCTTCTAAAATATTTGTTTAGGAGTTCTGTATAGTTCTCAACGTATGAGAGATATCTGTATGTCCACCATGCAAGAATATTTATAGGCAGTTTGGCTTTCGGTTTGCAAAGGAGAGAAGAAGACAAAAGGTTTAAGGAAAATAATATTATAACTATAAAGTTAGTGGGTTGAAAAGTAAACTTATTTTAATCAAGTATTGCGTAAAGTAAGTATACTTTTCTGATATGATGTTGCCCACTCACATTATAATAATATTAAGTCCTATATTTTATGTCGTGGAAGTTTAAAATTCTCTTTTCATGATTGCACTTTTATCGACCGTTATGCTTTCTTTGATTTGAGTTTACCAAGTATAGAATTGCAAGTCATACTTGATTATTGAAATAAATCTTCGAGATCTTCTTCTTCAAAAGCATATTTCTCATTTTCCAGAGGATAAGATGGATCCTTTTTGTCTCATACTTAATCCAAAAAGTTCTTTAAACTTTTACAAAGACAGATCTAAAGGCATAATAGAACAAAATATGTTCTGCCTTAACTCAAAAATAAATACAAAGTACACAGTGAGCTGATATAACATATTTCGCGACTCAGCTGACAAAATGTATTAAACTGCAACCGTAAGTTTGCTCAGCCTAAGGGTAGGATAATCAGATGATCAATACAAGGACTCAGTTGATAACAGATGCTCAGCTGATCATAGAAATGCTCAGGACCAACAGTTAGACTTGGATGAAGTGTAAGCTAATTAACCTAGATCAAAGAGGCTCAATTGATCATTCAGAGTGATAAGTTTATAAAAAATAAAGACTTATGTTGTAAAGTTTACTTAGTTGATGTGAGATGGCCTCAGCTGATCAAATGGTTGGCTTAACTAATTCACCACTCAGCTGATCAGATTAATCCTTCAGCTAATGGTTGTAAGCGCTTAGCTAATGAAAGTTTTTGCTTAGCTGATCGTTGTAATTCCTCAGTTAATGGTCTTCTACACTTGATCTTTTCTTCTCAACTATCCTCGGTTGTTGTCCTTCAGCTGATACTTAGTACTTAGCTAATCCTCGGTTGATACTTCATACTTAGAGAATTCTTCAAGTCTGATTCAAACAACACATGTTTAAAAACATTCTAAGTCATACCAAATGTATGATCTTGTTATCATCAAATCCTCTATATTTCAATAGACGGATTTGATTATTGGGATGAAGCGAATCTCCCCAACAATAATATTACCACAACATTAGCTTAAACTTCCATATAACAAAGTACTTCCTAAATTACTTCAAATTTATTGTAACTTCATTTAGAAACCATTATCACTATCATTGCCTCCTCTCTCCCTCCCTCCTCTCTCTACTACTAGCCACCACAAAACTCGCCACCACAAGTACTCACCGTCGTCACTCCTTAATCGTTGCCACCGCATTGTGCGAATACCCCAATGGCTATTTATTAACGTGGGTCTGATTTTATGTAACTAGACTAACATGGTATCTGCGCTATGCTATGGTAGCAAATAATTTTTACCCGATAACATGTCGTTTTATAGAATATAGAGGTATGATATTTGATGAATAGTTTCTACCCGGTAACATACGTGTCATTTCTCTCTTTTTTTCCCATCAGCTCTTCTCTTCATTTTTAAAATACATCTTTTCTTCATTTTTAAAATACAACAAAATAAATATTTTCATTTTTTATGGGTAAGAAAGTATGCAGTTATAGAAAAGTGTGTTTATTGGTAAATGTGTAAAGTATGAAAGCAAGATGGAGGTTATTTAAGGGGTATATTAGTAATTTTAGATTGTTGAAATTTTAAGAATTTTAATTAATGTAGGTAAGAGTGCTAAATCTTCCGATATAAACAAAAGACTAATTAGAAAAAACTATTAGACAATCTGGACCCTTCATTTAACAAAATATTTAATCTTAATTATTCATTTGTTTTAAATCAAAAAATCAATTTTGACATTTTAAAGTCAAAGTATTAAAAACTCAGGTCAAAAAAACTATAACTATGATCTTATCTAAATTCAAACACCACTTATCAATCTACAATTTAAATACCTGATGATGCCCAAATAATGACTAAAAAATAATAAACATTATTGAATATTTAATACTATTAATGGTATATTACCCGTGAAGGTAATATTATCATATTACCCATAATTAAATATTTAATACCAATAATGGCATATTATCCGTGGTAATATTATCACATTATCATATTACCCATCAATGGCATATTATGTTTGATTAAATATTTAATACCAATAATGGCATATTACTTGTGGTAATATTATCATATATTATCATATTACCTATCAATGGCATATTATGTTTAATTAAATATTTAATACCAATAATGGCATATTACCCGTGGTAATATTACCATGTATTTTTATATTACCTGTTACATAATTATATTATGGCATATTATTAGGTTGTTTTAATTAAATTTTTAGAAATTTCAAATTCAAACACACTTATCAATCTACAATTTAAACATTTATTTGAATCGATCATTATCATATATTCTTAAATTTAGGAATTTAATTATTTGGACTGTCGTCTGCATAATATGTATTTAATCAAAATTACATAAATATAAGGAATAACTATATTATTAAATAAAATCAACCTTCTACACAATCAAAGTATTTATACTTATACCTATTTATTTACTATATAATTTTTAAAATCCTACTAAATTAATCCATATGGTAATGTTTAAATGTATACACATTCAAATTCCATGTCCTTATCTATGTTTATTATATATATACTATAATTTTTTCGTAATTAAACTGTACATCATTCTTAAAATTATCATCGGATCAAAATATTCTTTCACTCATACAAAATAATCTTATATTTTGCTAAATGAATATAAAACAAGACTTTCATATTTATAATTCTGGCGCTAATATATTTGCACAAGTATCTAAACTAGTGTATTATAATATAGTATAGATCATTTGTATTCAATTTGGTATGTGATTTTGGAAAATAATTTTAATTGTTTTGTAGCAACTTATTTGATGGAATATATGGTTTTCTCATTTAGGTACATTATTAAGTTTTACATAATAAATTTTATCAATTATCGTACATATATATTATATTTACTTGAAATATATTATTATATTTATAAAATTATTTTTTAGACTTTAAAAACAAATATGAGAACAGTTTATAACAAATAATATTCGTATTTTTAAAAAAAATATGTGTGGTAGGGGTTATATAAACATTACGGTAAATTGTATGAAAATACAATGAACTTTGTTTTAATTATCATCGTATAAAATCAACTTTATTTTTTTAAAAATAATACAATCAACTTTTATAATCCTCCCATTTTATGCAAGTTGTTGTATACTATGGAAATTATGGCAAAGTTTATTGTATACAATTGTAGCTAAAGACTAGACACAGAAAAAGTTGTTTGCATACAATGAAATTTTTTTGAAAGTTAGTTGTATTATTTTTAAGAATTTAAAGTTAGTTGTATACAATGACAATTAAGACAAAGTTAATTGTATTTTCTTGTATTTTGCCCTAAACATTAAATTTTAAAAATAAATTGTAAAAGACAGTTAAATTGTATATGTACAAACATTAACATTAGATAACAAAATAAAAAATTAAAATTGTATTAAAATAAAATTGTAAAATCAAAACCTTAGACAAACTTAATATATACTAGCATCCTATACGCGTAATGTGGTGTTGATGAATAATTTATGTTTTATAATATTTCGTTTTCACAAATATTATGGTATGTTATCGTGTGATTCAATGTCACAAAATAGTTTTTGTCAACACTATATCTGTTTTATTGTTTCTATTTCTTTTATCTCTAGCGACTCTTTTAAAATAAGAAGATTTCTTTTTAGAGAAAGATAATAATTTTTGAGAATTATGTTGATGTAGATGAAGAATTATGTTGGTATGGGATAATGTAATAGTGAATGAGTGTATTTTAAATAAATAAAAAGTTAAGTAAAGTAGGCGAAAGACGGTGAAATAGTTAAATATTTGGTGGTTAAGATTAATATAGATAAAATAAAAAGTCAAGATATTGTCTTGAGAATTTTAAAAACTCTTAAAGTGTATAAGGAGAGAGAATTTTAATGGTCTATTTTGTAGTATAGGTATAAATAAGGCAATGATAATCTTTACACATAATATATATAAAATGTGGATCGTAAAAATGTAAATTGTATTTTAAAACTATAATTGTAAAATCGGATATTGGTAATAGACACATTGTAACACCGTCTTTAAAACCTTAAAAATCAGTTAAAATTCGAGTTTTCAAACTGCATGAGTCCGTTTGTAAATTGAATGTTTACCTGTTAGTTATCCTAACCGAATTTCAAAAGCAAAGCAGCGGAATTTTCAAAAACAATAAACAAACCCAAGCCTATTAAACTATTACAGTTTTAACACGTGTTTGGCGTATATACAATATACAAAACAAAACTTGCCAAACACGATAACCGGTATTACTTTAAACTAAACCGACCATTGTATATATTGTATACCAAAAAGTAGTGTTCCTCAAAAGCCCGTACAAACGCATAAGGGTTCCCGTCTCACCAGGTCTGCCTATACTTTGTCTGAAAAATGAAAACAACAACAGGATTAGCTATATAAAATAGCTAGTGAATACAGACAGGTATGAGTACAATAATAGCAAGTCATGAATCAAATATGAGCATACAATGATATGCTAACATTTAGCGGTAATGCTGACATGTCCAGCAGTGCTATATCTTGCCAGATAGCTAGTCCGGCTCAATAACAACCACCGGGGGAATCAAACACTGCCAACCGTGCTGGTTTCATCACCTAAGTGACTCCACCTGCTCGTTACGGAGCCAGAGGCTCATTAGGCTCAGCTAGTTAAGGCAATCACCCCATAAGTTAAAGGAATGGCACTCGAGTACCATTAGTCCCGAACAATTGCCCGAAGGCCCCTGAGACCCAGCCGAAGCTGACCTTTCATGCACATATGTCCGGACTTTTCACATAGCTCATCATTATCTCATAAAAGAGATCATAGCATGCATGCTTTCACATATGAAATCATATATATCCAGATATCTCAATAAATATGCATGTATTTAAATACATGCCAAATATATCATACTTCATGTCAATAACTTGTTTCTAAGCTTATATATATAAATATACAGGTCTATTTGTATAAAAATGGCATACCGTGTTCATTTAAACAATTAGCATTCAAAAACCTCGTTTATTGGATTCATACAAGTCAGTACTCACCTTGGTGCTCAAAACAACTTAAATATGTACTTGGCCTTCCTTGAATGCTTAATTACCTATTGTTTACATATAATTCCATTTAGATCACCACATATATACACATATACTAAAACTAGTGTTTTATTCCTACTTATGTGTTTAATTGAGTAAAAATGTTTAAACCATCCTAAATACCTCTAAAATGGTCAAAAAAGATACAAGTAAATTACATAAACTAAGACCATTGAAAAACAACTAATTGTTTGCTGCAGCACAGGTCGCGCAGCGACACCTTCCTGTGTCGCGCCGTGACACAGCATCAGAGCTGCGAATTTGTGCTCTGCAGCTGCTGCTTTCCTTGCAAACCCAAGTTTAACATATTCTTAATTAATTCCAGGTTTTGTACTAGTTTTAGGACATCAAAGGGAGCTCATAAACATATAAACATCATGCTTTTAACATCAGATTCTAGTTAGATTCATCAAATCACCATATTTGACCCATTTGGTCAATTTCAAGAATTACAACCAAGATAGCAACTTTAATTACTAAAATCAGTTCCAATCAACTTATAAATGTTATTAGAACATATTACCATCCAAAAACCTAAGCTTTAATGCACAAATACGTTTTGCCCATTTTTTATGTGACGACCGCGATTTCCCAAAATTTATCATTTACAAAAAAATCTTGCCATTTGATCAGAAAACATGCAACGGAAGTCTTTAGCCATAAAATACATCTTACCGAAACGATAAGAGATTACATCAGTTTGAAAATCACGACATCACGTTCATAAACATTAATCATAAAGACATAAATTGTTTGATGTGATAAAACAATATGGTGTCATCTAAGACAGTACACTACCCAAAGTCCCTGTCTCATAAGCAAATTCTAAGCAACCTGCACGAGTACAAGACACATTTCAAGTAACAAGTGTCAGCTTAAAGCCTCGTGAGTCAATAGAGTTAAGAAAAGATTCAATTAAAACATAACATACTTTAAGCGGTAATATCAGAATAAATAATAATCCATTCCCGCCCATTCATATAGTTGACCAACCCCATCATTTGACATTTAGCACATAACGGTCAACTAATCATAGTACCTCAAACAGTTATTTCATATACTTCGTTATCGTAATTCTTTAAATCATAACTATCGTCATCATCACAATCATCATTAATGGTCTAGGGATATTATCTTAACCCAAGATATAGACCCGGTTCACGAGTTAGGTTATTACCCGTCTAAGAGTCATTGGAGCGCGACTTCCAGTAATTCTTAGGCTGTAACAACTCCCGCTATCGCTACTCCGGCAACGTGGTATACAACGTATTCCACAATGCCGTTCAGGTGAAATAATAACGGTGTTTTACCTCTTACACCTCCTCACACCCGCATGATATTTAATAAGGTACAACCTCTAGTACCAAATTTCATTCCAATGAGTATAAATACATCATCACGTTGTCCCGGACTTGTCATGAACGTTCGGTAACCCACAAATGGCTAGCACTTTTTCTAGAAGGTTCAACCTACTAGTCATCATTAATAAGGATTGGACTACCCCCATCCACAGGTCTCGTAAATAAATATTACGTTAAAACTCATAACTTCATAACATAGCATAATCATCATAGGATTTCATAACACGTAACAATCATATATATATATATATCACATATTTCATGCATAGGTAATATATAAACACATATTACCATTTTATAGTAAATCATTACTTTTGAAAATATATCATTTTTGTCTAGTACTCGGTTTTGAGAAATATTGAACTCACCTTAGTCTAGATAACGAAACACACGAGCTTGAAAAGACAAATAACGCTCACGGATCGTCAAGAACGTGAACTCAAACGCCACAAATAACCTATTGAAGGTTACTACGTTAAAAACACGATCCAAAGATTCTAGAGAAGTCTAAACTAGCTTAGAATACTTAGACATGCAAAATAACAACTCCCGACCAAAGATTATCGCTTCACGTGCTTAGAAACTCCATAAAAACGTATAAACTCGACATGCATGTAGCCTAAACATCTTCATAGTCGAGATAGAAGCGTAAGATTAAAGAAATATACCTCTCGGATCAATTCTCGCAAAACCTCGATCGAAGCTATGCTCGTAACAATATTTTTCGGTCTCCCGTAACTTCTATACGAGTACGAACGAGACTTTGCCCGAAGTACCTCACTATTTCCTCACTGTGTTTTCTCTATTTTTTTTGTAACTCCTTCTATCTATTCTCTATATATAGAGATCGATATATATGTATGTATGTATGTATATATATATAACACAACGCCTGCAAAAGTAAAGCTGCAAAAAAAAGGGAAAACTACCTGTACAAGCAACCCCTCACGTGAATTCAACTTTGAATTCAAATTAAATTTGCAAGTTACACTTAGCCCCTTTCAATTTACACTTTCAGTCCTTTTAGTTAGGTTTGAATTTTATTAAACCTTCAACCTTAATCTTTTAATTTAATTTCTTTCTACGACGTAATTTAATAACTATATTTAAATATCTATCCTCAAACTCCTTGAATACAAAGTATATAAATATATATTGGCAGTATTATTATACGTATAATACTAATATATATACGCGTATCTTAGGAGTAAAAACATTCTTAATATATTCAAAGAATATATTTCTATTATTTGTATATCCTTAAATTTCATAAATATATAATTCACGTCTAAGAATTTTTACAATATTTTCAGGTCGTTATATTTTACCTAATTGTTAAAATGAAGAACAAAGGAAGAGGAAGCTTACTAGTAGCAAGATGATGATGATGATGAGAGGGTTATTTAGAAACAAGATTTCAGCTTCAATCCAGCTCCTTGTTTGATTTTTGCTTTGATTCTCCTTCAAGAACACAAGAGAAGGAATATGTGAGGTGTGTGTGTGTTTCTAATGGTGTGAGTGTGTGTAATCAGATGTGGAGACTTAAAAACCGACCTTGGGTTTTTGAGTTATCCACAAGGGGTATTTTGTTCCCCTTTTCAACATACAACACGACACCCGAGTAACCGTTTCAACTAACGAGGATATTTTTGGAAACCTCGTTTGAAACCAGTTATTATTTCATAATTCTTTTCTATTTTTATTACTATTTTTAATTTCACATTTATTCTAGACCAATAACTAATTTCTATTAATTCTTACAAATATATTTATATTTAATTCATTTAAATAAATCGACATACCAAATGGAGCGCACGAATAGGCCCGATTTGAGGATGTTACAACTCTACCCCCTTAAAAAGATTCCGTCCTTGGAATCTGTTCAACTGGGAATAAGTGAGGGTATCGTGCCGTCATGTCATCCTCGGTTTCCCATATCAAATTGGGACCTAGGCTGTGCTTTCACTTGACAAGAACCAGTCTAATCATCTTCTTACGCAGCTTATTTGTCTTCGTGTTAAGAATTTCAACTGGCTCCTCCACAAGGCGTTTAGCTGAATCAACCTTCAACTCTTGCAGAGGTAGAACTTGGTTTTCCTCAACTTTACACTTTCTCAAATAGCATACATTGAAAGTGTTGTGAATACCAGATAACTCAGGAGGTAATTCAAGAGATACAGTCTGCTCGTTGACTTTTCGGGTAATCCTGAATGGACCAATATAACGTGGACTCAGCTTGCCTTTGCGTCCAAACCGAATTACACCCTTCCAAGGGGATACCTTCAAGAATACCCTATCGCCTTCACTGAATTCAACAGGTCGGCGCTTTGGGTCTGCATATATCTTTTGACGATCACGAGCCGCTTTTAGTTTCTCCAGAGCTATCTTGACTTTATCAGAAGTGATCTGCACAATTTCGGGTCCGGCATACTGCTTCTCACCCGGTTCAAGCCAACAAGTGGGAGTGCAACAACGCCTCCCGTATAACATCTCATATGGTGGCATCCCAATGTTAGAATGATAAGAGTTGTTATAAGCAAACTCTATCAAAGGGAGATGAGAATCCCAAGAACCACCATATTCAAGTACACATGCCCTAAGCATGTCTTCAAGAGTCTGAATTGTTCTTTCAGACTGACCATCCGTTTGTGGATGATAAGCAGTACTCAGATGAACCCGTGTGCCAAGCTCACGTTGCAAGCTTTGCCAGAAATTAGACACGAAACGAGAGTCACGGTCAGAGACAATAGAACAAGGTAAACCGTAATGAGTGACTATCTCGTTGATATAGAGTTGAGCTAGGCGTGTCAATGATGCAGATTCGTTTGTAGCAAGAAAATGGGCACTTTTGGTCAAACGGTCAACAATGACCCAAATCATATTATGCCCCTTCAACGTCTTAGGTAGCTTTGTGACAAAATCCATTGTAATATGATCCCACTTCCATTCTGGAATGTCAAGTTGTTGTAGATTGCCATAAGGCCTTTGATGCTCGGTTTTGACCTGTGCACATATTTGACACTTCTCCACGAATAAGCAATGTCTCTTTTAAGAGTAGGCCACCAATACAGCTTCTTGAGATCATAATACATCTTTGTAATACCTGGATAAATAGACAACCTGGAATTATGAGCTTCTTCTAGTATCAATTCACGGTTGCTTCCAATTAATGGTACCCAGATTTGGGATTGAAAAGTCTTCAAACCCCGACTATCTTCAGCTAGCTGATCCTTTATCTTCCTCATAGTCTCAGCTTTCAGATTCTCCTCTTGTAGAGCCAATTGCTGTGATTCTTTCAATTTTGTAATAATATCAGGAACCACAGTTAGCTTCATGAATTTGGCTTCAATTGAAACCCCTTTTCTGCTCAAGGCATCAGTTACTACATTAGCTTTGCCTGGATGATAACGGATCTCACAATCATAGTCTTTGATTAACTCAATCCAGCATCATTGCCTCATATTGAGTTCTTTTTGAGAAAAGACATATTGTAAGCTTTTGTGATCCGTGCATATAACACATTTTGTGCCATATAAATAATGTCTCCACAACTTCAATGCAAATACTACTGCTGCGAGTTCAAGATCATGTGTTGGGTAGTTCTTTTCATGTGGTTTTAATTGCCTGGAAGCATAGGCAATTACTTTGTCGCGCTGCATTAGAACACAACCCAATCCAGAATAAGATGCATCACAATAGACGATAAAATCCTCCGACCCGTTTGGCAAGGTAAGAATCAGAGCTTCACATAATAGCCGCTTCAAAGTTTGAAAGGATTGCTCCTGTGCATCAGACCACACATAAGCAACATCCTTCCGTGTCAATTTAGTAAGAGGACCAGCGAGTTTAGAAAAATCACGAATAAACCGCCGGTAATAGCCAGCTAGACCAAGAAAACTCTTGATCTCTGTAGGACTTCTGGGAACTCCTCAATTCATCACAGCTTCAACTTTAGCAGGGTCTACTTTAACACCTTCACTGCAGATAACGTGACCAAGAAAATTCACCTCCCGAAGCCAAAACTCACATTTAGAAAGCTTGGCATAAAGTTGTTCTCGCTTAAGAGTTTCGAGAACTTGACGAAGATGTGATTCATGTTCAGCTTCGGTTTTTTAATAGATCAAGATATCATCAATAAATACTATCACAAACTTGTCTAGAAATGGACGATAGATTCGGTTCATGAGATCCATGAAAATAGCTGGTGCATTGGTGGAGCCGAATGGCATCACCAAGAATTCATAATGGCCATAGCGGGTACGAAAGGTCGTCTTCGGAATGTCTTCAGCTTGTACCCTTACTTAATGGTACCCTGATCGGAGATCAATTTTAGAGAAGCAAGTTGCCCCCTGCAATTGATCAAACAAGTCATCTATACGCGGGAGTGGGTATTTATTCTTTACAGTTCGCTTATTAAGCTCCCTGTAATCTATGCACATTCGCATAGTCCCATCTTTCTTCTTGACAAATAGAACTGGAGCTCCCCAAGGAGAAGAGCTCGGGCGTATGAAGCCTTTGTCAAGTAATTCTTGAATTTGGTTCATCATCTCGCGGACTTCAGAAGAAGCGAGACGATACGAAGCTTTAGCCACTGGAGTAGCTCCGGGAACAAGATCAATCTTATAATCCACAACCCTAACTGGAGGCAGTCCGGGTAATTCATCTGGAAAGACTTCAGGATATTCTGACACTGCCCTGATATTTTCTATTTGTTGTTTCTCCATATGAGTATTAATAACATAAGCGAAATAGGAGAGACAACCTGTTGTAACAGATTTCTGAGCTTGAATCACCGAAATGATAGGAATATCAGATTCCCGTCCTTCTCCCCTCGCAATAGTATAAGACCCGTCGGCTAGAGGAAATCTGATTATCTTCTTAGAACATATAATTTCAGCATCTCTACTGCTGAGCCAATCCATCCTGATCATAGCATCAAATCCCGCGATAGGCATAATAAGGAATGAAATTGAAAAGCTATGCCCATCGATATAAACAAGTGCTACCAGAACTTTTTCAGTAACTGGAACTACTTTACCGTCAGCCACTTCTACTCTAATTGGATCAGTTAATGGGGAAACAAGTAGTTGTAGCTTTTTGCAACAAGATATGGAAATAAAAGAGTAAGTAGCTCCAGAATCAAACAATATACATGCTGGGGTAGTTTCAATAAGAAAAGTACCCGTGATCACATCACCCGCAGTCTTAGCCTCTTCGGCCGTCATCTGGAATGCATGCCCTTTGGCACGAGGGGCGCCATCCTTCTTTGGCTCATATGATGATCCTCCAGCTCGTGTGTTAGAACCCTGTGGGCATTTGGCTATTTTGTGCCCAGGCTGGTGACATCTGAAGCAGACATCCTCCTTAAACTTGCAATCCTCCACTGGGTGGCCTTTGATACCACATCTAGCACATCTTCTGGTAGCTCTAGAACACTCACCAGAATGGGTGGAACGACATTGATTGCACCATGAGCCTTCAGATTTAGGCTTCTTGTAATCTCTAGATTTTGTACCTGCAGAAGATTGTCCTTTTAAAGGACTTGGGTTAGAAGAGGATTGGAACTTCCTCTTATTGCTTCCTCCTGCAGATTCACCCCTGCACTGGATACGATCGCCCTCCATTTGTCGAGCTATTTCAAAGGCTCGATCCAGATCACTTGCCGCTCTGACATGTGCTCTAAACTCCAAAGGTAATGTGGCAACAAACTTCCGTATTTTGAGATTCTCATCAGTTAATAAATGAGGTACAAACCTCATATTATCAGAAAAAGTACTGATGTGTTGCTCCATAGTCTTATCTCCTTTTTGGAGATTGTTGAACTCACGTTCCAGGCGTTCCATATCGTACTCAGTGCAGTACTTCTTCTGCACTTTCTCTGCAAATTGTTCCCAAGATAAAGATTCAAGTACCTCCTTTCTGACAGAGGCTTTGACCGTGTCCCACCAGTATATGGCACGGCCCTTCAACATCCGAACTGCATACCTGACGCGGTACTCGGATTCACACTCGCAGGACTCAAAATCCTGCTCCATCTCTCTAATCCACCTCATGGTAACTACGGGGTCATCACTCCCCTCAAAGGTAGGTGGGTGGCATGATAGGAATTTCTTATAAGAACATGGCTTGCGGGTTGGTCTACCCAAAGCCGAGTTGAGTAGAAGCTCCTTTGCAGTACGGAGCTCCTCCTCGAGGCGTCTGATATACGCCTGTTGCACATTATCAGCAGGTGCACCTTCAGAATGGTGCTAAGACTGCTCATCTGCAGCCTGCTGAGGTATATGGGAGGCTTCGTCCTTGATATCGCCAAATTTAGATATATATTTTAAGCGATATCTGTTTTATTTTAGCCTGTGATTGTTCGTAAATAAGTAAAACCAGAAAGTTTTGAGCAAAAACCAGAAAAACTGAAGAAAATAAGAAAAGCTGTCCGCGCCGACACACCTCAACTGTTTTGATCATATCTCACTCATACAAACTCGGATTGAGGTGATTCAAAAGGCCACGGAAACTAGACTCAGAGGGCTACAAAATCACTTTTATGGTCAAAGTCTGAAAAAATTGATGTCGCGGCGCGACACCTTCAAGAATCACGGCGCGACAGAGCTGTTCAAGATAAGGTCCAAAAGCTCGCCACGTGTCATCGCGGCGTGACAGTTGCTTGGGTCGCGGCGCGACGCGTCAGATCACTTCAGAATTCAATTTTTAAAAGAGTTTTGGATCGCTTCAAACTCACCCGTCGCGATGCAACACTTACCCGTCGCGGCGCGACGCCCCTGTTTTCAGTTTTCTATATAAACGAATGTCCAGATCTGTTTTGGGAAGAACAACCCAACTTATACTACCCAAATACTCCCAAAACTCGTCCAAAAGCATTCTAGGGGCTGTGGAGCTCAACTTTTAAGGATTGGAGCTTATATTTTGAAGATTTCGGCTTAGATTCATCCTGGTTCTATCATTCTTATCATTTATCTTCTGTGTTTTTAATGTTTATTAATTTCCAGAAGTATTTCATGATGTTTCTAGGCTAGAATTTCATGTTTTCCTCCCTAGAGGAGATGAACCTCAATAAAGTTGATTAATTTATGTTAATTTGGACATGTTTGCTATATAATTTGTCTTGTATTGCTTAATTCATGATCCACATGTGTTCTTGTTTCTGTTTTTGAAGTTTATTTACTGAGTTTATACAAGTTTGAGGACCAATCCACTTGTGTAACTTGAATCTTGATTGTTTAGGACCAATAGACAATCTAGACTAGTAATAGACCAATCCTAGGTTAAACTTCTTAAAAAGAAACTTTAATATGTGTGATGAATATATAATGACCATTTATATGTTAATACATGTTTTGTTAACCTAAACAAACATAAAGATTAAGTCTTTCTTGACACGAACTTAAAACCGGATGACTTTGTGTTTTAATCGACTTCATGACCTTAAGTTTGATTAAATTGCATAGTTAATAAAGTTAGTTAATCCGATCAAGATGCGAACGAATATAGGAATCGGTATATGGTAATTTATTGTCCATTGCACGAGTTAATTGAATTAATCATTTTAAAAGAGGTGAAATCAAATCTAGGGAGGGAATCTTCACATTATAAGCTTAATTCCAGTAAAGTTTGTTGCTTTTCACTTCCTTTGGTTTGTTCTTGGTTCTTGTTAATATTATTTAGTGAGTTGGATAATAAAGTTTGAATCTTTATTGATAAGATTATAAATTCCCCCTTTTAGTTGTTTTTATATTTAATTAGTATAGTTATGTTCAAAATCATACTCGTTCCCCTTATGTTCGACACCCGTACTTATTTACTATACTACGATACGATTAGGTTCTCTTGCCTATTGTGTTGTAGTCGTGCTAAATAACTCGGATTTATAAATTTAAAACTGGTACGCTACACGCACATCAGTCCTCCATTTCCTTTAGTGCCTGTTCAGTAGCACCCGGTTGTGCAGACATATTCAACTTTTGCTATATGAAAGAAGGATTATTCATTATAGCACTTATACTTACACATAGACATATAGACTAGCTATTAACAAGTACTTATCATATAACTCTCATACTCAAACCCCTTTACCCAATTAGGAACACTTCATAATGGTCGGGCCCGAGTTTGAGATTGAATACTCTTTCAAGTACCCAATTCCCTCAAACTTAGGCTCTGATACCTAACTTATAACACCGCCTTTGAAACCTTAAAAATCAGTTAAAATTCGAGTTTTCAAACTGCATGGGTCAGTTTGTAAATTGAATGTTTACCTGTTAGTTATCCTAACCGAATTTCAAAAGCAAAGCAGCGGAATTTTCAAAAACAATAAACAAACCCAAGCCTATTAAACTATTACAGTTTTAACACGTGTTTGGCGTATATACAATATACAAAACAAAACTTGCCAAACACGACAACCGGTATTACTTTAAACTAAACCGACCATTGTATATATTGTATACCAAAAAGTAGTGTTCCTCAAAAGCCCGTACAAACGCATAAGGGTTCCCGTCTCACCAGGCCTGCCTATACTTTGTCTGAAAAATGGAAACAACAGGAATAGCTATATAAAATTGCTAGTGAATACAGACAGGTATGAGTACAATAATAGCAAGTCATGAAACAAATATGAGCATACAATGCTATCCTAACATTTAGCGGTAATGCTGACATGTCCAGCAGTGCTATATCTTGCCAGATAGCTAGTCCGGCTCAATAACAACCACCGGGGGAATCAAACATTGCCAACCGTGCTGGTTTCATCACCTAAGTGACTCCACCTGCTCGTTACGGAGCCAGAGGCTCATTAGGCCCAGCCAGTTAAGGCAATCACCCCATAAGTTAAATGAATGGCACTCGAGTACCATTAGTCCCAAACAATTGCCCGAAGGCCCCTAAGACCCAGCCGAAGCTGACCTTTCATGCACATATGTCCGGACTTTTCACATAGCTCATCATTATCTCATAAAAGAGATCATAGCATGCATGCTTTCACATATGAAATCATATATATCCAGATATCTCAATAAATATGCATGTATTTAAATACATGCCAAATATATCATACTTCATGTCAATAACTTGTTTCTAAGCTTATATATATAAATATACAGGTCTATTTGTATAACAATGGCATACCGTGTTCATTTAAACAATTAGCATTCAAAAACCTCGTTTATTGGATTCATACAAGTCGGTACTCACCTTGGTGCTCAAAACAACTTAAATATGTACTTGGCCTTCCTTGAATGCTTAATTACCTATTGTTTACATATAATTCCATTTAGATCACCACATATATACACATATACTAAAACTAGTGTTTTATTCCTACTTATGTGTTTAATTGAGTAAAAATGTTTAAACCATCCTAAATACCTCTAAAATGGTCAAAAAAGATACAAGTAAATTACATAAACTAAGACCATTGAAAAACAACTAATTGTTTGCTGCAGCACAGGTCGCGCAGCGACACCTTCCTGTGTCGCGCCGTGACACAGCATCAGAGCTGCGAATTTGTGCTCTGCAGCTGCTGCTTTCCTTGCAAACCCAAGTTTAACATATTCTTAATTAATTCCAGGTTTTGTACTAGTTTTAGGACATCAAAGGGAGCTCATAAACATATAAACATCATGCTTTTAACATCAGATTCTAGTTAGATTAATCAAATCACCATATTTGACCCATTTGGTCAATTTCAAGAATTACAACCAAGATAGTAACTTTAATTACTAAAATCAGTTCCAATCAACTTATAAATGTTATTAGAACAGATTACCATCCAAAAACCTAAGCTTTAATGCACAAATACGTTTTGCCCATTTATGACCTAATTGCTAAAATGAAGAACAAAGGAAGAGGAAACTTACTAGTAGCAAGATGATGATGATGATGATGAGAGGGTTATAGACAGATTAGAAACAAGATTTCAGCTTCAATCCGGCTCCTTGTTTGATTTTTGCTTTGATTCTCCTTCAAGAACACAAGAGAAGGAATACGTGAGGTGTGTGTGTGTGTTTCTAATGGTGTGAGTCTGTGTAATCAGATGTGGAGACTTAAAAACCGACCTTGGGTTTTTGAGTTATCCACAAGGGGTATTTTGTTCCCCTTTTCAACATACAACACGACACCCGAGTAACCGTTTCAACTAACGAGGATATTTTTGGAAACCTCGTTTGAAACCAGTTATTATTTCATAATTCTTTTCTATTTTTATTACTATTTTTAATTTTACATTTATCTGACCAATAACTAATTTCTATTAATTCTTACAAATATATTTATATTTAATTCATTTAAATAAATCGACATACCAAATGGAGCGCACGAATAGGCCTGATTTGAGGATGTTACACACATTATGCGGAAAGATTTTATGAATGGAACCTTTATATTATTGGGTTTAGTTTACATTAATGTATGTAATTTGTTATGTTTACTAGTGTATGTTCTAAAATTTCAAACTTATTATTTAATGTATCAAACTCTTATTAATTACTATTTAATTTATATGGTAACCTATTGAGGTATCTGCTAATTTTTATATTTTTACTTATTTTAATACCCTATCATTATCCACATATGGAATTGTTGACACATCACTAATAAAAAACAAATAATCAAAGTGAAGAGCACAAGATGAATATAAGAAATAGGTTCCCAGATTGATGAATCAGAACATTGAAAAATCAAATTATGAACAAATATTAGATGGATGGGAAATCATATCATGAACCATGACAAATCTTAAATAGCTTGAATAAACCCTAAACAATGAAATCCAAAATCAGATTGAAAGGGTTTTGTTTGGAAGTATGAACCCTAAAATGTAGACAAAGAACATATGGCCAACCCTATCTGAAATCAAAGAACATATTGCCAACCCCCATCTAAGATCACATAGATGTATAATAGATGAAGAAGATGATAAAGGTACCATACATTCTTCTTTTACGAACTCAGACGTAGATCTTTTTGTACATATTATGGTTCACAAACAAATTAGGATACCAAACCTTCGTCTTCAAGAAGAAAATATTAGCGATTTCGTTAACCTATTCGTAGAACAGTTTAGGGTTCTTTGATCGGCTACTGGTTTAGGGTTTTCAGATCGCCGGACAAATATTAGATTTCCCACTTGAATTATGGTTCGGTCTTCATCTGCTATTGAATCCATTAGGTGAACAAAGAAAAAATGTTGAAGATTAGTCTGTGGCAGAGTATTTTAATTATTAATAATATTACTATTATTTAAAATAAATGGTAACTTTTAAGAATTGAAAACATTAACAATAAGTTCTAAAGTTTGATATACACAAAAATAAAAACCTAGATACATTTCCAAAAACTGAAACCTATATTATTATAACAACTTAAATAAGAAAATGGCAATTACTCATTTAGAATATTGATATGCATGTCATATATAATAATCGATATATTTAATCTCTCATTATTTTTATATTTTTTTAGGTTGAACAAACCATAACCTAGGGTAATCAATTTTGCCAGCAAAAAAGCTTGTCTTAAAAAATGGTTTGTCTTCTTCATCTCTTTCAATATCGGTCCTCGTCTTCAAATTTATCAAAGGTATTTGTTATAAGAAATGATATATTCTCCTACTTTATCCTCTTATTTATCTTTGTACTTACAAGATCAACACAAGTGTTAAAATTAATGAATAAGGTGAGGAAAGAGAATTAGTGAACTCCAAGTATCATCTTGTGGTGAGTATAAGGAAAAAGTAGGAGAATATATAATTTTTTATTTGTTATACACGCTACATCTTCTAAGTTATTCATTTTGAGTTCAACGAATTATTTTTAATACTAATACATTATGGATAAACTCTTATATTTTTAATTTCTATGTATAAAAATTATCTCTACCTAAAGCTTTCGGGTTGTACTCTAAGTCAATCTTTCATTTTTTATGACAAGATAAACTCTTATATTATACTACACTACTACAAAACTAACTTTCAGTCCCCCCTATTCAAACCCGGTTTTAGTAAAAAGTCAAAAAAAACCGGGGCTAAAAGGTGTGAGGGCGGGTGTACTATAGTAATGCGGGATTCAACCCCGGTTTTTTATTAAAAAACCGGGTCAGAAAGTCTTGAAAATTTTAACCCCGTTTCCTTAAAAATAACCGGGACCAAAGAGGAGTATCGATGTAACGTTCGCGCTACCCCAAAACATTTAACCCCGGTAATTTCTAAAAAACCGGGGCTGAAAGTTTAAAGTATTGATGTAACGTTCTTTTAATGATATTGCATTCAACACTGGTTTTTAAACAAAAAACCGGGTCTGAAAGTTCAAAATTTTAACCTGCCATGAGCGCTATCCCAAAACATTTAACCCCGGTTATTTCTAAAAAACCGGGGCTGAAAGTTTAAAATATCGATGTAACGTTCTTTAAATGATATTGCATTCAACCCCGGTTTTTAAACAAAAAACCGGGTCTGAAAGTTCAAAATTTTAACCTGCCATGAGCGCTACCCCAAAAACATTTAACCCCGGTTATTTCTAAAAAACCGGGGCTGAAAGTTTAAAATTTTAACCCCAAAACAAGGAGCATGAACATTAAATGCGTAACGTTTAATATAGCTTTAACCCAGGTTTTTTCTATATAACCGGGGCTGAAACTTTTTATTTATGGTTAGTCCAACCACTTTTATTCATCTTCTTCCTACTTTTCTTTCTTTCTCATTAAATCACTCTATCTACCTCCATTAATAAACCATCCGAAAATTTCATAAATTTCTCTCTAAATTCCAAGTTTTATCTATTAAATTCTTCCCAAAGTCTACATTTATTGTATATTTGATTAAATATTTAAAGGTAATATATATAATATAAGTATTCATGGCTTTTTTAGATGTGTTTGGATGGTTCATTCATTTTGATAATTTTTGTTGTTTGTTATGGATTGTAAGTATCTTTGTGAGGAATCTAATTGGTTACATTGAAAATATTAAGGTATGTTTATCTAATTTTAATTGTCTTATGGTATGTTTGGCGGAAGTAGCTGGTAGCTATAGCCGGAAGCTGGTAGCTGGAAGCTGGTAGCTGGAGCTGGAAGCTGTATCTTTTATATGTATATGTGTTTGGCAAAATAGCTGGTAGCTGGAGCTTAATTGTGTAAAATAACAAAAAAGGACAAATAATAAAAATAGAAGGAATTGTAAAACAATTTTAAAGAGGGTATTTAGGTAATTTTATATATAAAAAGCTTCCAGCTAGTTTTAAAAGCTACTTCAAGAAGTTTTTTATTTTGGAGCTTTTTGTTTAAGAAAAAACTTCCAGCTTTTTAATCCGAACATAACTTGTAGCTTTTTATTTCAAAACAAAAAGCTACCAGCTCCAAAAAGCTGCGTACCGAACATACCCTTAATTTATACAATCATATTTATCTAGTTTATATAAATTTTTATATATGCTTATACACACACACACACACATATATATATATATATACACACAAATATGTAAAATTGCATTATCTTAGTATGGATTGTCAATTGTTTGACAAGCATAAGATTTAACATAGCCTTTAGTATGCATACCCGTCCGTAATTAATCTAATAGAGGTTAATTTCGGATTATCCCCGTTTGGGACTGCTTTTTGAATGATTTGTCTCATTTAGGATGTGAATGCGTATTAACAGATTTTGTATTTAAGAAAAAATCGGTACATTTCTCTTTACTCCTACAAGTTTGTATTTTTATAGAGGAGTTAAGGGGAAATGCTGCTGATTTTTTCTTAAGTACATAATCTGTTAGTACGTGTTCACATATGAGACAATGCATTCAAAAAGTGGGTTAGGATAGACCACCCTTGGCATCATACATACATGCATCATATTAATTATATATTTTTTTAAATATCAGATGGATCGTGATACATGGATGTACAAGATACCACGTGGTTCAACAATATATCTTGATTATTTGTCTAGTTTCATGAAAGCTCTTGAAGATTATAAGGATAGGGGAAGAAAGCGTGAAATTTTGTGTCCTTGCAAAGTTTGTAAAAATTGTCGTCTGTTTGCTAATTCTAACGAAATTTATGGGCATCTGATAGCGAATGGGTTTGTTGATAAGTATACCACTTGGTCACATCATGGTGAATTATTATCGGATAGTAACACGATTCTTCCCCATTTAAATAACGATGATAATGAAGAATTGATCTTTAATGATTGTGATAATTTAGAAGACATGCTTCATGATTTGGAGGATAATGTGGCTGAAAAGGATTACCATAAATTTCAACAATTGTTTGAGGACTCTGAAAAACCGTTGTATGCCGGTTGTACAAAATTTACCAAACTTTCCGCCGTTTTAAAATATTTCATTTAAAAGCCGAAAATGGTTAGAGTGATAAAAGTTTCACAAGTTTATTAGACATTTTGCATGAAATGCTTCCAGATGACAATGAATTACCAATTTCATTATACGAAGCAAAAAAAATGATGTGCCCAATGGGATTGAAAATCAAAAGAATACATGCTTGTCCAAATGATTGTTTATTATATAGAAACGAGTATGAAAATCTGCATGAATGTGTTTAAAGTGGTACATCTAGGTACAAGCAGAAAAAATAAGTAAATGAAAAAAATGACAATGTAACAAAAAATGGACCTCCTGCGAAGTTATTGTGGTATTTGCCCATCGTGCCAAGATTGAGAAGATTATTCGTTCTTCCCAATGCTTGAAATACGGTGATGAGGTCAGACGTTACTTGATCGAGACATTGCAATTTCATGTTCATAGAAACTTTTTCCTCGCACCGTATTGGCAAGGGTATTATATGTTACCATCTTGATTATTATATGATTCATATGTGTATTATACTAATTTGTATAAATATATTATTAATGAACATTGGACGTTATTTATACTTCTCCCTCACGCACATAAGTGATTCATATTGGATTCAATCAAGAATGGAAAAGATTCATACAACTACCACATTACAAAACATCTAGAAACGTAAGAATACTCAAATTGATATGTATTTCACCTAAGAATCATAGAATGTAAACAAAGTGATTTAATTTGGTTATTTCTTTTTTCTAGGGCTGTTAGAACTTTCATGAATGATACCGAGGAAACACATATATCATGGACATTTGCGGAGGTAAATTTATCTTGAGTAATTGTCTTACTTTGCATATATACTAAACTTATGTGCATGTTTAAGTTTGTTAAATGTATAACTTGGTATTAAAATTTAGTGCAATCAACAAAGCGGTGGTTTGGAGTGTGGATACTATGTCATGCGCTGGATTCATGAATTTATCTTTATTTATCAGTTTCAATTTCCAGCTAAAGTAAGTAATTTGTAAAATCTTTTTGAATGTTGTCTATTACGTTAAAGTGTCATTTGTTAGATAACTATTTTTGTTTAAAAGTTTGTATATCTATATGTAGATCCCTTGGAACGACACGTCTCCATTTGATCAAAAGATATTAGACACCGTCGTTCTTGTTTGGCTTGGCACATTTTTGCCCATTTTCTTTAGCAAGTGATCATCAGGTATATATCTATATATAAATGTTATTATTCCTTTTAACTTAGTTTAGTTGTTAAATTATGCTCTTAAGAGTAGATAACAAGAAACTATATATATGTCATTGCTAATTGCTTACTTTGACCCGTTACCCAACCCGACCCAACTCACTCGTTTTGCCATTTATAAAGGCTCTATAGCCCGAGTAAATTTGTTGTTAAATGGGTCGGGTACAAATTTATCCATGATGTGAACTAAACTTCTTTTTATTAGATTAGAACATATGGAACTTATTTTTACTTCTTTTGTTTATATTGATAGTTTGTGAAGCTATTGTAGAAGATTTGAAACCATGAAGCATATTCAAGTCTTCAAACGAATAATTGGGCTATTGTTTGTTCTTGATTTTTCCATTGACTTGATGGTATCGTTTAGGAAGTTAGTATTGAACATTCACTAGTAGTTTGTTATAAGTTGGAAAATCAAAGATGGTTTCTTGTAATTCAAAACTTGTATGGTTTGTATAGTTTTATGTATTTTTAATTGTAATGGTTTATTTTTATAGTTATAATTGTTATGTAGTTAATTGGTTACTTTTTGTTGCTAAATATGAGCAGGAAATATGGAAAATAATAGTAAAAAGTTTTTTTTTAATTTTAAAACTATTTAGCCCCGGTTTTTTAACTAAAAAACCGGGGTAGAAAGTCTACTTTAGACCCAGTTGGATCTCCTTCAGATGCGTTATTTAACAGGGGTTGAATACTATTTAGCCCCGGTTTTTTAACCGGGATGAAAGACTTTTTAGCCCCGGTTCTTTAACCGGGGTTAAAGACCCCCATTTAGTCGCCCCCCCTTTAACCCCGTCTAAAAACCGGGGTTAAAAGCCAAAAAAAACCGGGGCTAAATGTGTGTTTTGTAGTAGTGTATATATCATATTAACACAAAAATTTATATAAAAAATGACTTTCGTATTTATTATTTTTATTATTATTATTACTATTATTATTATTATTATTATAATAAAAGTTGTAGGAGTCAAATTTAGAATATGAACCTTACACGAGGTTTGTTTTGGGTTAGCAATCCGGCTAGAAGAAGTTTGTTTGATATCATGTGGATTAAGCTTAAGCATCCGAAGTAATCCTATTTATTTTTTGTAGGTTAATTATTGTAATTAAATTTCTTGAGATTAGACTATATCATCTTTGGGATTTTAGAGTTTCAATCTTTTGTTTTAAATACGCTTCCGTACTCTGGTTGATTTATAAAGTTTTGATTTATAAAACCAAAGGGTTGTTTTGTTGAAACTCTTGTGATCCAGTTTTTGTTCATGAGTTTGTTTTAACAGTAATTAAAACCCAACGACAGTATCAAAGCTTTATCTTGTTTAATCTAAAAAAAATTAATTTTGTAATACCCGAATTCTAAATATAACAATATTGTAAAAGATGTTAATAAAAGGTAGAGCATTAATTGTAATTCCGTGGTTTCAAGAATTAATATTAAACATCATTAAATGCTAACCGATAAGGCGTCAACAAAACATTATCATTAAATAAAACCATTACGTTATCACGCATTTAATTCATCATTAATATAGTCAAACATTCGTTTATAAATTCAACCACAAGTTGGTAATAATTAACATAATAACTACTTATATTTCAAGAAACAAGTGTCGGCTTACACTTTGTGAGTCAACAATAGGTAAATAAAATCACACTTTAAAACTGATCTTCAATCAGGTTTAGTGATAATAAATCTCAACACATAACTTGACCCACCCGCATAACATCATATACCTTGTATGGTCAAGTATCGTCTTTTAACATCTTTTAGCGCGTCAAAAACATTGTTAGCATCGTTAAACATCATTAACATTTTCTTACGTTGTTAGCATCTTAAGCATCATTTCATCACTAGTCATCGTTAACTACCATCGAATCCTTCATGCTTAGTTGGAGTCTATCATCATACATCGTTACCATCGCAATCCCAACGCCATATGCGTTCCCAGCAACCACTAGAGTCCCAAGGTCCGTCCGCACTGACACCACATGTGTGCTTAGCAACTGCTAAGTTTTATTTTGAAAAGACAAAATAAAACTTAATTGAAAAATAATGTTTAAAAAGTGTTAATGATGAATTATGCTAAGACTACTAGTCAGCTTAAGCTTGTAAAACCCCAAAAAAAATGTTTTTTAAACACCGGATGAGTTTAAGCCACCATTCAACACATATTGAGTCGTAGATTACATCCGAAAAATTCAATTATAACTACATCATGGTTAACATTCTAAATTATTTCAAATCATGACACTTGTATCAAATTAAAGAAAATAAAAATGAATGTATTAAAATATCAAGCGAAAGTTCCTCTAACAATGAGTCGTCTCTATTTGATTCCGGCTTTAAGACTTCGAATTTTTTTCACCAATTTCTTTTCTTCAAAACACCCTATCCGTCTCGAACTTTTAGCAGGAGACGTGGGTCACAATGGCCTTAATTCTTAATTTGGGGCTTAGTTCAAATTTTCTAGAAACCCTCCAACTATCTATATTTTCTTATAATTATGTATTTAACCTACCAAGTTTCTAGGCTATAAATACATGCTTACCCATCTAATATCTAATCTAATTCTAATATTATAAGTAAAAGAAAATATTTGTGATAATAATTCACAATTTCAAATAATTCTCTTAGAAATAGAAGGTTAACACATCATATTGTTAAACTATGATTCTTTATGTATAACATAATTTCAAATAATTCCCTTAAAAATTGGAGATTAACAACAAAAGCATTAGGTATATCCTAACTAATCATTAGGTGTGTATCTAAACTACAATTGTGTTCCATACAATTTATATATCATCAAATGAAAAGTTTAAAAACTCTATTTATGATGAAATCTTTAAATACGATTATACTATATATCAATTTGCTAACTAAATCTTCAATTTCTCATGAGATTTTTAAGGACAAATTTGTAATTTTACAATTATGTCATGATATCCATTTTCTCATGATATATTGATATATTAATACATAAATCATAAATGGATCTCATGATATTTGAAGCAACGTAATTTGACTTTTTTCATGGGTCAATAACGGTTTAACCATCAAAGTTTTCGTTTAATTTCGGTTTAACCATCAAAGTTTTTTTCTAAACGAAATTACCATAAAGTTTGAATTTGTTATGATTTAAACCTCAAACTTTTTTTCAAATGATTTAAACCTTAAAGTTTTGTTTAAAAAACTAATTAATCACTTAAGTTTTGTGTGGTTTTCGATTTTACCTTCTCTACTTATTATGCTTCTTACTTTTTATTAAAAAGTTAATAAAACTTAGAGGGTTAAATCATTTTTAACAAAAATTTAAGGGTAAAATCGTTTGGGAAAAAACTTTAAGGTTTAAAGAAAAAAGAAAGATGTAACTTTGAGGATTAAATAATTATAAATTCAAACTTTATGGTAAAACTGTTTGAAAAAAGGTTGATTATTAAACCAAAACTGAATTAAAACTTTGATAGGTTAAACAATTATTGACCCTTTTTTCATTTACTTTGGATTCTTATAAATATAACTAAACTTTAGGGAGGATGTAGGGCACTGTATTTATTAAATGTTAGGAATATATATCTTTTGTTTTTTCATGGTGATTTTCATTAAGTTAATTCTTCCCCTCGCAAATGCGAGGGCAAATAAAATACTTGTTGATCATCAAACGTATATGAAAATTTTAAAACCTCTATTTTCAAATAATTCTCAGAGAAATAAGAGATTAAAAACAAAATCATTAGATGTATTCTAACTAATCATTAGGTTTATTTAAACTACAATTGTGTTCTATACAATTCGTATATCATGAAATGAAAATTTTAAAACCTCTATTTATGAAGAAATAGATTCTCATAGTAGGATGCCTCAACTTTCACATTCATGAGGTGTATCTACACTTATTAGTGGTAACATCTTCTTGTTTATCGATCTCCCATTCTTCTTCGTAAGTAAGAATCTGATTGATGATATATTAAATCAAGGGCAAATTGTCGAGAAAGGTAATCAAAATATAAAAAATTGCTAATAAATATAGTGTCCAGTTTTTTTGGCCGAGAAAGTATTATAAATTTCAATATGTAATGAAAAAGGGTATAATACGTGAAATTTATACCTTTTTTTGTTACAAATTGAATTTTATAATCTTTTTTTAGGTCTAAGAGGTAATTACACAATTTTTTGTTACAAATTGAATTTTATAATCTTTTCTCGGCCAAAAAAATTGGACATTACCTTTATTGGCAATTTTCTATATTTAGGTTACCTTTCTCGACAATTTTCCCTTAAATCAATAAGCATTTGCTATCCATGTGATTTAAGTTTGTTTCTAATTTTAGTATGTTATTATAAAAAATAGGGCAAATTGCCGAGAAAGGTAACCTAAATATCAAAAATTGTCAATGAAGGTAATGTTTAATTTTTTTGGCCGAGAAATGATTATAAATTTCAATTTGTAACAAAAAGTGGGTATAATGCATGTAATTTATACCTTTTTTTTGTTACAAATTAAAATTTATAATCCTTTTTTTTGTTAGGTTTAAGAGGTCATTATACCCTTTTTTTGTTATAAATTGAAATTTATAATCCTTTCTCAGCCAAAAAAATTGAACATTACCTTTATTGTCAATTTTCGATATTTAAGTTACCTTTTTCGATAATTTTCCCTAAAAAATATATAAGTTAATATCCACATCTTCTATCTTCTTAATCAAAAACTTCAATCAATTTATTTAGATATCCATAATAATTGTTAGCATGATTGCATGACGATTTTACTATTGGTTTAGCAATTCAATCAATTTTGTTAGATATCCATATTAATTGTTAACATGATGGCATGATGATATTATTATTGGTTTATAAGTTCAATCAATATATTTAGATATCCATATTAATTGTTTGCATGATGGCATGACAATTTTACTATTAGTTTATATGGTTTGTTTGTTTCTATTATCGAATTAGAATCATTATCATTATCATTATCATTATCATTATTATTATTATTAATCAATGTGAAAATATATAATCCGTATACATCGGTCCCTAACCCTACTGTTTTCATTCGCTGAAAAAGAGTTTAAGAAAAACTTCCTTATAAACTTTATAGGTGTTCAAGAATAAATAAATAAACCGTTATTCAATTGTGAGACAACATTACTATACCATACATTTACCGGGAACTTTTTTTTGTCTTTTTCCACATTCGATGTAAATCAATATATAATTAATCATCCATAAGGTTAACAAAAGAGACGTTGGACGAAGTGGTATGAAAGCGATGGTTTGGGGTTGGAGCCTCGGGTTCGAATCTTGGCTCCCTTTAACATGGTGTTTTTTTTACTTCTCTAAGCATTTTCAATATAAATATTTTGCGGCACGAATAAAAAACAAAATGTATTTTGGCAGAGTTGGTTGGAGGGTTTTTGATTTAAAGGGATTAGGTTTGGGTTCTACTCATGACATTAACAACCTTTTTTTTAATTTCTTGCTCTTTTTTCTATCCTTACTTCCCTTTCTCTGTTAATTAAAATAAATTATTTTTCATACATTTCCTTTTTAAAAGATCTATTTCAGCCTTTTCATTTTTCTTTCTTTACTTCTTTTTAAATTATTAATTATAATAATCAAATTATTAATTAGTTAAATTTACTTTAAATTTTGTTTTAATAATTTCATTCTTCTATTTTTATTTTTTTCGTATTAATTCAAAATCAATTTCTTTGTATTTTACCATTTTATTTAGAATAAAATTATTCTTTTATTTAAGTTATTATTTATATAAAGGTTTAGTTCATCAAAAAGTATTTAAGTTGTTACGTTTTGCTATTGTATATATCGGACTTAAAAATTTCTGTTGTGTGTATCGAACTTTTATTTTGTCATTATGCGTGTATTAAAGTTTTTATTATATATACTAAACTTGTGCATTTTTTCTATTTTATGTAACCAAAATACGTATAGTAATAGAAAATTAAAAGTTTAATACACACGATAAAAACTTTTAAAATTCGATACATATAATAGCAAAACGTAACAGCTTTAATACATTGTTGTGAATTAAACCCTTTATATAAGTACAAATTATTGCAAAATAAGTTACTTGCCAGTTGAAATTTGATGTGATTTAAATTTTATATGTAGTTGAATAAGTTCGATTAATTAGAGGATAGTAATTTATAAATTGTTTGATAAAAAATCGATAGATTAAAATCAATATAAATAAAAATTTCATGCCTTTGTAAAAAATATACTTTAAAATGTAATAATAATAAACTAAAGTTTATTCCCGTCGCGAAGCACGGGCTATAAATTACCTAGTGAAATACTAATAGCATGGAAACAAAATTTGTACGTTATTGTGCTTCGTATTTCTTTTGTGATAATGAATTAGAATATCAATTTTTTTAATAAATTTGAGTATCATCATATTTTATAATGAATTTCGAAATTTGTAATAGTAGAGTAGTATGCATACAGATTTTGAAAATTTTATTTTCAAAACATATATACATATGTTATATAATGTATGAAAAGCTCGCTAATTATTTTTTTTATTGTAGTTAATGGAGCATATTCTTCTTTTTAGCCAAAACCACTATGAAATCACGGTATAGTAAAATTTTAATACTAAATCTTTTATGTTTTGATTGTCAATTATATATTTCTGTAACGATAAAAACATAATAATCTTGGAGAACGTATTGACTAGCATTAATTTATATTAATTATAATTATATCAGGATTTGCTAGATTCTTTTAGAGCTGGTATGAATTATAAGATACCACAATCGGTGATTGTTACGTCAGGTCAATTCAAATGGTGTTTTTTAGTTCGTGAAGATAATAAAATCAAGAGAATCTAACTCTTTGGTAAAACGCTTAAGAAATATCTTCTTGCAAATGAGGTTCAACGTGGTTCGTTGCTGCATTTAACATCACGAGAGACAAGAGAGTATATTTCTAAACCACGTACTTTAATCCTATCGGGTTGCAAGTACACTACTGTTAGTGCCAAATTGAGTACGCAACAACAAATGTTTATAGAAGGGGGTTGAATACAAACTTAAACTTTTTAAAATTTAAATGCACACGCTAATACTTTTGATATAACTCATATTGATATTAATCAAAAATTACATATATAAGGAAGCGGAAATTCCAAATACAATAAAAGGTGGCGGCTAAAATGTCTAACGCATAGACAAGTTTATCTAAAACAACTAATGTTTAATAGGTCTAACACATGCATAAGTTTTTCTACTCTTTTTGCTAACTCTAAAAACTTGTTCTTGCTTAAAAACTTGAAGCTTGTTCACTGTGTGTAGTTCTGGACTTCTGGTGTATGTTATATGCATATTGAAGATGCATATCTATTTATAGAAGTCTTAGCAGCAAGTTAGAAGTTGGGAATCAAGTGGTATATTAAAGATAATATTAATTATATGAGCAAGTTGGTGAAAAGTAATATTATAAAATTATTTTTTAAATAAAATAATTTTACTTTTCGTGTGAGAGATCACGTATTTGCTAATATAGTAATATTGTCTTTTATACCTCTATGTCTCGTAACGCTAAACTTCTCTTTTCATGTTAGTTCTTTAATTGACAGCCTCTGATTTGACTTTTATCAAATATGTAGTTGCTAGTCATACTTAAATAAATGAGCAAATCTTCAAGATCTTCTCTTCAGAAGTAAATTTAAACCTTTGAGGAGTAAAGTTCAATTCTTTTTGTCCTTTGAAGGTACAAATAGTGCAAGTACTTTTACACATAGAAGATCTAAGACATAATGGAATAACACATGAAAGGATATACTTAGCTGAAATGTTTAGATGCTTCAGCTGAACAATAGGTTCCTTAGCTCATACTGACGTTCAGCTAATGCTCCGAGTTGACGGGCTTCAAATGTTTGACGAATGATCTTCTGCACTTGTGTTTTTTGTCAGATGTTGTCTTTGACTGATACTTAGTACTTTTAGCATATTTCCGAGGATACTCTATAATTTGTAACAAATCACATGTTTAATTTTATTCTAAGTCTTTACTGATGATCTGGTTTTGTTAACATCAAATTCTATGTATGTATTTCAATAGATGGAATTGATTATTGGATTGAAATAATTATCTCCCCAACAACTACTATCCAAATGATCAAATTGATCATATTCTTCCCTAATGTTTAGTGCAATCATCAACATCATCTTTGAAAAGCCATGTAACATCATTTTTATACCTTTTGTTCAAATATTCATAATTGGCATATATTAATTTTGATATTCGTGTTTTGTTTAATAAAATGGAATATTTTTTTTATTACAAGGTTTTATCTTAGGAGTTTTTGAGAATTTAAGTGCACCGTACCTTCTACTATAACTACATTGCTACGGAAAAAACCGTATATCATTAAAATTTTGGAGAACGGTCATGGTAAACCACATGGATTTTCTGGTAAAGGTGGGGAGCAACTTTATCATGTGTCTGAATTTAGTGAGGGGTATGTTGTTATATTAAATCATTGTTTTGATGTTTCTTTTTAGAAATAAAATTATTTCATCGCGATGGTACAAAGTATCCGATTCAGGATCTTGAGAATGTATCTTTTCTACATCACCCACATATTTTGTTTGTTGGAGATGTTGGTATGTTTTTATCTCGTGTTTTAATTTACACATCAAACTAGTTATACAATTACTTTTGTTCTTTTATAAGGTCCTAAATAATGTGAGGCGTGACGTGATGGCAGAGTCAAGCCTCAAGCCTTGAAAACCATGGCGAGGTTACGACATTTCACAAGGCGCGACTTAAGGCGGCAATATTGTATGTATATACAATTATACAAACAAATATAAAAAACACATAATTATAGGTTTATAACATAGTTTATCAATCTTTTTTCTTTGTTTTCGGTATACCCAATCATTCTTATAACTGAATAACTATATATATTCGGCACATATTACTCGGTACCTCTAACACGCCTAAAGAAATACAGCCTATAACAGGTAAAGACATGTCAAGCTAGACCTTAGCATACGCCCAAGCTTTGGACCATGTCGTGACGGCATGGTCAAGCCTCAAGCCATGACGAAGCTCTGGTGAGCTTTTTAGAACCATGTTATTTTAACTACAGTTGGCTACAAAGGGGATTATTATGATATTATGAGCTTTGATCTAGATGCAATACAGTCTTCTATAGAGTTCCTAAAGGTATTATTACAGTTAAACAAAGACGCATTAGAATTAATTACATACGTGTATTACCACATATTTACATTTGTTTAGTAGTATAAGGTGCGGAATCTGATTCTGTAGATGATAATCATCCCGTTGTTATGATATTGTTGGATTATGCCCACTTACACACACACACGAGTTGGTATCATGGCTGATGAAGCAAGGGCCTATTGGGTCACAAGCCAAGTATCGATTCCGGCATCACGGATGGTCGAATGAGAGAGAAAACCAGAAACTGGTTCTGGTGGGCCAAGGCACGGCCGTGCCTCTATGAGGTACGGCCGTGCCCTACGGGCAGACACGAGCCCAAGTCAGGCATGACTTGGGCGTGGTCTGTGGCTAGGTACGCCCGTGCCTATTGGAGGCACGCCCGTGCCCGGTGGACAGGCACGAGCCCAAGTCGGGTGTAACTTGGGCGTGTCCTTTTGGGCTGGTACGCCTGTGCCTCATGAGGCACGGCCGTGCCCTGTGCAGTAACAGCCTCTTAACTAGGCTTTCAAAGCTAGTTAAAAAAGGTGTTTATTGCCATTAATCTAGTAACTGAATTTGACATTAGTGTGCACGAATTTGAACTCATATTTGAGTTCTATATAAGTCACATGAAGCTAATGTGGTCATGTTCCTTGAAGTTGTTTTACTAGAATATATAAATTGCATATATACATCTCTCTCAAGGACTAGAAGTACTAAGGCTTTGGTATTCTTGTGTTGATCATCTTGGTGTTGTTTGGATTGGTGTATCTAACACTCTAGCAAGTGAGAGGCGATTACAACTTGGTGTGGACTTCACTAGAGATGCACAAGTTAGTGTATACATCTTCCTAACTCTAACCGGATTTGCACAAAGAGCTTCAAGGGTATAACTCTTCTTCTTTGTTCTTTTCTTTTGTTGCTTAATCATGTTTAGAGTTTTGGTCCATGTGGTGGGCTTATTCGTGGTCAAAATTTGAAACATATTTTCTACTCGTTTTGCTTCCGCTGTGTTTTTGGACCACGAAAACCCAACAGTGGTATCAGAGCCATCTCTAACATGGCTTTGCACTTTTGGAGTTAAAACGGATTTTTTAAGTTTTTTGTCAAAAATGGTTTTCCGGTGACCGGGCACGATCGTACCTCTAGGGGTACGGGCCATGCCGGCGGCCGGGGCACGGGCGTACCGGTGGGGTACGGGCCGTGCCGGCAGAATTCGTGAATTGTTTAAACTGTACACTCACAATGTAACGTCCCAAATTTTTTTTTACAATTAAACAAAGAGTACGCTTATTGATTCATCACGAATAAAACATTGTATGAATTAATTACAACCCCGGGTATTAACCCATAACGTTCATTGTAAATGTTTGGAATACATCATAAAGCTCAAAATGGTTTAAACATTGCGGAAGCTTGTGGAAATACGAGCTATCATCCGCGTGTTGGAGCCCCGCCGTGGCCATCACCTGAAAGGAAGGTTAAACAACAACCGTAAGCACAAAGCTTAGCGAGTACACTTACTTACAATCGACCATATGACATCACATCATTTGCTTTACGATCAGTTACATCTTTCATTCCCGCTACCGTAGTAGACGGTCCCAACATTCCCGTCACCGAAGTGAACGGTCTCATCATTCCCGTCACCGTAGTGAATGGTCTCATCATTCCTGTCACCGAAGTGAACGGTCTCGTCGTTACCGTCACGGAAGCGAACGGTCTAATCATTCCCGTCACCGAAGTGAACGGTCTCATCATTCCCGTCACCGAAGTGAACGGTCTAATCGTTCCCGCCACCGAAGTGAACGGTCTAAGCACTAGCATAGCATAACACATTATCAATGCATCAATTCATCAATCATCATTCATCATTCATGAATTCATCGTTCATTATTCATATAACACGTAGCACATTAAACACATACATCATAAGGTTTAGATGGTAAGTAAGAATACTCACCTGTCAGCAGTTCTCAGATTCTCAACCTTATCTTACTAACATGCTTGTGGTTACTTGCTAGTCAACCGTCACCTACAATAGGTCTAACACATCAATACCGTGTATGAATCTCTCATTCGTTTTATCCCCATAAAGCATTCGGGTTTCACAAGGCAAGTAACAATAAGAAATACACTAAGTCCATAAAGTCGGGGACGCGTCGAGTCGAGTGTAAAGTGTCGGATTTCACAAATCCGGGCCTAACTGTCGGATTTTAACTCATGATGCAACTATCAGATTTCACTTAGAACTGTTGGATTCTCAAACCAATGTATAAGTCACATGAGTGTTCCGCGAGTTGCCCCATGCGACAGTCGCACCATGCGAAAGTCGCATGGGCATACCTATACGTCGCATGAAATTAACAAAGAGTCGCATGATGCCCCATGCGAAAGTCGCATGGGCATATGTACTCGTGGAAGTCGCATGAGTGTGTACTAGTATATAGAGAGTCAAATGAAAACGCATAAGTTAACTAGACACCCCATGCGACAGTCGCATGGTGCCCCCATGCGAAAGTCGCATGGCATCTACATGCTCACAATTGAAAGTCGTATGAACCACATAAGTCGCGTGAACATCTTTTAAAGTCGCATGAAGCCAATTCGTGTCAATTGAAAGTTGCATGACTCAATATACAAGAGTCGCATGGAACAAAATACTAAGTCGCATGAAACAAAGCAGAAGGTCGCATGGACCCCCCTCTGAAAGTCGCATGGACCTTCATCTTCTTCATCAGCTCATCATTTCAAAAACCCAGACTTCATAGTCAAAATCAAACTCTTTCAAAACTTAACCAAATCGTTTCATTTTTGTTTCAAAACGTTTCTGCATTCATTTAAGCACTTCCTTCAAGATTTAAACACATTTCATTAAGTATTAAAGCTCATAACTCAAATTCTTTCTCACTAGTTCTTCATAAACCCATAACCTCAAAAACCCATATTAAAACTCATGCTAGCATCATCCAAACAAGATAAAATTCATACCTACGACATCATAGGGAGGTAGGAAACATTACCTGATGATTCTCTTGACAATTCCTTAAGTTTTCAACAATTCTTGGTATCTCTTTCTCCTGTTTCTCGTGGGTTTAGCACACACCAACACCAACTGAGTTCTTTGTTTGAATGAATGAAACAGTAATAAGTGTTGAGGGTTGTGCCCTAGATGACTTTAAATACTCCTTCTAAAAAGGCCTTAAGCCCAATCTCACCTTGGAAGAGCCCAATAAACATTATCAAGTTACATCACTTAACTTAACCCATTGAGTCCACCATTCATACATACATATATATATATATATATATATATATTTATTCAAGCCTGTAACTCTTTAACATCTATCACAATTAAATTCACAATCCAATATAATTTACCATTTCTCAATAACTATTCTTTTATTTATTTTTCGGAAATCCGGGCATTACAGACAAAAGGGCAGGCACGCCCGTACCCTATGGGGTACGCCCGTACCTTCTGATTTTTGGTCAGAATAAATTTTTGAAACAATATGTTTAAATATATTAAAATCCGGGTTTTGGACTAGTCTTGATTATGTTGATCCCTACTATATTTTGATTCCTAATTCTATATGTTTTGTATGGCTTGGCATGAATTTCATATAAACATATATATTTAGGTGTATATATGAATATGCAATTTTAAAGGTGTATTAAAATTGCTAATGCATATGTACAAGGATTGCTAGTTATGCTTTAAATGTTGTTTTGCAATCTTGATCAAAATATATTTTGTTTGACATGGTTTTGTGGCACACCATTGTTTTCATTTAGTTGTGTTTGTTGTGGTTGCCCAGTAACTTGATATTGTTGGAATATGCCCACTGACACGAACGAGTTAATAACACCACTGATGAAGTATAGGCCTATTGGGTCACACACCAAGTATTGATTCCCGTAACACGATCAAGCAAAAGAGAGGAAAAGGCCAAAATGGGTTTAGGCAGCATGGTACACGGGCCGTGTTCTTGAACACGGGCCGTGTCCAACCTAACTAGCACGGGGCGTTTTGGCCCAAGTCGAGACCGTGTGCTTTGGGCCTACACGGCCGTGTAGACGAACACGGGCCGTGTTGGGTCTGTTAGACACGGGCTAACTTGGCCCAATTGAGGCCGTGGGCTTTGGGCCTACACGGCCATGTTGACCAACACGGGCCGTGTACAGTGCCTATAACAGCAGAATTGATTGGTTTTAAAGCTCATTTTAATGGAAATAAGTATTCAATTAATTTGGGCAGTTCAAGGATCACGAATTCTTTGTGTTCTTTGGAAAAAAGAGCTATGAAGAACACATGATGAAGATACACACTTTCTCTCTAGAGTTCATACACTTTGTGATCATGTTTTGATGCACAAAGTGGTTAGATATACTTTGTTCTTGTTGTTTTGGTGTATAACACTAAGTTACTAGCATTTGGGAATCAACACAACTTGGGGTGGACTTCACTAGAGAAATCCTAGTTTGGATTTTGAAGCTTGACTTGGTTAGATTCTTGAAGCTTGACAAGAGGAAGATTATAGCACTTGCATAGTGGTACATTTCTATCCATCTTGTTCTTTTGATTAGTTGCAATTTCATGTCTAGATGTTGGTCCATGGCATGTGTGTTTGTTTGGCTAGTTTTGTTTTGTTCTATATCTTGCTTCCGTTGCTACTCGATTATGCCAAACAAATACCTTCGGTGGTATCAGAGTCATATCTAACATGGCTTTGCACTAACGAGTCTAGAAAAACGATATGAATATTTTATACAAGAAAATTGTCTTCTTGAAAGTTTTTCGTGTAGATTTTTGTTAGGCTAAAATTGATATATTTGTAGCCTACATAATAATCATATAAATATTTATATATTAGAAAATTGTTTTTTTTAGAAATGGTTTTTCATGTAGATTCATGTTAGGCTAAAATTGGTATATTTATAGCCTACCTAAGATGTTAGTTTTTACATCAAGTCTCAAAACCATATAAGTACATTTATATAAGAAAATTGTTTTCTTAAAATTGGTTTTTCCATTGAGACTCTTGTTGTGCTAGAATAGATTTATTCGTAGACGTGTTAATATATTTTAGTTTTTATATTTATATATTTGTTGTAACTTGGCATGAAGTGTACACAAATATATACTTATAAATGTATATATGAATATGTGTCTCAAAAATGGTTTGGTACACTAATGCATATGTACAAGGATTGTCATTTTGGTGCCTTTGATGTTGTTGAAAATCTTGACTAAAATATAGATATATATTTATATCATGGTTTTGTGTGGCACACCATGTTTCTCTTATGTTGCGTTTGGTTAATTCGGTAACACGATATGCCCTTAGACCTATGTGTTGTGGTGGTTGATTGATTCGGTTTTTGGTGGCCTGCGTGCCATATTGATGTAAATATTTATTTATATATTTGTTGGTGTGGCTTGCACGCCGTTTATTTTATTCCATGTATTTGTATAAATAGTGTAGGAATGCGACCTGCGTGTCGTTTATATATATATATATATTCTATGTATTTGTATATAGTATAGAATTAGAACCGGAGAATTCAACGGGAGTCATGGTGATGACGTCTTGGCGAGAAGGAATCAACACGCTATTGGAGGTGTTGGATTCGTTGGGAGCTCAGCCAACGAGACTTTACCTTGTCCTTAGGTTTTGGCCTCGTTTTCCCCGTTGTGGCTCACGGGGAAAACGCATAGGAATTTTGGGCATGTTACCAAATTATACATATATATATTTGCGTGGTTGTGTTTTATTTTTCTATGCATGGATTAGGATTCGCATGCTAGACAATTTTTCTATAAAATTAAATAAAATACAACGTTTGTTAAAATGGTTAACAATCTCGCGCGAATAGAATTGACAAAGAAAATATAAACTTGGTATTATATTTAAAAGTGCTTAAAAATCGTTTTGACACTTACTTTGTTAATTCACAAAAAGGTTTTTAGAAACCGGAAACAAAATCCCGTTTTTAAAAAATGTAAATCACGCACCATCCGTAAGATGACACCACCCGAATCTAACGAAACAAGGATGATTGTCGAGCTAAGCACGAGTCATTCCTTGCGTAGTTGTGTGGAAGGTGAGTGGGGTAACTCGCATGATTGGTTGTCGAGCTAAGCACGAGCCAATTGATTGTCGGGAGTGCCACTCGTGTGTCTTGTCGGACGGTTTACAATTTTAGTATATAATTCTTGATTAGTTGACGAGCTAAACAAAAATTATATATTAAGATTGGTGTAAGGAAGGGATCAAACATGCCAACCGACATAATGGATGTCAACGGATCCCGCAAGTGTCTAAGAGTTGTAATAGAGATTACAATTGGTAAAATGGTTTCCGGCCTAAATGGCTTCGCTATGTGATCCGCGATAAACCCGTCACGGTGCGAGGTGAAATGAGGTTCTTAGCCCTTGTTATAAATAGTTGTTTTTGTCTAAAACTATGGGGTAATTATTTTTTAACAAGGTTTATCTAAACTAACCAAAACTCGTATTATTGTTATTTATAGATGTCAAATCATAACAATACCACGTCAAACATCTCACTTCGTGTGTTCTTAGAAAGGGAGAAACTCACGGGGGTGAACTTTATTGCATGGCTTAGGCAATTGAGGATTGTCCTTCGCCATGAGTCAAAGTTGCACATCCTTGAGGAACCCCTTCCGGAGCCACCTGCTACCAACGCGACTTGGGCCGTCCGATACGGGTATGAAAAACGTGTTGAGGACACGCACGATGTTGCCTGCCTCATGTTGTCAACTATGAGCTCGGAGTTGCGAAAGCAACTTGAGCACATGAGTGTGTACAATATGTTAAACAAGCTCAAGGACATGTTCCGACAGCAAGTTAGGCAGGAACACTATGAGTGTGTTAAAATCCTAGTCGGTTGTAGGCTGTAGGAAGGCGGGAATGTTGGTCTTCACGTCCTTAAGATGAAGGCGAACGTGGACCAAATGGAGAGGTTAGGATTTCTTATTGGGAGAGAGCTCGCTGTGGATATTGTACTCCAGTCTCTGCCCACATCATATGAATAGTTTGTCACAAACTATCATATGCAAGGATTGGAGAAGTCCTTAAGCGAATTGCATGACATGTTGAAATCTGCGGAATCTGACATGGCCAAGCATAATTCCACCTTAACCACTCCCGTCATGGGCTTAAAGAAACAAAAGAAAAGGAAGAAGAAACCGATACTAAGAAGAAAGGTTGGAGTTTCCAAGCCTATCCTTAATATTGAGTCGAAGGACATAGAGAATGTGCCTCAAGAAGAGACTCAAGAAAAGGTGGTTTGCTACTTCTGTGGAAGATTTGGAAATTGGGGCCGTCACGCCTGCCCTACGTGCGGAGAGGATATAAAACTTCTTAGGAAAGAGAGAGTTAACTTTCAATCTTCAGGTACGTTCATGATTTATTGCTATTCTTCTATAAGTTGGGTTGTTGACCCGAGCTGATTGACTCACGTTTGTCACAAATTTGTTTGTTACAAAGCGTAGGTCCTTTGGTGAAAGAAAAGCATGAAGAACCGGATATCGGGCGAGGAAACCATGATGATTGTCCTCTAAGAGAAGAAAAGGAGACTTGATCTCTTTTGTCGCCAGTTTATTTATTACTTTATTTTATTGCCCTGCGTGGCAAGTAACATCTCTTTGTATGCTCGCTTCAATCACGGTGGACGAAAATTTTGAAGTTTTAAGAATTGGTGTTAAACCTTTTTAAGCATTGTTTATTCAAGGTTTATTGATGTCATAACTCATGTGTTGTTCTGCCCTGCGTGACACACGACTTAACATGTGGTGACAATGAGTTTATTCTTAAACTATGAAATTTATTATGAAAATATGTTATGAGACATTTTGTTCAAAATTTCCCATGTCATGGCATACTCAAGGTTTTGTTATAAGTAATAGAGTATTCATGAATAATTGATTCTGAATCCAAAATAGTTTGGATGAGTTATTTTTGTGTGATAATCAACTTAACCACATAAACAAGAAATATATCACCTAGATCCATGTGGTTAGGATCTTGGAATAGTTTAGTCTCGGGCTAAACGCTTTGATGTTGATCTTGTTTATTAGGCTAAGATGATTATGAGATTCTTTGCCGGAGTTTGTGAGAGGATTATAAGCTTTTTGGATATTGATCCATTTTGTGGATAATCCGTTCAAGCATACCACAACGAATAACGAAAGAGAAACCTCTTCATCACTACCTTGATGGTAGTAATTGCGAGACGTTTATTAGTTTAGGCATATGTCTGAAACCTTGTTGGTGTTCAGAATTAGCCAAAACAACTTTAAGAATCAATAGGGCATATAGATCAAGGTACTTAGACCTAGTTAAGATGCTAAGGTATCTATTATCTATATATTGGATGACCATATAGTGAATTGTGGAATTGTTTCACAATTCATATCCTACTAAGACGCATTGGTACATGGTGTCATGGAGTAGGGAACCGGGTGTTGTTGATCCGGTTTATGACGGGTCAAGAATGTGTGTCCGATTTGTTGGGATATTCATTTGACATTGTGACTAAGTCCTCAAATCCAAATTCAATTGATAGTCTATTTAGCATTTATTGAGATACGACTAGAAATGTTCTTTGCTAGTCTATCTTATAGTTCAAAGTTATCCATTCTACATTCAATTGGAGATGGATAAACTTGAAATCGAGAAGTGCTAATACATTTGAGGAGTTCTTCTAAGTTTTAGTTATTTAACCTTTTGAGAACAATGTTTGTTGCTTAAAAGGGGAAGAAGAAAGAAACTAAAACTAAGGCATTCCAGTGGAAGAACGTGGAACTTAAATAAAGACCTGATGATGATACTAGCATATAATCTGATATCTCTGATAGATGATCAGCATGGTTATGCTGGTATGCCTGACTAAGAATCATTACTTCTTTTAATACTGATTAGTGACTTAATGGTGAGTCTTGTTGAGTTCGTCACCTATCGGAAGACGTAGTGGATCCAGGATTCGCTAAAAATAAAAGAAGTAAATGATAAAGAGATGCAATCCAATTGGAATGTCCAAGTGCTTGACTTGACTTGATCCCATACCTAGGTGTATACCAAGGTGGTAGTGATGGGATTAACATGGATGGAATTGTAGACAACTTCAAATACCGACTAATGGTAAAGTTTTTCATGGTGGTTATGGAGAAACTTGTCCTAGTGGCTATGTTGAAGAATGTTTGGTATTCGTGGATATTAATGACCACGTTTCGTCATGAAACAATATGATGAGGAAGTGCTTATAACACTATCCGAGGGTCTTAATATACGTCCGTAGTATCCGAATTATGTCTACAAAAGTGGATAAGACCACTTCGGGCTTGTTCTTGCATCTTGAAGGAAAGATATCTTTGCTTACTATTACAAGATCATAGTGATGAGTTTTCTAAAAGCATAGATAATGCCTTTTACGTATGTCAGGGCTAGTGGGAGCTTTGTTGTATTCCTAGTGTTAAATGTCTATGGAAGATAATGTCCCGATATTAGGTTATCTGCAAACCTAATTCAGGAATTACTGCTTCATATGGGCATTTAAGAGATACAAAATTGGATAGTATTTAGTTCAAGAAATATAGAGATATGTTCTTGATGTTTTACGACTTGAATAGGCTTGGAGTAAGTAGTTACTCTAATGCGTGTTTCCGCTAGGATAACGGTTGATCTTTGATCAAAGTTGATGATCCTAACTTGTGGTATTGTTTGTTGATTCTTAAAGTATCACTAACCTTATTGTGGACTTCTGAGACAATGAGGGTGTGATTACTTTAACCTTTTTGAAAAGTAAGATCTCTTTGATGCATACTTTTGAAGTAGTGTTGTCAAAAGAGATATAATTGAATAACAAAAGTACTTGTGGATGTTGTGGAACAAATCCACTAGTTTAGCCGTTGTTATGGACTAGTGGTGTTTGTCATACTAGGTCCATTAACATGTCTAATGCGTATAACTTGGCTTGAATATGTTTTGGTTTATGTTTGATTTGTACTTATATTTTGGGGACATTAAGCAATATTGCAATTCATACCATATCGATTATTAAATGGAGATTTAATAATACGCCGAGGGCGGGTATTTTATGAATCCTTATTGTGTTCCATCTTAGCATGTTTAAACACTTCCAAGAATGTTTATCATTCTAAAATCTCCACAATTGGTTATACTTTATGGGAAGGAAGTATAAATTAAGATTGAGGTAAAGAGTTGGTTTTGTTAAACGTGATTCTTGCCTATACTTGAAAGGGGTTTCAAGTGATTGGAGGACCCGCACCCGAGTTCGCTTCATGGTTCTAGTCATAAGAAACTCGGGATGATGATGACGTTTCATCCTTAAACTAGAGATGCATGTGATTCCAAAGCATAGGTCTGCTTTGCTTTGATCGTTTTCTAACGCGGTCCGTAACTGGTCGTTATAAGGGAGATGATTGGGTAGAGTATTATCTATGTGGTGGGACTATGTAGTCGAAAGGAATTTGTTCCTCTATGTATAGAGAAGATATCCATGGGCCCCTCGATGATTGAGTGCTGACGTTCATATGCATTGCCGTGCTCAAGTTATATTGATGATGGATCAATGTTAACTTGGTTTGTTGGTCACCACTAATCTACAATCGAGAAACATAATCGTGAACGATCTGAAGGTTGACTTTATTCCATGCGTTGTGTTCACATAGGATATCGCAAACAAAGGGATGTATATGTTCATTTATCTTTAGGACAATCACTTTATGATTGGGATCTTGTCAAGAGTGGCATACCCTATACTGACTTAGGAGCATAGATGTCTTGCAAGAGGCCGCTCTATGTTTGTGTTATTTTTCGTAGTCGTGCCACGTGCAAGTGGGAGTCTGTTGGAATATGCCCGCTGACACGAACGAGTTAATAGCACTGCTGATGAAGTATAGGCCTATTGGGTCACACACCAAGTATTGATTCAAGCAACACGATCAAGCAAAAGAAAGGAAAAGGCCAAAATGGGTTTAGACAGCATGGTACATGGGCCGTGTTCTTGAACACGGGCCGTGTCCAGCCCAACTAGCGCGGGGCGTTTTGGCCCAAGTCGAGACCGTGTGCTTTGGGCCTACACGGCCGTGTAGATGAACACGGGCCGTGTTGGGTTTGTTAGACACGGGCTAACTTGGCCCAATTGAGGCCATGGGATTTGGGCCTACACGGCCGTGTTGACCAACACGGGCCGTGTACAGTGCCTGTAACAGCAGAATTGATTGGTTTTAAAGCTCATTTTAATGGGAATAAGTATTCAATTAATTTGGGCAGTTCAAGGATCACGAATTCTCTGTGTTCTTTGGAAAAAAGAGCTATGAAGAACACATGATGAAGATACACACTTTCTCTCTAGAGTTCATACACTTTGTGATCATGTTTTGATGCACAAAGTGGTTAGATATACTTTGTTCTTGTTGTTTTGGTGTATAACACTAACTTACTAGCATTTGGGAATCAACACAACTTGGGGTGGACTTCACTAGAGAAATCATAGTTTGGATTTTGAAGCTTGACTTGGTTAGATTCTTGAAGCTTGACAAGAGGAAGATTATAGCACTTGAATAGTGGTACATTTCTATCCATCTTGTTCTTTTGATTAGTTGCAATTTCATGTCTAGATGTTGGTCCATGGCATGTGTGTTTGTTTGGCTAGTTTTGTTTTGTTCTATATCTTGCTTCCGTTGCTACTCGATTATGCCAAACAAATACCTTCAGATATGCCCGTAGCCTTTGTGATTGGTTTTGGTTTGGCCTGCGTGCCGTATTGTTGTAATATTTATATTTGGTGCGACTTGCATGTCGTTTATTTAAATCTTTGTACTCGTAATAGATTATTAGGATCCCGACTTGCATGTCGTTTTCTTATTATTATGTACTCGTACTTAGATTATTTCAACTATGTAAATATTGCATCAAACCAATCGGGAGACACGGTGTTCGCGTCTTGACGAACCAAATCCGGGAGATTCGCCGGTGTGGAGATCGTGACGGAGCACTATTTGTTGTTGTCCCTAGATTGACCGTGTTTTCCCCGTTTTGGCTCACGGGGAGAACACTTAGGATTTGGGCATGTTACCGGGTCTTTGTTTATCTTTTATGCGTGGTTGTTTTATATTTAAATTCTTTAGGATTTGCATGCTAGAGAATTTTTGAAAATATATAAAACAAAGAGATTTATAAATGAGTTTATATTTCTATGCGCATAAGAATTGGCAATATTAATATAAAAGTTGATTATATTAAACGGTGATTAAAAAGGAGTTTTTGTCACTTAAATTGTTAATTCGCAAAATTGTTAAAATATTATTTTAACCGGAAAAACCAAAACCCGTTTTTCAAAAGTAAGTCACGCACCACCTGTAAGACGACACCACCTAAATCTAACGAAACTTGGATGATTGTCGAGCATTAGCACGAGTCATGCCTTGTGGAGTTGTGTGGAAGGTGAGTGTGGCAACCCGCAATATTGGTAGTCGAGCTTAAGCACGAACCAGTGATTGGGCTAGGATACCAACGTGTGTCTTGACGAGCGACTTACAAATTCTTTTATAACGCTTAAATGATGCCGATCTCTAGCCGAGTCATTTAAGAATAATAAAAGGATTGGTGTATGAAGGGATCAAGCATGCCTTAGACATTTGATGTCAAAAGGATCACGTAAGGGTCTAAGAGTTGCAATGGTTGCAATCGGTAAATTGTTTACCGGCCTAAATAACTTATTTCGTGATCCACGGTAAACCCGTCACGGGATAGAGTGAAATACGCTTTTGAGCCTTGTTCAAATAATTAAGTTTTATAACTATTGGGTAATTATTTCTACAATGATTTGACAACTAAAATTGGTACGCTAATTTTGTAGATGGCATCCAACAACGCTTCTACATCATCGAACTCAATTTCCCTAAAATTATTCCTTGAAAAGGCCAAACTCGATGGCCAAAACTTTAGGGATTGGTTCATGCAACTAAGGATGGCCCTTAGGTATGAACAAAAGATGTGGGCCATCGAGTAGCCTTTGTCGGAAGCACCTGCGGCTAGTGCGACTAGGGCGGTCCGAGACGTGTATGAAAAGCGCGTCAAGGAAACGAACAAAGTGGCTTGTATTATGCTCTCGTCAATGATTCCTGAGCTTCAAAAGCAAATGGAACATTTAGGGGCATTTGACATGCTTAACCAGCTGAAGGAAATGTTCCAACAGCAGGCTAAGCTAGAGCGATTCGAGTGCCTAAAGTCCCTTTTCGACTGCCACATGCAGGAGGGTGGAAATGTGAGCGTTCACGTGCTTAAGATGAAAGCATTGGTTGATCGCTTGGAGAGGTTGGGATTCCCGTTAGGGAGGGAGTTGGCGGTGGATGTGATCCTCCGTTCTCTTCCTAGTTCCTTTTCACAATTTGTGTGGAACTATCATGTCCATGGCATGGACAAGTCCCTAATGGAGCTTCACGGAATGTTGAAGACCGTCGAGTGTGACATGTCCAAGAAGCCCTCCTCGTCCAAACCCGTCCTAGCTATCCAGGGAGGCAGAACCAAAAGGAAAGGCGCTCCCCCTCCAAGGGAAAGGGTAAGGGGAAGGTTGCAAAACCTAACCTGAGTCCAGCCCCGAAAGGCAAGGGGAAAGCCGTCATGGTTCCTCCGTCCGAGGACCCTGTGGAAGCCGAGTGCTTCCACTACAATGAAAAGGGGCATTGGCGGCGTTCTTTCCCAAAGTACCTCGAGGAGCTCAAGTGGGTAAAACCGAAGGGAGCTGGTAACTCAGGTACGTTTATGATTGTACTCCACAATACCGTTACTTCTAACGGCTAGGTACTTGATACCGGTTGTGGCACTCATATTTGTAATAATGTGCAGGTGCTAAAAAGAAGTAGAGCGCTGGGTGCTGGAGAGCTTGACCTGATCATGGGAAACAAGGATGTGGTTCCCGTGGAGTGGATAGGGAGTGTTGATCTCGCCTTTTCTTGAGGCCTTGCTATTATCTTGTTAAATGTTTTTTTTCGCCCTGCGTGGCACGAAACATTATTTCCTTTCATGCATTGTTTGACGATGGTTTTAAGTTTAATTTTGATAATGGAATTATTTCTTGTTTAAGAGATGATGTTCATTACTTTAAAGCTTATCCATGTCGTGGGATTTATGAAACAAGTGTGTGTTTGGATGGTAATAAATCAATCATGAACATTGATTCTAAGTCCAAAGGTGTATTAGACAAGTTATCTTTGTGGCATAGTCGTCTTGGCCATATAAACAAGAAACGTATCGCCAAACTCCAAGTGGATGGGATTTTGGAATCGTTTGATCACGGGTCAAGCGAAGTATGCGATTCTTGTTTATTAGGAAAAATGACTAAAACACCCTTCACCGGCGTTAGTGAGAGGGGCAAAGGCTTGTTGGACATTGTTCACATGGATGTGTGTGGTCCGTTCAGGTCTGCTACAAGAAACAACTGTAGGTACTTCGTTACTTTTACTGATGATTTCAGTAGGTATGGTTATGTTTATTTGATTAAGCATAAGTCTGAAACCTGTGAGGTGTTTAAGACATACCAAACGAAGTGCAGAATCAATTGGGCAAGTGGATTAAGATTCTCAGATCCGATAGTGGTGGTGAGTATCTTAGTACCGAGTTTCTGGATCATCTTAGGGGTTGTGGAATTATTTCACAACTTACTCCACCCAGGACACCACAATTAAATGGGGTCTCTGAAAGGAGGAACCGAACTTTATTGGATATGGTTCGGCCCATGATGAGTCGTACAAACTTGAACCCAGAGCCGAGAAGTGTATTTTCATTGGCAACCCAACTGGGTCTATGGGATATTTGTTTTACAAACCTTCAGAGAACAAGGTGTTAGTTGCTCGAAGGGCGGTCTTCCTTGAAAGGGAGCTGATATCTGTAGAAGCCAATGGGAGGCAAGTCTATCTAGAAGAAATTCTAGATGACACCAATGTTCAACCTGATGTTGGCACTAGTACCGCTTCTGAGGTCGGTGTACCAGAAGAAGTGGAACCTCAACCAATGGAGGATGAGGTACCTGACACACAGCCATTAGAGCTCCATAGATCTAGTAGAGTTCGTAATGAGCTGGAAAGATATGGGTTTCTCATATCCGAGGGCGTCGAACTATTGGTGGATCATAGTGAACCGACCAGCTACCGGGAAGCCGTAGCGGGCCCTGAGTCTACTAGGTGGAAGGAGGCAATGGACAGTGAGATGCAATCCATGGCGGATAATCAAGTCTGGTACTTGGTTGATCCAGTACCCAGCCATAAACCAGTAGGGTGCAAATGGGTCTTCAGGAAGAAGACTAACATAGATGGAAAAGTAGACACTTTCAAAGCCCGACTGGTAGCAAAGGGTTTCACTCAAACTCATGGTGTAGACTATGATGAAACCTTTTCTCCAGTGTCTATGTTAAAATCTATTAGGATATTAATGGCTATCGCTGCATATTACGATTACGAAAATGGCAGATGGATGTCAAGACTGCCTTCCTTAACGGGAAGTTGGCAGAGGAGGTTTACATGGCACAACCTGTTGGTTACGTAAACCCCAAATATCCTAATAAAGTCTGCAAGCTTAAGAGGTCCATTTATGGACTTAAGCAAGCATCTCAAAGTTGGAACATTTGCTTTGATGAAAAGGTCAAAGAGTTTGTAGAAAGTGAAAACCTAGGGACGTGACTACCTTGCAGGAAGTGAAAACCTGGCTTGGGAGTGCTGTAGTTTTCCTAGTCTTGTATGTAGATGACATACTACTCATAGGAAGTGACGTGACTACCTTGCAGGAAGTGAAAACCTGGCTTGGGAGTTGCTTCTCTATGAAAGACATGGGAGAAGCAGCATATATTTTGGGGATAAAGATCTATAGAGATAGATCTAAGAGACTCATTGGTTTGAGCCAGAGTACGTACATAGATAAAGTCTTGAAGAGGTTCAAGATGCAAGATTCCTAGAAAGGGAATTTGCCTATGTTGCATGGTATGGCGTTAAGCAAGTCTCAATGTCCTAGTTCTCAAAAGGAACTAGAGGAAATGAGTCGAGTCCCTTATGCTTCAGCAGTGGGATCGATCATGTATGCTATGCTATGTACTCGGCCTGATGTGTCGTATGCCTTGAGCATGACGAGCTGATATCAGGCTAACCCTGGCCAAAGTAATTGGTTTGCGGTTAAAAACATCCTTAAATATCTTCGGAGAACTAAGGAAATGTTTTTAGTGTTCGGTGGATCGGAGGAGCTCAGAGTTACTGGATATTCTAATGCTAGCTTCCAAATGGACAAGGATGATTGCCGGTCTCAATCGGGATTTGTATTCTTGTTAAATGGTGGAGCAATAAGTTGGAGAAGTTCCAAGCAAGATACCGTGGCCGATTCAACCACGGAGTCAGAGTATATTGCTGCAAGCGAGGGTGCTAAGGAAGCCGTCTGGATGAAGAAATTCATTCAAGACCTTGGAGTTGTTCCTAGCATCGCTAACCCTATTGAGATCTTCTGTGACAATGAGGGTGCAGTAGCTCTAGCTAATGACAATCAAAATGCATGGCCATGCTCAAGTTGAATTGATAATGGATCAATTGTGCAACTTGTATTGTTAGTTATAGTTAGTCTATATCGAGAAACATAATCGTGAATGATTTGGGGTTGATCATGTTCCATGACCTGCATTCACAATGGATATCGTGAACGAAGGGATAAGTAATCACTTATCTGTAGGACCTTTCCTTTTGGTGAGGTATTTGTTTTGGAAAGACAAACCCTGTGCTGACTTAGGGGCATAGATGGCTTGCTAGAGGCCGCTCTGTGTCGGTGACGCCTTTCGTGAGTTTGTCATGTGCAAGTAGGAGTCTGTTGGATTATGCCCACTTACACACACACGAGTTGGTATCATGGCTGATGAAGCAAGGGTCTATTGGTGGTGTTGATTGGCGTATCTAACACTCTAGCAAGTGGGAGGCGATTACAACTTGGTGTGGACTTCACTAGAGATACACAAGTTAGTGTATACATCTTCCTAACTCCAACCGGATTTGAACAAAGAGCTTCAAGGGTATAACTCTTCTTCTTTGTTCTTTTCATTTGTTGCTTAATCATGTTTAGAGTTTTGGTCCATGTGGTGGGCTTATTCGTGGTCAAAATTTGAAACATGTTTTCTACTCGTTTTGCTTCCGCTGTGTTTTTGGACCACGAAAACCCAAGAGATATATCATAACAAACAAATCTTTTAATTACTTGGGATAATTGCAAATTTGTATATATTAACTAATATTCAAATTACGTATAGAATAAATTGAGTCTTTTAACAAGCTAATCTTTTAAATTGCTTACGATAATTTTTAAATTAGTTAGGATTTTCTACATTAATCTTTTAGAAGAATGTTCAATATAGTCCATAATTAATTCATAGTCCTAAGGGACTAATCTTAGTCTTTGGATCAATGACATCAATGGTTCAGATTAAATTTTAAAAATTTGGGCGGGATGACATTTTCGTAATTCACATGTGATGCTTTTACAAATCACATGTGATTGTATACCGAATCACCTGTTCCTCGACGGAGGTTCCGCCGCCGCTGTTCCCACCTACGTCTAGGGTTCCACCGCCGCCGGTTCCATCTAGGGTTCCACCCCCTAACATCATTTCGCTTCTCGCCTGTGTAGGACTTCGCCGCCGCTCGTTCTCGCCTCGTCTAGGGTTCTGCCGGCACCGGTTCTGTCTACTGTCGTCTACCTACTCCGCTTGTCTACCATCGGCGACACTGGTTCTCGTGTCTGTACCATCTCCGACATAAGGTATGTTGTACCTCTCCACTGTCTCTCTATTTTGAGTGTCCACTGCTCTATCTCTCTCTGTTTTTGTCAATTGTACAATACAGACTCAAGAAATGATCGATTGAAATGCTTTGTATGTTTTAAAATGACCGATTATACAACACTCATGAAGTGATGAATTGAAATGCTTGTATTTGTTGTTTGAATGCTTTGTATGCTTTCAAATCTCTGTGCTACCGCTACCAAACAAGACAAATGATTTTATGTTACACTTCTCTGCTGAAATCTCTATGCTACCAAACAGAAGATTCAATTCCCATTCTCCAGACTAATTCCCTTTCTCTGCAATTCCATTCTCTGTAATCATTTCTCTACAATTCCATTCTCTGTACCAAATGCACCCTTAGTAACTTATTTCATCTTGCATAAACTAGTTGTACTTTAGGCACCGCCACATATAATTGTATCAACACATTATTTAAAATTAATACATCATTATGGCTCTCATTTAACATTTCTATTTTTATTAACTCTAAATAATTTTTAATCTCTTTATATACAAATTATCTCTATCTAAAGCTTTCGGGTTTGACTCTAAAAATCAATCTTTCATTTTCTATGACACGATAAACTCTTATATTATAACCATCACAATAAAACAAAAATTTATATAAAAATTAATTTCATATTTTTTATTATTATAAATAAAAGTTGTAGGGGTCAAATTTAAAATAAGAACCCTACACGAGGTTTGTTTTGGATTAGCAATCCGGGTAGAAGGAGTTTGTTTGACTTTATTAAGGGTGGATTAAGCTTGAGTATCCAGAGTAATCTTATAAATTTTTTGTAGGTTAATTGTTGTAATTAAAGTTCTCTAGATTAGACTAGATCATCTTTGGGGTTCTAGAGTTTTAATCTTTTGTTTTAAAAACACGATTGATTTATAAAGTTTTGATTTTTATAAATTAAACCAAATTGTTGTTTTGTTAAAACTCTTGTGATCTAGTTTATGTTCATGAGTTTGTTTTGACGGTTAAAACCCAGAGCTTTGGCTCATTTAATCTCAAAAAATTTAATTTTGTAATACCTAGTTTCTAAATATAAGAGTATTTTAAAAGACGTTAATAAAAGGTAGAGTATTAAGACTACAAAGTAATCTTGTATGGCTATCAATTGTTAATAGAAGGGCTAAAAATGTTAAATGAGGTAACAAGGAGGTTTTTTAAATTAATTAGGACACAAAACCCTATAATTCCTACTGCAGCCGATTTCTTATCAAAGTGAGAGCTCTTTGTGTGTGTTCTTGAGCCGAGAAGGAGAAAATGGCTAGACTCCACAAAATTTCTTCAAATTCTTTGGAAACTAAAGGAAAACACTCATGTATGATCCCTACATGTTTGCAAACAAGTAGATGTAAAGATAACAACTTTTGGTTAAGAATTTGAGGTTTGAAACACCAATTGAGTTGGTTGTATAATAGCTCAAAACCGAGAACAATTTTAGTGATTCAATCCATCGAATAATTGTTTAAAATGAAATTAATACGACACGACTTGATTATTTGATACAATGAATCTAGAGAATCAAGAATGGGTTGGAATGGTTGAGAATTCTTGAAATTGATTCACCATTATGTGTGTGTATAATTCAAACATATTTTGGATTTGTTGATCCTCTAAACCATGCTCAAAGTGCAATTATTTGTTAAGGATCGGATCATTTGGTGTTAAAAAACAAGAATGAGACTAAAAGGTTAAGATTTGGTTAGATTGAATTGCTTTCATCGACTGTACACTCTTTAATGGAATTGAAAACTTACAGGTTTACATGGAACTGAAAACTGCAGTCTTAGTAGTTAATCGAAAATCACTTTAGAACCATAATAGAAAACTATTGAGCCTGGGGTGTAAATTAAAAACTTTACGAATGCACTATAGAATCGAAAAGTACCTTTTGGAGGTTCAATAAAAAACTTATATATGTGTGTTATGAATCAAAAACCACAAGCTTACATAATATGAATCGAAAACTTGGTAAATGTGTGCTATGATCGAAACCATATGAATAACCAGAATCGGAAATTGGTGAGTGTTAACATATCACTGGGAACTAGATGTGCGTATTATATGAAAATCTAAGGTTGAGTTCCTATTCGGGAATTCCCTAAATCGTTATCATTGTTATTAAAAGGAAACCACGACGAAATGTTGTCAAATTGAAAACCCGAATTGTAAGTATTGAATTGAAAAGTTAGGTTTTCAATTGAATTGAAAAGTAAGGTTTTTGATTGAATTGAAACATTAGGTTTTCAATTGAATTAAAAAGTTAGTTTTTCCATTGAATTGAAAAGTGAGGTTTTCCATTGAATTGAAAAGTGAGGTTTCCATTGAATTAAAAAGTAAGGCTTCAAATGAATCAAAAACCAAGAGTTGTTAAAGGGATTGAAAACCAATACATTAAAGGTGAATCGTAAGGCATAATTAGACTTAGAATGATTGTAGAATTCTAAGTGAGGGACGTAGTCATGGTTGTGACCCTAGTAAATAACTGATCTGATAGAAAACCTTTATTGTAGGTGACAATGATAGACTTTACCTCCCGGATATTTGTATTTAAATCGTTGATTCTCTAACGTTGCTTACGGTGCTGCTGTCAAGTGAGTTACACTAACTTGCTCATTATATTAGTGTGAAATTTGCATGTATTGTATCTGTGAAGGTGTAAATAATGTATTTATGTATGAAGTGAATGGTTGGGTTAATATGTGGTGAAAATACAACTCAAACACACTCATACATGTGAAACCCTTGGTATGGCTTGGGTAGTCAATGGTGACCCAAAGTGTGAAATCATCGTCAGTGTATTGCTTGGTATTATATGTATGATTGGAATATGGTTAATGATTGTTCCATGTACATACCTAGTATTATGTGTAAGCAATCAGGTACACAGGAGTTGTACTTAGGTGCATAATAAGAATTGTCCACTAGATTTCTGAAGTGGAAGATGCATTCCGCACCTGCCATTGCGCGGAGGACAACAAAGGATGGTTGATTTCAAACCTGCTGAGGGGAGCTGCTATAATATCTGAAAATCTGATATATATATATATATATACACACACGTATGTATTACAAATAGAGTTTTGTAGCTAAATTTTAAAAGTGGAAGAGTTGGTGGTCAAAGAATGAGAAAAAAAAGGAAGTTGAGGAGTTAGAAGTGAAAATGGGATATAAATATCCCATACTAGCTCCTTTGACTCATTCTCCTTCTTGTTCTAAAAGAGTCGAGAGAGCAGCAGGAGTTACGCTGTTACAAGAGGAAATCGGAAGTTGATTGTGTCTTTGTTGACTTTGAAGTCAAACTTTGAGAGTGTGAGTATTATTACTACTTTGAAGCTTTCATTTTGGGGCAAAATATAGTTGAACAAGTTGGGTATTGATCACAAGTAAGTTCTAGTTCCTTATTGTGTTTGATTTTAGTGCTATGGTGTATTGGATAATTTATAGTTGTTGTGTGTTGAAAATTATAGCAAATGGGTCAAAACTCAACTAGTTAAGGTTTGGTTCTTTAAGGTATTGTTAGATGTTTGTTTTGGGACAAAATTGAGGTGCATATGAGTCCCTTTTAAGCCTTGAAAGAGTTTTTGTTTGGATTGTTAAAGGGTGGAATTTTGCAGCAAAGAAAACATCATGATGCTGCTGTTCATGGCTCGTCGCGCCGCGATGAGGTGTAGGTCACGACGCGTCGCGTCTTGACGTGCATCATGCCTTTTGTAACACCCTGATTTTCAGTCCAAATTTAAATTTTTTCAAAACTCAATTTAAAACATATTTTATACAAATCTTCGTAACTTATGGCGGAAGCATTGCAATATTCTTTAAATATTTCAACCAAAATACAATAACATTTTAACAAGAACTTTATCATAAAATATATCCCAAAAACCTTTTGGTGTTACCACAGTCAATCTCACGACCATAAACAAAGGGTTGGAAATCCAAGGTTACCAGTAAAGCACCAAATCAAGTCTTAGCCCAAGGCAGCTACCCACCTCACCAAGGCATCTAGACATCCTGCGGATACAAAACATTTTAACACACTGGGTTAGCTATAAACATAGCTAGTGAGTACAACCAAAAATCCTTTGCCTTTTCAAAACCAAGTCATCATTTTTCTCTTTTGAAAACGCAAGTTTGGAAATCAATATACTTCAAAAGTATACACATAAGGATGCGGGTTTGTCCATTGGGCCACAATGTCTCCACGTGGTAGCTAGCCACGGTTAACACGTGCCCAAATGGGGGATAACCACATCACCCCGTCAAGGTGGGGGATGCACAAAGCAGTCCACCATACAACGGTTATCTGGAGTGTAAGCCCTGTTCACCAAATCCACACTTGTTGCCCCAGGTTTGGTGACTCGTCAGCCCAGTGAACCCACACGGTCATGATGGTTACTGAAATACCCCTCCACTCTCTGCACCGATTCCTCAACCACCCGTACATCGCGGTTCCTCAATTGCCGAAGCCACATGAACCTCTGTGCATGTCTCAATGGCTAGGAACCCTATGGTACAGAGTTTATATCACACAGTGGTCGGACCAAAACACATACCCCGAAGGGTCACATAAGCACATACCCCGAAGGGTCAAATAATCACATACCCCGAAGGGTCACATAAATCACATACCCCAAAGGGTCGTATAATCACATGCCAACAAGGCCAAATAATCCAAACCTCAAGCTTATCATGAAACAAGCAAGTATCACAATCCATAACTCTTGAGCATAAATGCTCAGCAATCAAAACCACATTTGGCATCTCAATGCACAAAAGACTCACAAAGTGAAAACGTGAATTTCGTTAACTTAAAACCATGTCTTTTGTTTCAAAATCAAAGTCCACTCCATCATGGAGTATCGTGTTTCAAAACCATCAATTAAAACTAACTTTAACATTGACCATCTCCAAAATGGAGCAATGGTCTTATTTTGGAAAACCATCATTCAAATACATCTTAATTCAAGTTCACAATTCTTTCATTCTTTAGTTTGCAAAATCTTCATAAAACATTTGCAGACCATATGAATCACATTCATAAAACAAATCTATAGTTTTCACATTCTGAAGTTCAAAAGCTTCGTAAACACTTGTAAAATATATAACCCGCATTATGAACAATTCATTAGTTCCACAAACTTTAATTCAACAAGTTTCATCAACAATTGCCAAACAAACAAAGCATATCATGATGACCTGAAACTTTTAAGCAAAAGTTGGGTATCCGCAGGGTGTACTCACCTGAGGGGGTGATGAGGATCACAACCCCATCCAACCAAAGCTTAAACACTTGATCATAAACCTATGTTCACCAAAACACAAGGTTAACTTACATAAGTTAACCAAAAACAATGTTCTAAGCTCAATTCTAGCCTTAGACACCTTTTCGGGTCTAAAAAGACTCCATTAATCCCTTATAAAACCTTAGAATCAATCCCCAAACAAGTACATAGTCAAATGGGGTAAAAAAACATGAGTTTTGAAGGTTTCAGGGTGTCTCGCGCCGGGAGAAAATCTCTGGAAAATGGCACTTTTGCTGCATGCGACGCGTCGCGTCACGACGCTCAACCCATCGCGTCGCGACCAGGTTCTGCACAGACTGTTTCTTCTTTTTCTTTGCTGCAGCCCCCAAATTCCTCAAGTTTTCAATACCAAAACTTAGTTTATTATACCCAACACTTAAAACTCAATCAAAATAACTTCATAACATGGAATTCATCATTGATAACACACTCTTCCCAATTTTGATCACCAAAACCCATCTTTACCAAAATTTCAAGTTTCCTGACCCATTTAACATTTATACACAAATCCAACCATAATCACCCAAACATATCATGTAATACCACAATCAAACTCAAATATCAACACTTTAAACACATTTAATCCTTCAAAACTCCCACTTCAACCATCACCCCAAACTTGACCCATTTACCATAATTTTTCAACATAAAAAGTCAAAGATCATAGCAACCAACAATCCAAACTTAAAATCAAACACAAAATCAAGATTAGAACTTACTTGTCTTGAAATTCCAACTTTCTTTCTACCTTCTTGCTTCAATCCAAGCTCAAGGATGAAGGAATTATGGTTCAAACTCATGAACTCTTGAATCCAAGCTCACAAACCACCAATCCCTCATGATTTCTCCCTTCACCCCTTGATGGATTCCTCTAGAATCTTCTCTCACTCTCCATTTGGGGTGTGTTCGGTTCTGGAACCGGACCGAACCGGACCGGAACCGAAATAACCGATAACCGAAATTGGTAAACGCTAGAACCGAAAACCGAACCGATATTAGGGAACCGGTTCCGGTTTCGGTTCCAGTTATTTCGGGTATAGAACCGGAAAAGACCGAAAATTTACTTTGGTCCCAAAGAGGGTGAACAAGCAACCGATATAGTGTAGAAGGGGGGGGTTGAATACACTTTAAACAATTAATTAAATTAATTAAACGTATATTGAATTATCAAACAGAACAATAACTATTATCACTCTCTAATCAAATCAACAGGATGATTTGATATTACAATGATTATAACCTCAACTCTCTCTCTAAACACTCTTGAATCACAAACTAATTGATGATCGAATTTCTTGTTAAACTGATTAACAAGAACTCTTGAAAACTCTCTCGAACTTTGAACTTACAAAGTTATCACAACACATGCGTATCAAGTATCACGAACACACGTACGTTTTGCAACTTATGTAGTCTTGCAACTTATGCAGTCGTTGTGTATCTGTTCGGGTACGTTCGTATTCGTGTTCATTCGTGTGTATAAAACCCATAAGAAGGTTTATACTTATACTTGATATATCTACGAACAAATCGCAGTTTAAAGATAGAACTTATCTTTTCTTTAAAACCGTAACAAACTCCTTAATTAGAACATATCTAATTAATTCCGTTTGAGATTTCTATCCAACTAATAGATAGTTTAAATTAGGTTCAAATATCCTAATTTAAATGTCGTAGATATGGAGAGTTTATAACAGAATTTAGAACTTACTTAAATTCTGAACCGACTTCTGACGCTGAGCTGACTCACTCAGTCTTGACCTTGTCAAGCTGAGTTCTTGAATCTTGGGTTCTTGAATCTTCAAGTCTTCACTCTTAAGACCTATCTCAGCTTAGAAGTTGTAACACCCGTAAATTCTATTATTAAGTTAACGCGAGAAATGTACAAAGTGGTATATGAGTTACTAATGGATAAATGAGATAGTATGTGGTTATAAACTAGAGGGGCTAAAACCGTCAAAACGGAACTTGGAAAAGTTGAGGGACTAATTGTGCAATTAGTCCATAGTTATATATATATATATATATATATAGCCATCTTTGACTTTGATTTGGTCAAAGTCTTCATTTTCACCAAAACAACTCTCGTATCCTACAGAACATCCATTCTTCTCTGAGATTTGGAGCAGGTACAGCTAGAAGCAAGGTGTAACAACTGAAGAAAGTAATCATACAAGTTAGAGGTAAGAGTTCTTAATCATGTTTTTGAAGTTTTATGGGTTTTTAAGTGATTCAATGGTGAATCACAGATTTCAGATTGTTATTGTTGTTATTTATGGATTAGAAGTTGTTTGGGATGTAGGAAAACATCCCAGAAGTGTTTTTATGTATTAAAGTTGGGTTTTTGGGGTGTTTTGGCCGGAGACAGCAAGTAAGTCGGTCAAACTGCTGCTACAAGTTGAAGGGCACGGGCGTGACCTTCAAGATCCAACCGTGCCCTTGTCCGTACCTAAGGAGGTACGGGCGTGACCTTTAGGGTATGGGCGTGCCCTGTTCTAGAAAGGCCCAGAGGGTGCCTAAAGACCACGGGGTGGTCTGGGTGTAAGGCACGGGAGTACTTTGTGTAAGGCACGGGAGTGCCTAGTGTTTTGTTCAGTTGTCCAGTTCAGCAGATGCATATGTTGATGTATATTCAGTATTATTTCATGTAGAGATTTATCAGAGGCGCGTTCGCTAGATTATTATTGATTGTGGACTGTTATAGCATCACAGACTATAAGGTGAGTCTTCTAGACTATTATTCATATTTACGGCATGTATGTTATTATATCAGGTTATTGATATGTTAGGTCACTCAGATATGGGTGTTATGTTCAGTAAGCTTCAGTAGTGTTACAGTTATTGTTACAGTATATATATAATATGTGTGTTAAGCTTACTGCTATGTACAGTAAGGCTCAGTAATAATAAGCATGCTGCTTTGTGCAGTAGTGGCTCAGAATTAGCACAGTACTGGGGCTCAGTTAATTAATCAGATATCAGAAAGCATACTGCCTTATGCAGTAGTGGCTCAGTTAATTAATCATGTGAATCAATAAGCATACTGCCTTGGGCAGTAGTGGCTCAGTTAATTACTCAGAGATTTATTATCAGTTATTGTTAGTGTTTATCATATGATTATATTCATGTGTTTATATGATTGGCAGTCTAGTTTACTCACTAAGCTCTCGCAGCTTATCAGATATTATTTTCTAAAATGTTTTGCAGGTTTTATCAAAGACAAGGGCAAAGCTTCAGTTTGACGGTTGTTAAGTATTTAAGTAAAACAGTGTTTTGAAACTTAACGGCCGGTTGTTTAGTGAGAAAGCATCTTTTGATGTAAATATGTAACTTTCAGGCTTTTGTATGAACCCGAGGGTTCAAAACAGTTTTTTGTAGCTTCCGCTTATTTGTAAAATAACTCTTTAATTTCTAAAGGAACTTGAGATACGGTTTTATTTATGTTTTAAAAATTGGGGCGTTACAGAAGTCACCGAGCTATCTAGTACTTACATAGGAAACTCTATATCTGTTTATACGCTGACTACTCAGCTTCAGCTGACTAGTCAGTCTATAACAGACTTACATAATTCCTAACTCTTAACCTATTATATATACATAGCTATAGTTTGTCTCATCAAATCTAATTATTCTACAGATGGGACTAACAATCTCCCCCTATTTGATGATGACAAAATATTGAATCAAAGTAGGTATAGGTTAACAGAATTATGTCGAACCACTCTGGAACTGACCAAAGTTAGTTCTTGAAATAAGTATTGAACTGATCCATACTTATTCATCATATCTTGAACTTACAAGATTTTTATATTACAAATCCATTAAAAGACTTGTATTCTAAGTATTTGGATATACAACTACTTAGACACTGAACTTATCAGAATTAATTTAAGTTCTGAACTTACAAAATTTATGCAACTGAACATATCAGTTTATAATTGAACATATCAATCATCAGCTTAAACTTACAAAGCTGTTTGTTTGAACATATCAAACATAATTTTGAACATATCAAATAATAAAATAGTTGAACATATCAAACTTGAGTTTGTATTAATGAACATATCATTTACATTGTAGCTTAATCTTTATGATTAACTTCTGCACACTTAGTGCTTACAAAAACATAGAACTAATCTATTTAATCAATAGGATCTCCAACTTCTAACCAAATATCATAACATTTAAGTTCCCATATTGCAGCTTTCTTGATAGCATCATTCACAATCTCTTCACCTTCTGGCAACTCTCTCATCTCAGTTTTTCTTGATCTGATTTCTTTGTAGAGATGATATCTGAATACTGAGTTCTGAGTTGAGTCATCACATAGAATTCTCAGGTACAGAATCAATTCCAGATTTTCCAAGTGAAGATCTGCTACTCTCAAGAAACATTGATTACCTTCCACATCAAGATACAAGAATCCTTCCAAAGGTTGAGTGATATAAGTATTTTCTCTGAATTCAACTCCCTTTGGAACTTGTAAACCGATGTCTTTTTTAGCTCGCTGGCTTGCTGCTCTAACTCTTGCAGCTTTGCCTCGATTCAAGAAAGTATCAATTTCATCAGTAGGAATCTCACTTAACTGATCAATTCTTATGACGAGTGTCTTAAGCACATCAATTATCTATTGTCTGATTTGACTCTTTTTCATCTGTTTGATAGTTGTGGCTACGAATTTTAACTCTGAGAACCCCAACTTGTACAGACATCTCATATCTAAACCAATTTCTTGTTTGTTGTCTAGTACAAAGTTGATAATTACCAATTCTCCTTTTCTACTCAGTGTGATTGATTCAATCTTGTGATTAAAATGTGTTCTTTTATAACAATGCCTTAGATCCACATCTGAGTAGGGAATTGGGGCAGCTCTAGGTCCGGAATAGTCAGCTTCAGCTTCAGCTCTGGCAGCCTCAGCTTTAGCCATCTCTTGTAACATTTGCTCAGCAAGCATGTCACTGGCTTTTTGTGCTGCATCAGCTTTATCACTTGAGTCAGATTCATGTGCAACTAGTTGAGACTTACCTTGTTGCTTTGGCTCAGGCTCAGCAATGATGACCTTTCTTCTCTTTGCTAGAGGCATAACACTTCTTTTCTTTCTTTTTACCATCTCAAACACCTTACTCTTCCCCTTATCTATTTGTGAAGTTGGAACGGACTTAGCTTCAACAAATTTTGGCAAATTAGCTTGAGGAAGGTTGGTGTGAGCAGCTTGAGATGTTTCTTCATGTAGAGTTTCTGGTTGAGCTTGTGAAGTTGTGGTAATTTGAACTGTTGGAGCCTGTTGTTGTTGAGAAGGCTGATCTACTGTACTCATAAACTGATCATTAGCTTGTTCCTCAAATTGTACTTCCTCTGTATTCTCCCCCTCAACCTTATCATCACATTTCTTTGATTCTTCCTCCCCCTTTTTGTCATCATCAATAGGGGAGGGTTTGAATGTGAGCACGAAGCTTTCCAACTTGGCTACTGAAGTTGACAAATCATTAAGTTTGCGCATCAACTCGGCTTTGTCATTTTTCCTCTTCCTGTGTAGGAGCTCAAACTGAGTTTGTAGATAGTCTATAATGACTTGAGCATTAGTGGTCATCAGCTTGGGCTCCTCAGGTCTTCTTCTTACCTCAAAGTCCTCCTGTCCAATGGAGGAGTGTATTTCCACCGTAGGAGTGGCTGTTGATTGTTTTGCAATAGGTAAGGATGTGGGTTCCATATCCAAAGGTTGGTGCTGACCTATGGAATCAAAGAGGCCAGAATGCGGACCCTGTAAACCTTCCTGGTGTATGAAAGGTTCATTGACAGGTCGTGCTAGAGTGTATAAGAATGGAAGAGAAGAGTGATCAATTTCGTGAGGTATGGTAGTGGGGCGAGCTAGGCTTAGTGGTGAGGAGGGGGGTATTTGACCCTGGGGATTGGTCAGTATTTCAATGTTACCTTCATGGGGCTATGAAGGCACAGAAGTAGGCTCTCCCATGGCACTAGTAAGTATGGGCTGAGTAGACACCATACCTTGTTTAGGCTTAAGGGTTGAACTGAGCCTAGAGGTTGGCACCTTAAGAGAAGGTGTCTCCCCCTCAGCTCCTGCCGGTGGAGGTATCAATGTGATATCAGCTCCAGAGTCCTTTTGAGGTGAAGAGCCACCTTTGGCAGACTTTCTAGTATAGGTGTAGGATATATCCTTGGTAGCAATGGGCTGACCAAGGTTGTCTGTAGATTGTAAGATAGATGGAGATCTGTGAGGTGGAGGAGAGGGGTTAGACTGACTCAGGAGTCGGAAGTTGTACATACACCCTCATCTGAGCACTCATTGTAGGATGCTCAGGGAAAATATCATGGGCGAACATTCTGTAGCTGAGAACAGGAATAGGGGTTGACTCATATTGGGCAGTATATCTTCTACCCAATCTGTCCTCGATGACCATGGATATAAATCTTGCAAAGGGCACAATGGTGTCCCTTATGTTCATGGTCACCAATGACTTGAATGCCTCAAAGATCAACTCAGCGTAATCCAATCGTCGATCATAAAATAAGTTGTATAACAGTTGCATTTCAAAGTCATTAACATTATCCAGGCCACCCACCTTGTATCCAAGGGAACGAACCACAGTGGATACCATAAATCCCCATGCCGTCTGGAAAACAGATTTCCGTATGACGCCAATAACTTGAGGATGACCCATTAAGGGTAAAACGCTACGTGATGTTTCCCTAGAAACCGTCGCCTCATATTGATTATGAACCAGAAGATGAAGAATTCGTCGGAAACATGTTTGCATCAACTTCTATCGTCACTTGTCCACTTAGAACTGTACCCCGTATAACCGGTTGAGTTTCATCCAGTTTACACATATACCAGAATTTCGTGAGAAGTTTAGGGATGAGCACAGCAGGACCACGAAGAAATGCATGTGCCAGGGGTCCCTTGCGAATGTAGGAGACCCACTCCTCATATCTCCTGCCAATTTTGGACTTTGGAATTTCGATACAGGCGATTACATTGTTTTGTTTGTAGGTGGGGAGTGCGTTGTTCTTGAAAATTCCACCACGGATCATTTGTTCAGTCAGATTAAGAGTATAACCCTCCATTGAAATCGAACTTGTCGTATCGGATTGCACTTAGCAATAATAAGGATTAGCACTGTGCAATGAACTCTGCACATAGCAACGTTAGGGTTTAAGAGAGTATAAAAGAATATTTTGGAAGAATAAACGAAATATGATGAAAAATCTCTCTTATTTATACCTTTTCAATGTGAGAGAAAAGTTACCATTATCGGAGGGTAATAAATATGACCGTTATCGTAAAAACTTCTACGCAGTTTGTTACAACGGCTAAATTTATTGTAAGTTACCCAAACGCACACTGTTATATTGAACTGGATTCTAACAGGATTAATGATATTTTTATGATAAGAATATATCATAAAAAATTTCTAAATGACTGACATTTATTTATAGGACACACCGTAAATATTTGGACTTACCATATTGTTGGACATACCATTTGTTAGGACTAACCTAGACATGTGGAACTGACCACACTTTGGGACGGAGTGTTCAGCTGATCCTTAGTGTTCAACTTAGATGGAGCAGTCAGCTTCAGATTTAGCACTCAGCTCAGATTGAGCACTTAGTCAAATGTAGCACTTAGCAAGAATTTAACAGAGATAAAGAATGGAACATACTGATTAAGGGTTGAGCATACCAAGCTTGCCGAGTAGAGTTTTAAATCTTGTGCCTTCAATTGGTTTAGTGAAGATATCTGCAAGCTGATCTTCAGTCTCAATGAAGACTAACTCTATCTTTCCCTTTTCTACAACATCTCTGTTGAAGTGATGTCTTATTTCAATATGTTTGGTTCTTGAGTGAAACACTAGGTTGTGTGTAATGGCAATAGCACTTTGATTGTCACAAAATATGAGGGTCTTTGAATAATACAAGTCAGAGTCCTTAAGCTGATGTTGCATCCACAGTATTTAAGCACAACAGCTCCCTGCAGCTACATATTCAGCTTCAGCTGTTGAAATTGCCACTGAGTTTTGTTTCTTGCTTGTCCAACTAACTAATTTTCCACCCAAAAGTTGACATCCTCCGGTAGTACTCTTTCTATCAAGACTGCATCCTGCAAAGTCTGAATCTGAGTACCCTATTAGCTTAAATCCTGATCCTTTTGGATACCACAAACCTAAGTTTGGTGTTTCCTTTAGATATTTGAGTATTCTTTTAACAACTAGCAAGTGTGATTCCTTTGGATCAGCCTGATATCGTGCATAAACACATGTAGCAAACATTATATCAGGTCTGCTTGCTGTTAAATAGAGTAATGAACCTATCATTCCTCTATATGTAGTCTGACATTCAGATTTTCCATCAATTTCCTTGTGTAGCTTGACATTGTGTAACATTGGAGACTTTGCGGGATGGCTTGAATCTAATCCATATTTCTTAATAAGATCAAAGACATACTTGCTCTGATTAATAAATATACCATTTTCTCTCTGATAGATTTGAAGTCCCAAAAAGTAAGTCATCTCACCCATCATGCTCATTCTGTATTGATTAGACATTATCTTAGAGAACCAATCACACAGATCTTGGTTTGTTGAACCAAAGATAATGTCATCCACATAGATTTGAACGAGAATGACATGTCCTCTTCTCTTTCTTATGAATAGAGTTTTGTCAATACTTCCTCTAACAAAATCATTTGAGAGCAAATAGGTGGACAGTGTATCATACCAGGCTCTTGGAGCTTGCTTGAGTCCATACAAAGCCTTGTCTAACCTATAGACATAATCTGGATGTTTAGAATCAATAAAGCCAGGGGGTTGTTTGACATAGACCTCCTCCTGTAATGCTCCATTTAGGAATGCACTTTTAACATCCATTTGATACACTTTAAAGTTTTTAAAGGCTGCATAGGCTAAAAACAACCTTATAGCTTCAATCCTTGCAACAGGGGCAAAGGTCTCATCATAATCAATACCTTCTTCTTGTCGATACCCCTGAGCTACTAGCCTTGCCTTGTTTCTAATCACTACTCCATCCTTGTCCATTTTATTTCTATAGACCCACTTAGTGCCTATAATTGTTTTTCCTTTGGGGGCAGGGACAAGGGTCCAGACCTTATTTCTTTGAAATCCTCTTGCATAGCCTCAATCCAATCTTCATGTTTTAGAGCCTCTTCAGTCTTCTTTGGTTCCATTTGAGATAGAAAACTAGAGTAGGCAGCATAGTTTGCATTTGCCTTAGATCTAGTTAACACACCATCTTCAATGTTCCCAATGACATCATCAAGAGGATGATCTTTTAATACTCTGAAGGTTGTAGTAGGAGACTGAGGTTCTGGGTCTAAGTCAGAGCAGTGTCTCTCAGGCTGAATAGGACTTACTTCTTCAGTCTGAGTAGGAATTGGAAAATCGCTTAGATCTTCAATCTGACATGTACCTGATGACTCACCGAGACTCTCAGGTTGATTATCTTCGATATTGATAGTTTCTTTTGATGATGCACATTTGTCAGATTTATCACCATCATCATCATCAGAATCATCCATAACATACATGGGATTTGATGTGAGATCTTCTTTGTTCCTCTCAAGCTCACTCAGACTAACCGGGTCAGCTTGAGCTCTGTTGGATTCATCAATACTTGTCTCATCAAACGTAACATGTACTGACTCTTCAATTACCTTTCTTTTAATATTAAAGACTCTGTAAGCTTTGGAGAATGAAGAATATCCAACAAATATACCTTGATCAGCTTTGGGTTCCAACTTATGGAGTTGATCTCTTTAGTTTAGCACATAGCATGTTGAACAAAAAATGTGGAAATATCGAATGTTGGGTTTTCTGCCATGATACATCTCCTAAGGTGTTTTACCATGTCTTTTAACTATTATTGATCTATTCTGGGTATAGCAGGTTGTACTTACAGCTTCTGCCCAGAAGCTTATCTTGAGCTTTGCCTCACATAGCATGGTTCTGGCAGCTTCAATTAAGGTTCTATTTCTCCTTTCAGCAACTCCATTTTGTTGTGGAGTTCTTACAGATGAGAAATTCTGGATAATTCCTTTCTCTTCACAAAAGCCTTCAAGGGTTGAGTTTCTGAACTCAGTTCCATGATCATTTCTGAGTTGTTTAAGAGACTTACCCTTTTGCAACTATTCTTGTCTTATGAAGCTAACTAACTCATATGCAGCTTCACTTTTGGCTTTTAAGAAGACTACCCAAGTGAATCTTGTGAACTCATCAACAATCACTAGAGTATACTTTTTGCCACTTAGGCTTGGGGTGCTAATAGGTCCAAATAGATCCAAGTGCAACATATGCAATGGTTCTGTAATTGAAATTTTTTGTTTGGACTTGAAGGATCCCTTATGGTGTTTTCCCATTTCACAAGCTGAGCAGAGTTTGTCTTTAGCAAATGTGATCTTAGATAGACCAGAGACTAACTCTTTGCTAGACAATTTGTTAATATATTTGAAATTTAAATGTGATAGTCTCTTGTGCCATTACCAACTCAGCTTGGGAGTTAAGTCAGAATACAAGCAGGTTTCAGTTGAGGGATCTGCAGAGCTGATATCAAATAAATAAATATCTCTCTCTCTTTTTGCCATTAATATTGGTTTTCCCTTCTTATCATAAATTGTTCTCGTATGCTTTCTGAAGGTGACTTCAAAATCCTCATTACACAGTTGACTGATACTTATCAGATTGTGTTTAAGGCCTTCAACATATGCTACCTTTTTTAAAGTGACTTTTCTAGCAGATATCTTTCCATAACCTTTAGTCCTTCCTTGAGAATTATCCCCAAATGTCACCTTGGGTCCTTCATTGTTTTGGAATTCACTTAGAATCCCCTTGCTTCCTGTCATGTGCATTGAGCATCCACTGTCTAGATACCACTTGTAGGAGCACTGCACATGATCAACTAAACACATTAGTTTCTTTTTGGAACCCACTGTTTGGTGGGTTCTGAGGATGAGCACTTAGCTGATCCTTTAGAGTTTGACTGATCAGCTCGAACAGATTCGGGGTCTGTTTTGGACTGATCATCCTTTACCTTTTTAGGTCTAAGATTGTTACTTACACAATCTTTGGCCTCATGACCTCTATCACCACACTTATAGCATTTTCTTCTAAAGATGGGTGTTTGGGTGATTTCTTTGAGTTTTCCAACATTAAATTTGGATTCAGTTTTAGGGTCATAAGATGTGGATAACCTTTCGATTCTTTTAGACAGTTTGTCTACTTGATTTTCACTAACTTTGGACTTACCTTTGTCAGCTTTATGGATACCCTTATTTGGTGAAGTCTGACTTACAGACAACTTCCTGTTCTTAGAAATCCTTTCATATTTGGCTTGAGAGTTATGTCTTTTTGAGTTGACGTGAGATATTCTATCAAAAATAGTTGTTCTCACAGGATTGTAATCCAATCTTTTGATAACTGACTTACAGTTTGTGTTGGATCTGGAACATTCAGCTTGATGGTTTGTATGAATAACCTGGGGACTTTGGGTTGGTCTCACAAACTTATTGGTTTTGACCTGGTTTTCATCCTTGTTCCTTAAAAATGTTTTTGGGAGTATATCATCTGATTTCATCGTTTTGTCTTCAAGACTGACTTGATCTTCGATGATTTCATCAGCCGTAGCACTATAATCTCCCCCTAGCACTGCTTTTACTTGATTTGGTATCTGCTGGTTAATACATTTTTCTTCTTCTCTTGATGACTTACACCAAGATTCACAGATCTTTTCAGCTTGTTCTTTTGATTCTTGTAGTTCTTCACTTAGAAGTTTGTTTATATGAAGCTGACATTCATAATCACTTTGAATCCTTTTACCAGCATTTAAGAGAATTTTAGAGTGTTTACGTTCATCTTTTAATTTTGAAATTTCAGTTTTCAAACTAGATTGAACCGTGAGAGAGGTTTTGAAGTCATTCAACAAATAGTTGAACATTAGACGTTTTTGTTCATCAGTGTAAGAGCTAAAGTTATTTACCTTATACATTGAGGCAGGAATTTGCTTACTCAGCTTAGCCGTTTCTGCTAGATCCTCATCAAAGGAACTGTGTTCTAACTCATAGTCAACTTGTTCCTCTTCATCCTCAATGGCCATCAAACAGTATCTCAAGTCTCAGCAAGAAGACCTTTGGTGTTTTCATCTGGCTTGCCTTTGAGTCTTTGATATTTCTTTTTGTATTTATCAGCTCTGTAGGCATTCTTGTCAGCTACTGAAGCTGATTCTCCCTTCTTAACTCTGCACTCAGCAGCTATGTGTCCTATCCTCTGACAGTTATAGCACTTAGCTTTCTTAGGATCAAAAGTAGACTTACCACTTTTGCTTTTGTCAGATTGACCCCTTCCTCTTCTGAACTTTCTAAAGTTTCTTGCTAACATTGCCATTTGTTCAGTAAGAGCATCGATCTCTTCATCATCTAAACCGGAGTTAGGACTTACTTCCTCAGATTCAGATTCAGAGTCAGTCTTAGTTTGAGACTTTTTAGATCCCTTCTTCTTCTTTTTTGTAATTAATGCAGATCCAGCATTGTTTATAGATTCTTTTAGTTGTTGCTGGCCACTTTCTTCCATGATCTGTTGATGATTTAGAAGGAAACCATAGATAGATCTGAGATCATATTTTCCTAAGGTTTCTCCAGCATGAAGTGCAATGGTGATCTCATTGAATTGTTCTTGTAACACATCCAAGAACTTGAGTACCAACTCATTCTAATCTTTCTTGACACCTACCAAGATCAGATCATTTATCAAGCATTGAAATCTGGTAAACAAATCTGCCAGAGTTTCATTCTTTTTAGCAAAGAAATTTTCATAAGAACGACTCAGATTTGTCTTCTTATGTTGCTTGACCAAGTCAGTGCCTTCATACGTAACACTGAGAGTATCCCACATCTCTTTTGCAGTTTGGCACCCAGCCACAGTATGCAGAAGAGGATTTGTCAAAGCATTGGCTATAATGCTCTGTGCCTTGTCATCAAGGTTGAATAGTTTACGATCTTTCTCAGTCCAAGATGCTTCAGGCTTGGGAGTTTCTCCAGAAGGAACAGTTTTGTCAGTGGCAGTAAGATGGATCATTGGTATGATTGGGCCATCTTGAATCACGGTACTCATCCTGTGATCCACGGACTTCAGATATAGCATGGCTCTAAACTTCCACATAGGATAGTCAGTGTCATCAAAAATAGGACACCCTTTTGCCGCCATTGTTGGTATATGACTTGATTGCTTGCTAGTAGACATCTTAACCTCTTGACAGCGGATCTTGATCTTCAACTTATGAAGAAACTTGCTGTGATACCAGTTGTTGGTCCCAAAGAGGGTGAACAAGCAACCGATACAGTGTAGAAGGGGGGGTTGAATACACTTTAAACAAATAATCAAATTAATTAAACGTATATTCAATTATCAAACAGAACAATAACTATTATCACTCTCTAATCAAATCAACAGGATGATTTGATATTACAATGATTATAACCTCAACTCTCTCTCATTAAACACTCTTGAATTACAAACTAATTGATGATCGAATTTCTTGTTAAATTGATTAACAAAAACTCTTGAAAACTCTCTTGAACTTTGAACTTACAAAGTTATCGCAACACACGCGTATCAAGTATCACGAACACACGTACATTTTGCAACTTATGCAGTCGTCGTTGTGTATCTGTTCGCGTACTTTCATATTCGTGTTCGTTCGTGTGTATAAAACCCATAAGAAGGTTTATACTTATACTTGATATATCTACGAGCAAATTGCAGTTTAAAGATAGAACTTATCTTTTCTTTAAAACCGTAACAAACTCCTTAATTAGAACATATCTAATTAATTCCGTTTGAGATTTCTATCCAACTAATAGATAGTTTAAATTAGGTTCAGATATCCTAATTTAAATGTCGTAGATTTGGAGAGTTTATAACAGAATTTAGAACTTACTTAAATTCTGAACCGACTTCTGACGCTGAGCTGACTCACTCAGTCTTGACCTTGTCAAGCTGGGTTCTTGAATCTTCAAGTCTTCAAGTCTTCACTCTTAAGACTTATCTCAGCTTAGAAGTCACCGAGCTATCTAGTACTTACATAGAAAACTCTATATCTGTTTATACGCTAACTACTCAGCTTCAGCTGACTAGTCAATCTATAACAGACTTACAAAATTCCTAACTCTTAACCTATTATCTATACATAACTATAGTTTGTCTCATCAAATCTAATTATTCTACACATGGGACTAACAATTAGTAACTATACCCCATGACCAAAGATTATTAGATAACTATAATCACTTTTGAAATCGATAAATTTTCCAAATTATCCCTATTATACTTTCATTTATTTAACCCGCAGATAAAACACCTCTTTAACCAATAATGATGGTATTTAAAATTTTGGAATATTACACCTTTTTCCAGCGATTTTACCCGGCACGAGGAGTTATGATTTGCGGCGCGAAGCGCTTTGAACTCCCTAAAAACCATGTTTTGACCCTCTAATTGATTGAGGATTGATTCTATTGATTATAAGACGTTAAATGTAACACCTTAAATCTTAAGCCATTTTTTTAAAACGCTGCGGAAGCATTCTCTAGTTTCATTAAACATAAACATTCACAGGTACAAAGTACTTTTACAAATCACGACATTCGTTTGTATTACAAAAGATTATAAAACGTAGCTCATCTCTTCTCAAAACAAAATATCAGAGTATTGGTCAAATTCCCCTTTCCACAAACAAAGCTAAACAGCTACTCACATAAACCTGCAAAAAGTAATCAACCGTGGGGATTAGCACAAAGCTAAGTGAATGGAAGCTATAGAAAAGCACATAACAGTCACTGTTCCCACGGAACCTCTGAACATCAATCCTCAAACAATCCGTCAATTCAACAATCTCTTCCATCCCGAGGACCGGCGATTCTGCCGAACCTACAACCAAAGCTGGCCAAAGCAAAGGTTTACCGATAGCTCCCGGCCGATTGGCACAGTAAACTCCCCTCTGAGCAACAAATTCAAAAGAGGAGCTACTACTGTTCAACCAACCGCAAGTGAGCCCAGCTCTTGCATTAGCAGCTGACCCCAACCAGCCCTTACACAGAAGCTGATCTCTTCCGACCCGTAACACAGAAGTCGGTTTCTCAAACAATCCAAATACTCTTCCAGTCACAATCACAATCAAAACTCTTTTTCATATAACATATATGAACATACAATTCTCATTTAGCATATAGCAGACTTAACAGTCTATCATGGCATGACAAGCAATCTATCTTCACATAACAAACTTATCAGTCAAATATCTCGTATTCGAATCAACAAACAATCTTTGCAATCAAACAATCCTTCAATCATTCAATTCATAATGTTACCAACGAAACCACCCGTGAGTAAACTTCCACTCACCTCAGTCCTCGTATCACGCGTGCTTAGTTGTCTAATATCACCGAGTCTGTGGTTTGCCTGAAAACACAGTAACAACCGAATCAGTCTCAAATATATAAATATATCTTTCAAAATATATTTATATCTCATAATCATGTAAATAACTTGATTTAATCATATAATGAATAATCCAACTTATCCAAAACAAAATACAAACAAAACAAACAATTTTTTCTGAAATAGGCCCCGTCGCGCCGCGACACAATCGGATTTCGAATCCGGATTTCAGTTCTCGGATTTGAGTAGCGGTTTTCGTTCCCGGATTTCTAGTGTCGGATTTGGATTCGGATTTCATGAACTCGGATTTCAAGTATCGGATTCTAGGGCTTAGGATTTAAAACATTCGGATTCCTCCACAAACCGACTCAACACTTCCGGATTTCTTGAAGGTCGCGCCGCGACCCTCTTTGTAGCGCCGCGACGTTCATCGGATTTCAAGGTTCTTTCTTCAATTTCGAATTCCAGCAACTTAAATTGTTTGCAATCATTTCCAACATCATTATTCTTCCTTCTAAACTCATCTATACCATATATTATGCATATATAATATCATAAACACCATTTTAATCATAAACAACAACAAAATTAACAAAACCCATTTCATCCATTTTCTTTATGAACCAACCATGGTGTTTCTCTTAAAACACATGAAAACACATTCATAAACACAACTAAATCATCGGTAACATGTATAGGTTGTTATCTAACCTTTATTTCGAATTTTGAATCACAAAATCTTCACTTTTGAAATTTCAAGTTCTCTTCTTCTTTGTTCTTCTTTTTCACCAGAGAAAGCACACATGCACACACACACATTCACTATTCCTTTTCTTTCTTTCTTTCTTTAAAGATACACATACACACACACACGTGTACTCCTCAGCTATTGTGTCATCACTTTACACCAACTCACATATACACATACATACATGATATTATACATACATACATAATCTTCTAACATATACCACATGCCAATTAACCATTAATTAAATATCATAATACCCTTTATTATGTTCAATTATTTTCAAACAAATAATCTTTCTCAATCAATTACCTTAACATACATTCGAGGTATTTTCTATAACTCTCGTACCACACTCAATCTTATTTAATCATAAACACATACGACTTCACATACTCGTTTAATCACATAACAAATCTTTAAATATACATACTAACACATTTCAATTTACCATTAGCCCGCCTACTACTAGGCCGGGTTTTCGGATGTTACATTAAAATGGAGTCTGTTAAGGCCTAAATCGGTGTTTAAGCATAGAATTGAACCTATACTCTTGAAAAGTCTTGAATTTGGTTAACTTATTTCAGTTGGCCTTACGTATTTTGATTAGAGGATTATCAATCAAGTGATTAAGCATTGGCTTTGCTAGGAAGTGATCCTCATTACTTCATCACGTGAGTTACACCCTGCGGATACCTTTTGGTTTTATAAATTACTAAGTCATCATGCTTGTTCTTCTATTATGTAATGTATAAACTTATGGCACCAATGTGTTCATTGTTATATTTAATTACTATGTTAATGGTAATGTTATATGTTTATGCACATATTTTGTAAGCTTTGAGTACATAATATGTTATGTGATGTTTCTTGCAAGTTAAGAGCTATATGTGTTTAACTTCCTTGCGTTTATGAATTTGAATTTATGGTCCGGACCCGTGATTGTGACTAGTGCTTTGCACCATTGTTATTCCTTACCATTGGGTGACGTGTATGGGTCATGTGGCTTTGGCAATTTGGGACCTAGGTACACGGGTGGTTATGGAACTAGTGCAAAGAGTGGAGTAGAATGATAAGTAGCCATTAAAACCGTGTGGTTTAATTGGCTAATAAGCCACTGAACCTAGCATACACAAGTGGACTTGGGGAAAAGCTCATTCACTCCTGATAACCATTGTATGGTGAATATTTCGTGCTCCCCCACCCTGACAAGAGATGTAACACCCTCAAACCTGGGCTAGGAGATTATCGGGTTTGTGGTATGTGCTTATCTATTTTAAATGCAATTAAATGGTTAATTAGTAAATAAATTAATTAAGGATAGTTATATGTATGTATGTTAGTAGCCGTATGTATGTATATAATTGGTATACGTATGCATGCATGTGTATTTTGAGAAAATTACACCTCATGCCTTGGTAAAATACAATAGTATGTGTACGTGTATGTATAAGGTGAAATGCATGTTTACCTGCTCATTACTATCAAAGAAAGGAAAAGTGTAGTGTGTGTTTATGTGAAGCTCTCGGTCAAAGAAAGAAGAAACAATCGGATTTTGAAGATTGTGTGTTTAAATTCAAGCAAAAGCTTAGATTCATATTCGTGACATGATTAAATGTTAGCTTGGTAGGATTGATGATTGAATAAACATAAATTTAGGAAGAACTACTATGATCGGTTTTTGGAAGAAAACATGATTTTATGGGTTTAGTTTGTTCTTATGGTTTATATGTTTATATGATGATATAATGCATGAATACATGTTTGAATATATTTAAACTTGTTTCTGGAATGTTTTGATGAGTTTTATAAACTTCTAGGTTTGATTATGTATATGAAGTTGTCGGATTGTGTGTTTAAGAAGATGATGAAATCCGATTCATGCCAAAACCGATAAGAGGATGAAATCCGGTAGTCTTGAAAACCGACACTCCTAAATCCGATTGTGATATATATATATATATATATATATATATGAAATCCGACAAAGCCAAAATTCTATACTTAAAATCCGAGTACCCAAAATCCGGAACCCAAAAACCGACAGTTTGGAAATCCGATTGATTGAATCTGGGACTTGAAAACCGATACCCCAAAACCCAGAGCCCAAATCCGATAGTGCCAAATCCGAAGGTTTCAGAATCCGACAGTTGAAATCTGGCGGATTCCTAGAATCCGACATTGTGTGTTTGGACTTGTAAATTGTTTGTTGTTTATTTGATGAATGATTCACTTATAAATATATGTAGGTAAATATATTTATATATTCAAGACTGATTTGATTGTTGCTGTGTTTTCAGGCAATCAAAAGACTCGGTGATATTAGATATCTGAGTTCGTGCTGAATTTGAGGTAAGTGGACGTTAATCGCGGATGGTAAAGATTATTGTTAATGTTATTAATGTGATGCATGATTGTGATTGGAGGATTGTTGATTAAACTGTTGATTGTGATTATTGATTGATGATATCTGTTGCATGACTATTTGGTCGATACGCGCTCTTTGGATGATATTGAGTTGTAGTTGAGAAGTCAACTATACGTGGAATTGGGTTGAGCTCGTTCACTGGTTGGTTGAACACTGTTAGCCTTACTGGTGCATACGTTGCATCAGAGGGGGATTTTCACTGTGCCAATTCAGTGGAGAGCTATCGGTAAACCTTTGCTTTGGCCGGCATTGGTTGTAGGTTCTGCGTTGAACCGCCGGTCTTCTTGGATATGTGATTACATACTTTGATATTGACTATTGATGTTTGCTTTTGTGCTTAGCCTCTACTCACTTAGCTTTGTGCTAATTCCCCTCAGTTGTTGTTTTGTAGGTTCGTGCTGGAGGTGTTAGTTGAAGGAGCAGTTGACCTAACTCTAATATTTTATTTAAAGTGAAACGAGCCCGTTTGTTTTTGTAACACCAAGACTGATGAAACTGTTGTTTGGGAACAATGTTGTAATTTTGTAAATGTTGATTTATATGTAAATGAGTTGTTTAAATTAAGCTTCCGCAGTGCAATTTAAAAAAATGTCTTGGCTTTTCTGGTGTTACAGTTTGGTATCAGAGCCTAGGTTTGGCGATACATGCACGGCTAGAGTGTTGCATTCCCAAATCTTGGCTCGTGGCGGGTCAAGCTTTTCTTCGGGGGAATTAGGGTGAGTAAGAGTTGTTTGTAGTTGTTAGTATTTTGGGTACTAACAGTTTATGCTAATGAGCTGTGAGGTGATGTGATTGTAACAGATTATGGATGACAGAGAGACTCTCATCCTTCCTCCTGGGACCCAATCTGCAGCAGAGGCACAGATAATAGAAAACTTGGATAATGTAAATCAAGCCGGAACGTCTGGACAAGATCAAGAGGAAGATCAAAGTGAATATATTTTCTAATTGGAGAATGAACTGTTGGATCTTAGAAATAAGGTTCATAACATGAAACAGGGATTAAACCAACCCTGGTACCAACTGCGATTCCCACACAGGCAACCATACCACCAGTGACAACACCTCTGCCACCAGTAACACAGATGATGCAACAACCATTTTATTATCCATATCCACAACCAGAAGCTTACCCATTTGCGTTTCCTGGATACAAACAACCATGCACGTACAAGCAATTTTTGGATTGCAAACCTTCTGAATATCGAGGGAGTTCTGATCCCAATATAACCTTAAACTGGCTGAGAGAGATGGTGAAGGCACTAAATGCCTGTAATTGCGAGAATGAGCTGAAAGAAAAGTATGCAACGAGAATGCTAAAGGGAGACGCTATGGTGTGGTGGGAGTCAATTACCGGCCACTTCACTGAGCAACAACAGGAGAGCATCACCTGGAGTCAATTCCAGGAGAAATTGTGTGAGCAATATTGCAGTACCATCGAGATTGCCAAAATCAAGAAGGAATTTAAGGATTTGCAGATGAGAGGGAACATGATTGTCGATGATTTGATCAAGCAGTTCAACGGAAAGATAAGATTTGTTAAGCATTGGGTACCTGATGAAGAATCAAAGATTGCCCATTTTGTTGGGGCTTTGCATCCGGATCTTCGTAGTGCCACTAGGTAGGTTACCACCCTATCCCAGACCTTCACTTTAGCCAAATCGGCTGAAGGGGATATAATTGCGAGAAACGGGTTGAGTGGGGAGAGGATTTCCCAGTAAAAATCCATGTTTGAAATTACAACACTCAACAGAGGCAAGGAGGGCAGAGCAGTGGAAATAGACAGGGAGAACAGAATAGGAGGCCTACCTCGGGTGGGTCTAACCAGAGGGCACCTTGGTATAGTAGGTGCAAATCTTATTACAATGGGCAGTGTACGCCCCAGACCATGAGATGTGTGAAGTGTGGCTAGTTTGGTCATGATCTGAAGAATTGCAGGTTACCGAGGAGTGTCTGCTGGAACTGCTAGAAAGAGGGGCATAGAGTTGGTGATTGCCCGTTAAGTAAGAAGGAAGGGTCAGGGTCAGGAGGAGGAGCGGCTGGAGGATTGTCTTCAGCGGAACTGAAAAGAAAGAACCCACCCACTGCTGAGAGTCGGGCATTTAAAATGATCGTGGATGATGCCACTACCATGGATGATGTTATTACGGGTATGCTTATGATAAACTCTACTCCTGCTAGAGTGTTATTTGACTCTGGGGCAAATCTCTCCTTTGTTTCTGTGGAATTCTGTGGTAGATTAAATGTGCCTGTAATTACACTTGCTACTGCTTTAGAAATAGAAGTAGCTGATGGTATGATGGTTCTAGTCACGACTATTGTGGCTGGAGCTAAGATTGATATAGATGGTATATGTTTTCCTGTATACTTTCTTGTTATGCCTCTATCTGGGTTTGATGTCGTGCTCGGGATGGATTGGCTGAGTCTGAATCAAGTCAGTATCAAGTGCCACAAGAAGTTGATTTCTTTCCCATTGGCTGATGACACAAGAGTGGTAGCAAGGGGTGAGAAGGCTAGATCTGTGATCCTAATTATCTTCTGTTTGAAAGCAAGGAAATCATTGTGTTAGTCCCATGTTTAGAATAATTAGATTTGATGAGACAAACTATAGATATGTATAGATGATAGGTTAAGAGCTGAGTAGTCAACGTATAAACAGATATAGAGTTTTCTGTGTAAGTACTAGATAGCTCAGTGACTTCTAATCTGAGATAGGTTTTAAAAGTGAAGACTTGAAGACTTGAAGATTCAAGAACCCAAGATTCAAGAAGTCATCTTGACAAGGTCAAGACTGAGTATGTCATCTCAGCGTCAGAAGTCGGTTCAGAATTTAAGTAAGTTCTAAATTCTGTTATAAACTCTCCATATCTACGACATTTAAATTAGGATATCTAAACCTAATTTAAACTATCTATTAGTTGGATAGAAATCTCAAACGGAATTAATTAGATATGTTCTAATTAAGGAGTTTGTTACGGTTTTAAAGAAAAGATAAGTTATATCTTTAAACTGCAATTTGCTCGTAGATATATCAAGTATAAGTATAAACCTTCTTATGGGTTTTACATACGTATATATGTTCTCACGTGTGTACGTGAACAAATACCGAACAATGAAGACTGCATAAGTTGCAAGATTGCATAAGTTGCAAATCGTACGTGTGTTCGTGATACTTGATACGCGTGTGTTGCGATAACTTTGTAAGTTCAAAGTTAGAGAGAGTTGTCAAGAGTTCTTGTTAATCAGTTTTAACAAGAAATTCGATCATCAATTAGTTTGTGATTCAAGAGTGTTGAGAGAGAGTTGAGTTTATAATCATTGTAATGTCAAATCATCCTGTTGATTTGATTAGAGAGTGATAATAGTTATTGTTCTGTTTGATCATTGAATATACATTTGATTAATTTGATTATTTGTTTAAAGTGTATTCAACCCCCCCCCTTTACACTGTATCGGTTGCTTGTTCACCCTCTTTAGGACCAACACATTGGATAGAGGATGTGAATCTTACTTAGCGTATGTCATTGATGGAAAGAAAGAAAAGCAGGTGATGAATGATATTCGGGTGGTAACGGAATACCCAGAAGTGTTTCCAGAAGAATTACCAGGACTGCCTCCAGTTCGTGAGGTAGAATTCAAGATTGATCCGATCCTTGGTTCCCGACCAGTGGCAAAAGCTTCGTACAATCTGGCGCCTTCAAAGATTCGAGAGATGATGACGCAGATTCAGAATCTGTTAGATAAAGGCTTTATTCATCCGAGCTCATCCTCGTGGGGAGCGCCGGTATTATTTGTGAAGAAGAAAGACAGTACGTTGCGTATGTGTATTGACTACCGTGAGTTGAACAAGAAGACGATAAGGAACAAGTATCCGTTGCCCAGAATCGATGATTTGTCTGATCAATTACAGGGAGCTTCGTTCTTTTCTAAAACTGACTTGAGATCGGGTTATCATCAGGTGAGTGTTTAAGAGGAAGATGTGTCAAAGACAGCCTTTCGTACGCGTTACGATCATTACGAATTCTTGGTTATGCCGTTCGGCTTAACCAATGCACCTGCGATATTTATGGATTTGATGAACAGGGTATGTCAACCATTTCTGGATGATTTTGTGATTGTCTTTATAGATGATATCTTGATTTATTCGAAGACTGAATTGGAACATGAACAGCATTTGAGACTGGTTTTGGAAACTTTGAAGAAAGAACATTTGTATGCTAAGTTCTCAAAATGCGAATTTTGGTTGAGAGAGTTTTAGTTCTTGGGGCATGTGATTTGTAATGAAGGAGTGAAAGTGGATCCTTCAAAAGTGAAAGCTATGATGAACTGGAATGCTCCAAAGACACCGTCTGAGATAAAGAGTTTTCTTGGATTGGCTGGATACTACCGCAGGTTTATCAAAGATTTCTCCAAGATTGCGGGTTCGTTGACTAAGTTAACTAGGAAAGATGTGAAGTTTGTATGGGGAAATGAACAAGATAAAGTCTTCCAGATGTTGAAGCAGTTGTTGTGTCAGGCTCCTATCCTTGCATTGCCAAGTGGATCAGATGACTGTATTGTTTATTGCGATGCATCATTTGCTGGATTGGCTGTGTGCTTATGCAAAGAGATCGGGTGATTGTGTATGCTTCAAGGCAGTTGAAACCTCATGAAAAGAATTACCCGACTCACGATTTGGAGCTGGCAGCTGTTGTATTTGCCCTTAAATTGTGGAGACATTACCTGTATGGCACCAAGTGCGTAATTTGTACTGATCATAAGAGTCTTCAGTATGTGTTTACACATAAAGAACTGAAAATGAAACAGAGACGATGGGTAGAGTTGATAAAAGATTATGATTGCGAAATCATATATCACCCTGGAAAGCGAACGTGGTGGCAGATGCCCTAAGTCGTAAGGGAGCTGGAAGTCCTATCCAGTTTATGCGTATGGAGATTGTGTTTGATTTAGTGGGTAGATTCAAGTCTACCCAGTTGGAAGCTTTAAATAAAGAAAATTTGAACACGGAATTGATGAGGGAACGTGAGGATGAACTTACTGATGATACGCGTGGATTAAAAGTATTTAAGACTCGTGTGTGGGTGCCTATGCTTGGAGAATTGAGGAAGTTGATTTTGACAGAAGCACACAAGTCAAGACTTTACTGGTGGCCTACGATGATAGCGGATGTGGCACATTTTGTGGAGTCATGTCATATATGTGCACAAGTGAAGGCAGAACATCAAAAGCCTTACGGATCCTTGAAACAATTAGAGATTCCTGAGTGGAAATGGGAACACTTAACGATGGATTTTGTGACAAAACTTCTGCGAACTCAGAAGAATCATGATATGATTTGGGTGATTGTGGATCGACTGACGAAGAGTGCTCATTTTCTGGCTACATGTGAGACGGCTTAATTGAGTAAGTTGGCTCAACTATACATAGATGAGATTGTTGCAAGGCATGGTATACCGTTGTCCATCGTGTCTGACAGAGACTCCAGGTTTGTTTCTAACTTCTGGAGGAGTTAAAGAGGGAATTGGGGACGAGAATTAATTTGAGTACTGTTTATCACCCCCAGACTCATGGTCAGACTGAAGGAACCATACAAACACTCGAGGATATGTTACGTGCTTGTGTGATTGTGTATGGTGTATCTTGGGATTCACACCTGCCATTGATAGAGTTTGCGTATAATAATTCTTACCGCTCTAGTATTGGAATGCCTCCGTATGAAATGTTGTACGGGCGTCGCTACCGTACTCCGACGAGTTGGTTAGAGGCTGGTGAGAAACAGTTTGCTAGGCCCGAGATTGTTCAGTTAACTGCTGACAAGGTTACTATAGTCAGAGAGAAATTGAAAGCTACCAGAGATAGACAGAAAATGTATGTAGATCCACGACGTCGTCCAGTAACGTTTGATGTGGGGGAGTTGGTGTATCTTAAGGTCTCTCCGTGGAAGGGCGTGATTCGTTTTGGTAAACGCAGGAAGTTGGCTCCCCGTCTTATTGGTCCCTTCTGTATTCGTCAGATAGTGAATGATCAGACAATTACACTGGATCTTCCAGCAGAACTTGCAGGTATTCATGATACATTCAACGTTTGTTATTGATGTGCGTGTAGCGTACCCGTTTTAAATTTATAAATCCGAGTTATTTAGCACGGCTACAACACAAATAGGCAAGAGAACCTAATCGTATCGTAGTATAGTAAATAAGTACGGGTGTCGAACACAAGGGGAACGAGTATGATTTTGAATATAACTCTACTAATTAAATATTAAACTAAATAAAACAACTAAAAAGGGAATTTAGAATCTTATCAATAAAGATTCAAACTTTATGATCCAACTCACTAAATAATAGCAACAAGAACCAAGAACAAACCAAAGAAAGTGGAAAATAACAAACTTTATTGGATTTAAGCTAATAATATAAAGATTCCCTCCCTAGATTTGATTTCACCTCTTTTAAACTGATTAATTCAATTAACTCGTGCAATGGACATGTAATTACTATATACCGATTCCTGTATTGGTTATAATCATGGTCAGATTATATACCTCTATAATTATGGTTTTAACAAACCTTATGGTCATGAGATTGATCAAAACACATAATTAGCCGATTTTAAGTTCGTGTCAAGAAAGACTTAATCTTTATGTTTGTTTAGGTTAACAAAACATGTATTAATATATAAATGGTCATTATATATTCATCACACACATTATGTTTCCTTTTTTAGAAGTTTAACCTAGGATTGGTTTATCACTAGTCTAGATTGTCTATTGGTCCTAAACAATCAAGATTCAAGTTACACAAGTGGAATGGTCCTCCAACTTGTATAAACTCAGTAAATAAACTTCAAAAACAGAAACAAGAACACATGTGGATCATCAATTAAGCAGTACAAGACAAATTATATAGCAAATATGTCCAAATTAACATAAATTAATCAACTTTATTGAGGTTCATCTCCTCTAGGGAGCAAATACATGAAATTCTAGCCTAGAAACACCATAAAATAGCTTCTGGAAATTAAGAACAACATAAACACAGAAGATAAATAATAAGAATGATAGAACCATGATGAATCTAAGCCGAAATCTTCAAATAATAAGCTCCAATCCTTAAAAGTTGAGCTCCACAGCCCCTAGAATGCTTTTGGACGTGTTTTGGCAGTATTTGGGTAGTATAAGTTGGGTTGTTCACCCCAAAACCGATCTAGATGTTCGTTTATATAGAAAACTGAAAACAGGGGCGTCGCGTCACGACGGGTAAGTGTCGCATCGCGACGGGTGAGTTTGGCACGATCCAAAACTCTTTTAAAATATGAAAATTTTCTTATCAGGTCGCGTCGCGCCGCGACATAGTTAATGGTCGAGCCGCGACATCGCTTTTTTAGACTTTGACCATAAAAGTGATTTTGTAGCCCTTTCAGTCTAGTTTCCGTGGCCTTTTGAATCACCTCAATCCGAGTTCGTATGAGTGAGATATGATTAAAACAGTAGAGGTGAGTCGGTGCAGACAGCTTTTCATATTTCTTTGGTTTCTTTCATTTTTTGCTCAAAACTTTTCATATTCCGTATTTTTAACCTGTAATTCCATAAATGAAGATAATTAAGTATATTTTACTTATTTATAAACAATAACAGGCTAAAATAAAACAGATATCGCTTAAAATACATATCTAAATTTGGCAATATAAGTTATCTAAGGAAATGTATCGTTAAAGATGAAAGTCAGATTCTCCCAGTACATGAATTGAAATTTGATTCAAAGAAGAGACTGATAGAGGAACCTGTTGAACTGTTAGATCGAAAAGTGACCAAGCTCCGTAAGAAGCAGATTCCGATGGTGTTGGTCAAATAGAAGCACAGTTTAGGTTCTGATCTAAATTGGGAGACTAAGGTTGAGGTGAGAGACAGATATCCCCATTTATTTGGACGAGAAGGGATTCCGAGGACGGAATCCTCTTAAGGGGAAGAGATTTGTAACACTCGCAAACCTGGGCTAGGAGATTAGCGGGTTTGTGGTATGTGCTTATCTATTTTAAATGCAATTAAATGGTTAATTAGTAAATTAATTAATTAAAGATAGTTATATGTATGTATGTTAGTAGCCGTATGTATGTATATAATTGGTATACGTATGCATGCATGTGTATTTTGAGAAAATTACACCTCATGCCTTGGTAAAATACAATAGTATGTGTACGTGTGTGTATAAGGTGAAATGCATGTTTACCTGCTCATTACTATCAAAGAAAGGAAAAGTGTAGTGTGTGTTTATGTGAAGCTCTCGGTCAAAGAAAGAAGAAACAATCGGATTTTGAAGATTGTGTGTTTAAATTCAAGCAAAAGGTTAGATTCATATTCGTGACATGATTAAATGTTAGCTTCGTAGGATTGATGATTGAATAAACATAAATTTAGAAAGAACTACTATGATCGGTTTTTGGAAGAAAACATGATTTTATGGGTTTAGTTTGTTCTTATGGTTTAAATGTTTATATGATGATATAATGCATGAATACATGTTTGAATATGTTTAAACATGTTTCTGGAATGTTTTGATGAGTTTTATAAACTTCTGGGTTTGATTATGTATATGAAGTTGTCGGATTGTGTGTTTAAGAAGATGATGAAATCCGATTCATGCCAAAACCGATAAGAGGATGAAATCCGGTAGTCTTGAAAACTAACACTCATAAATCCGATTGTGATATATATATATATATATATATATATATATGAAATCCGACAAAGCCAAAATCCTATACTTAAAATCCGAGTACCCAAAATCCGGAACCCAAAAACCGACAGTTTGGAAATCCGATTGATTGAATCCGAGACTTGAAAACTGATACCCCAAAACCCGGAGCCCAAATCCGAAGGTTTCAGAATCCGACAGTTGAAATCCGGAGGATTCCTAGAATCCGACATTGTGTGTTTGGACTTGTAAATTGTTTGTTGTTTATTTGATAAATGATTCACTTATAAATATATTTGGGTAAATATATTTATATATTTGAGACTGATTTGATTGTTGCTGTATTTTCAGGCAATCAAAAGACTCAGTGATATTAGATATCTGAGTTCGTGCTGAATTTGAGGTGAGTGGACGTTAATCACGGATGGTAAAGATTATGGTTAATGTTATTGATGTGATGCATGATTGTGATTGGAGGATTGTTGATTGAACTGTTGATTGTGATTATTGATTGATGATATCTGCTGCATGACTATTTGGTCGATACGCGCTCTTTGGATGATATTAAGTTGCGGTTGAGAAGTCAGCTATACATGGAATTGGGCTGGGCTCGTTCACTGGTTGGTTGAACAGTGTTAGCCTTACTGGTGCATACGTTGCATCAGAGGAGGATTTTCACTGTGCCAATTCAGTGGAGAGCTATCGGTAAACCTTTGCTTTGGCCGGCATTGGTTGTAGGTTCTGCGCCGAACCGCCGGTCTTCTTGGATATGTGATTACATACTTTGATATTGACTATTGATGTTTGCTTTTGTGCTTAGCCTCTACTCACTTAGCTTTGTGCTAATTCCTCTCAGTTGTTGTTTTGTAGGTTCGTGCTGGAGGTGTTAGTTGAAGGAGAAGTTGACCTGACTCTGATATTTTATTTAAATTGAAACGAACCAGTTTGTTTTTGTAACACCAAGACTGATGAAACTGTTGTTTGTGAACAATGTTGTAATTTTGTAAATGTTGATTTGTATGTAAATGAGTTGTTTAAATTAAGCTTCCGCAATACAATTTAAAAAAAATGGCTTGGGTTTTCTGGTGTTACAGACCCCATGTCTACTTGTCCACCATGGTTGGTCACTATGGAAGATACAAGGTCTAGTGAACTTGTCCCCTACATCTTATGTGCTAAAGATTAATTTGATGCCAAGTTAACTAAAATGTGATGATGACTTGCTTTTGATATTAAAGAAATGTTTTCTAGTACACTCACTAGCTTTATGCTAATGTTTTGCTCTTGTATGCTCAGTATCTGTAGGTAGTAGCTAGTGTCGGGGAGACGGGTAGAAGCTTTTGGAAGCTTGTGTTTTGATCTTTTGAAGACATGTCTGGATATGTTTGGATACACTTTCTTTTGTTTATATGTTGGTTAATGGTCGTGGGTTTAAGATATCACGTAACACAAAACTTTTGTAAATTAAGATAAAGCTTCCGCGTGATTTTGTGTACACTATGAAAATAAATTATGTTTCATCAATGGTTGTTTGAAATTACAACTATGACCTGGAAGGAATTTGTCGAATCATTCATGGAGAAATACTCTCTGATAGTGGAGATGGAATGAATCTTGGATGAATTTTAAAGATGGAGCAATTTCAAAGAGAAGCTACTATACTATCCAGCTTGCATAGCAGACGAGCAACTAGAGATGCACCGATATTCTCAAATGCTCAAGGAGGATATATGAGAGTTCGTGATCACCGAGAGGTGCCCCACTTTGGAGCAATTCATCGAAGTGGCAAGAAAGAGGGAGACGGGCTACGATCTAAAACCATACGAATGACCAGAATCAGAAATGGGTGAGTGTTAACATATCACCGAGAACTAGATGTGAGTAGTTAATCGAAAATCTAATGTTGAGTTCCCTTTCAGGAATTCCCTATATCATCATAGAGGGAAATCTGGCCATTAGTTAAGTCATTTTTTGTTTGGTTTGTCAAATTGAAAACCCGAATTGAAAGTATTGAATTGAAAAGTAAGATTTTCGATTGAATTGAAAAGGTGAGGTTTTTGATTGAATTGAAAAGTGAGGTTTTCGATGGAATTAAAATGTAAGACTTCAAATGAATCAAATTCCAAGAGTTGTGAAAGGGATTGAAAACCATACATAAAAAGTGAATCATAAAGCATATTTAAACTTAGAATGATTGTAGAATTCTAAGTGAGGGAGTAGAAGGTGTCAACCGGTAGACTTTACTTTCCGGATATTTATATTTAAATCATTGATTCTCTAACAGTGTTGCTATCATGTGAGTTACACTCACGTGCTCCTTATATTAGTGCAAAATATGCATGTATTGTATGTGTGAAGGTGTAACTAATGTATTTATTTATGAAATGAAGGTTTTTGTTAATATGATGTAAAAACACAACTCGGGCACAATCAAACATGTGAAACCATTGGTACGACCGGGGTAGTCAATTGTGACCCAAATTCTGAAATCGTCGTCCGTGCACCGGTAATCATGGTTGGTGTTTGTGCTATGTATATACCTAGTGTGATGTATAAGTTGTGTGCTCGCTAAGCTTTATGATTACTGTTATTTTATATATTTTTTCACGACCGACCCATGGGAAGGGTTCGGTAGTGTGAAGACGGCTCATCCTTTCAAAAACGTTTTTCGTTATTTTATTTTTATAAACATATTTAGATGTTAAGAACAAGTTTGTAAATTCATTACCTCTGTTAAGATTTGAATTTTGTAATGACGTACAGTTCCAGGAGTGGGACCTTGTCAAAGTAATGGTTGGAAATGTTACGTTTGTCATTTTACTCTAATATTTATATTTAAATTTTTTTTGGGGCGTTAAAAATTTGATCTGTTATTATAAAGTTTAGTTTTATTTTCAAGAATAACAAGTTATGTTTTTCCTTTATTAGATAAAATTTTTTATTGTAGTCGGTAATTTTAAAAAAATTGTCTAAAAGGTTAAAAGGTTTAGAAATTTAAAGTTTATATATATAGGCAAAAGTTCAAACGAGAGCTGTTTTTCGTACGAGAACTGCAAGAAGTGTTTTTAACGTCATTAATGACTCACTAATAGGGGTATTTTGGTAATTTATATATTTACCTAACCGTAAATTGTGTCCGGGTGAGCCGTCATTAATTTGCGATGCTTGATTTTTCTGAAATAACCCTCGTTAATGCGTCATTAATGATCAACTAATGAGTCATTAATAAAGCATTAATGAGCCGCCAAAAAATCTTAGCCATTGATTAGTTTTAATCAAGGACTAAGATTGGTTCTCGTAGTTATCGTACGAAAAATAGTTATCGGTTGAACATTCCCCTATATATATTCAATTTTTTGTCTTCTTCCTTCTTTTTCATTAAAAAAAATCGAGTAGAGACTCGATAGGTAACGTGTTAGGCAAAAGGGCTATGACCCAAGTCGGTTTCTAAGGAGGAAAGGTTCAGCCCATCCTAAATCCGACAAGAGACTCTCGGCCCACGTCTAAACACAGGTGGCAAAGGGTTGTGGCCCGAGTCGTGTCTCGACGGAGGGCTTTGGGTCGAGTCGAGACATCAACACACAAGGTGGGCCTTGACCCAATCTCTCTTTATCGGCTAAGTTTCTCGGCCCAAAAGGGGTGTCTTTTGTGTTTTGTGTTTCGGCCCAAATAGACATCATCCATAAATGGGCTTCGGCTCAGATGTTTTAGGTTTGCGATGATAGATTAAAAACTTAGCAAACCCGTAACCAAAAATTCGGGCGAAATAGATTATTAATATTGATGTTTTAAAATAAATTAAATTTAAAAGGAAGACGAGTTATATATATATATATATATATATAATTGAAAAGTTCATTTGAGAACCGTTCTTATTGTGAGAACTGCGCGAACCAATCTTAGTCGTCCAATTCCCCCTCCTTCAATTGAACCTGTAACACTCAATCCCCCCACGCTCTTCATCCATGAATTCCATTATTCAAAATGAACGGCTAAGATTAGTTCTTGCGGTTCTCGCAATAAAAACGGTTTTCAAATTAACCCTCCCCTATATATATATATATATGATTAAAAAATTGAGTTATTTTAACTAGTTAGTAAAAATAGTTTTTCATGACTTATTGTGTTTTGATAAAACATAATAATGTTTTAATATTCAAAAACCGAACTTGTTTTTAATCATGTTTTATTCAGGTTTTAATTTTTAATCTAAAATATAGTCGTGAAAAGTTTTTCTCAATTTTTAGTCAATAAAATATATTATTTGATTATAATGTAAGATATTTTATAAATCAAATAAAAGTAAGAGTAATGATTCGTACATAACAAAATTAGCTATACACAACAACTTGATGTATTATCAACTTGTACCATATGCATTATTAATTTGTACCATATGTTATTACCTACTTGTACTTATTGTGTATGAAGAAATTTTGTTGTGTGTAAATTAGCTCCCTAAAAGTAATAGTTTATTTTATATATATATATAGATATATATATATATAGAGAGAGAGAGAGAGATGTTCATGCAAAAATGAGTTTATTTGCGAAAAGCGCGAGAAGCTTTTTGGACCCTAGGATTAATCAATTAATGGTTAAGATTGATCTTGGTATTTTGGTAAATAAATCAAAATTTAAAGATATTATTCAATTAATAAAGGGTAAAATAGAGAATAAACCTCCCTCGTTCCTATTTTATCTCTTTAGTGATACATACGAGCTATAATTAAACCACACCCCCTCCCTCTTCAATTTCAAAAAACCCTACGTCTCTTCTCAAGCTTCTCTTTCCATGCTTCGTCGTCAACCTGCTCGCCGCCGATCTGCTCCGAGCGACAACATGTTGCTATCGAGCACTACAGCCACCTCAACCCATCACTGTCGAGCACCACCACAACCAACGCCGTTCTCACCCTGAATCCGTTGACCGGTGATTCCACCACAACCTCGCTGTTGAGCACCACCACAACCACCGCCGTTCTCACCCTGACTCCGTTGACCGACGATTCCACCGCAACCTCGCTGTCGAGCACCACCACAACCACCGCCGTTCTCACCCTGACTCCGTTGACCGACGATTCCACCGCAACCTCGCTGTCGAGCACCACCACAACCACCGCCGTTCTCACCCTGACTCCGTTGACCGACGATTCCACCGCAACCTCGCTGTCGAGCACCACCACAACCACCGCCGTTCTCACCCTGACTCCGTTGACCGACGATTCCACCGCAACCTCGCTGTCGAGCACCACCACAACCACCGCCGTTCTCACCCTGACTCCGTTGACCGGAGATTCCACCGCAACCTCGCTGTCGAGCACCACCACAACCACCGCCGTTCTCACCCTGACTCCGTTGACCGGAGATTCCACCGCAACCTCGCTGTCGAGCACCACCACAACCACCGCCGTTCTCACCCTGACTCCGTTGACCGGCGATTCCACCGCAACCTCGCTGTCGAGTACCACCACAACCACCGCCGTTCTCACCCTGACTCCGTTGACCGGCGATTCCACCGCAACCTCGCTGTCGAGCACCACCACAACCACCGCCGTTCTCACTCTGACTCCGCCGATAGGCGATTCCACAACAACCCTCGCTGTCGAGGACCACAACAACCACCGCCGTTCCCACCCTTCACCGCCGTCGGTCGCCTGTTCCAATATGAATCCTCATTGCCACGTCGTTCTTCGAGCACCAAAGCAATGTCAAAATATTGAACAATTTACCGGTGTTGGTTTGATCGACCACTGCACTGGTGCCACCATTGTGAGTCTCCTACTTCACCGATCAGTTGTCACTCCAAAATCGATGAAGGTTGTTTCTCTTGTCTAGAAATGGTGAACAAGATAGATATGGGCTTTTTAATTTCTGCTTTTTGAATCTTTTTATATTTTGGTTTTTAGATTATACGGTTGTTAAAATAATATAGGTGAATAATAGTGAAAATTGACCGTTCAGTATTGTATGCAGTAAAATTCATCATAAAACGCATATATCACTTGGTGTGTTCAATATTGAATATTGTAAATCTCGTATATCATTCTTTCTATTCAGCATTGAATATTGTAAAACTCATTGTGTTCAGAATTGAATATTGTGTAATAATTATCTTAAAAGTAGTATAATTTTAGTTGTGTTCATTATCGAACACAAAAAAGGATGTAAAACTCGTAAATCTCTTATGTGTATTAACATGCGAAATTTGAAAAATTAATTTACTAGTAATTTTTTTTTGTTTTTTTATTAAAATTTATGAGAGAGAATTTGATTGAAGAGAGAAAAGTTTTGGATTACCCATTATGTCCTTTTAGATCAAATAAAAATAAGTGTCTGCGATTGCTTCTCGCGCTTTTCGCAAATAAAATACTTTTCGCATAAACCCTCCCCTAAAACACTTTTCTGCAGAATGGATCCGTGGAAAGGTCACGATATACGATAATGGCTCGTTGAGTATGTGAATTATGAGAAAATGGTGTGTGGGAGGGAAGAGGTGTGACTACAAACCACGAGCGTGAATTCTCGTTTTTTCTTCAAAGGACATGAATTCCTTGGGAATGTTTTAAAGTCCTTTGGTTATGTCATAGAATTGCGAAATCCTATAAATTCAAACACGAATAAAATTTAAAAATACTTAATTTCAAATTCAAATAGTTCCATCTAATTCTTGTGAACCAAACACGACCGAAAAATCTCGCAGATCAAAAAGTTCTAGAAGAGATTAATATGAAAATTCACGGTATTTCTAGGGGCCATATATGTATTTTGGATATTTAGAAAACCGGATTCAGTCGCGAACTCGCGATAAAGATCAGTAAAATCTCAGCTAGGGTTCCTTTCGACATATGCTTGCTCTACCCGATTGGTATTCTTAGGGTTTTGTGTGACGACAGTTTGTATACGTGATTTGAAGAATTCATATCGAATCTGTACATCTCCTCTTTCTTGGGATTCATTACACGAATCTACAGACGAGATTCGATCTGAAAAGAAAAAGATACAACATATTGGGGCCGCATGGAGGGAGGGGGCGATGAGGTTAGCATAGAGGAGCTCTCTTCAAATCTGTCCACTTATAAGCAGCAGCTTCAAGAGGTACCCATGAAATATCATTCAGTTCTGATGTACTTGTTCTTTCCTTAAGTTGTTGATATACTTGCGAAAACTATTTCATGAATCTGTCTACGAGCTATCTGCATTTGATTCTGACGGACATAATTGCTCAACAATTCTCGTATTATTGATATATTGAATGACTAAGATTTCTTAGTGGAACATAAATATTGAATTTTTAGGGTTCGGTTGAGTAATCTAGGTTTGGAGCTCTCTTCATGTTCTAGTGGGATATTATTAGTACATAATTTCACTATAGATACAGTATGCAAGTAAATAGATGTTAATTTATTTTAAAGAAAAAAGATTCTGCAAGTTCTGTAGGCTCTTCAATTGCAAAGTTATCAAAGGCTCCAGGCGCAAAGTGTCCTGGAGCCTTGAGGCGCAAGAAAAGAGCGGGCTTCACGATGCGAGGCGAGGCGCATGAAGACAAGAAGTATAGGGTAGTACCTTGATCAAACTCAAATAACACTGAATAACTTAGAATATGAAGTAATATTCTATTTTATATTTAATATGCATAGATACTCGATTTTAATCTTCAATAGAGTTCATTAGTCAAACCTAAAATACCAAGTAACTCAATGAAGACAAGAAGTTTAGGATAGTAACTTGATTAAAACATCTAAAACTATTTTTATTAAAAGAAAAGGAAGTCTTATATCTAAAGCACCAATTATTGTCATACACAATCCAAAAACTAATTAGGTGATTAAAACAAACACCTTCCAGCAGAAAAACTCCAAAAATTCAGAGTTGAAATCAAGACTAGAACATAGAAATGTCGATCAAAATCAGAATCGTAGATGAATAGAAGTGTTGATGCTGTGGCAATAAAGTGTCAGATATAAGAACTTTTAGGAAGAGTGTAGTGTCAATTGAAGCTTCGTGGAGTGTCAAATCTATGTGACCGTTCATGAAGTGCGCCTTGGAGCCTCAGCGCCTCGCTGCGCCTAATCTATGTGCCTCGCTTCGATGACAAAAAAGCACAACCTGTTGAGCCTCTGTGCTTTTGTGCCTTAGGCACGCCTCTGGCGCGCTTTTCACAACTTTGTTCAATTGTTGTGCTCTCACCCTAAAGAGGGTGGTTGAGCTTTATCGGTCTTGTATATGGTCACTTAAAATGCTTAGGAATGAAATTCTTTTGCTGAAGACGTCCGCTGCTGAATCCAAGTTTTTTTGTTGTTGGATAATTGGGTCTTAGTGACCGTTGATATGATGTTGTTGCTAAATATGTGGATGCATGCGAGATGTGCAGAGAAAATAACATGTCAAACAGATTAAAGACTCCTCTTCATGATTATGTAATAAGACCAAACTGTTGTGTAACTAGCGGGCAAAATAACTTATCATTTGTTGACTTCTTTTTAAGAGCATCCTTGGAGGCCATTAAGGCATAATGTCATGTATATCCTTGTAAAACCTTCTTATTACATCAATATCTTTTCAAATTATAAAATTACATCAATATTCTTCAAGACCTTAGGATTCTCATATACATCCAAAGAATTAATTTTATCATAATTAAATGATATTATTATTTAAATCTATTATCTAAAAATTAATTAACAAGGTATATTACTAAATTACCTCTCCCTCTCCAAATCAAATATAGTGTTTCTATGATCATCCCGCATCTCCTCTTATACGTCCCTTTTTCTTGCTCATCAGCTCCCGGATCGTTTTCATCTGGAGTTACCGATTTGAGGTAGAATGCTCTGCTCAAAAAGGAAGAAATTTTGTAGATCAAAAATACTCTTCATCATTGTCAACCTACTAAAAATTCCCCCCAAAATACTTCTTTCCCTATTTCGTGAATTTCACATAACTTGTGTTATCTGCATTATCATCTAAACCTAAATCCAAATTTCAGTAATTCTGTAGATCAAAAATACCCTTTTTTATACGGGTACGGGTATGGGTTTCTCATTTCTTTGTTCTAGTTCATCTTCTGCTGGTGTGGTTCCATTATAAGAATCTGTTTTCTTTCTTCAAACATGATTTTCTCATTCACTACATATAACTAATGTACAATCTTTAAATCGTGGCGGCATACATACAAAACCTAACTTACATCTATATAGAACTCTGATGTCCTTATTCTTCATGAAATTAGATATATGTAATATGTTCTTGGGAAAAAAAATTGTTTTATGGTTTCTTAATCTTGTTCACGCAACAATCCATCGAGTATGAAGAAGTTGGAAGATTCGTGGGGTTGTAATGTGTTTCTTCCTCTAATTCCGCTCTTTTGCCATATTGGATGTACATAGTTGCAGAGTGTGAAGAAGATGACGGACTCGCACATGGTTGCTGAATGTAAACCCTTGTCTCGGTTATGTTGCTGCTCTTTGTTGTTTCTATGTCTTTAGGGCTGAATTCTGTGATCCCTTACATTTCTAAGGGTATGATAAGGATTTAATCCGAGCATTTTTGAAAATAATTCAGGGGGCGATGAGAGATTCGCGAAACTAGTGGAAATTGCCATTAGTGGCGGTGGATGGAAGGTGGTTGAATTAATTTATTAGCTAATGTTTACAGTGAAACAAATCCATCATTTTCTAAACAAAATTCACATATTACAATATATGGAAATTATTTGGACTTTCTATCGGGACTTATGTGTAAGCTTGCAAGCATATGCTCGTGTGATGAAATTAAATTCATATAAATAAATTTTCAAAATTAGAATAAATGATCTTTTCCTTGTTTTGATTCTTATGCCAAAGAAATTGCTCCAAAAACTTATCTGCTTTTTTCTTTTTGTTTAGATAGGGGTATTTTAGTTAGTTTGCATCTAAATTAATTTAAAGATATCTTTAAGGTTCTAAACCTTTTAACTATGAAAAAGTTAAGTTTTTGGATATATACGAGCGTTTAGAGGTTTTGAAAGGATATAGATGTAATTCTAGTTTTATAAGGATGTAGATGTAATTTAGAATTTTTTAAGGATATATGAAAATTCTCCGCAAGATAACATCATGCTTGTCCTCTAGCGAATGTATCTTCCCAAGTGACCTCATCAACACCGCCATGCTGCCATTCAACTTTAGGGAGTATGCTTATGTTGGAAAATAGTATGGGATGACAAACATTTCTTAGGTAGAGGGCAAGAAGAATCCATTTCCAGCCGTGGAGGAGGGTAGCCTTGATGGAAGCGTTGCCCACAACTAGTTTGAGGAGAGAGCCATATAAAACGGTGTTTATCCGGGGTATTTCAGGTTATTTCATATTGTAAGCACGAGGACCAATGTGTTCAAGGATCTTAAATGGGCCATAAAAACGATTATAAGTGATATGGGAACCAAAGATTGTTGCGCGTGAGGACGGAGTTTTAGGAACACCCGGTCACCCACAGAAAATTGAACATCTTGCCGGTGTTTATCAACTGCGGTTTTTATAATGTTCTAGGCTTGATACAAGTGATGTTTAAGTTGCTGAAGAGCTTCGTCATGGTCAAGGAGATCATGTATGACAACTTTACATCGTATTTCACCGGGAACAAATTGGAGGATGTTTGAAGGAGGGCGACCATAGTCGTGGTAAGGATTGTTGTGCCAATACTCGGCCCTAGGTGGCGGGAAAACAACAAAGATAAGTTTCTAGACTCCGGTTGACAAAGGGTTACCACGAGGAGTGTTGTGATAGTCATGTAAAAGTGTAGGGATCTATGGGGAGGAAGAAGACAACACTTTGTGTTTGTGGTAGAGTTTGCTATTGGTAAACACCCCATTCCCCGTGCTGAGAGGATTGGATATTGTTGTAGTTGCTGTTGTTTGCTTTGGTAAAAAGGAAGCGAGGCTATGAATTAGGTTTAGAGGACTAGGTTTGAATGATCTTTTGAAGTTGCGGGTCATTGTTGTAACCTTTGAATAAGGTTTTTCCATCAATCCATTGAGGTAAGAAAAGCGTGGCTTCCAACTTGAGCCCTTTGTGCATTCTGGAAAGGGCATCTGGTTCTTGGTTCTTGTTGGTTGGTTGGTAAACAATTGAAAATTGATAGCCCATAACCTTGGAGAGCCAAAATTTGTTAATCCGGAGTAGTAATGTGCCGATCGAGATCGAGTAGGTGTTTTAAGCTCATTTGGTCTGTGTGAATGGTAAAATGTCGCCGAAAGAGGTATGTTCATCAATGATGAATAAAAAAAGCAAGTGCCATGATATTTATTTTGTAGGCGGATTTGTTCAAGGTATTTTTGGTGAGAGCTTTGCTAAAATAGGACACTAGTTTCTTTTCTTGCATAAGGACCGCCACAATGCCTTGACCCGATACATTGCATTCTATTTTGAACATTTTAGAAAAAATTAATGGAGCAAGAACAACACTTTAGGATACACCTTTTGAGCTGATCGAAAGCTTCCTGTTGGGCGGTTGACCACCTTTTAAGCTGATCAAAAGCCCGCGGGGAAATTATCTTTTTGGTAAGCTCAGTTAAGGGTTGAGCGGTATGGCCATGGCCTATGAACTTCCGGTGGAAAAACCACCGAATCCGTTGACATTTCTTGGGACATGCCATTTGCGAGATTTTGGATGGGTCCATAGACACTTGTTGTCAATGATATGTCCCAAATTCTCAATAGAGTGCAACTGAAAATGACTTTTTTTCTTGTTGATTATGAACTAGTGAAGTGTAGGAGATGAAGTGCCTCTTCTAGAAGTTCCACATGACGATCCCAAGTAGGGCTGTTCAAAATGTCATCCAAAAATATCAAATTCCCTTTATGAAGCAGCGGCGGAAAATGTCTTTCATTAAAGCTTGAAGATCTCCGGGGCGTTTGTCAAAGCCGAATGGCATGACAAGAAATTCGCAATGGCCGTCGTGTGTACGAAATGCGGTTTTTTTTATGGTAGTATTAAGGATAGTAGTCTTGTTTAAGGCCCAATAATCGACACATAACCGCCACATCAAGTCTTTATTCTTGACAAGGATTACGGGACTTAAGAAAGCAGTTCAAACAGAGATCCAAGAGCCTGTTGGGCATTCCTGAATTTCATAATGCTGAAAGTCTCGGTTTGGTATAAAATTCTCCTCATTCGGTTTTGGGGTGTTATAATCAACAATTTAGTGAACCAATTCAGGGTAAGCCCATCCATACACATCTAAACTAACTAAATTCTCGGGGAGAAGGTGTTCTCTGTACGTGAATGTATAATTCCGCTTTGGTGATCCATCCTTGAGGATCGATCCCATCAAAAAGGGGCGGTTTAACTTTCTGCATGGGGAACAAACTACAAAGGTTGATCAAAATGGTGCTCACATAAGAGTTTGTTGTGATCTGGGGTAGGAACCTTCTCACCGAAACCAGGTGCAACTTTTATCTTGGGAATTTGGAATGATGATTCACCCTCAAAATCAACACAAAGAAGCTTCAAATTCCTCTATGCACTCACCTATATTCCCTTGGTCAAACAGAGATCCAAGAGCATACCGCTGAATCTGGGTTTGGTATGAAATTCTCCCCATTCGGTTTTAGGGTGTTTAATCAACAATTTAGTGAACCAATTCAGAGTAGGCCCATCCATACACATCTGAACTAACTAAACCCTTAGGGAGAAGGTGTTTTGTGTACGTGAATGTATAATTCCGCGTTGGTGATCCATCCTCGAGGATCGATCCCATCAAACAGGGGTAGTTTAACTTTTTGCATTGGAGAACAAAGGTCAATCAAAATGGTGCTCATATAAGAGTTGAGATCTGGGGTAGGAATCTTCTCACCGAAACCAGTATCGTGGGAATTTGGAAGGACGATTCACCCTCAAACTCGCACTGATAGCAAATTGACGCGGTCTTCTCTTCAAGAGCATCTACTCATGATAGCAATATGGGGCTGACTGGTGGAGGATTGTTTTGTACCATGGTTCGAATTCTTCGAGTTTCCTTGCAATGGACCGATGTTGATAGAGAAAATGACAAGAACTAATGAACTAGAAAATGAATCGGAGAAGGTAAGGTAATTTCATTAATGGTGGAACGAAGGAGATACAATAATGAGCCAGGCACCACAGTCGGTCACCTGCCGTCCAAGCATCTAGGCCGGTACTAAGGATCTACCTTGTATACCTCACCTCTCCTCCTCGCTCACTATAAATAACAAATTAAATAACTGCCTCAATGCCTCATCCATCACAGCCCTACACGTGGTTTGTTTGTTTGTCCTGGAATAGTTTTTAAGACTGGGCTGTTGATTGGGCTTTAAAGTAGGCTGGTTGCTATCATAACTCTAATGAATGAATCTCAACTTAAAATTGAGTCCTATGTACTACCACTTCTTAAAACGATTCTAACCATCTTGTTCTAAAGTAAAAAACACCAAGAACCAGAGCTTTTTCGGGTACATAAATAAAATCTACATCCGAAGTGACTATAATACTGAAACTTCCATCCCCATGTCATAAGTTGTTGCTTGCATCATTATACATAAACTCTTTTTTTACTAGGGCAGGCTTGTTTTGTGCTTGCTGAATGACCTTTTGGCTTGATGAACATCTGTGCATAAGATATAGATACACACATTTCCACAATCATTTGGACTATTTTATGCACCTCAATTCTATAATACGAAAACTTCTTGCAAGATATTTCCCATAATTTGTTTTTTGTTGTTTTGAAGTTTACAATTGTTAATGTAGTTTAATGGGATGTTGCTCTTTAAAAGTTATTGGAAATCTTGAAAGGTGTGTTTACAGCTATTTATTGTAAGAACTTGTTGTCTATGGTCAGGTCAGGAAGCTTTTGAAGAATGATCCTGGGAATTCCGAGTATACCGATGTGGAAAAAGAGCTTGTGGAGGTGATCTAACCCATTTCATTGCATTTTAGCTTTTCTCTCGTTTAAGTTCTATCTAAAAACTCTTGATTTTTATTTCTGCCATTTCTCTCTGGTATTGGAGCTTCATAATGTTGACATGTTTTCAGTGTCTAGTGGTTTAATTAACCATTTAACCCATTTGCTACCTTAGTTAGTATGTAGTCTGACCTGTACATTTTATCCATAAACACAGATGCACATGGACATGTGTGTTTTTGTGTGTATTCAATATGCTTACAAATTACAACACTTAACTCGTAATCACTGAAAAGAGCGTTGATTATCCCCGCTTAAGAAGGTGAGAACGAGATTCAAATTAATTTATGTGTTCCAGATGTGAAAAATTTAACAAAACATGCGAAATTTCGGATCTGAGAATGAAAAATCCATCAAAGATGTCCATCACTTGTATCTTGATTTCTGTGCAGGTCTGCTTTTCGTCGTGATGGCCAATCTACATCTCTGTCTCTTGATTTCAGATGTTCACTTCTAAGATTATGAGTTTGAAACAACACCATTTTTATATAAACAGTCTTAAATAATTCTCGTGCATTTAAAGAATCCCTCTTTTCTGCAGGTGATCGCTTTGACGGAAGAACTCTTGGAAACTGCACAGGATGAAGCTGGGAGTTCAGTGGGTATAGTTAGTAATTCTGGAGGCAACTTACAGAATGATGTGGTAAGTTTCTTCAGAAAATAATGAACATTTTTGGTTTTTCTTGACGAAGTTTTCTTAATATTGTTTTCAGTATAGCAAAGGGTAGAAAACGAATGTTTGACATATGTCTTTTTTCTAGAAGCAGAACTTATTAAACTCCATGAACTCTTGGTATAAATTTACTGACTTGATTTGATTGTTATAATCGTTTAGAAGAAAAAAAACTAAGATATAGTGGTTGGTTACATTAATGCCTTAATGTATGTTTGTGGATTTAGTGGTCGGTTACATTAATACCTTAATGTATGTTTGTGGATTTGCTCGTCTCTATCTGTATCTGATACGCATGTCCATTTTTATCTCATTTTCTTTTATTTTTATAATCAGGCACCAAGTGGAATGTTTAATGATCATAAGCTTCCTGTTGGTACTAAAGTTCAAGCTGTTTATAGTGAAGATGGCGAGTGGTATATTTATTTATTTTATTTCTTTTTCCTTGGGTTTTCTGTTTTTTAAACAAAGATGCTTATTTAAATACCAAGTTCCATTTTGTCTTCCCTATCCTTTTTTTCTCCCTTATCTATGTTTGATTTAGTTGAATATGCAGGTATGATGCAACAATCGAGGCTCTTACACCAAACGGATATTTGGTTGCTTACAATGGGTGGGGAAATCAGGAAGAGGTATTATTAATTGTCTAAAATTTACATTGTTCCTGTAAATATTATGGGTAAAAAATGGTTTAATCCCTAAAGTTCTACTTTTATTTCAGTTTCACCCCTAAAGTTTTTTTTAAATTGTTTTAATCCCAAAGTTTGGTTTGTTTGCGATTTTACCTTTTTTTATTAACCTGGGTTCCCCCCTGCTTTGCGAGCCGACTAATCCCAGGCCATTCGCTTTGCGAATAGCCCAGAGTCTTCGTGGGTGAACCTCTGTGGCTACAAGGGGGAATTTGGTTGCTCCTAGGATTTGAACTTGGGACCTCTAGGCATTTACACCCTTGAAGACCAAGCCCTTTCCACAAGGCCGCCACCCTTATGGTTGCGATTTTACCTTGATCAAGCAACCATGAAGAAACCCTGATCGAACAATGAAGAAATCCTCAATGAAAAAACCCTCGATCGAAAATCGACGAAGAAACCCTCAGTCAAACAGACATCCAACCCATCTCCATCACCACCATTGTAAGCTTCATCTCCATCTCCGAATGGAACCTGGGAGTATTGAACCGAAAAGATCTTCTTCTTCGAGTGAACAGACCTGAAATCAATTTGGAAATTTGGGTGGTATACATCTCGACTGAAGAGACTTGGAAATTGATTTGCAGATTTGGTTGGTACACTGATGAACTTTCACACAATATGGAGATTTATGTGGTTACCTGTTGATTAGGTAAAGAAAGGTAAAAGTAAAAGGTAATTTTAGTGGTTAAATCATTTCAAAAATTGGGGGTTAAAACGAAACGGAACTTTTGGGATTAAACCATTTTTTAACCAAATATTATTTTATAAAATAAATGTGTTGTGTTTTACGGGCAAAAATTATTATGTCCAGGTTGATCCTGATAATGTTAGGGCTTTACAAGAAACGATTGTTGATCCACTGCTTGAAGCCGAGAAGGAAGCGGAAGCTACTAAGCAAGCTCTTAAACGTAAGATTGCACAAGCTGCTACTGCTGATGTGGACTTCCAGTCAAAAAGCTTACCTGCAAAGCTTCGTATTGAACCAGAAGACCCTGAGGATGTGGTAAGCATAATTATAAATCTTGTACAATAGCAGATTAAATTTGTTTTATGAAATTATATCATTATTACAACCGGAGATTACAACGTGTTTGAAGCTTGAATGCACTTGAGACGACTTTTAATCCGTTCACCCATTTAACCTGTTCCTCTATCGTTAATTCATTAAAACTTGGTTTTACTGGTTTGGCCCGTTACAGATAAATTAAAACTCGATTTCATCTATTTTCATATCCATATGAATGCATCGAAATTGTCACATTCTAGTTTAAATCATTACTCACATAAATAATTTTAAAATGCAGAAAGCCGCTAAGCGGAAGAAGATACATGCTTTCAAGTCTAAGATGCGAAAGGAGCAAATTGAGGTTACACAAAATAAGAGACAAAATGCATGGCAACAGTTTCAAACCACCAAAGGCCGTGCCAAGAAGGTATGCATATTATTTTCATGTTGTGGCAGCTAATAAAATTATTATATTATAATATTAATTTATAATAAATAAATAATTAATGAATATTACTATTAGATTGGATTTTTCTCGGGTCGGAAGAGGGAAAGCATATTTAAGTCACCTGATGATCCTTTTGGGAAGGTGGGTGTAACTGGAAGTGGGAAAGGTTTGACTGATTTCCAAAGAAGGGAAAAACATTTACATCTTAAGGGAGCGAATGCCGAAAACGCCGACGAATAGATAGGTTAGTTTCTTGTTCGGCAAGTAACGACTCTTCGGATGCTGGTTTTATCTTGGAAGTGAAGTTTTTAGATGAATTTGTACTTTATTACTTTCCTAAGTCATGTAGGTTATATTAAAGTTCTTGCACCAGTAATAATATACATCTTACTTTACATGGTACTTTTTTCATGGTATATTTTACTTTTATAACTGAATAGCTGCTGTCTGTATCATGCAACGTTTTAAAACCCGGGTTTTTAGTTGATTCGGTGTAACTAGTGTGTCAGGTAAACCGGTATTAAGAACTGGGTCAACCCGGATTCCTGTGCATGTTAGTGTCTATCGAACTTGTTTTCAAACTAGGTTAGAGGGCTCACGCTTTGCTGTGAGTTACATATATTGAATTTGTGTTAAGATATCTAGCGAAATAATAAAAAATAAATAAATATGAAGCTATTTAGTTATTAATCACTTAGGGGGTGTTTGGTTGGTGTCATTTGGGAGGATTTGATGGGATTGAGATTTCAAATTCCTTAAAATGTGTTTGGTTTGCAATAATGAGATGAGATTTTAAATCATAGGATTCTTTAAAATCCCATGGATGAAGGATTTTTCATTCTCTTCACACCCATGGTATTTTGAAAACGGCTGCGGTATTTTCTTCGGCGAGCCTCTGGCTAAAATTCCGGCGAGCCATCACCGCTGCTGCCGTCGACCCGTTCGCTGTTCGCTAGAAACCTTAGTCGACCCCTCGTTCGCTGTCAATCCCTTCCGCCGTCTCCGTCAACCTCTTCCTTCGTTGCCGTCTCCGTCAACCTCTTCCTTCATTGCCGTCATTTAAACCATTGTCGTTTCGACCATCACCATCTTCGTCGCCGCCTTTCGCCTTTCGTCTTGCTTTACACTTTTATATAATGTTCTGAATTATTCTCCTATATATTGTACTATTTGGATATAAATTTTAGTTTTTCATATTTGATTATATTTTAAAAGGTTCAAGTTTTTAGGATTTGGTTAATTTTTGTCATGAAGAGAAAACTTATATAAGTGTATTAAATCCATACACAGTTTTAGAATTCAGCTTTCCATTAAATCCAAATAAATTACCAAGTCTTTCTTACAATCCTCCTAAAATATGGATTTTTTATGAAAGGTTTCAAGTTCCATCTTGATTATCCCTTTTCTAAATATTTTCCTTATTGATCAACTATATAGCATCCCCAAAGAAGCTTTATGTTTCTTTTGGTATCTTTTTGGAATCTACGCCATAACAATATGTTGTCTTCTTGTTCAAAAGACCCACCCTATTCATTTCTCATTGAGCCATTGGTCAACCACAATCGGTAGCCTCTCATTTTCCAATGACATGAACATACGAATGGTGTGACAAAGACCATGCTGAATATGTTTGTAGTGATCATACTCCAAACGAGGTCTCAATTGATCATAGAAACATGGCACGAGTAAACAATGTTAATCCAGACACTATTCACGTTCAAATATTAAAAATTCATAAGGTATGTATGGGAAGTTAATCCTAACAACTCAGCGATTCAGCAATAGAGAGAAGCTATCAAACTATACGAGACAGACCATATCTCTTGTAAAAAGACACTTCTGATGACATGCAATCCGATGATGAAATATACCTTGGTGATGAAGACGAGGACCCGGACTTTGATACCGAAGATGATTCGTCTCATGAAAATTTTCCTTAGAAATAATTATTTATATAAATAAATAAAAGATGTGTGAAATATGTCATAGTTAAAGCATGAGGTAAGCCGCATGAGGTAATCTGCTTGTGAGGTAAGCGCTTACCTCATTTTACAAGTATTATTAGTAGTATTATTTTTTTTATGTAAGCAATGATGTAACTATGTTTTTTTCTTAACCTATAAAAGAAATGTATCTTATTTGTAAGACATCCTTAAAAGAAAAAAAAATCTTCTTTCTATATATTTCTTTCTCTACAAATTTAGTTCTTGAGTTCTAGGCATTATTAAAAATAAAATCCATCAAGAATGACGCAGGATATGTAATACGTACCGAAATTTGAAATAAAAACAAAAAAAATAAAAAAATTCTACACACGATTAGCAAGATAATATCAAATAATAAAATTAAACACAAAAACAATATTGTACAAGTTAAAAGTGGAGTCGAATAATTTCAAAAATAATATCAAATTAGACAATCAAAAGGATTCAAATAATTTATATTCTATCGGATTGTATCCTTATTTGTATTTAGTCTAGTTAAGCCTTGGCCATGTCTCATTAGCTTGTAACATTTTTATAATTTATTAGTATTTAATTATAATTATGCTAATAAAAAAAGTGATTCACCAATGACACTTACAACTTTAATTATTTATGATACGATTTTTAACTTCCAACTTTTTTTTTATTTCTCGTATAACTATTCTTTTAAAACTCGGATTGATTCGGTCGGTTGAATTGGTTGACTTACGAACTAATGGGGAAAGTTGTTTAACAATGATTGGGATTATTTTTTTAAATGTATTGAACAAATCGGGGTTTCATTGAAATCACTTGACCCAGCCTTATCAACCTGTTATTGACACGTTTTTAGTTTTTTTTATTTTTTCTATTTTAATTAAGTAAAAAATAGCATAAAATGGATTCGAAATATTAATATTAGATCAAGAAAATTCACAAAAGCTACAGTTTGAAAGCATAAGTTTGATACACACTTACACACACACACAAACACACACACACACACACACACACATATATATATATATATATACTAGCATCATACCCGCGCAATGCTGTGGCGGCAAATAGTTTTTGGTTTACAATATGTCGCTTTCAAGAATGTAATGATATGTTATTCGTGCGATTCAATGTCATGAAAAAGTTTTCTACAGCAACATGTCCGTTTTTTTAAATTTTCTTTTATATACATCTAACTATTTTATTAATTTTAAAAATAAATTCTAAAAGACAATAAAAGAAGAAAAAATATTTATATTGATGAAATAAAGAGAAGAGTTAATAAGATTTTAAAAATTATGTTGATGTCGGTGGATAATTGTTTTAGTATGAGATAATATATTTTGAATAGAAAGTTAAAGTAAATTAGGAGAGAATAAAATAGTTAAAGATTGAGTGGATGAGATTAATTTAGATTAAATGAAGTGTCAAGATTTTATATTGATTGAATTTTAAAAAGTCTTAAAATTTAAGAGGAGAGAGAATGTTAAATGGTTTATATAGAAGTATATATATAGACAAAAGTTTAAACGAGAACTATTTTTCATACGAGAACCGCGAGAACCAATCTTAGTCGTCCAATTCCCCCTCCTTCAATTGGATTGTCCACCAATGAATTCTTTACATGCACCCTGCCATACTCAATCCCCCACGCTCTTCATCCATGAATTCCATTATCCAAAATGAACGGCTAAGATTGGTTCTCGCAGTTCTCGTACGAAAAACAGTTCTCGTTTGAACCCTTCCCTATATATATATGTGTGTGTGTGTGTCTCTCTCTCTCTCTATATATATAGGCAAAAGTTCAAACGAGAACCGCGAGAACCAATTTTAGCCGTCCAATTCCCCCTCCTTCAATTGGATTGCCCACCCATGAATTCCTTACATGCACCCTGCTACACTCAATCCTCCCACGCTTTTCATCTATGAATTCCTATCTAAAATGAACGGCCAAGATTGGTTCTCGCAGTTCTCGTACGAAAAACAGTTCTCATTTAGTTATTAGTCAATCACAATGGCTAGCTTCCCATTTCCCAATGACATTTACTTACGAATGGCATGACAAAAACTCTGCTGGATATGTTCGTAGTGATCATACTCCAAATGAGGTCTCAATTGATCGTAGAAACATGACACAAGTAAACAAGGTTAATCCAGACACATTCTTGTTCAAATATTAAAAAATATAAGGTATGAGAAGTTGATCTTAACAACTCAGTGATTCAACAATGGAGAGAAGCTATCAAACTATACGAGACTGACCATATTTCTTGCAAAGAGGACACTTCTAATGACATGTAATCCAATGATGAAGAATACATTGGAGATGAAGACGAAGACCCGGACTTTGATCCATATGAAGATGACCCGTCTCATGAAGATTTTTGTTGGAAATAATTATTTATATAAATAAATGAATAAAAGGTGTATGAAATATGATGTCATAATTATGAGGTAATCTGCTTGTGATGTAAGTGCTTACCTCATTTTACAAGTATTATTAGTAGTATTATTGGTTTTTTTATGTAAGCAATGATGTAACTATGTCTTTTTCTTACATATAAAAGAAATGTATCATCTCATTTGTAAGACATCCTTGAAAGAAAAAAAAACTTCTTTCTATATATTTCTCTCCCAAAAAATTTAGTTTTTAAGTTATAGGCATTATTAAAATTAAAATCCATCAAGAATGACGCATGATATTTAATACGTACCGAAATTTGAAATTAAAAAAAAATCTACACACGATTAGCAAGATGATATCAAATAATGAAATTCAACACAAAAACAATATCGTACAAGTTAGAAGTGAAGTTGAATAGTTTCAAAAATAATATTAAAAAGTCAAATTAGACAATCAAAATGTCCAAATATTTTTACGCTTTGTGTTTGTATCAGATTGTATGTAGGCTTTATTTGCATTTATTCTAGTTAAGCCTTGGCCATGTCCCACTTGTAACATTTTTATATTTTATTAGTATTTAATTATAATTATGCTAATTAAAAAAGTGATTAACCAATAACACTTACAACTTTAATTATTTATGATATGATATTCAACTTTTTTTTTATTTCTCGTATAACCATTGTCTTAAAACCCGGATTGATCCGATCGGTTGAATTGGTTGACTTACGAACCGGTCGAGAAAGTTGTTTAACAATGATCGGTTTTTTAACCGTATTGAACAAATCGGGTTCCCGTTCAAATCACTTGACCCAGCCTTATCAACTTGTTATTGACCCGTTATTGGCTTTTTTTAATCTTTTTTTCTATTATAATTAAGTAAAAGAGTTAATTACATTTTTGGTCCTTGTGGTTTACATGAAATTTCACATTTGGTCCTTAGGCTTCATTAATTACGACATTGATCCTTATGGTTTAACTTTTGTTTCAATGTTAATCCAAAAACACTTAAAAAGACATAAGTGCCCTTTCTTTCTTAATTTGTCCTTTTATTTTTTTCTTTTATTCATTTTATAACATTAAATAAAATTTTAATTCTGTTAATAAATAATTAAATTAATATTAAAAAAATTAATCATTAGTTAACTGTTATTCATCACCATCAATTACCACCACCACAAATCACCATCTACCACTACCCACCACCACAAACCACCACCCTCCATATTGTTCTTCGAAATAATAGAATCAAACATCAAGACTCTAAACCCGATAAAGAACATATTTGATCTGAATCCAAACATAAACTCAAATCGAACACAGATTTGATTCGTAGACATAAACTCCATTGAACATTTTTAATAAAAAAAAACATATCTTGTATGCAGACATGAGCTTCAAATCGAACCACTGACACCTTCATCGTCTTCTTCAACTGAAACCACAGTCGTCTTTTTCCCTAACAAAGAACTCAGAATCCATGTGTTTTGGGTTTTTATTCAAAACTTTAACCCACAGCAAACTGAAGAGCTCCAAATCAATTAAACATCATCGTTGAACATTAATCAAGAAACCCTATGGATTGTATCTATGAGCAAATATCTTGGACCTGGACTCTAGCAAGAATACGCACAAATGAAACATAAATCGTAGCCCTGCATATCTAAATTTTGAAACAAACACAATCAAGAATCACAACAAATCTTGAAACATTTAAAAAGCCCTAAATCCCACACCCGAATTTGTAACTCGACTAAAAAGAGGTCCAGGGAAGAAGAAGAAGTGAGCGCCGGTGGTGATGGCAAGGCCGACTATGTCGGTGGTGGTGGTAGGTTGACTTTGGTGGTGGTGGTGGTCGTCGTCGCAGTCTCGCAGATCTAGGAGGGAAAGGGAAGAGAGTGCGTTCGGTGGTGCAATGGTGTGGTGGTACGTTGGTATGGTAAATTGATGGCAGATGAGTGGTGGACTGGTGGAGCACGGCGGAGATTCGGTGGAACATGGCGGAGGAAGAGGGAGACGGCTGGGGAAGATAAAGAGGGACGGGGGTGGGAAGTTTGGTGTTTAAGTGTTTATATTATGTTTTTTTATTTTTATCTTTTTGTTTTAATACATAATTATTATAATAGTATTTATAAAACAGATTAAAAAAAGATGTAAGGGTATTTCCGTCTTTTCATCTACGCAAAGGACTAACATTGAAACAAAACCTAGACCACAAGGATCAATGTCGTAATTAATGAAGCCTAAGGACCAAATATGAAATTTCATGTAAACCACAAGGACCAAAAATGTAATTAACTCTAAATAAAAAATAGCATAAAATAAATTCGAGATATTAATATTAGATCGAGAAAATTCACAAAAGCTACAATTTGAAAACATAAGTTTGATACACACTTATACACACACACATATACATATATATATATATATATATATTAAAAAACCTTATTGACTCGATTCTTAAACTGGTTAAAGAGGTTGACCCATGACCCAAACAGCCACTAGTCACACCAGATCAACTAAAAACACAAATTTTAAAACTTGACGTATCAGTAAATATCACAAATTTTGTTATCGTAATTGTATAAAATTTTAGTACAAGAAATTGTCACGTCAAACCCATCATATATACTACAATTATCACACATGAATATGCATACAAATAATTTACATCTTAATGTACCACACGCTTACACTTGGTCTTCAAATGTACAATTTCACACGCTTCTATCCTTTTATTTATCATCTACACATCCTACATTTTACTCGTTTATTTATTTATTTATTTATTTTTGAGTATTTATCGACTCGACGTAAATTACAAAGCATCATACTTTGTAAGAAGCGATCTCGTCCCTTCTGTTTGACAGCGAATGAGAAAGAACGCAAGTGTGATATGTAAGTTATGTACGTTGATATCTACTTGTCCACAAATCGTGGGTCTCAGTCAAGTTTCTTCAATCATCCGTCGACACTAAACACGACGCTTAAACTCTAAGCAGCCACGTATGTCGGGTTGAGAGACGAATTGAGATCACTTGGAGTGCGTTTAAGGTTACTCATGTCTTTCTTCGTGAACCATATTTCAGGAACAACTTGCATTAGGTTATGTATCCTCTCCAATGCATAATCTGCTTCTTCTGACTTGGTTGTTTTTCCAACCTATTAAATATAAATATAAATAAAAATTAAAAGATTTTGAGGTTAATTTTAAGAAGCATTTAATTAGTTTTTCCAACCTTTTAATAACAAGAGTAAGGTTTCAGTAAGAATACTCTTCTCGCAAAATATACAAATTATGGTTAAACAATCAAGAAAATTGATAAAATTACCTTCAGTAACAAAAAAAAACAAACTTTTAAATTATATTAAAAAACGGATGTAAAAAGTGATAAATATGACATATGCATATAATTTTTTAAGATTTTAAAGATCCAGAAGGTACTTTTTTTGATCTTGCATCTATGTAACGATATCCATTAAAATAAGATTAGGCGTTTGGTTGATCATCAAATTTAACTTGATTTTTCTAAAATCTGATGAGTTTTTCTTTTTAAGCTCGACTTCCACTACAGATTCCAATTTTTTAACCGGTAGAGAAATAATATGGTATACGATTCTTTCACGAAAGAAATTAATTCATCCATGTAAGATACAACATCCTATAAGCTAATGTACAAGTTAGTAAAACGTTCATTTTTCGTAAATATATCATTTTTTTTATGAAATAATCATCTCCTACGTAAAAAATAAAAAAGAAACATTTTGCAGGAAATTAAGAGTTACCAAAACAGTTCGTAGACCAACAGCTTTGCCTGCTGCGAGATTCCGAGGATTGTCGTCAAGAAACAGCTGTTAACAACAAAACAAAAGACAATTATGTCACTTAATTAATTAATAAAAATTATTGGCCGAGTCTGTTTAAAAGTTATTATAAACTACAAATAGACATCTATGTATGAACCATAATAATTCCTATTCCAACTGCATTATATGATGTCCCATCACACTTTGATTGTGACTTCAATTATTAAAACAACTTAAATATCTCTTTGACAATGAACCATGAGTAACTTTCTGCCACAATTTTACTTGACTTTTTTATTAATAAAGATTTTTACTATTCGGATTCTTTGGTTCTAATGTACACGGTTTTACTGGTGTTATACACGATTGTTTTATGAAACAACCCCTGATGATATCCCATAGTTTGATCCCCTAACCTTTCTATTGGGAGGTAAATGTACTATTCGTTGAACCATCAAGGTGAAGTTACAATTTTACTTGATTTGAAACTCATAATTAGGTGGATTAAGATCCCCTCATGTTATGTTCAAACATGACATAACATGTTCTCTCACAAATATAACATGAGAGTGGAGCCTACAATACAAAGGGACCCATTCTTGATTTATAATAAAGAGTCCACTCTTAGAGAACATGTTAGGTCCACGAGTACTGATTGAGTGGGTTGGTTTTATACCTAAAAAATCTATTGCTACCGATTATGCATTACTTAAGATCGAAATCTTTTACAACAACATTATACAATCCCGTCTCAATAAGTTATAAAAGTAAGATTTAGACAATAATACTTCTACGCGTAAGTAGAGAGAACTCCGGCAAGATCGAAATCAATTAAAAACTTGAAATGATAATTGAGAAATTAGAAATAAAAAAAATAAAAAATTTGGTAGATATTTTGTTGACAAACACAATTAAGCACAAACATAGCATACCGTTCGGGTCGGATCAACTTGAGCAACGTTGATAGCAATATTAAAGGCTTCAGGTGAAGGTTTCAAAACCACAGGAAACTCATGTGGGGAACATGACTTAGAATTGAATAGATTAGGGTTCATTGTCTCAAAGCATATGATCTGTTCAAAGCAGTCCTGGATTCCCAAAAGACTCAATGCCTTCATCGCATGAACTCTGTCTGAATTTGTGAATATCTAACAAAAATAATCAAGATCAGAGCTTCGATCATTAAAATCACTTAGTCAATCTTGAATCTAACTTACGATTTTGCGTTGATTAATGGTGAGCAATAGGTTTCTTAATTGAGGATCTGGTGTGATTAGATGATACGGCAGTCTTCCATGGACGATACTGTGATAATCATCGGCATCAACATCATAACCTAACGCCTGCAAATGATGATGAATTGATGATAATGATGATGATGACGTAACTAAAACCTGCAACTAGAATTGATTACTTACTCTTAAACCGGCGAGAGTGCTTCCGTAAGTTTTGAAGAGCTGAACACGAAGAACAGAGGCTTTCCTCGGATCAAATCCGCATCTCTCAACCAGAAAATCTGCAACAAGTAAACAATCGATCACAAATTGACATCTTTTTTGAGGTTTTAGGGTTTGTGTAGGATGAAATGGTACCATCGATGTTACGCTTAGTGTCATCACCAAATCCGATGGTTGAAGAGTACAAAGTATCATCCAAATCTGCGATTCATCATCATGACCATCATCCATGGCTGTAATCTGAGTGTTAATTTAGAGAGATAGAGAGAGAGAGAAGGAGAAAGAGTACGTACCGAAGAAGAGACAATCGAAAGGGGAAGCGGAATCCATTGATGAATCAGAAGGAAGCAGAGGAGGTTCTGAGGGGAAGAAGGGTGTATTGAAGTATTTATAGACATGGAAGGATTGGATTGATGACTAGATTTCACTTTCATTGTTAATATTTAAATACTTGTCGTGAAACATGAGCGCGATTGGAATTCCAGCACCGCGTGATGAATAGCGTGTCCCCACGATCTCACAACAAACACGTTACTTTTATTGTTAATTCTAACTCGGATATTCTAATCTACTTTTAAACCTATACTACTATTCTACTCGTGTAATGCTGTGGTGGTAAATTATTTTTGTTTTACTTATCTCTTTCAAGAATGTAATGATATGTTATTCGCACGATTTAATGTCACGAAAAAGTTTTTACGACAACATGTTCGTTTTTCCAATTTTCTTTTATTTGTATCAAATATTTTATTAATTTTAAATATAAATTCTAAAAGACGTTAAAATATGAAAAATATTTATATATTTGAAATAAGGAGAGAGAATTTAATAATATTTTAAAAATTATCTTGATGTGGGTGAATAATTGTGTTTGTGTGCTAAAGCGTGTTAGTATGAGAGTATATTTTAAATTAATTAAAAGTTAAAAGTAAAATATGAGAGAGAGCGAAATGGTTAAAGATGGAGTGTATGTGATTAATTTAGATATAATGAAAGGTCAAAATTTTATCTTGATTGAATTTTAAGTACTCTTAAAATTAAGAAGAAGAGAATGTTAAATGGTTTATATAGTAGTATAGATAGTATAGATATAGATATTTTGTACTATAAGACTTAAACGCAAAACTTTAAGGATCATATTAAAAAATTGATACCGTTAGGTTAAAGACACTTTGCTACAAACACATTACATGGTACGTAGTTTTGGTATAGCACTTCTATTATCACAATATAAAGACATAAGACGATTCAAATTAACCCCCATTTCTCAAGTAACCTACATAGCCAAACAAATTCACACGTAGTTGAAGTCATGACTTAATACTGTGGCTTTAATACCATGTTGAAATCAGAGACAATATATAGAGTATCATTAAATTGAATAAATACAAACAAAAAGGAATAAATAGGAAACTCTAACTAGCTAAATGGGTCTAAAACCTATTATTATGCTAACGGTTCCAACCCGAGTTACTCTACCTTTTCTAATTTTACCAAACACACCTATACTTATATAACTCCGGATTATATTATAATATTATGTTTCTGTCAATCAAGTGACAAAAAGAATATTAATAATTGAATCTCATTCTAAACATACATGTATAGAATAAGAAGTGTGTTTTTAAAATTAGACAGATTCGACCCTACATCCCTACCAACCGAGGAATCTATTTGTTTTTGTAATGTGCGAACAATTAGTTTGTAATATTAGCATTGGATTCTAATAATGTTTTAAGCATATATTGACAACTTTATTCTACGTATTATTAATTTATGAGCAAATTGTCGAGAAAGTTAACATAAATATCAAAATTTGTCAATAAAGGTAACGTCCAGTTTTTTTGGCCGATAAAGGATTATAAATTTTAATTTGTAACAAAAAGTGAATAGTGCGTGAAATTTATACTGATTTTTGTTACAAATTAAAATTTATAATTTTTTTAGGTCTAAAAGGTCATTATACCATTTTTTGTTATAAATTGAACTTTTAATCCTTTCTCGGTCAAAAAAAATTGGACGTTACTTTTATTAGCAATTTTCGATACTTAGGTTACTTTTCTCGACAATTTCCCTTAATTTATCAATGTACCATCCATATATCTGTCCTTTAATTGGATATTTTAAATGTTTTTTTTATGTATATAGTTTTGAAAATTCTAAATTAAATGTGATAAATTTGTAGCATTAGTTACTAATTTTCATTGTATTATATCTTTATGAGTTTGATAAAAAATAACTTTTTAAAATTAGGATAATTTATATGAAAGTTTGTTGACTTTATGTGCACAAAATGTAAAATTAGCATATATTAACAACAAACATTGTATCAATACCAATTGAGTTATCCCATGATTGCCTAACCTAATGTGTGTGAGCAATCATAGCGACAAGTTAATCGATCCATAATGGAAGTACTTTGCCGACCGGCGAAAAAATGACAGGAATGACCTTAGAGCGGTAGAAGTGGGAAGGGGATCCGGGGATGTGAGTTATCACCCAAGCGGTGGAAGGAGGTGTCACACCATGGCTAAGTTACCCTATATACACAGCTACACACATAATCAATGACCATAACACACTTATCGTCACATTTTATTTATTTTAATAACGGAAATGTTAACTTTCAGATACAAATAATCTTATAAAGAATTATCATAAACTACTTACAGTCATACTTTCAATCTTGTTACATGACAATTGTTTACTTTTAGACATATATAATTAACTAATAAACCCATCACTGTACAGTTTCGGTTTTTTCATTTATCATTACTGTTTTGAACTTTTCGAGACACTTAACCACTTAAGTTGTGACGGTAAAGTGCTTATAGTCACATGTTGATTACGTTTATCATGACAAATATTAACTTTTAGACGCAAATAATCTTATAAGGTGTGACCATGATGTCTTTCTTTTATCGATACTATTATTTACTTTCCAAGATAGTTAACAAATTAAGCTATGATAGTAAAGTACCTATAGTGAAAGTTTTTTTTTTACCATAACTATTGTTTAACTTTGTAACCCATTAAGTTGTCACCATAACATACTTATAGTCACTGGATATTTATTTTTATGATGAAAAATATTTACTTTTAGACACAGATAATCTTATAAAGAGTGACCATACACTACTTACACTCTTTCAATCTTTTTACATGATATTTGTTTACATTTAAACACAAATAATCTTAAAAAGCGTGACCACAAACTACTTGCGGTCACAATATAAATCTTTTTACATGACAATTGTTTATTTTTAGACACACATAATCAATAAACTCGAGACCATAAACCACTTACACTCACAATTTTATTCATTTGTTGTTACTGTTATTTACTTTTCGAGACGCAACCACTTAAGCTATGACAGTAAAGTATTTATAGTCTATGGTTTTCTACTTGTACCATAACTATAGGTCAACTTTTCGAAACGTGCAACAAAATAAAACGTGACCATAATTGCTGGTCCAAAAGAAGCAATTAACAAGCTGATATATATGTAGAATGGGGGATGAATACACAATCCAAATAACTATGAAAATCAAATAAACAAAATGCTTCTTATTAATGAATCTGAATTACAACTATGTAATACTCAAATCAAGATCAAATTTTGATTCAAAACATTGTCCGTCTAATCTCAAAAACTAATTGCTAGATTTTGTTTACTGTTAAACTAAAACAAAAACAGTAAACTCTCTAAACAGGAATGTGCGAAAAAACTTGTGGCTTGACTAACACACGTTACTACATACATCAGGTTTTCTAAACGTACTAGATATTTTGTGTGTTTTTTTCCTAAACATATTAGGAGGTTAGTTTCTATACCCGTAACTACGGATAAATATAAGACTAACAACCTATCCTAATCTAATATTTAAAATTAACTTATTTATTCTATTAGAAGAATAGATAACTTGGATATCTTGATCTTCAAATCTTAACCTTCAAAATCTTCTTATTAAGATGTAGCTTCGAGAGTTATGAAGTTTGTAAAACATTCAAACTCTTTTGGCTGACTTCTTTTATTGGATTGAGTCAGCTTGAAACTCGTCAACTCATCTAGTTTTTGGTCATCGAGTTGTATTTACAATGTAGAAACCTAAACTTAACATAAGAAGTCATTGAGTTACAATTTAAGCTATATTTTATCTATTCTGGAGCCGACATACTTACATAATTCTTAATTTACAATTTAATACTATCTTTTAAGCTATATTTTATATATTCCGGAGCCGACATACTTACATAGACTTACATAATTCTTAATTTACAATTTAATACTATATTTGAAGCTATATTTTATCTTGTCAAATTTACACTATTGATGTCATTTGACTAACAAACTCCTTCAGATGACAAAAACATCAAACAATTTACTGAAGTTATAGTAATTATGCTGTCAAATCTTGAACTCATCAAGATTTGTTTCAACTTATCAAATTTTAGTTGAACTAGTCAATATTAAGTTGAACATATCAACAATCAATTTACACACTTACTGCTTTACATAAAAACTAATCTATTAAAATTTTTGTAGAGCTAATCTATTTCAAAAATACTTAGAACTAATCCATGTCTTTTTCTTGAAATACTCTGGATGTTTCATGTCCCACTCTGCAGCTTTTATTATCTTATATCATTAAGGTAATGATCCATCAACATCCTAGTTCTTTTTCTAAAGTAGGGACGAAATAGGCGATGAGCAAACCGGTAAGAGGTACTAGAATTTGACAATGGGTGGCTCAATCAATCCTCTATTTGGCAAGGGTTAGAGCCCCATGATTAGCTTTATCTTGAGCAAACCGGTAGTGAGTTTCATAATCCATTCTTCTTGTTATTATTATCCATTAGTTGTTCAAAATCTGACAGATGTTTGAGCTCATCCTTTCAGACCTTAGAGCTATTGTAATACCCGAACTTTCGAAAAATAAATAAAAGAATATTTATTGAGAAAATGATATTGTGTTGAGTTGTGAAATTATGTTGGACAAGTTAAGTCCTATTGGGTTAATTATGCGAGTATATGTTGGGCTGGAATGAATAAAGAGTAATGGACTAGTTGTATATATTATTGGATTTATTGTTGTTGGGCCCAAATCAATGTGAATTTGGGCTTAAGCCTTTTAAAGGATGTATATAAGGTAAAATAGGGCACAACCCCCAAATGAATTGTCACTGTTTCATTGAGAGAGGAAATTTGAGTGTGTGCTAAAACCCCACGAGAAAACAAGGAAGAAGGTGCAAGATTTATCTGGGAAACTCAAAGAATTGCTGAAAGAATCATCAGGTAATGTTTCTTACCTCACTAGGATACTATAGGTATCAATTTTATCATGATAGCATGATTTAGCTTCTGGGATTTTTGGGTTCTGGGTTTAAGAACCAGAGAAAAAGAAATGTAGATGTGAGTTTGAAAACTCCATGAAATGTGTTCAAATCTTGAAAGAAGTGCTTAAATGAGTGGAGAAATATTTTGAAACAAAAATGATATGATTTGGTTGAGTTTTGAAAGAACATGATTTTGGCCATGGAGCCTGAAAGTTGAAAAAGATGAACTGACAGGGATGAAATGAGTTATGCGACTTTTGTGTTTGTGTTGTGCGACACTTGAAACTCAGCCATGCGACTTTCGCATGGCAACCCTTGAACCCCATGCGACCTTTGCTTGATATCCCGTGCGACTTTCCTATTGTTCTATGCGACTCATTGTTTTTAACCATGCGACTTTCATTCCACCCTCATGCGACTTTCGCATGGTTGTCACCTTCCATGCGACTTTCCACTTGAACCTTAAACCCATTCGACTTATTGTTTGAATCCCATGCGACTTTCATACTTCAAACAACCCATGCGACTTTCAAACTTGAAATACCTTCATGCGACCTTTGTAACCCCACCCCATGCGACTGTCGCGTCAGTGCGTCATGCGACTGTCGCATGAAGTTTCCATGCGACTTTCATGTTTACTACCCCATGCGACTTTTGTATTGAAACCCATCCCATGCGACTTATAAATCCGACAGTTGCAATCTAAGTGAAATCCGGATAGTGAAATCCGATAGTTTCAAATGAGTTGAAATCCGGATGATAGGAAATCCAAGAGTTGAGAATCCGACACTTTATACTCGACGCGACGCGTCGGTTTGTTGGACGCGACGCGTCCCCGACTTTTGGACCTTAATGAATTTCTTATCGTTACTTGCCTTGTGAAACCCGAATGTATTATGGGGATAAACGAATGAGGGATTCGTGCACGGTATTGATTGTTAGACCTATTGTAGGTGACGGTTGGCTAAGCAAGTAACCACAAGTATTCTAGTAAGCCAAGACTGTGAGATTGAACTGCAAGACAGGTGAGTATTCTTACTTACTATCTAAACCCTATGATGTGGGTGTTAAACATGCTATATGCTATGTGCTTAATGAATGATGAATTGATATTTGTATCATGCTATGCTATTGTTTAGACCGTTCACTTCGGTGACGGGAATGAGGGGACCGTGCACATCGGTGGCGGGAATGATTGGACCGTTCATTTCGGTGACGGGAATGATGGGACTGTGCACTTCGGTGGCGGGAATGATTGGACCGTTCACTTCGGTGACGGGAATGATGGGACCGTGCACTTCGGTGGCGGGAATGATTGGACTGTTCACTTCGGTGACGGGAATGACTAGACCGTTCATTACGGTGACGGGTATGATGGGACCGTCTACTTCGGTAGCGGGAATGTGGGACCGACTACTACGGTAGCGGGAATGAAAGATGTAACAGGAATGTAAAGCAATTGATGTGATTTCATATGGATGATTGTGAGTAAGTGTACTCGCTAAGCTTCGTGCTTACGGTTGTTGTTTAACCTTCTTTTCAGGTGATGGCCACGGCGGGGCTCTAGCACGCAGTTGATAGCTCATCTTTCCACAAGCTTCCGCAACGATCAAACTACTTAGTGTTTTATGATGTATTCAAAACAAATACATGTGAATTTATGGGTTAACACCCGGGGTTGTAATTAACTTACACAATGTTTTATTTGTGATGAATTATCAAGCGTACTCTTTGTTTAATTGTTTAAAAAAAAGAAAACAATTTGGGACGTTACAGCTATGTTTAGCTTGTATCTCAAGAAGTTATTTTACTCTAAATTGTTACAAAGCATTTTAAGAGCTAACACATGTGAACCTCTTATGTGCGTTTTACGTACTAGTTTTAAATTTATATTTTACCGAATTATTTACTAAAAACTGCACGAATAGGCAAGTGAACCTAAGCGTTTCGTATTATATAGTTAGTAAGTCGGGTATCGAACACTTGGGGAACGGGAGCTAAACTGATTTTACTAAATTAATCTAGAATTAACTAAATAAACTAATTACACTAAAAAAACTAAATAATGACAAATAAACAAAATAAATGCAATTAAACTAATTAAAGGGGAATTTATGATCAAGTTTCAAACTTTATTAATCTAAATGATTCCTAACACTACCAAAACACTCAAAAACAATCAAAGATAGCCAAAAGCAATGAAATTTATTGATTTAACTATCAATTAAAGGACTTTCCCTCCCTAGATTCGATTTTACTCTTTTGAATTGATTAAAACCAACTTATATTGTGCAATGGATAACTAATTAAACATGTACCGATTTCTATCATAGCTAAACTCTTGATCCAAGTACCTAGCTTTTTAATCATGCAATTACTCAACTTTAATGGTCATGAAATTAAATAAAAGCATAATTAGACGTTTTAAGTTCGAATCAAACAAGATCTTACCTTTAATGATTAATCAAGTTAATAAATCATTGTATTGACACACAAAGATCATCATGCATCAATCATACACATTAAAGTTTTCATCTTAACATGTTTAAGCCTAGGATTTGATCAATCACTAGTCAATACTATTTATTGGTCCTAAATAGTTATGATTAAAGTTTAATAAATGGATTGGTCCTCCAATTTATACAAACTCAAATTATAAACATGCAAAAACAGTAACCATAACACATATGGATCTTTGGAAAGGCCTATAAGATAAATACATGATGAAATTTGATCCTAAAACATGGAATTAATCAATTAAAGTAGAGTATCATCTCCTCTAGGGAGGAAAACAGAAGAACTAGCCTATTACAGTCATAATCAAACTCTGGAATCATGAATAAGCATAGAAAACAAGAGAGGAATGATAAAACCGTAAAAGCAAAGCTTCCTAGCCACTTTAATCTTCAAATCAAGCTCCAATCCTTCAAACTAAGCTTCAATGCTCCTGGAATAGCCTCTGGACGTGTTTTTGCAGAGAATGGGTAGAAGAAATTAGGTGGTTAACCCCAAAACCGATTTGGAGTTGTGTTTAAATAGTTTTTTGAAAACAGGGGCGTCGCGCCGCAACGAAGAATTTCATCGCGATCCCAACTCTTTGAAATTTAAGTCTGACGTGATCTTGACACATCGCGCCGCCACCAAGTCCTGGGTCGCGCCGCGATCCCACGTGGCGGACTCTTTGACCTTATCCGGAGTACTTCGTCGCGCCGCGACCTTTGAGGGTGTGGCGCCGCGATCTTCCCTTTTCCGGCTGGTGGGCTCTTTTTTTCTTTTCTTTGGGCATGGCTTTTGGGCTTTGACTTTTTTCTCTCTTTGGGCTTCAATTATTTTTCTTTCTTCTTGACCTCTTTTCTTTTCTTTCTTTCTCGGCCTTCTATTTTGTAACATCCTGAGATTAGGCCTAGTAGGAACATAGGCTTGGGTATGTTACACATGAAATTTAAATGTGTTTACTAATTACTATTTAAGTAATTGATTAATGTTAAATAATATATGATGGTTATATGTATATATATGTATGTACGGGATTGTGTGTGTGTATGCATGCAATTGACTAAGAGGGTGACACCTCCTGCTTATTATTTCCATACATATTTATACGTGGGTTAAGTAGTGTTTACTTCACTTGGAAGCTTGCTTAAGTGTGTGAAATTGTGTGTAAACCGATAAAAGAAAACAAGAAGAACAGGCGATCGGAATTGGGTGATTGGTGAACTTGTGATTTCTTGATTGTGAATTCAAGTTAACAAGGTTGTTGATTCTTCTTTTATTCTTGCTAATATGCTTGGTATAGTATTAACATGCTACGGTTTTAAGTGGGTTTTGATATGAACATCAAATGAGGTTGTCGGATTTAGTGTTCTTGGTGTTTTTGTGGTGTTATGGTGTTTAATATGCATGCTTGCATGTTTAAACATGTTTATATGTGTTTCTATGAACATGCATATCAATTGTATAAACTGGAAAGTTGATTTATGCAAGTTATGAAGTTGTCGGATTCTTGGTATGTTGAAGGTGGCGGATTTTGGTGATGATGATGAAAACCGAATGTAGAATCCTATACTTGTGGAAATCGGAACTTAGAATCCAGAGCATGGTAAATCCGCTACTTAGAATCCAATCCTCTTGAAATCCAAGAGTGTGGAATCCGATGATGGATTCCAATTATGAAAACCGATTGTGGGTGCCAAGTTAAGACAAGTGTGGAAATCCGATGGAAGTTGCGGATTCTTCTAAATCCGATGGGTGTATCGGATTCCTTCAAATCTGATAAAAAGTGGCGGATTCCGATGGTGGTTGCGGATTTGGTGCAAATCCGATAGTAGTGTCAGATTTCTTATGAAATCTGACAGTTTTGACTTGTTGAATTGCATTGTTTAATGCTATGTGATATATGTGCATGCATATGTGAATCTTACATGTTTATCTTTGATTAAATGGATATAAATATATGATTGATGATACTATGTGAGAATAGCAAATGGACTATCGGTAAACCTTTACTTTGGCCGGCATTGGTTGTAGGTTCCTGCAGAACCGCCGGTCTTCCCAGGGTGCTTATTTGTGGTTGTTGATATCATGCGGTTCAGGCTGATATATCTGTTGTGTGTTACTCCATTCACTTAGCTTTGTGCTAATCCCCCACCTCTCACTCTTTTTACAGGTTTTGGTAAGTCAGCGACTCGGCTGAGAGTGGTTAGCTTGGGGAGTAATCACCTAGGACTCTGATAAAGTATTTATGATGATCCGTGTTTTGTAATACTGATATTTTGTAAATAGCGGTTTGTAATTAGTCGTAATTACTTTGATGTTTAAAAAGCTTCCACGGTGTAATTAAAAGTGAAATTTTTTGGGTTAAAAATACGGTGTTACAAGTTTGATATCAGAGCCTTGGTTTGGAAGTGTAGGCACAGTGGAAGTGTTACATTCCCAAATCTTGGCTCGTGGTAGGTCGATTACTCCTTGGGTGTGGGATTGGGGTGAATTGGAGTGTGGTGGAGTTAGTATGTTGTGTACTAACGGATTTATCTAATAAATCATGAGGTGATGTGATTGTTACAGATAACAATGGCTGGACGTGATTTCTCGACCGGTACCCCTACCGTCCCAACTACTGCTGAGGTCCCTACTACAACTGTTGAGATTCCGACCAACGCCGGTACATCTGGTACGGCGGATGATGAGAGAGATGAATACATTTTCCAACTGGAGGGTCAGCTACAAGATCTGAGGAAAGAGTTGGAGCAGCAAAGGCAGGTTCCTGTAGCACAACCACCAGTTATTCCTATAACATCAACTACGGTTGCGATACCCCCTATCTTTCCAGCAGTGACTACATTAGCAGAGGTTCCTCCGATGTCAATGCCAATACCACCATTTACTCAACCGATGACACAACCCTTCTATTATCCATTGTTTCCTCAGGGGCCCTATCCGCAAGGATCTGTTCCACAGGGGTCGATGCCACAAGGGTCGTATTCTTATCCATATATGGGATTTCCACCCGGCATGGGATACAGGCAGCTGTGTACTTACAAGCAGTTCTTAGATTGTAAACCGGATGAATACCACGGCAGCACGAATCCCAATGTTACATTGAACTGGTTGAGGGATACTGCAAGGATCTTGGATGCTTGCAACTGTGAGGATGAAATGCGAGTATGCTTTGCGACCCGAATGTTGAAAGGCAAAGCGATGGTTTGGTGGGATTCCATTACCACCCATTTATCGAGAGCACAAATGGATTCTATCACGTGGAATCAATTTCGGGATAAGTTGTGTGAACAGTACTGCAACGCCTTCGAATTGAATAAAATAAGGCAGGAGTTCATGGAACTGAAGATGACGAGGAAGATGACGGTGGATGAACTGATTGAACATTTCAATTCTAAATTGAGATTTGTAACTCAGTGGGTGTCTAATGAATCTTCCAAGGTTCAGCACTTTATTGGGGCATTGCTGCCAGAGTACAGGAGCACCACAAGATTGGCTGGATCTCTGTCCCAGGCCTTCACCTTAGCAAAATCTGTTGAGGGGGACATCCAGGCCAAAGATAAACAAAACAAGGATGAGGCGGCTTTGTAGAAGCCGAGGTATGACCAGGCTGGGGGTAGCCAGCAAAAGAAGAAGTGGCAAGGTAACCAGTCCCAGGGCAACCAGAAGAGAAAGGTATCTTTAGGGGATTTGGAGAGTAAATCTCAATGGTGCACGAGGTGCATGTCTTCTCACACCGGACAGTGTACTGCTCAGACTATGCAATGTGTGAGATGTGGAACGCACGGGCACGAGTTTAAGGATTGTCGGTACCCTCGAAACGTATGCTGGAATTGTCACCAGGAGGGGCACAGGGTAGGTGATTGCCCTACAAGGAGACGACCCGGGGCTGGGACGGGGTCAGGGACAGGGGCGGTTGGGGGCTCGTCTGCAGCGGGAGGGCAGAAAAGGAAGAATCCTCCAACTCCGGAGGGTAGGGCGTTCCGGATGACAGTAGATGATGCTACTGCCACTGATGATGTGATCACTGGTACGTTCTTTATAACTCCCTAACTGCTCGTGTATTATTTGATTCTAGAGCGAATCGCTCCTTTATTTCTGTAGCATTTTGTGCTAAGTTGAATTTTCCTACTACTAGTATCTCTGTGCCGATTGATATAGAAGTAGCAGATGGTAAGATAGTGCCTGTTACGACTTCTGTGACGGGTGCTGAAATTGACATAGATGGTAAGTGCTTTCCTGTATCATTCCTGCTGATGCCATTAGCGGGTTTTGATGTGGTTTTGGGGTTGGATTGGCTGAGTAAGCACAGGGCGAGTAGTAAATGTCATAGGAAGCCGATTTCGTTTCCGTTATTTGATGGATCGCGTGTGGTGGCTCGAGGGGAAAGGAACAAGTCTGTGTTTCCTATGATTTCGATGTTGAAGGCCAAGAAATCCATGAGTAAGGGATGTGAGTGTTTTCTAGCATATGCGATTGATGATAGAAAGGAGAAGAGAGCAGTTACTGATGTGCGAGTTGTATCAGAATATCTTGAAGTATTTCCGGATGAGTTACTTGGGCTACCTCCCGTTTGAGAGGTAGAGTACAAGATTGATTTGATACCAGGTTCTAATCCAATGGCTAGATCTCCTTACCGATTGGCTCCTTCTGAGATAAGGGAGATGATGACACGGATTCAGGATTTGTTGGATCGGGGATTTATTCGTCCGAGTTCTTCACCGTGGGGTGCACTAGTCTTGTTTGTGAAAAAGAAAGATGGTACTCTACGTATGTGTATTGATTACAGAGAACTGAATAAGCGGACAGTGAAGAATAAATACCCTCTGCCCAGGATTGACGATTTGTTTGATCAGTTGCAGGGTGCTTCATATTTCTTGAAGATTGATTTGAGATAGGGTTATCACCAGGTACGAGTTTATGATGGAGATGTTGCTAAGACTGCTTTCCGTACCAGGTATGGCCATTATGAGTTTTTAGTCATGCCGTTCGGTTTGACTAACGCACCTGCAGTGTTTATAGATTTGATGAACCGAGTTTGTCGACCGTTTCTGGATAAATCTGTGATAGTATTTATTGACGAAATTCTGGTTTATTCGAAATCTGAAGCTGATCATGAGGTTCATTTGAGACAGGTTCTTGAAACTCTGAAACGGGAGCAATTGTATGCCTAGTATTCGAAGTGTGAATTCTGGATGCGAGAAGTTCACTTTCTAGGGCATGTCATTTGCAGTGATGGAGTCAAGGTTGATCCGGCAAAAATAGAAGCTGGGAGGCTCCGAAGTCGCCTTCTAATATTAAAAGCTTCTTGGGATTGGCAGGATATTACAGAACGGTTTATCCAAGATTTTTCTAAAATTGCAAATCCCATGACTAAATTGACTCGCAATGAGGTTCCATTTAAATGTAGTGACGAACAGGAGAGAGATTTTCAAACGTTGAAATGACTCTTGTACCAGACTCCTATTCTTGCTTTACCAGATGAGTCAGATGACTTCATAGTTTACTGTGACGCGTCATTGGCAGGGTTGGGTTGTGTGTTGATGCAACAAGATAGAGTTATTGCATATGCTTCTCGTCAGTTGAAACCTAATGAGAAGAACTATCCAACCCATGATCTAGAACTGGTAGCTGTGGTTTTTGCGTTAAAATTGTGGAGACGCTATCTTTATGGTACAAAGTGCGTCATTTGTACGGATCACAAAAACTTACAGTATGTATTTTCGCAGAAAGAACTTAATATGCGACAGAGACGATGGCTGGAACTTGTTAAAGATTATGATTGCGAGATTCGCTATCATCCAGGGAAAGCAACGTGGTAGCCGATGCTTTGAGTCGCAAGGGAGTTAGTGAACATGTCAAGTTTATGCGAATTGAAATAGTCTCCGACTTGATTGACAGATTAAAGGCAACTCAGTTGGAAGCCTTGAAAGATGAAAACCTGAAGTCTGAGATTATGACTAAGAAAAAGAATGACTTGACTGATGATTCTAGGGGATTGAAGGTTTATCAATCTCGTGTTTGGGTGCCTTTACTTGGAGGTCTTCAGAATTTGATTATGACTGAAGCTCAAAATTCTAGACTATCTGTTCATCTAGGTAGCACAAAAATGTATAACGATCTAAAGGTACTGTATTGGTGGACTACAATGAAGACGGATGTAGCACAGCTTGTGGAGTCTTGCCATATTTGTGCACAGATTAAGGCAGAGCACCAGAAACCCTATGGATCACTTAAACAGTTGCAGATTCCAGAGTGGAAGTGGGAGCACATAACGATGGATTTCGTAACGAAACTTCCACGTACGTAGAGGAATAATGATATGATTTGGGTGATTGTTGACAGATTGACCAAGAGTGCTCACTTCTTGGCTACCAGTGAGACGACATCACTCAGTAAGTTGGCTCAGTTGTATATAGATGAAGTTGTTTCCCGACATGGTATACCGCTATCAATCATGTCAGATAGAGATTCCAGGTTTGTGTCGAACTTCTGGAACAGTTTACAGTGGGAGTTGGGTACACATGTGAATCTGAGTACAACTTACCATCCTCAGACAGACGGGCAATCTGAGCGAACTATTCAAAAACTCGAGGATATGTTGCGGGCATGTGTGTTAGAATATGGAGGTTCTTGGGAACCCATCTACCGTTAATCGAATTCGCGTACAACAATTCTTACCATTCGAGTATCGGTATGCCGCCTTATGAGATGTTATATGGTCGTAGCTGCCGTACTCCTACGTGTTGGTTAGAGGCGGGTGAGAAACAGTATGCAGGGCCTGATATTGTGCAGATCACCGCAGACAAAGTAGCTATTGCGCGAGAAAAGTTGAAAGCTGCGAGGGATCGACAAAAGATGTATGCTGATCCACGTCGTAGGTCTGTTGTATTTGTTGAGGGGGAATTGGTATATCTGAAGGTTTCTCCGTGGAAGGGGGTTATCCGTTTTGGGAAGCAGGGAAAGCTAGCTCCGCGTTATATTGGACCGTTTCGTGTTCAACGGGTGGTTAATGATCAGACGGTTACTCTCGACCTTCCGGCAGAATTGTCAGGTATTCACAATATCTTCAATGTGTGTTACTTGCGGAAATGTAGAGTTGAGGATGAGAGTCAGATTCTATCTCTACATGATCTTAAAGTGGATTCCAGCAAGAGGTTGGTGGAAGAATCTATTTAACTATTGGATCGGAAAGTGACGAAACTGTGTAAGAAACAGATTTCGATGGTTCTAGTTAAGTGGAAACACAGTTTGGGTTCAGACTTGACGTGGGAAATCGAGGCCGACATGAAAGCTCGTTACCCACAGTTATTTGATGACGTATAGATTCCGAGGACGGAATCCAGTTTAAGGGGGGAGATTTGTAACATCCTGAGATTGGGCCTAGTAGGAACATAGGCTTGGGTATGTTACACATGAATTATTATTTAAATGTGTTTACTAATTACTATTTAAGTATTTGATTAATGTTAAATAATATATGATGGTTATATGTATATATATGTATGTACGGGATTGTGTGTGTGTGTATGCATACAATTGACTAAGAGGGTGACACCTCCTGCTTATTATTTCCATACATATTTATACGTGGGTTAAGTAGTGTTTACTTCACTTGGAAGCTTGCTTAAGTGTGTGAAATTGTGTGTAAACAGATAAAAGAAAACAAGAAGAACAGGCGATCGGAATTGGGTGATTGGTGAACTTGTGATTTCTTGATTGTGAATTCCAAGTTAACAAGGTTGTTGATTCTTCTTTTATTCTTGCTAATATGCTTGGTATAGTATTAACATGCTACGGTTTTAAGTGGGTTTTGATATGAACATCAAATGAGGTTGTCGGATTTAGTGTTCTTGGTGTTTTTATGGTGTTATGGTGTTTAATATGCATGCTTGCATGTTTAAACATGTTTATATGTGTTTCTATGAACTTGCATATGAATTTTATAAACTGGAAAGTTGATTTATGCAAGTTATGAAGTTGTCGGATTCTTGGTATGTTGAAGGTGGCGGATTTTGGTGATGATGATGAAAACCGAATTTAGAATCCTATACTTGTGGAATCCGGAACTTAGAATCCGGAGCATGGTAAATCCGCTACTTAGAATCTGATCCTCTTGAAATCCAAGAGTGTGGAATCCGATGATGGATTCCAATTGTGAAAACCGAATGTGGGTGCCAAGTTAAGACAAGTGTGGAAATCCGATGGAAGTTGCGGATTCTTCTAAATCCGATGGGTGTATCGGATTCCTTCAAATCTGATAAAAAGTGGCGGATTCCGATGGTGGTTGCGGATTTGGTGCAAATCCGATAGTAGTGTCAGATTTCTTATGAAATCTGACAGTTTTGACTTGTTGAATTGCATTGTTTAATGCTATGTGATATATGTGCATGCATATGTGAATCTTACATGTTTATGTTTGATTAAATTGATATAAATATATGATTGATATATATATTTATGAATTGGATACTGATTTCAGTTTCTTATGTTCTCAGGAACAGGCAAGGCTCAGTAATATAAGATCACTGAGTGCAAAAGCTGAAAGCTTGAGGTGAGTGGATGTTTGCTCACGGGTGATATTAATTGTACTGGTTTGGTTGCAACTATTGTTGGATAGATTGTATATCTGTTGGTCAATTAACTGTGAATGTTAATTGTTGTATTCTGTAATATGTATACATGTTGGAATGGAAGTCAGTTTATAACTGGGCTTATAGGCTGGGTTCATTTGCTATTGGCTAAGCAGTATTAGGACCTTGGGATGCAAATGTTGCTACCAGAGGATGATACTGTGTGAGAATAGCAAATGGACTATCGGTAAACCTTTGCTTTGGCTGGCATTGGTTGTAGGTTCCTGCAGAACCGCCGGTCTTCCTAGGATGCTTATTTGTGGTTGTTGATATCATGCGGTTCAGGCTGATATATCTGTTGTGTGTTACTCCATTCACTTAGCTTTGTGCTAATCCCCCACCACTCACTCTTTTTACAGGTTTTGGTAAGTCAGCGGCTCGGCTGAGAGTGGTTAGCTTGGGGAGTAATCACCTAGGACTCTGATAAAGTATTTGTGATGAGCCGTGTTTTGTAATACTGATATTTTGTAAACAGTGGTTTGTAATTAGTCGTAATTACTTTGATGTTTAAAACGCTTCCGTGGTGTAATTAAAAGTGAAAATTTTTGGGTTAAAAATACGGTGTTATATATTTTATCTTCTTAATTTCTTGGCTTATTTTCCAATTATTTCATTATTTCGCCTTTTTAGCCTGCAAAACTTAAAAGAAATGATAAACGCATTTTTTACGATTAAATACAAGTTTTCCGGCTAAAATCAACCCGATATCGCACGGTATTTATATATAATAAACTCGATATCAACCTCCAACGATGTAGATCCTCGCAACTCCTTCAAAATATTAAGTTCCGTCTTTGTCCACATACAATATGAGTTTTTCCACGTAAGTATTAGCTCTGAATTCTAGTCTATCAGGCGTCTTTCCAAACATTTCACTCTGTTAGCTATTCCAATAGGTCTAACTCTTCCTTATAAAAATGAAGTGAGGAGAGTTGTAATTTCTTCTTCGGGGACTAGTTTTAGAGTTTCAATCTTTGCAAACATAATCATTAATTCCTTATGTACCTCATCTCTAATCTAACTTTTCTTTATTTTGTAGATGAGGAAAACAATCTTTTTTCATTCTTGGTATCTCATTCTGTGGACAATCCTCATATCAATGCTCACTGTTGATGGACCAACAAAGATGGAAATTAAGAACACAAGACCTTGAGATTTACTAAGGCTTAGGCTTTGAATCTCTATATCATAATACCTTATGAAGTAACATTCCTAAATATCAACATTAGTGTATTCTATAGGTTCAACATTTGGACCTGTATACTCAACTTGAACTTTAGCTTGAGTTTTAGCCAATTTTTTTCTTCTTAAGTCAACTAGAGTTATACCAAGCTCCTTGTTTCTTCCTTTTCCAATTCATCTGTTAACAGATTATTAGCCTTGTTAGCTTCAGAGAGAATCAAAGTTGGCATGTTGAACTTGGCAACATTTTCCTCATCACTTTCTTGATTGATTAGTTTTCTTCCTTTTAACGTAGGGTTTGACTTTTTACTAGGCTTCATTACTCTTTTAAATTATTTTTTCTCAATCAAGTTGACCTCAGTTCAGTTTGTTCAACTTTCTTTTCTTTTCTTGCTCCCCCTCAGTTTGATCCTTTTCCCTTGTTGATGGACTAGCTTCATCTTGTACTATATCATATTCATCTATAACCTCCCCCCTTTTCATAATCAATAGAGTTCAAAGTCATTGTTTTTTGTTGTTGGAGGAAGAGAACTACATTTGTTAGCTTTGACCTTACTGAGCACCAAGATATTTCATCATAATTTCAAAATCAATTTGTTAGGAGCCTTTTTATGAAACCGATTTTGTTGGAGACACAATCCTTATGGGGAACTCAAATGCATCACCACCAGAGTGACCTTAGAGTCCAAGGTAATAGGTGAGGATTTGTACACCATATCTAGAGGTTGGTTAGGACCTCTAGAGTTAGTGGTAGCATAATTTGGAGCTTGTAAGCCTCTCTTGTAATTGAAAGACTCATTGGTGCAAGAGAGTGTAAGAATTCAATTAATTGAATATGGCTAGAATCATGAAAAGATTGTGTTAGGGGATGATATAGGATTAGGCTATATCAGTGTAGATAGAAAGGGGTAATTGACCCCCTAAATGGTTCTTCAACGTTACCTCCATCTGCTTGTGAAGGCACATATATAGGTTCTTTCATGCCTCTGGAAGATGCGGGTTGAGTAGACACGACATCCTGGATTGGTTTAAGGGTTATGTAAGTGAATCTTGAAATCATGTTACAAAGGAAATTGGTTTAAGGGTTATGTAAGTGAATCTTGAAATCATGTTACAAAGGAAATTGGTTTAAGGGTTATGTAAGTGAATCTTGAAATCATGTTACAAAGGAAATTGGTTTAAGGGTTATGGAAGGGTTAATGCGAAAAGTGATTTTTTTTATGAAAAGTGCGAGAAACAATCCTAACTACTTATTTTCATTTGATCTAATGACCTAGATTAATCATATTTTTTAATTTTTTAATTTTTTAATTCAAAAGAGCATAACGGTAAACCAAAATTAATTTTCTTTCAAATTTATTTCTCTCTCCTATTTTCTCTTTGTCTTATCTTTTAAATAAAAAATAAAAAATTTGTAGCAAATTATTAACTTCACGATGTTCACTAATAAAATAAACTACGGTTTTTTTTTTCTGTTTTTTTCTTATATTTTAGATTCAGCAACTATGTTTCACTAATGCACTATGTTACACATCTTTAAAAAACAAACTGATTCACTAATTGCAATGTGTTCACATTTTTTTCTAGTATTTTGATTATTTATACTTTGTTTATTGTTTGCAGTGTGTTCACTAGTAAACGATATATAAAAAACCTCAAAAAAGAAACCGATTCACTATTGAACATCATTAGTAGAACACTAAGACGTTCCAAGCAATAGTAAAACAAGTTATACTATCAGCATGTCTTCTTAACTTGTTCAATAATAAATAATTAAAATAACTGTAAATTCAGCATTGAATATCTATTAAAACCAAACCCACAATATAATCTTATAAATAATAGGCATGGCAATCGGGCCGTGTTCGTGTTAAATGGTTCGTGTCGTGTTCGGGTCAATCATTTTCGTGTCATTTTCACGTCAACCCATTTTCGACCCAGATAAGTTTCGTGCCATGTTCGGTCCGTGTCACTTAATTCGTGTTCGGTTCGGGTCGTGTTTTCGTATCGACCCATTTTTTGGAGAAAAAAATAAATTATGTTTTCAGTCAAATAACTTGATTTTCATGTCGGTTTTCATATCGAAAATCGAATTTATTAAACCAATATAATAGTTCTAAACACAAATACAAATAAAATTCACATCATAAGTTTGGGAATTCAAACATACGACTAAAAATCCTCAAAAACACGAAAGTTATAGGGGTTGCAGCCTTGTAGGCAATTACCTTTTAGAAAGGTTGAATCGAGAGGCGACTGAGTCTCTGGAGGCACGACGATGGAGGCATGGAGTGACAGACGAGGGACGACCGGACGGTGGATGACGACGATGGAGGTGGGATGTCAGGCTATCGGCATCGCAAGAGAGGCTAGGGTTCCATTTCAATTTCACAACTCACGAGTTCCTCTTTTCTTCTCCAAAATTTTCTTATTTCTATTCTTGTAGTTTTGTTATATTTTAATTCATCAAAATCAAAATGAAAATTTAAATGAAAATGAAAGTATTTGCAGGTAAAAACTAAAAATTGTAAAATACGAAAACTTAAAAGTGTCACCATTTAGTTATTAATTTATAATTTCAAATTAATAATATATTTAAGTTAAATGTGTTTTGGGTTTTTTTTATTATTGTTATTATAAAAAAATCGTGTTAAATAGGTTATCTTCGGGTTATCGTGTTCGTGTCATGTTCGCGTCGACCAGTTTCGTGTCGTTTTTGGATCGACCCATTTCTGACCCGATTCAGTTTCGAGTCATGCTCGTGTTGACGTAGATCGTGTTCGGTTCGGGTTGGGTTTCGGGTCATGTCAGGATTTTCCAGCCCTAATAAATAATATATAACAACACATGAAATACCAAGTTTCTTCAACTCGTACAAAAATAAAAAATTAAATAAATTTAAAATATTTCTAGAAAATAGAAAAAAAAGAAATCTAGAAAACATTTATTTAAAAAATTTAGAAAACATGAAAATACCAAAACTTTCTTGATCTTCTTACTTAGTTTCTCGATCGTGGTAGGCATTCATTCACGGTGATGGCGGCGGTGGAGAAGATGGTATGGCGGCGTTGGTAGTGGTATGACATCGCCGACAATAAAAACCGATCAAAATAGGAAAAGAGCATATAGTAGTTGCGCCGGTGATGGCGTCCTAGATCAGCGATGGTGGTAAAGAGATGACAAGGCGGAGATGGCGACTGAAGACAAGGCGAAGATGGAGATGGAGAAGTTCACATCTCGTGACGTGAAGTTGCCATTTAAACGGAGATGAGCAAGACGTCCCTCGAAACCACACAGAAATCTATGAAACATTCCAACCGTTGTCGTCGATAGCTATGGTCAAAGAGTAAGGGCGACAACATTTGAGGTCGGGGTCGGCGGCAGGAGGTGTTGTAGAAGCAATGGTAGCTAGCGTTTTGGTTGGGGTCGGGCAGGAGGTGTTGCGGGGATAGAGGATGTAGACGAGGGGTCGGGAAAAATTTGGGGGACATAAGGGAGACGATGAGGTGAGAGTAGGGATTAGGGTTTTAAATCTAAACTTTAAGGAGAGAGAGAGAGAGAGGCTACCATACAATTAAAAAGGAAAGAATTTGACTCTTTTATTAAAATGTCTCTTCTATCCTTTTATCAATTTAATTAATGTCCTTTAATGTTGATTTATTTATCAAATTGCCATAATCAATCTTAACCATTAATTAGTTAATCGTAGGGTCTAAAATGCTTCTCGCACAGTTTGTAAAAGTATCACTTTTCGCATGAACCACATATATATATAAGGCTATTGTAAGAAGAGATAAATGAATGGTAAGAGGTGTAAAAGAGGTTTTGAGCCATACAATCTTTATCAAAAGTCATCAGATTTTGTCAAAATTAATTGTATGTAACCAACATTTTAAATGATGCTGAAGAGAAAATTAGGTAAAACAAATTATGATATTTGTGGTGATTAATCCATCTCTAACCTCATACACAAACTCATACATAAATGCTAAAATGATTAGATAAACTAATGAATCATAAACATCCGACCTTCATACCAACTTTCCATCAAAATTATTATTGATGAAACAAGAAATTGGTGAAATTAAAATTTGATGAATGAAAATTTTAATATACAGAAATCGAACCTTCCAACAACAAAACTCAAAAGTGATCTCAAACCTATTCATCAAGAAAGATTTTTGACCTAGTATTATATATAAGTTATTTAACCCAAATGATAAATATCATATATAAGAAACTTAAATTATTGATGAACATTAATAGATATATCGAAGAAATCTTTATAAACAATTCAAATAATTCTAAAAAGAATACGCTGATGAATCATAAAAAAACCCCACACCAGGTTACAAATACAAATACATGATCAACCCAAAAGTCGTTGCAGCACTGGAGTCAAAAGAATATTGCTATAGCCTCAGGTGAAAAAAATCGACAGATGAAATAACCTACCTTGCCTCTTCAAATTCGACGAAGATTCATTCTTGAGAACAAATTTGAGTCTTCTTAAATCCAAAATCGAGTCCATTCTTCAGATATGATGTAAGCGAACGTTGAGGGTAGCGACTATGGTGGTGGTGGCGATTTAACATATTATTATAATTAAAAGTGGCAGTGGCCAATGAAACTGCTACAATCGCCCGACAAAGCCTCTATAATAATGATGGTTAACTAAACAGATGAAACGGAACCCAGAACGATGGTGCCGATATATATAACAACGGTTGCTGTCCAATAACGAGGGGCGGTAGTTGAAACCAGCCCCTACAAAGGGTAGCTGGTTTAGAGCTACGGTGGTTGTTCATCATTTTAGGGTTACACATGGGAAGAGAGAGAGATGATTTATAAATTACAATATGTCTAGAATACCCTTAAGTTCATGTATCCACGTGTCACTCCCTTGTTACTTCTTACACCTCAGACAAAAAAAACCTCTTATTTGATCACATTCCTATATATATATATATATAAATAGGGTAGAGATCAAGTAAAAAGAAAATTAAAGTAAAAAGGGTAAAATGGATGATTATTTGATCATTTTTCGGTATATATATCAACTGATAATCGTTAGTTCATCATTTTTATTGATTAAAACTAGTTCTTCATCAATTTCTTTTTGATTTCAAATACAGATTTTGAAAACAAAATTTTGGAATAATTTGTTGATGAACAAAATGCTTTCATCTAAAAAGTGATGAATATGTTGGATTCATCAAAAAAAGAGGCGACTCAGTGTCTGACTCGGTAGGACTACTGACTCGTGATTTTTAGAGCGACTCAGTCCAAGTCGAGTCAACTCGGAACTCGGCCAAGTCAAAGAATGTAACAGATTCACTTGATTTTTGTATCTTTGTTGGAGGGAAATAATGAGTTTTTTGGTGGCTTTGAAGTCTTCATTGTCTTTTGAAGCCTGTAATCATTAAGTTGAAATAAAAGAAGTAAAAAGATTAAGGGTAAATTAAAAAGAATATTGGAAGATGCTTTTATTTTTTATATCAAGAACTTATGGCATCCAGAAGATGAGATTTTCTGGAAGATGATTGTAGAAATGCAAGGATATCACGAAAAAGGTAACATTTGAAGGATAGAAATGAAGGATCGTGAACAGAAATGAACAACACTATGTGCTGTTTCTGCAGCATTGTTTTAAATAAGCAAGAAGCCAAGGAATGTTTAATAGAGAATCGCAATAACTTCATAATAAGTATACAACTACGCAATAGTCTCCTCGATCGGTTCTCTATAAGTCCCCTAGTTCCCTAAAAAACAATCTTTTGGGTTCCGATTAGTCTCCCGAATAGAGGTATCACGTGTACAAATGTCGATACTGTGTTAATCGAAATTGGCAAGTGGGTAGTTTTAACATGTAAAACAAAACATCAACTACGTAAAATGCGGTTTTATAAATACCGAATAGAGAGAGGTATCCTATTCGCAAAATGAATCCTATTGAACACTAATGGGTAAATGAGTAGTTTAACATAAAAACTTTTCATTCATTACCCAAAGATCAGGCTATTCATATATTTTATTATCTATGATGAAATATTTTATTTATCAAATTTGGTTTTTAAGTATATTTATCAAAATAAATATGAGTTGCCTTATATTCTTTAAATTTGAAATGTAAAAATGTATACTATTTGGATAAACATGAAAAATTAAAACAATAGAATAGAGTTCCAATAATAAGACAAAGTTTGGTAGTGGTAATATTTAGACAAAATTACAAAAAAGCATTCACAAAAATATATGATATTAGAAGATACAAAAATAAAATTGTTATTATAGTTTAAATCGAAATTTAGATAAAAATGCAAACATTATATGTTAAAACAAAGTTATAAATGAAAACAAATAAGGTATAAAATTAATTTAATAAAATAATTATATAATTAATTGAGACTATAACTATGAACTAGGGCTGAGTATGGGTCGGTTAGGACCTAAAACCGAACCATAACCGATAATTTCGGTTATGTTTAATTCAAACCCATCGGTTTCGGTTTCTTAACGGGACGGTTAATCGGTGAATGGAGCGGTTAACCAATAAGGAAGTTGGACGTTAAAATTGAACCTGGATAAAATAAACAAGAATTTGTATAAGAAATGAACAAAACTTGACATAAAAATAAATAAGAAGACTTCATGTGAAACGAAAATAAATAAATACGAGACATTGTATAGAAGATATATAATAGAAAACGATTATAAAGCTTAAAAATAATAACAAAAACTCTAAAACACGACACACTAAAAGTACTTTTTCATGAATTTTTTATACAACGGTCCTTAATAAGCTTTCATATTAGAATAGATACATAATAAAAAAATTACAAAATGTTTTATTGGGGCGGTTCGGTTAATAATGGGGCGGATTTTGTGATTAACCGTAACCGAACCACCCTTATCGGTTAACCAAAATTTAGAAACCGAACCATCGGTTTTTGAAATGATTCGGTTAATTTGAATCGATTTTATCGGTTATGGTTCGGTTAATCGGTTTTTGTGCTCACCCCTACTATGAACTATCCAAACAGCACAAAGAGCTAAAGAAGAAAGCATTATGGGCTGTGGGCCAGAGGCTAATGGCTATCATGTGGGCCACCAAGAAGGAAAAGAATAAAAATGTGAAAGCCAAGAATCGACCTCGCGACCCTTGCTTCAAGCATTGAATCACCAAGCCATCCCGCCAAACTTACATTGTGTAAATTTTTCGCTGAAGATATATATAACATATTATCAGGAAGTTCCTGATAAATGTTAGTATATATAATTTGTATATCTAAACATCCCATTTAGTCCATTTTGGGATTTTTAGTAGACTGAACATAATGAAATATGAAAGCTACAAAATGTAGCTCCAAACACTCAGAAATGGCTGAGAACACAATTGCAATAGAAGATGGTATCCCTTTTGCTCCAATGCATGATATCTTATCTTTGATACTAAACATTCAGAAATTATAATGGCATAGAACACATTCGTAAAAGAAGAGTGTAACGCCCCAAATTTTTCTTTTCGAAATATCAACCAACTCAAATTCATTCCGTCATAAGTCATTGGTTACATGTTAGTAAGCTTGAGATGTGATTCATGTCTTTGTTCTTTATGTAAAAATGTACAATAAAACACTTCGTATAATATTAAACTTTAAAACAAAATCAGCGGAAGTGTTCCATTTTGTGAGCTGTTGCCTTGCCAAAGTCCCCTGAAAAGAGTAAATATGACAACAGTAAGCTTAGCGAGTACTTTCTTATACACTATATAAGATGATCATTCATCAATCTCATAAAACATATCACATAAACCTTTGATCATAAACAACATGCCTGCTACCGTAGTAGCCGGTCACGTACATGTCCATCTCGGACAGTCTCATCATACCCGTTACCGCAGTTACAGTCTATCATACCCGATACGTACCGTATAGTAATCAGTCTCATTAAACATACACAAAATAATAGTAATCCATATAATATTATCAATATATATGTTGTTGGTGTATAGTAATCAGTCTCATTAAGCAAACACAATTCAGTACTTCTTGGCACTTTTCGATTGCTTGAGGTTTTCGATTGAACATTCTTGGGGGATCTCACTAAGAGACTCTACCCTTACATTTATGGTTTCACTAAGAGTGTGTTTCCGGTTCCTCTTAAATTCTACCTCAAAATATGATTCGTCTGCTTTCGATTCTTGTCTCATTCTGGTTTATTATTCAAGCCTCAGGAACATTTACGATTAATACCTTATCCGATTCTTAATACACTCGAATCCAACTCAAAACCTAATCAAATTTCATGATTCCAGATGTATTAGACTCTTGGCACCCTAAATGTAAATCCCTAAGTAGTACTTGTAGTTTAAGCAATGTTTACTGGTTTCAAATCGTGTAAATGGTTCTCGGTTTAAATAGTGTTCTCGAACAACCCAAAAATCCCCTTAGATGCGTAAAAACTCCACGGATTCACATGATAAGAATATCAAATTGATTACCAAGATAAAGGAAATCTACCCGAAACTTTTTCGACAAAAAACAATCAATTTGGTGCAGATTTCCCCTTGTTCTTCTCCACTTTGTTCTCAGTCACACACACTCAACACACACAACAATTCACACAGATTTTAAATGAGGCTAAAGTATCAATTATGGGGTATTATTGCCCTAAATTTGGGCTTTTATACCCTTCCCCACTCCTCAATGTGTCATTTTATAGGTACCTTTACATTTGGAACTTCGGGTATTACAAAGAGAAAGGATGGAATGATTAGGAAACCTAGTTACCTGATTTCCCTTTTGCTCCAATTCCTGATATCCTATCTCCGGTGCTTCCATCCTTGGCGATTTTAAAGTAACCTTAAATCTTCAAAGAACCCAAAGAACTCATACCCAAATCCAAAGAAATTTTTATTCCCAAACGCAACAACATCCATGATTACACTTGCAAGTTTAACATAAACCAAAAACTAGCAAGAAAATTGAAGTTTGATTCTTGAAAACAGTAACAAACATAAAAGAAGGTCCTTCATGTCTTCGTTGTAACGGCAGAGGCGAGTTCAACAGAAATTATAAAAGTCGACTTCGAGGCCTCCCTCAGGTATTGCACATCTCCATTCATGAGCTTCACCAGGTTTCTGCTAACTAGCAAGCTTATTCCCTCCTCAGTTGCATCCACACTGTTTACAAACATCTGCCTTAACAGCTCCTCAGGCACCCCACCTCCAGTGTGTGTTATCCTATCAAAAAGGGTTCAAATCAAGAAATATAACTAAGCAAAGAGTTTATAGAACAAACCCATGTATATATGTCCAACCTGAGTCCAGTTGTAAATACCTGATTTCCAAATCAACAAGCTGAACTGATTTGGCTAATTGATCTTTTTTCAAATTGGCAGCAATTATGAGGATGCCACCTGGTGGTGTGCAAGACACTGATAGTGACAAGAAATCTGCAAGAACTTGCTGAAGCCTCACGCTATCCCCGTATAGTTCTTCCAACAACACATCTTCGGCTACATTGTTAACTACCTGAATCCCCATTATGTCGCTGTTTGTCATTACTTGGCTTATAGAGGCACCCAAGATCTGGTGGAGAGTAAACTCTGTCATTTCAAGATCCAAATACCTGCAAAAAGTTTGGAAAAAGATTCAAGCTTCGATAAACAATATAAGTTTTAAGAAATGGTAACGTTTATAAATCAATCTTACCCATCTACAATCCTATCAAGATCGGTGTCATCAAGTACTTTATTGAGTTGTTTTTGACATAAAGCACTAGTGTGAAGAAGCTTCCTTTGTTCATCTCCCAGCTCGGTCCCCTCCATCATTTTTCTTGAAAATATTATCCCTGAAAGCGGATTTTTGATCTGTCTTTTTACATAAGCTAACGCTTTAAGTCGTTTTGCTGCAATTTGCTCTGATATTCTTTGAAAATGTAAAGCTTGTTGAAGGTCTTTACTTGCTAGCTGCAAGAAGCAGAAAAGCCCGGTAACAATACCCTCGTTATCCACCCTTTTACTTGCACAAAGCATGCAATCTACATATTTTCCGTTTTTAGAAAAAAACCCGAATGAAATCTTTTCTGCTTCTTCACTGGTCATAGCTTTGTTAAGAACAATGCTTAGATTTATGAACGCCTCTTGATTAGTGAGCCGACAGCTGGCAGCTGCGTTGGTCCCGAAAACCTCACCCAAGAGCATTTTATCAATGACTTTTTCTCTCGGCAATCCAGATATCTCGGTCATGGCTTGGTTCCACTCGGAACACCAACCAAACTCATCGGTTCCAAAGATCGGGGGAATCAGTGGGTTTGGGTTATGCACTATAGCTTTGTAATCCCCTTCTATTTTAGTGAACTTGTCCATAATAATCTTCTGGTGAGTTATATCTTGAGCAATACAACATACACCAACAACGTTTTCATGTATATCCCTGCTTGCACAAGCATTCACCACAAGCGTGATCGGTTTAGACTGTCCCATCGATCCATGGGTTTTGATTTCAAATTGGACACCAGTCTCTTCTTTTCCTAATCACATAGGATACAAAACAAAGGTCAATATGGCATATGCGTATACATAAACACTCGGGTCTTCGGATGTGCGTTTCGAAAGTGAATATGTGATAATTTTCAAAACTCAGATAATCGGCTGTAATAATACCAGTTGTTAATTACAATGTTTTAACATGTTTTTTATCCAAAAATAATCGCATAATCACAATTAAAAGATGTTTATCTTAACATTAAACAATGATCATATGATACCTTCCAATGCGAGACTCAGCATCTTCTGGACTGTGTTGATTGAAGACTCTTCAACAAGTGTTAACAAATGGCTTCCTATAGCTTCTTCGACGGTTAAACCAGTCAACTCGGCTATTTTTGTATTCCATCCATTTATTAAACCATCAACATCAACTGCAAGTATTGGGACCGAAGCAGTTTCAATCAACCTCACCATCTCACTCGTTACAGCTTCTAATTCTTGCATCCCATCAAGTTTAAGTTCATTAAAACCCTCCTGAATCACACTTGTCTTCAAATCCACAGTTTCACTCTCTTTCAAAGCATTCCTCATAATAAGCTGCAAGGAGTGTATAGCATCCATCTCAAAATCCTTCCAAGGAAAACTCCTCGTTTTTACAACTTCCAAAAACGCTTTAAAAGAAGACCTCGGGTGCATGCGTTTACCATCATCTTTTTCATCCTTTTCGTGTTTTGCCCCGCCCCATCGAACCTCAGAAGCTGTGTTGGATCTAAACCAGAACAGAATATCTTTTTCGGTTAACCTAACCGCTGCCATCCCACAAACTACATCACCAAGAGCAAGAGCCCCGGGATATCCCGCATCGTATAAACTATCAGTACTCAAACCCGTAGAATCCATATGGTATTCATAGAGCCACGATACTATATCATGAACTTGAGAATCTGTGGGGCTAACACCCATTCGGTACACCTTGTTCTTAAACAAAAGAGCCGCCCCGTCACATTTAACAAGATCCATAATGTTCGGGCTTTGTGACACAATACCTAAAGGGGCGTCCCGCATTAAAAGGTCGCACAAAAGTGTTTGTGTTCTTAGAATATTCTTCTCAAGAATCTGGTTTTCCAACTCTAATTCTTTATTGATGTGAATGGCAAAAACTTGAGCTAAAAACTCACAAGCGTAACGCAACGGAAAGGGGACGAATCTTGGGGTCGTGTTATGACATACAACTAAACCCCAAAGCTTCTTTCTTTTCTGTGGATCAGAGGTTTCGCCTTCTTCATCGATATCATTTATCACAACCGCCATCACCAAAGAGGCAATGGAGGTCATGTTTTCCATATACTGTAAATGACAACTATGTGGGGCCCGGAGAGTGGACCCGCATAACGTTAAATCAAAAGGGAGTTTCTTATCTTGAACTACTTTTACATTCTTGGCTCTACAATCACAAATCATTCTCACCTTATTCTTCATGAACAAGAATCTTGCAGCTTGAGGTATATCAGTGGCAGGATAATGTAAGCCAAGGTAAGGATCAAGTCCAGGTTTAGTGATCTCTGCTACCACCTCACCGTGATCATCATCATGAAACTTATAAGTCATGACTCGATCATAACCCGTGAGCTCGAAAACCTCCTGGACCATTGTATCACAAAGCCTTTCAATGCTGCCACTAGGCAAAGATTGTAACCTAGCTATGGCTTTTGCTGCATGTTTGTAAGATTGCAGAGCACCAGCAGCAGTCATCGGTACTTCATTAGGCATAACAGGCTCGAAATCTATGATTAAACTACCAGTGACCCGGTGAATAATGGCATAAAAAGGCTTCCCAGATGTTTTACTGTGGACCAAAATGGGATTCAGTAATGACACCTCCCCGAACCCTAAGGCTTTGAACAATGCGGTCGCGCTAGGACCCGCAAATATAGTTCTAACATCGGTTCCTATACCGAGAACAGGATTTTCATCGACAGTGGGTACCGCATGGCTTACCATTGTGAGCATTTCCGGGGCATTTTCGCTATATGCGATTACTTTGAAAGTTTTTTCATCTAGGGCTAATAAGCATCCAAAGGTTTGAATTAACTTACCCTTTTGAATGTGGTGGAGATACGCGGTGGTTACCTTATCAGGACGAGGATGTTCATCGACAACCGCCGTGGTGCTAACATGCACCGAACTCGAGTAATCAAACGACTCTCCTGATTTGTCAAAATCAGCATGGAGTCTTGCATCCACAGTGGTCTGCTGAATGATTCTAGCACTGTGTTTTGATCTAGCAGAATTGCTAGAGGATTCATTATTAGGCCTTGAAGACATAGTGATCAGATCTGTATAACAAAAATCAAGAATTAAAACAGGTGTATGCAAATTACAAGACTTTTGGAGATGAAAAACATGTTACTGTCATTATAAAGTTGTAAAATTTTCATAACCCCACCACTAAAACCAACTTATGAAGAGTCATTTTGTAGTTTGACTGAAGAATCCAAGAAAAAAGCTCACCACCATCTTCAAAATTTGAACTCAAAAAAGCAAAACAACAATCAAAATCATTCCCACCCCCCCCCCCCCCCCCCCAAAAAAAAAAAAAAAAAAAAAACACCCATTTTCCCCCATTGTTGAAACTAGCAAAATCTTTGGCTGACAAAATCCTTGCACAGTTGCACTTGAGGCAGAGGTAAAGTCAATATTACATACTTAATAACAAAACCCAGAAAGACAGAATCAAAAACTGAAACTAAACATTGATCAAGTAAATTAACCTCACTATGAGAAATTAAGGGAACTGTAGAACACCCACATCAATTAGCAGAAATAAACAAGAAATCAGAAGTACCTGAAGTTCAAAATCGAGTAATTCTTGAACTGGATACAGTTAAAGATTGAAACTTGGGATGAAGTGAAAAGGCGACTAAAAACCCATTATCATCATTGAACCCATCGGCTTCATTTCTCTAAAAACCTCGATCGTCGTCTTGAATAGATTGAAGTAGTTTAGAATAAGAAGGTAAGAGAAAGGGATAGAGGTCCACAGCTACATATGCTACTCTAAAAGAAGGAACCGACAGTGCTGTGATCGATGAATATATGTATATAATATTCAGAATAAGTAAGTGTGAGAGACCCACTAGGCACAAAGCCAGAAAGCAAAGAAGATTGGCGGTTTGCTTACTAAAGATGGAAAATAATGGCAGTTGAAAGCTAGTAAATATGGTGCAGAAAGAGACTACAAACTCTTCATGGGAACTCATCGCATCAATTCTCAAATTGATATGATAAACATTGTAAATCTTATAATCTTCTAATATAAATATAAATAAAGAATATACCGATATATTCTTCTAGCAATATTATTTTACGTGTTTTTATATTATAAATAATTAAAATAAATTATATATTAGTCATTTTTTATTTACTCGTTTAAGTATTTGTAAGTGTAAAAGTACTTAAAGATAGATAATTTTAGACAAAAATTTTAATTATAAAATCTTAAACATTCATTTTGATAAAAATCAAAATTTAATTTTAAATTTTCTTGTTCAAAATTGAATTAATGGCTGTTTGTTAAAACATAATTATTAAACACCGAATGATTTTGTGATCTGAATAATTCAAAGCTGAATAAATATGCTTCTGAATGTGACATGTTGTTTAATAAATGTTCTAAATAAACAATTTGAATGATACAATTACCATTTTAACCTTAATAGTGATATATTATATTATAACATATGATATGATTGTTTAACAAAGTAGCGTGTGAAAGAAAGAATATTAGGGTAAAATACTCGGTGCTTAATGATTCAGAATATACTTTAAGGTAGAATGATTCAACAGCATTCTTCTGTTTCATTCAGCACAATTTTCATTCAGAGACGGTAATCAAATACGCTGAATGCTGAACGATTTTAATTTATAATTTTATATCTGGTCTTCTTAAACCTTAAAATATCGAATTTGATCACCTTAAGTTACAAGTATCATATTTACTCTATATAATATTTCAAAGAGTAAATTACATGAAAATACAATGAACTTTGTCTTAATTATCATTGTATACAACCAATTTTATTTTTTTTAAAACAATACAATCAACTTTTATAATCCTCCCATTGTATGCAAGTTGTTGTATACTATGAAAATTATGAAAAAGTTTATTATATACAATGGTAGCTAAAGACTAGACACAAAAAAAGTAGTTTGCATACAATGAAATTTTTTTGAAAGTTAGTTGTATTATTTTTAAGAATTTAAAGTTAGTTGTATACAATGACAATTAAGACAAAGTGTATTGTATTTTCATGCATTTTGCCATATTTCAAATATTTAACCAAATTCATAGTTTTATCATTCTAGAATATTTATAGTTATTTTAAATTCTTTTCTAATAAACGTTTAACCTTATTATCCTAATTGTAACAATAATGATTGATGATACTACATTTCTATCATCACGTCTGTCATTCCCCTTGCACCAATGTTTCACCGCTGATCTAAGTGGTGACGCTGTCTATCGTCACAAATAAAAAGATATGCAAGTATGCGAATTCAATGATGAAATATAATGAATAGAAAGTAATGTGAGTAATAGATTCGCTAGAGTCTATTAATTTAATTGAGACAACCTTTGTCTAAGGAGTTGTACTTAAACAAGAGTGTACTTGTGTGTAGGACTCAACCTCTTGAGGTAAAGTAGATATGTATGACTAACTAAAGATGTTAACCAAAGAACCACAAATAAAACTGATGTTAATCATCGGTGATCAAGTATAGAAATGTGTGTAGTGTAATGAAAGAAAGAGATAAAACCATGAGAATATGTATCTGTACATGTACGTGTATGTGTACGGATTAGAGAAAGAAATATATATAAAGTCTAGTTAAGTTGTCAATGATGAATACAAATGGGAACATTTGTATTGTGATAGAAGAAGTAGATATTGTGTAAAGTTTGAATGTAAGATGAATGGTAACCTATTTGTAAGATTTTATTGAACTCTGTAATGTAAAATAGAGGTCATGATGAATATAGAAACTCAAAGTGGTGTAATCAATGTTGATTGGTGATATTAAGCTTAATTGTAAGTGTTGCTTAGTATTGGATGATAATTGTGGTTTATTACTATATAGGTAATTGTGGCAGGATTCCGAGGACGGAATTCTCTTTAAGGAGGGTAGATTTGTAACATCCCAAAATGGACCTAGTTGTACTATGTGTTCACAAGGTTGTAACCTTGTGAATTAAATAAGAAATAGTAATTAAAATAAATAATATATATATTTTAGAAAATGTTATAAAGTATGAAAATGATAAATAAATGGGTTATTAAAATATTAATAAAAAATAGATAAAGATTATAAAATATCGAACGGTTTCAAACGAGGATTCCGAAAATATCCTCGTTAGTTGAAACGGGTAAACGAGAGACGACTTGTAAGTTGGAAAAGAGGAACAAAATACCCACTTGTGGAAAATAATATCCACAAGTCGGTTTTGGTCTTATCACCCACACACACACATACGTGAACACATACACACACACTCGTTAGTTCTCCGCTCTTGCAAAGTGAAGAAGAAAAACTCTAAGGAATCATCAAGAGATCATTCAAGCTTAATCCCATCTGTAAATTGAAGATTGAATCATCTCTAATTCATCATCTTCATCATCTCCATCACCTTGTAAGCTTATTTCTTCATCTTGTTCTTCATTCTTGATTTTTGTGGTTTTGAAAGAAAACTCATAAACTCTTGTTCCAGCAGTGAATTGAGCTTCATAATAGTCCCGCAAGTTGTTCTTCATCATCCTTTGACCATTGTAAGCTCAAATTCCTCCTTGTTCATCTTTGTGTTCTTCAAAGCTTGAAATTCTAGGTTTCAAGTGGGTTCTTTGATTTAGCAATCAAGAACTGAAATTTATGATTGAAATAAGTTCCAATATCATTTCTAAGTACATAGGAATCAATTCCATGAAATAAAGTAGTGATCTTGATGAGTTTTGAATTTTGGCTCAAATGGGTCAAAATTGGTCAAATACGGATCAAACTAAATTTGACCTTCAAGAACTGAAATTTGGTGTTCTAATTGTTCTTATAACTTGTTAGGATTGATTAGAACTCATATGTTGGATTAGAAGTGGTGTTTTTGCACAAATTCAAGAAATAACCTAAATGGGTCAAAATGACCAAAAGTGAGTCAAATTGTTTTTGAACATCAAGAACTGATTTTAAGGTTCTAATAGGTTCATATGACTTGTATGAATTGATTAGAACATTGGTTTTGAATTGAAATGGTAGTTTTGAATGAATTAGCTAAAATAGTAGAAAATAGGCTTTAAATAGCCAAGAAAATGGAAAATGGTACCAAACAAAGGTTTTAAATGTTTTGGTCAGTTGCAACACCTTCAATACATCATATTAGGTGTATATGGTGTGTTGAAAGTGTTAGAATTGGCTCATTTCAAGTTTTGGCCAAAATGGACACTTCTTTGTCCATTTAAATATGATTTTCATATGAATTAATTGGATAGCTATATTGGATGTTAGAAAGCTCCAACATGTGCCAAATGATGTTAGTAAACATTGAAAAATGACCAAAGTTGAATTGGTATTGATTTGGGATAAAATGGCGTTGCTGTGCACAAACTAGGAAAAGGCCTGCTGCACGGAACGCGCCGCGTCAGGGGCCTTGGACGCGACGCGTCCGGCCTGTTTCAGTAAACAATTATGTTTTGCGTTGTGTTTTCGCGTGTTGGTGCTTGGACTATTATAATAAGCTAATAAACAGTTAAATAGCACCAATAGAGTATTGTTTCAAGTATCCTAGTGTGACAACCGTCAACAAAATTCACAGGTTAGCCATTAGAAACTATAATATAAGTCTAGTATAACTAAAATATTAGTTATGATTTAAATATATCAATATTGGTCTTGGATTCCCTAGAAATTCCGTCTATGTACTTAAAACTTTCACTAACTCGTAAAACCGATTTATGAAAAGTCAAGATTTATAAATCTTGTACAATAATAATAATAATAATAATAATATACATCATAATAATTATGGATAAGTTAAAATATAAAACTTATATAAAAACTTATAAAAGTAATTAAAACCCTAATTAAAACCCTATTAAATATAAGTAACCAATTTATACAAAATTTTATCCTATACTTTTTATGCACAACAATTAAAAATAAATAAATAAATAAATTTAAACCCCCCCCCCCTCTCTTGCCACTTCAACTTCATGCCACTTGAGCTTCTCCATGCTCTATATAAGTCCCACCATTCTCTTCACTTCACACTTTTACAACTACTCTCTACCTTCATCTTCTACTTCTTCTTTCTTTCTTACTACACCAAGAAATTAGCTCCAAATCCATAAAGAACTTAGGTTTTTGAAGATCAAAATATAGATCAAAGAGGAAAAGCTTGGTAAGATGTTTGTACATCAAGATTTCTCTACTCTTCTATATTTCTTCTTTCTTTTTTTCTTAGATTTCCTTTGTTTTTCATCTTATTTCTTGAAGAACTAAGAATGCATGAGTAATCATGCACTTATATGGTAGATTTTACACCAAAGACATGAAAATGTTTAAAAATGGTGAAAATCCATGATCCATACAACTAAAAACTCAAGAAAATAAGAAATTCGATGATGCATGTGTTATCATCCTACCAATGTTGTAAGGAACACATGAAAATGTGTTATCATCCTACCATTGTTGTAAGGAACACATGGATTTTCTATTTTTATGTTTATAATAGATTATTAATCATAAATAATAAGTTATATTAAAGTAATGACCCAAAAGCTAAGAAATCTAATGGAAGATTTTGATCTGGAACTCCTCTCTTGTTTTCGTTATATCTGGAGTTTTGGGTATCAAAATCATTTGATTCTTTTTGCTAACCTTATTTTGATGTGTTATATTTCATTTGAATCTGGATTCACTATTTTTCATGAAGGTTTGATCCTTCAAACGTATTTTATAAGACACATATGTTGAATCTGGAAAATCTGGCAGATTAAAATGGGTACACTTTAAACATGTATAACTTGGCCATTATTGGGTCAAAATATGTCTAGTTTTTTTTTAAAAGTTCCATCCTTGAGTTTTGGATATTTTTCCTTTTGAATCATGTAAAAACGAGGTCGTATGAGTCTCAAACATCCTTTTTAGTAACGGTGTGTCATCCAGACACTTATCAGTGAACACTTAATATACTTTTAATTTTTTTAAAATATTAAATATAGATTATAAGTTCCTATATTTTTACTGAGTATTCTAGAAACATGCATTGAGGTTATGTTAAAATATTAAGCTTTAATATGATTTCTAGAATACAGATTAAATTTCTAAAGTTTAACTTAAAAAGTATATAAATTTCAGTAAACATCTATAACTTAAAGAAAATAGAGAAAAACCTTTAAAAATGAATTAATAACAAATAGTTGGAGATAATGCAAATTAATAAATAAAATTGTAAATCTAATAGAGTTACATACTTCTTATATTAGGAAAGGAGCTTTGGTAGAATCTAGAAACCATTTACAAAGCTAACACGTTACCATACCGAGTGAGTATCATAGCCCCTTTTTACCGTACTTATTATTTATTTTGGGGTGAAAAGCATAATACAAATTTTTATATGGTTGTTCTATGAAAATGTATGATTTAAATAATTTAACACTTGTTTGTATTTGTATATGCAATGCCTGAGTTTAAAAGTGTAAGTCCCGGATTGTGATAGTTAATTGTTACACTACCATTAACCCGATTGAGGGTTTATAGTTTTGTGGATAGCGCTATAGGGGTAGGGACGCCCCCACTTAGGGTCGACGAACCTTAGGTGTACATTACTGAAGAAAATACTTGGAACAAATTTGTAAATTTCTGGGCATCGTTGTCTGAATGGTTTGGTAGGGGCTCATGGCGGATGTTGCTAAAGTACTAAACTCTTTGTGCTTAAAGTGGAGAACAACTTGAAATATCTTGCATACTTGGTGACAATGTTTCACCTTAGAAGAAATTTCTTTGCATTAAAAATTTATTTTCTTGCATACGAAAACCTATGATCTCACCAACTATTTTTAGTTGACACTCGTTCTTAAATTATGTTTTTTCAGGTAATAACCAGTAAGAGTTTGGCATGGTTGCATCTTGTGTGGCGTCAATCCTCACGAACATTATTTTACTCACTTTTATGTTGTTTAAACTCATTTGATTTTGGGAAAGGTGTTGTAAGCAATATTACTTATGTTTTGGTTAAACTTTCATATATTATTATGGTTGGTAATTATTTACTACCTTGTGCTATGACACCTCGTGTTTCCGCTTTAGCGGGGTGTGACACTTAGATATTCTTTGCGTGTTTAAGTGATTAACGCGTAAGTATTGGTATTATAGGTCAAGTTGATAATCCGTGAGTGCTAAAGCAAGGTCTTTGGTTATTCTAGCTTATCAGGTGAGTACCGGTTAACCTAAGCATGATATCAAAAATGTTATATAGTTGTTTGAATGCTAGAAACCAAAGACTTGATGATTATGCATGTTAGAGGCTTTTGTAGGCCAATTGAGTAGTAATTTGATATGTACGCATGTTAATGGCTTTTGTAAGCCAATTGAGTTATAATTTGATATGTACGCATGTTAATGGCTTTTGTAGGCCAGTGTTGATATGTTAATGGCTTTTGTAGGCCAACCATGATGTCTTATGGCTTTTGTAGGCCAATTTGTTATGTTATGGCTTTTGTAGGCCAGTTATATTATGCTATGGCTTTTGTAGGCCAACTGTGTTATGTTGTGCCTTATGTAGGCCAATGTATGTTGTATGGATACTTTGTTGGATGTTTGGGGCTAGCTTATCTGGATCTAGTTATAGCCTTGTGCTATCAGCTATGATGTGCGGTAATTCGATGATCACGAATATTGGTTCTTGCTAAACCTCCACCCCTTAACTTTGGATGGAACCTCATGTTCCACAAACCTCGTTAAGGGTAAGTTCCCCGATAAAGCAATGGTGGACCGCTACCCCGCTTCTCCACCGGCGCAGTGGAAGTATTGGTTTTTTCAGTCAGGATCATTGAGTCGGGTTAGCTACCTCGCAAGACATGATGCCTGTTGAACCAGTGTTTCACAATGTGTTAGGATAGACTTGTTTGTTGATATGCCATGTATATGCTATGTATATGATATTGTTGTTATGATGCTTCCGCTTAGCTGTTACTCACTAGCTATTTATAGCTAACCCTCTCGTATACATTCCATGCGCAGGTAAATGAATTGACTGATGAGAACGGGTACCCGCTGGGGATGTCATGATATGTTTTGGGGAACATGTTTTTGAATGCTTTTGTTTGTATTTTGTAATAGTTGGCCGTATCGGTAACGCCTTTGAATATCTTTTGATTGCAACTTATTTACAGGTTGTAAATTATTAAATTAGTTTATAAAGCTTCCGCTGTGACAGCTGTAAATACTTTTATAAAAACAGGTTTTGAAATATTGTATTTACAGCTGTAACCAAGCAGTTTCAAAACTCGAACGGGGATTATTATAAAAAAAAACTCCTCAAATTTAGACGGAATTACAGTTCTCATTTCATTTGTTTTTTTATAATTATTTAATATCTTTCTATTAATGTTTAATATTTATTATTTTTTAACCAACTCATGTATCATACGGGTATTTAATCTAGTATCTATACTAGATTATAATATATTTAACATTTTCTTTCCTACTTTACTTACTCTCTTAAATTTTCAGTAATTATAAATTACCAATATATTCCACAAATAACCTCTATTTCTCTCTCATACTTCACACACTAATCAATAAACATATTATTCCATAACCATACACTTTCCCACCACAAAATTCAAGAAATTGATTTTTTTTTGGTTATTTTTTTTAAAAAAGAAGAAAATAGTTGATCGAAAAAAATTCTGCATGTTACAGGATATAAACTATTTGACAAATACCATACCTATATTTTATAACACGACGTGTTAGTAGATAAAAATTATTCGTTTTCATAGCATTACGCGGATACCATTATAATGTTTATTTAAATAGCTCACTTTTCTTTCTAACTTATGATAGATTGTGCTAATGATTAAAATAAAAACCTATTTTTTTTACTTTTATTAAATGTTTATAGCTTTGTTTTCCTTTTAGGTTATAATTCGTATAAAAAAATTGTTCATATAAAACAATTTATATATTATTAACTTATACAATATGTTAATAGATGCTTGTGAGTTGTGACAATTGATTCTCATATTATACAAATATGTTTTTTTTAAGAGGATCAAGGATCTCAAGTCAAAATATCCACCGGGTAAATATTTTGTTGATTTGGCTCAATCCTTCAATCATCATGATCGTTTTATGAGGAGAATTTAACTAAACTAAAAACTTGTTTCAAAATTATTAAAGTGGTATTGTTATCCTATAACTTTTTAATCTAGGTATATTATATGCAATAAAGTGAAAACTAGTCATTTAATGTAGAAAATTTTAATCTAGGTATATTATATGCAATAAAGTTAAAAAAAGTAAACAAAGGTTAGAATATGGGTGAACACCCTAATTGAAAAATCAAGTATGACATAGTAATTGAAAAATTAAACTAAAACTAAACTAAACTGAACTATGAAGAAGTAATTTTTTAAAAATTTAAATATATATCTGTATGTATATATATATATATATATGTGTATTAAAAAGTCAAAAGAAAAATAAAAAAGATGAAATTTGGACTTTAGCATGGAATTGGACTTAATTTCAATCTTTTGGTGTAACGTACTGTTTTTCTAAAATGAAAATTTTAAGAATTTCTCAAAATTCTAAAACAAAATATCATGCAATCATATCTTTTGTCAAACAATATAACGGAAGCAGTAATAAAATTTTATTTTGTACATTAAAGCTTAAACAAGTTTGTAATACTTTAGAACTTTTAATAACAAAACATTTACTTCAAAACACATTTATTTGAAAGTCGAGCAATAACCGGCATAACTTAAATTTAAAACAAACCGTTGCACTACTAGAGTCCATCCACTGGATCATCATCTCCACATAAGAAAACACCTTAAAAGAGTTGAAAGTGTCCGATGAACTATAAAGCTCGGTGAGTACTCAAACTCTGACAATTGTCAGGTGTAAATTAAATAAATCACATAATGTCCATTAAAATCTGTTAAAGATACATAACACTTGTGCTTTTAAAAAATCATATGTTCTTATTATGGTTTCTCATCATTCTAGATTAATCACTTATCTCAAATTATTTATTAATTTAGTATAATACATAAACATATCTTACTTGGTACGTTTCTCATAACACTCTCACTAGTTTATTATTAAATATACACATGTCTCATCTCATACATTTCTACTCATCTCTATCTCATTACTTTCCCTCTGACTTTATAATAAACATTTCTTATTTATAGATTCATAATTACTTTGGATTCATTTTCAACTCTATGATTTCATTCCAGGTCTCACTTTATATTATAATAAACATCTCTTACTTATAGATTCATAATTACTTTTGATTCATTGTCAACTCTATGATTTCATTCCAAGTCTCACTTTATAACTGATTAGTTGATCGGTAATTTAAAAGATAATTCATATAGATTGTTTACTCATATAATGATTGAATCCATATTTCCATACATTACTCATCTATATATATATATATATATATATATATATATATATATATATATATATATATATATATAAAAAGACATTCTCAACTACTTCTTTAGTTCTCAACATGCATATATAATCGTTTAATCTTTTACTTATTGGAACATATTATAATGTTTTCATTACACGATTAGTCATCACTCTTTCGTTCGTATTTGATATAAATTATTACTTCATCACTCCCTAAAGTAATTATACATTTTGCATACTCCAATATAATCATTTCATTTACTCAATAAAGTAATTCACGAAAGCTAAATAACTTAAATACTTCCTCCATAAGTTTTCCTTCATTATTTTGAATCATGTCATATATCATAATATAATATTACTCTTTCGTATAAAATACATTTATTCTCAAAATATCAAGCTCATAACTACTATTCCATTTACCATACCTTCCCCTGTAAATATTCCTTACTATTCTCATATTCTTGCTCTTTTATATAATATTTATTCTTTTAAAAGTTCAAACTCATATCTCATCCATCAAACCATTTCTTTCATTTATTTTGTCATATAATATATGTATAATATCTAAACCTTGGTATCATAGTTCGTATGATGTATTTCAACATTTCACATCCAAATACTCAAATAAGTTTCTCTATTAATAAAAATAAACACTGCAACAATATCCCATGTATTTTAACATGTAATCAAATTGTAACACCCGTAACCCTGGGCTAGGAGATTAGCGGGTTGACGGTACGTGATTGGGTTGTTTTATTTGATTGTGTGTTTATTAAATGTTAAGTGAAATTAATTTAAATATAAGTTTATAAATATATAAATGATACTGTTGATAATATAAAAGGAAAAGAAAGTTTAAGTTGGTTATGCATGTATGTTGGTATGTATGTATGTGTGCATGAGTAAATAGAAAGAATAGGATTCTTAGTCTTGCCACCTCCTGCTTACTTTAAACAAATATGTATGCATACATGGTGTATTATTTGTTCATTTCTTGAAAGTGGAAAAAGTGTTAGTGTGTGTATTTTGAAAGAAAACCCAAGAGTGAAGAAAAGTTGCCAACTTGAACTTCAAAGATCAAGATTTTGTGAGTTTTAATTCAAAAGGAAGGTAAGGAAGTAATTGTATCTTGTTATAATACATGTTGATGTGTTTAAGTATTCAAAAGCATGAATTTATGATGTTATACCATTTTTGAGTTTGAAAGAAAGTTGGTAAATGGGTTTTGAATGATTTGATGTTATGGAGTAAAAACATGTTTTTGATGATCTATATGCTTGGTAAATGCTAAATATGTGTTTTGGTGGAAGTATTATGAAGTTGGAATAAGATTTGAAGGATTTTGACTGTAAATCCGACACTTTGGAGAAGTTGAAAATCTGGAAAATTGCATGTAGCGCCGCTACACTATGGCGTCGCGGCGCGACCTTCAAACAAACCGGGTTCTTGGGTTTCGGATTATAGAAATCCGAATGTTTTGACAATCCGACTTTGAAATCCGAATAAAGTTGCGGAATCCGACCCTAGAATCCGAAACCATGTTAAATCCGACACTTAAATCCGATCTTGATGAAATCCGACTGAAGCTCTCGGATTTGAAATCCGATGCACGTCGCAGTGCAACGAAGGGGATGTCGCGGCGCGACAGGCCTCAAATCCGAATATTGCATATTTTTTTATACAAATTGCTTGGTTTGAGATAGTTTGTTCACTATGTGATTTAATTGAGATGTTTTGATAAATTTGAGATATAAATATATATGAGAAGATATATTTATATATTCGCGACTGATTTGATTGTTGCTGTGATTTCAGGCAATCCAAAGACTCAGTAAGATTAGACTTCTGAGCCCGTGTTGATTTTGAGGTGAGTGGGCGTTGATCGCGGATGGTAAAGATTTCGGTTAATGTTATTGGTGTGATGCATGATTGTGATTGGATTGGATTGATTGAACTGTTGATTGTGATATTGATTGTTGATATCTGCTGCATGAATATTTGGTCGATACGCACTCTTAGTATGATTTCGAGTTGTGTTGGGAAGTCAGCTATACGTAGAATTGGGCTGGGCTCGTTCACTATTTGGTTGAACAATGTTAGCCTTACTGGTGCATATGTTGCATCAGAGGGGGAGTGCATTGTGTCAATTCAGTGGAGGGCTATCGGTAAACCTTTGCTTTGGCCGGCATTGGTTGTAGGTTCTGCGCCGAACCGCCGGTCTTCTCGGGATACGTGGTTACATGCTTTGATATTGACTGTTGATGTTTGCTTTTGGTGTTTAGCCTCTACTCACTTAGCTTTGTGCTAATTCCCCTCAGTTGTTGCTTTTGCAGGTTCGTGTTTGTGAGTTTGGCAAAAGGAAAGAGATGACCTGACTATGATATTATTTTGAAATGAAACGAGCCAGTAGCTTTTGTAACACAACAATGATACTTATTTTGTGAACAATGTTTGTACAGTTGTTAATTTTGAGTTGTATGTAAATGGTTTGTTTATTTAAAAGCTTCCGCAGCGTATTTAAAAAAATGGCTTGAGTTTTTCGGTGTTACACAAATAATCTACACCCAAAAGTACTAATTTTGAGGTACTCACCTGAGATCCAAGAAATGTAAGTATCTTCTAACAATATTTCTTGTCCTTATTTTAACCTATAATTATAACCCATACATCAAAATATGTGAAATAAACCCGATCATGATTCTGAGTCACGGACGCGTTGCGTCCCTCTAACCGACGCGTCGCGTCGAGGTGTCAATAGCACACGGTTTCGACTTCCATCTTAAAATCACCAAATTTCTTCATTTAAGCTCAAAATAATGACATGCAATCACTTCTAAGTGTTCTACTAAGTGTCTAAACTCTAGATTAACATAAAAACATAACATGAAACTCATATCCAAACTTAAATCAAACTTTCTCTCTCTAGAAATATAAGAACACAAGAGATTAAGAGTTTATAACCTTTAACCCAGTAGATTAACACTTGTTTAGCTTGAAATAACACTTGATATAAGCTTCTTCATAATTTCTCCCAACATGCAAGGCTTAAATCTTGATAAATCTCTTGATTTGACACTTTCTCTCTCTAGTTTCTCACACACCAATAACACACACTTAGTTTGTGAACTTCCAGGTCTGAAGATGAAGGAGAATAGCCTCAAAATCTTGATTATAAACTTGAAATAGCTTTGATCTTGCTTAATCACCCATTTCTCTCCTTAAACTGGTGTTTCTCTCTCTAACCTCTCTCTAACACACACACAAATGTTCCAACACACCCTAGACTGTGTTTTAGTGGGAAATGGTCTTTATATAGCAAGTGAGAATGTGTGGGTACTAATACCCCTTATTCATTAAGATACCGACTATTTAAGTAACTTTAAGATCTGTTCCCTTTTCTTTTATTCTTAATAGTTTGACTTATATGGTTAACCCTTATCACTTTAAATCTTGATACTCAATTTCTTTTATGACTAAAATATTCTTTTCGGAAATCCGGGTGTCACGTTTGGATTCCCTACTTCAATCCAAAAGAAAAAAAATCCCAACATCTTCTCTTGAAAGTCAAGACTCGAGTAGTCGACTCTCTAAATTAAAGAGAATCACTGAAATGGAACACTATTTGTTTCTGTTCTTTGAGAGTTCGACTAGAGTATCACTTTTTAGTGGACGCGTCATGAGAATTGGGTGTTGAAAGAGCAGCGAGACCGTAATAGTAGAGAGTTACATGAGATTAGGTTGGTGTACTTGGTAGGGGTGAGCATGGTGCCGGATCGGTTACCGACAGGTACTGGCACAAATTTTATCGAGTACCGAATTTGGTCAAAGGGTTGGTGTACTTGGTAGGGGTGAGCATGGTGTCAGATCGGTACCGGTACGATACCGGTATCAATTTTATCAAGTTCCGAATTTGGTCAAAGGTGGTACCGGATATCATACTAAGTATTCATATATAGTACGGGTACGGTATACCTATTTTACCTAGTTGGTTCAATATTATTCCCGAGTACCGATTTAGCAATATTCCAGAGTACCAAACTGAAAATTTTAACTCGGTACCGGTTCTAGTACAATATTAACCCAGTTCGATATTTCCAGTACCCACACGCTCAGCCCTAGTACTTGGTCTCCTTTGTTCAATGGATTTGGATAGTCTTTGATGTTTCTTGATGACATGTGAGAGTGGATATTTGGGTTTAAGATAATAATACAAATTTTAACTATTAAAACTAGAGGCTTTTTTTTGTTGTCTTCTTGGAAACTATTAGTATGACTCTTGTTAAATAAACACGCTTTGTTAAAGCCCTCAAATTATCTATCAAGTCATTACTTTGTATACATAATTTTTGGGCTATTGTTCTCTTCATATTATTAGATGAACGGAGAGTGAACCAATAACATGGGGCGTTCTTCATAGCCACATGAGTGACAAATAAAGGTGACAAATGTCACGCCTTTTTAATGCGTGTTATATAGTGAGACCATTTACATATATATACATACTAGTGGGGTACTTACGTAATGCGACGGAGGCGAATAAAGAGGAGGTTGTGATGAGTTTTGTTTATGAGTATGAATCAAAATGATGGAGAAAACAATACAAACAATAATACAATTTAACTTAAAATAAATATAAAATAATACATCGTTATGATTGTCAACCAATAATGAAATATTATAGTAGCTTATTACTGAAAAACTGCAATGTATGTTGACTACCATTAAGATTACAATCTATTGCAAGAAACGAAAATTATTATAGGAATATGATAAAACACAGTCTGAAGTGTCCATCTGTTGTTATATCCTATAAAAAAATTTATATGTATATAGTGTTAAATATATAGATATATTGAAAATGAATTTCTAAGAACAAATAGTTGTGAGTACCTTATTCGTGTCGTGAAACTTCTTGAATTGTATAGGAGGGGTAAAGGAGGGGTATTTTAATAAATTTAGTCTTCTTAAAATTAAGAGTTTAATAGGTGGTAGATGCATTATATAGGAGTAAGATATTGAAAAGTTCATTTGAGAACCGTTTTTATTATGAGAACCACGAAAACAATCGCTATATATATATATATATGTAACACAATATTTTCAAACCAAAATTTTCCTTTTAAAATAATGCAGAAGCGATACTAGTATTGAAATATATACAAACAGTTTTCCAACACTAGCTTAGTCAAAATACGAATATTACAAAAACCACGGCTCGTCACAATTTAAAATCAGAGTGCCTGCCAATTCTTTCCCAAGATACACCCCCTCACAACCGCACCGCAGAACTTACCAGCCACCTGTAAAAGAAGTGAGAGGTGGGAGATTAGCACAAAGCTAAGTGAATGAAAGTAAAACTACCACAAACCAGTATCAATCACAACCGCAGGATACCAAACAAACATAACCGCAGAATAAAAACAATTAATCGTGCCCGCAGAATACCATCACATAATCGTGTCCCGAGAAGACTGGCGGTTCTGCAGGAACCTACAACCAATGCCGGCCAAAGCAAAGGTTTACCGATAGTTCATTTGTTTTTCTCACACAGTATTACCTTAAGTTGCAACGAATGCATCAAAAGATCCCAATACTGATTAGCCGATAGCAAACAAACCCAGCCCATATGCCCAGCCGAAACTGACTTCCCAATAGCATGTATACATATCACCGACGCAACAATCAATTAACAAACAATCAGTTAATCAATTATCAGACAATAAGTCTATCCATGCATCAATCCATAAACAGTTATAACCAAACAAGTTACAACTAACATCAGTCGTGAGTTAAACATCCGCTTACCTCTTGATCTCAATCTCCACTCAGTGGTCTAATATTACTGAGCCTTGTCTGTTCCTGAGATCACAATAAACTAAAGTCGGTATCCAATTCGTAAATATATATCAAACATATATTTATATCATCTTTAGTTATATGCAACAAACTAAAGTCACGTATGCATGCACATTTACCATATATCCATTAATGAATCAATAACAGCAAAACCATCGGATTTCCAAGGAAATCCGCTGCAAGGTATCGGATTCAAGGAAATCCGATACAATCTGTCGGATTTCAACAAATCCCGGATTCAATCCATCGGAATTCAACTCTTCGGAATCCATCATCGGATTTTGAGGAAATCCGATACTCAATGTCGGATTTCATACTGCCGGATTCTTCCATCAAATTTCAATCGGAATCCACCATCGGATTCCTACAATTGGATTCAAGGTAAACGGATTTCAATTTTGTCGGAATCCTTCCCCTTCGGATTTCATAAGCATCGCATTCATGAATCCCGGTTTCGCTAGTCTCGGATTTCATCTTCTTCCCACACAATCCGCCAACTTCAAAACCTCCATGAATTAATTCCACTAATCAATTCACGTTAAAGCTTGACAAAATATATCCAAACATGATTAAACATGCTATCATGCATCAAGAACATCATAAAACTCAAGAACATAACATAACATTTATCAAGTTTCTATCATGTTCATCCATGGTGTTTATATAAAACCCAATAACTTATTAACAGAAACTATAGCATGTAATACAAGTTTCATGATTCAAAATAAACAAAGAATCATACTAACCTTTACTTGAATCTAACAACTCCCAAATATATGTTCTAGCTTTTCTTCTTCTTGAAAACACACACAACACACACTACAGATTTTCAAAGTGAGGAGGATGCCTCCTGGTTATCCTCCTAAACAAACTCACGCATGCATACACAAACTTCCAAGCAGGAGGTGTCATCTCCTAATTTCATGCATATCTCTAACACATGCATGTATACGTACATACATAATTATTAATATTAAACTTTACAATATTAATAACAACAATTAATTAAAGTAATTTCAATTATTAAATAATTAATCATTTAATCAATTAATAATTACGTATAAAAATGTACCCAAGCCTACGAAACTATTAGGCCCAATCTCAGGATGTTACAATATATATATCTTACTCCTTTATAATACATTTACAACCTTAAAAACTCTTAATTTTAAGTAAATTGGATGTACTAAAATACCATTCTTAACCATTTTATTCTCTCTCCTAATTTATTTTAACTTTTTATCTATTTAAAATATCTCTCTAACATTAAAACACTCTCTTACACAAACACAATTATCCACCTACATAATTTTTAAAATCTTATTAACATCCCCCTTCTTATTTCATAAATATAAATCCTTTTCTTATTTTAATGTCTTTTAGAATTTATTTTTAAAATTAATAAAATAGTTGATGTAAATAAAAAAAATAAAAAACGGACATTGTACAATACTTTTTCATGACATTGAATTGGGCGAATAACATATTATTACATTTTTAAAAGCAACATGATGTAATATAGAAATTATTTGCCGTCGCAGCATTACGCGTGTACTTTGCTAGTATATATAAAATGAGGTTCAAATAAAAAGAAAATAAAGATAAAAAGGATAAAGAGTAGTTAGTGCTTGACCCATGGCAAAGTTGGTTAAAGGATATTATAGGTATTTTAATATATTTATTTATTTATTTTAATTAATAAAACCCTCCACCTACCCTAAAATCTCTCGTTCATCTTTCTCCTAAATCAGATCTCTCCTCTCACATCATTTATCTCTCTCCTAAATCAGATCCCCTGTAACCTCTGCCTCCCATCTCATGTCCCTCCCCTTACGTCGCTACCTTGTAACCTCCGTCGCACATCTCACGTCGCCGTCCCCATCTCACATCGCTGTCACCGTTCTCCCCCTTTCACGACGCCATCTCTTACGCCGCAGATCTACATGATGTCGGTACAGTTTATTTTGAAGAATCGTTAGTGTCAAGTTGTTATTCAGATCGACATGGTGTCTGTTCATTCAATTATGCATCAAGTTCTTTTGCATATCTACATGGTGTAGATATAATCGGTTGTGAAACATGTTTGCTTTTGGTCTAATAGAGTCGCTGGGGACCTAAGTGCTGAGCATATTGGCGACTTGAGTAATGACAAATGCAACGACCACTAGAAGCACACCCACGATCAAGATCTGTTACTTGGGTAGGCGTTTTTTCAGATCCACCGATGTAAGCGTTTTGGGTTATGAGTTTCTTTTTTCCTCAACTTTTTATGTATCACCTTCTTAAATCGGTTACTTTTGTTATTATAGATTTATTGATTTTTTATTCAAGATTGTATTATCAGATTACTTATAATTCAGTGTTGGATTTGATGGTTTGTGCATCGATTTTGAATGGATTGTGCTTCAATTTTGGTTGTGATATTCTTCAATTGATATGTAGTTTGTGTCTTCATTAACATCAAGAGTTATTCATCTTTTTTAAGCAACATTTATTATTATTCATTAATTTTTTGATGGTCATTGTTCATCATATTCAAGTTTATGAATCTAAAGACTATGATACCTTTAACTAACCAATTTTAGTTAATTAATTTAAAAAAAGTTGGTTATCATCTGATGGTCAAGATTTCTCCATACATTTTTTACTTTATTTTTCTTTTTACTAGAACCGGACCCTATATATATATATATTGAAAAGTTCATTTGAGAATCGTTTTTATTGCCAAAACTAATCTTAGCCGTCCAATTCTCCCTCCTTCAATTGGATTGCCCACCCATGAATTCCTTACATGCACCACACAATCCCCCCACGCTCTTCATACATGAATTCCACTTACCGATTGAACTGTTAAGATTGGTTTTCGCGATTCTCACACTAATAATGATTAGAGAGAGGTTCATGCGAAAAGTGCGAGAAGCATTGTGAGTCTTTAGATCATTTAATCAATGGTTAGAATTAATTATGGCAGTTTTGTAAATAATTTAATATTAAATGGTATTATATAATAATTAGAAAGGCTATTATAGTAAATAAACATACTTCCCTCCTCTCTTCTATCTCATCTTTCTCTCTCTCTATCTCTCTCCCCCTCGTATAACAAGACATATATCTAGCCTCTTTCTTTCCCATCTTTATTTTAAAACTAAACCCTAGAAATCCTTTACCCACCCTATCTAATACTACCGCCGACAAACCTACCCCCTCCCTCTCTAATATTGTCCGGCGAAGAAGGGTGCCACCATACTCCGTCATTTACTCCATTTACTTCATATTCCGTCATTTACTCCACCATCACCCCCTCCCCATATTCCGTCATTTACTCCACCATCGGCTGCTACTTATCTCACAACCGGCAATCACCATAGAACACCACCGCCGAGAGCCACCGTCACAATCCAACAATCACCACCGCCGGCAATGGGTTCTCAACAAATCTGGTGCGGCGAGTTTAGTGATTTCTCCATGGGTTCTCGATAGATCCGGCCACCGCGCTCTGCTTCAACAGCGCCGCAGCACCACCGCCTTCAACAATGCCTCCGCCGCACCACTTTCTTCAACATCACCTCCTTCAACAGCGCCACTGCCGCACCACCTGAGTGCCGTTGACCTTCATCCGGCAACAAAGAAAATTTTCAAAACCCTAATTCTTCATCGATTTGATTCCGATGGCTTGTTCTTTTGTTTTATTCTGATGGTTACAAACGTTGACGGTAACAACGACGGTTTTTTTCAAAACCAAAACCAATGTGTTGGGTTTGATTTTATGCTTGTTTCTTTTCTTTATTTTCCCTTCTTCTGATTTTTTTGTCTTACATTCAATAATGTATAGTTTTTCCTTTTTTCTGATTTTATTTCTTGTATTCAACAATGTATATTTTCTTCCATAGCACTGTATTGACAAATTGCACATATTTTTTTTTATCTTAAAACAATTAATTTTTAGTGGGAAGTGTTATATAATGAATGAAAAGTAAAATGTTATATTAATTATATATGTTTATTCATATATACATAAAATTTGGATTTTTAGATTACAGACAAACATGATTTATGGTGAACAAGTATAATTTTTTGTAGATTTATTGGTGAAAATAAAAACTATATATATATATATATATCGGTTAAATTCATTGGTGAACAAGTAGAGAATACTTATTTAAAACAGTGATGATAAAAAAACTCCTTAACTATGTTTAGTATTGAATATTATAAAAGTTATTTTAAAACTTATATACTTTTGCCAATAGTCAATATTGAACATAGTTAAATTAATAAAGTCATTTTTAAAAGTCGTATACTTTTAAAATTGATTTTGAACTGATTGGTTATGTTCATCGGTGCATACTGTCAAATTAATAAAAATACTACAAAACCATTTTTATTTACTTTTGTAATTTAAATTTTAGGAAAGAGAAATATTAATAGATTGGAAAGAGAAAAAAAATTAATTAGAGAGGGGAGTGAAAATATTTGTGTTTACTAATTTACCTTTTTGAATTAAATAAAAATATTAATTATGATTAATATGAACCACAAGATCAAAATCTAATCGGTGGCCGAAATTGCTTCTCGTGCTTTTCGCAAATAAGAAGATTTTCGCATGAACCCTCCCACACACACACATATATATATATATGTGTGTGTGTGTGTGTATATTCAATTTTGATTGTTGGTCCTATTATTAGATGTGATAAAAGAATGATGAGAAGTGACTACTACACGACTGAGTGATAGACTAAGTGATATGAGAAAAAAGATTATGTGACAGTATGGTAAGAGTAACCAATACGAATACTCGTAGGGGTTACAATCCTTGTAATGATTGTCATAACTATTTAATTAACTTTAATAATCTTCACATTGTATGCAAGTTGTTATATATAATAAGAATTATATTAAAGTTTATTATATACAATACATATAACAAAATATTATATAAGCTGAATATATAATTTTTTAAAAATAAAAAAGTTTGTTATATATAATAATAATAAAGAAAACAAAATTTATTTTATTTTTATACGATTTTCCTATTATATTTATGTTGTGGTGTTTTAGCCTTTAGGAAAGGAGGAGAATAACATGGACTATGGCGTTCACGTGCAACTTTTTATGGTTTTTTTTTCTTTACAAGGGCGAGTTTATTTTATTTTTATTTTTTTAATATTTCTTTCGCAAGAGTTTATTTTTTTAAGAACGAAAAACTAAGGTTGTATTTAGCAGAAGATTTTTTTTTCGTTTTTTGTTTTTTTGTGAAAATCGTAGAGTTTTCATTTTCTGAAAAAAATAAATAAAAAACGTGTTTAAATGAAGGGGTGAAGTTTTTCTTTTTCAGAAAAAAATGAAAAACGTGTTTTCTTAAAAAGGTTGTTTGAAAAAGTATGTGAGTTTGAAAAAATTAAGGAGTTTGGGAAATATGAAAAAGTGAGGAAGTTTCTTGAAAAAATGTGCAAGTGAACATGTTTTCTAATTTTCAGTTTTTTAGAAAAATTTTCTGAAAAAATAGAGAATTTTTATAGAAGTGAACGCTACCTAAATACGTAAAATTGATTTTGTTTTGTTTTGTTACGTTTTATAAAAAAGAAAAGGATGTGTGTAGCTACAAGTATCTATGTATTTTCATAATCATAAATATTTAAATGACTAACATACCTGCATTTAAAATGGTTGTAGGTATGAAAACACCTACGTGTAGCTAGAAACATATATCATCTCCTTTACAATTGATTAAGTAAATATATAAAGGATTTTGTTTTTATTTCAAATTTAAATTTAAAATCATTTTCTAACCAACTAAATTATATGTTTCTCTTATTAGGTGTGTTATTCGCTTATTTTTTTGTAATAACCGACCCATAATAATACATGGGTATCAGTTACTAATAGAATTCGCGTATGATTCAGTTATAATGGGTATCATGTATAGCTAAAAATGATTAGTTTTAGTTATTTTATGCTTTTGATATTTGAGCTTAGTTATATATATATATATATATTAGATTGTAATTTATTATTTTTTCCTATTATATAATTTTTAAATTGTGCCTTATATGTTTTGTTACTCAAAAAATTCTAAAAAAAAGTTTATGTAATAACTTTAAAAGTTATCTAATTGAACACAGATGTCAACAATTTATTCACTATAAAATGTTATAAAGTTTCAAGTTTCAACTACAAAGTATCCGTCAATTTTTTACAAGCTAGGTATAGAAATGATTATGTTATAAAAATAACAAAATAATGAATTGTTGACGTGAAAATTATCGACATTCATTATAAAGATTGAGATTAATTACATTCACACACATTAATTCACTAGATGTTTTCTTTGTAAATTTTTTTTGGGTATTTCAGATATACACAAATGGAATATAATCTACCATTCCGTTTTAACTAAAACATGAATTGGTCGGTTGGTTTTTTCGGGTACTAATTTTTCTTACAAACTTAAATCTTATTAGTAAAGTTTGATATTTATTTTATACTTTTTGGTAATTTACTAATTTATCTTAATGTTATAATACGGAAAAATTACTTTAATACTTGGATTAAAACTTTAGTGAGAGTATAATACATTTCTTTTTACAATTTTACATTCTTATTTTTATGAGAAAGTTTCTATTCTATAATTGCTTTCTACTTCGTTCTTTTATTTTCTTGAAAAGTTAAAAATAAATGTAAAATTCATTAATTCTTTTTTTTTTCATCTTCTTTATTGATTTTGATACTTATATGATTTTATAAGTAAAAGAATAAGTACGAATAAAAAATATAAAACTTTTTTTTAATAGTTGGTCAGGGGCGGACCCAAAGCCAAGCCGGTTGTGACACGGGATACCAGTCAACTTTATTCGTATAATATAAATTTCAATTTCGCATAGTATAAATTCTTATATTTTTTAAACAATGCTATCAGCCATTTTAAATCAGAGAGTCCCTGTATTTAGTATTTGGTGACATAATATCTTGGGTATGGAGTTGTAGTAAATGATAAAAAGAGAGCATGGGTTTCACGTGGGAATGTTGATGGATGTGGCATATTGTCGAGGGTAAAAGATGGATTTAGTTAATGGGCGTGACAAGGAACAAATATTTGGCTGTCACAACTTTGACTTCCGTCCCATCACGGCGTAACCATGATTTGAGAATTTTTGTTTGACATGATGGAGAGGCGGTGGAAAGTTAGCAGTTAGCAGTGGGTTATGGGCACACCCAAATCTTATCCTCTACCCATATTTGATTTGTCGGGCCGGGTCGGGTGATGGAAGATTTAACTCTCACTTGTCACGTGAACTTTTAATTTATTTAATTTAATAATGAATAGTGTTTGAAGTTAGAATGAAAAATGTGTCATGAAAGTTGATATGAAACAAGGTATATTGAACTCAGTACGTTATATTTTGTGGTACTTAAATAATCGTATTTTTAGTAATTTAATTATTTATAATATTATATATAAAATGATAGTTTATAGTTAACATATATAGATAATATTTTAGTTTAATATGAATATAATACATTTGTAGATTACATTATGTACATAAGATTACGTGACTTAATAATTTTATAGATGAAATGTAACTTATATGAAACGTAAAGGGAAAACGTGAAAATTAATTAAAGGGCTAAAATTCGGAAATTGAAATGAATCGTATGTTTCTTTGGGAGTTATATCTATCTTTAAAGAGGGAGAACACCTTTGTCCTCAAAACCTTTTGTCCGTTGATACCGCTAGGTCAAATTGGGTTTGGTTTGGTGAAAAACAAAAGGGGGTTAAAAGTAAAAATTTAAAGAATGGTATTTTTTATGTTAGTAGATAGGGTTGTAAATAATAATAATTTTTTTTAATTGTTAACAAACACTCTCTAATCTACACCTATTATAACAAAACATGAGCCCTTAACCTCAAATTGGGAGAGACGTTTTAATACACTTTGATACCGCTAAGACAAAATACCATTTGATTTGTAAATAAACCTCAAATTGGGAGGGACATTTTAATACACTTTGATATCGTTAGGCAAATACCATTTGATTTGTAAATAATTATAGGAGATAAAATATATTTTGTATAAAATGAAATTAAAAAATAAATTATTATGGGTAAAAAGTGAAAAATTAAAATGAATAGTGTATTTACTTTGAGAATTGATATAAAGAGATAATTATGAATTACAGACTGCTTATAACCAAATCTAATGCATAGTTTTTATGAGTTGGATTCTAGCTTTGACCTCAAATCCTTATTATCTATATCAATCTAAACATGAAGATGCAAAGAACAATAGGAAAAAAACACTACTATTACTAGGCATAATCGCATTTGATTCGGATCCGACTCAAGTAACCAAGTAGTTTCCAATCACAAAATTCGATTTATTTTCGACAAACGGGTGGTGTTGGATACGTTTTGGTGGTCGATTTGAACCTAATTGGAGACAAAATTCGGTTTTTCGGTCAAATACAACCGGTACATGTTCTTATGCAGTTGGTACAACTAGGTTAATGCTATGAGATAAATGACTTTTAATAAAATAATCCTCGTAGTACTTCTCTGAATATTATAAATTAAGATTGAAGTAGAAAGTTGAATTATGACATCATGCGTACGGGAAACTTGATTGAAAATATCTTGAGCTTCAATAGAAGCATCCTTCACACACATACAGATATATATATAGGAGGGTAATGCGAAAAGTCTTTTATTTGTGAAAAGTATGAGAAACAATCCTAGCATCTTATTTGTATTTGATTTAATGGCTTAGATTAATCATATTTTTTATTTATTTTTATTCAAAATGGTATAATAGTAAACAACATTTTTTTCTCTCTAATCTATTTCTTTCTCTAATTTTTCTCTCTTAAAATTTTTAAACAAAATAAATTAGAAATAATTTAGAAATTAACAATTTTACAGTGTTTAACAATGAACACAATCAAAACTTACGAGTTTTTAGTCATTAAATGTTACGTTCATTATACATTTACATTTTGTTCACTAATAAACTTTTGATTTGTATCATTTTATCGTCAAATGCTTTTTTTCTTTCTCTTTTAAATCTGTATGTTTTTTTTCTTTTTTTTACTATATCCATTTTTTCCCAAGTATCATTAGTAGTTATTTCTTATTGAACAACGTAATTGATTCTAAAAAACCTTTCTTCTTTATATCAGGCATATTCATTACTGAACAATCGACTGTTCTTTATCTCTATTGTCTATGTTCATTAGTTAACAACCAAAAATAAACAAAAAGTACTTTATATCTAATTATGATGAACAAATCATGAACAACAAAAAACTATCAATCCTTGTTTACTATTGAACAACATAAATATTTAACATGAACAAATCTTAAACAACAAAAATAAAAATAATCTAGAACACTTGAAATAGTATCTTTAACTACAAGAATTGTACAAAATAAATTTTTACTTAATTAAAACAATCTAGAGAATAGAAAAGAAAAAAAAATCTAAAAAACAAATTTTATATAAAAAAATCAAAACACAAGGAATACCAAATATCTCACATTGATCTGATGAAGAAAAGGGAAGGGTAGCTATCGGATCTGAGAAGGAGAGCGGCGAGGTTGAGATCTCGGCCGCGCTTGAGGGCGGTGGCGAGGGTGGAGTAGAGCGGCAAAGGCGGTGGTGAGATGCATGATGGTCGATGGTGGTGGTGGTAGAGATCTTTTTACCAGCGACTAGAGAGAGATATGTTGTCGGCGATGGTGGTGTAGGGCGGAGCTGTAGAGAGAAAGAGAGGAACGAATGTAAAACAAACCTTGATAGAATGAGGGAGACGGTGGTGAAATCATGTCTGGTAGATCTTGATGGAGAGCTTCAAATGAGAACGAAAAAAGTGTTTGATGGTCGTCGGCTCTGGTGGTGTTTGCGATGGTAGGCGGCGGGGATGACAGGGAGAGAGAGATAGCAACGTACATAGATGCTTGATGACGATGGCGCCGAGGAGGCGACATAGATCCGGTAGCGGAAAGGTGGTGGCCGGCGGCGGTTTCTTCGATGAGGCCGGTGGCTGACAGTTAACTTATGGAGAGAGGGGGGGGGGGAGAGATATAAGAACTAGGGTTTTCAAAATGAAGGCTTTGAATATACGTATGGAGAGAGAGAGAGAGAGAGAGAAATAATATAAATATGATTTATTTTTGAATTAATTTAGGTAAATAATATTTGAGGGCTAAAGTCTATTTTACCCTTTTGTTTTAATTAAAAATCCTTAAAGATACAATTTAATTACAAAAAATGTCATGTATGAATCTAGCCTTTAATTAAATGATCCGATGATTGTAAATGTCCCTCTCACTTTTCATAAATAAAACACTTTTCACATAAACCTTCCCCTCTCTCTACACACACACACACATATATATATATATATATATATATATATGAAGAGTTTTTCTATAGATAATAGATGCTATAAGAAGTTACTTATATTTGCTAGGTTTCTTTTTGTGTTTGTAAGTGTAAAGAGATCTAATTTGATTTAATATGTACTGGACTGATGTCAAACTTAGAAAAATAAAAACAACTACTTAATAAAAACAACCAAATATACACAATTTGTGATACATGAAATACAAATTGTATGACAACAATTAATCTCTAACAACCTAAGGTAATACATTTAATCCTTTGAAAAAAAGTGTATGGTCTACATAATAAAATAAAACAAATTATAACATATGATTCACAAGAAAACATGTGATATAACTTTTTTGAATTTGAATGGATTAGTATTAGACTATTAGCTCATTAGATTATGAAAATGTTTTGCCTCCTTAAAAAAACCTTTCGGGTCGGTCCTGGTTCTTTAACTGAAAACGGTGGCACCGAACCCGTTTGGAACTGGAACCTAACGCCATTTAGAAGAACCAATAACCGGCCCGCTTGATATTAATCAGTCCGGGTTTGACACCGGTGCTGATTCAGTTCGATTGGATCAAATGCACACCCCTAATTCGATGTTTGTTCCTAATCTTGCCTCTATTATTGATATCAGGCTTATAAACATATTTTAAAAAAACAAAAATTTAAGATTTAATATTAAACATTGATTTCTCAATCTAAAGGTCTAGATTAGTTCTTGGTTCTTCAAATAAACCTAGTTCTTTATTGATTATTGTTTTATACATAGGGATAAGTTCATTTGAGAACCGTTCTTATTGCGATTAGTACGAGTATCATTTGTAATCACCGTTAATGCTCATTAATAACAATATTTTGGTTTTTTATATATTTTTCTAACCGTAAATTGCGTTCGGGTAAACCGTCATTAAATAGCAAGACTAGATTTTTTCAAAATACCATCCATTAATGCGTCAATAATGAGTCATTAACTCATTACCGAGCAATCATTTCTATTAGTCATTGATTTATTTTAATTAATGCTCAATACTGATTCTCGCGATACTCGCAAAGTCGCAATAGTATGATTCTTCAATGAATCTTTTCCTACACACATATATATATATATATATATATATATAATTTTTATTATTATTATTCTTTTAATTTTTTAATATGCATCACTATACACTGTCTCCATATAATGGTTTTTTGGTTTCTTCTCCGAAATAATCAAGCATAATATTATATTCATCGGTTGGAAAACAAAGATAACAATTAATTAAAAAAATATAACTGATAATATTGTTGGATTACTAAAAATGCATTAATTAGTCATGCATTCTATGATTATATTAAATGAGAATTAATTTTTTTTTTAACAGCGAAGTTATGTTAGTATGTTATTGAGCTGGGTCCGCAGTGACATCCATATAAGGCAGTATGCGAACCCCAAACCACATGCCAAGTTAGTAATTAAACGCCTTTGCCTGGGTTTGAACCCAGGACCTTCAAGAAGGCTTTGCCTTCCACCTCCCTCTTAACCACTAGGCCAAGAGATCATTGGTAAATGAGAATTGGTTAACACACTTTAAACTGTTTATTGATTTATCTAGTAACTAGCTCATAAACACGTGAATTACACGGAATAATTAAAAAAAATACAAATAGTTAAGAAGACTACAACAACGGAACTAAATGTTGCACATTTTTTAGTCAAATTTACATATTTAAAAGTGTAAATTGAAGGAGGGAATTGGACGACTAAGACTGATTCTCGCGGTTCTCGCAATAAAAACGGTTCTCAAATAAATTTTTCAATATATATATACTAATATATAAAGCATTTAGCACTCTTTCTCCTAAAAAACTCTTTTAAATTTTAAGTAAATTAAAATTACTAAGTTACATACCCCTTATTTAAACTTAAAAGAAAACTATTGAATGAATTTAATTAGATTCTTAAAAATCATTTAATAACTAAATATTCCATAAGAAATAAATGTTTAAAAATGTTAAGTGCATGAAAATTAAATTTCAACCTACAAAATATTAAACAAATTATAAATTAAATAAAAAACCTCCCTAGAAATATTATTTTAAAAAAGTTTCATTTATCATATATTTAACATTTCTTTAATTGAACTTTTAAAATTTAAGCAATAGAAAATTATTAATATAATTTTGAATATATGTACATTTTTTAAAACACACCTCATTCAAATATACACAATTCACAAAGTTATTGATATATTTTCATCATCTTTTTTATAAGTAGAGATTTTTTCTTATTTTATTGTTTTTTTTAAAATGTATTTTAAAAATTAACGAAAGAGTTGATATATAATAAATAAATAAATAAAATGAAAGAGGGGGGGGGGGGGAAGAAAATGAACATGTTGTGAATAGAAGTTATTCGATGTCATCATAGTACGTGAATATGATACCTTACGTAAAAAAACAGACATATTATCGAGTATGAATTATTCATCATTGCTGCATTGCACGGGTAACATGCTAGTATATATATATATATATATATATAGGGGATGGTTCATTTGAGAACCATTTTTATTGCGAGAACCAATCTTAGCCGTTCATTTTGGATAATAGAATTCACGGATGAAGAGCGTGGGAGTATTGAGTGTGACATGGTGCATGTAAGGAATTCATGGGTAGACAATCCAATTGAAGGAGGTGGAATTGGATGGCTAGAATTGATTCTCGCAATAAAAACGGTTCTTAAATGAACTTCTCACTATATATATATATATATATATACACACATTTAAAGTTCATTAAATATTCTACGCCTTTAAGCGTGCACAATTAATTAAATTCTTCACGTTTTTATGTGTGATTATTTACGCTATGAATTTAATTAATTGTGCACGCTTTTAAACGTAAAAAAATGGATATGCTAGATTCTTTACAAGCTAGTTGTGAAATTTCTTACTGAGCATGCTTTAAGCTTGAACAAATGGATAACTATTTACATTTTAGGTAAGATGTTAAAATTCCATAGTGCAAGAAATTAAACATAAGAAAGCATAGTTCAATACTTCAATTATTGATGTTTGCTACTCCAGAAGCCCAATACCTACAAGGCTACAACACAACAACCATGGCCGATTCAATTATTTTAAAGGCTCTGGACAATAATTTAAAATGGGTCCTAAAATAATAAAATACTCATCTTATATAGTTATATATATTCAAAAATATTTGTCTAAGGCCTTTTTTGTTTTTCTAAATAAGACCTTATTTTAAAAAAGGTCTGCGAATGGGCAGACGTTTTTTTATTAAGATGGTTTGTTTTTAGACAAACATAAGACCTTATATCATCTTATAATTGCTTATCCTGTGAAGCTAATAAAAATAGCTTCAAACCTTGCAGACGTCTCGTTCTCTCACTCTCCCCCTCGTCGACTCCTTCCCGTTCACTTAACTCATCCTTCGACTCCTTCACCTTTGTCGTCTTCTTCTCACGACTTCTTCCCCTTCGTCGTTTTCTTCTTAGATCAAACCCCGACGTCTGAAAATTTTGGGTTTGATTTCTCGTTGCCCTAAAATCGAAAGCTATCTACAAAGGTGGAACCCTACGGCACCTACAGGCAGACGTCGACGGCGATTCTTCCGGCAATAATTCCATCTTGAGGGCACCAGTGCCTTTGCCCTCTTGCACCGTTTGTCCTCGCCCTCTCGCACCAGTTTCTTCTCCCTCTTGCAGCCGACAGCGACCCTTTTATAAATCGATTTCTATCCAGGTTAGAGATCTATGAAATTAGACACATATTGTTGTTTATTGTTGTTCATTGTTGTTGTTTATTGCTATTGACTATTGGTGTGTATAAGGTGTTGTTCAATGTTGTTGTATATTGCTAAGATGTATTGCTTATTGCTACTAATTACCTATGGGGTGCTACTGATTATTGGGTTTGAAAGTATCAGAATCCAAAACTCACTGAATGGTGTTAGTTCTAATCGATTTGAGAATGTGTTTTATGATGAATTTTGTTCATAATCCTAATATTAAATAAGATAGCATTGATAATTAAGTAGTATTTGCAGAATTGCAGTAGATTAGAATTTTGAGGCATATAAAGAAGCACATAAGCACTTGTATTAATGGGTAAAATACATGAATTTGCAGTAGATTCTTGTGATACGAATTATGATATAATGCCTCTATATTTTCATCGTAAACAAGATCAAGAAAAGTGTGTTATGAATGTTTGGGAGTACTTGACTATAAAAATAAAAGATACGGGGAACCTCTTGAGTTTGTGGGATGTCTTTGTCCCCAAGGGCACTCCTATTCATTGCTTTTCTTTACTTTAAGGTTGTTTGGTTTATGGTTTGACATTATTTGTAAAACAACAATAATCTTATTGTTTGGTTTAAGGTTGAATACTTGAGAATCTTTTTACTGTTGTATCTTTTGTTTTTGGTCAAAGAGAAAGCCAACTGAAACATACAAACTAAACACTTATAATTTTAAAAGATTCAAGATTTATGAACGAATTTTCTTGAATAATTGGAACACTTTTGATTATATAAAATGGAATGATATCTGTCTGCTTTTGATCTCGAAAATGTTACCATTCTAAATTTCTAATAATCTGTTGTTGAATTTTGTTTACAATATCTATAAACCTGAAATGAAGTATAACTTGTCTTGGGGTGTTTGATTTGATTTGATTTGGTTTTCTATGTGCCTAAAATCTAGAAAGCCAGTAATGGTATAAAGGGCTAGTTGATTTCATGACATCATTGTATCAGTGAATTTGGTGATTGTAGTTTATGATGAATTGAGTTCTGCAAATTGTGAAGTGTCACTTATATAATTGCTTGCCTGCTTGGTATATGTTAATATTTAAGCTCCCTTAAATCCTTTTTATAGATTTTGGCAGTAGCGGGAAGCCGTAGCGGGCCCTGAGTCTGCTAGGTGGAAGGAGGCAATGGACAGTGAGATGCAATCCATGGCGGATAATCAAGTCTGGGACTTGGTTGATCCGGTACCCGGCCATAAGCCAGTAGGGTGCAAATGGGTCTTCAGGAAAAAGACTAACATGGATGGAAAAGTAGACACCTTCAAAGCCCGACTGGTAGCAAAGGGTTTCACTCAAACTTATGGTGTAGACTATGATGAAACCTTTTCTCCGGTGGCTATCTTGAAGTCTATTAGGATACTAATGGCTATCGCTGGATATTACGATTACGAAATATGGCAGATGGATGTCAAGATTGCCTTCATTAACAGGAAGTTGGTAGAGGAGGTTTACATGGCACAACCTGATGGTTACGTAAACCCCAAATATCCTAATAAAGTCTGCAAGCTTAAGAGGTCCATTTATGGACTTAAGCAAGCATCTCGGAGTTGGAACATTTGCTTTGATGAAAAGGTCAAAGAGTTTGGCTTTTCTAAAAGCAAGGATGAACCTTGTGTATATGTCAGGGCTAGTGGGAGTGCTGTAGTTTTTCTAGTCTTGTATGTAGATGACATACTACTCATAGGAAGTGACGTGACTACCTTCCAGGAAGTGAAAACCTGGCTTGGGAGTTGCTTCTCTATGAAAGACATGGGAGAAGCAGCATATATTTTGGGGATAAAGATCTATAGAGATAGATCTAAGAGACTCATTGGTTTGAGCTAGAGTACGTACATAGATAAAGTCTTGAAGAGGTTCAAGATGCAAGATTCCAAGAAAGGGAATTTGCCTATGTTGCATGGTATGGCGTTGAGCAAGTCTCATTGTCCTAGTTATCAAAAGGAACTAGAGGAAATGAGTCGAGTCCCGTATGCTTCGGCAGTGGGATCGATCATGTATGCTATGCTATGTACTCGGCCTGATGTGTCGTATGCTTTGAGCATGACGAGCCGATATCAGGCTAACCCTGGTCAAAGTCATTGGGTTGCGGTTAAAAACTTCCTTAAATATCTTCGGAGAACTAAGGAAATGTTTTTAGTGTTCGGTGGATCGGAGGAGCTCAGAGTTATTGGATATTCTGATGCTAGCTTCCAAACGGACAAGGATGATTGCCGGTCTCAATCGGGATTTGTATTCTTGTTAAATGGTGGAGCAATAAGTTGGAGAAGTTCCAAGCAAGATATCGTGGCCGATTCAACCACGGAGTCAGAGTATATTGCTGCGAGCGAGGCTGCTAAGGAAGCCGTCTGGATGAAGAAATTCATTCAAGACCTTGGAGTTGTTCCTAGCATCGCTAACCCTATTGAGATCTTCTGTGATAATGAGGGTGTAGTAGCTCTAGCTAAGGAACCAAGAGCGCATCGACGTACGAGACACATTGCTCGGAAATATCATTTTAGTCGTGATATCATCGAGAATGGTGACATTGTGGTTAGTAGAGTACCGGCTGAGGGGAACTTGACAGATCCACTCACCAAACCTTTGTCACAAGTTAAGCATGATTCTCATGCTAAGTCTATTGGTATTAGATTTGCTAGTGACTTGGTTTAATTGTTTTAGTTGTATTTGTTATTGAGAACATTAAAGCAATAATGTATTTCTTATTGTAATGACTATTAAATGGGGATTTAATATACGCATGGTGCGATTACTTTATGAAAGATTATTGTGTTCTATCTTTGCATGTTTAATACTTCCATGAATAAACTTGTTTATTCTAAATACTCTACTATCGACCGTTCTTCATTGGAAGGAAGAAGTGAATTAAGATCGAGGCGAGTGGTTGGTAAAGTTTTCATCTTGGATTGAATACTTGTTTATGCAACACTAGCCTGTACTTAATGGTGATTAAGTAATTGGAGGACCCGTACCTGAGTTTACTTCATGGATATTATCACGAGTAAATCAGAATGATAATATTATTTATCCTTTTACTGGAGATGCACGTGTTGCTTGATTATTAACATGGACTTGTTTATTAACATGGACTTGTTTAGATTGCTTTCTAACGCAGTTCGTAACGGGCTATTATAAGGGAAGTTTTCAGGCAAGAACTTGTTAATATGATAAGGCGGCGTAGTCAAAAGTATTCCTTCCTCTTTTGAGAGATATCCTTGGGCCCCTCGTTGACTAAGCTAATGACAAATCAAAATGCATGGCCGTGCTCAAGTTGAATTGATAGTGGATCAATTGTGCAACTTGTTTTGTTAGTCATAGTTAGTCTATATCGAGAAACATAGTCGTGAATGATTTGGGGTTGATCATGTTCCATGACCTGCATTCACAACGGATATCATTAACGAAGGGGTATATAATCGCTTATCTATAGGACCTTTCCTTTTGGTTAGGTATTTGTTTTGGGAAGACAAACCGTGTGTTGACTTGGGGGCATAGATGCCTTGCTAGAGGCCGCTCTATGTCGGTGACGCCTTTCGTGAGTTTGTCATGTGCAAGTGGGAGTCTGTTGGATTATACCCACTGACATACATGCGAGTTGGTATCATGGCTAATGAAGCAAGGGCCTATTGGGTCACACGCCAAGTATCGATTCCGGCATCACGGATGGTCTAACGAGAAAGAAAACCAGAAACTGGTTCTGGTGGGCCAAGGCACGCCCGTGCCTCTATGAGGCACGACCGTGCCCTATGGGCAGGCACGAGCCCAAGTCGGGCGTAACTTGGGCGTGACTTGGGCGTGGCCTATGGCTAGGTACGCCCGTGCCTCTGGGAGGCATGCCCATGCCTTGTGCCCAATGGATAGGTACGAGCCCAAGTCAGGCGTGACTTGGGCGTGGCCTCTTGGGCTGGTACGCCCGTGCCCTGTGAGGCACGGCCGTGCCCCGTGCAGTAATAGTCTTCTTAAACAGCTTTCAAGGCTGTTTATGAAGGAGATTATGATGTTTTAATTGGTAACTGATGGAATATCAATGCATGCACATTTATTCTCTTTTGTGGAGTTTATATAATGTGGTGCATAATTCCATTGTGAGGTTACTAGTTTTTTGAAAGGCATACAAATACATATTGCACACTACTCTCTCTCAAGCACACAAAAGACATCCAAGGCTTTGGTTCTTTTGTGTTGGTCATCTTGGTGGTGTTTAGATAGGCTTATCTAACACTCTAGCAAATGGGTGGCGATAGTAACTTGGTGTGGACTTCGATAGAGGTGTACACGTTAGTGCACGAGACTTCCAAACTCCAAACCCGCGCGTACAAAGAAGATATCATCAAGGGTATGACTCTATTTCTTTGTATGTTTATTTTGTTTCTTATCCATGTTTAGAGTTTTGGTCCATTTGTGTAACAACCTCAAAATGGGTCTAGTCGTGTTCGAATCTGGTACGTCTAGAATTCCTATTAAATATTGAATAAAAAGGGATTATATATATAATTGATTAATTGGGAAAAATATAAGAAAATAATAAAGAAATCATAATATTAAAATATTATGATAAATAGATAAGAATAATAAATTATTAAATGATTTAGAACGAGGTTTCCAAAAATATCACCGTTGGTTAAAACGGGTACTCGTGCGTTAATTTGTAAGTTGGAAAGGGGAACAAGATACCCACTTATGGATAATAATGATCCACAAGTGAGCATATGGCATCTAACTCACGTGAGCCACCTCCTTTTTTCACAAACACAGACATTCCCAAATTGACTTCTTGTGTGTGTTCTTGTTTGCTCTTGAAGAAGAAGAAACTAATTGAAGATTCAAGAACCAATCTTTCTGCTGGATTCAAGTGCTAAATCATCTTATAATCTGCTGTTGATTATCATCTTCACCATCTCCTTGTTCAAGTAAGCTCCATGTCCATGTTCTTGAGTTTTTGACCATTTAGGTCAAATGGGTCAAATTTGCAATTGACCTCTATAATTTGTTTTAGTGATTCCAATATGTTCCTATATCATTTCTAAGTTATAATCAATCAAATTCTTGAATTAAAACAGAGTTTTGATTGTGTTCTTGAATTAAAGTGTAAATGGGTCAAAATGGAGATTTTGATCCCAATCTTTGAATTTGGTGTTAAAGTATGAATTGATACTTGTTTCTAACTTAGTTTAAGTGCCAAAGTTGTTTGTGATCACTGGAAATTGGATTGGAATCGATTGGTAATGTTTTGGGGTTGAAATGGCCAAAAGCAGGGGGCTGGAAATCGCACTGTCTGTGCAGACATGCTTGCGGGCGCAAGGATCACCCTTGCGGCCGTAAGGGCACGGCTTACGGGCGCAAGGGATTGCCTTGCGCCCGCAAGGACCTTCTTGCGGGCGCAAGAAATTCCAAGCCCTTGTGGGCGCAAGCAGACATGCTTGTGGACATAAAGGACCCTGTTCCAGCATACAATTTGCTGTTTCGGGTTGTACTGATATACGGGATGTTTGTTTAGGTACTTCAGTTGATCCAGGAGCTTTTGTAAAGAAGTGTTTAGTATTCTAACTCGACAGGTGAGTGCCTGATAACATAACGATTAATATATCTATAACATATATTAACAATGATTACGGAATTGTAAACCATGAATTGTACACGCACTTGTTTAGATGTAGGATTGCATGATGATGCTAGAATATACCATGTTGACACAGTGTAGTATGCACTTGATTAGGTGTATGCTATGATGAGTATTGAATATATATGCGCGCATTGATTGATGATTCGATTGAATCAAATTGTTTGTTTGTGATTGATCCGGATCTTATGGACAAAGCTGTCCTACAAGAACAAAGCTGTTCTACTTAAGGACAAAGTTGTCCTCTTCCGGTATAGTTGCGGCTGTACAACAGAGGAATCGGTTGATTACAAAACGCAACGGTGGACGCTTAACAGCTCCCCCACCGGAGCGGTTGATGTGTCTGGTACCCCAGTTTGGTGCATTGAGCCGGGTTAGCTCCCCTGCAAGATATGTTACCTCCTGACTACGCCAGCTCATCGCGAGATGCTAGGATAGAACTATCTGAGCATGATTGATGATATGTGATGTATTTATGTTGATCGCATGCTATTTGAGTACTCACTAGCTATTATAGCTAACAGATGCTACGCCCTACATGTGCAGGTGATCCTCAGTGAGCTTGGGACCCTGCAGGTAGTTTGATTTTATAGGAGGAACACTGTGTTTGTAATAACTCTGATATAATGTTGTCTGTATTTGATAATGGTCGACCGGATAAGTAACAGTAACACCGAACTTGTATGTGGCATCTTTTGTTTGTAATATATTTGCCACGTGTTTTCTATTTCCGCTGCAAGGTTTTAATTGAAAAACATAAACAAATGTTTTAAAAAGAAAAATCTGGTTCTCAAAACGGCGGTGTTACAATTTGGTGGGCGTATTCGTGGTCAACTTTTGAAACTTTTTGTCTACTCGTTTTGCTTCCGTTACGATTTTAGACCACGAAAACCCAACATATATATGTATAAAAAGCTTTCAAAGTAGATATAATATGATGGTTGCTTGGTAAAAGAAAATTCCAAACTGCCCTTGAAAAGTAATATGCAATGGTGATCTGAGTATATAGTTTCTTATACTATATAAATTAGTTATTTTCTATTTGACCCATTTAACAAGTCGAATGCATTGAATATGTAGTTGATAATGATGATGTTGATAATGAGGTCCAACCACATGGAAGTATAGCAGATCGTGAGTACATGGTTCATTTGCGAGATCAAATTGCGGAACAATTGATGCAAATGTAGAATTTAGTGACTTTGTTCCGTTAATTAAGCAAATTGCATAACAATTTTATTTATTTATTTTGAATTTTGGATATTGGATATTAATGTTTTAGATATTAGATATTAATGTTTTGAACTTAGATATGTGATAATTTTACTCAAATTGTTAAATTTAGCTTAAAATTGCAAAGTTATAGTAAATAAGACATTTCTTAAAAATCAAAAAAACAAACAATATTTTCTTCGCAGACCTTCCAAGACATAAGACCTTTTAAACCTTAGCTTATTCAATAAGACCTTCGCATATAGGAAATAAGACTTTAACAACTTATGTCTTCAAAAACAAACAACACCTAAGACATGTAAGCCTAAACTAGAATTCTAGAAGATACATGAGGACTTATATATATAACCATCAAAGTGTTCATCTATATTTGTATACTAATACTACAAGCAGTAATATACCACTCCCTTTATAGACTTGGATTACATTTTCTTGGAAAGTTAATACTCATGACACTCCCTCAAAGAGGACTCATATCATCACTTTGAAAGTTAATAGCCTAATACCCATTTAACCTTTAGAATCAGAAGTTCAAAACACTAATGCATGACTAAATCTAAGCACAAAATGAAGGACTTTTAGTGGTAAAAAAAAGATGATTTTGACCACTCTTGCTTTAAGTGAAACTTAAGCCACCAAGAAGGCATGAACAACATATGAAGAATAACAAATGGAATACTCACATTCAGAAAAAAAGAACTTGCAAATCTTCATAGCACTAAAAAATTTCACGTTCATTTTTGAAACAAACTATTCATTCTATTTAACAATCGAACAATCAAGCAAACTTACACTCAGAAATCATAAATTACAAGCTACGAACTTGAAAAGGATTAAGAGATTACTAATACACTCTAACAAATTATAGAATACTATTAAATTCACAACTAGTACACAAATCACAAGTCTATTAGGTAGAGAGTGTAAAGCTAAGAAAGAACAAGATATGTCATATGTGAAGCCAAAAACCCTAAAACAATTAACAATATCTAAACAAGATTGATTCTGGTATCAATTAGTGCATAAAGAATAAGTTTTATTCTGATTCAAAGATATTAGTATAGAACAAAACTTACAGGGCTTAAACATCGATTTGAAATTGAATCAATGAGAGGAGATGAAAACCGAATTTGAAATTGAATCGATGAACAGGGCTTAAATAGGGCTTTAACTGATCGACGAAGGACGAACGCTCAGGGCTTAAGCATCGATTGTAAGTCGACCGACGACGATGAACTCGTCTATATAAGCATCGATTGTAAATTTGTAATTTGATGATGAACTCATCTGTAATTTGTTGATTATAATTAGAGGATTCGATTGAGATATTGACCATCGGTGTTCGTTTCCCCCAATTCGTGCTGTCGTTTCAATGTCATAGGCCTTCCCAATGCCTCCCGAATTCACGAAAAAAATGAAGAGGCGGAAGAGGTAAAAGAGCGCATCGGTTGTTGCAAAGTTTTGGGCCTCTCAAATTCTTAATTGGGCTGCCTCCTTTATTTTTATTGGGCTTATCATATATATATATATATATATATATATATATATATATATATATAGTGAAAAGTTCATTCGAGAACCGTTTTTATTACAAGGACCGCGAGAACCAATCGTTACAACCTTGAAATTACTTCACTCCATCTTTAAAGTTTTGCTTTCTATTTGAGCTTTAATCCATGTTTTGTCCATTATTTCTACCTACCTACACAAATCGTTACATATTACAACATATAGACTAATAAATGAAAATACAAGCAGAACTAATGATCTTCGGTTTGGTTTTTTAATATTTTAGCCTATACTGACTTTTGGCACACCTTTCCAGTTTATAGGTTACAGATATATTATGAGCAGAATCATAGTTTTAAATAACGTAAGGCGTAGCGTGGCGGAAAGGTAAAGCCTCAAGCTTTAGAAGCCATGACGTTTTTTAAGGCGGTAATTTGTATATATTTTATAAATATTTATATCCAATTTATCATTATTAATATACAAATTACACAAAGTTGCACAAATTAAGAGCAAAGTAACACAGACAAATTACAAAATACGAATTTATAGAAGTTCAATATACGCGATTGCAAAATGTATATAAAACAAGTCAAATTTAAAATAAAATATTTTCTACACGCCACGCCTTAAAAAACTCGCCATTTGACGTGTAAAGGCGCCTTATGCCGCCTTGTCTTATGCCACACCTAACCCTACCGCCAAGAGCTATTTCTTAACGGCGGAGTCGCGCCTCGCGCTTTGGCGCCGTCATGGCGTGCTTTTTAGAACCCTGGGCAGAATATATACTTAAGGAGACAACGCTTTGATTAGATAATGTTGTAAGAAAACATAATATACTACTAAGTACTAATATAATTGTTTGGGAGCTGATTCGTACACAACAGTTTTTGACCATACACAACAAGGTACAAACAGTTAGGCATACGGTACAATTTAATGACGTATAAAGTTGTTGTGTATGGTAACTTTTGTTATGTAAGGACCACATCCCTAATTGTTTGCTTATTTAATGAGTTTACAAGTAAATGATCATAAAATCACTTTGACTAAACCAATCACAGGAAGAACAGAGACTCTGCTAATACTAGCAACATGGAAGAACAGTGAAATAAGCCATTGAACTATAAAAGCGACAATATCAAACTTTGAAAGATGATGATAGCCACATGATTGAAGTTCATCTAATGAAGATTAGTATCTAGCTATAAACCTAAACATCAATTCGTAGGAAAATTTGGGAGAAATTAAGCAAAAACGGAGTCCCAAACTACAAAACATTGATTAATTAACAAGAGGAATTAGCAGGAGAAGCACATGATTAGGATTAGGTCTCGAGTGGAACAAACACGATCTAAACAAATTGGAGCTGAATGTACCTCAATTAGGAAAAATCACGGTGATCACCGTAACAAATTGAAGAATTCTCGTCAATGTCAAACAATTAAACCCTAGTTAGAGAAGTCGATGGTGTTGGGGAGCCTTTGATCGTCGGAATCGGGAAAAATCATATGTGTCTTATGCACCCACAAAATTATACACCCACAAAACCATTCTTAACCAATGATCAGGAAGTAACAACACTGCGGAGTCTCCCTTTCCTTCGTAAAAAAACAAGAACCTTTACACTTTTCCTAAATAGTCTCCCGCGTTTTCTTGCTACTTATCATTCTACTTACAACATTAACACAAATGTCAAAATTAATGATGGAAGTGGAGAAAAAAATTTGTGGATTACACATATCATCTTATGATAAGTAAGAAAATGAAATACGAAGAAATAGTACTTAGAACGATATATCATTTTTCTATTTTAAGATATCAAAATTCAAAACACAGGAAAACCACCATGCAAATTTAGTTATGCATCAAGATTTGTATACTCGAATTTTCTACTAACCTATTTGATTCATAATATTTTCCAAGGAAAAAAGCAAGTTTTATACTTTAAAAATGCAATTAGCAAAAACACCTTACACTTGCAAACCATCACCTTGATACTTCCTTCGATAGTCCACTTGCTTCCTATACGGAAGGTCAATGGATCAAATCCTGGGAACTTTAATCAAGGTTTGGCTAGATGGTTGTTTCTGAAAACGACCACAGAAAACATCGGTCAGCCCGCGTACATCAGAGCTAAAGGCTCGCAACCCCAAAAAACCCTAACAGGGAAAATCCCTTAAAAGAAACTTTATCACTTGCAAGAGATACACTCTTAGGACCCGTTTGTTACACGGAATTTGAAGAAATGAAATGGAATTCAAATCAAATTCCGTTACATAATGCGTTTCGTAAAATTATTTTGAATGAAATCAAATTGTTTGGAATTTAAATATTCTTTTAGGTAATGGAAATCCATTCCTTTAGTAGGTTTGATAGAATTTAATTCATTTTCCTAAAGAATATTGGCAAAAGACAAGATTACCCTTGATTTAACCCTAATTGGCTAATCCTTCCCACAATAGATCACTAGCCGTTCTCGATCACAAGCCGTTCTCAATCTCAAATACAGTTCTCAATCGCCGCTTTTGAAATCACCGCCGGTGCTCGGTTTTTTCGCCATGGGGACTCAGTTTTTTCGCCATCGAAGCTCCTATCCTTGACCTTCACCATTTCATAGTTCGTTAGAGTTCCACGGAACAAAATTTGAGATTGTCACACTTCATATTTCACAGTCCCTACCCTAACAATTGTCACAGTTCGTATTTCATAGTTTCTTCACTATTTTACAAATGAAATGGGTGAAATCTCATGATTCAATGCACAAAGAGTCGTAACAAGTTTTTGCCCCTAGCTATATGTGGATGATTGTGGTTTATGTTAGATTTGTATGCACTGTCAGCGAACCATGATGCTACGTCCAACATTATAGGACACTTAAAGGTCACACTTGTAAGGATCTGTAATCCGAGAAGTTTCGCAACCATATTCGGAGAAAGGATTTATAATTAGTTAATTATAAATCAGTTATCGTAAGTTACGGTTTTAACCTACGTAGGAGAGATTAAACCAAATTAATTAATTGACAAGTAAATATATATTTATTAGTTAATACATATATATTGTTAATTAATTATATTTAAAATTAATAATTTAAGTTTAAGTTATTTATTTTGGATAATGTTTATTAAAAATTAAAGAAAATTGAAAAAGGTGTATATATATATTCTAATTATTAATATTAATAAATAAGTTACTTGGTGATTAAGTTTAATCCAAGGTTAGGAAATGTTATATATTTCCTAATATCTATCAAGGATCCAATTTAGTATAAATAGAGGATTAGTTCTTGAATTAAACTTGGCATTATTCTAAAGTTTTAGAAAAAACTCTCCTCCTCTCCCACTCTTGTGTTCGGCCGAGAACCACCAAACCAAAACCGAGGGTCGGTTTTGGTCGATCTCGAGTACACGGTGCGTGGTGTGGTATGCAATCCCTCCTAGCGGGTCTCGTTTGGTTTTATCACTCGTGGACTATAACTTAAGCATCCGAGGTATAAAGATTCAAACTTTATTTTATATCTTTTGTTCTTGTTTATTAATCATATGCTTACATGCTTGTATTATATTATATATTGAGATGAGATGAGATGAGATGAGATGAGATGAGATGAGATTGAGATGAGATGAGATTAAAAGGATCCTAACCCTTTCGGGTTTTGGGGGTTTGTGTTATTATTCAAGTTCCGCCTTTGTGAATGATAACCAGTTTGTTCTTCGTGTCCCATTCGAACCAGTTGTGTTTGATTCAGGATCACGAGGAGGTTTAAAACCCAACAGTTTATACACTCTATAAGGTTCGGTGCACAATGAGTCAAGTAACTGAATTTATACACTCTAGGTTTTATTGTGACAATTGTTAGGATTTACTTGTTGATTTGTTGCTTGTTAAGATACATGAGATTAAGGGATTGTGGTTCTGAATTGATTTAGTTTTAAAATTTGGGGTAAATGATACATGAGATTAATGGAAAATGAACTTGATTTACTTTTGAAGACTGAACTTGATTTAGTTTTGATTAAGGGATTATGGTTCTTACTTGATCTAGTTTTAATTGTGGTTTGTAACTCTCAGATAAGCGGGTGGACCTATGGCTATCCTAGTGGTGGCACATGACACAAGCTAATTTTGTCCGGGTAGTGTAAATTTTGATTTTTCGTAGTGTAAATTCCGAATTTTTTGAGGCGGTGCTACCACCCATTTAAATGATGCAACCACTCATTTCAAATCCTGAATCCGTCACTGCAGATAAGAGAGGAGTGGGCTTGAGAAGGTGCCAAATTCTCAAAGACAAGTTTGTGGGTTCCAAGTGAAGAACAAGTAAGTTTTTTAATGACTGAACTTGATTTATTTTTGAGTAGTAGTGAAGAGAAATTCCTGTTTAAAGATACTGATTTGAAAGAATAAAAACAAGAAATGGATGTTTATAATACACATGATTAGAGCTAAGATTAATGGGTTAATATATTAGTTTAGTGGTATTTATATTTAAGGGAGAATTTATTTTATATCTTTACAAAACTTATAAATTACTTCTATATTATTTCAAACTTTTAAATTACTTATATATTATTCCAAACTTTTATAAATTACTTCTATATCCTTTCAAACTTCTAAATTACTTATATATCCTTCCAAACTTTTATAAATTACTTCTATATCCTTTCAAACTTTTATAAATTACTTATATATCCTTCCAAACTTTTAAATTACTTATTTATCCTTCCAAACTTTTATAAATTACTTCTATATCCTTTCAAACTTTTAAATTACTTATATATCCTTCCAAACTTTTAAAACTCTCTATGTCCAAATACCTATTTAATATTTATTAAATCATTTAAATATCAAGGGAGAATTTCTCCTATGTTCTTCTAAAACTTATAAATTACTTTTATGTCCTTATAAACTTTGAAATTACATATATATCCTTCCAAACTTATAAAACTCCCATCTACAATCTATTGATCAAGTATTCAAAATCATCTTTATATTTTGTTGTTTGGATTCTATGTATTGGCATATTGCGGATGAAAGCTTTCAGCCGTGGACCGTATGTTCTTTTTTTTAAAGTCGATCAGGGTGAGTGCGATCTATTATTGTTTGCAATATATTATGGTGCTTGTGATTTTAAGTTTCATATATGGTGTTTGTGATTTCGATTTATTTGTATCCATTTGGTTTATGAGGACTTCGATTTTTGTGTTTATGTGTTCCAAACTTTCAAGTTATTTCAATTGCTAATCTGCATCAAAGTGAGTGCTTAATTTTGGGTACTCAACCCAAGTTCCACGTGGCCCTAGAAAGTTCAAGGTGGCGATGTTTAATTTTGGCTTTCACTCTTTTCAAGTGCTAACCTGCTTCATGTAATTTTCAAATTTTTGTATCATATATGTATCATACCGGGTCACTTGACTGAAGCTTGATTCGAAGATGGAAAGAGAGGCAGGGAGAAAAGAGCCAGTCTATAAGAGGATTGAAGATAAGGTTATTTTGAATTTAGATTTAGATAATATAATGATAATATAGTAATTTTATAAATAATAGAATTTGATGATGATGATTATTGATATTTAAATTTAAATGATTTAATAAAAGTAATTTGAAAGAATATAGAAGTAATTTATAAAAGTTTGAAAGAATATATAAGTAATTTAAAAGTGTGAAAGGATATAAAAGTAATTTATAAAAGTTTGAAATGATATATAAATAATTTAAAAGTTTGAAAGGATATAGAAGTAATTTATAAGTTTTGTAAGAATATAAAAGAAATTCTCTGTATTTTTAATGTTCATATTCATCTTAAAATTTATTTTAACAGAGGAAAGAAACAACAATAACATGTTGATCCTAATTAATTAGACTGATTTGTAGCTGTGTAAGATTTGTGGGTTACTGATTCGAGGCTAATCGAAGCTCCTATCCTTCATCTTCACCATTTCACAGATCGCTGCCTTGAGGTTCGTATTCATCTTCAAATTTGATGTTTGACTGTTTTGGTTAATATATATTGGTTTAGTGGTATTTATTTTTAATGTTTGTAATCATCTTCACGATCGGTGCTTTGTTCAATTTTGAAGCTCCTAAAACTGCAATTGATGTGTTGGTTTAGTAGTATTTATTTTTAATTTCCTAGAGCTAAATTCAAGAAAAGGTCACTTTAGTAAGTAACCCAAAAGGTCACTACAATGATCGGTGCTTTGTTCAATTAAGTAATGCTTTGTGATGTGAATATATGTATGTTTCATTTTGATTTGTATATATTATGACATGTGATGTGAATATTTATTTGATTAGTGTTTTTTTGTATGGATTATTGTTCTTATAAGTCATAACATGAAATTTGTTTGAAATTCTGTATATGAACTATTTGTCTCTCTAATTATTCTTGGTATTTACAAACAGTGGTAAAGTCTATTACTCTTTGTCTCTCTAACTTTCTCTTGTATTTGTTTAAATATGTAAGTGTTGTTTGACTTCATGCTATTATCTCTACTTTTTTTAATATAAATAGGGCATGGCTCCAATTAGTTTAACATATTTGGAACCAAGTTATGGCAATAGTTGCATGGCTTTTTTATTACACTTTGCATGTTGGTAGTCAAATACATAAGTTACACACCGCATATTCGAAGCATCTTATCAAATTTGGATAGACGTTTTCATATTGCGTAGACTTGCTTATATTAGTGACACTATGTGCTTATCACAACTTAGGATGAATAGGAGGTGTTTTAGAAATTTGCTTGACATGCTTGAAAGGTTAGGTGGATTAAAAGGAAATAGAAATATGAATGTTGATGAACAAGTTACCATGTTCCTTCATATTATTGCACATAATGTCAAGAATTGAGTCATAATTTGTCGTTTTCATCGTTCGGGAAACACAATTAGTAGAGTTTTTAGTTGAGTTTGCAATACGGTGATAAGATTGCATCCCTATTTACTTAAGAAATTCGAGCCTGTTCCTCATAACTCCACGGATCAAAGATGGAAGTGGTTCAAGGTATATATTTATTATTTAAATTTCATTTTTATACATAAGTAAATTGATATAGTACGATGACCGTTTATTCTTTTCAATGTGCGTAAAATTGCCTAGGATTAGGATAGTAGAGTGCTTAGAGATGTCCTTCCTAGGCCACATGGTTTGAAGGTTCCAGGACTAGGTATGTATTAATAAAAGTTAAAATAGGGTTTAGTTCATCAAAATGTATCTAACTTGTCATGATTTGCTATTGTGTGTATCGACCATTAAAAGTTTCTATTGTGTGTATCAAACTTTTAATTTGTTGCTATTGTATATATTTTGGATATGTAAAAAAGGAAAAAATGTATAAGTTTAGTACATATAATAGAAAGTTTAATACCCACAATAACGACAAATTAAATGTTCGATACATACAATAGAAAATTTTAAAGTCCGACACACACAATAACAAAACCTGATAAGTTAGGTGTATTTTGGTGAACTAAACCCGTTAAAACATTATGCTTATTGATTTGTATTAACTGTAATATATATTTTAGGTTATGACTTGGTAGATGCCGGATACACAAATTGAGAAGGTTTCCTAGCCCCTTTTAGAGCTCAAAGATATCACTCAAATGATTGGCATCATGGATACCAACCGACTACCCCAAAAGAATTATTCAATATGAGACATTCTTCTGCGAGAAATGTTATAGAAAGATGCTTTGGTATATTAAAGGCAAGATGGAAGGTTTTAAAGGATAACTCGTATTATCCTATTGATCTAAAAAATAGGATTATAATGACATATTGTCTTCTCCATAATTATACAAGGCAAGAAATGGAAATTGATCCTTTTGAAGAAAACTTTTAGCCAGACGAGGGGACCGGAGACGAGGGGACTGGAGACTACGGGAATGGAGATGGTACTGTCACTTCTAATGAGACGTCAACCGGGTGGACTACATTTAGAAATATCTTAACACAAACCATGTTTGAGTTTTGGAGTGCAACAAACTAATGATTTTTATTAGGCGGTTCATATGACTTTTATGTATAACTTGTGTTTATCTTATTTGAATTTTATTATAACTTTTTGTTTATCTTATTTATGTTTCATGTATGACTTTATATTTATCTTATTTATTTATATAATGTTAGGTATGACGGATAAAGGTCGAAATTATAGGCCTGGGACATCTTTTGAAGATGCCAAACTTGTGGAAGCATTGGTACATATTGTTTATGATGGCGCTTTTAGGGAAGATAATGGTGTTAAACCAGGTTAATTACATCATTTGAGAGGGTTTTTAAAAGTATCACTCCCTGTGCGGGTTTTATCGCTAAACCCCATATCGAGTCATGTATCAAAACTCTAAAAAACGACCGGAATATGACATGGTGAATGGAAGTAACACAAGTGGCTTTGGTTACGATAGTGTCAATCAATGTGGGACGGTGGAATCACCGGACATAGCTGTAACACCCAGAATTTTATTATTAAGTTAACGCGAGAAATGTACAAAGTGGTAAATGAGTTACAAATGGATATATGTGATAGTATGTGGTTATAAACTAGAGGGGCTAAAACTGTCAAAACGGAACTTGGAAAGGTTGAGGGACTAATTGTATAATTAGTCCATAGTTATATATATAGCCATCTTTGACTTTGAGATAGTCAAAGTCTTCACTTCTTCAAGAAACCAACTCACGTATTCTATGAAACACCAATTTTCTCTAAAGATTCTGATCAAGATCAGTGGAAGCCAAGTGAAATAACTGGAGCTAGTGATCATACAAGTTGGAGGTAAGGATCTTGAACTATGTTCTTGAAGTTAAATGGGTTTTTAGTTGATTCTATGGTGAATCACAGATTGCAGCATGTTATTGTTGTTGTTTTTGGATTTGAAGTTGTTTGGGATGTAGGAAAACATCCCAGTAGCGTTTTTATGAATTAAAGTTGGGTTTTTGGGGTGTTTTGGCCGGAGACATCAAGTAAGTCGGCTAAACTGCTGCTACCAGCTGAAGGGCAGGGGCGTGACCTTCAAGATCCAACCGTGCCCTTGCCCGTACCTAAGGAGGCACGGGCGTGACCCTTAGGGTACGGGGCGTGCCCTGTTCTAGAAAGGCCCAGAGGGTGCCTAGAGACCACGGGGTTATTTGGGTGTAAGGCACGGGAGTACCTTGTGAAAGGCACGGGCGTGCATGGTATGTTGTTCAGTTGTTCAGTTCAGCAGATGCATGTGTTGATGTATATTCGGTATTATTTCATGTAGAGACTTATCAGTGGCACGTTCGCTAGATTACTATCGATTGTGGACTGTTATATAACATTACAGACTATAAGGTGAGTCTTCTAGACTACTATTCATATTTACAGCATGTATGTTATTATATCAGGTTGTTGATATGTTAGGTCACTCATATGTGGGTGCTATGCTCATTAAGGTTCAGTAGTGCTACAATAATGTTACAGTATATATTTATGTGCGTTAAGCTTACTGCTATGTACAGTAAGTCTCAGTATTATTAAGCATGCTGCTTTGTGCAGTAATGGCTCAGAAATAACACAATACTGTGGCTCAGTTAATTAATCATATGTATGAGAAAGCATACTGCCTTGTGCAGTAGTGGCTCAGTTAGTTACTCAGAGTTTATTATCAGTTGTTGACAGTGTTCATAGTGTGATTATATTCATGTGTTTATATGATTGGTAGTCTAGTTTACTTACTAAGCTCTCGCAGCTTATCAGATATTATTTCTAAAATGTTTTGCAGGTTTTATCAAAGGCAAGGGCAAAGCTTCAGTTTGATGGTTTTCATGTATTTAAGGAAAACAATGTCTTGAAACTTAATGCCCGGTTGTATAGTGAGAAAATGTCTTTTGATGTAATTATGTGACTATCATGCTTTTGTATGAACCTGAGGGTTTAAAATTGTTTTTATTGCTTCCGCTCGTTTGTAAGATAACTCTTTTATTTATAAAAGACCTTGAAACATGATTTTATATAGATTTTGAAAATTGGAGCGTTACAACTTGGTATCAGAGCCAAGGTTTGAGGGATTTGGAGGTGTGTTATGCATCGTCTTGACTTAAACCATGGTTCTGCGGATTTGGTCAAACTGGAGGCTTGCAGCTTGGTAAGTATACTAGTAATTATATTGATATATGTGTTATGTGAGCATTATGTGTCAGTACATGATGTGTTCAGGACAAATATGATATGTGTGCATATAACTGTTAAGAGTTGGTTTTACATGTGTAGTCAGTATGAAATAAATTGTGACATGAATATGTGATATATTTTATTGGTGATACATGGCCTAAGCCTATGAATCGGGACTTTTTGTGGTAAAGTTAAGATCGAACGTGTGTAATGTGTTTATAATAATATAAGAGCTCATATTATTACAGACATATGATACGTGTTGGAACTTAATGTAATCATGAGGAATCTTGTGAATCGGGTGAGGGGTACTTGTAGAAGTAGTACACCTGGAATTATAGATGTATAGAATACCTTAGTATATACAGAAATACTTTGGATCATATGATAGGTGTACTAATATGTTGGATGTACTAGTAACTATTTATTATAGAGGATGGTGTGATAGAGCTACCTTTTGCCTTAATGCTTTATCTATACTACCAGGATGGTTAATACAAGAGGTTCAAGAGCAGTTAATAATGTTAAGGGTAGTCCCTGTCATAGACCTGAAGGGGTAGAGACCAGTGTAACAGATGAGCATGTTCTTTTAGGAACACAACATGATGGGGAGGGAGGAGCCCTAGAGATAAATCAGGAAATACTAGAAACTGCAATTGGAGAAATTGTAGCGAGGGAAATTAGTAAAGCGTTGGAACGAAGTATTCCTTATATCATAAAACAAGTTTTAAATCAGGTAAATGATCAGAATAAGGAAGTGATTGGGCAGGAAATCGCAACTAGGTTAACTGCTGTGGGTGTTGGGGTTAATCCTCAACCTCAAGTTATTATACGTGAAGCACCGAAAAGTTGTACGTTCAGAGACTTTGCAGCTTGTCAGCCACCACTGTTTCATGGGGCAACTGATCCAGTCGTCTGTCACAGATGGATCTCCGAAATTGAAGGTGCGTTTCACACATGTTCGTTTGCACCTGAGAATAAGGTAAGATATGCAACCAATCAACTGAGAAGTGCAGCTAAGGATTGGTAGGATATGGAGGTAAAACAAAGAGGTTATGTTCAGATAGAAGTTATGTCATGGGAAGAGTTCAAAGAAATTGTTTTCGAACAATTTGTACCACAGGCAGAAATTGATAAGATTGTGGATGAATTCCACAAATTGAAACAGACAAGGGAGACTGTACTAGAGATTAATGCGAAGTTTATGGAGAAAGCTCGTTTTTGCCCAGACTATGTGGCAAATGAAAAGATGAAGATGTATAGGTACATGATGGTGCTCAAGCCTAGCATTCGAGAATTTATTGATGCTAGTAAGCATCAAAAAATGAAATCCATGATGGATGCTGCAAGGGATAGAGAGTTAGAGTTGGTAAGACAGGAAACTGAAAGAAAGTCAGTGGAGAAGGCGACGCCAGTATATAAGAAACCGAGAGTTGAAACTCCAGAAAAGACAGTGATTTAAAAGACATATCCAGTTTGTTTGTCATGCAAGAAGCGTCATTTGGGAGAATGCAGGATTGGTTCTCTAGCATGTTATAAATGTGGGAAACCTGATCACTGGAGCAGAGATTGCAAGAATCCGATCAAGGTATGTTATAATTTTTATCAGCCAGGTCATCAGTGGTCTGAATGTCCCAATCCAACCGCAATAACAGCACTTACCGATTTCAAGTCTACTTCAACTTTACCGTCCATGCGTATTCCGAGATGAAGAGGGAGAATGAGTATAAAACAAAGCCAGGTGTAGTTCCAGGTATATATCTTGTCAACAGCTTGTCTGCTCGTATGCTATTTGATTCTGCTACAAGTAAATTATTAGTATTTATCCATTCTGCAAAGATTTCAATCAAATGTGTTAGAACTAGATATAGTTAGATTCTCTATTGAAACTATAGCTATGACTATGAGAGAATTCCAAACAGTAATTGGAATAGACTAGTTTGATAGTAACCAGGTTACAGTATTATGTGAATAGAAAGTGATATGAGTTCATATCCCAAGTGGGGAAGAACTAAATATATGTGTTGGTACCAAAAACCAAAAAGTTATATGTGTGGTTACGAGTATTAGTTAGAAAAGAAACAAATGAGTTTAAAGCTGCTAAAGTAGTATATGCTATAGAAATAGGAAGTATCCTCAGTGTGGATATGCTATTTCTTTAATTTGTGTTACGAGTATTAGTTAGAAAAGAAACAAATGAGTTTAAAGCTGCTAAAGTAGTATACGAATATTTGATGTGTAAACGGAGGAAATACCAAGGTTACCACGAGACAGACAGATTGTGGTCAGTATCCTTATGGGATTGTTAATAGAAATTTTGTGAAACGACAGTATTTGCGCTACATGAAATGACTGAAGAAATGATAGTAGTTTGAGATTGCTTTGTACAGTGGCATGGATTGTGTTTTAAATGCAGGGGCAGAATTATTGCTTACACTTTTAGACAGTTAAAATAGTATGAAAATGAATACACAGACTTGCATCCATGTGGATGTAAGACTATTGTTGGTGCGCCGCAATAGCATTCATAGGTGATGTAAGACTATCGTCAGTGCGCTACGATAGCATTTAGATGAGGAGATGTAAGACTACCGCTAGTACGCTACAGTAGCATTCAGTATGATATGATGAGATTATGTGTTTATATGTGAAGTTTTGTTGTAACACCCGCAACCCTGGGCTAGGAGATTAGCGGGTTAGTGGTATGTGATTGGTTTGCTTTAATTAATCATGTGTTTAGTTAAACTTTATTAATTAAATCTATATATATATATGTGTGTGTGTGTGTGTGTGTATGTGTTACTGGTGGATTCTTTAAAAAAGAAAGTGCAAGTATGTTAATATGTATGTATGCATGGTAATTAAATAGTCAAAGCTTGCCACCTCCTGCTTTATACAAATATATGTGTATGTGTATAGCTAATTATCAGCTCATATTTGCTAAGTGTAAAAGGTGTTTGTGTGCGTAAGCAAAACCAAGAGTGAAGAAAGCTTCAAAAGTTCTAAACTTGAAATTCCAAAGTCAAGATCTTGTGATCTTTAATTCAAAAAGAAGGTAAGCATATGTTTGTAACATGTTAGTGTTGGTTCTATGTGCACAAGATACAAATTAATACGATATTACTGATAATAAATAAACCCATAGGGTCACACATTTACAATCAATGGACATCAATTACATATTTGAATATGATTTAAATATGTTTCCAACTCATTATATATATATAAGTATATATATGCATTGTTGCATATTATTATTTATGTGAAATAATAATATCACTCTTATATATTGATATAAGGTAATGCATACCAAATACATAAATATAAACATATGATTTTATATATATGTATGAATATATATATATATATGTATAAATATATATTTGTTACAAGTAAATTGTTACTAGTAACAAATTATATAAATGTATGTATATCCTTGTTACAAGTAAAGAGTTACTAGTAACAATCAAGTATGTATATAAAATATATGTAGATGTATTTTATACTATGTATGGTAGATCTAATATACTCTTTTATGTATTTAAAAGAATAACTAGAAATCCACACATAAATCATAAAGGGGGCCATGTTGACTTTCTTGCATGTATCTTAACCAAGCATGGAGCTAAGATATCTTCAAGCAAAACAAGCAAGAGGGGACCCTCCTCCCCCTCCCAATTTACGGCCAACAATAGGCCAAAGGAGGGGCCTCCCTCTTGTTGTGTTTTTCTTGGTTTTATATACATGCATGGTCCTTTTTATAAAGAAAACATGCTAATACCTTTGCTATTCTTCAAGAAAAGTTCTAAGTGTTCTAAGATACTTAAAAACATCCTTACTTTATAGTATTGGTGTTCTTCAAGTGAGCAAAGTGTGATACAAGAATACATACTCATATACATACATAGTAAGTTCAAGAACAAGAACAAGAGGTTGTTGCTTGCTTGCTTGAATTTCAAGGGTTGGAGAGACTAGCATCTTGGAGGTGTTGGACTCATTGAATTGTGGATATCTTGGAGGAAGTCTCTACTTGGCTTCTCATTGATCAACCACTTCACCAACGGTTTTATTACGCTACAAAGGTTGTAGTTCTAAACACCCTATGGTTGTTTTGTTTTTAAGGCTTGCATATGGATCATTGGTGGGGAGTTTTAAAAAGTTTAAAATTCTTGTTCATGCTTCCGTTGCTAAAATATATTTTGAAAAACCGAACAAACCCCAACAGTGGTATGAGAGCCACCTATGTATAGTTTTAAAAAACTTTATTTTGAGTATATATTGTTTAAGAAAATGGACAATTTTTCTTTTGTTAGAAAAGTTGTGGATTTTCTTGTTGGCAACTTGTATATGTTTATATATTTATTTTGGGAAACAACCAAACCACATGCATGTTTGGTTGTAAAAGTTGCCTAAATATCAAGTGTTGATATATATGTTTGTTTGAGTGTATGTTGTGCATAACAAGCCATAGACCTTTTGTGATGTGTTAGAAATTCGATTTGGTTGTAAAATTATTCTTTCATTTGGTATGTAATAATAATTTTAGTTTTGTTTCATCTTGTTGTATTTTGTAAGTAGTAGAATAGTTTAGACTAGTTTACTTTTATAAAAATGTAACAAGATGAAGAAATTACCAAGTTGGAGTTTTCAAGTGTGGTGGAGTCAACCATGAAGGCTTGGAATCATTTTCCCTACAAGGAGTTGTTTTGGCAAGTGGGAGCTTCAAATTCATTACAAGATGAATATTTGGTCCTTAGTTATGACTTGATATTTTTGTATGGCTCACAAAATACCACTTATGATAAATGGCTTGGTTATGCACTTATACATGTTATTTGTGTGTGTTTATGTTTATATTATTATGCATGGTTGAAAATAGGATTTTTGCATGCTAGATAATATTTTTGACATAATATAAATCACACAATGGGAGTTTGGTATTTTAAGTTGACATAACATAAGATGTAAAATGAATTTTATATAAAAAAAGTTTTGTAAAGATTAAAATTCATTATGTCAATATATATATATATATATGAGTTTTATAAAATAGAGATTTTAAAACTCAACCAAACTCCATTCAAGCTTAATAATAAAATGGTTTTATTATAAGCTAAAATTGGTCGTATTCGCGCGCTCGAAACTACACACGTTAATGTAGGATATTAATACTAGTTTAAAATTGAACGCGTTGAGAGTTCGTAAAATATGGATTTTAAGAATACTCAAGACCAATATATTATAAAATAAGATTTTATCAAAACGTGGACCTATTATTGTATGCATGCAATACTAGTCACACGACTCGTTTTGTTTTATTTAATAAATATACAAAACGGTAAAAGCCCTTTTTCAAAACGTAAGTCTATGCCATCCCATTTTAAGACATTCGCTTGTTGCAACGACACTCACGTGGAGAGAGCATTAGCCAAACGCATTGATTGTTTTTGTAGCAACCGAGGTGTTTTTCCGTGAATTCCATGAACGTCTTGGGCCAGAAATTCACCGTCTTGAAATAGGACGACTTAATCGGAATCTTATTACGGAGAGAGCATTAGCCAAACGTAAGGAAGCACGAGGCATAGATGGGATCAAACATGCCAAAATTGAAAATCGTTGTCTAGGATCCCATAAAGACAACTTGATGGAGAGAGCATTAGCCAAACATTCAAGGTTAAGTTCAACTTGGATCCTAGCCTTTAAAAATTAAAGAATTTTATAATTCTAAAGGGTATTAATTATTAAAGGATTAAATATCGAAAATACTAAATTGAACTTTGTTAATTTTGTAGATGACCCCTAACTCAACTACACCCGTTAACAACTTATTTCTTCGTTCAATCTTAGAGAAAGAAAAACTCAATGGTACAAATTTCTTAGACTGGTATCGTAACTTGAGAATCTTTCTTAAGCACGAAAAGAAATTTTACGTACTTGAGGATCCCGTCCCTGAGGAACCTCCATTTACTAGGGCCAAAGCCGTAAGGGATGCTTGGGTGAAGCATTTCGACGACTCGGTCAAAGTTGCATGCCTCATGCTTGCTACCATGTCTCCGGATCTTCAAAAGAACCTTGAGGAGCATGGAGCATATGAGATGCTTCGCCAACTTAAGGAAATGTTCCAAAAGCAAGCGAAGCAAGAACGCTTTGAGGTCACTCGAGCCTTCCATGCATGCAAGATGGAGGAAGGTCAATCCGTTAGCGACTATGTGCTAAAGATGAAAGGATAGATTGACCAGCTTGCTAGGCTTGGATATCCCATAACCAACGAGTTTGCACAGGATATGATCCTTAAGTCGTTGACCAAAGCCTATGATCAATTTGTCATGAATTATAACATGAACAATTGGGAGAAATCTGTCTCAGAGTTGCATTGGATGCTTAAAACTGCTGAGAGTAAGATTCCAAGCAAAACACCTCAAGTCTTGATGATTCAAGAAGGGAAAATCAAGAAGAAAAAGAAAAACAACTCAAAAGGGAAAGGCAAAGCGAAGGCAAAGGGAAAGGACAAAGGCAAGCAAGTTGCCAAGGCTCCTACACCCAAGACGGCGGGAAAGGTTCCCAAGAATGACCCGTGCTTTGAATGCGGGGTGGTAGGACATTGGAGGCGCAATTGTCCAACCTACCTTGTAGAGTTGAAAAAGAAGAAGGCTGGCGAGGCTAGCACTTCAGGTATATATATGATTGAAACGTATACTTTTTCTGTTAATTCCTGGGTATTTGATACCGGTTGTGGAACACACATTTGTAACAATGTGCAGGGGTTGAGAAAAAGTAAGCTGTTGAAGCCAGGCGATTTGGATCTCCACGTGGGCAATGGAACAAATGTTGCTGTTGAAGCACTTGGAACTTTTGAATTATTATTACCAAATGGCCTGTACTTAATATTAAACAATTGTTGTTATGTACCTAGTTTAACTAGGAATATTATTTCAGTAGCTCAATTAAGAGAATCTGGATTCACTTTTGGTTTCGTTGATGATGGCATTCGTGCCTTCAAAAATGACATTTTGTATTTTGAGGCTCGCCCTCTTAATGGAATATATGAAGTTAATCTTAAAAGATCTCTTGATGATAATTCTATATATACCACTAGCACCAAACGACCTAAGCATGACTTAAGTCAAACATACCTATGGCATTGTCGACTTGGTCATATAAACAAGAAACACATTGCAAAACTTCAAAAGGATGGAATTTTAAAATCAAACGATTCTAGCTCATTTGAAGTTTGCGAATCATGTTTATATGGGAAGATGACTAAGGCTCCTTTCTCTGGTTCAAGTGAAAGAGCCAAAGATATATTAGGAATCATACATACGGATGTATGCGGTCCTTTTAGATCAATGTCTAGGGATGGTGATAGATACTTCGTTACATTCACCGATGATTATAGTATATTTGGTTATGTTTATTTGATGAAACATAAACATGAAACATTTGAAATGTTCAAGTTGTTTCAAAACGAAGTACAAAATCAACTCAACAAAACAATCAAGGCCCTTCGTTCCGATCGAGGTGGCGAGTACTTAAGCCAAGAGTTTATGGATCATCTTAGTAATTGTGGGATTATCTCACAACTTACTCCTCCTAGAAAACCACAACATAATGGTGTATCTGAAAGGAGGAACCGAACTCTACTAGATATGGTCCGGTCTATGATGAGCCGAAGTACTCTACCCTTTTCCTTTTGGAGTTATGCTTTATTAACTGCTGCGCGCATATTGAATATGGTTCCAACCAAGAAGGTAGATAAGACACCATATGAGATGTGGTATGGAAAGGTTCCAAACTTATCTTACTTGAAAGTCTGGGGTTGTGAGGCTCATGTACGACAAGAAGCTTCAAGCAAACTCGATCCTAGATCTATCAAATGTAATTTTGTGGGATATCCTAAAGATTCATTAGGATATTATTTCTACAACCCAGTTGAGAACAAAGTGTTTGTTTCTAGGAATGCCACTTTCTTAGAAAAGGAGTTTCTTTCAAAAGAGGCAAGTGGGAGCAATGTAGACCTTGAAGAAATTCAAGAACCACAAAATACAAGTCAGGTTGGCACTAGCACTCAACAAACGGTTGTTGAACCTGAACAATTGGCTGTTCAAGAACCTACTAAAACACAAAGTGTTTGTAGATCTGGTAGACCTCGTCAAGAACCCGAGAGATATGGATTTCTCGTGTCCAATGATAAGATTTTATTGGTAGACTCTTCTTAGCCTACTAACTACCAAGATGCTATATCGGATCCGGAATCCGATAAATGGCTTGATGCCATGAACACTGAGATGCAGTCCATGTATGAAAATCAAGTATGGGACTTGGTTGATCTTCCTCCCAATAGTAAGATTGTACGGAGCAAGTGGGTCTTCAAGAAGACGACAGGCATGGATGGAAATGTACACACATTTAAGGCAAGGCTAGTGGCGAAAGGTTTCACTCAAACTCATGGTATTGACTATGATGAAACTTTCTCTCCGGTAGCCATGATTAAATTTATTAGAATACTTATTGCCATAGCTGCATATTATGACTATGAGATATTGCAAATGGATGTCAAAACGGCTTTTCTAAATGGACACTTAAGTGAAAATGTCTATATGGTTCAGCCCGAAGGTTTTGTAGATCCTAAGTATCCTAACAAGGTGTGCAAGCTTAAAAGATCCATTTATGGACTAAAGCAAGCATCTCGAAGTTGGAATCTTCGATTTGATGAGAAAATCAAATAGTTTGGTTTTATCAAATCAGAAGATGAACCGTGTGTTTACAAAAAAACTAGTGGGAGCGCAGTAGCATTGCTTGTCTTGTATGTTGATGACATACTACTCATTAGAAACGACATCCCGACCTTGCAAGACATCAAGTCTTGGCTTGGGAAGTGTTTCTCAATGAAAGACTTGGGAGAAGCCGCCTATATTCTTGGAATAAAGATCTATAGGGATAGATCTAGGCGTCTTATTGGCCTAAGTCAAAGTGCATATATTGACAAGATCTTGAAACGATTCAAGATGGAGAATTCTAAGATAGGATTCTTGCCAATGGCACAAGGCACGGTTTTGAGTAAAGCTCAAAGCCCTAGCACAAGAGAAGAGCTAGATAGAATGAGTGAGATCCCATATGCTTCTGCAATTGGATCCATCATGTATGTCATGCTATGCTCTAGGCCAGATGTCTCGTATGCTTTGAGCATGACGAGCGGATACCAGCAAAACCCAGGAGATAGCCATTGGATGGTAGTCAAGAACATTTTAAAATACTTGAGAAGAGCCAAAGACATGTTCTTGATCTATGGGGGTTTGGAAAAAGATCTTTGTGTTAAGTGTTACACAGATGCTAGTTTCCAAACGGATCGAGATGATTCTCGATCATAATTGGGCTATGTCTTCGTTATGAATGGAGGCGCGGTTGCTTTGAAAGTTCTAAGCAATGTGTAGTTGCACAATCCACTACAGAATCTGAATACATTGCTGCTTCTGAGGCTTGACAAGAAGTTGCATGGATAAAGAAATTCATTGCTGATCTTGGGGTAGTAACAAGCATTCAAGACCCCATAGAGATATTTTGTGATAATGAAGGTGCTATTGCCCAGGCAAAAGAACCTAGATCACATCACAGCACCAAACACATCCTCAGGCATTTCCACTACATACGGGATATAGTGGATTGAGGAGATGTGTGTATTCGCAAAGTTCATACAGATCAGAATCATGCAGATCCTTTTACGAAACCTCTTGCCTCGACTAAGCATGAGTCTCATACTAGGGCAATAGGTCTTCGCTTTGCAAGGGATTGGATTTGAATTGTAATTTAGTATTTGGATATTTTGGAACATTATGACAATATCTATTTTATCTGAATGATGTATGGGATATGATCACTTCATTAATATTTATTGTGTTCTTTATTAGCATGTTTAAATCCATGAATAATTCTTTATTCTAAAACGTCCATAGTCGGTTATAACTATGGGAATAGTTATGAATTAAGACTAACGTGAATCGGTTGGTTGACTTTCATTTGTGATGAAAGTAGGCAAAAGGGTTTGCAGCCAAATTCACTAATGTTTGTTAGGGAACGAACATTGGACATGACCCGCTCTTAAGATCGCTTCATGGATCAGTGTCATAAGTAAATCTTGAGAAAAAGGTGGTATCTTTGTATCCTTAGACCTGAGACACATATTGGAACTCGAGTATGAGGAGTATCATGCTTTAATGTGGTTAAACGCTATCTTTAACTAGGTAGTTATAAAGGCCATTATTAGGTATGATATGAGTCTTATAAGAGACGTATGTGGTCAAGATGGAATTTGTTTCTCTCATTTAATTAGGAGTATAATATCTCTGGGCCCTAAAACAAGTTGAACATTATATGAGAATTGATGACGATCCATTTCTCATGTTCAACGAGATGTTAAAACAAAGGGATAATTGATGACTTACTTATAACAACAATTTGTAGCTAGTGAGTTAATTTCGTTGGTGAAAGTGTTGATCAACACACTTTATTTATTATTAGGGTCAATGGGATGTTGCTAGACGTTCTTACCATTGTCTATATCGGCTTAAGTTGTAACTTGTGCAAGTGGGTGATTGTTGGTTCTATGTGCACAAGACACAAATTAATATGATATTACAGATAATAAATAAACTCATAGGGTCACACATTTACAATCAATGGACACATTTTACATATTTGAATATGATTTAAATATGTTTCCAACTCATTATATATATAAGTATATATATGCATTGTTGCATATTATTATTTATGTGAAATAATAATATCACTCTTCTATATTGATATAAGGTAATGCATATCAAATACATAAATATAAACATATGATTTTATATATATGTATGAATATATATATATATATGTATAAATATATATTTGTTACAAGTAAATTGTTACTAGTAACAAATTATATAAATGTATGTATATCCTTGTTACAAGTAAAGAGTGTAACACCGCCTTTGCTATATTAAAAATCAGAATAAATTCGAGTTTTCAAATTGCATGGGTCCGTTTGTAAATTGAACATTTACCTGTTAGTTAACTTAACCGAATTTCAAAAAACAATGCAGCGGAATTTTAAATGACAAACAAACAACCCAAGTAGTTATTACAGTTTAAAAACACATGTTTGGCTTATATACAAATATACAATACAAAATTGCCAAACATGCCCACCGGTGTTACTTTAACCTAAGCCGACCATTGTATAATAATACCAAAAGCAGTGTTCCTTCAAAAAGGCTTGTATAACAGCCATGAGTGTCCCCAACTCACCAAGCCGCCTATTCCTTATCTGTAAAAGGTTAAACATCAACAACATTAGCTACATAAATATAGCTAGTGAATACTAACAATCATGCATAACAATTAGACAAGTCCTTAGCAATATAACAAGTCATATAGCAGAATAAGCAATCAGTGCTATCCTAACATATAGCGGAGTGTTGACATGTCAAGCGAGTGTATTATATTGCCGGGTTGCAAAACCAGCTCAAACCATTACCACCGGGGGAATCAGACACTACCAAGTGAATCACCATGCTCGTTAAGGAGCCAAGGCTCATTAGGATTAGCCATTTAAGGCACTCACCTCAATTGCTGAAAGGAACGGTACTCGAGTACCGTTAGTCTAGAACATTATGGCCGTAGGCCCAGGACCCAGCGGAAGCCGACATTAATTACATACAAGTCCGGACATACAGATAGTTTCATCAATCACCCTTTGTAGGGACAAGTGCATGCATGCTTCATTCATATAACATATTATTCATCAAGTGTGCACATGTACTTAAATACATGTCTTGCACATCAATTATCAAGGCATATCATGGATTCTTTATCATACTAGCATACATATGGCTTTCATAATACAAGTTGTGGCATGTCATAATCATATAACTGTTCTTGCATTCAAACTTCCTAAATTGAAGTCATAAGAGTCAGTACTCACCTTGTGTGTTTATAAACAACACAATATGGACTCGGCTCTCCTTGATGGCTTAATTACCTATTACATATACATTTAATTCATTTAGATTACCACATAACAAGTACATGTATTCTTACACTAGTTTTAATACCCCAATTATACCCCTAAAGTGCCAAAAACGATCCAACTATAACCCACGTACCCAAGGCATCAAACAACAACAAAACAGTAGACTGTACAGGGCTTCACGCCGTGAACAGACCCTTGTTCACGCCGTGAAGTCGAGCCAGACAGCCAAACATTAGCTATGTTCTGCTGTGTTTCCATCCAATCCCAAGTTCAAGCCTTTCTTAATTGTTTCCAGGTTATACACTAAGTTTGGGGCATCATTTGGAGTCTATAAACATTAACATATCATACTTTTAACATATGATTCAAGTTTGAAATTCCTTCAAGATGGTGTCTATAATTCATAAAATCAGTTCCAAATTACTTGTAAGTGATCCTAGAACATATTTCAATTCAAAAACTCAAGCTTTGTTAGCTAATTTGGTTTTACCCATTTTGACCTAGAACATGGAATAAAGAACAAGGAAGAAGATGACTTACTAGGAAGAAGATGATGAACAAGGAAGGATCAAGAACAGATTGGGAACCCTATTGGAGCTTGATTCCAGCTTCAATTGATGATCTTGGCTTTGATTTATCTTCTTCAAGAACAAGAGAACAAAGATGAGTGTGTGTAAGTGTATAAACGTATGTGTGTGGGTAGGTTGTCTGTGTTGGATAAGTAAAGACCGACCCAAGGTTCTTATTTTTTCTTTAAGAGGTATTTTGTTCCCCTTTTCAACATACAACACAATACCCGAATAACCGTTTCAACTAATGAGGATATTTTTGGAAACCTCGTTTAAAACCAGTTAATATTTTATCATTATTATCTATTTTTATTACTATTTTCAAATTCACATTTAACTAGCCAATTACATAATTTCTATTAATACTTACATATATATTCATTTAATTCATTTAATTCCTTCATGTCATCCTCAGTTTCCCAAGTCATATTGGGACCTAAGCTGTGCTTCCACTTGACAAGAACCAGTCTGATCAGCTTCTTACGCAGCTTCTTTGTCTTTGCGTTAAGAATTTCAACCGGCTCCTCTACAAGACGTTTAGCTGAATCAACCTTCAGCTCTTGTAGAGGCAGAACTTGGTTTTTCTCAACTTTACACTTTCTCAGATAGCAAACATTGAAAGTGTTGTGAATACCAGATAGCTCAGGAGGTAATTCAAGAGATACAGTTTGCTCGTTGACGTTTCGGATAATCCTGAATGGACCAATATAACGTGGACTCAGCTTGCCCTTGCGTCCAAACCGAATTACCCCCTTCCAAGAAGATACCTTCAAGAATACCCTATTGTCTTCACAGAATTCCACTGGTCGGCGCTTTGGGTCTGCATAAATCTTTTGACGATCACGAGCTGCTTTTAATTTCTCTAGAGCTATTTTGACTTTATCAGAAGTGATCTGAACAATTTCGGGTCCGGCATACTGCTTTTCACCCGGTTCAAGGCAACAAGTGGGAGTGCGACAACGCATCCCGTATAACATCTCATATGGTGGCATCCCGATACTAGAATGATAAGAGTTATTATAAGCAAACTCTATCAACGGGAGATGAGAATCCCAAGCACCACCATATTCAAGTACACATGCCCTCAGCATGTCTTCAAGAGTCTGAATTGTTCTTTCAGACTGATCATCCGTTTGTGGATGATAAGCAGTACTCAGATGAACCCGTGTACCAAGCTCACGTTGCAAGCTTTGCCAGAAGTTAGACACGAAACGAGAGTCATGGTCAGAAACAATAGAACAAGGTAAACTGTGACGTGTGACAATCTCGTTGATATAGAGTTGAGCTAGGCGTGTCATTGATGCGGATTCGTTTGTAGCAAGAAAATGAACACTTTTGGTCAATCGGTCAACGATGACCCAAATCATGTTGTGCCCCTTCAGTGTCTTTGGTAACTTTGTAACAAAATCCATGGTTATATGATCCCATTTCCACTCTAGAATATCAAGCTGTTGTAGATTGCCATAAGGCCTTTGGTGCTCGGTTTTGACTTGTGCACAGATTTGACACTTCTCCAGGAATGAAGCAATGTCTCTTTTAAGTGTAGGCCACCAATACAACTTTTTGAGATCATAATACATCTTGGTTATACCTGGGTGAATAGATAACCTAGAATTGTGTGCTTCCTGTAATATCAGATCACGGTTGCCTCCAAAGAATGGTACCCAGATTCGGGATTGAAAAGTCTTCAAACCCTGGATGTCATCAACAAGTTGATCTTTCAGCTTTCTCATAGTCTCTGCCTTTATGTTCTCCTCCTGTAGAGCCAATTGTTGTGCTTCCCTCAATTTGGAAATAATATCAGGAACCACAGTAAGCTTCATGAACTTGGCTTCAGTTGAAACCCCTTTTCTGCTCAAGGCATAAGATACTATATTAGCTTTGCCTGGATGATAACAGATCTCACAATCATAGTCTTTAATCAACTCAATCCAGCGTCGTTGCCTCATATTGAGTTCTTTTTGAGAAAAGACATATTGCAAGCTTTTATGATCCGTGCATATAACACATTTTGTGCCATATAAGTAATGCCTCCACAGCTTCAATGCAAATACAACTGCTGCGAGTTCAAGATCGTGTGTTGGGTAGTTCTTTTCATGTGGTTTTAATTGCCGTGAACCATAGGCAATAACCTTGTCGCGTTGCATTAGAACACATCCCAAACCAGAATAGGCAGCATCACAAAATACTATGAAATCCTCCGACCCATTTGGCAGAGTAAGAATCGGAGCTTCACAGAGTAACCGCTTCAAAGTTTGAAAGGACTGCTCCTGTGCATCACACCACACATAAGCAACATCCTTCCGTGTAAATTTAGTAAGAGGACCAGCGAGTTTAGAAAAATCGCGAATAAATCGCCGATAATAGCCAGCAAGAACAAGGAAACTCTTGATCTTTGTAGGAGTTTTAGGAACCTCCCAATTCATCACTGCCTCTACTTTAGAAGGGTCTACTTTCACACCTTCCCTGCAGATAACATGACCAAGAAAATGCATCTCCCGAATCCAAAACTCACATTTGGATATATTGGCATAGAGTTGTTCTCGCTTAAGAGTTTCGAGAACTTGACGAAGATGTGATTCATGTTCAGCTTCGGTCTTTGAATAGATCAAGATGTCATCAATAAATACTATCACGAACTTGTCTAAAAATGGATGACAAATTCGATTCATAAGATCCATAAAGATAGCTGGTGCATTGCTAGAGCCGAATGGCATCACCAAGAATTCATAGTGGCCGTAGCGTGTACGGAAGGCCGTTTTCGGAATATCTTCAGCTTGAACCCGTACCTGATGGTACCCTGATCGGAGATCAATCTTCAGCTCCTTGCAATTGATCAAATAAATCATCTATGCGTGGTAGTGGGTATTTATTCTTTATAGTTCGCTTGTTAAGCTCCATATAATCTATGCACATTCGCATAGTCCCATCCTTCTTCTTGACGAAAAGAACTGGAGCTCCCCAAGGAGAGGAGCTCGGGCGAATAAAGCCCTTGTCAAGCAATTCTTGAATTTGATTCATCATCTCGCGGACTTTAGAAGGAGCGAGACGATATGGAGCTTTAGCCACTGGAGTAGCTCCGGGAACAAGAACAATTTTATAATCCACATCCCTGACTAGAGGCAGTCCGGGTAATTCATCTGGAAAGACTTCAGGATATTCTGACACTACCCTGATATTTTCTACTGGTTGTTTCTCCATTTGGGTATTAATAACATAAGCAAAGTAGGAGACACAACCTTTTGTAACGGATTTCTGAGCTTAAATCATTGAAATGATAGGAATTCCAGACTCCCGTCCTTCTCCACTCGCGATAGCATAAGACCCGTCGTTTAGAGGAAATCTGATAATCTTCTTAGAACATATAATCTCAGCATCTCGACTTCTGAGCCAATCCATCCCAATCACAACATCAAATCCCGCGATAGGCATAATAAGGAATGAAATTGAAAAGCTATGCCCGTCGATATAAACAAGTGCTACCGGGACTTTCTCGGTAACGTGAACTACTTTACCGTCAGCTACTTCTACTTTAATTGGATCAATTAATGGGGAAACAGGTAGTTGTAGCTTCTTACGAGAAGATATGGAAATAAAAGAGTAAGTAGCTCCAGTATCAAACAATATACATGCTGGTGTAGATTCAATAAGAAAAGTACCCATTATCACATCACTTGCAGCTTTGGCCTCTTCGGCCGTCATTTGGAACGCACGCCCTTTTGCACGTGGGGTGCCGTCTTTCTTCTGCTCAGTGGATGATCCACCGGCTCGGGTACTCGGGCGTTTAGGGCATTGGGCTATTTTATGTCCTGACTGATGACATCTGAAGCAGACATCATCCTTGTACCTGCATTCGTCCACAGAATGCCCCTTGGTTCCACATCTGGCACACCTTCTGGTTGCCTTAGAACAATCACCATAATGGTAGGTGCGGCATTGATAGCACCATTGACTATCAGATCTGGGCCTCTTAGAATCGCCTCCTTTGGTACCTGCAGAAGATTGTCCTTTTAAAGGACTCGGGTTAGAAGAGGACTGGAATTTCCTCTTGTTACTTTCCCTTGTAGATTCACCCCTACACTGGATGCGATCACCATCCATCTGTCGAGCTATCTCAAAAGCTCGATCCAAATCAGCAGCTGCTCGGACATGTGCCCGAAATTCAAGTGGTAGAGTAGCAACAAACTTCCTTATCTTCAGATTTTCATCGGTTAGTAAATGAGGTACAAACCTCATTTTATCAGAAAAGGCACTAATATGTTTCTCCATGGATTTATCTCCTTTTCGGAGATTGTTGAACTTGCGTTCCAACCGTTCCATGTCATATTTAGTGCAGTACTTCTTCTGCACCTCCGAAAACTACTCCCAAGACAGAGCTTCTAGTATCTCTTTTCTGACTTAGGCCTTGACCGTGTCCCACCAGAATATGGCACGAACCTTTAGCATCCGAACTGCATACCTGATGCGGTACTCGGATTCACATTCACAGGACTCAAAAGCCTGCTCTGTCTCACGAAGCCACCTTATGGTAACTACGGGGTCATCACTCCCCTCGAAGGTAGGTGGTTTACATGTCAGGAATTTCTTGAAAGAACATGGCTTGCGAGGTGTTTTACCCAAAGCCGAGTTGAATAATAGCTCCTTTGCAACACGGAGCTCCTCCTCGAGGCGTCGTATGTATTCCTTCTGTACATTATCGGCTGGAGCACCTTCAGTATGGTGCTGAGACTACGCGTCTCCAGCCTATTGTAGAATATGGGAGGCTTCGTCCTCCATTTCTTTTAGAGCCTGCTCAGTAGCATCATGTGGTGCGGACATATTTCAACCTTTTGCTATATGAAAGAAGGATCATTCATTATAACACTTATACTTACATATTAACATATAAACTAAATATTAACAAGTACTTATCATATTACTCTCATACTCAATCCCCTTTACCCAATAAGGAACACTTCATAATGGTTGGGCCTGAGTTTAAGATTGATTACTCTTTCAAGTACCCAATTCCCTCAAACTTAGGCTCTGATACCTAACTTGTAACACCGCCTTTGCTATATTAAAAATCAGTATAAATTCGAGTATTCAAAATGCATGGGTCCGTTTGTAAATTGAACATTTACCTGTTAGTTAACTTAACCGAATTTCAAAAAACAATGCAGCGGAATTTTAAATGACAAACAAACAACCCAAGTAGTTATTACAGTTTAAAAACACATGTTTGGCGTATATACAAATATACAATACAAAATTGCCAAACATGCCTACCGGTGTTACTTTAACCTAAGCCGACCATTGTATAATAATACCAAAAGTAGTGTTTCTTCAAAAAGGCTTGTATAACAGCCATGATATTCCGAGAACGGCCTTCCGTACACGCTACGGCCACTATGAATTCTTGGTGATGCCATTCGGCTCTACCAATGCACCAGCTAATTTGGTTTTACCCATTTTGACCTAGAACATGGAATGAAGAACAAGGAAGAAGATGACTTACTAGGAAGAAGATGATGAACAAGGAAGGATCAAGAACAGATTGGGAACCCTATTGGAGCTTGATTCCAGCTTCAATTGATGATCTTGGCTTTGATTTATCTTCTTCAAGAACAAGAGAACAAAGATGAGTGTGTGTAAGTGTATAAACGTATGTGTGTGGGTAGGTTGTCTGTGTTGGATAAGTAAAGACCGACCCAAGGTTCTTATTTTTTCAATAAGAGGTATTTTGTTCCCCTTTTCAACATACAACACAATACCCGAATAACCGTTTTAACTAACGAGGATATTTTTGGAAACCTCGTTTGAAACCAGTTAATATTTTATCATTATTATCTATTTTTATTACTATTTTCAAATTCACATTTAACTAACCAATTACATAATTTCTATTAATACTTACATATATATTCATTTAATTCTTTAAATTAAATTCACGTACCAAATGGAGCGCACGAATAGGCCTGATTTGAGGATGTTACAAAGAGTTACTAGTAACAATCAAGTATGTATATAAAATATATGTATATGTATTTTATACTATGTATGGTAGATCTAGTATACTCTTTTATGTATTTAAAAGAATAACTAGAAATCCAGACATAAATCATAAAGGGGGCCATGTTGACTTTCTTGCATGTATCTTAACCAAGCATGGAGCTAAGATATCTTCAAGAAAAACAAGCAAGAGGGGACCCTCCTCCCCCTCCCAATTTACGGCCAACAATAGGCCAAAGGAGGGGCCTCCCTCTTGTTGTGTTTTTCTTGGTTTTATATACATGCATGCTCCTTTTTATAAAGAAAACATGCTACCACCTTTGCTATTCTTCAAGAAAAGTTCTAAGTGTTCTAAGATACTTAAAAACATCCTTACTTTATAGTATTGGTGTTCTTCAAGTGAGCAAAGTGTGATACTAGAATACATACTCATATACATACATAGTAAGTTCAAGAAGAAGAACAAGAGGTTGTTGCTTGCTTGCTTGAATTTCAAGGGTTGGAGAGACTAGCATCTTGGAGGTGTTGGACTCATTGATTTGTGGATATCTTGGAGGAAGTCTCTACTTGGCTTCTCATTGATCAACCACTTCACCAACGGTTTTATTACGCTACAAAGGTTGTAGTTCTAAACACCCTATGGTTGTTTTGTTTCTTAAGGCTTGCATATGGATCATTGGTGGGGAGTTTTAAAAAGTTTAAAATTGTTGTTCATGCTTCCGTTGCTAAAATAAATTTTGAAAAACCGAACAAACCCCAACAGTTAGATGTCATCTTGATGCTTGAATCTGTTGAAAAACATGAATATGTGATGTTACACCATTGTTGGAGCTTTAAGCTTAAACTAGTATATGGGTTTTGCATAAAATGATAATTTGATGAATTCTAGGATGTTTATGATAGTTGTATATATGTTATATTATGTTTATACATGTTTGGAAGTGTTTGGATAGAAAATCAGAGATTAATATGGAGTTTGAAGGTTTGAGTTGGCTGGAAAAAATGAAGAAGATTATGCAGAGTCGTCGCGACGCGACGCGTTCCTTGCTTGGACGTGACGCGTTCATAGATATTATCGGATTCTTTGAAATCCGAAGTCCCAATCCGATAGTTAAATCTGATACCCAAAATCCGATTCTTGAATCCGACAAACTGAAATCCGAGATTAATCCGAGGTTTGAAACCCGACCCGGAAATCCGATGGTTTTCGAAATCCGATTGAGAATCCGATACCTTGTAGCGACGCGACGCGTTGGAGCCTTGGACGCGACGCGACCGCCAGTTTCAGGATTTTGAACTTTGTTTGCTATATATTTTGATTGTTTTTTATGTGTATATGTTTTATGGACCTGTTATATGAATTGAAGTATAAAAATATGTGGGAAATATATTTGTATATTTCGAGACTGATTTGATTGTTGTTGCGTTTCAGGCAATCAAAAGACTTAGTAAAATTAGATTTCTGAGCTCGTGCTGGTTTTGAGGTGAGTGGACGTTAATCGCGGATGGTAAAGATTTCGGTTAATGTTATTGGTGTGATGCATGACTTTGATTGAGATTGAATTGGATTGATTGAATTGTTGATTGTGATATTGTTGATTGATATCTGCTGCATGAATATTTGGTCGATACGCAAACTTAGTATGAATTTGAGTTGCGTTGGGAAGTCAGCTATACGTAGAATTGGGCTGGGTTCGTTCACTAATTGATTGAACAGTGTTAGCCTTACTGGTGCATATGTTGCATCAGAGGGGGATTTTCCTGTGCCAATTCAGTGGAGGGCTATCGGTAAACGTTTGCTTTGGCCGGCATTGGTTGTAGGTTCTGCGCCGAACCGCCGGTCTTCTCGGGATATGTGATTATATGCTTTGATATTGACTGTGGATGTTTGCTTTTGGTGTTTAGCCTCTACTCACTTAGCTTTGTGCTAATTCCCCTCAGTTGTTGCTTTTGTAGGTTCGTGTTTGTGAGGTTGGCTAAAGGAGAAGTTGACCCGACTCTGATATTATTTTTGAAATGAAACGAGCCTTTAGTTTTGTAACACAACAATGATACTTTTGCTTGTGAACAATGTTTGTGCATTTGTTAATATTGGTTTGTATGTAATTAAGTTTGTTTATTAAAAGCTTCCGCAGCGTATTAAAAAAAATGGCTTGAGTTTTTAAGTGTTAGAGTTTGGTATCAGAGCCTAGGTTTGGCGATGCATGCACGGCTAGAGTGTTGCATTCCCAAATCTTGGCTCGTGACGGGTCAAGCTTTCCTCGGGGGAATTAGAGTGAGTTAGAGTTGTTTGTAGCATTTAGTATTTTGCATAGTAACAGTTTATGCTAATGAGTTATGAGGTGATGTGATTGTAACAGATAATGGCTGACAGAGATACTCCTATCCTTCCTCCTACGACCCAAGCTGCAACTGAAGCTCCAGTGACTGAGTACGTGGGGAACACAGCTACTGCGGGAACATTGGGTCAAGCTTGGGAAGAAGAGCATTGTGATTATGTTTACCAACCGGAAAATGAGCTGGTTGAACTCAGAGATAAAGTTGAGAGAATGGAGAAGCAACAACAACAACAGCAACCTGAACCAATCCCTGTGCCAACTGCGATTTCTACACAGGCGACAACTGCACCAGTGACAGCACTGCTGCCACCTATGACACAAATGATGCAACCACCATTCTACTATCCATATCCACAACCAGGAGCCTATCCGTTTGCGTTCCCTGGATATAAACAACCGTGCACCTACAAGCAATTTTTGGATTGTAAACCCTCTGAGTATCACGGGAGTTCTGATCCCAATGCTACATTGAACTGGTTGAGAGAGATGACAAAGGCAACGAACTGAAGGTTAAGTATGCATCACGAATGTTGAGAGGAGACGCGTTGGTCTGGTGGGACTCCATTACCGGCCACTTTACTGAACAGCAACAGGAGAGCATCACCTGGAGTCAATTCCAGTAAAAGCTATGTGAACAACATTGTGGAACTTTTGAGATGGCCAAGATCAAAAAGGAATTCATGGATCTGCAGATGACCGGGAACATGACTGTGGATCAGCTAATTAAACAATTTAATGAAAAGATGAGGTTTTCCAAACCCTGGGTACCGGATGAGGAATCAAAGATTGCCCATTTTGTGGGGGCACTGCACCCGGATTACCGAGGCGCCACCAGGTGGGCTACCACACTGTCCTAGGATTTCACTTTGGCCAAATTGGCTGAAGGGGACATTGTTGCAAGGAATAAGTTGAGTGGGGAGAAACTTTCCCAACAGAAATCGAGGTTTGAACACTATAACGCTTAATAGAGACAGGGAGGGCAGAGCAACGGGGGCAGGCAGGGGGAGCAGAATCGAAGACCTACTTCGGGTGGGTCTACTCAACGGGCACCTTGGTGTAGTAGGTGCAAATCTTATCACCACGGGCAGTGTACGCCCTAGACGAGGAGATGTGTGAACTGTGGCCAGTTTGGCCATGATTTAAAGAATTACAGGTTTCCGAGGAGTGTTTGTTGGAATTGTTAGAGGGAGGGGCACCGAGTTGGTGATTGCCCGATGGGCAAAAAGACAGGGTCGGGATCAGTAGGAGGAGGAGCTGGAGGATCGTCGTCGGCTGGTTAGAAGCGAAAGAACCCACCCACTGCTGAGGGTCGGGCGTTTAAAATAACGGTGGATGATGCCACCATCACTAACGACGTGATGACGGGTATGTTTCTAATAAACTCTACTCCTGCTAGAGTATTGTTTGATTCATGAGCAAATCGCTCCTTTGTTTCTGTGGAATTCTGTGATAGATTAAATGTGCCTGTGATTGAACTTGCTACTGCTTTAGAGATAGAAGTAGCTGATGGTATGATGGTTCTGGTCACGACTGTTGTGGCTGGAGCTAAAGTTGATATAGATGGCGTGTGTTTTCCTGTTTATTTTCTTGTTATGCCATTGTCTGGGTTTGATGTGGTACTTGGGATGGATTGGCTGAGTTTGAATCAAGCTAGTATCAAGTGTCACAAGAAGTTGATTTCTTTTCCGCTAGCTGATGGTACATGGGTAATAACAAGGGGAGAGAAGACAGGGTCTGTGATCCCGATGATTTCGTGTTTGAAAGCAAAGAAGGCGTTGGGCAAGGGGTGTGAATCTTATTTGGCATATGTAATCGACGAAAAGAAAGAAAAGCAAGCAATGACTGATATCCGGGTGGTAACGGAATACACGGAAGTGTGTCTAGAAGAGTTGCCAGGATTGCCTCCGGTTCGTGAAGTGGAATTCAAAATAGATTTAATACCTGGATCTAAACCAGTAGCAAAGGGTCCATACAGGTTGGCACCTTCAGAGATTCGGGAGATGATGACACAGATTTAGGATCTCCTCGATAAAGGGTTTATTCGTCCGAGTTCGTCCCCGTGGGGAGCACCAGTATTGTTTGTAAAGAAGAACGACGGTACGTTGCGTATGTGTATCGACTATCGTGAGTTGAATAAGAGAACAATAAAGAACAAGTATCCGTTGCGGAGAATTGATGATTTGTTTGATCAACTACAAGGAGCTTCGTTCTTTTCTAAAATTGATTCGCGGTCAGGATATCATCAGGTGCGTGTTTCTGAGGAAGATGTGTCGAAAACGGCCTTTCGTACGCGTTACGGGCATTATGAGTTCTTGGTTATGCCGTTCGGCTTAACCAATGCACCTGCGATTTTTATGGATTTGATGAACAGGGTCTGTCGACCATTTTTGGATAATTTTTTGATAGTCTTCATTGATGATATTCTAATTTATTCAAAGACTGAACTGGAGCACAAACAATATTTGAGACAAGTTTTGGAAACTTTGAAGAAAGAACATTTCTTTGCTAAGTTCACAAAATGCGAATTCTGGTTGAGGGAAGTTCAATTCTTGGGGCATGTTATATGTAATAAAGGAGTGAAAGTAGATCCTTCGAAAGTGGAAGCTGTGATGAACTGGAATACTCCGAAGACACCGTCTGAGATAAAGAGTTTTCTGGGTTTGGCTAGATACTACCGCAGGTTTATTAAAGATTTCTCGAAGATTGCGGGTCCGTTGACTAAGTTAACTTGGAAAGACATGAAATTTGTTTGGGGTAGTGAACAAGACAAGGCTTTCCAGACTTTGAAGCAGTTGTTATGTCAGACTCCTATTCTTGCATTGCCAAGTGGAACGGATGATTTTACTGTTTATTGCGATGCGTCGTTCGCTGGATTGGGATGTGTGCTTATGCAGAGGGATCGGGTAATTGTGTATGCTTCAAGACAGTTGAAACCACATGAAAAGAATTATCCGACTCATGATCTAGAACTAGCAGCTGTCGTATTTGCCCTAAAACTATGGAGACACTATTTTGTATGGCACCAAGTATGTAATTTGACTGATCATAAGAGTCTTCAATATGTGTTTACACAGAAAGAACTGAACATGAGACAGAGACGATGGGTGGAGCTGATAAAAGACTATGATTGCGAGATTAGATACCACCTTGGTAAAGCGAATGTGGTAGCAGACGCCTTGTGCCGCAAAGGAGCGGGAAGTTCTATTCAATTCATGCGTATAGAGATTGTATCTGATTTAGTGGATAAACTGAAGTCTGCTCAGTTGGAAGCCCTCAAGGAAGAAAATTTGAAGAATGAACTGATGAGGAAACGTAAGGACGAGCTTACTGATGATTCTTGCGGATTGAAAATGTATAAGACTCGTGTGTGGGTGCCTATGCTTGGAAAATTGAGAAAGTTGATTTTAACTGAAGCACACAAGTCGAGACTGTCTGTTCACCCCGGAAGCACTAAAATGTACCACGATTTGAAAGTGCTTTACTCGTGGCCTACTATGAAGGCAGATGTGGCTTATTTTGTGGAGTCATGCCATATCTGTGCGCAAGTAAAGGTGGAGCATCAGAAGCCCTACAGATCCAAAGTCAAGATCTTGTGATCTTTAATTCAAAAAGAAGGTAAGCATATGTTTGTAACATGTTAGATGTCATTTTGATGCTTGAATCTGTTGAAAAACATGAATATGTGATGTTACACCATTGTTGGAGCTTTAAGCTCAAACTAGTATATGGGTTTTGCATAAAATGATGATTTGATGAGTTCTAGAATGTTTATGATAGTTGTATACATGTTATATTATGTTTATACATGTTTGGAAGTGTTTTGGATCGAAAATCAGAGATTAATATGGAGTTTGAAGGTTTGAGTCGGCTGGAAAAATGAAGAAGATGATGCAGAGTCGTCGCGACGCGACGCGTTCCTTGCTTGGACGCGACGCGTTAATAGATATTATCGGATTCTTTGAAATCCGAAGTCCCAATCCTATAGTTAAATCCGATACCCAAAATCCGATTCTTGAATCCGACAAACTGAAATCCGAGACTAAATCTCATGGTTTGCGAAATCCGAGGTTTGAAATCCGACCCGGAAATCCGATGGTTTGCGAAATCTGATTGAGAATCTGATACCTTGTAGCGACGCGACGCGTTGGAGCCTTGGACGCGACGCGTCCGACCAGTTTCAGGATTTTGAACTTTGTTTGCTATATATTTTGATTGTGTTTTATGTGTATATGTTTTATGGACTTGTTATATGAATTGAAGTATAAACATATGTGGGAAATATATTTGTATATTTCGAGACTGATTTGATTGTTGCTGCGTTTCAGGTAATCAAAAGACTCAGTAAAATTAGATTTCTGAGCTCGTGCTGGTTTTGAGGTGAGTGAAAGTTAATCGCGGATGGTAAAGATTTCGGTTAATGTTATTGGTGTGATGCATGACTGTGATTGAGATTGAATTGTTGATTGTGATATTGTTGATTGATATCTGTTGCATGAATATTTGGTCGATACGCACTCTTAGTATGAATTTGAGTTGCGTTGGGAAGTCTGCTATACGTAGAATTGGGCTGGGTTCGTTCACTAATTGGTTGAACAGTGTTAGCCTTATTGGTGCATATGTTGCATCAGAGGGGGATTTTCCTGTGCCAATTCAGTGGAGGGCTATCGGTAAACCTTTGCTTTAACCGGCATTGATTGTAGGTTCTGCGCTGAACCGCCGGTCTTCTCGCGATATGTGATTACATGCTTTGATATTGACTGTAGATGTTTGCTTTTGGTGTTTAGCCTCTACTCACTTAGCTTTGTGCTAATTCCCCTCAGTTGTTGCTTTTGCAGGTTCGTGTTTGTGAGGATGGCTGAAGGAGAAGTTGACCAGACTCTGATATTATTTTTGAAATGAAACGAGCCTTTAGTTTTGTAACACAACAATGATACTTTTGTTTGTGAACAGTGTTTGTACATTTGTTAATACTGGTTTGTATGTAATTAAGTTTGTTTATTAAAAGCTTCCGCTGCGTATTAAAAAAAATGGCTGAGTTTTCCGGTGTTACAGTTGTTTATACTAAATTATAAAAGTTGAGAATAATTGTTGAATGAGAAAGACCTATAAAGGCGACCGAAACATTGGTCAGAATCAGTGGAGGATTGTGAGTAGAATATTATATTATTCAGGGTAAGGCTAATGTTATAGCCGACAGTTTGAACAGGAAATTAGAAATAATACTTGTGTGAATTAATTATCTAAATGACAGTTACGACACTCTTATTCAGAGGTGATAAGAACAGTTCAGTGAAAAGTGATCAAAGGTGAAAAAAAATATTATAAAGAAGGCATAAAAGTGGACAAGTAGTTAATCTGTTTAAAAACAGTCATGATATATTAATTGGATATGATCGTATATGACTATCAGGTTATGTGGATGCATACAAGACACATATGTATGAAATTCATAAGTTTATAATGGTGGTGTAGCCAGAAGTTAATAAGGGTATGAATACCTATGAATGGATTATTGATAGATGGAGATGAAACTAGATATAGTCAGACAAGTGGGGAAATATCATTAAAGATATATAATTTGTTTCCATTAGAGAAATTTATTATTCAGAACAGTTAGTAGAGATGTGTGTGAAAGAAATTGTATCTTGTGGTAGTATATCAGTCTCTACTGAATCAGATAGGGATGTCAATTGTATTTTCAGAATCTGGAACAAACTTCATATTGAGTTGAGGGATAAGTTTTATCTTAGTACAGACAGAATGAAAGGAATATGCAGATGATGGAAAACATATGTTATGATTGTATTATCGATTCAGAAGGAAAACAGGGGTATAAAATTTGTTTGACAAAAATTCATATTATAACAGATACCAGTCTAGCACCAGGATGCCAATGTATGATATTAATGTTGAACTCCAATATATTGGGTGATGTGAGTCAGAAAGTGTGGGGTAGTACAGAAATGATACAACGAAAGACAGAACAGATTCAGAAGGTATGTAACAGATTGATAGATGCTCAGAATAGAAACAAAGATCACCACACCAGTCTTCAGATTGGGGGTATGTATCAGTGACAGTGGCACTGTGGAAAAATGTGATCAGATTCAGAAAGGAGAGAAAACTAAGCCCGAAATTCAATGAGTTATTCAGAATTATTGTATATGTGGGGAAGGCAGTTTATAGATCAGAGTTATCAGAAGAGTTGTTATAAATTCAGACCACCTTTCATGTGTTATATCTCAGCACATGTTTAGCAGTTGAATCTATAATAAACAGAGTAGATGGGTCAACTATCGGTAAAAGTATATAAAAGGGGTCAGAATATGTATGAAGACCTGAACCGAAATAATGATATTTATTCAAAACTCTTCGGCAGTTGATTTCGGGGACGAAATCATTTCAAGTGGGGAAGAGTTGTAACACCCATAATTTTATTAATAAGTTAACGCGAGAAATGTACAATAAATGAGTTACAAATGAATATATGTGATAGTATGTGGTTATAAACTAGAGGGGCTAAAACTATCAAAACGGAACTTGGAAAGGTTGAGGGACTAATTGTGTAATTAGTCCATAGTTATATATATATAGCCATCTTTGACTTTGAGATAGTCAAAGTCTTCACTTCTTCAAGAAACCAACTCACGTATTCTATAAAACACCAATTTTCTCTGAAGATTCTGATCAAGATCAGTGGAAGCCAAGTGAAATAACTTGAGCTAGTGATCATACAAGTTGGAGGTAAGGATCTTGAACTATGTTCTTGAACTTAAATGGGTTTTTAGTTGATTCTATGGTGAATCACAGATTTCAGCATGTTATTGTTGTTGTTTTTGGATTTGAAGTTGTTTGGGATGTAGGAAAACATCCCAGTAGCGTTTTTATGAATTAAAGTTGGGTTTTTGGGGTGTTTTGGCCGGAGACATCAAGTAAGTCGGCTAAACTACTGCTACCAGTTGAAGGGCACGGGCGTGACCTTCAAGATCCAACCGTGCCCTTGCCCGTACCTAAGGAGGCACGGGCGTGACCCTTAGGGTACGGGGCGTGCCCTGTTCTAGAAAGGCCTAGAGGGTGCCTAGAGACCACGGGGTTATTTGGGTGTAAGGCACGGGAGTACCTTATGAAAGGCACGGGCGTGCCTGGTGAGGCATGGGCGTGCCTAGTATGTTGTTCAGTTGTTCAGTTCAGCAGATGCATGTGTTGATGTATATTCGGTATTATTTCATGTAGAGACTTATCAGTGGTACGTTCGCTAGATTACTATCGATTGTGGACTGTTATATAACATTACAGACTATAAGGTGAGTCTTCTAGACTACTATTCATATTTACAGCATGTATGTTATTATATCAGGTTGTTGATATGTTAGGTCACTCAGATGTGGGTGCTATGCTCAGTAAGGTTCAGTAGTGATACAGTAATGTTACAGTATATATTTATGTGTGTTAAGCTTACTGCTATGTACAGTAAGTCTCATTATTATTAACCATGTTGCTTTATGCAGTAGTGGCTCAGAAATAGCACAGTACTGTGGCTCAGTTAATTAATCATATGTATGAGAAAGCATACTGCCTTGTGTAGTAGTGGCTCAGTTAGTTACTCAGAGATTATTATCAGTTGTTGATAGTGTTCATAGTGTGATTATATTCATGTGTTTATATTATTGGAAGTCTAGTTTACTCACTAAGCTCTCGCAGCTTATCGGATATTATTTCTAAAATGTTTTGCAGGTTTTATCAAAGGCAAGGGCAAAGCTTCAGTTTGACGGTTTTCATGTATTTACGGAAAACAGTGTCTTGAAACTTAACGCCCGGTTGTATAGTGAGAAAATGTCTTTTGATGTAATTATGTGACTATCATGCTTTTGTATGAACCTGAAGGTTCAAAACTGTTTTTGTTGCTTCCGCTCGTTTGTAAGATAACTATTTTATTTACAAAAGACCTTAAAACATGATTTTATATTGATTTTGAAAATTGGGGCGTTACAATAACGGTATATGTATATATATACAATCTTTGTTGTATGTATATATATTGTTTTATATGTATGTATAATTTTTTATGTGTATTATTGTTATATGCGAGAGACTCACAAGAATGCAAGCAAATGGAGAAATAAGCCGCTTCCTTATTATGAAGATTTATGTCTTGTTTTCAGAAAGGATAAAGCACGAGGAAATAGAGCTTGAGACTTTGTTGAGATGCAACATGATGTAGAAATGGAAGATCAATCAATACCAATGGAGGATAATCGTGATGAGCCGGTGGAGATTGGTGAAGCACAAAGTGAGGAAATCTCGAGTGCACGTACTAGAAAACGGAAAATCCGGGATGATCCTTTTATTGAACTGATTTCTAATGCAACCACATTGCTTAGAAAAGAACTTCTTGAAGTGACAACCTCTTTGGCTGATCAATCTTTGAATGCTGACGTGGAATTGTAGAAGAAAACTGCTATGGTGAGTTCCAAGATTTCTAAAATTCCTTTCATTTCACGATTAGATAAATTCAAAGCCAGCCGAAAAATAATGCGAGAGCCGGAAGCAGTTTTAACTTTTTGGAACTTAGAAGGAAATGAGAGATAGTATTTCATGAAGTTTATGCTAGAAGAGTGATTTTTAATTTTTGAGCTAATATAGTACTTTTTTAGTTAGAAAATTATATGCCGAGTAGTTATTCTGATTTGGTATTCTGGAAGTTGTATTTATTGCAGATATTTTCTATTTATTGTGCTACATTCACAGTAAAGTTTGCAATGCGGTGATAAGATTGGGTTATGTCTTTCTCACTCTCTCTCTCTCTCTCTATATATATATATATATATATATATATATATATATATATATGTGTGTGTGTGTGTATGTGTGTGTCCGGGTGGGTGGCGGTGGCGGGGGTGTGGGTGGCCCTGGGGTGGGGGTACGGTGGGGTTAGGTGTGAGTGTAGGTGTGTAATTATAAATTTTTAATATAAAAATGAATAAAGGGTATGTTGGTTTTTTGGTATGATTCAATTGCATTTCTTTTCATAAATTTACAAAAAACCATAAAATAGGATTGGAATAAAATTTAATTCCATTTACATTTTTGCGAAACAAACATCTAATTCCTCAAGAATTAAATTTCTATTGGAATTGGATTCTTTAAAGAATTCATTTCGTCAAATTCTGTGAAACAAATGGGACCTTAGTGATTGTAAATCCAAATATCCACAAAATTGCATTTTTGCATGAAAAAACTATGAAAAAAAATATTGTGTGCAAGAACATGAATCTAATTACACCTCAAAGTTGACATGTTCTTTAGGATTCTTCATCATCTGTTTTCTTTTATTTTGGTGTAAATGATCTTAAGTTCAATTTTTCAATTTCATGCATGGATGTAAAGGCAATAATGATCATATAGATTTATAGCTAGAGATGGCAATTGTGACTCATAGTAAACTTTTTGTTCCGACTATATTTTAATGATTAAAATGTACAAAAGAAAAAAACTAAATGATGACGATTATACAAGTCAAAGTCAAATAAAACGTAATGAAAATGCATAAAAACCTAAAAAAGTATTTTATTTAAATACATGCATAGAGTATCAATGTTTATTTATCCTATTTTATCCTTCAACTTACTTAATTGTGACATGCATTATTTTATCCTCTAACCTACCTAATTGTGACATAATTCATGATGGAAAAAGAAAATAGCTAATAATGATATTTTATGTTATTATATAGAACATATTATAAAAGGATGTAACATCAGTTTTTCTTATAAATACTCTAAACTATTCATTACTAATTAACACCAAAGGATATCAAAGTTTAACCAAAATAATTGTTGTTATTTATGCTTTGCTAATGAATATAGAAAATGTGCCCAAAATTTACTTTTAAAACACCCAGAGCTATCTAAACCATCATGGAGCTGGGGCCTTTTCCTTGTTGTAACCTGAACCACCTACAACATCATCAATAACAATATAAGGTGAACACAATAATCATATAACATGAGTAGAGTCTTCTCAGAATGTCTCGCATCCAAGCTGTAACACTTGCAAAGCTATTCAAACTGTCACTGTTCTGGAGTATAGCTACACCACCTGCGTAGCCATACTCCATAACACCCTTTTGGTGTACAGCTACACCACCTGCGTAGCTATACACTCTATCACTGTTCGTACACAACTACACCACGTGCGTAGCTATGTACCCTTCTAGTACATACCTACATGACCTACGTAGCAACCTCTCACTGTTCTGGTGTAACACCCGCAACCCTTGGCTAGGAGATTAGCGGGTTGGCGGTATTTGATTGGTTGTTTTTATTACTTATGTGTTTTATTAAATTAAGTGATTATGTGTTTTTAAAAGTTAATTGATTGATATTCATATATGTATGTGTGTGTGTGTTTATATATTTTACTGGTGAAAGTTTAATAGAAAAGAAAGTCAAATAAATGCGTATGTATGTAACCGTATGTATGCATGTATTTGTGTGTGTGCACGTGTAAGTGAGAAGAGGTGGGTTTGCCACCTCATATGTGTTTTTGTGTGCATGTGTTAATCTAGGCAGAACATGCAATAATCTCATTTTTAATCTGAAATTCAAGAAAGTGAAGTGTGTGTATGTGAGGTATTTTCTCTCCCAACAAAACCGTGGAAGGAAGAAGAACAATCGGAATTTTCATAAATTGTGTGATTTAGTTTAAAAGTCAAGATTCAAGGTTAGATATATGTTTCATTATGATTACATGTTAGTTTGATATAAACTTTGAATGTTTAAACATGGAATTCTTGAAAAACAATATGATCGGATTTGAAAATATGAATTTTGAGGAGTTTATAAGTGTTCATATGAAATACATGATTATATGATGAAATGGTATATGGATACATGTTTAATTATGTTTAAAGCATGTTTTGAAATGATTTGATGAATGTTTTATGTTCTAGGTTTTGAGTTATTATGAAGATATGAAGTTCTCGGATTTAGTGGAAGAAGATGACAAAACCGATACTTAAAAACCGGTAGTTTGGAAAACCGAAAGATTGAATCCAATAGTCCATAATCCGGAAACCATAAATTCGAATGATTGAATCCGAAACTCCTAAAATCATATTGATATAATCCGGGTACATGAAATCCGACATAGTTGATAGAATCCGATTGAAATGAAATCCGAGTACTTGGAATTCAATTAAGGAAAATCCGACAGTATGGAATCCATCGGATTCCCGAATCCAATATTAGTAAAATCCGAGACATGAGTTGCGGATCTTGAAATCCGATAGTTTTGGAGAAATCCGATACTTTATGTTTTGAACTTATATTTGTTTATTGTTTATTTGATGAATGATTTATAAATATATAGATAAGATATATTTATGACATTGGGTCTGATTTGATTATTGCTGTGTTTACAGATAATCCTAAGACTCAGTAATATTAGACTTCTGAGCTCGTGCTGAAATTCAGGTGAGTGGACGTTAAACACGGATGGTAAAGATTGCAGTTAATTTTATTGATGTGAAGCATGATTGTGGATTGAGATTGGATTGATTGAACTGCTGATTGTGATATTGAAATGTTGATAACTGCTGCATGAATATTTGGTCGATACTCACTCTTAGGATGAATTTGAGTTGCGTTGAGATGTCAGCTATACATGGAATTGGGCTGGGCTTGTCTAACTGGTTGGTTGAACAGTAATAGCCTTTCTGTTGCATTTGTTGCTCAGAGGGGAGTTTACTATGCCAATCTAGTGGAAAGCTATCGGTAAACCTTTGTTTTGGCCGGCATTGGTTGTAGGTTCTGCGCCAAACCGCCGGTCTTCTTTGGATATGTGATTACATGATTGATGATTGATTGTGAATGTTTGCATTTGTTGCTTTAACCTCTACTCACTTAGCTTTGTGCTAATTCCCCTCAGTTGATGTTTTGCAGGTTCGTGTTAGATTTGAAAAAGGAAGAGTTGACCACACTCTGATACTTGTTTTGAAAATGAGACGAGCAAGAATTTTGTAACACCAAACATTTGATAATGATGTTGTTGTCTTTTGAAAAATTATTGTATCTTTGTAATTATTGGTGTAATGTAATTAAGTTAAGTTGATGTAGCTTCCGTAGTGCGTTTTAAAAAAAATGGCTTGTGATGTTTCGGTGTTACAGTTTGGTATCAGAGCCTAGGTTTGGCGATGCATGCACGGCTAGAGTGTTGCATTCCCAAATCTTGGCTCTTGACGGGTTAAGCTTTCCTTCGGGGGAATTTGAGTGAGTTAGAGTTGTTGTAGTAGTTAGTATTTTGGATACTAACGGTTTATGCTAATGAGCTATGAGGTGATGTGATTGTGATAGATTATGGCTGATAGAGAGACTCCCATCCTACCTCCTGTGGCCCAATCTATAGAGGCTCCAGTAATTGAAGACATGAGTAATGTAAACCAAGCAGGAACATCGGGTGAAGAACAAGAGGAAGATCAAAGCGAATACATCTTTAAATTGGAAAATGAGTTGATGGATCTTCGAAATAAAGTCCTGAACATGGAGCAGAGATTAAACCAACCAGAACCACCACCTGTACCAATTGCGATAACCACACAAGCAACTGTACCACCAGTGTCAGTACCTCTACCGTCGATGACTCAAATGATGCAACAACCATTTTTCTATCCGCATCCACAGCCTGGAGGTTATCCATTTGCGTTTCCAGGATATAAACAACTCTGTACATACAAGCAGTTCCTCGATTGTAAACCATCTGAATATCGGGGGAGTTCTGACCCCAGTTTCACGTTAAACTGGCTTAGAGAAATGACGAAGACCTTAGATGCTTGCAATTGTGAAAACGAGTTAAAAGTGAAATACGCATCAAGGATGTTGAAGGGAGACGCCATGGTCTGGTGGGATTCAATTACCGGCCATTTCACATAGCAACAGCAGGAGAGTATCACCTGGAGTCAATTCCAGGAAAAGTTATGCGAACAGTACTGTGGAACATTTGAGATTGCCAAGATTAAGAGGGAATTTATGGAGTTACAGATGACTGGGAATATGACGGTGGATCAATTGATTAAACAATTCAACGAGAAAATGCGATTTGCAAAGCACTGGGTACCAGATGAAGAGTCAAAGATCGCTCACTTCGTTGGAGCATTGCATCCGGATCTCCGTAGCGCCACTAGGTGGGCTACTACTCTATCTCGGGCATTCACTTTAGCCAAGTCGGCTAAAGGAGATCTGATAGCAAGGAATAGGTTGAGTGGGGAAAGAATTTCCCAGCAGAAATCAAGATTTGAACATTACAATACTCAACAAAGGCAAGGAGGGCAGGGCAGTGGAAATCGACAGGGTAACCAGAATAAGACATCTTCTGCAGGTGGGTCTGCTCAGAGGGCACCTTGGTATAACAGGTGCAAGTCTTATCATCACGGGCAGTGTACGCCCCAATCAATGAGGTGTGTGAAATGTGGCCAGTTTGGCCATGACTTGAAAAATTGCAGACTGCCGAGGAGCGTCTGCTGGAATTGTCAAAAAGAGGGACATCGGGTTGGTGATTGCCCGTTGACTAAGAAAGCGGGATCTGGGTCAGGAGGGGGAGGTGCTGGGGGATCATCTTCAGCAGGGCAGAAAAGAAAGAACCCACCCACTGCTGAGGGTCGGGCATTCAGGATGACTATGGATGATGCCATTAACACAGATGATGTGATAACCGGTATGTTTCTAATAAACTCTACTCCTGCTAGAGTACTATTTGATTCAGGGGCAAATCGCTCCTTTGTATCTATAGAATTCTGTGGTAGGTTGATTGTGCCTTTAACTGAACTTGCTACTGCTTTAGAAATAGAGGTAGCTGATGGTATGATGGTTCCGGTCACGACTCCTGTGGTTGGAGCCAAGATAGATATAGACGGTATTTGTTTTCCTGTTTATTACCTTGTAATGCCGTTATTTGGGTTCGATGTGGTGCTCGGGATGGATTGGCTGAGTTAGAATCAGGCCAGCATTAAATGCCACAAGAAGTTGATTTCATTCCCATTGGCTGATGGCATAAGAGTAGTAGCAAGGGGTGAGAAGGCTGGGTCTGTAATTCCGATCATCTCATGTTTAAAGGCTAGAAAGGCGTTGGATAAAGGTTGTGAATCGTATCTGGCTTATGTTATTGATGGAAAGAAAGAGAAACAGACAGTGAACGACATCCAGGTGGTAACGGAATACCCGGAGGTGTTTCCAGAAGAATTGCCAGGATTGCCTCAAGTTCGTGAGGTGGAGTTCAAGATAGACATGATTCCTGGTTCCCGACCAGTGGCAAAAGCACCATACAGGTTAGCACCTTCAGAGATTCGGGAAATGATGACCCAGATACAAGATTTGTTAGATAAGGGTTTCATCCGTCCAAGTTCGTCTCCGTGGGGAGCACCAGTATTATTTGTGAAGAAGAAAGACGGTACATTACGTATGTGTATCGACTACCATGAGCAGAACAAGAGAACGATAAAGAACAAGTATCCGTTGCCAAGAATTGATGATTTGTTTGATCAACTATAGGGAGCTTCGTTCTTTTCCAAGATTGATTTAAGATCAGGATATCACCAGGTGCGGGTTTCAGAGGAAGACGTATCAAAGACGGTTTTTCGTACGCGCTACGGGCACTACGAGTTTTTGGTTATGCCGTTCGGCTTAACCAACGCACCTGCTATTTTTATGGATTTAATGAACAGAGTCTGCCGACCATTCCTTGATGATTTTGTAATAGTTTTCATTGATAACATCCTGGTATATTCAAAGACTGAGGTGGAGCATGAACAACATTTGAGACAGATTTTGGAAACACTAAAGAAAGAGCATCTGTTTGCTAAGTTCTTGAAATGCGAATTCTAGTTGAGAGAGGTACAACTTTTGGGGCATGTGATCTGTGATGAGGGGGTGAAAGTGGATCCTTCAAAAGTGAATGCAATTATGAGTTGGAACGCTCCGAAGACACCGTCTGAGATCAAGAGTTTTCTGGGTTTGGCTGGATACTACTGCAGGTTTATTAAAGATTTCTCGAAGATTGCGGGTCCGTTAACTAAGTTAACTCGGAAAGATGTGAAGTTTGTTTGGGGTAGTGAACAAGACAAGGCTTTCTAAACTTTGAAGCAGCTGTTATGTCAGGCTCCCATTCTTGCATTGCTAAGTGGAACAGATGATTTTACTGTTTATTGTGATGCGTCGTTTGCGGGATTGGGATGTGTGCTTATGCAGAGAGATCGGGTGATTGCGTATGCTTCAAGACAGTTGAAACCACATGAAAAGAATTACCCGACTCATGATCTAGAACTGGCAGCTGTCGTATTTGCCCTAAAACTGTGGAGACACTATTTGTATGGCACCAAGTGCGTGATTTGTCTGATCATAAGAGTCTTCGGTATGTGTTTACACAGAAAGAATTGAACATGAGACAGAGACGATGGGTGGAGCTGATAAAAGACTATGATTGCGAGATTAGATACCACCCTGGGAAAGCGAACATGGTAGCAGACGCCTTGAGCCGCAAGGGAGCGGGGAATTCCATTAAATTCATGCGTATGGAGATTGTATCTGATTTAGTGGATAGAATAAAGTCTGCACGGTTGGAAGCTTTGAAAGAGAGAGAACTTGAAGAATGAACTAATTAAGAAACGTAAGGATGAGCTTACTAATGATTCTCGTGGATTGAAAATGTATAAGACTCGTGTGTGGGGCCTATGCTTGGAGAATTGAGAAAGTTGATTTTAACTGAAGCACATAAGTCGAGACGTCTGTTCACCCGGGAAGCACTAAAATGTACCACGATTTGAAAGTGCTTTACCGGTGGCCTACTATGAAGGCAGATGTTGCTCATTTTGTGTAGTCATGCCATATTTGTGCGCAAGTGAAAGCAGAGCATCAGAAGCCCTACGGATCCTTGAAACAGTTAGAAATTCCTAAGTGGAAGTGGGAACATATAACGATGGATTTCGTAATTAAACTTCCGCGAACTTAGAGGAATCACGATATGATTTGGGTGATCGTGGATCGATTGACGAAGAGTGCCCATTTTCTAGCTACATGTGAGACGGCTTCTCTTAGCAAGTTGGCACAATTATACATTGATGAAATCGTTGCGAGGCATGGTATACCGTTGTCAATAGTATCTGACAGAGACTCCAGGTTTGTTTCTAATTTCTGGAAGAGTCTAAAGAGGGAGTTGGGGACGAGAATTAATTTGAGTACCGCTTATCATCCCCAAACTGACGGTCAAACTGAACAAACCATACAGACACTCGAAGATATGCTACGTGCCTGTGTAATTGAGTATGGTGGATCTTGGGATTCGCACCTGCCATTGATAGAGTTTGCGTATAATAATTCTTACCACTCAAGTATCAGAATGCCTCCGTATGAAATGTTGTACGGTCGTCGTTGTCGTACCCTGACGTGTTGGTTAAAGGCTGGTGAGAAACAATTTGCAGGGCCTGAGATTGTTCAGATGACGGCTGACAAGGTTGCTATAGCCAGAGAGAAATTGAAAGCGGTCAGAGATAGACAGAAAATGTATGTGGATCCACGATGTCGTCCGGTATTGTTTGATGTGGGGGAGTTAGTGTATTTGAAGGTCTCTCCGTGGAAGGGCGTGATTCAATTTGGCAAACGCGGGAAGTTAACTCCCCGTTACATTGGTCCTTTCAGAATTCATCAGATTATAAATGACTAGACAGTTACATTGGATCTCCCAGCAGAGCTTGCAGGTATTCATGACACGTTCAATGTCTGCTATTTGAGAAAATGTAAAGTTGAAGACGAGAGTTAGATTCTCCCAGTACACGAACTGAAAGTGGATTCAAAGAAGAGATTGATTGAGGAACCTGTTGAACTGTTAGATCGCAAAGTGACCAAGCTCTGAAAGAAGCAAACACCGATGGTATTAGTCAAGTGGAAACACAGTTTAGGTTCTGATTTGACGTGGGAGACTGAGACGTAAATGAAGGATAGATACCCTCATTTGTTCGAGCAAGAAAGGATTCCGAGGACGGAATCCTCTTAAGGAGGGGAGACTTGTAACACCCGCAACCCTGGGCTAGGAGATTAGCGGGTTGGCGGTATGTGATTGGTTGTTTTTATTACTTATGTGTTTTATTAAATTAAGTGATTATTTGTTTTTAAAATTTAATTGATTGATATTAATATATGTATGTGTGTATATATATATATATATATATATATATATATATTACTGATCAAACTTTAATAGAAAAGAAAGTCAAATAAATGCGTATGTATGTAACCGTATGTATGCATGTATTTGTGTGTGTGCACGTGTAAGTGAGAAGAGGTGGGTTTGCCACCTCATATGTGTTTTTGTGTGCATGTGTTAATCTAGGCAGAACATGCAATAATCTCATTTTTAATCTGAAATTCAAGAAAGTGAAGTGTGTGTATGTGAGGTATTTTCTCTCCCAACAAAACCGTGGAAGGAAGAAGAACAATCGGAATTTTCATAAATTGTGTGATTTAGTTTAAAAGTCAAGATTCAAGGTTAGATATATGTTTCATTATGATTACATGTTAGTTTGATATAAACTTTGAATGTTTAAACATGGAATTCTTGAAAAACAATATGATCGGATTTGAAAATATGAATTTTGAGGAGTTTATAAGTGTTCATATGAAATACATGATTATATGATGAAATGGTATATGGATACATGTTTAATTATGTTTAAAGCATGTTTTGAAATGATTTGATGAATGTTTTATGTTCTAGGTTTTGAGTTATTATGAAGATATGAAGTTCTCGGATTTAGTGGAAGAAGATGACAAAACCGATACTTAAAAACCGGTAGTTTGGAAAACCGAAAGATTGAATCCAATAGTCCATAATCCGGAAACCATAAATCCGAATGATTGAATCCGAAACTCCTAAAATCCGATTGATATAATCCGGGTACTTGAAATCCGACATAGTTGATAGAATCCGATTGAAATGAAATCCGAGTACTTGGAATTCAATTAAGGAAAATCCGACGGTATGGAATCCATCGGATTCCCGAATCCGATATTAGTAAAATCGGAGACATGAGTTGCGGGTTCTTGAAATCCGATAGTTTTGGAGAAATCCGATACTTTGTGTTTTGAACTTATATTTGTTTATTGTTTATTTGATGAATGATTTATAAATATATGGATAAGATATATTTATGACATTGGGACTGATTTGATTATTGCTGTGTTTACAGGCAATCCTAAGACTCAGTAATATTAGACTTCTGAGCTCGTGCTAAAATTGAGGTGAGTAGACGTTAAACACGGATGGTAAAGATTGCAGTTAATTTTATTGATGTGAAGCATGATTGTGGATTGAGATTGGATTGATTGAACTGCTGATTGTGATATTAAAATGTTGATAACTGCTGCATGAATATTTGGTCGATACGCACTTTTAGGATGATTTTGAGTTGCGTTGAGAAGTTAGTTATACGTGGACTTGGGCTGGACTTGTCTAACTGGTTGGTTGAACAGTAGTAGCCTTTCTGTTGCATTTGTTGCTCAGAGGGGAGTTTACTATGCCAATCTAGTGGAAAGCTATCGGTAAACCTTTGCTTTGGCCGGCATTGGTTGTAGGTTCTGCGCCTAACCGCCGGTCTTCTCTGGATATGTGATTACATGATTGATGATTGATTGTGAATGTTTGCATTTGTTGCTTTAACCTCTACTCACTTAGATTTGTGCTAGTTACCCTCAGTTGATGTTTTGCAGGTTCGTGTTAGATTTGAAGAAGGAAGAGTTGACCACACTCTGATACTTGTTTTGAAAATGAGACGAGCCAGAATTTTGTAACACCAAACATTTGATAATGTTGTTGTCTTTTGAACAATTATTGTATCTTTGTAATTATTGATGTAATGTAATTAAGTTAAGTTGATGTAGCTTCCGCAGTGCGTTTTAAAAAAATGGCTTGTGATTTTTCGGTGTTACATCTGGTACACAAGTACACCACCTGCTTAGCTATACACCGCTGTTGTACATTGTTTATACATCATAGCTATATCACATAACAAAGATATCATACAATATATATCATGGATACTTACATGTTGTTCATACAAGAGAAATAGTAAACTCACTTTGTAACCGGGTAAAAGGCTAAACAATTAATGTGTTCTAAAAAGTGTCCATGCACTCCCCTACACCAATGAAAGAGCCAAGCATTACAAACTGGTCTAAAAATATGTTTATATGGCCGAATATGGTCATTACCCGTCTCTACAGAATACTGTCATCACAACCGAATTCGGGTCAAGTTTGCCAACAGGAAACCAACACTTGGAGTCCACAACCGAATTCCAACACTAACCGACTTAAAATGAAAACCAATCACTCAACCGAATTCAGTCAACATGTTACCTCAACCGAATTCAGTCACCACTTTATCACTGAATTTGGTCATCACCGACTTACTTCAACCGAATTCGGTCATTACCCTATGACCGAATTCGGTCATCACTCTATGACCGAATTCAGTCATCACAGACCGATGAAGAACTATGTTGTTGTTCTTGATACCAAATCGATCCCTACTCAATTTTTAACAAAATGGGAGTGTTTTCTTACATCCCAAACACCCCAAGACACCTAAAATAACGGAAACAAACATCAACACCTTTGGACTAAGATTACCCCCTTTTTCATGCTTCAATCGATAAAACATCAAAACTAAGCATATAAACATACCTTAATGTTTATGAAATGGTTGTATGATTGTTTAAAGCTATGCTTTGTTGTTCCTCCTTGCTAAAACTCGAGATCCTCACTTGGACGGGTCAAAGCTCTTTCTTCTTTTTTGAGAGAAATAATGTGTGTGTGTGTTTGGGTCTAGCTTTTTACACACACACACACACATATATATATATATATATACACACACACACACACATAACCTTGCTCAATTAACTATTCAACCCTTCAACTAATTATCTTTAGTTTTGACGGTTTTCACCCCTCTAATTTGTAAATACCTCTAATCATTCATAACACATACTTAACGGGACTTTCAAGTTTGGGACATTACATAGGATTTGTATAGGTGATGGAAAATAAAGAGATATTGGGTAGGGTTTTCGTAAGAGATATATTAGAGTTAGAGGGGTAAGATGGAAGGGGAGTAGTTGGATATGGCTTGATGGTCAACGATCTTGGGTCAAAAATTGATATGCTAGCATTAAAATTAAACCAGCTCTAAGGGTAAATTAGGAAGAAAACAACAATGAATTTTCTAACGGTTACAAATGTGAGGTATATCAAGCAATTATAATTTGTGTTTGTCTAACAACTTGATTCTATCCGAAATCATGATGCAATATATGATGAATCTAACAAGGAAATAATTCATCCTTTGAAATTTGAAGAACAAAAATGATAAACAAGTTTATTCAAATACATTGATAACCTGAGAACATTAATTCAAATTCAAAACTTGATGAACACCTGTTGATAAAGTAAAAACTATAATTCTCACAAAATCTTAAAATAATTGTCTTCTTGATTCAAACTATTCCCAACACACTCCCAATCCACTAAAAACGAATCAATAGTGACCTTTAAACCAATTTGATGAAGAAAATTGGATTACACTAATCCTTCATAAATCGATGAATAGTGACCTTTAAACTAAACTATAGCTCACACACATACCGTTGATGCATTAAAAAATGAAACCTAACACAAAACCTACTTTTTATGAAAGAAATTGATGAAAAGCACCTGCTACAATGTGTATGGCGGCATTGGTGGATGCTTTTCACAAATTGCCTTTTCTTAATCAACAAAATTGATGAATTTAATGTAACGCTTTCACAAATTGATGAATTTAATGTAACACTTTCACAAATTGATGAAGCGCTAACCTCTGCCTCTTTTTAATCAACAAAATTGATGAAACCTGCTTTCAGAAATTGGATATTATAGTGAGTGCATTTGGCTGACAGCGGTAGCGAAAATCCTCAAAACCGATATTTAATCCCATCGATTTATGATGTAGGGGTGGGACGACAGTCATTTGGCCATATGAAGGCGGTTGGAGAGAGACGACTCAAAGTGTGGCCGGATAGAAGCAAATATGGATCGTAGATAGAATAATTATAACAGTAGTGGATTTAATAGCGTTGAAGACTACTGCGCGACAGTAGCCTTTAGTGGTGGTCGAAGAACCCAACAGATAGGCGGGTGCAGTTGCGGGTGTAATGATGTATCATTGATTTCAAGGGAGATGAGGGCGACCAGCAGAGGTAGCTGTCATCGTTTAAAAATTTAGCGTAGTGGGTGAAAAGAAGGATGAAATCAAATATAGGGGCGATTGGGGGAGTAATACAAGAAGGAACGAGATAGAGATATAAAATGCCTAGAATACCCTTTAACATGTTATGCCACGTATCAACATAATAATCTTTTTTACCCATTTTATTTTATTTTACCTCTTACTTATCATCAACCAAAAAGACACTTACGATTTTTTAAGCCCAAGTTAAATAAATATTTAAACTCCCAACATTTATAAGCGCCTAGTTTTTAAATAAATTATTTTTAACGCTCTTCAAAGATCAACACAATAAATATAAATATTTTACTAATTAATTAATGATTAATTCTCAGAAGTCACTTTTGAACGTCTACAATGTATCAACGGATCTGTAGACACTGCGAGCGATCTTACTGTTTCCCGACCGACGATGGTCTGATTTATATTTTTTACAATTTAATTATATATAGGTGAGAGATCTACTAAAAAGAGAAAAAGGCTACAAAAAGTAAGAAGGAATCTTAGCTATTAAATTTTTTAAATTTGTTCATAAAAAAGTGGTTTTTTTCCTTTCCAATTAATTAGAAAAAAAACGGTTAAGGGTATACTTAACTTTTAAAGTTTTAAAATATCAGCTTCTTGATATGTAGACATCATTATAATCATGCAAAACAACAAATTCAGGAACTACATCTGATGCACAACAATCAAATTGATGCAAAGCAATCAAATTTGATACACAACGATTAATGCACAACAAAAATACACTTTCATCCTAAAATCACATCGGTGCCGACTCAAAAATTTGTAAACAATTAAACTTTCATCCAAAAAGTAATCGACGCACAAATCAACATCATAACGATGCATAAGAACTCAAATTTGGATGAACGCACCCAATCAATAATTTAATTTGATTACAAACACAAGAATGTGAAATTGATGCACATAATTTGTAGGATCTTGATGAATATCTAGAAAGTTTATAAAGCAAAACCCTAAATCTATACCAAAATTCTAAAATAAAACCCAACAGTGGCGGTGGCTTACAAAAAAACAAAGTGAATCAGTCTTGATTCTAGTATTGATGCACACAAAAAAATCCACCTTTAATTTGTAGAATAGATTTGGGACCAAAATCGAATATGGTAATACAAACCATATATGTCAATGGTAGTTGTGTGTTATTTCAGGGATGAACGAGGGTAAGGGGAGAACCATCGGCGATCGTTACCAGCAATGGCAACGCAAGAAGCGATGCAAAACTGGAGGTGACGCAAGGAGCGACGGGGGAAAATTCAGCAGCGGAGGCGGAGAAGCAAACCAGTGGCGGTGATGAGCAACTTCTTCAGATCTATTTCTCGGTGATGAGCAACTTCTTCAGATCTGTCTTCACGCCGGAACTAAGAGGGAGGTGGGGTGGTTTTGGTTTTGGGCGGGAAGTGAGAGGGAAAAAGGAATAGATGATAGGGTGGGGACGTGAGATGGGTAACTAACAAGTGAGAGTGAACTTTTATACATTACCTATAATACGCTCTAACTAAATTGTCAAGTGTCATAATCTTCTTTCTTCTTTCTCTTTTTACCTTTATCTTCTTTTTATTTGAAGAGCGTGAGAACCGATCTTTGTCATTCAAATGGAAAGTGGGATTCATGGATGAAGAGCGTGAGGGGTTAAGTGTGGCAAGGTGCATATAAGGAATTCATGGGTGGACAATCCAATTGAAGAAGGAGAAATTGGACGGCTAAAATTGGTTCTCGTAGTTCTCGAACGAAAAACAGTTCTCGTTTGAACTTTTTCATATATATATATATATAGAGAGAGAGAGAGAGAGGTTCATGTGAAAAGTACTTTATTTGCGAAAAGTGCGAGAATAGACAAATTATTCGAGTAGATATGTTACCAAAGAAAAATAAAGAAAATAGACATGTTACCAAAGAAAAATTATTCGTTGTGATCGTATTACGTGAATACCCGGAAACGGAAAAATTATCGAGTAAAAATATTTTGATACCGTCGCATTGCGCGGGTACCATGCTAGTATGTGTATATATATATATATATATATATATATATACATACTAGCATGGTACCCGCGCAATGCGGCGGCATCAAATAGTTTCTACTCGATAACTTATTCGTTTTGGAAATTTACGTAATACGGTGACAACGAATAATTTTACATTGGTAACATGTTTATTTTCTTTATTTTCCTGTTCTTAATCAACTCTTTTATTATTTTTAAATAACCATTGAGAACAATTAAATAAGAAAAAAAATCTTTACTTATAAAATAAGTTAAATTGCATTAAAATAATGAGTGTAAATTAGTAATTTGAAGCTATTTAAAATTAAGAGATTAAGAAAATAGTAAACTAATGTGAAACTATTAATTATATGAGCTATTTAAAAAATTTTAAAATATATGTTTATAAATTCTTATTATAGATTATTCAAATTTATGAGTTCTACTTATACACATTTTCTGATACTTATGTTAAAATATTTATTACATGATATAATATTTAATATAAAAGGTTTGATTATGAAAGTATTTTTTAATAATTAAGTTAATTTATTTGAATTTTTTAAATATGGAAGATTTAGTTATTAAAATAGAATATAAAATTCTTATTAACTCTATTTAATAGTTATTTTATATAATAGTTTCCATTTAGTTTATATGAGGGGTAATTTAGTAATTTCAAAAGACTTAAAATTTAAGAGATTAAGCAAAATACCTAAATGCTTTATAATATAGTATATATATATATATATAAATATATATATATATATGAGTTCTGACAAGAAGTTTTTGTGTTTTACACGGAATTGATCGAAGATATTATTGATCTCTAATGATCATACATGATAGGAAGACATGTTACATGCATGCATGTTGCATCTACTTATGGAAAGTGTTTTATATAAACTTATACAAGAGATAGTTAGCTATGAATCATCCGGCAGGTGAAGCAAGATATATCGTTTTTGATAAACGTGAATTCAACGTGATGAGCGTGACTAAATCACGAAAAGGAGGGGTTAAGTACTGATTCGTATACAACAAATTTTATCTATGTACAAGCTATAACAGTACGTGTGATGGTATGCGAAGGTTACTGTTATCATCTTGGTACTGCTAGCATTTTCTATAAGCAACTTAAAGAAATGAATTTGATAACACTAATATATCTCTATATGTAAAAAATTTGAATTTTCAGTAGTAATTGAAGGATAACAGTTTTCTTGTCAACCTCATAGATTTGATATAGCATTATAAATTTATAATTTCAAGTTGATATTTTAATATTTGTGTTGAATTCTTTTTGTATTTCCTATGAATATTAAGAAAAGATGTTGGTAAAATTAGCATTGGAACTTGACATGGTAAGCTTAGCTGAATCAGTCTTAACAGCTACACAATTATTCATGAGTATCATATTATTTATGCAAACTGTAAGTATTTTATTCTACTAAAAAAGACAACCCTCCAAGATGATTATATCTGTTACAAACCATAAGCTTTCAACTCATATAATACTGAAGGAGACTCATATAATACTGAAGGAGACTCATATAATACTGAAGGAGGGTGTAGAAAAGAAGACCTGTACGTGTCTAAACAAACCAATAATATTATCAGTTTATACTTTTAACTTAAGGTCCACATAGTTAGCTACCTACTCCCTTTTGATATTATCATAATTAACAGACTCAATCCAAATCAGAGAAGTTTTCTTTTTTGAATCTCTTATTAATTAGTACAAATGGAATTTTATAAACCATTTCTTAGACAAAGTCTTTCTCTAGCGTGTCCTCCAAAAAAGATATATATACCTACGTCCTCATATCTACTTGTCTACTAAAAAGACTCGCAAACACAAAAATTAGCCAAGAATGATAAAGATGCTGAGAGGAAGTAGAAAACTGAGGTGGTTGATTCCATTTAATAGCACAAAGCGACTGCGAACGGAATCAAAATTAGATGCAGACGAAATACTTAGAACTGATCTCATGACAATTCACGAAGACTCCGAAACATATGGCCAGAATAATCAAGTCAAGAAACCAGGAAAGCGCACAAAGTTGGAAAAGAAGTTGAAGAAGGAGGAGATGGGTCGGGTTTTTACCACTCAATACAGTATAAAGAACTCATATGCACTCTTCATGAACAGGATGACAAGCAGTAGAAGCTTTGGTGGTCTTCAAGTATAATGAAAACATTTCATCTTGGTCATCATCTTCTTCACCGATCTTGTATTCAATAAATGTTTTTTTTACCACATATGTAACTGAATAAAGGAAAATCCATATATCACACCAAACATTTTCAGTGGCCAGGCACAAAATGCTACATTTTGGCGGGGCGCAAGGTCTAGTCTATAACTTTCGTACATCAACATTTTGGGTGTTTCTAAACAAACACCTCATATTGGGCCGGTTCAATAAAAAAACGGGTCTTCATGTTGTTGGTAATACTAAAGACAACTATGAGGACCTATTCCTATAATAAAAACCGGTTTCCTTACTCCAAAACCAAGTCTTAATACATATAATAATCAGTACGTAACAATATTAATCATACACAACAACTTGATGTATTATCAACTTGTATCATATTCTATTAACTATTATGTTTGTTGTGTACAAATCAGCTCCCATAATAAAGATCAGTTCATAACAAAAAATCGGTCCCATGACTTTTAGTCAAAGAAACCGGTTTTCTGTTAACGAATCGGTCATCGTAAGTAAAAATCAAATTTGAGGGAAGTACAATTTTTATAAATGATATAAAAGCAGTTATAAAAGAAAACCGTCTCCAGAGGGAAAATTAAAATAAGTGAGAATCGAATATTAAACTAAAATTGAAAGGGAATAGGAAATTTTGAGGGAACATGTGTTTTGAAAAACTATATACCATAATAATTTCTATATTAAAAAACTAAGTTATGAAAAATAATTGATAGACGTATTAGTAAATAATTTAAAATAATAATATAATGTTAAATATTATATTATTATAGTTACATGAGTTATTTAAATAATCATGGACATAATAATAAATTTTTTATCAAAAACTTTTTAACTAATTGCAATAATATTTGGGATTAGTTTACCAAAATGTATCCAAATTGTCATGTTTTACTATTATATGTATCGGATTTAAAAATTTTCTATTGTGTGTGTCGAACTTTTAATTTGTCGCTATTGTGTGTACTAAATTTGTAAGTATTTTGCTTTTTTATGTATCCAAAATACATACAATAGCAACAAATCAAAAGTTTGATACATACAATAGAAATTTTTAAAATTTGATACATACAATAACAAAACGCGACAACTTGGATACATTTTAGTAAAGTAAACCGATAATATTTAATATATATATATATATATATATAGTTGTATCATATTGAGAAAAAAATTTAAATATTTATATATACTTATATCATATGATATTTTTTAAATATTCTTTTCGTGTTCGAATAAATGTCGACGTGATAGAAAATCATAAATCATATTATTACGTTTGTTGTGGATGATATTTTGTTAGACCGGTGAAGGTAGCTCTAGTTTGAGCGAATATATTAATATCAATAAATGACTAATTTTCATTAATTTAATTAAAGAATCTTAATATTTTATATAATTTTTTTCTGAGTTAATTTACAAAAAAGTAGGTTCTTTATATTAAAACTAAAAAAATCAAATTAATCTTTCATTTAGGACAACACTTGAAAAGTATCCTAAAAACCACATTCTGCTGTAGTGATTGGTTAGCATTCCAGCCAATATCAAGGGACACAAAGTCATAAGTTAGATTATTATGAGTGTTTTAGATGATATTTGTTTAGAAGGGAAGGTATCCCTAGTGTAACGTCGCCAAAGAATGTTTATTTTTTTTTAATATAAAATCCATTTCGATATTGAAACTGTGTCAATATAACTGTAAATATAATATTTTCAAAATCTAAGCGAAAGTATTTAATAACTAATTTAATATTTACAACTCATAACATAAGTTGTAACAAAAGACAACACCGGTGTTACCGAATAGCGGCCAACCATTACATCATAACAACAAAAAGTAATTAATCTAAAACATAAACAAATGTGTTCCCCCAAAAAGCAGTAGTTTAAACCAAGAGGCAAAAATCCTCACCAGCACAAACTAGTTACCTATGCATAAGAATGTACATGAGATAGTTAGCTATAAATAGCTAGCGAATAACGGTTAAGCGGAAGCATAGATCATAACAAAAATATCATATATCACATATCAATAAGCAAGTCTATCCTAGCACATTGTAAAGCACAGGTTAGTCAACAAGCATCATGTCTTGTAAGGTAGCGAACCCGACTCAATGATATTGACTAGGGAAACCGAATACTTCCACCGCGCCGGTGGAGAAGCGGGTAGCGGTCCACCATTGCGTTAATGAGGAAACTCACCCCAATCGGGATCAGTGGAAACTTAGAGCCCATCATAGTGTTAAGGGAAGGAGGTTCTGAAAGAACCAAGATTCACGATCGTCGAATCACCACACATCATAACTGACGGCATAAGACCCCAACTAGATCCAGACAAGCTAGCCCCAAACATCCAACAAATTACCGGTACTAACACACATTGGCCTACTCAAGCCATAACATAACAAAGTTGGCCTACAAAATCCATATTATATCAACTTGGCTTACAAAAGTCATAGCAAAACAAATTGGCCTACAAAAAGCTATAACATATCATATTTTGCCTACAAAAAGCCATAACATATCATAGTTGGCCGACAAAAGCCATAGCATATCAAGATTTTCCTACAAAAGCCTTTAACATGCATACATATCAAGTCATAACACAATTGGCCTACAAAAGCCTTTAATCATGCATAAATACCAATTCTTTGGTTTTTGATACCCATTCAACTATATAATATTCTTATTATCATGCTTAGTTTAACCGGTATTCACCTGTTGAGCTATAACAAGCAAATATAATGTTCCAGCTCTTTTGGGTCGTCGGGTTCACCTATAACACCATTACTTACATTTAGACAACGCAACGTGCAAAGAACAATCAAGACACCTAAAACAATGCTCTAATGTTGCTTTTAATCTATTTACTAAATTATAACAATATTCCAAACATCAACACATGAAAGAACAACAAAAAACAGCACTTTGACCAACATTGGCCGAACGCGTCACGTCCTTTAAGGTGACGCGTCACGTTCTGCTTGCAGTGGCCAAAACTGTGGTTTTGCACAGTAGTGCCATTTTGACCCAAATCAATACCAATTCAACTTTAACCAATTTTCAGTGTTTACTAACATCATTTAGCACTTGTAGGAGCTTTCTAAAATCCCTAACACTAGCTCAATTAATTCAAACTGTAACACTGGAAATCCAAAGGTATTTTTTTAAACGCGTTGCGGAAGCATTAAACAAACGAACTTTACATAAGGTACGAATATTTACAATCATCAACGAAACATCTGTTCACAAAATGATACAATCATTTGTCTTAGTGTTACAAAATACACATGGCTCGTTTCCTTTTTAAAATACATATCAGAGCAGGGTCGAGCTTTCCTTTTACAAACACCAACAACTCACAAACCTCCGAAAGCAACAATTAAGGGGAATTAGCACAAAGCTAAGTGAGAAGAAGCTAATCACAATGGCAAACATCAACAAGTGATATCAAAGCATGTCACCACACAATCAAGAAGACCGGCGGTTCGGCATAGAACCTACAACCAATTCCGGCCAAAGCAAAGGTTTACCAATAGCCCTCCGTTGAATTGACACAGTGAAATTCTCTCCTGAAACAATGCGTGCATCAGTAGGACTACCACTGTTCAACCAACCAGCAGACGAGCCCAGCCTAATTCCACGTATAGCTGACTTCTCAAATGCAGCTCGATATTATCCAAAGAGTGCGTATCGGCCAAATACTCATGCAACAGATATAATCAATCAACATTTAACAATCAACAATCAGACTCAACTGTCTATCAATCACAAACGCATGCGTCACATCAATAATATCAACCATAATCTTTACCATTCGTGAGTTAACATCCACTCACCTCATGATTCTAAATGCAAAACTCATATATCTTATATCACTAAGTCTTTGTGTTTCCTAAAAACACAGTAACAACGAAATCAGTCTCGGATTCATAAATATATCTGCCCACATATATTTATATCTCTATTACTCATATACACTAAGCTTAATCCTCATATGATAATATATATATAACATACAACATCAAAGAATCAGCAAGTAAGAACATATACTGAAAAACCGAGGACACATCGCGTCCAACAATCCGACCCGTCGCATCGTGTGCAGTTTCCGGATTCTGAGAGCATCGGATTTCAGGGTCTCGGATTCTTGGGTTTCCAGATTCAAAGTCTTGGATTTCATAAAGGTCGGATTTTTGTTCTTGGATTCTTTGCCATCGGTTTTTAGGGTATTCGGATTTGGACTATCGGATTATGAATATCGGAATTCAAGGAATCAGATTTGATGTGTCAGAATTTGGGTCGGATTTGGGTTTATTGGATTCAAGAAATGTCGGTTTTAGGGATTAGCAGATTAAAGTTATCGGATTTTAAGGTGTCGGTTCATACCATCGGATTGTTCATCTTCTTCTTTAGCTCATAACCAGCCGACTTACAACCTCCATAGATCAATTCCAGAGCTTACAAAATTTACTAAAGCTTACCAAAAACATATCCAAACATCTATAAACATGTTTTCATGCATCATACACATCTTTCAATCATGTAAATTACTAAAACAAACAAAACCCACTTAATCAAGTAAGCTTCAAACTTCTAAGCTTATAAAACACAACAGAAACATACCATGATATTCATCAATCATATAGGAATCATAAGCTAACCTTGATCTTGATTTAACAACAACAATTTTCTTTACTTTGAAACTTCAAGTCTTTCTTCTTTTGGGTTTTCTTTAACGAAAGGAAATACACACACGATCACACACTTCACTTTACAACTTGATTCAAATAATGAGCAGATAATATGATTTGCCATATATACATACAAATACACATATATTCTTCAATTTCAAAGCAGGAGGTGGATTCCTCTTTTACATGCAACCATACCTATCATACTTACACATACTCACATACATACATACATACATACATACATACATACATACATACATACATACATGCAAGTAATTCCAGCATGTAATTCATTATGCATAATTATTTTAATTTTTAGTTAATTAATTAACTAAATATATTAAATATAAACTTCCAATTTAAAACACAAAATTAATAAATTAATCACACACATAAACATGTAAACACATACTGCCAAACCGCTAACAACTAGCCCGGGCTAGTGGGTGTTACACAAACAAAAATCAAACTTAAATTAACAAAGAAGTGTCCATTTTGGCCATTTCTTGGAATACATCAATTCCAACACTTCTAATGTATCATTCCTACTTAATATGATTTATAGAAGCCATTGGAACTGATGGAATCAATTAAGATCAGTGTTTGATAGCATTTTCTATTTTTTAATTATTTATTGCCTATTTTTGCACTTAACCAATTCAATCAAAACCACCATTCTAATCTATAATTTATGTTCCAATCAATCCATATGAGTTATATGAACTTATTAGAACACAAAAAATCAATCCTTGATGGTCAAATTGAGTTTGAACCGTTTTTTGGTCATTTGACCCATTTGAACTATTTCTTGAATTTGAACAAAACTAACACTTTCAGTCCATAAATTGTGTTTCTAACTTTCTATATGAGTTGTAGGAACAAATAGAAGCATAAAATTCGGTTCTTGTTGATTAATTTGAGCTTAATCCGTTTTTGACCTAGAAAACCCAAAAACAAGAACATGAGGAAGAACAAGCACACTTACAAGGAATTTGATGGTAAAGATGGATTAGTAACAGATGATAGCTCACGAATTTGATGCTGGAATGAAAGTTAGATAGACCCTCCTTTGATTTCTCTTGAAATCTTCTCTAAAACGCCAAGAACACATGAAGTGTGTGTGTTAGTGTGCATCTTAGTTCTGTGAGTTTGAAGAGGCAAAGACCGACTTGTGGATTATAATTATTTATAAGTGGGTATTTTGTTCTCCTTTTCAACTTACAACTCGACTTCCGTTTACCCGTTTTAATTAAGGAGGATATCTTTGAAATCCTTATCTTAAACGTTTATTATTTTATTATTTGTATCTATTATTATTATTATTTTTATAACCTCACTTAATAGCTATTTTAATAATTTATACCAATAACTAATATATATATATGTATTATTTAATTTATTTAAAATATCTAACGTACCAAATTCGCGCACATCTAGGCCCTCTTTAAAGATGTTAGACCTAGTTTAAATAAGATTATAATATACTTACTATTCTCTTTTACGCACATATAGTTGGTTCTTGTGATTAAAGTCCATGTGCCAGTGGTCAACGAAACTAGTTGACCATTTTTTCTATAAAATAATTCTTTACCCAATATTTTTAAACTGTAAATCTGGAAGGAATACTAAATCTAGGATGTATACCTTCCATGTGTTTCATAACCCCCTCCTTTTCCACAAATTTAAATAATAGAAATCATTAATCATAATCTTTACATAAATTAAGATCGCAAGTCAGGAGTTTTTGAAGATTTGGTGGTGAAAATCGAACTAGCAACCCTCAATTTAATCTGATTAACAACTTTAATGTCCATGATGAGAGATTTTTAAGTTTCCACTAGCAAAAAAACACCTAGAAGATGGTATGTTTGATGCAGATCCAACTAGCACAAACAAACACAATCACATTACTAAGTTAATTAACCTGTTTATATTTCTGATATATTGAAATTCTACCCATAATATAATATATCCTATTTTCACTTACTAGTTTAGATGTTTGTGGAAACACATGGATAATCATAATTATTTATATAAAGTATTATTTATATTTACTTTGTTAAATATATTATTGTTTTGTATAGACAAAAGAAGAGCCAAATTAGAGACTTTCTTAAAAATTAAAAGAAAGTTATATTAATTTCCCAATATAGAAAAATAAAAGATACCAACTTTAGAAATAATATAAATTTAATTACAATAAGGGTTATAAACAGTATATATAATAAACATAGAAATACGAATTAGAAAAATAGTTTATTGCAAATTAAATTCAGAAGTAAGTTTCAATTTTTACCAAATGAATGATTTGGATTGTCCAATTAAATAATAATGCTATTTTTGACAAAAATGAAATTCTTTAATAAATTGCATAGTTTGTAGATAATTTTTAATAGGGTTTAGTTCGCTAAAATGTATCTAACTTGTCACGTTTGCTATTGTGTGTATCAAACTTTAATAATTTGTATTTTGTATCTCGAACATTTAATTTGTTGTTATTTTGTGTATTAAACTTTTTATTGTATGTACTAAGTTTATTCCTTTTCTTCTATTTTTATGTAACCGGAGTACATACAATGACAACAAATTGAAAGTTTAATACATACAATAAAAAACTCTTAAAGTTTGATACACAATAGAATAATATGACAAATTCGGTATATTTTGGTGAATTAGACGCTTTTTAATAATATATAAGTTTACTTGAAAATGTGATATTCTTTATGTATTATAATAATATATACTAGCTTATCAAGCCGTGTATAAACACGGGGTAATTAAAGTACATTTTAAATTTTTTTGGTGTTAGAGAGTACGTACTAACATATATAGTAAAGCAATTATAGAACACATAGGTATACAAAATATTTTAAAAAGGATAAATTTATTAGAAATCTGAATGTTATACATAACATCATCATTAAATTAGTTGTAGAGCCTCTTTATAATCAAATTTGATTTTTTTTTAATTTAATCTAACTAGTATACATGTTTACATAAATAATCATGAAAATAGGTAAATGTATCTATTAATTGATTTAAATATATGCTTTTATAAAAAAAAATAAGTGTTAATAAACTAAATTACCTAAAAATAGCATTTAAGAAAAAAAAAAACTCATTCGTAAGCTATTTGAGAAATTAAGCGTGATGATTTGCGAAAAAAATTTAGAAATTGAATGATTACATTATAACTCTTTTTTTAATATATATTAAAGATTAAAGATATTTATCTTAAAAGTGTATATATGTTTATGTACATATGAACTTATTTATTTGTTTTTTAATTTAAGTTACTTTTTACCTACTATATCATCTTATATTAGAACTGAACTTGAATAATATATATCTTGATTTAGAATCAAAATTGAGTTTTAATTTTGAGTAAGAAAGGCCAAATTGGATTTTAATTTTTATCAAAGGTTAAAAATTGATAACTAAATTCTTTAATTTAAATCAATGGTTAAGATTGTCTAAAAAAGTTTTTCATATTAGTCTTTTATTTATATTAGAAGATGTTATGTTATGTGTAATTGTGGAAGAGTATATGTGTAATCACCAAACTGAATAACAGTAGGAGGTTGTCTAGAGAATTGGAAAAACGTATAATCTTTAATTTGTATTAAAAGAAAATAGGTTATAATGTGATTATTCTACTTTTAGAATTTTTTTCACCAATTATCCCTCTTTATTTCCTCAAATAACTTACGAAAGAGTTATTTTCTCAAATATCAAATTTTAGAAATAATTTTGGTGGAAAATTATTTCCACATTAACATGCCTTGATCATGTAATCATTAAAACTCAGCCATGGTGAATTAGTCTTTGGGCCTGTTACTAAAAGAGTTACTTCAGTGAATATATTAGTGAATTTAGCCGAGTCTATGCATACCAGGTCCAGGTTACTTGTTAGTACTTATCACACATTTGTTTATCTCATACTTAATGTTAGCTTTTTATAAACCATGTAAAATTTTGTTGAACTGGACAACATGCATATAACTTAAAACCTAATCATCTGTATTAGAATCAGTCAATTTTCTATATACGTAATACTGTACAAGGGTAATCAAGAAACTTGCAACCTTTAAACAAATTACAAGATAAATAGAATTAGACTGTAAAACACGCTCACTAACATAACTTCGAAGTCAACATAACTCGCATACACGCTACCACCTGGTCCGAAAAAAAGATGTTTCAACTAGATACTTGACCGGTACATATTGCTAACTCTATGAATTTGTTTTGAATGGATATGATCAATGATAATTAAAGTCAAAACCAACTTAATATACTATCTTTTAAATATTTTATAAGCAAGACAAAGTCTTTCTCTAGTATAAGATATGTATTTTCCATTATATCTAGAACCAGTCCATGTCTACTAGCTAACATCTCCTCCAACTATACATATATACCACCTCTCTCCCTTTATACCCTAAGAGAAACTTAAACACACAAATTCATCAATAGACAATAGTGCATCTATGATGAGGATGAGAAGAGGAAGTAAAGCATTGTGGTGGTTGATTCCATGTACAAGCAAAAAGCGATTGCGCACAGAATCAAAGTTGGATATAGATGTGATACTTGGTACTGAGCTTGCAACCATTAATGAAGATTCAGAGACATATGACCATAGTAACAGAGCCGAGAAACCAAGAAAACGTGCGAAGTTGGGAAAGAAGACGAAGAAGGAGGAGATGGGTCGAGTTTTTACAGCTCAATTTAGCTTAAAGAACTCATATGCGCTCTTCTTGGACAGGATGACAAGCAGTAGAAACTTTGGAGGACTTCAAACCTACTAAAAACTTTTCATCTTGTAATCTCTTCTTTCCTTTAGTGTTTGGAACATTTAAACTTACCTTTTTGTGGCAGATTAATTTGATAGTTTTTAATTTTCTTAAAATAATATTCTTTCAAACCAGCATGATTTTGCAAAAATGGTGTCAAATACTCTTTCCAACCTGATGAATGGGATTATGCAAAATCAAGTTTCGGATGAGACATAGTCAACTCAATAATGAGTCAGTTGTTATCAATTTATGGGAAAGTCAACTAATTACAAAAACACAAAGTCAAAATCAAGGAATCGTTTGTTTTCAATTGCTTTATTTTAATCCATTCACAATAGCGACCAGTGACATAAGCCGAATCAGAAAACTGGTAAATATATAATAATGTCGATCTCCCATTGGTCCAAACAACGTTTTAAGTGGATGAAATTATAGTTTGGATTATAACGTATTAGAAGAGACCCGGGTTCAACCCGCGATTTGAATGTGATATTCTTTGAATGGTTATGTTACATGTTAATTCAATATCTATGTATTGATCCGTGAATTGGAACTCAAATCCTCGGAATCATCATAATAACAGAGAATTGAAAGCATCAACTTGTAAGCTTTATTGAGTCAACTGAGAGAGTGAGAGAGAGAGAGAGTAAACTTATTGCTATGAAAATGAAAACTCATGTTGGATCAAACTTCAAAATCAGAATTGAAACATAGTTGCTGTGTAGAATATAGTTTGATATACACTAATTTCATGCGGCCTTTTGTGTGTGTGTATATATATATATGGAGAAGTTCATTCGAGAACCGTTTTTATTGCGAGAACCGCGAGAACCAATATAGGCCAATCAATTTACACCTTGTCTTTTTTAACCTTAATTTGATCAAAAGGATAAAAATGGAAATTAAAATATTGTTCCCGGCATACATACTCCCAGTTTTCCTTTTTTTAATTTCTTTTTTCTTTTTTTTTCTTTAGCGTCCAGTTTTCCTTTTTTTAATTCTTTTTTCCTTTTTTTTCTTTAGCGTCCAGTTTTTTTTAATTTCTTTTTCCTATTCTTATATGTAGCTAAATTATTATTTTTTATTTTTTTCTTAACTTTCTTTTTTATTTATTAATCACAATCATTTACATTTTTGTTAAAAATTTTTAAGTTATATATTAAATACTTATACGTTACACATCCTTTTTCTAAGAATTTTTTGAGTTAGCAACGCATTTGACTAAACAAACTTTGACTTGCACGTGCACCGGAGTTGTAAACGAATTGAATGAACACGTACGAGAGCTTGTTCGTGTTCGTTCGTTTAACTTTAGCCAAACAAAAAAACGAATACGAATGAATAAACAAATGAATATTTATGTTTGTGTTCGTTCGTTTAACTTTACCCGAACATAAATGAACACAAAAGAACGAACACATACAAATATAATACAAACTCAACATTATTACATATAAAAAGACACTAACTACGTGTATATGTGTGTGAGAGAGAGAGAGAGAGAGAGTGTGTGTGTGTGTATATATATATATGTATATTTATCTATGTACACACACACATATATACATACATATAAACGAACATAAACAAACGGATAAACAAACATTCACAAACATAAATGGACAAACGAGTATCTTTGTTCATGTTCTTTCATTTAACTAAACGAATAAATATTTTTGTTCATGTTCGTTTGTTTATTAAATAAATGAACATAAACAAACTTTCCACCAAACAATTCATTAGCGGTTCACCGACTAACGTGCACATATGCATCTAGGTATACCGTATACGTGTGCATGTGCATATATGCACGAGAGGCACACGTGCATGGTGCTAATATGCACATGTGAACCTTTCCACACCTGTGCTTGAAAAGAAATCGAGTGGTTCGTGCACATGTGCAAATATATGATGCTGTGTTGGAAAAAAACATAATAAAAACAAAAAGAAAATTAAAAAAAAACAAGTGGTACATCGACATGTGCATATGCATATATGCACGAGATGCCACACGAGCACGGTGCATATATGCACCTAGACGCACCTATGCAATATAAATAGTTGGTGCACATATGCACATGTGCTTAAAAAATCAAGTGTTATATGCACATGTGCATACATATAATGTTGTGCTACAAAAAAAACCCCGTAAAATCTAAATTTTTTTCTTTGAAAAAGTATAGCAATATGGATGTCATATTAAAGAGCATATTTTTCTCGTTAATTTGGTATAATTTTCGTATTTTAATACCTTTGCGTTTAAGAGATATTTTAGTTTTAAAAAAGTAGGGGTAAGTGGTCCTCCCTTTATTTAGGCTATTTGTCTAAAATGCCCCTCCAACATGTTTGAAAAGTGAAAATGAAGGCTTTGTTTTTAATTAATTACATGTTTGCCACAATTAATATTAACCTTTGATTAATTATGATCAATGGTCACAAACGGTTCTCACGGTTCTCGCAATAAAATTGGTTCTCAATCGAGAACTGTTTTTTTGTGTGTATATATATAGGGAGAAATTTAATCGAGAACTGTATATATATATATATATACTCAAGAAACTATTTTCCCGTAAGTTATCTTTTTTAAATAATATTCCACAACATACACGAGAAATTAAATTAATTACGTAGGTAAGTTATCATATACGTTACACATCCTTTTTGTAATAATTTTTTGAGTTGGCAACGCATTTGACTAAACCAACTTTGACTTGCACGTGCACTGGAGTTGTAAACGAATTGAACGAACACGTACGAGAGCTTGTTCGTGTTCGTTCATTTAACTTTAGCCAAACAAAAAAAACGAATACGAATTATTAAACAAATGAATATTTATGTTTGTGTTCGTTCGTTTAACTTTACCCGAACATAAATGAACACAAACGAACGAACACATACAAATATAATACAAACTCAACATTATTACATATAAAAAGACACTAACTACGTGTATATATATATATGTGTGTGTGTGTGAGAGAGAGTGTGTGTATATATATATATATATGTATGTATATTTATCTATGTACACACACACATATATACATACATATAAACGAACATAAACAAACGGATAAACAAACATTCACAAACATAAATGGACAAACGAGTATCTTTGTTCATGTTCTTTCATTTAACTAAACGAATAAATATTTTTGTTCATGTTCGTTTGTTTATTAAATAAAGGAACATAAACAAACTTTCCACCAAACAATTCATTAACGGTTCACCGACTAACGTGCACATATGCATCTAGGTATACCGTATACGTGTGCATGTGCATATATGCACGAGAGGCACACGTGCATGGTGCTAATATGCACATGTGAACCTATCCACACCTGTGCTTGAAAAGAAATCGAGTGGTTCGTGCACATGTGCATATATATGATGCTGTGTTGGAAAAAAACTTAATAAAAACAAAAAAAAAAATTGAAAAAAAACAAGTGGTACATCGACATGTGCATATGCATATATGCACGAGATGCCACACGAGCACGGTGCATATATGCACCTAGACGCACCTATGCAATATAAATAGTTGGTGCACATATGCACATGTGCTTAAAAAATCAAGTGTTATATGCACATGTTCATACATATAATGTTGTTCTACAAAAAAAACTCCTTACAATCTAAATTTTTTTCTTTGAAAAAGTATAACAATATGGATGTCATATTAAAGAGCATATTTTTCTCGTTAATTTGGAATAATTTTCGTATTTTAATACTTTTGCGTTTAAGAGATACTTTTGCGTATTTTATAAAGTGGTCCTCCCTTTATTTAGGCTATTTGCCTAAAATGCCCCTCCAACATGTTTGAAAAGTGAAAATGACGGCTTTGTTTTTAATTAATTACATGTTTGCCACAATTAATATTAACCTTTGATTAATTATGATCAATGGTCACAAACGGTTCTCACGGTTCTCGCAATAAAATTGGTTCTCAATCGAGAACTGTTTTTTTGTGTGTATATATATAGGGAGAAATTTAATCGAGAACTGTATATATATATATATATATATATATTTGTGTGTGTATATATATAGGGAGAAGTTCAATCGAGAACTGTTTTTCGTACAAGAACTACTAAAACTGTTTGTAACATTCATTAATGACTCATTAACTGTCATTTAAGGGTAATTTTCGAACTAGAAAAACAATTGATTAGTGGAATGCGAAATTTTTGGTGATCAGAAAACTTTTAAAAACTATATTTCCAATAAGAATAATGGATTCTATAAACTTGAAGCACAATACGTTAAATTCAACAATTAGAGCATATAATATATCGATGCACAATGTGAAAACTAGATGGATGCATAATGTCAAAACCGGATGGTTGCACAATCCAAGAAATTCAACAACTAATATATAAGAAATTGATGAACAATTTTGAAACTAATACATACAAAATTGATGAAGTCAGTACCTGATACATAAGAAATTCGCAAAATTGAAACCTAAATACAATTTTAAACTTAATAAAACAAGATATTGATGAAAGTAGACACTAAATTCATAAGAAATATTATAATAACTAAATTCATCAAAAATCATTTTGATGAACACCGGCATTTGTCAAGAAAACTGATGATCTAAGAACATATGATATCATTATACAAAATTATAAAACCCCATTGATAAACCGAAGAATAATTATTGATGTACGCAAACTATCGATGGACAATAACTACACTAATTATCAAAATAGATGATAAATTTGATTAAACATGTTTGTGGATGCAAATGATCTTCTAAATGAATACCGATGCCATCCAGATATGATGCAATCGACGTTGGTTATGAAGCGGTGTGTGTAGTAGCCACGGTGGTGGTCAGAGGGAACTACATTAGTGGTGGTTCCGTGCAACTATAGTAGTAAAGCCATGGTGCTTTTTAAGGACGGCAGAGATCGACATCCTTGCAGCTAAATTCATCAAAAATCATTTTGATGAACAGCGAAAACTGATGATCTAAGAACATATGATATCATTATACAAAATTATAAAACCCCATTGATAAACCCAAGAATAATTACCGATGTACGCAAACTATTGATGAACAATAACCACACTAATGATCAAAATACATGATGGATTTGATTAAACATGTTTGTGGATGCAAATGATCTTCTAAATGAATAACGACGCCATCCAGATATGATGCAATCGACGTTGGTTATGAAGCGGTGTGTGTAGTAGACGCGGTGGTGGTTAGAGGGAACTACATTGGTGGTGGTTCCGTGCAACTATAGTAGTAAAGCCATGGTGCTTTTTAAGGACGGCAGAGATCGACATCCTTGCAGCTAAATTCATCAAAAATCATTTTGATGAACAACGAAAACTGATGATCTAACAACATATGATATCATTATACAAAATTATAAAACCCCATTGATAAACCGAAGAATAATTACTGATGTATGCAAACTATAGATGAACAATAACTACACTAATGATCAAAATACATGATGAATTTGATTAAACATGTTTGTGGATGCAAATGATCTTCTAAATGAATAACGACGCCATCCAGATATGATGCAATCGACGTTGGTTATGAAGTGGTGTGTGTAGTAGCCGCGGTGGTGGTTAGAGGGAACTACATTGGTGGTGGTTCTATGCAACTATAGTAGTAAAGCCATGGTGCTTTTTAAGGACGGCAGAGATCGACATCCTTGCAGCTGCGACTTGGCACGACCTGTGCACGAGGCTGGAAGAGACGGAGATGGTATTTTTTTTCCGGCAGCAACTTGCCGGTGAGAATGGGTCATGGGACGCTGACATGCGTTTGAGAGGGAGAATGGATGACGACGGAGATGGCGACGTGATATGGGAGAGACGAAGACGGTGTCACTAGGTTAGGGTGGGAGTCAATGGTTGTTGAAGGGGAGGTTGTAGTAAAAAATGATTTAGGGTTAGGAGTTATGTGGGGGAACGTGACTATGACGGTTGTCAGAGTGAGGAGAGAGAATTTGAGATCTTTTTTAGAATTCCTAAATTAGCCTGGATGCTTAAAGTACACATGAGAAGACTAGGTTTCCTCTTACATATTGTAGTAAAAAATCATTTTTATTTGATCACAATCTTATATATATATATATACACACATGGGAATACTTAGCTACACCATCATGTAGTCATTTAGCTACATGATGCACACACAAACACTTTGTGGGTTTACCAGGGTGCATAGTGTATAAGCAGGGCTCACCAAATATTTGTGTGTGCATTATGAAGCTAACCGGCTACATGATGGTATAGCTAATCTATTTCTACACACACACACACACACACATATATATATATATATAAATATATAGGGTTCAAATGAGAAATATATTTCGTACGAGAACCAATCTTGGCTATTTAAATGGTAAGTGGAATTCATGGATGAAGAGCGTCGGGGATTGTGTGTGGCAAGGTGCATGTAAGGAATTCATGGGTGGAGAATCCAATTGAAGGAGGGAGAATTGGACGGCCAAGATTGGTTCTTGCAGTTCTCGTACGAAAAACAGTTCTCGTTTAAACTTTTCAATATATATATGAATTTCCACTACCCGTCCAACACAAACTTCAAAGTACATACATACATCTAGATATACTATTTGACACACCCTTTCTTATCTCATTCTCATTCATAATCTTTACATTGTCACTCTCATCTTCTTATCTTTTCTTGCAATACTTCACCGTATGCCCATATTATGACAATAGTAGCATTGAGTCTTGCATAGGGGCCTTGTTTCTAATCTTTCTTGTGTGAAACTTTCACCATTATTATTAGAATCCTCTTTTAGTGGAACCTGTGAGTGAAAAGCTTGTTCTGTAGGACTATCATTAAAGTTTCTCATTCGAAGTTCATGGGATGGGATTATCCTAATAAATTCTCCAAAGAAAGTGATGCCAAATCCTTAGAAGATGTTAAAGAGCAAACCCTCTCAAAATAGCTTCATCCACCGCATGATAAATAAAAAACAAAGCCTTTTATCCTTCTTGTTTTCCTTAAAATCCTTTGTTTGTTGTGCTGTAAGGATTGTAGAATTTGAAGGTTCACTAATTCCATCTTCAAGAATTCCCCATAGATCTTGAGATTCAAAGGAAACTTGCAATTGAATGCTCCAATATGATAATTTAATTTCTTCCATTTAATTTTAGAAGTAGAGTTTGAAACTAATTCCCACTATTTGCATCCATCATTCGTAAATCTTTCGAAAATATGAATAAGAAAACCATGGTTTTGATACAATTGTGTTAGATCAAACTTCAAAGTCACAATTGAAACGAAGTTGCTATGTAGAAGATAGTTTGATACACACTAATTTCATGAAGCCTATTATATTATATATAAGGTGAGGATCCAATAGAAACGGTTCCTAAAATAGTAAAATAATAACTTTAGGAACACTGCATTTAGTTTATAAAATCATTGCATCCAACTTAAAATCATTGTATAATATCTAAAAAACATGGAGTTCTCTTAAAACTAGTCCATCATGCACGATTAATTGGTGGATTCTTATTTAGGAACCAATTTTATAAAATATAATTGTTATATGCATTCGCGACGTTCAAACTCAAGAAACTATTTTCCCGTAAGTTATCTTTTTTAAATAATATTCCACAACATACACGAGAAATTAAATTAATTACGTAGGTAAGTTATCATATACGTTACACATCCTTTTTGTAATAATTTTTTGAGTTGGCAACGCATTTGACTAAACCAACTTTGACTTGCACGTGCACTGGAGTTGTAAACGAATTGAACGAACACGTACGAGAGCTTGTTCGTGTTCGTTCATTTAACTTTAGCCAAACAAAAAAAACGAATACGAATTATTAAACAAATGAATATTTATGTTTGTTTTCGTTCGTTTAACTTTACCCGAACATAAATGAACACAAACGAACGAACACATACAAATATAATACAAACTCAACATTATTACATATAAAAAGACACTAACTACGTGTATATATATATATGTGTGTGTGTGTGAGAGAGAGAGTGTGTATATATATATATATGTATGTATATTTATCTATGTACACACACACATATATACATACATATAAACGAACATAAACAAACGGATAAACAAACATTCACAAACATAAATGGACAAACGAGTATCTTTGTTCATGTTCTTTCATTTAACTAAACGAATAAATATTTTTGTTCATGTTCGTTTGTTTATTAAATAAAGGAACATAAACAAACTTTCCACCAAACAATTCATTAACGGTTCACCGACTAACGTGCACATATGCATCTAGGTATACCGTATACGTGTGCATGTGCATATATGCACGAGAGGCACACGTGCATGGTGCTAATATGCACATGTGAACCTATCCACACCTGTGCTTGAAAAGAAATCGAGTGGTTCGTGCACATGTGCATATATATGATGCTGTGTTGGAAAAAAACTTAATAAAAACAAAAAAAAAATTGAAAAAAAACAAGTGGTACATCGACATGTGCATATGCATATATGCACGAGATGCCACACGAGCACGGTGCATATATGCACCTAGACGCACCTATGCAATATAAATAGTTGGTGCACATATGCACATGTGCTTAAAAAATCAAGTGTTATATGCACATGTTCATACATATAATGTTGTTCTACAAAAAAAACTCCTTACAATCTAAATTTTTTTCTTTGAAAAAGTATAGCAATATGGATGTCATATTAAAGAGCATATTTTTCTCGTTAATTTGGAATAATTTTCGTATTTTAATACTTTTGCGTTTAAGAGATATTTTAGTTTTAAAAAAGTAGGGGTAAGTGGTCCTCCCTTTATTTAGGCTATTTGCCTAAAATGCCCCTCCAACATGTTTGAAAAGTGAAAATGACGGCTTTGTTCTTAATTAATTACATGTTTGCCACAATTAATATTAACCTTTGATTAATTATGATCAATGGTCACAAACGGTTCTCACGGTTCTCGCAATAAAATTGGTTCTCAATCGAGAACTGTTTTTTTGTGTGTATATATATAGGGAGAAGTTCAATCGAGAACTGTATATATATATATATATATGTGTGTGTGTGTGTATATATATAGGGAGAAGTTTTATCGAGAACTGTTTTTCGTACAAGAACTACTAAAACTGTTTGTAACATTCATTAATGACTCATTAACTGTCATTTAAGGGTAATTTTCGAACTAGAAAAACAATTGGTTAGTGGAATGCGAAATTTTTGGTGATCAGAAAACTTTTAAAAACTATTTTTCCAATAAGGATAATGGATTCTATAAACTTGAAGCACAATTTGTTAAATTCAACAATTAGAGCATATAATATATCGATGCACAATGTGAAAACTAGATGGATGCTTAACGTCAAAACCGGATGGTTGCACAATCCAAGAAATTCAACAACTAATATATAAGAAACTGTTGAACAATTTTGAAACTAGTACATACAAAATTGATGAAGTCATACATAAGAAATTCGCAAAATTGAAACCTAAATACAGTTTTGAACTTAATAAAACAAGATATTGATGAAAGTAGACACTAAATTCATAAGAAATATTATAATAACTAAATTCATCAAAAATCATTTTGATGAACACCGGCATTTGTCAAGAAAACTGATGATCTAAGAACATATGATATCATTATACACAATTATAAAACCCCATTGATAAACCGAAGAATAATTATTGATGTACGCAAACTATCGATGGACAATAACTACACTAATTATCAAAATAGATGATGAATTTGATTAAACATGTTTGTGGATGCAAATGATCTTCTAAATGAATACCGGCGCCATCCAGATATGATGCAATCGACGTTGGTTATGAAGCGGTGTGTGTAGTAGCCGCGGTGGTGGTCAGAGAGAACTACATTAGTGGTGGATCTGTGCAACTATAGTAGTAAAGCCATGGTGCTTTTTAAGGACGGCAGAGATCGACATCATTGCAGCTAAATTCATCAAAAATCATTTTGATGAACAACGAAAACTGATGATCTAAGAACATATGATATCATTATACAAAATTATAAAACCCCATTGATAAACCGAAGAATAGTTACTGATGTACGCAAACTATAGATGAACAATAACTACACTAATGATCAAAATACATGATGAATTTGATTAAACATGTTTGTGGATGCAAATGATCTTCTAAATGAATACCGGCGCCATCCAGATATGATGCAATCGACGTTGGTTATGAAGCGGTGTGTGTAGTAGCCGCGGTGGTGGTCAGAGAGAACTACATTCGTGGTGGTTCCGTGCAACTATAGTAGTAAAGCCATGGTGCTTTTTAAGGACGGCAGAGATCGACATCATTGCAGCTAAATTCATCAAAAATCATTTTGATGAACAACGAAAACTGATGATCTAAGAACATATGATATCATTATACAAAATTATAAAACCCCATTGATAAACCGAAGAATAGTTACTGATGTACGCAAACTATAGATGAACAATAACTACACTAATGATCAAAATACATGATGAATTTGATTAAACATGTTTGTGGATGCAAATGATCTTCTAAATGAATAACGACGCCATCCAGATATGATGCAATCGACATTGGTTATGAAGCGGTGTGTGTAGTAGCCGCGGTGGTGGTTAGAGGGAACTACATTGGTGGTGGTTATGTGCAACTATAGTAGTAAAGCCATGGTGCTTTTTAAGGACGGCAGAGATCGACATCCTTGCAGCTGCGACTTGGCAGGACCTGTGCAGGAGGTTGGAAGAGATGGAGATGGTATTTTTTTCCGGCAGCAACTTGCCAGTGAGAATGGGTCATGGGATGCTGACATGCGTTTGAGAGGGAGAAAGATGACGACAGAGATGGCGACGTGAGATGGGAGAGATGAAGACGGTGTCACTAGGTTAGGGTGGGAGTCAAAGGTTGTTGAAGGGGAGGTTGTAGTAAAAAATGATTTAGGGTTAGGAGTTATGTGGGGGAACGTGACTATGGCGGTTGTCAGAGTGAGGAGAGAGAATTTGAGATCTTTTTTAGAATTCCTAAATTAGCCTGGATGCTTAAAGTACACATGAGAAGACTGGGTTTCTTCTTACATTTTATAGTAAAAAATCATTTTTATTTGATCACAATCTTATATATATATATACACACACACATGGGAATACTTAGCAACACCATCATGTAGTCATTTAGCTACATGATGCACACACAAACACTTTGTGGGTTTACAATGATGCATAGTGTATAAACAGGGCTCACAAAATATTTGTGTGTGCATTATGTAGCTAACCGGCTACATGATGGTATAGCTAATCTATTTCTACACACACACAGAGACACACACACACACACACATATATATATATATATATAGGGTTCAAATGAGAACTATATTTCGTACGAGAACTGCGAGAACCAATCTTGGCTATTTAAATGGTAAGTGGAATTCATGGATGAAGAGCGTGGGGGATTGAGTGTGGCAAGGTGCATGTAAGGAATTCATGGGTGGAGAATCCAATTGAAGGAGGGAGAATTGGACGGCCAAGATTGGTTCTTGCAGTTCTCGTACGAAAAACAGTTCTTGTTTAAACTTTTCAATATATATATGAATTTCCACTACCCGTCCAACACAAACTTCGAAGTACATACATACATCTAGATATACTATTTGATACACCCTTTCTTATCTCATTCTCATTCATAATCTTTACATTGTCACTCTCATCTTCTTATCTTTTCTTGCAATACTTCACCGTATGCCCATATTATGACAATAGTAGCATTGAGTCTTGCATAGGGGCCTTGTTTCTAATCTTTCTTGTGTGAAACTTTCGCCATTATTATTAGAATCCTCTTTTAGTGGAACCTGTGAGTGAAAAGCTTGTTCTGTAGGACTATCATTAAAGTTTCTCATTCGAAGTTCATGGGATGGGATTATCCTAATAAATTCTCCAAAGAAAGTGATGCCAAATCCTTAGAAGATGTTGAAGAGGAAACCCTCTCAAAATAGCTTCATCCACCGCATGATAAATAAAAAACAAAGCCTTTTATCCTTCTTGTTTTCCTTAAAATCCTTTGTCTGTTGTGCTGTAAGGATTGTAGAATTTGCAGGTTCACTGATTCCATCTTCAAGAATTCCCCATAGATCTTGGGATTCAAAGGAAACTTGCAATTGAATGCTCCAATATGATAATTTAATTTCTTCCATTTAATTTTAGAAGTAGAGTTTGAAACTAATTCCCACTATTTGCATCCATTATTCGTAAATCTTTCAAAAATATGAATAAGAAAACCATGGTTTTGATACCACTGTGTTAGATCAAACTTCAAAGTCACAATTGAAACGAAGTTGCTACGTAGAAGATAGTTTGATACACACTAATTTCATGAAGCCTATTATATTATATATATATAAGGTGAGGATCCAATAGAAACGGTTCTTAAAATAGTAAAATAATAACTTTAGGAACACTGCATTTAGTTTATAAAATCATTGCATCCAACTTAAAATCATTGTATAATATCTAAAAAACATGGAGTTCTCTTAAAACTAGTCCATCATGCACGATTAATTGGTGGATTCTTATTTAGGAACCAATTTTATAAAATATAATTGTTATATGCATTCGTGACGTTCAAACTCAAGATATAATTAATGTTTAAACTAATCAATCCCTTAAATATCTCATTTCCTTTTTTAGATTTAATTTTTTTTAACATTGATTTTTCTATTTTTCCTGGAGATTTCTTCTTCCTGGACAATATTATTACAAATCGTAGGTTTTTCCAGAAGTTTTCTTATCGACACTTCTTCTTCTTCATTCCTTCATCGATTTCATCATATGGTTTTCCGAATATTTTTGCAGATCGATAGCATTCTTCATTCCTTCATCGATTTCATCATAGGGTTTTCTGAATAATTCTGCAGATCGATAGCATTCTTCTTACTGCGTAATCACAATTTAACATTTTCTTTTATATATTTTGTGTTTTGTTTTGGTACATTGCACCTTTTTATGATCTTGACTTCCACCGGATCCTTGACTTTGGTCACGATTTTGCTCATATGAACCGTTGTGACGTCCTCCTCTTCCACCGCCATTTGACCGACCTCGACCCCTTCCACGGGATCGGTTTGTATTGTTTTCTCTCCCGTGATTTCTACTACCAGAGGATCCTTCACCACTTTTTTTCTCAATTTTGCCTATCACTCCTCTTGTGTCAATAACAATTGTGATGTTGTACTTTCAACTTGCCCACGTAGACGTTCTTCATGTGCTTTTAACCTTCCCACAACCTCTTCAACCATCATGGTTTCAAGATCTCCAAATTGCTCGATTGTAGATGCGATTTGCAAAAACTTTGTAGGTACTGATCTCAACAGTTTCTTCACTACATAAGCCTCCTCTACGGTGTCTCCGAGAGCTCTGATATTGTTGACAATATTGTTCAATTTCATCGAGAAATCGTCAACACACTCCGTCTCTTTCATAGTAAGGACCTCAAACTCAGCCTTCAAGGTTTGGATATTCACGTTCCTCACACGATCTACTCCTAAATACATCGTTTTTAACGACTCCCAGGCCTCTTTTGCATATTGCTTTTCTACCAAGGACAACAACATCTCTTCGGGGATTCCTTGATAAATAGCAGCCATTGTCATTTTATCTTTTCGGTCTTCCACGGCTTTCTTCGGATCCGCAGGTTCTATCGCATCCCAAATTCCTTGTGCCTGCATGAAGTCCTACATCTTTATAGCCCATGTGGTGTAGTTGTTCTTTGCTAGCATTGGATAATAAAGAGTGATCTGGCCATCTTGTTTCTTTGTTGCATCCATCTCTGGGTTATGGGGCTGATACTTTGGCATACAAAAGCTTCAAACCTGGCTGCTCTCATACCAGGTGTAGAGTTGCAACGGGTATCTATATATTTTGTGTGTATCGTGAGAAAGAAGAGAAGAACAAAATTTAGTGGGGCAAAATACTTCTTCATTAATTCCAGAACTCAAACTTACATAATCAAAATGAAAACAGAAAAATGGGAAAAAACGCTGCACGTTCTCCACTAATTGAGTAACTAACTCCACTATCTTTGACTCCAAAAAATACTGCTGACTTAATAAAAATAACAATTAAAAAACCAACATTAAAATATAAATAAATAAAAGCAAAATAGATTATTTTTCTCCAACAGGAAGTACCTGATACATAAGAAATTCGCAAAATTGAAATTTGAATACAATTTTGAACTTGATAAAACAAGATATTGATGAAAGTAGACACTAAATTCATAAGAAATATTATAATAACTAAATTCATCAAAAATCATTTTGATGAACAATCGGCATTTGTCAAGAAAACTGATTATCTAAGAACATATGATATTACAAAATTATAAAACCCCATTGATAAACTGAAGAATAATTATTGATGTACGCAAACTATTGATGAACAATAACTACACTAATGATCAAAATAGATGATGAATTTGATTAAATATGTTTGTGGATGCAAATGATCTTCTAAATGAATACCGACACCATCCATATATGATGCAATCGACGTCGGTTATGAAGTGGTGCGTGTAGTAGCTGCGGTTAAGGCTGACAATTTCTGGGTTGACCCGAAACTCGACACGAAAAAAGTGACACGAAACGAGTCAAAAGCGGGTTGACACGAAATCGACACGAAAATAAATGGGTCAAGTTAGAGTCAACCCGACAACCCGAAAATGATCCGTTTATAGATAAAACTATAAAATTTTAAAATTTTCTTTAATACTTGAAATTTAAAGTTTGAAAAGAAGATTATGAATTCAAATAAGAGTGTGACAATTTAGGACAATAACACCCGCCAAACAAAAGTATAAAAACTTTAAACGTTAAAAACTCAAAATAAACAATAAAAGATTTATAGTTAAAACAATAGTACGTTATTTTAGTATTTGTTATTTTCACTATATGATTTTGATACTTTTGCATTTGTTTATTTGATAGGTGATACTTTAGTATTTTGGATCAATTCATAATTCTATTTAATGATGAATAATCTTAAATTATTCGGTCGTTCAATGACATTATTTATTGGTATAGAATAGTAATACATCATAGTTTTTATTATATTCATTTATGTAAGTGAATAAAAAAGTAAAATCAAAATTTCAATCCAACCGAAATAAATACCGAATTTGAAGTTCGAATACAACGGAAACGTACATTGATTATTAAAGTTAGAATATAAATGAAAATCCTTTTTGAAATTTGTGCCGAACGTTGGAAAACAAGCATAGAACTTGAAATATTTATAAAGAAAATCGTAGTTGAAACGGAAAACCGTATTCGAAATTTTACTCGAAAACCGTATTCGAAAACCGAAAAAATTATCGTCGATGGCGTTTGGTCTAAATGGGTCGACACGAACCCGACACGAAAAAACTAACACGACCCGAACCTGGCACGAAAATAAATGGGTCGATACGTAACTGACACGAATCCGAACGACACGAACCCGATAACATGAACCCGACCCGAATTAACAGTCTTAGTTGCGGTGGTGGTCAGAGGGAACTAAAGTGGTGGTGGTTCGATGCAACAATAGTAAAGCCATGGTGCTTTTTAAGGACGACAGAGATCGACATCCTTGCGGCTGCGACTTGGCAGGACCTGTGCAGGAGGCTGGAAGAGACGGAGATGGTATTTTTTTCCGATAGCAACTTGCTGGTGAGAATGGGTCATGGGACGCCGACATGCGTTAGAGAGGGAGAATGGATGACGACGGAGATGGCGACGTGAGATGGGAGAGACGAAGACGATGTCACTAGGTTAGGGTGGGAGTCAGAGGTTGTTGTAGGGGAGGCTGTAGTTAAAAATTATTTAGGGTTAGGAGTTATGTGGGGAACGTGACTATGACGGTTGTCAGTGTGAGGAGAGAGAATTTGAGATTTTTGTAACACCCAAGGTTCGGAAATTCCCTTAAATTAGTAACTTTTTGATATGATGTGTTTTGGTATTGCCTATTTGAGATTAGGAGGTGTTTAGAAACTTGAGGGACTTATGTTGTCATTTTGAAACTAGAAAAGTGTAGGGACCATTTGTGCCAACTTTCAAAGATTTATATATATATATATATAGACAAATTTAACCTTGTGGAGTCAAACATTTCGTAAATTTCAACTGCACATCCAGGCGAGAATTTAGAGCAGCCATTTTCTTTGAGCTTTGGAGTTAGAACAACAAGAGCAAGTGGTTTCCTATTGATTTTAGCTAATCACAAGTTTGGAGGTAAGGTTTCTTGCTTGTTTTCTTGAAGTTTTTATGGGTTTTAGATGATTCAATGGTGAATCATGGATTTAGCATGTTCTTATGATTGTTCTTAAGTTTACCTACTGTATGGGGTGTAGGAAAACACCCCTAACACATTTTTATGAGTTTTTCCGGGTTTTTTGTCGAAATCCGCTACTGAATGTATGAACTGTAGGATTGTCTGTAAGGTACACGGCCCGTGTAGGGCGTGATTCCTCCAAAGGCAAGGCCCCAGTTTGACAGTGGTTGTTGTATGAGGAAAACTGTGTTTTGAACTTAACGCCTGGTTGTACTTTAGAAACTATGTCTTTTGATGTAAATATTTGAGTTTCACGTTTTTGGTATGAACCTCAAAACTACTTGACAGTGGTTGTTGTATGAGGAAAACTGTGTTTTGAACTTAACGCCTGGTTGTACTTTAGAAACTATGTCTTTTGATGTAAATATTTGAGTTTCACGTTTTTGGTATGAACCTCAAAACTACTTTTGTAGCTTCCGCTCATTGTACTAAAACTCTTTTAATTCTAAAATACTTCTATTTTAGAGCTTTACTTATATTTAAGAATTTGGGGTGTTACAACTTGGTATCAGAGCCATGGTTTGAGAGATCTGGAGGTGTGTTATGCATCATCCGGACTTAAACCATGGTTCTGAGGATTTTGAGTCAAACCGGAGGCTTGCAGCTTGGTGGATATACTGTGTATTGCATTGAGAACATGCTAATTGTTTATGTTGTTGTGATTGGTATTGAGATACCTGAGATGTTAATGATATTGATGCCAGATACGTGATGCTTTATATGACATGATATGCTAGTGATACATGGCCTAAGCCTGTAAATCGGGACTTTTTGTGATAAAGTTAAGATCGAACGTGTGTAGTGTGTTATGAATAATATAAGGGCCCATATTATTACAGACACATTATACATGTTAGAACTTGATGGAATCATGAGGAATCTTGTGAATCGGGTGAGGGGTACTTGTAAGGGGTAGTACACTTGAGATTATAGATGCCTTAGTATGTATAGAACTACTTTGGATCTAAGGATAAGTGTTGTAATACCCGAAATTTTGTAAAATTATAAAATATATGTAAATGCAAGTTTTAGTAAGAATTGGTAAAATTATGTGTTTTGGTGGTATTTAATTGTTACTAGGGTGCTTGTGTTTCATAAATTAAAATTGGTATTAAATGCTAAAGGGAAGAGAGTTTGAGGACTTAAATTGTAAATATGTATATATATATATATGTGTGTGTGTGTGTGTAGACTTCACCCATTTGAAGTCTAGAAAATTCCCTGGAACAAAATCGTGAGAGAGAGGGGGTTCTATAAAGGAAGAGTTTTCAAGAAGAAGCATAAAGCAAGGGAATTTTGGATGGGTTGAGGTTTGGATTCAAGATTTGGGTGTTTGTTCTTCAATCTCATCATCCTTTGAGCTTGGCTTGGAGCAAGAAAGAAGTGATGGAGTTTGGTTTGTTAATCAAGTAAGTATAAACTTAAATTTGAGTTTGATTCTAGTTATAGATGTGGTTTTTGGCAATTTATGGTTGTTTATACTTGAAAATGTGTGGAAAAGGTGTTAATGGGTCAAAAGCTTGGAAGAAATGGTGAAGCAAGGTTTTGTTGATGGATTGTGTTTAAAAAGTAATGATACTTGTTGTATGAAATTGTTGTAGTCGAAGTTTTAAGTCTTTTGTGGGTTGGTATGCAGTTAAATGTTGAGGAAATTGAAGAAATTGGAACTTGCAGCAAAGAAAGAAGAAGAAACAGTTATGTGCAGACCCGGTTGCGACGTGATGGGTTGGGTGTCGTGACACGACGCGTCGCGTGCAGGAAAGAAGTTTTTCCAGAGAATTTGTCCCGGCGCGAGCCCTAGACTCCACGGCGCGAGGCACCCTGAAACTTCCAAAAATCATGTTTTTGACCCCAATTGACTATGTACTTGTTTGGGGAGTGATTCTAAGGTTTTATAAGGGATAAATGAAGTCTTTTTAGACCCGAAATAGTGTCTAAGACTAGAATTGAGTCTAGAAACCTTGTTCTTGGTTAACTTATGTTAGTTGACCTTGTGTTTTGTGATCATAGGTTTATGATCAAGTGTTTAAGTGTTGGTTTGGATGGGGTTGTGATCCTCATCACACCCTCAGGTGAGTACACCCTGCGGATACCCACATTTTGTTAAAATTACAAGTCTTCATGTTTGTGTTTTGATTGTTCGGCAAATGTTGATGAAACTTGATGAATCAAAGGATGTGGTACTATGGGCTTGTTTGATAATGTTTTCTATGATTGGCAAATGTTTTATGAAGCTTTTGAATTTAAAGAATGTGAAAGTTGTGAACTTGATATATGACGCGCTTTAAGGAAAATGGTTTTCAAAATAAGACCATTGCTTCATTTTGGAGATGGTCTATGTTTATGTTATGTTTTACTTGATGGTTTCTTGAAAATATGATACTCCATGTAGGAGTAAGTTTTGAAATTGAACAACAAACATGGTTTTGAGTTAATGAAAGATATGTTTTTCCATTATGGTGTATTTTGGGCATTGAGATGCCAAATGTGGATTTGTTTATTGAGCATTCATGCTTAAGTGATATGAATTGTGACACTTATGTGTTGGTAATATGCTTGTATGCTTGGTTTGTTTGGCCTTGTTGGCATGTGATTTATCTGACCCTTTGGGGTATGTGATTATATGACCCATTAGGGTATGTGATTATGTGACCCTTTGGAGTATGTGATTATGTGACCCTTTGTGGTATGTGATTTGGTCCGGACTACTGTGTGATATGAACTCTGTACCATAGGGTTCCTAGCCATTGAGACATGCACAGGTTCATGTGGCTTCGGCAATTGAGGAACCGCGATGTATGGGTGGTTGAGGAATCGGTGCAGAGAGTGGAGGGGTATGTCAGTAGCCATCATAACCGTGTGGGTTCACTACGGAGCAGTTTGTTTCGCAGTCTAAGATTGACCGAATTGTTGATGAATTCCACAAGTTGAAACAGACTACAGAAACAGTTCCAGAGATTAATGCCAAGTTTCACGAGAAAACACAGTTCTGTCCTAACTATGTGGCTAACGAAAAAATGAAGATGTATCGCTACATAATGGTTTTGAAGCCGAGTATTAGAGAGTTCATTGATTCGAGCAAACATCAAACTATGAAGTCCATAATGGACGCTGCACGAGCCAGAGAGTTGGAGTTAGAAAGACAAGTGAAAGAGAAAAGGCCAATGGAAGGGTCAACACCACCGAATAAGAAGCCGAGGGTAGATTATGGAGAGAGGAAGGAAGCACCGAGGGTGTGCCAGAGGTGTAAGAAGAGTCACTATGGGAATTGTCAGACCAATATCGTTCATTGTTTTAAATGTGGCAAGCCGGGCCATATGGGTAAAAACTGTTGCAGTTCGTTGAGCGTATGTTTTAATTGTTACCAGCCAGGTCACCAGAAAGCCAACTGTCCTCAACTGGCTGCATCCAACCGTTCAACAGGTTCAAGAAATACTCCCTCTCTACCTCCACTACGTATTACTGAGAATAAGGAAGTAAAGAAAGAGAATACTTCAAAAAGTAAGGGGAGGGCCTTCCAATTGACCGCGGAGGAAGCGCAAATGAAACCAGATGTGGTTGCAGGTACATATCTCGTAAATTATCTGCCTGTTCTAGTATTAGTTGATTCGGGTGCTAGCAAATCGTTTGTATGTGTTTCTTTCTGTAAAAATTTCGAACAAGTATGTGGTAAACTGAATCCCCCTCTTGAGGTGGAAATAGCTGATGATAAATCTGTGCTCGTGACTGATGTGTATAGAGATAATGTGCTAGAGATAGACACTGTTAGATTTCCTATTGAGCTTATACCTATGCCTATGAGAGAATTTCAGGTGGTAGTGGGAATGGATTGGCTTGGGCGTTACCAAGCAACCATTTTGTGTGGGCAAAAATTGATTTGAGTTCAAGCCCCAAGTGGGGAAGAACTATCAATTTTTGGTGATAGAAAAGGTGAGAAAATGTGTATGTGTTTAGTGACTAAAGCTCGGAAATACCTTCAGCATGGGTGTACAGCCTTTTTAGCTCATGTTATTGATACGAAATTAGAAAAGAGACAGGAGAGTGTGGATGATGTGGCAATTGTACGTGAGTATTCTGATGTTTTTCCAGAAGATTTGCCTGGTATACCGCCTGATAGGCAAGTAGAGTTCAGAATTGAATTGGTACCGGGGGCTGCGCCGATTGCGAGAGCTTCATATAGACTTGCACGGCCAGAGATGCAGGAATTGATGAAACAGTTGTAAGAGTTATTAGATAAAGGTTTTATTCGACCTAGCAGTTCACCATGGGGCGCTCCCATTTTGTTTGTAAAGAAGAAAGATGGTACATTTCGAATGTATATTGATTATCGTGAACTTAATAAAGTGACTGTGAAGAATAAATATCCTTTGCCCAGAATAGATGATTTGTTTGATCAATTGCAAGGGGCATCGTGGTTTTCAAAGATCGATTTAAGGTCGGGTTATCATCAATTGAAGGTTCGGGAGGAAGATATTCCTAAAACTGTGTTTAGGACGCGGTACGGGCATTTTGAATTTGTGGTTATGCAATTTGGTCTTACAAATGCACCTGCAGCATTTATGGATCTTATGAATAGAGTTTGCCATCCGATGTTGGACAAATCTATGATCGTGTTTATTGGTGACATTCTCATTTACTCAAAGAACCCGACAGAACGTGAAAGACATTTGAAGGAAGTATTGGAGACGCTGCGGAGAGAGAAGCTGTATGCTAAATTCTCCAAGTGTGAATTTTGGATTCAAGAGGTACAATTTTTGGGTCATTTGATTAATAAAGAAGGAATTAAAGTTGATCCTGGGAAAGTTGATACATTAATGAAGTGGGAACCTCCGAGGAACCCTACCGAAATCAGAAGATTTTTAGGGTTAGCAGGTTATTACAAACGATTTATTCAGAATTTTTCAAAGACTGCAGTTCCATTAACCAAGCTAACTAGGAAGAATGTAGAGTTCATATAGGGAGATGAACAAGAGGTTGCATTTTCCACTCTTAAGCAAAGGTTATGTGAGGTACCTGTACTTGCTTTGCCAGAAGAAATGGAAGATATGATAGTGTTTTGTGATGCTTCTAATCAGGGGTTGGGATGTGTTTTGATGCAGAGAGGTAGAGTTATTGCTTATGCTTCTCGACAGCTCAAGCTGAATGAAACTAATTACCTAAATCGCGATTTAGAGTTAGCGGCAGTGGTTTTTGCATTAAAAATCTGGAGACACTACTTGTAGGGAGTGAAATGTATTTATACTGATCACAAAAGTCTGAAATATTTTGTTGATCAAAAGAATCTTAATATGAGGCAGAGAAGGTGGTTAGAGCTCCTGAAGGATTATGATTGTAAAATTCTTTATCACCCGGGAAAAGCCAATGTTGTGGCAGATGCTTTGAGCAGGAAGTCGGGGTCGATTCTTATGAAAAATGAGTCGTTACGAATGACAGTCACCACGCCACTATTGGATATTATAAGAGATGCTCAGTTGGAAGCAATTAAGGAAGAAAACCACAATAGAGAACGAATTAAAGGGCAAGTAACTAATTTTGCTAAGGATAGTCGTGATCTATTCTTATGTTGTGGACGAGTGTGGGTACCTAATCATGGAGAAGTCAGAAAAACTCTTTTGAGTGACGCTCACATATCTAAATTCTCTATTCACCCGGGGGCGACTAAAATGTATAAAGATCTGAAAGTGGAATATTGGTGGCCAGGTATGAAGCGAGATGTGGCTAAGTATGTGGATAGATGTCTTACGTGTCTGCAAGTGAAAGCTGAACACCAAAAAGCGCATGGGAAGTTACAACTTGTCTGGAAATGGGAGAATATTACTATGGATCTAATCACTAAATTACCTAAGACCCCTAGAGGTTACGATGCTATTTGGGTAATTGTGGATAGATTAACCAAAAGGGCACATTTTATTCCCATTAAGGAAACCTACTCTTCAGAGAAGCTATCAAAGGTATATATGAAAGAAATAGTATCTCGTCATGGTGTGCTAGTATCTATTGTGTCAGATAGAGATACTCGATTCACTTCCAGATTTTGGAACAAATTTCATGGGGAAATGGGGACTAAGCTTCATCTTAGTACAACATTTCATCCGCAGACTGATGGTCAAAGTGAGAGAACGATTCAAACTTTGGAGGATATGTTACGCGCGTGTATTATTGATTTTGGAGGGAGTTAGGATTCTTATCTACCACTTGCAGAGTTTTCTTACAATAATAGTTATCATTCCAGTTTGGGAATGCCGCCTTATGAGATGTTGTATGGTAGAAAGTGTCGGACTCCGATTTGTTGGGGTGAAGTGGGTCAGAGAGAGTTGGGAAGTACTGAGGTGGTACAGCGTACGACAGAGCAGATTCAACAGATAAAAGATAGATTGCCAGCAACTCAGAGCAGACAAAAGAGTTATGCAAATAAACGAAGATCACCACTAGAATTCCAAGTGGGTGATTATGTGTTATTAAAGGTGTCACCGTGGAAGGGAGTGATTAGATTTAGAAAGAGAGGAAAGCTGAGTCCAAGGTTTATTGGACCATTCAAAGTTAGTGCTCGTGTGGGCAGAGTTGCATACAGACTGGAACTTCCAGAAGAATTATCCAAGATACATAATACCTTTCACGTATCTTATCTTAGAAAATGTTTAGCAAATGAGTCTGCATTTGTGCCATTGGAAGATGTGTGTGTTGATGATAAGTTGAATTATGTCAAGCAACCTGTTGCTATACCGGAAAGAAAAATTAAATCTCTACGTAATAAACAGATTAGATTGGTTAAAGTTCAGTGGAAGCACCGTAAGGGGTCGGATTATACTTGGGAACCAGAGGATAAGATGATACGCAATTACCCAGAACTCTTCAGCAATTAATTTCGGGGACGAAATCCTTTTCAAGTGGGGAAGAGTTGTAACACCCAAGGTTCGGAAATTCCCTTAAATTAGTAACTTTTTGATATGATGTGTTTTGGTATTGCCTATTTGAGATTAGGAGGTGTTTAGAAACTTGAGTGACTTATGTTGTCATTTTGAAACTAGAAAGTGTAGGGACCACTTGTGCCAACTTTCAAAGATATATATATAGAGACAAATTTGACTCTGTGGAGTCAAACTTTTCATAAATTTCATCTGCACATCCACGAGAGAATTTAGAGCAGCCATTTTCTTTGAGCTTTGGAGTTAGAACAACAAGAGCAAGTGGTTTCCTATTGATTTTAGCTAATCACAAGTTTGGAGGTAAGGTTTCTTGCTTGTTTTCTTGATGTTTTTATGGGTTTTAGATGATTCAATGGTGAATCATGGATTTAGCATGTTCTTATGATTGTTCTTAAGTTTACCTACTGTATGGGGTGTAGGAAAACACCCCTAACACGTTTTTTTTAGTTTTTCCGAGTTTTTGGTCGAAATCCGCTACTGAATGTATTAACTGTCGGATTGTCTTTAAGGTACACGGCCCATGTAGAGTTGAAGGCAGTCACAGGGCCATGTTGGTATACATGGTCGTGTAGAGATTGAGGTACACGGCCCGTGTAGGTGACATGGACAACACTGGGCATGTGGTCAGGTGAGGTCGTGTAGAGTGTAAGGGACACGGCCCGTGTTAGGTTACACGGCTCGTGTAGGTCCCCTGCCCTGTTTCATTTGTTAAGTGTTGATCTTGTATATGTTTTAATTACATGATTATATGATTGTAGGGATTACTATTTGACGTATTCTGAGTTATCTGGCTATCTCTGTGTGATATTATTTGTTGAGGTGAGTTTCTGAAACTCTGATTGATATGTGTGATATGTGTGTGTTACATTGCAATGTGGTATATTATTGATGAGAGGATCACAAAGAGAGAGCTATAGCATGCTGCTTTATTCGTATATGTGTATGTGCATGCTTACATGATTTACAGTTTAGATTTCTCACTAAGCTCTCATAGCTTATCAGATACTGCTTACTGTTGTTTTGCAGGGCGTGATTCCTCCAAAGGCAAGGCCCATGTTTGAAATTGGTTGTTGTATGAGGAAAACCGTGTTTTGAACTTAACGTCTGGTTGTACTTTAGAAACTATGTCTTTTGGTGTAAATATTTGAGTTTCATATTTTTTGTATGAACCTGAGGGTTCAAAACTACTTTTGTAGCTTCCGCTCATTGTACTAAAACTCTTTTAATTCTAAAATACTTCTATTTTAGAGCTTTAATTATATTTAAGAATTTGGGGTGTTACAATTTTTTTTAGAATTCCTAAATTATACACATGAGAAGACTGGGTTTCTTCTTACATTTTGTAGTAAAAAATCATTTTTATTTGATCACAGTCTTATATATATATATATATATATGGAAATAACATAGCTATATCATCATGTAGTCATTTAGCTACATGATGCACACATAAACACTTTGTGGATTCACCATCGTACATAGTGTATAAGCAAGGCTCACCAAATGTTTGTGTGTGCATTATGTAGCTAACTGGCTACATGATGGTATAGCTAATCTATTTCCATATATATATATATATATATATATATAGGTTTCAAATGAGAACTATTTTTCGTACAAGAACTGCGAGAAACAATCTTGGCTATTCAAATGGTAAGTGGAATTCATCGATGAAGAGCGTGAGGGGATTAAGTGTGGCAAGGTGCATGTAAGGAATTCATGGGTGGAGAATCCAATTGAAGGAGGGGGAATTGGAGGGCTAAGATTGGTTCTCGTAGTTATCGTACGAAAAACAGTTCTCGTTTAAACTTTTCAATATATATATATGAATTTCCACTACCCGTCCAACACAAACTTCGAAGTACATACATACATCTAGATATACTATTTGACACACCCTTTCTTATCTAATCCTTATTCATAATCTTTACATTGTCACTCTCATCTTCTTATCTTTTCTTGCAATACTTCACCGTATGCCCATATTATGACAATAGTAGCATCGAGTCTTGCATAGGGGCCTTGTTTCTAATCTTTCTTCTGAGAAACTTTCGCCATTATTATTAGAATCCTCTTTTAGTGGAACCTGTGAGTGAAAAGCTTGTTCTGTAGGACTATCATTAAAGTTTCTCATTCGAAGTTCATGGGATGGGATTATCCTAATAAATTCTCCAAAGAAAGTGATGCCAAATCCTTAGAAGATGTTGAAGAGGAAACCCTCTCAAAATAGCTTCATCCACCGCTTGATAAATAAAGAACAAAGCCTTTTTATCCGTCTTGTTTTCCTTAAAATCCTTTGTTTGTTATGCTGTAAGGGTTGTAGAATTTGCAGGTTCACTGATTCCATCCTCAAGAATTCCCCATAGATCTTGAGATTCAAAGGAAACTTGCAATTGAATGCTCCAATCTAATAATTTAATTTCTTCCATTTAATTTTGGAAGTAGAGTTTGAAACTAATTCCCATTATTTGCATCCATCATTCGTAATACTTTCGAAAACATGAATAAGAAAACCATGGTTTTGATACCACTGTGGTAGATCAAACTTCAAAGTCACAATTGAAACGAAGTGCTACGTAGAACATAGTTTGATACACACTAATTTCATGAAGCCTTTTATACTATATATATAAGGTGAGGATCCAATAGAAACGGTTCCTAAAATAGTAAAATAAGAACTTTAGGAACACTGCATTTAGTTTATAAAATCATTGCATCCAACTTAAAATCATTGTATAATATCTAAAAAACATGGAGTTCTGTAACGCCCCAATTTTCAAAATTTAATATAAAGCTTGAAACAAAAGGTATTTGTCTAAAAACAGAATTTGATAAGCTGATGTAAACCAACCAAGTATTTTTGAACCCTCCGGTTCGTACAAAAGGTAATACAACCACAAATCATGTCAAAAACAGTTTCCAATAAGCTTACCGTCAACGGAAGCCAATAAAGCATTTTGTTTAAACCCTCGGGTTTGTATAAAAAGAAGTATGCGTGCATTTAAATCAAAAGTTCTTTCTGTTACACAAATGGGAGCGTTATTATTTCAAATCACGTTTTAAGCGACCAACCTTCAACAGTCAAACCGGGGCCTTGCCTTGGTGCTAACACAACCTGCAAAACAACAACAAGCAGTATCTGGTAAGCTACAAGAGCTTAGTAAGAAAGCTAAATTGTAAATCATATAAGCATGTGCATACACATATACGAATGCTGTCAACAGGTCTTATGGATACAGTACTGCACCATCTTAGCATCCGCCGAGAAGGCTAAAGTGCTGTCCATAGCACTACCGCACGAAGCAGCATGCTATAGCTCTACTCTCGCATACCATGATCCTCTGATCATTTATAACACATTGCAATGTAACACACATATCACAGATATGAATTAGAGTTTAGGAAACTCACCTCCGCAATTAATACCACATAGAGTTATGACAGATATACTCAGAACACGTCAAACAGTAATTCCTACAGATATATAATCATGGTATTAATCACATAATCAAACTCAGCTCTTAACAAACTAAACAGGGCAGCGCACCCTCTAGGCACACCCTAGGCATGGTTGTGCCTTCCCCAGGCATGGCTGTGCCTGTCTTAGGGATGGTTGTGCCCTCCCATCAAGCACGCCCATGCCTTCTCAGGCACGCCCGTGACTCTCTCAGGCACGCCCATGCCTCACTCAAAAGGCACCGGAAGTACCGTATGAACTAGTTTTTGCCACGAGGGGTTAGGCACGCCCGTACCCTCCACAGGCATGCCCGTGCCTCCCCTGGTCTGCACCAGAAGGTCGGCCAGAACACTGTTTTTCAGACCAAAACACCAAAATACTCACTTTTAATTCATAAAAACACTACTAGGGTGTTTTCCTACACCCCAAACAACTTCTAAGCAATAAACAACAACAAAAACAAGCTTTAATCCATGATTCACCATTGAATCACTTAAAACCCACTAAAAACTTCAAGAACATAATCAAGAATCCTTACCTTCAACTTGTGATTAGCTATGATCAGTTATATCCAATTGTTCTTATTGTTCTAGCTCCAAAAACTCAAAGAAAATCTTGGCTGGAACTTGTGTTCGTGAACAGAGAAGGAGATATGAGAAGTTTGACTAACTCTAGTCAACACTAGCTATATATAAACATAACTTTGAGATTTGGCACAACTAGTCCCTCAACTTTTCTAGTTTCAATTTAACAACTTTAACCGCTCAAGTTTCTAAACACCTCCTAATCTCAATTAGGAAATCACCAAAACTGTAATACTTGATTATTTATTAAATTACGAAATTTCGTACTTCGGGTGTTACAAGTTCTCTTAAAACTAATCCATCATGCACGATTAATTGGTGCATTCTTATTTAGGAACCAATTTTATAAAATATAATTGTTATATGCATTCGAGACGTTCAAACTCAAGAAACTATTTTCCCGTAAGCTATCTTTTTTAAATAATATTCCACAGCATACAACTAGAAACTAAATTAATTACATAGGTAATTTCATATAATTTTATTAAAGTTTTTATTTGAACGATAATCCTATAAAAGCTAGCTACCATATTGATCGATCGGATGCTTCATTTGACTTGATCGGTGGTCACATTTGGCCCTTTATTTTATTTATTACCCAACTATGAATTGCAACACGTGAATTGTGACCGTTAGATCTAATAGATTAATATCTAATTGATAGCTAGGATTTATTCTCCCACTGTCACCTAAATATATATTTTCACAATAACTCTCACCTATGATGGTTCATTTAAGAACTGTTTTTATTGCGAGTACCATGAAAACCAATCTTGATCCTTGATTAAAATAAATCAATAGCCAACAAAAATTACGGCTCATTAATAATGCATTAATTAGGGGTATTTCTGAAAAATCAAGGTTCAATCTTTAAAGACAACTCATCCAAACACAATTAATTGTTGGAAAATTATATAAAAGACCAACATACCCCTATTAATGAGCATTAATGACGGTTACAAATGGTACTTGTTGTACTGGCAATAAAAGTGGTTAGTGGTTCTCAAATGATTTGTTCACTATATATATATATACATATACATACATACATATATATATATATATAGGGTTAGGATCAATATAGGCACCCCCTTATATAAAGTCCCTAAAGGCTTAATATTGACCTTTAGATTTGAGAATGGATGAACATGATTAATTAAAGGAAATTAAAATATTAATCCTTAAAAAACTGATATTGGCGTAATCAAAAGGGCAAAAACGTCATCGGCATAACAAACAAAAATTCACTTTCCACATATACTTCCAAAACTTACGGAAAGATATCCGCTCACTTTCAAAAATCACGAAACCATGTCCCTTTCTCCATATACGATTGTCACAACCGTTTGTTTCTTCTTCCCCAACAAAATCAACAGTTCTGTTCTTCTCAAAGAAACTTAATCATGAAACTTAATCATCATTTTGATAACCACTGTTATTTATTTTTTTCACATGATAAAACCTGATGTAGAGTTATTTATCATTTTCAGTATGTTCACATTTTGACTAAATAAACATAACATCATCATTTTGATGCTTAAAGTATGCAATGGAACTAATAAATGCTGAAATATATCTGCATCTGCATTTTGAAAGATGTTTTATCCTTTTCTTTATGTTTCCATCATTTTCATCATGTTTTCATCATTTTCAGCCTGATGAAGTTAAGTATGTCTAAATACACGATGAACACTAATAAACACTGTTATACACATAAATGATGAATAACAAATGAAACTTAAATATCATTTTGATAAACACTGTTATACACATGATAAACACTGATGTAGAGTGATTTATCATTCACGTGAAACTTAATCATCATTTTGATAACCACTGTTATTTATCATTTACACATGATAAAACATGGTGTAGAGTTATTTATCATTTTCAATATGTTCCCATTTTGACTAAATAAATATGACATCATCATTTTGATGCTTAAAGTATGTAATGGAACTAATAAATATTGAAATATATCTTCATCTGCATTTTGAAAGAGTTTTTTATCCTTTTCTTTATGTTTCCATCATTTTCATCATGTTTTTATCATTTTCAGCCTGATGAAGTTAAGTATGTCTGAATACACGATGAACACTAATAACCACTGTTATACACATAAATGATGAATAACAAATGAAATTTAAACATCATTTTGATAAACATTGTTATACACATGATAAGCACTGATGTAGAGTGATTTAGCATTCACGTGAAACTTAAGTATCATTTTGATAACCACTATTATTTATCATTTACACATGATAAAACATGATGTAGAGTTATTTATCATTTTTAGTATGTTTCCATTTGATTAAATAAACATAACATCATCATTTTTATAATTATCATTATGTTACATAATTTCAGGATGTTTCCATCATTTACACCATTTCATCATTTACATTGTGATTTCATCATTTTCAAAAAGTTTCCAACATTTTCAGCCTGATGAAGTTAAGTATGTTTGAATACACGAATAAGATATTGTTTTTCCCGAATAAGTATAAAACTAACAATGAATAAGATCAAAGTGCGGAAATAGTTTTAAAGCAACGAACACACGAAAATTTTCAAAGTAAGATTATATTAATAACCAAACTTCAAAGAGTGCACAAGAAAAAACTTGAGCACCGAGTACAAACTAAATCAAGAACAAACTTGAATGCAAATTAGCGAACAAACGCTTAACCTTTTCTCGTTTAACGAGCAGGTATTTATAGGCTAAGTAAACTAATCCTGACCATCTAATCTTTTTACACATTTACCGCTCTACACACAATTAGGAACAAAAAACAAGATTGCCGTTTCGAGCTCCTTCAGAATGCGCAGATCATGCACTTTACATAACAGGAAGATTCTGGTTGTCATATGTATCTTCAGTGCAGAAGACCCTTTGATGACTGAAGACTAACTTCAGCTGACGTTCACTTCAGAACTAATCTTCAGATGAACTTCGGGCTTCTTTCTTCAGATGGCATGTTAGAACAGTTTACAAAAGAATAAGATATTACACCTTCAGTCGTTTTCTTCGAAAGCTCCTTCAGGAATGGAATATATAGAAATAAAGGACTAACAGTCTCCCCCTATTTGTTTATAATCCATGACTATTTACAAATGAATAAATAATAGAAAGAATAAAGAATAAAAGAATTACTATTCTAAATATCCGGTTTGAACTCTTTAGGAGCGAGTTCCTTTGGAGTTTTGAGCTCCATTTGTTTCAAGTATTTAGCAAGAATGTCTTTGAGTGCCAGATCTTTATTGTCTATGAAGTATCAAAGAGATCTCAGACGAAGCCTATCAGCCTTGGTGAAATCTGAAACCCTCTGAAAGCGAATCTTGTCGTATGCATCAAGAAAATAAAATCCCCTAGGATTTGAGAGAACCTTACCCACTTCAGGAATGAAACTAGCAGGTAACATAGTGTCAAAACCTTCGCAATTTGGAAGCTCTCCAATAGATATCAGCTCCAAGATTTGTTGCTGAGACTTTTTATGAGTGAGCCTCCTTCTCTGAAATTTTATATTTTCAGCTCGAGTGAGTTTTTCCTTCTGTGGCAAGACTACTGCACCAGATCCCCTCTTATTCACTTCCTCTTCATAATATTCAATCACTTTGGTGTTTTCTCGTTGAATGAACTCAACATCATCAGTTTGCTTGCGTTTCGATAAACAAGCAATTATTTCATTCCATTCAGGAACAGCATAATTGAGTTGGACATTCTTGACTGATTGTACACTGAAGAGAGGAAGATTTATGCGCTTAACATTCAGAAAGATTTCATTGTTTACTTTCTTTAGCTTTATTGCCCTGATTTTATCTGGATGCATTCTTTGATGTCGAGAGCTCAACCACTTTTCTTGTTTTTCCTCCATGATCTTTTTCTTCTCCTCTTGTAAAGCTTTTTCAGCTTCGATATCCTCCTGAATATGTTTTTGGTGATTGAAGGGAGATAGATCAATTTTGTTTGCAGCAAGTTCTTCAAGTGCCAATTTCTCTGCTGCAATTCTGCCAAGTTCATCAGCCACTTTTAAGTCTTTGTCTCTTGGATTTTCATCATCTGAGTCACCTAAATCATATATACCCTTACTCATCTGATCATCCGGAGAACTTATTACCATTTTCCCTTTACCTTTATATGACTTTCTTGGCTGACCACTAGATGAAGGAGCAGCTGATTGAATGGGAATTTGAGAGGCTTTAGCTTCAGTGATAATTTACTGACATTCAGCTCCATCTAGCTCTGAACTGAATAGTTCTGCTTCAGCCTTTCTTTGATCAAGGAGACTCTTGAGCTCCCCCTCAGCAAGTGCCTTAGCTTCTTCAGCTTTGGCTAATCTGGCCTCGAAATCAATCAAGGCTTTTTTCTTGTTTTCTTTAGCAGCTTTGAGGTGAGCCACTTCCTCTTCTAATCTCTGTAAGTATTCAACACGTGAATACTTTCTTTCCAATTTGATGATCTTCCGATCAGCGGTAGCCTTTTTCTTCATTATCTGATAGATTTTGAACTGTCTTCAAACTTTCTCCCCCTTAGAGAAGCTGCAGAGGTTCCTGAAGCTTCTACCGACCGGGACAGGGCCAAAAGCTCTTTGGAGAGTCCAGAGAAGGAGGGAGCAAACAATTCCTGCAACTGAAAAGTTGCGGCTTCAGAAAGATTGACAGCATGAATGTTGTCAACCTTGGATGAAAGAGAGTGTACAGAAGTGGAGGGAGCGGAGAGTTTGGAGTTGAGGTTAGAAAACTCAATGGTGGCAGAATCAGCCACAATTCTCACAAGATGCTGAAGGGTTTTGACATCCCATGAAGTATCAGATTTTTACAATCAATGGTTTGGGTGAGGGTGGTGAACTGAGTTTTTACAATCAAGCTTGGCTTGATTATTGGTGACACAATGTCCTTGAAATGTGTTTGTCTTAACTGAATTAGAGACAGAAAGGACAATTTCAAATAGACTTTCCAATGAGGAAGCAATGTCTATTGAAGGCTCAGAAGGTTGGGAATGTACAGACTTGGGGGATTGAAGAAAATCAAAAGCATCACTGTCATCAAAAGGATTGATAGTTGTATCAGGAGAAGGGATATCAAATAAGTTGTTTAGCAGAGATGTGGAGGTCGTAGCATCAGTAGGAGTGACTGATGCATCAAGGGCCTTGGGCACATTTGCTTCAGTTACAGTCTGGTTTAAGACTGTGTCTTTATTAGCATGGGGAATCTCAACTAAAGGAGGTTGAAAATCAGTCTCATTGATTGTGGATGGTGGGGCATCACTCTCGGTTTTGTGTGGAACTGATAAATCATCTGCCCTTGTAGAATCCAAAGTGTCAATTGGGTTTTGTGACACATCAAGGGATTTGGGTGCAGTTTCATCTTCAGGGTGGACTGAGGAGTCATCAACTGGTTGAACCTCAGAAACTAGGGGAATTGTAGTTTCATCATTGGTGTTAGGCTGAGCATCAGAGTCAGCCAGTTTAGGTGCTGACACATCATGTGCTTGGTTGATATCCATAGGACTAGTTGGGTTTACTGATGCATCAAGGGATAAAGTGGGAATTTCAGCAGAAGCAGGAATGGTTGTTCCCTATTCTGGTGGTACCTGAGTTGTAGGTGGGTGTGCTAGCAGAATCATTGGTGGGGATAGAGGAAGTCTCGGCTGACTGGTGTTTGTTAGTGTCCTGAACTTGTGGTAGAAGAAGTGTGACTTTAGGAACAGCTTGGTTTTGAGCTATCTCTTCATCAGTCAGACTAGATTTAGAAAATTTAAGTAATGGAGAGCTTACCTGAATAGCTTCAGCGGATTTTGATGATTGAAGCTGGGTTTTGCGAAGAACCAACGGTGTATCATCATGAGAATCCTCGCCTGAAGCATAGTAGGAGATGATGGGACTGGAGGGAACGTTGGGTTTGTGGCGTTTGGCGGTTGAGAGTGATTTAGGCAGTTGAATGGTGGTGGTTTGTTTAGTGTTGGTGGTGGATTTGTGTACGGCTGACGGTTTGATGGATGGTTTAGACGAAGTGGACATCTACTTCCGTTTCTTTGTTTTCGATGGTGAAGACTGAAGCACTTTGTGGTGGGGTTTAGAAGGTTCAGTTTCAGTTGATAACCCTGAATATGGTATTGGAATGGCAGGGGAAGGTTTCAGCGAGACTATTGCAAGCATTGGTGTAGTCAAAGTTGGGTTGAAGGCAAACGAAGAACCTGTCCATACTAAACCTGGTAGTGAGGGAGATGGAAGCAGAACTGAGGCAGAATTGTATACTTCAGTTGGCAGCAAGGAGTAGATTACCAATGACACAAACCTTGGAAAAGGAATGTGTTGAGACCTTGTACGGGCCGTCAGTGAGACCACAAGACTTTCCATGATGAGTTCAGCGTAGTCAATGTTATGACCATGGATAATGGCATAGACCATTTTCATAACGGCTTCATTGACCTGGTCAAGACCACCGGTTTTGCTTGTCATACAGAAGTTCAGATGAGCAATCAGACAGTTCCACTCCTTTGGAAGGCGAGTGCGAACCATAGAATTTCCTTTCACTTTGTGCTCATCAGCATATTGAAAGAAGGAGAAGAGCAGCTCCTTAGCGTTAGCAGTGGATGAGGTGAGTTCGTGACAAGGAAGATGGAGAACGGATGCAGGAAAACTCTTGGTGATCTCAGCGGGCTTTCTACCAGAGCATACTGAAGTGAATACTTTGGCCGGAGGTTTTGGGGTTAATGACTTCAGCGGTCATCCAGAACTCATAGAGGTTTTCTTCAAACATCAGAACCTTTGCGGAGAGAGCAAAGTTCAACGGGTAGTTACGAAGGTAGGTCATGATTTGGTGATGTGGTGAGGATGAAGGAGGAATGGTTAGGTCAGCGGCGAAGTTGTTGTCCTTGAAACAGATGGACTCCAGTGGGATTTTGGGAACGACATCATTGGGAAGAGTTACCTTGGCAGAAGCAATTTTGGGGGCCATGGGATCAAGCACAAAGGTTGTTTTTGCTTTGGAACAAAGAGAAATCGCCGGTGAAGATGATTTGCAAGTAAAGAACTTGAAAAGGCAATTTAGGTTTTTAAAGGGTTTAAACTGAAGCGATCTTGGCGGTTGAGTAAATCTAGGGTGAAAAAGAGCGCGTGATTCTAGAAAATGTGCAAGGATAACTTTTGTGATGTCAAACAGTTATTGGGTAAACCATTTTACCCGGTGTAATCTTGAAAACAACTAAGCCTCATCAACAAACCATTAGCATGGAGATAAAATTTCACAAGGCAAAAGGAAAATATCCAAACTTTGCATTTGAAATTTTAATCTCGAAAAAAATATAACAGAGATGGAAGAAAATAAAAAGAAGAAACACAATGCCAACAAGAATAAGAGCTAAGCTTGGAAATTACTAATTCCATATATGAACAAAAGATGATTACATGATGTTAATCACGATTTACATAGACTGCCAAAAGAGAATTACATCCATGTTTAAGATAAAACAAATATTTGAGACGATACTTCTATCCCAATCCCTTCAGCAGGAATGCGAACAGTGATCACGTAACACACCGGGAAGAAAACGAACGTAATAGTGAACTCCATGAGTTTTCAAGAAAGTGAAAGATTTTTTTGTGAAATTGTTTCTTGTTTTGCAGAAGATGAAAAAGGAAAGAAAATCTTTGGATGTTTATAAAAAAAATTACTCATGATTACGCTTGAGAGATGATTTGATAGTTAGAGAGAGGCAGGGTAAAAGTAATTATTCAAGCTTAGCTATTAGGGTGGCTGGCATTAAATGTGACAAGAAAGAATGAACAGTAACAATCAAACTTACCTAAAATAGCTACATACTGAAGGATTTAGCATTCCTATTTCTGCAACTAGTTGATTGAACCAGTGTTCATCGAGGGCTTTCGTGAAGATGTCAGCGAGCTGATGTTCCGTACAGATGAAACGAAGCTCAACTTCATTCTTTGCTATGTGATCTCGAATAAAATGATGTCGTACATCAATATGCTTTGTACGGGAATGGAGCACAGGATTATTGGAGATTGCAATAGCACTTGTGTTATCACAATAAATGGGAGTGCGCTAAAAGGAGATTTCATAGCCAGCGAGCTGATGTTTCATCCATAAGACTTGTGCACAACAACTCTCAGCTAAAATGTTTTCAGCTTCAGCAGTGGATAGAGAGATGGAGTTCTACTTTTTGCATTGTCAACTTACTAGTTTTCCACCTAGTAGCTGACACCCACCTGTAGTACTCTTCCTGTCAATCTAACATCCGGCATAGTCTGAATCTGAAAATCCAATTAATTCAAAGCCGGAGTCTCTGGAGTACCATAGCCCAAGTTCAGGTGTACCTTTCAGGTATCTAAAAATTCGTCTGACAGTCGTTAGATGTGATTCCTTTGGGTTCGCCTGAAACCTTGCACATAGGCATGTGGAGAACATTATATCAGGACAACTGGCCATCAGATATAGCAAGGATCCTATCATTCCTCTGAATGTGGGATGATCAACTGCTTTCCCATTCGGATCAGCTGTGAGCTTGGTTTTAGGAACAATGCGAGTCTTCATCGGGGAGGAGTATGAAAAATTGAACATCTTGAGTAAGTCATTGACATATTTCCCTTGATTAATGAAGATGCCTTGGTCAGATTGCTTAATCTGAAGCCCAAGGAAGAAGTTCAGTTCTCCCATCATGCTCATCTTGAATTTCTCTGACATGATTTTTTCAAATTTCTTGCATAAACGATTGTTAGTAGAACCAAATATAATATCATCAACATAAATTTGAACTAGAATGAGTTCACCTTTTTCTCTACATAGAAATAGATTTTTATCGATGTTTCCTCTCTGAAATCCATTCTTCAGAAGATGAGTAGACAAAGTATCATACCAGGCACGCGGAGCTTGTTTCAGTCCATAAAGAGCTTTGTCGAGCTTATACACGTGGTGTAGAAACTTGGGAATTTCGAATCCAGGTGGTTGTTGAACAAATACTTCTTCTTGAAGTTCTCCATTCAAAAAGGTGCTTTTAACGTCCATCTGAAAGACCTTGAATCCCTTAAACGCAGCAAAGGGTAGGAACATGCGTATTGCCTCGAGACGAGCAACTGGAGCAAACGTTTCATCATAATCTATCCCTTCCTCTTGACAGTAGCCCTTTGCAACTAATCTGGCCTTGTTACGCACAACTGACCCAGTTTCATCACATTTATTTCTTAAGACCCATTTCTTGTGCCAATAATGGACTTATCTTCAGGTGGGGCAATCAGCTTCCAAACCTTGTTCCTTTCAAATTCATTAAGCTCGTCTTGCATAGCTACCACCCAGTTTGGGTCCTTCAGAGCTTCATCGACTTTCTTTGGTTCGACTTGTGATATAAATTTAGAGAACATACAGAATGCAGATGTAATCGAATTTCAGGTTTGCACACCAGTATTTGGATTACCAATCACACTAGTGACAGGATGAGCTCGAGTCCATTTCATGACCCTTTGTGGTTGCTCCTGTTGCTCATCAGTAGAGGAGTCATTTGTTTTCAGAGGATCTTCAGTAACCTGATTCACATTAATAGAAACAACATTAGCGTCAGTGTTTACATCCTGAGAGTAGTTATCTAAGTCATCATTGAATGACTCTTGTAGAGGAGCATAAAATTCATGAGAGACAACTTGATCAGTATGATTTGAGGTTGAATTTGCATCGAACTCATCAAAGATGACATTTATTGTTTCAACCACAGATTTTTTCTTGGGAAGAAAAACATGATAAGCTTTAGAAATGTCAGAATAGCCCAGAAACACTCCTTGTTCCCCTTTTGTATCAAATTTGCTTTTCTGATCTTTGGTGTTCACGATGAAGCATGTGTGTAAAACCCGTAATTTTGTAAAATTATTAAAATTATATATATGCAATATTAAATGAGAAATGGGTGAATTGGGTGTATGTTATGTTATTTAAATGATATTTATATGTTATATATATATATACTACATGTTGGTTATGTAGAATGTAAATATGAACAAATAAAGGGGTAACAAATGTAAGGATGAACAAAATTGGAGAACGAAACAAATAAATATGTGTATATATGCATAGACTTCAATTATTGAAGTCAAATACCCACAAAAATCTGGAGCAAAAATCGTATGACAGAGAGAGAAGAACTTTAGTTGAAGAAGCTTCAAGAAGAAGGGAAAAATCTAAGGGAAAATTAGTGGTTCAAGTGCTTAACCTCAAGATTTGGTGGAAATTCTTCATATTCTCAATCTTTAGTTTGATTTGGAGCAAGAAAAAGTAAACCATTCAGGTTAGGGTTTATCAATCAAGTAAGTTCTAACTTGAAATTGTGTTTGATTTGAGTCATACATGTTGTATTTGGTGATTCTTAGCTTAAAATTGGGTTTATTGTGTTTAACGGGTCAAGTTCGGGAATTTGTTAAAGTCAGGGTTTGGTATGATCAAATGTGTATAAAGGTGTTGATCTTTGATTATGATGATTTTACATGTGGAAATGGTAGATTGTTGCTAAAAGATTGGTTGATTGTAGTGATTGTTGGGTATTTATGTTGAAAACTTGTTAAATGGGTCAAAAATGGGAAAATTGTTGTGTATAGAGTGTTGATGATCAAAATTATGTTAGATGTTGTTAATATGGTATATTGAAGTGTTCCTTGAGTATTTTTGTTGCTACAAATGAGATATATTAAAGATATGAATTTTTGGGTGTGGAAAGTTGAGAAAATCGGACCCTGCAGCAAGAGAAAAGGCCCAGAAACACTATTCACGGGCGCGTCGCGGCGCGAGGGTCCGGGTTTGCTAAGGCCAATTTTCCAGAGATTTTCTCCCGGCGCAAGGCCCCTTGTCTTGCGGCGCGAGGACACCCCTGAAAGGTCCAAAAACTTGTTTTTGACCCCATTTAACCTTGTAATTGATTGGGGATTGTTTCCTATGGTTTTAGGGAGTCCAATGGGAGTCCGAAAGACCCGAAATGAGCGTTTAAGTCGTGTTTTGAGTCCATGCTTGTGTGTAACTTCATGGTATGGTTAACTTAACTAAGTTAACCTTGTGTTATGATCGTAGGATCGTTGTGCAAGTGATTTGTAGCCTTGTTTTGAAGTAGAAGTGATCCTCATCACTTCAATCAGGTGAGTTGTGCCCTGCGGATACCCAAAATGCTTTTAATGTGCAAGTCATCAATTGTTTTCTTATGAACCATGTTTATGTTTATTTATGGCATCAATGTGATCTGTAATTGATATTATCATGTTTATGATAATGATTTATGCAATTGAATATATGATACAACTGTTTTGAAGCATGTTATGCTATGTATTGATTATTGCAAGTTGTGACCTTGTGTGTATAACTTGCTTGTGATTATATGACTCTTCGGGGTAAGTGATTATGTGACCCCTTGGGGTATGTGCTTATGCGACCCTTCGGGGTATATGTGTTGTGGTCCGGACAACTATTTGTGATATGAACTCCGTACCATAGGGTTCCTAGTTATTGAGACGTACACAGAGTTTCATGTGGCTTTGGAAATTAGGGAACCGCGAGGTACGGGTGGCTGAGGGATCGGTGCAGAGCGTGGAGGGGTATGTCAGTAGCCATCATGACCGTGTGGGTTCACTAGGCTGACGAGCCACCGAACCCGGGTAACACGAGTGGATTTGGTGAATAGGGCTTACACTCCAGAGAACCGTTGTATGGTGGACTGCTTTGTGCTTCCCCCACCTTGACGGGAGATGTGGACACACCCCCACGAGGACTTGTTGACCATGGTTGGCCCCTATGGAACATACAAGTATAAGTGGACTTGTCCCCCACATCTTGTGTGAAATGTTTACTGATGCCATAATTGTTTTATGAACTATGATGACTTGTTTAACTGGTTTTGGCACACTCACTAGCTTCTGCTAATAAAATTTGTGTTTATGTTTTGTATCCGCAGATAAGCATTAGTATGATGCCGGTGAGGCGGGTAGATGCTTTTGGGAGCACTTGTTGCCTGATGATATGTTTGGAATACATAATTATTCTCATTTTGTTTATCTGTAATTAATGGTCGTGTATTCGGGTCAACAAGTAACACCACCTTTTGTAAATCCGACAAGCTTCCTTATTATGATGTAAACAAACACATTTATGGTGATGTTTTGTTGAAATTTAAAAAGTTTAAATTTGTACCAAAATTCAGGGTGTTACAATGTGCTTCCAAATACTTTGAAGTATCCGACATTGGGTGACTTTAGATAAAGTAACTCGTAGGGAGTATTATAGTGGCGCTTGACAATGATGGACCTATTCTGAGTGTAGCAAGCAGCATTAACGGCTTCAGCCCAGAAATGCCCTTTCAGAGATGCTTCAGCTAGCATAGTTCGGGCTGCTTCTATTAAGGTCCTATTTCTTCTTTCAGCAACCCCATTTTTCTGAGGGGTATATGGGGCTGAGAATTTGGATAATGCCATTTTCATCACAAAAATCTTGAAGAGTAGAGTTCCCGAACTCTGTTCCATGATCACCACGAAGCTATTTAACTTGTGTGTCAAACTGTCTTTGAACACGACGAATAAAGCTCATCAGAATTTCAGCAGTTTCACTTTTGTTGCGCAAAAAGAATAACCATGTGAACCTGGTGTATTCATCAACAACTACCAGGGTATACTTCTTGCCCCCCATATTAGGGGAACTGACAGGACCAAAGAGATCCATATGAAGTAAGTGAAAGGCGGAGTTAACTTGGTTACAATGTTTGGATTTAAAGACAAACTTCTTTTGCTTTCCCTTCTCACATGAATGACACAACTTGTCTTTCTGAAACCGAACTGACGGTAGACCTCTGGTAAGCTGAAGCTTAGAGAGTTTGCTAATATTTTTGAAGTTGAGATGGGATAATCTTTTGTGCCATAACCAGTTAACTTTGGAATCAGCCTCTGAAAAGAAACAAGCATCCTTTTCAGAGGTGGCAGAGTTGAAATCAACAACGTACATGTTTCCCTGCCTTTTTGCTTGTAAGACTTCTTTGCCTTTCTTGTTGAAGATTGAACCTTTGGTCTTCTTGAAATGCACTTCATAATCTGCATCACATAACTGACTGATGCTGATCAGAATGTGTTCAAGTCCTGTAACATGAGCAACATTTTTAATGTTGACTGAACCTTGGTTTAAATAACCATAACCATCAGTTTTGCCACATTTTCCTCCACCAAATGTAACTTTGGGGCCATTTGCTGCTTGAACCCCATTCAGTAGGGACTTACATCCGGTCATATGCCTTGAGCATCCACTATCAAGGTACCAAATGTTATCATGCTGATCGCCCTACACAGATAGTTTAGAAGTTTGTTCATTTGATAAGCCCAAACTTTACTGGGCTCTAAAACAAGAAGTTGCTTCATTAGAACAAGAAGTTGCTTCATGACCTCTTACTCCACATTTATAGCACTTTCGAGTGGATTTAGAATTGTTTGCCTTAACTCTTTTATTCTTTTTCTCTTTTTCACCAATTAACTTTAAAATTTTGAAAAGAGAATGTAACGCCCCAAAATCTTAAATAAAGTGAAACTCTGATAATAAAAATATTTTAGAAATAAAAGGAGTTTACACAAAGCGGAAGCTAAAGCTATCACTGAACCCTCTAGTTCAGTTACAATAGTACAAAATATTTACAACAAAGATTTGTTTTCACAAAAATACAACCAGGCGTTATGTTTTAAAATACAGATTTACTCCCAAATCACAACCTCTGTCAAACAGGGGCTTTGCCCTTGGAGGAATCACACCCTGCAAAACAACAGTAAGCAGTATCTGATAAGCCACAAGACTTAGTGAGAAAACTAAACTGTAAATCATATAAGCATGCGCATACACATATACGAATGCTGTAACAGTTCTTATGGACACAGTACTGCACCATCTTAGTATCCACCAAGAAGGCTAAAATTCTGCCCGTAGCAACTACTGCACAAAGCAGCGTGCTACAGCTCTCTCTCTCTAGTGATCCTCTGATCAATAATATATCACATTGCAATGTACCACACACATATCACAGATATGAATCAGAGTTTAGAAAACTCACCTCAGCAACTAGTATCACACAGATATATGCCAGATAACTCAGTACACAATTAGTAATCCCTACAATTATAATCATATAATTAAGACATGTACTAATCAACACTTAACAAATAAAACAAGGTAGGGGACCTACACGGGCCGTGTCTCAAGCACTCTACACGACCAAACCTGGCCACATGGCGAGTGTTGTCCACATCACCTACACGGGCCGTGTACACTACATGCTACACGACCAAGTCTCATCTACATGGACGATGTTGACAACTCACCTACACGGGCTGTGTACCTCAATCTCTACACGACCATGTATACCAACATGGCCCTGTGACCGCCTTCTACACTACATGGCCGTGTACCTCTACACGGGCCGTGTACTCTACAGACTAGCCGACTGTTATGAAGAACAGTCGGTGTTCTAAGCCACAAAACCGACTAAACTCACACAAAACTCTACTGGGGTATTTTCCTACACCCCTAAACAACACGTAAACTGACCATAACAATAAATAAGCTAGAACTATGATTCACCAAGAATCAAACATTAAAACCCACTAGAAATGTCAAGAACAAGCAACAAGGAAAGCTTACCTCAACTTGATCTAGCTAGAAAAGATTGGTACCCACTTGTACTCTGCTATCCTTGCTCAAAAACTCAAAGAAACACTGTTCTCTCTCTCTATTTGATATACAGAAGATGAAATGCAAACTTTGACTCTCAAGAGTCAAAGCTAGCCATAATATACAATACTTTCAAAAATGGCACAAATGGTCCCTGGAGTTTTCTAGTTCCAGAAATTACAACACAAGTCCCCCAAGTTTCTAAACACCTCCTAATCTCAATTAGACAATACCAAAACGCGTTAAGTCGAAATGTCATTAATTACAGAAATTTCCAAAACTTGGGTGTTACAACTCTTCCCCACTTGAAAACGATTTCGTCCCCGAAATCACTCTCTGGTTCCCAGGCATAATCCGATCCTTTACGATGTTTCCACTGCACTTTAACCAACACAATCTGTTTATTACGTAAAGCCTTAACTTTTCTTTCCAGTACAGCAACAGGTTGCTCAACATAATTCAGTTTATCATCAACGCATACATCCTCCAATGGCACAAATGCAGACTCATCTGCTAAACATTTCCGAAGATGAGACACGTGAAAGGTATTGTGTATCTTGGATAACTCTTCTGGTAGTTCCAATCTATATGCAACTTTCCCCACACAAACACTAACTCTGAACGGTCCAACAAACCTCAGACCCAGTTTTCCTCTCTTTCTGAATCTAATAACCCCCTTCCACGGTGACACCTTTAACAACACATAATCACCCACTTGGAACTCTAGTGGTGATCTTCTTTTATCCGCGTAACTCTTTTGTCTGCTCTGAGCTGCTAGCAATCTATCTCTGATCTGCTGAATCTGCTATGTCGTACGCTATACCACCTCAGTACTTCCCAACTCTCTCTGTCCCACTTCACCCCAACAAACCGGAGTCCGACACTTTCTACCATACAACATTTCATAAGGCGGCATTCCCAAACTGGAATGATAACTATTATTATAAGAAAACTCCGCAAGCGGTAGATAAGAATCCCAACTCCCTCCAAAATCAATAATACACGCCCGTAGCATATCCTCCAGGGTTTGAATCGTCCTCTCACTTTGACCATCAGTCTGCGGATGAAATGCGGTACTAAGATGAAGCTTAGTCCCCATTTTGCCATGAAATCTATTCCAAAACCTGGAAGTAAATCGAGTATCTCTATCTAACACAATAGACACTGGCACACCATGACGAGATACTATTTCTTTCATATACACCTCTGATTGCTTCTCTGATGAGTAAGTCTCTTTAATATGAATAAAATGCGCGCTCTTAGTCAATCTATCCATAATTACCCAAATAGCATCGTAACCTCTAGGGGTCTTAGGTAACTTAGTGATTAGATCCATAGTAATATTCTCCCACTACCACACTGGTATATCCAGAGGTTGTAATTTCCTATGTGGTTTCTGGTGTTCAGCTTTCACTTGCAAACACGTAAGACACCTCTCCACATACCTAGCCACATCTCGCTTCATACCTGGCCACCAATACTCTACCTTCAAATCTTTATACATTTTTGTCGCCCCCGGGTGAATAGAAAATTTAGATCTGTGAGCATCACTCAAAAGAGTCTCTCTGACTTCTCCGTTATTAGGTACCCACACTCGTCCACAGCATAAGAATAGATCACGACTATCCTTAACAAAATTAGTTACCTGCCCCTTAATCCGCTCTTTGTTGTGATTTTCTTCTTTAACTGCTTCCAGCTGAGCATCTCTTATAACATCCAACAATGGCGTAGTCACCGTCATCCGTAACGACTCATTCTTCCAAAGTACCGACCCCGACTTCCTGCTCAAGACATCTGCCACAACATTGGCTTTCCCCGGGTGATAAAGTATCTCACAATCGTAATCCTTCAGAAGCTCTAACCACCTTCTCTGCCTCATATTAAGATTCTTCTGATCCACAAAATATTTCTGACTTTTGTGATCAGTATAAATAGTACACTTCACTCCATACAAATAATGTCTCCAGATCTTCAACGCAAAAACTACTGCTGCTAACTCCAAATCGAGAGTTGGGCAATTAATCTCATTCGGCTTAAGTTGTTGCGAAGCATAAGCAATCACTCTACCTCTGTGCATCAAAACACATCCCAACCCCAAATAAGAGGCATCACAGAACACAATCATATCTTCCACTCCTTATGGCAAGGCAAGAACAGTCGCCTCACATAACCTTTGCTTGAGAGTTGAAAACACAGCCTCTTCTTTATCTCCCCATACAAACTCTGCATTCTTCCTGGTTAGCAGTGGAACGGCAGTCTTTGAAAAATTCTGAATGAATCTCGTGTAATAACCTGCTAACCCTAAAAAGCTTCTGATTTCGGTAGGGTTCCTCGGAGGTTCCCACTTCATTACTGCATCAACCTTCGCAGGATCAACTTTAATTCCTTCCTTATTAATGAGATAACCCAAGAATTGCACCTCTTGAATCCAGAATTCACACTTGGAGAATTTAGCATACAGCTTCTCTCTTCGCAGCGTCTCCAAAACCTCTTTCAAATGCCTTTCATGTTATGTCGGGTTTCTTGAATACACGAGAATATCATCAATAAATACAATAACAGATTTGTCCAACATCAGATGGCAAACTCTATTCATAAGATCCATAAATGCTACAGGTGCATTTGTAAGACCTAATGGCATAACCACAAACTCAAAATGCCCGTACCGCGTCCTAAACACAGTTTTAGGAATATCTTCCTCCCGCACTTTCAACCGATGATAACCCGACCTTAGATCAATCTTTGATAACCACGACGCCCCTTGCAACTGATCAAACAAATCATCTATTCTGGGCAAAGGATACTTATTCTTCACAGTCACTTTATTAAGTTCACAGTAATCAATACACATACGAAACGTACCGTCTTTCTTCTTTACAAACAAAATGGGAGCGCCCCACAGGGAACTGCTAGGTCTGATAAAACCTTTATCCAACAACTCTTGCAATTGTTTCATCAATTCCTGCATCTCTGGCGGTGCAAGTCTGTACGGAGCTCTGGCAATCGGTGCAGCCCCCGATACCAACTCAACTCTGAACTCTACTTACCTATCAAGTGGTATACCAGGCAGATCATCTGGAAAAACATCTGGATACTCACGTACCACTGCCACATCATTCACACTCTCCTGTCTCTTTTCTAATTTCAAATCAACAACATAAGCTAAAAAGGCTGTACACCCATGATGAAGGTATTTCCGAGCTCTAGTCACGGAACACAAACACATTCTTTTATTTTCTCTATCACCAAAAATTGATAGTTCTTCCCCACTTGGGGACTGAACTCGAATCAATTTTTGCCCACACAGAATGGTTGCTTGGTAACACCCAAGCCAATCCATTCCCACTACCACTTGAAACTCTCTCATAGGCATAGGGATAAGCTCAATAGGAAATCTAACAGAGTCTATCTCTAGCACATTATCTCTATACACATCAGTCACGAGCACAGACTTATCATCAGCTATTTCTACCTCGAGAGGGGGACTCAGTTTACTACACACTTGCTTGAAAATTTTACAAAAAGAAACAGATACAAACGACTTGCTAGCACCCGAATCAAATAATACTAAAGCAGGCAGATAATTTACGAGATATGTACCTGCAACCACATCAGGTTTCCTCTGTGCTTCCTCAGCAGTTAATTGAAAGGTCCTCCCCTTACTCTTGGAAGTATCCTCTTTCTTTACCTCTTTATTCTCTGTAATCCGCAGTGGTGGTAGAGATGGAGTATTTCTCGATCCGGTTGAACGGTAGGATGCAGTGAGTTGAGGACAATTGGCTTTCTGGTGGCCGGGCTGATAACAGTGAAAACACACGCTCAACGAATTGCAACAATCTTCACCCATATGACCCGGCTTGCCACATTTGAAACAGTGAATAACATTTGTCTGACAGTTCCCGTAATGACTCTTCTTACACTTCTGACACACCCTCGGTGCTTCCATCTTCTCCCCATAATCTACCCTCGGCCTCTTATTCTGTGGTGTCGATCCTTCCACTGGCCTCTTCTCTTTTACCTGTCTCTCTAACTCTAACTCTCTAGCCCGCGCAGCGTCCATCATGGACTTCAGGGTCTGATGCTTGCTCAAATCAATAAACTCTCTAATACTCTGTTTCAAAACCATCATGTAGCGATACATTTTCATCTTTTCATTAGCTACATAATCAGGACAGAACCGTGCCTTCTCGTGAAACTTGGCATTAATGTAGTCTGCTTCAGCTTGTGGAACTCATCAACTATACGATCAATCTCGGACTGCGGAACAAACTGCTCCGTAGTAACCTCTTTAAACTCCGTCCAAGTCATGGCCTCGATCTGAGTCTCACCCCTCATCTTCTTTTCTGAATCCCACCAATCTTTGGCGGCACCCCTCAATTGGTTTGTAGCAAACCTCACTTTATTTTCCGGAGCGCACGAACAAGTGTGAAATGCTCCCTCTAACTCTGATATCCACCTCTGACTCACAATCAGATCAGTAGATCCATTAAATAACGGTGGCTGGCACGCAGCAAAATCTCTGAAAGTACACCCTTTCGGTGCATCTCTAACGCAGCTGCCACTTCCTGTCGTACAGCTTCCCCTGTACTTTCCTTCAGATGATCTACCACTTGGGTAATAATAAACGGTAAGGCTTTCTCTAAAGCTTTGCCGATTTCCTCAGCAACAGTCACCCTAGGTTGGGTTTCAGTGAACCCCTGATTTAACTCTGGTGTCTCGTCTGCTTGAGCATTATGGGCCACAGGTGGCCTCCTCCTACCACTTGCACTGGTATCTACCCCCTCTCGTCTATTACTAGGACCACCCTCAATACGATCCGTAGCTCCTGACCCTCTAGTATTCACCATCCTGATAGCATAGATAAAGCATTAAGACAAAAGGTAGCTTTACCACGCCATCCTCTATATCAAACAATCTCAAGTACAAACAATATCTCAGTATACTTATCCTCAGACCCAAAGTAGTTCTATACATACTAAGGCATCTATAATCTCAAGTGCACTACCTCTTACAAGTACCCCTCACCCGATTCACAAGATTCCTCATGATTCCATCAAGGTCTAACATGTATCATGTGTCTGTAATAATATGGGCCCTTATAATATCCATAACACACTACACATGTTCGATCTTAACTTTATCACAAAAAGTCCCGATTCACAGGCTTAGGCCATGTATCACTAGCATATCATATCACATAAGGCATCACGTATCTAACACTAGCATCATTAATATCTCAAGTATCTCTATACCACAAATAGCAACATAAACAGTTAGCATATACTCAATGCAACACTCTGTATCTCCACCAAACTGCAAGCCTCCAGTTTGACTTAAAAATCCTCAGAACCATGGTTTAAGTCCAGACGATGTATAACACACCTCCAGATCCCTCAAACCTTGGCTCTGATACCAAGTTGTAACGGCCCAAAATCTTAAATAAAGTGAAACTCTGATAATAGAAATATTATAGAAATAAAAGGAGTTTACACAAAGCGGAAGCTAAAGCTATCACTGAACCCTCTAATTCAGTTACAAAAGTAGTACTAAATATTTACAACAAAGATTTGTTTTCACAAAATACAACCAGGCGTTATGTTTTAAAATACAGATTTACTCCCAAATCACAACCTCTGTCAAACTAGGGCCTTGCCCTTGGAGGAATCACGCCCTGCAAAACAACAGTAAGCAGTATATGATAAGCCACAAGGCTTAGTGACAAAACTAAACTGTAAATCATATAAGCATGCGCATACACATATACGAATGCTGTAACAGTTCTTATGGACACAGTACTGCACCATCTTAGCATCCGCCAAGAAGGCTAAAATGCTGCCCGTAGCAACTACTGCACAAAGCAGCGTGCTACAGCTCTCTCTCTCTCTGGTGATCCTCTAATCAATAATATATCACATTGCAATGTACCACACACATATCACAGATATGAATCAGAGTTTAGAAAACTCACCTTAGCAACTAGTATCACACAGATATATGCCAGATAACTCAGTACATAATTAGTAATCCCTACAATTATAATCATATAATTAAGACATGTACTAATCAACACTTAACAAATAAAACAAGGCAGGGGACCTACACGAGCCGTGTACCCCTATACGGGCCGTGTCTCAAGCACTCTACACGACCACACCTGGCCACATGGCCAGTGTTGTCCACGTCACCTACACGAGCCGTGTACACTACATGCTACACGACCATGTCTCATCTACATGGACGGTGTTGACAACTCACCTACACGGGCTGTGTGCCTTCACACGAGCCGTGTACGTCAATCTCTACACGACCATGTATACCAACATGGCCCTTTGACTGCCTTCTACACTACACGGCCGTGTACCTCTACACGGGCCGTGTACTCTACAGACCAGCCGACTGTTATGAAGAACAGTCGGTGTTCTAAGCCACAAAACCGACTAAACTCACACAAAACTCTGCTGGGGTGTTTTCCTACACCCCTAAACAACAGGTAAACTGACCATAACAATAAATAAGCTAGAACTATGATTCACCAAGAATCAAACATTAAAACCCGCTATAAATGTCAAGAACAAGCAACAAGGAAAGCTTACCTCAACTTGATCTAGCTAGAAAAGATTGGTACCCACTTGTACTCTACTATCCTTGCTTAAAAACTCAAAGAAACACTGTTCTCTCTCTCTCTCTAGTTGATATACAGAAGATGAAATGCAAACTTTGACTCTCAAGAGTCAAAGCTAGCCATATATATACAAAACTTTCTAAAATGACACAAATGGTCCCTGGAGTTTTCTAGTTCCAGAAATTACAACACAAGTCCCCCAAGTTTCTAAACACCCCCTAATCTCAATTAGGCAATACCAAAATGCGTTAAGTCGAAATGTCATTAATTACAAAAATTTCCAAAGCTTGGGTGTTACAGAGAATCCTTAACTTCTTTGAGTTTTGATACAGGCAGAGCAAAGGTTTTATCAATATTTTTGGTTTTGGCCGGTTTTGACTTTTCAACTGTGGATTGTAAGGCTGCAACTGATGAATCTTCATTTGACAAGATCATAGGGATGATAATATCATAGAAGACACTAGCTTCAGGAAGAAAGCTAGAGTTGTATAACTCAGCTATTTTGATATCAGAAGATACTTCACCAACTGATTCAAACGAAGACTGGTTGAGGGTTTCAGTACAGGTTTCAGACACAACTTTAGGTTGGGTTTCAGTAGAGGTTTCACACACAGCTTCAGGTTGGGTTCCAGTTGTGGTTTCACACACACCTTCAGGTTAGGTTTCAGTAGGAATTGGTGTAATGGGTATTTCAGGGATTGGTTCAGGAGTTTTGTTGGCAAGGGTATCGTACTCAGTAGGAAGTTGAAGATTTCTAATTTCAGAATTTGTTCTTTCAAAAAAATTCGGATTTAGAACTTCAGATTTGGTGAATCTCTTTTTAAGGAGATTTTGATTTCCAACATCATTAATGCTTATGTCGTTAAAAAACATTTCATCGACATTTTTACACTTTTTGGTGAAATCAGCAGCTTGTTTAATGTGTCCAATTCCTACTCTTTCTCTTTGAATAACCATCTGATGATTTATACTCTCAAATGCTAGTTTATTAGGACTCAACCAAAGATCAATAATCGACTAATGATCTTTCACTTTTTCGTTGGAGTCTTGCAAATCCATTTTCACATTTTTGAGTTCAATTGTTAAAAATTCGAGATGATTTCTTAAGGCATACGACTCTTGAAGAAATTGTTCATTTTCTTTTTCAATGACATTTATTTCAGAGGTGAGTTTGGTGATAGTTTGTTAAGATTTGTTTTTATTGTTATGCGCAACTGTCAGACCAGAACACAAATAAGCAAACATATCATCCTTTTCATTCATTGAATAATTTTTGAAATTAGATACCTTATACATCATGGTGGGATTCCATCCTTCTGCTGAGCTTAATTTTTCAGCCTCAGCCAGATTATTGCTGAACATGCTTTCAGTGGCCATCAAACACATTTCAGGATGTGCAGTTCCGAGGATTTCTTCAGCCACCAGACACTTTCCTCTAACTTCATTTTCTTTTTCCTCGTCTGAAGATGTTTCAGAATCAGTCCAGTTAAGGTCATCAGCAATCATGGCCTTTTCTTTCTTCTTTTCAGTTGATGTTTTCAGGGCCTTATATTTAGCCTTGTATTTATCAGCCTTTGACGGAAACCCTTTCTTAGGATTTGAAGAGGTCTCCTTCACAAAACAGTCAGCAACATAGTGACCAGGCTTCCCACATTTGAAGCACTCATTCTTGGACCCTTCAGATGAGCCCTTTTCTATGATGAGAACTTCTTATCAAACCTTCTCTTCCCATCAAATTTAAACTTCTGAAACTTTTTATAATTTTTCATGATGAAGGCTTTTTCCATACCTTCATCATCAGATCTTTCTACCTCCTCAGCATCGCTCATCTGAGGCTCATCTTCAAAATCAGAGTCTTCAGTTTGCCTGTATTTGACTCTTTGAGGATTTTCAGCAACGAGGGCCAGAGTTTTCTTGAAGGCCTTCTTCAAATCAGTTTTCTGAATGCAGTTTTGTTCATCATTCAGCAGAATTCCGTATAGCTTACGCATGTTCATATCCCTGAGCATGTTGTTGGTTCTCAGGATTATGCACATGGTATCCTATTCAGACGGGAGGGAATCCAGAAATCTGTTTAGGATTTGGAATTGCTCTCTGACAACTCCAACTTCAGTCATGTCGTTCAGTAGACATGTGAATCTGGTGTAGACCTCAGTGAGAGACTCTGAGTCTTTTGCACAGAAGCTTTCATACTTGCGTATGATGTTAGTCTTCTTGTTCTCACGAACTTCAACAGTTCCTTCGAACGATATGCATATGCTCTCCCACATATCCTTAGCTATCTTCAGATTACAAACAGTATGAAATATTTCATTAGGTAAAGCAATAACAATACTGTTTCGTATCTTTGCATCTAGACCCACCAGCTTCTTCTCCTCCTCTGTCCATTGAGATCTTGGTTTCGGATGAGAAGGAATGGAGGTTTCAGCAGAACCAGTTGTAACATCCGCAAATCCGGGTTAGTTGATTGACGAGTAAGAGGTATGTGATTTCGTGATTATTTGAGTTTATTTGGTTAAGTGGTTATTTGGAAATAATTAAATTAGTTAATTAATGAATTGGAAAAAAAATGTAAATATGAGTGTTATTGGTAAATGGTAAAAAAGAATTAATAAGTATGTTATGTATGGGAGTATTAGTATTCTATGTATATATGTATGTATGTATGTATGTATGTATGTATGTATGAAGTTAAAACATGTATGTATATGGGTATATGTGTATGCATAAAGAGAAGAGGACACCTCATAATTGATAATTGAGTTTTGAGGTACACGTGTGTGTGTGTAAATAAGCATTTGAAGACATCTGCTCATTTTTGAAAGAAAGAAAAGAAGTGTGTGTAGGTGTTTTTCTCTGGAAAAATAAGAGCAAAGAAGAACAAGACTTGAATTTTCAAGGTAGAGATTTTGTGGTTGTTAATTTAAAATAAAGGTTAGTTTGTGTTTATATCATGCTACAGAGGGTTTTGATGTGTTTGTATGCTGAAATCCATGATTATATGTGATATCACCATTGTTGAAGCTTAGATGTAAACTTGATAAGTGGGTTTTGCATGATTTGATAATTTTATGAGTTTTAAAGTGATTATGATGTTTTATACATGATATGGAACGTTTATATATGTTTAGAAAGTGTTTTGGGTTGAAAATATAACTTGAAATGGATTTTGGGAAGTTTGAGTCGGGTGGAAGATTGAAGAAGATGATGCAGGATCGTCGAGAATGCGACGCGTTTTCTTGTTGGACGCGACGCGTCCGTCTGTTATGGCAGATTTCATGAAATCCAATGGGAAATCCGATAGTTTGTACTCCGAGACCCGAAATCCGATAGTTTGTACTCCGAGACCCGAAATCCGATTCTTAAATCCGACAAGTGAAATCCGAGACCTTGAAATCCGACACTTAGAATCCGAGTTGAAATCCGGGACTTGAAATCCAGAGGATTCTTGAAATCCGAAAGGAAATCTGACACTATCGGGCGACGCGACGCGTCGGGAGTTTGGACGCGACGCGTCCGAGCTATTTTCAGAACTTGAAGCTTTTAATGTTGGTTCGATTATGGAGCATGTTGTAAGTTTATTTATGTGTAATACTAACATGATGAATAAGGTTATGATTAATATATAAATATATGTGGATATATATTTATGAATCGAGATTGACTTCGGTTTGTTGTGTTGTCAGGAACTACGAAGACTCAATGATATTAGACAACTGAGTAGACGGGATTGATGACTGAGGTGAGTGGAAGTTTACTCACGGGTGGTTTTGGTGGTAACATTATGAATTGATTGATTGAAGGATTGTTTGAATGCAATGATTGCTTGTTGATTCGAATATGAGATATTTGATTGATAAGTTCGTTATACGAAGATAGATTAATTGTTATGCCATGATAGACTGTTAAGTCTGCTATTTGTTAAACAAGAATTACATGTTCATGTATATGTGAAAGAGTCTTGATTGTAATTGTGACTAGAAGAGTATTTGGATTGTTTGAGAACCGACTTCTGTGTAACGGGTCAGAAGAGATCAGCTTCTGTGTAAGGGTTGGTTGGGGTCAGCTGCTGATGCAAGAGCTGGGCTCGCTTGCGGTTGGTTGAACAATAGTAGCCCTTCTGTTGCATTTGTTTCTTAGAGGGGAGTTTACTGTGCCAATCGGCAGGGAGCTATCGGTAAACCTTTGCTTTGGCCAGCTTTGGTTGTAGGTTCGGCAGAACCGCCGGTCCTCGGGATGGAAGAGATTGTTGAATTGACGGATTGATTGTTGGGATTGTTGTTCAGAGTTTCAGTTGTGAACTGAGATTGTTGTATGCTTGTCTGTAGCTTCCATTCACTTAGCTTTATGCTAATCCCCCACGGTTGATTGCCTTTTGCAGGTTTATGTGAGTAACTGTTTAGCTTTGTTTGTGGAAAGGGGAATTTCACCAATACTCTGATATTGTATTTTGAGAAGAGACAAGCCACGTTTTATAATCTTTTGTAACACAAGCGGATGTTGTGATTTGTAAAAGTACTTTGTACTTGTGAATGTTTATGTTAAATGAAATTAGAGAATGCTTCCGCGGCGTTTTAAAAAAATGGCTTAAGTTTTACGGTGTAGCACCAGTCTCCATGGAGATGGTTTGAGGAATGTAGGGACCTTCCTCTAAAATAACAAGAGAGTTGCAATCAAGATTTTCTAAATACAATAACATTCCGTTTTTTTAGCTAGAAAAATGTTCGATAGAAAACTTTGGTGGTTTGGCAGATGAGCCATTATCGATGTAATCAAACTTCGACATGTTGGACATATCACTAATTTATAGATTAAATTAGAACCTGCTCTGATACTAATTGTTTTTCGGAATAAGTATAAAACTAACAATGAATAAGATCAAAGTGCGGAAATAGTTTTAAAGCAACGAACACACGAAAGTTTTCAAAGTAAGATTATATTAATAACCAAACTTCAAAGAGTGCACAAGAACAAACTTGAGCACGGAGTACAAACTAAATCAAGAACAAACTTGAATGTAAATTAGCGAACAAACGCTTAACCTTTTCTCGGTTAACGAGCAGGTATTTATAGGCTAAGTAAACTAATCCTGACCATCTAATCTTTTTACACGTGTACCGCTCTACACACAATTGGGAACAGAAAACAAGATTGCCGTTTCGAGCTCCTTCGGAATGCGCAGATCATGCACTTTACATAACATGAAGATTCTGCTTGTCAGATGTATCTTCAGTGCAGAAGACCCTTTGATGACTAAAGACTAACTTCAGCAGAACAGTTTACAAAAGAATAAGATATATTACACCTTCAGTCGCTTTCTGCGAAAGCTCCTTTAGGAATGAAATATATACAAATAAAGGACTAACATAGATTACTAAAACTTTGTTTAAAACACTTAATTCGAAAAAACAAAACAAAATAGGAGATTACTAAAACAACATTGGGTATCCAATGTCTAACACCCACCAACCCTAACATATTCTTTATAGAACAACCAAGCATGAGATAGTGAATCAAAAGACATATTCAAGACGGGCCTTTGTGTGTCAACAACATTGGGTATCCAATGTCTAACTCCCATAGCATTAACCTCTTCGATACCAATTTGAAGAGACACAAGAACAAAGTCCAAACCTAACTAAAATAGAGAAAAATGCTAAAATTAAAAATACATTGGATGATAAACAGCATGAAAATGATGACTTTGAAAATGATGAATTGAATGATATCTAAAAATGATGAATTGAATGATAAACTGCATGAAAATGATGAATCGATGAATTGAATGATTAATATCAAAATGATGTACTATCAAAACTGATTAATAAGTATGTCGAATACATGGAAGATACGAAAATGATGATTTTGTAAACATAATGAATCGAATAACAATATTAATGAAAATGCACATAAACCAAATACGTCATATACATTACAATTACAGAACGACTTTACTAGATGGTAAATGGATATCAACTGCCGATGAATTTCATCATTTTTGGAAAACTCTGCATAAATGAGAACTAACTGGAAACTAAGATACGTCATATAAATAACATAACAAAAAGATGATAATGAAGATCAACTACAAATGAAAGTGAAAACTCTGTGAACGATGTTAGAGAAAAGCAATTGCAACATGAACAAACATACAAAAGAACATCGAAAAAAACATACCATCTTATACATCATCATCATCGCTGTTGATAGAAGAGGAACCAGATGCAATCACAATAATAGAAAAAAATGAGGGGCTGAACAAATACTATGAACGGCTGAATCATTAAACGACAGTGGTGGATAAAACATAGAACGAATGTTGACATACTAGAAAATGGAAAACGAACGTGAAATAAGGAAACTGTTACGTGAATAATAACTGCCATATGGAACCAAAAGGAAAATGTCGATCCTGCCCTTTTCGAATCTAACTAAATCAATGAATGTTAATGGGACTTCAAGGACTATGTATAAGGAGGGGGACTATATCTATAGAGAGGTTGCTTTATGCGAGAAGCCTTTTTTTGCGAGAAGTGCAAGAAGCGTTCCTGTCCACTCATTTTTATTAGTTTTTATTTTTTGTTTATTTTATTTAAAAGGTTAATGATGTCTTTTTACACATTTTTAATTTTATATAATTAATGTTTAAACTAATCAATCCCTTAAATATCTCATTTCCTTTTTTAGATTTAAATTTTTTTTGACATTGATTTTTCTATTTTTCCTGGAGATTTCTTCTTCTTGGAGAATATTATTCCAAATCGTAGGTTTTTCTTGGAGTTTTCTTATCGACACTTCTTCTTCATTCCTTCATCGATTTCATCATATGGTTTTCTGAATATTTCTGCAGATCGATAGCATTCTTCATTCCTTCATTGATTTTATCATAGGGTTTTCGGAATATTTCTGCAGATCGATAGCATTCTTCTTACTACATAATCACAGGTTAACGTTTTCTTTTATATATTTTGTGTTTTATTTTGATACACTGCGTAATCAGTTGTTCTTCTCGCATTAAAAGGTTTTTTCTACCATGGAATCGACGGTAAAGACGAACCTGTAAATTATGTGTTTATACTTTCTAATCGCTTTATCATTTTGATTTAGGTTTCATCACTGATGTCTCATTCGGTGGATTTTTCTGTTGGGGATAATTTTGGTGGAAGTTCTCAATCATCAGTTGAAAAGGAGATAGAAGAATTTGATTCGGAAGACCAAAGTATGTAATTTTTAGTTTTTTTAAATAGTTATAATCTGTTTTTCATCAAGTTTTTTCGTGTTTTTAGTAATTTTGTTAAATTTGGTTGTATTTTGAGTTTATTCCGAGTTATGTTGTTCACTAATGAATTTGTTATTGTGTAGTCTATACAAATGTTCCCAAAAATATTTGCAATATCCAGTTAATGTGGTTAAATTTATTTTTTATATGTTAGTTAACGTATTAGATAATTCTCACGGAAGTTCACCATCTGTTGCAAATACAAGATAGATGTATTGGATAATTCTCACGGAAGTTCACCATGTGTTCTGAAGGAGATAGAAGAATTTGATTCTGATGACCAAAGTACGTAATTCATATTCCTGATTAAATAGCTATAATTTGTGAAAGTCAAGTTTTTTTGTGTCTTTAGTAAATTTTTTATTTTTAGTTTTATTCGAGTTTATCTTTTTTCCCGATTTTGTTCACTAATGAATCAGTCATTGTGAGCAAATTGTTTTTCATTTTAAATGTTATTTTTATCTTTGAACACTTTAAATTATGATACATAGTACATTTATAAGCGCTTGTATTGTTGGCACATGCTAATTCGGATTCAGAAAATGAATCACATTGTAACAATGTTGTTGAAACACCTAACGGAACAAAGCATTGGATCCCTGATGTTGAAGATGAGTTCAAACCTGGTGAAGATACATTATTTCATTCACTTGATGAAGCTCAAACAATGTATAATTTGTATGCTTTTAAGGCTGGTTTTGGTACACGTAAAGGAACCTCCAATAAAATCAAGGGTAATGTGGTATCACTAAAATATTTTACATGCAATAAGGCGGGGTTACCAAGAAAAAGACAAAAGATTGATACTCTTCAGGATGGTGATTCAAAAGTAAAATCTCGTAATTCTAACTTTCGCGTTACAAACTGTATGACACGTATAAAATTGAAGTTGGTTAGAGGAACGTCCTTGTATAAATTGTTTGAGTTTAATGAGAGACAACCATCCTTTAGAAATTGAGGAAAACAAACATTTATCACGTAACAGGAGGCAACTGTCTTTTGAAGACCAAGAATTTATACAGAAAGTTTCTACCTCCAACATTGGTCCGGTAAAAGCACATAGGTTACAAGCAAGTTTAAAAGGTGGTTATGATCGTGTATGTGGCACAGAGGTAGATTTTAAAAATTTTAGGAGGGGCGTCAATAGTTTCATAGGAGAGAGATGCTCAAATGTTAGTCGATAAGCTTAACAGCAGGAAATTTCACGTGCCAAACTTTTCCTTTGAGTTTTTGTGTGATAATCAGGAGTTGGCATGTTTATTCTGGGCCATGAAACCTCCAAATTTAACTATACGGAGTTTGGTCATGTTATGGTGTTTGATGCAACATTCCGCACTAACAAGTAAAAGTTTATTACATTTATATCCATCTTTATACTCTTTTTATTTTTGGGTTCCAATTTATCTAATTTTGTATTTTTTTATTGTTTACCAGATATGGAATGGTGTTCGTTCCATTTACCGGTGTAGATAACCACAACAAATCAGTTATTTTTGCTGCTGGGTTACTAAAAAATGAGACTGTTTTCTTATGTATGGTTGTTAGAGGCTTTTCTCAAGGCACACGTTAAACAACCTATTTTAGTACTCACGGATCAAGACCCATCAATGAAACAAGCAATACCCATGGTGTTTAAAGAGTCACATCACAGATTTTTTATGTGGCATATCATGAACAAAGTCCCTGTGAAGGTAAATTATATTTATTCACTAATGAACATGACATCTTTTACTCAAATTTAATTTGATATTCAACAATGAATATATTCATTAGTGAATATATTTTGTTTTTTCTCACAAATTCATATATAATAATGAACATATTCATCATTTGTGAGTATAGCATGTTTTTCCTCATAACTTCATATACACTAATGAATATATTCATTAAAGAACATGTATTAGGCCTTATTTGTGAATTTTATACACGGATCAGTTCAATGTATCATCCCTCGATGCTATTCACTAATGTACATAGCATGTTTATCCTTAAAACTTCATATACACTAATGTACAGGTATGCGCTGTTAACTAAGACAATAAAGAAATTAAGAGCCGACTGCATAAGCTTGTGTGGAATGTTTACATTGATCAAACCGAATTTGAGAAGCGGTGGGAAGCCCTAATTTCTGAATTTGGTCTACATGAAAACAAGTGGCTTGATGATATGTTCAATATTAGGGCACAATGGATTCCAACCTTTTTCAAACATCTCCTTATGTGTTGTGTTGTTTGATGAAAACCACGTCAAGATATGAGAGTTCCAATTCAATGTTTAGGATTTTCTCCCACCACGGAAATACTTTGGTCCAGTTTATGTTATGTTTTGAGGTTGCTATGGAGAAACAAAGATATAAACAACGTCGTTTAGACCATCTTGATTCGACAACGCAACCTACATTGTTGACACCCCTTCAATATTTGTGTCACATGCAACTGTGATCATTTTGGGAGCATGGATATTTATGCCGTCACGTATTTTGTGTTTTTAAGGGTAACAACATCGAAAAGATACCAAAAAAATACATCATGCGACGATGGACGTCAAGTATTTTGCCACGTCATTTGCTAAATAGTCAACAACGTTACGGTCAACTTATTGATGAAACAAACATGTTTGCTGATGAAGTTTTTTCAGATGTTCAATAAGGTATTTCTTGGTTACGTAGCCATCCCGACATACTTAAAGAATTTGCAAAAAATATTAAGGATGTGAGTACCGAGTTTCAATCTAAACTACATGATGAACCACCTGAGAGTAGTAGCAAAGAAGCTGTTTTTGAGCGTTTACTAGGAGTAACTGCACCTAAAGAAGTTGAAATTCAGGTCCCAACTGGAATTAGAAACAAAGGGTGTGGAACTGGAAAAAGACTTAAAGGTCCGGGAGAAAAGCTAAAGACAAGAGCAAGAAAGGTAGCAGACAATGTAAAATTTGTTTTGAATACAAGCACGTCTGGCGTACTTGTCCACATAGAATTAAGCAAGGAGGAAATCCTTCTAAACGTCGAAAAACTTAGATATTCGAATTATTTTTTTTTTGATAGTTTGTACGTGTCTCTCTATTCTTAACAATATCATCTCGTATGTTACGTGACATATTTTTTGAAATCATTGTTGATACCTGTTTAAATTACAAATTCGTAGACACTCATTGTTTTTCAATTATTCAACGTTTATATTTATTCAACTTTGTAAATGAATATATTTATTAATAAATATAGTTGTGTTTTTTCCCACAACTGCTTATATACCAATTAAAATCATATTTTTCATTCCTCTTTTTGGTTCATTACTGTTCAATAAATATAATTTTTTTATGTTCACTATTGAATTTAACTCGTACTTTACATACAACTGTTCAATTCATATATATATTTTTTAAAAATATTCACTATTGCATTTTACACGTAATTTTCATACCTTCTTTTAATTCATTTTTATACCTTTTGTATTTGGTTTGTCAACATTTGTAAGTTAAACATCATTTTTTTTAGCAAAAATATCTTTATTTCAATAAGTACAAAACATCATTTTTTCAAAGATTTTCATCGATTAACATATAAAGATAGATGATTAATTCTAATCATAATAAATGATAAAACTATTAAAAAAATACTCATCCAGAAGTTGTAAATAGCCAACCCAAGAAACTAATGTCATAATATCCACGATAAAACCTCGATAAGATAACTACTAAAATAAAACTTGACTTAAATTAAGCTACCCTTGTCACCGACTTTTTAGATTCTTCGAGCACTTTGTTTTGTAATACATTATGATCAGACATCAACATTTTTACCACGTATTTTTGTCTCAATTTCTTCAGAATTGTATTTTGCTTACGTCCTTCCACTTCAAGTCCATCATACCATTTTAATGTCCCTCCTCCCATGTACGTCTTCATATGTCTCATAAGAAATATACCTCCATCAATTTCATTTCTTTTAGTTCTCCAACTCATCTCAAGTACGTGTAGACGTGCACTCTCCATCTATCCGGCTTTAGCATGATCAACCCACTTCATATAGCGTATGAATGCCTTATGCTACAATTTAAAACTATTAGATCACTAATAAATTAAGTACATTTAATATTCATTCATATAATAAATACTATAACTTACTAGATGTGCAGGAAAGCCTCTATACTTCATTCCAATTGGTTGGTCATCACACATGCTATCAATTATCTTGAATGCGGCATTCTTTAAATAAAAAAAAATCAAATAATAACGAGTATCCATAACCAGAAAGAAAACCTAAAATAACATCATACGAAACATGTTAATTATATATCAAAATAGAATGTTCATATATGTTCGTTCACTAGTGTTTTTAAACAGTAAAAGTTCTTATTTGTTTAATTTTAATATTATGATATGGCTTATGAACATTAAAAAAGTAAAAAGTATGTACCATGTCAACTGTTCGGAGTTTCATTAATTGAGAATCTTGACTTAATACGTCCCCAAACATATTGGTTATATTTCGTACTCGTTCATCATTGTTCATTACACCCTGCAGTATAATACTTTCTTAAATTTATACAAATAAACCACATTTTTTATATTAATTCAATTTGAATAGAAATAAAAAATTTACCGTTCCAATTGATAGCAAAAACAACCTTAAAGGTGATCCTGATGCACGCATTCCCTCATCCAAGTTTAACAATGCGGACCATGAATTTATAACACCAACAAACACTAGACTATTTGTTGCAAGACTTTCCACACATTCTCGGTTCATTATTTGTTCATTATTCGTAGCAAATAACACCTCTCTGTGACAATAGAAAAGGTCATCCATGAAAAATTATAATTTTTTCCCTTACGTATATAATTGTATATAATCCAAAAAAATACCATTTTTTCATTTACGTGTGGTCCGTTGCCATTTCCATAATTTAAGCATGCACTTTTTTCTCTTGCAATGTCAATTTCTTCGAAACATCAACAACTCTTTGTGCATATGGTGAACGTAGTTGGTCAGAGATACTGATAGAATGATTTGATTTTCTTGTCACACCAACTCCACGTTTCATGTTTGGTTCTATAGTACTGGGTGGATTAGCATATATTACTTCATTTACAACCACATGAGTCATAACATTCTCACTCAAAACCACCTCATCAAAGTCTTGTGTTAAACCAAGGCTAAAGTTTGGCATCACATTTTCAACAGGTCCATGACCTGACCTACCTTTCATTGCCAACTCAAAGGCTCTCTCAATCTCCATATTGAATGATGGCGTCACTTGTGTCATGGGTAGATTTAGGGTAGACCCATCACCTATCTCTTTAGGTGATCTATTCCCTTCATTACAATCTAGGTTTTGGTTTATACTATCCATCATTGACTTTAGACACATATCATCCATCAAACTTATCACATGGGTGTTGTTATCAAGTAGACCAACATTCTCACCATAACCTATTAGTTTTACAAAAAAAAAAAGTAACAGGTTGGTTCATTAATGAACGTAACTAGTAACTAATAAGCGATTACCCCTCCCTTACATCATTCTATCGATTCATTCATCCCATCATTACATTAGGTTACATGTACATTAGGACCCACCATTACATTAGGTTACAATGTTTTACTTAATACATATTTTAAGTTAAAACAAAACAACATTTTACTTTCAAATCTTCTCAAACATGTCTGTTACCTTTTAGATTCTCATACATGTCGTTCAACACATCATCGAGCATTCTCAGTTTTCCCTCCCAATCCTCTATCACATCATTGCTTGGAAACTTGGTCCGTGCATCTTTCGATGTCTTCAGTAATTCATTTTTCTTTGCAATGATTGATTGCATCATTGTCTCCATTTTGTTCACATACCCCTGTTTACAGAAAACAAAATATCAAAAAAAATTAACATTTACTTAATATTTTGAAAAGCATATTTTACCCATGTTCACTAACATACAGTATATTTACCTTCACATCCGATGGCACTTCTTGATGCACGTTGATGCTATCCCTTCCCATCTCGGTAACTCCTCCTGTACTTTCATTTTCAGATGGAGTTATATATCTCTCTGCGATTTTTGCTTCAAAAAAACGACCCATAGATTCCCTTTGCTTAAGCAGCTCAATATTCCAATTTAACACAACTGGCCTTGAACGTTTCACTTCAAAACCATTACATTTGGTACCATCTACATACAACAGCTACATGTGAAATAATAAGCAATATTAGTAATGAACACTAACAAACAATAGAATAAACTATGTCACTAATGAACAACAACGCATAATTTTCACTAATGAATATTTATCAATTATAATAAACTATAAATACAATTTAATTTGATAAGTGTATACATAAATTAAGTTTTTAAACATACCGTCAACAAGGTTATAGGCCCCACAAAAAAGCTGTTTTCATCATCTTTTCTCCATCCCTTTTTGCAATTCTTGAGACAGTTAAGAATGTACTCACACCAGTCTATCTTTCTCACATCAATATCCTTCTTCATATACTTAACGATCGTCAAGTCACATTTCCCCTTTGTCAAACTCTGACCCATAGTGTTTGTAAACAAAACCAAAAAGTTTAAAATGAAATTGTAATCATCTTCTTCACTCATTACAATTTTCTTCATTACTTCATTCGATGTCATTTCCTTTTTCTCAAACTGTTTCCTCCGGTTCACCACAATCTCGTCCTCATCTTCGGGTATTTCGAGGCTACTGATTGCTTTCCCCCCACACGTTACCCCAAGCATTTCAAACACCGACAACTTTGTAACTTCAATCACACCACTTTTCAACCTAATCTCCATTTTCTCCTCATTAAAACTATCAACGACAAAATAGCCCAATTTCCATGGTATTGGCCGAAACTTCACAAAAACCCCAAGCCCAATACTTTCTAAACATTCCTTTTGGCGTTCACTCAAAGATTGCATTGCTGTGCTTAGAGGTTTGGGTGACGTTCTAATCCTAATGTGTTTACGAACATTCGAAGTTCCCTCACCTTTGACAACTGATTTGTTCCTTTTATCACTTTTTACCTTTTTCTTAACCGGTGGTTCTTCAAAATCACTATCTTCATCTATAAATAATGATGTAGTCTTCAACTTTCTTTTAGGTTTCCTCTTTTGATCTGCAAATGAATGTTAAGGTATTTTTGCTGTTCACTACTGTATATGTATAAATAAAAAAACTAAATACTAAAACACAGGTTTCAACCCACAAAAGTATGGTAGTCACTACTGTAAACACAAATTACATATACTTTTATCATTACCTTTCATCATGTGAGCCATGTTTCTCCCGTCTTTTACCTTACTTTTCCCTTTCTCCTTGTTAGAATCTTTCATATCTGAACCTGTAATAGTTAAACATAAAATAACATTATATTCTATAAGGAAGAATATATATATATATATATATATATAGAGAGAGAGAGAGGGGGGTTCATGCGAGAAGTTGCTTTTTTGCGATAAGTGCGAGAAGCATTTCTGGCCACTCATTTTTATTAGTATTTGTTAGTCCCATGTTTAGAATAGTTAGATTTGATGAGACAAACTATAAATATGCATACATGATAGGTTAAGAGTTAGGAATTATGTAAGTCTGTTATAGACTGACTAGGACTAGTAAGCTTAAGCTGAGTAGTCAGCATATAAACAGATATAGAGTTTTCTATGTAAGTACTAGATAACTCAGTGACTTCTAAGCCGAGATAGGTTTTAAGAATCAAGACTTGAAGACTTGAAGATTCAAGAACCCAAGATTTAAGAACTAAGCTTGACAAGGTCAAGACTGAGTGAGTCAGCTCAGCGTCAGAAGTCAGTTCAAGAATTTAAGTAAGTTCTAAATTCTGTTATAAACTCTCCATATCTACAACATTTAAATTAGGATATCTGAACCTAATTTAAACTATCTATTAGTTGGATAGAGATCTCAAACGGAATTAGTTAGATATGTTCTAATTAAGGAGTTTGTTACGGTTTTAAAGAAAAGATAAGTTCTATCTTTAAATTGCGATTTATTCGTAGATATATCAAGTATGAGTATAAATCTTCTTATGGGTTTTTATATATATAGAACACAATATACCGAAGAAAAGAAGAAGATTGCATAAGTTGCAAAACGTACGTGTGTTCGTCATACTTAATACGCGTGTGTTGCGATAACTTTGTGAGTTCAAAGTACAAGAGAGTTTTCAAGAGTTCTTGTTAATCAGTTTTAACAAGAAGTTCGATCATTAATTAGTTTGTGATTCAAGAGTGTTTAGAGAGAGTTGAGCTTATAATTAGTGTAATATCAAATCATCCTGTTGATTTGATTAGAGAGTGATAATAGTTACTGTTCTATTTGATTATTGAATATACGTTTGATTAATTTGATTATTTGTTTACAGTGTATTCAACCCCCCTTCTACACTATATCGGTTGCTTGTTTACCCTTTGTGGGACCAACGACTGGTATCAGAGCAAGTTTCTTCGTAAGTTGAAGATCAAGATCCACTGTCAAGAGGTTAAGATGTCAACTAGCAAGCAATCAAGTCATATCCCAACAATGGCGGCAAAAGGGTGTCCTATTTTTGATGGCACTGACTATCCTATGTGGAAGTTTAGAGCTATGCTATATCTGAAGTCCGTGGATCACAGGATGAGTACCGTGATTCAAGATGGCCCAATCATACCCATGATCCATATTACTGGCACTGACAAAACTGTTCCATCTGGAGAAACTCCCAAGCCTGAAGCATCTTGGACTGAGGAAGATCGTAAACTGTTCAACCTTGATGACAAGGCACAGAGCATTATAGCAAATGCTTTGACAAATCCTCTTCTTCATACTGTGGCTGGGTGCCAAACTGCAAAAGAGATGTGGGATACTCTCAGTGTTACGTATGAAGGCACTGACTTGGTCAAGCAACATAAGAAGACAAATCTGAGTCGTTCTTATGAGACTTTCTTTGCCAAAAAGAATGAAACTCTGGATGATTTGTTTACCAGATTTCAATTCTTGATAAATGATCTGCTCTTGGTAGGTTTCAAGAAAGATGAGAATGAGTTGGGACTCAAGTTCTTGGATGTGTTACCAGAACAATTCAATGAGATCACCATTGCACTTCATGCTAGAGGAACCTTAGGAAAATATGATCTTTGATCTATCTATGGTTTCCTTCTAAATCATCTATGGAACAGAAGAAAGTGGCCCAACAACAACTAAAAAAATCTATAAATAATGTTGGATCTGCATTAATTGCAGAAAAAAAAGAAGAAGGGATCTAAAAAGTCTCAAGCTGAGACTGACTCTGAATCTGAATATGAGGAAGTAAGTCCTAACTCAGGTTCAGATGATGAAGAAATGGATGCTCTTACTGAACAAATGGCAATGTTAGCAAGAAACTTTAGAAAGTTCAGAAGAGGAAGGGGTCAACCTGACAGAAGCAAAAGTAGTAAGTCTACTTTTGATTCTAAGAAAGCTAAGTGCTACAACTGTCAAAGGATAGGACACATAGCTGTTGAGTGCAGAGTTAAGAAGGGAGAATCAGCTTCAGTGGCTGACAAGAATGCCTACAGAGCTGATAAAAATAAAAAGAAATATCAAAGACTCAAAGCCAAGCCAGATGAAAACACCAAAGGTCTTCTTGCTGAAACTTGGGATACTGAATCGTCTACCTCTGATGATAATGAGCCAAATAGGTGTTTGATGGCCATTGAGGATGAAGAGGAACAAGTTGACTATGAGTTAGAAAATAGTTCCTTTGATGAGGATCTAGCAGAAGCGGCTAAGCTGAGTAAGCAAACCAGCAACTGGGATCCTGCCCCAATGTATAAGGTAAATAACTTAGCTCTTACACTGATGAACAAAAATGTCTAATGTTCAACTATTTGTTGAATGACTTCAAAACCTCTCTCACAGTTCAATCTAGTTTGAAAACTGAAATTTCAAAATTAAAAGATGAACTTAAACACTCTGAAACTCTCATAAATGCTGGTAAAAAGACTCAAAGTGATTATGAATGTCAGCTTCACATAAACAAACTTCTAAGTGAAGAACTACAAGCATCAAAAGAACAAGCTGATAATCTAAGCAAGATCTGTGAATCTTGGTGTAAGTCATCAAGGGAAGCAGAAAAATGTATCAACCAGCAGATACCAAATCAAGTAAAAGCAGTGCTAGGGGGAGATTATAGTGCTGCTACTGATGAAATCATCAAAGAACAAGTCAGTCTTGAAGACAAAACTATTAAATCAGATGATATACTCCCAAAAACATTTTTAAGGAACAAGGATGGAAAACAGGTCAAAACCAATAAGTTTGTGAGACCAACCCAAAGTCCCCAGGTTATTCATACAAACCTTCAAGCTGAATGTTCTAGATCCAACAGAAACTGTAAGTTAGTTTTCAAAAGATTGGATTACAATCCTGTGAGAACAACTCTCTTTGACAAAATAACTCACATCAACTCAAAAAGACATAACACTCAAGCCAAATATGAAAGGATGTCTAAGAATAGGAAGTTGTCTGTAAGTCAGACTTCACCAAATAAGGGTAACCATAAAGCTGACAAAGGTAAGTCCAAAGTCAGAGAAAATCAAGTAGACAAACTGTCTAAAAGGATTGAAAGGTTATCCACATCTTATGACCCTAAAACTGAATCCAAATTTAATGTTGGAAAACTCAAAGAAATCACCCAAACACCCATCTTTAGAAGAAAATGCTATAAGTGTGGTGATAAAGGTCATGAGGCCAAAGATTGTGTAAGTACCAATCTTAGACCTGAAAAAGTAAAGGATGATCAGTCCAAAACAAAGTCAGAATCTGTTCAAGCTAATCAGTCAGACTCTAAAGGATCAGCTAAGTGCTCATCCTCAGAACCCACCAAACAGTGGGTTCCAAAAAGAAACTAATATGTTTACTTGATCATGTGCAGGGCTCCTACAAGTGGTACCTAGACAATGGATGCTCAAGGCACATGACAGGAAGCAAAGGGATTCTAAGTGAATTCCAAAACAATGAAGGACCCAAGGTGACATTTGGGGATAATTCTCAAGGAAGGACTAAAGGTTATGGAAAGATAACTGCTAGAACAGTTACTTTCAAGAAGGTAGCATATGTTGAAGGCCTTAAATACAATCTGATAAGTATCAGTCAATTGTGTGATGAGGATTATGAAGTCACCTTCAGAAAGCATGCAGGAACAATTTATGATAAGAAGGGAAAACCAATACTAATGGCAAAAAGAGAGAGAGAGAGAGAGATATCTATTTGTTAGATCTCAGCTCCGCAGATCCCTCAACTGAAACCTGTTTGTATTCTGACTCAACTCCCAAGCTAAGTTGGTTATGGCACAAGAGACTATCTCATCTAAAATTCAAATATATTAACAAATTTTCTAGCAAAGAGTTAGTCTCTAGTCTACCTAAGATCACATTTGCTAAAGACAAACTCTGCTCAGCTTGTGAAATGGGAAAACATCATAAGGGGTCTTTCAAGTCCAAACAAAATTTTTTAATTATAGAACCATTGCATATGTTGCATTTGGACCTATTTGGACCTATAAGCACCCCTAGCCTAAGTGGTAAAAAGTATACTCTAGTGATTGTTGATGAGTTCACAAGATTCACTTGGGTGGTCTTCTTAAAAGCCAAAAGTGAAGCTGCATATGAATTAATCAGCTTCATAAAACAAGAAGAGTTGCAAAAGGGTAAGTCTCTTAAATAGCTCAGGATTGATCATGGGACTGAGTTTAGGAACTTAACTCTTGAAGGCTTTTGTGAAGAAAAGGGAATTATTCAAAATTTCTCATCTGTAAGAACTCCACAACAAAATGGAGTCGCTAAAAAGAGAAATAGAACGTTAATTGAAGCTGCCAGAACCATGCTATGTGAGGCAAAGCTCAAGCTGAGCTTCTGGGCAGAAGTTGTAAGTACAGCCTGCTATACCCAGAATAGATCAATAATAGTTAAAAGACATGGCAAAACACCTTATGAGATTTATCATGGCAGAAAACCAACATTGGATACTTCCACATTTTTGGTTCAACATGCTATGTGCTAAACCAAAGAGATCAGCTCCATAAGTTGGAACCCAAAGCTGATCAAGGTATATTTGTTGGATATTCTTCAATCTCCAAAGCTTATAGAGTTTTTAAACTTAAAAGAAAGGTAATTGAAGAGTCAGTACATGTTACATTTGATGAGACAAGTATGGACAAATCCAACAGAGCTCAAGCTGACCCAGTTAGTCTGAGTGAGCTTGAGAGGAGCAAAGAAGATCTCACATCAAATCCCATGTATGTTATGGATGATTCTGATGATGATGATGGTGGTGGTAAATCTGACACATGTACATCATCAAAAGAAACTATCAATATTGAAGATAATCAGCCTGAGAGTCTCGGTGAATCATCAGGTACATGTCAGATTGAAAATATAAGTGATCTTTCAATCCCTACTCAGACTGAAGAAGTAAGTCCTATTCAGCCTGAGAGACACTGCTCCGACTCAGACCCAGAACCTCAGTCTCCCACTACAACCTTCACAGTATTAAAAGATCATCCTCTTGATGATATCATTGGGAACATTGAAGATGGTGTGTTAACTAGATCTAAGGAAAATGCAAACTATGTTGCCTACTCTAGTTTTCTATCTCAAATGGAACCAAAGAAGACCGAAGAGGCTCTAAAAGATAAAGATTGGATTGAGGCTATGCAAGAGGAGCTGACAGAATTTCAAAGAAATAAGATCTGAACCCTTGTTCCTGCCTCCAAAGGAAAAACAATTATAGGCACTAAGTGGGTCTATAGAAATAAAATGGACAAGGATGGAGTAGTGATTAGAAACAAGGGAAGGCTAGTAGCTCAGGGGTATCGACAAGAAGAAGGTATTGATTATGATGAGATCTTTGCCCCTGTTGCAAGGATTGAAGCTATAAGGTTGTTTCTAGCCTATGCAGCCTTCAAAAACTTTAAAGTGTATCAAATGGATGTTAAAAGTGCATTCCTAAATGGAGCACTAAAGAGGAGGTCTATGTGAAACAACCCCCTGGTTTTATTGATTCTAAACGTCCAGACTATGTCTATAAGTTAGAGAAGGCTTTGTATGGACTCAAGCAAGCTCCAAGAGCCTGGTATGATACACTGTCCACCTATTTGCTCTCAAATGATTTTGTTAGAGGAAGTATAGACAAAACTCTATTCATAAGAAAGAGCAGATGACATGTCATTTTGGTTCAAATCTATGTGGATGACATTATCTTTGGTTCAACAAACCAAGGTCTGTGTGATTGGTTCTCTAAGATAATGTCCAATCAATATAGAATGAGCATGATGGGTGAGATGACTTACTTTTTGGGACTTCAAATCTATCAGAAAGAAGATGGTATATTTATTAATCAGAGCAAGTATGTTTTGATCTGATTAAGAAATATGGACTAGACTCAAGCCATCCCGTAAAGTCTCCAATGTTACACAATGTCAAGCAACATAAGGACATTGATGGAAAATCTGTATGTCAGACTACATATAGAGGAATGATAGGTTCATTACTCTATTTAACAGCAAGCAGACCTGATATAATATTTGCAACATGTGTTTGTGCACGATATCGGGCTGATCCAAAGGAATCACACTTGCTAGTTGTTAAAAGACTACTCAAATATCTGAAGGGAACACCAAATTTAGGTTTGTGGTATCCCAAAGGATCAGGATTTGAGCTGATAGGGTACTCAGATTCAGACTTCGCAGGATGTGGTCTAGATAGAAAGAGAACTACTGGAGGATGTCAACTTTTAGGTGGAAAATTAGTTAGCTGGACAAGCAAGAAACAAAACTCAGTGGCAATTTCCATAGCTGAAGCTGAGTATGTGGCTGTAGGGAGCTGTTGTGCTCAAATACTGTGGATGCAACATCAGCTTAAGGACTTTGATTTGTATTATTCAAAGCTCCCATATTTTGTGACAATCAAAGTTCTATTGCCATTACACACAACCCAGTGTTTCATTCAAGAACCAAACACATTGAGATAAGACATCACTTCATTAGAGATATTGTAGAAAAGGGAAAGATAGAGTTAGTCTTCATTGAGACTGAAGATCAGCTTGCAGATATCTTTACTAAACCAATTGAAGGCACAAGATTTACAACTCTACTTGGCAAGCTTGGCATGCTCAACCCTTAATTGGTATGTTCATTTCTTTATCTCTATTCAATTTTTGCTAAGTGCTACATTTGACTAAGTGTCAAAATCTGAGCTGAGTGCTCAATCTGAGCTGAGTGCTCCATCTAAGCTGAGCACTCAGGATAAGCTGAGTACTCTGTTCTAAAGTGTGGTTAGTTCCACATATCTAGGTTAGTCCTCACAAATGGAAAATCCAACAATATGGTAAATCTAAAATATTTACGGTGTGTTCTATTTCAAATAAATGTAAGTCGTTTACAAATTAATTATTTAAGAGAATCTTGATGATGATTTAGTTCATCTTGAATGATTTCAGATCAATGTAACAGTGTCAGTCTCATTAAGTTACATTAAATATAGCCGTTATAACAAACTGTGTAACCGGTTATTACTGTAACGGACATATTTATTACCCTCCGATAACGGTAACTTTTCTCTCACATTGAAAAGGTATAAATAAGAGAGACTCTTCATCAAATTTCGTTTACTCTTCCAAATCTTATCTATTCTTCTCTGCTTTCTTAAACCCTAACCTTGCTGTGTGCAGAGTTCATTGCTCAGTGCTAACCCTACCACTGCTAAGGGCAATCCAATACGATAAGTTCAATTTCAATGGAGGGTTATACTCTTAATCTGACTGAACAAATGATCCGTGGTGAAAATTTCAAGAACAACGCACTTCCCATCTACAACCAAAACAATGTCATCGCCTGTATTGACATTCCAAAGTCCAAAATTGGCAGGGGATATGAGGAGTGGGTCTCCTATATTCGCAAGGGACCCCTGGCACATGAATTTCTTCGTGGTCCTGCTATGCTCATCCCTCAACTTCTCACGGAATTCTGGTACACATGTAAACTGGATGCAACTCAACCGGTCATACGGGGTACAGTCCTAAGTGGAAAAGTGGCGATAGAAGTCGATGCTAATTGTCTCCGCCGACTTCTTCATCTTCCAGTTCATAATCAGTATGACGCGACGTTTCGAGAGAAACATTGAGGAGCGTCTTGCCCTTAATGGGTCATCCTCAAGTTGTTGGCGTAATACGGAAATCTGTTTTCCAGACAGCATGGGGATTTATGGTATCCACTGTGGTTCGTTCCCTTGGATACAAGGTGGGTGGCTTGAATAATGTTAATGAATTTGAAATGAAAATGTTATACAACATATTTTATGATAGACGCTTGGATTACGCTGGGTTGATCTTTGAGGCACTCAGGTCATTGGCGACAAAGAATATAAGGGATACCATTGTGCCCTTCGTAAGATTTATATCCATGGTGATCGAGGACAGATTGGGTAGAAAATATACTGCCCAATATGAGTCAACCCCTACCTCTTTTCTCAGCTCCAAAATGTTTACAAATGATATTTTCCCTGAGCGGATGCATGTACAGCTTCCGGCTCCTGAGTCAAGTGAAGCTGAGACAGAGGAGGAAGCTGCGGAAGAAGTGGATGATGATGTTGATTCTAAGGCTGAGTCCTCTCAAGCTGAACAACCTAGGACTCAGCTCAGACCCCGTGCTCAAAGAACTTCCTCCACCACTTCGAGTTCTGAGCAAAGGAGTCTGTTTCCTAGCTCTAAGTCTCCACTGCTAGGTGCAGCAGGTATACCTTCGCATCCCTTATCTCCTTCTCTCTCTTTTACTTCTCCACCTCCAAAATTAGGAGATAAGACTAAGTCACGCCCAACTCAGTCTAACCCCTCTCCCCCACCTCAAACATCTCCATCTATCTTATAATCTACAGCCAACCTTAGTTAGCCCACTGCTACCAAGGATATATCCTACACCTATACTAGAAAGTCTGCGAAAGGTGGTCCTTCACCTCAAAAGGACTCTGGAGCTGATATCACATTGATACCTCCACCGGCAGGAGCTGAGGGGGAGACACCTTCTCTTAAAGTGCCAACCTCACGGCTCAGTTCAACCTTTCAGCCCATACCGGGTATGGTGTCTACTCAGCCCATACCTACTAGTGACATGGGAGAGCCTATTTCTGTGCCTTCACAGACCCTTGAAGGTAACATTGAAATACTGACCAATCCCCAGGGTCAAATACCCCCCTCCTCACCACTAAGCCTAGGTCACCCCACTACCATACCTCACAACATTGGTCATTCTACTCTTCCATTCTTACACACTCTCGCACGACCTGTCAATGAACCTTTTATACACCGGGAAGGTTTACAGGGTCCTCATTCTGGCCCCTTGATTCCATAGGTCAGCACCAACCTTTGTATATGGGGCCCACATTCTCACCTATTGAAGTACACTCATCAGCCACTCCTACGGTGGAAATACACTCCTCCACTAGACAGGAGGACTTTGAGGTGAATGAAGACCAGAGGAGCCCAAGCTGATGACCACCGATGCCCAAGTCATTATGGAATATTTACAACCTCAGTTTGAGCTCCTGCGCAAGAAAATAAAGAGTGATAAAGCTAAATTGATGCGTAAGCTGAATGATCTATCTAACTCTGTGGTCCGATTGGAAAGTTTTGTGCTTAATTCCAGACCCTCCCCTATTGATGATGACAAAAAGGGGGAGGAAGAATCAAATAAAGATGATGATAAGGTTGAGGGGGAGCATACAGAGGAAGTACAAATCGGGGAACAAGCTCATGATCAGTTTATGAGCACTGTAGATCAGTCTTCCCAACAACAACAACAACAGGCTCCAACAGTCCAAATTATCACAACTTCACAAGCTCAACCAGAAACTCCACATGAAGAAACATCTCAAGTTGCTCACACCAACCTTCCTCAAGCTGGATTGTCAAAATTTGTTGAAGATGGGTCTATTCCAACTTCACAAATAGATAAAGGGAAGAGTAAGGTGTTTGAGATGGTAAAAAGAAAGAAAAGAAGTGCTATGCCTCTAGCAAAGAGAAGAAAGGTCATCATTGCTGAACCGGAGCCAGAACAACAAGGTCAACATCAACTAGTTACATATGAATTTGACTCAAGTGATGAAGCTAATGCAGCACAGAAAACCAGTGACATGCTTGCTGAGCAAATGTTACAAGAGATGGCTAAAGAACTAGGTATGACTGTGGAGGAGATGAAAGAGCAGCAAAAACAAGCTGAGCTTCAAAGAGAAAAGGCTAAAGCTGAGGCTGCCAGAGCTGAAGCTAACTATTCTGGACCCAGAGCTGTCTCAATTCCCTACTTAGATGCTGATTTAAGGCATTGCTATAAAAGAACATATTTTAATCACAAGATTGAATCAATTACACTGAGTAGAAAAGGAGAATTGGTGATAATCAACTTTGTACTAGATAACAAACAAGAAGTTGGTCTAGATATGAGATGTCTGTACAAGTTGGGGTTCTCAGAGTTGAAAACCGTAGCCACAACTATCAAACAGATGAAAAAGAGTCAAATCAGACAAGAAATAGTTGATGTGCTCAAGACTCTCTTCTTAAGAATTGATAAATTAGGAGAGATTCCAGCTGATGAGATTGATACCTTCCTCAACAAAAAATACGTTTATCACTCAGCCTTTGGAAGGATTTATGTACTTGGATGTGGAAGGTAATCAGTGCTTCTTGAGAATAGCAGATCTTCATTTGGCAAATCTGGAGTTGATTCTGTACTTGAGAATTCTATGTGATGACTCAACTCAGAACTCAGTATTCAGATACCATCTCAACAAAGAAGTAAGGTCAAGGAAAACTTAAATGAGAGAGCTGCCATAAGGTGAAGAGATTATGAATAATGCTATCAAGGAAGCTGCCATCTGGGAACTAAAATGTTTACATATTTGGTTGGAAGTTGGAGATCCTGTTAATTAAATAGATAAGTTCTATAATTTTGTAAGCACTAAGTGTGCATAAGCTGATCATAATGATCAAGCTACAATGTAATGATATGTTCATTAATACAAATTCAAGTTTGATATGTTCAACTGTTTTATTATTTGATATGTTCAATGTTCTGTTTGATGTGTTCAAATAAACAGCTTTGTAAATTTAAGCTGATTATTGATATGTTCAATCATAAACTGATATGTTCAGTAGTATAAGTTTTGTAAGTTCAGAACTTAAATTAATTCTGATGAGTTCAGTTTCTAAGTAGTTGTATATCTAAAATACTTAGAATACAAGTCTTATAATAGATTTGTAACATAAACATCTTGTAAGTTCAAGATATGGTAAATAAGTACGGATCAGTTCAATACTTATTTCAAGAACTAACTTTGGTAAGTTCCAGAGTGGTTTAACATAATTCTGTTAACCTATACGTACTTTGATTCAATATTTTGTCATCATCAAATAGGGGGATATTGTTAGTCCCATGTTTAGAATAGTTAGATTTGATGAGACAAACTATAGATATGTATAGATGATAGGTTAAGAGTTAGGAATTATGTAAGTCTGTTATAGACTGACTAGTCAGCTTAGGGTGAGTAGTCAGCATATAAACAGATATAGAGTTTTCTATGTAAGTACTAGATAGCTCAATGACTTCTAAGCTGAGATAGGTTTTAAGAGTGAAGACTTGAAGACTTGAAGATTCAAGAACCCGAGATTTAAGAACTCAGCTTGACAAGGTCAAGACTGAGTGAATCAGCTCAGCGTCAGAAGTCAGTTCAAGAATTTAAGTAAGTTCTAAATTATGTTATAAACTCTCCATATCTACGACATTTAAATTAGGATATCTGGACCTAATTTAAACTATATATTAGTTGGATAGAGATCTCAAATGGAATTAGTTAGATATGTTCTAATTAAGGAGTTTGTTACGGTTTTAAAGAAAAGATAAGTTCTATCTTTAAATTGCGATTTATTCATAGATATATCAAGTATGAGTATAAATCTTCTTATGGGTTTTTATAATATAGAACACAATGTACCGAAGAAAAGAAGAAGATTGCATAAGTTGCAAAATGTACGTGTGTTCGTCATACTTAATACGTGTGTGTTGCGATAACTTTGTGAGTTCAAAGTACAAGAGAGTTTTCAAGAGTTCTTGTTAATCAGTTTTAACGAGAAGTTCGATCATCAATTAGTTTGTGATTCAAGAGTGTTTAGAGAGAGTTGAGCTTATAATTAGTGTAATATCAAATCATCCTGTTGATTTGATTAGAGAGTGATAATAGTTACTGTTCTATTTGATTATTGAATATACATTTAATTAATTTGATTATTTGTTTACAGTGTATTCAACCCCCCCCCCCTTCTACACTATATCGGTTACTTGTTTACCCTCTGTGGGACCAACAGTATTTATTTATTGTTTATTTAATTCAAAAGGTTAATCATGTCTTTTTACATATTTTTTATTAATTAATTAATGTTTAAATTAATAAATCCCTAAAATCTCTCATTTCCTTTTCTAGATTTGAATTTTTTTTCAAACTTCGATCCTATCTATATTTTCCTGGAGTTTCTTTTATTTCCTAATCTATTTTTTTAGCATAATTTCAGATCAACTGCATGATATTATCCAAATCAACAAATTGTATCTAATTCTAGATCGAGAGATTTTTTTGGAAGGCACCTTTAATTTTCTACACAAGTGTTTCTTCATCTTGGTTTTTCATTCTTGAAGGCACAATTACTATTCTACATAATTCCAGGTTATATTTTTCTTTATTCCATTCGTTTTTTACCTTAGTTATCAACCGGATTCTTTTTCTTCATCTTTATTCTCTACGTTTTTTTATCATAGAAATCTATCTACAGTCTGTTATTTTTTATCATTAAAATTGTTTGGAATTTTTTTAACATAGAATCGATAGAAAAGATGAACCTATAGGTTATATGTGTTTTTACTTTTTAACTTAGTTTATGCTTTGATTTAGGTTTCATCGTTAATGTCTGATTCGTTGGATTTTTATATCGATGATAATTCCGATGCAAGTTCACCATTGGTTGAAAAGGAGATGGAACAACTTGCTTTGTGATGACCAATGTATGTAATGATATTTCTGATTAACGGTTATAATTTGTGAAAGTCAAGTATTTTGTGCCATTAGTAAATCGTTGACTTTAGTTTTCTTTGATTTTTTCTGAGTTCCGATTGTTTCACTAATGAACATGTCAGTGTTTTGAAAGCTATTTTTATTTAATCATTTAAATGTGATTACTAGTGAATACATTATAATACGACATATAGTGCATTATAAGTTTTTGCATTGTTTGGTGATGCTCATTCCGTTTCAGAAAATGAATCACATCGTGGCAATGTTACACTGAATTTCTTGATGTTCCCGATGAGTTCAAACCAGTTGTCAATACATTATTTCACTCACTAGATGAAACCACACGATGTATAAATTGTATGCTTCCAAGGATGGTTTTGATACACATAAAGACACCAGAATCTGAATATTCACTAATGAACACCATAATTTGAATTGCGATCAAAATCATTTGACGATTTAATTTAAGTTAATATATTATCTATGATGAATATTGATCAATTAATTTTAAATATCAATACCAATTCATGGATAAACATATACATAAATTAAGATTTTGAAACATACCGTCAACAAAGTTATAGGACTCATAAAAAACTGTTTTCATCATCTTTTCTCCATCCTTTTTTGCAATTCTTGAGATAAGCAATAATGTATTCTTGAGAGTAAATTTGTTACACCGCCTTTAAAACCTTAAAATCAGTTAAAATTTGAGTTTTCAAACTGCATGGGTCCGTTTGTAAATAGAATGTTTACCTGTTAGTTATCTTAACCGAATTTCAAAAGCAAAGCAGTGGAATTTTAAAAACAATAAACAAACCCAAGCCTATTTAACTATTACAGTTTAAAGCACATGTTTGGCGTATATACAAATATACAAAACAAAACTTGCCAAACATAACAACCGGTGTTACCTTTATCTAAACCGACCATTGTATATTATATACCAAAAAGCAGTGTTCCAATCAAAGCCTGTACCACAACTACAAGTGTTTCCCACTCACCAGGCCTGCCTATTCTTTGTCTGAAAAAGGGAAACAACAACAATATTAGCTATTTAAAATAGCTAGTGAATACAGACAGATATGAGTACAATAATAGCAAGTCATAATTCAATAATGAGCATACAATGCTATCCTAACATATAGCGGTAATGCTGACATGTCAAGCAGTGCTATATCTTGCCAGATAGCTAGTCCAGCTCAATAACATCCACCGGGGGAATCAAACACTGCTAACCGTGCTGGTTTCATCACCTAAGTGACTCCACCTGCTCGTTACGGAGCCAAAGGCTCATTAGGCTCAGCCAGTTAAGGCAATCACCCCAAGAGTTTGAAGGAATGGCACTCGAGTACCATTAGTCCCGAACAATTGCCCGAAGGCCCCTGAGACCCGGCCGAAGCTGACCTTCCATACACATATGTCCGGGCTTTTCACATAGCTCATCATTAACCCATAATAGGGATCATAGCATGCATGCATTTACACAACACTTGTATTCATCAAATTATCACAATATAAGTACATGTACTTAAATACATGTCTACCATATCATTTATCATGTCAATTCTTGTTTTCTAATCTTATATGCATAAACATACAAGTCTAGGTGCAATAAATAGCATACAAGGTTCATGTAACTCATTTAGCATTCAAACCTTACTTTATAGCATTCAAAGAAGCCGGTACTCACCTTGGTGCTTATAAACAACACAAATATGAACTCGGCTCTCCTTGATGGCTTAATCTATTGCATATATATATAGAAGTTTATTTAGATTACCACACAACATGTACATGTACTATTACTCTAGTTTGACCCCCAAATACCCATTAAAGTGCCAAAAACGATCAAACCATAACCCATGTACCCAAAACATCAAAAGACAACATGACAGCAAGCTGCCCAAGAGTTCGCACCGTGAACACAGGGGTGTTCACGCCGTGAACTGCATCCAGCAGCTCGAACAGCAGGTCTGTTTGCTGTGTATTCCGTACAAACCCAATTCCAAGCCTTTCTTAATTATTTCCAGGTTATGTACTAAGTTTGGGACATCATTTTGAGTCTATAAACATAAACATATCATGCTTTAACATCAGATTCATGTTTGAATCATTAAATCACCATTAAAGACCCATTTGGTCAAATCCTTGAAATTCAATCAATTTAGCTTCTATAATTCATAACATGAGTTCTAAACTACTTATAGATGACTTTAGAACAGATTTCTACTCAAAAATCTAAGCTTCAATTGCTAATTTCATTTGCACCATTTTTGACCTAAAGCTTGAATGAAGAACAAAGATGAAGAAAGCTTACAAGAAATGAGGGAGATGATGAAGATGATGCTAAGAACATATTAGGGACTTGAATCTCTGTTTAATTCCAGCTCCAATTGATCCTTGATTGTGTTATCTCCTTCAAGAACAAATTGAGAGAAAGCGTGAGGTGTGTGTGTGTTTCTGTTGGTGTGTGTGTGTGTACATATGGGTGATGACTTAAAAACCGACTTTGTTTTTTGAGTTATCCACAAGGGGTATTTTGTTCCCCTTTTCAACATACAACACGACACCCGAATAACCGTTTGCACTAACGAGAATATTTTTGGAAACCTCGTTTGAAACCAGTTAATATTTTATCTATTTTTATTACTTTTTTTAAATTCACATTTATCTGGTCAATAGCTAATTTCTATTAATACTTTCATATATAATCATATTTAATTCATTTAATTAAATTTGACATACCAAATGGAGCGCACGAATAGGCCCGATTTGAGGATGTCACTCAAAGATTGCATTGCTGCACTCAATGGTTTGGGTGAGGTTCTAATCTTATGTGTCTATGAACATTTGACGTTCCTTCGCCTTTCAAACCTGATTTTCTTGGTTTATTACTTTTGACTTTTTTCTTACATGGTTGTTTTTCAAAAATATAGTCACCTTTAGCTTTCTTTTTGATTTCCTCTCTTGATCTGCAAATAAACTTTAGTGATCATTTTACTAAACAATAAAATATAAATAAAAAATATAAAGGACATGAACATTATATTAAACATCAAACAATAAACTCACACACAAAAATTTAGATGGTTTATTATAAAATTTAACAATTCATAGACAACAAACTAATCAAATGAAAATTTAACAGTTTGTGATTCTCTAGAATTGAGAAAATGATTACAATAATAGGTTAACGTATTGGAGTTCACTACTATAAACAAATGAACAAATACATTAAAGAATACAAAATACCTTTTATACCATTTTATTCACTAGTGAATGTAAAACATAATCACACATTACACATACTTTATCATTAGCCGTTGACAATTTAGGTTTGCTTCTCCGGACTTTTACCTTACCTTTTGACACTTTAGTGCCCATTTTTTCCTTCCCTTTTACACATATTTCATGATTTATTAACAAAAGCCAAACTTATTTTAGTTTTATCTATACAATTTATTCACGGAAAATAAATTTAAATTGATAATTATACCTTCATTTTTACCTTTGCCTTTTGGCACTTCAGAAACTTTCATCTTTGTACCTTTAAATGAATAATGGAAAAAAAATTATATTCCATAAGCACACTTAAAATATAAAATTCTAACTAATAAGTTTTTTACTAATCTTGATCCCACCTCATTTCTGACTTTCTAGTGCTTACTTTTTGAGCTAAAAATTTCATCACACGCAAAGAAACATAAAATTGAGAAAATGCTTATAGTATTAATATGTATTAATTATCTATCTATCTACATAAATAATAAACGAATACAATACATTTTTCCTGTCTCTTCTTAGCAATCACAATTGTTTTGGAACTCCCTTTGTCATGCTTTTCCAAACCTATAAACCAAAATTCTTTATTTCTTTATAATGTTCACTATTGAATTTAATTCATAGTTTTCATACCTTCTTTTGGTTCACTACTAATCAATTTGGTATGGATATTTTCTCTAACCACCAATCTTTCAAATTGGTTCTCCGGTTCAACAACCAACCTTGCAACTAAAAATTTTGAAATAAGGTTAAGCATAAAATAAGTGACAACAAAAAAAATTTCAAAACAAACCCGAATACATGTTTTTTAGTCCTAATAACCACCCCTACTTTTTTCGACTATTGTTCACCTCTATATCATGACCATAAGACGCTCAACAGTTGCAATGGTAGTATGAAATGCTAATATAATGAACACAAACAGCTTGAAAATATTTCAAAGCAAACTAAACAATATTTCATAAACAATAAAATAGAACACGTCATAAAACTAATTCACCAAAATAATGTTAATAAAATTAACACACAAACACATGTTGACCGAGTCATGTTTGCAGCTGCATAAACAAATTAATTGTACTAGTCATCATACTAACAAAACAGAGTCATAGTAACAAAAATTGAACTTAAATCCCAACACTTGACTCACACTAACCAAAAATCAAATTTCTTTTTTTCAATACATACATTATGATTCGAGCAAAACACAGATTTGAAGCCAAAAAATCGACTCTAATTATTGTTTTCCTCTCACCGTTCATGCCTTCGTTAAAAAAATGTTAATGTGAAGCCAAAAAAATTAATAATGAACGATAAATCCCCTAAAAGCAGTCCTCGTTCATGAATCATATGTATTTTGGCAAAATATAAATCAAGAGCAAATATATAAAACCTAAAATTGGTCATATGCATTTCATTCTTTCCACAATCGACTGATACATAATGTTAACAAATTCATGGCATTTTCACACCTTACTTCACTATCTAACCCCAAAAATCGTACCTTAAATAAAAAACTAACTTCGAACGAATGTCTGTCTTCTTCGGTTGCACCATTCTAAACCCAGAATAATGGACCGATTGAAGGTAAGAAGATTTATGATGATGAATAATCAACCGATTGAATGTAAAGGAGACTTGAGAGTAGAAGATGAAGATACGAAGAACGGTTGAAGAAAATCGAGATTTGAGGGATTTGGTAAATTGCAAATTCTATTTCCTTTTTACCGAGATATGTTTTGATAATATTGTGAGTTCTTTTTACACTTCTACCCTTGTATTTAGATTAGTTTACTTATTTAAGGTTCATTATTTTACAAAAATGACATTACTAATCTTAGCCCTTGATTTTTTAATTTAATGGACAGAAATGCTTCTCGTACTTCTCGCAAAAATAAGGCTTCTCGCATGAACCCTCACCTATATATATATATATATATATATATATATATATATATAGTAGTTTAAACAAGAATAGTTTTCCGTACGAGAACCGCGAGAACCATTTCTGGACAATCATTTAATTTGTTGTATTTTTAAATTATTTTAAAAAGGAAAGGGTAGTATTGATATTTTTACATTACCCCCACTTTTTTAAAACTAATATATCCATCAAATGAGAATGTGTTAAATTACGAAAACTATACCAAATTAACGAAAAAATTGTGTTCTTTAATTTGAGACCAATCTTGCTATATTTTTTAGAAAAAATTCGTGTTTGCGGGGTTTTATTTAACATAGCTCTCGACATATGCACATGTGCAAGTATGCACATGTGCATATCTACATCTGTGTTGAAAAAGACTAGGTCAATCTGTGCATCTGTACACGTGCATATATTTGCACCTATGCATATCTACATCTGTGCAGATATGCATAGGTGCATATATGCACATGTCAACCTGTACTGAAAAAAACCCTAACAAACACAAAAAAATCAAAAAAATATAGTTAGATCGGTCTCAAATTAAACAGCATAATTGTATCGTTAATTTGATATAATTTTGGTAATTTAACACGTTTCCATTTGATAGATTTATTAGTTTTAAAAAAGTGAGGGTAATGTGAAAATGTCCAAATTGCTCCTAATTGGTATATATATAGATATACTGTAGGAAGAGGGAGATCCGAGTGTATATATGTGTGTGTTAATTAGTGGATAAACGTACAGATATAGGAACTATCTTTATGAGTATTTATTATTGGAAATGTGGAAAAGACGCTTTAATTACTACAACTCATAATGTACGTAGTACTGGCAATTTGGGCCCGTTTGTTAAAATTTGGGTCAATTTGGGTAATTAAAAATTTAATACGGGCCTGATTTTATAGACTAGATTTTAGTTAAGGGTTAAATTGGGCTAAAAGCTAAACTGGGCTGAAAGCTAAACGGGTCCATATGATTTTATAAACTAGATTTTAGGTGAGGACATAATTGAGGAAGAAGAGAAAAGAATGAGTTTGTATTTGATAGTTTTGTGGTCTTTGATATATATGGGTTATTAGTTTTGAACTTTTGATTGTTATTCTTACAATTTTGGTATTTTGGGGTATGAGATTGATGTGCAAATGTTGGGATTTATGATTGAGTGACAATGATTGAGTTTTAGTATATTTATAATTGGTAATTTATGAGATTTATGATGATATCTTCTTAATTGTAGTGAAAGTAAATTTATTGTCAGCATTTTTTCTTAAAACGACCCGTTTTGGCCCGAACTCGTTCTGACCCGAACCCGTTTTGACACGAGTCTATTTTGACCCGAAACCGTTTGATACTTTTTTCAAAATTACCCGTTTGGACCCGAACCCGTTTCGATCCATTACCCAAACTGACCCGACCCGCCCGTTTTGCCACCTCTAAATGTACGTGTACATGAGATCATCAGGAAAACGATAGATCGAGCATAAATAGCGATCGATCCACTTTAAGATTAATAATAGAACAAACTACATTAAAATGTATCCACTTCAAAATTAATATTAGACTTTAAAACTTAGATAAGCCAAGTGATTGAAAAAAAGATATAAGTTGCTACATAAAACGTTAATAAAGAGAAGTTAATTAGATTTTTTTTTATGATCACCGCAACAAATATTTGATTTTTTCGCATCTTGTTTTATAAAGTGCGTACAATATTGTTAATTGTTTATAATTATAAATATATGTATGTATATATATATATACTTGTTTAAATGTCTATTAAACACACGTGTAGTTATAATTATTTTTTTAAAAGTATTATTTTATATTCGCTTAGCTAAATACATGATTATTTTATATAAACGAAAAATAGCTCAGCCTGAAACTTTCTTAAAAAATGAGTATTTTATATCAATTTCAATCAACATATAAAAGTAACTATAACAACTTTAAAAATGCTGTAAAATTTAATTACGATAAGATTTGTATTATAAAATAAACACAGATAAGGACAAAAAAATTGAATGTGTATTGTGAAGTATACATGGTCACACATTAGGAAATATACCATTTGCTTTGATGATGATAAAAATATGAACATATGATATCATTGTTTACCAAAACTATTTATATGTTCATGTGCTATATTATTAAAATATATGTTAACAAAAATAAAATTGATGATCAAATGAAGAACAAAGATAGTCAAAACTTCAAATCAAAATTTGTGAATTGACACCTAACGGCATGTCCACAATCACCCCTAGAGATCTGGACAAAATCTTGTTTTGCCACTTTATAGCTATTTAAAGAAGCTTGGTCCTTAACCTTTTCCAGCACTTGCACACTTAAAAACCATACCTAAACCTTAGATCTTCTGAGCTTATATTTCATATAAAAGATCATCTTCAAGGTCAAAACAAGAATAAGAGTGTAAAGCTTTGAAGAGCAAATCTATATATCATTCTATCGTTTTATATGTATAGTTGTGTGATGATGAACTCTAGCCAACAAATTAATGTGAAGTGTGATGATTAACTTTAGTAATTAGATTTCAAGTGAAATTAAGTACAGATTAGCCTTGTTTGCAAGATAGAAGATTATTTCTTGTAAGCTAAAAAGAGAAATTGTAAAGGTTTATCTCTACATTGAAATAGAGAAGTTTTAGTAGAGCAAACTCTTGATGGGTGATGCAGGGGAGTGGATATAATGCAAATTTGTTAACGTTGTACGAACTACTATAAATCTATTGTCTACTACATTGGTGATACCTCACTATCTCTATTCTTTTTATTTCTTGTAAATATTTGTTGTGTGTTTATAAACTTCAAGATCAATTTTTAAAACACAACTTATTTTTAAAAAAAAGTGGTAAGCCAAGTAAAAGAACCTATCCATCTCCTCTAGATTTCAACATATATAATATTTTATTATTAATGCCGTATAATATAATAATATATTTATTATCAAATGAATTTAGTGGATAAGAAATTTCAATTAGATAAATAGTTTAATACAAATTAAATTGATTTAAAGTTTTTTTTGAACATTTAAAATCAAGAGTGAATTTCAATTTTTAACTGTTTTTCTTATATTAATAGGGTGTTTTCACGTGCAAGAAACTAAGCTTGGAAACTTGGTACGGAGAATTAATCTATAAAGTTTTTAAGTATAGATAAATGAGTTGTGTTCAATAAATTACATGTAAAAAACATAGTCATAAAATTTTAATATTCAATTATAGGTGATTCAGTATACAATCATATGTGATTTGTAAAAGCATCACATGTGAATTACGAAAAATTACGAAAATGTCACTCCGCCCAAATTTTTAAAATTTAATCTGGACGATTGATGCCATTAATTCAAATGATAAAATTAATCCCTTATGAATTAATTATTGACTATATTGAACATTCTTCATAGATAAATTCATAAATCCAATTTCATAAACTATTAAAAGTACGTTAATATAAATACATATATTTTTATGATTTTCTAATATATACTATTCTTATTAACTAAGATAGATTGATAAAAAAATTCCATATATTATGTATTCCAATATATTTAATATCAATATTATAGGATAATTTTTTGTGAAGTAAATGGTAAACATAAAAGATAAAATAATAATAACTATAATATAGAATGGGGAAGGTTTTTACGTACGTACGTGAATTGAATATGGGGGCTAACCATATCAATAATAGAAAAGAAAAGTTAATTTTAGCATATGCCTAGAAGGAACTTGTACATTCATTATTTGAATTGAATGAATTGTCTTTCCAAATTGAAGTACAAAATTAGTTCGGCAATATTAAGATTAAGTAATATTTCTTTACTTTTTTTTTGAAATATAGTTGGATCTCCTATAAAATGTTTTACTATTACAAATATACTTGAAATATAGTTGGATCTCCTATAAAATGTTTTACTATTACAAATATATATATATATATATATATATATATTTGTAATAGTAAAACATTTTATAGGAGATCCAACTATATTTTAAGAAAAAAGTGCAGAAATATTACTTAATCTTACTTGTAGAAAACTTCAAGATTTCAGATGGTATAAAGATATGTTCCTAACCAGAGTAATGTTAAGGTCAGATTGTAAAGAAGCCTATTGGAAAGAAAGATTCATTGCAAACAAAATAATATTCCAAACTCCTTTTTAAATATATATGAATCCCCAAAAATAACTCAAGAATACCTAGATATAACTAAAGGCGAAAAAATAATAGCTATACATCCTCTAAAAACTCGTATATTAATCCAAAACAACATATTAGCTACACCGTTTACCACAGTTAATGAAACAATAACCAAAGAAGAATTAACTAAAAAAATTGTATATCAAAATAATTATACTAATGAAATACTAAATACCATGAGTCAACAATTAAACAGAATTGAAAATAACGAAAACAATATCAACATTAAAGGTAATAATAATATAATAAAATATGAAGATAAACCAATCTTTACACCCCAACAAATAGATTCAACGATAAATTTAGGGTATAATAAAAAATTGGTTAATGAGATAGAACAAAAACTTAGTGAAATAAAAATTAATGTAATAAATCAAGCTACAGACTCTAAAGAAGAATAAACATATAATGATAATGAAAATAAAATATCTCAACTTCAAGAACAATTCTCAAATAATATCAACAAACTTAGAAATACAAATACAAAAACATATAATAGGCCAACCACTCTAAACTTTTACCCAAGACCAACTTTTCCAGATATTCAATTTGAAGATAGAGAATTCGCAGGATTAAGAAGTGCATATGATGGTTCTTCTGTTTATGAATGAAATATAGATGGACTAACAGAACATCAAATTTTAAACATGTTTCAAGAGATGAATATGGCTGCCAATGCCTATTCAATAAGAGGAAATAATCAAAGAAAAATAGTTGATCTACTAACTTCTGGGTTTATTCTTACTGCAAAAAAATCAATCATAAAGCAAGAGAATAATGAAACTACAACTACTCAAGAAGATGATATTTTAAACACACTTATATTTATAATAGTAAAACATTTTATAGGAGATCCAACTATATTTCAAGAAAAAAGTGCAGAAATATTACTTAATCTTACTTGTAGAAAACTTCAAGATTTCAGATGGTATAAAGATATGTTCCTAACCAAAGTAATGTTAAGGTCAGATTGTAAAGAAGCCTATTGGAAAGAAAGATTCATTGCACGACTACCAAACCCGTTTGCTGAAAAAATTAGAAATAATTTAAGAGAAAAATATAATAATCAAATACCCTATAAGGAACTTACCTATGGAGAAATAATTAATCATGTTAATAAAGAAGAATTATCCATATGCTCAGATTTAAAGTTTAAAGCTAAACTCAAAAAAGATAAGATTACTAGTAAATCTGAATTAGGAGATTTATGTCAACAATATGGTTTTCAACCTATTTCCAAACCTTCTTCTTCTAAACCTAAAAAACAATTTCAAGACGCTTTTTTAACAAAAGATACACACCAAAGACAAATAATACAGAAAAACATAACGATAACAGAAAAAATTATAAAAGGTTTAAAAAACCAAGCTCGAAGGGTAATCAAAGAGACATTATTATCTGTTATAAATGTGGAAAGGCTGGTCATATGGCAAAAAATTGTTATGTCAAGAAAACTATAAATGAGCTAGATATCTCTGATCAATTAAAAGTACATATAAGTAAGCTATTTCTTAATAAAAACGACGATTCAGAATCAAGTCTATCAGATTATGATAATAATGATCTAAATGTTTTACAAAGTTATTCATCAGATGAAACTGATTATGAATCAAATTGCGAATGTTTTGGAAATTGTATTTGTAATAAAAACATAAATGTTATCACAGATAAAGATAGGGACTTTTTAGAATTAATAGACAAAATTCCAGATAAAATCATAAAAACCCAACTCACAGATAAATTTTTTAATTATAACAAAAATACTGAACCTATTACACAAACATCACATAATAATCATCCCTTTAATATGCAAGAAATTTATGCAAGATTTTCTAAACCAAAAACTACAATAACAGTTCAAGACCTACAAGAAGAATTAAAAACTGTAAAAACAGAAATAAGATTAATCAAAGAAAGATTATCAAAAGTAGAAAAGGGAAAAGATATTATTACTGAAAATGAAAATAATGTAAACAAAATCAATACAAGTTTAGATCAAATAAAAATTCCAAAAAATATATCCTATCAAAGATGGAATACTTATATACATCTTTGTGTAGCAAATGAATTTAAGATAACAACTTTAGCATTAATAGATAGCGGGGCAGATATGAATTGCATTCAAGAAGGAATCATTCCAACAAAATATTATGAAAAAACTGCTAGTCGTTTGTCAACAGCTAGCGGATCTTCTCTAAATGTTAAATACAAAGTTACAAATGTTCATATATGTAATAATGATTATTGTTATAAGACTTCTCTAATCCTTGCAAAAAACTTAACTTCCACTCTAATACTAGGAACACCATTCATTTCACAATTATATCCCTTTACTATTAATGAAACAGGAATAAGTACTAAAGTTTTAAATAAAGAAATAACATTTGAATTCAGTAATCCAATTGCCTTTTCAGAATTAAATAATTTAAATAATAAAGTTAACCAAGCAAAATAATTAATAAGTGAAATAAGTAGTTTAAATATTCCTGATCAATTACAAGAAAGAATAACTCAAAGTAAAATTAAACAAATCAAAGAAAAGTTCGAAAAATATGTATGTTCTAATATTCCAATGCCTTTTGGAAAAGAAAACAACATATAGTCAAATTACCATACATAAAAAACTTTGATGAAAAGAATATACCTTCAAAATCAAGAGCTATTCATATGTCCTCTGAATTACAAGAACATTGCAAGCAAGAAATTCAAGAATTACTAAGTAAGAAACTTATAAGAACATCTAAGTCTCCTTGGTCCTGTTCAGCCTTTTACGTTATGAATGCAGCTGAACTTGAAAGAGGATCTCCTAGACTTGTAATCAACTATAAACCCTTAAACAAAGTTTTAGAATGGATAAGATATCCAATTCCTAATAAAAGAGATTTATTAAAAAGATTATATGATTCAAATATCTTTTCAAAATTTGATATGAAATCTGGATTTTGGCAAATACAGATTCATGAACAAGATAAATACAAAACTGGATTTAATGTACCCTTCGGCCATTACGAATGGAATGTTATGCCCTTTAGATTAAAAAATGCTCCTTCGGAATTTTAAAATATTATGAATGATATCATAGTTCCTATAAGTGATTTTGCAATTGTTTATATAGACGATGTACTAATCTTTTCAAAATCTATTGAGCAACATTTTAAACATTTAAACATTTTTTATGAATTAATCTATAAAAATGGATTAGTTGTCTCTGCTTCAAAAATGAGTCTTTTTCAAACACACATTAGATTCTTAGGTCATGAGATCATCAAAGAAACCATTAAACCTATTCATAGAAGCCTTGAATTTGCTAATAAATTTCCTCATGAAATTAAAGACAAAACTCAACTCCAAAGATTTGTAGGATGTTTAAACTATGTTCATGATTTTTTCCAAGATCTAGGAACAATATGTAAACCTTTATATCGAAGACTTAAGAAAAACCCTGAGCCATGGGCTCAGGAACATACTTATGTAGAAAAAGAAATTAAACAAAAAATCAAATACCTACCATGTCTTAATACTCCCCAACCAAATGCAAAAATAATTGTTGAAGCAGATACTAGTGACCTAGGATTTGGAGAAATACTTAAGCAAAAGACTAATGATCAAACAAAAGAAGAACTAGTAAGATATTACTCTGGTGCTGGGAATGAAACTCAAAAAAAATTTTTCAACTGTCAAAAAAGAAGTTTTAAGCATTGTTTTGTGTATCAATAAATTCGAAGATGATTTATATATGAAACCCTTTTTACTAAGAGTTGATTGTCAATCAGCTAAACCAATTTTAGAAAATGATATAAAAAATATATATCTAAACAAATTTTTGCAAGATGGCAAGCCTTGCTAAGTAATTTTGATTTTCAAATAGAATTTATCATAGGTAAAGATAACTCTTTACCAGATTTCTTATCAAGAGAGAAGTGGTGTGTTTTACTACATCTTGAATCTCCTTTTATAGACATCTAGGATAATTGTAGCTTGAAAATATCCGGATACGGATTTTAAACTCATCTTTCATTTTGCCTAATTCCTTTTGTCTTCTTCTTATTATTGAGTAGTAAGCATCTTTTGAAAAGTTGTTTGTCATGACTTGATAATGGAACATCTTTTCCTTTTAAAAGTTTTTTGATTGAACATGCTTTTGTCTTGGCATAACATGCTTCTTGTCTTGTCATGTTTTTAGCATCTTCAATCCATCTTTATTCTTCATGTCTTCATGAACCTATTTGATAAACTTTTTTATTTGAATAATAAATTCTTTTGAAATACCAAAAATGTATTTCAAATATTTGAATAATATAATTTGAATAAGTAAAAGAATTTGTCTACAAAGACAAATCACCAAACTCACACAACACAATTACATTGGAAATGTTTATTTTGAATACATCATGAAGTATTAATCATAAAGACTAAATTCTGCATATGGATCTTTAGTCTCTTGAATTGAAGATTCTTGAGGCATATCTTGAGTAGAACTTGTGGGAGAACTTTGCTTTATTTCCTTAATCAATCTTCGAATTTCTTCTTTTGAATCTGCAGTCATAAATTGTTTGATTTGTTCTTCTTCATCCTCTGGACTTGGAGGTTGAGCAATAGAAGCTGATGCTCCAAAATTAATTGAATAATAGTTTGATACTCCTTGAATAGTCTTTTTTTCAAGCTGTTCGGTGGGAAGTTTATCCCACCATTTCACTCTTACTGTCCTTTGTAGTAACGGTGGGGATGTTCCATTACCAGGTTCAATCATGAAAGTCCATGAAATAATCCATGGGATTTTGAATAAAATGATAAATTGTAGTAGGTATTCAAAGTCGGGAATATCTTGAACAAATATTTCTTTAAATTTGATAAATCCTTCTTTCACACGATCTGGGAAAGTGTCAACAATATTTCCTAAAAACTTGAACCATTTGATAAACCATCTTGGATAATTGTGGTCAAAATTTTTATCAAAGAAGATGAACCATGAATGGGAATAGCTTCTTAGATAAAGGAAATTGAACCAGACATCTTGATAATCATAATAGTTATATGAAGGATGTTGGGAAAAAGTTTGAAAGGGTTTTATTGGTATGTGGTCGAGTCTTCCATTCTTGAATAGACATAATATGAAATATTTGAGCTTTACTAAAGTCTATTTGAATGGGGTTTGACGGGCTACAACTATGAATAACTTTGATAGATCCTGTATCTATTAAGATGGCTTGATAGTAATCACGTGTTTTTTGAGTATCATTGATAAACAGAGAATCTTTTGGGGAAAGAAAATCCGTTAGAATATGGAAGCCTTTAGCTTGTAATTCTAACTCATAATTTCTAGTATCTTAACTATTTGAAAATTTGGGTTAAGAATATAAGAGTTGTTTTTTGGTTTTGATGATGAAGAAGGTATAACTAGTTTTGAGAAAGGAGAGATAGTAGAAGCGGCTTTATTTGGAGAAGAATGTGGGGAAATGTTTGATGAACTTGGTAGAATGGTAACAGGTGTGTTGGCTAAGGATGAGTATGATGGGTATCTTTTTTGAGGAGTAATTGGAGCAAATCTATTTTGAATAGGAATGATGGAAGAACTTCCACCTTAAAATCGGGAGAGAACTAATTTTTTCTTTTGATCAGATGTTTGAGTAGGATTTTGAGAAGTCATTTACCTTGTAAAAATTCTCTTGATAAGAAATCCGGTAAAGTGTTATCTTTACCTTTGATAAATTCTATTTGAAAATCAAAATTACTTAGCAAGGCTTGCCATCTTGTAAAAATTTGTTTAGATATTATATTTTTTATATCATTTTCTAAAATTGGTTTAGCTGATTGACAATCAACTCTTAGTAAAAAGGATTTCATATATAAATCATCTTCAAATTTATTGATACACAAAACAATGCTTAAGACTTCTTTTTTGACACTTTAATAATTTTTTTGAGTTTCATTCCAAGCACTAGAGTAATATCCTACTAGTTCTTCTTTTGTTTGATCATTAGTCTTTTATTTAAGTATTTCTCCAAATCCTAGGTCACTAGCATCTGCTTCAACAATTATTTTTGCATTTGGTTGGGGAGTATTAAGACATGGTAGGTATTTGATTTTTTGTTTAATTTCTTTTTCTACATAATTATGTTCCTGAGTCCATGGCTCAGGGTTTTTCTTAAGTCTTCGATATAAAGGTTTACATATTGTTCCTAGATCTTGGAAAAAATCATGAACATAGTTTAAACATCCTACAAATCTTTGGAGTTGAGTTTTGTCTTTAATTTCATGAGGAAATTTATTAGCAAATTCAAGGCTTCTATGAATAGGTTTAATGGTTTCTTTGATGATCTCATGACCTAAGAATCTAATGTGTGTTTGAAAAAGACTCATTTTTGAAGCAGAGACAACTAATCCATTTTTATAGATTAATTCATAAAAAATGTTTAAATGTTTAAAATGTTGCTCAATAGATTTTGAAAAGATTAGTACATCGTCTATATAAACAATTGCAAAATCACTCATAGGAACTATGATATCATTCATAATATTTTAAAATTCCGAAGGAGCATTTTTTAATCTAAAGGGCATAACATTCCATTCGTAATGGCCGAAGGGTACATTAAATCCAGTTTTGTATTTATCTTGTTCATGAATCTGTATTTGCCAAAATCCAGATTTCATATCAAATTTTGAAAAGATATTTGAATCATATAATCTTTTTAATAAATCTCTTTTATTAGGAATTGGATATCTTATCCATTCTAAAACTTTGTTTAAGGGTTTATAGTTGATTACAAGTCTAGGAGATCCTCTTTCAAGTTCAGCTGCATTCATAACGTAAAAGGCTGAACAGGACCAACGAGACTTAGATGTTCTTATAAGTTTCTTACTTAGTAATTCTTGAATTTCTTGCTTGCAATGTTCTTGTAATTCAGAGGACATATGAATAGCTCTTGATTTTGAAGGTATATTCTTTTCATCAAAGTTTTTTATGTATGGTAATTTGACTATATGTTGTTTTCTGTTCCAAAAGGCATTGGAATATTAGAACATACATATTTTTCGAACTTTTCTTTGATTTGTTTAATTTTACTTTGAGTTATTCTTTCTTGTAATTGATCAGGAATATTTAAACTACTTATTTCACTTATTAATTATTTTGCTTGGTTAACTTTATTATTTAAATTATTTAATTCTGAAAAGGCAATTGGATTACTGAATTCAAATGTTATTTCTTTATTTAAAACTTTAGTACTTATTCTTGTTTCATTAATAGTAAAGGGATATAATTGTGAAATGAATGGTGTTCCTAGTATTAGAGTGGAAGTTAAGTTTTTTGCAAGGATTAGAGAAGTCTTATAACAATAATCATTATTACATATATGAACATTTGTAACTTTGTATTTAACATTTAGAGAAGATCCGCTAGCTGTTGACAAACGACTAGCAGTTTTTTCATAATATTTTGTTGGAATGATTCCTTTTTGAATGCAATTCATATCTGCCCCGCTATCTATTAATGCTAAAGCTGTTATCTTAAATTCACTTGCTACACAAAGATGTATATAAGTATTCCATCTTTGATAGGATATATTTTTTGGAATTTTTATTTGATCTGAACTTGTATTGATTTTGTTTACATTATTTTCGTTTTATGAATTAATCTATAAAAATGGATTAGTTGTCTCTGCTTCAAAAATGAGTCTTTTTCAAACATACATTAGATTCTTAGGTCATGAGATCATCAAAGGAACCATTAAACCTATTCAAAGAAGCCTAGAATTTGCTAATAAATTTCCTGATGAAATTAAAGACAAAACTCAACTCCAAATATTTCTAGGATGTTTAAACTATGTTCATGACTTTTTCCAAGATCTAGGAACAATATGTAAACCTTTATACAGAAGACTTAAGAAAAACCCTAAGCCATGGACTCAGGAACATACTAATGTAGTCAAAGAAATTAAACAAAAAATCAAATACCTACCATGTCTTAATATTCCCCAACCAAATGCAAAAATAATTGTTGAAACAGATGCTAGTGACCTAGGATTTGGAGGAATACTTAAACAAAAGACTAATCATCAAACAAAAGATGAACTAGTAAGATATTACTCTGGTGCTTGGAATGAAACTCAAAAAAATTATTCAACTGTCAAAAAATAAGTTTTAAGCATTGTTTTGTGTATCAATAAATTCGAAGATGATTTATATATGAAACCCTTTTTACTAAGAGTTGATTGTCAATCAGCTAAACCAATTTTAGAAAATGATATAAAAAATATAATATCTAAACAAATTTTTGCAAGATGGCAAGCCTTGCTAAGTAATTTTGATTTTCAAATAGAATTTATGAAAGGTAAAGATAACTCTTTACCAGATTTTTTATCAAGAGAATTTTTACAGGGTAAATGACGTCTCAAAATCCTACTCAAACATCTGATCAAAAGAAAAAATTAGTTCTCTCCCGATTTACAGGTGGAAGTTCTTCCATCATTCCTATTCAAAATAGATTTGCTCCAATTATTCCTCAAAAAAGATACCCATCATACTCATCCTTAGCCAACACACATGTTACCATTCTACCAAGTTCATCAAACATTCCCCTACATTCTTCTCCAAATAAAGCCGCTTCTACTATCTCTCCTTTCTCAAAACTAGTTATACCTTCTTCATCATCAAAACCAAAAAACAGCTCTTATATTCCTAACCCAAATTTTCAAATAGTTAAGATACTAGAAGATTATGAGTTAAAATTACAAGCTAAAGTCTTTCATATTCTAACGGATTTTATTTTCCCAAAAGATTCTCTGTTTATCAATGATACTCAAAAAACACGTGATTACTATCAAGCCATCTTAATAGATACAGGATCTATCAAAGTTATTCATAATCGTAGCCTGTCAAACCACATTCAAATAGACTTTAGTAAAGCTCAAATATTTCATATTATGTCTATTCAAGAATGGAAGACTTGACCACATACCAATAAAACCCTTTCAAACTTTCCCCAACATCCTTCGTATAACTATTATGATTATTAAGATGCTTGGTTCAATTTCCTTTATCTAAGAAGCTATTCCCATTCATGGTTCATCTTCTTTGATAAAAATTTTGACTACAATTATCCAAGATGGTTTATCAAATGGTTCAAGTTTTTAGGAAATATTGTTGACACGTTCCCAGATCGTGTGAAAGAAGGATTTATCAAATTTAAAGAAATATTTGTTCAAGATATTCCCGACTTTGAATACCTACTACAATTTACCATTTTATTCAAAATCCCATGGATTATTTCATAGACTTTCATGATTGTTCCTGGTAATGGAACATCCCCACCGTTACTACAAAGGACAGTAAGAGTGAAATGGTGGGATAAACTTCCCACCGAACAGCTTGAAAAAATGACTATTCAAGGGGTATCAAACTATTATTCAATTAATTTTGGAGCATCAGCTTCTATTGCTCAACCTCCAAGTCCAAAGGATGAAGAAGAACAAATCAAACAATTTATGACTGAAGATTCAAAAGAAGAAATTCGAAGATTGATTAAGGAAATAAAGCAAAGTTCCCCCACAAGTTCTACTCAAGATATGCCTCAAGAATCTTCAATTCAAGAGACTCAAGATCCATATGCAGAATTTAGTCTTTATGATTAATACTTCATGATGTATTCAAAATAAACATTACCAATGTAATTGTGTTGTGTGAGTTTGGTGATTTGTCTTTGTAGACAAATTCTTTTTCTTATTCAAAATTATATTATTCAAATATTTGAAATACATTTTTGGTATTTCAAAAGAATTTATTATTCAAATAAAAAAGATTATCAAATAGGTTCATGAAGACATGAAGAATAAAGACGGATTGAAGATGCTAAAAACATGACAAGACAAGAAGCATGTTATGCCAAGACAAAAGCATGTTCAATCAAGAAACTTTTAAAAGGAAAAGATGCTCCATTATCAAGTCATGACAAACAAATTTTCAAAAGATGCTTACTACTCAATAATAAGAAGAAGACAAAAGGAATTAGGCAAAATGAAAGATGAGTTTGAAATCCGTAACCGGATATTTTCAAGCTACAATTATCCTAGATGTCTATAAAAGGAGATTCAAGATTTAGTAAAACAGACCACTTCTCTCTCTACTCTAAAACATGATATGCCACATTCAAAATCCTCTAAACCCTCTCTCAAATTCTCTACTACCAGATGTTCCAAGTATTTAGATTTTCAATTATTCATATTTCCAGATGTATGTTAAGATTGTCATAAGGACAAGTGTAATCAAGATTGTTTAATCAAAGAAGGTACTTTATCATAAATTTATTTGTTGTTAATATTGCTTGCCTTTATTATCACCACTAAACTCTGTTAAATGTTATTGATCAAGTGTAATCAAGATTGTTTAATCAAAGAAGGTACTTTATCATAAATTTATTTGTTGTTAATATTGCTTGCCTTTATTATCACCACTATACTCTGTTAAATGTTATTGATCCTTTACCACTTTGGTATCAGAGCCATGGGCTCTTAGTTATTCTTCAAAAACAAATTTGTTGTTATTATGTTATTTAGAATAATAACAATCATGGATCTGTCTCTAAAAGATTTATATATATATATATATAATCGATATAGAACCATCATTTATCTATAGAACTTATGGAGTCAAATATAACCATTAGATGAACTTAATCAAAGGCTAATATTAATTTTTTTTAATAGCTGATTGTATACCTGAAAAATTACAAACTAAAACAACCTAATTGATTTAAAGAGTTAAATCAAAGCATGTCCTAAATGAAACCCCTACAAATAGAACTATGTTTTATACACCTCAAACACTTATCACCTACCCTAGAAAATAATACAATCTTCCTCTTCTACAATTGACGCCTGTCTACACTCTAAATGCTTGGTAATCGCAACCAAGTCTGCCACATTACTTTATTTTGACTTCTAAGCGATACCCAATTGAAAATTTGAGCTTGGAAATCAAAAGTAGCAGTGGGAATTTTTTGTTGTCTACGGTATAAACAATGTTATTTCTGTTTCTCCATACTAAGTATAACGTTCCCCACACCGTTGCTTGCCATAGATCTTTAAATCTTGTTCGGCACCATCTTAAGTTACAATCTTCAAGTAGCCCTTCCACTGAGTATACATCGCACTCATCCATTCCCCACCACCGAAATATTTGCTCCCACAATGTTTTTACCTCCCCACAATTTACGAGCGCATGGTTCACCGTCTCCAATGATTGCCCGCAACGAGTGCATAAGGTAGATGTAAGGTCAATTCTCATGTTGTCTAGTATCAATCTTACCGGAATCCTGCCGAAACGTAACCGCCACATGAAAACTGAGATTTTCTTCGGTAGAAGGTTGCACCATGTGGTTTCTTTCCCTTCCGCTTCCACTCCTAATATCCTTTCGTCAACCAACATCCTAAGCTTTTTTGTTGTGAAGATCCCATCATCTGCCGGACACCACTTTCCATTATCTTTTTGACACTCAAGCGGCCTGGCATTTGCTAGTAAGTTTTCCAATTCCATAAGCTCTCCTAATTCTCGGCCTCTTGGTGCTCTCCTCCAAGTCCACACCTAGCCCCACTCCTCATTTATCTCTTCTCCTTTCTCCTTAATGTTGCTTGTTTGTTGCTTTCTAATCTAAAAAGTCTTTGAAACTTGTTTTGAAATCTAAACTCCCCTGCCCATGCATCCTTCCAAAAATTGATAGTAGTCCCGTCACCTAACGTCTTCCTAAACGTTCCAAAATCAATCCCTAAGTCATGCAGTTCCTTCTTTATGTCCACTATCCTGCTCCATGTTGTACTTCTACCTTTATGTTCCTCGTCGAAACCTACTTGATCGCCATACAAACTTCTAATTATCTTCTTCCACATGTTGTCTTCTCTAGATACAAACCGCCACCACCACTTTCCTAGTACCCCAAAGTTTGCCCCCTTAAGACTACCAATATTTAAACCGCCAAGATCATAACCTTTTAAAGCCTTTTCCCACCCCACCCAATGAATTTTGTGATTCTCTCCCAAACCCTCTCCCCAGAAGAACCCACTCCTTACACTCTCAAAGCTAATATTAATTTATGATAGTTTTATAATTATTATATATATTTATCAATTATAATATGGGCAAAAATAGAAAAGCATTTATTTTTTCTCTCAAAACATTATCCCTCAAAATTTTAATTTGCAATAATCAATTAAGTTTTGAAAATTTAAGCAAAAAAAAAACTATACCAATCTCATAGTTTTTTAATCCTCTTTAAATCAAGACCACTTTTCTTATATTTCTGAAATTTTTATTTTTTAAAAATGCAACACAGATGAAGATGATAACAAAAATGCAACCCAGATAAAGTTGAATATGCATTTTGAGTTGAAGATTTCATCTTATATCTGTTACATCAAACGAAAATGCAACTCAGATTAAGATAATAACAAAAATGCAACACGGATTAAAATGATGACCAAAATGCAACTTTGATTAAAATGATGACCAAAATGCAACCTTGATTAAAATGATGTCAAAATGCAACCTAGATGAAAATGATGTAGCATTTTGGTCATCATTTTTATGTGAGTTGCATTTTGGTTATCATCTTCATCTAGTTTACATTTTGGTCATAATTTTCACTTGTTTGGATCTTAAAAGAAATCACAGGGTTGAAGAAGGTGATGTTTGATTTGAAAAAAGTGGGACATGTGAAAATGCATATTTGAAATCATGAGATTCATTTTTCTCTAGGTTGCATTTTTATCTTGATTGCATTTTCATTTGTTATTTTGATGAAAATGATGACAAAAAAATGCAAGGCAAATGAAGATAATAACCAAAATATAACTCAGATGAAAATGATAACAAAAATGCTATATCATTTTCATCTGGGTTCCTTGCATTTTTTAAAGTGTTTTATTTGCGAAAAATGCGAGAAGAGATCCTGACCACTAGATTGTTTAATCAATGGTAACAAGTAATTGTGACAATATTGTAAATAATTAAAGATTGAATGGTATTAGTTAATAATAAAAAAAGGTACTTTTGTCAATAAATACACCTCTCTCCACTCTCCTTACCCTAATCACCCGTATAACCTCTCCTCACCCCTTACCTTCACCCACTTCTTCCATCTTTCTCAGAGAAAACCCCTACAAATCCTCCATTTTTCTCTAGTTTTGGCCGCCCATATTTCTCTAATTCCGGCCGCCGGCGACGAGACGATCCTCTCGATGTTCTCTCTCACACAACAGAATACATTAGCCCGCTACCACTCAATTGTTGAACGCCAGCTCACCCTCTCAACGTTCTCTCTCACGCAGCAGCCCGCTGCCACTCAATTACGACCCCTCACCTGTCGTCATTGCCCTTCTTCTTCCGACGTCGCTGCTCGGAGATCTTCATTTGTCATTAGTCGTTGTCGGAATCTGCTTTTGCTGCCACCTTTCTGGTTCAATGTCACCGCTCAGAGATCTACTGAAAATACACCACCGACAGTCGACCGCCTTCACTATCGTCTACCCCCTACACCCCAATAGCCGGCCACCATCTCCACCCGGATGTGGGTTTTCATGTCATTTTGTGTTCTGATTAATTTTTTTTTTGTTTGCTTATGCTCTACGCTGTAAGTTTCTAAAACAAACAATTGAGTTTTTTTTCCTTTTTTTTGCTTTTGTTTTTTTCCTTTTTGATGTGTGTTAATTATTAAACCATTTAGATGTATATATGGGTAATTATTAAATTTTTGGGGAAATACTTTTTTATTTTGTTTGTTTACTAGTGAACTTAGAATTTTTTAACCTTGTTTTTTTTGTTATTTTTAGGTTATTCATTGTTGAACGTAAGTATAATTTGTTAATTTTTTTGTTTATGGTTGAACATAATTATTAGTTGTTACTTTTTTTATTCATTATATCAAGTTTTTAAATTTATCTATTGTTCGTTAATGAACACACACAAAAAAACTTCTAAAAATATGGTATTATATTTTTAACATGCTCACTAGTGAACATCAAAATTATACAGTTTGAAAAGTCTATTAATGGTTTTGATAATCATCGGGCATGAATGTGTTCACTAACGAAGAATGTATACATAACAAAAATTTTGTAAATCGTAGGTTGTATTTAGTAGGGAATATCGTATTAATAATAACGTAAAAGTAAATTTTGTTTTTTTTTAATTTAAGAGAGAAAAATCAGAATACTAAACAAGATTAAAAAAACGACAAAACCATATTAATAGATTGGAAAGAGAAAAAAAATTAATTGGATAAAAAAAGAGAAAATATTTGTGTTTACTAATTTACCCTTTTGAATTAAATAAAATTATTAATTATGATTAATGTGAACCACAAGATCAAAAATCAATCAATGGATAAAGTTGCTTCTCGCATTTTTCGCAAATAAAACACTTTTCGCATGAACATGCGAAAAGTAGTTTTTTTACGAAAAATGCGAGAAGTGTTTAGAACCGTTAGATAATTAAATTAAAGGCTAAGATGAGTTATGGCAATCATGTAATTATGTTAAACTTTGATGATATTTAAATTAATTAAAAAGGGTAAAAAAAGACTTTTTAACTAAAACCCTAATACTACCTTAATTGTTTCCCTTAAATACCATTTATTCTCTCTCCCCCCTTGTTATTCTACCGCCCACCGAACATATCTCAATCCCCCATCCCCCTTGTGTCGATCACTGTCCTGCGTGGAGGCTACCAAAGTTCCAGACCATTAAACGTGGACGACTGCCGTTCCTCGCGTTGACCACTATCGTTCCTTGCGCCGACCACTGTCGTGCCTCTGTATTCCCACCGCCATTGCTGCCAAGTATACACATCCACCACCACCGACCCAATATTTGTTCCACCACCACAATCAACCATGAATCGCCGCCGCAGCATACCACAACCATGTGTTCTCTCTATCTTGAAGAATGATACCACCACTACCGTCCTCCTCTCCTCAGACTCTCGCCGCCGCTACCATAAAAACAGCCATCACCGCTGCCTCCACGGTCTCTCTCTCCCTGCGCAGCTCTCTCTCTCTCTCTCTCTTTCCATCCATGTTAAAAGTAACCAACGCAGCACCACCAGATTTACCTGAAGAACGCACCACCACCATACCATTGCATCCGCCGAACCACCGCCAAATCACCGCCAAAAAATGGGTTTTATTTTTGTAATTAATTTATGTTTTTTTTATTTTTGTATTTATGTTTTTTTTCTATAATATGTACTTTTATGTTTTCTTATTTGTGTGTTTAAATTTTTGTATTTAAGTCATTGTATTAGTTTGTTCATTGCTGAACTTTTGAAAAATGAAATTTTGATAGGTTCATTGTTTTAAGTAAATAGTTGGTTCATTAGTATTTAAATAAGATCTGTATTTTAGGTGCTCTAAGTCTTTACTTTTTTGTTTTAAATTGTTTGTTTATCAATGAATAGTAAGATATTTTTCAGAAAAATGGTATTTTTAGTTTATTCATTAGTGAATTCTGAAAAAATAATTTTTTAATAGGTTAATTGATTTAAGTTAATAGTTATTAGTAAATGGTTTAGTTTTTAGTTTGTTCATCGGTGAATATTTAAAGAAAAGGTATTTAACTATATTAGTTTATTAGTAAACGTTTATTTTCTGATTATTTATTAGTGATTTTATAAAGTAGACAACGACAAAAAATTATAAAAATATATATACACTAAAAAAAGCATGAGAAAGATTAATAAATCTGGAAAAAATTATTTATAAAAAGAAATAAATTAATTAGAGAGGAGAGAAACATTTTTGTTTACTAATTTACCCTTTTGATTTAAATAAAATTGTTAATTAAGATTAATGTGAATCACAAAATGAAAACTTAATCGGTGGTTGTTGTAATTACTTCTCGCATTTTTCGCATTAACCCTTCCATATATATATATATATATAATTCATTTAACATTCTCTCTACTCTTTAAATTTAAGATTCTTAAAGTTCAATCAAAACAATATTTTGACCTTTCAATCTATAATCATTTAAATTAATCTCATCCATTAAATCGTTAACTATTTGATTCTCTCTCCTAATTTATTTTAACTTTTTATTTATTTAAAATATACTCTCACACAAACACAATTATCTACTCATATCAACACAATTTTTACAATTTTATTAACTTCTAACCCCCTTATTTCATAAATATAAATCTTTTTTTTCTTATCTACTCATATCAACATAGTTGATGCAATTAAAAGAAAAATTGTAAAAAACAGACATGTTACCGAAGAAAACTTTCTTGTGACTTTAAATCGCACGAATAACATATCATTACATTCTTAAAAACGACATATTACAAAACAAAAACTATTCACCGCTGCAACATTGCGACCAGTACGATGCTAGTATATATATATATATATGTATATATATATATGTATATATATATGTATATATATATGTGTGTGTGAGAGAGAGAGAATTTCCACTATCTACCCAACACAAACTTCTAAAGTACATGCGTATATCTATGTATACTATTTGAACACCCTTTTGTTAACGTGTTAAAATCCTCTCATGAGAGAATGTGATGGATCATGTTTAACCATATTATTAATCTGTCCATAGACCACACCATAGTCCACCACCGTCCCCCTTACATAGCGCAAATTCTTTTCACGGCCTGCATGTGTTTTACTGACTCGTCATCCCGATTGAATATGAAATTAATGTCGGGTTGAGTGTTAGTTAAGTTCCGTAAACCGCCAATATATAATACATCTATATTGTCTTGGATCCACCACAACACCACCTTCGCCCTTGCTTAGCTTCTCTTTGTGCTCCATTGGAATCCATTATGCATTACACTCATCCATTCCTACGTACCTTCGATAAATTATTCTTTGCCTAAGCACTTTGCTTGAGGCGTATACCATCTTCAAGTTGGGTAGCTTCTATACCCATCTAAAGATTGAAGTTTTTGACCATCTGCTTCACAACTTCCTGTGACAATCAAATCATCCACATAGACCCAAATTAACAATGTGGAGGGGAATTCAAAATTGCTTCCCAACAGCTTTCCTAGGATGAGTCCACAGGATATCCGCGGGCTTATTGAAACAACTACCGATGAGTCCAACTTATTTGAAGGTGAGGCCCAGGTACAAGCCTAACCTAAAACACTTGTTCTACAGCCCACTACATTACCACGAGGAGATCAAGCCTAGCCTCTATATCTAGTTCAGATCTCAAGGTTTGTTCTTCTTCCTCAAGCTCCATTTGTGAAGATCTAATCTATTGTTTGATGAGTAGGACCTCTAATGAAGTCAAATTTACGATGGAGATTGGAACACTTTCGGGTTCGATATGGCCGGATAGATGCAAATTGGAGGTGACGAAACTCATTTCCAAATCAGGTGATCAGTGCACTGTTCCTAGATGAAGACATTGTCTATCAATATTAGAGTAGCCACTTGTGTGGCTAAGAAGGCCTAGATTAAATAAACTCTAGCTATACATTGACTAAGGTGACTATGTTGGGAATTCAAGAGCCTATGGTTAAATCTCCTGATCTTAGTCATATAAAAGCTTTTTGGGCATTTTCCTAGTTTGGAATCCTAGCTTCTTACAAAAGAAACATTCTTTAAAGGCTGATAGATTTCTTGTTGTTTGGGGCTCATGGGTTGGAAAGGCCACCCGGTGAGGTTTCGTAACTGTGTATGCTCCTCGTGTTCGCGGTAAGAAGAAAGTTCTTTGGAAGAACCTCCTAGATTTGATTTCTATGTTATCGGAGGTAGATCGGGTGATCTTTTGTAATACCCCGTTTTCTATATCAAATTTAATAGAAAAATCTTTAAAATAAATCATTATTTTAGTGCAACCAAGTATTTGAAAGGAAATATACATAGCGGAAACAGTTTTTAAAGTCTTATACAATACTTAAATTTAGATTAAATACATCATTTTCAAAACATTTAAAAGTAACATCCCTTTATCGGAAATTCGTTCTTCAAGTATATTGAAATGCCTGTCGAGTTACTTTAATGACTTGTCACCGCTCCTTAGTTGTAACACATGATAGTTGGTACGACGCTAATTGTAACAACAATGCCCAATTCCAGCAACATTAAAGATGAAGTTGTAAGAGCGACATCAAAAAGAACAAACACATGACCCTTATCCATAATAGCAGAACGCAAACTATGAGGTACCGACCGCCTTGAATGAATTAACGAAATAACCCCATTTCAACAACTATGATCCCTGTGTAATAGCAAGAAAGAAGTAGTAACATCTCACAAATTAAAACAATTGCACAGGAAGATACAAGAACATAGCTGAAACTAATCCATGTCTGAACCCAAACTTGTGAATAGAAAGCAACAAAACATTGATGACATTGAACAGGAAGAATCACTCCATGTAACTTACTCAATTCTATTGTTTACAATAATTCCAAATTAAGAATATTCATGAGCAATGCAAAGGAAAAAGATGTAACCTTGAATTAGTGAAAATAACATATTCTACAGTAACAAAATGAGGCAAACAACTCTATGAACAAAATTGCACCACTATATCTCTATTGTTTACAATCATTCTAAATAGAGAATATTTATCAGCAATGCAAGGGAAAAATTAATCTCTATCATTTACAATCATTCAAGTAGGAGGGAACAGGATTTTTTTAAAAACTAAGTCGTTTTGGTGGTTTCGCATATAAGATTAGCCGGGGATAACCCCATATTTATTTTCACACACACACACACACACACACACACATATATATATATATAGGGGGGCGGTTCCATCGAGAATAAAAAAAAATACGATAACTGCGAGAAGCAATCTGAACCATTCAAATGATTGATCAAAGGCTAAAAAGGGTCATGGCATAATTGTAAATACTTGTAAAACTATGAGATGTAAATTAATGACCGGAGGGATAAAAGGGTAAAATTGCATACTAAAAAAAAGGAAAAGAAAGAGGAGCGGCGAACCGGCAACCTCAAACCCACAACTCCCGAAGAACACGCGATTTTGATAACTCTCCATAACTGACAGAGCGGTTTCCACGCGAAGAAGAAAGAGGAAAGTATTTCGTTGCCGTTTTCATCACATTTTCGCATTATTCATATCTCATAAAACAGAGGCGATCAAAAAACCCTAGAATGGAGAGGGCGATTTGTGAAGAACTTCGTGTCTAGCGGCGGCGCAAGGAAACTCCCAAGCATACGGTGAGATTTTTGTTACGAAAATTGATATTTAGAAGATGTAAATTGTTGAAATAGAAGTTGCATTTGTGAAATAAAAATCGTGGATTCTGAAAGTGATAGTTTGCAAATGTTGAATGCAGGTCTGAAAAGTTCGTGATTTTCATCCATCGTTGGTGCAAAAAATGACTAAAGGTATGATTAATGTTGCTATACCACTTTAAAAACAAAGGTAAAAAGCGCCACTGACATTCATTCATTAGTTTGATTTTTGTTGTTTGCACCCTTCAAACAAGGTAATTTTGAAGTTCGTGGTAGTATTTTTGCTGAATTGGGGATAAAAGAACATGTAAAAATGGTTACATGTTTGATGATTGTAACGTTTGTTTTGAGTTCTTGGTTATTTATTGCATATATGCCACAATGTTTTTTTGGGTAGTTTGTTGCATAAATGCATATTGGGGGATTAAAAAGCATTTACAGATGTATAGATGTTTGGAGTTTGAAATGTTTATGATTGATTTGTGGATATTTGTTGCATATATGCCACAATGATTTCTGGATTTTGAATTGCTTTAAAGTTTGAAGTATTCTAACATGCTCCTGTATATTGCATATATGAATTAGGGATTAAATGCAGATTTGTGGTTATTTGTATATTACAGATGTATATATGTTTGAATTGGGGATTAAATGCATATTTGTGGTTATTTGTTGCATATATGCCACAAATGACATCTGGAATTGAAATGTTTTTAAAGTTATAAGTGTTCTAAGCACGATCCTGTATACTGCATATATGCTTCAAATGATTTGCTGGGTTTGAATTGTTTTAAAGTTTGAAGTGTTGTAAGTATGTTTCTATATATTGCATATATGCATGTATGTCGAACATAGTTAGAAGCTTGGAGAGTTGTATATTGCATATATGAAGAATGAAGTGTATGTTTTGGATTTGTGGATATTTGTTGCATATATGCCACAATGATTTCTGTATTTTGAATTGCTTTAAAGTTTGAAGTATTCTAACATGCTCTTATATATTGCATATATGACACAATGTCAAAAAGAGTTAGAAAGCTTAGAGAGTTGTAAAACTTGTGTGTAGTTGCAGGATTTGGGATAAAAAAAGCATGTTAAATTGGTTAGAAAATGTTTGAAGTTTGAAGTGTTTGTTTTGAATGTGTGGTTAGTTGTAGCTTATATGCAACGTAGATTTAAAGTTTGAAAATGTTGAAATGTTGATTTGTTCCGGGCAAAGTGACATATGCTTGTTTGTTAGTGTGCTAATCAATGTTGCATAATCTAAAAGTTGCATATATGCAACATTTGTGAAAAAAGGTATATGTTATAAACATTTTTACTTGGGGTGGATCAACTCTGATGGTACAGGGATATATGTAAAGTTATGAGCAATTTTTTTGGGATTTAAGAAGGTTTGAAATTTTGTTGGGTTTAACATATTATGAATATATGTTACATTCACATGATAGAACATGACATCACCCCAAAAAATGTAGGGAATGTTTAATAGCTATTTGTGACTTGTATTGCATGTGTTACACATTGTGCTGCATATAAGCAACATTGTGACTGTTTAATAGATGATCGGACTATGTTTAACATTCTGGACATATGTTAAAGATCTGTTCGACCGGTCTTTGTAGGGCAATTCCCACATCTGCATCTGACCCGGACTCTGTTTCCGTACCCGAACCCACATCTGCATCTGACCCGGACTCTGACTCGGACTCCTCAAGATCTGTTCGACCGGTCTTTGTAGGGCAATTCCTGGAATCATGTTTACGGACATACTTCCCACATGTATGACATTTTCGTTTCTTTTTCTTTTTCTTACATGCTTCAATAGCTTGTTGCCCTGTGCCAACAAGTCTCTTGCGTGTTCCACAACCCTTGTTCCTAATGCCTTGGGGAACCTTTATAACAACTTTCTTTGGTGGTTCAACCCCAAGCAATGATTTCATCGCCTCCTCCTTTGTCTTTGGAGTTGGGTCATCTGGAATGATACGACACACTTCGTTCTTCACTTCTTTTATTTTTTGTATAAATGACGAAAATTTGTCTGTATCCGTCCTTAGACGTGCAACGCATGATTCCAGAATATCAAACGCTTCCTCCGCCAGATTTTCATTCTCGTAATTGTTTGGGCCATGCTTGTTGCGTTTGATACGCAACTCCGGAGGAATTACATCTCTCTTCCAGCTTTTAAGGACATACAAATCCGGTATGCATGAGAAATTATAATCCTAAGCACAAAAAAGATGTGCCGACACAAATAACCATGCCTGGTAAAATGGTTGCAACTACAAACAACGGTACTCTCTTCTCTGTTCAAAACCACCTATTAAAAAACAGAAACAAAAAAATAGATAACGTCATTAAAAAAATATACCTAACAAAAATTTATGCAAAAAAAAGAAACATGTGAAAAAATACGCAATAAACTTAAATTCAACAACAAAAACACCGTGTTTGTTTTTGTGTCTTATTGTGCACACTTCGGAACTGCCATCGGTAACTACACATTTTTGGGTACATGTGTACAGCCCTTTGACGATCTCTTTCTGAACAAGGTTAAACAACGCACGAGTATATACATTTGCAGCAAACCTCTCGATGGGCAAATGCGTCTTCCACAATGGTAATGTATTTGAACTTGCATTGTCAAGCAGTTTTTGATCGTACCTTTGTTTCTCCATTGCAGTTTCAAAACAAATCATAAACTGCACAAGACTATTTCCAGAGCTAGAATAAATTTTAAAAAACGAGTTTTCAGATTCTGATCGGGATGTGGTCTTCATCAAACAACACATGGGGATCTCTCTAAAATACCCAGGTATCCATCTTTCCCTTAACACAAACATATCTGTAAGCCAACGATTATCATGCAAATTATATTGCGAGATCATTGATAACCACTCCTCCTCAAACTTGGCAGGCGTCGTAAACACATTCCATACCAGCTTGTGTAAACGTTTCTTGAAATCGGAATTTTGTAACAAATCACCACCGATCTGCCAAAGAAAAAAAAACACGTTACATATATGAAACTTAAATATACAAGACGATAAATCCACAACAAGAAAGAAAAAACACAAAAAGTTTACAACACATTAAAAAAAAACCTTCGCTGGTAATTTGTTCATTATGTGCCACATGCACAACCTGTGAGTAGAATCATGAAACACGGATGGGATAACTTGTCTCATTGCAGGGTCTTGGTCAGTAAGAACAAGCCTAGGTTGTTTACCATGTGCTTTCAAAAAAGCTTCCAGCAGCCATTTGTACGAATCTATAGACTCTGACTTCAACAAACCAGCTCCAAATGTAACACACTTATTGTGGTTGTCAACCCCAGTGAAAGGAACGAAAATCATGTTGTACCTTGTGTAAAAAAACAAAAAAAAGAAATAAACAAAAAAAATAAAAAAATAACCAAATAAAAAACGCATATAACACTTACTTGTTCGTTGCATACGTGGCATCAAAAGCAAGAACATCGCCAAAAAAGTCGAAACTACATTTTGCGGTTTCATTAGCCCAGAAAATAGACGTCAACTCATTGTTCACAACCTGATACTCAAATGAATAACCAGGAACACACGTCTTTCGAGTATTTAACTTGTCAACTAACATTTGAGCGTCTTTATCACCGATAAATCTGTTCATGTGAGCCTTCGTAGGACCAATATTGGACGTAGAAACCTTGTGAATAAACGTTTGATCAGCAAACGTCAACTTTCTACGCGCAATTGATAAATCCGCATTATTATCGTCAAACAAAGGATGGTTGTGGTTCTCAACGAACTTTTTCACTACGTATGAATTACAACCATTCACCTCCCCAACACCAATACAAGCTTTACAATCGGTAACGATGAAGTTGGTATTTCTCTGCTCTCTATGCTTGGAATCTTGCACCAGTGAATCTTCTACTTTGTTACGTGGTTTACCAACCCTGTTGCATAACAAATAACGATTGGTAACAGTAAGACGGTTCCTTTTTACCGTTGAAACACGTGTATCAAAACCAGCCTTCTTTGCATATTCTTCATACATATGTTTCACATCCGCAAAGCTATCAAACACAGTACCAATCCTCGGCTTTAAACTATCTGAAACAAACGGAATCCAATGTTTTGTACCATTCGGGGTCTCGATGACATTGCTTAAAAATGATCCATCACCTACAAAACGGGAAAATGTACTTTTTATACTAAATGATAGGTGACACATAAAAAAACCTTAAAAAAACAAGTATAAATGCATACAAACCTAAGTAGATATATGAAACAAAAAATAAACAACTAAACAAAGATGCAAATACAAACAAAGTTGCATATACGCACCTCCACCGAAACACATAATTCCGAAAAAAAAAGTGATAAAAAGAAAGGTATCAAACATCAGTAAACACCACACCCAAAACAGGTTGCATATATGCACCTCCACCAAAAACACATAATTCCGAAAAAAAAAGTGATAAAGAAAGGTATCAAACATCGGTAAACACCACACCCAAAACCAAGTTGCATATATGCACCTCCATGAATATAACCTACTGCACATACAACACTATATACCTTGATATGCAGACATTCAACTAAAAAAAACATGAAAAAAACAAGCTTAGTTCTGTAATGTAAAAACCTACCATTCTTTCCTAACAAAGGAGAAAACTCCGCGTTCACTCGAGAGCCCGAAACACCTTCGTTGTTTGACTGAATCATGACTTCATTATCGGCTACAACTCCTTCCATCTGAAAACTTGAACTAATATCAACATTAGACGACGACTCCATTGTTCACCCTATAAACAACAAAAGATGATGATGTGAATTGATGATAAACGAAAACCGAAAGAAACGAAAACAAAAACCTGGACGATGATCACTGGCGGTATAACTATGCGACTGTAGCCTTGAATGGTGAAGAACACAAAAACCTAGACGAAGAACAAACAAACTATGAGATAGGCAAATGGTGAAGATCGATGGCAGACCAAAAATCTCTGAGATTACGTAGCCTTGAATGAGAAAATCCCCTAAATATGGAATGTGTATCAAGAGATCAACTATAAAACGTAAAAAAGGAAAAAATCGTAACAGATGATTTGATGGAAAGACTAAAAAACCCTAGAAACTAAAAATAAATAATTAATTAATTAAAAAAAACTAACAAGATCAACGGTCTAGAATGGTTCTCGCAGTTCTCGCATTTTTATTGGTTCTTAAAGGAACTTCCCTATATATATATATATATATATATATATATATATATATATATATATATAAAAGTGAATATGGGTTTGTCTGCTATATAACTTAGACAAGAAAGCCCTAAAACTACATAGTTTTGATTCATAACCATCTCCCTTTTTGTTAAAAATCTCCAACTGAATCGTACATGATTGCAAAGCTGTAGTAAAGTTAACTACATTGTAACTAACCTTTGTTTAAGTTGTGATATTTTTAATGGTGAACATGTTGATGGCCCACCAACATTATGTAAAAACAATCACATAGATCAAGTGAAAAAACTAAAAGTTAACATAAGGTATTTCCATTGAAGATTTTGGTATTTGATTTTTGGTTTCAATCAAAGTCGACGTTGTGATCCAAGTTAACATAAGAGAAGGTTTATTTAAGAACAATTTTTATTGTGAGTACTGCGAGAACCAATGTTGACTTTTAATTAAAATAAGTTAATGGCTAATAATTTTGACGGTTCATTAACAACTAATGATTGGCTCATAATAACTCACTAACCCGAGGGTATTATGGGAAAACCAAGTCTCGTTAAATAAAAATTCATCCACTCGGATGCAATTCGTGTCCAAATATCTCTATTAATGAGTTATTAATAAGCATTTATGTGAGAAAGAGAGACTTAATCATGTCCCTTCATTTGATTTAATTGGATGGTTTACGTTTGTTCCTTCATTTTATTTATTACTCAACCATGAATTGCGACGGTAATGAATTACAACGGGTGAATTGCGACCGTTAGATCTAATAGATCAATATTTCATCCACTAAGATTGGTCTCGCAATTCTCGTACGAAAAACAGTTCTCGTTTAAACATTTCTCGTTTAATGAATTTTTCTATATTTTATGTAATTAAGTTATAGAAAAAGGAACGAATTTAATAATCGATTAACTGGATGTCAATAGAAATCAAGCCCTACGTAACTAGAATTAATCGGATAAAACCAAGAACACAACATGCTACAAGCCTCGGATAATTAACTTTCTTGAGATTCCAACACAAATTTATCAAATCAAAACACAAAAACCCTGACTTCAACACTAGAACTACCAATACAAAAAAATTAGAATTTAGGATTTCAACAACAGAATAAATTTAAGCATATTCATAGATATGCAAGTCAATAAAATCAAAATCAAATTTCAGCATTTTATATAAAGATATTTGATTTTATTTACACAATTTGAGATTACAGTTACTTAAATATCGCTAATTTTTATAAAATTTACATTACAATCCAAAATGTTATGAAGCAGCAGCCTATCCTACCACCTTCATGTCTCATTCACTGTAGATGGGTATGTGTTATCCTTTCAGAAAATATACATATCAATTTACTTCGAAATAAATCTTGTTATCAATAATACTTTAAGCGGATGTTTGTTTTAGCTTATCAGTGTTATATTTCAGGTTTATTTTTAATAAGCTTGTTTTTTTAATTTATTTTTAAAAATCCAACTTATTTTATTATTTGAGAATAAGAAAATAAATCCAAAAAGAAAACTAGATTATCAAAAGTAAATCACGAAAATAAGCCCCTAAAACAAAGACACCCTGACCTAAATAGAATATTGTGTAGTTGCACTTGCACGCACAATAACCGGGGTCTATATGTGTTTTCTAGAACCTATGCTCTACATCGTTTATATACATAGACTACATGTGTTTGTGTGCTATGTTATTTTTCTGTTGTTTCATGCATTTATTGCTTGCGGATATTAAGACCTTGAACGACCAATTTTATAACTCTAATGTGTGTGTCTATATATATATATATGAACCCTATGCATAGCCTGGTACAGCTTCGAGACCCTAATACAATTTATTTATATCAATTGGCATTTTGCGTGAGTCATTAAAATAGGGTTTTCATCATTTTTGTGATACGGTTAACCTATTAATGTGATATGTGATAGAAAAGAGAGCATATATCTAACATCAACCTTTAAAATATTATAAGGGTATTGATTATTACACTTTTTTGATACGCGTGAGTTAACCTATTAATTTGATGTGTAAGTGAGAGGAAGAAAAGTATACGTAACAACCCGTTAAAAATTTTACATGTAAATCTGTCTGTGAATATATGTATATGAATCTTTTTTCGCCAATTTGAATGAAGTAGTTCAAAATACAACCGATTATATTTCTATAAATTAGAACACACTCCCAAATATATATACGTGTGATTTTTTTACAAAGTTCGAGTAAATTAGGTGGATTAACAACAAAACTTGGTTAAATTTTAGTTATATACGGGGTTAGAGTCGTTGAATATAAATAATGTTTTCTTAATATTTTATTATGGTACATGAAGTTTGGTTTTTCAGTCCAATATGCAGATCAAGTTTACCAAAGTTTTATTATGCGAGTTAATTTGTGCATAACAGTTTTTAGTCATACACAACAAGATACAATCAGTTAATGCACATGATATAATTTGATGATGTTTAAGTTATTGTGTATGACTACTTTTGTTATGTAAGAATCATCTTCATTTCATTATATCAATTAATGTTCACAAAATATGTTATTATACTTGGGGGAAATGATTTGTCGTACAAACATCACTTAACTTAGGTGATATTACACTCACAAACCACTTTAATGAGTAAATATGAAAATGACTCACCACCTTCCATTAAAATGATTTGTGAGTGTAACATCACCAAAGTTGGGTGTTTTTAACCTTACAAATCATTTTCCCTTTACTTATTAATGTTTACAAAAACTTTTCATTGCCCCGTTTTTGTTCCCCACTTTACAGATACAAAACCATTTTGTAAACATGGGTATATATAAACACAAAAAACTTCATATGTCATAATAGAACATTGTAGAAACGTTGCTTCATATATATATATATATATATATATATACATATATATATACACACACACATAGTTTTAAAAAGCTCATCTTAGCTTCGTCATGGCTCTGCCAAGGCTTGAGGCATGACCATGTCGTGACGACATGGTCCAAGGCTTAAGCGTTAGACTTGACTTATGCTAAGGCTCATCTTGGCGCATCTTTACCTGTTATAAGCCATATTTTTAGGCGTGTTAAAGGCACTAAGCCATATTAGCTTAATTATATATAGTTATTCAGTTATAAAGATATTTAGACACTACAATAAATATTGTTACGGGGCGACATAGGTATTAGGGGCGACACGTAGCTGGGGGCACTAGGTGTCGCCCCTAATAGTGTCACGTCTAATAATCATGAAAAATGCCCTCCCAGTTTTCCCATCCTAATTTTCACGATGTCGCTCCTAATGCCGATTGTAACACTGTAAATTCTCAAGCCATTTTTTTTAACCGCTGCGGAAGCGTTAACTGATTTCATTTAAACAAATACAAAGTACTGTTTACAAACATCACGTCAAGTTGTGTTACAAAATATTTACAAACATGGCTCGTCTCTTCTCAAAATCAGAGCATTGGTCAAATTTCCCTTCCCCAAAAACAAAGCTAAACAGCCAGACCTGCAAAAAGCAATCAACTGAGGGGAATTAGCACAAAGCTAAGTGAATGGAAGCTACAAACAAGCATCCTCAATAAACAGGCACAATCAATCACCAATTGCACAAGCAAACCGATCTCAACAGATCAAACAATCTCCACAAGCCAATCCAATCTCTAAAGGAACGGCGGTTCTGCAGAATCTGCAACCGATGCGGACCAAAGCAAAGGTTTACCGTTAGCTATTTGCTACTTGGTACAGTAAAGCCCCTTCTACTGCAACAAATGCATAGAAAGTCTAGAACTGTGCAACCAATAGCAGATAGCCCAGCCCAAAACATGCGATAGCTGACCCTAAACTATGCACGCATATAATTAACCATGCGTACAGGTCTCGCCACGTGCACATATAATTAACCATGTACACTGGCCACGCAACAATCCAAACAATCCCAATCAACAAGCAAGAATCAACAAATCACAACCACACAATCTGTCGACACATACCAAATAACACATTCCATACTGGCAATTCAACTTAAACAGTTCATCATGGCATCTTGGATTTATCCAGTCTAGCATGGCATCTTAGACTAAACAGTCTATCAAAGCATCTCAGACTAAACAGTCTAGCAAGGCAACTCAGACTAAACAGTCTAGCAAGGCAACTTAGACTAAACAGTCTATCATATCAACTTAGACTAAACAGTCTATCAAAGCAAATTCAAATCATAACAATATCTCAATTCATGTAACCACAAATGTTACCGCCATCACCACTCGTGAGTACACTTCCACTCACCTCAGTCCACGTTCCCGTCTGCTCAGTTGTCTAATATCACTGAGTCTTTGCAAATCCTGAGAACACAACAAACCGAAGTCAATCTCTGATAAATATATATCCATAATATATATTTATATCTCTATATAACTTGTAAACAACATACAATAATCATACAAACCATAATCCATCACATCTCGCATGAATACAAAGCAAAACAAACAAAATTCTTAAAAATGGCCTGTCGTGCCGCGACGCATGCGGATTAGGGTATCGGATTTGAGTGTCGGATTTCCGGGTTGCAGATTCTAGGGTTCTCGGATTTGTATTTATCGGATTTTCGGAGGACCCGGATTTCAGGGTGTCGCGCCGCGACGCGTCGCGTTCCAATTTTCTTCCTCATGAACTGTCGGATTTCCAGCCAACTTCTCATATATATATATATATATATATATCATTTCCAACATCCATTTTCTCCATCCAAATTACTTCCAACACCCATGAAACTTCATATAACTCAACAACAAACATATATAACTTATTAAATCTTATTAAAACTCATTATCCATCAAAACCCATATATCAAGTTTTGAGCTTTAAGCTCCAACAATGGTAATCCTTCATTCTAACATGTATTTCAACATATAAACACATCAAAACAATCTATAGCATCATATGAACACATACCAATCTTCAATTTGAATTACAAATCACCAAATCCTCAACTTGAAATTCCAAGTTGCTTGTTTTTCTAGCTTTCTTCAACAAGAGGTTTTGACAAACAAACACACACTTTCACACTTTTACTATGTGCTGGTGAAATAAACCCCACGTATACATATTTCCTTTTATTCAAGCAGGAGGGGGCCAACTTCAACTCTAAAATCCTATTCTTTTCTTTCATTCAATATACATCCATGCATACATACTTACATGCACATACATAACATACCTACTTAACTTTTCTTTCTTTTTATTTCCTTCAACTCCAGTAACACAAATATATAATTCCTTCAATTTTGGTAGCTTCTCTTGTTCGAATCTTCAAATAGCAGAACTTTTTAAGTAGTTTTTTCCGTTTACGTAAGTGTTTCACAGCTTCTCTTCTTCCTGTTTAGGTGTATGTGTAATGTGTTTGCAAAATGGTATTCACCATCTTGTTTTATTGACACAAATGACCATATTATTTGGTTCTAACTTTTAATGATTTGTTACAGCTTTATAAAGTTCATTTTTCTCTAATTCTTTTTTTACTTTTTTCATCAATTTAATAGTCAATATTAATTTGTTGTTGCTTCTATTTATATATATATTTCATATGATTGGTTGTTGTTGGATATAATTCAAGTTTTTATATATTAGTTCACTTATCCTTTAATGTAATCTGTTTATACTTGCAATGTGAAACATTAGGAATGAATATCTAGTGAAAAAATTGGAAACGAAGATCCTTATCATTGAACTTTTCAAAAGAAATGTACCATTTGTTTATCTTGGCTTCAATATTTGATCACTGATTAGTAACTAGTGTAGAATGATTTCCTTTGCTAACTTGATGGTCTAATTATGGGTAATGATATGATTATACTTGTCACATTGAACCAATTCTACTGTATCTGTGTAATAGATAAACGGTGAGCAACTTTAATTTTTTCTTCTAAGTAGCTATTGCTTCTTAGATATTTTGATTTATGTAGATACTTTGGTAGTTTGATTGAATGATTATATGCGTCATATTTAGTTGTAATATGGCATAATGGGTCAGTACGGATCATATTTACTTGTAATGGATGATAATTGGTAGGTATTGGTTATATTTACGTGTAACGGGTCACAACTGATACGTATAGGTCATATTTACTTGTTATGGGTCCGTAGGAGTTGGTATGAGTCATATTTACTACTAACAGGGCATATTTACTTGTAACGGCTTGTAATGGATAGATACGGGTCATATTTACTTGTAACGGGTCATAATGGCTTTGTATGGGTTATATTTACTTGTAACGGGTTATAAGGTTCTGTATATGTTATATTTATTTGTAATGAATGATGACGCATCTATTTCAATCATAATTACTTGTAATAGGTTATGATGCATTGGTATGGGTCGTATTTTCTTCTTTAAGGGCTTCCAACTGAGTAGACTTCAGTCTATCTATCAGATCAGATACTATCTCAATTCGTATAAATTGAATAGAGCTTCCATTCCCCTTTCGAGTCAGGGCATCTGCCACAACATTCGCCTTTCCCGGGTGATATCTGATCTCGCAGTCATAATCTTTTATTAATTCTACCCAGCGTCTCTGTCTCATATTTAATTCTTTCTGAGTGAACACATACTACAGGCTCTTATGATCTGTACAAATAACACATTTTGTGCCATACAAGTAATGTCTCCACAATTTGAGCGCAAATACTACCGCTGCTAACTCCAAGTCGTGAGTCAGGTAGTTCTTTTCATGTGGTTTCAACTGTCTGGAAGCAGAAGCAATTACCCGATCTCTCTGCATTAATACACACCCTAAACCAGCCAATGATGCATCACAATATACTGTAAAATCTTCATATCCACTTGGCAAAGCAAGAATTGGAGCTTGACACAACGGTTCTTTTAATATCTGGAAGGCCTTATCTTGTTCGTTACCCCACATAAACTTTACATCCTTCCGAGTTAACTTGGTTAACGGTCCCGCAATCATAGAAAAATCTTTGATGAATCTGCGGTAGTATCCAGCCAATCCAAGAAAACTCTTTATCTCAGATGGTGTTCTTGGGGCTTTCCAACTCATCACTGCTTCTACCTTTGATGGATCTACTTTTACCCCTTCCTTACAAATAATATGCCCCAAAAACTGAACTTCTCTTAACCAGAACTCACATTTCGAGAACTTTGCATACAACTGTTCTTTCTTCAAAATTTCCAAGATCTGTCTCAAATGCTGCTCATGCTCAATCTCAGACTTTGAGTAAATCAAAATGTCATCAATGAAGACAATCACAAATTTATCAAGAAATGGTCAACAGACTCTATTCATGAGATCCATAAATATTGTTAGTGCGTTGGTTAGACCGAATGGCATAACCAGGAACTCATAATGACCATATCGCGTACGGAAAGCTGTCTTTGACACATCCTCCTTTGACACTCTTACCTGATGGTAACCCGATCTTAAATCAATCTTCGAGAAGAAAGAAGCTCCCTGTAGTTGATCAAACAAATCCTCAATTCTGGGTAACGGGTATTTATTCTTTATCGTTCTCTTGTTCAAGTCTCGATAATCAATGCACATACGCAAAGTACCATTTTTCTTCTTTACAAATAACACTGGCGCACCCCACGGTGATGAACTTGGACGGATAAATCGTTTATCTAACAAGTCTTGAATTTGTGTCATCATTTCTCGAATTTCTGAAGGTGCCAGTCTGTATGGTGCTTTAGCCACTGGTCGAGAACCCGGAATCAAATCTATCTTGAATTCTACCTCTCGAACTGGAGGTAGCCCCAGTAATTCTTCTGGAAACACCTCTGGGTATTCCGTTACCACCCGGATGTCTGTCATAGCTTGTTTTTCTTTCTTCCCATCAATCACATATGCTATAAACGATTCACAACCTCTACCCAATGCTTTCTTTGCCTTTAAACACGAAATCATTGAAATTGAAGACCCGACTTTATCACCCCTTGCTATTACCCTTGTACCATCCGCTAATGGGAACGAGATCAACTTCTTGTGGCATTTTATACTTGCTTGATTCAGACTTAACCAATCCATACCCAATACACCATCAAAACCAGATAAAGGCATGACAAGAAAGTAAACAGGAAAACATACACCATCAATATCAATTTTAGCTCCAGCCACAGCAGTCGTGACTGGAACCATCATTCCATCTGCTACTTTTAATAACAGGTATATTTAATCTACCACAAAACTCTACAGACACAAACGAGCGGTTAGCTCCAGAATCAAATAAAACTCTTGCAGGGATAGAGTTAATCAGAAACATACCAGTTAAGACATCGTCAGTAGTGGTGGCATCCTCCACTGTCATTTTAAAAGCCCTACCCTCAGTAGTAGGTGGGTTCTTTCTCTTCTGACCAGCTGAAGATGATCCCCCAGCTGTCCTCGCCCCTGCTCCCAATCCCATTCTCTTTCCCACCGGGCAATCTCCCACTCTGTGCCCTTCCTTCTGACAGTTCCAACAGACACTATGTGGGAACCTGCAATCCTTCAATTCATGGCCAAACTGGCCACACTTGACGCACCTTCTAGATTGGGGCGTACACTGCCCATTGTGGTATGACTTGCACCGACTACACCACGGTGCTCTTTGTGTTGACCCACTGACATTCGACCTTCTATTCTGATCTCCTTGTTTATATCCACTTCCTTGCCCACCCTGCCTCTGTTGGGAATTATAAAGATCAATCTTTGACTTTTGTTGGGCAATTTTCTCCCCATTCCACTTATTCCTGGCAATTAAATCCCCTTCCACTATCTTTGCCAAGTTGAATGCTTGTGATAAGGTAGTAGCCCACCTAGAGGCGCTACGGAGATCAGGGTGCAGCGTTCCAACAAAGTGAGCAATTTTAGATTCTTCGTCCGGTACCCAGTGTTTCACAAATCTCATTTTCTGATTAAATTGCTTAATCAGATCATCTATTGTCATGTTCCCGGTCATCTGTAAGTCCATAAATTCTTTCTTGATTTTAGCAACCTCAAATGTGCCACAGTACTGTTCACATAGTTTCTCTTGGAATTGACTCCAAGTAATGCTCTCCTGTTGTTGTTCAGTGAAATGGCCAGTTATCGAATCCCACCACACCATAGCATCACCTTTTAGCATCCTTGATGCATATTTCACCTTCAGTTTGTCTCACAGTTACAGGCATCTAGTGCCTTTACCATTTCCCTCAGCCAATTTAGGCTTATGTTCGGGTCAGAACTTCCACTATATTCTGATGGCTTACAGTCTAGAAATTGTTTATATGTGCAAGGCTGCTTAAACCCAGGAAACGCAAAAGGGTAAGCTCCATGTTGTGGATATGGATAATAGAACGGTTGTTGCATTATCTGTGTCACTTGTGGTAGGGGCATTGATACCGATGGTACGGTTGCCTGAGTAAAGATCGCAGTTGATACTGGAGGTTGTTCATTTTGGGTTAATCTTTGTTCCAGGTTATTTAATTTAGCTCTAAGATCCATCAATTCATTCTCCAGTTTAAATATGTATTCACTCTGATCTTCTTCCTGTTCCTGGCCGGATGTTCCTGCTCGGTTAGTAACATCCAATTCTTCTATCACTGGTGCGTCAGCAGATGATTGAGTGGCAGGAGGGAGGATGGGGGTCTCTCTTTCAGCCATATCTATTACAATCACAACATCTCACAACTTATTAGCATAAACCGTTAGTACTCAAAATACTAACTACTACAAACAACTCTAACTCACTCTAATTCCCCCCTGAAGGAAAGCTTGACCTGTCACAAGCCAAGATTTGGGAATGCAACACTCTAGCCGTGTCTGCATTGGCAAACCAATGCTCTGATACCAAACTGTAACAGCGTAAAATCTAAGCCATTTTTTTTAAATTGCACTACGGAAGCTTTGATTAACTTTAAACATTCATTCCAAATAACGTAATTACAAATATATAAACAAAATATCTGTCCTTGAAAATCTAACATGCATAAGTCTGTGCTACAAAATAACTGGCTCGTTTCATTTAAATCTTAGTTATCAGAGTCAAGTCAACTTTTCCTTCCACGAGCACTCACAAACACAAACCTGCAAAAAGCAACAACTGTAGGTAATTAGCACAAAGCTAAGTGAGTAGAGGCTAAACCCAAAAGCAAACATTAAGTCAATACTAATCATGTAATCACGACCACTAAGAAGACCGGCGGTTCGGCGCAGAACCTACAACCAATGCCGGCCAAAGCAAAGGTTTACCGATAGCCCTCTACTGAATTAGCACAGTGAAATCCCACTCTGAAGCAACATATGCAACAGTAAGGCTACCACTGTTCAACCAACCAGTAAACGAGCCCAGCCCAATTCCACGTATAGCTGACTTCTCAAACGCAACTCAAAATCATACTAAGAGTGCGTATCGAACAAATAGTCATGCAACAGACATCAATAATATACACAATCAGCAGTTCCAATAACAAACCATCACATATAATCATGCCTCACATCAGTAATATTAAACATAATCTTTACCATTCGCATCCAACATCCACTCACCTTTCAAATTCAGACGAAGCACTCAGAATTCTTATATTACTGAGCCTTTTGATTTCCTGAAAACATAATAACAATGAATCAGTCCAAATCTTATAAATATATCTCATCATATATCTATAATTCATTCATAACATCAACAATCAATAAACAATAACAAATCCAAACACAAAATATCGGATTTCAATAACTATCGGATTTTCTCTCGGATTCTTGAAAATCCGCAACTAAGGTATCGGATTTCCCAAAATCCGCAACTATCTATTAGGATTTCATAACTGTCGGATTTAGGAATCCGATGGGTTCCAATCTCTGTTTTGTCTTAATCGGATTTCAAGTTTCCAAAATCATAAGTATCGGATTTCACTAAGTCCCGGATTTAGGGTATCGGATTTCATCACTCGGATTTCGTTGTTTCGGATTTAACCATTCGGATTCTATGTGTCGGATTCTGACTTAAATTACTTTCCAAGGTTAGGATTACATAAATATAGTATTCAGATTTGGGGTTCCCATAATTCAAGCATCGGTTTATGAATTTCCGGTTTTAAAGATTCGGATTTCCAAAGTAATCGGATTTAGTCACAATGGGTTTTCCTGTCTTCAACAATCCGATAACTTCATACTCATCAAATCCGCAAACATCAAAATAGCATAACTCAACCCAAATTTCATAATAATCATAACTATCATTCCAGAAACATACATTAAATACTCTAAATACATTCTTATGCGATTAACCATATGAATCATATGAATATTCAAAGCTATCAAAATCCTATTCTTTCAAAAACCGATTATGATATTATTCAACATGCAATCTTTAACTAAATATGTATCATGTTTTAAATCACATAGCATATCATTTAAGAAGAAAGATATAATGATAATCTTAAACACACCAACCTTAAATCTTTGATTAATCACACGCAAATGGGGAATTCCGATTATTTTCCTTCTTCTTTCTCTCGGTTTCTTAGCAAGAACACACACACTACTTGTTTGTTTTGAGAGAAAAGAAACATATTACACACGCACTACTTGTTTACATGCAAGGTAGGTGGCAACTTAAAACTCCTAACACCCCCCACGTGTAATACACTTACCCACATGCAAACATGCACACACACCTACGGTCATACATACATATACACATGCATCCTATTAATTCTAAATTAACTAATCATTTACCCAATTTAAATAACTCATAGAATCAATTAATCATTTAAATTAACTAATCATTCTAAATTAACTAATCATTTGCGGGTGTTACAACATATTTGTCTGTAACGGGTAACAATTGATAGGTATTTGTCATATTTACTTGAACTCTTAACAAGATTGATAAACTACTTTAAAAACCTATAATTATGTGTTTTTTCATTTTTGTTTGTATAATTTTATATATATAATTATAATTTATATATAAATTTATCGCCTTAAGTCACGCCTTGTAAAACGTCATGACCTCATCATAGCTTTCAAAGCTTAAGACTTGACTATACCGTTACGCCACACCTCACGTTATTTTGAACATTGTATACACATATACAATTATACACAACAGACAAAGGAACATATGTAAGCAGCGGCGGCAAACATTTTATAAGTTGATAATAAGACGTTTGTTTAATTAGTTCGATGACATTCTTAAACAAACATATTTTATTTGTATGTGACGATAATGACAAGTATTATAGTTTACTTTCTTATGGTTGAAATAAGTTAGAACTCAAATAAATAATTAAAGCAAAGCAAATGTTTTTAGAACGAGTTGATCCGTACATAACAATTTTAGTCATACATAATAAAATACAAGTAGTTAATACATACCGTACAAGTTGATTGTTTGATGAGCCTGCGTAGTATTAGGTAGTTGGTCAGGTAAAGGCTGACCAAGCCTAACCTTAGTGGGGAGCAATGGGCTTTGACTTACTGACTTATCATGCACAAAGTTATTGTGTATGATCATTTTGTTGTGTACAGATCACCTTCATATTTTAGGATATAGACTTACAACATCTTCAAACGGGGTTTACTCTTTATCTCTTTCTTTCATTTTTTTTTTTTTTTTTTAATTTTAATTGTTTGTTGGTTCACTCTTTTTGTTTAAAACCAGAATTTAATATTTTAAAAACTTAATTTCACAATTAGTTTTACTTTTTGTCTCTATATTTAAAAATTCATGACCATCTTAATCTAATAAAATTACCCTAGCTTAAGTTGCCACCTTAAATAGGTTCCTAGCTTAAGCAAAAGGATTGTTTGGAGTCAAAATTGACCTCCCATACTTGTAACTTTAGTCATGGTTAACCATGAACATACAAGTCAAAGTGCTTTTACTTATCGCTGTATCAAGGTGTATTTAATGTGTCATTCTTTTTAAAGTTACGGATTCAAGTTCTTTTAAGAACATATATAGATGTCGATTACGAAATCTGTATGTTTGATATTAAAAAAACATTAACTTACAAGTGGACAAAAAAATAAATATTGGAGAATTGGACCACTACAACTAATGTTTTCAGAGAATCAAAGTGACTTATGGAGTATCCTATCATAAAAGTCATGAAGAAGATGATGATTCACCATACCAATAATATATAAAACAGTCCTTGTGTAGGGTGTCCAAAAATATCCTTCAAAATAATTGCTTATAAAACTTTTAGATATGTAAATGGATGTACATAAATTATTATTAAACTAAACATTTATGGTATGCAACCTTATTACTGACTCTATAAATCCAAACCGTAATTACCCGAATCTTACTAACCCGAAGCTTCATAAGATCGGGTTTCATGCGAATTTTATTTTAAATAACCTGACTAACCCGAGTATCAGATCGTGTAACACATTATGATGAGTCGAGTTAGGTTTATTCATAAATATTTTCTAGGCCACCTGATTTATCAACTTATAGATTAGTTAAAAGCTGTTGCATTAACCGAGGTTTTTCTTATATGTATGCTAGGTAGTCGGAGTGGGCATATACATCGGGTGGTTGGCCTCCACCGTGCCGTGGAGAAAGCCAAAACCACAATTTGACGGCGTGGTGGATGGCTTTGGTCGTGGCTACCGCGCAGAATTGGAAGAGTGGTTTGTCATCACCCTTACAATTTCATTTTCTTTTTGTTTTGTGATTGGTAGGTGGGTGTTAAAATTTAGTGTAATAGGAAGTGACCATTACGGAACCGAGTGTTGGGCTTAGTGATAGGAGAAAAAAGCTAACGTAGCGTTGTGATAGGTGTAACCACTACTAACACTCTTAGATCGAAGTGATGATGGTTACGTTGAAAATTTGAGTCTTTTCATACTGTGTTTTTGTATTAAAAGATTTAATGGATGAGTGTAATGATATACTGATATGGAGAACCAATATGATGATTAATTATGTGGGTTAGTTCGATAGAGAACACTCTTATCGCAGAATACATGAAGTATGGTTGTAAAAATCAAAAAAATTGACAAAATTACTATCATTAGTAAATGCATCTAATTTTATAGATGGATCTAATTTTTGTAAATTCATCTACTAGATACATCATATTTAATATATTTAATACATCATAGTTACTTTTTATAGATGGATCTATATATGATATCACGTATGCCATTAATCTTGCGTCGACGCTTTCACCGCTGTCCTAAATGTTAACATTGAATGTCTCCCTTTTTATTTTCTTATATTTTCGTCTTTTATAATTATTTAATATATCTTTTTATTAATAATTAATAATTATTATTTTTCATATCACACTTAAATCTAATTTAGGTATGTAATATAGAATAAACTAACATATCTATGAATAGATGATTAATCAAACAAAATTACATAACCCTCTTAAATCTTAACATGTGTGATTGTGTGCTTGAGTGAAAGAAGAATGCTTTTATTTTTTTTTTATTTTTTTTTAAGATAGAAGATGATTTTCCTTCCTCTACACACAAAGAACTACTCATTTTCAACTTCTTGGAAATAGCACATATAAGCATGTTACGTATTATTATTTTATTTTACTTGACCACCCATTACTTTACTTTCTCATTATTTCTTATTTATTTTTGTCAACTGAGTATGTGTCTTTTGCAAGTGATTCTTTTATCTTCATGTTTAAGATTAGAAAGGTAATATATCTTTTTATTTTTTTTCTTTTATTAATTTTTCTATTTACATGATTAATACAAGTGTTAAATTAATGGAGGAAGTGAAAAAAAAATTAATAGACTACACATGTTATCTTGTGATAAGTAAGAGGATGAAATAGGAAGATATATTCATTGGGTAAAGTTTTAGGGGAAACACCAATTTCTCGAAGTATACGAAATACAATAACAAAAATCAAGAAATTTGACAAAATTATCTTTATTTGTAATTCACAATAACATAAAAAAATAAAAAAATATTAAATTATATTTAAAAATCGATATAAAAAGTAATAAATACAATGAATTCATCAAATTTTTATAGATGAATCTAATTTTTTTAGTTTTTTCTGAAAAGGTGTTCTCCGTTAATCCGGCCTTCTATTTCACGTACCAATAAGTCAATAACTTTATTTTGTGTACACGTAAGGATATATCTTCAGTCATGTGAGACACATTTAAATATTAGTAACTTCAATCTAACACCACACATTATCATTTTATTTAATCATGATACATAATTAAATAAACAAGAAAACGTTTTTATAAAGTTTCAGAATTAATTTATTAAATTTACTAAAACCTTTTTAATTATAATGACCGTTAAAGTTTTAATCTAGTTGTACTATCTTGAAATTTTAAATTATACATAATTAATTGATATAAATAAAATATTTATAAAAATTGATTACTATTTAATAATTTATTAAATGAATATAACATGTAATTCTATAAAAGAAAAAATATTTCCTTTAAGAATATTTAAATTCGATTGGCATTTAATAATTCTTTTTAGTATACAAAACAAAATCGTATAAATCTTATAAAAGTATATAAATCTCTTAAAATGTATATATTAAGCCTCTACAACTCTATTCTAGACTAAAAAAATGTTTTTTAAAAGACATCCGACTTAAAAAAAACAATTAAATGAAACATAGTTTTGACTTCTCGAGAAACCTAGCTTTAGAGCGAAAAAAAGTCAAAAATCTATTGTAATGTTGTAAAAGTATATAGAACCTCTTAAGATGTAAATATTACTAAAAAGACTACTATTTAAAAGACAACTAAATGAAACATAGTTCGACTTCTCAAGAAACCTTCTCTATGTTCTCGAGTTTAATAAGGAGAGGAAAAGAAACCAGAGGAAATGAAATTATTTCCTTCCAAATCATCCCAATTTTAAAGAAAAGATTTAGGATTAAAATTAAATAAGCTTAAACTTCACCTCCAAATCCCTCTCCTTCTTTCCTTTACTTTTTTAAATGAAACTTAAAAACACCTTTTAAGTAAATTTCATTCAAAATCCTTTCCTTTCCACCCTAAAAAAAGCTCGAGAACAGGTCGTTAGAGCGAAAAAAACCTATTGAAAAACTGAAGAACAAACATACAAGCCATTACATAGGTGATCCATGAATAAACCCATCAACCATTTTCCAATTCTTACAACTACCAAATTAAATCATCCAGAAATTAATTACTAATACATTTTTAATTAAATAACAGAAAATAAAAACTATATTAATAATTAAACAAACAAACAACTAATGAATTAAACAAGGAGTAATTAGATGATCCTAGGAGACCAGAAACAAAGAGAAGTATGATTATTATGATGATTCAAACGAATGAACCTTTTCCTCCTGTGAAAGAAGCCATGGCGAAGCTTGAAGAAGACGAGTTTCTTTGCAGAACGAAGGTTGACCCAGATAAGTCTCTTGACACGAAACAAAGATCTTTTAATCCTTTGACCGACGCTCTGTTTCCTGCTAAACTGATAACTTCTAAGGAACAGTTGCCTCTTCTCCATCTCTGTGACTGTAATTGATGTGTGATACATTCCCATACCACCCGAACCAGAACTCGCGAGGGAATGGGAATCGCTTCTGAATATTGGGTTCATAACCGTTTCCATTTTCGATCGAGAGAGAGAGAGGGGGGGGGGGGGGGGGGGGGGGGGAGGGAGAGGGTGTTCGCTAGTTTCTGTAAACACATGGGAAACCCTCGATCGCTCTCGGCTGTATATAACTTTATAGTCAATTCTTTATGGCTTCTTTTTCTCGATCCACTCTTCTACGCTTCTTTCATTGTTTCCTTTTATATTATATTATTTTTATTTTTATTATTATATTTTACTGTTATTACAATTATTTATATTATTTTAATGGTGAATAATGGTTTAACTATCAAAGTTTTCGATCAATTTCGGTTTAACCATCAAAGATTTTTCTAAACGATTTTACATTAAAGTTTTAAATTTGTTATGATTTAAACCTTAAAGTTTTTTTAAATGGTTTAAACCTTGAAATTTTGTTTAAAAAATTGATTAATTACTTAAGTTTTGTATGGTTTTCGACCCTCTATACTTTTAGTTTTATTAAAAATTTAACAAAACTTAAAGAGTTAAACCAAAATTTTTTATAAAAAAATTCAAGGGTTAAATCGTTTGACACTTATTTTAAAGTCTGTTACTGTGTTATAGTGTATATTCAGAATTATAAAAAGTTTGTTAAGGTGTCCTTATGACTCTTTAAAAGAACAAGGATTGATCTTGTCGTTACGAAAAGGTTGAAGGCGCTAGTGTAAATCTTGACACACCCCATGACTACTATGTAAGAAAATTTCACGGGTCGTCCATGTGATTTGTTACTTATTACAACATCGGTCCTTAAAATTTATTTATTACGCCGAGAGTCTCTACCGTTTGAAGTTTGTAATACTGATAGTATGTGGTGCAACTGAAAAGACAAAAGTACACTTACTTTATCACTTGAAAAGTTCGTTATACTCTTGATTCTTTTTTTTACTATTTACTTTAATTATAAATAATTTAAAAATAACACACACACATACACACACACACACACACACATATATATATATATATATATATATATATATATAATACACCAACCCCACAACCTCATCCCTTCTCTCTCTACAACCGATCCCCCCCCCCCCCCTTTTCTCTTAGCAACCACCACTAACTACAACCCACCCACCCTTCTCACTCTCTCAGCCATGCCTCTATTGTACACCATCACCCTCCCTTTCCTTCTTCTCCACCGCCGCACAACCATCCCTTCCCTTCACCACCATCATCACTAATTTACTTAATCTCTCTCTCACCAAATCACCACCATCTTCTTTCCCTCTTTCTACCGCATAAACACCACCAACGACTACCATCGCTGGAGAAGACCATCACCGCAAAAGTCCACCACCATCACCCTCCCCCATTCTCCACCACCTCATAAATAACCTGTAAAAGGGTTTTTTTACGTATGAACTTCATCACCACCATCACCGCATCATGAACACCAATCGCATCATCACCATTACTGTCGCGTTTCATATTATTCTCTATCACCGTTCATTATCTCTGCCCCCCCCCCCCCACACACCCCCATCCCTCTCCCTTCAAATTAAGGTTTTTTCATGTGATTTTTATATATGTGTACCATTTCAGACCTTGTTCTTGATTTTCGATTCAGATCTTGTTCATGATTTGTGGTTTTCATATCTTATTTTTGATTTTCAGATCTTGTTCTTGGTCTTGCTTTGATTTGGGGTGGAAGAAAGTAGTAGTTCTTAGTGTTCTTAATAGGGACAATTAGGTGAATACGGTAGTGAATGGCGGTGGTAGATGGTAGTTGGTGTGTGGGTGTTAGTAGGTGGTGGTTAGCGATGAGGGGTGGTTGTAGATGATGGCCTATGGTGGTTGTGTTTAGTTTTTTGTGGTGGTGACCGTTTAAAGCCAATTTATTTATTTATTAATAATATTTAATTAATAATTTATTTTAAATGAATAAAAGTTATTAAAACTAAAAAATTAATAATAAAAGGGTATTATTGTCTTTTTAAGTGTATAAGCAGTGGGACCATCAGGGTTACAAACTTCAATCAATAGGGACTACCGGCTTAATAAATGAAGGTTGCAATAAGTGACTAACCTCATGGACAATCCGTGTAATTTCTCTAAATATGTACGTATTTTTATTTTTTGTAAGTTTCTAGAGTATAATTATAAATTTTATACAAAACTTCTACTTTCAAAAAATCGTGGTTGGTCATGGCTCTTAAGGCTTAAAGCTTGATCATGTCGTCAAAAAATTATGGTTGGTCACAACATGTCTCGAGTTATTTAAAACCTTGTGCGTATTTTAGTGATTGTTATTAATCGTATGACAGCGATCACTGTGGGTTAAGCTTGTTAGCTTGTTTGGTGAATAGCAATGATACATTATTGCCTACTTTTTATCTTGTCAACTTGTGAATGGAGCTAGAAAGAGGGTGAGACATCTTTGTGGTGGTCGATCAGTAGAGTATGGTCCATGTGGCGGGACTATGTAGTCAAAAAAAAAATTTGTTCCTCTATAGAGATATATCCTCGGGCCCTCGAAGATAGAGTACTAACACCAAATGCATGGCCGTGCTCGAGTTACGTTGATAATGGATCAATGGTAACTTGATTTGTGGTCAACATCAATCTGGAATCAAGAAACGTAATCGTGAATGATCCAGAGGTTGACTCTAATCCATGTCTTGTGTTCACACTAGATATCGTAAACAATGGGATATTCTAATCACTTGTCTACAGGACCACCTCAAACTAATAGGTTGATATTTGGTACTTATCAAGGATGGCATAACACGTGCTAACTTGAGGGTAGGGATGCCTTCCTAGAGGCATGTCCTTGTCTATGATACCTTGGGTACAGTGTGTCATGTGCAAATGGTCTGTTGGTTTGTGTCTACTGTCAAACACATGATAGCATAACTGTTAATGAAGTATGAGCCTATTAGGTTACCCACCGAGGATTGATTCTGACAGCACTACATATGGAGAGTTAGGATCAGAAATAGGCTTGGTCAAAGTGGCGTGGCCTTATCACGGGCTTATAACAATTATGACGCTATCATGATCTTGTCACGGGCCATGAGGCAACTGTGTAGGCAGTATGACATAAAGTCTTATTGGACCCATAGTCACATGGAACGTGGATCGCTTCGGTACAGGAATGAGGATGGGGATCGTGTTTCGGTTGTAACATTCTTAAAACGGGCCTATACGTGTGCGAATTTGGTACGTCAATTATTTTAAATAAATAAATTTTATATATATATATATATATATTCGAGTTATTAATATAAATGATGAAAAATAGTTATTAAATGGAGTTATTCTAATAATAACAAAAATAGATAATATAATAAAATAATAAACGGTTTAAGATAAGGATTCCGAAAATATTCCCGTTAGTTGAAACATGTAAATGGGTGTCGAGTTGTAAGTTTAAGAGGGGAACAAGATACCCACTTGTGGATAATTAGAAACTACAAGTCGGTTCCTTCCTTTTGACTTACACACACACACATTAATACATACACTAACTCGCACATTTCATGTTCTTGGAGCTTAGAAGGAGAAATCAATAAGAGATCATCAAGCTCTTATTCCAGCATCAAATTCAAGCATAAAATATGTTCCTAATCCACCTTGCATCATCATCATCTTCCTCTAGTATCTGTTCTTCCATGTGTTCTTTTTTTGGTGTTTAAGTCAAAAACGGGTCAAACCCGAATTGACCATCAAGAGCTGATTTTTTATGCTCTAATTAGTTCCTAAAACTCATATGGATTGATTAGAACTCAAATTATGATTTGGAAGTATTGGTTTTGCCCAAATTCAAGAAATGGTTCGTAATGGTTAAAAATGGAAATAGCTATCAAGGATTGATTTTTATTGCTTCAATCAGTTCCTATAGTTTCTATAAATCATATTAAGTAAGAAATATGGATTAGAAGTGTTAGAATTGATGAATTCCAAGAATTGGCACAAATGGACATTTCTTGGTTAATTTAAGTTGGATTTTTGTTTGAACTAATTGAGTGAGTATTATGGATGTTGGAAAGCTCCTACAAGTGCTAAATGATGTTGGTAATCGCTTAAAATTGGCTAAAGTTCAATTGGGTCGGATTGCACTTGGTGTGCACAAACAGGATTTGTCTGTGCACGCGTCGCGGCGCGATCTCCCTACAGACTAGAGGATTTTTTTATGTAGTTTGGTTGTTCTTTCCGTGTTTTGTTGTCTAAAGGTAAGAAATGGTGTTATAGGTGAACCCGACGATCAAGAAGAACTGGAACATTATCTCTGCCTGTTATATCTATACATGTGAGTGTCGGATAACATAAGAATAATATAACTATATTATATATTATCAGTATTAAGAAGCATATTAATGAAAGGTAAACTACACTGTTAAATATATGAATCACTTACTAAATTGATATGATATGCACTTGAATTGTGTAAGATATGAATCATGACTCTGATATGTGTTTGTATGCGCGCTATAAGACTCTGAATGGGTCAACTATGTGTTTGTGATCGGATTCGGACATGAGGACTATTTATAGTCCGTTATTCGAGGCCAGCACGAGGTCTGGGGTTACTTGGGGCTTGTGTGCCAATGATGGAATCAACTATACCTAGACAGGTATTTAGGGTCTTGCAAGCCTATTATTCCTCGAATGATGATGGGGATCAGCTTCCTGCTGAACCCAGTGGAGTCTTTGACTTCATAACGCAATGGTGGACCTCTATACGCTCACCCACCAGCGCGGTTGATGTGTCTGGTACTCATTTAGGATCATTCAGCTGGGCTAGCTACCCTGCAAAATTATGTTGCTTTCTGACTACGCTAACTCATCGCGAGATGCTAGGATAGCACTATCTAATTATTGTTGTTGATATGTGATATGATTATGTTAATCTTTATGCTATCTTATGCTCACTAGCTTTAATTAGCTAATAAATACTCTCCCCATTTGTATAGGTGATACTTACGCGCGAGAGCTTGGGTGCATGTTGTATTTTGGATATTTGTTTGGGAGGAACACTTGTCATGCTACATTATGTTTGTATATATTCTTTTGTAATGGTTGGTCGTTTAATCACGGTAACACCAATAGCCTTTGTATGATGTGGTTGATTTGGTTTGTAATTATTAGCCACTTTAAAATTCCACTACTTATGAAATCTTTGAAAACGGATTTTTAGTTAAGTTATATTTATAAATGAACCCACACAGTTAGAAAACTTGAATAACTTTAAATTAATGGCTTTAAAAAAAGTAAAATCTGGTTCTCAAATTGGCGGTCTTATATCAGTATGTTTCTAAAATTCGGTACGAGGGGGAGTAGGCTCATTTTGGAAACACAAACTTAAAAATTAAAACTCAAAAGACTAAAAACTCAAAATTACATGATTAACATATTAGTTCACCCTTCATTTTCTCCTTTTCCTTTATCTTTATCTTTGTCCAAATCTTCCCATTCGATATCTTCTAGCCTTGAACTTGAGCTTTCCAAGTATGCAGATTTGGGATCCATATCCCTCTTCTTGTGTGGTCTTTCTTTATAATCATCAGAAAACCTTGAACTAAGACGGATATCTGAATGAACAAAAACAAGTTTGACCACTATTTTACAGTTTAACTTATTCCTCTTCACATTATGAGTGTAGGAATAAGTGCTCCAATTTCTTTCGGCCAAAGAACTACTTATAGGTTATGACAATAATTTTTTCGCAACTTCAGCCAATTTTAGAGTTTATTACCTGTAACTTGAAAACCAGTCAATTAGTTCCATTGTAAACGCGTCCATTTGAGCTGCAGGCAATGAATAAATTCCCTTCTTCCTTGAAATATGTCAAATGGCTCTCAAAACATCCGTCCTTTGTCTTTACTTTCAGCAATTCAATTAAAAGCTTCCATGACATCAAGTACAACTTCTTTATCAAGATTAGATGCTTTCTAGGTATTCCACCCGGTGCTAACTTTTCAAGATAACGCGTGTCGTAAAATCGTGGAGTTAAAATCAAATCCCAAACAATGTAATGGTATGGTCATTTTCTCCCACCTTTTCAATATAAGTTTCTCTACTTGAGGAAACTATGATGCATATATATTTTCCTTCATCACATCTTTTATTTCTCCAAGCATATTGTCCATTTTTTCATATATTTCTCCCATTTTTGAGCCTTCACCATCAGAAATTTTGACAAGCAAAAAATAGGTTTTGTAATACGAATAATATTTTCAACATCGTTCCAAAACTCTTCATCCCTAAGGGCATATTTGGTATAGAGAAATGGAGGCTGAGAAATGGAAATAAAATTAAATCTCTTGTTTGTTTGATAAGGAGAATTGTAAAATCAGAAATAAACATATCCCTTTCCCTATTTTTAATTCTCCATTTGATAAAGAGAAAATGTGAGATTTCAGATTTTAACTCCCCACGTCTATCTTTAGCCATCAAGATTCACTCAAAAAAAAAAACCATTCACTTTCTTTCTCTGGTGGCAACAACAAATCGATTGAAGGCCTTCATCGTCTTCTCCGATGGCGACAAATCGACCGGCGGCGACCAATGACTTGCATGGTTCTTTCTCCCTGTCTCGCACGCTCTTTGTCTCCCTTTCTCTCGGTCTCGATCTTTCACCAACGGGGACAACGACCAGCGTAGTTCTTGTTAGTCTCATGCTTAGAATAGTTAGATTTGATGAGACAAACCATAGCATTGTATAGATGATAGGTTAAGTATTAAAAATTATGTAAGTCTGTTGTAGACTGACTGGTCAGCTTAGGCTGAGTAGTCAGCGTACAAACAAATATAGAGTTTTCTATGTAAGTACTAGATAACTCAGTGACTTCTAAGCTGAGATAGGTTCCGGAATAAAGATTTGAAGGTTTGAAGATTCAAAAACAGAATCAAGAGCTCAGCTTGACAAAGTCAAGACTGAGTAAGTCAACTCAGCGCCAGAAGTCAGATCAGAGAATTTAAATGGGTTTTAAATCTCGATATCTACAACATTTAAATTAGGATATCTAAACCTAATTTAAACTCTCTATTAGACAGATAGAGATCTCATACGAATTTAATTAGATATGTTCTAATTAAATAGTTTGTTACGGTTTTAAAGAAAAGATAAGTTCTATCTTTAAATCACGATTTGTTCGTAGATAAATCAAGTATAAATATATCCTCTGAATATGTTTATACATACGTGATACACAGAGCAAAAAACTGCATAAGTTGCAAGACTGCATAAGTTGCAAAACTGTGTGTGTTGCGATTACTTTGTGTGTTCAAAGTTCGAGAGTTTCAATTTATTGTTAATCAGTTTTAACAAGAAATCCAATCATCAATTAGTTTGTGATCCAAGAGTGTTTAGAGAAAGTTGAGTTTGTAATTAGTGCCAGATCAAATCATTTTGTTGATTTGATTAAAGAGTGAAATTGTAATACATTGATTGATTATTGAATATACATTGGTTTGAATTGTTTGATTGTTTTTAAAGTGTATTCAAACCCCCCCTTTTACACTGTATCGGTTGCTTGTTTACCCTCATTGGGACCAACAGTTCTTCATCTTCTCCAGCGCCAACAGGACCGGCGATAGAGGTACGTCACTCTTTCTCTGTTTCGCTTTCTCACCCCTCTTTGATATCTTTCAACCGTAGAGGTTCTCCGGCTCGAATTCATGTGACAACGTCAATTGAGTTTTGGAAAATGTGTCATAGGCCTTTGTGGGGTAGAGGTTTGCAACTGAGTTTTAGAGGTTAAAGATCCTTATGATATCCATTAATGTAACAATGACTTGCGGGCATTTTAACATAAAAGGTTTGAAGTGCACTTTGAATGTTAGAAGATGAGAATTCATGGTGGAAAAAGAGTGACCTGCAACAAAGAATCAAATGGGTATGGGGCCAACATAATCAAATATAGGTTGTGTGCTTTGGTCAACTGTAAGTTATGCACTATCAGTTGTACTTTTAGTTAGTATTAGAAAGTTGGAGATGTAGAATGTAATTTGAGACATTAGTGTTTAGTAATAATTAAATTTTGGATTGTTAAAAAATGATAAAATTAGGAGAATTCTCCGTTAAATTTCGTAGCACCAAACAATATAAATGATTCTCTACTATATTTCTCTGCTAAAATCTCTGTGATACCAAACACAAGAGTCAATTCTCATTCTCTAAACTAATTCTCTTTCTCTGCAATTCTATTCTCTACTATTATTTCTCTACAATTTCATTCTCTATACCAAACACACCCTAATAGTTTCAACAACATTTTGTCCAATTTGTCTAGTGTTTTCATCGCCTTGTTTGACCCAGTCTCTCCACAAATTAAGACCAATTGTTGTAGAAAGGGTCTCTCTACAATTGATTAACCTTTTTAACAAAATGTATTGAGAGTCAAATCCGATTTTTGCAACCTTTAATCTCAAACTTTGAATTGTCTCTAGAAATAGCCAAAGCTTGTCCATGGTTTAGAAAATGCTTGACAATCATTTTCCTCTTTTTATATGTGTCCTTTAACCAAATAAACTCATTTGCAAAGTCTTCAAAAATCAAGTTTAAAGTATGAACACAACATGGAGACCAAAAGATGTGCTTGTATACCTTTTCGAGTTTCTTTCTCGCAACTTTACAATTGGCCATATTATCTGCAAGAGCAGCATCCAAAATGCCTATACGAGCTCAATTCATCATTTCGGGATAAAAATAAAAAAGAACTAGGCCTTAAAAATAGTGGGTGCTGGTTTGGCCCAACAGATTCTATTGCTTGGCTCAAAAATTCAGCAATCGTTACTCCTATTTTATCCATTCCAAAAAAGTCTTCAACATACATAAATAGCACCACAGCTTTTTACGGTAAGAATATTGATCAACGGTGTGTGTTTGATGTTGGACCACCCATTAGACACCATAGAAATGCCTTGTAAATAACATGTCTTTTTGAATGGTGTCAGTTCCTTCTTAACATCTCTCACGCATTCATCTAGTAGAACGGTTCTTACTTTCTCACCAGATTGTGCTTTATAACCATCGGGAGCTTTGTTTAATGCATTAATCATTTCACGAAATTGTGGATTACGCAAGATGTTAATGGAATCCCATTAGCACATAAATCCTTTACGATTTTTAAATCAATTGTGCTTCTCTCCATTATGCTAAAAGATTGCTCTATAGGTTTCTTAGAGGATATTTTATGTTCTTATGTAAGTACGGAATTTTTTAATGATTTAGAGACTCCTACCTTTTCTGTCTCTTTCACCTTCTTCAACAACCTTTCATACTTCTCTTGGTCCTTTATTAGAGCACTATACCTTTTAATATCAACTTTTTTTCCTACAGCAACTCCAAAAAATTATGTATGAATTCTAGTGTAGGAGCTTGTAAACTTTCCATAGCAATGTTTACACACCCACACTTTGCAACCTCATGGATTTTTACTACTACCAACACCTATTTTGTTGTTGTATTTGATAATTTTGGAATGAAACTGGATTTAGTTTGAGACTTGAGTAGTTGAGTGACACTTTGGTGTATCACAACTCACGTATATATAGTAATAGGATTGTAGGCAATGTTTAGTTAAGAGTTTCAAGAATTTAAGTTTGATATTAAATGTTCTAAGTTTATAACTTTGACCGGTGAATTCACACTAAGGCATATCAAAATTCACACTACTTTACTACTTCAAAGACTTTCAAATTACCTATTAAATTCTATTATGTGAGTTCAATTTCTGGTTAGGTTCGCGGAATATGATCTAAGTTCACTGTCAAGATCGAATTATAAACAAACACACACGAACAATCCAAGAATACACAAAGAAGTTTGCGGAATAACACTTTTTGTATCAAGGAAAATTATATTGATCACTTGATTTAGCTTACAAAGATTTTAACATTAAAGCCACAATCTGTTGACTAAGAATGATTCAACAGATGTGCAATACTTCTCTATTGCAAGGATCGAGAATAACCTTGAGGCTAAAAATTAAATCACACACAGACTCTTAAGATACTTACATACATACGAATATTTATAGAGTATTTGTTTACATAACATAATCATCTATTTTCACTAACAAAATCATCTCATTGCGGATAGATAAGAACACATTTCATCTATAATTATCATCCCTAAAATAAAGGAATTCACCCTTATCATGAACAACAACATTAATTATGTCATTGTCTTTGAACAACATTAAGTTCCTCGAAGCAATACTAACTTTGACAACTAATAGCATTAACTTTCACCGAGCAGCATTAACATTTTTCACCGGTAGCAACTCCAATACTACCAGCATTAACTTCAAACAAAGAGTACTATTTTCAACCATTCAACCAACAACATCTTAAACCCAACAATCTCCCCCTAAACTTATGTTGACAAGCAATAAGTTTCTTATTTGTTCAACCTGTTTGTTAGGGATGCTACCAAAACCTCTCTTTGACTTTCTCCTCGATCTCCATCTCACCTCTTAAAAACCTTATTCTTGAAACAAGAAATACAACCATAGGAGTATTCTTGAAAGCACTCAGTTTAGCTTCAATCATAGACTTTAATTTCTCCAAACTATGGTTGTACTCTTTTTCCACCAAGAAGAATTCATACCTTTCATTAGAAGTCAAAACATAATGCACTCCATAGTTTTCCTATAATACCCACCTTATCAAAGAAATACCACTTTCATTAAACAAATCTTGAACTTTCACATAATCAAACATCATGTATAAATACTCCATTGTAAACTCTATCAATGAGTAAGGATCATACATTTCTCCATACTTTCTCAAACAAATCTTGTACATCTGTTCAAGATCATATTTGTCAATCTCCTTCAGCATTTTTACAAAATCTAAATAAATTATTTCACTCTTATATGCCTTGATCAATCTATACACTCCCCCATCATCCTTCATTACCACATCCCAATCTACAAGCATAGATGATTTGGTACTCAAAGGCTCTACATCCATAGCTTCTTCAGAGATAATAATGACATTTACTGTACTTAGACTTTGTAGGCCTGACCTCTTCATCTTCAAATTCACTTTCTTTTTCTTTTTCTATCTCCCCTTCAACCTTCTCTACCTCTACTTTCACATCCCCTGACTGTTTTGTTTCAACTTCCAATTCTCTTTGAAACAATTTCTCTTCATTTTCTTGCAACATCCTGGCAAACTCCTCATCAAGACTGATTTGTTTCTGTTTTTTTTCCTGGCTTTATTGTCTCAACCACAACTTTACCCTTGCCTTTATCCCTTGGATAAATTTCAACAACTTTTGGTTCTTGTCTTGTAGGTTCTATCCTTCCACTTATCACCACCCCCTTTCATCTTGGTCTTAAAAACCTTGTCCTTAAAAGAGTCTTTACTTTTTCCACTACTTTCTCAGCTACTTCCTCTTTACCTTTATCATCAACCTTTTCACCCTCAGTTGGTTTCATAGTTTCATCATCTTTTGGATCGGACCCTACCCCTTTTTGGTAGCATCCTTAGAGGAGCTAGAGGAGGAGTCTCTCTTGTTTTTAACATGAAAATCTCTCTTGTTCTTTCTTTCCTTCATCAACACTACCCTCATCCCTATCAGACGTGTTAACCATTTTTGGGGAATCTTTGGGAACAGATTTAGAAGCAATTTCAGGCCTGGCCTAAACATGTGCTTGCCTTTGGTTTCTTAGTGCTTGGGTCCCTCCTGCAAATTAGTTTTCGAAGGAACAAACCTTGTTGGTGGTTGACTTAGATCGGGTCTTAAGGATGTTCACTATGGCCTAAGAAGTACCTTGTAGTATCTCAGTAGTGTGAGCCTTCACCAAATGATCGGTCATATCCTTAGTGATCACGTTCTAGAGCTTGGGAGATAGCTCTTGGGGTTTCCTTTGGATATTCTCAAGTGGAGAGTTCTACACTTAAGGGAATTCAGTTTGAGGGGTAGATGACTTGGGAGAGGAAGGAACTCTCGCAATCCTTTTTCTTTTTAAAGATTTGTTTGATGAGGTATTTCCATTGTGGTGATAAGAGGGTTTTTTGAAAATTCATAGTGGAAAGTGTGCCCTCATATCCCATGCGCTTGAATTAATCCAAAATAAAGTCTTTGAAAAGATAGTCAATACATGAGGCATCATCCAGTTTGAGATACATGCCATTTACCTAAATTAATAGCTTTGATTTGTTTTGAACCTTTGGTCTCCTCAGATGATGAAGTGATCAAAAAGTCAGTCATATGTTCGGTGTAGATGGTTGTGTTCATTGTAAGGGCGTAGAAGATGTGGGAGTTGCACAAGAAATCTATAATTTCATGGAATCTAGTTGACTCCTTGACCTTTTGAAGCATGGCTAGCATATTGTGCTGACCACAACATGCTAAACCAACATCGGATTGTGAAGAAGATGAAGAACTTGAAACCATTCGAACAAATTTTGTGTTTCGAGAGAGAGAGAGGTCGAATGAAATCTTGGATGTTAGGGTGCGTTTTGGTACAGAGAATGGAATTGCAGAGAAAGGAAATGATCTAGAGAATGGGAATTGAATCTTCTGTTTGGTAGCACGGTGATTTCAGCAGAGAAATGTACAGAGAATCATTTCTCTTGTTTGGTAGCATAGAGATTTCAACAAAGAATTGTACCAAAATTATTATTTTCATTTGTATTGATTCCATAACAAACAATCAATTTGGGTCAATTAACAATCCAATTCAAGTTCTATTGATGGTCAATTTAACAACACCAACATATAATCAGTTCATAAAAATAATATATTTTAAGCTCAAAAATCATACAAAAAGAACATATATTAATCATTAAACTGGATCACTCTTACGCACCTTCAACCATGGCCACATCAAAAAAAAAATCATTACGATCAGTAGTCATACAAAAAGTAGTAAATAAGATGATGGCCACAAAAAGTATCGTCAACCGAAGTCTAACAACAAACAATAAGCACACACAAACATCAAATGGAACCATTAGTATATGATTCCACCATACATATTTTCTCCTCTTGTGTCATCCCAAGAAATGATCGTCCAAGAACTATATCCTTACCAATCAGATGGGCTGCTTTAAAACGTTTGGTCATAGTAATACCGGGTAAAGCTTTCAACTCGTCACTAACCTTCTCATAAATTTTACGAGCTTCTACACTTTCTTTATTGAGTTGTCCTCCTAAAATCTCTCAAAATCTAACCAAGACTTCTTTCATCTCTCTGCATGACTCTAGATATACTTCATCCGCATCCATGCTTTTGCCTCTTTTACGTTTGCTAGTCACACTAATTGTTGGTCCTTGAGATTGATAAGCATCTTGAACCGCCTCTTCAACAAATTTAAAGTCGTCAACTTCAATCGGGGAACTTTTTTGGATCTCTAGAATGACTTCTTCTTCTTCTCCAAGATCAACTGCCTTACTACCTGTTGCTCTATCCTTACCAAAGATGGTACACAGTTTGTGATAAAACGAAAATGACTTGCCTTGAAAACTGACGGCTCCCTTTGTGAGACTACAAAGAAATTAGAAATAAGTTTAGAATACACCTTAATTAATAAAAATATATTTCTTTAAAATACACCTCGATGTGTTCATCCCAAACACTGTCCTCAGCAACTACACAATATTTTTCTTCATCCTAACCAAACCCACTCGTATGCACCATATCGTACACAATGCTAAAGTGTGTCTTCCATGTCTTCATCCTAGATTTTATATGCGGTTCTGCTTTGAGGCCGGAGTTTGGAAGACTTACATCTAGCAGTTGTTGAACTTCATTTAAGTATCCCGGTATGAATCCATTATCGGCACCCGCATACTTTCCAGATGCATGCAACTCCATTAATGCATCCATTAACTTCACATCTTCTTCATTTATCCAATTATGCTTACTCCTTGTAACTCCTCTTGATACATTTGAAACCGTGTAACACCCGCAAACCTAGGCTAGTTGATTAGCGGGTTAAGTGGTATGTGCTTATTTGTGTTCAATTAAAATCATGTGTTTATCTAAGCTAATTGAATTAATTAATTATTTCAAAATATATATGTATCTATATATGTAGTATGTGTTAGTATGTATGCATGTATTTTAATATGCGTATGTATGTATGTATGTATGTATATAATTGATGTCTACGTGTAAGATTGCATGTAATTAAGAGGAGGGTTAGCCACCTCCTACTGAAATCTTAGAAAAGCATGTATACGTGTATTTTTATATTGTACCTGCTCATTATTTCAAAAGAAAGAAAAAGTGTATGTGTGTGTTGCAAACTCTCTGCTGTAGACAAGAAGAGAAGAAGAAATCAGAATTGGAGATTGTGTTTCTTAGATTCAAATTAAAGGTTAGTATGTGATTGTATTATGTTATTATTCATCTTGATGTGTTTTCTGATTTGAATCTATGAATACATGTATAATCACCATGAATGAAGTTTGAAGTTTATTTGATTAAATGGGTTTTGTTTGTTTTAATGAATTACGTGATTATAAGATGTTTATGATGCATGAACTTATGTTTAGAGAAGTTTGGATATGATTTTGGTAAGCTATGATGAGATTTGGAATTCTGGAAATTGTTTCAAGAAATGTTTGAAGTTAGCGGTTTTGTGTTGAAGAAGATGATAGTAAATCCGATAGAGAGTGAAATCCGATATTCCCTAAATCCGGAACCCAAAACAGACACTTTTAAATCCGATACTTTGAATTCCAACATCCATGAATCCAATAATAAGGATTCTGATACTTTGAATCTGGAAAGCTAGAATCCGAGAACATGAAATCCGAGACCTAGAGTTGAGACCCAAGAATCCGATAAATGCTAAAACCGACAAAGCCAAATCCTACACTTGAAAATCGATACCCAAATCCGAGAAGAACTGAGAATCCGACAGACTTGAAATCCGGCGGATTCTCAAATCTGATTGTGGAGAATCCGACAGTAAATGCGATAGTTCCCAAATCCGACATTTGGGATTGGATTTATAATTGTTTGTTGTATATTCTATCTTATGAGATTTAACTTGTGTTCATGAATGATTGAGATATAAATATATGTGGAAAGTTATGTTTATGGATTCGAGACTGATTTGGTTGTTACTGTGTTTTCAGGCAATCTAAAGACTCAGTGATATTAGATATCCGAGTTCGTGTTGAAAACGAGGTGAGTGGACATTAATCGCAGATGGTAAAGATTATGGTTAATGTTATTGATGTGATGCATGCGTATGTGATTGATAGACTGTAAAGTCTGATTGATTGATTGTTGATTGTGATTGTTGATTGATATCTGTTGCATGATTATTTGGCCGATACACGCTCTTTAGATGATATTAAGTTGCGTTTGAGAAGTCGGCTACACGTAGAATTGGGCTGGGCTCGTTTACTGGTTGGTTGTACGGTGATAGTCTTACTGGTGCATGCGTTGCATCAGAGGGGAATTTTCACTGTGCCAACTCAGTGGAGGGCTATCGGTAAACCTTTGCTTTGGCCGGCATCGGTTGTAGGTTCTGCGCCGAACCACCGGTCTTCTTGGATATGTGATTACATGCTTTGATATTGACTGTTGACGTTTGCGTTTGTGTTTAGCCTCTACTCACTTAGCTTTGTGTTAATTCCCCTCAGTTGATGTTTTTGCAGGTTTGTGATTGTTGGTGTTGTAGAAGGAGAAGTTGACCCCGCTCTGATATGTTTTTTGAAAAAGGAAATGAGCCAATGTATTTTGTAACACCAAGTTTGATGTTTTTTTGTCTTGAACAATTATTTGTTGGATGTAAATATTTGTATTTTATGCTAAGTGGTTTGTTTAATTAAAGCTTCCGCAGCGTATAAAAAAATGGCTTTGGTTTTCCTGTGTTACAATCCACCATGCCTACATACAAATTTATGGTGCTAGAAATAATCAACCAAAATATATAAAGTATGAAGTAACATAATCATAAAAAACTTTGGTCCTACAAATAACAAGTTTATAATTATAGCAAATAACTAGTAAATAATTATTACAAATAAAGAGTTCAAATAACAATACATATAGAATTACAAATAAGATTTCAAATAACAAGTACATAATTATTAAACAAGCTAATTATTGATACGCCTCGCATTCCAATTATTAATTATTTCATTAGCAAGAAGGTCTCTACGATCGGTCCATTCTTGTGACGTCTCAATCGTAGAAATAACATTGTCATGATCATTTCCAGGTCGTGTGTGATTTGTTGAGACTTCATGATCAATAGGGTCTTCGGACATTGTTGTTCGTATGAATTGTGTAACAAACAACATACAATGATGACAAGTAGCATGGTGTCTATGGGATGATATGAGTTATCACGCAAAATAGCCCATCTAGCTTTAATCAATCCCAAACATCTTTCTATGACATTCCTTGCCGATGAATGTCTCATATTAAATAACTTCTTTGCATTCGTAAGCGGATGAGACCAATCATTAAGATGGTAACATTGACTTCGATAAGGAGTTAAAAATCCTTCACCGTTCGTATAACCGACATCACAAAGGTAGTATGTTCCTACAATTAACCATAAACTATATGTTAATTAAGATATTTAATTTTACATATATTCTTCGAATATTTTCTATCACATACCCTGAGTTACTTTAAGTCCATTAGGTCTACTAATTGCATCTCGTAGAACTCTACTATCAGCTGCAGAACCCTCCTATCCCGCTAATACATACGTAAAAAAAAGATCTCTCATACATACTCCGAGTATATTGGTACAAATTTCCCCTTTTGGTATTTCGATATGGTTTTCGATCAACACCAGGGACTTTAACTTTAACATATATTCCATCTAATGCTCCTAGACAAGCCTTCATAAAAAGAAAACATTACTTAATAAATTATATTATCAAATATTATCTTTAATAAAAAAATCATGTGTTTGACTAACCTTAAACCATATCCATCTCTTGTCAGTTTTATTGTCCGGCACCGACACGGGTGACTTGTAGAATTCTTTGTATAATCGACATATAGCATTCAATACTACCTTGAAATACCGACTTACAGTTTCCCCAGACCAATGAAATCTATTGACTAGTATCATTTTCTTTGCATTATGAGCAATGGTATGTAAAAACATAGCAACTTGCTCATCCACTAGCATATTTTTACTAACCTTTAGTCCCCCCCCCCCTTACTTTCTAGCATATCACAAAGTGTTGAAAAGGCATGTATATTCATTCTTATTACACTCGTTACATCACTTTCATAAACCATCCTCATCATGTTTTCACGTCAATTATGGTAACTCATTATAAATTTTGCACGTAACGTTCTTGATTCAATTGCATGACGCAAACGATAAGTACACATCATCCACCAACGAATCATAATATACATAGCATAAAATGAACCTATGGCAACTATTCTTTGTCTATGTAGTGATCTTGCCATCTACAAGAATGGTAGTAATCAAAATTAATAAACATGAAATCAAGTTAACACTTCACATTTCAAGTTCACATTTCAAGTTAACACTTCACATTTCAGTTTTAGTAACTGTAACATGTTACTATCCATATTGCAAAATGATAAATATGGATATGGTTTTACAAAATGATGTTCAAGATAATGATCCCTTAATCAATGATTTCTCAGTTAGGGGGTATAACCCAATTAAACTTGTATATGTCAGTTAAACAAGGATTTCTCAAACTTTGTTTATCCTAAACATTAAACTTGTTTTTGTTGTATATCCTAAACATGTTGAACATTCTTTTGTAAGCTCCTTCAATCAAATTATATATCTCAAAACAGTCTAACAGATACATACTTACACTTGAAGAGAGTATTATCTACAATGTTGTTTCAATATGAATAAAATATAGATCTTGATGTTGGTAATTGATTATGTAAGAAGATAAAAGAAGAACAATACAAAAAATTCCAGTCATCCGAAGTAGCTATAAGCAACTTAAAACTCTAGTTCTTCTTTCATACTCAAAATATACCTAATCAATTCAATAGAATAATAGTTAGTTGTAAATAGTATTCTGGGTTATCAAATACACATTAAAATCAAATTAATCAACTGAAGAACAAAATAAATCATAAAAATAATGCAGGTGCACAAGATTCGAGAGAGAGAGAGAGATGGAGATATACGGAAGATTCGAGAGAGAGATGGAGACATACCTTCACGAAGAAGATATACGGAGGCGAGAAGCGAGAAGCGGGACCTTTCACGGAGGCGAGAAGCGGCGGCCAGCGAAGCCCTGCACGATCGGCGACCTTACACGACAGGGAAGCCCTAGCAGCGAAGCCCTAGCAATAGCAGCAAAGCCCTAGCAACGGCGGCAAAGCCCTACAGCTGAAAGCAAGAAGCAGAGAGAGAGAACTGACGAGAGAGTTTGTGGAATATGTTACGCCATTTCTCCTCTTTTTTTAACCGAGAAATCAATTTTGATTTCCCCCCTTTTCTTCACTTTAGGCGGAGAAATGAGAGATGGGAAAAAGAAATTGAATTTTTCTTACCAACCCTTTTCTCACATACAAAGAAACAAGAGATATGTTCTTTTTCCATTTCTCAGGGTCTAAATCTCTGTACCAAACAAGCCCTAAGGGTTTTTGATGGTTGGAGAGCTACATTTTTTTTGAACAGCTCCTTAGGGTTTTGAAGAAATCAAGAAAAGGCTTATAATCAGAAAGAAATCAAGGATTCTGTGTAAGATATGTTCGCGTATCTTTAAAATCAATTCCCAAATTGGCTTTATACTCTAAAGTTAACTCAAACGGCACTTGCATTAACATCAATTCCAACGGCTCCAAAATTTTTGTTGTACTAACTAAAAGAAGCAGCATTAAGTATTAAAGCAGTACGAACAAAGTTGATCAATATTAATAAGACTAGCAGTATTAACAAGTCTAATAGCATTACGATGCAAGACACATTAACAAAGCTAACAATATTAATAGTGTTTAACTAAGATAGGTCTACTAATAGTACAAAGTATGCGGCAACATCAACATAAGCAGCGGTATAAACCTGAAACACTCAAACCCATATTAGAAGCGTATGTACTAAGCAGCATTAAGATTATACTTAAGACATTCAACATAGAAAACATCATAAAATTTACTGTGCCAGTACTTACCATATCCTTACCTATGAATCTTCCTTCTTTAGAGTTACCACTAAAGACAACATACTTGTTTGAAATCTACCATCAACTTTAACAAACTTACAGACTTACCATCATACCACTCGTGAAACTTTTGAAGACATGAAATTTCTCTTGTCATGTGCTCAGAGCAGTCACTATCCATATGCCAAATATTTTCATTTTACCTTCCCTGACCTGCTCTGCACATTAATTCAAATTATCAACCCCTTTTGAGAACCAAGCCAAAATGGTCTTGGATTGTCCTTGAGCATTAATATAGCTTATTTCCTTAAACACTTATGATTTTCTAAGTTCATCACAATCTATGACATCATGACTTGAGTATTTTGAAACATATCCAGTACTAATAGTATTGGCAGTACTAACAGAACAATGAGCACTATCATTTGTCGCAGTACTAACAGATCCATAAGTATTAACAATGCAATCAATACTAACAGATGTTTCCATCTTTGGTTATTTATGGGTTCTTGTAGATGAACTAACAGAACAATCAGCACTATCATTTACCTACACTTTCTTTTCAGGCTTGATTAACTTTTGATTTTGCTTTGAAAACGGATTGCTTAGCCCCGGCATTATTAACAAACCTTGGTACTGTTGATTTGTTATACTGAATGTTTTGCATATTTCTTGAAAACACCTTTGCTGTTTCATTTCTGAAATAATTTCTTTTGTTGATTGGATTAAAGAAATATGTTTTAGCAAGGTGATTAGTTTTTCCACAAATGAAACCATGGCTTTGGTTTAAAAGCTTTGAAATTTATGTCATAATTTTGTGTCATTTGTTAAGTCCAGTTTCTTTGATTTCCTCTCACAGTTAAGTTGTGATTTGTGCAACATGAACAATGAGTATTCTTAACTGTTTATTGAACTACCTTCCTCTTTTCTTTGACACTCACAGATTTTACAAAAGGAGTTCCTCCAAGTTCATTTGTAACTATGTGATTTTCTTCGGGAATAGCTTCAAGCTTAACTACATTTTCCATATCCTTTTCAGACTTATCCATTTTACAAACCTCTATTTCACCTTCTTCAACCTTCCTACTAGTGGATGAACTAGGATCAATATTAGTAACTTCTATAGGAATCTCCTTATTTGTGTACTTAGCAACTACATCCTTTGAGGGTAGAATACAGTTCTGATTTTAAGGAGGTGAGACACTCTTATAACCAATACCTGATTTAAGTTTATCAGGAATTTATGATTTGATTAGGTTCTCGACAGAGGTGGGAGCATACTTCAGTTTTTCTACATCTAGCTTAACCTTCTACTAATCTTTTGAATAAACCTCTTTGCCCTCATGGTGAGCTTAGCCATTTGTCACCTTGATATCCATCTCTTCTAAATCTTCTAGATGAATCTGATCTAGATCATCATTAGTCAGTGCATAGTGCACTTGACTAGCCAGAAAAGCTTTTAAAACATTATCATTTGTTTTCAGCTTTGGTATGTTGATTTGACACTCCAACATCCATTGAACTGTTTGAACTCTCAGATCCACTTCTAACAGAAGACAGAAAGGCAGCATTTTGAGATAAACTCAAAGGTTTCCTTTTTGCCTTAACTTAAGCCTCAAAAACACTTAGATCATTATAGAGATCATCAATTTCTTTGTTTTCCAATTCATCACTCTGCCTAAACGACACAGTGTACATGGTCCATTCCTTCTCCCAAGGATCTGAGAAACTTCCAGTTCACATCATCTTGGTCAATCTTTACCCTTGCATTTGCTAATTCTCCAAAAAGTTTATTAAACCCATCAAAGGTGTCTATCATTGATTCTTCCTTGTTAGCTTTGAAGTTCTCATATTGTTGTTTTAAGAAATATCTTTGGTTTCTTTTGATGCTTTTGGTTCCTACAAAACTCTTTTCCAATGCTTCTCATAACTCCTTAGCATCATTGCATCTGCTAAACTGATGTTGATACTCATTTGAAATACCCAAGAAAAGGGTACTCAAGGCTTTCATCTCACTCTGTCTTTCTTTTCTCTCCCTATCGTTGGTTGGAGGAGGGATCTTCTTTACATTTCCATCTTCATCAACCTCAATCACTCCCTTTTGACCATTTTCAATAACATCCCATACAGTATAATAAGTGAATAGGATGTATTTCTTAATGCGAAGTTTCCACATGTCAAAATAATGTGTTGTCAACATTGGAACTTTGGAGACCATAACACCCTCATTCAATATCAGTCATGTTCTATGAAAAACTGTTATTTGAATCAAGAGATATTGAAATCCTTATTGATCTTGGATCAAGAGCCTATTATTGGTTGTGATACCAATTGTCAGGATCGAATTATAAACAATCATACATGAACAATGCAAGAATAAACAAAGAGGTTTGTCGAAATAACACTTTGAGTAACAAGGAAAATTATATTGATCACTTGATTCAGCTTACAAAGATTTAAACATCAAAGCTCCAATATGTTAATTAAGAATGATTCAACAGATGTGCAATACTTCTCTATTGCAAGGATCAAGTACAGCCTTGAGGCTAAAAATTAAATCACACACATACTCTTAAGATACCTTCGTACATACGAATATTTATAAGGTATTTATTTACATAACAGAATCATCTATTTTCGCTAACAAAATCATTTAATTACGGATAGATAAGAACACATTTCATCCATAATTAGCATCCCTAAAATAAATAAATTCATCCTTATCACAAACAAGAGCATTAATTTTGTCATTATCTTTTATCAACATTAAGTTCCTTGAAGCAACACTAACTTTGACAACTAACAACATTAACTTTCACCGAGCAGTATTAATTTTGTTGAAGTAGCATTAACATTGTTCGCCCGTAGTAACTCCAGCCAACATCTTCAACCATTCAACCAACAGCATCTTAAACTTAACATCCTCACCTTAAAATTTGCTGAAATTTATTGGTTCGCTATACCCATAATTATAGAACGTGTTTATTATTGAACGAAATCGACGTACCAACTGCATCAGGTACGTCCCAATCGTGATCCAGACCGTTCTGGGAATGCGAACGTACCGCGATTTGGTACGGGCGATCCAAAACGAAATTCGTGGGCAATCCAGCCAATTGTGGTACTTCGATTGGACTTTTTTGGTTTGTCCAATGCATGCCTTGCTTCTTGGCCGACCTTGGGCAACTTTGAGGTCATGTGAGGTCCTATATGAAGCATGTTGACTATCTCCAGAAGCTCTCTTGATGAACTTGAGAATTGACACATAAAGCACACTTGCATAAACTTGGTGAGTAAGTCTTTGAGTGTTCTTGAGTGTTAGTGCAAGAGAGAAGACTTTGGTGTTGTTTTTGAAGGCACTCTTGGGCTTTCTATTTCCTCTCTCTTTATCTTCTATTCTAGCTCCTAGACAGTATACTTCTTCTCTTTCCTCTTGTGTAGTTGCATGACTTTTTGTAGATTAGATCCATTGGGTGGATTTTAGTTGTGTCAAAGTTTTATTTCTAATTGCTTGTTTACTTTGTTTCCACTGCGTTCTTAGACCACTACCATAATCCAACAGAATGGTGGGCATGATATGATGAAATAGATAAGTTCTATGTATTCAAAGATATTTATTCCTCATGTTGTCCGATAAGATTAATATCCTTGGCCCCTTGATGATTCAACTCTAACACTATATGCATGGTTGTTCTCATACTAGATTCAATCATAGTATGTTATAGTTGGTTACCACATATCTTTATCAAGAAACACAAAACTTAAACGGTGTATTCAAAAGTATATCGGTAACAAGGGGACAAATCTCATTACTTACTTATGACCGATTCACAAAAATGCGAATTCTGTTATCACCTAAACAAGAGATATCATATGCTGAGTTGGGGCAATGATGTATTGTTAGGGACCTCTCACTGTCATGTCACTAAGGTTGAATCATGTCATGTGTAAGTGGGAGTTTGTTGAAAAATTCTAAATAACAGGGCTGATGATGCAAGGTCTTTTAGTCACGCTACAAGAATACTCACAATCCACTTGCAAGACACAAAAGGATATTGACCAAGGGGTGGAACATGGGCATGGTAGATTCTAAGATGGCCTTGGCCGGCTTTGAACAAGTCGAATTTAAATTTAAATTGAAAATCTTATCTCTTCACCGGGCATAAATATGACCCTAGGGGTTCGGTTTCTAGAGTTGTTTAATCAATTTTTGATTACCTAAAACATATCTAAACTAAGAGAGAAAGATCTAGTGTCTTGGAGTTCATTGGCTAGCATCAAAGGATTGCCCAAGAGTCTTTCGGTGTAAAAGGAAGGCATTTGAGCTAAAGATCCTCCATTGTTGGAGATTCTTTACTGAGGTAGTTTTCTTCTTCTTTTTTTCTTTTACTTGCTAATTTGTGTGCAAATGACCCAATGGTGGCGTACACGGCTATTATTCTAATTTTCGTTGCATAAAACCTTTTAGAATGATCAGCATGTGTGCTAACACTTATGTCTTATTCGATGCTTGTAGGAAAATATACAACCTAAAAGTCTAAAGTCTGCAAAAGTCTATAGAGATAGAATTAATAATTTACCACTTCTAAAAATAAATAAAAATAGTATACAAAAAGTACTTATGTTTGATCTAAACAAGCAGTCATCTCTAAAACGTTACACGCATTTTTTTAAATAAGTATTTATCTAATAAGAAATAAGCCCCAAATATCATAGTTACCTCTAGTTGAAACTAAATGAATATTGCATCGCATTTGGAGTGACTTTAGTGATCAAACTTGAAATTCCTTAATGGAAAACTTAATGTTCAAACTATGCTTTTAGGTTTAAACAAATACAAAAGTAATGCCAAGTAGGAAAGAAAAATATTTTACTTTGACTTTTGTTTTCATATTGATCTCCACTTTTTGTCCAAACAACCATCATTGACTTTAATTTGTGAAACCATAGTTATCTAATACACGCAATTCTTGGTTTGAAGAAAGTAGAGAAGTAAGGATTTAATAAAGTTGGTTTAAGATTATCAAAAGTTGTCAAACATATAAACCATTTCAACCAAAGAACTTGTAGCTCAGCGATATCTGATGTTCTGGTCCTATAAAGTGATCCCCTCTCCCAAGAGATTGTAGGTTCAAATTCCGTTGTGAAGAATAAAGTATATATATAAACTATTTTAAAAAAAACTATTATTTTAGATATGTTTGACAGAAATAACTAATAATTAGAGTTGTAACTAATATGGGAAGCCAAAAGATAAAAGCTTTTATTAATTACATGTATGTATTTAACAGAAAAACTAATAGTTAGAACCGGATAATATAAAATAACATATATTTATCTCAGTTTTTTTATCATATATCCATCCTTGACTTTAATTTGAAAAACTACTACTGACTAATCACATAATATTCTGTAGCTCGCTAGTCTTGGTTTGAAGATAGTAGACAAGATATAATAAAGTTGGTTTAAAATTGTAAAAAGTTGCAAATCTTAAACATATAAACCATTTCAAAAAAAGTGTTACTTTGGATGTGTTTGACAAAAATAAGGGTTTACTTTCTCCGAAATGTATTAAACTATACTCCAAATGTTAATGTGTGTATCCATCTTTCAAAAATGTTATTGTGTGTATCAAACTTTCAAAAAGTGTATTATTATGTGTATTAAACTTTTTGTTGTATGTACTATACTTATACTTTTTTTTGTTTATTTATGTAATCAAAATACGTACAATAACAACAAATTAAAAGTTTAGTACACACAATAACATTTTTGGAAGGTGGATATACGCGTTAACATTTGGGATATAGTTTAATACATTTTAGAGTAGTAAACCCTAGAAATAACTAGTAGTTATAGATCTGGTAACTAATAGCTGAAGTTGGAAGGTGAAAGCGTTTATTTGTTATATGTATTTAAGTACTTTGAGCTAAAAAATATAAAACGACATAAAAACACATAAAAAGAACTCAAATACTTAAGGGTATTTATGTAATTTTACAAACAAAAACCTTCAAAAAGAACTACTTTGATATTCAAACAAAAAACTTCGAGCTTTGACAAGCTCCTAACTAATCATACCCAAAATCGACCAATAAAAAAAAACCGACCAACCAATAAAAATTCGGATAGTTCAATTCGGGTTGATCGGTTATCGAATAAACATTTTTCGATTATTCAGTTTACCCGTATTAGTTTCGGTGTGGGTATTGGATTGTATAACTAGAATTCGGGTATACCAGATTAATTTTTTTTAAAGAAAACTCATCATTACTGATTATCCACGTACAACTTCAACCTTTTCCACAAATCATAACAAACCCCCACGACTAATGACTTCCTTCTCGTTCCATAATTCCATCTGCGTCTTGCAAGCCTGTAATCGATTTTTGAACCTATTCAAACAAGTAGAAAGTAAAAGATCTAGCTAACTTGCTGCAATCGATTTCCGATACCTTTACTAAACTTTTTTCCCCGGGTAAGAACATGCAAGCAGAAGCTCGGGCGTTAATCACTGGCTTGGATCTAGTTTGGTGCTTTTGTTTATGGTTATGTTGTCATTGCTTATGTTTCTACTTGTTTTTGTTTTGAAATTTTCTTTAGAGTTTTGTTCAGATTTGCTTTTCTAGTTTGCTGCAATGGATGGCAATTTTAACCAATAGTTTCTCAATTTGGTAAGTATGTTGGTACCTTAATATGTTGATGGCAGTTTTATTACGGAACTAATTTGTACACAACATATTTTGTCCATAAACAATGGGTATAAGTTGTAAACTGCATATAGTACTAGTTGATAAAGCATAGAATTGTTGTGTATGGATAATTTTGTTATGTACGAATCATCACCGTCTCATTAAGTTCTCAATTTGATTATCTTATGGCAACTCTAAATATTGTGTATCATTCTTAAGGTTGACAATAATGTTTGAACTGGTGTAATGATGGAATGGATTGTTAACTCAACAACTAAAAATGGGCTATGCCCAACTTAATCGGTTATACCCAATTAACATATAACTGAACCATACCTGATTTCAACCCGTAACTAGTACCCGAATATTAATACGGTTCAGTTATCTAGTAACTTCTCAAAATTAAAATAAATGACTCGAACTAATCGAAACCCAAAAAGATAACCAAAAAAACACTCCTAGTTATTGTTTTGAAGATATGAGCAAGTTAGAAGATATGAAAACTAGGGGCGAGTTTTTTTTATCCATACCCAAAAAAACCCAATGGCCTGCTCATAACCTAATGGAAACCCAAAACTTGCTAAATCGAGACCGGAACAGACAAAGTACTTCAGTCTGGTTTCGGTTCGATTAATGAGCGGGCCATTGGGCTTTTGGGTATGGGTAGAAAATGTTCACTCTTTGTTTGGTTCAGTCAGTTCGGTTTTGTTGTTGTGAAAGACAAATAATCAAAACATATCCTGTCCTATGAACCTCTAAAATCCAAACGTATAAACGATTTGTATTAAGTATGAACGACACACAACCAAGTCAAGTTATTGCATGTACAACATAATACGCGCACATACAAATCAACGTAACACTGTTTCACTAAATGTACAAATCCTAACACCGTGAGAAGAAAACTACCTTAGAGAAAAAGAAAACGGACCAAAAGTGCTATCGTGGTAGGGTCAAGGGCGTATTCTTGATCACTTTTTCCCATTTGTCTTATCGGCAGGCAGTTGAACATCCATGTCAATGAGTGTAAAATCATATGGTGTAGACGTCGAATTAGAGACCTCTGATAACAATGAAGAGTTCATTGCCTCTGGTTTTGCTACAGGACTAGTGCCGTTTGGGGGTGTGTTTGATGCAAACACTTGTTTGTTTTTCCTAACGTTTTCCATCTCGGAACCTTTCGGGACAAATGTCTTTGTCCTGTACTTTCTTGCACCTTCATCCCCCGTATCGTTACTATGGTTGTAAAGTACATAATCATGGTAAGCCGGTGCGAACTGCAAAATGAAAATTTGGTAATAACAATAGTAAGTGAAACAAGCCAGTGATTATAGTCTTAAGCTACCGAACCTGCTCTTGGATAATGAAATTAGGTTCCGCAAAATCGGAAGCAGGCAGGGTCGACCCAAATCATTTTTTAAAGGAAAGGATTAACATATAATTAGTGTCATATATAATTCAAAAAATAATAATATTTCAATAATTAGGTACTTTTTGAATAAAATGATTTCATAGATTTATAGCATTAATAACACACGCTAGGTGACTTTTGAAGCGCTTCTTTGTAAATGAATTTCTTCGATTTTACTTGCTTGACAAATTGAAGGTATTTGGTAAACTTAAATCAGCTAAGGGTGTAAGTAAGCCAATAACTAGCGTGCTACTTGAGCTAGATTTATTAAAAGCTCATTTCTAGCTGAGCCTGTCGATTAGTTGTTGTGTATATTCAGGCTCGCAGGTCTAAATGAGCATATTAGTTGTGTAAATATAATTATGCATATATTATTATTATTATTATTATTATTATTATTATTATTATTATTATTATAATTATAAAATGTTAAGCAATAAATATTATCATATATAATTCTAGTCGCAATTATATTTAGAAAATAATTATTCATATAAATATACGTAAAAACAAGCAGGGCTCATGCCTATAAATTGACTTATGAGCCAAGCTCGAGCTCTCTAAAGTTAAATGAGTTGAGCTCGGGCTCCTCTCAGCTTGGCTGGGGCCTGGGCTTGTTTACACGCCTAGAATCAACCCATTAGAAAGTGAATGGATCGAAATTGCCATTTCTACAAAAATTAAAGATAAATAAAATCATGAGACCTGGTGAACTGTGTCGTGATAGAAATCGTTCAACATCAAAGCATGTGCAAGACTAGCACCGAATCCACGAGAAGCACCAATATTGGCACCCGCATATTCTTTGTACGGAAATGCATAAAGATGACCCACAGCTGCAATAAGCATCTCGAAGCAAATTATGAAGTTTTGAAACTCAGCAGCTTCTTCCGCATCTTTTATGTGTCCAGATTTTGCAGCAAGGAAAACCAAAACCCCCTGGAAGCAAAGATAGCCAATTAACTTTTTTTTATAAAAAGAAGGGAAAATGTCATAAATTTACGACATACTTTTGTCTTTGGTGTGATTTGGTAATTATACGTTTTTGGGTACTGCTGTGGTCACATACTGAGTTGCTATGCTAGTTTGGTAAGAATGACAGACTACACCGATTAAATTTTACTTTAATGTCACTATAGCAACCTTTTTTTTGCTAACTTGTATATTTTGGTAATTATACTTTTCTTCAGATCCAATTTAGTATTTTATAAAATATTTATTATTTTTAACCCATGTGAGTGTGTTTGTTACTAATTTATTATTATTATTATTATTATTATTATTATTATTATTATTATTAATTATTTTTATTATTATTATAAAAAAATAGTATGTAATTACCAAGCATATTGGAAAAAATAGTATCACTACCAAAATGAACTAGTTAGCAAATTAGGTTGGTATCTAGTGACATTAACGTACAGTTTAACCAATTTAGCAGGTCGTCGTTACCAAATTTCCACAACTCGGTATAATTACCAAAACAGGACAAAAAAGGTACAATTACTATAACTACCATTTAGAAAAAGTTCACAAAGTATCTTGGTGACATTTAGTAAAGTTTAACCGGTTCAGCCAGTCATCATTACCAAATTAGCACATCGACTTAGACATATGGTTACCAAAACGAGAACAAAAAAGTGTATTACCTAAACACACCAGAGAATAAAGTAAGTTACGATTTAATGCCATATACCCAGGAAAAAGAAATTAGAAAATCAGGTGTAAATAAAATATTAAAAAGTGGTTAAAAAGATGATACCTGCCAATATGTCAAAAAGACAACACTTTTGATAATGATAAATTTTGGAACTGGATTAAATGGTTGGAGTAAATCCCTGCATGCCACATAAAACAAGGCCAATGCATACAATGCCATAGAGTATGAAATCGTATATATGATTGTGATATATAGGTACGACTGTTTTGCACTGAAATTTCCATCTTGGTATTTCCCCTTTGCATAAAGTACAATTGTAACTGCCACCAGGATCGGTTTAAGAATCACGAATTGCAAACACCCTTGCTTGCATCTCCGAATAAAACGCCTGCCATAATCAGCTTTGCATAAAGGATAGAAAAGATATTAAAACTAAACAGAAATAATAAGTTTCAGACATAAAATTCACCCGTCTAGTGGAATTGGAGGGAAGCAACACGTCATTAAGCACCAATTGGGCTTCAGAACACGGCCTGTAAGACTTAAAACAACAGCACCTGGCCCACCGACCCACTCCAGGCAGAGTGACAGAAAATTGTATATAACCCATGCTTCATATCTGAAAAACAAAGATATAATATATATACAAGTTAATCTAGAAGAAAAAATAAATGAACTTAAATCAACCAGGGCTTAAAGAAGAATGGAGATAAATTACATATTGACAAATGGTTTAGCCTCATTTAACTTAAGTATCGCATACTCACATTTCTCGAACAGAATCAAAATAAATTGAGCTCTCATTGAATATAAGTGACAAGAAGGATGTCAATGCATAGACCTGTAAAGAATAATAAACGAAAGTCATTGCCTGTGCAAGAAAACCATATATGTGATTCATGACATGGTGATAAAGTCTATGTAAAAACAAATTATTAGTAAGTTAAAATTACTGCAATCTTGGGTAACAACTTTATTTCCTAGCCAGATATAAATTTGATCTCTTGCACACACAGATATATTGGGCAGCTTAAAGCTTTTCTTTTTCTCATAATAGTAACAAAAATAGACCATACTGATGATGATGATGATGATAATATTAAAAAATTATTATTACAGGATGTCAAATAGTAACAAAAATAGACCATACTCGGTAGGATGGGCCTGAGGAAGAACCTTTTAAACATCAAAGACATTTCTTTTGTAGAACGAGCTTGGGGATATTATTTTCAAGTGTTACAGCTGCTTAAATCTATCATGAACAACATAATGAAACGGATTTCATAATCTTTATGTTTTCATCAACAAAGACACCCTCATAAGATTAACAAAATATCAAATTTTTCATAGTATAAAAAAACAAAATTTTGGAATTTATGTTACAGAAGGGCAAGCTTCTTCACAGAGTAGTTCCTGTAACAATTTCTTCGTTCATTATATGTTACCCCTTTCATCCAACGACTAGAGTACTCTTTGCAGAAGAGAGATACTATCCCTTTATCAAAGCAGTTTTTTTATCAGTTAGTATTAATATTTGTGCCTCAAAAGTAATAGCATACATATAACACATGATAACAACACGTTATTGACAGCCGGAAGACCTCAAGTAAAATATCATCAATAACACTACCAGCATATTAGACACTATACAATTTTATACGCACATAAACAACTATCGCACTAGCAAACAATAGAGATGAAACCTCATTGGCCAAAAGCTAGCCTCGTTTTCTACTTAACATTTTCATAAGGTTCCCTAAAAATAATATTAAGTGACGAAATTGGAGAATCATAATCTAAAAGGCTCATACACTTGGCTAATTAAAAAGAAAATGCATGTACAGCTTATAACTTAGTTGTTTAAACTATTAATTATGTAAATGACTTGCTAGTATCATGTGCATATCTAAATTGTAAAATTCAGTAGTTGCAAGGAATCCATCTTTTCTTAAATTAAATTGCTTGTTGTTGCTAGCTTCATTTATCCGGAAGATTAACTTTTGTCTTCTAACAGTACCAACACATTTCTGAATTATAAAATCACAAGAGTATTTGTTACAAATTCCTGTTGCAATATGCGCTCTTTTCATTAGATTACATCGGACCTAAGAATAGAGGTTTTTATCATCAATGGGAAAGTATGGTCTAATTGAGACAAGATTATAGCAAGGAGCATGATAACCCACCAGTTTCAGAATTATAATGTTATCACAGCATGTCATATAGGTACTAGTTTTCAAGCTGTAACATGATTTCCCCTAGTAAACAAGTACAACGTAGACCTAGATAATACAAAATAAAGTATTTCTTCAAAAAGAAAACAAAATAAAGAGAATTGACTTACTGGAACCATAAAAATAATTCTGACAATGAATCGCTGGTAGGTTGGTTCAGTGTAATTCAAAAGATGTCTGTAAATATGTAGAAGCGCCAAAGCAATTGCCCCAATCGTGCAAGGCAATGCAATTAATATATAGTAGACTGGCCCCATTTTACTCGGCTCCTAGAAAACAACCCCTTTTTCCCCTGAAATTGAAGGAGCAAACGAATTGAAGAATAAAGATATGTCAAACTATTGACATGCGATTAGCGTATAAACAAACCTGAAATTAGACGTGTATACACATAACTCTAGGGTTTCGTAAAAACTGAAGTGTTTTTCAACGATCGCATTCGAATTAGTTGCTGGATTATGTATGAGTGCACGTAAATAAACCCTGAATCCCAAAAAAGGTAATCTAAATCACAAACACGGATCAAATACAATGATGAATTGGCGAATAAAGATAAAAGGAACTAGGGCATGGAGATCAAATGGCTAACCTTAAGGCGATCAAATCGGGGGTGTTGTGGTCGATGATGGCATCCAAGGGTAGGATTGATGAGATGTAAAGCGAATTGCGTAAGAAGAATGGATGATAATGGCGGCGTCCAGTGGTGTTGCGCTGGATCCACCACACCAACTATCGGAATTGCATCAGGAAACGGCCAGGCCTACACTGCCAACCTTTATGTTTCTTCTTGGGATACACATGAAATGAAATACAATAATTTTCATTTTGCGAATTTTAAATATATTTTTGAGAAATTTCTAGATATCAATGAATCAATCTCAAAATGTCATCATATTCTCTTTTGTGAATAATTTTCTCAATATTTTTTACCATAATTCTCAAATAAAAATAAAGATATTGACGGGAATTATTATGTATGATTCGGCAACGTCAGAGGTTATGGTTGTAGCGGTGGATGTGACGGTGGTCGGATCAGTGGCGGGTGAGAGGATTTGTGAAGCGGGGGTATGAGAGAGTGTGTGACGGGAATTATAAGGGAGATGGTTGACTTGTAGCTTTCTTTTTTTAATATTAAAAATCAATTAAGTGTTATTTAATAATATAAAATTAATTAAAAATTGAGTAAATTAAAGGGGAAAGGCATTTTGGTCGTTTCAAGTTTAGGAATATATATAGTTGATTTTTAATTCTCTTTGTTTTCTTCAATTAAGTCTCACTGTTATAAATAGTACTACAAAATATTTGATTTGGATAATAATAAAAGTAATAGTCATTATTTTCATTCGTTATTATTTTGTATATTTTGTTGTCACTGATACAGTATACACAGACCGCTTAGCTAATATTAGAAGTAGGGTAATTATACTTTACATGTGTTTGCTATTGTGTTTATGTTGAACTTCAAAAGTATATATTATGTGCATCAAACTTTTAATATATTAATATTGTATTTACTTTGATTACATTAAAAATAGATAAGTTTAGTATATGTAATAACGATAAATTAAATATTTTTAAAGCTTGATACACAAAAAGCAAAAGGCGTAAAGTTGCATATATTTAAAAAGCTTTACCCTTAGAAGTAAAATTGACAATAAATTGGCCAACACGAAACTCAACCTAACACGAAAAAAATGACATAAACCAGAAATGGGTGAAAAGCAAGTTTATACGAAAACGACTTGAAAAAAGCGAGTCGGCTTAGGCTCAGCCTGACAACCCGAAGTGACCCGTATGACCATTTAACGGTAAAACTGAAAAATTATATATCTTCTTTAATACTTAAACTTTAAATTTTAAAAAAGGGAATGTGAATTAATAAGGTGGTGACATTTTAGGGTAATATATTCGCAAAAGTATAAAACGTATAAAAGTTAACAACTTAAAATAAACAAATAAAAAACAAGGAATTCAATCAAAACGAACATTGATGCTGAAGTTAGAATCTAAATGGAAGTCATAAACGAAATAAAACAAAGAAGGAATTTAAAAAAATTAAAAATGAAAATCCTATTCGAAAATCGAAAAAAATAATCGTCAAATACATTTGGCAAAAATGGGTTGACGAGATACACAACCCGAACTAGAGACGAAAAGTGATACTCTAACACCCGCAACCCCGGCTAGTCGATTAGCGGGTTAGGGGTATGTGATTACTTGTTTTATTTGATCATGTGATTATTTTAAGTTAATTAATTAAATATGTATATGTGGTTCCTGATTTAAAAGAAAAGGAATTAAATTGTATGCATGCATGTGTTAGTATGTATATATGTACGTATGTATGTATGTATGTATGCATGACTAAATGGATATGAGAGGAGTTCCACCTCCTCTTTGGAATTATGAAAACAATTGTATACGTGGTGGTATATATGGCAATTTGAAGTTCTTATCTACTCATTTTCTATCAAGTGAAAAGTGTTAAGTGTGTGTGCTGTGGGTGTGTTTGTTCTCTGCCGAAGAAAGAAAAGAACAAGAAAAGAAGAAAACTTGAATTGAAGATTTGGTGATTAATTAGTTTCTAATTCTTGCATGGTATTGTGTATCTTGTAATGTTTTCTGTAGAAATTCATAAGCTTATAAGAAATCACCATTGAAGGAGATTGAATCTCAGTATTTGTTGTTCTAAGTGATTTATATGATTATGAGATGTTTATGACGCATGAACACATGTTTTTATATGTTTAAACATGTTTTTGGTAAGTTTTGATGAGTTTTATAACTTCTGGGTTTGATCTATGGTGATGTTGAAGTTGGCGGAATTGAGTGAGGAAGAAGATGATATGAAAACCGATACTTTGTAAAAAAACCGACAAAGCCAAATCTGATTATTGAAATCCGACCAACCCTGAATCCGATAATGAGGATTCCGACACTTTGGAATCCGGATACCTTGAATCCGGGACTGAGAAACCGACACCTTTAAATCCGATACAACCCAAATCCGGGAACCCAGAATCCGATAAACTCGGATTCCAACTGTTCGAAATCCTATACTTGAAATCCGATAATTGCATAATCCGACAGACCTGAATCCAGCGGATTCTTAGAAATCCGACAATTAGGATCGGATTTGATGCACTTTGTTATTTATACTATTTGTTGAGTGTCAAGCTTTGTGTTTATAAATGATTGAGTTATAAATATATGTGGACAAATATATTTATGAGTTTGAGACTGATTTCGTTGTTATTGTGATTTCAGGCAATCCAAAGACTCAGTAAAATTAGATATCTGAGTTACGCATTTGAAACCACGAGGTGAGTGGACGTTAATCGCGGATGGTAAAGATTATTGTTGATGTTATTGATGTGATGCACGCGTTTGTGATTAAATGGTTGATTGGATTGTTGATTGTGATTGTTGATTGATTATAACTGTTGCATGACTATTTGGCCGATACGCGTTCTTTGGATGATATTGAGTTGCGTTTGAGAAGTCAACTACACGTAGAATTGGGCTGGGCTTGTTTACTGGTTGGTTGAATAATGATAGACTTACTGGTGCATGCGTTGCATCAGAGGGGAATTTTCACTGTGCCAACTCAGTAGAGGGCTATCAGTAAACCTTTGTTTTGACTAGCATTGGTTGTAGGTTCTTCGTCGAAACGCCGGTCTTCTTGTTTGTGTGATTACATACTTTGATATTGATTGTTGATGTTTGCATTTGTGCTTAGCCTCTACTCAGCTTTGTGTTAATTCCCCTCAGTTGTTGCTTTTGCAGGTTTGTGAGTGTTGGTGTAGAAAGAAAGCTCGACCCCACTGATAGATATTTGAATTAAATGGAAACGAGCCAATTGTTTTTGTAACACCTTGACAGATGATGTGTTGTTTGTAAACAGATGTTTTAATTTGTACTTATTCGTTTTGTATGTAAAGTGGTTTGTTTAATTAAGCTTCCGCAACGTGTATTTTAAAAAAAATGGCTTTGGTTTTCTGGAGTTACAGATACAACCCGAACCTAACACAAAAATAAATGGGTCAAAATTGATCGACACGAATCCGATCCCGAACCTGAACCAAATTACCAGTCTTAATTAAAAAAAGATTAGAAGATAATTTTTTTTCTTTACTTTCTCCATAAAAATTTGGGGATAAGATATTTGCTTTTGACAGCACTTATTTTAGGTGTTTCTATACTCACAAGCACTTTAAATAAGTGTATGTTAGTCATTTTATCATTTACTTTTGATAGGTGCTTTTAGTTTTTTTAACAGCTAAACACATACACACACTCCTTGAACCTAATCCTAAATCTACACATTTTTTCTCATAACGAGACTTACACCCATAACCTTGTAGAACTCCTAGTATACTAGATACTACTAAGTTATAAGCCCTTTAGTATAGGTACTTATAGCTGCATAATTCTTTTCCCATAAAATCTATAGATATTTCAAAAATCCAAACGCACATGTAACGAAACAAACGAAAAAAAAGGCTGCAAAAAATTAGGGGAAATTATGTGTGTAATCAACAACACCTATCTTAGATAAAATTGCACTCACATAACACTTAAATGAAGGGTATTTTAGTCGTTTGAGTATCTTAATGATTTAAGTGTTATGTGGGTGCAACAACCACTCACAAAACACTTAAACGGGGAATATTTTAGTCATTTGAGTATGTTAATGATATTAAGTGTTATGTGAGTGCAATTTGATGTGATTGCAGAATAACTTTCTCTAACATTTTGTTCTTGAGTTTTTTTAAGATAGGAAATGAAAAGATTTGGAAGGAAACCCCCTAAAAAGTTGTGTTTCATCTAAGAAAGAAAATGAAAGGAAATGGAGGGGTTTGAAGGGAAAGTTTAGTGTTATGAACCCGATTCGAGACGAGTGATCTCCCAAAGAAATAGAGAAGGAACCAACGCTCTATTCTCGAGTTAAAAACATAAAACGCTACGGTCGCCGCCATCATGCCGGAGCCTTGCCCTTGTCCAATCTCGATGAACCTGAAACATAACAAAAGGGGGTAAGCACAAAGCTTAATGAATCACCACTACCCTTACCCTTTGTAGGAATCACATCCTGCCACCTTGTAACACATAACTAGGGACTCTCCCTCTGCCGCATCTCGGGTCCCACCCGTTTGATGCCTAAACCGGCCTCGCCCGCTATGACTCATAACAGGTCCCACCTTTAGATGAAGTCATTTGCCCCGACCGACCACAAAGGCACAGTTGGTTACTAGCATCTCACAACAATAACACATAATAACTTATCACGTTTAAGCACATACTTGGAAATGATAAATGTCATGTATATCACTTACACATTACGGGGAATAAAGTAAGTTAGGGTAACTCACCTGAGTGACGACACAGTAAAGTCAGAAATATTTCTTGACACTTCTTTGACTAACAGATCCTTTCGGTGAACCTACAACATAGTTACTGAGTCAGGCCAAATACAAACCTCCATGTCACACGGAGTTAGAAGTCGCATGGACTCTAAAGTCGCATGAGATCACTAGGTCACACGAAATCTAAGTCGCTTGGTGCATTAAGTCGCATGGCTATACGAAAGTCGCATGGCTATACGAAGGTCGCATGGCTATATGTAACACCCGCAAACTAGGGCTAGTAGATTAGCGGGTTTACGGTATGTGTTTGTTGTGATTTAATTGTTTTAATTTAATTAGGTGATTATCTAAGTAAATTAGTTTAATTAATTAATTAAAGTTTGTATTAGATGTATGTATACATGCATGTATGACCGTATATATATAATGAAAGTAGATTCCACGTGGGGGGTATAAGTGAATTTGGGTGACACCTCCTTGCATGCAAACTAATGTGTGAATGAATACCACTAACCTGCTAATTTTTCTTAAAAAAACAAGAAAGTGTATGTGTGTGTTCTTGCTAAGAAAAACCGAGAAGAGAAGAAAAAGAATCGGAATTTCCATTTTCTTTGCGTGCGATCAAGATTAAGGTTGGTATGTTTAAGTTATCATAGTATCTTTCTTCTTAAATGATATGCTATGTGATTTAGAACATGATACATGTTTAGTTTAAAGATTGTATGTTAAATTACATCATAATCGGTTTTGAAAGAATAGGATTTTGTTAGCTTTAAATGTTCGTATGATTCATCTGGTTAATTGCATGAGAATGTATTTAGAAATATTTAATGCATGTTTCTAGAATGATAGTTATGATTATTATGAAATCTGGGTTTGAGTTATGATATCTTGATGTTTGCGGATTTAAGAGTATGAAGTTATCGGATTGTTGAAAAATAGGAAAAACCGATTGAGACCAAAACCGATTCTTATGAAAACCGAAGGTAGAAATCCGATTACTTTGAAATCCGAATCTTTAAAACCGGAAATTCAAAAACCGATACTTGAATTATGGAAACCCCAAATCCGAATACTATATTATGTAATCCTAAACTTGGAAAGTGATTTAAGTCAGAATCCAACACATAGAATCCGAATGGTTGAAAATCCGAAGCAATGAAATCCGAATGATGAAATCCGATACTCTTGAATCCAAGACTTTGAACCAAGTGCTTGAAAATCCGATTAAGACAAATCCGACAGTTTTGAGGCCCATCGGATTCCCAAATCCGATACTTTGAGTCGTGGATTTTCAAGAATATACGTGGAATTGGGCTGGGCTCGTTTACTGGTTGGTTGAACAGTGGTAGCCTTACTGTTGCATATGTTGCTTTAGAGTGGGATTTCACTGTGCCAATTCAGTAGAGGGCTATCGGTAAACCTTTGCTTTGGCCGGCATTGGTTGTAGGTTCTGCGCCGAACCGCCGGTCTTCTTAGTGGTTGTGATTACATGATTAGTATTGACTTGATGTTTGCTTTTGGCTTTACCTTCTACTCACTTAGCTTTGTGCTAATTCCCCACAGTTGTTGCTTTTGGAGGTTTGTGTTTGTGAGTGCTCGTAGAAGGAAAAGTTGACTTCACTCTGATATTTTGATTTAAATGAAACGAGCCAGTTTATTTTGTAACACAAAATTATGTTTGTTAGATTTTGAGAACAGATATTTTGTTTATAAATGATTGTAAATGTTTGTGAATGAAAAGTATGTTTAATTAATTAAAGCTTCCGCAGCGCAGTTTAAAAAAAATATGGCTTAGATATTACGGTGTTACAATTTGGTATCAGAGCCTTGGTTTGGCGATGCAGGCACGGCTAGAGTGTTGCATTCCCAAATCTTGGCTCGTGACAGGTCAAGCTTTCCTTCAGGGGGAATTAGAGTGAGTTAGAATTGTTTGTAGTAGTTAGTATTTCGAGTACTAACGGTTTATGCTAATAAGTTGTGAGATGATGTGATTGTAACAGATATGGTTGAAAGAGAGACCCCTATCCGCCCTCCTGCTACTCAATCATCTGCTGAGGCACCAGTGATAGAAGAATTGGATGTAACTAACAGGGCAGGAACATCTGGTCAAGAACAGGAAGAAGATCAGAGTGAGTACATATTTAAACTGGAAAATGAACTGATGGATCTTAGAGCTAAATTAAATAACCTGGAACAAAGATTGACCCAAACTGAACAACCTCCAGTATCTGCTGCGATCTTTACTAAGGCAACCGTACCACCAGTATCAATGCCCCTACCACCAGTGACACAGATGATACAACAACCGTTCTACTATCCGTATCCACAACAGGGAGCTTACCCTTTTGCGTTTCCGGGGTTTAAGCAGCCGTGCACATATAAACAATTCCTTGACTGTAAGCCTTCGGAATATAGTGGAAGTTCTGACCCTAACATAACCCTGAACTGGCTGAGGGAAATGGTAAAGGCACTAGATGCCTATAACTGTGAAAACGAACTGAAAGTGAAATATGCATCAAGGATGCTAAAGGGAGATGATATGGTATGGTGGGATTCGATCACTGGCCATTTCATGGAACAACAGCAAGAGAGCATTACTTGGAGTCAATTCCAAGAGAAACTTTGTGAACAGTACTGTGGTACATTTGAAGTTGCCAAGATCAAGAAAGAATTTATGGACTTGCAAATGACCGGAAACATGACAGTGGATGATCTGATTAAGCAAATTAATCAGAAAATGAGGTTTGTGAAGCACTGGGTGCCAGACGAGGAGTCAAAAATAGCTCACTTTGTTGGAGCATTACATCCTGATCTCCGTAGCGCCACTAGATGGGCTACTACCTTATCACAAGCATTCAATTTGGCTAAGATAGCCGAAGGGGATTTAATTGCTAGGAATAAATAGAATGGGGAAAAGATTGCCCAACAAAAGTCAAAGATTGATCATTATAATTCCCAATAGAGGTAGGGTGGGCAAGGAAGTGGATATAAGCAGGGAGACCAGAGTAGGAGGTCAAATGTTGGTGGTTCAACACAGAGGGCACCATGGTGTAGTCGGTGCAAGTCATACCACAACGGGCAGTGTACGCCCCAATCAAGAAGATGTGTTAAGTGTGGCCAGTTTGGCCATGAACTGAAGGACTGCAGGTTCCCGCGCAGTGTCTGTTGGAACTGCCAGAAAGAAGGGCACAGAGTGGGAGATTGCCCGGTAGGAAAGAAACTAGGATTGGGAGCAGGGGTGGGGACAGCTAGGGGATCATCTTCACCTGGTCAGAAAAGAAAGAATCCACCTACTACTGAAGGTAGGGCTTTTAAAATGACAGTGGAGGATGCCACCACTACCGACGATGTCATAACCGGTATGTTCCTGATTAACTCTATCCCTGCAAGAGTGTTATTTGATTCTGGAGCTAACTGCTCGTTTGTGTCTGTGGAGTTCTGTGGTAGATTAAATATACCTGTTATTAAACTTGCTAGTACCCTAGAGATAGAAGTAGCAGATGGCATGATGGTTCTAGTCACGACTGCTGTAGCTGGAGCTAAAATTGATATTGATGGTGTATGTTTTCTTGTTTACTTTCTTGTCATGCCTTTATCTGGTTTTGATGTTGTATTGGGTATGGATTGGTTAAGTCTGAATCAAGCAAGTATAAAATGCCACAAGAAGTTAATCTCATTCCCATTAGTGGATGGTACAAGGGTGATAGCAAGGGGTGAGAAAGCCGGGTCTGCAATTTCAATCATTTCATGCTTAAAGGCAAAAAAAGCACTAAGTAAAGGTTGTGAAACGTTTATAGCATATGTGATTGATGGAAAGAAAGAAAAGCAATCCATGACAGATATCCGGGTGGTAACGGAATACTCGGAGGTGTTTCCAGAAGAATTACCGGGACTACCCCCAGTTCGAGAGGTAGAATTCAAAATAGATCTGATTTTTGGTTCCCGACCAGTGGCTAAAGCACCGTACAGACTGGCACCTTCAGAAATCCGAGAAATGATGACACAGATCCAAGACTTTTTAGATAAAGGATTTATCCGTCCAAGTTCATCACCCTCGGGTGCACCAGTGTTATTTGTAAAGAAGAAGGATGGTACATTGCGTATGTGCATTGATTATCGGGAATTGAACAAGAGAACGATAAAAAACAAATACCCGTTACCTAGAATTAATGATTTGTTCGATCAACTACAGGGAGCTTCTTTCTTCTCGAAGATTGATTTAAGATCGGGTTACCATCAGGTAAGAGTGTCAAAGGAGGATGTGTCAAAGACAGCTTTCCGTACGCGATATGGTCATTATGAGTTCCTGGTTATGCCATTCGGTCTAACCAACACACCAGCAATATTTATGGATCTCATGAACAGAGTCTGTCGACCATTTCTTGATAAGTTTGTGATTGTCTTTATTGATGACATTTTGATTTACTCAAAGACTGAGATAGAGCATGAGCAACATTTGAGACAAATCTTGGAAATTTTGAAGAAAGAACAGTTGTATGCAAAGTTCTCGAAATGTGAGTTCTGGTTAAGAGAAGTTCAGTTTTTGGGGCATATAACTTGTAAGGAAGGGGTAAAGGTGGATCCTTCGAAGGTAGAAGCAGTGATGAGTTGGAAAGCCCCAAGAACACCATCAGAGATAAAGAGTTTTCTAGGATTGGCAGGATATTACCGCAGATTTATCAAAGACTTTTCTAAGATTGCGGGACCATTAACCAAGTTAACTCGGAAGGATGTAAAGTTTATGTGGGGTAACGAACAAGACAAGGCCTTCCAGATATTAAAAGAACTATTGTGTCAAGCTCCGATCCTTGCTTTGCCAAGTGGATTTGAAGATTTTACAGTATATTGTGATGCATCATTGGCTGGATTAGGGTGTGTATTAATGCAGAGAGATTAGGTAATTGCTTATGCTTCTAGACAGTTGAAACCACATCAAAAGAACTACCCGACTCATGACTTGGAGCTAGCAGCAGTAGTATTTGCGCTCAAATTGTGGAGACATTACTTGTACGGCACTAAATGTGTAATTTGTACAGATCATAAGATCCTGCAGTATGTGTTCACTCAGAAAGAATTAAATATGAGATAGAGACGTTGGGTAGAATTGATAAAAGATTATGACTGCGAGATCATATATCACCCAGGAAAGGCGAATGTTGTGGCAGATGCCCTGAGTCGAAAAGGGAATGGAAGCTCTATTCAGTTTATGCGAATTGAAATAGTATCTGATCTGATAGATAAACTGAAGTCTGCTCAGTTGGAAGCCCTTAAAGAAGAAAATTTAAAGACTGAGTTAATGAAAAAGAGAAAAGATGAATTGAATGACGATTCTCGTGGATTAAAAACATTCAAAGCTCGTGTATGGGTGCCTAAGCTTAGGGAATTGAGACAATTAATTTTGACAGAAGCACACAAGTCGAGATTGTCCGTACACCCAGGAAGCACTAAAATGTATAACGATCTAAAAGTGCTTTACTGGTGGCCTACGATGAAAGCAGATGTGGCACATTTTGTGGAATCGTGCCATATTTGTGCGCAAGTGAAAGCGGAACATCAGAGGTCTTATGGGTCTTAGAAGCAGTTAGAGATTCCTGAGTGGAAATGGGAGCACATCACAATGGATTTTGTAACAAAACTACCACGAACTCAGAGGAATCATGATATGATATGGGTGATAGTGGATCGTTTGACAAAGAGTGCTCATTTTCTTGCCACTTGTGAAACAGCTTCGCTGAGTAAACTGGCACAAATATACATAGATGAAATCGTTGCGAGGCATGGTATACTGTTGTCAATTGTGTCTGACAGAGATTCAAGGTTTGTATCAAATTTCTGGAGGAGTTTGCAAAGAGAATTGGGAACTAGAGTTAATTTGAGTACAGCCTACCATCCTCAGACAGACGGTCAGACCGAACGAACCATACAGACACTCGAGGATATGTTGCGAGCTTGTGTACTAGAGTATGGTGGATCTTGGGATTCACACCTGCCGTTAGTAGAATTTACGTATAATAATTCTCAACACTCCAGTATTGGAATGCCTCCGTATGAAATGTTGTACGGTCGTCGCTGCCGTACTCCAACTTGTTGGTTAGAGGCAGGTGAGAAACAGTTTACAGGACCAGAGATAGTACAGTTAACTGCTGACAAGGTTGCTATAGCCAGAGATAAGTTGAAAGCAGCCAGAGATAGACAGAGAATGCATGCTGATCCGAAACGACGTCCAGTAAAGTTTGGTGTGGGGGAATTGGTATACTTGAAAGTTTCTCCATGGAAAGGTGTAATTCGCTTCGGCGAACGTGGGAAGTTGGCTCCCCATTTCATCGGTCCTTTCCGTATCCGTCAGGTTGTGAATGATCAAGCAGTTACTTTAGATCTTCCTACAGAGCTTGCTGGAATCCATGATACATTTAATGTCTGTTATCTGAGAAAGTGTAAGATTGATGATGAAAGTCAGATTCTCCCAGTGCATGAGTTGAAAGTTGATTCTAAGAAGAGACTGATAGAGGAACCGATTGAACTGCTAGATCGAAAAGTAACCAAACTTCGAAAGAAGCAGATACCTATGGTGTTAGTCAAATGGAAACACAGTCTAGGTTCTGATCTAACCTGGGAGACTGAAGCAGAAATGAAAGAGAGATATCCCCAGTTATTTGAGCCGGAAAGGATTCTGAGGACGGAATCCTCTTAAGGAGGTGAGATTTGTAACACCCGCAAACCAGGGCTAGTAGATTAGCGGGTTTACAGTATGTGTTTGTTGTGATTTAATTGTTTTAATTTAATTAGGTGATTATCTAAGTGAATTAGTTTAATTAATTAATTAAAGTTTGTATTAGATGTATGTATATATGCATGTATGACCATATATATATAATGAAAGTGGATTCCACGTGGGGGGTATAAGTGAATTTGGGTGACACCTCCTTGCATGCAAACTAATGTGTGAATGAATACCACTAACCTGCTAATTTTTCTTAAAAAAACAAGAAAGTGTATGTGTGTATTCTTGCTAAGAAAAACCGAGAAGAGAAGAGAAAGAATCGGAATTTCCATTTTCTTTGCGTGCGATCAAGATTAAGGTTGGTATGTTTAAGTTATCATAGTATCTTTCTTCTTAAATGATATGCTATGTGATTTAGAACAAGATAAATGTTTAGTTTAAAGATTGTATGTTAAATTACATCATAATCGGTTTTGAAAGAATATGATTTTGTTAGCTTTGAATGTTCGTATGATTCATATGGTTAATTGCATGAGAATGTATTTAGAAATATTTAATGCATATTTCTAGAATGATAGTTATGATTATTATGAAATCTGGGTTTGAGTTATGATATCTTGATGTTTGCGAATTTGATGAGTATGAAGTTATCGGATTGTTGAAAAATAGGAAAAACCGATTGAGACCAAAACCGATTCTTATAAAAACCGAAGGTAGAAATCCAATTACTTTGAAATCCGAATCTTTAAAACCGGAAATTTATAAACCGATACTTGAATTATGGAAACCCCAAATCCGAATACTATATTATGTAATCCTAAACTTGGAAAGTGATTTAAGTCAGAATCCAACACATAGAATCCGAATGGTTGAAAATCCGAAGCAATGAAATCCGAATGATGAAATCCGATACTCTTGAATCTGAGACTTTGAACCAAGTGCTTGAAAATCCGATTAAGACAAATCCGACAGTTTTGAGGCCCATCGGATTCCCAAATCCGATACTTTGAGTCGTGGATTTTCAAGAATCCGAATGTAATCCGATAGTTTTTAAGAATCCGATATTTTTTAAGTTTCAATTGCAATTGTTTATTGATTGTTGATGTATTGAATGAATTATAAATATATGATGGGATATATTTATAAGATATGGACTGATTGGTTGTTATTATGTTTTCAGGAAATCAAAAGGCTCGGTAATATAAGAATTATGAGTGCTTCATCTGAACTTGAAAGGTGAGTGGATGTTGGATGCCAATGGTAAAGATTGTGTTTAATATTACTGATGTGAGGCATGATTGTATGTGATGGTTTGTTTTTGGAACTGTTGATTGTGAATATCATATTATTGATGATTGCTGCATGATTATTTGTTCGATACGCACTTTTAGTATGATTTTGAGTTGCGTTTGAGAAGTCAGCTATACGTGGAATTGGGCTGGGCTCGTTTACTGGTTGGTTGAACAGTGGTAGCCTTACTGTTGCATATGTTGCTTCAGAGTGGAATTTCACTGTGCCAATTCAGTAGAGGGCTATCGGTAAACCTTTGCTTTCGCCGGCATTGGTTGTAGGTTCTTCGCCGAACCGCCGGTCTTCTTAGTGGTTGTGATTACATGATTAGTATTGACTTGATGTTTGCTTTTGGCTTTAGCTTCTACTCACTTTGCTTTGTGCTAATTCCCCACAGTTGTTGCTTTTGCAGGTTTGTGTTTGTGAGTGCCCGTAGAAGGAAAAGTTGACTTCACTCTGATATTTTGATTTAAATGAAACGAGCCAGTTTATTTTGTAACACAAAATTATGTTTGTTAGATTTTGAGAACAGATATTTTGTTTATAAATGATTGTAAATGTTTGTGAATGAAAAGTATGTTTAATTAATTAAAGCTTCCGCAGCGCAGTTTAAAAAAATATGGCTTAGATATTATGGTGTTACACTATACGAAGGTCGCATGGCTATACGAAGGTCGCATAGCTATACGAAGGTCGCATGGCTATACGAAAGTCGCATGGATATACGAAAGTCGCATGGCTATACAAAAGTCGCATGGCTATACGAAAGTCGCATGGCTATACGAAAGTCGCATGTCTATACGAAGGTCACATGGCTATACGAAGGTCGCATGGTTATACGAAGGTCGCATGGCTATACGAAGGTCGCATGGCTATACAAAAGTCGCATGGCTATACGAAGGTCGCATGGCTATACGAAAGTTGCATGAAGCATGTGTCGCATGAAACTAGTATCGCATGAAACTAAGTATCGCATGAACATCTTTCTGTTGGACCAAAACCCATTAACGCGCAGTCCTATTTAAATTTCTGAAATCTTATAAAGCTTAACCAATTCATGCCTTTTTTTTCCAAAAGCTTCCTAATAACAAATAAACAAGTCCTTTTGAAGATAAACTATTACCATCTCGATTCCCAGTCCTAGAATCCCATTTTAGTTTCTCAAATGGTGTTTTCACCAAAAACCCAAGAACAGGGGATAAATCCCACTAAAACCCTTCTTTAGACAACTTGAATTTGTTCAACTACTCACAAAAGATATTATACAAGTTTTGGAGTTATTACCTGATGATTCCTTGTTGGTTGGCTCAAAAATCTCTACCTTGCTTTCTTCCTCCTTCTTCTTGGTATGAACACACGTACACACACTTTCCCTCTCTCAAGGTTGAATGAAGATGATGAATGGAACAGTGACCTCCGTAACACCCGCAAACCTGGGCTAGCAGATTAGCGGGTTTGTGGTACGTGTTTAATTGTTTTATTATGTTAGATGATTAATTGAATTAATTTTAAGTATGTGATTAATATTATGCATGTATGTATTGCAAATATGTATGTCACCGTATGTATGTATGTATATGTATTTATGTGTGTGTGTGCACGTGTATGTGTGTAAAGAATGAGTTGCCACCTATTGTTTTTAAGGGGTATACGTGGGGGGGTGGTTGTCTAGCCATGCAAAAACTCAAATTGGAAAAAGTGTTAGTGTGTGTGAATTGATATTCTCCCTGCCAACAAACCGAAGAACAAGAAAGAAAGAAAGAAAGAACAATCGGAATTTTCATTATTTGTGATTTAGTTTCAAAGTCAATATTTAAGGTTAGATATATGTTTCATTATGATTGCATGATAGTTAGATATAAATTTTGAATGGTTTTCTTGAAGAACAATATGATCGGATTTGAAAATATGAATTTGAGGAGTTTATGAGTGTTCATATGGAATACATGTTATATGATGAAATGGTGTATGGATACATGTTTAATTATGTTTAAAGCATGTTTTGAAATGATTTGATGAATGTTTTAAATTCTGGGTTTTGAGTTATTATGAAGATATGAAGTTCTCGGATTTAGTTGAAGAAGGTGGAAACCGAATAAAGGAAATCCAATTAATGCAAGAAACTGACATATGAAATCCTAGTGTTGAAAACCGATACATGTAATCCGGGAACTTATGAAATCCGAGACTTTCAAAATCCTATACTTGAAAACCGACAAGTTAGAATCCTATAATTTTAGAATCCGAAACATTTGAATTCGAGACTGGAATCCTAAATCCTACACTTGTATAACCTAGAATCCGATTGTTGTAAACCAAGACCCCAAATCCAATTCACTTATGAAATCCGATTGATGTAATCCGAGTACTTGAAATCCGATCATGGTTGATAGAATCCGATTGAAGTTAAATCCGAGTACTTGGAATTTAGTTAAGGAAAATCCGACAATAAGGAATCCATCGGATTCCCAAATCCGATATTAGTGAAATCCGAGAAGTGGGTTGCGGATTCTTGAAATCCAATAATTTTAGAGATATCCGATACTTGTGTTTTGAACTTGTATTTGTTTATTGTTTGGTGTTTGTTTGATAAATGATTTATAAATATATGGACAAGATATATTTATGAGATTGAAACTAATTTAGTTATTGCTGTGTTTACAGGCAATCCAAAAGCTCAGTAATATTAGACATCTGAGTTCATGCTGAAATAGAGGTGAGTGGATGTTGAACACGGATGGTAAGGATTGCAGTTAATTTTATTGATGTGAAGCATGATTGTGGATTGAGATTGGTTTGTTTGAAATGCTGAATGTGATATTGAAATGTTGATAACTGTTGCATGAATATTTGGTCGATACGCACTCTTAGGATGATTTTGAGTTGCGTTGAGAAGTCAGCTATACGTGGACTTGGGCTGGGCTTGTCTAACTGGTTGGTTGAACAGTAGTAGCCTTTCTGTTACATTTGTTGCTCAGAGGGGAGTTTACTGTGCCAATCTAGTGGAAAGCTATCGGTAAACCTTTGCTTTGGCCGGCATTGGTTGTAGGTTCTTCGCCGAACCACCGGTCTTCTCTGGATATGTGATTACATGATTAATTGTGAATGTTTGCATTTGTTGCTTTAGCCTCTACTCACTTAGCTTTGTGCTAATTCCCCTCAGTTGATGCTTTGCAGGTTCGTGATAGTTTTGAAGAAAGAAGAGTTGACCACACTCTGATACTTATTTTGAAAAAGAGACGAGCCAGTATTTTTGTAACATCACAACAAATTAAAGATGTTGTTATTATCTTTGGATCAAATGAATGTATATTTATAATGATGTTTATATGTAATCAAGTTGTTTAATTAGCTTCCGCAATGCGTGTGTTTAAAAAAAATGGCTTGTGAATTTCCGGTGTTACAACCTCCCCTTGGAGGTTGTGCCCTAGCTACTTATTTATACATGCTCTAGGTTGGGCCAAGCCCACTTTTTAACTCTTTCTTGGGCCAACCTTAGTAAATCAAGAAAATGGGACTAACCCCCCCCCCCCTAAGTCCAACACAATATACTACATACATACAAATTCATATTTCTAACTCTTGCAAGTGAGGCAAGATAGCAATAATGATAAAATAATCAACTCGTGATGTATATATACATATAGTTTACGCTAGTAACCGAAATTTCGAATTTACAAAATAATTACACAGGAATCCGAAAAATGGATATTACAACTCTCCCCCACTAAAACACGACTTCGTCCTCAAAGTCATTCCTCGAACAGCTCGGGGTAATTCTGCCTCATTTCGCTTTCGGGTTCCCAAGTCCATTCTGACCCCCTGCGATGCTCCCACTGTACCTTGACTATCCCAATCTGCTTGTTTCTGAGAGTCTTGGTCTTTCTTTCAAGTATCGCCACCGGTTTCTCTACGTAATTCAGCTTGTCATCTGCCATGATATCTTCCATAGATACAAACATCGACTCGTCGGCTAGGCACTTTCTTAGATGTGACACGTGGAAGGTGTTATGAATCCTTGATAGTTCCTCGGGTAATTCAAGTTTGTATGCTACCTTCCCCACTCGTGCCACTACCTTTAAGGGACGAAAATTCTTGGGCTCAACGTCCCTCGCTTCCTGAAACGGATGACTCCCTTCCAAGGCGAAACCTTGAGTAGTACGAAGTCCCCGACTTGAAATTCTAGTTCCGAGCGACGCTTATCCGCGTAGCTTTTCTGCCTACTCTACGCCGCACGTAGTCTTTCTCGGATTTTCTGAATGTTCTCCGTCTTCTTCTGTACCACTTCCGTACTTCCGTACTCCCGGGCTCCCTCTGCCCCACCTTACCCCAACAAATAGGGGTTCTACAACGCCTGCCGTACAACATCTCGTACGGAGGCATCCCTATACTTGCGTGGAAGTTGTTATTATATGAAAATTCTGCTAATGGAATGTAAACATCCCAGCTGCCCCCGAAGTCTAACACACATGCCCGGAGCATGTCCTCTAAGGTCAGTATTGTAACATCCGCAAACCCAGGCTAGTTGATTAGCGGGTTAGCGGTGCGTACGTATGTGTGTTAAATTGTACTTATTTAGTTGAGTGGTTATTTGAGAATAATTAAATTAATTGATGAATGGGATAAATTGAAAATATTTATATGTAACGATTTATGTATGTGTTACTGGAAATAGAAAGAAAAGAAAAGGTATGTATGAGATGTATGGATGTATGTATGCATGTATGGGTAAAAGCTATTATTGACACCTCATGTTTGTGGAAATACACGTGTGTACATATGTAGTGTCTGTTCATTATTTTGAATGTGAGAAAGTGTGTGTGTGTGTGTGTGTGTGTTTGTTCTTTGAGAGAAAGAAGAAAGGAAGGGCTAGAACTTGAAATTCAAAGTGAAGATTCGTTGATTGTTAATTCAAAAACAATGTTAGATGATGTTTCTAGTGTGATTTATGATTATCCTACTATGTTTTCTTGTTGATTTCATGTGTTTAGTAAGAAACACCATTGATGTTCATATGAAGCTTTTAGAAGCTTAATTTGGTATGTGGGTTTCATGTAGTTTGATGTTTTAGATGGATTGGATTTCATTATGATGATTAGAAACATGAGGTATAATGTTTAAACAAGTTTTTATGATGAGTTATGTATGTTTGAAATTCTGGTTATGGCTTCTTGGAGTTTTAAGTCGGCAGACAAGGAAGAAGAAGGTGGTTGAAAACTGTGCCAGATGGTCTCGCGGCGCGACACTCTTTTAGGTCGCGGTGCGACGCTTGACTTCGAGTTCGAAGGTGGATTGTTCGAAGAAGACGACTTCGCATGCGAAAGGAACTGTTCGAAAGTTTGTCGCGATGCGACGCGTTTGGGGTCACGACGCGACGCGTTTGGTTCCGCATTCGAAGAAGCGTTTAAAGTTAACTTCGCATTCGAAAGGGGGGGTTTGCTCGAAGGCCGTCGCGGCGTGACACTTGAGTGGGTCGCGGCGCGACCTCGATATATTGTGAATTATTTGATTGTTTAATGCGTGGTTGCTTGGGATTATATGTTAAGTATTTATATGATATTTATGAGCAATTGAGATATAAATATATGTGAATACATATTTAAGAATTGAGATTGATTCCAGTTTGTTGTGTTCTCAGGAACTACGAAGACTCAATGATATTAGACAACTGAGCAAACGGAATCAAGGACTGAGGTGAGTGGAAGTTTACTCACGGGTGGTATTGGTGGTAACGTGATGATTTGTTTGATTCAAGGAATGATTGATTGCAATGTTGTTTGCTGTTTGAATATATGATTGTTGACTGATGAATTCTATATGCGAAGATAGATTGATTGATATGCCATGATAGACTGTTAAGTCTGCTATTTGTCAAACGAGAATTATATGTTCATATATGAGGTATGTGATAGAGTTTTGATTGTGATTGTGACTATAAGTGTATCTGGTTTGCTAGAGAACCAACTTCTGTGTAACGGGTTGGTAGAGATCAGCTTCTATGTAAGGGCTGATTGGGTCAGCTGTTGTTGCAAGAGCTGGGCTCGTCTGCGGTTGGTTGAGCAGTGGTAGTCCTCCTGATGCATGTGTTGTATCAGAGGGGAATTTCACTATGCCAGTCGGCAGGGAGCATCGGTAAACCTTTGCTTTGGCCAGCTTTGGTTGTAGGTTCGGCAGAACCGCCGGTCCTCGGGATTGAAGAGATTGTTGAATTGACGGATTGATTGAGGATTATATTTCAGAGGTTCATTGGTGAACTGTGTTTGTTGTTAGCTTGTTTGTAGCTTCCATTCACTTAGCTTTGTGCTAATCCCCCACGATTGATTGCTTTTTGCAGGTTTTTGTGTGTAGCTATTTAGCTTTGTTGTGGAAAGGGGAATTTGACCAATACTCTGATATTGTGTTTTGAGAAGAGACGAGCCACGTTTTATAATCTTTTGTAACACAAACGGATGTTGTGATTTGTAAAAGTACTTTGTACTTTGTGGATGTTTATGTTAAATGAAATTTAGAGAATGCTTCCGCGGCGTTTTAAAAAAATGGCTTGAGTTTTACGGTGTTATATGTATCGTCCGCTCACTCTGACCATCCGTCTGCGGATGATAAGCTGTACTAATGTGCAACCTCGTACCCAGATCACCGTGAAACTTCCCCCAGAATCTAGCCGTGAATCTCGTATCCCTGTCAGACACCACCGACATTGGCACCCGTGCCTCGAGATCACCTCTTTCATAAATACATCTGCCATCTTTTCTGACGAGTACGTCTCACAGATCGGGATAAAGTGTGCACTTTTTGTCAACCGGTCAACAATGACCCAAATCGCGTCATAACCTCTCGGAGTTCGGGGCAACTTGGTTATTAAGTCCATTGTGATATGCTCCCACTTCCATTCTGGTATCTCTAACGGCTGAACCTTTCCATGGGGTCTTTGGTGTTGGGCCTTGACTCGAAGGCATGTTAAACATCCTTCTACATATTTTGCTACAGAGCGCTTCATCCCCGGCCACCAATAATCAGATCTCAAATCTCGGTACATCTTCGTAGCCCCTGGATGAATTGAGAATTTAGACTTATGAGCCTCGTCGAGCAGCGTCGATCTTGCGTCCCCCATACTGGGTACCCAGATTCGCCCATGCTGAGTAAGCAAATCCCGACTATCCTTCATGAGCTTAGTTGCTTGACCCTTAATCCGTTCCTTGTTTTGGTTCTCGTTCTTGATCGCCTCCTCATGGGCTGACCTTATTAAGTCAAATAAGGAGGTTGTTACTGTCAACCGTAAACACTCTACTCGAAGCAGCATGCATCCTGCTTTTCTGCTCAAAGCGTCTGCTACCACATTGGCCTTACCTAGATGATAGAGTATTTCGCAATCGTAATCCTTCACGAGGTCTAGCCACCGTCGTTGTCTCATATTCAAGTTCTTCTGATCTGCGAAGTATTTCAAACTCTTGTGATCTGTGTAGATCGTACACTTTACTCCGTACAGGTAATGTCTCCGGATCTTCAGTCCGAAAACTACCGCCGCGAGTTCTAGGTCATGTGTGGGATAGTTGCTCTCGTGCGGTTTCAATTGTCATGATGCATATGCTATAACTTTTCCTCTTTGCATTAACACAAACCCCAACCCACAGTGAGAAGCGTCGCAATAAACCACAAGATCCTCCATCCCTTCGGGTAGTGTTAACACTCGTGCCTTGCATAGTTTGTTACGTAGGGTCTCAAATGCCTTTTATTGCTCAATTCCCCAAACCAAACTCGCATTCTTCTTGGTCAGCTTGGTTAAGGGCACTGCAATTCTCAAAAAATCTTGGATAAATCTTTGGTAGTACCCTGCTAAGCCCAAAAAGCTTCTAATCTCAGTCGGACTCTTAGGCTGTTCCCATTTCATGACTGTCTCAATCTTAGCCGGATCTACCTTTATGCCATTCTCGTTCACGAGATGCCCTAAGAACTGTACTTCCCGTAACCAAAATTCGCATTTCGAGAACTTAGCATAGAGTTTCTCCCGCTTTAGCGTCTCCAAAACTTGCCGTAGGTGTTGCTCGGGCTCCTTCCGTGTCCTCGAATACACTAAGATGCCGTCGATAAATACTATGACCAACTTGTCGAGCATCGGTCTGCATACCCTGTTCATGAGATCCATAAACGCTGCTGGAGCGTTGGTTAATCCGAACGGCATGACCACAAACTCGTAATGGCCATACCGTGTTCTGAACGCCGTCTTAACAATATCTTCTTCTTGTACCTTCAACTGATGGTACCCGGAACGAAGGTCGATCTTCGAAAATGATGTAGCTCCCTGAAGCTGATCGAATAAATCGTCGATCCTTAGTAGCAGGTATCTGTTCTTTACGGTGACCTTATTCAGTTCGTGGTAGACGATGCACATCCTGAAAGACCCGTCCTTCTTCTTGACGAAGAGTATAGGGGCACCCGAGGGTGAACAACTTGGCCTGATGAACCCCTTATCTAACAATTCTCGGAGCTGACTTGTGAGTTCTTTCATCTCGGGAAGAGCTAATCGGTAGGGTGTCTTGGCTATAGGTGCAGCTTTTGGTACCAAATCGATCCTGAGTTCTACCTGGCGATCGGGCGGTATCCCTGGCAGGTCCTTCGGAAATACTTCTGGAAATTCCTTGACTACCGGTACGTCTGACACTTCTAACGTGCTCTTCTCCTTTTTACTATCGAGTACGTAGGCTAGGAAGGCAATGCATCTGCGATGGAGGTACGTCCTTTCTTTGGTTATCGTGCAAAATGCCGTTCCTTCCTTCCGGCGTTCCCCCGTGACGACAGTTTCTCCCCCATTAGGGGTTTGGATCCTAACTCTCCTCCGGTCACATTCAATGGTAGCTTGATGACGACCTAGCCAATCCATCCCCATGACGACGTGAAATTCCCTCATGGCAATCGGTATAAGGTCGATTGTAAACTTCTCACCCTCTAGTTCTATCACGTTACTCCTATACACTGTCGACACTTAAACCCTTGTCATCGGCTATTTCTACTTCCAAAGGTACCTCTAGTTTCACCGGTGCTTGGTTGAGATTTTTGCAAAATGTAAAAGAAACAAACGATCTACTCGCGCCAAAATCAAATAAAACAAGTGTAGGTATTGAGTTTACAAGATGAGTACCTGCAACAACATCAGGCTCCGCTTTGGCTTCCTCCGCGGTCAGCTGGAAGGCTCGACCCCTCCTCTTGGCGGTTTCCCCTTCCTTTCCTGCTCCCTGTCAGCTATCCTCAAAGTTGCAGGTGCCACCGCCTTCATTTCCCCCTTGTTTAGTTGGGGACATTGTGACCTCATTGAATTTCTGGTTAGACCCGTAGTATGTTCAATCTTCCTCTTGCTCTGCCTCTCAACTTCTTGCTTTTCCAACTCAATCTCCCGGGCCCTGGCGGCCCTCATCATCTGCTCTAGAGTTTGGTACTTCAAAGAATCCATGAATTCACGGATTTCCGTCTTCAACACCCACATGTACCTGAACATCTTCATTTTCTCATTGGCTACGTATTCTGGGAAAAAACAGGACCTTGTAAGGAATAGTTCATTAAGCTCTGTGATGGATTCAATAGTTTGTTTCATGGCAAGGAACTCACTCGTGATCTTTTCGACCTCAATTTGCGGTGTGAACTTTTCTGTAAACATCTCCTTAAAATTCTCCCAAGTAGAGTCAACCAGCGCTTCACCTTTTGTAACATCAGCAGCGACCACCAGTCCTTTGCTGCTCCACGCAGCAAGTTAACGACGAAAAGGACCTTACGGTCTGCCGGACAGTAGCTAGTACGGAAAGCAGATTCTGTTGGAATATTCCCACTGATACACGTGTACTAGCATCACTGCTGATGAAGTACGAGCCTATTGGGTCACACGCCAAGGGTAGATTCCAGCAGCACAACCCAAACATGAGAGAATATGAAATTAGGGTTTCTGGCGACCTTCATGGGCCTTCACGGGCCATGAAGAGGTCGTGAAGAGAAACCCTCCACGAGGCTTCAACACCCGGACAAGTATTCGTGGGAGCACAGCCTTCACGAGGGTTTCACGGCCCGTGAGAGCCCGTGAAGGCAGGCGCCATGCTTTTATTGGACCACTCGTTGGCCCAATGAGAGTATGCGGTGGAACCCGGCCTTAGGAGCCTTCAAGAGTGCTTCACGGCCCGTGAGAGCCCGTGAAGGCAGAAGTCAAAGTGTCACTTTGATTTTATTGGACCTTTGTGATGGTCCAATGGATGAGTGGCATGACAGCCGACTCTGGTGACATTTTAACCTCTCAAGCCTTTATAAAAGGCATTCAACTCTCTCCTTGATAGAACTCTTGCTTCTACTTACAATATACGCATATATTTGTTACTTGAACCTTACATGGTGAGAAAAGATTAGTGTATCAAGTGAAGGCAAGTTCCATGCGGTTGTAGCTGTTCCACAAGCACGAGGACATTGTGTGGTTCGTGTGTCGGGTCAATTGCAAGACGGAATCTCGCTCACTTGGTGTGGACTATCAATAAAGGAGCTCGGTTTCGGGTTCTCGAAGATCTTCCTAGCTCGATGGATAGCTCCAGCCATGAGATGGTATATTTCTCCATCTCCTTCTTTTGTTTTAGTTGCTATATTCGTTTGTAGTCACGATACCCACTTGGGGAATACATGCATGTCGGTTTTAATACCCGAAAACCCCGGTTTTTGGATGTCGTTGCTTCCGCTGCGTACGGGTGTTAACGTGCATGGTTTCTGGGCAGTTTTTGTCCTTAAAAGAAAATTTTGTGGTTTTTCGGGTCATGGAGGAGTTTTTGGTTTTCTGGCAGATTCCGTTTGGTTAACCCCTCGTTATATTTTGGTAAAATATGGGTATGTAAGGTATGGTCTTGGCACGAGATGCATACATGCATACAAATATGTTGTGTATATATGAATATGGGTATAAAAGTTGGTTTTGTGCCCTAATGCATATGTACAAGACTTTCCTTGTTGTGCCTTGAGTGTTTGTGTTGGAAATTCTTACCGAAATATTTGTTTAGTCACGGTTTTGGCACACCGTGCTTTGTAGTTCTTGTTTGTTGCTTTTAGTTGGTAACCATTGCCCTAGACCTTGTGGTTGTGCCCTGTGGTTTGTTTGGTTGTTTGGATTTATTTGGTGACCTTAGTGTCACGTGAGATGTAATTAATTATTTATTCATTCGGTATGTAATTAATTATCGCGGCTTGCATGCCGTTTCATTCATCCATATGTACTTGTACTAGATTGATAGGAAACTCGTGGCTTGCATGCCATTTCCTCTCTTTTATGTACTTGTGTTTTGAAGACCACAATCAAGAGTCAAGAGGAGAAGTCTTGAAGACCTTGGATCCGATTAGTCCAATTGGAGGTAGCAGATTCAGTGGGAGCACTCCATGGTCTAGGTTTGTGTCCTTAGTAGACCTAGTCCTCCCGGCTTGGCTCGCGGGTAGGACGCATAGGTTTTGGCATGGTTACCAACCCCTTTGTATGTGTGTGATGTGGTTTATATTTCTTGCATGGTTGTTTATGTTTCTTCGCATGCTTGATAACTTTTCTAAAGTTAATAAAATCACAAGAGTTTTTAAATTGGTTAACAAACTCTCGCTCGTACACGATTAACAAGACAATATAAACTTGGTATTTATATTTAAAGTGAAAAATCGGTTTTGTCACTTACTTTGTTAATCAAATATTAAAACTTCGTTTTAATCAAGAAACAAAAGCCCGTTTCCTAAAATGTAAATCACGCACCATCCATAAGATGACACACCCTATTCTAGTGAAGCATGGGATAATTGTCGAGCTAAGCACGAGTTATTCCATGTGGATCTGTGTGGAAGGTGAGAGTGGAGACTTGGAGTTATTGGTTGTCGAGCTTAGCACGAGCCAATGATTGTCGAGTGTGCTACCATGTATCTTGTTGGACGGTTTACAAAAGCAAACTAAACTCCTTGTGTGATTGTCGAGCTAAGCACGAGTCAACTAAGAATTTTAATTTGGGATTGGTGCAAGTAAGGATCAAACATGCCAACCGACCGTTTTACGTCGTTGGATCCTGCAAGTGTCTAAGAGTTGCAATAGAGATTGCAATCGGTAAAATGGTTACCGGCCTAAATATCTTCATGAAGTGATCCGTGGTAAACCCGTCATGTAGTGGAGTAAAATATGGTTCTTAGCCCTTGTTAAGATAAATTGTTTTTCTAAAACTTTATGGGTAATTATTTTAACGAGGATTATATTGAACTAACTAAAACTTGTGTTCTCGTGTTAATAGATGTCAAACCATAATAACACCACGTCAAACAATTCGCTTCGTATGTTCCTACATAGGGAGAAACTCACGGAAGTGAACTTCGTTGACTGGCTTAGGCAATTGAGAATTGTTCTTCACTATGAGTCAAAGTTGCACATCCTTGAGGAACCTCTTCCGGAGCCACATGCTACCGACGCGACTTGGTCCGTCTGATACACGTATGAAAAGCATGTTGAGGACACACACGATGTTTCCTGCCTTATGTTGTCAACTATGAGCTCGGAGTTGCAAAAGCACTTTAAGCACATGAGTGTGTACGATATGATGAACAAGTTGAAGGACATGTTCGAACGACAAGTAAGGGAGGAACACTATGAGTGTGTTAAAAACCTAGTCGGTTGTAGAATGCAGGAAGGTACGAGTGTGAGTGCCCACGTCCTTAAGATGAAGGCGTACGTGGACCAAATGGAGAGACTAGGATTTCCCATAGGGAGGGAGCTTGTTGTGGATATAGTACTCCAGTCCCTGTCCGCATCATATGATCAGTTTGTCATGAACTATCACATGCATGACATGGAGAAAACCTTAGGAGAATTGCATGGTATGTTGAAGACTGCGGACTCTGACATGGCCAAACATGATTCCACCTCTTCCATACCTACCACAAGTTCAAGGGAACAAAAGAAAAAGAAGAAGAAACCGACACAAAGGGAAAAGGTTGCAGTGTCCAAGCCTATTCCCCACATTGGATCTGAGGACAATGATTGTGTGCCTCAAGAAGCGATTCAAGAAAAAGTGGTTTGCTACTTCTGCGGAAGATTTGGGCCGTCATGCATGCCCATCGTGCCGAGAGGATATTAAACTTCTAAGGAAAGAGAGAGCTAATTTCCCCTCTCAAGGTACATTCATGATTCATTGCTAATTCTTCTAAACGCTGGGTTGTTTGACCCGAGCTAATTAACTCACGTTTGTCACAAATTTATTTTGTTACAAAGTGTAGTTACCATTTAAAAGAAGAAAGAAGAGCATGAAGAACCGGATCTATAAAGGAAGAAACTTGATAGATTGACCTCTAAGAATTGGGAGTTGAGATCTCGCCTATTGTTACCGGTTTAATTATTACTTTGTTTTGATGCCCTACGAGGCAAGTTGAGTTTCTATTGTATGTTCATAATGACGATAGATGAAATTTTGAATTTTGGGTTATAAAACTTTTTCGCATTACTTATTCATTTTCGAAGTTCATTCATGTCATAGCTTATGTTTTATTTTGGCCTTCAAGGCGCATCATTCTACATTTGATGACGATGAATTCATACTTGAAATTTGAATCTTGTTTTGAAATTTTTTTGTTGATTGATAAAAATCAAAATTGTCCATGTCAAGACATACATGCTACAAGTAATAATTAATCATGAATGATTGATTCTAAGTCCAAAATAGTTTGGATTAGTTGGCTCTTTGTCATAATCTACTTAACCATATAAATAAGACAAGTATCGCCTAGATCCATGTGGTTAGGATCTTGGACAAGTTTAACCTCGGGTTAAACATTTGATGCTAGTCTTATCTATTAGGGTAAGATGATTATGAAACCCTTCACGGTATATGTGAGAGGGATGCAAGCTTGTAAGATATTGATCACCTTTGGTGGATAATCCGTACAAGCACATAACAAAGAGAAACTAATTAAAAGAATCAATTGGGACATATAGATAGGATGCTTAGATCTAGTTGAGATGCTAAGATACCTTAAATCTATATCAAAGACCACATTATGAATTGCAGGATTATTTCACAATTCATTCCTTAAAATAGACACATTTGTACATGGTGTCACGTTGAAGGAAACCGGATATTGTTGAAAATGATCTTGTAAATAATGGGTCAAATATGTGTATTCGACTTGTTAGTATACACATTGAATGTGACGATCCAAGTCCTTAATCTTAATCCAACTTGAAAGTCTATTTAGCACCTTATGAGATATATCTTGAAAGAGTTCTTTGCTTGTATATATCAAAGTTTGGAGATTTTCAATCTACATTTAGTGGGAGATTGAAGAACTTAAATGGTGCTAATACATTTAAAAGGTTCTTATAGGTTTTGGATATTTGACCCTACGAGAACAATGTTTTGTTGCTCCAAAGGAAGATAATAACTAAAACATTCCAGTGGAAGAACGTGCAACTTAAATGAAAGACTTGATGTTGGCACTAGCATATGATCAAGTGTCGGCATGAGAATGCCGGTTATCCTGACCATGAGTAATTACTTTCAAGGCTGATAGAAGTCATGTAGCCAAAGAGATATGGGTTCCTCACATCTAAGTGGCAATGACTTGGTGGTGAGTCTTGTTCACGTCACCATCTATCCGAAAGCATAGTGGGCCCTGTGTTCACTAAGGTTATGAGAAATAATTAATCATGAGGTAAAATCCATTTTAAGTATGCGAATACTTTGCTTGATTCCATACCAAGGTGCAAACCGAGATGGTGTAAATGGAATTAACATGGATTGTATTGTAGACTACTTCAAATACCGACTAGGGGTAAAGGTTTCATGATGGTTATTGTAGAAATTTTTCCTAGTGGTCATGTTGAAGGTCATTTGATACTCGCTGCTATTATTGCCCTCTTATAGCAATAAAAGATAGTGCACTGATATACAAGACCGCGTTCCTTCATGGAACTATGTATTGAGGAAGTGCTTACCACACTCTCCGAGGGTCTTAGATATCCGTAGTGTCCAAATTAAGTTTACAAGTATGGATAAGTCCCTTGGACTTATACTAACATCGTAAAAGTAAGATCTTTGCTTTCATGAGAGGATCAAAGCATGAGTCTTCTAGAAGCATAGATAAGACTTTTACATATGTCAGGGCTAGTGGGAGCTTTTGTTGTATACCTAGAAGTATGTATCGATTGAAGATAATGTCCCATTGTTATGTGTTCTATGAACCTGAAAAAGGGAATTATTGTTTCATGATAATACTTAGGAGATACAAATTTTGAAATTTTGAATTACAAGAAATACTTGTATGTATTCTTGATGTTTGACGACAAGAAATAGGCCTTGGAGTAGGTTTATACTCTAATACTAATTTCTAATAGGATAACTGTCGATCTTGATCGAAGTCTATGATCCTACTTTGTGGTGTTGATTATTGATTAGAGAAGTTCTTAAGTATCACTGATCCTATTGTGAACTTTTGTAACAATGAGGATATGAGTACTTTAGTACTTCGTTATATGATCTCTTTGACGGATACTTTGAATAGTAGTTTGGTCAAAAGATAATTGTGAGGATAACAAGAATACAAATGGAAGTTGCATGGCAAATTCATTGAATAAGCCGTTGTCATAATAACTAGTGATGTTTGTCATACTAGGTCATGTAGCATTTCTTATGCATATGATTTGGCTTGAAATATTGTTTTAGTAGTTGATTGTTTTATGTTAGCTTTGGGAACTGCAAGCAGTATCGTTACTTTTGATTGCTTTCGATATATAGTGGGGACTATATATACGCAGATGCGGTTACTTTCATTAGTCTTTATTATGTTCCATCTTAGCATGTTTAACCACTTCCCTGAGTGCTTATGCATTCTAGATTTCCACAGTCAGTCATTCTTCAAGGGAAGGAAGTTTGAACTAAGACTGAGGTTGGGGTTTGGTCATGCATTAATCAAGGATTGAATGCAAGTGACGCAAAACTAACCTGTGCTTGAAATGAGTTTCAAGTGATTGGAAGACCCACACCTGAGTTCACTTCATGGATTATGGTCACAAGTGACTCGGGATGATAATATAATTTCATCCTTAGACCAGAGATAGATGTATATCCAAAGTATGAGTCTGCTTTATTTTGATTGCTTTCAAACATGGTTTGTAACTGGCCACTATAAAGGGAGTTTTCAAATAAAGTATGAAGCATGTGGCGGGGCTATGTAGTCAAAAGGATTTGTTCCTCTAGTTAGAGAGATATCCCTAGCCCCTTGATGATTGGGCGATGACACCAAAAATGCATGGTCGTGCTCAAGTTACAATGATTTTAGATCAGCTGCTAACTTGTTATTTTGGTCACCACCAATCTAGAATCGAGAAACAGAATCGTGAACGATCTGGAGATTGACATTTATCCATGTCTCGTGTTCACAAGGATATCGCAAACAAAGGGATGTTTATGATCACTTATCTATAGGACCTTTTAGCCTTTCTAGGCTACCAGGATTTGTCGAGGATGACGTAACTCGTACCGACTTGGGGGCAAGTACGCTTTGCTAGAGCCACTGCTTGTCTGTGATGTTAGCAACGCTGTATCATGTGCAAGTGGGAGTCTGTTGGAATATGCCCACTGATACACGTGCACTAGCATCACTGCTGATGAAGTACGGGCCTATTGTTCACATGCCAAGGGTAGATTCCGGTAGCACAACCCAAACATGAGAGAATATGAAATTAGGGTTTCTGGCGACCTTCACGGGCCGTGAAGAGGTCGTGAAGAGAAACCCTCCACGAGGCTTCACCAACCGGATAAGTAGTCGTGGGAGCACAGCCTTCACAAGGGCTTCACGGCCCGTGAGAGCCCGTGAAGGCAGGCGCCATGCTTTTATTGGACCACTCGTTGGCCCAATGAGAGTATGCGGTGGAACCCGGCCTTAGGAGCCTTCACGAGTGCTTCACGGCCCGTGAGAGCCCGTGAAGGCAGAAGTCAAAGTGTCACTTTGATTTTATTGGACCTTTGTGATGGTCCAATGGATGAGTGGCATGACAGCCGACTCTGGTGACATTTTAACCTCTCAAGCCTTTATAAAAGGCATTCAACTCTCTCCTTGATATAACTCTTGCTTCTACTTACAATATACGCATATATTTGTTACTAGGGGTGTTCACTAATCAGATATAACCGAATTACCGAACCGAAACTTTTGGATTGGACTATTTGGTTCGGATATTTCGGATTTTTGGATTGGATCGGATGAGAACCGAATAATTATTATGGATTTCAGTTTGGTTTTGGTTGCGATTATGCAAACCGAATAAACTGAATAAACCGAATAAGAATATATATATATATATATATACTACTAGAACAAAGTAATCTATACGTATCATGTACATGTTTATTTATAACTTATTATTTTTAATTATATATTTATGCCAAAACAGTCCCACTAGTAATTGTAACTTGGAAAACTATATTTTAATCTTTAATAGTATACATATCAAATCTAGTTTTTAAATATCTCAACTCTTTAAACATGTATTTATGTAAGAATGAAAACCGAATTGTATAAACCGATCCAACCGAATTGTAATTTGGATGGTTTAGTTCGGATGTTAAGATTGTTTGGATGGATTGGATCTCACTTTTCAAAACCGAAATCCAATTGGATTTACTCAATCGGATCGGATTAGACCGATCCATCCGAACGTACACCCCTATTTGTTACTTGAACCTTACATGGTGAGAAAAGATTAGTGTATCAAGTGAAGGCAAGTTCCATGCGGTTGTAGCTGTTCCACAAGCACGAGGACATTGTGTGGTTCGTGTGTCGGGTCAATTGCAAGACGGAATCTCGCTCACTTGGTGTGGACTATCAATAGAGGAGCTCGGTTTCGGGTTCTCGAAGATCTTCCTAGCTCGATGGATAGCTCCATCCGTGAGATGGTATATTTCTCCTTCTCCTTCTTTTGTTTTAGTTGCTATATTCGTTTGTAGTCACGATCCCCACTTGGGGAATACATGCATGTCGGTTTTAATACCCGAAAACCCCGATTTTTGGATGTCGTTGCTTCTGCTGCGTACGGGTGTTAACGTGCATGGATTTCCTACAGATTCAACCTCGGCTATCCAACGAGTACTCAGAACTGGGTCGGGTTTTCCTTCGAATACGGACGGGTTGCAAGCTACAAAGTCACGGTAACTACATCCGCCTTGGTTAGCCCCTAGGTTCTCGGGACGGCGGTTGGCTTCCTTCGCAGCCAGCTCCTTTCTCACCGTCTCAGTAACCATCCTTTCCATCTCTTCAGCCATTTGTTCAAACATGTTAGGGAGGATTTGTTCCAAGAACCTCCCTATCGTTAATACTAGCCCATCGTCCACGGGAGGATCCACGGTTCCACACCCGGCGGCTACTACGGGTATTTTCAGCTGGCGTCTCGGATCAGTCTCGGCCGTGTAACTTGCAACCTCCCCATCCTGGGGCACATTGGCGGGACCCCCCGCTAGTGGGTTTGGATTCCTTCTTGTGTTAACCATTCTGGAAGTATAGATAACGCACTGTAAGTTAGGTAGGCGTTACCGCATATAACTTCCTAATGCATACATTACTTCTGCACACTTAGCTCTTCTATCAGTAGCTCTATGTGCACTAAGGCCACCCTAGATACCTACACGTCATAACATATAAGTAACCCCTCCCCAGATTCACAAGATTCCTCATGATTATGTCAAGCTCTAGTTCGTACCGTGTGTCTGTAACAACATAGGCCTTCATATCATTACTGACACACTATACATACCAGACCTTAGCATCACCAATAGGTCTCTCGATTCACGGGCTTAGGTCATGCATCACTAAAGTTCTAAGCATATAAGCTTCACGTATAAGTTATCATGTATACGTCGTTACATCTATACCATATCATCATCAATCTAATATAATATGAACACGATGTTGTTTGTTTCAATCTATACTTCTCATTTCATGCATTGTTTATAACGTCCCAAATTATTTTTTTAAACAATTAAACAAAGAGTACGCTTGATAATTCATCATAAGTGAAACATTGTGTAAGTTAATTACAACCTCGGGGGTTAACCCGTAAATTCAAATGTAATTGTTTAGAATACATCGTTAAAATAAAATAGTTTAAACACTACGGAAGCTTGTGGAAATATGAGCTATCAACCGCGTGCTGGAGCCCCGCCGTGGCCATCACCTGAAAAGAAGGTTAAACAACAACCGTAAGCACAAAGCTTCGCGAGTACACTTACTTATAATCGACCATACGACATCACATCAATTGCTTTACATTCATGTCACATATTTCATTCCCGCTACCGTAGTAGTCGGTCCCACATTCCCGCTACCGTAGTAGTCGGTCCCACATTCCCGTCATCGGAGTGAACGGTCCCTCATACCCGTCACCGTAGTGAACAGTCTCATCATACCCGTCACCGTAGTGAACGGTCTATGTAACGCCCCAATTTCAATAAAAGATATAAAAATAGAATATTTTCATAAAAGCACGCATATCCTTTGAAATTCATAAACGGAAATGTTTTCATAACAAACCGTGCTAGTACCAAAAGATTCACCCATAAGTACAAACTTAGTGTACTGTGAAAGTTAAATATTTACACAATCAGGCGTTAAGTGTTTATCGTTTAAAACTCAAAAGCAGTCAAACAGGAGCTTTGTTCTTGTCCTTGATGCGTCCTGCAAAACATTTTGAAAACAGAATCTAATAACCTACGAGAGCTTAGTGAGTAATCTAAACAAAACATCATATGAACACACGTATACAATCATATGAAGATAATACACGTATGTCTGGCAATCAATGCTAGCCTCTGGTTCTAGAACTAGGGCAGCAACATAGGTCACAGTACTGTACCGCATCTGAGCCTTACTGCACATAGCAGTATGCTTACATATACACATGTATAACATAGCATGTTAGTAATCTGATATGAAATTACACATGCTACTAATATGAAGTGAAGTCTAGAAGACACACCTTCTGATATTTATAATCTGAATAGATCCACAAACGATAATGATTCAGTGAATAGGTCCACAACTTGTTTCTACAACATAATATCAATAGTGTATGTATCAACACCTGCTGACTAGTCAAAATAAACTGAACAGGGCTAGGGCACGGCCAGACTAATCTCAGGCATGGGCGTACCTATCCTACAGTCACGCCCGTGCCTATCTAAGGTACGCCCGTGACTATGCCTTAAAGCACGGGGGTACCTGAAGAACTAGAGTTTGCCACGGGGCGAAAGGCACGCCTGTACCCTCCCCTGGTCTGCACAGTTCTGACCGACATAAGCTGTAAATCCGGCCAAAAACACATAAACTCAATTCCAATCATTCTAAAAACATGTATAGGGTGTTTTCCTACACCCATAACATCTAAACAACCTAACTAACAACAAATTAACATGTTTTGATCCTTGTGATCAATTCTTGACCCATTAGAACATGAAGAACACAACAACTAAACAAGCTACACATACCTCTACTATGATGGATTGTTATGATGCTAATCAACTGATGTAATTGCTATATTTGCAAGTCCAAAATCGCCAGAAATCATATACTTGTAGCTGTGTTCTAGTTTGGTAGTGTGCATATGAATATGTGAATGTCTAGAATTGATTCACCATGTATATCTATAACTTTGGCATAATTACACAAATGATCCCTGGACTATATCAACTTATAAAATGACAATTTAAGTCCCTCTAGTTTAATAAACACATCTAATCTCATAAAGACCACTTGTATAAACATATAACACCTCCTATTAAATTATTAATTTAGGAATTTCGAACCTTGGGTGTTACAACTCTTCCCCACTTGGAATGATTTCGTCCTCGAAATCAACTGTTGAAGAGTTCTGGATAATTATGCATCATTTCCTGTTCAGGCTCCCAAGTAAAGTTTGAGCCTTTCCTGTGCTTCCATTGGACTTTGACCAGTCCAATCTGTTTGTTACGTAGGGTCTTGATCTTTCTTTCCAATATAGCTATAGGTTGCTCCACACAGTTCAGTTTATCATCAATAGTGACATCTTCCAACGGCACAACTGCAGACTCGTATGCTAAACATTTTTTTAGATGCGATACATGGAAGGTGTTATGAATCTGAGACAGTTTAGCTGGTATCTCTAATCTGTAAGCAACCTTTCCCACACGTGCAACAACTTTGAATGGTCCAATAAACCTTGGACCGAGCTTTCCTCTCTTTCTGAATCTGATAACGCCTTTCCACGGCGATACTTTCAACAATACAAAGTCTCCCACCTGAAACTCAAGCGGTGATCTGTGTCTATCTGCATAACTTTTCTGTCTACTTTGGGCAGTTAACAATCTGTCTCTGATGAGCTGAATCTGTTCAGTCGTTCGTTGAACCACTTCTGTGCTACCCAACTCTTTCTGACCTAAGTTCTGCACTTTCTACCATATAACATTTCATACGGGGGCATCCCAATATTGGAATGATAGTTGTTATTATACGAAAACTCTGCTAATGGCAAATATGAATCCCAGTTTCCCCCGAAATCAATAACACATGCTCGTAGCATATCTTCCAGAGTTTGAATAGTTCTTTCACTTTGGCCATCAGTCTGAGGATGATATGCTGTGCTGAGATGTAATCTAGTTCCAAGATCCCCATGAAATTTGCTCCAGAATCTAGAAGTAAATCTGGTATCTCTGTCTGATACAATTGAAACTGGTACACCATGGCAAGTCACAATCTCTTTTACATAAACATCTGCCAATCTTTCTGAAGGATAAGTCTCCTTGATGGGAACAAAATGTGCACTCTTAGTTAACCTGTCTACAATTACCCATATAGCATCATAACCACGTGGGGTCCTAGGTAATTTGGTAATCAGGTCCATAGTAATGTTTTCCCATTTCCAGACTGGAATTTCTAATGGTTGCAACTTCCCGTGAGGTTTCTCGTGTTCAGCTTTCACTTGTAAACAAGTAAGGCATCTTTCTACATATTTTGCTACATCACGTTTCATGCCTGGCCACCAATAATCAATCTTCAGATCCTTATACATTTTAGTAGCCCCTGGATGAATAGAGAATCTGGACTTATGAGCTTCATTAAGAAGTATCTGACGTGCATCACCATACACCGGTACCCATATACGACCATAACGGGTCCATACATCACGACTATCTCTAATAAAATCTGCCACCTACCCCTTAATTCGCTCAGAGTTATGATTCTCACTTCTGATTGCTTCTAACTGAGCTTTTCGTATAACATCAATGATAGGCGTAGTAACAATCATCTTAAGAAATTGGTTCTTCACAAGCACCATTCCTGATTTTCTGCTTAAAGCATCAGCTACCACATTTGCTATTCCTGGATGATAGAGTATATCACAATCATAATCTTTCAACAATTCTAGCCAACGCCTCTGTCTCATGTTGAGATTCTTCCGGTCTTTAAAATATTTCAAACTTTCATGATCTGTATAAATAGTGAATCTCACACCATACAAATAATACCTCCATATCTTGAGTGCAAAGACTACTGCTGCTAACTCCAAATCATGAGTTGGGTAGTTACTTTCATGTGGCTTCAACTGCCATGAAGCATAAGCAATAACTCTACCTTTCTGCATCAATACACAATCTAATCCACGATATGAAGCATCACAGAATACTACCATATCTTCAACCCCTTATAGTAAAGCGAGAACTGGTGCCTCACATAACTTCTGTTTAAGAGTTGAGAAAGCAGACTGTTGTTCACTACCCTAAACAAATTCGGCATTCTTTTTAGTCAACTGGGTTAAAGGAACAGCAGTTTGGAAAAATTCTGAATAAATCTCCAGTAATAGCCTGCCAATCCCATAAAACTTCGAACTTCAGTAGAGTTCTTTGGTGGTTCCCATTTCATCACAATATCTACTTTCACAGGATCCACTTTAATTCCACCTTGATTAATTAAATGACCCAGAAATTGCACTTATTGAATTCAAAATTCACATTTAGAGAATTTGGCATATAACCGTTCTCTTCTCAAGGTTTCCAAAACTTCTCTGAGATGTCTTTTATGATCCTCTGGATTCCTCGAATAAATCAGTATATCGTCAATAAACACAATTACCGATTTATCTAACATTGGTCTGCAAACTCTGTTCATCGGATCCATAAATGCTGCTGGTGCATTCGTAAGACCAAACGGCATCACCACGAACTCAAAGTGTCCGTATCAGGTTCGGAACGCGGTTTTAGGAATATCTTCCTTTCTGATTTTCAACTGATGATATCCCGACCTTAAGTCGATTTTTGAAAACCACGATGCTCCTTGTAACTGATCAAACAAATCATCTATTCTGGGTAAAGGATATTTGTTCTTGATGGTCACCTTATTAAGTTCACGATAATCAATGCATATACGAAAGGTACCATCCTTCTTCTTAACAAACAATATTGGAGCACCCTACGGAGAACTACTGGGTCTAATAAACCCCTTATCTAACAGTTCCTGTAGTTGTTTCATCAATTCTTGCATCTCTGGTGGAGCAAGTCTGTATGGAGCTCTGGTAACTGGTGAAGCTCCCGGTACTAAATCAATCTTGAACTCAACTTGTCTGTCTGGTGGCACACCCGGTAAGTCTTCAGGAAAGACATCAGGGTATCCACATACTACCCTCACATCATCTAGGCTCGTCTATCTCTTTTCTAGTTTCGAATCTATCACATAAACTAAGAAAGCTGTATACCCATGCTGCAAATACTTTCGGGCTTTAGACACCGAACATACACATGATTTTCCCTTTCTGACATCACCACATATAGATAGTTCTTCCCCACTTGGGGTATGAACTCGTATAACTTTCTGCCCACACATGATGGTAGCCTGTTTATAACCTAACCAATCCATTCCAACCACTACTTGGAATTCTCTCATAGTCATGGGTATAAGTTCAATAAGGAATCTAACTGTATCTATTTCTAACACATTACGTTTATACACATTAGATACAATTACAGATTTATCATCAACAATTTCAACTTCAAGGGAGAATCTAGCTTTTCACACATTTGGTTGAAATTTTTGCAGAAAGAAACAGATACAAATGATTTACTTGCACCAGAATCAAATAGCACAAGAGCAGGCAAGTTGTTGACAAGATATGTACCTGTTATTACATCTGGTTCGGTTTTAGCTTCCTCAGCTGTAAGCTGGAAAGCTCTTCCTTTGGATTTGGGAGCATCTTCCTTTTTCACTTCTCTTACCCCAGAGCTTCGTGGTGGGGGTAAGGCTGGAGTAGGTCTCGATCCGGTAGACGGTGCATTTGATGACAGTTTTGGGCATTCGGACCTCTGGTGGCCCGGCTGATAACAATTGAAACATACCCGCAACAGATTCTTACAATCCCTTCCCACATGACCTGACTTACCACACTTATAACACGCGGAAGAACCAAGCCGACATTCTCCCAAGTGATGTTTCTTACAAGTCTGACAGATTGGGTAAGTCTTATGTACCGTCTTCTTATCAGATGGTTCTACCCTCTGTTTCTTGTATACTGGCACAGTCTTCTCAACCACCTTCCTCTCTTTATCTTGTCTTTCTAGTTCTAACTCTCTTGCTCTAGCCGCGTCCATCATGGACTTCAAAGTCTGATGCTTACTGGCATCAATAAACTTTCTCACACTTGGTTTGAGTACCATCATGTACCTGTACATCTTCATCTTCTCGTTTGCAACATAATCGGGGCAGAAGCGTGCTTGTTCTAGAAATTTAGCATTGATCTCTGGAATAGTTTATGTTGTCTGCTTCAGCCTGTGAAACTCATCCACTATCCTGTCTAACTCGGACTGGGGAACGAACTGCTCTATCACCAGTTCTTTGAACTGCTCCCAAGTCATAATTTCAATCTGAGTATAACCCCTCTGCTTCACTTCCATATCCCACTAATCTTTTGCAACACCCCGCATCTGATTAGTAGCATACCTCACTTTAAATTCAGGTGCACATGAACATGTATGGAAAGCACCTTCTATCTCTGAAATCCATCTGTGGCTGATAACTGGATCTGTAGACCCCTGAAACAACGGAGGTTGACATGCCGAGAAATCTCTGAACGTGCAAACCTTAGGTGCATCACGAATAATCACTTATGGCTGGGGATTAAATCCTTCACCACCTACAGCGAATCTGGTTGCAAACTCTTGTCTGATCATTTCCCGGTTCTGATCTTTTATCTGTTCAACCACCTGGGTAACGATAAAGGGAATACTCTATTCTAATGCCTTGCCAATCTCTCTTGCAACTGTCTCATGTACTGTAGGCTCCACAATCCTTTCATTAAGATCTGGTGCTCCCTCATTCACAATCGGTTGATTCCTAATCGGAATCTGTTCACTAGTAACATTGGTTTCTATACCCTCTGGTCTATGGCTGGGACCACCCTCCTGTCTATTGGCTGCTCACGAACCTCTAGTGTTAACCATCCTGATAGTATAGATAAAGCATTAAGATATAAGGTAGCTTTATCACACCACCCTCTATATGAACTAGATACTCATAGATCTAACAACTCAGTATACCTTATCTTTAAAACCAAAGTATTTCTATACATACTAAGGCATTCTATTTAAACATACTATAACAGGTATACTATCTTCTTACAAGTACCCCTTACCCGATTCACAAGATTATTCATGATTCCATTAAGTTCCAACATGTATAATGTATTTGTAATAATATGGGCCCTATATTATTCTAAACACACTACACACGTTTGATCTTAACTTTAACACAAAAAGTCCCAATTCACAGGCTTAGGCCAAGTATCATCAATGTAATATCACATAATCATATAAATCATAAAGATTCTGCATAAAACATATCAATGTCCATATAAAGTACTAAAATATCCACTGTTAGTTTACTCACCAAGCTTCAAGTATAAGCCTCCATATAAATCATTTTCATTTTAGAATTATACATAATAGCACAAACATTCTTGCAAGAGATGATCTTTGTCTCGATAACATGTGTATCAAATTGAAATAATTGAAGAATATTTGATAATTGAATGATTCTAGTCTATTCATATTTATTTAAAAATAATAAAAAGTGGACATAAATAAATTGTTTAAAGTACATACATAACAAAACTTGTATTTTGTACTTCTTTATATACTCTAGCAGGAAATGGTGTTTAAAACTACTAAAGTCATGCCCCCTTTTTTGTTTAGTTTTCATATTTTATATGACAGCTCCAATAGTCCCTTATTGAAATATCTTTACATCTTTGAATTTAGATTTTTAAATATATAATAATCATCTTATAATGTTATATTTTATTTTAAACTATATTTTATAAAAGGTTTCATACATCTTTCTAATAAGATTGAAAATGCTTTAAAATCAAAACTAAACACTCTGAATAGTATATTCAAGTTGATCACTCGGCTCATCACCATAATTTCAAAAAAAATTCACTTAGCTAACAAAAAATTACCAACCCATTACTATTATATGATAGCAAAAGATTAAGAATATACTAATTTTAAAAAAGTGTCATATTATAATAAAATTTATACCAAAACGTAGATCGAAATGAGATGGTCGTAAATATATAATTATTTTTTCTTTAAACAAAATATATCACAAGTTACTAAACATAATTTATAACAATCTATAATTAATTTCATTTATATAAAACTCCCTCACATGTTTCATAAACCATCCTCACAATTTTCATCTAGCCCCTCCCAATTTTTAAAATTGAATTTATTTTAGGGGATATATTTCTAAAATTGTTTTGTAAATTTAATTGATTTTGAAATTGGAGGTTTTGATTGGTTAATAGAGTTTGATTTAATAGTTAAAAAAGGAAAAAAGGTATGCCTTTTTATAATAGTTATAGATTGCTCATCCCAATCCCTCTCAACCCTTTCCTTCCCTTCCTAAAAAAGTAAAAAAAAACACAATTTCTCTATTCATTTCTTAGCAATCATTTCCTTCCACTCTTTAAAATAACTCGAGAAAAGGTCGAAAGACTTGTACTTTCACTTGAGATCATGTGCATCATTAGCACTCATGACCCTAACCATATCATTTTTTGAGTTTAGGTTTATTAGCTTTTTAGCGTTTAAGCTTATTAGTGAAAAAAGTGTTTGGATTAACTTATGACTTATAAACTAATAAGTTTATTTTAAAAAAATGTTTGGCTTAACCTATTATTATAAAATTATTAAAAAAACATGCTTACATTTGAGGAAGAGAAGTTGTTAGGAAAAGGAAGAAAGATAAGGGTACATATGTAAATATACAAAGATAAGCTCATGTGGAGAAAAAAAAATTATTTTTCACTTGGCTTATCAAAATTTACTTATTTTTACTAAAGATAAGCTCATTAGTTTAAGCTAACAAGCTAAGTCAAACACCAAATTTTTTATAAGCTCAAAAAATAAGCTAAAACAAACACTCCTAAAATCTATCTATATCTATACTACTATATAAATCATTTAACATTCTTTCTTCTCCTTAATTATAAGATTTCTTAAAATTCAATTAAGACAAAATCTTGACTTTTCTTTCTATATAAATCAATCTCATCCACTCAATCTTTAACCATTTCATTTATTTTTCTAGTTTATTTTAACTTTTTATTCTATATTTTTATATTAATTATTTAACATTCTCTCTTTTTCTTAATTTTAAGACTTCTTAAAATTCAATCAAGACAAAATTTTGACCTTTCATTATATCTAAATCAATCTTTTTCACGAAATCTTTAGTTATTTTTTCTGAATAGAATCTTTAACTATTTTATTTACTCTTTTAATCTACTTTAACTTTTTATCCATTTAAAATATACTCTCTCTCACACTAACACACTCTCACACACAAACACAATTATTCATCCCACATCAACATAATTTTAAAATTAACTTCTCTCATCTTATTTCATAAATATAAATCTTTTTTCTTATTTTAATGTTTTTTGAAATTTATTTTTATAATTAATAAAATAGTTTATGCAAATTAAAAACAAGGGACATGTGGCTGCAAAAAACTTTTTCGTGACATTAAATCGCGCAAATAACATATTATTACATCATTGAAAGTAACATATTATAAAGGGTTTACTTCTCCAAAATGTATTAAACTATATCCCAAATGTTAATGTGTGTATCCAACTTTCAAAAATGTTATTGTGCGATCAAACTAAAAAAAACGTTAGTGTGTGTATTAAACTTTCTATTGTATATACTAAACTTATACTCTTTTTACTTATTTATGCAATCAAAATACGTACAATAACAATAAATTAAAAGTTTAATACATACAATAACATTTTTAAAAAATGAATACATACATTAAAATTTGAGATATAATTAAATACATTTTATAAAAGTAAACCCTATTATAAAATATAAATTATTTATCGTCGTAATATTACACGAATACGAAACTAGTTATTTAAAATTAGAATGATCTAAAGGAAACGATTAGAAATGATCCTTTGTTTGCTTTTAGTACCCTTATAAATCTCCACAACCGGGCGTTATGTTACTAGGTTTCAGCAGCTTCAACTCTGCATAAACCTCTCAACCTTATCGTTCTATCCGACTATCCTCATCCAAATTTCGGCAGTCCGCCACCGCCATAGCCACCGTAATGGCGTGTTCTTCTTCAATCCTAGGCGTCTCCTCCATTTACTCCAAAATTCCATCATTAGAACAACTCCCCAAAAGAATCACCACACTTTCACACCCCTTATCTTTTCCCTTTTCTTCTGATACACCCCACTTCATTTTTCTAACCAGGGCTAGACATAATATCGGTGGTGGTGGTTCTCCTTTGGTTGCGTCGGCGGTTGCGGCCCGGAATTCGGTTCTAAGTGAAGAGGCCTTTAAGGGTCTTGGTGTGTTCGATGAGGGTTCTTCTATGGAAGATGATGGCGACGAAGATTATGATGAAGAATCTGAATTTGAAGCTTCCATTGAAGATGTTAATGATGTTGTTAGTGGTGATGATGAACTTGCTGTTAGTAGACTGGGTTTGCCTCAGAAAGTGGTTGAATCACTTGAAAAGAGAGGAATTACTAAGCTTTTCCCAATTCAAGTAATTTCACCTTTTTCTTTCTTATATTTCTATTATACTGTTGTTAGGAATGTCTTATCTTCATATTAAACAAGATAATGTTCTAAAAATGCAACCTTATCTATGCGTGCAGCTAGAAGTACTTATGATAATTAATCGAGCACTTAAATGATGAAATGACTAACATATACCTTCATGAAATGACTAACATACCGCTTATTGAGTGTGGAAGCATATATGCTATCCCCTAACTGTGATTACCTAAGTCATAAACTTTTGCAAATAAAGTAATAAACCAACATACATTAGCCTTATGTGTTGTGCTAGTTCAAAGATATTATGTCTTAGGCAATAGGCAAAGTGCACCAAATGTACCCACTTTACTATTATAGTTATCATATGTGTTGGACTTTAAAAATTACCTTTTGTTATTGCTACATATTCAACACCATATAAAGTTATTAGCCACATAAGCACATCCAAACACTTCCTGCCCGATATGTTGTATTAACTAATTGATTACGCGTGTCTAATTGCTCAATACTACATAATTACTTCCAAACACCCCGTTTGTTATAAGCGATTTAACTTTGCTTCTAGTTTGTTAGAAAGTGAAACAGGACGAAGCATTTTGTTGGCTTTTGTATGTAAGCTATAGATGCTGATACTAAGGGTATACAAGATAATGCAAGATATTACAACATATAGATACTGCATCCTTGGTTCTGTAAGGTTCTTATGTGCAAAGTAAATTTGATATTGATCTTAGTTTGTCTTAAATCGTGTAGAGAGCAGTATTGGTCCCTGCATTAGAAGGCCGGGATATTATTGGTCGTGCGAAAACAGGAACAGGGAAAACATTAGCCTTTTCAATTCCTATAATAAAAAGACTCACCGAAGAGGATGAAGAAAATAGGAATAGGTACGTATTCTTCTTTATAACTCCTGGTACTTGAAAGTTGAAAACAATTTACAGCAAATTACAACATATTTGCACATAATTATTTTTGCTTACAACACTTCAAAAACCACTACTAAAACCATTGCACTTTATAAAAATTTGATTTTTGGTTAAGTATAATTCAGACATGTATAGTATGGTGATTCGACTCAATGATCTTGATAATGATTCTTAAACAGTGGATGGTTTTAGTATTGAGTTTAGAAGTCCCGTGACCAAATTAGAAACGAAGTGTAAATGTCATAATTTTGCATTTTACCTTATTTCTTGTTTTTAATATTAGGCTTGCTGGACGTCTTCCAAGAGTTCTAGTTCTTGCACCAACAAGGGAATTGGCAAAACAAGTAGAAACAGAAATCAAAGAGTCGGCCCCATATTTGCGCACGGTTTGTGTCTATGGTGGCGTCTCTTATACTTTACAAAAAAATCAACTAACTCGAGGAGTTGATATAGTGGTTGGCACTCCAGGAAGACTCATAGACCTTGTGAATAGTAATATTCTAAAATTAGGGGAGGTTCAATTCTTGGTTCTTGATGAAGCTGACCAAATGCTTGCGGTTGGTTTTGAGGAAGACGTGGAAACAATTTTACAAAAACTTCCTCCACGTAGGCAAAGCATGCTTTTCTCTGCAACAATGCCTGGATGGGTCCAAAAACTTTCGAGAAAATACTTAAAAACCCCCTTGACAATTGATTTGGTGAGTTTGTTGGTTCATGTTTTAAATTATTAATCTAAAATGTTGGGTGGATAAATAGATTCTGTTTGCGGTAATATGTATATATAGGCCACCCAAGTGTTGATAAATTTTCATTAACACCACCTAATCATTATCTTCGAGACTTGAACTCCCTTCTTACAAGACATATCTTCTTTCCCAAATAATTATCGTTTTTGGTCATCTCATGTTGTTTCTTAAATGTTCAAAACTTGTCAAACACTTGCACAACTCATCATCTAATATTGCAACTTCAAATGCAAAGAACACGTGCAAATACTATCTCCTACAACTCATTTTATAACAACTGATCCGATATTTTTGATTATTCAAAAATCACATAATCACTTACAAAACACACAATCAAACATCCGCATACTCTTTCAGCTATAATGTCGGTATATTCCGCTGCAATGTATGTTTTTCTATTTGTGTTATATATGTTTTTTTTAATTTTCTATTTTTATTTTGCACAAAAAAGGTCGGTGACCAAGAAGAAAAGCTAGCAGAGGGTATCAAACTCTATGCTATACCAACTACCTCAGCTTCAAAACGATCAATGCTTGGTGATCTTGTAACGGTATAAGCATAACATTTCTAAATTTTGAATGTTACGACTAAATGAAAAAAAATTATTACTTTAAAGATGATACGGTTGTAGGTATATGCAAAAGGCGGAAAGACGATTATATTCACTCAAACAAAAAGAGATGCAGATGAAGTCTCCATGGCATTGACTAGTAGTATTGCTTCGGAGGCATTACATGGTGACATATCTCAACATCAAAGGGAAAGAACACTGAATGGATTCCGACAAGGAAAATTTACGGTGCTTGTTGCCACAGATGTTGCTTCTCGTGGGCTTGATATACCCAATGTTGATTTAGTATGTCACTTGTTTATGATAGTGTGTATTTATACTCTACAAGTATATTAGTCCTTCCATCCTGAAAAATCTTTTTTTGTCAATATTTTTTTAACTTCATAAATAATTTACCGCGTTAATCACAGTTATAAAAACAAATATATTTAAATAATAGAGCAAATTGCAGTACGTACTTTGTTCATGAATGATGGGTGAAAGTTCCCACCTTCAAAGATATGTTGATTAGTTTAGATGATTTCGTCTTTGAACCTAAGTAAGAAACATCGTATCTATCATATGATTAACAATTTGAAGTTTGAATTCATTGGTTTCCTTTTTTCTCCAGGTCATTCACTATGAACTACCTAATGATCCCGAAACATTTGTGCATCGATCTGGTAGAACAGGACGTGCAGGAAAAGAAGGAAAGGCAATTTTAATGTACACAAATAGTCAAAGGAGGACGGTCAAATCTCTTGAGCGAGATGTGGGATGCAAATTCGAATTTATAAGTCCGCCAGGTGTCAAAGATGTGTTGGATTCTTCAGCAGAGCAAGTGATGGCGACTCTCTCTGGCGTTCATGATGAATCCATAGAATTCTTCACTCCAACTGCACAAAAACTTATTGATGAACAGGGGACACGAGCTCTTGCTGCTGCTCTGGCACACATGAGCGGTTTCTCCCAGCCTCCATCCTCCCGTTCTCTTATCACACACGAACAGGTATATTAAGCGGGTCAGGTAATGGACCAAAACGGGTAACCTTTTTACGGGTTGAAACGTGCCGGGTCGGAAGGTTCGTCAGCTTGTCACGCATGATTACAAAAAATTGTGTTAATTTTTTCAAATAGGTGGTTAAAAAGTAACTTTCGGTTCGCCTGTTTAACTCGTTTCCTTTTTAGCTAAAATCTTTCTATTCATGAGTAAATTGGTTGAAGTTTCTACCTCCAGAGATACTTACTAAAAGGATTTATATAGATTAACATTTTTTCGATTTGGTTTCATTGTATATTTTGCATTATAGGGATGGATAACCTTGCAAATGACACGGGATTCTGATTCATCATTAAGAGGATACATGTCGGCTAGAACAGTCACGGGATTCTTGTCCAGTGTTTATGCTACTGCTGCCGGTGTTCTTGGAAAAATACATGTAATAGCAGATAAAAAGGTATGCTTTCAACCATTTTTTAAAATGTCATTCACAAGATTTTGATTTTAGTAACATATATATGTATATATATATAATACATATATTCGTGTTATTTAGGTTCAAGGTGCTGTTTTTGATCTTCCTGAAGATATCGCCAAAAATTTGTTAAATAAGGAGTTACCACCGGGCACAACTATTACAAAAGTTAGCGAGGTTGACATTTGACCCGTTTCTCTTTAATCTAATTTCATTTTTTTAATATTTGACATGTTAGAGATAAAAAGTAAACCCATTCGTAAGCAAATGGGTTGAAATTGCCACCTCTGATTTCATATATATTCCTTGCAGTTGCCTGTTTTGGAAGATGATGCCCCCGCGAGTGACTTTTATGGTAGGTTTTCAAACAGAGAAAGAAGTTCACGAGGTTCAAGTGGGTCCCGAGGGGGTTGGGGTAACAGTCGATTCTCAGCGGGTGATGAAGGAGATAACTTCAGGCGAGGTGGTACCAGAGGTGCTGGTGGCAGAGGTGGTGGTGGTTATAGGAGGCCAAGTGGTGGCTCGAGGACAGGTGGAAGTGATTGGTTGATTGGTGATAGACGATCTTCTTCACGCTCTGCATTTTCCGGAAATCAAGAAAGGTATTAAAACATTTTCCGAATGTTATTTCGATGGAATCACTGCAAATATGTTCCTTTATTACTTATCTGGTAAATTTTGTGAATAACAGAAATTTTACGGGTCCATGTTTTCACTGTGGACGGTCTGGACACAGGGCATCCGAATGTCCCACGAAGTAAGATTATTAGTTGATGACAGGGATGTCAAGGTTTCAACCATGGTTGCTCGGGGCAGATGAGGCTGCCAGCCGCCTCTCATGCCGCCGGTCGTTGTGCTTTTAATCCTGGTAAAAAAGATAACAGACAACCAGGTGTTGCTGCAAGTATCTTATGGTAAATTTGCTTTTGTAGCAGCAGGTTTTTCTCCATGTGTTCCCCCATGGACACTTTTAGTGACACTTTGTTCTTACATATATCTGTATCAGTGTGATTTTGTATTAACCAATGACAGCGAACTCATTCTAAACTTGTACCATGTGTTATTAAATGTCAGTGCCTGTTGTGTATGGACGAATTTTGTTGTGTACGAATTAACTCCACCATTATAAAAATGTTGTACTGGGTTTTGGTAATTTACGAGCCTGATCGTCATGGAGCCCTCGAGATGTTTGTTTTGGGGTAATGGAAATCATAGTGTCTTTACCAACGAACTAGATTAAGCGTATAGGTTTGTTTATAAAATGATAAATGTTAAACATTAGTAAAAAAGATATTAAATAATTATAAAACGTAAAAGAAATGAGAATTAAAAAAATGGGTAAAATATATTTTAACCTCTAAAGTTTAAGTTTAAAATGGTTTAATCACTAAACTTTTTTAATGAATGTTTTACCCCCTTAAACTTGTAATTCATCGTTTTAGCCACTTGACATTCTATAGCAGGTTGCCAAGTTTTTAAAGAACATTTTAATCTCTAAGCTTAAGGGTGTAATCAAATCGAGCTGAACGGAATCTAGTCAAACTTTAACTAGGCTTGGCCTCTAAAACTTGAGCAAGTGAAGATTGAAAACCCGATTGGTTAGTGGTAACCGGTGTTCGAAGATCTACAAATTCATGAATCACCATCTCATGGATTTCCAAAAAAACTCTAAAACAAAGATAGAGATAATGGAAGCCGAAGATGTGCAATCATCAAACTAGTGTAACTATACAAACTTGTGAGTGCAATCGAGAGATATTATTGGTGCTATCCAAAGAGTTAGCAATGGAACTAAGGTCCGTATGTGAGTTTTCATTACCTAGTTTCTAGAGAATTGATGTTTTTATTGATAGGATTGATCGTGGTTCTCCGTTGATACCGTAACAAGTATTTTAGATTTAGATTAGGGGTAAAATTAATAAGATAAAATAAGATTAAGGCTTAAATTATCTAACAAAATTTGTTCAAGGATTATAATGTCCATTATATAAGTTTTGTGGTTAAACCATTTTCAAATCTAAAGTTTAGGGATTAAAATATATTTTACCCTAAAAAAATAACAAAAGAAGGCATCGGTGGAAGCGTTGACGAGGAAGAGAGGGTAGACTTGATGACAGAAACGCAGTATCATGATACGAAAAGCATGATTGTATTTCTTGTGTAAGTCATCGATCATTATTATTATAATTAAGGATAATAAAGTTAAGTCGTTATTGGTTATAACTAAAATGAATATAAATAGATAAAACTGTAAATTTGATTAAATATAATATTTTGAAATGTTAAATAGGGTAAATATAATATTTAATCTTTGATATATATTAGAAGAAAATTTTGTTATCATTATATGTTTAGAGTTTTTTTAACCGATCATTTCCTTTTATTTCCTCAAATGGTTCAAGAAGAAGTTGTTTTTCAAATATCATTTTTTAGGTGATTCAGTTTAATAACACAAATATCTATTTAAATCATTTAGAAGATACATCTACATATCTTTATGGGTATTTATGTAAAAACGTATACTAACTAGATTAAATTAAAAAAAATTCAAATATGATTATAAAAAGGTTCTACCAAAAATTTGATCTTGATGTTATGTGTGAATTTTCTAATTTCTAATAGATCTACCCATTAAGAGATTTTATATCCTATATATGTTTTATAATTGTTTACTATATATGTTAGTACTCTTTAACATAATATACATTTAAAATTTATTTTAATCATTTCCGTGTTTATATACGAGATGTTAAGCTAGTATTTATAAATTATGATAAACAAAAGCAATATTATAAGGTTTAATAAAGATAAATAAATTCATTGTTCATATAATAAAGAACTAGATTAGATAAAAAGATGTTAAATGATTATAAAACATGAAAGAAATGAGAGTTTAAAAACGGTGACAGACGATGTCGACACTTAAACCAGTAGTGGAAGCATTGACGCGAGGTCGAAGGCACACGTGACGTCAGAAATGTGATATCATGATACGAATAAACATAATTGTATATTTTGTACAAACAATCTATCATTATTGTTATAGTTAGGGCAATAAGGTCAAGTTAGTATTGATTATAACTGAAAAGGAATTTAAAATATTTTAAAATAATAAAATTAAAAATTTAGTTAAATATGATATTCTAAAATATTATAGGTTAAATATGTATTTATAAATTATATTGAACAAATATAATATTTTAAATTTTAATAGGGACATATACGAAACTCCTCTAATAATTTTAAATTCAATTTTGACCAACAAATGTCAAAAATGAAATTCCAGTTGATTAAATGAATGACCACGATTGAACAATTAATTTTATTTTATTGAATGAAATGTTAGATTTATACAATAATATACATATTGATCTTTTATTTATATTAAGTTGAAGAATAGAGGTTTAAATAAAGATTATACTATTAGATATGAATTACTTTTACCACTATAATTATGTCCTTAGAAATGCGGCTCTTCGTTATTTCATTTATAAAATTAATTTATATATGAAAGATACAATACCTTTAAAGCTATATTACAAGTTAATAAAATATGTATTTTTTTTAGATAAATAAATTTTGCAAATGCCCCATCGCCCTTAAACAAATGATTGATAGGACATATATAGATAAAAATTTGAATTAAAATAAATCGTTTATATGGTGTACTGAATTTCTTTTTGTTCAACAATTCGTTTCAATGTTAATTCAGATACACTAATGTTAGTGAAGGTGTAACAATCCATACCCTTTAATAATTTAAATGGTAAATACAACGGCAACTAGGGATGTAAACGAGCCGAACCAGACACTTATCAAGCTGGGCTCGTTTAGGATTTTTTAAGCTCGAGCTCGAGCTCGGCTCATTTAGAGTTTTAGATGTTGAGCTCGAGCTCGGCTCGTTTAATACTTATAAAGCTCAGGCTCGGCTCGTTTAAGCTAGACTCATTTAGGCTCGAGTATTATTTGAATGTTTTTATTAAAATGATATATATAATTATTAAAACTAAACATATAAAATATAAATTATATTATATATGGAACTCGTTTAGGCTCGTTTAAGCTCACGAGCCCGCTCTTTAGAGCTCGAGCTCGGCTCGTTTATTAGACTCGAGCTCGAGCTTGTTAAGGCTCGACTCATTTCGAGCTTTTAACGATATGAGCTCGAGTAGCTCGACTCGTTTACATCCCTAACGGCAATATGTTTTCCAAAGACGGATGATCCTTACATAATAAAAATAAACATACTCAATAACTTTATATATCAACTTATATCATATGCATAAACTATTTATACCGTATCGTATAGTGTATAACTAGAAACTGTTTTTTTTTAACAGCTTCGCCTCAGCGGTAGTGGCACAGGATCGAAACCGGTTGATCTAATCTGAGCCCCGGTTTCGAACCACTCCAACTACACCCCCTAATTAATTCAGTAGGGCTGCTTTCACCAACGAGAGAGTGACCCTCAGCTACTCATAGAAAGAAACCCTCCGGATAGACTTGAACCCAAGACTCTCCTTCACTGGGAAAACTCTCCCTTACCACTAGGGCAAGCCCCTTTGGTTTCACCAACGAGGAGTGACCCCCTGCTTTCACCAACTAGAAACTGTTATGTACGAATCAATCATCCGAGAGCCCAAAACATACAACTCCACCAACCTCTATGATTATCACTATCCACTAGTAGCTTAGAACTTTGTTCTATAGTGGTAATGTTAGATAAAATCAAAACTATGCTCTTATTGAACCAATATCAGCTGCATTTTGCAGTGAATCAAGTACAATTTCAACCAATTAGGGAATAATTTGTCACTAGTTTCCAACTAAAATGTTCATAACCGATCGAAAAACCGTACCCCTCTTCTTCTGCAAAATCTCCCTCACCCCCTTCTCATCCGGCGAGAATCCAAGACCCTTCATCTTCGCCACCAGTTGTCTACCTTCTTCCTCCTTCCCTGCCTTCACAAGACCCTCAAAAACTGCCACAATTGTCCCTGAATTCGGTCTAATGTTCTTCCCCATCATCTCCACCATGTAATTCTTTGCTTCCCCCAACAATTTTTGGTCACTGGAGCAAGCTAGTGACTTGATTAAGACCGTGTAAGTGTATGCATTAGGCAAAACGCCGGAAGCAAGCATGCGTATGTAAACTTTCAGGGCTTCTTTAGCTTTACCTGCGGCGGCGTACGCTTCGATCACCGCCGTGTGAGCCACAACATCCGGCATATGACCTTTATCTTTGATTTGAGAAAACAGTTCAAGGGCTTCGTGGGTGAGTCCGTCTTTAGACAAAGCGTCGAACATCTTGACTGCAGCGTTGTTGAGCCCTTCTGTGCGTATTTTGTGAAATACTTCTTGAAGGTTTGTGGGGTCATCGGGTTCTTCGATTACCGGAGTCTTCTTAAACGGGTCGTAAGGAGGTGGTAGCTTGGTCTTGTCTATCTCTTTGACGGCCGGCGATGACGTCGACTGTGAGTCATCGTCGGATTCGGAATCGGAATCAGATAGTGAGAAGTTCACCTTGGTGTTGCGCTTTTGAGTGGTTATCGGTTCGGAGAAAGTGGTTCTACTGCTGAAGAGTAGGGAAAAGAAGAACCCATTTGGGGGTGTGGGCGGAGAGGGGACGGTTAACGGTTGGAGATGGCGATGACGGCGGCGGAGGTAGACGGAGGTGGAGGAGAAGAGAGAGGATTTGAGATTGAAGAAGAGGATTCTAGACATGTTAAGGGGTAGAATTTTGAAACCCTGAAATGGAGTTTAACAGGGGACGTGATTGTTTTTTAAATGAAAATACATTTTTTAAACATAAATAATCTATTTATATATACAATAGCTTAACATCTCTTGTATATATAAACGATTTTTAACTTAGCGGTATTAAGATATTAGAATGTGTTTCACATGACATATAGTAACGGGTTCAAGTCTCAATACGGATAAAAAGTGTAGAATTAGGACTAGATTAGTGTGCGTGTGTTTTGCTGATAAAAAAAACAGCTCGTGTATAAATACGAAGATTACAATAATATATGTTTGATAGCGCGAAGTCACATTTTAATTTTGGTTAAAAGTTTATGATGTTAAAAAGTACTAACATATATAGTAAAATAATTGTCAAGCATACAATTTCAATTTCATCTATCAAATTTTTTATAAAACCTCTTTATAATCAAATTTCAATTTTTTGATTTAATTTAATTGGTATACGTGTTTACATAAATAAGCACGAAAAGAGTAAATGTATCTACTAAATTATTTGAATAAATGTTTTTGTAAAGATATTTGAACGTTAACAAACTAAATCACCTAAAAATATCATTTGAGGAAACAACTCATTTATGAGCTATTTGATAAAATAAAGGGTGATGATTTTTGAAAAAGTTCTAAAAATAGAATAATGAAATTATAACTTTTTTCTTTTAATATCTTACTCCTATATAATACATTTACTACCTAAAAACTTTTAATTTTAAGAAGAGTAAATTTACTAAAATACTCATCCTTTATACCTCTCTTTTACCCCTCCTTTAAGTCCACAATTAATGAATTTAAACAAATAAATATTAAAAACATAACCGACAATTAATGAATTTAAACCAATACTTATAACTGAATTATTTCTAACCATATATTTTTAATATTAACTTTTGATTCATGAGATCATCATACTTATAACTGTATTAAGTCTAATCATATATTTTTAATATTACCTTTTGATTCATAAGATCACTTAAATTCCTGTTTTCAATAAATCAAGTTCAAGAGATTTCACAAACACCAAACAAATGAAAGAGTCAAAGAGTTGAAATTTATAAACATTGCATTCTAACTCAATTACATAATAATTGAAACTATGAAACATTATACACACACATATATATATATATACATATATATAATCAGCAACTTCATGATTCAGCCATGCGACAAAACTCTTCCAACAAACTGAAAGACAAATAACTCAGAGTTAGCAATTTAATTCTTAATTTCAAAGTGGCTCTCGCAAAGAATCTTCACAAACTCATATTATCTTCATCTTGCAAAGAATCTTCACAAACTCATATTAGCTCTTTGTGATTATTCTGCACAAAACTCATCACAACCTCCTCTTTATTCGCCGCCATCGCATTGCGCAGGTACCCCACTAGTATATTAAAGATGAGAAATCATCTATTCTTACAACAACATTCCATACTAGGGTGAGCAACTTCAAACTCTGATCCAAAAGGCCCGAAAGCCCACCTAGTAACTAGACCGAAACGGCAAAATTGGTCCAAAATACTTGGTTTGGTACTGTCTTCATGCTCTTAATCTAGTAAAGTTTGTGTATCGGTTAAGGAGTGTTTAAAGCCTGAAAAACCTGGTTGTACCTGAATTGGTATTTATAAAAACTACTTGATTTCATACATATTATTACTATATGTTGATATCAATCAAGTTGCTTGTGTGTGTGTGTTTATATGAGATGGTTCAATCGGGAACCAATCTTATTGTGAGAACATAACATAATCGTTGATCTTAGTAATATTTGAACAAAATATTGGTTAGAGGGTAATTTTTGTAAATAGAAAAAGAACATTTACCCCAATTTCTTAAAACTAATATATTTACCAAATGTAATCGTTTTTGTTGGGGTTTTTTTTCCCGGCAAGGTTCAAATATATGCACATATTTATATTACTAGGTTTTGTTCCAGCACAGATGAACATGTGAAATACTCCAAATTTCATACGGAGAATTAAGGATTTTCTTAGTAATAATTTTATGTATTGTTGGTTGGATATTTTAATGGACAGGGATTTCTTCCATTATTCGTAGTTAGTGATTATATTTCATTCTTTTGTGCACATGCATGATATTTACCATGAATGATGAACCGTTGGCTAAAATTTTATTTAAATATCATAAGGTTGTATGTGTGGATAAAAGTGACTTTTATGCATTAAAGCTATTCTACACCTATATATAGTTGGAATATGGGAATAGTCTCTCATTCCTCTCAAATATGTTGGATTATACCCACTTTGTAATACCAGTTTCCTAAGTTGTAATAATTTATCATATTAATAAAAGTTGGTTTCGTTTACCTTTTTACTTTGATGAATAAGTTATTGCCCTTGTTAAGTTGAGGGACCGTTATTGACAATCAAGGGAAGTAGGGAAGTGTATTTAAACCAAAATAGGGTGAACATAAACATTGTAGCAGCAAGAAGCGTTTGAGATAGTTGTGTGTGTGTGTTTATTTAGGCCAAGAGGAGTAGGGTCGCCACCATTTCTTCACTGGATTTATATCACAGAATAGTAACCAAGTTTGAAAATTGTTCTACGAAGGTCATTCATGGGTTATTTCACAATGTGAAATAAAATGGGAAGTGACCTTGGTGGAACAATTTTCAAACTTGATTACTATTATATGATTTTCCCCTTTCTTCACCACTTTGCTTGAAATCAATTGGAAAACTTTCAGTTGTGATTCCTCTATCCTTTGTGATCAATTTCCCACAAGTTTTATAGCATTTAAAGGGGATTTGATAAGGTTTTTGTATGGTTAGTCCTTAGGATGTGTAGAACGTGTTTTTGTAATAAAAATGGGTTTAAAACATGTTGATTGGATCACCATCGCCAAGATCGTCGCCTGTAATATGAACTTTGGCAAGAGTGGTCCATACCAAGTGCATTCGCACAAAGTTCAGCTCACGCCATATGGTTTTATGTGCATTTAAGCCAAGTTAGTCCTTTGTTCATTCATGCCAAGTCCCGATTTGCACCAATTGTTTCACGCCAAGTTTAAATTTCATTCCACGCCAAACTTACTCACACCAAGTTGGTTCACGCCAAGTGTTTCTTATACGTCTTTGATTTCAATTGTGAAATCAGATAGGTAAGTGCTATATAATTTGTTTAGAGTTTGCTTGATTAGGGCTATTAACAAATCTAACTTTTTTGTATCATAGATTCATTTTCGGTTCTTACTTCATTTTTAGTATTTTCCAGGGAATTCTTGTGATGTTGTTGATTGGGGTTGGACGGTTTTATAAAACTTTTCATATTAGCAATGGAAGCATGGAACAAGGTACAACAGTTTTAAACCTTTTAAACTCCTCCACCAAGATCTATATACATGTACTAAGAAAACTAAATACAATCTTTATAGTGTGAATTGATATCAGGAAGACTAAAAACAATAAGAAACCAAATGTAGCTTTCCTCCAAGGTATCCACATGTGAGCAATATTTAACACCAATCGAGTGCTAGCCCTTTCAACCTTATTTGTAAACAACACCAAGTACTAGCAAGGAAAACCTTTTCTTCTTCATTACTTGTGTTCAAGTCTACTAGTTATTGTGATTCTCTCAACTCCTTGAAAAACCTACCAACAATAATATTTTGTATCTGTGTTGCAAGAAAGAAGAAAACAAGTTGATTATATGATAGCTCAAGTCTCCACTTAAACAACTAATATAAACCAACAAGAACAAGAGATCAACTTAGTTTTCAAAAATAAATTGGCTCTTTTCTTCATTGTTTTCTTGAATCCCTAGAAACACACCCACGAGAAAACATGAAAAACATTTCCTATCCCTTTTTTAGTATACGACTTCCATCTTGAGAACATTAATTCACCAAGCAAAAAGTAGAACAAAAAACGTACTCCTTTGTCTACTTGTTTACTTTACTAATAACCAACAACAAAAAGGCCCTACTAAATGTCTCTAAGCATGCAAGCATACTCGTCTTAAGGTGCGGGCTATCTGGGCAACAACCCAGGGCCTCACACAAGGGCCCATGGCTATATGGGGCCGATGGTACATACATACACACACACACACATATATATATATATATATGGGAGGGTTCAAACGAGAACTGTTTTTCGTACGAGAACCAATCTTAGCCCTTGATTAAACTTAATCAATGGCTAAGATCTTTTGGCGGCTCATTAATGCTTTATTAATGGATCATTAATGATGCATTAATGAGGGTTATTTCGGGAAAATCAAACCTCGCAAATTAATTGCGGCTCATCTGAACGTAATTCACGATTGGGTAAATATATAAATTACCAAAATACGCCTATTAATGAGTCATTAATGGCGTTAAAAACAGTTCTCGCAGTTCTCGTACGAAAAACAATTCTCGCAGTTCTCGTACGAAAAACAGTTCTCGCAGTTCTTGTACGAAAAACAGTTCTCGTTTGAACTTTAGCCTCTATATATAAATATATATATATATATACACACACACACACACCTAAATTTATTGAGCTCAAATGTACATGCATATAAGAAAAAATACCCAATTTCTTAGGCCCAAAATCTAAAACACAGACTTAGAAATTAAAATAGCAATCGGCTGGAAATCTCTATAGCAATTGCATAGGGGAAGACGAAAAGCGAAATCAATATCGCGACAAACTATTTGACTTTGAATCAGAAGTGGAGGGGTTAGGGAGAGAGTAAAGACTATTGGTCTCATTGTTGGTGTTTGGTTTTCCTTTTACCCTTATTGACTATTAGTTAATTAATTTGTTATAGTTACTTGAAATCACTTACTTATTTGGTCACTTTTTAATTGGTTATTTAAAACACTTAAAATGTAATAGGTTGATATCGACTATAAAGTTTGTTGGTGTTATTTATTTGAAATCTTAAAATATTTGAGAATTAGTTGAATAGTCTTGATAATCAGTTACTTAGTTTAGTAGTTATTTAGGTTATTAGTTAAACAAATTACTTGAATCACTTGATATCAAGTTAATTTGTGTGTTTACTTGAATAGTTGAATAACTTGATTTCAAGTTAATCGATTTGTTATTTGGATATCTAAATCACTTTGTAACTAATTAATTAATAAATCATATTTTCCAAAATGCATTTATCGTATAGTCAAAAAAGAAAGAAATGGGAAGAATTTGAAACCCAAAACGGTTGTAAGTTTTTTATTCAGCGTTTTTATAAATTTTAGTTTGTTTCTGTATATTTTAGTATTTCTAGTGGCTCATTTTTAGTTTTGCTCCTGATCCCGAAATATTTGAAACAACCCTGCATGCAAATATGAAAGAAACATAGTAACATACATACGTAAGAAACCCATCTAATGAGAGGGCTCATAAGCTTAAAACACACAATATAAATAGTTACAACACTTTAAGGAGATACATCAATATGTATATTCTTATAATCAGATAAAATATGACTTATTTTTATTAAAGATAAACTCTTAAGCTTAAGCTAATAAGTCAAGTCAAACATCAAATTTTCAATTAGTCCAAAAATCAAGCTAATAATATAAAACTAGTTGAATGATCCATGCACGTACTGAAAAGGTTTAAAAAACCTAAAACATGTAACATGTAATAAAACATAAATACAATATATAAAGCAGTTTAACAAACATAATCATATCTATATAAAGAATAACTAAACAAAAACATATTTATTGGATGATTGAATAATGAAATTAAGGCGGCTTTCATAATTTCAGTAGTAATTCTTTGTATATTATGTTCATAGTTTTATTTGTTAGGTAATAATCACTGTCAGAAAGAAGAACTTTTAAACCCTTTTTGCTTGTGACATCAGAACCAGCTACATATATCTATGTGAAACTACTGTGGTGCAAGCCTAGTGGTATTGGGGTTTTTACCCTATAGCTTAGGTATCAGGTTCGGGTCTAGGCAGTAGTTTTTTTTTCCAAAAAATGATGGAGGGTATTACTCCCTCATGGTGCGTGGCTTGGAGCTCACATACTACCCTTAATGGATGTCACTACAGACTTATCCCACTAACTTAACATCGTTGTTAACAAAATATGTGTGTATATATATATATAGGGGAGGGTTCAAACGAGAACGGTTTTTCGTACGAGAACTGCGAGAACCAATCTTGGCCGTTCATTTTGGATAATGGAATTTATGGATGAAGAGCGTGGGGGGGGGGGGGGGTTAAGTGTGGCAGGGTGCATTTAAGGAATTCATAGGTGGGCAATCCAATTGAAGGAGGGGGAATTGGACGGCTAAGATTGGTTCTCGCAGTTCTCGTACGAAAAACAGTTCTCGTTTGAACTTTTGCCTATATATATCTATGTGAAAAAACTGGACATCTAAAAAATAATCCAACTTGTGATAGTGATTCATCTTGACTTTTATTAGTGATAGCAAAACAAACCATCCCAGTAAATTGTGTTCATTGAAACTTATATGGAATTCTTGCATCAAAAGGAATTAGCTTTAAAAGTGGTAAGTTATATCTCAAATAATTAATGCTTCTTAATTTCAAAATCTTAAGGATTATTTAAAAATATAATTTAAGCAAAAATTTTCATTGTTATTGCATAAAACCCAAACTACAAATCCTAACGTATACATAAATCATCTCATTAATTCATAATATTTTTTCTCAAAATTCGGATGTTACACCCATAACCTCTTTTATGACATGAAAAGCTCTAGCCAATTAATTACTTATTAATAATGAGTTTATTAAAACCATCACAGTTTAATCAATTTTATGAAATATTTGACATCGAAAAACAGATCAATAGTTTAACATTGTATGATTATATCAACGGAAAAAGATAACTCTTAGGGATTAGAGATGGCAAAAAACCCCGAACCCGATGGGGAAACCCGAAACCCGAATTTAAGGGGGCGGGGCGGGGCAGACATTATCGGGATCGGGGCATTAACGGGGTTTTTTTCGGGTTTAGGGGTAGTGACTGGGGATGTCTTCCCCCGCCCCGCCCCGTCCCGATTATATATTATATTCATACTTTTATATATTATATTTATATTATTTAATATGTATATATATACATAAATAATTTGTATTGTATTCTATGGATGGTTTTACAACCGAAATCTTCGTTTTTCAACTGTATTTTCGTGTTTACATTTTGTATTTTTGTGAATGGATGTATACATTTCGGGGCAAAAACGAGGAACGGGGACGAGGCACAATTTCCTTATCGGGTTCGGGGACGGGGATTGCCTGCCCCGCCCCATTGCCATTTCTATTAGGGATTTATAAACATAAACTACCTCATAAAAAAGAATCATACCTTACTAAATTGGTTGTAGATAGATATTCTCGTATACCTTAAATCAAAAATACCTCATAGAAAGGGATTACTGACTTAGTGATTTTTAAACATAAAAATTAACCATAAACATGTTTACAGGTTTAAAGTTTTATAAAAAGATAAGGATGAAAATACCTATTTGAAAAAGATTAAGTGTCATTATATTTCTATTTACACAAATCAAAGATAGTAATTCACTTTCTTCAATAGTATTAAATTGACTTTGTTTACTAAATACTAATGAAAAATAAAAAAGTATTATTTTTTAATTTTGTGTTTGATTACGGTAAAATTTATATTAAAACGTAGATAAAAATTGTAACACCCGCAAACCTGGGCTAGTAGATTAGTAGGTTTACGGTATGTGTTTATTTGTGTTTTAATTGATTAATTGATTTTATGAAGTTATTTAATTGATTAAATTAATTAAGTAATTAGATTTCTAAATGAGTATTAAATTTGTTTTATGTTATCAGGCGAAAATGATAGTATGTATGTATGTATTAATGTGAGTATGGATGCATGCATAATTGTGGGTTACACGTGGGGTGTGAGAGTGGAGTTGGTGACACCTATTTGCATGTAAACATATGTGTATGTGTGTGTCACCTGCTCCCATTATCTCAAATTCAAGAAAGTGTGTGTGTGTATTTCTCTGCTAAAGAAGAAACCGAAGAAGAAGAACCATCGGAATTTCATATTTGTGTGTTTTAAAGTTAAAGGTTAGATATTTATATGATGTATTTGCATGCTAGTTTGATTAGCTTAATAATTAAATAAACATGAATATATGTAGAACACTAGAATCGGATTTGTTAGAAACATGAGCTTTTATGGTTTTTATGTGATCATATGAAATACATGTTAATATGATGTTTAGATGCATGAAATATGTGTTTTATGATGATAAAACATGTTTTGAATGATTTTAATGAATTTATGAAATCTGGGTTTGAGATATAATGTTATGAAGATGGCGGATTTGATGAAATGTTGAAGTTAGCGGATTTGGTGGAAGGAGATGGTAAAACCGATACTCATGAAATCCTAAAATAGGAAAACCGATAGGTTGGAAAACCGGGACTAGAAATCCCATACTAGAATCCGATACATGAACTCAAAACCGATTGTTATATATGAAATCCTATACTTGAGAAACCGGGACTTATACAATTCTAAATCCGTATGATTGAATCCGATATTCAAAACCTACACCCAAATCCGATTGAGTCAAATCCGACATATTAGAATCCGAATGATGGAAATCCGACAAACCCAAATCCGTAGAAGTTAAATCCGGGGCTTTGATGAAATCCGATAGTCTTAAATCCGGGCCTCAGAATCCGAGTAAAGGCAAATCCGACATTTTGCAAGAATCCGACACTCAAGGGTTGCGGATTTCTAAGAATCCGATAGTTTTGGAATTCTGATACTTTGTGTTTTGAACTTGTGAATCTTTATTGTTTGTTATTGTCTAATGAATGATTTATAAAGATATGGTTAGATATAATTATGTAAATGGGACTGATTGATTGTTATTGTATTTTCAGGCAATTCAAAGACTCAGTAACATTAGAACTCTGAGTAATTCATCTGAGATTGAAAGGTGAGTGGATGTTGAATGCAAATGGTAAAGATTATGGTTAATGTTACTGATGTGATGCATGATTGTATCTAGATGCCCTTTATCTAAAAACCAAAATTATTCCCTTAAGAATATGAATTAAGTATGTACTATATTAAATACTAGACTAAATGCCCGTATGATACACGGGTTGGTTTAAACGTAAATATTAAACATTAATAAAAATGTATTAAATAATAATAAAACTTGAATTAAATTAGAATTTAAAAAATGACGATGTACGGCATCAACACTCTAACCAGAAGTGGAAACATCGATGCAAGTGGGAGTGCAGACTTAACAGCAGAAATGTGGTATCATGATATGAAGAGATGTGATTATATTTCTTATATAAATTATCAATCATTATTGTTACAATTAAGGGTAATAAAGTTAAACATTATTGATTATAATAAAAATGATTTAAAATGATTATAAAATATTTTAGAATGATAAAACTAAGAATTTGGTTAATTATGATATTTTAAAATATTATAAAGAATAAATATGATATTTGTAAATTAAGATGGGTAAATACGATTTTATATAATTTAATAAGGACATATATGAAATTATCTTTAATAATTTTGACTCTAAAAAGTCAAAATTAACAATCTAAAATTAAATGTTTTTTTAAATAAATAGTTCAAATTGTTTAATAAAATTTATAAATTCGTCTGGAAAAGAAAATTAAAAAAAAAGTTGCAAAGAAAATAACCAGCGTTTCCCCCTTCTTTCCTTCAAAGAACTCAAGTCCCTCCTCCCCTCACTTTCCTTCCGAGCTCTCATCTCTCGATCTGTTTCACGTGGTTTCAGGGCGAACTGACTCCGGCGACGGATCTCATCTCTCGATCTCTAATCTGTACACTTTCTTTTTTCTGTGCTAAAACAGGTCGGCCACGGCTACATCCTCCTGCGAGTCTCCTCCGCGACGGTGCTTCATCTCTCAATCATCACTCCTCAGGTGAGACTTCATATTTTTCTTTTTTGTTTCTGCAATTCTGCTCCATCGATAGGCTGCTCAAGGTTTTTTTATGTTGAATCTGTGCATCTGGTTTGGTAGGGCTCAAGTTTGTGTGTGTGTGTGTGTTTTTTAAATTCTGCTCAAGAGGCTTATCCTCCTGTCTGCTGTTTTAATTCAACAGAATACCCTTCTCAAAATGCCACTTTTTTATTCTTTAATTTCTGCTCAAGAATTAGTTGTTAATTTGTAGGAAAAAGTTTTTAATTTGTATTTTGTTAATTCGTATGAACAGGTTGATAATTTTGCTCAACTTTTTTTAATTGTCTTGAATGAATAAGTTGTTAATTTGTATGAACAAGTATTAATCTTTCTCAAGTTTGTTTTGTGTGACTAGTTATAAAAGAAACTAAAATTAAGCAAAAAACAAGAAGGTGAATTCTGGCATTTTACGTTACTGAAATCAAATTCATATGACATGTCTTTGAACCAAACAAAATATGTAATTGGATTCTAATTCCATTTACCGCCAACCAAACCGGTTTTAGATTCAAATTCCAATTCCTGACAAATTATAATTCCTTCGTTCCAATTCCTTCAGAAATATTCTGCGAATCAAATTCCACCTTGTTCTTTTCCAATGATTTCTTATAGATTATTTATTCACTTAACAATGATCCATATTTTGTAATTTATATGATCTGGTTGAAGTAGGAAAAAATGGCAGAAGAGTTAAGCTTAGGGATTTTAATTGATGTCGTTGACGAGGAATGGATGAGAGACACCCTCCCTGACGATGGTATCTTCCCTTTTCTACTCTTCTTTTGAATCATAATACATATTCACCATCAAATAGGAGTGATTGTTCAAATCTTAAATGTTTTAACAGATCTTGCATTGCCCCCTGCACTTGTTCCTCGGGTTGACGATGCTGAAGATTCCAGTATGTTTTCTATAGTTCTTAATTAACAAATTTCAATGCAAGTTTCTTTCCCCCCTTTTTTTGTGATCTTTCGATATGCTTAAATATTTATTTATGCCCAATTAACTGGATAGCATCTTTCATCTGACCTGCAATTCTGATATTTATTTATTTACTGATTGAACTAGTGTTATATTTGTAGGCAAATGCTTAATATAATTGATAAGAGATTAAATTAAAAAAAAACTGAGGAATGTAGAAAGGAGACACATTTGTTCTTTTTTGGTAGTATAAAGATTTATCTTCTGTATGTGATCATGAGCATCTCCTTGAAATCCTACTTAAGCCAAAATACCACATGATGATAAAAGTTTTTCGAATCTCTGAGTAACATCTTGTCATCCTGTCCTTCTCTTGGTTTGAAAAGGCGTAAAGCTCCCTGAAGCGCTAAGGGTCCCAAAAGCCGAAGCGCTAAGCGAAAGCGCTCGCTTTAAGCACATGAAGCACCAAAAGTGACCAAAAAAATACATAATACTTATATAATATATATTATATAACTTATACATATATGTCTTATGCTACCTTATAGATACTTAAAGTACCAAAGTGTCAATGCATATATTCAAAACACAAGTACTTAAACACCAAAGTATCTTCCTAAATCCTCATTCCTCCTCACTATAAATCATCTAAATCATCATCATCATCATCTACTTGGACAACACGTTCTCCCTCATCACTAGATACTCCAATATCTTCTTCCATCCCATCTTCATCAACTAAGCTTCTACGAGATGGTCTACTAGAAACTGGAGTATGAGCAGGAACCTTTCCTTTATCATTTCTTGATGGTCTGGCTCCATCATTTCTTGAAGCTCTAGTTAGATAACTAGGCTCATATGCACCGGAAGCATTAGCAACATCAGCCCATGTTAAATCTTCACCAACAAACACCGCCTCATCATCATTTTCATCACCTTCCATTCTTCCCATCAACCACTCATTGCTCTCATCAATATCTTGCAAAAGAATATGATCGCTCTCCTTATTTTTAGCTCGGCGCTCCAAGGCACGATTGAATTTCACAAATACCATGTCATTCAATCTAGATTGTGCCAATCTATTTCGTCTCTTGGTGTGAAGCTACAAGAAAAAGAATCAAACAAATTATGTAAACAAACTGAATATAAGAGCAAATTATATTTAAAAAAGATGTAAAATAACTAACCTGTTGAAAAACACTCCAATTCCTCTCGCAACTTGTAGCACTACAAGTGAGACTAAGAACCCGTATGGCAAATTTCTTCAAGTTGGGAGCCGAAGATCCATACATTGCCCACCAATCCGCTATAAAAAATGCAAAATGAAGTCATATACTATAATTGATATTCTATAATTAATACAAGTTAACCTTAGAACTTAAAGTAGCATTTCATTTACCTGGTGCTTTTGTCTTCCGTTGCCTAGTAGCCAAGCTAATACAAAGAGTCCTTCTGCATTTCGGTATTTAACCAACTCGCTGAAATCTTGTCTTGAATTTGTGGGTCGGGAACAAGCCTCAAAATGCATTCATACAAACCATTCTCAACTTCTTCACAAAGTTCACCAACTTCATCATAAAAGATCCCAGGGTTCAAGAAATGACCCGCAGCATGTAAGGGTTTGTGTAGTTGACATTCCCACCTGTTATGTATAATTTCAAAAGCTTTCTTGTAGTCATCTTCTCTATTCGGAAAACTATCACGAATCGCCTCCTTAGCCCTATCCATTGCCTCATAGATGTAACCCATGGCCGGATACTTTTCTCCATCAACTAGTCTAAGAACTTTCACTAGGGGGCCCGTCAACTTGAGAGAATAAAGTATATTCCTCCAAAAGGTTTCTTGCAAAAAGTAAGACTTTATCTTTTTACCCATCGCTTCTTTAGACCACTTGCTATCTTTCCACTCTTGAGATATCACCATCTTCTTTAAATTGTTTCTTTGTTTGTGAATCTTGGAAAGGGTGATGAAAGATGTAGCAAATCTTGTGATGGCCGGCCTATGCAAGTTTCTTTGGTTTGTGAACTTTCTCATCAAGTTCACCAAACCAACATGACTATATATATACCCATTTGATAAAATGGCCTTCTTTAAAGCATTTTTCACCCTAGGAATCTTTTTGCCAATATCCTCCAACATCAAGTCCAGGCAATGCGCGGCACATGGTGTCCAATAGAGATGTGGTCTTTTAGCTTCCAATCACAACATCCCATTTAAAAAAAATTAAAAAAAATCGTGTTTAAGAATATAGTGACGTGCATTGCCTGGACTTGATGTTGGAGGATATTGGCAAAAAGATTCCTAGGGTGGAAAATGCTTTAAAGAAGGTCATTTTATCAAATGGGTATATATATAGTCATGTTGGTTTGGTGAACTTGATGAGAAAGTTCACAAACCAAAGAAACTTGCATAGGCCGGCCATCACAAGATTTGCTACATCTTTCATCACCCTTTCCCAGATTCACAAACAAAGAAACAATTTAAAAAAGATGGTGATATCTCAAGAGTGGGAAGATAGCAAGTGGTCTAAAGAAGCGATGGGTAAAAAGATAAAGTCTTACTTTTTGCAAGAAACCTTTTGGAGGAATATACTTTATTCTCTCAAGTTGACGGGCCCCCTAGTGAAAGTTCTTAGACTAGTTGATGGAGAAAAGTATCCGGCCATGGGTTACATCTATGAGGCAATGGATAGGGCTAAGGAGGCGATTCGTGATAGTTTTCCGAATAGAGAAGATGACTACAAGAAAGCTTTTGAAATTATACATAATAGGTGGGAATGTCAACTACACAAACCCTTACATGCTGCGAGTCATTTCTTGAACCCTGGGATCTTTTATGATGAAGTTGGTGAACTTTGTGAAGAAGTTGAGAATGGTTTGTATGAATGCATTTTGAGGCTTGTTCCCGACCCACAAATTCAAGACAAGATTTTTAGACGAGTTGGTTAAATACCGAAATGCAGAAGGACTCTTTGTATTAGCTTGGCTACTAGGCAACGGAAGACAAAAGCACCAGGTAAATGAAATGCTACTTTAAGTTCTAAGGTTAACTTGTATTAATTATAGAATATCAATTATAGTATATGACTTCATTTTGCATTTTTTATAGCGGATTGGTGGGCAATGTATGGATCTTCGGCTCCCAACTTGAAGAAATTTGCCATACGGGTTCTTAGTCTCACTTGTAGTGCTACAAGTTGCGAGAGGAATTGGAGTGTTTTTCAACAGGTTAGTTATTTTACATCTTTTTTAAATATAATTTGCTCTTATATTCAGTTTGTTTACATAATTTGTTTGGTTCTTTTTCTTGTAGCTTCACACCAAGAGACGAAATAGATTGGCACAATCTAGATTGAATGACATGGTATTTGTGAAATTCAATCGTACCTTGGAGCGCCGAGCTAAAAATAAGGAGAGCGATCATATTCTTTTGCAAGATATTGATGAGAGCAATGAGTGGTTGATGGGAAGAATGGAAGGTGATGATGATGAGGCGGTGTTTGTTGGTGAAGATTTAACATGGGCTGATGTTGCTAATGCTTCCGGTGCATATGAGCCTAGTTATCTAACTAGAGCTTCAAGAAGTGATGGAGCCGGACCATCAAGAAATGATAAAGGAAAGGCTCCTGCTCATACTCCAGTTTCTAGTAGACCATCTCGTAGAAGCTTAGTTGATGAAGATTAGATGGAAGAAGATATTGGAGTATCTAGTGATGAGGGAGAACGTGTTGTCCAAGTAGATGATGATTTATAGCGAGGAGGAATGAGGATTTAGGAAGATACTTTGGTGTTTAAGTACTTGTGTTTTGAATATATGCATTGACACTTTGGTACTTTAAGTATATCTATAAGGTAGCATAAGACATATATGTATAAGTTATATAATATATATTATGTATTTTTTTGGTCACTTTTGGCGCTTCATGTGCTTAAAGCGAGCGCTTTCGCTTAGCGCTTCGGCTTTTGGGACCCTTAGCACTTCAGGGCGCTTTACGCCTTTTCAAACCAAGATAAGCTGTCATTAATGTAATCTTATACTAGTTGAAGCTCAAATTGTTTCTTGTGCTTCAAACAGTAGTCATTATTATTATTATTTTAATGTGTATGTTATGCTTTTAATCATATGGATACTTCTCATTCATTTTATTTCTAATCTTGTATGTTCCCAATATTTCGGGACATACCAGAAAATATGTACCTTGGTTTGAAAAGGCGTAAAGCGCGCTAAAGGTCCCGAAAGCCGAAGCGCTAAGCGAAAGCGCTCGCCTTAAGCACACGAAGCGCCCAAAAGTCGCAACGAAAAAAAAAAATACAAAAAGCGCGCTTAAACGATTTAAGCACCCAAAAGTCACCACATAAAGGCATTATGTACCAGCAATACGTCGCCTGCCCTGTCTCAAAGTGTCAAAGAAAAATAATCATTCTGTTGACCCATTAGATACCTTGCATACAATTTTCTAAAGCTGCATCATTTCTTCAAAATTAAAGCAATAATCTTCTTTTTCTCAAAAGGTGCCCCTTTGTCTTTTTTTTGAAGGGCAAACTCAAACGTACACCACCTTCCTACACCTTTGTCCTTACAGGGATGAAACAGTGGTTGAGACTTGACAGGCACCTTTTCTACACCTAGCTCATTTGTCAATTTACCTGTAGATAGCGAACAAAGCCGTTTTTTTCTAATATGAGAAGTTCCGTTGTATTATCAATCAGCGGGCCCTTTTTTTCCAACCTTTGTGCTTTACTATTAAGGAACTTCTCTAGGTCATAAATGTTCAGATGGGGGATACTTTTTCATGGAAATTTGAAATATAGCTTGAAAAGTTCTTTTTATTATTTAGTAATACTCTTATCTCTACCAATTTACATTATATATGTAACTATGACTAGTTGGACCAAATCTTCTTCATTTGCTAAGACATGATTAGCAAGACAATTCTTTTGTATAGGAAGTAGTTTTGTCATTGAGAAACCCCTGCTGACAAAGTTGCTTGTGAGTTGATCACAAGTGGTGGAGGGGTCATGGTGAGGTCCTTGTAATAGAATGTGATCAGTACCGTATTGATTGCAAGGGCCATATATTGTTCTTTCAATAGCAAATTAGAGGCCCTCGCCACAGCATAACTGTAGAAGGCTTGAGGGCTTGTGAAGTGGGTGCTAACTCAAGACTAGGAGCTGATGCACTCGTGCCAAATTTAGCAACCAATAAGCAACATTTTGTCGCTGAGCAGATCCGGCTGCGCACTAGAAAATCTAGAAGGGTCCATCGGGGATGATTGCGAGTAACCGGTGCACCACTCAGTGGTAGGTCTAGTCGTCTAGAGATTTTCCTAGATCTTTGTTAGTGGAGACAAATGCCTGTATGATGGTCGCTCTGTGCAGAGGCACACGTTTTCCTCTCCATGAGTTCTTGGTTGCTAAGAAAGGGCATAGAGTTCAGTGAGGCCATTATATGCTTCCTGGAGATGAGAAACTGTAAGCATGTGTAGGTCTTTTTCTTTTAGCGGTTCACCAATAGCTAGCAGCTAAAGTCTAAGCATATTGATAAGCGTTTTGAGCTAGGCATCACTATTCATCACAGTGCCCACCAATCTTGACATGTAGTGTTTTCAAACTGTATTCTCTAGATGATATATGGTGTTCATAGGCCTTTTTTAGGACAAGCATTCGTCTCGTGCGAACACACCTCGAAGATGGGCGACATGTGCATCTATCGAAAAGTTAGTGTAGGTCATGTAGAAAATTTCAATTATGACCTTCAAACTTTAAGTAATATATTGCACTTGGGTCACAGCACACCAAACTATCAAACTTTGAATGTTGATGCATACTATATCAAATATGTGTTGTATTTTTCATATTATAATGGGACTATGAAAGCAGCTGACCTTTCATAACTTTGATTATTGTTTTGTATGTGTTACTTATGTCAGAATAACCATGTTACTTGTATATCAGATCATGAGGCATCACAAGTGGATGGAGGAGATACATGGCATGATCTTGCACTGGGGACAAGTCAGTAGTGGAGGGAGAATTAGAATCTGTTGCAAAAGTTGTAATTTTTCAATTTATGACTTATCATCCATGACAGTTTGTAGTAAAAAGTAGCTTACATTTACAAATAATTTGAACACACTTACTAAGTTTTTACCATGAATCAACTCTTTATTTATTTATTGTCTTACAATATGCAATACCAAAACAAGGATTGTATTTTTCTTAACCTTTCCATGCAACTTGTTTAACTTTAGTTGCAATAAACGAACGAATTTTTGTGTACCCAGCTGTTTGCAGCTAAAATAAGTTTGTTTGTGTTCATTTAATAGACGAACAAGACGTCTTTGATTGTCAAATAAACGAACATAAATATGTTTTTCGCTGAACGATGATAAGCCTCCCATTAACACCCCACACTGTAGGGGTGTCATTCGGTTATTTTTTTTGGTTATCGGTTAATTCGAGTTAGGTAATTCAGTTATTTTAATGATAGGATATTAACCGCTAACCGAACCGTATTTAATATTCGGGTATCGGTTATGGTGGATTCGGATACGGTTCGGTTATAACAGGTATCGGGTATAACCGAAAATACTAACTTTGATCTATCTTATGCTTTTGATAATTTATTTTTAATAGCAAATAAAATACTATTATTACCACAAAAAGAAATCAAGCTAAACAAAAGCAGTAACTAAACAAGCTAAACTAACGAACGTATATAGATCTTTTTCAATCTTTTTTAGTGTATACAATTTTTGTTATACAAAGTAAACAAAACCAAAGAATAAATTCTCACTTTTATTCTACAAATTAAACCAAGTTAAACAAAACTAGTTTTTTTTACAAAATTAAAGATTTTACATTTAGATTATATTAGGGATGATTTTTAAATTTTTAGATGATTTAATTGTTATTAAGTTATTTATCTAGACATATGTGCGACTTTACAACTTTTAAAAGTATATTGATGTAATTTAAAGATTTGAAAAGATATATATTTAATTAACAAAGTTAATATGAAAATAGATTAAATTTCTTTTTTTAATTATTTTCGGGTAATTTGGGTATGCCCGAATGGCTAATAATTTAACCAATAACCGAACCGTAATTAAAACGGGTAATCCGAACCAGCTGATCAAGCCTACCTGATAACCGTTTTAACCGACCCGATCTACTCGAACATTGACTGGGTCGGACGGTTATTTTGGTTATCGGTAATTTTCGACGAACCTACCCCACAGACCACGGCCATTTGCTCATGCCACCTTTATAATTCCTGAAGGCCTCTACTGTTGATGGCTTAAATGGTTATAAGCCTCCCATGGTTTGTCCCCATAGCAAATGACCTGCTATGAGGACCCATGATAATATTCCTGATCACCAGATGGTACCAAAATCTGGCATTGTTTTGTTTGCTTTAACATATATAACAAATAACATTTTGACAAATCATACAAAGATGATGCACATCTCACACACAAATTATAAAAAATAAAAAGCATGACAAAGGATTTCACTAAATCCATTTCATCTACAACCTCTTCAAGAACCAAACTGTGCCGAATCGAATCCTAACAAAAATATGAATTATCACTTTTTGGCGGAAACATGACCGGTTCATTACCTCCAATAATAAACCTTTGTGGTCACATACAACCTCTCAATGGTTTTGTATTATTTGAGATTATGTAAACAAGTAACTTCACTCCTAATTTACTGATCTCAATGCGCTTGCTTAATCATAAGCAGCAGCTTCTGGTTGTGTATCAGTAATATCCTGCGATAGCTGATGATTCTGTGGAGCATATGAGTAAGCAATCACAGAAGCTCCAACAACAATCGAGATTCCGATGAAACTCCATAACCACTTTTTCCGCCCTTTTTTCCATTCTCGCTGCCTTCGTGCCTCCTCTGCACAAGTTCCCACAACACGATCATTTCAGTGTTTACATATATGTTAATAAGCATGTAACAAAGTATTATAAATATTGGAAACTAGATATTGTAATAAATACAAAATGGGTGGGCAGCAGGTTGTGTGACAGTTTAAAACAGGTTAATATTGATACCAGCCAAGGTGCCTTAAATATCATTATAAAACTATACTGTTTCAGATTAACATAGTTTTTTGAAGGAAAAGAATTAGGAGGTTTATGATATTTAAAAAAACCTGAGACAACTTTGGCCCGTTTGGCTTTCGACCCATTTTCCTTTTTAGCTAGTGATTTTTATTTTTAACTATATCTGCTGTAGGCAGTTACAGACTTACAGATAATATATGGCTTGAACCAACCCATTCATACGGACTATACTGTTTCAGATTAACATAGTTTTTTGAAGGAAAAGAATTAGGAGGTTTATGATATTTAAAAAAACCTGAGACAACTTTGGCCCGTTTGGCTTTCGACCCATTTTCCTTTTTAGCTAGTGATTTTTATTTTTAACTATATCTGCTGTAGGCAGTTACAGACTTACAGATAATATATGGCTTGAACCAACCCATTCATACGTAAACGGGTCGAAATGGCCATGTTTAGGCTTTAGCAAATACAAATACTAGACATATTCCAAATATTTTTAGCAAAAGATATTAAGAATAAGAAGTACCCATTGATTCAAGATTTTTTTGGGACATTTCATGGATCATAGCTTCGTAGTACTGCAGCCTATCTCGCAGCCTGGAAAGCTCTTTATCTTTAGATCCTATGATGACATCAGCAGCCAGCTCAGCTTCTGCTCTTGCTTCAGCTTTCCCCATGGCTTCTGCTACAAATCTAGCAACAATTACTTCCTCGGATAACTGCTTCATTACATTGACGTCAAACTGCATTGTCGGTCTGCTATCATTTGATGATGTCACTCCAGTTTGAGATAATAGAAGCTTGCTGAATTTCTGCCAATGCGTAAACATGGCAGCAAGATCTTGTTCAGCAGCCTTTCGTTTCTCAATTTCCTCAAGGAGACTAACTTTTGTGGTATGTAATTCTGATTCTAAGTTGCGATTACAAGAAGCTAAACTCAAGATTGATCCATCAGACGAGAAATCTGTGCAAAAATTTAAAAGAAAGCACAAGACAAACAAAATCCGATTAGATAAAAAGAAAACTTGCAGCTAGATGATGGACAACACGAGCAAGGTTGGGTAACTGGTTTGGGTTTAAACAGATCAAAATGGGCCGGGTTGACACAGGTCAACATAGGTCAGAATTGTTGAGGTTGATCCTCAAACAAATTTTTGTTAATTTTATCTAAAATATATATAGATAGAACATTAATTATTATCACGAAATAAGTATATGTACAAATAAAATAAAATATTGAATAAAATGATTTAGGAGGTTGTATGTATTAAGAGTAATATTTGGATGACTTTCAACAGGTTCAAGCAGTTTTGATATCAAAACAGAAAATAAAAATAAAGAACATATTCATAAGAACATAAGATGAACATGGTTTCTGCTATTGACAAATATATAATCCCCCTACTTATAATTGAGTGAGACTACCCTGAACTAGTTGGAAACTTTAAAACATATTGTTAACATAGTTCAACTCCATCATAACTTTATACCAACTGGATGCTGCTGTAAAAAATAAGAATAGTCTTTCAAATTATATATAAACTAAAAACCCGCCTTTCCAACCTATTAGATGGACAAAAACTATTTATCTACTTCAAGCACAAACGTAACTGGTATCGAGTTTTCCTCATTTTTCTTACAAATATATGTTGGTAAGTGTATTATAGGTTGTTCTCAATGATGAGCTAACATATTAGGATGATGAAATTTGGTGGAAAGACGTTGCCATACAGTTTTAAAGGATTAGATACCATCTTATGTAACAGACAGTTAATGCCTCTTGGAAAGAACATTCAAAGATAATGTAAATTTTGTCATTGTCTTTCGATTATCTCCTCCAAAGTTGCAAAAATGTTTAAATTGCACATTTTCTAGTTCAGCGTGACAACAATGAAACAAGAAGCATGGCCCTGAAATTATAGATACAATGCATCTAAAGCATGATGAAAGATCAACACAAACTAGCTCATACTTCTCCAAAATATTATTTGCATTTCTTAGGGGGTGTTTGTTTTAGCTTATTTTTTTGGCTTATTAGCTTATATTTTGAGCTTATCTTGTTTTATGTGTTTGGCTAAGCTTATTAGCTTATTTTTATAAAATTAAGCCATTTTTCATAAGCCATCTTAAATCAACTTATTTTCTTCCTTGTGAGCTTATTTTTACATATTTACCTTTATACCCTTTTTTGATCATTTTATATTAATCAGCTAATGTAAGGATGCCCTTTTTGATCATTTTACATTAATAAGCTAAGTCAAACACCTTTTATTAGTTATAAGCTAATCCAAACACTTTTTTCTCTCAAAAGCTTATAAGCTCTTAAGCTCATAAGCTTAAGCCCAAAATAAAAAGCTTAAACAAACACCCCCTTAATTGATTAGTTTTTACTTTTAAGCTTTTTCTTCAAAAGGGGTTTCCCATTTTTAGCAAGTACCCTACCCCGGAGCGTCAAGCTATGCTCTAGTCTACGCAGCCTAGCCATTACTGTGGCATCCAAGTTGTTTACGAAGGAGAACTGAACCCGGACCTCTTTTAAGACTTTCCATCCCTCTACCACGAGGCCATCTTAAAATAGTTAGTTCTAAGCATACAAATTCAATTATAAACATCCAAGTTTATATATAAGTTGTTCAATTAACTTTCTTCTCTTATGATGCTATCAACAATGATAAAAGGGGCAACAATTGGTGCAGCAAAGCTCAAAGATTAATGAAAATAAGAAATATAGGGCACAAGCAAGGAAATGGATCGGAAATAAAATATTCATGACAAAATATTGGGAAACTTAGAAACCAAAATCAACATCATGATAAGTTTCAATCTTGCCATGAACAAGAAGATTGCAGAATGAAAATTGTATGCATATCATAAACAGAGAAAAGTTTTGTTCACCTTCAGTAGCATCGTAAAATTCCCCAATTTGATTAGACACAACGCTCAAATTCTCAAGCCCTAACCTCCCAGAATCATTTAGTTCGCTGGAGCTAGCAACGCTGAAGGAATCACAACGAGGATCTGCAAAATCATCAGCATCAGCAGTAGCATCATCTTCACATTCACCTTCAACCACCAAACGATTTTCAAATTCGCCCCCACCTCCAAATAATTCATCGTCTTCTCCAATTTGAAACGCCTCGCTTCCATTTCCAACCGTTTGAGTCCCACTTCCCTGAACCTCAAACCCATCGATTCTCCGATTCGCTGACTTCCCACCGCCACCACGACCCTTACGATTAAAGACGTAAGGTGAAGGGGAAACAGACCCAGATGAAGAATAGTCAAGAATCGGAGTGGGTTCAGGAGTTGTATACAGAGCAGGTGATATGTAGATGTGATTCAATCTCTTCCTGGCTTTAGATTCCTCATCCTCCTCTTTAGCTTCATCGTGATTTGGAAGAAATTTGGGTTGTGGGTTCTTCAAAGTCGACGGATTCTTGCGATGTTCGAGTAAATTTTCAAGAGCAATCGTCGTAAAAGTCGGCATAGCTTCTTCAAGACTTCTTCTGGGTGTGAAAGAAGAATCGTAGAGAAGATGGAAACCTAGTTTGGAATGGGATTTGGAGGGTTCATGGAGTCGTTCCGTCTCATCACATCTCAGCAACTACGACATCAAATTGTACTCCGTCAAATATATTACATTGGAAGTTGGGAGGATGCTCCGACAAGATAAACAAAATGCACAAATTCCCCCCTCTTTCTTTGACCATATTCCCTTTTTGTTCCTTCTACTTTTATTGCTTTAATTTGAACTAGAGTTTGCTTTAAAAATAAGTTAAATAATAGAAATACTATCTACTCGTAACTATTTTGGATTTAGTTTACTAAAATATAAAACTTGTATGACATTTGAATTTTTGTATATGTGTGATACTAGTTAGTGATGATGTTATAATAGCATGGGATTATTTTTGTTAAAAATATGTTTTGAGTAAACACTCAATTTATTAACAAACTCACATAGTTTGAAAACTTGAAAGAATCGTTTTTATTATGCCAAAGTGTTAATAAATTCGGGTTTTTATAGTCAAGCTTTATCGTTTTATTATTTTATATCTCCTCCATTTTTAAAGTTCATCTTTATGTACTAAACTATTAAAAAATGTTAGACCATACGTATACATGACATGCATGACTGACTATCACATCAGCTTTTCCAGTTTATGACTAACTGATAACTAAATAGCCATAGTCATAACATGCATGATTAGCCTCCACGTCATCACTATCATTACTGGATCCACATAATATTAATTTAGATTAATATGATTGATTGAAAAAAAGAGACGAGCTAGAAGCTCGTCACCATGGTGACGAGCCCAACAACGAATTGGAAATGGAGATGATGAGCTTGTCATCGTCCCACTACAAGTGGTCTTATATACTCTTCAATAGTCAATCAACAATATTAAGCATAATGTTTAAAAGGTCTAAATATGAAATATTGTGTACTATGATATGTTGCTAGTTAAATGATTTGTGTATGTACATATAGCTTTAAAAAAACGTTAAAACATGTATCGTATGATAAAGAATAAATAAAATATATAAAGCAATTTCAATAAAGAGAATCATAACTATAGAAACAATAGGTAATTAAACAACATACTATTATTGTTATGTCAACTATTATTTTGAATGTTATTGTAATGATAAAAAATAAATAAATTAACAACTCTAAATTCTTTTATTTATTTTCTTTAAATGAGGATAAGAATAATAATAAAAGAAGCAGTACAAGCCTTCAAATTCTACATGTGACATGAAAAACTATTAAGCATATTTAATAGATCAACAATCGCACTCTAGACTTTAATTTGAGTTCCACTCTTTCATGCAACAAATTCTCCTCGTGAATTCTTCACAATCACTGAAGTTCTCTTGTATTTCTCTCTCAAATTGCCAGAGAAATTCCCCATATAGTTTTAAGTCGTGAATAATAAGGTGGCGTTTGGTTCGCAGATTGTTTTTCATTGGAATTGGAATCTTGGAAGGAATTGGATTTTGAAGGAATTTGAATTGGAAAGAAATTCCTTCGTTTTTGTGTTTGACAAAAGAATGGAATTCAAAAAGGAAAAGACTAAAAAGCAAAAGGAAAGCAACAGCACCACTACCTTCACCGCTGCCGCTTGCCACCACCGTTGCCGCCACCCCCAACGTCTCTATCGCTGCTCGCAACCACGGCCCCAACACTGCAACCATCGCTTTCGCTGGTTGTCGGACACCACCACTGCCCCAACACCGCCGCCAACATACAAGCCCTAATTGTCGGTTTCTAGTCGCCATTCGTCGGGACAAACGAAGACGAAGCAGATGGAATCACCGGTCAATATAACAAAGATGAAGCAGATGGAATCGCTAATCATCGGGACTCCATCACCATTGATGCTCTAATCGCTGGTCGGGACACCTCTATCGCCATCGCCGGTCACCATGTCAGTCTCCATCGCCGGTCACCACCTCAATCGCCATTGCCAGTCACCACTTCAGTCCAATTGCCGGTCACCACATGGGTTGAGTCGTTGGAGGCTTGGTGAGGTAGATGGAATCTCAATTCCATTGATAATGAGAAGGAATTTACTTTCCTTTATTTGAGGGAAAGTTTTCCCATCCCAAATTCCAATTCCTTCCATCAAAAGTGAACCAAACAAGGGAATGTATGGGAGAGAGATTTGTTAAACCAAGTGTGGGTATTCAAGATTTGGGTGTTTGGACTTCATTTCTTGGCTTTTTAGGTTTGATTTGGACCAAGAAAGCAACAACACAAGTGAGTTCTTGAATAAAGTAAGTGTTACTCCTAATTGGTGTTTGATTTTAAGTTTAGATTGTTGTTTGTTATGATCTTTGACTTTTTATGTTAACAATTGTGGTAAATGGGTCATGGGGTGATAGTTAAAGTTAGGGTTTTGAAGAATCAAATGTGTTTAAAGTGTAGATAATTGGGTTTGATTTGTGATATTACATGTTATGTTGGTCAATTATGGTTGAAATTGTGTTTGTTTGTTAAAATGGGTCAAAAACTTGAAGTTAGGGTGAAGTTGAGTTTTGGTGATCAAAAGTGGGGAAAAGTGTGTTTATAAGTAATGTTACTTGTGTTATGATATGTTGTTGGAAGAAAAATGGACCTTTGGTTTGGTATTAAAGAGTTGTGTGTTGAAAATTTGGAGAAATGAGGAGCTGCAGCAAAAGAAAGCTCGCAGGTTACTGTTCACGCTGGCTCGCGGTGCGAGGCCGTGGGTTGGCGAAGGTGATTTTTCTAGGGATTTTCTCCCGGCGCGAGGCACCCCGTCTCGCGGCGTGAGACCCCCTAAAACCTCAAAAATCTTTGTTTTGACCCCGTTTGACCTTGTAATTGATTTAGGTTTGTTTCTAATGGTTTTAGGGAGTTCGTAGGGAGTCTTAAAGACCCGAAATGAGTGTTTAAGTCGTGTTTTGGGTCTATACTTGTGTGTAACTTCAATATTTGGTTAACTTAACTAAGTTAACATTGTGATATGATCATAGGATCTTTGTGTAAGTGACTTATAGCTTGGATTTGAAGTGGAAGTGATCCTCATCACTTCAGACCGGTGAGTTGTGCCCTGCGGATACACAAAATGCTTTTAATTGTACAAGTCATCAATTGTTTCTTATGTATTATGTTTTAAGCATATATATGGCATCAATGTGAACTGTTATTGATATTATCATGTTTATGATAACGATTTATGCAAATAAATATGTGATTCACCTGTTTTGAAGCATGTTATGCTTTGTATTGATTTTGGTGAGTTGTGACATTGTGTATATAACTTTCTTGTGATATGATTGACCCTTTGTGGTATGTGATTTGGTCCGGACCACTGTTGTGATTTGTACTCTATACCATAGGTTTCCTAGCCATTAAGACGTGCACAGGTTCATGTGGCTTCAGTAATTGAGGAACCACGATGTACAGGTAGTTGAGTAATCGGTGCAGAGAGTGGAGGGGTATGTCAGTAGCCATCATGACCGTGTGGGTTCACTAGGCTGACAAGCCATCGAACCCGGGGCAACACGAGTGGATTTGGTGAACAGGGCATGCACTCCAGGGAACCGTTGTATGGTGGACTGCTTCGTGCTTCCCTCACCTTGACGGGAGATGTGGACACACCCCTACGAGGACTTGTTGACCATGGTTGGCTCCTATGGAATATACTAGGGGTGAGCATGAGTACCGAAAATACCGAACCGTACCGGCACCGTACCGGTACCGAGTTAGAGCTTTCGGTCAGGTACTCGGTACTTGAAATAGTGCTAAATCGGTATTCGGTATTCGGGATTCGGTATTCGGCACTAGTACCGAAAAAACTAGGTAAAATAGGTACCGGTACCGGTCCCGTAGTATGAATACTCGGTACGGTATTCGGTACCGTCTTTAAACCAAATTCGGTATTCGATAAAACCGGTACCGATACCGGTCGGTACCGGTTCCGGTACCATGCTCACCCCTAGAATATACCACTATACAAATATAAGTGGACTTGTCCCCCACATCTTGTGTGATTTGTTTATTGATGCCATAACTGTTTTACATGCTATGATGACTTGTTTATTTGTTTAACTTGTTTTTGGCGCACTCACTAGCTTATGCTAATAAACGGTGTTATGTTTTCGTATCCGCAGATAAATAGTAGCATGGTGCCTGTGAGGCGGGTAGATACTTTTGGGAAGCACTTGTTGCCGAATGGATATATTTGGAATACATGATTATTTCCTTATTTTGTATGATTATTTCCTTATTTTGTTTATCAGTAATTAATGGTCATGTATTCGGGTCAACAAGTAACACCAACTTTTGTAAATTTGACAAAGCTTCCGCACTATGATGAAAACAAATACTCGTATAATGTTATTTTGTTGAAATACAAAAGTTTAAATTTGTACTAAAAATTTAGGGTGTTACATTTGGCCACAAAACTACTTACTTAATTTACATACACACATAAGGATTCAAGTAATGGTATTTCAAGCACTAAGTTATATCTTAAATAATTGACGCTTCTTAAATTTAAAATTTTAAGAATTATTTAAAAATATAATCTTACTATAATTTTTCATTGTTAGTACATAAAATCCAAATTATATATCCTAACGAATAAATAAATTACCTCATTAGCATAAAAAATAGATCAAGAGTTTAACGTTGTATGATGGGTTTAGTTTGTTAACATGTATCCAACCTGTAATGTTTTGCTACTGTGTGTATTGGACTTTAAAGTTTTCTATTGTGTGTATTGAACATTTAATTTGTCACTATTGTATGTATTGAACTTTCTATTGTATGTACTAAACTTATATATTTTTTTCTTTTTATGTAATCAAAATACATACAATAGCAACAAAATAAAAGTGATACACACAATAGAAATTTTTAAAATTCGATACACACAATAGGAAATAATTAAAAGTTGGATACATTTTGGTAACTAAGCGGTCTAAACCCTTGTATGATTATGTCAGTGAAAGATATAACTGATTTAGGTATTCATACACATAAGCAAGAAAATAGTTATTTGATAAAAGATTAAGTGTCTTTATATTTCGATTTACACAAAAACTAATATAGTAACTCACTATTTCAGTGATTAATAAAAAAAACTTTTTTTACTAATTAAAAACTAAAAAAATCATAATTTTTAATTTTGTATTGGATTACGGTACAATTTTATATCAAGACGTAGATACAATTCAGAAGATTATATATATATAATTGTATTTATACCAATCATTATACATCACAAGTTTAAAAGAAAAATTATTAACATATACAATTAAATATAAATATAATTTATACAAACATCCCTTACATATTTTCGTATAGCCTCTCACAATATGTAAGAGTCAAAATTAGTCAAAATTGAAATTGAAATTAAAACAAATTAAATGAAATCGAGGCATCTGATTGGTCGATTAAGAAAATAATATCGTGACAAGTTAGTTCTTTCTATAAGAAATTAGAAATCACAATTGATGAAAAAAAGTCAAAATTAAAAGCTAATTCTACATCAAAGCAAAAATTGGAGGAAATTGAGGATTCCTATTAATTGAATTAGAGATAATTAACGAAAAGGAATTTGAAAATGGGTTAAAGTTGCATAATGGTATAAAAGTTGTCATAACATTTTAATATGATACTTAAAGTATTTTGTTTACACATATGGCCATTTAACTTATTAAAAACGTGTTAATATATCCCTTACATCAAATGTTGCCCAGTAAACAGGTAAAAACTTAATTTGATGACATTCCTTGTCATTTTTTATCAGTGATGCGTAAAAAATTAGGGGAATTGCTCATTTGGAGCTTTTGAAGGTGGTGATAATGTCTTCATCATCGTCCTACAACTCCAACTCAAAGATTCCAAGTGAATGTTATTGTGAGAAGCTAGTGAAATATCTAACATCATGGACAAGAAACAACCATGATCAAAGATTCCTAATATGCCCTAATTCTTTGGTATGATTTTGTATGAAATTAGTCAATTTGTGAAAATTGCCCTAATTAGTCAATGAGAAGTACAACCAAGATTACACATATTACAAACGACTTTTAGATGATAAGAAAACTGAACTTGCCATGTACAAGGCTAAGATGGAGTTATTAAAGTCAAAAAATGGAGAAAAAATGAAAATTTTGGAAGATGTTCAGATGTGTAAAAAAACTTTACGTACCATATTGGAACATTAAGATAAGATTCCTAACATGCCCTAACACTTGAAATGAGTTTACAAATCATGAATTTACCTGCTAAGCCGGTTGGAGGTAAAAAAAGGTATGTTAACACGTTTTTAACAAGTTAAATGGTCATATGTGTAAAAAAATACTTTAAGTACCATATTAAAACATTAAGACAACTTTAATCACATTACGCAACTTTAACACTTTAAAAATTGTGTGTTTTAATTAAGAGTATGATTTGTTTTAAATTTTGACAGTAAAATTTTTATATGCTAAATATATGTGGGCTAATAACACTATGTAACAATTTAAAAGGTTATAATTTTTTTCCCAAATATAGGAAGGATGTTTTTTGAAAATGCTATATTATAAATTGTATGTAAATTGTAAAAGGATTTGTTATTGAGATGAAAGTATAATTTATTCAAGGAAATAAATGACTTGATAAAAATGAATCAAGGCCTGTCTAGAGTTTTCAAAAAATTGATTATTGTATTATTCATCTATTTAAGATATATGAAAATATTTTTGTTTTGTTTTGTTTTTTATTTAGTATAAAAAGTTGAAGTAACTTGATGACAATTCTTTCTTTGAAAAATTGTCAATGACTTCAGATACTCATTGTTTATATTTATTTCATGAACTCAAAATTTTTAGAAGAGTATTTTTATATAGATAAAAAAAATTGATTAATTTTCAAATAATTAATATTGTACATATAATCATATTAACCATTAAGGTAATGGTACAATAGTTTTACTAGACTAAATTAATATAAAATTACTTAACATCTATAATATAATTTAAGAAGAAAGGTTAAATATGCTAGGAAGTCCATCAAGTAAGAAAGAATTAATTCAAGAAAGCTTTGCAAAAAAAAAAATCAATTCAATAAGTTAAGAGTTAATTACAAAAAGGATAAATTGTACGAAAATACAACAAACATTGTCAATATTATAATTGTATGCAACCAACTTTATTTTGTACCTAAAAATACACACAACTTACAAATATAGTTCATTGTATGCAAGTTACCTATTGGTAACTTACCGGTACCCTGACAAAAAATAAAAGAACTTTGGTACCTAAAAATACAAAAAACTTTCAAATTTTGTTCATTGTATACAATGGATAACCGGTAACCTTGTAATCAGGTTACCAATTGTATACAATGAACTAAATTTGTAAGTTGTGTGTATTTTTAGGTACAAAATAAAGTTAGTTGCATACAATGACAATATTGACATAGTTTGTTGTATTTTCGTGTAATTTGCCCTTACAAAAATGGTCACTGTGGTTGTTACTGATTTGCACTTTTAGTCTTTTAGTTTTACAAGTTACAAAAATAATCACCGTACTTGTCACTTTGTTTCACTTTCGGTCATTTAAGCTAACTGGTGTTAACTTTGACCGTTAGTCAAATGGTATTTTAGATTTTTCTCATTTTATCCTTGTTACAAAACAACATTTATCTATTATGATTGTTTCCAAACAAATTTTTTTAAGATTCATTTTAACCATACACTCCCTCTCGTCTCTGACTTGTACACCTCTCTCTAACTTATGAATCTCTCAGACCACAATTTTTGGAAGCTACCAACCACCAAATCTTAGAATTACTTCGACCAAATCACAATTCCAGATAGATGAAATGTAAACGCTTAACAAAATCCATTAATGTGAAAGTGATGAAATGTTCAACATCAAACAAATTCATGTTCAAAGCCTAATTTACAGTAGCAAATTTAGTAGAACCAGTATAATAAAAAATAATTTACAGATATTCAACACTTGTTGTCATTAGCTCTAGGGCTCCATTTCTTCAAAAACCCTTCTACTAAAATCTGGAGATGAGTGGCGAAGCTCCGGTTGAAACCGCCTCATGAAATCAATCTTTGCCATAGACCAGCGTGACGATGTTATAAATACCGCTTGTAGTTTCTTTACGGCCACGCTTTCTCCATTGCTCGTCATCGATTGTAGCTTCCAAATCCATCTTGCATTAGATCTATGGTCATGGTGGCTAATCGATAGTCATGGAGGTTGTGGATGTGACACACGATTGTCATGGATCTATGGTCATAGAGGTAGTGGTTTTCTCCGGGCGATGGTCATGGTATCTTCTAGATTGATGTTCATAAAGGCGGACGAGGGCGATGGATTTGATGACGGTGATGGTGCTTCAGATCTGAGCGACAACGACACCTCCACACATACAGACCGATGATGATAGGGGTGGTTATGGCGATGGCGGTGGTGCATAGATCTAAAACCGCTACCTGCAATGGTGCTTAGATCTAAAATAGATAATATAGATGGTGGTTATGGTGGTGGCGGGAATGAAGGGAACCATGGTGGTGGTGGCGTTGAAGGCAACCATAGTGACGGTGGTGGCGGCGGTGGTAGAACTGAAGTCCGCCGGTGGTGGTAAGTCTAAAAAACCTCAAGAATGTGCTTATGAGAGAGATGTAGTAGAAAGATGGAGTAAATAACGATTTAGGGTTATTAGTGTTTGGTAACATGGATAACAGACAAAATGACTAAAATACCCTCATGTGCAAGGCTTTTAACGGTAGGATTTAACGTCAGTTAGTCTAAAAGACCCAAAATGAAGCAAAATGATAACCACAATTACTATTTTCGTAACTTTTAAAATTAAAGGATTAAAAGTGAAATTCAGTGACAATCACGGGGAACATTTTTGTAATTCACTCATAAATTAATTATGATAATAAAATGAAGAAGTTTGCATTAGTAAAGACTAAATTGTATAAAAATACAATGAACTTTGCTTAAATTATTATTCTATACAACTACTTTTTTTACAAAAATAATACAATAAACATTCAAAATCTTACCATTGTATACAACTGACCTCTTATTTCAAGTCATCAACTAGTTACCTTTTATTTTTTTCCCTTTTCTTTCAAGTAAAATAAGTGAATTCCTTTAGAATGATGAAACAAATTAACTACCTTTCAAAAACAAAAAAACAAAAAAAGAACATGAATTTCAATAACAAGTTCGGACACCATTTAATTTCAAGAACAAACGCAAATACTACATTTGGATTTCGAAGAACAAATCAACATATACTAGTATCAGGTTGAAGAATCATGAATGAGCCCAAGAACATTCACCTTTTTATTTCAAGAATAAATTAATAGATAACCCATCCCCCAATAAATGAAACCCTAGTTTGTGTTGATAAAGAAAAACCAATATGGATCTCTTTTGTTTTCTTATAAATTGTGGGTTAGAATTGATTTAGGCCATCACTAACGAAGCACGATATTGAGAGTGTGTATGCTGAGGCTTGCGAACCAGTGAGATCTTCATTTGGGTGAGAGAGAAAATGAGTTGTGTTGTTTGTTCATATGCTATAAAAAACCTAATTGGACGACCATTCATCATCATTTGGGTGCGATTACAGCTGGAAATGGGTTTTTGTTTGTCTCTGCTTGTTCGCCTATGTTCATATTCTTCAAATTTGCGAAACATTTCATGTTTTAAACCTTCATTCAGGAATGTGATACATTAGGGTTAATGTTCATGTTTCCGAATCGATTTTGAGTTAATGTTCATGGGCTTCTTCAATTTCATATTTCATTTATGTGTTTCAATAGGGTTTTCGTAGATGTTTGTTGAGTTTTTGTTTATAGTTTCTGTAAACGATCAAGAAACATTTATCTTATTCTTGAGTTTCGAGATGGAATAATATGATGACGAACATAGTTAGAGAATTAAAAGTTGACAAAAACAAAAACATGACCTGCCAGTTGTATACAATAGTAGGTTTTGAAATTTTGTTGTATTATATTATAAAAGTATGACATATACAATGCTGACTTAAATAAAGTTTATTGTATTTTTATACAATTTACACTTCAATAAAATTACAGCAGTAGATTTTATATATAAAAAATGTAACTACTATTGAATCTTAACTTACTTAAAACCCCAATAAATTCGATAGTTATAACTTTTCTGTAATGTTTTCTTTTATTGGTTTTAATTATACGTTAATAAGTTTATACATTAACTAAATATTTGTAACACCGTAATTTCTCAAGCCATTTTTTTAAATTGTTACGGAAACGTTTACTGATTTCATGAAAACAAACACCCACAAAGTACAAAGTACTATTTACAAAACACTACATCAAGTTGTGTTACAAAATAGTTAAAAAAACACGGCTCGTCTCTTCTCAAAACACAATATCAGAGCGTTGGTCAAATTTCCCTTTCCCACAAACACAACTAAACAGCCAAATCTGCAAAAAGCAATCAACCGTGGGGAATTAGCACAAAGCTAAGTGAATGGAAGCTACAAACAAGCAACCAACAACAACAAGCACGAACAAACATCCTCAGATCAAGAATACAGATCTCACACAGGTCAATATCTTTGAGAAACGACGGTTCTGCAAAACCTGCAACCGATGCCGGCCAAAACAAAGGTTTACCGATAGCTATTTGCTACTTGGTATAGTTAAACGCCCTCTGTTGCAATGAATGCATCAGAAGATCAAGAACTGTGCAACCAGATAGCCCAGCCCAATAACACCCGATAGCTGACCTCCATAACCATGTACGCATACCATTAACCATGCGTACAGGTCTCACCGTGTGCACATACCATTAATCATGTACACGGGTCCACACACCATAGAGATCTCAAACAACAATCAACAGTCAACTATCAACACGTATCAAACAAGACAGTCTATCAAGGTATATCATACTAAACAGTCTATCATGCTATCAACAATCAATAGATATCTAACTACTCAGTATATCATGGCAAATCAGACTAAACAGTCTATTCAAGCATATCAATATCTCAAAATCAAGTAACCATGATCGTTACCACCAACATCACTCATGAGTAAACCTCCACTCACCTTAGTCCTTAAACGTACTTGCTCAGATGTCTAATATCACCGAGTCTTCGTAGTTCCTGAGAACACAACAAACTGAAATCAATCTCAATTCATAAATATATATCCACATATATTTATATCAATCATAACCACATTCAACATGTTAAGATCACATATAAATAAACATATAACATGCTACATAATTGAACCAACGACAAACTCTTCAAATTCTGAAAATCGCTCGGATGCGTCGCGTCCAGTGCACCAACGCGTCGCGTCGCCCCAAGATATCAGATTTCGGTTAGCGGATTTCAATCAAAATTCCGGATTTCATGTTTCTCGGATTTGAGGCATCGGATTCACAAATGTCGGATTTCAACATCGTCGGATTTCCATCGGGGTCGGATTTCATCATGTCGGTTACAAGTATCGGAATTGCTTTCATCGGATTTCAAGGGGTACCGGATTATATTTATCGGATTCTGGGGTTGTCGGTTTTCAAGTTTATCGGTTTTGCAGTTCATCTTCTTCTTCATTAACCAGCCGACATTAACTTCCAAAAATCACCATTATCAATCTTGTAAACTTACTAAAAATCATTCAAAGCATATTTAAATTTCATATATCATATCAATAAACATTTAGAACTCATCAAATTCAAGTATAACATTAAAACATTCAAAACCCATTTCTTCCAATTTCTTCATGAACTCATTAATGGAGATTCATACACCAACTCACAAAACTCAACAAGAAAGCATATTAATATAATTATAACCACACTAAAAACATCATCTAACCTTTGTCTTGAATTATCAATCAATAATTCTTCACTTTGAAATTTCAAGTTTCTAGTTCTTCTTTTTTCCTTTAAAAGAAAACTCTCACACACATACACACCTTTCAAATCTGAAGTAAATGAGTTGATACACTTTTCAATTGTCATATAAACACGTACACATATTAGCATATTAAACTAAGCAGGAGGTGTTGCCATTTTATCCAAATTCACATACCCACATGCATACATACACCATACCTATTTACATACATACATAAATAAATTCTCAGTTGATTTACCCATAATCATGCTAGTATTAATATTGTACCATTTATCCTTTCTAATTACTTCCAAACAATAATCTTTCACAACTAATTAATTTAACACACAACGAGGTATTTTCTACAACCCTCGTATCAAACTCAATCTTATTTAATCATAAATTCATACAATACTAATTATACATTTAATCTCGTAATTAATCTTAAATACGCATAACCAACGCACTTCGACTTACCATTGGCCCGCCCACGACTAGGTCGGGTTTTCGGATGTTACAATATTGTAGAAAATAAAAATAATTTTAATTGTATTTTTTATAAATAAAAATGATTGACACTTAATCACATGGAACCGGTATAGTAGATGTAATTGTAAAATATAAACAGTTATATATTTACCCAGAAATAATAAAAACTATTTTATCTTAATTGCTATTGTATGTAATCAACTTTAAAATTTTAAAAACAATAGAATCAACTTTTACAATATTTCTATTGTGTGCAAACAACTTTTTTCAATGTCTGATGTTTAGTTACCATTATATACAATGACATTTGATATAATTACCATAGTGTACAACAATTTGCATATAATGAAAGAATTATAAACGTTAACTATATTGTTTTAAAAAAATAATGTTAGTTATATATGATAGAAATTAAAACAAATATCATTTTTTATGTAATTTATCCTTATAATAGTTACAAAATTAACAAAATAGATTGGTTAACTCTTCAATTCTTGGTCTCTTAACATCAATTTTGCTTGGAGAAAAAGAATAAAAAAGTCATCCCCATGAGAGGGTGGACCGTTGACTGGTCACGGAAAAACCACGCTTCATTGACTTTATTATTATTTTGTTAATTAAATGAATAGCGTGTACCTCATGCCACTCCACGTCTTTACTCTCTAATATTTAATTACGCCGTCCGTAAGGGATTAACCCAACCAAATTAACTAAAATATCATATTATCTGCAACATATCAACCAAAACAACTCAAATGTTTTCTTTATTCTTACTCTCTCGACAAAAAAAAAAGAAAAAGAAAAAGAAATCCTTCGGCTGCGTTCGGGTCTACGGAGTCGAAGAGGAAAGGTGAGAGAACCCGAAGGGTACTGTAGCGGTGTTCCCGTTAAACCCACACAAACCCAATCCAACCCGAAGGGTCTCGGGATTGGCTATACATCCGGCCTAAGGAGATAAGTAGAGGTTATACACTTATATATACACGTACTTTTTTCTGCTCACAAGATTAAGTGTTAAAATCAACAGAGAAGGTGGAGAAAGAGAGTTAGTGCACCTCATATTATATCATTTTTGAAATTAAAAATAAAAATTTAAAGAGAGAAACATACTAAATTATGTATCGATTAATAAATGGATTAGACATATAGTTACACTTTTCATAATAAAAGTGAATAAAAAATCTCGTATTTTATAAAATTATTTTGGGTAAATTGCATGAAAATACAATAAACTTTATCTTAATTATCATTGTATACAACCAACTTTATTTTTTTAAAACAATACAATCAACTTTTATAATCCTTCCATTGTATGCAAGTTGTTGTATACAATGGAAATTATGAAAAAGTTTATTGTATACAATGGCAGCTAAAGACTAGACACAGAAAAAAGTTGTTTGCATACAATGAATTTTTTTTGAAAGTTAGTTGTATTATTTTTAAGAATTTAAAGTTAGTTGTATACAATAACAATTAAGACAAAGTTAATTGTATTTTCATGCATTTTACCCAATTATTTTCCTTCAAAAGTAATGAAATTTTTATGTTTTCAGAATTGTGGTATTCGGGGCTCCTAATCCCGGTTTTTGAGCCGAATTGTTGGGAAATCGAAACACAGTTTGTGGCCTTCGCCACTACCATCCGACATGTGGACTTTCCCTAATTTTCCTTTGTGATTTGAAGTAATTAGTTACCGGGTTTTGAAAAAATGGTTCCTCACAAAAGCAAGTTTTAAGGGCGTCTTGTGGATTTTGAAGGCCTTGTGAGAAGTGAAAAAATGGGTCTTTTATATGCACAGACATATAAGCAAAAATAAATACTACGATACTTATTATATAAAAAACTAAGACAAAGGAAATGTAGTAAAATCGTTTATCCTATATAGTTACATGAATCGTGAAGTTCTCCTAGCATTAGTAGAAACAAAGTTATGAATCAGTTCTTCATAAACAATACTCTCCAAGATATCGTTCTCAATAGCTATCATTGTCAATCCATTAAGTTTTGAGAAACTTTTTCCGCAGATGCAACAGTTACTAGAATAGTCAACAATGCTCTATATGTAACAAGTGCACTGGGAAAACAATCAACTTCTTACAAGTATTTTTAGACATCGTTAGGTCGGATAGTTTCCCTAGGTAAAAACGTATCAAGCAGCTCCAACTCCATATAAGAATTCATTTGTATCAAGATTTGATGGTCCATCATACTTAAGTGCGGATTCAAAATGACTACAACATGACTTAAATCTTTGTCATCAAATTCCTTCAAATTTTTAGGAAACAAAAAACTAAATACTTTTTCATACTCTTTATACCATTCAAATATGTTTTTAAATAGAAGTACTAGCTTGATCAACAATATATAAAAAATAGTTAACTTTATTATTCTCCTGAGCTGAAAATAAGACATCTTGATCACTTTGGTTCTCATCAAATTATTTTTTTCTACGAACCTGACGCCTTTGAGGGAATACCGGATCAATATTCATTTCAATGACAAGTTCTTTAGAATTATCAATAGCCTTAGATAACCCTGTTTCTCTGAACTCCTTGAAGTATTCGATCAACATGTTCACTTCTTTAATATATTAATCAAAACATGGGCTTTCTAAAATTTTATTTTTTAAATTGTGAGCTTTGAAAAAGTTGTAATATATACAAGAAAAAGTTCAAACGAGAACTGTTTTTCGTACGAGAATTGCGAGAACTGTTTGTAACATCATTAATGACTCATTAGCACAGGTATTTTAGTTATTTATATATTTTTCCCAATCGTGAATTGCGTCCGGATGAGCCGTCATTAATTTGTGAGGCTTGATTTGCCCAAAATACCTCTCATTAATGCGTCATTAATGAGCCAATCATTAGTCGTCAAAATTATTAGTCATTGATTTATTTTAATCAAGGGTTAAGATTGGTTCTCGCCGTCCTCGTATGAAAAACAGTTATCGTTTGAACCTCGTCTATATATATATATATATATATGGGTTTTGTTCAATATAGTCCTTATTAAAAGCATAGTTCTGAGGGACAATTTTTAGCCATTAGATTTCAAGATCAATGATTTAGATTTAATCTTAGATAATAATTAAAATTGATTTAAGGAAGGACAATTCTGACTTTTTGCATATTGGTCCTCACTTTCTCTTTCCTCTAATTTATTTAAAATTAATTATCTCACAAACCGGTAGTCGTTAGACGAAACCAATTATACCGTTGCGATCCTCGTGTTCCCCTCTTTTATTAGAGAGGTCACTTGATATACTTTTGACAAACTTTTTTTTTTTCATTTTGTTAGGTTGGCCTTAAATCTTATTAATGTATAATTACATGTGATTCATAACAATATTACATGTGTTGTTTTACTAAATTTTTTATCTTCTTAAATTGTATATCATTTAATGTTTATTAATTTTGAATGTTTGCTTAAAAAATCAACGTTTGCTTAAAACCGTTTATACATGTATGTACATATTCAATTTCACCCAATCCAATTGCATTGTTTACCCATGAATGCATATATTGTGTACTAGCAACACCATATCTCCTCTATCAAAGGTCCAGATGTGTTCTTCTTCGAATTCGATGTCTTTTATATTGGTTCTCGTAATAAGAATTGTTCTCGTTTGAACAATCCCCTATGCAATCATATATGATTGAATACCAAATCTCATATTTTTTGGTATTCAATCACAGGTGAATCTGTACAAACTCTCCTTTGATTCTGTACAAAATCACATGTGATTAAATATGCAATCATATGTGATCGAATACCAAATCTTATGTTTTTGGTATTCAATCACATGTGATTGAATACGCAATCACATGTAATTGATTCTGTCAAATATGTGACATAAAAATATTACATTTAATCAAATCACCTGTAATTATGTGCATGTATAAGAGATAGATAATCATATGTGTTATGAAACAACTAATAACTTAGAATCACTTTCAATTGTTGATTTTTTTTGTTACTAAACCATAGAACTTCGCCGGATTATCAAACACCAAACTATAATTTTATAAAGACTATATTGATCACATCTCTGTGAATCACATGTGATTATACTTTAATAAAATTTAAATCCAATCTAACAAAATAAGAAAAAATTTTTTGTCGAAAGTATATCAAGTGACCTCTCTAATAAAAGAGGGGAACACGATGATCGCAACGGTATAATTCGTTTCGTTTAACGATTAACGGTTTGTAAGATAATAAATTTTAAATAAATTAGAGGAGACAGAAAGTGGGGAATAGTTAAAAAGTCATAAATGCTCTCTTTCATACAAATATATCAATTTTTTATTATAATTTAAGATTGAATCTGGAACATTGAATCTTAAAATCTAATGGCTATAAATTGTCCCTCATGACTATAAATTAAATTAGGACTATATTGAAAATTTCTCATATATATATATATATATAAGTGGGCCCCCTTTGAAACGTGGACCCTGTGCGACTGCACCTCCTATACTCCCTCAAAGACACCCCTTTGCAACTTAGATTTTCTTTTTATATTCTCAAAATTTTGTGTTAACCAATGTGTGCATGTGAGTGTAGCCATTGAGATGTGTACTGGTTCATGTGGCTTCGGCAATTGAGGAACCTTGATACACGGGTGGTTGAGGAATCGGTGCAGAGAGTGGAGGGGGATGATAGTACCCATCATGACCGTGTGGGTTCAATGGGCTGACGAGCCACCGAATCTAAGCAACACGAGTGGATTTGGGGAACAAGTCATTCACTCCAGATAACCGTTGTATGGTGGACTGCTTCGTGCTTCCCCCACTTTGACGGGGAGATGTGGTTATCCCTCACTTGAGCACGTGTTGACCGTGGCTAGCTACCACGTGGAGATATTATGGCTCAATGGACAGAACCACATCCTTATGTGCTTAGGTGTACATTGTTAAAGTACGATTATTGCCAAACTACTATTTTTTCAAAGATGATGACTTGGTTTTGTAAACTAAAGTTTTTGGTTGTGCTCACTAGCTATGTTTATAGCTAACTTGATGTATAAAATGTTTTGTATCCGCAGGATGTCTAGAGGCCTATGTGAGGCGGGTAGATGTCTTGGCATAGCTTTGGATTGAGTTAGCTTCCGGTATTACTGGATTTCCTATTCGTTCATTATGGTCGTGATATTCACTGTGGTAACACCGAAAGTTTTGGATTATATTCTTTGATAATGTTTATTGTTAAAAGGTTACTATATTTTGGTTGAAATATTTAAAGAAAATTATAATGCTTCCGTAATAAGATGAAGAGTTTTGTATAAAATATGTTTTAAATTAAGATTTGGAAAGTTTAAATTTGGACTGAAAATCAGGGTGTTACACGGCTGGACTTTTCAAAATTCAAAAAGAAGATAATGTTTATCCATTCTTCGTGCCGCGAGGAAAAGAGCTTCGCGCCATTAGCCAGCCGGGAACCTTCACCTATAAATTGGATTTTTCACATCTTTAGAAGGAATATTTTGGAGAATTCTAATTCGGAACATATTACTAGAGTGGATGAGCTATTCATCAAGGTTTTTCTACTTCAGTTCATCTAAAGGAGAAGATTCAAGTCGCCTTTATAATCATTAGTTTAGTTTGATCTCTTGTTTTGATCTTTTGTTCAATCAAGATGTTTTCTTTCTTGAATTTTTATTCAATGTTGGTTGATTCTAGTATGTCTATGTGCTAGATTTCTTGTATTCACTATGATTTAACAAACCCTAGACTAGATTGGGTTATTTTTATGGACTGATTTGGTTTTCTTGAACAATTATCATTTTTCCAAAGAACCCTTAAAGTTTTTAGCTTTATTCTTTGGTTGGTTGATTTTTTAATTGCATGTCTTTATTGATCACGAAAGTGTCATAATTGTGTGATTTCTTCTACTTTTTGCGTAGGTGACGTAGTAGGCAACTCACTAGAAATAGAGGTTGAAATTTAACACCAATAACCTAGTTAATTACTTAAAAGAATAGTTCTTAAGACGAAAGTTCTAAGATTAGGGGTGACGAGAAATCCAAGCCCATAATTGAACGATAACATGAGGTGTGTTTTTACATAGGCTTAGAGATGAAAATCCTACGAACCGTGTTTTGAGATTGCAAAAGATTTAAGGATAGTTGATTAATGTTGAGACTAGGTGATAATTCCATTTAATCGAGACTTAATCGGCCAAATCTATGTTTAGGGGGAGTTAATCATAGTAAATGTCTTTTCCTACTGATTATAATTTATTCAAAGTTCATTTAATTAAATAAAGTTTCAATCTTTTTAATTAATTAGGTAATTAAGTAGAGTAATTAGTTAAATCACAAAAACCCTTTTTCAAATCAAATTTGCTTTAGGTTAATTGAGTTTGTTTTATTATTATTAATCACCTAAACCGTTCCCTTTAGAGACGATACCCTTTTACTTGCCTTAGCTATATTATCATACGATTAGGTCATTCTTGCCTATAGTGTCGTGATCTAGATTAGGTGATAATTGGACTTAAATTTTATAACTTGATTTCACAGATCATATACTATGCTTCACCTTGTGCTCACTAGGACCAAGCTTCAGCTAGCAATTCATCATACATGTTTGAAAATTCAGTTAGGTTTTTGAGCCACAAATCGAATCCCAAGCAACAATCAAACAAGAACATGCGAAGAACCCTATTTATAGTCTTTAACCCAATAGTTTGTTTTAAAAGCAATTAAATTTTGTCTTTCAAAAATTTTAGAACCAAGGTTTATGTCGAAACACACCACTTGCATGTTCGAATATCTCAAACCAAGGCTCTGATATCAAGTTGTAAAGCCCTAAATATATATATATATATATATATATATATCAGAGTAATTAAATCACATTAATTCAACCAAAATTCATGACGAGGTTCCGCACCCGGAACTACAAGTGGTACAATTGTTTAGTCAATGAAAGAGTTCATTATAAATATAAATTCTTTAAATTGTTCAACAAGAAAAGTAACAGCGAAAAACGTTTGGTGATGTATGAGCCATCTTCACTCTGCTGGAGCCTTTATGCGGTTATATCCATGATGGGTACTATCAATCCATGATCATATTTTAAATCACATAATACCAACACAGTGCACTGATGATGATTTCACACTTTAGGCTACAGTTGACTATCCTAGTGGTACCAAGGATTGCACGTGTCTGACTATGTCCGTGTTGTGTTTTCATCATAATTTAACACAACTCTTCACTTCACATATCAACACACAAGTTACACCTTCACATAATTATCGCATGTACATTTTCACACCAATATAATGTATAAGTTAGTTTAACACACCTGATTGTAGCTCAACAGTAAACAATAATTAATAAGTACGTATTCGGATGGTTCACGTCTACCAGCAATCACCTACGGTGAGATTAAAGGTCAACTTGCGATTTAGACCTAGTATGTGATTTGTTGTTAGACTCAAAGACTAATTTGTGATTGTGACACATTGTATAATTTGCGATTGAGCCCTTTCAAATTTGTGATCCAACATCTATTACTCACACTGTAATTTGCGATTGGACCTTGGGTCCCAATTGACGATTCCCAATTTGTGATTCGGCCCATTAGCTATTTTTCGATTTACAATTCATTTTAAGTCTCAATTTGCGATTTGGTCTAAGTCCAAGATCAATTTGCAATTAAGTAATTAACACTTATTCGTGATTCATTCCTTCCTCAACAAGATTTGCGATTCCCAAGACCTTGTAATCTTCATCCTTCCCGTCGTATCTTCCCAAATCCCAACACCCTCAAAAGTCAACCAAAATTTATCATTTCAATTCTATTAGATCCCTAACATCATAACAATTAATACCTACCGTGCAATTGAATTTTCACAAGTTTTAATGGATTAAAATCCCCCATTGATGCCTCGGTTCTTAATCCTCACGATGAACAACATATATATATAAAATCTCATTCAAACAGTAGGATACAATACGAAATCGACCTAAACCAAATAGAAATGATTAAATATACATTAGCTACTCGATCCCTCACTTATTTAATGCACAACAATGGTAGATCGGCCCTCCCCCTCCAAGCCATGAAGAACACACATAATCACCTTTCTCACACAGTAAGAAATTGACTGGTGAGGGTGATCTCCTAGGGGTTTGTGCCCTAAATTCTTTTAGTTCCTCCCCCTTTAATTTGTAAGGCCCATTAATTCCTAATGACGATTATAAGGTCCAAAGTCATGTCCTAGTTACTTAACCCACTTATTTAATTAGTTTTCATCTAATCCAATTAAAATCCCTCTTGTAGATTAAATACTTGAGCCTCTAACACATTTAACAAATACTAAAACCATAATAACAAGACTTATAATGACAATAATAATGATTTTATTATTAATAATAATTATTATATGTTAATCAAGAACGAGTATTACATCGTAGCCCTACCAGCGGCGACAAAGGCCCAAGCCGTGGCCTAGCTGTAGCCCTGCTAGCAACGATAGTGGCTTGAGTCGTAGCATTAGGGCTGTCAATGGAGCATATCGGATCGGATCTTTTAAAGATCTGATCTGACCCATTGACCCATTTAATTGGATTTGGATCGGATCCAATAACATAGTGATCCATTTAATTGGATTTGGATAGGATTAATTACTATTGGATCTTGACCCGGATCGACCCATTTAATATTAATTAATTATTATTATTTATTTAAAAAGTAAATCAAATATTTTCCCCACCCTACCCCCCACCTACCCCACCCCTGCCCTACCTTACCCACCCCTACCCTACCCCACCCCACCCCTACCCCACTCTACTCTACCTTACCCACCCCTACCCTACGCTACCCCACCCCTACCCTAATCACTATATAAATATTATGATTAGATTCGTGAAGATGATCAATTCGATCTTAATTAAACAATGAGTACGTAACGTATGTCATGAAAAAATTTATATAATCAATTCGATCTTAATTAAACAATGAGTACGTAACGTATGTCATGAAAAAAATTATATAATCAAGTGATCAACGAAGTACTTCTAGTCTTCCACCGTTAACTCACAAAGCTTGCTTAATTAGTTGCTTCTTCACTAAATAATTTTTGTAATTATCAACAAAATTAGTAATTAATTATCAATAACAAGTGATCTACATGCATGCATGTATCGTAGAAGCCTGAATGTACGTATGTCTTCATTTAACACACATACATATATATATATACACCATACCCTACCCCACCCCTACCACGGCGGTGACGGTAGTGGTGGCGGCAGCCGTGACGGTGACGGCTGTGGTGGTGACGGTGGCGGTGGCGTCGGTGGTGGCGACGGAGGAGACGATGGAGGCGGCGGTGGTGGCGAAGAAGATGGCGGCGGCGGCAGTGACGATGGTGGTGGCGGTGGCGGTGGCGTTGGAGGCGGTCCATGGTGATGGTGGATGGTAAATAATAAATTGATGATGATTGGTTGTTGTTAAAATAAAATTGTAATTTAATATTAAATGGATCGAACCAGACAGATCTTGGATCGACCCACATAGTGATCTAATTAAATGGAGCGATCTATTTGATCACTTATTGGGTCAATGGATCTAGTTTTTTGACCCGTTGGATCATAAAAATGGAACAGATCGGATCGGATCTAGATCATGATCCGACCCATTGACACCTACGTAGCATGACATCGGCGGCCTAGCACAAAACCGTGGCTTGCATTTGGACCTTGAGGCCCAGTTGTGGCCTAGGCCCATTAGCGACCCAGTTAAAGGTTTGCGGCCCAGATAAGGGTTCAACCCAGTTAAGGCCCGCGACCCGAGATATTTTTGGCCCATATCCTTTTGCTTTGGATTTAGTGGGCCTTGTCCCGAGAACTATATCCAAAAATGTTCTAGGAGAATAATTAAAAGATTAATTTTGGGTTATTGGTTATATATATTTTCAAAGTAAACTTAAAATTAATTATTTTATTTTAAACCTCAATTCAATAAAATTAACAAATTTATTTATAATTTAGCAATCTTAACTAGTTAGTTAAAGGAATCGAGTTTCTTTCAGTTTTTTATTAGATACAAGAAATCATTTGTTGTTTGCCCTTTTTGGTGTAGAATGAGCCCTTAGACCTTATGATTATTGTTTCCATCTATTTGTTTGGTCTTAATTTTATGTTGGTGTGAGGAGGTCTGCGTTCATGGTTATAATAATATGTTGATTAATCGTAATTATAATAATATGTTGATTAACTCGTTTGTTAAAGTAATCAATTTCTTAATGTTGCCCCCATTGGCCCATTGAACATATCATTTGTGTTTGTAATTTTTGTTCAATAATGAACATTTGTTGTTTTGGATTTTGGTTATTAATTAACACTTAAAAAATAACGAGTTCAATGCATGTTCAGTGAACACTTGAAAATTTTGGGCATTAAATATGCTGGTGATAAATCAACTCCTTTTTATCTAATGGGCTATTATAGATTCTTTTAATGGTCATGGTAATATGATGTGTTTTTTTACTATGTTAATTAGTGAACACATTATTAATAATAATAAATTCTTTATGTTTGTTTATAAGTGAATATCAAAAAATTAATAATTTACTAGTAAATTATTTTTAATTTATTTTATTTTATAATTAAAATTTAAGAGGGAGAAATATAATGGAAAGTGAAGTAATTGGTTTACTATTATGCCCTTTTGAACTAGAGAAAATAAAAACATGATTAATCTAGATCGTTAGATTAAATAAAAATAAGAGGCTATGATCATTTCTTGCACTCCTTGCAAAAACATGATTAATGGATCATTTCCCTATATAGGGGCAGGTTCATTTGATAACTATTTTTATTACGAGTACTCGAGTATCATTTGTAATCATCATGAATGCTATAATGACTCATTAATAGGGATTATAGAGGTATTTTGGTGTTTTATATATTTACTCAACCCTTAATTGCGTCCAGATAGATGAGTTGTTATTAGATTGACTTAATTTTCTCAAAATATCATCGTTAATGAGCAATTAATAATGAGGGCTCATTAATGAGACATTGACATTATAGTCATTGATCTATTTAATCAAAAGCCAATATTGGTTCTCGCGGTACTAATATTAAGAACGGTTCTCAAATAAATCATAATATATATAGTAAAAAGTTCATTTGAGAACAATTTTTATTGCAAGAACCGCGAGAACCAATCTTATCCGTCCAATTCACCTCTTTCAATTGGATTGCTCATCCATGAATTTCTTACATGCACCTTGCCACACTCAATCCCCCACTCTCTTCATCCATGAATTACATTATCCAAAATGAACGGTTAAGAATGGTTCTCGCGGTTCTCGCAATAAAAATGGTTCTCAAATGAAACTTCCAATATATATATATATATATATATATATATATATATATATATATATATATATATATATATATATATACACACTAGCATAGTACCCACGCAATGCAGCGGCTAGAAATAATTCTTACTCGATAACATGTGTTTTTTATAACCGTAAAACTATTATATTTACGTATTACGACGACATCAAACAATTTTCGTTCGCAGTATATCTATTTTCTTTATTCTTTTTTCATTTCTTTTATTTCTTTTTTCTTGATAACTTTTTTACTGATTTTTAAAAACAATAAAATGAGAAGCAAATAGATATTAAATATACTATAAATTAAATTTTTTGGTTTGATTACACGAGCTATTTAAAAAATCCAGAAATGCATATAAATTTAGGTTACATATTATTAGGTTTAAAAGTTCTAGCTATGCATATATTCAATACTTAAATTGAAATATGTGTTATATGATAAAATATTTAAACTATTATTTTTATGAAGATCTTTCTTATTTAGTTTTTAATTTGTATTTAATATCATGTAGGTTGAAAATTAATTTGCGTTGACTTGACTTTTTTAAACATTATTTATTATGTGTTTTTTTACTATGTTAATTAGTGAACACATTATTAGTAGTGAAAAATTCTTTATGTTTGTTTATAGGTGATTACCGAAAAATTAACAATTTATTAGTAAATTATTTTTAATCTATTTTATTTTATAATTAAAATTTAGGAGAGAGAAATATAATGGAAAGTGAAACAATTGGTTTACTATTATGCCCTTTTGAGATCCCTAGCTTTTTTTCCAAACAAATACAGGATTTATTGGGTTTTTAATTTCCAATCCCAGGAATTCCCAAAGAATGCAGTGAACCAAACAGGGCCTAAAAGAAAATAAAAACATGATTAATCTATATCGTTAGATTAAATAAAAATAAGAGAATATGATCATTTCTTGCACTCCTTGCAAAAACATGATTAATGGATCATTTCCCTATATAGGGACAGGTTCATTTGAGAACAATTCTTATTGCGAGTACCCCAAGTATCATTTGTAATAGGGGTATTTTGGTGTTTACCCAACACTGAATTGCGTTCGGATAGATGAACCGTTATAAGATTGACTTAATTTTCCCAAAATATCCTCGTTAATGAGCAATTAATGAGGGCTTATTAATGAGACAGTAACATTATATGCCATTGATCCATTTAATGTAATCAAAAGCTAAGATTGGTTTTCGCGTTACTTACATTAAGAACTGGTCTCAAATAAATCATTATATATATATAGAGAGGTTGGTTCATGCGAGAAGCTTTATTTTTGCGAGAAGTACGAGAAGTATTTTCCACCATCAGATTATTTAATCAAAGGCTAGAATCATATATGGTAATTTGATAATTAAATAGATTTGTAGGGAAATTAAAATAAATGAAAAGGGTAAGAATGTCATTAAAACCATAGTAAAAATCATTCCCTAATTAATTTTCATATTTTTCTTACTCTTAATAGATCTCACGTTATACATTCTTGAAATCAATAAATAATCTATTGAAATATCACCATCTCCCAAATAATATTTAATACCCTAATTAACACGTCTCATATTATTTCTAACTATCAGCCCTAATAAATCACACCATCACCCTCTTAAATTACCCATGCATACATCTTCTTCACAACGAGAGAAAAAAAGAAAGAAATGGATCACCGGCGCCACTCCAATCGATCCAACAACCATCACTACCACACTTCGCTTCTCCAGCCTTGTGCTCCTTCTTCCTTCATATATACCACTAGCCCATACTCGCATCGCTACTAGCACCCAGGACAATCAATGTTGCCCCGATCCACACCGTTGGTGATAAACAAATACCAAGATCCAATGATCGTTAAACGAAGAAAATACATCACCATTACCATGTGCGACTTTCCGATGTCGATTTCGATTGAGACCATCGCTGTTGAGATCACATCGGATCGAGTCTATGTCCATAAAGCCCAACGGAAACATTATAACGCCAATTACATATGCCTCTAATGTTGTTGAGAAGCACTAGTTGTTTTCACCCACCCATTACGTTTTATTGTTTTGCGTCATCCCGCGGTAATTGGTCTCCAACTCAAATGTGAATCAGTCATTTTTCTTCATCTCGTAAGATAATTACAGCTGCTTCCACCGACTCACACTCCAATCGTAGTCATCACGAAGAAGAATAAATTAGCAATGCTACTTGATGGAATAAAAAGAAATTAATACCATCAATCACTCTTTTTTGATTAATTTGAGAGGTACATCACATGGTTTATAAGATTGTGTATTTAAGTGGTTTTTTGAAAATTTTGTTTGAATAGAGATAGAATAAAATGTTACTAAGAAATGTTTTACAATTCCTCTTTTTACGTGTTTAGTCGTAGATGGTTCTTTTGTTCACTTAGTGATCACCTTTACAATGCTTAAAGGTTATTTTTGATCATGTATGGATTGTTCGATAATGAACTGGACTTCTGTATGTTTCTTTTAGGTTGTTCATCAGTGAACTAGGCCCTCTTTGTCTTATTTTGCAGTTTGTTTACTAATGAACATAAGTATAAATTGTTTTTTAGGTTGGTTATAATCACCCTCCAGTTTTTATTCTTCTTTTTTTATATCTTCTTCACCCGAGTAATGAAGCTTTTGGGTTGTTGTAGTATTGTATAATAAAAATTGGTTCTTATAATGCTTCACAAGAAGTCATTTTTGGCAAGAATTAATAGTGAAAATACATTTTCCTATACCGTTTATTGGTGAACAACTATGAATAACCAAATGTTTGTTAGTAAACAAGTAGGTGTTTTTGTTATTTAAATGGTTCACTAGTGAATTTGGAGGAAAAATATCATAGTGGGAAGAAAACAAAAATTAAGATGAAATATTCAAGTAAATCATGATTCAATTTTAATAATTACTATTGATAATGCATCTCTCATAATACTATTTTCTAATTATTATTTAATTCAAATTTTTACATAGCATTGAAACTCCTTTAATGTTGTTCATCCGTTGATAAAAAAGAAGAATCAAAATTATATATTATTAAACTTGTAATACATGATTAAAAATCCACGACTTAGCAAACTGAAAGAAAAAAAAAACAAATGACGTAGTTAAAAAAAACAAATTGAAAGAAAAAACGTAGGGATTATTACCAAATATAAATCAATAGTCAGTTAATTACAACAATTATAGAAAGACACAAATACCCTTTTGACTATGATCTTGATCAGGAAAATCTAATGATGATAGATGCTTCTCGCACTTCTCGCAAAAAATAAACTTCTCGCATGAACCTTCCCCTATATATATATATACTATATAAACCATTTAACATTATCTCTCATCTTTAATTTTAAGAGTTCTTAAAATTCAATCAAGACAAAATCTTGACCATTCATTTTATCTAAATTAATCCCATCCACTCAATTTTTAACCAATTCATTCTCTCTGCTAATTTACTTTAACTTTTTATTTATTTAAAATATACGCTCTCATACAAACACAATAATCCACCTACATCAAAATAGTTTTTAAAATCTTATTAACTTCTCTCTTTATTCCATCAATATAAATCTTTTTTCTTATTTTAATATCTTTAAAATTTATTTTTAAAATTAATAAAATAGTTAGATGTAAACAAAGAAAATTTCAAAAACAAAAACGGACATGTTGTTATAGAAAACTTTTTTGTGACATTAAATCGCGCGAATAACATATCATTACATTCTTGAAAGCGACATGGTGTAAAAGAAAAACTATCTGTTGCAGCATTGCGCGGGTACGATGCTAGTATATATATACATGTATATATATATATATATATATATCTTACTCATTTATAATACATTTACAACCTTAAAAACTCTTAATTTTAAGTAACTTAAATGTACTAAAATACCCCTTCTTAACCATTTCATTTTCTCTCCTAATTTACTTTAACTTTTAAAATACTCCTTTTAACCATTTCATTTTCTCTCTTAATTTACTTTAATTTTTTATTTATTTAAAATATCTCTCTAACACTAAGACACTATCTCACACAAACACAATTATCCATCCACATCAACATAATTTTCAAAATCTTATTAACTACTCGCTCCTTATTTCATAAATATAAATCTTTTTCTTATTTTAATATATTTTAGAATTTATTTTAAAAACTAATAAAATAGTTGATACAAATAAAAAAATAAAAAATTGACATTGTACGATACTTTTTCGTGACATTAAATTGCGCGATTAACATATTATTACATTTTTAAAAGTAGCATGATGTAAAATAGAAATTATTTGCCGTCGCAGCATTGTGCGGGTACGTACCTTGCTAGTGTGTGTGTATATATATATATATATATATATGCATATTGCGTGTGTGTTTTCTGATGAAACATTTAGAAATTTTCAGTATTATACTCGGCAAAAACAAGGTTTTAACCTGAAAAAGTACATAAACTTATTTAAAAAAGGTAAAAGGGAGAAAAAAAAGAAAGAATAGAATAGAAGTGTTGTTCTTTACTTGGCCACTATCACCTTGAATTGCACACATTCTTTGCCTCCTCTTCTATCTAATCCACAACAATAATTAAATGACCAACTCGATCGATCCATTTTCCTTGCATTTCTCTTTTAGCATAATAAAACTTAGCATATATGGCAGAAGAAGGTGAATCGAGATCTTTGGAGTACACACCAACATGGGTTGTTGCAGTTGTTTGTTCTGTCATGGTTATGGTCTCTTTGCTTGCTGAGCGTGGCCTTCACCATCTTGGCAAGGTATGGTAGAATTCATTGGTTATCTCTATATATGTGCAATATTATGCATGGTGTCTAAGTTTTAGGTTATTACGAGCTTTATTATATACTTTGTTTATTTTTTATAAGTCCGAGTTTTTAGATATATATATTTTATAAATTCGGTTTTTTTTATAAATCCCGTCTTGCCAAAGTATGTGAATGATGTATGATATAAACAAACAAACTTTGATCGTAAATAGATGGAGTGCTTAAACAAACATATGTATGGAGAATAAACACAAATACAAAGATGCAAATGTGGATTAATCCGTCTAGTATACGATGTTGATGTAAGTATACACGATGTTCATGTTTCTAATGTGACAATTAAAAAAAAGAAATTATAAGTATATAATCTAGTTTTAATTTATAACAACAATTCTTTATTAATTCTTAAACTTTTATTTATCTAATTTAAGTTCTATACAAAGTTTATGTAGATTATATATTTAGTTATAATTCATACAACTTCATTTTTTTAATGATATTTATGAATTTTATAAGTGTTTCTTCTAAACTCATCATAACCATCACCATAATCATCATATTGTTCTACACCTAATACCACATCCACGTGTATACCATATTGATATTATCTTCTAGAAAAGTACATAAAAAACAAAAACAAAACAAAACATAGCAAAGCCAATAGGCTAGAAATTACAAAATCGACTCGATCATGGGGAAATATACCAATTAAGCCATCTAGAGTGAGTACGCCTTAGATCATCACGTACGACATCCTTAAAGTTTGAGGAGAAAGCTTTTTCATTCCTTAATTTCGAAATAGCCCAGCACCATGTGTATAAATCCACCGAGAAAGCTTTAAGCAGAAACCCACTTAGATCTAAGGTAGATCCCCAATTAAACGGATCCAATGCTTAAGTTAGATGTTGGTGATGAAGTATTTCTTTGATGAAAATGAGGTAAGTGTAAAATGAACATACAGTGCCTTATGTTGTTCTTATATATCATTCTATTTGACCATTGACCAGTTTTGGACCATACCTTCGATGCGTGTTGATATGACTCTTGCCACCCTAGTAGTAGGAAATGATATGATTCATTAATGACGGACATCCTTAAGGATTTTTAATATGTTCTAGACATCTTTTTCTCATGCCATTCGTACTTATCATTAAATGCGAATCCGGGATTCGAGGAGCTTCGTATCAGGTTGCATATCTTCTTTTGTGTGTCCGCAGTTACTTGTGGTTAAAGGTACTGTTCGGCATGTCATGGTTATGCCCTTGCTTTATTGCAAAGCATAGATTTAATTTATGCATCGCAGACAGTCGTGTAGGGCAAGGGTAAGTTGGTGCTTTGTGTTTACTTTTCGGCCCATGCAGACACAAATTGTGTAGGGCAGTGAATGGTCCTGCGCCAGTAGCTTGGTAGCGAGTTAAGGCAAATGGTTTTATGACCACCAATCTTTTAATCAACATATAATCAAGTGCTTTCCTCATGGATTTGAACCCAAATAAGAGCCAAAATTGAAACCTAATTTAGATTTAAGATAATCCAAGTTTAAGGCTGATTTCACTTTCAGAAAAATCCTCCATTTTTTCAAAAAAAAATTTCTAAGAAAACTGAAAATTAGAAAACATGTTCATTTGCACATTTTTTCAAAAAAACAAAAAACTTTATCACTTTTTCATATTTTCACGAAAAACAGAAAATTTTAAAAAATAACACAAACAATGCTTCAAAACTCACAAACCCAAGAGTACACTTGTGTAACATGTCCAAGCTACCCTTAATTGCTCTTTTATATATATATATATATATATATATATATATATATATATATATATATATATATATAAACAGTAAAGCACCACTCTAATCATACTCCTAAATCTACACCTTTGTTCTTAAATATATGCTAATATTTACCCACAAGATGCTAACGGTAAGACTAACAATCTAAGACATGAACTGAACCAAACACGAAATGGGTTGATACGAATGCAACACAAAACTGAAATGGGTAAAAAACGGTTCGATACGAACATGACACGAAGAAATATTGGTCGGTTAAGGTAAAACCTGCTTACTTGAAAATGACCTAATTAACCAAATTTTGTTAAATAAAAATGTATTAATTAAATAAAAAATTATATAAAAAATCTAAGTAAAGGTGGTATGTTTAAAATGTGTTAAAGTTTGAGACTAAAACTAACGCCCAAATGAAATTGAAATCCTCAAAATCAAAGTTTAAATTTCACTACTTATAGCTAGACCTAATACCCGACCCGTAAAATGGGTTGACTCAAGACCCAAATCCGACCCGAAGTCGATTTTATGTACTTTTTAGGCAATTTTATATGCAACTTTTTTTCTCGGATATTGGGGCAACGTGAAACTTGACCCGAAAATCCAAATTCAAGTTTTTTCACGATAAAATGAGTCGACACGAAACACGACCTGAATCGAATACGAATTAAAGCGACATGAACCGAAACGAAATTAACTTGGATAAAAAATGGGTCGACATGAGAATAATACGAAAACGGTCAACACGGAAGTGACACGACCCATTTTACTCGAACACGACCGGAATTTCCAGTCTTAGTTGTCGGGTGCAAGATTTTTATTTTTTCATAAAATATTAATTTAATTTGTTGTTTTCAAAACCAACTTATAGTGTGAAGAATGTAGCTATAGAAACATATTAATTATAACACGGTCGGGTTCCTATAGAATAACCACTTTATTTGACAACTTGGGAACAAGTGAATATTGCACTATATTATGTGAATGCTTAATTCGCCACGAGAATGGTAAAGATGGTGAGTAGGGTTGTAAACGAACCAAATGAATATGAATGTCGCTTATTCGTGTTCATTTGTTTAATGTGCTCGTTTTTGTTCGTTTAATTTTAACCGAACAAATAAACGAACACGAATGACAAACATATGAGCTTTTCTGTTCGACTGTTTACAATATTGTTTAATTCGTGTACACTGTTGTTCACTCATTTAAATAATAAACAAACGTAAACGAATGAACACACTATAACTCAAATCCAACATTATTAAGCACAAATTAACACTACACACATATGTATATGTGTGTCTCTATATATAAGAATATAAACGAACGGATAACTAAACATTCACGAACATAAATGAACGAACAAGAGTTCTATTCGTGCTTGTTTGTTTAATTAATTAATGAACGATCTTGTTCATTTCCGCCGAACAATTCTACGAACTATTCATGAACGTTTGAATCATTTGCGGCTATATATGTGTGTTTTAATGACTAACTGAGCTAGTTGCATGTGATCTGATGGTTAAATAGTGGCTAAAACGAAGACAGCAAGATGCTCTTTACGAGGCCTTACAAAAACTACAAGAAGGTTTGTGCACTACTCTATGAATTAAACTTGGATTTACATATTTTTATGCGTTTTTATTAAATTAGTTAAGCAATTAACTGCACAATATTTATTCATCAAGGATTCAAGTTTTAAAACTTTTTTTTGTTTCCAAAACAATATATTATTTATTACATAATAGAATATAAGCTTCTAGCTGCACCTATCTTAAGTACTTTCATACTCATAAATACTTTAAATAAGGGGTACGTTAGTTATTTTATCGTTACTCATTTAAGTGTTTGTGAGTGTGAAAGCACATATGATAGGTGTTTCTAGCTGCATACATCATTTTTCAGTAAAAAAATGTCCTTTAACCACGATTCATGAAAAACATGTAAAAATTCAAACGTTGTCACGCTTATAGTTGTGAAAAATAGTTTAAAATTAAGATTGTTAGAAAAAAGAAAAATACTTAACATTTATAGATGTGTAAATTTGATTTTAAAAGTCCACGCTTTTAAATGTGTGAATTTAGTAATAAATAGATAATCATAGAAGTTCACACTTAAAAGCGTAGACTTTTGTAACTCTAGAATTATTTTAAAATTTTCCACGCTTATAAGTGTGAAAATTTAAAGAACTTGTTCACACTAATAAATTTGATTTTTTTACTCCAATTTTCACACTTTCAAATTTAAAGATTTGATAGAAATTAGTAACACCTAATTTCTCTACGCTTGATCGTAATTTTTCACAGTTTTAAGTGTATTAATATTGATAAAAAACATGGATAGTCTGCATCTTTTCTATAGTGTTTGGCATAATAAAGTACAACCAAGTTACACATATAACCTCCTTATGTTTTTTTAATGTTGCAAACTACATAAAAGGACACCATGAGACTATGTAATACTTTAGGTTGTATTACCATTTTGAATTTTGGTTCACTAAATGTTACATGGTGAGTAACAATGCATATACATGTTCATATATATTGGAAACTTCATCTTTGACTTGTTAAAAACCTCTCACCTATATTTTAGGCATTGCTTTTAATCATACGGCTTAGGGTTTGTTTCTTGCTCAAACAATGCGCATGTGATATTCTTAAGCAAGATTATGCCACTAATGAAAACATGAATACCATATGTACCATTTGGTTGACAAAATCTTTAAGTTCATTTGTACGCTTGCTACATCCAGTTCACTAAATATTAGGATTCTAAAACACTAGGGTTTACAGAGTTTGAAAACATTTGTAGTTATGTCCTAGCTATTCTAGAACATGGATTGCAGTTATATTCATTCTTGACCACTATCCTTACGACTTATTAATACTTTCGGTTTTTGTGTTAAATTTTTATATATGCCAGAGTTGATGTTGCTGGGATTCATATCATTGTTGTTAACGGTGTCTCAACGTATGATAAGCAAAATATGTATACCGACACACCTTGCGAATTACATGCTTCCTTGCAAAAGAAAGGAAACAACAGAACATTTTAACATGATCAATTTTCAGCGACATCTTTTATCAGAAGATATAGGTGTACAACATTGTGCGAGCAAGGGAAAGGTGCCAATGGTGTCGTTAGAAGGACTACATCAACTTCATATATTTATATTTGTTTTAGCAGTTGTACATGTCATCTTCTGTGCCACAACCATGGTTCTTGGAGTTGCTAAAGTAATTAATTCCATCACTCTACTTTTATATATAACACTATAGAGTAAGGTTCTAGAGAGAACACACTTCTTACAAAGTACACGAAGTACGGTTTCAAAAATCAAGAAAATTGACAAAATTACATTCATTTTTATTTCACAATAACATAAAATTAATAAACTTTTAAAATACAATAAAAATATGCAAAGAGTGAAGAATATAGGAGATGCATATACTTTTTGTTGATGCATCTAATATATGCATCATATTTTGTGACACTTAGATCAAGATTAAAAAGGATCTAGATATATTCTCTCTATTTTTCTTGAAAAAGGTGTTATCACTTAATCGTATTTCTAACACACACACACACACACACACTCTCTCTCTATATATATATATATGTGTATATATATATATGAGATGGTTCATTTGAGAACCATACTTATTACGAGTACCGCAAAAATCAATCTTAGTCATTGAATAAAATAAATCAATGGCTAATAATTTTGGCGGCTCATTAATGATTAATAATTGGCTCATTAATCACTCATTAATGAGGGGAATTTTAGAAAAATTAAGTTAATCTAATAACGATTCATCCAACAGGTCGCAATTCACAGTTAGGTAAATATATAAACCAAAATACCCCTTTTAACGAGTATTAATAGTGATTACAAATGATACGTTTTTGTAATAATACGGTTCTCAAATGAACTTCTTTCTATATAAATCCCTTCTTTTTAAAGTGTAATCTCAAATCATGTAGATAAGTGAGTGGAAGCGTTGGGAGGACTCAATCAAGAGCACCAATGAAAAATCTAAACATGGTAAGTTTCACATTCACATGCATTTCGTTCTAAAAAACTGTATGCTAACACTTCTCTAACTCTAGGTCATGTTCATCAGCAGCATCATCGATTGTTCTTCACTCAACGTACTATGGGGCATTACAGAAAGTTGCCCATAGTAAGATGGATAGTAAGTCGATCTACTAAAAAAATTTCAGTATCAACAAAACGTATTAATAAAGACCCATTGGTCCATTTAGCTGTTACGATCCATTTAGCAATTACAGTTTCCTAGGTTTCCTATATATAACATGTTTCTCTATGTATTTTTAAGCCGTTCTATGGATATGTAACTGTTTGTAGGTATCATTCTTCAAGCAATTCTATGGATCGGTGACGAAATCTGATTACATTGCACTTCGATCGGGATTCATACGGGTAACATACACAAACTTGCACTTTAGTTAATGGTTCATGATTTCTGATCATTCATGTGATGTAGTTTGTTTTCATTCAATATATAGGAACATTGTCCTTCAAGCCCAAATTACAACTTTCACATGTACATGTTAAGAACACTTGAGTATGATTTTAAAAGAATAGTTGGCATAAGGTATTAATTCCTACCATTCTCAAGAAATTCATGTTTACTTTCATTCCTAGACAATGAATGTGGATAAAACTAATAAATATATTATTTATCTTTTTTTATAGTTGGTATTTATGGCTCTTTGTGGTGGTATTTTTGCTTCTCAACATTAGTGGTATGTGCTCTCCTTTTGATCATAGGAAACTAAACCTAATTTTTCATATTAACATGTGATTATTGATATCCAATCATATACTTTTAGTAACTGATTTATACGTAATTTTGGTCATACACAACAGATACATATTCTAAACTATATATAGTATAAGTAGATAAAATATAAAGTTATTGTGTATAGACAATTTTATTGTGTACGAATCATCAAACTATACTTTTAAAGGAGCTTGACAAGGTTTTAGATTTAACAAAAAAAATGCCTCAATATTTTTTATTTCTATCAAATATCTAATGTGTATGAAATACAGGTTGGTATACATACTTTTGGTTGTCATTTTTGCCCATCATTGTAAGTTTGAAATTGCAAGATTACTTATGATTTCCTATAAAATATTATGTTAAAATATCCGTACAGTTAACGGTATATAATAGCTCGTGTTGTTAGAATCATATCACTTAAATGGGTAAATATAGGATTTACATCATATAAATAATGTTTATCGAAGACGATTCTACATATATATGTACGTGTTTGTGGGGTAAATGGACCCCATTAATTTTCTAAAATTTATTAAAGTATATTATATACAACTAGTATATGACCTTATAAAAAATTGGATCTCATATAAAAAAATTTACCTAAACAAAATGAGTGATTAGATAATTCTAGTAAACATACATCCATAGAGTGTTTCATAGTATAAAACTTCATGAAAATATATTGCAAAAAATTCAATAGTTATTTTGAATATAAAACACTTGTTTAGTATATATTTAGTAGCAACTCAACCCACATCAAAAGTGTCCTTTATATATCATTATCCAACTACTTTTGACAGTTTATTTTTACATCAAATAAGTCACGTTGTAAATAATGAAGTAGATTTAGTAAATGTGTATGTTTTCCGTTAAAAGAATCAATTAAGTTGGACTTACCAAGTTGTTTGAATCCAAGATTTACCATTGTCACTCATTTAAATGAATTTTATGTATAACATCTAATTTAGTTGTTGTTAACAAACTGATCATTTTCGTAGATAGAAATTATATTACTCTAAATTGTGAATCGGGTTTGTTCGTTACCATGACAGCTTCTACTGCTTGTTGGTGCTCATCTCGAGCATATCATAACTCGATTAGCAAGAGATGTTGTCGAGAAAAGTGCGGATGCAGTAAAGCCATCCGACGATCATTTCTGGTTCAATAACCCTAAAATAATCATTTACTTGATTCACTTCATCTTGTTTCAAAATTCATTTGAAATCGGCTTCTTTTTCTGGGTCTGGGTAAGTCCATATATATGATTACGTTTTCATTACAAATGTTTCTTCAATGTTTTATTACGGTGTATGAAGTTTTTTTTGTTTAAATACACACATCAAGTTTACAAATGTTTTATTATGCCCATTAATATTAAAAAATTTATCATTATACCCATTAATGTTTATATAAATGTTTTCATTATACTCTTTTTTTCAAATTTTAATACATACGACACTTCTTTGTAAACATTAATTGATATACGTAAACACAAAAAAACTTCATACACCATAATAAAACATTGAAGAAACGTTTTTAACTGTACAAAATATGCAATAATTTTTCTTTTTATTTAATTTTGTGGGAAATAATATTACGTAGACTACATATGGATTTGACTCGTGCGTTATGGAGAAAGTGGGCTACATCGTCACCAAGCTCGTTCTTGGGTAAGTCTCCTTAGAATTAAACACGCATTATAAATAATTAACAAGTGCGCTTATTTTAATATGTCATAAATAAAATTGTTATTAAATCTTACTTTTCTTAAAAATAAAATTATTATTAAATATACTATTTTAAATTGTGTATTTTTTTTATTTATGGACAATATTTTTTGAACGGAGGAAATAGAAATTTACGTATAAAAGATAGTTTTTCAGGTAATAAAATCGTTTAATATATGAATTTAAAAAAAATAGGGGAAGTATATTGAGTTTAATTGAATTTTTAAACTTCAATTTTATTTTATTTTTTTGGTAAAATCGAATAGGTCTTACTAAATAATGAAATTTATGCTTTTAAATATATATTTTGATAAGATTTAAAATGTTTTGAAATTAGTTAATTGTAAATTTTATCTTTATGAATTATAAAATATTATTCTATGAGAAAAGGAATGCAACATAATTACTTGTTTTGATATTTGTATGACTAAATTAAATAAATAAGAATTAAAAAAAAGTTTATTTCATAGAATAGTAAACAAGTTTGAAAAGTGTTTCATCAAAGTTTTTTATGGGTTATTCCATAATGTAAAATAAATGGGTAAAAAACCTTAAAAAAGCACTTCTCAAACTTAGTTACTATTTTATGAATTTTTTATCTTAAAAAATGTAAAATTAAAAAGAAAATACAAGTAAAATACATTTAAAATTGTACTAACTGACCACTCATATATATATTTGTAGGGCAATTGTTCAAGTACTTTGTAGTTATAGCACATTACCTTTGTATGCCATTGTATCCCAGGTATATATATATGCTTAATTATATAATTATCAATTTTATTTTTATATTTTATAAGAAAATTATTAAAATTTACTATACATTTGCAGATGGGGAGTATGTTTAAACCAGGCGTATTCAATCAGTTTCAACTCGACTTCATCAACGACTGGGTAGATGATCGTCGATCGGGTTCCAGTGGTCGCTCAAAGAGATTAGAAACTCGACCGGTGAACGATGAAAAAATAACAGTGAATCAAGAGAATGAAGCCTCGGTGATGGAGCTTTCAAGTTGTATTCATACTGAAGAACAAGTATAACCATGAATTAATATCATGTAGTTACAAGTTTGAGCTAGAAGGATGTTTAGACTAATAATTATTCATCTTTTAATTGTAAATATGAAAAACAAATAACATCTTATCTTATAACCTTATTAAAAGAAAAGGATGATGACACAATCATTCTTTTCAAATTAACAATACCGTCATCTATTCAAATTAAAGAATTTTAAAGTTTAAACCAATTGGGAGGGGGCTGGATGAAAATTGTGAGAGGCTTTTAAGAAAATGTAAGAGAGTTTTATAAAAATTGTATATTAATGTAATTAATTATAGGTTGTTTATAAATTATGTTTAGTAACTTGTGATATATTTTGTTTAGAGAAAAAATAATTATATATTTGCGATCATCTCATTTTTATCTACGTTTTGTTGTAAATTTTATTGTAATATGACACTTTTTTAAAATTAGTATATTCTTAATTTTTTGTTATCCATTAATAGTAATTGGTAGGTAATTTTTTGTTTAGATGAGGGTTTTTTTTATTATGGTGATGAGCTGGGTGATCAACTTGAATATGCTATTTAAAGAGTTTAGTTATTGATTATAAAACATCTTATCTTATCTTATAACCTTATTAAAAGAAACGGATGATGATATCATCATCCTTTTCAAAACTAAATTTCCACCAATCACAACATTTCATTTTAAAAAAATAAAAAAAAAATCGTGTTTAAGAATAAAGTGACGCCATCCCAAAAAACCCAATTTTTGAATTTTAGATTAGTTGACTAATCTATTCAAATTAACTAAATATGAGAAATTTTAGATGAGTTACAACTAATCTATTCAAAATTAAATAATACTATTAAAGTTAATGAAATTTTCGTTTTAATATTCGGATAATTTTCAATAGGTATATATTAAAGTTAATGAAATTTTTAAGTAAAATTAAAGATATGAATTACAATAAACTAATGAATTTGAACTTACTGTCATGATCAACATTGTTTCTCGAATCTGCTGATCATAATTGTTTGTTAATCGGAATTGCTTTAATTTATTTATAATTATTTTTACTATACGTGTTAGTACTCCTTAAAGCTATATAAGTTTAAATTTAACTTATATCATCCCCGTATTAACACATGGACGTTTAGCTAGTACAATAAAAATGTATTAACACTTGTAGATCTGCAGTCCCACCGTGTGTGTTGGGTAAATTATCAAGGTGCAACACTAATCTTATAGAAGGAGTGAGTGTTTGCTTTGTTGAGTTCATATGACTTCTTGTATTCTTACTCATTAGTTACAAATACATGCTTAAATCATTTCTTTCTTCGTATCGGCTTAGAGCTCGGGCAACGAACATCGTCGCCAGAGCTCGACTGATTATCACTTTCTATCAATCCAATTATCTGCTATCTTCACAATTCCGTTGTTTACTATTCTGGTCTTTTATCATAAACACTAAGCGATATATATTAGTCATTTCAACACTTAACTCGTACAGTGTTACGCCTTTACTATACTCATCGTAGATAACACTACAAACATCCTTTTTCCACAAATAAAAAAAATAAAAAATCAGGAGATAAAATCTGACACTTAACTCCTTTAGTGTTAGAAAAGAAGCTATAAAAAACAATCAATAGGCATAAAAAAACATTACAACATTCAAGAAAATCAAATAATGAGCAAAAGAAGTGTGTAGTAAGGTATTCACTGTTCTTATTTTGTTTCTTGTTAGAATTTTCATAATTACAAGTGGTTAGAGATCTAAAGAAAACCCAATAATTACACTCCCAAACTATGGTTTTGCCTTTCAACTGCAAGTTTCTCAAGCTGTATACTACCATCCTCTGACTCCAAAACATCTGTTACCTTGTTCTCTTCATCTTCAATTTCTTTTAGAGCTTTCTTAGCATAAACTGTAAAACCTATCGTCATTGCTACCGCAATGATGAACGAGATTACGTTGTATATAATTTCTACAGTAGTCAACTGGTGGTTTCTGTACTGCACGTCTGCAAATGTCCGTATCAATCGCCCACTGCACAAATATCAACGGTTAAGACAACGGAATTTGTTAAATTTGTGGTCAGTAGAGGCGGCAAAATGGACTGGTTTGTTATCAAATCAAAAGTTCAAAACATGTAAATTCTGCATATGGATCGCCTCAGGTCGGGTTGACTGAGAACACTTCATATCCAAATGTTTCTGATGGAAACTCTGTAAAATGCAACAATATATAGGGTGAAAATCACTAAGGGTGTGTTTGGCGAAACTAGCTGGGACTGGGGCTGATTAATTGATAATCCGATGCCCAAGCCATAAGCTACTTGAAAAAGCTTTTATTTTGGGGGATTATGTTTTTAATATTCCCCTCAAGATTTTAAACCCGAACGAGGCTAGAGGGCTGTGGATTATGAAAACTAGAATCCCAAGCTCCTATAATCCCCCATTGCCGAACATCCCAAAAGGGAAGGTTGTTTTAAACCATAAAAATGGGAAGGAAAGGGAAGGAATGAAAAACTCCCCCTCCCAATCATCCCAAAAGTGGGAGGGTTGTTTTAAACCATAAAAATGGTAAAATTGCCCCTCCTTCCCTCTCCCTTCCCCTTCCTTTCCCCCCTTAAAAAAAACTTGAGAACACCCATCACTAATTGTTTCCTTCCCTTCCCCTCCCTTTCCTTCCAAAAAATAACTCGAGAACAGGCCGTAAATATTACCAAGTCTCCATATTGTTCCAAAAAGCCACTCAACCTTAACTATTACAATCACTCAAAGATCCAATATTCCATTTTTGAAACTTTCTATAATTAACAAAATCTGAGTGATCTAGATGAAAACGTTATGAAACTCGGTTACTATTTAGTGATTGTATTCTCAAAGTTACCAGTTAAACCAAGTTAACTAGAAATTTTTTTATTTATTTTTTTTTTTTTGCAGAAACTTGGTTGCTATTAGGTTACGTATTCCCATTAAAAAATCATATCATTTTAATAATACCCCGACTCAAATAATATGATTCAGGAGGTTCTAAGAACAATCATTATAATTTGCTCGACTTTCACCCTGTTGACCCGATTCCTATTACACTAATTTCTTTTATGTTATCAGTAGACCTGTTAGGATAAAAACATAACCCGATCGACCCGTGAATTAATAAACGGGTCGAATTGCCACCACAACATGATAAGATTAAAAGGCTACAGAAAATAGATCAGTAGCAGCAAAAGTGAGTTGGACCTATAGATATAAATGAAGGCTTCTGGAATCATTCCTGCAATGGATCCAAACAAATAGGGCCAGAATCGCATTTTTGTGACTACTATCGCATAGTTGAAAATAGTATATGGAAACGGTGAGATCCTAAAGAGTGCAACAACCCGAAATTGCTTAAACGAGTCCCCTTCCCCAGCAAATCTAATCATTGCAGCTGTCTGTGGCCATTTCTTCAACCATTGCTGCAAATTTTTTAGAAATTGACATAAAAGATCAAATCTTTAGAAAGAAGGGTCTCGAAAACAAAATCCTAAAAAAACTAACACTTTAAGAGCCATCTTATATGTTTGACCAATGTGCCAAATCAAATGTCGCATTTTATTTATGGGACATATAAGTAACAGTTATAACGAGTCAAATAGGTCATAAAGTTCAAATTGCATTTTATTGCATAAAACCTTCTAGATCATTTTTTTCTTTTTAAAATCGTTCTTATTGACGAACACAATACTATTCTTTAAATGCAAAAAAAGTGTTTTAGTCAACCCAACCCACCACCCCAATCCATTTCGGCCCCAACTACAAAATTACACGTTTGAATTTGACCTAATGCATTTTGACTCACATGGATGCGATCACGGAAGAGTAGACCAATGAGAAATGGCAAAATCATCCCAACAGTTGTTCCAACCATGATTATTAAAAAGCCAAGCCCGTAACCAAATATCATTCCTGCCAGCCACATGGAAGGACCCGAAGGGATAAAAAACACCGGGAAAAATGCCAACGATGCTATAAGAATAAGTGCAAGAACTGGACGACCAAAGGCAGTGGCCTCCCATTGCAACACTGGTAAAAGAACCTGAAAAACAGCACAAAATCAAACAAATTAAAACACCCATATTACAATAACAAGAATAATTAATTAATATATTGGATATTATTACAAAAACTATACCAAATCATTTGAACAAAGTGATCTACGAGGTTGTTAAACACTTAAGACTTCTAATACACTTTGGCAAAGTTTAATACATTTCATTCTAGCTAGGTTTTCTGAATTCTACACCTTTGACTGTTAAAGATATAAATATGATCCAAAATCCAAATAGACCCATTTTTAGGTAAATGGGTCAAAATTTGTCCAAATAGAGGAACCCCGGCATTAAAATGTATGTCACACTAATGGTGCATTTCGATTTGCAATATTGAACTGATTATTTGATTATTGCGACTTATCGTTGCAATAATTGGTTTCTAATGCTTAGATAAACAAAGTCAACTTTTGCTTATTTATTGGATAATCAATTTTATATATGCTGCTACAGACCTTTATTCCTGAATCCTGATGCACAAAATGTCTATCCTTTTATCATAAAAATGACTTTTTTGGTCAAGTAATTTATTTAAAACACTCAAACATTATGATTATGATATGACCCATATTTTGTGAATCTGTTAATTATGGTAGTTATTAGATTTTAAATATAGATAATATATTATTCTTATGGAGAAAGTTATTTATTATAAATAGAGGTATAGGGCTCTGAGATGAGGGAGAGAATTGTTTCTGTTTTCTTTGTCTTGTACGGGGGATTACTAGGTCTCGAATTCCAGTTGCTTTGTTCCTCAAGCATCCAACTTCGGGTGCCTTTTATCAATAATATTTAATTACCAATTTGATTCATATCAAATTGGTATCAAAACCACTCGATCCTTGCCTAATCTAAAAAAAAGCTTCAAATTATCTCGGCAGACAATCATGACAAAAGTTTCTGATTTGGAGGCAAGCGTAGAACAATACAAGGCCGATATGATCGCTATCCAAAGGGAAACGTTGAATCGTCTTGACCTGATGCAGTAGACAATCGAAAAAAATAAGGCTGAACCTGACAAGCAGTTCGCAAAAGTGTTTCAGCCTCTGAAAGCCCTACACCCACCCACGCCATCCTCACTGCCGCCGTCAATCACCACCCGGCCTTTGTCTGGCGGTTTCACAACCCGACCACCGCCGCCTCCCAACCACATCAGCCCACTGCCAGCGCCCAACCACACCACCCAACTGCCGCTGCCGATCACCAACCCTCTAACTCGGTCGATTATCACTCAAACCTAATGCTCCCAATACCCTGGGTCATATCGGCAGCCACCATCACCACGAGCAGCCAAGATAGCAGTCATACCGCAACCAGACATCACTTTGAAGCCTTTCGGACAATCAATAGGGCTGAGTTGTGATGAATCTAGGTTTCCGCAGACTGAATCTAGTTCCCCGAATAAGAAGTTCAAGCATTTGATCTCTGAGGGTATGTTTAACGCTAGTCTGATTCTTAACAGGGGCAATAGAATGGTGCCTCCCACCTTGGTTTAAAAAAGCGCGCCTGAAATGTTCTGATGCGCGAGGCGTTGCCTCAAACGCATCCCATATCTGATGCGACGCGTTTTCCATGATGCGGTGTGAAGCGTTGCAATGCAATGTGATGCGTTGCAATGCGCGAGGCGTATGCTTTCTACGCATCACGTAGTTTAGGCTTTCTTTTACATTCTAGCTATTTTAAAGGGCTGTTTTAGAGGACTATTGAGTTTAATTTTTATGTGGAGTGAGCCAATTATAAAGAAAAATGCTTTTTAATCATAACTTAAACTCCTAAAGTCGACCTCAAGTTCTCCCTACCATAGTTATTGTCTCCTACAATAGTCGAAGTTGCCTTCTAAACCTGAATTAAATTAAAAGGTCAAATATGTTATATGGAATTATATTATAAGTATTTTCTTAATACCGGACGCCTCGGGTGCATGATGCGAGCGCATCATGCATCACGCCTCGGCTTCTAGACCTTTAACGCCTCAGAGTGCTTCACGCTTTTTCGATCCAAGCCTCCCACAGGGAGCAACGGCCACGCATCTAGGTATGTTTAAGTGGTCGAGTAGGTGAGGGTATCATGGGCTGTCTACCGCCTACATAACCCAAAGATAGATGTATGGTATGAAGACCTTGTTGGACAGCCATGGGAAACTTCTTGTCAGCCAAAATATTTATCTCGGTATGGGCTACAAGACAACGATAACTATACATGGGATCCCGGAATTTGACTCGATAGTGACAACACCTTGAGACAAGGTGTTTCTGGGGGCAAAGTAATGATATGACCCGTATTTTGTGATTCTGTTAATTATGGTAGTAATTAGATTTTAAATATAGATAACATATCATTCTTATGGAGAAAGTTATTTATTATAAATAGAGGTTTAGGGCTATGAGATGAGAGGGGAGAATTGTTTTTGTTTTATTTGTTCTTGTACGTGAGATTAGTGGGTCTCGAATTCCAATCTTTTGTACCTCAAGCATCTGACTTTGGGTGCCTTTTATCAATAATATTTCATTACCAATTTGATTCATATCAGACTATTGGATTGTAATATCTTCAAATTGTTGACACACATCCAAACACTATCTTCAACTACCCCTTATTCAATATCACATAAATCACTCTCAAAACATATATCCAAACACCCCCTAGGAACTTGAAACAAAGGCAAGTTCATACAGATAGCTGGTACAATTGATTTATAAGTTATAACAGCATAGACCCACCACACCTCTGCTTGCTAAACTATTTATGAGTCCTTCACATCATAAACATTTCAAAGTAAAAAGTATATAGAAACCACCTATATAGTTTCAAATTATGAACATTCAAGCATAAGTCCCGCGTAAATGTATTAATGTTTTACCATGTCCATTTATAAGTATTAAACAAAATAGAAAAGGGTAGAAAGCATAGGAATTAGGAAAACACCATGAGAAAAGAATACGGATATACCTTTTCAAAGATAAATGGCACGCACCATTTCAAGAAAACAATTGAAACTATGATAGCAATAACCGTCACCATAAAAGCTTTGATCCACCATTTCAACGGCCGATCACTCGTTTCTGTTTGAGATTGCAAAGCATCAGCATCAGCTACCCGTCTTTCATTAGATATAACCAGTCTCACTTGTTCACTATCTTCTCTTTCAAAACCTCGAGGACTAGTCACATGTTTCACAACATCAGCTTGAGAGGTCATCTTTGCTAAAAACAATCTGGGATCCATTGAGTGACATATCGATGATTAATCATTTAGAAATGCAATTCAGTGAATCAGAAATCTCAACTGGAAGACTTGTAGTTTCATTCCCTAATAATTTGGTTCAAGTTCAAGCAATCCTGCTTAGAAATTACTTTCACATGATGATGCAATTCAAATTCTGTTAAACCCTAGGAGATAATTCTCAAAAGAATTTTACTCAACACATGCAGAATACCAAAATTGCCACAGGGAATTCAAGGGGTATTTGTTTTACAAACTATAATCTTCAAGAGATAACCAAAAACGATTACCATATTTGACATCAGAGAAAACATGTGGGAGCAAAAGTAATAATATAAACTAATAATAATATTTAAAAACTATAGAACAGATTGGACCTGAGGGGAGCAAAAGTCTTGATTTTAGGTAACAGAGACGCTAAAAGATGCCCTAATCCTGCCGTTGTTAACCTTCAAATCTGTAAAACAAATGAACCCAGATGCAGCTAGAAAAAGGGGGAAAACACATAAACAGTGGAATCAGATTCTATTTCCAAGGTATCTGAAAAATGAATTGTTAAGAAGATCAACATGAGGGTTTTGAAAGAAACATACCAAATTCGCCGGCGATCGTGAAAGCGTGGCCTGAGCAGTCACCGGCAACTGGTTCTACTTTTTCTCTCTCTGGTTGGTACTATTATAGGATTAGTAGGTATGGTTGTGGGTGTAGAAAGTGGTTCTGATTATGCTGAAAAAAGGTAACCCTAGTAATCCAGGTTTAGGGAAAAGGGAGAAGTTTGAATTTTGAAATTATGGGATTAGTCGTCATGAAAGTGGAATAAGGTACTCAGCAAGACGCACGCCATTTATGAAGATTTTGAAGGTATATGCTACCCATCTTCCAACGGTTCCGTTTTATATATTCTATAACAAGAAAATGATATGTGAGATAGTATTTTTAATTGGTATTAGAATTATATATTATTAGAAACATATATCATATCTTATATTTCTCTTTATATATATATATATATATATATATATATATATATATATATATATATATATATATATATATATTCGAGACTGCGTATTTAAGAGTTTTAAGAGGTTTATAAAATAGGAAAAAGGATGTGTGTTGTATTATTTAAGTTAGGTGTTGTTATACTGATATATTTCTTTAACGAAGGGTAATATTATTATTTCGACATTTGCTTATTAAAAGATATGTAAATATGTCAAGCTAGCGACATAAATCCTTTACTCTATAAGTTATAGTGATTTTAAAAATTATATTTCACTAGTATTTGAATTACTTATTATTTATATTATCTCTATTGCTATAGTTAATAAAACAGAATAGTATGACTTCATACTTTCATCAATAGACTAATTCTATAGGTGCTTTGTATCTAATTTCTTTATATCATATTAGAATTTAAGTTTATCTTCAAACATGTTAGACTTAAAATAAGTATATCTTTGTATCTTGTATTACTTTAAGGAGTTGATTGATTCTTTAAAGATGTTGTTCTCTAAAAGGTTTGCTTAAGATGTATTATGTCTGAAGGTTGTCTCATCACGATTTGTCTTTCGTGAAGATGCATTTAGAACCCAAATTTCGTTACAAAAGACCCATGTTTAGCCTCAACTTGTCTTACGAATATGTGAATCCTATGAAGACATATTCAACCAATCATATTTAGAAGCAAGATACGCGTGATATAAAGACACATTTACAACAAATCTTGTCCCCTTGATCAATGTTAAAGTATTGTTTAGAGCACGTCACGTGATCATCACATCAAATTTTAACATGTGTCCCACCTTTCACGGTCAAGATCAAAGACAATAATCTATAAATACTCCTCACTTTGGGAATAGGTAATCGATGACTACAGTTTAGTTCTTCATTATAAGTTCACATTTAAAAGAAAGCTCTTCTCATTTTGTACTTGTTAGTTGAAAAAATCAAAACCAATTGGCAAAATTGAAAACCGATACAAACGGGGAAGGTTCAGGGACGATAAACCGGGACGGGGAAAACCCTGTTTTTTTTTAACGGGTACGGGTGTTGGGTTTTAGCATGGCATGCAACGAAAGCAAAAGAACAAGAATCAAATAAAAACAACAAAGGTTCAGAGAACCAATATGCTATTAAAACCCACTACATGGACCAAGTTCTACATGCAAGTAATGCAACAAGAACAAACAAAAAAGGAGAGAGATTATACAATTCCAAAATGAGCCGGAGAAAACGAATTTGATGGATGAACTAGAAAGCTAAACCAAGCCTTCCTCTATTGTTAGTCCACACCGAGTTTGTTCAATCTCCTTGTACTAGCAAGCTTTTGGTGATCTTTAAAGACTTGAAATCACCTCTGGAACAACAACCTAGCAACACCAAAATCCTCAAGAACAACAAAACCCATTTATGAAGGTGTAACACCGCCTTTCAGACTTAGAAAATTCTGTAATAATTTGAGTTTTTAAACCGCGTGGGTCTGTTTGTAAATCAAGTATTTACCTGTCCTGTTATTTAATTCATATTCAAGACTACGCAGCGGAAATTTCAATAAAAACAAACCCTAATTAACTATTACAGTCTATAACAAAATGATTTGGCGAATACATGTACATATCAAAAATGCCAAACCATAACAACAGGTGTTACTATATCATACACCGACCATTGTGTTTGTGTTACACAACATGTGTTCCTTCCCAAAACGTATATACAACAGCTAGCAGGATTTCCAGCTCACCAGGGCTGCCTAGTCTTTGTCTGTAAAAGGGTAAACATCAACGATATTAGCTATATAAAATAGCTAGTGAATACTAACAAGCATGCATATCAATAAAACAAGTCATACAGCAGGAATGAACAATCAATGCTATCCTATCACATAGCGGAGTGCTGACATGTCCAGCGAGTGTATTATATTTGCCGGGTTGCAAATCCAGCTCAAACCACTACCACCGGGGGAATCAGACACTATCATCCATGCTGGTTTCATCACCTAAGTGAATTACCGTGCTCGTTAAGAAGCCAAGGCTCAGTAGGCTTAGTCATTTAAGGCACTCACCTCAAGTGCTGAAAGGAACGATACTCGAGTACCGTTGGTCCAGAACATTATGCCCGTAGGCCCAGGACCTAGCCGAAGCTGACCTTAATTACATATTAGTCCTGACATACAAATAATTCATCAATCTCCCTTTTTAGGGACAAGTGCATGCATGTGTTTCCAGATAACATATTATCATCATATGTGCACATGTACTTAAATACATGTCTTGCACCTTAATTATCAAGACATCTAGATTCTCAATTATTCTTGCATACATATAACTTTCATGGTACATAATGTAGCATACATAAACATATAATCAAGTTGCATTCAAATCTTCCTTTATTGAAGTCATGAGAGTCCGTACTCACCTGAGCTTCTTAAATTAAACAGTTATACTGTTCAGGCCTTACCCAGTTGTCGGGATCACCTAAACAACATCCCGTATATCAATATTACATAAAACAGCAAACTCTATGCTGAAACAGGACTCCTTACGGTCACAAGAAATTGCTTGCACCCACAAGGAGGGTGCTTTGCTTGCGCCCACAAGGGCAGAACCATGCTTGCGCCTGCAAGCACAGATCCTTGTGGCTGCAAGGGACATCCTTGGGCCCGCAAGCAAGTCTGCACAGACCAGTGTCGATTTCCAACCCCTGTTTTGGCCATTTTCCAACTCCAAACTTAACCAAATGCTACCAAACCAATTTCCAGCATTCACATATGGATGGAGTATTCAAACTAAGCTAGAAACAACTTTCAAAACACACTTTAACATATAATTCAAGAATTGGGATCAAAATCACATATTTTGACCCATTTGCATAAATTTTCCTAATTCATCTATAAACATCACTTTAATTCAAGTATCTGATTTCTTTAGGCTTATAAGTGGATTAGAAACATGTTGGAATCATTGACTTCAATTGCAGAAGTCAATTTGGAGTTTTGACCATTTGACCTAAAAAGTCAAAACTCAAGACCTTGGTGGAGAAAGCTTACAAGCTTGAGCAAGATAATGAAGATGATGTTAGGAACATATTCTTGACTTGATTATCTGATTAATTCCAGCCCTTGATGATCCTTTCTTGGCTTTCTTCTTCAATCTTCAATAACACAAGAGAGCTATGAGTGTGTGTGTGTGTGTTTGTTCGTATGTGGGTGTGTGTGTTTCTGTGAGATAAACATAAGGACCGCTTTTGGTTTCTTATTTATCCACAAGGGGTATTTTGTTCCCCTTTTCAACATACAACACAACACCCGATTATCCGTTTCAATTTACGAGGATATTTTTGAAAACCTCGTTTGAAACCATTTAACATTTTATCACTTTTATCTATTTTTTTATCATTTTTAAATTCACATTTTACTAACTAATAACATATCTTCTTTAATTACTTAACATGTTCGTTTAATTTAATTCTTATAATTTAATTCACGTACCAAATGGAGCGCACGAATAAGCCCGATTTGAGGATGTTACAACTCTACCCCCCTTAAGAAGATTTCGTCCTCGGAATCTGCTCAGCTGGGAACAAGTGAGGGTATCGTGTCATCATGTCATCCTCTGTTTCCCATGTCAGGTTGGGACCCAAGCTGTGCTTTCACTTAACAAGAACCAGTCTGATCATCTTCTTACGCAACTTCTTTGTCTTTGCGTTAAGAATTTCAACTGGCTCCTCTACAAGACGTTGAGCTGAATCAACCTTCAGCTCTTGCAGAGGTAGAACTTAAATTTCATCAACTTTACACTTTCTCACATAAACATACATTGAAAGTGTTGTGAATACCAGATAGCTCAAGAGGTAATTCAAGAGATACAGTCTGCTCGTTGACCTTTCGGATAATCCTGAATGGACCAATATAACGTGGGCTCAACTTGCCTTTGCGTCCAAACCGAATTACCCCCTTCCAAGGAGATACCTTCAAGAAAACCCTATCGCCTTCACTGAATTCAACAGGTCGGCGCTTTGGGTCTGCATATAACTTTTGACGATCACGAGCTGCTTTCAATTTCTCCAGAGCTATTTTAACCAAGTAATCTGAACAATTTCGGGTCCGGCATACTGCTTCTCACCCGGTTCAAGCCAACAAGTGGGAGTGCGACAACGCCTCCCTCATAACATCTCATATGGTGGCATCCCAATACTAGAATGATAAGATTTATTATAAGCAAACTCTATCAACGGGAGATGAGAATCCCAAGAACCACTGTATTCGAGCACGCATGCTCGCAACATATATTCCAGAGTCTGAATTGTTCTTTCAGACTGACCATCCGTTTGTGGATGATAAGCAGTACTCAGATGAACCCGTGTACCAAGCTCACATTGTAAGCTTTGATTTTTTGGGTTGATCGGGTGGGTGAACCTGTGAGTGGGAACCCGAAGGACCCCCGTAGTGGTGTTCCCTCCAAAACCGAAGGGCTTCAGTTTGACCGATACGCGCGGCCTAAACGGTTCCTTAACCTCTCCAATCTGTTTCGTTATCTTTCATCAACGACTATATTTTCGTTATTCGACAACACTCTCTTCCCATAATCGATGCAATTCTTTTTCTTCAAATCTTTACTTATAAGGTCGTTTCTTCCTGTTGGTCTCAAAAGTATGAAATTGTGTAGAGGAGGTTGAAATATGAATTTTTCGAATTTAAAGTATTTAGCTTTCAATGCACAGATATATCTTTGTAATGGTTGTTTATATCAAGGAAACACCAATTGTGAATACAAACTCTGAATTGAGAAGAACACACTTTTCAAATCCGTGAACAAAAGAACTGGCTTTCTAGAAGTGAACTTAAACTTGATTTTTGCAACTTAGTTACAAGCTTATTTTCTCTCATAAGGAGAGAGTTATTTATAGTAAGAAGGCATATTTTTTAAATCATGGAGAACTAGACACGTGTAAAATGCATTACAGCTGTGTTTCCTAAATCTTCTTAAAGTACAAAGGATCTTCTCTCAACTAATGAGGGCCTTTCGTTTCTAACTGTTCATGCGACACAAAATCTGTCAGTTGAGATGATTGGATATATGTTCCAATAGAGGAGACCATGTGATAAGAAGCATGCTAGGATTTAAGAGATCTTTAAGGAAGGTTGATCGTCTTCACAAGGACATAGTGCTGAGAGTCTTCAGAACGGTTTCTTTGTCTTTTAGGAGTCTAGTGCTCTTCAAAAGTATTGAAAACCAAATAATATAAATATTAATTTAACTTCTTTGAAGTAGAGTTGGTCCTGATATGATGTAAACAAATCATTTAAATAGTGGGTTCTATGGTACCTAACAATCTCCCTACCCCAATTTCGTAATTAAATAATTTATTAAAAATCGTTAAATATATAAAAGTTGAAATAAGATAATTTATAAAAAACCGTTAAATATATAAAAGTTGAAATAAGATTGAGAGTGGTAGCATAATACAAATTTGAAAGTAAAGTTTGTAGAAAAGGGATTATATGTAAAAAAATATATAAAAAATGGGCATTAAGCATTTCCAAAATATTTATACAACTCCCTTGCTTTTATCTTCACATGAAAACACAGAAATGTCAACTGAAAAGCTTTTAAAGTTAGGTAAACATACTAAACAATCATATGAACACATGTATATCAATCACATATAAGTTTTTACACATAAATTTGGTAACGTTTTCACTCATACATATAGGCACATATGTCATATCATCAAAAGTGAGACTTTCACACATATAGTCCCTTCACTTTATGATATGTATGTAACCCTAATGTACGATAAGACCAGAAACCCCTGAATGGTAGTCAGTGTAAATTAAGCTTGAGACGTGTGCCAACCTCTAGTACTAGTCCTAAGGCTACAAACATGAGCCACAATACTATGGTAAATATGAGCTATACCGCACACAACAATATGCTAAATATACATATACATCACATACTTACATAATCTCACATTATTATACACATTTTGCACATATGATGTAAAGCTATAATATAACTCACCTTGGTAAGTAATAAGGAGCGATTCAGAGATTGATTCAAGTAAATAGACAATTAATCACTTCCTATACAAGTATAATAATCACAGTATAAAATAAAGAATTTTGTTCTGAAACACCTACAGGATCTTGTTATATCCTACACACGTCGTGTCATGCTAAACCTACAGAGGCCCTATAGTAATATTGCATGTGCTACATTAGGATTCTACATGGCCGTATCTAAATGACAAGGGTTGTGTTGACCTACATGGTCTCCAAAAATGACATTAGTTGTGTACCCTACAAAACTAGCCGGTGTGTTAATCCGAACAACTTATGTTATTAACCAATTTCGATCCAAATCAGTTCTTTTCTTGCTGAAGTGTTTTCCTACACCTCAAACACCCTTTGGGGTTGTTTTTACATACTAATTAACATCTAACAACCACAAATTCTGGTTTTAATCAAGAAATTGTGTCCTAACTTATATACAAACTTAAGATACGATGAAGACTACATACCTACTTGATTAATTGTTCGATTGCCTCTAATCCTCTTTTGATTTAGCTATGAATTTCTTGTTTTTGCACTTGTTCTTCTTTTATTGGATAATTTCTCCAAAGAATTCCACCACCAAATTATGGTGCTTTATTTAAAAACTTATCTATTCAATAATGAACCATTAATAAGCCAATTATTAGTCATTAACCAGCCATCCAAATTATTAGCTATTGATTTATTTTAATCAAGGGTCAAGATTGGTTCTCGTGTTAATCGCAATAAAAATGGTTTTCAAATGAACCCTACCTTATATATAGTGAAAGATCATTTGACAACTGATTTTATTACGAGTACCGCGAGAACCAATCTGAGCCGTACAATTACCCCTTCTTCAATGTCATCGCCCACCCATGAATTTATATCATTCACCTTGCCACACTCAAGCCCCCCAAAATCTCCATCTATTAATTCCACTTACCAAATGAACAACTAAGATTAGTTCTCGCAATAAAATTGATTCTCAAATAAAACTTTTCACTTTATATATCTTATTCCTATATAATGCATTTACCACCTAAAAAACTCTTAATTTTAAGAAGAGTAAATTTACTAGAATAACCCTCCTTTATACCTCTTATTTACCCCCTCCTTTAAGTCCACAATTAATGAATTTAAACAAATAAATATTGAAAACATAACCGAAAATGCGACAATTAATGAATTTAAACCAATACTTATAACTGAATTATTTCTAACCATATATATTTAATATTAACTTTTGATTTATGAGATCACCATACTTATAACTGAATTAAGTCTAATCATATATTTTTAATATTAACTTTTGATTCATGAGATCATCTAAATTCCTGTTTTCAATAAATCAAGTTCAAGAGATTTCACAAATACTAAACAAATGAAAGAGTCAAAGAGTTGAAATTTATAAACATTGCATTCTAACTCAATTACATAATAATTGGAACTATGAAACATTACACACACACACACACACACATATATATATATATATATATATATATATATATATATATATATATAATTAGCAACTTCATGATTCAGCCATGCGACAAAACTTTTCCAACAAATTGAAAGACAAATAACTCAGAGTTAGCAATTTAATTTTTAATTTCAAAGTGGCTCTCGCAAAAAATCTTCACAAACTCATATTAGCTCTTTGTGATTATTCTACACACAACTCATCACAACCTCTTCTTTATTCGCCGCCGTCGCATTGCGCGGGTACCCCACTAGTATGTATATATATATATATGGAAAAGTTCAAACGAGAACTGTTTTTCGTACGAGAACTGCGAGAACCAATCTTAGCCGTCCAATTCCCCCTTCTTTAATTGGATTGCCCACCAATGAATTCCTTACATGCACCTTGCCATACTCAATCCCCCACGCTTTTCATCCATGAATTCTACTTACCACTTGAATGGCCAAGATTGGTTCTCGCAGTTCTTGTACGAAAAACAGTTCTCGTACGAAAAACGGTTCTCGTTTGAACCCTCCCATATATATATATATGTGGTTTATTTAAGAACCATTATTAATGCGAGAACCGCGAGTCTTAGCCGTTCATTTTGGATAATGGAATTCATGATGAAGAGCGTGGGGGGAGTGTGACAAGGTGCATGTAAGAAATTCATGGGTGGGTAATCCAATTGAAGGAGGAGGAATTGGACGGCTAAGATTGGTTTTCGTAATAAAAACGGTTTTAAAATGAACTTTTCAATATATATATATATATAGCTGCATATGGTATTGTGGTATATATATGATGTGGATTAAGAGGGTATCAATTATTAGTTAATTTCTATACAATATATTTATGTGCAGTTGTAAATTGGGTCAAATAGATGTGTAACAGGTCGGTCTTGCGTGTTGACTAATTAAGGTTCGATCATTGTCAAAATTTTGAAGTACGTACGTAATCTAGAAGATCTTAAATTTTAAGTATTTAATTAAGCACAATTTGGTAATACGCATGCTTCGAAAATTAAAATCCTTTTGAATTTCATAGTTTTTTAGAGTAATACTATATAGGCCGAATAAATTAACCTAACGATATGCTTAAGTCATTCAATGATTGACATATGTCTTACATACATTCTCTTTCTTCACGTTAATTTTGTCACGTGTCATCTTCTTTTTAGGCATACGTTTAGAATACATACCTTTTGTACTTATAGATGTGTAATTCTTAAGATCATTTCAAAACATAAGTTTATAACCAAGTAATTGTTATCGTTATCTGCATATCTTACACACTAAAATAAAACCAAATAAATGCCTATGTTTCATACGAGCTTGTCACGTAGCATACCACGTATAATACTTGTTTAGTAGTATATCTGGTTAAATAAAGTAGCTGATAGCTAGAGCTAGAAATTGTCGGAATTTATAGAGTAAAAGAAGCTTGCACTCCAATTGAAAGGGATAAGTTCAAAGAACAAGGCCAAGGCTAAAGTGACTATTCATGTATAGAGTTAAAAGATGTGTTTAATAGTCTAGATAGTGTATAGTGACTAGCCAGCTCACGCCGAGTAAGTAAGCTCCGAAAAGGCGTAAACAAACGTAGTGTTTGTTTAGCTAGCCTATGACTTCCGAAAGCGATCAAACGTTCGAGAAGAAAGTCGAATCAACGAACTCGAAAACAAAAGAGTTCATTTATAAAACAATCAAGAGTGTTTCAACTGTTTCAAATTATACATACATTTGATTGTTTTTTGTTACATGCAAAAAAAAAACATGCATACTATATTGTATAACAACATGTTCCATTTTCAAAAGTAAATCACCAGATTCATATGCTTTCATTTACCTTTCTCCTAGCAAAATTAATCTTGATCACTATAAGTCACACGGCAACAACGGTCATCACAAGCATTCTCAAGGCTTCCAAGGAGCGGGTGGTGGTGGTGGAATTGGAAACATTGGTGGCACCGCCGAAAAGATGGTGTTTTTGTCAATCTTTGATGCTGTTCTGTCACCCGAAAGTGCCACTAAAGCTGCAACCAAACCCGCGTTTCCAGCAAGAGTTGGTTCTGTGTAGTTGTAATTTGTACGCACGTCGTGGAAGCCATCGTGTCTATCAGGCCCAGCAACCATAGCACCAATTAGCGTGTTTGGATTTGCTTTTTTAGAGTCTCGCCACTTAATTCCTCCTGTGCAACTATACTTGATTCTATTTTTGGGAATGGATGCACCCCTATGATGGACTTGCTTTGGATAATGGTTCCCGAAACCCACAAGATAACTCATCTTTTTAGGGTTCTTTCCGAGAATATAGTCAATCTAAGAAATCAACAAAACAACGTGTTAACACTCACTCGGTAATGTCTTAAGGTATAATGGGTCGAAATGATAAGATAAATAAAGCTAGCAAATAAAAGTGTTGAAAGTCGTCTACAATGTATATTTTAATTGAATGGACAAAAAAGTGTTTCGGGTCAACACAGGTTAACACATACCAACTCCTTTTGACCAAAACATGTTTTTGACCCGTTATCTGACCCACCCATTTTGCCGATTTTATTGACTACAGTATATACCTGAGTCTGTGCAAACTTGCGTAGTTCGTTTGTCGAATAGAAATTAGGCCCGCAATACCACCCAGGGGTATCTGCAGCATCAAGATAGTCACTGTAGAGAGTAGCTAAGAAGGCTGCATTCACAACATACTGAAGCGGCTGTGGTCTGCCATGGTTTAATTGGATCAACCCACCTGCAGCACAAAATGATCATCGTTCATACAAGTCTATCCCTCAAAAAAATTAAAAAATAAATAAGTGATCGAGTACTTAAGTCGCAAGAGAACCGAATAACTAGTTTATACCTTTTGTTCGGTTAAAACTTGAAAAGTATGGCAGGTATGAACACATGATGATGCTTGTTTGGTTGTGAAATGTTTGTAATGTTTCTTCATATGGATATCCAGGGCTCAAAAACAATCTCAACCGAGTCAGTAACACCTACAAACATAACAACATAGATTGCGAAAAATCATTTAACACATTTGAATCTAAAACCATGACGAAAGTTATTGGTAGTCTATAACTTAACGCTTATAAAGCATTCAAGCGCATTAGTTTGATCAACTTACTTGAGCTCCAGTAAGCTTGTTGTCCCAGCTAAGAACACCATAATCAGGTCCACCCCAAAAGGCGCCAGCATGTTTAGCAAGTTTAGGGTGACTAGCAAGGTAAAGATAGGATTGATTTCCGGTAGCGTAATACATCCAAGTTCCTCCCCAAACAAACTCATCCCAATACATACTTGAATTGTAGAAATTAGCAGCATCAGCTCCACCAGCAGTGTAACTCCCACGTTGATCTCGAGCAAATTTCCAAAGGGTTGCAGCGCCGTGAACAAGTTTCTTTGAGTACGCTTTGTTGTCCTTGAAAACAATTGACGCAGAAGCTAAAGCAGCAGCCATTTCAGCAGCAAGATCAGAGCAACTTGAACATTCAGTTACTGGCCGAGTATAATCAATGTCTTCTGGTCTCATCCAACAACTATGATCGTTTGGATCATCTGGCCCTCCTGATGTATCACCTTTGCCGACCTACAACATACAATTCGAAGAACTAATTAGCATTCAATCAAATAATCGACACTAATCAATATTCGTACAATTGGTTTGATACTACTTATTCAGCTAATCAAAACTAATATCTGTTTACCCATTCATTAAAATCTGATTATCATGATTATTTGTTCCTAAAATGTAAATCCAAAGACTCCTAAGAACTCGAAATAACCTGAGCAACGATTTGGCTAATGGTATCAGCGGAAGAATTGAAGGTTTTAAGAAAGTAATCAGTGCCCCATTTTATGATCTCTTTAACATGATTAAGCTCTCCTGCAGCTTCATATTTAGCACTGTATTCGATCACACTCCAACTCAACATGGTCATCGCAAAAGCTTTTGGGAAATGAAACTTGATTGCATCTCCAGCATCATAATATCCGCCAACCAGATCTTTCAAAACCGCCCCCGATTTATCAGCTTTCCCATCATTTAAACACGAGTTACCCCTCCACGACACATTATTATGCTTTGGTAGTTTTCCAGCTGCAAGTATCAAACATAAACATATTCATCATCATCAAGATTTTAGAAAATGATCTATACTACTACCTCTATACTACTACCAGTACCAGCACCCCAAGTTAGTTAGATGCGCTTAGGATCACAATTCACAAACACTAGTATACAGTAAAATGACCAAAATACCCTTTACTTAAAATGATTATGTTAGGTGATACTTACCATATGCATTAAAATGACTAGATAATACTTCATTTTACAATAAAGATGAGATTTTTGACCCCATAGGATTCTTTCATTCAAGGTGATTTTGTAGATGCTACTAACATTACATGTTAAATGACTAGAATACCCTTTGTTTTTGTTTTACTATGAAGATGAGACCTTTGACCCAATAGGATTCTTTTATCAAATAAATCTGATCCACCGACACCTTGATCTTCTGATTTGATCTTTTATTAAAAGTTAACAGTTTTGGAAAGTGAATCAAGAGATTCAAATGGATCAAAATTCAGGAAAAGATTAGAATTGAACTTACATCTTTGGGCATTGAAGAACATGAGAGCTTTTTCAAGTGCAATAGTGTAATTATCAGGAGGAGGTGGGTGTTTATGATGTCTAGGGACAGTTTTAACGATCAGTGTAACGAATCCAGCAATGAATCCTGCTGCTAATAACAATCCAACCGTCCAAACGAAGATCTTGCGGCTGACAATGATACAACCCAGATCTACATACTTCTTCTTCTTCTGTTCTCCAGGACCCAACAGCCAGCTCTGCTGCGTCTCATCTAATGGCCGTGACAGCGCCGCCCTGTCGAAATCGTTCAAATTCCGGCTCCGGTCATCGTCAGTCGCCGAATCGGCGTTGTTTATCTCCAATGGCCCACCCCATGGATCTCTCCCATACATATTTCCAACTGTAACTGGTCAAAAACAGGGAAAACAGAGCTTTAAATCTTGAATCTTGATTTGGTTTCGAATTAAGCTCTGATTGATCACAATATTCAAAACCCAGATGAAATCAAGCTGGTTGAAATGTGAATCGATCTGGGGTTTGCTTGAAATGCGTAGAGATTGCTTGCTCTCTAACCTTGTGTGAAGAGAGAGAGAGAGAGGGAGACAGAGTGGGGTTTCTTGAGCAATATAATGGATCAAGGAGTTCAATAATCCAATGCTGTTGGTGGATCTGCTTGTCTGTTTTCTGTAATTTATGAATCAAATATTCATAACAATTAAATGATTGTGTTGATGAGTAATTTAGAAAAGAAAATTGGGTGTTGTGAGACTGTCGAGTCTACTAAGCGACAAAGACAGTCTGTCTAACCTTTCATGCTCTTTTGCAAGAAACTACAAATCGGTGAATGGTGACATTTTATCTAAAACCGTGTGCTAGTTTCAACCCCTTTACTATCTTAGAATGTTCAAAAGGTCCCTGTTTTTAGTCACAGATTTCTTTGTAATAATCTTAAAAAAATAATACTTGCAGCTAAAGGTGTTGTTACTCTTATATAACACTTAAATTAAATGTATTATCGTTATTTTAGTTTTTTAATAATTTAAATGTTATATGAAAGCAACAATATGTAACTTTTCCATCTAAATATCACATTAGCGTCATATCGTCTTTCATTTCTCTTTTCCACCCAATAGTTAGTATAGCCTAACTCAATTTAACCCTACTTTTTATTTTATTTTAATAATAAATATATTAGAGAGAGAAAGAGAGAAGAGAGAAGAGGGAAGAGATAAGAGAGAAGAGACAAACAGAGAGAAATAAAAAATGAAGCACTCGGACAGACTGGACCGGTCGCATCTCAAAGAAAGGTGTACAGGTGTTTGAAGCAAACCCGATCAACTTGAAGGCTTCACCTTTTGCTTCAGGGTGATGTCATACCGACGGCCTTAGTAAATTAACGCTTAGAAAAAATTCTTTACAATTAAAATTAAAATACGAAATAATATTCTCTTTCACAGCTTTATGTCTCACGATCTTTTTAATTTTTATATTTTAGTTTTATATATATTACAAAATAAAAGTAAATCATAATATCATTTTCAAGTCATGCAAATATTTAATAGGAAGAAAAGTCACAAGATTAAATGCATATTATGTAGCAAAACACTATATATATATATATATATATATTAAGGTATACATTTTCAATGTCAATTCAAGTTAAAAAAAGGTATGTATTAAGAATTATTTGGATGACCCCTAATTTGATCAATATGCATATAACAATGATTGTCGTCTGTTCATAACTTTTGTTAATTTAAATGCTCGCAAATTAGACATAAAAAATCTGTCTGATTGTATTATTATATAACACAAGTGAATAAAATCGTTCTCTGCATTAGTTATCACATGTTAATTAAGTTCTTTAAGTGTTGTTGATAACTATTCATTAGAGTAGGGAGGCTAAGAAAAGAAAGATGATTTTATCTTAAACCAATTACCCTTTTAATGAAATGTTGTTATTTTGTTTAAGGTTACTTGAACCTTTAACCTTACAAAATAGTTGTGTTTTTAACAAGAAGTACAAAATATTTGGACCTAAACTGCTATTCATGAATACTTGAGGGTGAATATTGCAATTAATCCATATATTTGGGGTTTGGTGTTAGGTACAAGTGATTGCTTCGTTACACCGACAGTTGCTTCGAGTGCACTGCATAGCATTCTGTGTCAACATGTACCAAATCTTTTTTTTCTTAATATTAAATTATAATGGTTCTTAGCATATCTATATAATAAGACTGTGTCATTTTATATTAGCTAAATTATAATCTACAGTCTCTAATAAGACCTACGTTTACGGTAAGACTTGAATAATTCTCTAATAAACTTAATTATATATGATAAATAAATGTTATGTATAAATCATCTTCCTTTCGCTATATTAACCTGTTACAGTATAATATTTAATCATAAAAAAGCTTCAAGTAACTAATATTGTGTCCTTCTTCAATACTGTATATTACGAGTCTCTTCTCCGCCTCCTTAGCCAACCAAGCAACTCGAAGTTGTCGCCACCTGTAAGAAAGATAAGGCCAAAAACAGGACTAAACAACTCTCGCCTCTGCTATCGCTCCCGGCGCGGGATCTTCCAAGTGAGCCTCATCTAGATTATGTTAATTATTTCCTTTTGAAAGACAAGAGTGCTCACCTTTCCTTTCTACTTTCATACCTCAACGAAAGAACTAGGGCTCTTAGATCAAGGGGCGGGACAGGAAAGTGTCAAGCCCCCTTTTCTAATAGAGGGGAGTGAGAAAGAAATGGATTTTCGGATCGCCTAATACAATAGCTCAAAAATAGGTGGAGTTCGTCCTTTAAAGCATAGTTCAGTGTTGCAACAGGTGGGTTGTTCAGCGAACGGGAAGCAAAGTCTCCATATCAACATTGAAGGCTTCGCAGCTATCCAGAAGACATCCTTACTCTATAGGGGTGCTAGCGCTTGACTAATATAATAGAAAGTCAGGCTCTTCTTCTGTTCTACGAATCTAACTAATCTATACTACTACTAACTATAGTTAGACTAGGTCTTCTAGGTATTCATGTTATTAAATAACCGTTCCTGTCCCATTTGTGTATTTGGCACTTCCCGTTTTACTGCAAACTCAATCTCACATAAAAGGGTCTAATAACACTCATCTCAATCAATCATGCATACATAACATATAAATCATCTTACAAACATCATATCATAAACATTATCACATATCCATCATAACATATAAATGTGTTATATCACTAGGTAGGGCGTGACTCCTAACCGTACATACAAAGGTACATACGATTTTGCTACTCCGACTAGGCAATGCATAAGTACGTTCACCATGGCATCGATCTTTCAGGTTAACGTCATCGCTCGTGTCGTCAAAACCTCCCAGCACCTACATGATGTGGTCTAGATGAGGGAGATCGTATGTAAAACATCACTCTAATACATAGATACTCTTGGTATCCTATACCATGTGCCACCCAAGGTATCTAGAAAATTGGGCTACTCTTGTTCGCTAGTACTTTATACTAGAAGGTCACAATCAATCCAACTAGGAAATAGTCTATACATCTAAGTAGAAACTATCCCTGCCCACTAGACAAGTACGCACATATTCATTCATTTAAATAATTCTATTATGCATGTATTAACCATAAAACATACACATTCATTCATATCATCCATTACATGCATATGTATTAACCATAGATATATGTGTAAGTTTGTAGGGTTCCAACTCAAAATCAATTGGCTATAAGAAGAGTAATCCAAGACACTTATTAAACATATTACAAAGTCACTTTCCAATCGATATATGGAACATTACTCAACAATATCTACATTCTTTCAACTCTTTGAAAAGACTAATCAACTATATAATATAAATATACTCAACAATATCTACATTCCTTTACTCTTTTGAAAATACCAATCAACTATAAATATTGGTATAGATAGATGTCATTCTAGAAGATAATCTAATATATCTACCTGGATTAAAAAAATATTTGTGTTACACTTGTAGCATGTCCATAGTAAGTTATAATCAGTGTTCTATATAAAAATTATATTTATTTAATTACTATGTTTCCTTAGTTATTTATAAGAGAGTAAGTTATTATCTTACATAAGAAATTAATTTATCCACGTAAGTTATAATATTCTTACGGTTATGTGACAAGTTGGTGAAGTATACATTTTATATGGATGAATCAATCGCTTATGTGAAAGAATCACTTCTCTATAAATATAAGATTCTTTGTTAGTAGAGTTGGAAACTATATCAGGTTGATTCAAAGTTATGATTGATAACTTTTGTAAACAAAATCAGCGGGTCCATTACTAAAATTTTACTAGAATATATTGCACTACAATGATACGATTTTTTTTTCTCAAAACTGCATTTTGTAGTCTTCAAAAAGCAAATAATTGATTTTTGAAAACACAACCGTAAACACTTTAAACTTATTATGTACAATTTCTATAATCTCTTTTTAGTTAACTTTATGAACTTTTCACTACCAAAAATCACCTGACACTCCCCATTGCTTTTGAAGAACTGCTCTAAGTGTTGCACTGCCTCAAGGACCAAACTTTTTATTTGTGCCAATTCATTTGTTCAGCACTTTAGCTTATCCACTCTTCCCCAGTTCAAGTTTCTTAAATCCATCCTCACATTCTTCAACTTTTCCATGAAAACACAGTCTGGCCACTTTGATTTTGTTGCTTTTAACCATGCTTCTTTCACAGCTTCATCATATTTTATATCATCCAACTACCAATTCAAAAAAACATAATGGTTTAGGCCAAGAGTCTAATATTATCAGTAAAAGGTTGTTTATGCCGGGCCAACCCTGTGCTCGAGATACTATAAATCTGAACCGACCCATCCTCAAGAATCGGCCGCAAGCAATGATCACTTGTCTTAGCTGTCCAAGCAAAGAGTCAGAATTAAATCCGACACAAGTTTAGCAAAGTCTCCACTTACCAGACCACTAAGCATTTGCGGTAAGAGAATATACCACCCCCAAGGTATTTACCTAGGGAAGGATTGAATCTATTACGTCTATTGTATTATCAATATTAGTTGGTTATCTTGAATGAATTTATTAAAGAGAGGTTATATATCCTCCTACTTTTTACTCATACTTATCCTCCTACTCACAAGATCAATACAAGTGTCTAAATCAATAAAGGAGGCGAGGAAAGAGAATTAGTGAAGTCTATATGTCATGTTGTGGTGAGTAGAAGGATGAAGTAGAAGAAATTTACTTGCATCACAGTTCACAGTATTCACATTAAGTATTTCCTTGTTAGACTTATCTCATTATAATCTTTGAAAATTACATGGTATTAATCATTAAACAACATAGTTAATAAATAATAATGCTAATACCATGTTTTAGAACATTAACTTTTTAATTATAATTTTAAAATCATAGTCTAGTTTATAAAGTTGCTAATAATTATCTTTCTTGTCTTACATATCAAAATAATACATTTCTTTAGTGAAATAAAATCAAAAAAAGAAATTTTATTTCTCTCTACTAAATGTTCCTACTTTATCATTCCACCTCCCTAATAATTAACATGTGTAATTTACTAATTCTATTTGCTTATCTTATCTCTTAATTTTTACACTGTCTTTGTTTTGCTACTAGTATGGCAGTATAGAGTACTGACCACACCAAGGGACAGGCCCTGAAGCGAAGGACAGGAACGAGCAGTAACACACGTTCAAGATAATCAATGTATTTATGATATTAATCATTAAAGTTTAATTAGTTAAAATACTTCGGTTTTAATTAAAATCATTTTAATTGTTTGGTATCCAATCGAATATTTTAACATTACTTTGGCATAAAACCAATAGAAAAAAAGGGTTAAATTTTTTGTACTTAAAAAAACGTTTTTCTGTTGTTTCATTATAGCACATGAAGTTTTTTATATTCACATATAACTATTAATATATATAAGAAGAATATTCAATATAGTTTATATTTAATTTATAGTCCTAAGAACTAATTTTAACCTTTGGATCAATGATATCAATGATCCAGATTGTATTTTAAAAATTTGGACGAAGTGACATTTTTGTAATTCACATGTGATTCTTTTACAAATCACATGTGATTGAATATTAAAATTTTAGTAATATGTTTTTTACTTAGAATGTATTCAACACAACTCATATTTATAAACGAATTTCGTATGTATAAAAGTTTGGAACGAAAAAAGGGACATAATAAAAAGTTCTTGTAAACATTAAAAGGTATGATGAAATATTCTACGAAAATCAATATACATAACGAAACATTCATAAACTTGGCGCGTATATTTGATTAAAAAAACTTTATATATTAAAAGAAAACATAAAAAAAAACGTTTTTTATATTTACCCACTTATATTTTGCAAAAAATGGAAAAAAATGGGATAATAATGAGATGAAATTGGACAGACAGAACAGGCCATGATTTGCTGTCATGGGGCCTTCATACGACTTTTATATGCAAGTGCAACAACGGCTAAGAGATAGTTGGAAATTCCCACCGACACCCTCAGGTCAAAACATCACATGGTTCATGATCCTCCACCAATCACATGATACCGTTTCTAATGGGCATAAGTGGTTTCGGTAATAGGCTTACGAGAGAGTATCGTTTTTTATAATTTTAGACTCTTTAGTCTTGTTCAGGTGTTAAAATATTAAGTGGATTATTAAAAATATAATCCCTCAAAATAAAAGATTTTTCAAATAGCTTTTGAATTGAGCTTATAATTATCAATTAATCGTCTCAGCTTCAGCTCTAGCTAGTTTCATCGAACACACTCTATGTTTACAGGGGAATATTTATAATATGGGTGGTGATTTGTGTATGATAATTTTTTTCTATATACAATAAAAGGTGGTTGTTCTGACTGTTATACAATTGAATTTGTGGATAAGAATGATATATAATGGGTTGTTAAGAAAGGCATAATTATTTATGTATAACAAAAAGTTATTATTTCAATAATATATACAACTGACAAGATATAGTGGTTATTTGTCTGCTATTGAATGAAACCATCGAACGATATCACTGTTTAAAATACTAATTTTATAAAGATACTCCCTTGTAGGCAGACACTTTTCCAAGCATTGCCTGCCATACAAAGTGAGAAACTTTTGGAGGTGCCCAAAATTTCTATACTAAAGCTTCTACCACTTGTTGGGAACCACTTTCACAGTGCTCAACGAAACTTTTAACCGTAAACATCCCACCACCATTGTATTTCCAAGTTAGAGCGTCTTGTTTTCTCTCCACAAAAGGAACCAATCCTTTTCGAGAAACTTTTGTTGTGTACGGTGTAAATGTTTAAAGACCATTGGATAGAAAAGGATTGGTTCCTTCACACAATCTCAGAAAATGCACAGACACATTTACACCGTATAGAACACATTTAGAGAGGTCTAGATTCAGACCCGACATTAGTTGAAATATGCGTAACACCTTTCGCATGTTTACTATCTCTTCCACACCATCTTTCCTGAAAGGGATCGTATTATCCGCAAATTGCATGTGGGTGATATTAAATCCCTCGTTCTTGATCCCGATTGAGAGACTTTCAAATCTTAATTTGTAGCTCCCTTCCTTTTATGAAAAGAGTATCGAGGCCTTCAACTGCAATATTAAAAAGTAGCTAGCAGGGATAACAGATCGCCTTGTTTAAGACCTCTATCTCCCCAGCTTTGAAACATCTTGTTGGTGATACGAGACAAACTTTCTTTGGAACTAATGTGAGAAACGAAGCATAAACCTCCTGTAGGTCCACTTTTGATCCTTCAAATTAAGAGTTCTACCATATATATAACCAGGTGCCTTCTTCTCACTAGCACAGCTCCAAACTGCTATTGAATCTCGAAAGCCTTTACTTTCTTCAGATAGTTTCTTGAACCCACAATTAGATGGACTCACCCAACAGTTTTCTTGGCGAAGTTAGCCAGTTCTTTTTGAAGATCACGTTACATTTGAAAGAGTCATTCATTTTTGAAAATGAATGAGGTTACTCACCTTTACATCTTTAGGGTCAACAACTCTTTCATCCCCAATGACTAACTCCCAAGATTTTATTCGACCTGTTTCCTGTAGAGGAGGCGAGATGAAAGATTGAAAGAGCTTAGGATTACAATCCCCTTTTCTAAGCCATGTGAGTCTTGACATAATTCATCCCTTTTCTCTTTGAGTTGCTGCCCCACCTCTTTGTTTGAAGGATCGTTCTCAACCTTAGCTTCTAGGTCGACGACTGCTTCTTTGGAGAACCTGCATTTATTTTTTATGGCGATCTTCACCTTCCCTTTACACCATTCTTCTTTTACAATATTATCAAACTCGATCAGAGTCTTCTGTCCACCAGTTAAATTGCCGGAACGGGATAGAATACCGGTCATCCTTCTGCCATCCTATCGCCACAGACTTGTGATCAGATATAATGTCCTTTAAGACCCATTGTTGTATCTTTGGAAAATTTTCAATGAAACTAACATCAAGTAGAAATCTATCGAGCCTACTAAATGTTGGTGTTATTATGTTATTAGACCACGTAAACTACCCTCCATGCATGGGCATGTTAACTAGTTGCATATTATCAATAAACTCCAGAAAATCATTCATCCCAATTAAAGACCACACCTATGATGACTGCGCATCTACATTGCAATTAAACCTCATTCTAGTCACCTCTTAGAATCCAATCACAATTGAACATTTGCCTTATATCTTCTAGTTCTTTACACATACTTGCCCTCTCCCCATGTTCATTAGCAGCATATATATATATATATATATATATATATATATATATATATATATATATATATATTCCCAAATAGAACTTCACATTTACTTGAATTTTTTTCAGATTTAATACACTTTTTAAAAAAATTAGCAAAACTAATCTTGTTTTATTCTAAGTTTCAAAACTAATATATTCGGGGGTTCAAAAGTCGGGATATATGATATTATTGTACAAATCCGACTTTTCAAAGCTCGGTTTTTGCTTTTTCCCCGTACATACTCTTTCCCGACCTTTGAAAAGTCGGGATTTTGGATGTGTGGCTGTGGGATCTTCACGTGAACAGGCCAATGTACCGACTTGTACTTTCCCGACCTTTGAAAAGTCGGGATTTGCTAGTTGTATTTTTTTCTGTGTTGTGTTAGGTGGACTACATATACACTATATACCCATTTTTCACAAGTTTATTAGATATATATGTAACAAAAAAAAAATGCAGTAAAATTACAAAAGAAGGCCTAAGCTTCCATTATATATTTAATTGCATGTATACTAAATTCGAATGTGGCCCAACTTGTTATAACTTTATCTTTTTTTAATAGTAGAATACATGCATATGTACACTAATTAAATTAATTTTAAATTTATACCTTTTTGTTGATAGCTAGAGATACTTAAAACCATGATATCATAAGCTATAAGAAACACTTTCCCATATATTGTCTATTTAATTGTGACTTGTGAGTATACTCTTAGTTTTCAACTTTTCATTATGTAATTTATTTTCTTCACAAGCAACTAGCAAGTATATATATAATCAAGATTAATACAAGATTTCAAAATTAATTTTAAATTTATTTTCCATGTAATTTAAATATAATTGTTAAAAAGGTATACATAAAATATATGGATAAATATAATTGTTACATACGAATGACGAAATTTTTTTTAATAAATCTTAGACGTCATTGTTATTAAATTTTAAGGATGAGAGTTTGGACAAGTGGTTCGATTATGTCCGGTTTGTTTGCATAATCCGCATCTTCTTACAACGGGCTCGTTAGGATCACGAACATCCATCTCGTTACGTATTCTGCGTGACCGTCTCCTACCTCTACCAGTTAATAATCTTGATGTGTTGGCTCTAATTCTCCAACCTGGGTCATTCCAGTAGGCAACATGAGGAAGTGGTGAAAAGTCATTACGGTATTGCCGCTTGTATGTACGTGTTGTGTACACTTTTATTGACAAGTGTGTGTGGGTTTTCTCCCCTATGACGACAAACAGCAATAGCATGTGAACACGGGAAGCGTTGCATTTGCCACTTCCCACACGTACAAGCACGTACTCCATACTCAACTGTGTAGTCATTTCCACAAGTGCCGTCAGTTTGAAACCTTGATACGACCCTGTATACACCAGAGGTGTAATTGAACTCGGTAATATCATGTTGTTGTGCATACTGGTCACGGAGGTTGAAAAGACGCCACATACCGGGGGGGGGGGGTAGCGGAGTCTCACAGCTCATTGCAATTTCCCTGTGCTTTCTAAAATGTTGCACAGTTCTATTGAATGTGAAATCAATTAAAGCTTTAATTGGAAGAAGCCTAGCACATCGGAAGATATTGTTCAAACTTTCTGCAATATTTGTCGTTAGGTTTCCCCAACGACGATGATTTGTATCATGCAGAAGCGTCCATTTAGCGGTTCCGATCTCTTTTAGATACTCCCACGCACCGGTGTCAATCCCTATTATTTCTCATAGGGCTTCCCTATATTTTCTCCTCTAAGTCGTAGAACCCATCACCCAACAAAGTTTTTTTAATCTGTAGTTTTTAAACCGTTTCATGAAGTTGCTTCTAACGTGTCTGAGAAAATAGCGGTGATATGCCAAAGGCTCCTTCCAATCGTCTAGATAGTTCATTGCATTAACAATACCATTGTGTCTGTCAGAAATTACACATAGTTGTCTATCATTGTTATTTGCAACGTACCACCTTAGGTGCTCAAAAAACTAAGACCAGCTTTCTACCGTCTCCTCGTCTACAATGGCACAGGCGAGTGGAAAAATGTAGTTGTTTGCATCCTTTGTGACGGCAGTTAGCAGCTCCCCCCTGTAAGAACCTTTTAAATGTGTCCCGTCCACACAAATCACTAGGATGCAATGGTTAAATGCTTCGATTGTGGTCCAAAAGCCCAAAAAATGTATTTAAAGACAAACGCGTTGGACGAGCTACTTGGGTGATGCAACCACTGAACGACCGTTTTTGGGTTTGACGATATTAAAGCCCCAACATACCTTGGTAGCTCCTCAAAGTTGCTTTCCCAACTCCCATATATGTTCTATACTGCCTTCTTTCTAGCCCGCCACCCTTTGATATATGATATATCAACATTCAAATTGTTTTTAATATCAGTTTGGATTTGCTTGACAGGGTAGGCGATGTCTGCACGAATCGAGTGCAATATATGAGAGGCAATAATGGATGACTTTAAACTTCTATTATTATTACCAAGCACTATCCCGTAGCAATTGTGAGCAGCCACCCACTTTCTTATTTGCCACAGTCGTTGCTTCTTCTTTCTTATTGCACGGACACACCATCTGCAGGGTGGTGTGTCAGAAGTAGTGATCTCGTTGTTGTTTCTTTTGTTTCTAATGTAGCAAACAACTCTCCATAATGAAGGTGTGCTTTGAACAACCACGAGCTCCCTATTTCGGGTTATATTCCACCTTCTAAGAGCGTATATCAGCTCTTCCTTGCTACAGAAATACATACCAACCCGAATATCATTTGGTTCCTCTCCATTCCAAAAATTTATTTCCTCCTCTTCATCAGGGCTTGTATTATCAGACTCGGTGTCTGGGTTCTTGTCCCATTCACCATAATCGTGAAAAGAAAATGAAGTACCTTGTTGTACATGTGCGCCTTCATCATCATCATTAGAAACTTCCTCTTCCCCATTGTCGTAGAATTCATCTCTCGTCTCTTCACTTTCTTCAGATCTAGATTCATCGGATCCGCAAATCCACCATCAGATGTTTCAAAGGTCTCGTGACCACCCCATTGTAGTGGTTCCGTATAACCATCTAATGAGGAAGTAGACGTGGATGCACCGGCCACATCAAATTCTTGATATTGCCCTGAACTATGTTGATGAACATCTTACAGGGGCAATAGTTGATTCTGATACAGTGAAATTTCGAAGCATCTCGACAAACCCGGTATGTTGTGCTACTGGCACAATATACTCCAACCTCACTATAATATTACCCAAGTAATTATCCTGGAGGCCGGCAACGTAGTATAATGTTTCTAAGCTCTCATCACCCAATATCTCAGAAACATTTGAAATACCTTGAAATTCAAAACATAAATAGAATTTCAAGGTATACACTTCTCTTGTAACCCCAACATGTCTGTATACTAACGTAACAAAGTCTTCATAATTCAGCTTCTTTGCAAAGAGAACTGAAGTTCTTCTAGTAGCTTCATCACACAACACCTGACCGTTCTCGTATTGTATGTTTCCACCCCAATACAGGTTCACGATGAACGGACGATTCAAAACCATTTTGGGAGAAATCAAGGTGACTAATGAGGAAGTGTGTGTGGGGAGAAATCAAGTGTGTGTGCAATCCTTTTGGGAGATAAATGGATGTTTATAGGAGCTACAAGTTACCTACCTTTGAAATCCCGGTAACTTTTTGTTAGATTCCTAATACTTGAAACAGTGTAAGATTCCTTGTATAGTCAAATCGTCATAAAAAGTTACCGACTTTTGAAATCCCGGTAACTTTTTGTCAGATTCCTAGTACTTGAAACAGTGTAAGATTCCTATAAGATTCCTTGTATAGTCAAATCGTCATAAAAAGTTACCGACTTTTGAAATCCTGGTAACTTTTTGTCAGATTCCTAGTACTTGAAACAGTGTAAGATTCCTGTAAGATTCCTTGTATAGTCAAATCGTCATAAAAAGTTACCGACTTTTGAAATCCCGGTAACTTTAAAATTCTGCTAAATAGAGATGTCTTGAGATCTTTCAAACCATAATAACCAAAATCAATTTTCATATTATTTGATCATCCAAAGATGAATCATCGACGTCAAAGACTGTTAGAACTTCAACTACAAGTTAATGAGGTACAAGATAAAATCGAACTAATGAGGAATGAGTTGGATGATGAAGAGGTGAATGAGAATGATGAGGTCCATGAGGAAGATTATCACTCAGAGCCAGCGTTTCCAACTACACGTAGGTTACGATGTTCTAGGAGGCGATTTTGGAGGGAAAGTACAACACCCAGGCTTATGTTTCAAGATAACCCCGAGCCAGCCATGAATGATGTAGTTGCTGAGATGGGGTGGGCGCGGAGTGTGGAGGAGTTTTACCTTCACGACGATAGTTACGGGAATGATACATTTTGTTATATTGCATTATTTGGTCGTGTACAAGTTCCTAGAGAATTTTGGAGTTTACTTGTGGGCGAGTCTAGTAACAATGCTTTATCGAAAATGGTACGTCATTTTTTTTAATTTCAGTTTTAATTGAAAATTTCTTAAACTAAAATAATTACAAATATTTTACAGCATATAGACGGTTGGATTAAACGGTGGTTGCGTTACCGGGAATACCAACGTACTAAAAGTACACAACAGATGCGTTGGACAATAATGCCAACTAAATTTGATTCTCTACTACTTTCACCTATAACATCAAATGCTGTTAAATATGCAAATGGCAGTTATGCACCCTACCCAGCCTGGTGGGATGTTGATGTGGTATTAATCTCACTTTGTGTAAATGAAAATAAGTGGTTACTTGCGCAGGTAAATCTTCTTACCGCTGAGACAATCTTATATTCTAATAGCCGGCGTTTTATCAATTTTGAAGAACTTAAAGCAATCCTAAAACGTTTGTCACAAGTAATGACCGCATTTCAGCAAAGTTTTTCATACTATCATATATCTGGTCGCATTAACACCCCTGCACCAACTATTAAATATGCCAAGGACGTACCTCAAGGTAAATTGGAAGACTCGGTTGTATTTTCTTTGTATGTTCATTCATAAGTTGGTTCAAGGAAAAATAGTATGTCTAGATGAAGGTGTAGATCTTAATCAACTATTATAGCTACCGTTATTCAGGAGTGGGGAAAATTTTACCATTAAACGTCCAATTTTATTTGACCAATTAGATTAATTTGTGTTAAGTTGACATTGTGAAATAATATTATGTGTTTTATTTTAGTTTTATTTGACCAATTAGATTAATTTGTGTTACAATATTATTGAATAAATAAATTAATATGTTTGAATAAATAAATCAATCAACTATTACAATATTGTTGAATAAATAAATAAATAAATAAATAAATATTCTAATGATGATGCCTGGTCTACCTCCTGTACCACAACTAGGTGCTCTTCATCTTCCACCCATGGTTCGTTGATATCAAATCCGCTGAAACTTATAGGAGAAATTTGTCTATTTATATTTTGACCAAATTGTGGGCTTGGTTGATAACAATGATCAAATATGTTATCAAACTGTGGAGATTCTAGAGATTGAAACGTCATGTGCGGAGGGGGTTGTAACATCCTCAGTTCGGGCCTATTCGTGCGCTCCATTTGGTACGTGAAATTTAATTAAATGAATTAAATAGGAATATATATATATATATGAAATTATTAATAGAAATTAGCTATTGGTCAGATAAATATGAATTTAAAAATAGTAATAAAAATAGAAAAGAATTATAAAATAATGACTGGTTTCAAACGAGGTTTCCAAAAATATCCTTGTTAGTTGAAACGGTTATTCGGGTGTCGTGTTGTATGTTGAAAAGGGAAAAAAATACCCCTTGTGGATAAATGAGAACCATAAGTCGGTCCTCATTAAGGTGAGTCAGCCAACTCACCATCAACACACACACATTCACGTAAACTCACACACACACACACACACACACTCATCTCTTGTTGCTCTTGAAGATTGAAGGAGAAACATCAACCAAATCAAAATCAAGGGCTGGAGTAAAGCTTGAATCTAGTTCCTAATCTGTTTCTAAGCTTCAATTTTTCATCCTCTTCACTCCTTGTAAGCTTCTCCTTCCAAGTTCTTCATTTTAGGTTTTAGGTCAAAAATAGGTAAAACGAGTTTAGCCAATAAAGTTTAGATTTCATGATAGTAATCTGTTCTAGTATGATGTACAAGTTGTTTGGGACTGATTTTGAGTATTAAAGATGATAACTTGATTGTAATTCTTGAAATTGACCAAATGGGTCAAATATGATGAATTGGTGAATCAAACATGAATTTGATGTTAAACAATGTTATTGTGGTGTTTATGAACTCCTTTTGATGTCCCAAACTCTGTACATATGTTGGATATAATTAAGAATGAGTTAGAGTTGGGTTTGGATGGGAATCACTGCTGTGCAGAGGCTGTAGTCGCTGGGCTGGATGAATGTCGCGGCGCGACCATAGCAGCAGTCAACAGTTTGTTGTTTTTCAATATTCAGGTTATATGGGCTATGGTTGAATCACTTTTGACCAATTTTGGGGTATTTGGGTTAGTTTAAACATTTTTACTAGTTTAGACACATTTAGGGATTTGAACATTAGAACTAGCATATGTATGTGATTTGTGGTATTCTAAGTGGACTTATATGTAAACAATAGGTAATTAAGCATCAAGGAAGGCCGAATCCATATCGGTGTTATATTTGAGCACCAAGGTGAGTACCGGATTGTATGAATTCAATAAAGGAAGTTTTTGAATGCTATTTGGTTTAAACGAACATGGTATGCTATTTATTGCATATAGACTTGTATATTTATGTATATATGCTTAGAAGACCATTAATGACATGATGAATGATATATTTGACATGTATATAACTACATGTATATTTATTGTGATATTTTGATGAATATGAATTCATATGGGATAATGATGAGCTATGTGAAAAGTCCGGACATATGTGTATGAAAGGTCAGCTTCGGCTGGGTCTCAGGGGCCTTCGGGCAATTGTTCGGGACTAATGGTACTCGAGTGCCATTCCTTTAAACTCTTGGGATGATTGCCTTAACTGGCTGAGCCTAATGAGCCATTGGCTCCGTAACGAGCAGGTGGAGTCACTTAGGTGATGAAACCAACACGGTTGGCAGTGTTTGATTCCCCCGGTGGTTGTTATTGAGCCGGACTAGCTATCTGGCAAGATATAGCACTGCTGGACATGTTAGCATTACCGCTATATGTTAGGATAGCATTGTATGCTCATTCTTGATTCATGACTTGCTATTATTGTACTCATACCTGTCTGTATTCACTAGCTATTTTAAATAGCTAATGTTGTTGTTGTTTCCCTTTTTCAGACAAAGAATAGGCAGGCCTGGTGAGACGGGGACTCTTGTGATTTTGTACAGGCTTTTGTGGAACACTGCTTTTGGTATATAATATATACAATGGTTGGTTTAGTTTAAAGTAACATCGGTGGGCATGTTTGGCTATTTTGTATTGTATATTTGTATATACGCCAAACATGTGTTTTTAAACTGTAATAGTTAATAGGCGTGGGTTTGTTTATTGATTTAAATTCAACTGCTTTGGTTTTGAAATTCGGTTAGGATAACTAACAGGTAAACATTCAATTTACAAACGGACCCATGTAGTTTGAAAACTCAAATTTTAACTGATTTTAAGGTTTCAAAGGCGGTGTTACAAGTTAGGTATCAGAGCCTAAGTTTGAGGGAATTGGGTACTTGAAAGAGTATTCAATCTCAAACTCGGGCCCGACTATTATGAAGTGTTCCTAATTGGGTAAAGGGGTTTGAGTATGAGAGTTATATGATAAGTACTTGTTAATAGCTAGTCTATATGTATATGTGTAAGTATGATTGCTATAATGAATAATCCTTCTTTCATATAGCAAAAGTTGAATATGTTTGCACAACCGGGTGCTACTAAACATGAACTTAAGGAAATGGAGGATGAAGCCTCCCATATACCTCAGCAGGCTGCAGATCAGCAGTCTCAGCACCATTCTGAGGGTGCACCGGTTGATAACGTGCAACAGGCGTACATCAGGCGCCTTGAGGAGGAGCTCCGTACTGCAAAGGAGCTTCTACTCAACTCGGCTTTGGGTAGACCAACCCGTAAGCCATGTTCTTATAAGAAATTTTTATCATGCCACCTACCTACCTTCAAGGGGAGTGATGACCCCGTAGTTACCATGAGGTGGATCAGAGAGATGGAGCAGGCCTTTGAGTCCTGCGAATGTGAATCCGAGTACCGCGTCAGGTATGCAGTTCAGATGTTGAAGGGCCGTGCCATATACTGGTGGGACACGGTCAAAGTCTCTATAAAAAAGGGGGTACTTGAAGCTTTATCTTGGGAACAATTTTCAAAGAAAGTGCAGAAGAAGTACTGCACTGAGTATGATATGGAACGGCTTGAACGTGAATTCAACAATCTCCAAAAAGGAGATAAGACTATGGAGCAACATATCAGTGCTTTTTCTGATAAAATGAGGTTTGTACCTCATTTCTTAACTGATGAGAATATGAAGATACGGAAGTTTGTTGCCACTCTACCATTAGAATTTCGGGCTCATGTCAGAGCGGCTAGTGATCTGGATCGAGCTTTTGAAACCGCTCGACAAATGGAGGGCGATCGTATCCAGTGCAGGGGTGAATCTGCAGGAGGAAGCAATAAGAGGAAATTCCAGTCCTCTTCTAACCTAAGTCCTTTAAAAAGGACAATCTTCTGCAGGTACAAAATCTGGAGATTACAAGAAGCCTAAATCTGAAGGCTCGTGGTGCAATCAATGCCGTTCCACTCAATCTGGTGATTGTTCTAGAGCTACCAGAAGGTGTGCTAGATGTGGTATTAAAGGCCACCCAGTGGAGGATTGCAAGTTTAAGGAGGACGTCTGCTTCAGATGTCGCCAGCCAGGGCACAGAATAGCCAAATGCCCACAGAGTTCTAATACCCGAGCTGGTGGTTCATCTTCTGAGCCGAAGAAAGACGGCACCCCTCATGCTAAAGGGCGTGCGTTTCAAATGACGGCCGAGGAGGCCAAGACTGCTGGAGATGTGATTACGGGTACTTTCTTTGTTAATTATACCCCAGCATGTGTATTGTTTGATTCCAAGGCTACTTATTTTTTTGTCTCGATATATTTTTGTCATAAGCTGCAATTGCCTACATCTGCATTAATTGATCCGATTACAGTAGAGACCGCTAATGGTAGAATAGTTTCTGTTGCTGATAAAGTTCCTATCGCGGTTATCTATATTGATGGCGTTAGTTTCCTTATTTCATTCCTTATCATGCCTATTGCTGGGTTTGATATTGTGATTGGAATGGACTGGCTCAGTACTCGTAATGCTGAGATTTTGTGTTCTAAGAAGATTATCAAGTTTCCTTTATCAGATGGGTCTTATGCAATAACAAGGGGGGAAGGACGGGAATCTGACATTCCTATCATCTCGATTATCAAAGCTTCCAAATCATTGGCGAAAGGTTGTACATCCTACTTAGCATATGTTATTGATGCTAAGATGGAGAAGCAACCAGTTGAAGACATCAGGGTAGTGTCAGAATATCCTGAAGTGTTTCCAGACGAATTACCCGGGCTGCCTCCAGTCAGGGATGTTGAATACAAGATCGATCTTATTCCAGGAGCTACTCTAGTGGCTAAAGCTCCATATCGTCTCGCTCCTTCAGAGATCAGCGAGATGATGAACTAAATACAAGAACTACTTGACAAGGGCTTCATTCGACCGAACTCTTCTCCTTGGGGAGCTCCAGTTCTATTCGTCAAAAAGAAAGATGGCACTATGCGAATGTGCATAGATTACAGGGAGCTTAATAAGCGAACTGTAAAGATCAAATACCCACTCCCGCACATAGATGACTTGTTTGATCAACTGCAGGGAGCAACGTGCTTTTCCAAGATTGATCTTCGATCATGGTATCATCAGGTACGGGTTCATACTGAAGACATACCGAAGACCGCCTTTCGTACACGCTACGGCCATTATGAATTCTTGGTTATGCCATTCGGCTTAACCAATGCACCAGCTATCTTCATGGATCTCATGAACCGAGTTTGTTGTCCATTTCTAGACAGGTTCGTGATAGTCTTTATCGATGACATTCTGATCTTTTCAAAAACTGAAGCTGAACATGAATCGCACCTTCGTCAAGTTCTTGATACTCTCAGACGAGAACAACTTTATGCCAAACTTTCTAAATGTGAGTTTTGGCTTCGGGAGGTGCACTTTCTTGGCCATGTTATCTGTAGGGATGGTGTTAAAGTAGACCCTGCTAAAGTAGAGGCAGTGATGAATTGGGAGGTTCCCAAAACTCCTACAGAGATCAAGAGTTTTCTTGGCTAGCTGGCTATTATCGACGGTTTATCCGTGATTTTTCTAAAATCACTTGTCCTCTTACTAAATTGACACGGAAGGATGTATCTTATGTGTGTTCTGATGCACAGGAGCAATCCTTTCAATCTTTGAAGCGGATATTATGTGAAGCTCTGATTCTTACATTGCCTAACAGGTCGGAGGATTTTATCGTCTATTGTGATGCATCTTATTTTGGATTGGGTTTTGTTCTAATGCAAAACGATAATGTGATTGCCTATGCTTCAAGGCAATTAAAACCGCATGAAAAGAACTAACCAACACACGATCTTGAACTCGCAGCAGTTGTATTTGCATTCAAGCTGTGGAGACGTTACTTATATGGCACAAAATGTGTTGTATGCACAGATCACAAAAGCTTACAATATGTCTTTCCTCAAAAAGAACTTAATATGAGGCAACGACGCTGGATTGAGTTGATCAAATACTATGATTGTGAGATCCGTTATCATCCAGGCAAAGCTAATGTAGTAGCTGATGCCTTGAGCAGAAAAGGGATTTCAACTGAAGCCAAATTCATGAAGCTAACTATGGTTCCTGATATTATTTCAAAATTGAAAGAATCACAACAATTGGCTCTACAGGAGGAGAATCTGAAAGCTGAGAGTATGAGGAAGATAAAGGATCAGCTAGCTGAAGATAGTCGGGGTTTGAAGACTTTTCAATCCCGAATCTGGGTACCATTTATTGGAGGCAACCGTGAGTTGATACTAGAGGAAGGTCATAATTCCAGGTTGTGTATTCACCCAGGTATTACAAAGATGTATTATGATCTCAAGAAGCTGTATTGGTGGCCTACTCTTAAAAGAGACATTGCTTCATTCGTGGAGAAGTGTCAAATATGTGCACAGGTCAAAACCGAGCATCAAAGGCCTTATGGCAATCTGCAACAGCTTGATATTCCAGAATGGAAGTCGGATCATATTACAATGGATTTTGTCACAAAGCTACCTAAGACACTTAAGGGGCATAATATGATTTGGGTCATTGTTGACCGAATGACCAAAAGTGCCCATTTTCTTGCTACAAACGAATCTGCATCATTGACACGCCTAGCTCAACTCTATATCAACGAGATAGTCACTCGTCACGGTTTACCTTGTTCTATTGTTTCTAACCGTGACTCTCATTTCGTGTCTAACTTCTGGCAAAGCTTGCAACGTGAGCTTGGCACACGGGTTCATCTGAGTACTGCTTATCATCCACAAACGGATGGTTAGTCTGAAAGAACAATTCAGACTCTTAAAGACATGCTTAGGGCATGTGTACTTAAATATGGTGGTTCTTGGGATTCTCATCTCCCTTTGATAGAGTTTGCTTATAATAACTCCTATCATTCTAGCATTGGGATGCCACCATATGAGATGTTATACGGGAGGTGTTGTCGCACTCCCACTTGTTGGCTTGAACCGGGTGAGAAGCAGTATGCCGGACCTGAGATTGTGCAGATCACTTCTGATAAAGTCAAGATAGCTCTGGAGAAACTAAAAGTGGCTCGTGATCGTCAAAAGATATATGCAGACCCAAAGCGCCGACCTGTTGAATTTAGTGTGGGTGATCGGGTTTTCTTGAAGGTATCCCCTTGGAAGGGTGTAATTCGGTTTGGACGCAAAGGCAAGCTGAGTCCACGTTATATTGGTCCATTCAGGATTACCCGAAAAGTCAACGAGCATACTGAATTGCCTCCTGAGTTATTTGGTATTCACAACACTTTCAACGTATGCTATTTGAGAAAGTGTAAAGTTGAGGAAAACCAAGTTTTACCTCTGCAAGAGTTGAAGGTTGATTCAGCTAAACGCCTTGTAGAGGAGCCAGTTAAATTCTTAACGCAAAGACAAAGAAGCTGCGTAAGAAGATGATCAGACTGGTTCTTGTCAAGTGGATACACAGCCTAGGTCCCAATCTGACATGGGAAACCGAGGATGACATGAAGGCACGATACCCTCACTTATTCCCAGATGAACAGATTCCGAGGACAGAATCTTCTTAAGGGGGTAGAGTTGTAACATCCTCAAATCGGGCCTATTCGTGCGCTCTATTTGGTACGTGAAATTTAATTAAATGAATTAAATAGGAATATATATATATATATATGAAATTATTAATAGAAATTAGCTATTGGTCAGATAAATATGAATTGAAAAATAGTAATACAAATAGAAATAATTATAAAATAATGACTGGTTTCAAACGAGGTTTCCAAAAATATCCTCGTTACTTGAAACGGTTATTCGGGTGTCGTGTTGTATGTTGAAAAGGGGAACAAAATACCCCTTGTGGATAAATGAGAACCATAAGTCGGTACTCATTAAGGTGAGTTAGCCAACTCACCTCCAACACACACACCTTCACGTAATTCACACACACACACACACTCATCTCTTGTTGTTCTTGAAGATTGAAGGAGAAACATCAACCAAATCAAGAGCAAGGGCTGGAGTAAAGCTTGAATCTAGTTCCTAATCTGTTTCTAAGCTTCAATTTGTCATCCTCTTCACTCCTTGTAAGCTTCTCCTTCCAAGTTCTTCATTTTAGGTTTTAGGTCAAAATGGGTAAAACGAGTTTAGCCAATAAAGTTTAGATTTCTTGATAGTAATCTGTTCTAGTATGATGTACAAGTTGTTTGGGACTGATTTTGAGTATTAAAGATGATAACTTGATTGTAATTCTTGAAATTGACCAAATGGGTCAAATATGATGAATTGGTGAATCAAACATGAATTTGATGTTAAACAATGTTATTGTGGTGTTTATGAACTCCTTTTGATGTCCCAAACTCTGTACATATGTTGGATATAATTAAGAATGAGTTAGAGTTGGGTTTGGATGGGAATCACTGCTGTGCAGAGGCTGTAGTCGCTGGGCTGGATGAATGTCGCGGCGCGACCTTTAAGGGTGTCGCGGCGCGACCATAGCAGCAGTCAGCAGTTTGTTGTTTTTCAATATTCAGGTTATATGGGCTATGGTTGAATCACTTTTGACCAATTTTGGGGTATTTGGGTTAGTTTAAACATTTTTACTAGTTTAGACACATTTAGGGATTTGAACATTAGAACTAGCATATGTATGTGATTTGTGGTATTCTAAGTGGACTTATATGTAAACAATAGGTAATTAAGCATCAAGGAAGGCCGGATCCATATCGATGTTATATTTGAGCACCAAGGTGAGTACCGGCTTGTATGATTTCAATAAAAGAAGTTTTTGAATGCTATTTGGTTTAAACGAACATGGTATGCTATTTAGTGCATATAGACTTGTATATTTATGTATATATGCTTAGAAAACCATTAATGACATGATGAATGATATATTTGACATGTATATAACTACATGTATATTTATTGTGATATTTTGATGAATATGAATTCATATGTGAAAGCATGCATGCTATGATCCCTATTATGGGATAATGATGAGTTATGTGTAAAGTCCGGACATATGTGTATGAAAGGTCAGCTTCGGCTAGGTCTCAGGGGCCTTCGGGCAATTGTTCGGGACTAATGGTACTCGAGTGCCATTCCTTTAAACTCTTGGGGTGATTGCCTTAACTGGCTGAGCCTAATGAGCCTTTGGCTCCGTAACGAGCAGGTGGAGGCACTTAGGTGATGAAACTAGCACGATTGGCAGTGTTTGATTCCCCTAGTGGTTGTTATTGAGCCGGACTAGCTATCTGACAAGATATAGCACTGCTGGACATGTCAGCATTACCGCTATATGTTAGGATAGCATTGTATGCTCATTCTTGATTCATGACTTGCTATTATTGTACTCATACCTGTCTGTATTCACTAGCTATTTTAAATAGCTAATGTTGTTGTTGTTTCCCTTTTTCAGACAAAGAATAGGTAGGCATGGTGAGACGGTGACTCTTGTGATTTTGTACAGGCTTTTATGGAACACTGCTTTTGGTATATAATATATATAATGGTCGGTTTAATTTAAAGTAACACCGGTGGGCATGTTTGGCTATTTTGTATTGTATATTTGTATATACGCCAAACATGTGTTTTTAAACTGTAATAGTTAATAGGCTTGGGTTTGTTTATTGATTTAAATTCCGCTGCTTTGGTTTTGAAATTCGGTTAGGATAACTAACAGGTAAACATTCAATTTACAAACGGACCAATGCCATTTGAAAACTCAAATTTTAACTGATTTTAAGGTTTCAAAGGCGGTGTTATAGGGGTGTCATATATTGGAACTGATTACGGGATGGTTCATAATCAAATATGCTTTGTTGAACCTGCATATTTGAACCACTTGGTTCACCATATTGGAATTGAAATTGATATTGCATATTTGAACCACTTGGTTCACCTATCCCAACATGTTGACTTGAACCACTACCGGTTTCTTCATGATGAAAAGATCCATATTGGCTCTGTTAGAGGGACCCGCTTCATCATGATGAAAAGAACCACTTGATTGACCCTGGTTTGATGGACCAGCTTCATCATGAAGCCTACGCCCACCTCGCCTATTCCCTCGTCTAGGCACTCTTTGTATACGGTTTATAACCGGGGGAACAATGGGGACATCGTCTTCTACCACATGTGTAGGCCGATAATGTCTACGTTCATCTGCATGGGTAAGATGTAAATACTGCTGAGATAAATCGTAAACATTTTGTACAATCGGCAGAAGTTGTGGATCATTTCCAATGGCATTCCCCACTTGTTGATGTATCCGGCTAACACTGTCAACCTGTGTATACTTTATATGTTAGTATTTTTATTAATGAATATTACAATCAAGTATGAAATAGGTATTAATAATGATATATTTACGTATTGCAATCTCAAGATTTCCTCCAAGGTGATGCGACCGGTAGGAATTATCTTGACCTGGCCCTGGATTGGTAATAAATAATACGGTACGAGGCCAGTACCAATCCATATACCCGTCAACCGTTGATGGAACATGAGAGTATTCCCCGCGAAGGGAAAATAGTACACGATTATTCCATCGGGTTATTTGGGTATGATGAATAGTCCTCTAGTCCTTTGTTGTGCTCCCTCGACGTGAGACATTGTGTAGCTTTCTATGCTCAGCTACACTTGAGATTGGGTGGTTGGGAATTAGTTGGAGTAAATTAAATTGTCTCATTACCCTACTGGGTAGACACTCTTCAACAACTTCCCAAAATATTATATATGTATCACACACCCAATTTCTCTAATCACTCCTACAAATTTCCGGTAGTGATCCGAGAACACCGTCGTAAGGAGTCCATATAAAGTGCAAAATAATAGTTTAATATTGTTAGCTACCACATTAAAAATTAAATACTCATATTATATTATATAAATTAAGAGTAGCTCATTATCTTGTAATGAATGCAGGACAGAACGAAACCTCACTAACATGTGTGAAGGTGTTTGGCCGAAATTAAGAGGGCAGTTCCACCTGCACAAATTTGTAAAAATCATTTATTACTAATTTTGTAAAAAAAAAAATTTGAAGTTTAAATTATTTAATCAATAAATAAATACGTTTTAACTTACCTAGCACCATAGGGTTTACCATCAATATTAACATTATGTACATTTGGGAAGTGGTTGGCAACCTACACCAAGCCCATAGCTGCAAAAGCGTAAGAGGACAGGAAATTTCAATTGCTTCCGGTGAAGTAGCTTTGCAGAGCTTTCTGTACAAACAGGCTAGTACAACACTCCCCCAACTTATTATACTACATCTATCTAAATCTTCTATTAAACGTAAAAAAAATATTTGTATTGTGGTGTCTGTGTGTCGGGGAAAAGAACACCACTTATTAGAAGAAGTATATACATTCGGACTCTTTGTATATACATATAATCATGCGGTCTCTAAATGATCTCTTAAATATCTTGCTTTCATCTGACCGCATTGAAAATAACTAGATTCTGGCGCAAACCCGAGTAACCGAACGCACATCTCATAGGACTTTTTGTAAGTCCACTTCTCTTCTTTTCCCGTTACTTCTCCTTCAACTCGTAAGCCCCACAAAACCTGAATTTTTTTCACAATTAATACAAAATTTAAAAAAATAAACTAAACTAAGTTTTTTGGAGTCCCGCGAGGACCTATTACTTAAAAGAATTATAATACCTGTATATCTTGCAGGGTGACAGTAACCTCTCCAATAGGTAAGTGAAAGGTGTTCGTCTCTGGACGCCATCTTTCAACAAGCGCGGTTACAAGACCGTGGTCAACTAACTTGTAACCACAGTCAAATACACCACCGAAGCTGTCTGCACAAATATGATCCATCACCGTCGGATGGATTGGGTTGTTTTTTATAATGTGCCAAAATTTCTGGTCCGCTCTTCTAATTTTGAAGGTAGCAGTATCACTTAAATTTTTGTGAAATAAATGATATGCTCTGTGTTCCTTCTCCAAAAATAACAACTCTAGATTAGTTGGACCAGAAGTAATACTTATGTTTTCCATTTTTTAAAGTTAAAAGAAATAGTTAAAGGAAGAAAGTTATGTTATGAAAATAAAGAAAGAAGGAAGTTATAATAATGAAATCTGTGGAATCGTAAGAAAGAAAGAACTGATTGTGAAAGTGTGTGAAAATGAAATGGAGTGAGCCGTTACATATATGAAAATCATAACCCGACTTTTCAAAAGTCGGGATAGTACAATTATGGTCTAAGGTTCACGTGATTTCTTCACAGCCACATATCAAGGTCCCGACTTTTCAAAGCTCTAGAAATAGTACAATTATCATCACCCTGGTTCACGTGATTCCCTTCCGAGCCACACATAATCACCCTGGTACAATTTTCAAATCCCGACTTTTGAAAAGTTGGGAAAGAGTACGTACGGGAAAAAGCAAAAGCAAAAACCGAGCAATTAAAAGTCGGGATTTGTACAAAAATTTCATATATCCCGACTTTTAAACCCCCGAATATATTATTTTTGAAACTTAGAATAAAACAAGATTAGTTTTGCTAATTTTTTTAAAAATTATATTAAATCTGAAAAAAAATTCCATTTACTTGTGTTTAAGGTAGCATGCACCATAAGAGCCCCAAAAAAGCTTTCTTTCATAGTATCATCTGGTCACCCGATCTTCCTTGAACGTTACACCATAGGATCTTGGCATCATCACGTTTTCATGTAGATTTTACCCACCTTTTGTCAAAATTGTAAACAAGTAATCCCGATCTAGGGTTAGCATTAGTTGTGAATATAAACATAAATATTGTAATTAGTGGCGGCGCCGTTAGCCACCAACCGCCACCGTGATGGCAACCGCCGCCGTCGTTAAGTGGCCGGAAACCGCCGGAAAACGCGTTTTCACGTTGTGTATATATATATATGTAATCGTACAGAAGAAGATTGTAATGTAAACACATATATTTTCAGATCTATAAACTAAAAGCTTTGCATTCAATACTCTTGATTTAGTATTTCGATCCAACATTTGGTATCAGAGCCAGGTTTAGAACCTTGGCATCATCATATACCGTGAAATCAAGAGGAACGGAGAAACCGACCGTCGCCAGAAAACAGAACACCAAGAAGGGGTGTTGAACGGGATGGGGATACAACAGAGGCGGCCGATCTACAAGATCTACCACCATCTGGCACCCACGGTAAGATACTTACCGAACCAGAGAAGACAACCGGAGAAGACGACCGGAGCAACCACGGTCAAGCAAACCCACTCGGAATCAAACCCGAGGAACCAAGGCATCGCAAACGGCGAGTGCGTAAGAAGCGACCACCAAACACCGACGATTGATATTACAGGCAACAATCGAACAAAGAAAACTAGAGAGTTTTCTTAAAACTCAAGCCATCGGAGAAGATCGACAGAGGAGGATCAGTCGAAAAAACAAGCAGCGCAAGAGATTAGGGCATCGAGAAACACATAAGGGGTTAAGTTTTTTATTTGGTTTAAAGTTGGGTTTCTAAACGATTTTTAGGCTTAAACAGGAAAATGCTTTTAACTTGATCCTGTTTTAAAATTAAAGTCTTTTGATTTCTATTTTAAAATTTTTAAGGGCTGAAACGCCTGTTTTGCTTTAAAAGTTTTATTAAATTTAATTTGTTTTAAAATTTTTGTAAAGGATTTTTTTAAATTTAATATTAAAGTTTTTTTTAAAAAAAGGAGGGTCTTATAAAATCAATAGAATTTTTTTACATATACAAGTTGGTGGAAATAAAACTCCAACAAAATAGAAAGTGAAGATAATACATAAAGAAACCATGTCCGCTGAAAATCCTAACAACGCCCTAACGCAGAAAACTGTTATACCAATTTCCCATTATCAATGTCCTATTTTAAAACCGACAAATTACACGGTTTGGGCTATTCAAATTAAAACTATACTTGAAGCAAATGGACTATGGGAAATGATAGAACCAACACCCGACACGCAACTGGATGCAAGGAAGAATAAGGCAACGACAGCCTATTTATATCAAGCATTAACTGAGGATGTGATACTGCAAGTTGCGGGATATAATACTGCAAAGGAAATATTGGAAACTTTGAGGAAAAGACATGTAGGAGTGGATAAAGTACAACAAGCACGCCTACAAACTTTGATGATTGAATTGCAGGCACTCCAAATAAAGGAGGATGAGACACTGGATGCATTTACGGCCAAACTAAACAGTTTCGCTACAAGGGCAAGGGAATTGGGAAAAACCTTGGACCAATCATTACTGGTACGTAAACTTTAGATTCCATGCTGGACCAATTTATACAAATCGTAGCATCCATAGAACAAAACAGTGATCTAGACGAGGTCACACTGGACGAGATAATCGGAAAATTGAAAGCCTATGAGGAAAGAATAAAACTCAAGAAAGGAGGACTCATAGAAAGTCAGGAAAAGTTGCTTTTTACGCAAAATGAACACTCAGGAAGAGGAAGGCGATTTGGTAATCGCGGACGTGGTAAATTTAACTCTTCAAGAGGGAACTGGCGCAGAGATAGAGGCAAACAATACTCGAAAGAGGAAGGCAAAACTCATAAGACAAGAAACACTACAAAGTGGAATAAGCAGGAAAATGACATAAGCAAGGTGCAATGTCACAGACGTAGGAAATTCGGACACTACAAAAAGGATTGCAATCAACTGCCGACACCGTAGGAGCAATCAAACCTCATACAAGAAAATGAGGAGCCAACACTGCTAATGGCCACAAACAAAACTAAACACGAAGAAGTACTGTTGAATGAAGGACAGTTTCAACCTGAAAAATATGCAACTACTGATGAAATAATATGGTACTTGCATAATGGGACAAGTAACCACATGACGGGCATCAAGAATCACTTTAAGGATCTTGATGAGAATATAACAGGACGTGTTCGTTTTGGAGATGGATCCTATGTAGATATAAAAGGCAAAGGATTTATATTGATAGGATGTAGGAATCAAGATCAGAAGATTATATCCGAAGTTTACTACATCCCGAACCTCAAAAGCAACATACTGAGTTTGGGACAACTCACGGAGATAGGATGCAATGTTTTCATGAAAGGAAATCAATTAACTTTACATGACAAGAACGAGAGGCTGCTTATGAAGGTTGAAAGATCAAAGAACAGACTCTACAACATCAGACTGAAAATTGGTAGACCCATTTGTCTCATGGCTAATTTAGATAATGAAGCATGGTTATGGCACGCTAGATTAGGTCATCTAAATTTCGAGGACATTAAATTGATGACAAGAAAGAATCTAGTGGAAGGAATACCAAACATAAATCATGCAGAACAGGTTTGTGATTCCTGTTTATTAGGAAAACACAGTAGAACTCCATTCCCAAGTCAAGCTAAGTTTAGATCAAAGAAACCACTTGATCTAATATATGGAGATCTCTGTGGTCCAATAAGCCCAGCCACACAATTAGGAAAGCAATACATCTTCTTGCTAGTAGATGATTGTACACGATTTATGTGGGCATATTTTTTAGCATCAAAAGATCAAGCACTTGATAATTTCAAGGAATTCAGATGCAAAGTTGAGACAGAAATGAGGAACAAAATAAGGATGTTGAGAACGGATAGAGGAGGTGAATTCACATCAAATGAATTCACAAATGACTGTAAAGAGAACGGTATAATGAGGCAGCTGACAGCACCCTACTCACCGCAACAAAACAGAGTAGTAGAAAGGAGGAATAGAACTGTGTTATCTACTACTAGAAGCATGATGAAAGCAATGAGTTTACCATAGAACTTTTGGGGGGAAGCAGTAAGACATGCTGTATAGATACTGAATAGAGTGCCTACAAAAGCTCTGGAAAACATGAATCCATATGAAGCACTCTACAACAAAAAACAAAATCTGGAAAACCTAAGGATATTTGGCTGCACAACTTATGCTAAGGTAACACTACCTCATCTATAGAAACATGATGATAGAAGTGTTCCCATGATTACTTAGAAGTAGAGGAAGGATCAAAAGCATACAGACTTTATGATCCAAAGAAAGAAAAGATACACATAAGCAGGGATGTTAAGTTTATGGAAAACAAACCATAGACTTGAGATAACAGGGGAGAGGACACACAAGACTCAGAACAGACAAGTCTTGCGGCTAGAGGAAACGATGATGGAAATACTACATCAATCGACTCGGATGGCATAGGAAATGCCTATCAGGAACAGGAACAATTTACTGCTCCAAACTCTCCAGTAACCCCACATACATACACTTACAACCCACACTCAAAAGAGGAATAAGCAACTGTTAGTTCAATGAGGAGTTCAGATAACTATGATGATACACCAGTACAAGGTTTCAGAGACATGAATGCAGTATATAACAATGCATTAGCAATAGAGACTGAAAGCCTATTACTTACGGAAGAAGAACCACGTAACTACAAGGAAGCATCAAAGGATAAGGAATGAATTCAAGCCATGCAAGGTGAACTTGACTCAATTAACAGGAATAAAACATGGACCCTAACTACTTTGCCTACAAATCAAAAGGCAATTGGACTTAAATGGGTCTTTAAGACGAAGAAGGACGCAAAAGGTGAAATCGTCAAATACAAAGCAAGGTTAGTAGCAAAAGGATATGTGCAGGAACAAGGAATAAACTTTGACGAAGCATTTGCACCAGTTGCACGCATCAAAACAGTTCGTTTAATCTTAGCACTGGCTGCACCATGGATGGAAAGTACATCATCTGGATGTTAAGTCAGCATTTTTACATGGTGAATTAAAGGAAGAAGTCTATGTTACACAACCCGAAAGCTTTGTACAACCTAGAAATACACGGAAAGTTTACAAGCTTGCAAAAGCATTGTATGGCTTAAGGAAAGCACCACGAGCTTAGAATATGAAGCTTGATCAAACCTTAAAGTCACTAGGCTTTAAGAAATGTAATCTCGAACAAGCAGTTTACACGAAAAGAAGTAAGACTTCCACCTTAATAGTTGGAGTTTATGTGGATGACCTGATCGTCACAGGCACTCCAAGGAAGGAAATAGACTTGTTCAAACAACAAATGGAAGATAAATTTGAAATGAGCGATCTAGGATTTCTAGCATATTATCTTGGAATAGAAGTTACTCAGACAAGAGGAGAGATTACAATCAAGCAAACGGGCTACATCAACAAAATCTTAAAGGATGCGAATATGATGGATAGTAATGACACAAAGATTGTTGGGGTTTGTTCGGTTTTTCAAAATATATTTTAGCAACGGAAGCATGAACAACAATTTTAAACTTTTTAAAACTCCCCACCAATGATCCATATGTAAGCCTTAAGAAACAAAACAACCATAGGGTGTTTAGAACTACAACCTTTGTAGCGTGAGTAAACCGTTGAAGAAGTAGTTGATCTATGAGAAGCCAAGAGAAGACTTCCTCCAAGGTATCCACAAAATCAATGAATCCAACACCTCCAAGATGCTAGTCTCTCCAACCCTTTGGAATTCAAGCAAGCAAGCAACAACCTCTTGTTCTTCTTCTTGAACTTACTATGTATGTATATGAGTATGTATTCTAGCACCACACTTTGCTTACTTGAAGAACACCAATACTACAAAGTAAGGATGTTTTCAAGTATCAAACACTTAGAACTTTTCTAAGAACTCAAGGAAAGGTGGTAGCATGAACTTATCTCACAATGACCATGCATGAGCTATAAAAAGCCAAGCCTTGAAAAACAAGAGGGAGGCCCCCTCTTGGCCTTGTTTTGGCCGTAAATGGAGAGGGAGGGGAGGCCCCCTCTTGCTTGTCTTCCTTCTTGACTTATTGGCACCATACTTGTTTAATTACTTCATACAAGAAGTCAACATGGCCCCCTCATGGTTCATTGTGGTGATTTCTAGATTCTTTTATAAATATTTATATAAAAGGTATACTAGACCATGCCATACAATATATAAAATACATCTACATGTATTTTATATACATACTTGATTGTTACTAGTAACTCTTTACTTGTAACAAAGATATACATACATTTATATAATTTGTTACTAGTAACAATTTACTTGTAACAAATATATATTTATACATATATATATATATACATATATAAAATCATATGTTTATATTTATGTATTTCATATGCATTATCTTGTATCAATATACAAGAGTGATATTATTATTTCACATAAATAACAATATGCAACAATGCATATATACTTATATATATATAACGAGTTGGAAACATATTTAAATCATATTCAAATATGTAATTGGTGTCCATTGATTGTAGATGTGTGACCCTATGGGTTTATTTATTATCAGTAATATCGTATTAATTTGTGTCTTGTGCACATAGAACCAACAAAGATACCGATGGATCCAGGAACAAAGTTAGTAAAAACAGAAGACGGAAATCCAGTGGATGTAACTTACTACAAAAGCATAATTAGATGTCTAAGGTACCTATTACATACTAGACCGGATCTAAGTTATTCGGTTAGTTTACTTAGCAGATTTATGCAAGAACCGAAGGATCACCATCTAAAGGCGATAAAGCAAGTGATCCGATACATTAAAGGAACCAAGGAGCACAGCATTATATACAAAAGAGGAGGAGGCTGCAAGATTACAGGTTATAGCGACAGTAGTTATGGGATCAACACTGATCAAGGAAAAGGAACTACTGGAATAGTGTTCTATTTTGGAGAATCACCTATTACCTGGTGCACTCAGAAGCAACCAATAGTAGCAATCTCATCATGTGAATCAGAATTGATGGCAACTACTGGAGCAGCATGTCAGGCTCTATGGTTAAAACGGCTACTTAGTGAACTTACGGGCTGGAAGGAGGAAAGACTAACACTGAAAGTTGATAACATTTCGACAATAGCACTCATCAAAAACCCGGTGTTTCATGGAAGAAGTAAGCATATCGACATTCGTTACCATTTCATTCAGGAATGCATAGAGAATGGACACATCAATGTGGAACACATCAGTGGAGAACTACAACGAGCAGATATACTGGCAAAAGCATTGCCAAGACTGAAGTTTACTACTATGAGGCAGATGCTTGGAGTTCAAGATTTACAACACATCAACAATCGAGATTAAGGAGGAGAATGTAAACAAGTAATCCCGATCTAGGGTTAGAATTAGTTGTAAATATAAACATAAATATTGTAATTAGTGGTGGCATCGTTAGCCACCAACCGCCGCCGTGACGGCAATCGCCGACGGCCGTTAAGTTGGCCGGAAACCGCCGAAAAACGCGTTTTCGCGTTGTGTATATATATATGTAATCGCACAAAAGAAGATTGTAATGTAAACACATATATTTCAGATCTATAAACTAAAAGCTTTGCATTCAATACTCTTGATTTAGTATTTTGATCCAACAAAAATCCCCTAATTTTGTTTCTTACAACATCATAACATCTTGGTCTTCTCTTTTCAACAGGTTGCGCAACGCTTTCCTTTTACAACGCTTTCCTTTTACAACCCTTCCCTATATCATTAATACACATGCAATTAAACCTCTGTGGTTTCTAATTCTGTTAGATGCTTCTTTACTTCTGCATATGTTCCCTCAATCTGCAAATATCTCTTCAATTAGCTGTATTATTGAAGTTGTTTCCTTCTATGGATCTGATGTTGACAATGATTGAGCAAAATCTCCCTTAGAATTTGAATTGGAGGACCCCTGCTGGTTATCACTTTTCCTTTTCGATATAGATTATATTTTTTTTCGATTTAGGTTTCGTCCCCTTTTGATCTTCTTGTTTGTTGATGCTTCCCCACCACTAGGTTTACTTGCATTTGCTATATCCTCATCTATGATCTATCGAATTCCCCAGTCCCCACTACTTCTGTTCTAACTGGTCTACAAATTTCCCTTTCCCTGGGTCAATTCTTGAATATTGATACTAAATTTTATAGCTTGTGCGCTGGGTTGTATGAAAGTAAAATTTTATTATCACAATAAATCATAATATTAAGTTGATTTACATGATAAGATATTAATAATTTTATAAAACACATCCAAAAATAATAAAATGCGAGATCATAAAAATAATCATAGAATTGGAGTTCTAATATGATGCATGAATAATGAGACAAAAAAGAGTCGAAAGAAATTTTAAATGTTATAGATAAAATATTGACTTTTCATCTTAAAAAAATTTATATATACCCATCAAGTTTAAATTTTTTTACAGAAAACCACTTTAAGTAATAATAAATAATTAATATAAAGTTTGTGGAAAAAATAAAACACACTTGAGTTATTGGTTGTTAAAATATAATTATCCTACAAGACACATGTAAAGTGATTAATATACACTAATAATATGGATGTTAGAAAAAATATACAGTAATAATATAACTTTTTATTAAAAATTTTTACAGTTGTTATTAAATCTCATAATTAAATATAACAAATATTGTTTATATAAGAAATACAAAAGAAAAACAATTATAAGAATACAATGTGTAAAAAAGTACATAAATATTTTATTTAACAAAAACTAAAAACAAAAGCGATAATGACATAATTTTCTATTCTTAATTAATCTTCTTACGAAAAAGGGTTAATATGGTTTAGTCCTTACAATTAAAGCTTTATTTTGGTTGAATATATAAACTTTATTTCTCGACTATATCATCATCGGAGTTTAAGACTATTGTGATTTAATCTTTTGACTTTATCTAAAAATTGTTTAACTTTAAAATTGAAATATTATTTTGGTTTAACCCTTACATTTTATTTAAAATAAACCTAACATTTCAAAGTATTAATTATTTTGCTTTTATACTTAAATATTATTTCCGTCATAAAAAACTAAGCTTTATTTATTAAACCTTTAGTTTTTTCGAATGGGTTTACCTTTAAATAAATATACATATTACTAATGTATAAAATTATAAGTTAGGTTAATCACATTTAAAATAGATAATAATAATAATACTAACGTTGTCGAAGAAAGTAAAATTACTATCAAGTTTAAATAATAATATTTAATACTAATATATACAAAAAGAATATATAATATAGATATATAAAAGCAAGATTTTATACAAATTAATACTTCTAATTTTATTGCAATGTTATTATCATAAAAATATGAATAATAAAAAAAGATTATAAAAGAAAATTAATTCATAAAATGATAAAAAGTTAAAACTTTAAGATTAATTTATCAAATAATACAAATTTTAGAACTTTAGAGTAGAACAGCAAAAGTCTTAAAACCAAAGAAAAATGCATCTAAAAAAAGAATACAAAAGAAATTTAATTTATAAAATAATAACACAAAAAAAGGTATAAAAGTTACATGGGCAAGGTTTGAACATGGGTGGTCTCTACCACCAACATACTTACCAACTCTGTCAGCTCACCTTTGTAAAAACATCTTTTATTATATATAAGGGAATAGTTGTAGTAGGAAAAAGACAAAAAAAATTCCAGAAAATTGTAAGGTATATATAATAGCATCGGTCCCATTGTGAGATTCCTCAGCCATACCTTCCTTCTCCACTTGAGGCCCAATAGTTTCTATATCCACTTGAGGCCCAATAAGGGAGTTGGCATTCAGGCCCAACTTCTCCATTTGGGGGCCATTAAACTCTGCATCTACTTGAGGCCTAGTGCGATTAACAACATTTATTTTACAACCCAAATCTACAAAACAAACATGTTTTGAAAATTCCACTTCATGATGCCTAGCCGGCTTTTCATTGTCTGACCTGCCACCTCCATTTTTCAGTGATTGGTTGTTAATTTTTTCAAGACCATCCTCGAAAATGTCATTTACTTCATTCACCTCTTCGACTACCTCGTCTCTTGAGCTGACTTTGCCGGATTTCTTTGTCACCGTCTTGTTCTCTAGCGATTTAGCGACCAACATTTATTTCTTAAACATTTTCTTTGGTGATGAGAACTCTTCCTCTTTAATTGTTTTTATAATGCCAAATTGAATGCCCCTCAAAGTTTCTTCAGTTAGATAAATTCTAAACTCTTTGTCGTCAATCAATATGAACTATGGAAAATTATAACGATGAGTGAGGACAAGAATCCTTTCCATGTCAAACCTTTTCCTTTCCGCAATATCATCATCCACAGTTATAAGATTTCCCCACAGACTTGCAATACTACGAAAGAATCGTTCATTATACGCATGTAGCGGTATGGATTCAACTTTAATCCACTTTAGTATCTTGTTGTCAACGTCTTTTTCCTGCCAATCTTTTATCCATTCAAACATATCTTCTAGCCCTTCTTCATTATACTTAAACTTTTCTACGAAAGTATCCTTATTTATACAATCTTCAAACATTAGAAGAACCATATCACCACCCCCATTGTTCTTACTTTACTGTGCAAACTTTCGATATTAAACACCTTATTTGTTATGATCTCAAGGTCACTGTTAAGTCTTATTTTTGCCACCAAGAAGAGATCCAACCAAGCTCTTTCCTCGACTTTCGATATTAAACACCTTATATGTCATGAAACACCATAACCCTCGACCATCAACACAACCACAAGCAACCACCCAACCACAACCTACAACCGAAACTCAATCACCTCCTACCCAACCATCTACTTCTACCCAAATCCATGCCCTAAACCTAACCCAAGCAATGCCTACACCCTTTGCTCTGATCAAACCTACCAAATCAACCCATCAACCAAACCTTCCCAACCATTAGATGACTCCCCATCTAGTGATGATGGAAAAAAAGGGAGAGAATGATTTTGATCAAGCCAAGACCTTGACTTTTAGGGGGAGTTCCATGAAGAAGCCCATTCGAAGGGGGAGCAAGTTCAACCTATTGTTGCTTAACCCAGAACTAGAAAGATGAAGAAATCTATTGCTAGGAGGTAATCTAAAACGTTGAAAAAGACCATACTATCCTCAGACTCCTCTCCTAATGCCTCTTCTTCACCCCCTGAAGAAATACAAGTCAATGTTCTTGTTGACCTGAATAAGGAAGAAGAATACTTAACTCAACGCCTTCTACACAAAAGACAGAAAGACCAAAGTCAACAACGACCTCCATATGTTATTCCAATAGTCCAAGCCTAATCTTCTTCAAGCTCTTCTCCCAAGAAAGACAAGGGAAAAACTCCAATCACACAAGAGCAACTTGAAGAAGAGGAAAGGAAAAAGAAAGAGCAACTTGAAGAATACAGTCACATGTTTTGCAACTGAAATGCTTGAGATTCTGCATTGTGTCAACAAGTCAAGGGCTTGGTACACGCATGAGTTCATTAAAGGTTGAAATCTTACTTGGACCTAGCCAAAGAGCTAAGGATGGTGAGTATTGCACATATGGAAAGATATAAAGAAATGGTGATCAAACCTTTATGAAACAAGAACAAACCCTTCATTCATCCAATCTTTCAAAAAAGAGATCCAATTATTGTTTGTGGTCTGCATAATTGCAACACTAGTATGCCTCATGGTGCAGTCCCTGCCAACTTCAAAATACTTCATAAACTAGAGAAAGGTATGTGTTACCTAGACTAGAGTGGTAAATGGATATTCATAAGATAAGCTGAGTTATTCAAAGCACAAAATTCCTTCTTAGTCTTTTTTAGAATCATCATCATAGACAAGTGTAGTGATGAAGCCTTTCTAAAAAGGGTTGATAAAGCCATCTACAAGAATGAGGAAGAGCAATCGTGGAACTAGCCCATTATCTCACTATCTTTGATGTAATTTTAATTTTGTAAATATTGTATAGTTAGTAGTTTATCTTTATACAAATTCTATTTCGGTTCAATTTAATCATCTTTTGCTGATCATTTAACCCTTGTGTTTTGCAAGATAAAGTATATTAGTAAATGATAGAATGTACAAGGAAGTATAAAAATCCTAAAAACAGAAAAATGATAGAAAGGATACTACAAAAATAAAACAAAATGGTACAACACAGAAAATATTTTTCAAAAACAGAAGTAGAAAACATAAAAGAATTTCAAAAATAGAATCAATGAATCAAATCAAAAGAGCAAACAAAAATAGAAAGATAGGTGCCAAAATTGGGATTTTGAAATATATCTCATTTGCTAGATTTCTAAGTCTGTTCATCACTTTAAAGCTTTAAAGTAATGTCATCATCAAATAGGTGATATTGTTGGGGAGATAACCATTTCACCCAACAATCAAATTATCATATTGAAAAGTGTATGATTTAATGTTAACAAAACTGTAATTTGTAATAGACTATAATTATCTTAACATGTGTTGTGGAGATAAGACTTGTAATTTTACTTAGCATTATAGTTTAGTAGTAAGCTGATCATATTGAATGAGTCAGCTAAGCTTCGGCTGATGATTGTCAGCTAACAAGGTACTTAAGATCATATTTGATCACCTAAGTATAGTTTATTGCTTAGCGGAGCAATCACTTGCCTTAGCTGAGCTTGCATATCTGAGCAATCAATTGCTTAGCGGTGTTATCTTATATCTTAAGTAAAGTGCTTAGTTACTTTCTATGTTTCTTTGTAATTTATCTAAGTCAAAGGCCGAACATGTGTTGTTCACTTACATCCTTAGATATTCTATTAGTAAAAGTATTTGCATTTTTTGATTTGCAAAGTAAATCAAAACGGATATAATATTAATCTGTGGAAAATGTTAAAGTTACTCAACAAAGAATATTTTAGTTAATTGTTCAATTCGTCTTTTAATTTTGTTATTTCTTCCGATTTGGTCCTTTAACTACAAAAGTGACCATGATAGTCCTTTAAGATCCATTTTGTGACCTGGGTGGTCCTTTCTACAATTAGGCGTTAGTCAAATCCGTTAAAATAGGGTAAAATGCTAATTTTACCCTTTTATTTTTATTTTATTCTTTTATTTTCAACTTTACTCATTTTATACATTAATTAATAATGACATATTATTTAACGGTAAAATAAAAAATCAAATTTTATACATTAATTATTAACTTTTACTCTTTTATTTTGATGTCTACCGGTCCCAACCACCAAACACCACCTACCACCGCTGCCCCATCCTCTCCTTCACCTTCTTTCTCTCTCTCTCTCTCTCTCTCTCTTACTCTCTCACTCTCTCTACCACACACATTCAAACAAACCACCACCGCCAATCACCATCTCCACCAACCACTTCCTCATCAGAGTCAATGTCCCCACCACTACCGCCACCTTTCTCACTCTCTCTACTCCGCCACTGCCGCCTATCGGACCTACGATTCTTGAAATCAAACCAATGTTCACCGCCTCTGCCGCCTTTTGGACCTACGGTTCTTGAAATCAAACCTAAATCTGGTTTGAACACATACCCACCACCAACACACACCACCACAGTTTAGTAGAAAATCTTTGAAGAACAATCAACAAAATTTGAAAGTCAACCTAGAAAAACCCTTAAGTAGAAGCCCAAAATCTGGAAAAAACAATCAACACAACTCAGATCTAAAAAAAAACCTTAAACTGAAAACTCAAATCAAATATGAAGGTGAACATATTAGCAACTTCAGTTCTTCCATGTTCAGATCGGGTGGAGGTGGTGCTCAAAGGGTGGCGGAGGTGCTCAAAGGACGGTGGTGGCAGTGCCGGTTCTAGGGTAGTAAGAAAAGTGTAGTTATGGGGTGCTGGTCCTTGGAGAGAGGAGAAAGAGAGCAGGGAATGTGGTGGTGATCGGTGGTGGTGGCACTGGCGGTGGATGGTGGTGGAGGCGACAGTTCAAGAATGAGAGGGAGAGTGATAGAGTGAGAGAGGGAGAGAGAAAGAAAGAGAATGTGTGCGTATAGAGAGGGATATATATATATATATATTATGTAATAAAGATTATATATTATTTTAATGAATAAAAAGTTAGAAAAGCCGGTAAAAAGACTAAAGTACCCTTGATTTAACGGATTTGACTAACGCTTAACGTTTGAAAGTACCATCCAGGTCACAAAATGGATCTTGAAGGACTATCATGGTCACTTTTGAAGTTTAAGGTCCAAATCGGAAGAAATAATAAAGTTAAAGGACGAATTGGACAATTGACTCAGAATATTTTGATGATCTTGTGCAAGTACAAAAGCATGACCGACAATAAACATGCTTAAGAAAGTTAAGATGCTAGAGATATTTTGGATAATAAAAGTTACAAGCATAAGAAGGGAAGTTTCACTACTCAAGGTTGAAAGGTATGTGATATATATATATATATATATAAAGTGATTGCGGTGTACTTTTCATAAATTAAAATTATTTTGTTGGAACCTAATTAAAATAATATTTACTTAGACTCCCACTAACCATATTAATTAAATATTATATTCTCATCACCACGTTACTTTCAACTTGTTGCTGCCTCATCCTTCTATATAAATAACTTTAGGTTCATTGGTCTATTTAAAATAAGTGCTCGTGTGGGTAAAGTGGCATACCGGTTGGAACTACTTGAGGAACTATCAATAATTCACAATACCTTGCACGTGTCTTACATGAGGAAATGCTTAGCTAACGAAACAATCTTTGTACCGATAGAAGACATCATGGTTGACAAGAACTTAAACTACGTGGAAATACCGGTGGCAGAATTGAAAAGGAAGACTAAAGTCCTAAGGAATAGACAGATCAAAATGGTAAAGGTACAATGGGAGCATCGTAAAGGTTTGGAATGGACATGAGAAGCGGAAGAAAAAATGAGGAAGTACTACCCCGAATTATTTTGAATGTTGATTTCGATGATGAAATCATGTATAAGTGGGGGAGAGTTTTAATACCCGTTTTCTAATTATTATAAATATATGTTATGATTGTTAATAAAAGAATGGAACTTCCTTTTATTGTTGCATTAACTTTGTAAACCTTATTATAAGTATGAAGGGGGCGTTTGGATTAAGAAATACTTGAAAAGGGTATAAATACCAAAATTAGGGCACAATACCCAAGACACTTGAACCATAGCCGCCTACCCTCTAGTTTGTGTAAAGTGTGTACTGTGTGTTTTGTTCGTGGGTGAGGAAGCTTGGAATCATTGCTGTTATTCATCAAATCACTCTCAATCAATTGGAAATCAATTAGGTAATGATCCTTAACTTCTGGAAATGAACTATATGTAATTTATGTAGAGATTTATAGAGTTTTGAGGGATTCTAGTGTGGTTTTGACTCTTGGCGAACTAAGGAAGAGCCGAATAATGTTTTAAGAATTAAATGCATAGAAACATGTTTTAAGGAAATGAATGAACTAGAATTCGACTTAGTAGATGTTAGTGATTCAATATGAGGATATCATTAAGTAGAACATATTTGATGGGTTGATGTTATAAGTTGTTTTAAGGAAATGAATGAACTAGAATTTAGTAGCTTTTATTTGAATTGTTGATGTTATAAGTTGTTATAAAGGTTCCAAAGACCTTAGATAGTGCGAGTAAGCACTTTGGAACATATTTGAATTATTTTGGATTTGAATCTGTTGAACTAGGGTTGTTCTTGGCCAAGAACAAACACGAAACACTCTTCACGAGCTTTTCACAGCTATTAAGAGGTCGTGAAGGACATCTGCTTCACCCCCATGAAGAGGTAATGGATGGTGGCTACATTTCAACCAAACTTTGAAAAATCATATAAATCAGATGTAACTCCGTTTAAGGCAATTGACCATTCAATTTCAAGCTATGAGAGTATATCATGTCCATACATTAAAAAGTAACATAAAAGGTGTCACCAACCGCAATAATGAAGAAGATTCTTGTTCGTTACAATCATTACGACATATTATACAATACATAAAGTCTAAAAGACTTCTTTTTCCCCAAGTTCTCAAAACAAAATTTGGGGAATAAGGTGGACGGCCTTGCTTTCGAACACAGTGTCCTACTCAAAATTTAAAATTGTAAAATATTTTAGTTTTCTTAAACAATCAACCACCGCCATGTGTAAGAAAACGCATGGTCGTTTGCATGTACAAGAAATGACAAAATAGATTCGGAAGAGATGAATACTCACGTGTACGACCGTGCCCTACAAATTTTAAACATGTTCATGCGCACAACCATGCTCTAAACCGTGCACATGAATAGAAACTTAAGATTTGATTTTTAACCCAAAATTTAGCTCAAATTATTACCAGGTGTCTCTTATACCACTATTGAAACACATGGTGATCTTTTCAAAACGTTTTAGGTATTTAAAACAAGATTTATAACCATATGAGCCACCAATGGATCAATTGCACACAAATTAGCAAACAAAGAAATAGTCTAAAAAATTACCTTTGATGTTTAGGAGCTTCTGGAAACACTTGAATAAGCTTTTGATCCTTCCCCTAACATAACACGAACTTGGTGCAATTCTTGGTATTAGCCAATCTCTTCCAAAAATGTTCTCTCCCTCTCTCTCTCTCTCTACATATATATATATATATGTATATATATAGAGGAGGGTTCATGCGAAAAGTGTTTTATTTGCGAAAAGTGCGAGAAGTAATTTTAGCCACCGATTAGACTTTGATCTTGTGGTTCACATTAATCATAATTAATTTTTTTATTTAATTCAAAAGGGTAAATTAGTAAACACAAATATTTTCTATCTCCTCTCTCTAATTAATTTATTTTCTCTCTAATTAATTTTTTCCCAAATTTATAGGATTTACTTATATTTTATTATTAATACGGTGTTCACTACCGAACACAACGTATGATTTACAAAATTTTCGTTATGTATACTGTGTTCATTGGAGAATACAACGTACGACTTTCAATTTTTCGTTATTGTATTCTTTAACTGCTTCATGTTTAGTTCCGTTTGTTCATTGATAAACTCGTAGATAACACACATTTCAATTAGTAATAAAAAACCAATCTGGAACGCAATCAATGTTTATTAAGAAATCAAATTTTCAACCTTTATGTAAAAAACAAACACACAATAGGCCCGATTCAATATTGAACAATAGACCCTATTTAATATTAAACAATCCATACAAGACACAAAGAGAAACACACAATAGACCTGATTCAATATTGAACAATCAATACAAGAACAAAAATACCCATTGACCATTATACAATTCAATATTGAATAATCCATACAAAAACAACAATAACCATTAACCATATAAAATTCACTCTTGAATAAAAGAACACCTGCTAATTCACTAATAAACAAACAAAAACCCAAAAAAACCTTATAAATCATTATTGAACAAAAAAAATCAAAGAACAGATAGACAAACTTATGAACTACTGCAATGAAAACAAAATTAATGACTTGTTGCAATAGTCATCTGTTTACACAATAAAATAGAGAAGATGAACGGTACCGCCATCACCATTGAACCACCTTTTGTTCTCCGTACCCACCAAAAATTATGTTAACCACCGATGTACAACAATAGAAGCAGCAGGGGCAAGAATCTGAACCAAAGAACGAGAAATACCGACCGGAGATGGAGTTATAATCTTAAAATCAACGGTAGCGTTGAAGGGGTGGCGGCGATGGTGGTTCGGCGAAGCGGCGACAGTGGTGGCGACATCTATTGCGTAGAAGTAGAAGGTGGTGGTGGTGACAGGGTCTGTTGCGTAGGGCGGTGGTTGGCGATGCTGGTAGTGTTCATCAGATCAGATCTGAAGTTGTCGACGGTGTTGCTAGGGTATTGTCTCATCGGCGATGTTGGTAGCGGCTGCGAAAGGTTGTATCTTCAATGGTGGGCAGCGGATGATATGGAGAGTGAGGAGAGCGGCGGCCGGCATGGAGGGAAAGAGACCTAAGCCGGTGGTGGTTACCTACGCTAGCGGTGACAACCTACGCCGGTGGTGGCGGCGGCGAGCAGATAGAGATAATAAGGTTTTATGGGGAAAATGATATTAGGGTTTAATGGGTCACGTAACTGTGTTTTAAAAAAGAGGGAAGAGGAGAGATAAAGAGATGAGAGAGAGATAGGGAGGATATGAGAGATAATAAAAACCAAAATGTCTTTTTTATCCTTACCATATTTAAATAATTAACATCTAATTTTGTTAGAATTACAAAATTGCCATAAATATTAATAGCCATTGATTAAGTGATCTAAGAGCTAGAAATGCTTCTCGTATTTTTCGCAAATAAACTTCTTTTCGCATGAACCTCTCTCTTTCTCTCTCTCTCTCTCTCTCTATCTATATATATATATATATATATATGCTTTTGGGATTTGTTTTTGTTATGGAATGTCAAAACCGGATTCCGGATCCTTTATTTATACCTAATAGTGGATAAATTAGAGTTTGAGTCCATCTAAATCAAGTTTGAGCTTATCTTTAATTCTAGTAAAAACACAGCCATGCACCTTTAGTATGCATGGCCATGCTTCACAAAATGAAGCAAATGAACAAATGCACACCCTAAGCACATACATGGCCGTGCACCTTAACAAGGCACGGTCATGCATGAAACTTGTATTTTTTTCTTTTTTTCTTACAAGCAGATTATAGATATTCCTACCATGTGACAGAAAGGTCCTTGCATATCATCCTTACACTCATTCACCTATGTTAATGTGCATTTCCCAACACAAGCCACCATGAGTGCATACCTGTTGCTCTAAGTGCAACGGTATTATAGAGTACTCTAGTTAATATAAACTCACAATTATATAAGTACAAGGCAACCACGAGAGAACCACTTCCAAAGTACACTTATTTTTTCTAACACATCATCATTATATCACTTTTACTTTAAATCACTACAAACTTGCAATTCTCCTTTTTCACATCCCCTCTACTTTTTATTTTTATTTTTTATATCATGTATACAAACCAAACATACAAACACATACAAAACGAATGGGGGTGGGGGAGGGGTAGTCTCATGGGGTGGGATCCCACTCACTCGTACAGGAAGAAAGTAGTATGGAGGGAGTTAGGACAACGAATTGAATTCATGATCACTTGTCATGAGACATGATTAATAAGGCTCATTGACTGCTGCCTTCAAATCATAGGATCGTTAAGAACAAATACTTTCTGCTTATACTTCTACATCAGTTAGGCGACTCTCCGATTAGTCCCCAAGTCCCAAGATCACATTTGCGTTGGAAATAAGCTTATGCTTTAGGAAACACATGGATAAAGGACCTTAGAAAGAAAAGGAAAGCACCAACATGCACTAGAACAAAATATAGAAAGGAAATATCCCACTATAAATATTTATATACTTGCATCAACATATATACATATACAGAATATTACAAATTGTTAAACAGGAAGCACCTCAGAGTTGGGCCCCATTCATACTATAGTACTGGGATGGATCCTGTTCTTTCTAATTTCCCACTTCTCCCTTTCATATGTACATAAACGGGTTTCGAAAATTATACATTGCTCCGATTAAAATTTTGTTATTTATGCATAGCGTCACCCGACTTAAGCCATAGATACATTACCAAGCAGTTTAATGTGGTACCTACAAATCGAAACTATGGCTGTTGAAATGGAAGATAGGCTCATTGCTCATCCTCCCAAAATTCTTCGATCTGCACTCTTTAGCGATGCTTGTTTGGAGTGCAGTAGGTCCACATACCATCACCCCAATATCAACGTTTCCCCATTGTTCCGCCATGCTTTCAAATATTTCTGTATCGAAGAAAATATACAAACAAAAGAATTTTAAACATGAGAAACACAAATCTAGCATAAGAACGACTATAGGTAGCAATTTTAGTCCGTTTACTTATAGTTGTGTCAATCCAGGTCATGTGTTATGCCTGACGATGGGTCAAACGGGTAAAATAAATCGCAAGGCACTCAAAATGTGAGTTTAATTAAAACCCTCATGAATCATTTTATTTTGAAAATTAAATTATGATTCAAACAATACAAATTTCATGAGAATATTTGACACCCTCTTCATTTATATAACTTTGAATAATTTTGGATAAAAAGCCTTTTTTTGACCCGTTACCCAACCCACCAACATATCCATTTTACCATCTTTCTATCTCATATGCTGTAGATAAGTACCTTGGAAGTTTGGTCTTTGACCATATTTCATGATATTAACATAATCTTCCTGTGAAAGACTCTTGTCTGCTTTAGCGTCTTGATGCTGCAAGCTCGCAATTTTCTTTTCCTCATCGGTGTTCTTCGTCGTTTTTATATCCCAAACATGCCATAAACAGATCACGAAACCTCCAAAGAGAATAACACTCGCAGCCATGCATATCATAAACAAAAGCCCTTTGTACCACCAATATGTTACGTTGTAAGGATTGATGTAAAAAACGTCTAACAAAGCAACCAAAACCACCAAACCAATTGTAGATACAATCACATAAGCTCCAGACCATATGATGTTTCCTGTTCCAACCAAACTCGACATTCCACCCCGTGTGGGAGCAGGTAAGATAGACGAGCTCACATATTTCGGGATTTTTCCCTCTTCCTGCAGTTAAAAGTTAGCATTTAAGAAATCAGGGTACTAAATGAGGTGTTAATTGCATTAAAAGGTAACCAACTTTGGTAGAATTTCATTTTCACATAACCAACTTCGTTTTGCACCTAAAACCCTTAAAGTTTCTAAAAGGTTGTGTATCAAAAGGCTTGAAGTTTTAGAAGGTTTGCATATGTGAAAAAAGTTTGTTACCTCTATATGCAATTAACCATTAACATAAATAACAATAGGGGAAAATGAGCATTAATATAAATACCAATGGGGGTTCGGATTCACGAGTAACATAAGTTTGAATCTCGAGATTTAGCGTGTTGGAGAAAGACGGGCACAATGAGTTCAGATCAAGTGAATGAAGAAGTGGAAGCTCATCGGAATTTTTGACAGCCCAAATGATTAATACATTTCTAGGCAGACATGGCTTGGAGTCCCGGATACGATGAAGAATATCACTCAAGATAGCCAAGAACGGTGAAATCCCGATGCCACCAGCAACTAAGATCAGGTTTTCATACCTAAACAGCAAGAACAGTTACTAAGTAACAGATTAACATGTATTTAATGTACAAGTAATCAACTTATCAGCCTTTTTCTATATTTCATATAAGGAATTTTTCATGGAATAGGGCTTATGTTATAAATTTCTAATCAAATAAGGGTTGTGGTTAAAGGATATAAAGGTAGCAGGTTCATTATTCAACTGCAAAGTTTTAATCAAAGGGCTTGTAGCACATCGATATTAGGTGTTATGGAAAGATGCCCCTCCCCAAGAGGTTGAGGATTCAAGTCCCGTGAAGGACAATGGAGTATATTTACAAGTAGGTTTAGTAGATGGGTGTGTTTGCCGTTCTAAAAAATAAAAAAAAGTAGTAAAAACCTGCAAAGTTGTAAGATAACACAGGACGGCAAACATTATTTGAAAGTACATTCTTTACCAACGAAAAACGACAGAAAACTAGGGCTGCGTATAGGTCGGTTATGACTGAAATCCGAAATTTTCATATGAAGGTTCGATCATAATAAATTGGTTATTTCAGTTATTAAAAGATACTTAACCTCGATTTTTGTCGATTATTTCATTTACTTCCCCCAAAAATACATTCCTTGTTTGTGTACTTTGTCCTATCATGCAAGTATGAAATAAAGGAGTAGACTACATACGTCAAATGGTATGGTGACTCGTGCCCATAAGGCCCTTCTATCGACGCCTTTAGTGTGAAATTTGTCTGCATGAGATCACACGTCCCATTTGGCTCCCCCGGAACACTCGAGATATGTCCTCTTAGTTTCTCAGTCCAGTCTCCAAGGACTTTTATAAGAACTGCAAGATGGTGCTTGCCATCTAGAGGACTAGATGACACACTAAACGGATGCCATTGCAACCATGATAATTCTCGAATTTGAATGAAAACCCAACTAAGTGCATTGTATTGTAATCCTAAATTAAAAAAAAAACCAAAAAAAATCAAATTCTTGGACAGTCCAATCACAAAGGACAAATTGCAAGTAAAGAAGAACATAATTTCAGTCAACTTACTTTTAAAGTCAACATTTTAGGGGTCTATGTTATAATCTTGTAGTCAACTAAGGGACCGGGTTACCGGTATATATAACCATTAATCGGTAACTTGGTCCCTTATCTGTCTGTAAATTTATAACATGGTCTCTTAGTTTATTTAAAAAGTACCCTTTTTTTTAAAATACCTTCTGGTTTTGAAATAACCAGTTCCACAGTTCCTGATGGAAGGCATTTCGCTGAGAGTATGTCGACAGTTTTTCGTGACTGAAAGAATCTAAGAAACCGATCAAGCATGAAGAGAAATATCCCCGCAGCAACGATACTGAAGATAAAATCGCCAACGTGCATCGCCAAAAAGACGACAAAAACAACATATAGTTGATGAGTGTAGAAAAACAGTTCAAAGTTTAGCCTCCTAACAGGTGGAAGTGATGTCACCCACATCAACAGACCTGCTATTAGACTAATTACTCCAGGAAGATTAGCAACTCCAATATTTTGCCAAGCTTTAATCTGCCAAAACAAGTAGATAATTCTGTAATTAATATTATTAATCATTGGGACTTTTGGGTTTGTGTTTTAAAATTTATTTACAGATAATTTATTTATTAAATAATAAAAACTTACTTCATGTATCAGACGACCTTGGAAGACCCATGCAATCACATAAAAAAGACCATGAAGAGTGAAAAGAAGCATTGTGAGATGCCCGAGCCACACATGATATCGAGTTGCGTGCTCGAAAGGGATATCAATAAGTCGTAAAAGAACCGATCCCCTTGCGATGGGTAGAAACAAAAATGCCAAGCAAATTAATCCAATAAATCCGAACCGCAGTCCTGTTAGCTCTAGCAATATGATATTCCTGAAATTTTGTAACAACAAAAGGGAAATTTTATTAATAAAAAATTTAATGTTATTGAAGATAAAAACAGATATTGAACAATGTTAATAAACACATTAACTACATAAAAAATTGTATGGAGATCGACACATGGTTGAAGTTCTAGCAACTGGTGATGAAGGCCGGTCATTTCAGGAAAGGAGAACGTTTTTCGGACTTTAGATGAATCAATGGTCGAGATTGAAAGCGTTCACATGTGAATTAAATATGAATAAAAGTGATCACACTCATCCAAAGTAATCTCTGATTGCATACTTCAATAGACAGTGTTGTATGTATTGTATTTGGCCTGATGATTACCTAAACTGATTCTGTAGCAAATGGGTATCAATTAGATATGTGTCATGAAGAAAAATCTTTATAAATATGCTTGAAATTCATATTTTATGTTAAAAAAGGATGAATACATCCAGAAGTGACAACAAATGCATTCTATTCCCTAATCTTCAAGGGGCCTGTTAAAACAAGAATGTCAGCAGGATATTGTATCTGTTTTTGGGTCAGTCAGTTAACAACAGAAAGGTTGTGATATTTCACAACAGTCATGATGATTTCTGAAGCAGTTACCATTGGTCATATATATACAATTATACAAGTATGTAAATTAACTTGATCTTTTAAGGGGAATAAAAGTTTAGATGCATAGTTCTAAGTGAAGAAAACCTGTTGTTCCTATCTTTAATGGATTAATTCTTCTTGTTTCTACAAAAGGGCCAACAGATAAGGAACAAAGATAACATGAAATACAGTCTTTGCCTGCAGCTACTTAACTACCGTTTTCCGACTCGATTCCCTATCTTCTAAAAGGTCAGGTCTTGTCTAAACAATAATAATGTCAAACCCATGTAACAAATCTAAACGACAAGTATCCAATCTCATCTAAGCAGGGTATGTGAAGACAAGATATAGACAGTCATGTACTCGAGAATGGATAAATTGCTTCCCTACATATAATATATATCACTGGCTTATGATTCATCGTAAAAAGTATTCATCTTTCCAGGTTAATGATCTCTTCTTACACTCATGAGCGCTTAATTTTAGGTTCTTCCTTACAATCTCTACCCCAAATTAAATAAAACTAATGCCAATTTTTTTGAATATTTTAACAAGCTAGAAGCAAGTATATAATCCAATAAAGAAATGTGTGCAGCTAGAAGCATATATGATAGGTGCTTCCATACTCATAAACACTTAAACGAGCAAATGATGAAATGACTAACGTACCCCTTACTTAAAGTGTTTGCGAGCATGAGAGGATCTAAAATAGGTGCGACTAGAAGTATAGTTATATTTATATATAATAATATATTGTCCACCTTTCAGCTGCATCTTTGATCTTAAACAAGGGCAACAAACTGATGTTGGCAATGGTATAAGCTGTAACAGCCCAAATGATATAAACACCAAACAACAGAATTCCAATCAATTCAGCTGCAGTAACAACCCCAAAAGGTCCATCTACAATTACAGGAAATGTCCATAACCGAAAGCTTGCTGTTTTTTTCTTTTTCCTACAAGAAAATATGTTCATATCACTTATGGCAAACTTCAAGAACAATCAAAAGTGCAGAAAACAGTGAAGAGATGGATAAAACTCATTACTCTTGAATCTCTTCTTCCCCAGATACCCACAGGTAAATTATAGCGAGAAACGTGATGATAAGTACTGGACCACTGTATACCAGAAAGATGCTTCCTGCAAATAAAATAAAAAACTAAAAATTATGGAAAATTTTAAAAAAAATAATAAAAAAAAACTCAAAAAGATGATGTTTCTGTGTTTGTATTAGATTATCTTCAGTTTACGAGCTTACAAGAATCGATCGTTATGAAGTTTAAAGGAAACTTGAGTTACCTGTGATCCCAAACAGAGTTCCAGAAGTAGCGCGATAAAATTTCGTATATAATTCGTTAACTGAATCTGATGGGACTAAGAACAAGAAAGTAGCCCAGGTGATGAAGATCAACCACATTACAGATTTGAGAACCCATTTGGTAGATTTTACTAAAAAAGATGAGTTCTTGATGTTTGAGAAGCTGTTATGATCTTCAGATTCTTTAGTAGAAAGAAGAAGAGGCTCATGAGAGCTTTCTGTGCCCATTTTCTTTGAAACAAAAAAGCAAACAGATTGCGATCAAGCCTGAAATAATCAAAGAAATTAAAGCCTTCTGATTTTTGTGAACATGATTTCTCTTTTAGGTAGAAGATGGGTGATTTATACACCAATTACGTGGACGTCAAATTCAGGTAGAGAATTAACAAAAATAAATATTTTTGATGAAAAATGAGAAACTGAGTTTTTGTTAGACCATGCGTTTCACACTGTCCTTGTAAACAAAAATAAAAAAAATAAAAATAAAAAGTATAGATTTAGGAGTAGATTAGTATTTGCGTCTCATATACCAACCTCACATCGTTTTTTTTCACCTCTTTTTTCTCATACCTCAAACCCAAGTATACACCGACCTCACTAACCCAATCTTTTTTTCCACCACTCTCGTCGGGTGTAGGGAACCGACCCCCTAACCCGAAGGGAAGGGATAAGGGTCAAGCCGAGCTACCCAAAAAACCCGATTAAATTCGGGTCACCACATACAAGTGGCCTTAGGTCCAGTGTACTAGTTTAGGAAGTAGGAGATGGACCATCTACGAGAGCGAGTGTTCAATAGTATGTATTCTTCAAATAAGCTACACAAAAAATTCCCATGCTTTAATAATTCTATATGTATATTTTATTTTAAGATTTATGACGTAAAAAATAGAATGAAATTTGTATAACGCTATATATAATAAACTTTGTTTTTTATTGAATAATGTTTTATATTGGATGAAAAAAAGACTTTGTAATGTAGTAGATAATGAGGGTCCTGAGCTACTTCACTTATAGCGGATTAGTTTTGGTCAAATGTCATACGGACTCGATGTAACTCATAAGTATCCATATGTTAGGCGCGAAAAAAGAACGTTATACGTGAGAGGATGTGTTGAGTAATATCCTACATTTGACGAAAAAGTGACTTTGTAATGTGCTTAATAAGGGTCATGTGCTACTCAAGTTATAGTCAATTGGTTTTGAGTTGGAACCAATGTGCCTAATAAGGATCCTGGACTACTCCACTTATAACTAATTGGTTTTGAATTGGAATCCTTTAAACTTACACTTTTTTATATAAACAGAATCAAATTTCATAATTCTTTCATTATATGCAATACAAGTTTTTTTAATGTGTCTCATTTTAACTTACCATTACATTGTATACAATGATAAGTTGTTATTATATATAACAACTTACATGCAAAGAGATGATTAATAAGTTGATTATATTATTAATAAAAAAAACAAAGTTTGTTTCATACAATTAGTAAATTATAACTTGTACATGAAAAATTTGTTGGATTTTGATAGAATAAACCCTTTATTTTAGCCATTGATCCAATGACTAAAACTAGTCTCTTAAGACTATAAATTAAGTATATGAACTATTTAGACAAATTTTAAATGAATTTACAAAAAGAAACGTCCCACTTTAAGTAAATTATAAATTCATCTTTTTAATTTGCATGTAAGTTAAGGTTTTATTTTCTATTTGTGAAGTTTATTGTAGTTTTGTTCCTTAAGTCGAACTCGATCTGGTAACCTTTTATAGATGATCATTTTCCTTCTTTTTTTTTTAATTTTCAAATCCTTATAACATTATAATTAATAATAATAATAAATAATTTATTATTATTATTATTATTATTATTATTATTATTATTATTATTATAGTTTTCTAATAATCACCAACCACCAAATCTTATCGACGTCTCTCTACAACACATTGTTTGTATAACTCTTGACTCTCTCTACCACTTACAATCAATCTCTCTCTCTCTCTACACCTCACACTACTGGCTTGTTCTCAAGTTTTTAAAGAAAGGAAAGAGAATAGAAGGAAAGGGAAGGATGAAAAATCTCCCCCTCCCAATCATCTCAAAAGTGGAAAGATTGTTTTAAAGCTTAAAATTGATAAAATTGCTCCTCCTTTCCCCTTCCTCCCCCTTCCTTTCCCTTCTTAAAAAAACTTAAGAACACCTACCATTAATTATTTCATTCCCTTCCCTTCCAAAAAAATAACTCGAGAACAAAACGTACCACTCCCTACAACCATCATCGTCGCCTCCCTCAGGCCTTAACCCCGCAATTACAACTTGATGGACAAATTTGTGGATATCCTTGTGTTTTTATTTCCTTTTTTATGTTTAGAATGGTTTGACTCGGAGTTTTCATATGATCCGAGAGTGGATTCGGTTTTTTTGTTAAAAAACCGGGTCTGAATCTATTAAATTTTTAAAATTTTTTTTGGTTGTTTCCTGCTTTTGTTATTCAACTCAAGTAACATAACAATGATAATAAGCAAAATATTTAGTCATAAATAAAAACAAATTAAGTCAAACAGGTAAACCGACCATAATAACAATTTTCACTAGTTGGATTCAAGCAATTCGGGCGGATTGTTCAATGAGCAATATATATTTAATATGATATGTCCAAACCACATTTTTTACCATCTCGTGCTTATTTGTGAATGTATCAAAACTCAAAAGAGCTAAGACAAAAAAGTCAACATTATATTTGCATAGCAAGAATATTTTGTGGAAAACATATATACTTCTTAACTTGCAATACGAACACATAGATGATCTCTTGTAATTAGAAAGAAACCCTACACAAATAGAAAGAAAGAATTATCTTAGTAACTAATAACCAATTAAATTACATTATTAAGATAAATCAAAACAAATAAATATTATATCAAGAATAATGAAGTAAACAAATATATACTTCTATAAAAACTATTAAAACGAGCTAAACATTTCATCCGGCTTTATATACATTTTCCAAAATAATAATAAGTTGATTTTTAAATTACAACAAGTTAAAAAATATGAGTTTATATTCATTTCAATTTATTTGATTTTAATTATTTGTAAAATACATCTAAATCACCCGTTAGTAAATATAAGTTGCCATCAATGTTAATTTAAAGTAGGGATTTAATGGGTCACTTTATTGTATTTTATAAATAATTTATGGTCAAAAAATAAAGTAGATTAAAGTATACGTAACAAGTTCTTCTCCATTAGAATAATTTCGTCATCATTGGGTTAAAAGAAAAAAAAATGTATATATATACCTTAATATCTCATCACTTGCTACGAAAAACCGGTATAAATGTGTCAAGCCATATACCAACAATAGCATTCAAATCCTTTTGGTCAAATTTTTAGTGTTCTTCCAAGGAATCTATATACATGTTAAAATAAACAAAAACTAAGAGATTTTAACAAGAAGCGGCAATAGACAAAATTCAAAGAAATATGATAGTTCTATCCGGAAAACAAAATTGTACTTGCAAGCACTTACTGTATCCGGGAAACAAAATTGACAGTGAAGTATAAATTAATGGAGCCATCGCATGATATAGCTACACTCCTAACCGTTTGATTGTTAATTGTACTAAATTTTAATAAAATTCAATACACAAATAAGTTTAATATATATAACATAAGATGATCGAGATGATTTACATTGACGAACATCCATTTGATATGGGTTTTCTTGTTATCTTTCATTACAATTCTAACAACCCTAAAAAAGGAAAGAACAATTATTGGTGTATTACGTTATAATAAAAATGAATTTTATATAAATTTAAGAAAATTATTACATTTCCATATTTTTTGTGATGAGATAACTATAAGGGTTCTTGCCATTCTTCATAGAATCTAATATAAATCTCGTGCGTGTATGACGGAGAATGATAAACAATGTCAAGTGGTCACTAATTATGACATTAGTATATGCAATATACATATAACAATAAGGATAATTTTATAAAGTACCCTTGCCAATACCGAGCGAGAAACAAATATAAGTTAACCATTGCATTGTTTTGGTTAAGTAAAGTGTGAGTTCAACCTCATATTTCAAGCATTGGGACGAGCGAATCATTTCAAGATTAAACACAACACTATTATTCTTCCACGAGTCCAACATCATATGTAGTGACCGATAAGCATGACAATATATATTATAATATTTAAGAAGGTGAATATTACTTGCGTTTATCTAGTAAACAATAAATTACATACCTCGCGAACCAAATAACAAGAGTGATATCGATCCTGTAACACCCGGAAATTCTATTATTAAGTTAACGCGAGAAATGTACAAAGTGGTATACGAGTTACTAATGGATATACGAGATAGTATGTGGTTATAAACTAGAGCGGCTAAAACCGTCAAAACGGAACTTGAAAAGGTTGAGGGACTAATTGTGCAATTAGTCCATAGTTATATATATATATATATATATATATATTGCCAACTTTGACTTTGTATAGTCAAAGTCTTCATTTCTTCACTTTGCAAAGAACAAAACTCGCGATTGACTTCAAGTCCAGAGTTATATCTTCAGTTGGTTGATCAAGAACAATAGAACAAGTGTTTGGGATTGAGCATAGCAACTATACAAGCTTGGAGGTAAGAGTTCTTGACCATGTTCTTCAAGTTTTATGGGTTTTTAAGTGATTCAATGGTGAATCATGGAGTAAAGCTTGTTTAGGTTGTTGTTTTCAGTTTAGTAGTTGTTTGGGGTGTAGGAAAACACCCCAGTACCGTTTTCTTGAATTATAAGTGATTGTGGTGGTGGTTTGGCCGGAATTACAGCAAACAGTCGGCTGGGTCTGTATGGTACACGGCCCGTGTAGAGGTACACGGCCCGTGTAGAGTAGAAGGCGGTCATAGGGCCATGTTGGTATACATGGTCGTGTAGAGTATGAGGTACACGGCCCGTGTGGGACTACACGGCCCGTGTAGGTGAGTTGTCAACACCGGCCATGTAGCCAAGACATGGTCGTGTAGCAGGAGGGGTACACGGCCCGTGTACATAACACGGCCCGTGTACATAACACGGCCCGTGTAGGATGACTGGTCAACACTGGCTATGTAGCCAGCTCAGGACGTGTAGTGTTTAAGGGACACGGCCCGTGTAGGCTATGTTTCAGATCAGATTGCTTTGAAGTGATACTTTGTTGTATGGTATATATAGGGAGGTGATTGACCTTGTATCAGAATCAGTATCAGTTGGAGATCTTAGCATCACAGACTATAAGGTGAGTCTTCTAGACTACTATTCATATTTATGGCATGTATGTTATTATATCAGGTTATTGATATGTTAGGATACTCAGATATGGGTGCTATACTCAGTAAGGTTCAGTAGTGTTACAGTAATGTTACAGTATATATGTTTATGTGTGTTAAGCTTACTGCCATGTACAGTAAGGCTCAGTTAATATAAGCATGCTGCTTTGTGCATTAGTGGCTCAGAAATAGCACAGTACTGGGGCTCAGTTAATTAATCAGATATCAGAAAGCATATTGTCTTGTGCAGTGGTGGCTCAGTTAATTAATTATGTGAATCAGTAAGCATACTGCCTTGGACAGTAGTGGCTCAGTTAATTACCCAGAGTTTTATTATCAGTTATTGTCAGTGTTTATCATATGATTATATTCATGTGTTTATATGATTGGCAGTCTAATTTACTCACTAAGCTCTCGCAGCTTATCTAATATTTTTTTCTAAAATGTTTTGCAGGTTTTATCAAAGACTAGGGGCAAAGCTTCAGTTTGACGGTTATCATGTATTTAAGTAAAACAGTGTTTTGAAACTTAACGCCCAGTTGTTTAGCGAGAAAGCATCTTTTGATGTAAATAAGTATCTTTCAGGCTTTTGTATGAACCGAGGGTTCAAAACAGTTTTGTTGCTTCCGCTTATTTGTAAAATAACTCTTTTGTTTCTAAAGAACTGCAAGTATGGTTTTATTTATGTTTTTCTGAAAATTGGGGCGCTACAACTTGGTATCAGAGCCACAGTTTGAGGGATCTGGAGGTGTGTTATGCATCGTCTGGACTTAGACCATGGTTCTGCGTAGTTAGTCAAACTGGAGGCTTGCAACTTAGTGAGTATACTGGTAATTATATTGATATGTGTTATGCGAGCACTATGTGTCAGTGCATGATGTGTTCAGGACGGATATGATATGTATGCTTACAACTGTTAAGAGTTGGTTTTACATGTGTAGTCAGTATGAGATAAATTATGACATGAATATGTGATATACTTTATTAGAGATACATGGCCTAAGCCTGTGAATCGGGACTTTTTGTGGTAAAGTTAAGATCGAACGTGTGTAATGTGTTTATAATAATATAAGAGCTCATATTATTACAGACATATGATACGTGTTGGAACTTAATGAAATCATGAGGAATCTTGTGAATCGGGTGAGGGGTACTTGTAGAAGTAGTACACCTGAGATTATAGATATATAGAATGCCTTAGTATATGCAGAAATACTTTGGATCAGATGATAGGTGTACTGATATGTTGGATGTATTAGTAACTGTTTGTTATAGAGGATGGTGTGATAGAGCTACCTTTTCCTAAATGCTTTATCTATACTACCGGGATGGTTAATACAAGAGGTTCAAGAGCAGTTAATAATGTTAAGGGTGGTCCTAGTCGTAGACCCGAAGGGGTAGAGACCAGTGTGACAGATGAGCATGTTCTGTTAGGAACACAGTATGATGGGGAGGGAGGAGCCCCAAAGATAAATCAGGAAGTACCAAAAGCTGCAATTAGAGAAATTGTAGCAAGGAAAATTAGTAAAGCGTTGGAACAAAGTATTCCTTATTTTATAAAGCAAGTTGTAGATCAGGTTAATGATCAGATTAAGGAAGTGATTGGGCAGAAAGTTGCAGCTAGGTTAACTGCTGCGGGTGTTGGGGTTAATCTTCAACCTCAGGTTATTATACGTGAAGCTCTGAAAGGTTGTATGTTCAGAGACTTTGCAGCTTGTCGGCCACCGTTGTTTCATGGGGCAACTGATCCAGTCGTCAGTCACAGATGGATCTCCAAAATTGAAGGTGCGTTTCACACTTGTTCGTGTGTACCTGAGAATAAAGTGAGATATGTAACCAATCAACTGAGAAGTGCAACTAAGGATTGGTGGGATATGGAGGTAAAACAAAGAGGTTATGTTCAGATAGAAGTTATGACATGGGAAGAGTTTAAAGAAATTGTTTTCGAACAATTTGTACCACAGGAAGAAGTTGATAAGATTGTGGATGAATTCCACAAATTGAAACAGACAAAGGAGACTGTACCAGAGATTAATGCGAAGTTTATGGAGAAGGCTCGTTTTTGCCCAGATTATGTGGCAAATGAAAAGATGAAGATGTATAGGTACATGATGGTGCTCAAGCCTGTATTCGAGAGTTTATTGATGCTAGTAAGCATCAAATAGTGAAATCCATGATGGATGCTGCAAGGGTTAGAGAGTTAGAGTTGATCAGACAGGAAACAGAGAAGAAGCCAGTGGAGAAGGCGACGCCAGTGTATAAGAAACCGAGAGTTGAAACTCAAGAAAAGATGGTGATGCAGAAGACATATCCAGTTTGTTCGTTATGCAAGAAACGTCATTTGGGAGAATGCAGGGTTGGTTCCTTGGCGTGTTATAAATGTGGGAAACCTGATCACTGGAGCAGAGATTGCAAGAATCCGATCAAAGTGTGTTATAATTGTTATCAGTCAGGTCATCAGAGGTCTGAATGTCCCAATCCAACCGCAATACCGGCGCTTACCGATTCCAAGTCTACTTCAACTTTACCGTCCATGCATATTCTGAGATGAAGAGGGAGAAGGAGTATAAACAAAGCCAGGTGTAGTTCCAGGTATATATATCTTGTCAACAGTTTGTTGCTCGTATGTTATTTGATTCTGCTACAAGTAAATTGTTAGTATTTAGTTATTCTGTAAAGATTTCAGTCAAGTGTGTTAGAACTAGATACAGTTAGATTCCTTGTTGAAACTATAGCCATGATTATGAGAGAATTCCAAACAGTAATTGGAATAGACTGGTTTGATAGTAACCAGGTTGCAGTATTATGTGAACAGAAAGTGATATGAGGTCATATCCCAAGTGGGGAAGAACTATATATACGTGTTAGTACCAAAAACCAAAAAGTTATATGTATGGCTAGTTTATAGAAATAGGAAGTATCCTCAGTGTGGATATACTATTTCTTTAGTTTGTGTTATGAGTATTAGTTAGAGAAGAAACAGATGAGTTTTGAAAATACGAAAGTAGTATACGAATATTCGACATGTAAACCGAGGAAGTACCCAGGGTTACCATCAGACAGGAAGATTGTGATCAATATCGTTATGGGATTGCTAACAGAAATTTTGTGAAATGACAGTTTTTGCGCTACTTGAATTGATTGAAGAAATGACAGTAGTTTGAGTTTGCTTGGTACAGTGGCATGGATTGTGTTTTAATGCAGAGGGGCAGAATTATTGCTTACACTTTTAGACAGTTAAAATAGGATGAGGATGAATACACCGACTTGCACTTGATAGTAGTATATGTGACACGTTATGTATATGATACGTGATGGTTATACCCCGATAGTGGGTGGATATGTGGATGTAAGACTATTGTCGGTGCGCCGCAATAGCATTCATAGGTGATGTAAAACTATCGTCAGTGTGCTGCGATGGCATTTAGAGATGAGTAGATATGAGACTACTGTTAGTACGCTACAGTAGCATTTAGTATGATATGATGAGATTATGTGTTTATATGTGAAGTGTTGTTTACACTAAATTATGACAGTTGGAAATAATGGTTAAGTGAGAAAGACCTGTAAAGGTGACAGAAACAGTGGTCAGAATCAGTGGAGGGTTGTGAATAGAATATTATGTTATTCAGAGTAAGGCTAATGGTATAGCCGATAATTTGAACAGGAAATCAGAAATAGTACCGATGAGAAATAATTATCTAAATGACAGTGACGACACTCTTATTCAGAGGTGATAAGAACAGTTCAGTGATAAGTGATCAAAGGAGGAAAGTATTACAACGAAGGGATAAAAAGGGGACAAGTAGTCAATCAGTTTAAAAACAGTTATGATATGTTAATTGGATATAGTGGTATATGAGTATCAGGTTATGGGGGTGCGTGTAAGACACACCTATATGAAATTCATAAGTTTATAGTGATGATGTAGCTAGAAGTTGCTAAGGGTATGACTACCTAAGAGTGAATTATTGATAGCCGGAGGTGAAATAAGAAATATTCAGACAAGTGGGAAAATATCATTAAAGATATATAATTGTTTTCATTAGAGAAAACTTATTATTCAGAAGAGTTAACAGAGGTATGTGTGAAAGAAATTGTATCTTGTGGTAGTACATCAGTTTCTACTGAATCAGACAGCGATGCCAGTTGTGTTTTCAGAATTTGAAACAACTTTCAGATTGAGTTGGGGGATAAATTTTATCTCGGTACAGTCAGAATGAAAGGGATATACAGTTGATGGAAAATATATGTTATGATTGTGTTATCGATTCAGAAGGAAAGCCGGGGGTAAAAAATTGTTTGACAGAAATTTGTGTTATAACAGATACCAGTCCAGCACCAGGATGCTAATGTATGATATTAAAATTGAACTTCAGTGTATTGGGTGATGTGAATCAGACATAGTAGGGTAGTACAGAAATGGTACAGCGAAAGACAGAACAGATTCAGAAGGTATGTAATAGATTGTCAGATGTTCAGAATAGACAGAAGGGTTATATAGATAAACAGAGATTACCACACCAGTCTTCAGTAGGGGATATGTATCATTGACAGTAGCACTGTGGAAAGAGGTGATCAGATTCAGAAAGGAGAGAAGATTAAGCCCGGAATTCGATCGGTTATTCAGAATTATGGTACATGTAGGAAAAAACAGTTTATAGATCAGAGTTGTCTGAAATTCAGAACACCTTTCGTGTGTTATATTTCAGCAGATGTTAGCAGTTGAATCTAATAAACAGAGTAGAAGGGTCAAGGAACCGGTAAAGGTATAGAAGAGGGGTCAGAATATACAGGAGGGCCTGTACAGGAAATGATATTATTATTCAGAACATTACAGCAGTTGATTTCGGGGACGAAATCATTTCAAGTGGGGAAGAGTTGTAACACCCGGAAATTCTATTATTAAGTTAACGCGAGAAATGTACAAAGTGGTATACGAGTTACTAATGGATATACGAGATAGTATGTGGTTATAAACTAGAAGGGCTAAAACCGTCAAAACGGAACTTGGAAAGGTTGAGGGACTAATTGTGCAATTAGTCCATAGTTATGTATATATATTGCCAACTTTGACTTTGTATAGTCAAAGTCTTCATTTCTTCACTTTGCAAAGAACAAAACTCACGATTGCTTTCAAGTCCAGAGCTATATCTTCAGTTGGTTGATCAAGAACAGTAGAACAAGTGTTTGGGATTGAGCATAGCAACTATACAAGCTTGGAGGTAAGAGTTCTTGATCATGTTCTTCAAGTTTTATGGGTTTTTAAGTGATTCAATGGTGAATCATGGAGTAAAGCTTGTTTAGGTTGTTGTTTTCAGTTTAGTAGTTGTTTGGGGTGTAGGAAAACACCCCAGTACCGTTTTCTTGAATTATAAGTGATTGTGGTGGTGGTTTGGCCGGAATTACAGCAAACAGTTGGCTGGGTCTGTATGGTACACGGCCCGTGTAGAGGTACACGGCCCGTGTAGAGTAGAAGGCGGTCACAGGGCCATGTTGGTATACATGGTCGTGTAGAGTATGAGGTACACGGTCCGTGTGGGACTACACGGCCCGTGTAGGTGAGTTGTCAACACCGGCCATGTAGCCAAGACATGGTCGTGTAGCAGGAGGGGTACACGGCCTGTGTAGGATGACTGGTCAACACTGGCTATGTAGCCAGCTCAGGACGTGTAGTGTTTAAGGGACACGGCCCGTGTAAGGGTAATCGGCCCGTGTAGGCTATGTTTCAGATCAGATTGCTTTGAAGTGATACTTTGTTGTATGGTATATATAGGAAGGTGATTGACCTTGTATCAGAATCAGTATCAGTTGGAGATCTTAGCATCACAGACTATAAGGTGAGTCTTCTAGACTACTATTCATATTTATGGCATGTATGTTATTATATCAGGTTATTGATATGTTAGGATACTCAGATATGGGTGCTATACTCAGTAAGGTTCAGTAGTGTTACAGTAATGTTACAGTATATATGTTTATGTGTGTTAAGCTTACTGCCATGTACAGTAAGGCTCAGTTAATATAAGCATGCTGCTTTGTGCATTAGTGGCTCAGAAATAGCACAGTACTGGGGCTCAGTTAATTAATCAGATATCAGAAAGCATATTGTCTTGTGCAGTGGTGGCTCAGTTAATTAATTATGTGAATCAGTAAGCATACTGCCTTGGACAGTAGTGGCTCAGTTAATTACCCAGAGTTTTATTATCAGTTATTGTCAGTGTTTATCATATGATTATATTCATGTGTTTATATGATTGGCAGTCTAGTTTACTCACTAAGCTCTCGCAGCTTATCAGATATTATTTTCTAAATGTTTTGCAGGTTTTATCAAAGACTAGGGGCAAAGCTTCAGTTTGACGGTTATCATGTATTTAAGTAAAACAGTGTTTTGAAACTTAACGCCCAGTTGTTTAGCGAGAAAGCATCTTTTGATGTAAATAAGTATCTTTCAGGCTTTTGTATGAACAGAGGGTTCAAAACAGTTTTGTTGCTTCCGCTTATTTGTAAAATAACTCTTTTGTTTCTAAAGAACTGCAAGTATGGTTTTATTTATGTTTTTCTGAAAATTGGGGCGCTACAGATCCAACTACCCGCCAACATATCAACTATGTCTAGGGGTTCAAGAGTGAACTCATATGCCTCTTTACCAAAGATCATAGGCTCGATAATAGCATCAAACCACTCAGTAGGGTTCGGTCGCAACATAATTCTCCTATATGGGTTGTATATTATAACTTGTTTTTTAAAAATTCCAGCACCCTTGTTTTTCATACCCTTTAAAGTGTTTTCTTTTCCAATATTTCTCTTTATTGGTGTTGACACTACTTCTTGTTAAGTTGGTAGTGGTGTTGCTTCTAATTGAGTTGATTTTCCTTGTTGCCCATACTCTTTGAGGTCTATTAAAAGACAAATATGTATGTGATACTAAATCATATTAAAATATTACAAAAGGCGGAAATTATTTAGACTTACCATAGAAAGAATAAGTGCATTTCTTGGCCACCGAATAGAACTGTTCATAGCATCCTGAAGTGTCTCTAGTGCTGAAGTAGACACTGGAAGATGAAAGTCATAATATTTTTGCTCAACCTTCTCTACTTGCACCTTCACGTGCCCTTTGAGTAAAGGAACACTGTGTACTACACTATTTTCTTTCGGGTGTACTGCCCCTTTAGCACATTTGATTCTTGTTAGACCATAAGGTTGAACTAAAAAGCAACTCGTAGGATCTTACAATTTAAACTAATAGCGTAAGTATAGGCAATACATGTATTTTATGAGATGAATAGAAGACAATTACCTATATCTCGTCTAAATCATCATCACCTATGTTTTGGGTTAAGCCGACACTACTTTTCCTCATACCTACGCTCTCAACTTGTAAACCCTCTTTGATATGTATCATCTCTTCCTTAAACACTTCCAATTTGTGGTCAAGCTCGGCCTGCATCTGATCCCTCATCATTTTCATTTGGCGGGACTTCCTTTTCTTACCAATGATGTGTGGCATGCCTTCTTTCAAACCAATTGTATGTCCTACCACCCTTGTTCGATCTGGGTGCTCGGGGCCTAACACCATCATTGGATCATGTGTACCCGGTTCAGGGTTGCAATAATCCTTGAGATAGTTGTTTATCCTTCTCTATTTGTTAAAAACATATGCAGTTTTATAAACATTTATCTCTTTGATTCATAAACAAACTATAATCATAATAGTTGCTCTTCTAGATTTTCAATAGCTAGCCTACTATTATTTTCTTTTAACATTGACATGTGCTCCTCTACATATGGAGCAATAACCGACATGTGTTGTAGGACTGTAAAATGTGCAAGGTTAAAATTTGATGGATTAGGGCTCTCTGTTCTCTGCCCAATTATCCCCACCCCCTTAAGTCGACCCTCGTGTCGTGATTGTGGTACAACAATAGTTGAAACATTTTTCATGTAGTCGGTGCAAAATTTTGGTTTTCTCCATTTTTTACATGGTATAACATGTTGGTGGCAAAAAAGTACACATTCCCTTACTCTCCATAGGAGCCAACTCGGGTCAAATTCCCATTTCAACCATGTCCTTTCTAACATTAACCTCGTCTTTTGTTTCTCCTAAAATATTCAACAACAAACATTTTTTTCAATATGCATAACATCAAAACATTAACGGACTTGCAAATGCTTCCAGTACGATAAATCCCAAAAGATATACATTTTTTCCAAATACTTTTTTTTGGAGGAGGTGTACCTTTTTTCCCAAACTTGTTGATTATGTCCGCTACTCGAGAAAATCTGGATTCTCCATCCAATGGTCGCCTAAGCACTCGCTTCTCGATTTTATCATCAAACTAGATCGTGTGGTTACAATATGAGTGCTTCCTATGAAGTGATCTTCGATCTCCCATATAAATCATTTTAAAACAATTTTTCAACCATAAGGAATGTGTCATCTTCACAAACAGGACATGTTTTTTCTCCTTCTGTACTATATCCTGACAGATTGTTATAAGCTCGAAAATCACTTATGGTGCAAAAAATGATAGCCCGCATAAGAAAATTCTCTTTCTTGTAAGTATCATAAACTTCGACATCAGGACTCCATAATTCTTTTAAGTCATCAACTAATGGAGCCAAATACACATCAATGTCATTACCGGGTTGTTTTGAACCTTGAATTAATAATGACATCATGATGTATTTTTGTTTCATGCATAACCAGGGTGGAAGATTGTATATACACAATAGAACTGCCAAGTGCTGTGACTACTGCTCATGTTTCCAAGAGGATTAATTCCATCTTAACTAAGTTCCAACCCTATATTTCTCAGCTCTTCTCCAAATTCAGAATCAATATTTCTCTATTGAGGAGAATCAACCACATGTCTTAATTTTCCATCATTTTTACGTTCTTCCTTATGCCAACGTAACAATTTTTCCTCTTTTGAGTTTTCAAACAATCTTCTCAATCTTGAAATAATTGGAAAATACCATAACAATTTAGAGGGAGATCAATTCTTTGTCACATCATCATTGTTTTCCTTTCCTCGTTTTTTCCTTATACCTTGATGTACCACATTAAGACATTCATGCAGGTATTTGTACTGATTTCTATACAACATTCAGTCATTTGGACATGCATGTATTCTTTCAATTTCTAATCCGATTGGACACGTCAATTTTTTCGCTTCGTATAATGAAACTGGTAATTCATTATCTTCGGTAAGCATTTCATACAAAATCTCTAATAAACTTGTGAAACTTTTATCTCCAACTATTATTGGCTTTTAAATTAGGGTTTACTACTCCAATAAAAAACTAAGGTTATTGTCTAACTTCATCCCTATAAAAAGTACACCCATATACCAAGTCAAGTTTAGGGTATCTCTCCTCTCTTCTTTTACTTTCATTACACACTTTCTCTATATATTTACTCTTCATACATTATTGAATCTAATATATACATAATTGTGTAATAAGTTGACTGTAACGCCCGTTTTTTGTTTTAAAAAAAACGTACAACAAGAAAATAATAATAATACTTTATTAAAATAGGGCAACAAATTAACGATTGTAGAAAGATACCTAAAATATATATTAAACGACAAACAACACAAATTAGATAAGTAACGGGGGAGAAAGAAAAAGTGTGATGAAGAAGATAGAAATTCTTCAATAAATATCACCTTCGGATCCGGTTTTTTAGGAAAAAAACGGGTCCAAATCTATGTGCTAGTTGAATGATCCATTGTAGCATTAAATGATACTATTTAGGCCCAGTTTTTAATAAAAATGAGGTTTGAATCAATTTGAATTTTCAGACCCGGTTTTCTCATAAAAAACCGGGTCTGAATGTCTCAATGTATTTTAACGCCGCTTAAAAATGAGATTTAGACCTTGTTTTATTTCAAATACCAGGCTTGAATGCTTTGAAGACATTTAGATCCGTTTTTTAAAAAAAAACCCGGGTCTGAATCTTAAAAAAACACGAGCAACACTTTTCAAGCCCAGTTTTTGGTGTTTTTTTAAACCGAGTCTAAAGAGGGGAGCCTGAAAATGTTTTTTGTAGTTGTGATAGCTCAAGAACTTGGAGATTTCAATTATGGACGGGAGATAGCCTCATCCTATTCACTAGTACCTAATGTACTTGAAAAGGATGAAGACCACACTAATATGCAAAATTGCTTAGTAAGCACACAAACATCCACACAATATGACATCCAAAGATATATCTATAAGAGCAATGTACACATAAACAACTACTCACATATATGGGATTGAATCCCCCGCTAAACATACCACACAAAATTTTCTTACTGATTACTACTTCTACTATGGTATAAACAACAAATAATTGGGAGTTGCCTCCCCTACTTCACACATATAACACGATTAACTCTCATGCTTAGCATATAACACATAAATACACAATTGTAACATATCTACAAATGCTTATTAAGAGGATTTCGTGTAACTCACCTTAGTTGCTGTTTTAGTGCTTTACGAACTGCTCATCACGAAGCAATCGATAAATTGTCAATACCTACGGTAAGTTAATAGTAATTTAATCCTAGATTGTGTATTCTACTGCTAAACAGGGTTGATACGCCCGATGACATGGCACGCCACATGGCTCGTCTCACACTTTCACGTGTTGTGCCACATATCGTGCTTAAACCTAACCCTACAAGGACTGTGTCCACAAGACACATCCCTTGTCATACTTCCATAGCATGGGTGTGCCCACCGACATGCCCTTTACCATTTAAGTTAGAGACAGTCCGTTCCCTCCAAGGCACACTCATGTCTGGTTCGATCAGTTTAAGGTGAACTACTATTTTCTTAACCAAGACGCAGATTAATCAGTACCTAAGTGTTTCTAGCACTTGGTAATCACTAAATAACACCCAAAAAACATTATATTAACATTTAAAAACAACAAGAACTATATCAATTGATCAACTTATGATCAATCTCATCAGTTTCACCCATTTAACTCATTAACACTCAAATTGATTACAAAAAGAATACATCAACCAACAAATAGTTTAGGACTTCTACTTCATCTAAATCAGTAGTAAAACATTACCAAAACAACCAAATTATCATCTCACTTGTCAAGAACATTAATCCTTCTCATTAATTTTGATCTTTCCATACACACATGTTTGACTAAAATGGTTAATTAGGCTCTCTTATATACTCACAAGGTTAGTCTATTGGAAAAAATAGCCCCTCAAGTCTCTTTTATTATGGTTCTATTAGAAGAACCAATTTAATCCACAATAGTACTTATACACTTGGCAAATATTAGCCCTTCCACTTTAAATAGCATATAATTTGTATAATAATATCCATTTAAACTCTTAATGCATAAGTAAAACACAACTCTTTGAATTTAAAGCACTTCAACATAATTATTAAGATTTTGTCCTCGAAATTCTTCCTCTTTTAAGTCAACACTAACACAATCATACAAACTTGTCCTTAATCAAGACTGCTTACATGGTTAAACGTTTCTTTAGTTACTGTTTTTATTGTTTCAACTATCCAAAGCTGAATCTAACACCACTATTAACGAATAATTTATTACTCTTTCATCATCTACTTTGTCAAGGTCACAATAACTATTTGAGAAAGACTAACACCACTCATAATAATCTTAGAACTATTATTACTATTCACACACCCATTTTAGCAAAACCTCATTAATCATCTGTTAAAATCAACATTGTTCACGATCCTGCTTACAATTAATAACAGACTTACACTATCAATTACAAACGTGTAAACACTTTCGTCACAACTATCAAAATATCATGATCCTGTTATTACCTTTTTATACTTCTATTTTAGCTAAGTTTAAGTTTACCAATATATGTTTAACATGAAGAGCTAAATGTATTTGTGATTACAAATCTAAATTCTGATGATGTAAAGCTTAGACAGAAAAGAAGTCAATCAGAAGACTTTGGATAAGCTTACAAGTCTTTTATAGAGAAAAGTGTCAACAACAACGAATCTTTGTTAGAAATTAGACCCATGTCCCTTTTCCTTTTAACTGGGTATCAACAAAATTATCATAAAATTTATAAAAATAATAATTTCTGTAACAAAGTAACTAGCTTTAACATAGATACTATACTAATAGTGATGGACGTTACCATTCTAGTCATGGTAATCAAAGCACACATCAAACCTTCTAAGCTTCACCATGCTGACAATGATTATTCAAAAAGATTCCAAGTATGGTGGACCTTGAGAAGAGTCCTTGAATCAATGTTTTTCTCCCTGGATTAGGGGTTTGTTGAGAACTTGCACATATATTGGTGTAGTAAAGAGGATGTTATGTCCGAAATAATAATGACTTTTGTGTAAAATTGATAGTAGGGGTGACGACGTGACGTAGGTTATTCTTACGTATATTATGAAATAACCAACTTTTAACACCCAACACACCATAAAAAAAACTAAGGTTATTGTCTAACTTCATCCCTATAAAAAGGCCGCCCATGTACCAAGTTTAGGGTATCTCTCCTCTCTTCTTTTACTTTCTCTATATATTTACTCTTCATACATTATTAAATATGATATATACATACTTGTGTACAAAGTTGATGTAATGCCCGCTTTCTTGTTTATTAAAATAGGACAATATTCGGCTCAAGTATAATATAAAAACATTTTCCTTTAATGTTGCACAAAAACTATCTCGTATGTCCACCTGGAAGCCTCATCTGCCACGAAACCTGAAAAGAATAAACAACAATATGAATGAGCTTAAATACCAGTGAGTAACTCCACAAAGTACTCAAATAATAACAATTAACATGTAAATGTAATCTCATCAAAGTATGTCACTCAGGCTTTTAAATGCCACACAACACACATATCACAAACCGCATATACAGATAGTTATATGCAAACGTCACATATAATTATATCATCATGATCATCACGTATGTGGTCTTACCACCTGTAGTCCCCAACTACCGGAAGTCACATCAACTTCTGTGATAACATGGATCTTTTTATGCTACATCAACATCTAGTGGTACATCCACATCTAGTCAGTCGCATTGACCGAAAATTACTGCCACTTAGGCAGGTTGGCGTCTACCAATGAGCCACTTGCTCTAATTGCCACACAAGCAGGGTGAATCATCTTTTGAGTTAAATATCACGTATACACATATCGCATATATCCGTATTGGCTTAAACATCATCTTTCATATATACACATCACATACCTTGTCATCACACACATAATCACATTGATAAGCTATAATATCACTATTATAGCCACACAAGTAATGTTTATAAAATCGGTTATATGCTTACTCTTGCTTCATTTAATCATAGTGGAAGCATATATATATCTTCTCACATATTTACACTTCTATATATTACCCGTTTATCTTTCATTTCACTTATCTCTTTTAATGAATATATATACACATACACATACACATACTATTACTTTTATATTGAATACTTTCGTATGTATCTCACAGAGATACTACTCTTCATTGTTACCCACACATACTCATAACACATATAGATATGTATTTATAATATATAACACTGTAATGATGTACTCTCTTTAATTATGTAATTATACATATCAACATCGTTTATTTAACCATCGTATACTCTTTACATTTGTGAATCACACAACGCTAATTATAATTTCACTTTAAGATTTAGGAGTAACTACTAAAAATTAATCCCAACCCTTTTCTCTCTTTATTTATCTAGTTTTCACTTATTATTTAATCATTTATTTTCATCTCTCGCCAATTAGTATAATACCAGAATATTCCACTCTCTTAGTCATAAATGTATATCTCTGTCTAATATCTCTCAAACACCGTTATATCAACCTCTATTAATTTCATGAACATCTTTGTATTCTTTACCAATTAGTTATTAGTAAAGCTTTTAGTATCAACAAATAATAGCAATCATACAATATATCTCATTCTACTATTACACGTGTACAATTATAGGTAATTAATATCTCTAAGTACCAATTTGATGTACTCACTTGTAGCTCAGTGCCTCCAAAGTCTTCTTTTATCTTTTCCTAAAGTCCCTAAATACTTAAGAATAAGTATATGATAATCATTACTCCTAATCAAGTCATACAGCTTTTACTTATTGCTCGGGACATGGCACACCTGTGCCCTACTCATAGGTACCCCTTTGGTCAACAGGCACACCCTAGGTCTGTCTAGGGTTAGGCATGCCTGTACCCTTTTAAGACACACCCGTGCCTCCTAAGTACTCCGTGGAGCACGGTTCGTTCTTGAGGGCACGCACGTGCTCTGCAACTTACGGCAACAGTTCACATGGAACTTGGTGTTTTCCGACAAAAACTCATTTAATTCATTTTCATGACATAACCAGTACTTCTAATCATCCCTATAACACTTACTAACTATATTTGAAACATATTAACATTCTTTGATCATAAATCATCAATTAAAATCAATTAATCCATTAACACTTGATATCTCTTAAATTATACATATTTATCTTATAGATTCCCGTGCATTTAGACTAATTTTTGCGATGAAAATGTTATATTTTGATACTTAATTGTTTATATTTCACCATGCAGACATTCAATGACAAAATATCAAGAAACAGAGCAAAACCAATGAAATTCAGTAGAAAAACCGAATCCCAGAACTCGTGTGAATTTCGAAGGTTAAAGTATCAAAAATGAGAAAATGTACTTTCTACACCCAACCCCTTTCTACAGCTGTATTTATCCTTTTTACGGCCATAGAAGGGACTGAAGACCAAAGTTCAGATTTAGTCGCTCAATAGTGGTGGTTCAAACATTGATATTCAGAAGCTCATAAGTCAAATATCAGGTTTAGAAATTCACCTTAGTTAAAGAACTTCAGCCCGTGCACTTTCAGATCAGCGCTTCAGCCTGTTCACCTTCGGTTAAGAGCTTCAACACGCATTTATTCAGCTTTAGAAACCCCTTCTACGGCCGTATTTAGTGATCCACTTACAACGCCACGTGCGTGTACAGAGAATCCTGTCAGAACAACTTACCAACTTGCCCCTTTCTACGGCCGTAGGAACCCCTTTTACGGCTGTAGAAAGTGCACCACCTTCACTATAAATTTAGCATTTCTGGACAGTTTTCAAGGGTGGCCAAATTATGACTTTTTACACTTTTCTCTCAACCTCTCAACCTTTAATAGTCTATAAACTCCAGTAGAGGTTCTTAGGTGATTCTAGAGCTTGAAAAAGGTGATCATTTGGAGGTGCTAGCTTCATCATCTGCACATCTACCTTCATCTTAGCTTAACGGGTTGTTGGTATAATCTTTCCTTATTTAATTTTCCAGAAATATATGATGTTATGTAACCCAGTAGCTTTTGATGTTGTATTTGTTACCATGATCGGCTAAGAACACTTATTTGCTTAGGCCAAGATGAGTCTTGGCTAGTTGTGTTGTATATGCTACTATGATTATATTTATAATGATTCCATGAAATTTTGGTAATACTTGTTTTAACGTAGAAGAAATCTTAACCATTTTTCTTTCATATTCAAGACATGGGAGTATTTTGATCATGTTGGGTTGAAAAACTACATGTGAAAAGTACTAATATTCAAGTGTATGTATATTACAAACTTGTATGTTCATGTGGGTTTCACACTAGAAATGGTGGGTATATCCATGATCATATTAGGTATGTGCATTTGAGACTCAACCTTAGAAATGAGGGGTTTTGACTTGGTGTGTTAGAGATTTGGTTAAGTTATGTCCTTATACTTGTCTTGGACCACAGCGGTTATAAAAACCATTTGAAAATTGAAATACTCGTGACCAATACGGTTTTCTATTGAATGATGATTTGCATGAATATGGATTAAACCAAGTGTAACCTATCTTTTTGTTGTTTTAAAAATAACAAAGTTGTTGACGGTTAATGTGTGTCTATAGCATTGAACTTCTATGGGTTTGTATGGGTAGTGTGTGTCTATAGCACTACCCTACTTTTGTTAATCAAATTGGATTCATTACAAATTTAGTTATTGTAGCATGTATAAACATATTATGATTAGCCGAGAGGATTCGAAGCCTGAGTAAATTTCCATTCGTATTAGTTTCACTCATTTGTATAGAGATTTGTGTTTAAGTCTGGAACCACCATTCCACTTAGTTTTATTGTTTTTATTTTGTTACTATGATCTATATGTTTGGACTAGACAATGATGAAGGTTGAGTATTAGTAGTTACCACGTCCCTGTGTTCGATACTCGGTTTTATAAATTATACTACATATGTGGGTACACTGCCCATGTGTGTTGTATTATTTCATAATTCCATATTTTAAAACTCTGCGTGTGAAAGCATTTAATCCCCCTAAATCCGTTGTACGACACACGTGTGAACATAAGGATACTTACAATCTTCAGTCTCGGTTCAAATTGATATGTGTAAATCTTCCTTGCTAATTCTTCAACTAAAATCTCAATCTCACATAAATAACTTTGGTTGATTTTCCAATCGAGTAAAAGAAAGAAACAAGAAAGAAGAAAGGATGGAAGAAAGAAACAAAGAAGAAGAAGAAAGCAAAAGAGAAAAGGGGTTGTCGGCCTTTGGGTCGGTGGTCTCTTTTAGCGGGTATCCCGCTCCCCTATCCGACTTACAACTCATCTATACGATATCTGTAAATCCCAACAAGGATATATTTAAAATCATTATTCTAAACCATTTAATAATTTACAATTTCTATCCATTTTCCTCAACTTTTATTCACAACTCATTTTAAATACCTTTTATAAAATTTGGGGTGTTACTTTAATAGTCGGGCGGTAGATATGAGCTTAGGCCTTGGATTCCCTTCTATCGGATATCTTTATGTTTGCAGCATATGATTCAAGTTTGGGTCTTCTGGGTGGTGAAAAATGGCCCATCACTTCATCCAAATCAACATGACACATCGATGTAACAACAAATAGCAATCTTCATATATTTTTCTAAGATAAGAACCAAGTATATAAATAGAAGGGTTTAGCATCCAAAAGTGTACTGAAGTTGTCACTTTTTGCTATTGTGTATACCCATCTTTCAAAACTACCATATAGTGTATCCAACTTTCTAAAACTACCATTTTGTGTATCCTAAAACCTATTCATCAAGTAGCAGGTTATTTTTTCCTTTTTCATTTATTTTTAATTCCACATCATTTACCACATCATCAATTGTTGCCACATCAGTATTAACTTTAAAAACTAAAATCCATAATTCATACAAGGATAAGAACTTGAAGCATGTTCATAACATAAAACCCAAATCAAGAAACCTTCGGTACATAAACCCTCTTTGAAGATCTGATTATCAAAAAACCACACATCGAAGAACATAAACCCTCTTTGAAGAAAAATCGAAGAACATACAAATTAATCCATGGGTTTCTGTTTGAAACCCCCAAATCGAAGAACATACAGAAAAAATCGAAGAACACAAACATGTATGTTGAAACCCCCAAATCAAAACCCCATCAAGAAAAAGTTCGAAACCCTAATGTATATAATCATAATACAGATCTGTGAACACAAAAAATCGAAACCCTAAAGATGAATCGACCCTAATCAGTTGAAACCTTCGACCCTAATCAAGAACTTCATCGAAGAACTCATAAAAACCATTCAAGAATTTCATAAAAACCCTAACCCTAATCGCCATCAAAGAACTCGAATGATGAAGATCGACTAATGGAAACAAATCGATTGCAACACAGAGCAAATCGACTAATGGAAACAAAATCGTGTTTAAGTCAAAACCTTTCACATACCTTCGTAAACTATTGATGAAGATCTTGAAGAAACCAAGAACAAAGATCCGACTCAACCCTAGTTGGAGAACCCATCAATTGTAACAAAGGCAGAGAGCTTCGAGTTCTTCGATGGTTAGAGAACCCATCGATGTTCCTCGTCTTTTTCATGTATACCCCAAACACAGCGGTGATGGTCGAAGGTGGTTGCCAGATAACACAAACACAGATGTTCTTCGTCTTCTTCATTTTATTATTATTATTATTATTATTAAAAATAAATAATCAACTTATTTGAATTTTTTAAAATTTAGAAATCCATGTCACCTACCACATCAGCCTTCAACCGGCGACACATCAGCCTTCAACCTGCTATAGCAGGTTGAATAAATCATTTGGTAGTTTTTAAAAGTTCAGCATATTAAACGGTAGTTTTGAAAGATGAGTATACACAATAGCAAAAAGTGACAACTTCGATACACTTTTTGATACTAAACCTTAAATAGAAATAACCATCCTAGTACATTTTAAATGATTGTTTATTGATTTAAATGATTGCTTATTAATACTTTTGAACTTACAAAGAAAATACGAATTTCATAAAGAATTCAACTAAAAACGTAATCAGAAGAAGTACTAGAGGTATTTATATAAACCTTCTAACAAATCCAAACTTTTTATTAAGAAATAGGAGACAATATTTAGTTAACAACGTAACATGTTCACTAAGACAAACCACTGATCTTTAGCAGAACTCTTCAACACTTAAACTTTCGACACAACTTCATACGTTGAGCGGTTTTTATTTAGCACCACTCAAAAATAGAATTTTTATTGTGAAATAAAAATGGTTGAAAAAGGAATTAATTTTGAATTTAAAAAAGAAACAGAATTCCAATTAGAAGATTCGCAAACTATAGGCAGAATTATTAGATAATCATATTTGTTCGTTTTGCTAAATTAAATATCAACCATTCATTTACATTATAAATCAAAATTTTGACTTTATAAGTAAAAGCTCTTATAAATGATATAAATATCACTCTTTATATATTGGGTTTACTATCTAAAAGTGTATCGAAGTTGTTACTTTTTGTTATTGTGTATATCCATCTTTTAAAACTACCGTTTAGTGTATTGAACTCTCTATAACTACCGTTTTGAGTATCAAGTTACCTCTTCTTCAGGTTGCAGGTTTTATGTATCATTTTTAATTTATTTTTATATCCTAAAATTCCATCTCATATACCATGTCATTTTTAATTTAATTAAGATCATGAAGAACACCATGATGAACACTAGGAAGAACATCATGAAGACAGATTGTAACACAAGTTGAACAATCAGAAGTTATGAACACAGAATCAAACCAACAAAGTTATGAACACAGAATCAAACCAAAAAGTTATGAACCCTAAAATCAAAAATCGAAACCAAAAACCACCTCAGAACCACAACAAAGTTATGAACCCTAAAATCAAAATCGAAACCCATGTTTCCAGATTGTAACACAAGTCGAAACCCTAAAATCAAAATCGAACCACAACAAAGTGAATCGAAATCCTAAATCGAACATACATACCTTGAACCCTAAATAGCAGATGATGGAATCGAACAAAACCATGCAGATGATGGAATCGAACAAAACCAGATATGGGTTTGATGGAATCTCCGTCATAAACCGCAGAAATCGAACAAAACCAGATCTGGGATTGATGGAATCCTTTGTCGCCTAAGAACCCTAATCTAGAACCATGAATTGATAAACAATGAATAATCGATGATTAAATCAACTAAATCTTGAACAATCGATGGTGGTGTTAACCTTACAGAAATCGAGGAAACCCTCGCCGGAGTTGAACAGACATCGATGATGGTGGAGGCAGAAACCGTGTGTTTCTTACGACGGTGGTGGTCAAACTTACAGAAATCGAGGAAACCCTCGCCCCTCACCGGAGATGAACAGACATCGATGGATGACATCGGTGGTGGTGGTGGTGGTGGTGGTTGTCGATGAATACATAACCCCAAATCTGCTTCTTTGATGAATTCATAACCCCAAATGAATCATCAGACCATATTTTTTTATTTTTTTTATTATAATTAAAATAAATATTAATCTTTTTTGAATTTTTTTAATTTGAAAATCCACGTCACATGCCATGTAACCTGTCACGTCACTAAAACCGATGCCACATCAGCAGATGACCTGCTATACCAAGTTAAGTACATTAAATGGTAGTTTTATAAAGTTGGATACATTAAACGGTAGTTTTGAAAGATGGGTATACACAATAGCAAAAAGTGACAACTTCGATACATTTTTGGATAGTAAACCCTTATATATTCAAACATGTTTACTTGAGTCTAAAAATTCACATTATCCTAAAATTTGGATAAACTCGAATTCTAAATATGCTGAATTACAATTAAAATATTATTAGTATGGCTTACGATTATTATTTAGCATTTATTAATTATTTTTTAATACTACTACTTATTATTAATGTTATTATTTTATTTTATTACTACTATAATTGATATTTATTATTAGTTTTCTATTGCTATCCTATTGAAAAATAAGATCAAGTCTTTATCGGTTATAATTAAAAAAATAAAATGCTTATAAATATTTTAAAATGATAAAAGTAGAATTTGGGTAAAGAGTACATATAATATTTATAAATTAAGGTAGACTGTAAATAAGATATTTTAAAGTTTAAAATTAATATTAGTCTATTATTAATATTAATCAGAAGATATCTTTAGTTTTGAATAATAATAAACCTAATGTACTTAAAATACGTAATAAAATATTTTATACCTCGTAAGACACGGATAATAAACTAATCTTCTAATATAAATAAAAGACAAATTAATATCAATTCTATTAAACAATCTTAGAAAATTAAAAACTAATTCATGGGATTCAAACTTTTTAATTTAAGATTGGTTTCCTTCCTTACAAAAAAAAAAGTTATAATCTTCAATAAAAAAATTTCTAGATAATATCCTTTTAATAACAACCAAATATATTTTTTATACATATACACACACATGAAAACAATCTTTTAATTTAATATTCATAAAAGACTAACTCAAATAAAATCTATTAGATAACCTTAGCCAAAATTTTAGTTATCAAATATACACAATCATTTTGGTAAAAATTAAAGGTTTAGTTTCTAAAAATGTATTCAACTTGTCATCTTATGTATCAGACTTTCAAACTTACCATTTAATGTATCTAAGTCTCAAAAGTTACCAATTAATGTACCCGGTTACCTGCACAACAAGTAACCGGTATTTTTTTATTTACTTTTAATATTATAATATTTTCCAGCTCATTTGTGTTGCCACCTCAGTATTTCATGAAGAACATTCATCATGTTCATCCCTTAAGAATAAACAAAAACACCGAGAACAATCATCTTCATCCAAAGAACAAAAACCAAAATGAGATGTTACAAAATTGAAACTGAAATCATATGAAATTAGAACTGAGATGTTACAAAATCCACAGTAAATGAAATCCATAGAAATCAAAATCCATATGAAATCCACAGAAATCGAAATCCTTATGAACAAAAATCAAAACCCCATATGAACAAAATTCGAAACACCATAAGAACAAAAATTGAAGCCCCATATTATGAAACCCTAAAGTGCAATAGATCAAGAAAATTGGAAATTTACAACTCGAATATCAAACCAAACATAAATATCAAAAAAATCGAACCTTCACTCGTGTCTCTTACATATGAATCGACGACATCTTAATCATCAAACCATCGAACCTTATGAATCGAAATTGATGTATGAAATCCAAATCCTTCACTAATGGCAGGTCTTAATCGGACCATTTGGAACCTTATGAACCCTAAATCGCAACCTTATGACCCCTAAATCACAACCTGAATTGAACATGCCTTAGGTAATAAAAACACTGATCTTGAATTGCATATTTGAAGTTGAACCCACCGAATCATCACGTCATCTTGGGTAACAAACAGACCGAATGTTGTTTTGAGGATGATCGGTGTAATTTGATAATGAAATCCGGAAATCATTTTGGGTAACAAACTGATCGAATGTTGTCTTGGGTAAATCCACGTCATCGGACACGTCAGCGAAACTAGAGCCACATCAGCATATAACTTGTTATAGCAGGTTTGATACACAAATTAGTAAGTTTTGAAAGCCTAGTACATTAAATGGTAAGTTTAAAAGTATGATATACACAATAGCAAAATGTGACAAGGTTGATACATATTTATGAACTAAACCCAAAATTAAAATCCAATTTTGACTTTTTTTTAATCAATAATCCAAAATACTTACACACTCAAACTAGATTGAAGACATTTTAATAAACATTTGAAAAGTTATAAAAGCCATCTTAATTTAGTAATATATAATTTGAGGTAGTAGGGTGTGGATCATTATCAATTATAAAATAAATCTATTTTTTAAAAAATATAAAATAAATTTCAATAAGTTATGTTTTAATTGAGCATCCACTAGTAATTGATTTCTAAACCGTATAGTGTATAAATACATATATTTTTATTGTTCGAACATATTACTTTTAAATACTTATTATTTATTATTTTTTAAAATTCTCATTTTAGTTAGTGTTTTTTAATTATTTAATATATTATTATTAACGTTTAATATCTTTTATTTTAAACCATCCCATGTATCACAATGATATCTAATCTAGTATCTAGTATATACTAATAAAAGAATAACTTGAATAAAATGACGATCATAACAATTGATTTAGATAAAAAAATAATTATTAAATATAAACCATCAATTTTGGTAATTATAATCATCTAATATATATTTTTACTATTGGCTTTTAGCCCAGTGGTAAGGTGCTTGTCCGTGGCGTAGGTCATCCCGTCGTGGATAAAAAAAGGGTAATTTAGAAAAAGGATGTTGAGTATGAGTATATTAGAGGGTGAGTGTTTTTAGTTGTTAAAAATTAAAATCTTTTATTAATGTTTGATATTTATCACTTATTAACTAAGTCGTGTATCACACAAGAATCTAATATAATATATACCAGACTAAATGCCCGTGTGATACACGGGTTGGTTTAAACAATAATAAATATTAAACATTAATAAAAACGTATTAAATAATAATAAAACGCGAATTAAACGAGAATTTAAAAAATGACGATGTACGGCATCAACACTCTTAGCAGCGGTGGAAACATCAACGGGAGTGGAAGGACAGACTTGACGGCAGAAACGTGGTATGATGATATGAAGAGACGTGATTGTATTTCTTATATAAATAATCAATCATTATTGTTATAATTAATGGTAATAAAAGTTATTGGTTATAATTAAAAAGATTTTAAAATGATTGTAAAATATTTTAGAATGATAAAACTAAGAATTTGATTAATTATGATATTTTGAAATATTATAAAGGGTAAATATGATATTTGTAAATTAAGGTAGACAAATACTATTTTATATGATTTAATAAGGGTATATATGAAATTACCTTTAATAATTTTGACTCTAAAAAGTCAAAATTGATTTTTTAATTTTAAGTAAATGAATGGTCAAGATTAAATATTTTTTTAAATAAATGGTTCAGATCGTATAATAAATTTTATCAAATTAATATTTTATTATTATTATTAGAAGAAGATTATATACACATTGGAAATTTGCGGTCCATAACATTTATTGATTTATTTCGATAATCCTTTAAATTATACACGCCAAAATTGAACGATGTTTACCTTTTGCACTTCATCAATAGTAGTTGTTATACATTAAATATTGTATGCACTATCATCCATGAAATCTTCTATTTTATGTATCAAACTGATAATTTATTATTATTATGTTAAATTTGTATATTTTTTATATGGGAGAATTTTATATATATCTTTACAAACTTCATTAATTATATATATATCCTTACAAAAATCATTATTACATATATATTCTTTTAAACATTCTAAACTTTTAAATATGTCCTTATACTTAACTTAATAGTAATTAAATGATCTAAAAATCAAAAAATATGATTCTAAATATTATTTAAAAGTAAAGCCCATTTTCGGGATTAAGTGAGGAAAAAAGAAGGATAAAAATAGAAAAAGAGTATTTACTTTTAAATAAAATTTAGAATCATGTTTTTTAATTTTTAGATCATTTAATTCCTATTAAATTAAGTATAATGACATATTTAAGAGTTTAGAGTGGTTAGAGGGATATATATATAATAATGGTTTTTGTAAGGACATATATGTAATTAAGGAAGTTTGCAAGGATATATATGAAATTCTCCCTTTTTATATTGTGAATTCAAATTACATATAACAGAAGAAATTAAAAGTTTGATATATAAAAAAGATGATTTTAATATTTGATACGTAGAAAAATCAAGGGAGAAACTTAATAGAGACAGAGGAAAGTTGTGACCCATTCAAAAAATTTTGCTCAATTAATATTTTACTACAATTTATATAAACAAATATTTGTATCTTAAAAGAAATTTTAGATTGGCCCATCCCTAAAATGATATTCAAGTTTCGCTAACTAGAATAGAAATTCATACAAATTAAATACGTTCCGATAAAGATTTGTCCTTGACAGAATTTAAAAGGAAAACTATTTAAGTGGCCAAAATTTATCTTCAAGGTAGGATAACATCATAAAATCATATTCAATGTAATAATTGCTAAGAAAACAAAATACTCAAGTATCATTTATTGAGATCGCTAAGGATAAATTTCTTGAGCAAATTTAAAGGTGTAGTTTTATGTGGCGATTAAAGAGACCACCTAAACCTAGTCATTTCCACTTGATTCTTAGCCAATAATGATAAGATGTCACTAACCTTGTTTTTCAAAAAAAAAACATAATAATTTATACGTAATAACTTTTGATAATAATAATTATGATATTTATGTTCCTACTAACTCATTATTTTTTATTCTTAATTACGGGTTTAAGGGTATAATGATGAAAATAATCATTTTTTACTGTGTAAGTCACAAAGTAGTTGTGCACGAATCGTCAGGGAGTTTCGTGAATTATTTTGACCCTATGCGAAGAGGAAATTTCGAGCTCTTTTTATAAACACACACACACACATATATATAAGCAAAAGTTTACTGATACTATGATACTTGTTATATGAATAACTAAAAACAAAAGAGCGGTAGTATAAATAATTTATCTTACATAGCTATTTAGAAGCAAAGTTATGAATCAACTTTTCATAATTAATACTTACTAGGATATGACTCCCAATAACTATCATTATCAATCAATTAAGTTTTTCTTATGATATTTTGGACTGTAAGTAAGAGTTCAACATTTAAGTTTTGAGAAACTTGTTTATGCAAATGTTAACATTATTGTAATAGTCAACAAGACTCTGTATGTAATAATTGTATTAGGAAAACTATCGTCTTGTTTCAAGTATTTTAAAGCAACGTTAGTTTAATGGTTTCGCAAAAAAAAAAAACGTATCAAGCAGCTTTAACTCCATATAAAGTTCATTTGCATCAAAATTATTATACGTAATCGTGACTTTCACATGACTTATACTCTTTGTCATCGAATCCCTAGTATCTCCTTTGGGCTTATAAAATAATTATTTAAAATACGAACTTCATACTATTTCTATTTTATTAAATAAACTTTAAAAAATTATAACATTATATCTATAGAGTTGTGTTTAATGAAGTCTATTTAAAAAACATAGTTTTAAAATTTTAATATTCAATCAAAGGTGATTTAGTATACAATCATATGTGATTTGTAAAAGCATCACATGCGAATTACGAAAAATTACGAAAATACCACTCCACCCAAATTTTTAAAATTTAATCTGAATCATTGATCTCATTGATCTAAAGGCAAAAATTAGTCCATTAGAACTATAAATTAATTATACACTATATTAAACATTCTTCTGTATCTATATATAACATAGTATATAAAAATTTGAACCCTCTCTAAAATATAGTCCTTGTACTCTCTCAAAGACACCCTTACGAATCGACACCATTAGGAAAAACATAATGCGAAGTATGTGTTATTGTGTTTTTCAATTGAATATTGGTGAGCCCGGGTCGGACCCATGTTGAAGAATTGAGGCCAAGATTTTCTGAGTATGACACAACCAATATTCCTTTGTCGAGGACCAGATAGTGGGGTTTGTGGCTAGCTAAATAAGATGTATACTTTTTATTTGTGTGGGGTTAGCATATTAGTTTAATTGGGTCTGTTTCCAATTGAATATCGGATGTAGCGACGTACCCAGAATTTTTGGTGACTAGTGGTATCATATATAATTGTAAAAAGAAAATTATTTACGATAGAGGGTATTGTTAATTTGGAGGTGATTTAATTTTTCGGTGTTTATGGTTTGGTAAAAATTACGGATTAAGTTTATGAATCGTTTTTTACTGGTTTGGTCCTTTTCTATTCATGCCTCTTACATTCTTGGTCTCTCCTCTAATTGAAATGAGAACATTGCTCTTACTTTTTTATTTATTCATTTTTCTTTTAATTTTATTGAATTTAATATAAGGGTTTAGTTTACCAAAATGTATCTAACTTGTCATGTTTTGCTATTGTGTGTATCAAACTTTTAATTTGTTGCTATTGTATATATCTTGGATACACAAAAAAGAAAAAAATTTATAAGTTTAGTACATACAATAGAAAGTTTAATACATACAATATTGACAAACTAAATGTTCGATACTCACAATAGAAACTTCTAAAGTTTAATACACACAATAGCAAAATATGACAAGTTTGATACATTTTGGTGAACATTTAGAGAAGACCTCGCCGTTTAAGAAGTAACAATAGACCTCACCGTTTAAAAAGTAACCATAGAAACGATGGAATCCATTATTTTTTATCATTGTTTTTTTTAATACCCAGTATAGTACAAATTTCGTATTTCCATGTGAAATTCATAGAAAAAAAATAAAAAATCATGGTTGGGAAGGTTATAGTAGCCACAGCAATTGGAATTAGGACTGGCTATTTGATTTGGTAATAGTAATAAAAAACAATAAAGGTTTGGTTTATGTATGTACTCCAATCAATTGTAGAAAAGAAGGTTCTGTTAGAACAATTATTTATTTAGGGTACCTATTCGCTTTTTTTCAAAAGAGGGGAGGTAGTATGAAGAGAAATGACGTGAAGATATTAGAACATTAATTTAGAAGAGATGATGGAAGGCGAAGCAATACAAACGTCGTGCTGGTAGGCGAAGCAGTAGAATGTTGCACCCTAGATGGCGAAAGTCCAGTATCTGAAATAAACACTAGCTTACTCTTTGACCTGAGTAGCATGGGACACAGGGAATCCCATATGAATCATCAAGGATCACCTTGCAAGGCTAAATACTCCTGGATGACCGATAACGAAGTAGTACCGTGAGGATAGGATGAAAAGAACTCATTGGAGAATGAAATAGAACATAAAGGCCAATATTTAATTTATTTAAAAAGCACAAACTTTCTCTTATCTCTATCTACTCTCTAAACACTATCTCATCTGACTATAAACTCTACAATTACACACATCAAACATCACTATCATCTCTCTTGTATCCACCTTCATCTTTATTTTCCTTCACAGTTTGATAAAACCAATTCAAAATGGCTAATATCCTAAAATAAGAATAACATAAAACTAGATCAATTTTTCTTATATTCCAAATGAATTTACAAAAGGGTGACCAGGAACACTAAACATTTCCAATTGAAGAATGAGAACATGGACAATAAGTGCAAGAAACTAACTAAACAAATATGAATGCATGAATTGACAATATCACCTTTTATATGGAAGTAGTGAGGACTGAGGAGTTGGTATCATGGGCATGTATGAATGCTCCGCCCCTCCAGGACCTTGTCCTCGAGGTTTGAGTTCCCGTCCGGTGGTGCGGAAGGCGGTTTGGATTTTTAATTTGGTTGAGGCGGTGTAATTTGGCAACAAATTGAAGTGGATTCGGATGGTGACCCAGTTGCAACTTCTTGAGGCCCTATAATTGTAGTTGTGTGGGTGGTTTTAGAGGTGTGGGGTGTAGAGCTGGTATGTTGTGGTTGTGTTCTGGTGGTGGTGGTAGTGGAGTTAGGGTGAAACTTGGTAAGTTGTTGGTGGATGTGTTGCTTGGTCACCGGTAGAGGTGCACGGAAAATCCGAATATCCGATTTCGCGCAAAAACTATCCGAAACCGGTTATTGGAAAACCGGTTTTTTTTAATCCGGTCCGGATATTTTGAAACCGGATATGGATCTTTTGGTTGAACCGGATTTTTTACCGGTTTTAAAAAAACCGGTTAAAAAACCGGATAAAAACCGGAAAAAAAACCGGTCGTCGAGTTTAAAAAACTAGCCGTTTTTTTGACCGTTGGGGAATTTTTTGCCCGTTTTTTTTGTCTTTTTTCACATTTTTTCTTTATAAATAGGTTGGGGATGTTATATGATGATTCACACCAAATACTACCTCTAAAAAACTCTCTCAAATCTCTATCTTTTTTATTTTCTTCATGGCTAGTGCTAGTAACACGGTTGAATCTTCCGTTGGGGGGAATGTCGACGTGGTAAGGGTAATCGAACACAATCGAAACAAAGAAGTTTGGGAACATTTTGAATTGTGTGAGATGTCAAATGGCTCGAAAAGGGCGCGTTGTAAACTTTGCCGAAAGTTTTTTGCACCGGAGGGGAACACAACGTTGAGGAACCATATTTCAAAATCATGCAGGGCTCTTCGATCAAGATCGGATCCAAGTCAAACAAATATTACTCCGCAAGGTGGTGTTTTTGTTTACGACAACGATGCACTACGGGCCGATTTTACAAGAATGGTAATTAAAAAAGCATTACCGTTCGACCACTTTGATGATGAAGAATTCACGGCAATACTTCAACAAAGGATGCAACCCGGTTATACTCAAGTAAGTCGTACAACCCTTAGACGAGACACAATAAAAATGTGGCATGAAGCGAGAAAAAAAATGATTTTGGGATTTCAAGAACACAATTACGGTGTCTCGCTTACATGTGATGTTTGGAGTTCCCCTCATAATACCGGGAATTCTTTTTTAGCGGTTACCGCACATTGGTTAAACAAAGAAAATTGGCAAATGATGAAAAGAACCATCGCGTTTGAATTATTCGGTGAACCACCTACCGGTGCTAACTTATTTCATCTTTTAAAAAGGGTAATTTGTCTTTACAAATTAGAAAGTAAAGTCTTTTCTATGTCATTTGATAATGCATTGAATAATACAAACGCGGTTCCAAGATTGAAGTTATTGCTATCACCGATTTTAGACGGAAAATTTTTTCATACTCGTTGCGTTGCACACATAATTAATTTAACCGTGCAAGCCGGTTTGGAAGTCATTGAGCCGATTAGAATAAAATTTAAAACAATGATAAAATCGGTTCTTTGCAACAACAACAAACGACTCAATGATTATAAAAAATATTGCAAGTCGGTTAACAAAATATATTTGGGTCCTAATTTGGATTGTCCTACTCGTTGGAACTCAACTTGGATGATGATGCATTCCGCCTTAAGGCAAAAAGATACATTGCAAGCATTTTACAATCGCTTACATGAGAGGGGTTATGTATCCGACACGTTTTCGATTTTGGAGTGGGATGTTATAGCCAAAATAACCGATTTGCTTGGGGTTTTTAAAAATGCAACAACTATTTTATCCGGTATTTATTACCCGACTAGCCCATTGGTTCTTAATCAAATATTTTTGTTGGCTACTAAACTAAATGATTTTGAATTTGAAAGTGAAATTTTCCAACTAGCGGGAAAGGCAGTGAAAGAAAAGCTTTTAAAATATTTTAAGGAGATTCCACCCGTTTTTACTTGTGCCACTGCTTTAAACCCAATGGTAAATGTTGGCGGGGTCGAAACAATGATCGAATCAATTGCATTTGCTTTTAATCTAACGGAACATGACCCAAATTTTGTCCAAAACCAAGTAAATCATTTTAACAAATGTTTTCGAGACATGTTTGATATTTATTTAAATAAATACGGGTCGAGTAATGTAATATTCGATCAAATGAGGCAAGGGGATTCAACTAGAGGAAGTTCAAGTAACATAAATTTGTCACTTTTTAACACACTATTAAATTCTCAATCCAAACGAGCTCGTACTAGCACCCCAAAGTAGCGAGTTGGGAAATTATATGTCAAACGATTTTATATCAAAAATGACATTTGAAGAGTTTGAAAGTTTAGATATTTTGGCTTGGTGGAAAGAAAAGGGACCACAATTTCCGGTTCTAGCCGCCATGGCCCGTGATCTACTAACCGTCCAAGCTTCTACGGTAGCTTCGGAATCCGCTTTTTCTGTTAGTGGCAGGGTTATATCGCAACGGAGATCAAGATTAAGTCCCGAGTCGGTAGAAGTATGCATTTGTTTAAAGGATTATTTGGATGGAGCGGCACGGACGCAACATTTGACCACGCTTGAAGATGCAATTGACCACAATTTGGAAGCAACTATACGTAATGAAGAAGTCGAACTTGGAATATCACCTCCAAACGAAGACGACGACGACGACGAAGGCGAACCCGAATTAGATGGGTGATTTGTATTAACTTGGAATGTCACCAACAAACGAAGACGACGACATCGAAGAAGAAGCTAGACGAAAACGACGAAGATTAACTATTTGTATTTTAAGTATTTGAACTTTAACTATTTGTACTTGAAGTATTTTTAGTATTTTAATTTGAACCTTGTAATGTTTAAGAATTTTAAGTAACTTTGTAATGTTTTAAGTATTTTAATTTATAAAAATCTGAATTTTTTTAAAAAAAAATCGGATATTAAAAAAACCGGTTACGATCCGATCCGAATCCGGTTTCACCGGTTATCACTTTATCCTCAAAAAACCGGTTATGATCCGATCCGGTTTGAAAAAAATCCGATCACAAAAAAACCGGACCGGCTTTTATCCGATCCGGTTCGGTTAAAAAACCGGTCTTGTGCACCTCTAGTCACCGGTCTGGTGGTTAGTGGTGGTGGTGGAGGTGGAGGCAGGTTTGTGAGCGAAATCTTGGGTTAGGATTTGGGGATGGCAACAATGATGGTTGGTGGAGGCGGTGACGTTTAGACTATGTCTACTTTGTACATGTGGGTGACCGAGGTTGGCGGTAATTTTCGTTTGAGTATCTAGTTTCAAAATGATGGCATTATATTTTTGGTTTGATTCTCCAAATGATGGAGTGTTCGTGTGGACCATCTCCTCCGTAGCTTAAGCGTTAATTTAAGCTTTGTCGGACTCCATTCATGGGTGAAAACAGTAGCATTAGCGTCGATATTAAACATCTCCGCACATTTGTATCCGAGAAAGCAAAACAATAACATGATAAAAACTTTCTTTGCCATCGTGTAAAATATCGTTAAACTTATTAGTTTAACGTACAAAATATTATAGACAAAAACCATACCTAATGGAAGCTGATTTATACATAACAAATTTTGTCCATACACAATAGATACAAGTAGTAAATAACACATGATACATGTTGATGAAGCATAGAGTTGTTGTGTACGAAGAATTTTGTTGTATAAGAATCATCAACAATGCCCTATAGTCCATATAATTTGAATCTTTCTAAATTTACATTGTAACAATCTTCATTCGAATTGTGTCTATATATAATACCAATACAACTCCTTCCATCGTGTAGAAGGCGGGTTTCACCTGCGAAGTTCAGTTTCAAATGGTAAAGACATACTGCTTGTATCAGAGACCGAATCACCATATGGATGATAAAGATCACTGATTTTTCGTGTATTTTGACTTGAAAAAGTCATTGATGATTCAGCCAAATCTATAATGCTCTCGAGCTCTCTCACAACTTGTCCCATTTTGGGTCGATCAGATCCTGAATCTTGGACACAACTCATGGCCAGGTTCACAAAGTCGGTCAAACCTCCAAGTGTTTGAAACGAACCAAGAGATTGATCGAGAATCGTGTAGAGGCCATTTGGTTCTCCAGACATTTGTAAAGCTTCTTGAACTACCCTCACGATATATTTACCCTTCTCAATTGGTGATCTTGCAGTTACAAGCTCCAATAGTACAACTCCAAAACTGTACACATCACTCTTTTCGGTCAATTGTTGGGTCATGTAATATTCAGGGTCCATGTAACCCTGCATTTAGAAACCAACATCTGTTAAATCATGAAAGGAAAAACGAATAATGAAGCTGGAAATTTTTAATCCAATTACTTATGAATAGGCCGATTTTTCTTCTTTTTTCATATCTTACACTTCGAAAATAAAAGAGAGCGAACACGCGCCCCAAAGACTAATTTTAAGTATACGTCCTTCGAAAAACTTTATTCAATAATATAGCTTATTATTATGAAAATAGTCGTTGTGCTCGTTATTTACATGTTTAATTATGAAATATATTAAGAAATCTACAGAAAGTGTTGCGGGTCAACCCTAGACATGCCCATTTTGGCTCGTACTAAAACTGACTAGTTTTCATATTGAACTCTGTTTTGACATGTTACCAAACTCGTTTGACCCACCCACCTTGCCAACCGGAATAATATTCACATTCATGGTTATGCAAACAGGAATAGAACAAAATGCATTTGATATGAACATTTACCAGAGTCCCCTTCACTTGAGTAGAAACATAACCCTTGGATTCATCTCCAAACAGTTTCGATAATCCAAAATCAGCAACTTTGGCAATCAAGTGATCATCGAGCAGAATGTTATTTGATTTAATATCTCGGTGTATAATCGGAGGGTTGGCAAGCTCATGCAAGTATGCCAAACCTTTTGCAGAATCAAGTGCTAACCGAAGTCTCGTCATCCAGTCCAACTTGATTCCTCCCTTCCCTGCATGTGGCAATTTCAATAACTTACACACAATGCTAAATAATAAGTTTATGAACAAGTTAATTTTTTTCAAGTGAGTAGGCCATAAACACTTATTTTCAGAATTTCTAAATTTCTTATTAATAATTAGTGCTTCAGATAAGATTTTAGATATATATTATTTCAATATTCATCAAAAAATTTTGATAAGAGGTTTTATGGATTAAAAATTATACTTGTGGTGCATTGTGAGCTATTTTGCCATTTCTCTTTTAAGCTAACATGTGCTTAATCAAACCGTTTGACCCATTAAAGATAAAATATAACGGAATCGATTCATCATATGTATACAAAAGCACCCATAATTCTTTCACTCTTTTAAATTTTTCTAGTTGATGTATTTTCCTTGAAGTTTTCCGATCTCATTTACTTGGTCAAAGAAACCAGAAGTCGAAAAATAAGCAACTTTACCTGAAATGTTATCTTTTAGAGTACCATTTGAAACGTACTCATAGACCAGCATTTGTTCACCTTGTTCATAACAGAAACCGACAAGGGCTACAACGTTCTTGTGATGAATTCGTGAAAGAAGCTCAATTTCAGTCTTAAATTCTTGAGCACCCTGCAATGACCCGTGTTGTGCTCTTTTAATTGCGACTACATGGCCAGTGTCAAGAGTACCTTTATATACCTGTTGAGTTAACATCTAACCCGACTTAGAAGTCTCTCCCTTACCAAACACTAATAGATTAATAAAATTACATATTTTCACAATTAAGTATCAACATATGTATGCATCAAGATGACAAGATACCTTCCCATAGCCCCCATGACCAATTATATTTTCTTCTGAAAAATTGTGAGTACATCTTTTAAGTTCTTCAAACGAACACCATTTTGCTCCTTTTAGTTGAGGAACACCGCCCACATCATTACCATTATCCAAACCCCAAGATGCTGCAGAAACATATTAGGGAACCGTTCAAAACGAGTTCAGTTGAAAAGGCTTAGAATGGAGAGGGTCAGGTTGACCCGCCAACATCTTTTATCCATTTGTTTTAAGTATGTAATGCGTTCAATATGATTACAAAAAGTATGTTTTACATTAATAATCTAATTTGTTGCATTAAAACGGTTCAGGAGGCCGTAAGCATTAAGAATACTCTTTTAACAACTTACAACCTTCTGGATCCATTTCCGTTAAAGCTTAAACTTTCTTTTATTTTTTTTAATAAAGCTTTACCTGAGTCAACCAATTTTAGAAATTAACAGGTTGAAACTCCTGTTTGTCTTAAAATTCAAATTGTCTTACCAAATGGAGTATTCTGTTTTGCTATTGTTGCTTGTTTCTTCTGATAGATCGCATACATTACCGTCAACGCTATTACTAACGCGATCACACACCCACCAACGACAGCCCCAATAATTATCCCATGATTCGATGACTTGTTCTCTGTGGATACTCAAAATCAGCAAAACATACTGCAACAAATGAATTTTTTTTTCATATATTTACAATTAAACCGAACTTACCTGGAAAGCAACAATAGCTTTCGTCAAGAAAGAATAAGGGTCCATAATATGGAAGAGAAAACTGCTGGCGGTTGATCACAGTCCCGATTGAAGAAACTTCTGAACGACTAAAATAATCGTGATCGGAGGGAAAGATGTGCAATTTATATTGAAGATATTTATATTCATCAAGAGTTGCATTGGTAATAGAAATCGAATCCACTGGAAGTTGATTGAACTTAAAAGCTTGTATCAAAGTATCATGGAGAATTTTATAATATGTGGTATTATCTAAATTGGAGAATGAATGAGAGAAAAAAAATATGGTTCCTGTGTAGGGATTTGAGCATTTACAGTTAGGACTTAGCATTTTATTTGAACCACAATGCACAGGTTTGCAATTGTTTGATGGTAATCCACTTGGTAAATCGGGGTTTTGGGTTGCACAATATCTTCCCGGTGTTCCAACTTCACATACTGGATTATTGTCAAGACTGCACAGTAGTTAAAAAAGTTCCATAAGATTGTGAAACATAATTATTAAATCTTAATGTGGATGAATTAGGATAAATGGATAATGTAGCTTATGACTTCCATTTTTAGCTAAATTTTTAATTTTGCTGGTTTGGAATGAAAAATAACAGAAATCTAAACATTATTCGTAAGTAAATACGTTGAAAAGGAAACATGACATAGGATCTTACTTTAAGCTGAAGTTATATTCGGAATCTTGTGTGAAGTTAGCAATGGAATTGTTTGTGAGATCAACAATCAACTCAGTGTTATAGTTGTTTCCGACATTCAGGGTTCCATTAAGACCGTTGTTGCTTAGCACCCTGTTAACAGATAACCAAAAAGAGATATAAAAAAAGAAAAAGAAAAATCTTAAGGCCACATTTCACTATTGAAGTTACAAATAGTTGGAAAGGATCTACAAATACAAAAAAGATGTTGGAGATATCCGTGGCCTTGAATAATTATAGCGTCTGTGTGTTAATCTATAAGTAAGTACAATAATGTTCCAGATATGAATTATACAAATGGATAGTTAACAAATGATTTAATATTAAAAAGGAAAAATAATCATTCAGCTTACACTTACAATCTTTCTAATTGAGGTTGGAAGACATCTGATGGGATTTCTCCTTGGAGCTGTGTCTTATCCATCATTCTGTCGGCAGAAGATTAAAGGATGCTTAGATTATTTTACTCCTCTCTAATTTTCTTAAATAAGAAGTTAAAAAAAGAAGAAGAAAAATAAGAATTACAATGTGGTCAATGATGGAAGTGTGAACCATGCAGGAATATCTGACTTATCAAAACTATTGTTGCTCATGTCCCTGCAAATAAAATCTAGATTAGATTTCTCATGTCAAAATGTTGAAATCAAAGAAGTATAAAAAAAATTGATTAGCATATGAAGAGGATTGAATATAGTTTATGGATTCTTTGCATATATGATTTCTTTCCTTCCAAATACATCTCTTGCCTCCAATAAATAAAATTCAAGAACACAATGTAAATGCTATTATTACATTATGGGTTAAAAAAAGTGTAAGCCAACTTACACATAAGTGATTGAGTTCATTCCTGAGAGATCAGGAACAGGTCCAGTTAAGTTATTATTTGACAAGTACCTGAACATGAATCAATCCATCAATTATCTGTGTTTCCGCACAAATATAGATAAATAAATAAACCTATTATTACTTACATCTCACTGACACTTTTGAGATTTGTTAGATTTTGAGGCACTGTCCCCCTGAAGGAATTCGAGTCCAGGCGTCTACCATACAAAATATAAAGAGAAATACGTAATAAGTTGAAAATATTCAGTTCAGATGACATTTTAAAAATATTCAAGGATTATTTATCACTGATACTTACACCACCTCAAGAGTCTGCACAGATCCTATCGAGGAAGGGATTGTTCCAGATAATTGGTTGTTATTGATTATCCTGTTAGTCATGTGCATCAAGTCAATATTTGTACAGATATTTTCTGTGATTAACGCAATACTTACACATGTATTAGGCTCATGCTGGAGTTGAACAGCCTAGATTGAATGGGGCCCGATAACTGATTATTTGCCAAATGACTGCATAATGACAAAAATATGAGACAAATGAAAACAGTGACCTCAAAATTTTGATAAATTCACAAATGTGATATACTATAGATAAAACATACAAGTGTTTTGCTTTCTGTAGCATGTCAAGGCCAGGGCCTGTTTCATTAGACACGGGAATGGGTCCTGAAAGCTGGTTATCACTTAGATCCAACCATGATAGATTAGTTAAATTACCAATGGATGGTGGGATTTGTCCAATAAAGCTGTTATTATTAAGGCCTCTGCAACAACAACAAAAAAATTAATAAAATCAACAAATGCGTCAGAAATATAAAAACAAAACTAGCCAGTGGGCCGGTCGGGTATGGATCAAAACGGGTCTTTTTTTTAGTTGTAGTGGATAAGGGTCAGGGTCAATCTGTTTGACCACAAACACTTCTCTGCCCATTTTCTAAAATATTTAAAAGTAATGAATGTGTTAATTATGATGACAGATAGTATTGTAACAATTATTATGCAAATATTTGAAGAAATGATTTTTGAAGTTGTATGAATTGAACTAGACATCAGTTTACCTTCAACTTGTTTGTCCTATTTGACCTGGTCCCCTTTTAGTTGACTTTTTTAATTTGAGCCGGTCCCCTTTTAGTTGACTTTATTTAATTTGAGCCGGTCCTCTTTTAGTTGACTTTATTTAATTTGACCCATTCTAGATGAAGACATCCAAAATTGCTCCAGTCATACATATAAGTTTCAAAATATGCTACCAAATGCTTGGTATAAGATTATATGTCATGCTAGTAAATCCACGATTAAATTCTGTAAAATACAAAAGATTTAGCAGTACTTACAAAAAGACTAGCTGCTTGAGGGATCCTATAGAATCCGGAATTGAACCTCTAAAACTGCAACCAACCAGGATTCTACATGCATAGAGTACTTTGTCAAACAAGAATAAATCAGAAAAAGGTTTCGAACAGTGAGGAAAAACCAAAATATTTATTTTACTACATTTGAGAAACAAAATGGTTTTCTTACAACGTCGTTAAGTTCTTCAAATTCTGAATAGATTGTGGAAGAACGGCTATAATCCCTTTGTTGTTGGAAAGATCTCTACGTGCAAGAAATAATTACATAAAATTTCGTATAAACAATAAATGGAAGAATTAAAACAGAGAAAACAAATACATATGCACAGATTGGATCGAAAGAAATCTTACAGATATTGCAAGTTTGACAGCGATGGAATGTCTCCAATGTCATTAGTTTTCACCCCCATGCCCGCCAGTACTCTGTAATAAACGGTTCAAAGTCAAACATAAGCAAAAGTGGATTTTGATTTTTGTAGAGTGATGTAAGATTTAAACAACTTACAAAGTGGTTACATGTGAATCTGTACAGTTAATTCCTTCCCAATTACTTCCACAGGGATCTGAACCCTTCCAATCAGGTGGTAGATTCTTCCAGTTAGACTTGATAGCATTTAGCACAGCAACTACAAGTATAACAGTTTATGTGATGAATGTTATAAATAAATTGGTTAAATACAAAAATGGGGGTGTGAAAAAATAGAAGTCATGCTCAGGAAACCATAGCAAATAACTTATGTACTTTGTAACCAAACAAATAAGCAACTTCATTCTCTACTTTTTTATCTTGGTTACATTTATTATTCAAGACAGATTTTATATATTTATTTATTTTTATTTTTTGAAAACAAGATGGATTTTATTTTTATTTTTATTTTTTGCACCTCTATATGGTTCTCTGTCCATTGTTGAAAGATAACTACTTATAGCATTCAGATGTGAAGCAATAGCATGATGAATTATCCTAAAAGACACGCTATATCAACATTAGCATCGAGTTCACAACCAACCAATCCTTGCTGAGGTAGGATTTAACGATCATACCCTACCCAAGGTTAGAGAGACTGTTTCCTCAAATAGCTAATTGTATTGCAGTATGGAATCTATAATAACTAAGTTGAAGAGTTATATAGGTAGAGTTGCAGGTAATGTTGTTCATCTGTAATAACTTAAACATGCTTATTTGTCCACTTAAAGCTGCTGAGATTTATATTCACCTTTCCAAAGACCATATTAATAGATTATAGAGGTGGTAAAATTACCAACATAATTGCAAATTTGCAAGCACAAAAGATATATTTTTAGAATTAAACAATATTGTTCTATATATCATCATCATCATATAGACTATAGAGCTAGATGCAATTGATAATTCATGAAAATATAAAACACTAATCCTGAATTTATGAGAGGAGCAGATATCAACATACCAAAGAAAGTCAATAACAACAACAACAGAAGTACTCAATCCCAGCATAACGGGCATGAGAGTAGTAAGATTGCTTCCCGAAAGTACTAATGATATATCGACATACTAAAGAAAGTAATAATGATAAATCGACAGTATCATGAATCAGTAAAAAGGAATCATAACCTGCATAACAACAGATCATGGGAATAACTTACGATCATTTGGGTCTGTTAGCGCTGAAATGACCATAATCTGACTCCAAATAACCATCTTCCATAATCGAATTCTTGGCTCCATTACTCAACAATATCTGCTTCGGGAGTAGGCAAAGAAAATTATACCGAAACTGGCCACATTTGGCACACCCACAAAGCCTCACCTCTTTCTCTCTCTTCATGTTGGATATTATGTAGGAAGGAATTAAAAATTAACAAGAATTGATGAATCCCATGTAGACCTGGTCATTGTGCAGCATGAAGCCCAACTGTTTGACGAAATTTCCAACCAAAAAAGACAGCGTATGACGACAAAAAGAAGACGACTTCAGTGGATTCGACTTTGTTTTTGGTGGTGACGTGACTTGAAAGAAGAATTCATGGCGAGAATGAAAGATTTTGTAATGGAAAATGGAATAGTAGGTCACCTGCTCCGGCGTAGACTATTTCTGTAACCATACGTACGTTCAGAGAGCCTGGTTTGAATGGCAGGACTGCACGAATGCTAATATGCGGATTTACTATATTACCCTTCTTGTTGTGTATTATAAAGTTTAAGGAATATTCTTTCACTTGGTTTATTTAACAAAAACACGTGTCTCGTTAGCTTGTAACGTAGCTTTAATCTATGAATGAATCAATTTTATATGTAAAAAAATCACTTATCATGAAATTAAGGGAAAGTAGTCGTGATAGGAGCACCTAACGCTATATAAAACTAGGTGCTACTGTCAACTGATGTATGTGTTAGATACTTAGATGTACTCACAAACTACTTAAATTATTGGTATGTACGTTATTTAGAAGTTTAGTGATTTAATTGGTTTGTGAGCAAGTTAGGTGTTGTTAGCGGTACAAATTTATTTCCATATAAAGTTATTGAAGTATAACATTTTTCAACATATCAATATCGTGTTTGAATTTTTTAACACGTGTACCCATTCATATATTAGAAAAGGTGTTAATGTATTCATTATGTATCATGTAAACCTTGTTAGGAGGTTAAAACCATGTACAAGATCATTAGTTGTCATGACATGAATGACTGTCATTCGCCATTTCGAGATCGTCATTAATTCAACTGGCTAGCGTTTGAATGACGAGAGTTCGACGAAGGATGCGTAGTGGTTGAGGATGGAGACGAGTTTATCATGAGAGGACAAGAAGCACCACTACGGGTGGTCTGACCTTTGGATTTTACACATAACAAGGATCATGACTCTTACCGGATAATTGTCTTGATTATCGATTCTCAATCTACTTTTGGATTTGATAAGTAGTGTGAAAAAACAACAATAAACCCTTGCCACATATGTATATTTGTTAGATTAAACGCTTTAACAAGTATAATAAGTCATTGGAGATCAAGTTCAAGTAGAACGAAACGATGTGAAGTGGTTGGAAGAGATTTAAATAAAATTAGCAAATAAGAATGAAAAGCATTTCTTTATTCATTTCATTCCATTTAAGACATATAATCCTTCGCCAAATTCAACTTGCAATTAATAAACTTGAAATTGATCAACAAAATTTCATGGAAATAATAAGATCATACACTTGCATTGCAGCAAGGAATCTTCCCAAAAAGAATTCGAAGGTAAAAAAGATGTCACTATTGACACAATCCTCTTAAAAGGACAGTGGTGCTGAAAAAGACATGTCCAAGATTATACTATGGCTGATCACACAGGCACAATCCCCTCCTGCTCACGATGAATTCACCACCAAACCCGTTGACATTGAAGCACACCCTGGCCTGCCTATGAAGATTCGACTAAAAACCTAGTTGAAGCTAAAGCACCTTCAAATTCAACCCTTGATGTTCCAATCAACCCAACTGAACCCTTGATGGTCTAATCAATCCAACTGAACCTTCAAACACCAAGTTGAAACTGAATCACAACTACTCTTAACACTTGATGGTTTAGTCATCCCAATTGCATCTATGGTTACCCCTACTCATGAATTCTCAGCTACGAACCAAGTTGAAACAAGATATCTCTATGGCTGCCCCCACTAATAATAGGTTAGGCAAACCAACAAATCGTGAATCATTCTTCCATTCTTCTAATAAACCATAGGTTACCATTTCAAGTCCTCCTTCATTGGTAAATCCTCTTCAAGCTCACATCTTACCCCCTTACTAACACCAAGAAAAACTTGACTCTCTCTTAAAGATATATCCTCAATGAACTTTTCTCATGTCCCGGACCTCAAAACTCTTACTTCTTTGTTACCTTACAAAACTCGGGAAAATATTGACTCTGATCCTCACGACGGACCCAAAAAATCCTCTCCCATTTCTAAACTTGATTATATAACCTTTCTTGATGAACCTCTTCCTAAGGATCAAGCTCATTCTTATCCTCCTTTTGATTAAGAAGTCTAGTCAACCTCCCTCTCTAAAGTCTATACTAAACTTGATGTAATACCCGAACTTACGAAAATAAATAAAAGAAACATTTTATTGAAAAATGATTATTATTATTATCTGTAGCTATTTGGGTGACGAATTTAATTGTGGACTAGTAACCATTGGGCTTGAGTTAATAATTTGTTAAATGGATAAAAGTAAATGGTGGATTAGATTGATTGTTAATGGGCTTAGTTGATGAAAGTGATGGGCTTAGGCCTTATTAAAGAAGGTATATATATATATATATATATATGTGAATAGGGCACAACCCCAACACCACCATCTTCACTATTTCATTGCTTTCAAAAGAAGTTAGTGTGTGTTTGTGTGTGTATTGCTCTCAAGAAAGCAAAAGAGAGGGGTCTCAAGAATCATTATGGACTCAAGTAATTGTTAAGAGAATCATCGGGTAATGTTTCCTACCCCATTATGGTATTGTAGTTATCAATCTTACCTTCTTTAAATGATTATAGAACAATTTAGAATTTGGGTTTTTTAGGGTTTTGGGTTTTTGGGTTTTGGGTTTATGGAAGAACCAGAGAAAAGAAATTAGATGAGAACCCTTGATACTTGATGAAACATGAATATATCTTGAAGGAAGTGTTCAAATGAATGGAGAAATGTTTTGTAACAAAAATAAAATGATTTGGTTAAGTTTTGAAAGAACCTGATTTTGGCAATGGAGCCTGTGCGATGAAAAAGATGAACTGACAGGATGACTGAAACCCCATACGACTTTCATATTGTAACCCCATGCGACTTTCATACTTAATACCTCATGCAACTTTCACCTATGCCCAAACACCCCATGCGACCTTCACATTGGAACCCCGTGCGACTTTCATACATAATACCCCATGCAACTTTCATACTTAATACCTCATGCAACTTTCACTTATGCATAAACACCCCGTGCGACCTTCACATTGGAACCCCATGCGACTTTCATACTTAATACCCCATGCGACTTTCATATTGGAACCTCACGCGACTTTCACCCATATATCAATACCTACCATGCGACTTACATACCAAACATGCCATGCGACTTATGATTTATGCCTATGCGACTTTCACGCATGCATGTCCATGCGACTTATGATTTGCACCGATGCGACTTAACGGACATGTACACAGATTGAACCATGCGACTCACGTATGTAACTATGCGACTTATGTATGTGGAAATTGCTCATGAGACTTACATATATATATATGTATGTATATATATATATATATATATATATATTTTGTTCATGCGACTCACGCATGTAAGGGTAATTCATGCGATCTAATGCATATGTACATTAACCCATGCAAATTATGTATGAAGGACTCGTCCGACATTTGGAACCTTTGTATGGGTCCGACTTTTGGTTGAGTCTATAAGGACCAACTGTCAGTCGAGGATTATGATCCGACTTTGAATATTGAAACTTGATACGACTATGTATACTGTAGGTCGTACTTTGGACTCGTGACCGAGCAATTCGTTACTAGCTGTTAATTGAGAAACTAAGACTGCGAACAGGTGATTTGATAAACCTATGAATTAATGAATGGATGAATTGATGATGTGTTATGCTATTCTTAATGATTGGACCGTTCACTTCGGTGACGGGAATGATGGAACCGTTCACTTCGGTGACGGAAATGATTGGACCGTTCACTTCGGTGACGGGAATGATTGGACCGTTCACTTCGGTGACGGGAATGTGGGACCGACTACTACGGTAGCGGGAATGTGGGACCGACTACTACGGTAGCGGGAATGTGGGACCGACTACTACGGTAGCGAGAATGTGGGCCCGACTACTACGGTAACGGGAATGAAAGATGTAGCATGATTATTCAACAAATGATCTGATGTCATATGGTTGATTGTAAGTAAAAGTACTCGCTAAGCTTCGTGCTTACGGTTGTTGTTTAACCCTCTTTTCAGGTGATGGCCACGGCGGGGCTCCACACGTGTTTGATAGCTCATTTCCCGCAAGCTTCCGCAATGTTTTAACTATTTCAAATTTACTGATGTATTCCAAAACTATTACAATTGAATTTAAGCTTTTACGGGTTTTCACCCTGTGTTGTAATCTAAGTTATACGATGTTTTAATTATGGTAGATTATTAATCGTACGCTTTGATATTTGCTTTAATATAAAAAAATTGGGACGTTACAACTTGGTATCAGAGCCTTGGTTTAAGAGATTTGAATACGTTTCCGCGTGTTTGAACTTAAACCTTGGTTCGTGAAGGATTTAGACAACGTTTTTGAAACATGTTTGAAGTGTTAAATGTTACGATGAGCTATCGGCTGGAGCTAGTCCGAGTGGTCACACGCGAGTACAAGGTATGAAATTATGATATGATGACTATGATAACTGAGAATTGAAATTGAACTGCTCTAGTAGAATCAGAACAGAATGACATGATAATGCTTACCTGATAATTAACTATATGCTTGACGAGATGATTGATACATGGTCCAAGCCAGTGAATCGGGATTCCTAGTGGTAATGACCAGATCCAATATGTGTAGCGTGTTTGTAATAATAGTGCCTATATTATTATCTACACACAACACTTGTTGAAACTTGTCAAAATCCGGGGAATCTTGTGAATCCGGTGAGGGGTACTTGTAGAGATAGGATGCTTGTAGCTAGGGTGCCTTAGAATGACTAGGGTTGCCTGATAGTTGTAATTATGACATGAGATACGTGAAATATGAACTGATATAGTGATAAGGACTGTGTGGCAATGCCGCCTGTTAATTAAGTGCATTGTCTATACATCCAGTATGGTGACCACAAGAACCGCTCGGTGATACCAAGGGGTTTTGAGAACCCACCCGATGGGGAAAATGCTAGCGTGACGGGAGAGAGTGACCCCCGTGCACAACCGATCTTGAATCAAACTGAGAATGTGACTCCGAAAAATGTTACACCGGAAAACGTGTTGAATGAGGAGGAATACAGAGATTCGGCTATGACCGAGCTAGTGACCACTGTGGTTACTAACACGCTGAAAGAGCTATTGCCTAAGATCGTGGAGGATCTGAAACAGGATATGGGAACTATGATTAACCAGAAACTGGGAGCCCTATGGGCTGCAAAAGAAGCTACTGCGGCTGTTGTTGTCGCCCAACCGGTAGCACAAGCTGCTAATCAGGTGGCACCAGGAGGGACCTTCAAGGATTTTTCGGCGTGTCAGCCGCCTGTTTTTGATGGAGTACCAAACCCGGTGCGGAGCACTAGATGAGTCTCGGCAATAGAGGGAGCCTTCTTTACCAGCCGCTGTGCTGAGGACTCGAAAGTCTGGTTTGCTGCTAATTTCCTAAGGGGAGTGGCCAAGGATTGGTGGAATTTGTTGAGAAAAATGAAGGGCGAGACAATAGCAAGGATGACATGGGAAGAATTCACGAAATTGTTCTATAAGGAGTATGCTCCTAAGGTTGAGGTGGAGCGAGTGATGGATGAGTTCATGAGACTCAAACAAACCACTGAGACTGTTAATCAAATCACTGCAATATTCAAGGAAAAGCTGTTGTATTGTCCAGCTTACGCAAGTGATGAAACATTGCAAATTCACAGGTATACGCAAATGCAGAGGGAAGATACTCAAGAGTTCGTGTCCAATGGTCGGTATGCTACACTTGACCAACTGATTGAGGGAGGAAGAAAGAGGGAACTGTACTTGATGGAGAGGAACAAGAAAAGGTCGGCAAGAATGACCTATTCGTATGTTATAGCTAAGGTAAGTAAAAGGGTATCGTCTCCACAGGAACAGTTAAGCTGACTACTAATGATAGAACAAACTAGATTAACCCCAGAAATTTGATTGATTTAAGGGTTGTTGTGATTCAATTAACTACTCTACTAAATTGCTGAAAATAAATAAAGATTGAAACTTTATCTAAGTAAATGAGTTCTGAATAAATTCTAATCAGTGGGAAAAGATATTCACTATGATTAACGCACCCTAAACATAGCTTTGGCCAATTTAAGTACCGATTAATTTGAATTCCATAGAGGTTGATTGATCAATTAACTCTCGTTTAATCTCTCGCAATGTCACAACATGGTTCCTAGGATTTTCATCTCTAAGCCTACGTTATAACACACCCCAAGTTACCGTGCAATTATGGGATCGGATCTCTCGTCACCCCTAATCCTAGAACTTTCGTTACAAGAATTAGTCCTTTTAGTGATTAACTAGGTTAGTGGTGAATGATTTCAACCCCTATCTCTAGTGAGTTGCCTACTACGTCACATAAGCGAAAAGTAGAAGAAATCACAAAGCAATGACATTCTCATGATCAATAACACATGTAATAAACAAATCAATTATCCAAAGTTTAAAGCTAAACACTTCAAAGATTCTTTCAATTGATAAACGATAGTTGTTCAAGAAACCAAATCAATTCATAATGAGAGCCAAATCTAGTCTAGGGTTTGTCAAATCATAGTGAATACAAAAGATCTAGCACATAGACATGCTAGATTTAACCAACAAAAAGTCCAAATCCCAGAAAAAGAACATCTTGATTAAACAAACGAATAAAACAAGAATTCAAACCGGTTTAAGAACTTGAATGATACCTCGAATCTTCTCCTTGAATGATGTGAAGTTATGAATAGTGTAAACACAGCCCCTTCCTCCAACAATATGCTCCTGATTAAAAATTTCTCCAAAAGCCTCCTTCTCAAAATACTGAAGAATCCAATTAAAAGGGCAGATCCTCCGTGCTCGCGGCGCGAGCTCGAGATTAACATTATCCATTTTTCAAACTTCTACCAGTCCAACCGGTCAACGGCAACCCTCGCGGCGCGAACATTGAATCTTGCGGCACGAACTTTGGCATTAATTTTCCAGAGAATTCTCGTGTGCGCGAAGATGGGATCTCCCGTTGACAGCAATTCTCGCGGCCAGAGATTGGGACCTCACGGCCCGAGCTTCTTCAAATAGCTTCGTTTCTGACTTTTAATTTCCGCGACCCACTTTTTACACATGTTTTAAGCTTTTGAACTCTGGGGACCTGAAACACACAATGTATACAATCTGAGTGTAAAAGCTTATTCTTTTGCGCTATTTTCATACAAATCTACGGATATTGACGGGATTAACTATGTAAAATTTTGGCTATATCAACCACTTCCCACACAAAACCTTTCTTGTCCTCAAGCAATTTATCTAGTGCAGAACACAGGTGTAAAAATCCAAAATCTTTCAACAAGTCATCCAATAATTGCAAATCTCATTACTACTTAATCCAATAATCTATCCCAATTGATTCTAAATTTATGCAAATCCACCCATCCTCACTAAGGGTTGTCACTCAATCACTCAAGTGTATAAGGTATAAATATGAACATAAGACACACATGATATCCAATGCACAACACACACATATGCTTGTAATCAAATCTCATCTCCACCACTAGAGGTATCAACCTTCAAGAGGGCTTTAGGGTTGGAATGTTGGGCTAAGGCTAAGGGTATGAAGAAAGTAGAAGAACTTTTAAGGGACTAAATATAGCAAAAACCCAAGTCAAGTTGGACAACAACGAATCACCATTCATCTGAAATGGTTAAATAAATGGAGCACATAACATCCCAATATCAATGCTTGCTTGGTACGAACTTTATTCTTTTATTGAGCTTTTGTTTTTTTTGAATCTTTTCCACAAGACTTCTGGAGTATCCCACTGCTTATGATTTAGCATTCGCTCTTTTGACAGCAGTATGTCTTAATTGGCTCACTTGAACAATAACACCAACCGTTATGCATCCAACTAGACTCGGAATTAAGCTAAGGCCAACAGAAGGTTTCGAAAAATAGCTTGGCTAAGATAATTTGGCAACAAATGAAAAAGGCTAAGGCTCAACATGGCTACAAGTGTATCGAGTGCTAAAATTGAGCACCACGCAATTTAAGGTAGGAAAAATTAGATAATCTAAAATTGAGATTATCTAACGAACAAACAAAAGGCTGAAACAAAAGGCTTAACAATCAAATGAAGGCCTCTCTCAGTGCAATGGTGATTAACTCTCATTTTTGTGGTCTTGACAAGTATATTAAAGACAAGTTCTGTAGTAATCATGTATGGACATCCTCACGCCAAAGAAAATATCAATATGTTCACAATATAAGGCTCAACTCTCAAATTTCATGGAGTGGGTAATGTGATGGGAGTTTATGCATAAATTTAGAAAAAATTTGATTTAGACAGATGAAATAATGTACTTTTAAGGCTTGGATTACCGGACTCTCGTTAAAAAAAATTTTGGGTGTTCAAGAACCTGGTACTTCACACAATGAACTACTCAACTTATAAGCAAAAGTTGACCCCACTTCCCACACTTTAAAGATATGCATTGTCCCCAATGCAACAATAATAATTTCATTAAGTGTAAGGTAACAAGTTAAAAGGAAACATACTCCCCTGGGGTCCATTATTGCTTTCCGCTTTTTGATCACGGGTCGGAGAAATTTACTAACAACTTGATTCCATGCTACATCCTTCTTGCCTCAACCAGTTCAATTCCTGAATCAAACAAAAACAAACAAGCAAACAAAACACCAAGCACACAGAAGAAAACTGGAACAAACAATCACTAAAGACAAACGAAATGAAAAGCAAAACAAATAAAAGTTTGGAGCGATCAAACCCATCAGTTATCGAACTTATCCCGATGGGGGGCTGAGTCGTGTCTGTGCACCCAGTCATCCCAACTGCTGTAGTTGGGTGGGTTCTGCTCCTGCTGAGGCCATTCTGGGGGTGGCTGGTATGGTTCTGGCCGAAATTGTGGTGGTGGTTGATATCCAAACCACTGAGTCATCGTCCTTTGCTGCCAGTCCATCGAATACTGCAGCTGCGTGTTTTGATATGTGAGACGATGATAGTAATCGTCCACATTTTCGCGAAGATGGGATCTCCCGTTGACAGCAATTCTCGCGGCGCGAGCTTCTTCAAATAGCTTCGTTTCTGACTTTTAATTTCCGCGACCCACTTTTTACACATGTTTTAAGCTTTTGAACTCTGGGGACCTGAAACACACAATGTATACAATCTGAGTGTAAAAGCTTATTCTTTTGCGCTATTTTCATACAAATCTACGGATATTGACGGGATTAACTATGTATAATTTCTGCTATATCATGATAGATGATGTACAGTTTACTATAGATCTCCTACCGCCCCCTATGAGGGAGTTCCAAGTAATAGTGGGAATGGATTGGCTGGGGCGTCACCAGGCCAACATCTTGTGCAAACAGGGTATTATACGGATTCAGAGTCCAAGTGGGGGAGAAATATCCATCTACGGAAAACGACAGAATGGGTTAACGGCATGTTGCACCGTGAACAAGGCGGCAAAGTATCTACGCAAGGGCTGCATGGCCTTCCTAGCTCATGTGGTTGACTCGAGGATGGAAAAGAGGAAACTGACAGTTTTAGATGTACCCATGGTATGCGATTATCCGGAGGTATTCCCGGAGGAATTGCCGGGGATTCCGCCAGTCAGACAAGTGGAGTTTCGTATAGACCTAGTGCCAGGAGTTGCACCTATCGCCAAGGCACCGTACCGACTAGTACCGCCAGAGATGCAAGAACTGATGTCAGAACTTCAGAAACTGCTTGATAAAGGCTTCATACGCCAAAGTAGCTCACCGTGGGGAGCACCGATCCTTTTTGTGAAAAAGAAAGATGGAAACTTCAGAATGTGCATAGACTACCGCGAACTTAATAAGGTAACAATTAAAAACCGTTATCCTCTGCCAAGGATCGATGACTTGTTTGACCAACTACAAGGAGCGGCCTGTTTCTTAAAGATAGACTTATGGTCGGGGTATCATCAACTCAAGGTACGAGAGGAGGATATAGCCAAGACGGCTTTTCGTACGCGCTATGGGCACTTCGAGTTTGTCGTCATGACTTTCGGTCTCACGAATGCTCCGACAACATTCATGGATCTGATGAACCGAGTCTGCAGACCAATGCTTGACAAGTCCGTGATAGTATTCATTGATGACATCTTGGTTTACTCCAAGACTGAGGCCGAGCACGAACTACACCTACGGGAAGTAATCGAAACCTTGAAGAGGGAGAAACTTTACGCAAGATTTTCTAAGTGTGAGTTCTGGTTGCCGAAAGTTCAGTTTTTCGAGCACTTGGTTAACCGAGAGGGGATCAAGGTCGACCCCGCGAAGGTAGAGGCAGTGATGAAATGGTAGACGCCGAAGAGTCCTATGGAGATCCGAAGTTATCTAGGGTTGGATGGCTACTACAGGATGTTTATTAAGGATTTCTCGAAGATGGCAGTGCCACTAACCAAGTTGACGAAGAAAAGTGTTTGTTTTGTTTGGGGAGAGAAATAGCAGACAGCGTTCGAAACCCTCCGAGGCAAGTTGTGTGAAGCCCTGATTTTGACTTGACCGGAAGGGATGGAGGACCTAGTAATCTATTGCGATGCGTCCCATGTGGGGCTTGGCTGCGTGCTGATGCAAAGAGGAAAAGTGATCACCTATGCTTCGCGACAATTAAAAACACACGAGTGCAACTACCCGACTCACGATTTAGAGCTAGCCGCTATAGTATTTGCACTCAAACTATGGAGACATTATTTGTATGGAGTCAAGTGCACGATATACACGGATCACAAAAGTTTAAAGTACTTCGCTGATCAAAAGAATATGAACATGCGCCAGCGGAGATGGCTAGACCTAGTTAAGGACTACGAATGTGAAATCTAGTATCATCCGGGAAAAGCTAATGTTGTAGCAGACGCGCTAAGCCGCAAGGCGAACTACATACAGTTTGATGTAAAGTGCTTAAGGATGACGGTTACAACTTCACAGTTCGATTCGATTTTAACAGCCTAAAACGAATCAATCAAAGAAGAAAACCAGAAAACCGAGTGGGTAAAGGGCCAGATGGCGTTGATGGTTAAGGATGGTCGCAGGTTATGGACCCGATACGGACGAATTTAGGTACCGAAAATCACAAAAGTCCTGAATCTCATTCTCGATGAAGCGCATAAGTCGAAATTTTCTATACACCCGGGAACCACGAAAATGTACAAAGACTTGAAAATGGACTACTGGTGGCCGGGGATGAAGAGAGATGTGGCTAAGTACGTCAAAAAGTGCCTTACATGTCTACGAGTGAAAGCTGAGCACTAGCGACCGCATGGTAAATTGCAACCGCTGGAGATACCCGAGGAGTTATCAAAGATACACGACACCTTCCATGTGTCCCATGTGAAGAAATGTATAGCCGATGAGTCGGCATTTGTGCCATTCGAAGACATCACCATAGATGAGAAATTGAACTACATCGAGAGGCCAGTTGCGATTATCGAAAGGAGGATCAAGCAACTACGTAATAAACAAGTAGGGATGGTGAAGGTGCAGTAGGAGCACCACAAGGGTTCGGAATGGACGTGGGAGTCCGAACAAGAAATGAGGAAGAACTACCCCACAATGTTCGAATGAAGATTTCGAGGACGAAATCGTGTTTAAGTGGGGGAGAGTTGTAAGACCTGAACTTACAAAAATAAATAAAAGAAACATTTTATTGAGAAATGATTATTATTATTATTATCTTTAGCTATTTGGGTGACAAATTTAATTGTGGACTAGTAACCATTAGGCTTGAGTTAATAATTTGTTAAATGGATAAAAATAAATGGTGGAGTGGATTGATTGTTAATGGGCTTAGTTGATGAAAGTGATGGGCTTAGGCCTTATTAAAGAGGGTATAAATATTGTTAGTCCCAGATTGAGTACGCAACAACAAATGTTTGTAGAAGGGGGGGTTGAATGCAAACTTTAGCTTTTAAAAATTAAAGACATACTGATATACTTTTATATAATTCTTATTGATATTGAATCAAGAATTACATGTACTAGAAGCGGAAATTCTAAGTACAATAAAATGTGGCAATCAATTTGTCTAACACATAGACAAGCTAACTCTAAAACAGCTAATGTATATAGAGTGTTCAACACATGAACAAGTTTGATTCTACACAATGCTTATACTCTACGGATTTCTCAACTGATGAGATTTTCTTTCTGTGTAGTAGAGACTTCACTTTGTTGTATTGTGTGTGTGTGTTTTGCATGTCCACCATGCATAAGTATATATAGAAGTCTTGGTGAATCCGGTTGCATGAAGGTAAGAGACAAAGAGGATGTGGAAATATAATATTTTAATTGTAAAGGTAGTAGGTGAAAAGTAAAGTTACTTTAATCAAATGTTTGATAAAAGTAATTGTACTTTTCTGCAAAAGTGCGACCCATTCGCAATATAAAATATTAAAGCCCACATCTACTGTCGTGTAGAAGTATCTTTCCCTTTCCATGATTGTACTTTAATCAACACCATGCTTCTGATTGATTTGACTTTACCAAGTATGGGATTGCCAACCATACTTAGTTGTTTGAACAAATCTTCAAGATCTTCGTCTGTTTGAGGTATCATTATCCTTTTCCAGAGGATAAGATCAAACCTTTTTGTCTCATACTTGATCCAAAAAGTGCATTTTTACTTTTACAAACAAAGATCTAAGGCATAGTAGAACAACACATGTTCTGCCTTTTACATATGACTTACAATCTGAAAAGATAGAGTAGATTTGACATTTTTCACAACTCAGCTAACAGATTGTACTAGGAACTCTGATATTCACTACTCAATTGACAAAATATATCAGTTGATCACTTTTTTCTAGGACTCAGTTGATATATATTGCTCAACTGATCATATAGATGCTCAGCTGATCAATAGTAAGCTTAGGAGGACATAAGCTCATGTATTTGCATGATCAGTTGATCAAGAATGCTCAACTGCTCAATCAAATACATCAGTTTATGAGGGGAGATGACTTGTGTAAAGGAAGACTTACTTAGCTGATGCTCTGGGCCTCAGCTGATCCATTTGTTCACTCAGCTGATGAGGTAGGCACTCAGCTGATCAATTTGTTCACTCAGCTGATCAACTATTTCGCTCAGCTGATAGATTGTTTTCCTCAGCTGATGGTCTTCTTCACTTGTTTTCTTCATCTGATGCTCCTTGGCTGATATCGCTTGGCTGATACATTGAGTAGGATCTGATGGTCAGCTGATGGCTTATTATGGTTCCATACTTAACATATTTTTACATAAACTGATTCAAACAACACATGTTTGAATTCTTTCTAAGTCATACTGAATGTAGGGTTTGGTTATCATCAAATTCTATGCTTTAGGATAGGTAGAGTTGATTATTAGGGTGAAGTGATTATCTCCCCAACAATCTCCCCCTATTTGATGATAACAAAATCTTTTTCTTTTTGAAGAATCAGTTTGACTTCGAATACAAAAGATTTGAACTTTTAAGTACAATTGGATACCTAGCTATCTGTTTTTGGTAGCTCTTTTTATTTGAACCTTGTTCTGTTTTTGGTTTCTTTTCTAATGTTCCATTTTGTTCTGTTTTTGTGGAATCTTTTTCTGTGTTGAACCATTTTGTTCTGTTTTTGTGGTATCTTTTCATTTTTCCATTTTTATATGTTTTTGATTTTCTGAAATACATAAACATCACTTGAAATAATAGAATAAAGAAATGTACAAAAGTGATTACATAGATTTACTATTAACTAACTATTCTATAATATACAATCAACTAAATAACAACAAAACTTCAGAGTTAGAATCAGTCTTCAATCATCCCACCATGGTTCTTCTTTAACTTCAAAATCTTTGGCATGGGGATAAGCTTCAGCTAAGACTTCACATTGGGCTTGAACAAGGGCTTCAAAATTTTCATTTCCAGTTCTGCCTCTTGTAGATATCCTTAGCCCAAATAGAAACTTCTTGCTAGCTTTAAGGATTTCAGACTGTCTGAAGAACCTCCATGTGCCAGCTCTGTCCAGAAAGAATATACCTTCAACAGGCATAATTATAAACTTGTACAGCTCAGGGACGATGTTCAATGGAAGAGATGTGTTGAGACCCTCAAAATCTGATAAGAATTCATGCTGGGGTAGTACCTCTCTTAGCTCAAATGGTTTAAATGGCTTGGAGCCTTTCTTATGAAGATTATCAACTGTGTGCACATGTCTGTAATAGTCATCTGGAGTGAAGGCCCTTTGTGACACAGCTAGAGCTATCCAATTCTGAATTTTCTGAATGAATTAAACTTTGAGCGTAGATTTGGATTTGAAGAGAAGGTACAGGATCTCTACTAACTCTGTGAACCCATAGATGTGACACCTCTCATAGGATACAACTTCACAGCTGTTGAAGTTGTTCTGCCTTATAGCTTTGAGGTAGGGTTCACCATCACCTTTGTGGACAGTGGCTCTTGTTATTGGAGTTGGTTCTGTTCTGTTTCTAAGAATCTTAATTCTTTCTCTGAAGCTTTGAAGCCTTTGTTGACTTAGATTGATGGGAGCAGATAAATCAAGGTTGAAGAGGGTTTTTGATGGCATCAACATGAGATCTAGCTTTGAGCAGTTCAGACTGAGATTTCTCCCTCGCCAATTTGTGTTGAGCAGCAGCTTGATTTTGAACTTGTTCTTGCTCTGGCTGATATGCTAGCTCCTTGGCTTGGTAGATTTCTTCAACTGAAACACCCAATGCTTGAGCCATTTGAGCATTTTTCCTTTCTTCCTGTTCTTTAAGAGCAAGCTCCCTTTTCATTTGTTCATTTGCTTCAACTTGCTCATCTGTCATATTTAGTTTGCCTTTATCCTTAGGAGCAGAGGTTGAAGCCTTTTGGACTGTTGGAGTTGATTGGACTGGTGGAGCAGATGGCTTTGGGCTTTGTCTTCTTCTTCTGAGGATGTCAGATAATGGAGTATCATCCTCATCATCAGAATCAGACACTATATCAATTGGTGGAGAGCAACCCTCGGCAACTTTTCTTTTAGGTTTTGGCCTATTTGCCATTCTTTTCAACCTTTTAGGAAACCTTTGCTCCCCCTCAGAAGGTGTTTTTCTTTTAAGAGGTGGAGGAGCTGTTGCTTTGGGTGCTTCCTGCTGCATGATTTTTGTGGCAGTTTCAGCATAAGCAGCATCTATATCCTCTGAGTCAGGATCATCCTCCCTTGAAGAACTAGAGAATTTCTCCCCCTTTTTGGCATCATCAAAATGAGGTGGGGAGTCACCTGTTGCAGGCTTATGGGATGGGGTAGGGGCAGGGGTATGGGTTGAGGAAGGGGTAGAGGTAATTTTAGAAATTTGGAGAGAGAGGTCATCCTTGAGATCCCTAAGAGCTTTCCATAAGGAAAGATGGCTCATTCGGCTTTGTTCTGTGAGGGCTTCTATATCATCAAGGATGCCTTTGAGAAAGGAAGGCACTGGTAGGAGTTGTTCGGGAATGGGGACAGAGATGTTTGGGTTGATTGGGCGTAGGGTTTGGAGTTGGGATAGTAGGTTAGAGATGGTTTGGTTGAGGGTAGAGATAACAGATTGAGGTAGGATGGGAATTTGTGGTTGAGAGGGAAGAAGGGTGGATAGATTGTCTATCTTGGTTAGGATTGGGGTAAGATTAATGGGTGTAGGGGAGGGTTGGGGTGGGGTTTTTAGGGACTCAATGTCTTTTGTAAGTTGAGACAGTTGAGTAGAGGTTTGGGTTTGAAAGGCTTGGAAGTTTTGGGTTAGGTGATCAAGGTTTTGGTGTATTGTTTGGATAAGGGTAAGGTGTGGGGTTTAGGAAGAAGTAGATAGTTTATAGGTGGAAGGGGTGGAGAGAGGTTCAAAGAACTTAGGTAAGGTTTGTGTCCCCTCATTTGAGCCTTGGTGTATAAGCTTAAATTCATTGGGGAAGAGTGTTGAGCCCTGTGCATGTGGTTGGTTTGTACCACTAGCATTGGCAGGCTGTGCTTGTGTAAGAATAGAATCGATAATAGGTGCAAGATAAGTGGACTGAGTGTGGGATGCACTCAATAATAGGGAATCCCTTATTGGATCCACATTCTGTTGGGAGAATGTGAATGGCATAGGCTGACTTAATGTTGGGAGAGACACAGTGTGACCTTGGGTTGAGGTATGTCTTTCAATGAGGTCAACCTTTTGGGAGGTTGTCTCAGCTATCAGCTTATATCCCATTTTTACAGATGTATCCTGCTGTGAGGATACATCCACTAGCTGTAAGGTTGCAACATCCAATTGCTCCCCCTCAACATGAGGAAGGGTAATTGGAGTTGAGGTCAGAGGTGTGGATTGCACTCCCTCAAAGTGCTCATAATGAGTCACTTCTGGTGACCTTGTATATATAGGGCTACGAATAGGAGTAGAACTAGTGACCATAAGAGGTTCACTAGAGCTTGGCTGTTGGAGTGGTGTATGGACTGGAGAGGAGGATGGGCTATCAAAGGTTGGGACTACCATTTGAATATCCTCCGAGGTGGAATCAGTAATGTCCTTACCTTGGGACATGATGTGCCTACTCCTGTCAATGAGCTCCAAAAGTTTCTTAGAGATCTCTTGTTCTTGGGCATCACCATCATCACCAAGAGGACTTAACTTCATTGGACTGAGAGGAGCAAAATCATTAGCATCACCATCACCAACATCATCATCATAATCATCATGCTTAGAGCCAGTGTGGCTTTCATCAGCATCATCATCACCATCACTATCATCATCATTTTCATCACCATCATCAGCATTCACATTTTCATTTGCAGCATCTATGAGCTCTTGCATTTGGGCAGTGATTGGAGGACCTCTGTTTGCCTTTAAAAAATGGAATATCTTTTCTCCCATGGCAGGGACATGAATATGCTCAAGATGTTCGATTAAGCCCACATAATCATCCTCTCCAATCTCCCTCATAGCGATCAGGCTTAATAGTCGAATGTAGGGCATCTGCGACCTTGATGATTTCTTGTTGGTGCTCTGGGTGATTTTATCAATAAGGTCCGAAAAGATGACTTGAACAAAGTCAATATTTACCCCGAAGACTAGGGCATATAGCACAAGGAGCTCGGTTTGATTGATGAGATGGTGGCTACCAGACTTAGGACCGAAGCAACGTATGACCACGTTGGCCAAATACTTCCACGGATGTGAGAGAGCAGAGACTTTGACTTGACCATGCACTACAGGTTCATTGTAGCCGATGGTTTCCAAAACTGTTTGAACTTCTGCTCTGGAGGGAAAAGCGGTGTAAGGTGGGAAGTGAGGAATAGCGGAGGCTTCACGAAGAGTTTCGGTAGTGATCTGGAGATGGTAGTTTCCTTGGGCTAGGGTGCAGTGGATGGTGTTGGTGTTTAGGTTATAGGTTGCTGAATACCATAGCTCACCGATAATGGTAGGGTATATGTAGTGTGGATCAGCGGTGAGACTATCAAACAAGGGATGGGCTTGAAGGAACTGAACCATTGGTTCATAACCTTGGTTTTCTCGTGAGGCAGGGATGGTGGTGCAGAGTAGATTGTTGTTGGGAGTTATATTCATCGGTTGATTGGGTGCAACATTCTCACCAGGGTTAACAGCCGGGTCTGCAATATAGGTGGCCATTTGGTAGGGATGATGAACAGTGAGTATCGAGAGAGAAGGTAGGGTAGTTCTTTGTAGAGAGAGAGAGAGAGAGAGGGAATTTAGAAAGTTTGAACAGGTAAAAGTGAATGAGAGAGAAATGGGGATATTTATGAAGATTAGTTAACAAAAATCGTTAGATACTGACAAAAGATCTAACGGAAAACAAATTAATTAGCTATTAAATGAAATCTGACAAATAGAGTAAATAACTAGGGTTAAAAAGCATCAAATGAGTGTAAAAGGTGAAAATTTACCAAGTGTAAAAACATTAGCTAATCATTGAAATGTATCAGCTGATGAAAAACTATCAGCTGATAGTGAAAATTTGGGGTATCAGTTGAGTAAAATACTTAGCTGAGCATGTCTTCCTTATCTTAAAGTGATCAGCTGAGTAAATTTGATCAGCTGATAGGTATCAGCTGAGCATAGTTACTCAGTTTACACAAATTAAGTAAGACTTGGATATGCTCAAATAAGTAACTTATAATTTTCAACACTTATAAATTGACACAAACTAAATTACCACTATTCTAAACTAAAAATTAAGCATACCTAGTTTGGATATTAGGAAATTGAACCTTGCTTCATCTAATGACTTTGTGAATAAGTCTGCAAGTTGTAAATCAGTGTTGATGTAGTGCAAAGTTACCTTCTTCTTTTGCACATTATCTCTGAGAAAATGATGTCTGATTTCAATATGCTTTGTCTTTGAATGCATGACTGGATTATTTGAGATGGAGATTGCACTTGTATTGTCACATAGAATTGGGGTGTCTTCAAACTTCATATCATAGTCAAGTAGTTGATTTTGTAACCACAAAATTTGAGCACAACAGCTACCTGCGGCAATGTATTCTGCCTCTGCAGTGGATGTTGACACTGAATTCTGTTTCTTACTAGACCAACTAATCAATCTTTCTCCTAGAAGTTGGCAACCACCTAAAGTACTTTTTCTGTCTAATGTGCATCCTGCAAAATCAGAATCAGAATATCCAACTAACTCAAAATCTGAGTCTTTGGGGTACCAAAGACCAAGATTAGGAGTTCCTTTGAGATATCTGAATATTCTTTTAACAGCAACAAGATGTGATTCTTTAGGATCAGCTTGATATCTTGCACAGAGACATGTTGAAAACATTATATCTGGTCTACTTGCAGTGAGGTATAAGAGTGACCCAATCATTCCTCTATAAGTAGTAATGTTCACTGATTTCCCATCAGTGTCCTTTCCTAACTTGATAGAAGTAGACATAGGTGTTTTCATTAAAGAACATTTTTCAAAATCAAACTTCTTGAGTAAATCTTTGACATACTTTGTTTGATGAATGAAAATACCATCAACCTCTTGTTTAATTTGCAAACCAAGAAAATAGTTTAACTCACCCATCATGCTCATCTGATAATTATCAGACATGAGTTTAGAAAACTTTTTGCATAGTTCCAAATTAGTAGACCCAAATATTATATGATTTACATATATTTGCACAAGTATCACATCACCTTTGTACTTCCTAATAAATAAAGTGCTATCTATGCATCCTCTTGTAAAACCTTTGTTAATGAGAAAATAAGAGAGGGTATCATACCAGGCTCTTGGAGCTTGCTTAAGACCATATAAAGCTTTGTTTAGAAAGTAAACATGATCAGGTAATCTTAACTCCTCAAAACCAGGAGGTTGTTTGACATACACCTCTTCTTTCAAATCTCCATTCAGAAATGCACTCTTCACATCCATTTGGAACACTTTGAAGCTTTTGAAGGCAGCATAGGCTAAGAATAGTCTGATAGCTTCCAATCTTGCAACAAGGGCAAAGGTTTCATCAAAATCAATACCTTCTTCTTGATAGTACCCCTGTGCCACTAGCCTTGCTTTGTTTATGATGATTTGACCATCTTCATCTAGCTTATTTCTGAACACCCACTTTGTTCCAAAGATGGATTTATCCTTTGGTTTGGGTACCAAAGTCCATACATTATTTCTTTTAAATTCTGCCAATTCTTCTTGCATGGCAGACACCCAGTGGGGATCATTGAGAGCTTCATCAACCTTCTTTGGTTCAATCATTGAGACAAATCCAAAATACAAGCAGATGTTGCGAGCTTTTGATCTTGTTCTAACTGGATAATCTAAGTTGCCTATCACCAAATTATGAGGATGGTGCTTGAGGTCTTTGAAGGCTTTTTGGATTTCTTGGGAATTGGGATTCATTTGGATCTGGGGAGAAGAAGTTATATGGTGGCTATCAGCAGTAGAAATGAGTTCATTTTGAGTGGCTGATATAACTTCATTATTGCAATCTGGTATCTCTACTGAAGAGGGAATGAGTGATATGGAATTGCAGTCCAATGATGTTGAGTCATTTTCCACATGATTCAGTAGAGGTATAGGATTGGATGAGGATGGTTGTACATGGTTAAAAATTTGGATAGGAACAGGTTCATCTATATCATGAGCAGCTGGTGGAGAGGGATCTACTTGCTCTGAAGGAACTTCTCCAGTTTGCATAAGATCATTAAATTCTTCACCTGAAACATGATTAGAAGAACAAGAAGCAAAAAAGTCATTTTCATTGAAACTTACATTGATGGATTCTTCTATGACTTTGGTTCTGAGGTTGTATACTCTGTATGCTTTAGAAATCACTGAGTAACCTACAAACACTCCTTCATCAGCTTTAGGAGCAAACTTCTGCAATTGATCTTTTTGATTGAGTATGAAACATTGACAACCAAAGATATGAAGAAAGTTGATGCTTGGCTTCCTTCCCTTGAGCACTTCATATGGAGTTTTGTTGTGCCTCTTGATAATAAGGGACCTGTTCTGTGTGAAACATGCACAACTTACAGCCTCAGCCCAGAAATTAAAGGGTAACCCACTTTCACACAACATGGTTCTGGCAGCTTCAATCAATGTTCTATTTCTTCTTTCAGCTACACCATTTTGTTGTGGGGTTCTTGGAGCAAAAAAGTTTTGAGATATCCCTTTCTCATCACAGAAAGATTCCAGAGTTTGATTTCTGAATTCAGTTCCATGATCACTTCTAAGACTCCTCACCAGATTGCCATTCAACACTTCCATTTTTCTGATAAAACAAATAATCTCTTCAGCAGCCTCACTCTTTGCTTTAAGAAAGAAAACCCAAGTGTATCTTGAGAATTCATCAACCAATACAAGAGCATACTTACTTCCACCAATACTAGCAGTTGCAACAGGACCAAAGAGATCCATGTGCAACATATAGAAAGGTTCTGTAATTGAGAAAGACTGCTTGGATGGAAATGATGTCTTATGCTGCTTTCCCTTCTCACAAGCAATGCAAGGTTTAGGCTTAAGATAAGTCAGTGAAGGTAGTCCTGACACTAGTTCACCCTTGCTCAACTTGTTGATGTTTTTGAAATTAAGGTGGGAAAGCCTCTTGTGCCACAGCCAGTTTGTATCCTCATTATTCTTGGAGTACAAACATGTTTCCTTTGAAGGGTCACCAGAGGACATGTCAAGTGTATACACATCCTTGGTTCTCTTGGCACTGAACAATGTATTACCTTCTTTATTTATGATGGAGCCTCCTGTCTTTGTGAAGTGGACTTCATTATCTCCATCACACAATTGACTTATGCTTATGAGATTATATTTCAGCCCTTTGACATATGAAACTTTTGACAGCTTGAGGTTCCCATTATGAAGTTCACCATAGCCTTTTGTTTGCCCATGGTTGTTGTCACCAAAAGTCACCCTTGGACCTTTCTCTTTCTTATAGTTACTGAGCAAAGCCTTGTTACCTGTCATGGTTCTTGAACATCCACTGTCAAGAAACCAAGAACCAACACCCTGCACAGATTTGAATGAAAGAAGAGTTAGTGACACAAGTAGGAATCCACTACTTAGTGGATCCCTGTGGAATGCACCTAGATTTCCACTTCATCTCAGGTTTCTTATGTATAAGAGGAGTGACTATGTTATCATTACAAGTCCGCTGTCTTGAATTCCATTCTAAAGAACATTCAAATGCCTTATGCTCTTTGCTTCCACATTTATAACATTTTTGAGATTTTGTGGCCTTGGAGCATTGAACAACATGGTTTGAATGCCTATGAGATTTCTTATTAGTCATCATTTGACTAACTTGACCATTCAGCTTATGAAGCTTATCCTTTAAATTTCTTAGGTCTTTATTCGCAGGCACCTTAGATTGATCTTTGTTTTTGGAAAGTTTTTGACCAATCTTTGGAGTGGCAGAAATGGGAACAATGTGAACATCATTCTTTTTACTCATAGTTTCTTCTATTACAAGAGAGTTGATTACTTCTAGATCAACTGATTGTTTAGAAGATGAGCTATGATCAGCTGAGCATTTATCATCTACTAACCTATCTGTTGATGGAGTAGTATTAGCTAATGATTCTTCAGTTTGTGAAATGCTAAGAATTAAGTCATCTGTTTTCAAGGTTTGACAACATAATGTCTCTGAGGTCTCAACTAATGATTCCTTTCCTTTAATCACATCCTTTGACTTTGTGTTATTAGTATTTTTACATTCTGAAATCTTACTAGAGGATGATTCAACAGAAGGAATATTTGATTCTTTTGAGCGGGAACTCTTGCTTCTAACAAACTTATTTGTGAACACACTTTTGCCTTTAACAGTCTTGTGAAAGGTCTGTGGCAAAATGTCAGCTTTGTCTAAGATATTAAGGTTCTTATTAGAATCAACATAATCAGCAGCCTTAGAATAATTTCCACCAATAATAGCTTGAATTAGTTTGGGTATCTACTCCTTGACACACTGAGTGGTCTTTTCTGCAGATACACACCAAGACTTTACTACTTTTTGGAGGTCATTAAACTTTTTGGTTGCTTCACTAGTTTCTTTTACTAAGATCTCATTAATTATCTTTTGACTAGCTAGTTCATCATTTAAGATTGTTATCTGCTTAAGTTCCTCATCCTTAAGAATTAACTTTTCCTTTAGTGATTCTACTTCTAGTTTTAGCTTCTTCTCTCTTTGAATAGCAGACTGGAAATCAATACACAAGTAATCAAACATAGCATTCTTCTCATTATCATCATAGTTAATAAATTTTCCAACCTGATACATAGAAGAAGGATCCCAGTTGGTAGTTGAACAAGCTTTAGCAGCCTTTTTCATGTCTTCATCAAAGGAACTACCATCATTGTTGTTGGCCATCATGCATAACTGAGTAGAGATCACCTCATCTTCATCTGAGGAGAGATCTTCTTCTGCCCAATCTTCTTCTTCAGCAACAAGAACTTGGCCCTGGGCTTTCTTCTTCTTCTTCTTGTCAAGGACAGCAGCAAGGAGTTTCTTATACTTGGCTTCATAATCAATTTTGCCCTCCTGCTTTTGCACAGATGAAGAACCAGTGTTATATTTGGACTTACAGTCACTGGCTATGTGGCCAATCTTGCCACACTTATAACACTCTGCTGTGGAGGCATCAAAAGTGGATTTGGGCTTGACAAACTTTGATGACCTCTTGCTGAACCTCCTTACACCCTTTCCCTTCTTGAAAGGTTTGAACTTCTTAACCAGCATAGCTACACCTTCAACCAACTCCTCCAGATTACTTTCCTCACAAACTTCCTCATCACTTTCTCCAGCACTCTCCTCTCCATCTCCTTCTTCTTCAGAACCAGAGTCAATAGCTGCAAAGCTTCTCATCTTTGTATCTCTTGATACAAGGGCAGTTGGTGCAGCTTTCACAACCTCCTTCATCTCCTTGGATGAAAACTTCCTTTGTTTGACTGATTGCTCATGGTTGAGTAAGTTACCATAGAGAGCAACCAGAGACATTCCCTTAATCTTTTCACTATGTCTTAGAACAGTGACACAGTGATCCCATGTTTCAGGAAGGGAGTCTAGAAACTTGTTCACCAAGACAAAGTTGCTCTTGGTTATGTCTGCCCTTTTCAAGTCATTAACAAGGCAGTTGAACCTGGTGTATGTCTGAGTAAGACTCTCACCTTTCTGAGCAAAGAATTATTCATACTCTCTGTTGAGGAGGAGCTTCTTGTTCTCCTTCACCTCTTCAGTCCCTTCATATGCAACAGTGAGTGTATCTAACATCTCTTTTGCAGAAGAACAGTTAAGCACTTGACGATAGATTTCATTGGGTAGTGCAGAGACAAGAGCTGATCTAGCCTTAACATCTAGGCTAACCAACCTCTTATCCTCATCTGTCCACAGATGCATGGGTTTGGTTATGATTCTTTCTGTTGTAGAGGTTTGACCTTCAGATTCTGATGGAATAGATAACATTGATGTTGGAACATAAGGACCATCGGTGACTATTTCAAGCATTTGGATATCAAGGGTGGATAGGAAAAGATGTGCTCTACTTTTCTACATGGAGAAATTTTCAGCATCAAACATGGGACATCTTGTTAAGGACCCAGTATTTGAGATATCCATATTATTTGCGGATGAGGTCATATTGAGAGGGGTAGAAGCAGTTGTTAGTCCCAGATTGAGTACGCAACAACAAATGTTTGTAGAAGGGGGGGGTTGAATACAAACTTTAGCTTTTCAAAATTAAAGACACACTGATATACTTTTATATAATTCTTATTGATATTGAATCAAGAATTACATGTACTAGAAGCGGAAATTCTAAGTACAATAAAAGGTGGCAATCAATTTGTCTAACACATAGACAAGCTAACTCTAAAACAACTAATGTATATAGAGTGTTCAACACATGAACAAGTTTGATTCTACACAATGCTTATACTCTACGGATTTCTCAACTGATGAGATTTTCTTTCTGTGTAGTAGAGACTTCACTTTGTTGTATTGTGTGTGTGTTTTGCATGTCCACCATGCATGAGTATATATAGAAGTCTTGGTGAATCCGGTTGCATAAAGGTAAGAGACAAAGAGGATGTGGAAATATAATATTTTAATTGTAAAGGTAGTGGGTGAAAAGTAAAGTTACTTTAATCAAATGTTTGATAAAAGTAATTGTACTTTTCTGCAAAAGTGCGACCCATTCACAATATAAAATATTAAAGCCCACATCTACTGTCGTGTAGAAGTATCTTTCCCTTTCCATGATTGTACTTTAATCAACACCATGCTTCTGATTGATTTGACTTTACCAAGTATGGGATTGACAGCCATACTTAGTTGTTTGAACAAATCTTCAAGATCTTCGTCTGTTTGAGGTATCATTATCCTTTTCCAGAGGATAAGATCAAACTTTTTTGTCTCATACTTGATCCAAAAAGTGCATTTTTACTTTTACAAACAAAGATCTAAGGCATAGTAGAACAACACATGTTCTGCCTTTTACATATGACTTACAATCTGAAAAGATAGAGTAGATTTGACATTTTTCACGACTCAGCTAACAGATTGTACTAGGAACTCTGATATTCACTACTCAGTTGACAAAATATATCAGTTGATCACTTTTTGCTAGGACTCAGTTGATACATATTGCTCAGCCGATCATATAGATGCTCCGCTGATCAATAGTAAGCTTAGGAGGACATAAGCTCATGTATTTGCATGATCAGTTGATCAAGAATGCTCAGCTGGTCAATCAAATACATCAGTTTATGAGGGGAGATGACTTGTGTAAAGGAAGACTTACTTAGCTGATGCTCTGGGCCTCAGCTGATCCATTTGTTCACTCAGCTGATGAGGTAGGCACTCAGCTGATCAATTTGTTTACTGAGCTGATCAACTATTTCGCTCAGCTGATAGATTGTTTTCCTCAGCTGATGGTCTTCTTCACTTGTTTTCTTCATCTGATGCTCCTTGGCTGATATCCCTTGGCTGATACATTGAGTAGGATCTGATGGTCAGCTGATGGCTTATTATGGTTCCATACTTAGCATATTTTTACATAAACTGATTCAAACAACACATGTTTGAATTCTTTCTAAGTCATACTGAATGTAGGGTTTGGTTATCATCAAATTCTATGTTTTAGGATAGGTAGAGTTGATTATTAGGGTGAAGTGATTATCTCCCCAACAAATATGAATAGGACACAGCTCCTAACACAACCATCTTCACTATTTCTTTGCTTTCAAAAGAAGTTAGTGTGTGTTTGTGTGTGTATTGCTCTCGAGAAAGCAGAAAAGAGGGGTCTCAAGAATCATTGTGGACTCAAGGAATTTTTAAGAGAATCATCGGGTAATGTTTCCTACCCCATTATCATATTGTAGTTATCAATCTTAGCTTGTTTAAATGATTATAGAACAAGTTAGAATCTGGGTTTTTGGGTTTATGGAAGAACGAGAGAAAAGAAATTAGATGAGAACCCTTACTACTTGATGAAACATGAATATATCTTGAAGGAAGTGTTCAAATGAATGTAGAAATGTTTTGTAACAAAAATAAAGTGATTTGATTAAGTTTTGAAAGAACTTGATTTTGGCCATGGAGCATGTGCGATGAAAAAGATGATCTGACATGATGACTGAAACCCCATGCGACTTTCATACTTAATACCTCATGCGACTTTCACCGATGCACAAACACCCCACGCGACCTTCACATATGAACCCCGTGCGACTTTCATACTTAATACCCCATGCGACTTTCATACTTAATACCTCATGCGACTTCACCTATACACAAACACCCCATGCGACCTTCACATTGGAACCCCATGCGACTTTCATACTTAATACCCAATGTGACTTTCATATTGGAACCTCATGCGACTTTCACCCATATATCAATACCTACCGTGCGACTTACATACCAAACATGCCATGCAACTTATGATTTATGCCTATGCGACTTTCACGCATGCATGTCCATGCGACTTATGATTTGCACCGATGCGACTTAACGAACATGTACATTGATTGAACCATGCGACTCACGTATGTAACTCTACGACTTATGCATGTGGAAATTGCTCATGAGACTTACGTATATATATATATATATATATATATATATATATATATGTTTATGCGACTCACACATGTAAGGGTAATTCATGCGATCTAATGCATATGTACATTAACCCATGCAAATTACGTATGAAGGACTCGTCCGACCTTTGGAACCTTTGTATGGGTCCGACTTTTGGTTGAGTCTATAAGGACCGACTATCAGTCGAGGATTATGATCTGACTTTGAGCATTGAAACTTTATACGACTATGTACATTGTAGGTCATACTTTGGACTCGTGACCGAGCAATTCGTTACTAGCTGTTAATTAAGAAACTAAGACTGTGAACAGGTGAGTATTCGTACTTACTATCTAAACCTAATGATGTACGTGATTGACGTGTTGTATGTTATATGATTTGATGAACCTATGAATTGATGAATTGATGAATGGATGAATTGATGATGTGTTATGCTATGCTTAATGATTGGACCGTTCACTTCGGTGACGGGAATGAATGATGGGACCGTTCACTTCGGTGACGGGAATGATTGGACTGTTCACTTTGGTGAAGGGAATGATGGAACCATTCACTTCGGTGACGGGAATGATTGGACAGTTCACTTCGGCGACATGTGGGACCGACTACTACGGTAGCGGGAGTGTGGGACCAACTACTATGGTAGTGGGAATGTGGGACCGACTACTACGGTAGCAAGAATGAAAGATGTAGCATGATTATGAAACAAATGATCTGATTTCATATGGTTGATTGTAAGTAAAGTACTCGCTAAGCTTCGTGCTTACGGTTGTTGTTTAACCCTCTTTTCAGGCGATGGCCACGGCGGGGCTTCAGCACGTGTTTGATAGCTCATTTCCCGCAAGCTTCCGCATTGTTTTAACTATTTCGAATTTACTGATGTATTCCAAAACTATTACAGTTGAATTTAAGCTTTTACGGGTTTTCACCCTGGGTTGTAATCTAAGTTATACAATGTTTTAATTATGGTAGATTATTAATCATACGCTTTGGTATTTGCTTTAATATAAAAAAAACTAAATTTGGGACGTTACACTTGACGATTCAATTCATCAGGTTTATAGTGAAATGATTGGTCAATTTCACCGATTCAGTATTAAACATCAAAAGAGCTTCATGTTCTATAATGAAATCAAAGTTCTTACCTCTCCAAATTACTATGGTCAAAGAATTTTAGTTTCATAATGAACTTAGAGTATCCATCTCCAAATTACTAAAGGATTTCATTCAAACAACTGTTGAGGTCATAAATGTTGAGGTTAGAAAAATGGCAAGCTTACCAATAAAAATCTTATCCACTCCTCTCTTGACAAGCTTACAAATAAAATCCTAAAAATATCTCCTGTAGAAGCTGAATTTGAGATAGCTAATCTCCTAGAAATTTAGAGAAAAGAAGCAGACGAGCCGGAGCACCTTTTTGATTTTTTCCACTCAAATAAAATTACAATTTATAGAAATAACAACCGGAGATCCTACCCCTACATTCCCCATGATGCAACAAAGTAGGAATTACATGCAAGCAAAAATAAACGTGGTCTAACAACTAATGCATTACATTACTAGCACCTCTAACTAAAATACCAACAAATAAGGAGAACATGCAGACTTCTTAAACGGATAAATTAACGTCATCAAATTCAAGCATTAATCAAGATAACGGGATGGCTTTTTGCTCAATTTCTTGGGCCTGTTTTGATGGGCCATTGATATCTCCAAGCTTGCCAGGCCATCGTCTTCTTCTGGACTCACAAGAGAAGGCCCATTGCTAACAATACCCGCCAGTGGAACATTGATCTTGTCCTCAAGGTTAGGCATAAACAATGCTGGGAAGGATGGAAAAAGTTGTCGCATCTCTGTCAAGGTTTCCCATGTTGATTCATAAGGGTCACAGCCCTGCCATGAGACCAAAACTTGCACCTATGGTTGACCATCGAGCTTAATAACCCGCAAATCAAGGATGGCAGCCGGTTGGATAATAGGGAGATCATCTTGGACCAAGGTCAGCAACGGAGTAGACGAAACTCGTGGATCACCATAATAAGGTTTAAGCACCGAAACATGAAAGACAGGGTGAATTTTACTACCTGCTGGAAGTTGAAGGTGATATGCAACCACACTGATGCATTGTGCTATCGGAAAAGGGCCAAAGTATCTCTGAGCAAGCTTGTTAGAAGACCGATCAGCGACAGTCTTTTGTCGATAGACGCGTAGCTTCACATAAACCTAGTCACCAACTTCAAACTCTTTATCCAGACAGTGGCAGTTAGCATAAGTAGCCATACAATGTTGGGAGGCCTCTAATGTCTCAACTGGTCTAGAATGGCATGATCATCAATGGATTGCACATTAGAAGAACCTACAAAATAAGAAGGCATAGACGGTGGAGGCATACTGTAAAGGACCTAGAAAGGAGGCATACCAATAGATCTGTGATATGCGGTGTTGTACCAAAATTCCGCGAGATAAAGGTAACGATGCCACGAGTGAGGCTCGTCAGTAGCAAAACAACGGAGGTACCCCTCTAAGAAACGCTTAACAACCTCCAATTGCCTGTCGGTTTGTGGGTGATAGGCACTGGAATGGAGTAAAGTTTTTCCCAATTATTTAAAAATCTCAGGCCAAAATTGGCTAAGAAATAACGGGTCGCAGGTGATGATCGATTTTTTGAATACCATGAAGTCGGTAATTCTATTGTAAAAAGGGTAGCTAGGGTGACTGCCGTAAAGTGTGGTGCTAAGGCAATGAAATGAGCACTTTTAGAAAGGCGATCAACGACAACCCAAATCGTAGTTTTTCCGTTGGATGGAGGTAATTGAGTGATGAAAACATGGTTATGTCCTCCCAAACACAAGTAGGGATAGGCAGAGGTTGAAGGAGTCCATAAGGCTTTTGAGTTTGAGACTTAACCTGTTGACATATATGGCACTGTTAGAGAAAGGTAGCAATGGTGGTACTCATATTAGGCCAAAAGAAGGAAGCCTTGAGGTGTCTTAGCATTGGTTGGAGTCCGGAATGCCCACCGATCGGAGAAGAGTGATATTCTGTTAGTCCTAGATTGAGTACGCAACAACAAATGTTTGTAGAAGGGGGGTTGAATACAAACTTAAGCTTTTTTTTAAATTAATTGCATACGCTTGTACTTTTAATATAATTCTGATTGATTATGAATCCAGAATTACATGTATGAGGAAGCAGAAATTCCTAAAACAATAAAAGGTGGCAGCTGAAGTGTTTAACATAGACAAGCTTCTCCTACACAACTAATGTTCGAGAGGTCCAACACATGGACAAGTTGTTCTACACTTATGCAAACTCTAAAACTTAGCTTTGCTTTAAAAACTTTAAGCTAAGTTCTTTGAGAGAAATATTCAATGAGTGTATAGTGGTTTGTTTTTTGTATTTGTGAATGCATATCTATTTATAGAAGTTTTTGGAAGAGATTTTGGAAGATCCTTCAAGCAATGATATAGTATTGGAAAAGACATAAATATTATTATAAAGTAAATGGGCAAGTGGCAGTATCACTTTACTTGAGTACAAGTAGAGGGATTGCTTTCTTTATGAAAAGATTCCTCCCATCGATAATATAATAATATTACTTACTTTATCTTGTTACCTTGAAACTCTAAATTTACTTTTTCATGTTAGAGCTTTTTTCGCCAGTCATTCTTCTTCACATTTGACTTTACTAAAGTTGTAGTTGCCGGCCATGCTTTAGTACTTTAACAAATCTTCGGGATCTTTTCATCAGAGATCATTTTAACCTTTTCTAGAGGCAAAGTTCGATCTTGTTTGAGTCTTCAGAGGATACAGAAAGTGTTAATACATTTACAGTCGAATCCAATGCATAATAGAACAACACATGTTCAATATTTTGACTTAATTAAAAGTTACATCATAAAACAAAGATCATGAATTATGATTCTGCTAAAGGAGGTTTATTGAACTAACATATTAGATTTGTCTTCGGTGAGAGACGTTGGGGTGTTAAACTGATCAGATAACTGTTCGTCTGACGCTTTGGACTTTACGCATATGAAAGGCTTCAAAGTCTTTAATGAGTGGACTTTTGAACTTATAAACATTTCACATGGTCTTTCATCGTTGTCTTCAACTGAAACTCAGTACTCAAATGAGTCTTTGTCAATACTTTACTGTTTGTAACTTTTATGCCAGAATTTAAACAACACATGTTTAAATTCAGTCTAAACTGAAGGTATGCTTTTGTTATAATTAAATTATACATATTTCAGTGGACAAGTTTGATTCTTGGGCTGATATGATTATCTCCCCAACATATTCTCCAATAATTCGTTGTTGGAGTGCAAGAGCAGCTAGAACAACAATACAATTATTACCATAAACAAGGCCATCACGTACCTGATCATTAGGGAAGTCGTGAGGACGATTAGCTATGTCCAAAAGTAGTTGAATGCCTTCGAGATTAGTGAAATAGTAGGAGCAGATTTCATCTAACCATGGGAACACGGGGACCTTAATGGCTAGGCATAGAGAATCCTCCTTCCGACTAAGAGCATGGGTTACGTTATTGTTGCTTCCTGGCTTGTACAATATTTTGAAATCGAACCCCAAAAGTTTCGAAGCACTACAAAATATACATTTATCCACACTTTATAAAAAGCGTGTAAAAAATGTAAGTGTTGTCACGCTTATAATTGTGAAAAATAGTTTAAAAAATAAAGATTGTTAGAAAAAGAAAAAACTCAACATTTATAGACATGTACATTTGATTTTAAAAGTCCACGCTTTCATATGTGTGAATTTAGTAATAAATAGATAATTATAAAAGTTCACATTAGAAAGCGTGGACTTTTGTAACTCTAGAATTATTTTCAAATTTGAAAGCGTGAATTTAGCAATAAATAGATAATCATGTCTTACTGACATGTCTCCTAGATCTTATAGCATTTTAGATGATAAAATATAAGCATGTTTAATCCTAATTCTTATGCATCGGGCCAGTGACTCATGGATCTACCCATTACATCGTAACAACTAGGACGTGTAGATCTTGGCCAATCAATGATGATGGAATCTCAAGGTCTACCCTAACCATCGAATGTTTGACAAATAATACTCACGTTTGGACATGTCAAAACACCAAAGCACTTTAAGCAGAATAGGTGTCCCTAGAAGGATTGCATATCCGATTTAAGATTGTTTAAGTTTTAATTAAGTTATAAGAAAAACTTATTAGTTCCAGTATTTTGAAATACCTTTTTTATACAAGCAAATATTCGAATCAAACAAATCTAAACAAGCATATATATATATATATATATATATATATATAGGGTAGAGATCAAGTAAAAAGAAAATTAAAGTAAAAAGGGTAAAAGGGATGATTATTTGATCATTTTTCGGTATATATATCAACTGATAATCGTTAGTTCATCATCTTTATTGATTAAAACTAGTTCTTCATCAATTTCTTTTTTATGAATCCAACATATTCATCACTTTTTAGATGAAAGCATTTTGTTCATCAACAAATTATTCCAAAATTTTGTTTTCAAAATCTGTATTTGAAATCAAAAAGAAATTGATGAAGAACTAGTTTTAATCAATAAAGATGATGAACTAACGATTATCAGTTGATATATATACCGAAAAATGATCAAATAATCATCCTTTTTACACTTTTTACTTTAATTTTCTTTTTATTTGATCTCATCCTATATATATATATATATATATATATATAAATATTTTTTTATTAATAAAACATAGGATACAAACTTCAAAACCCGTTTTATTAATCAAATAATGCATGTTTTATTCACCAAATCGAGTTAACCTTAACACGACTTTATCTTTTAATTAAAAATTAAAACTTGAACAAAATATGTTTAATCAAGTTTCGGTTTTTCAATATTAAGATTTTATTATATTTTAACTAAACGGAAGAACTTTATGAAAAACAATTTTAACTTAATCTAGTTAAAATAACTTGATAAAACATAAAATATATATTTCATTCGTTCCTTTTAACTATATTAATTTTAAAAACTTGCAAAATGAATAACCTTTTTCAACACGAATTCTTGGTTATGGGTTCGTTAAGTTTTTAAGCTATCATTGCAAACCTAAATCACTTGGTCTGAAGCCCATTTGGGGCACAAGCCCAAAGACAAAAGAACCCCTTATTGGGCCCAAAAACCAAGGGCAAGAGAGGGATGGGCCGAGGCTCATTTTGTGTGGTGATTTTTCAACTTGGGTCATAACTAAAGGTGCACAAAAAATTCGAATATCCGATTTCGCGCAAAAACTATTCGTAACCGGTTTTTGGGAAACCGGTTTTTTTTAACCGGATAGTGTAACCGGTTTCTCGGATTTGGGCTAGACCGGATTTTTAGTCGGATAAAAAACCGGTTAACACTTTATCCTCAAAAAACCGGTTATGATCCGATCCGGTTTGAAAAAAATCCGATCTCAAAAAACCCGAAAAAAACCGGACCGGTTTTTATCCGATCCGGTTCGGTAAAAAAACCGGTCTTGTGCACCTCTGGTCATAACCCTCCGCCAAGACGTGACTCGGGTCGTAGCCCTCTGCCACCCACAACCATGACTCGAGTAGTAGCCCTTAACAATGAATGGTTCGACTTGGGCTGAAGCCTTCCGCCATCCAAACTCAACTTGAGCCGAAGCCCTCTAGCCTAAACCATTTGTCAACTGAGTTCCTGCTCGGTTTTCAAGTTAAACTCAAAAAAGAATAAAGAAGAATAAATGGAAAAATAATCTCAACCATTGATCATCCATCTAAAGAGATTTGTTCCGTGGGTTGGTTTTGTATTAATCCTTATTTTATATATATAACTCGATTTGTTTCGGATAGTATTTGTGAAAAATAAAAAAGAAATATCGAAATCCTTATTTGTTTTCTAAATACTTTTAGAAAACACTTAAGTTTATTCAAAACCTCCCTATTTAATGCTCTTCCTTAAATATCCATGATGGGAAAACGCATTCAATGGTAAAGATTATATTTGGTAAAACATTAATGTCAACTTACCAAAGGCATTTCATATGGAGTAGCATTATTCATCAACTATCTTTCTTCAATTCTTGATATCTATACTAATATATAAAGGATTTAACATACTTTTTTTTATGTTTAACAACTTTTTAAATATAATTATATGATAGGGAAGGATTTATACGAGAAGTAGTCTTTTTACAAGAAGTGTGATAAGCTACAATAGCCTTTTAATTGTTTTTGATCTAATGACATGAATTAATCAGATTTTTTATTTTTTTAAATTCAAAAAGGGTATAATAGTAAACTAATTTTTTTCAAATCTATTTATCTCCTAAATTTTAAATTAAAAATAAATTAATTTACTAGTTAATTAAATATTACAGTGTTCACTAATGAATCCTGGATTTTTTTCATTTTACTTTTTACTTCTCTTAGGTATGCATTATGTTATGAACACATTGATACAAATGTTTTTTTTGGGTCTGCATTTTGTTTCTATTATTGCTCTTGGTTTATTTATGTTTGTTATTTACTTATACATTTGTGCTCATTGATGTGGTTGTAAACCAAAAAAATTGTTATGTTCACTAGTGATATAGTAAACAAAAGACTGCAACTAATGTGGGTTTACTAGTAAACCGGTGCCAAGTCATATTACTTTACTATTGGCACATGTATCTGTGCTCAATGTTGAATGAGCACAAAAGACAGAAACGCTAACAAATTACCAAAGAATAAGCTACGTCCTATGTTTATTAGTGAATGTTTCAAAACTTTTGTTATATTTATGAAGATCATAATTAAAGAAACAAATAAACATGCCTATAAGAATGCCCAAACATTGAAATCAGAAAAAAGACTCCACATATGAATTAATGTTAACAATTTACAAACAAAACTCAAATGCTCATGGATTTATCAACAAAATTGGAAAAAGAAATAACTTAACTAAAGAATCATCTTTTGCTAGCAAAGATATAAACCCACAAACAAATACTTGAATCAACAAAAAGTTCCATGATTTGTAGCCGCCACTACCCATCGACGTTTTAGAGTCGGGAAGGGCTGGCATTGCTACCAAAACCCCATGGCCACCGCACACACCACCTACAACCACCTACTTCTTCTTGTTGGTAGTGATGAAAAAGAACCTCTGTTGGTCGATCAGCCATGAAAAAGAACCTCTGTTAGTCAGCCATGAAAAATCAAAGAAGCATCATAGATCTAGGGTTTCTCAAGATTCAAACATGAGAGAAAAAAAGAGCGATGTTTGTTGCCACTACCAGTAGTGTGTGTAATAGTGACCGGAAAAAGAAAGATGCCTAATCAATCATAACCTTCATACGAGGGTGACCGACTAGTGGGGCGTGTGATGGTGCAATGGTGACTGAAGAAGGATGCGATGCGATGGAGCAATGATGAGATGTGTGGGGTGGTGATCGGAGATCTGTTTTCACAAGCAAGGAATAAGGCCGGCGGCCATGGTTAACCCACCATGGGCCTAAGCTGGTGAGAGGGTTTAATGGATTCACCTAATTATAAGTTAATAAAGAGAGAAAATGGATAGCTTCAAAATACCTAATTTACCTTCTTTAAATATAAATTTAAACCATCTAAATGTCTTTTAATTACAAAAATACCACAAACAATTATGACCATTGATTAATTGATCTAAGGGCTTAAAATACTTCTCGCAAAAAAAAAAGACTTCTCGCATGAACAAACTTCTCTCTCTCTCTCTCTCTATATATATATATATATATATATATATATATATGGAAAAGTTCGTACGAGAACTGTTTTTCGTACGAGAACTGCTAGAACCAATCTTAGCCGTCCAATTCCCCCTCCTTCAATTAGATTATGCGCAACCATGAATTCCTTACATGTAACTTGCCACACTCAATCCCTCACGCTCTTCGTCCATGAATTCTACTTACCACTTGAATGACTAAGATTGGTTCTCGCAGTTCTCGTACGAAAACAGTTCTCGTTTAAACCATCCCCTATACACACACACGCGCGCACACACACACACACACACACACATATATATATATATATATTATTGTTTGTTGAAAAATACGTTAAAAACTAACAAAAATACTTGACGAGAAAAAAAGAGAAATAAAGAAAATTAAAAAAGAAGAAAGAAATTATATATGTTGTTGAAAGAAACTATTTGCTGACACCGTATTCCGCAAATACCACATCCTTACATTCTTGAAATCGGACATGTTGTTGCTCACAAATTATTCTCTGCCGCCGTATTATAAGGGTACTATACTAGTAGTAGCAAAATCAATCGGTCATTATCTGTACATTGACTACATCAGTTTTATATCTCAATCAAATTTTTATTAACACCTTGGTAAAAAAAAATCATTACTTCACATACTCTTAACGTATTCCAAATATGGCAAACCTTAGGGTTGGATTTACATTATATGCTTATTATAGAAATCACGTGTGGTCCATCATTCTTCACGTGTCTATGACGTTGTCATCTCTCACTTCACGCGTGAGTGGTCCATATCCAGTGAACTGGCTCACGCTTTGTGAAACTTCTCTTTTTTGTTTTTATGTGCCGGGGTCTATATATTAAATTAAAAAAAGAAAATACAAATGTGTTGTAAGTTTGAAGATAAAAAGTATAAGTGAAAAAGTAGACGTTAATTTGTACGGTGGTCTAACATAAAAACAAATTGTTGATGTTAAAGAGTACTATAGTGCTCAATGTATTCCTTTTGTATATCTTACTTGATGTTTAAACACTATACGAGAACTCGAGAACCTTGTTCTTGAGATTAATATACGTGTTAGTAGAAAAAGTTGGGGTTTTTTCTATTTAAGGTAAAATAAACCACGGTATAAGGGCGCACACACAACAAAAATGAGAACGTTATTCACACATAATGTAAAATGATATTATTCAACTATTTATGAAATTGATGCATTTCTAGTTGGTTCCTTGTATTTATCTGCTTGTTATCTCCATCAATTAATTAATATAAATAATAGTATCTGTATTGATGACTATCTGTATTAAAGATGACTAGATATCCGATTGTCATATCAATATTACTACTACTCACGATACCGAAATTCTAAAACCCAAAACACGACATCATAGGCACAACAAAAGAAGTCTTAAGTCATCCATGACACGGGGTTGTAGTGGTGTCACGAGAAGGACTAGCCATAACATATACCATGACACAACCTTCAAAAATAATTTACCAATTTTAATAACAAATTGACATTGAGAGCTATCAAGTAGTGTATTATTTCGGGTATTTATTTTGAACATTATTTATATTTATTTTAAGTTGAATTTAATTCGAAAAATTATAATCTTATAAAAACAGTTAAACAAGATGCGTTTTCTATTCAGGTTATTGGGAGGCCAACTTCAAGCCCTTAACTTAAATGCATGTGGCCTAATAGGTATAGTTGTGGCTGTCTTCGAAGCAACCCTAACCATCTCTGAATGAAAACCCTGGACTAGAACAATTAACCTCAAGTGTTCTCTATGAGGGACAAATGTTATACCTATTAGACCATTAGTGATATAACAATAACTGAAAAAGAAAAAAGAAAAATGACGACACTTCGTGTGTCATCTCCTTTTGTGCCAAAGGTTTTACGAGAAGCGGTCTTTCTGTCTACATGTAGTTGAGTTATGACCGACTACATCTTACCTCTCATACCTGTTCTTGCAGAATTGGATACTGTTGTTGAACTAAAACATTTCACAATAAAAAATAAAAGTAAAAAGTAAAAAATCAACAACTTCATTTACGGAATATACAACATATAAACAAATTCAAATAAATACAACAAACCTCACACTTTTTCTGTCAAAATCTGTATCTTGTAACTCTCATTTACACAAATCAAATAAAAACTTTTTGACTATCAATAATTGAAAATACCTATTAAGAAGCCTTCCAATGTGTTGCTTGTGTGAATATGTTTTCTACTTGGGATCTAACTTGGTAGAGAATTTGTCACCACTATAAGCAAAAAGGCTATCATTTGTATAAGGATGCTCATATCCCTTACTTGCATCATCATAGCTTGCGGAATTCGAAGCTGATTCGACATTCGGGTTAAGACCGGCATCCTGCATAATATTCTCAATCTCTTTAACAACATCACTCATTGTTGGTCTCTGGTCGCTTGTTTCTTCCACGCACCGCAATGATAAGTCGACAAATCTTTCTAAACCCTTTAGTTGACTTGTTAAACCAATAGTGGGGTCAAGGACCTCGTGTAGACCATATAGCTCTTTACTTCTGTTCATGGGTTGTTTCACTTCTTTCACAATATATTTTCCTTTCTCGATTGGGTTTCTTGCTGTTATTAGCTCTAGCAATACGACACCAAAACTATAAACATCGCTTTTTTCTGTTAATTGTTGTGTCATGTAATACTCCGGATCCATGTAGCCCTGCATCACACCATATACACAAAGAGATCAATTTAGTTGTTTAAATGGGCGAACCTAAAAGTATCAACTAAAAAGAAATTATGTTAATGGGTCATATCAAAAATTAAATCGCCATTGTAACAATATCATCTTATTAAACATTAGTTGTATATAAAAATCATTTTGACCCGTTATTCAACCCTTCAAACCCGCTATGTTATAACCTCTAGAGTTAATCAACCTAGGGAGAATCACATGATATAGAGAATGTACTCACCATTGTTCCTTTCACTTGAGTTGTGACATGAGTCCTATTAGCATCTCCTAGTGATTTCGATAAGCCGAAATCAGCAACTTTGGCGTTCAAGCGTTCATCTAATAAGATATTGTTCGTTTTGACATCCCGATGTATGATTGGAGGATCAGCAAGATCATGCAGGTATTGCAATCCTTTTGCAGCTCCCAATGCTATGCGAAGTCTTCTAACCCAATCCAATCTAATACCGGATCTCCCTGCATATATCATGCCCGTTGATGATCACTTTCGGATTTCAGTTGAATATTTAATAATGTTTTTATGAATATATAAACTTACCTGAAAGACTATCTTTGACTGTACCATTCACAATATACTCATAGACCAACATTTGTTCACCTTGATCAAAACAAAAGCCTACAAGACTCACAAGATTCTTGTGATGAACTCTTGAAAGAAGCTCAATCTCGGTTTTGAACTCAAGCCCACCCTGTGTTGATCCTTGTTTAGCCCTTTTGATGGCAATTAGCTGCCCATTTGGTAGACTTCCTCTGTATACCTACACAGAATAATCTCACTCTTTCAACTTGACCTGACCCGTTTCGTCTACTAACATAAGTTTAACCGTATTGAGCTAACGCACTTTGAACATGAACATGTGCTGACTCACTAACCCACCCATATACACACACGACTTCACTTACCATTCCATATCCGCCGGTTCCTATGTTGTTCGTCTCTGAAAAGTTGTTTGTGTATTTGTTTAGCTCCATAAAAGAGAAAGCTTTTGCACCTTTCAACTGAGGGACAGCACCACTTCCATTGTTTGCATCCCACAATGCTGCAAGTTTTACACAAAAACAATCAAAATATGAACTTATATACATATAAAGTTCATACAATCATTCTTAGTTCAAAGGGTCATGGGAAATTATACCAAAAGGGCTGCTCTCATGGGTCGCTTTTTCAGCTCGCTCCTTTTGACGAAAAGCATACATTCCTGCAAGTACCAATAGTGCCACAAGAACACAACCACCAACTACTGATCCTACAATAACTCCTGTATTGGATGACTTGCCTCCTTCACCTGATCCTCCTGTAAGATGGAAAACAGGCTTTTTTGGTTAACCCAAAACACTTCTGGTCCAATTTCTTTATAAGCAGTTAGTGTATAAAAGTATGACCACAAATGTTTTATCGAAACTTTTTCAAATATAACGATTTAGGAGGTTTTATGTATTACAATTGGATGACTTTCCATTTCACACTTTCGTTTCTAGGCTAACTTTCGGTTTTTACTCAGTTCACATGTTAGAAATAAAATAAAATGAAGTATATTTACCTAGCAAGAAGTCATAGTTATCACCAATAAAAAAGTAGGTCCCAAAGGCTGATGGAGGCTTGAATGTTTGGTTACTAAGTGAGAACCCAAGGCCGAGAATCGCAGTCCGATTAAATCTATCATCTTCAGATGGGAAAACCTGTAGATTGATCACAAGGTAATCATCTAAATTTTTTGTTGGATTGCTGAGGGAAACCGAGTCAACTGGGAGTTGAGACATCCGAAAAGAACTAATCATGGAATTGCGAAGGGATTCATAAACACTCGTGTTTCCAAGGTCAGAAAAAGAAGGAGCTCTGAAGAAAAGGTTGCCAGTGTATGGAAAGGCACATCTACAATTTGGGCTTGAAACTTGACCTGAACTACAAGATGTAGGTTCACAATTGTTTGGTCGTGTCGAGTATGAAGAATTAGTATTTGTGGGAAGCGTGCAAAATCTATCACTAACTCCTGATTCGCTACATATTGGATTTCCTACAAGTCTGCACAAAAAGAAAAAAGAGAGTAAGGATGGCTTTCTTTTTCATAAGTTTTGAGGTGGTGAAATAAAATGAAAACAGTTAAAGCTGGTTGAAAAGTGAACTAACACAAATGTTTAATTTTATATGTATGCATTTGTCCATGTTGAACTAAAAAGTATTGAAATCCATGTCAATAACTAACTGAAAACTAAGGTGGTTGACCACCTGAGTTATTTTTTTTAGAAAATGACAGTGCAATGAGGAAACTCACATTAATTCTATATTATATTGGCTCCTTTGAGTGAAATCACCAATTTGATTATTCTGCAAGTTGACCTGTTGCAGTTGGTTGCTATGGCTAGAACCGATATCCAAAGTGCCATTGAGTCCGTTGCCACTTAAATCGCTGATGAAAAAGCGTTTACAAATCATCAGTTTTTCGTCAAGTAACATAACCATTAAGTGAAAATATCTCAACTCACACATTCTGTAATTGAGGGATGCTGAAAAGGGTAGCAGGCAGCTCTCCTGCAAGGCTTGTTCTCGACATCTTACTGCCAAATAATGTAAATAATCAGCCAATTCTAATGTAAACACACACAAAAAAAAAAGAAATGGAAATGGTTAGAGGGGTATACAGTGTGGTCAAAGACTGTAAGGTTGAAAACCAAGAAGGAACATCTGATGGGTCAAAGGTATTGTTGCTTAAATCCCTGGAATGGCATTTGGAAAGAGGAATTAGCTTTTAAATTTTTATGATCAAGAATTATTTGGTTGAAAGGTGAAATATTACTACTTACAGATAATTGAGGACATTCAAACCGGTCAAATTTGGCACAGTACCAGTAAGTTGATTGTTTGAGAGGAACCTAAAAGCATGTTCATCAGTAAATGAGCTTGAAATGGACCAGGATAACCGACTAAATCAAAGTTCGATTCATGATACTTACATTTCGAAGACACCAGTAAGGTTGTTGATGTTTGACGGTACATTCCCAGTTAAGTTGTTCCTATCAAGACGTCTGATACGACATGAAGAAACCATCAAAGAAATGTTACACTTTAAGGTTTAGCAAAAAGTATACTTACAAAAATGGATCATTAACAAAGGTACATTACTACTTTGTGACATTTGCAATTGTAAATACTCACACAACTTCTAGAGATTTCACAAGACCAAGCGTGGAGGGAATGCTTCCGGTAAGCTGGTTGTTTTCGAATAAACTGTTCAATAAAACACAGTAAAAAGTAAGTTTTAGTAGTGATCATTTTCATATTCATGGATGATTGTTCGAAACGTACAGATGAATTAGTGTCATATTTGAGCTAAAGAGCCTAGATGGGATTACACCTGTGAGCATGTTCCTTCCAAAATGGCTGAAATAAGTCAAAATGCAAACATATATAAGTGAACAGAATCATAATTTAAAGTGATTTTATGTAGAAAAAGAAATATAAACAATAGACATACAAGTGTTTTGCATTAACAAGCATATCAAGACCAGGTGAGCTCCCACTAGAAACAGGTATACTTCCACTGAGTCTGTTATCAGCAAGATCTAACCAGTAAAGATTTTTGATATTACCAATCGAAGGTGGAATGCGTCCAGTGAAACCATTTGAATTTAGAGACCTGCACATTCGAGATTGTTGAATTATGTGCATATTAATCACTCAATTTTGTATAGACAAATGTTCTATCTCTTTTTTCTATAGAATTACACTAGTGCCAATATGGGTTCGGGCCAAAACAGATACTTTCTAGGATGGAGTTGAGTTTTACTCAAAATACAATTTGTCCAAAAGTTTATACCTTAGAATTGGTTCAACGTGTTTCGAACATGTTTGACACTTTAACATTTACACTACTTTTTATTTTTAAAAATTTTCCCGCTTGACCCGTTAACTATTCATACATAAATGGATTGAAACTGGGAGTTAAGCATATGATGATGAAAAAGAACATACTGTACTTACATATAGATAAGATTCTCAAGATTTCCAAGGGTGTCTGGGAGTGGACCAGTGAAACCACAACTAACCAGGAGTCTGACAAACATAAATCAACTTAAGAAATAGTAGATAAGATTATCAAGATTTCCAGTTAAGCATATAAATTGTAACAAATACTCACAAATTTGTTAATTTTCCCAAACTCCCAATTGCTGGAGTCAATGACCCGGTCAAACCTCTGTTGTAAGACAGATCTCTGCATACAGGAAAAAAAAAGAATAACCATAAAAATCTGTTAGAAGAGACCTACATAATCTGCAATTTTGTAAACTGCCTGAATGAAAAAACTTACAAAATCTGCAATTCAGATAACTGCCCAATGTCTCCGGTTAGGGGACCGGTCAACCCCATGCTTGCTAAAGTTCTGAAAATTCGAAAAATATCAAACAAAAAATTAAAGAGACATGTGAAAATTTAATTGCAAGTCGAAGCCAGGGCGGCCCTTGAGGTATTTAGGGGGCCCATTTTTTACTCTTTGCACAAGCCTCCGAAATCTATGGACCAGCCCGTGGCTGAAGCAGTTCGAAAGAAGGACTTACATGGAGGTTACACGCGAGTTTGTGCACCTGATCCCATCCCAACCACTACATGGGTCGGAGATATCGTCCCAGTTGGGTGGTGTGTTACGCCAAGAATCCTTGAGTGCTCGCATAAGCGAAGCTGAAAATTAAACAAAATTGATCTAATAAACCAGTAAAGTAATTCAAACAATTTGCTCAACACAAACTTGGATTAAAAAAGTTAACTTTGTGGATTCAACACTTAGTTTGATCTTTTTCTTGCAGAAAAATAGCCATCAGAAGTGTTGTTGCGACTGGGATCAAAGGTGAAGTTTGTATTATACGCACTCGAATTCGAAACTAAATCACTTGAATCATTGACAGAAATTCAAATTCATAGACACTAAAACTCGATTAATTTCGATAAAATTACAAAACTATGATTCAAATTGATAGAACAGTATAATAGTCAACTGACCATCATTGTTCTGAGCTTCTGAAAACAAAAATTGAATGAATATGATCACAAGTAATTGCCCTGTTCTTCCTCTCATTTGGGAGTTGATTGATTGCTAAACATGAAGTGTGGGGAGAAAAATTATCAAAATAGGAAAACCAACTAACTGGACATATTTAAAATGAAAAAGAAAGAAAGTTTCTTCATGACAGCTTTGACTTTGCAATCAAATTTGTAAATGGACAAATAAATAATGAATTAATAATTAATAATTAATAATTAATTAGAAAATGTTGAGCATGGAGGAGTTAGGTTTTACCGTTTACTATTCTTTCTTTTGAATTTGCATGCATGATTACTTTTACTAATTCCCATTACATGCCAAAGAAAAATCCAAAAAATAAAAAAATGCATATATATTTATTTATTATTATATATTAACGGGATTTTCCCTGTTGAGGTTTCCACTATACGCGGTCTAACCTCTGTTACCCGTGACGCTGTCCTTAAAACAACACCATGACCAACTATGGAGGCAAGTGGATTATTCAATGGACAATGAGGGTGATGGTTTAAAAAATGTATATTTATTTTTTATTTGTTTTGATTAATTAAAATTGCAACACATAAAATGGAAGAAACAATCTACCTTCATTGCTAATTAGGTATATGAATAGTATTGAGTTTACATGAACCTTTGTTGGCGTCCACTTATCATCAATGTGAACTTAATAATATTTTTTTTTATTTTGATTTAATGGACTTGAGGAAATGATTTAATATATATGGCAAGTTATAATTAAATACCTTTTTTTTATTTGGTTTGTTTTTAAGAGATTCTGTATTTGAATTTGTTTGAATTTTATTAGTATTTTGTTGATTGCTTCTATAAGAAATCTAAATATTTATAATTATATGTTTTATAATATTAAAAATACCAAACCATGATAATATATAGAGTTAATTACAAAAATGGTCCATGTGGTTGTCATTGATTTTTACTTTTAGTCCTTTAAATTCAAAAATTACGAAAATAGTCACCGGGGTTGTTATTTTGTTTCACTTTTAGTCCTTTAGGTTAACTGGTGTTAACTTTGTCTGTTAGTCAAAGGGCATTTGATCTTTTTACTACTTATCTTTGTTTCCAAACACCCTCTTGCCTTTTTTTTCTTTTCTTATTATTTAACTTCCTAATTACACTTAAACATATTAAAAGTATTATTTAGAGTTAATTACATAAAATATAGAATTTTAATTCTAATTATTCTTTAAACCAAATTAATATTTTAATTATTATTTAAATCCAATAAAAAATAATCATCAATTAGAACAAACAATTCAACCAAGTATGTTATGGAATCCGGGTCTAAAATCCTAAAAACCCTTCAATAGAACCTTAAAAACCTTTAATTTAACATTGTTGCAAATCAGTATGTTGGTGAACTTTTAAAGCTTCAATCTGTGCAATTTCAGGTTTAACAAACTAGTTTGTTGTTTAAAGCTTTGAGAGAAAGGGTAGAGACGATAGATTGTTTGTCATCGGTCTAGAAAAAAACAATCAATTACACAAGATATGAAAAAACAAGAACTTGATTTAACCATTGAAGAACTCGATGAACAATAAATTGATTCAATAAATGAAAAGTTTTTCTAAGATGAAATAAATGAAAAGTTTGAATTATATATGTATAGATACTTGAAGTCCCAAATCCATTTTCATACTCGACTGAAGCCTTTAATTTTGATTTTTTGAACTGAACACATAAGAACATCACCCATGAGGGTTTCAATCTCACATGTTAGGGCTTAGATCTTCAATCTCATATAGATATGCACTAGCCTTCAATGGCAACAAAATCACCACAGGTTGACGCCGGTAGGGGTGGCAGCGTACGGGAAATGGATCTGCAATAGCCTTCAACGGCAAGAAAATGACCATAGGTTGATGCCGATGGTGGTGGTTTTCCAAATCTGTGACGTCGATGGTGGTTTTTCATATTTGTGAAGGAGATGGCGGTTTTTTAGATTTGTGGCGGAGGTGGCGGTTTTTCAGTTCTGCGGCGACGGCGGTGGTTTTCCAGATCTGAGGCAGCGATGGAGCGGTGTAGATTGAACATAGAGAAGGGGTAGTGTTGGTGTAGATCATAGTTGTTTTGGCAATGGGGTGGTCGTGCGGTGGTGGTGGCCGGCAGTCCAGGGGGTGTGGTGTTTATGCGGTGGTGGCGGCAAGAAGAGAGAGAATATGGTGGTGGCACGCAGCGGAGTTGGTGAAACGTTGGTGGTGGCGGGTGGCCCTCGGGGTGGCGGTGGTGGTGGGCGACAGGGTGACTGTTATGAACAAAGTTTAGAAAGAGAGAAAATGAAAGATTTGAGACTTAAAAAGTAAGGAAGATGAGAGAGATGATATAGAAGGAAGTAGAAGAAAGGTGTTTGGTAATAAGGTTAAAGAAAAAGGTTGTTTGAAAACTGTTTTAAAGGCAAGAGGGTGTTTGGAAACAAAGATAAGTAGTAAAAAGACGAACATGCCCTTTGACTAACGGTCAAAGTTAACACCAGTTAACCTAAAGGACTAAAAGTGAAATAAAATGACAACCACGATAACTATTTTCGTAATTTTTTAAGTTAAAGGACTAAAAGTGAAAATCAGTGACAACAACAGGGACCATTTTTGTAATTAACTCTAATATATATAAATGATTACTTTTAAACTTTTCTAATATAACTCAAAGATATTCAATGAGTTTAAACATCTCATTTTTACATTAATAAAGAGTTTAGTTCCCGGGAACATATCTAACTTGTCACGTTTTGTTATTGTGTCTATAAGACTTTAAAATTTTCTATTATGTGTATGGAATATCTAATTTGTCACTATTGTGTGTATTAAACTTTCTATTATATGTACTAAACTTTACATTTTTTCCTTTTTATGTAACCAATACATACAATAACAAGAAGTTAAAAATTTGATATGCACAATAGAAACCTTTAAAAATTCGATACACTCAATAGCAAACTGTGACAATATAAATACATTTTAATAAACAAAAGGGTTTAGTTCATCAAAATGTATCTAAGTTGTCATGTTTGCTATTTTATGTATTGGACTTAAAAAATTACTATTGTATGTATCAAGCTTTTAATTTATCGCAAATATGTGTATTAAACTTTCTATTGTATGTACTAAAATTATACATTCTTTTTCCTTTTTGATGTAACAAAATACATACAATAGCAACAAGTTAAAAGTTTGATACATACAATAGAAACTTTTAAAATTTCATACGCATAATAACAAAACATGAAAACTTATATACATTTTAGTGAACTAAACCCTAAAGAAAACTTATTAATAAATAAAAGATAATTAACCTTGGTTTTACTACTAAAAAATGTGTTAAACTATACCCCAAATGTTAATGTGTATATCTATCTTCCAAAAATGTTATTGTACGAATTGAACTTTTAATTTGTTATTATTGTATATATATTTCGATTACATAAAAAAACAAAAAAATATAAGTTTAGTACATAAAATATAAAGTTTAATACACACAATGACACATTTTTTGAAAGTTTGATACACGCAATAACATTTTTGAATGTAGATACACATATTAATATTTGGGGTATAGTTTAATATATTTTGTAGAAGTAAACTCATTAACCTTTTACATAATAACATGTGCTTTGTTATTTGTTAGGTTGTATATTTTAAAATTTAAAGAAACTTCTTTTGACAATCTTTTTATTAATTATGTTTTTAACAACAAACATGGATATCGTTCGTCGTTCAACTTTGAACACACTGTCATATATGGTTGATTAGGGTATATTTGACATGCATCTTAAATAAACAAACTCACCGAAGATTGACCACCGCAACCCAAACGCTTTTTAAAATTGGAACTTTTTTTTTTATTTAAATCTGAATTGGATTCGTTAAGAACACACGATATGTTATGTGAAATTGTTCACACACGTCAACTTGACAACTTGGTATGTGTTTGTATTATATAATATTTGTATTTGATCAATTTGTATATATTTTTCTAATTATATTGATTCGAATTTGACCAAACTTATTTAAAAAACGAAATAGGATAAATCGAGGACTTGTTGTATCTTTTTTATTTTTCGTGTGAAAACCCATCTTGGTTGTTGATTAAAAGAGATCATTAACTTCTGATAGTAAGAGCTTATTAATGATTCATGAATACGCTCATTAATGAGGGTATTTTGAGAAAATCAAGTCTCACTTATTAATAACGGTTAACCCGACGTAATTCACGGTTGGGTAAATATATAAATGCCAAAATACTCCTATTAATGAGTCATTAATAATGTTTCAAAGAGTTCTCGTCATTCTCACATGAGAAACCGTTCTCATAGGGAAGGTTTGTTTAAGATTCCCCTTTTACTACAAGAATCGCGAGAACTAATATTGGCTCTTGATTAAATTAAATCAATGACTAAGAATACTAATGACTCGTTAATGAGCCCTCATTAATGCTCATTAATGACTCACTAGTAGGGGTATTTTGAGAAAATCAAGCTTCGTTAAATAGATTCATCCACCCAAACATAATTTATGGTTGTGTAAATATATAAATGACTAAAGTAGTTATTCAACTACGGTGAGTAAGGAGGTGTGAGTTGTGAAACAAACCCACATTCCTTCAAATGATTGTCAAACACATGACTTAAATATTCACCACCTCGATACGACCGAAGAAGCTTTATCCTCTTGTTAAGTTGATTCTGTACTTCATTTTGAAATTCTTTAAATTTATCAAAACTCTCAAATTATGTATCACCGGATGGACATAACTATACCTAGTGAAATCATCAATAAAGGTGATGAATTACCCGATATCCTCCTCTAGCCTCATGACATAATGGATCATACACATCAGTGTGAATGATCCCAAACAAGTCATAGATGGATTGGAGGTTGTATAGTGGTAAAGTTCCTCCAACAATCAAAATAGTAGTGACTTCATTAAGCTTCTCTTGTAACACTTCCAAAAACATGATCACTACCTCTACTTCATCTTTCTTAACACCCACACTTAGTAAATCCTTGATCTACAATGAAATTTAGTAATGATATCTAAAGTGTTTTGTCCTTCTTAGGAAGAAGTTTTCATAGGATCTATTCATATTCTTCTTCTTTTGTTGTTTACCAAATTGGTACCCTTTTAGGTAACACTATGAGTGTCCCACATTTCTTTTACGATTTGGCACACCACCACAGTATTCAAAATGATGTTAGTAAGAGCATTAGCAAGAGTATTTCTAGCCCTATAATCCAAATCATAGAGTTTTATGTCTTCATTGGTCGAAGAAGAAACAAACTTGTTAATTTCTTTAGCAGCACCACTGGGAGACTTATCCCCAGTATTTGTTGGAATCTTGGGAACAATAGGTCCACTGAGAATTACATTACTCGTGTTGTGATCAATAGACTTGACGTAAATCGTGGCTCTAAACCTTCACATAGTATAGTCGGATCCATTAAACACAAGACATCCTTTGATAGCCATCTGAGGGAAGTTTCTTGTTGAGATCCATTTAACACAACCATATGTGGGAAGTTTATTGTCGACGTCTTGGCCTTTTCTAAGGATCTTGATCATCACCGTATGAATGATTTTTGTACTCAGATACTAGTTATTGGTCCCAATAGCACAATCAACAAGCTGATATATTTGTAGAAGGGGAGTTGAATACAAAATTACATAAACATGTACAAATCAAGCTTAATGAGAAACTGCGTCGAATGCTTTTATTAATATATTGTAATTTTAACTCCATTACAATTTAACTCTCTCTGATCTCACAAACTAATTGCTACACCTTGTTTACTATTTCAACTTATGACTGCAATAAACTAAAACTCTCTAAACAGGAATGACACGCTAGGTAACCCATGAACAAACATGTGAACAAACTAACTATGTAACCTTTAAACATATTATGATGCTTGTTTAAATACATGTTCCTATGGATAAACATTAAATTAGAACTTATCCTAATCTAACATTCAAAACTAACTTATCTATGGATAATCAATTTAATGATTTATCAAAACTAAAGGTGTGATGAACTCGATGAGCAGAACCCTAAATCGAAGCATTTGATTAGCAAAACCCTAAATTGTTAACATCTCGATGAATCTACGGATGAGTAGAATATTAAATCGTGGATAACTCGATAAGTCGAAGCATTTAGAAACCAAAATCGATGACCAAAATCAAATCTCAAGCCTTGGAAACTATGGCAAGGCCATGATGTTAAATAAGTGGTGACCTAATGCTTCAATTTGTATATAAATTATAATTACATTTATACGATTACATAAAATACATTTTCGAGGTTGTACTACCACCTATTTTAAATCTTAGGTCCGGTATTACCACTCATTTTAAATCATGGGTCCACCTCTGTATATATACATAACCATCATTTTCTTATTTATAATCGCATCGATTACTAATGAATTCATCCAAATAACCATTTAGATGTTACATTTATATATTTATATTTATATTAAATAATATAATTGATTCCATATGTAAATATAGCCGCATGATAATTTTATTAGTAATGAGTTAGTATATTACTCATTCATGAAGGATGTTTATGGTTCATATTATTTTAGTTGGTTTGTTTTTCCCTCCATCGCATCCTATTGTCCCATAATAACAATTAATGTCACTGTCCCATCATAATGTCAAGAAATTAGTTATATTTGGACACAAATAATATAAACTAATATAATCATCTTCAAATACACTATTTAAAAAAAAGGTTTACTTCGTTAAAATATATTTAACATATCATGTTTTGCTTTCGTGTGTGTTAAATTTTAAAAGTTTATATCGTATGTATCAAACCTTTAATTTGTTCCTATTGTAAGCACTTTGTTTATATAAGAAAAAAGAAAAATGTATAAGTCTAATACACACAATAACGACAAATTATATATTTAATACACGATAGAAATTTTGAATTCTGATACACATAATAGCAAAACGTAACATGTTAGATACATTATGATAAATTGAACCCTTAAAGAATTACTAAAACAATGTATTGTTGTGCCCATTTTGCTCTTGTTATTGAGCGGGAAAGAATCACATGAATAGGACTCCAAAGATGCCGAGCTCTAGACTCGTGTCATTGGGGAAGGTTACAACGACCAAGTAAATCCAATCTGCCTTCATAAAGGACATTTGATAAGCGACAAATTGGATCAAATTATTTAAAGCACATTTGGAATATACTAATACTATGTATACTAACTCAAATTATCAAGAACCCAATGGATATGAAATATATTATATACACTTGCTTGGTTTATACATAGGCTACTAGGATTCTGTGTGTTTTAGTCAAGGTTCTAAAAAGCTCGGTATGGCTCCATAAAGATTTGAGGATTGCTCTTGTTGTTACGGAAATGTTCAGACGTAAGGTTTGGTGTATGCTAAGGCATAGTTCGGTGTATCGTTACCTATTAAAAGCGACATTGTTCGGCGTGTTAATGGTGTCGGGCTATACGGGCTAGATATATAGTTATTTAGTTATAAGACACGGCTAGATATATCGAAAACAAAAAAAATAACAATACATTATATTATAAATATATAATTATACTTTTTTATTTTTGTTTATGTAATTGTATATATGTAATAATAATTTATATACAAATGGAAGCATTAGGTCTCGTCTTATTTAACGCCATGGCCTCACCATAGCTTCCAAGGCTTGAGATTTGATTTTGGTCATCGATTTTGGTTTCTAAATGCTTCGATTTATCGAGTTATCCACGATTTAATATTCTACTTATCCGTGGATTCATCGAGATGTTAACGATTTAGGGTTCTGCTAATCAAATGCTTCGATTTAGGGTTCTGCTCATCGAGTTCATCATATGCGATTCATGGTTTATGTGATTCATCTTCGGGTAGGGTTCCAAGAGTTCATATTTATGGAATCGATTTTGGTTATGGAATCAATATATTTTGGGCTCCAAGAGTTACTAATCTAACCATGGTTTATGCAATTCATCTTCATGTATGGTTCTTGTTTGATTGTTCATCTTCTATTGTTCCCCATATCTGAGTTTTGTTAGATTTTTCGAGTTTTGATTGCTCACGGATCTATTATGATTTTGTCTTAAGTTTCTATTGATCCGTTTGATTTCCTATTGATGTATTTGATATTGCATATTTGTTTGGATTTGTCTTGTGGTTTTGTTGTTCAATAATTTTTTATATGGTTATGATTCTGAAACATTCTTTTGGATAAAGATGATGACGAATCTTTTGGTTGATGAACATGTGATCTTCATCTTGAATTTTTAATAAATAATTAGCAATAATAATATTATTAATTCAGTATATAAAAAAATCTAAATTCTAAAAATTACCAATAGCCTGCTATATAGGTTTTCAGATATACTATAAATTGTAGTTTTTAAAACTTCAATACATTAAAGGGTAGGGCTGGCAAATTCTGACATGACCCAAAACCCAACCCGAACCAAACACGATCTAGGTCAACACGACACGAAACGGAATTGTGTCAGAAATGGGTCGATGCGAAAATGACACGAAACAGGTTGACACGAACACGATAACCTAAAAGCTTAAAAAATATTTAGAAATTTGAAATTATAAATAAATAACTAATTACAATATAAAAGTGGCAGCACTTTTACAACTTTTAATTTTTTACCTCCAAAGTTGGTGGCTTGGTGTCATTTAAAATTTTCAAATTGATGAATTAATAAATATTAAATAAAAAACAAGTTAATATATAACAAGATTAAAATTACAAGAATAGAAATAAGAAAATAAAGGAGAAGAAAAGAGGAACTCGTAACCCTAGCCTCCAGCCCTCCCTTGCGACGCCGACAACCCACCTCCATCGTTGTCGTCTGCCGTTCGGTCGTCTCTCGTCCACAACATTACAAGAATATGCAACCTTTTTCTAAAAAATAATTTGATTTGAAACTCGACATGAAAATCAAGTTATTTGACTGAAAACACAATTTGATTTTTTCTCCAAAAAAATGAGTCGACACGAAAACACGACCCGAACCAAACACGAATTAAGTGACACGAACCGAACATGACACGAAACTAAACTGGGTCGAAAATGGGTCGACACGGAAATGGTTGGCACGAACACGACACGAACCATTTAACACGAACATGATCCGAATTGCCAGGCCAATAAAGGGTAGTTTTCAAAAATTAATACACTCAATAGCAAAAGGTGACAACATCAATACATTTTCGAAAATTAAACTCTTTTTAAAATTCGTAATTTATTATTATTATTATTATTATTTCTTAATTTAAATAAAATTGTTGCAACCGAAGACTACAACTTAGAACCATCCTCTTCAATAACTGAAATGATACCTAAAAGCTGTTTAAAATTCATTTTCCAAATAAACCACAACATTATGTTCATAAATCAAATTCAATTGTTAAAATATTGTCCACAAGTCGGCAAACCCGAGTTAACCAACGAGATAACAATTAGAAAAATACTCCTAAGCAGCCTGCGGTACAAGACGTCAATTACAAAGAGTAAGTGTGAGCTTTATGTTTTGTGAGTTAGCAGAGTAATCAAGCAAAATTATAAATTAGTTCATTCTATATAATCATTAACAGGGATAAATAATATATATATATATATATATATATATATTGAAAAGTTCATTTGAGAACCGTTTTTATTGCGAGAACCGCGAGAACCAATCTTAACCGTCCAATTCCTCCTCCTTCTATTGGATTGCCCACCCATGAATTTCTTACATGCACCCTGCCACACTGAATCCCCCACACTCTTCATCCATCAATTTCATTATCCAAAATGAACGGCTAAGATTGGTTCATTTGAGAACCGTTTTTATTGCGAGAACCAATCTTAGCTGTTCATTTTGGATAATGAAATTGATGGATGAAGAATGTGGGGGGATTGAGTGTGGCAGGGTGCATGTAAGGAATTCATGGGTGGGTAATCCAATTGAAGGAGAGGGAATTGGACGGCTAAAATTGGTTCTCGCAGTTCTCGCAATAAAAATGGTTCTCAAATGAACTTTTCACTATATATATATATATATAAGACAAAATACGCGAAGATACAATAAACTATGTTAATATTGTCTATGCAACAAACTTTATTTTATACCTAAAAGTATAAACAACTTACGATTTTGATTCATTGTATGTAATCGGTGACTTGATTACAGGTTACCGATTGTATAAAATGAACAAAATTTGAAAGTTGTTTGTATTTTATGGTACCAAAGTTCTTTTATTTTTTGCTAGGTTACCGGTAAGTTACCTATTATCATAGGAAACTTGCATACAATGAATCAAATTTGTAACTTGTGTGTATTTTTAGCTACACAATAAAATTGGTTGCATACAATAGTAATATTGACATAGTTTGTTGTATTTTCATGCAATTTGCCCATATATATATATAGGCAAAAGTTTAAACAAGAACTGTTTTTTGTACGAGAACCGCGAGAACCAATCTTAGTCAAATTGAATTGCCCATCCATGAATTCCTTACATGCACCCTGCCACACTCAATCTCCCCACGCTCTTCGTCCATGAATTCCATTATCCAAAATGAACGGCCAAGATTGGTTCTCGCAGTTCTCGTACGAAAAACAGTTCTCGTTTGAACCTCCCATATATATATATATATTCCCTAACCCATTATATTTCGACTCAATTTAAGGGTGTAAATGAGACCAGCTAAATCCAAGCTTGAGCTCGGTTTATTTAATTTAAGAGAGCTTAAACTTGATCTCGAGCTTGTATTTGAAGCTAAAGCTCAACTTGCGAAAATTTTCACACGCTTGAGTTCGCTCGGACTCGGCTCATGTATTATATTTTTTATTATTTGATAATTTATGTATATAATAATTTCTTAAATATTGTTAATTATAATTGTATATATTTACAATAATATTTATATTTTAAAATTTTATTATGTATATATGGAGGGTTCATTTGAAGACTGTTCTTATTGCGAATACCGTGAGAACCGTTTGTGACCATTAATCCTAATTAATCAAAGTTTAATATTAAATGTGAAAATATAATTAATTAAAAACCCAGCCGTCATTTTCACTTTCCTTAAAACCTAGAGAGTTATTTGATAAGTGAATTGCGATTAGGAAGCCTTGAATTACGATTCATGTGTGGGGTTAGTAGAGAATTAGGATTGCACTAGGAAGTTGAATTGTAATTTAGAATTGAATTTCGATTGTTATGTATGAGAATAGGGATTTGCAATTCATTATTTTTTTTACTCATTCTCGGTTCTTGTTATACTCGTTAACTTACTAGGTTTCGTTATCGTATAGGTTGCTTGATAAACACAGACGGTTCCCTCGGCTTCGATTTACCGGACTTCAGTCAGGTTTTCAAAATCGTGTGCCAAGACAAAGTGTATTTTTGTAAAACACTTACAGATAATTTATTTAAATTCCTCAATATGTGGAAATATCTATATGCATGATCTATACACAAATTATATGGTTTGTGTGGTGAACGATTGGCATGATTATCTCAACATGATTCGTGATTGTATGTTCTATTTATGAATATGAATGAAGATTATGATGATACGGTATGAATATGATTTATGTATAAACTCGTATGATTAATTAATGAACGAAAATCACTAAAGAATATCTCATTTCCATAGTGCGCAGGGGTAGCTCCTATTTAAGGATACAATACGGGCTTAGTAGCTAGTTGATGCCTCTAGGATAAAAGTGCTAGTTAGACGGTCACTTAATCTTCTAAAGGGCTTTGGTGGCAAGTGGTATAGGTCTTGATTGACTCATATTGGAGTGATGTTTACGGCCTATATGGTTCGGGTCATACACAAAACATCACATAAGGTGTTGGGAGGTGTTGCAAGTACCGTGGTTATCTTCACCTAAAAGACACAAGATGCACATGGTTTGTGGCGCTGTTGGAGTAGCGAAAGCGGTCAGGTTCTTAGGTGTTCGCGTACAGAAGGGAGTAGCTACCTATTTTGTTCACAAGTCGGCTAAGTCACGCATGTAGCGAATGGGCTTTCCTTTAAAGAGATTAGACACCAACTAGGTGAACTCTGAGGACACATGGTTAGATACGGTTGATGTACAGTTGTTAATGACGGTTGATAAAGATTGATTAATAAAAAACGATAAAGATAAAACGGTTGCTATGAATTATATACGAAAGATATGATTATGATACATGATGGTTGCTTACGCTTGATTCGGTCTGAATGACTATTTGATTAATACGGGTTTCTCTTATATGATTTTATGTACTTGACTATTCGGTGTTATATGATTACGGGGTCAGATTTGGGTCAAGTACACCAAAGGGTCGGGTTGGGTATTTATCATAATATATAACTATGATTATAATCGGTGTTTTAATATGATGTTTTATGTCTTAAGCTTACCGTTGACTCACGAGGCGTTAGCCGACACTTATTCTTTTTGAAGTTTCTTGGTGAGGCGGGAAGCTTTGTTGGGTAGTTAGAAGGATCGTTTGTAGACAGTTACTGACTTGTTATGAAATGATTTTTATAAGTTAATAATGTCGTGTTTTCTTTTAACGGTTTAAACGTAATTGGCTAACTTGGTGTTATTACTAATGTTTTCCGTTGTGAATGTTTTGAATAAAATAAGAGTTAATCACGATTTTTGAGAAAACCCGACGTCACATTCTATCCTCTTGGCTACTACTCTGCAATAGCAGATGACCAAAACAACTAACGGCGGTGATGACATACAATAGTGGAAAATGAAGGGTTGGAGTTAATGCAATGGTAATAGAAGGTAACCGAGAAGAGAAGGATGCATATGGGTTTGAAGAGTTATCGGTAGAAGAGGGTACGGTGGTTGTCAGTAGAGGTGGTACGGTGGTTGGTTGGTAAGAGGTGGTACGGTGGTTGATTGGAGGTTGTACGGTGGTGAGGTGGTTTTGAAGAAAAGATTGTTGTTTGGGCGATAATTTGACCATTAATTAAATTGTAGTTAAGGGCATTATTGTGAATTTGACCATTAAATCATCCCCTAAAATCACGTTGATGCCTTAAATGTAGAATCCAAATCAATGACCTGAAAATATGATGCAGCAAACTCGCATTTTTTGATACAAGATAAGATTCATCAAAATAATATAACATCATTTTATTCAATTTGACTATAATCATACGAAATTACATTTAATATTCATCAAAATGACATTGATAACAAAATAGCAATTGGTATTCATCAAAATGAAATGCATGACTAAATTCATCAAAAAGAAACTATTCATCAAAGATTGATTAGTGCCAAGAACGAGACAATCGGGGAAGTCGCAAATTCATCAATTGTAAACTCACAATTTGATTTTCTATAAAATAGATACAAACTTCCGATGAACAAAAAATATTACAACAAAAAGAAAAATGATGAACATCCCCATTTTTATTCTCTAGAAAAACAGATGCAAGTTTTTCTATGAACAACAAATATTCATAAAAAATGATGAATAACCCTCTTTTGATTCACAAGGGCTATAAATAATTCACAGATAATATTTATAAAAATTCTCAACCTAATTTCTAATCAAATACAAAAGAAAAATTGGTGAAATATTAAATCCAACATTTAGAATTCTCAGAAAAACCTCGATCCTTTTCACGATGCGGTGGTTTGTGATTTGTTTCTCGGCCTAATCGTTAATGATCTCGTTCGCTGATGAGAGAATACGGGGATGAAGGAGAGGCGTGGGTGAAAGTCAGCTAACTTCGACTAGGTTAAGAAACGCGGAACACGGGTTGGGCGAAGGTCGGCTGATGGTGGATGATACCTCGCAGTCGCGGTCAAATAGAACGTCGGAGTTTACATTGGGGGTTGTTCTATGGTGGTATAAAAAAGTGAACGTGAGATTTCTATGAGAGACCGAGAGAGAAAACTAGTAGGATGAGAGAAGACATGGGATGATACCAATTTTCTAGGAACTCTTAATTAATATATTTAACTATAATAATGGAATGCCATTTATACCCTTTTACTAATAAAGCCATGTGTCTATCCTAAAATGCCTCTTACACCTCTTATTTAATTTTGCCTCATACTTGATCTCATTCCTATATATATATACACGGTTCAAACACAACTATTTTTCGTACGAGAACTGCGAGAACCAATCTTAGCCGTTTATTTTGGATAATGGAATTCATGGATGAAGAGCGTGGAGGAATTGAGTGTGGCATGGTGCATATAAGGAATTCATGGGTGGGCAATCCAATTGAAGGAGGGGAAATTGGACGGTTAAGATTGATTCTCGCAGTTCTCGTTTGATAAACATTAATGGTGGTTACAAATGTGTTACTAATAATAAGCATTAATGGTGGTTACAAATGGTTCTCAGGGTTTTCACATTAAGAGGGATTTTCAAATGAACTTCTCCCTTATAATATATATATGGGAAATTTTCAAACGAGAATTTTTTTTCATGCGAGAATTGAGAGAACTATTTATAACATTTTTAATGACTCGTTAATAGGGGTATATTGACCGTTTATATATTTACTCAACCATAAATTGTGTCCGGGTAAACCGTCATTATTGAATGAGACTTTATTTTTCCAAAATTATCCTCATTAATGTGTTACTAATGACTTATTAACAAGCGCATTGATAAGCCCTTACAATTATTAGTCATTAATCTATTTTAAAATCAAGGGCCAAGATTGTTTCTCATATTTCTCGCACGAAAAATGGTTGTAACACCCCGATTTTCAGTATAAATTTAAACTTTTCAAAACTCAATTTAAAACGCAGTTTATACAAAACTCTTTAACTAATTGCGGAAGAATTGCAATTTTCTTTAAAGTCTTTCAACAAAATACAGTAACATTTTAACAACAAACTCTATCAATGAATACGACCCAAGACTTTTGGTGTTACCACGGTCAATCTCATGACCATAAACAAAAGAGTAGGAAATCCAAGATTACAGGAAATGCAAACAAACCAAAGCTATGCCTAAGGCATCTACCCGCCTCACCAAGGCCTCTATACATCCTGCAGATACAAAACATTCTACACACAGGGTTAGCTATAAACATAGCTAGTGAGTACAACAAAAAAAATTTGTCTTTTCAAAATCAAGTCATCATCTTTTGAAAACACAAGTTTGACATTAAACATACTATAATGATAATCACATAAACACATAAGGATGCGGGTCTGTCCATTGAGCCACAATATCTCCACGTGGTAGCTAGCCACGGTCAACACGTGTCCATATGGGGGATAACCACATCTCCCTATCAAGGTAGGGGAAGCACGAAGCAGTCCACCATACAACGGTAATATGGAGTGAATGACCTGTTCCCTAAGTCCACTCGTGTTGCTTAGGTTCGGTGGCTCGTCAGCCCATTAAACCCACACGGTCATAATGGGTACTATCATCCCCCTCCACTCTCTGCATCAATTCCTCAACCACCCGTGTATCGAGGTTCCTTAATTGCTGAAGCCACATGAACCAATACACGTCTCAATGGCTAGGAACCATCATGGTACAAAGTACATATCTCAACACTAGTCCGGACCAAAACTCAAAACCATATTTGTTATTACAAAATCAAAGGTCACTCCTATATGGAGTATCATGTTTCAAGAATTATCAAGTAAAACGATAACATTAACATAGACCATTTCCTAAGTGGAGCATTGGTCTCACTTTGAAAACCATTTTTAAAACACATCATATATCAAGTTCGCAATTTCCACATCCTTAAATTCAATGAGTTTCATACAACATTTTCCAAACATATCAAACACATACATGATGACTTATAAGCTTTTATCAAAAACTGGGTATCCGCAAGGTGTACTCACCTGAGGGTGTGATGAGGATCACAACCCCATCCAAACCAAAGCTCAAACACTTGATCACAAACCTATGATCACAAAACACAAGGCCAACTTGCATAAGTTAGCAAAAAAACGAGATTCCTTAAGAGTATATACTCAAAACCAAGCTTAAACACTCATTTCGGGTCTTTAAGACTCCATATTAACTTCATATAACCATTAGAATCAATCCCTAATCAAGTACATGGTCAAATTGTGTCAAAATCATGATTTTTGGATGGTTTAGGGTGCCTTGCGCAGCGGAGCTGGAAGCTCGCGCCGCGAGAAAATCTCTGGAAGAGAAAACACTTTGCTACGGGCGATGCGTCGCGTCGCGACACCCCAACCCGTCGCGTCGGGACGGGTTCTGCACAGACCAGTCTTCTCCTTCTTTTGCTACAGCTCACCAATTTTCCAAGTTTTTAACGCCAAAACTTATGATATCAAACCAAAGTCATAAAACTCAACCAAAACAACTTTATAACATCAAATATCATCACTTTTAACATGATTAAATGTCAAAGCTCTAACTACAATAATTACTCCAAATTTGACCCATTTACCAAAACAAATCACAAATTTCAACTATAAATCACTAATTACAACATATGAAGCTAAAATCAAACTCAATCACAAGTTTGAACTTACTTGATTCCAACACCCACTTGATAGCTCCTTCCTTGCCAAGAACTTCAAGCTTTGATGATTGATTAGATGTTAAAACATATAATTTCAACTAGAAACCCCATAATCTTCAAGATTGCTTCTCTCCCTCTCGAAGCTTCCAGCCTTCAAGGCTGAGAATTTGACTCAACTGAATTAAGTCAAATGGTGATATTTATATACCATATTTCATATGTACCCCTCAAGTTTAAAGCTTAACACCCTTAACCCTCAAAGTTTCACCAAATTCACACCTAAAACCCTTAACTCATAACATCTATAATACCAAGTTTTTAAGGCTTTAGCCCTTTGTACCTTGTGCATTAGTAATTATACTTCATGGCCAAATATTATTAGATAGCTATAATCACTCTTGTAAACGCTAAATTTTCCAAATTATCTATAATTTATTTCATCAACATATAAAACACATTATTAGGCAATATAGACAGTGTTCTAAAATTTGGAGTATTACAATAGTTCTCGTTTGAATCTTTCCCAAAAGATCAATAAGTAGGGTACCCGCGCAATGCGGCGACGGTGAATAAAAATGATTTGTAAGGAGTTGTTTTGGTAGGTATTAATCAAGAGGACACACAGGACGTAATTTTGTAATTTTTATTTAGCAGGTGAAAAGGGAATGAAATTTAGATGTAATTTTGTAATTTTTATTTAGCAGGTGAAAAGCGAATATTATATATTTTTCCTTTCTGGAATTTATGGAATGTTATTAAGTTTATGGAATATTCTGTTTCGTAAGTTTTGTTATGGAATTTATGGAAAGAGAATATTTTGTAATTTATGAAAAAGGAATGTTATTAAGTTTATTTTATGGAATTATTTTTTGATAGATGAGGGTAGAATAGTAATTTTAAGTGACTTAAAATTTAAGAGTTTTAAGGAAAAAGCTTAAATACTTTATATAATAGTATATATATATATATATATATATATATAAAGAGAGAGAGAGAATGAATTATACAAGAAGTTATATTTTTGTGAGAAGTACAAGAAAAATTTTCACCCGTTTATCTTTTTAATTAATGGTTGATCTTTTTAATTAATGATTAAGATCAGTGTTAGAACCTAGAGAGGAGATGAATAGGTTATATGCCCGATTTTTGAAGTTTTTAACAATATTTGCAAGTAATTAAAGAATTTAAGGAAGAAAGATATCACCAATGTAAGTAGCTAGGACACAATGCTTTAAGTGGTTTAAGCAAGGGTTAACAACTTTGCTCTACATCCACTCCTTGGCCTCACCCACCAAGAGTTGCTCCACTAATCTTCTCTCTTTCAAGGTAGAGATAAACGTTTTATAACTTCTCCTTTTAGCTTACAAGAATTACACTTCACTCTTGCAAACAAGGCTAAGATAAACCTCACTTCACTCTAATTGGAAAGGCTAGAGTTGATCCTCACTTCTCTCTAATTCTATAGGCTAGAGATTATCCTCACACTATTGCAAATGTATATGAATGTAATGAAGTATATGAACTTGAAGGCTTTCACTCTTGCTTGATTCTTGATCTTGAAAGATTGAATTATCAAGGAATATGAGCTCACAAGATTTTTATGTATTCTGTGTTTTTTCAGATTGCAAGAGGTGAGTAAAACACAAGACTTGAGTTACTTTAAATAAGGAAAAAGTTTAATGCTCAATAAGTGTCCAGACGATCCACGGACGATCCACGGTCGACCGTGGAATCGACCGTCGCACTGCTGGAGATTTTTGAGCCTTGTGCATATAGACGTTGGGCTTTTACCAAAACCACACACAACCCATTTTTACCATAAAAATGCACTGAAAAGGAGTTTAAGAAAAGTTGGGTTAGTGCCATACTTCTTAAGTTTGAATTTTAAACATGAAAATGGAAGTTTGGAACCAAATGCACAAAGTATGTTGGAAGTTTTCCACTTTGGGAGATTCCTTTTGCTAAATGTGATTTTAACTTGTTTCAATGTAAGATTGTGTTTAGTATTTGCCAAAATGGGAATTTTTGCTTTGACTTCCAAGCTTGTGATTTTTATAAAAATTGTCTCAATTTTATAAAGGTTTTTATAAATATTATTTTATAAAAACTTAAACTCATTTGATTATTTATTTTGTAAGCTCATAGACTTTGAATGTTTATTTGTAGGAGACTTCGACATCGACTTCTACTTGAACTCGGATCTTGACGATTGAAGCTTGGCCATTTGATGAAGCTTATTTTGTAGATTATGGATGAGAATATATTTGATTGAATATATATGTATATGTGCACATATGTTAATGTTAATACATACAATTATATAAACAAGTTGTATATTTTTGTGTCAACAAAAGAGGATTTATTTATAAGCCTATTTTTCTTAACAATCAGTTTTAGTAATTTAGTAATCAGATGGAATTACAAGGAAATTATTATATATCTAGAAGGGTAAAGATTTAATACTACCGTAATGTTTTTTGAAAATGGTAATACTAAAAATATCACTGGTTCTTGTTTTCAAACTCTCACTTTCATAACTCTGCTTACAAAATAAATAGCAGTCGAAAACCTTCACCACCGGTCTACCATAGCCAATTTGGTCAAACCACTAGTTACCGCTCCGCCACCATTCGTTGCTGCAACAAATCTGTGTATTCTCTTGGTTTTCTCTCTACCCTAGATACTTTTCTCTCTACAAACTCTATATACAAGATCATGATGTAGGTTTTGTACGTAGGTTGTGACGGGTCTCGGATCTACGGTTCTATGGTTTTCCTTCACCATTTGGGTGGGTTTTGCTTCGATATTTCAGGTTTTGACGATTCATTTCGTGGGTTTTCACTAACTCTACCATCATCGTAATCTCGTTTGTAGGTCATTTCCCGTGACTGATATTGAACTCGGATATTTTTGTAGGATTCAAGGATCCGGGTTTTTTGGTCATGGTCTCATGGATTTGTTGTCATAGTAACAACCATCGACACCTTGAAGAATAGCTTCATTGTTTTTTGGTCATGATTTGTGACTTTTTTTAAGTATTACTTTTAGTTAATTTTTTATATCTGAAAATTTGTATTGGTTATTAAGGTTATGTTTTTTGTTTGTTCAAGATCTCACCCATTGTTAATTTTCTGTTTATTTTGAATTATTATATTTGTGTTCTCTCTTATTTTGTTATGTGTAAACATAAGTTCTATAATATGGGCATGTGTTTTACTTATTTGTTTAAAAGTGATGTGATAATCTAATCAATATTTTTTCTGTGTTATTCAGCAATGAACAATACTAATTTGTTATTTATAATGACCGTAACTTTTTGCATAATATTAAAATAAACTGTTCACTAGTAAGCAAGCAGGAAAATTTGATTATCGATATATATATATATATATATATATATATATATATATATATTCATGAACAGGCAAGAAAATTTGTATTCTTCTGACGTTTCATTAGTGAGTTAAAATGACAATTAAAAAATCAAAAGCTTGTGTTAAACTGTTCACTATTGAGTTTAGTGTAATTTTGAGTTAAAAACTAAAGTGGTACGAAGAAAACTGAAAATATGAATGATCAAATGTTCTTAAACGTTGATTAATTAAAATAATTAATGTTGAATGTTATTTTTTTAATGTTGCTAGTTTCTAAACAACCAAATATTATCTTTCAAAAAAGTAAAATGATAACCATAATCGTTAGGGCTCGGATAAAAGTAAAAAACAATTTTAATTTCTAAAAATAACAATTATAACTCATGTTTCATTATCAAAATTTTCATGTTTGCAAAAAATCCACATTAATCACCTTTTAATTAGTATTTAGAATTTCCATACATGACATATAGTTATTATTTTTAAAAATCAAAACAATATTTTATTACTCTTATCTACAGCCCTTAAGGTTTATGATTATTATTTTCCTTCAAAAAATTATGAAACGTTGAAATTCTCTCACTGTTTTTTTCATATTGTTAAGTCATTAAATTAAGATTAAATTAATATAAATAAAAAACAAAGAATTTAATTTGAAAAATCCATAATACAACAAATTGAGAGAAAAAAATTGTCAAAAATTATTAATAGTGCATTAATTACATTAATTCTAAAAAGACATAAATATCTTTTTGATTAAGTTCTTGATTTTCTAAAATCTAATTGCTATAAATGTTACTCGCACTTATTGTAAAAAAAAAAAACTTTTCGTATGAAATCTTCCATAAAAGATGATTAATGTATGTGTGTGTGTTTTAACAGTTAACAAGCTTGTTTAGGCTCGCGAGCCTAATCAAGCTGTTATGATACCCTAGAGACTCCATTAGCTTTGAACCCGACTTAGGTAATTGTCGGACTTGAAGATTCTTACGCATATGGTTTACACGGTATTAATGTAGTTTGGTGATACTACTATGAATGATTATGACTATGTGTGGGTAGGAAGGATTTAGGGCAAAATGCATGAAAATACAATTAACTTTGTCTTAATTGTCATTGTATATAACTAACTTTAAATTCTTAAAAATAATACAACTAACTTTTTATAAAAATTCCATTGTATGCAAACAACTTTTTTCTGTGTCTAGTCTTAGCTACCATTGTATACAATAAACTTTTTCATAATTTCCATAGTATACAACAACTTACATACAATGAGAGGATTATAAAAGTTGATTGTATTATTTTTAAAAAAATAAAGATGGTTATATACAATAATAATTAAGACAAAGTTCATTGTATTTTCATGCAATTTACCCAAGAATTTATGATTTATGTTGTTCGCGTTAATGCTTAAAACATGTTTAAGATTTGATTCATGTCTTAACTACTACTGTTCTCACTTAGCCTTGGGTGACATTTGTTTCTTAACTTGTGTCACTTATAGGGTTAGAGTGCATGCCTTGGTGAGACTAGATTTACCTGTTTAGACGGTCATGAATTTATATACATGTGCCGACTTATTGGCCTAAAACAATTATATATGTTATGTAATAAATACTCCGAAGTTCGAGACATTGTGCCTTTAATTTGGTGGCTTACACCATTGTATTACTAACTAAGATAATCCGTATCCAACCCATATTATCCAACTTACTCCACTGTCAGATCAGCATCCACATTATTTTTCATCTTCAATTTAACTTACCCCACAAACCCCCTTACTCCCACATCCAATCCTTTTCAATTATATATCTTTTCAATTTTTATTTTCAATTTTTTTTTTGTTTTAATTTAAATACTTTATTTATTTTAAAGACAATAAAATAAAAAATAATTAATAATATTTCATAAATTTCGTTACATAATTTCATAATAAAAATAATATTTCACCTTACATTAAAAAACAAAAAAATAGAAGTACATAAATTAAAAAACAACAACTAGTTATCGGCATTGTGTCTTGGAAGCCGATTAATGTGCTCGATTAAATCCGATCGAAGGTTGTGATGTGTTTCCGTGTTTCGGACTTCTCGGATGTTAGCGTTACATTTTTTTTAAAGAATGAGAAATGGAAGATTAAAAGATAGTGAATATAGTAGAGAGGAGAAGATGTGTAAAATATATATAGGTTTGAATGGTATTTATAGGAGAGAAAAAAAGAATATATATATATATATGACCGTTGAACGGTAAAAAAAACACCCGAACGGGTTCGTGGACTAGAGGGGTCGGGAATCCGGCGGAACCCGGACACCCGCGATGGTGTTCCCGGGGTACCCGACGGAACCCAACACCCCTACCCGCTACCGATGCGGAGGGTCTAATATTATAAATTAAGTCTTACCTTGCATACCCGTGTTAAAAGCCGGAAAATGTTTGTTAAATCTTGTGAGGTTTTCGCGGTTTTCGTAATTAAAATTATTCTTAAATAAATTTTTCTCTGTAAAACCTAAATTTAGGAAAACCACGATGTTACAAGGTTTTGTATTTAAGTGGTTAAAATTAATTTAAAGTCATAATTGTGTTTTTGTTGTAACCAAACAAATATATTGTTGGGATTGCTCAATTAAAAAAAGATATTAATTTTAATTAAAAGAAAGGTTGATATCTCATTAAATATTTATATATGTTAGTCTTTTATTATATTCCTCATTTAGAAACCCGTAAATCCTAATGCAACCTTGAAACATATGCAATGTAATGAATGAAAACAAATATGATTACGCTATATATTCAAGCAAATAATATTGATATACATATTAATAAAAGAAGGGTAAATTTACTAAAAGTTTGAAGTTTATACATAACATATTTTTTTTGGCACATGGTGTAACCTTAAGTGAATCTAACATCAGCCGTGGATAGAAAATGTGCTAGGCTTATAAGTAAACATTAGCTTTATATGACATAACACATATTGGGGCCACAAGCATTACAAATCTCATGATAACTCTGTAGTTAAGCGTGTTTGGACGGAAGAAATCCAGAGAGTAGAGAAAGCGGACAATATTATGTCGTGATAAGGTAGTGTGTTACACATAGTATTGGAGCCACTCATGTGTCCTTCGGGATTGTGGGGAAAACTTCATTGAGGACGATGAGTCCCAAGGGGTGTTTGTACCACCTTAGGCGAATCCCACATCAGCCATAAACATGAGAGGTGATCGGCTAATGAGTAAACCTTGGCCTTATATAACACAATACATAAAGGCTATTTATATTGATACGGAAATTAGTAAAATAATACACAAAGATGTCATACGAAATTTGAAATGTATCATGTATAACTATATGCACAAAGAGATGATAACAAAACGATTTATGATTTTTTTTATTTGGGATGATGTGGGATTCTTTTTATGTATGAGTAGATAATCCCATCAATATTATCCACAAATACTTGATTGTCACAAGCCGACTGCTTTAGGACACTTGAAGAAAATTGTCAACTCATGATTAGTATTAAACATTAGTCACAATTCTCATATTGTATAATGTTGTAGCACTTCTACAATTCTATCAACATTCCATTTTCTAAAATTAAACATATAAGATACTAATCAAAAGTGAGTCTTTACTATTGAAAAAACATCATCTCCTTAGTCCTAAAAAATACATTTGACTTGGTCACAATCTAAAACCATTTATATTAACATTTAAGTTCTTACACACTAGGTTGCTTTGTTATGTTATCCATGAGAACAAAAGATGGATAACCACATTTACTTATTTAGACTCACAAAACAATAGTAACATCTTTTTTGGGCAAATATATGTAATACCTATTTTTTAAAATGTAATGTTAAAAGTTATTTAATATAAGAAATGGGTTAATTATATATGATGTTATTATTGTTGTTTATTGAAGTTAAATGCTTATATGACATATGGGAGAACATGATTAGGTATATAAGCTAAATTAGGGCACAAACCCCCATACGTGATTATTGTAGCCACATTTTTACTTTCCAAAGTGAGTGTGTGTGAGCCGAGACCAAAGGAGAAGAGAACTCAACCATATCAACATCAAATCAATTGATTTTTTGAAGAAAAAGCATCAAGTATGATTCCTTGTGCCTTTGTAATAAGTTGGGAATCAAATTTTATACCAATTGGTTAAGCATTAGTAAGGTTTTGATTAGTTCTTAACACACATGAATCGTGAATTGTAAACGGACTTGAATCGCAAAATGACTAAATTAAACCTTAGAGTGGAATCATACAACAAATGATGAATCGTAAATTAATCACGAACTTTCAACACTTTCAACATTTATTTGTTTCCAATAAGTAAATAAGTCAAGGACCATTTATGTGAATATGCTAAAGATATATATATATATATATATATATATATATATATATATATATATATATGCGAGTTCTTCTTGACCTTTTCAAACCACAGAAACACCAATTCAACATACATATGTGCCTTCTACTGTTCCTTCTTTCCTTTGGAGTTTTGAACAAGAAAGCAGCAGAATCAACATCTTTTTATCATCATCTCAACACCTATAGCATCAAGGTATGTTAGTTTTATTGTATTAAGTGTTCTTAGTGAGTTAGAATGATTCAAAGGAAGAACCATGGTTTTAAATGAGTGATTTATGTTTCTTGTTGTTATTTTGATGTCATGGACTGTTTAGGGTATAGAAAAACACCCCTTGGTGGTTAAAAATCGATTAGAATGGGAAAAAGTGGTTCTTGGTCGGAAACAACGTTTGTGGAGATTAGACTGCAAAATCGGTCATGTACATGGCTCGTGTATACGCGGGCTGTGTAGAGACTATGGTGATCACAAGGCCATGTTGGCATACATAGTCGTGATATGTGTAAGGTACACAGCCCGTGTAACATTGTTAGTCAACCGAATTCAGTCATATTATATCAGGATTTTGGTCGTGTAGTCAACCGAGTTTCGGTCATGTAGTGTAACACCGCTTCTAAAAACAGCTACTTTTCATGATTATCAGATTTAGCAGCGGAAAATTTTCTTTTCAAAGCAACAAACTGTTATTTACACTAACCTCTTTCCAAAAGAACGTTGGTGTTACCAAGTACAGGAACCGACCATAGTATCTATTTACATTACAACATATTAATTATCAAGTGTTCCACCTACAAGGGGCAATGTACATCCCAAAAGCTACTCGTCTCGCAGGACATCTAGTCTTTACCTGAAAAGGGAAATCATAGCACCATTAGCTAACACTTAGCTAGTGAGTACATGCAATCATAAGCATCAATACAGTAAGTCATGCAGCATACATATCGTACATAAGCAATCATTGCTATCTTAACACATAGCGGTGTGCTGATAAGATCAGTAAGAGTCATGTTTTGCAGGGTAATCAATCCCGCTCAACAACTCAGACCGGGGGATCAGACACAACCATCCGTGCTGATGGGGGAGCATAAAGCAGTCCACCAAGCATCGTTCACGAAGCCAAATGCTCCTCAAGTAATCCAGCCGATTACCACTCACGTTAAGGCACAGCGGTTCTGCAGAACCTCGACCCGGGATGCACCCCGAATCACCGTTAAATCCCGAAATGACCGAAGTCCTGTTAGGATCCAGCTACCCGGCTGACCTTAACCATGCGCCAGATAGTTTGCAGACAGTGCACATACACATATATGTACATTTGATCCCACAAGGATCCATCATCATCATCATCATCATCAATTCATATATCATACATAGGATCCCGTAGGGATCCATCATTCATTCATTCATTCACACAGTACATCATTGATAACTAAGCGGTTCCAATCTGGACCCGCTGGCATGCACCTAATACATACATCATAAAATCATTTAAGTCATATACTTACCTCCTTGAGCATACCTGCATAAGCAAGTTAGTCATACATAATACATTCACATAGTCATTTAGCATGCAAGTCTTACTCTACCGAGTCTTATGAAAGCATGCATTCACCTGATTTGTTTACTACGTACAGGTATTTGGCTTCGAGTCCTTAAATACAACAAGTTCACCTAGCATATCATACTTACATTAATCATTCACATGTGCATACAAAATAAACACTTAACTTTGTACTTAACACAAATCCGCCAGAATTGTCAGATTTGGGGAAATCCGATGGTTCTGTCGGATTCATGAAATCCGACACTCACGACCCATATAATCCGATACTCATCAGTCGGATTCCAACACTTAGGAATTCCATTATGCATACGGAATCCGACACTTGCGGATTCCGATACATAGAAGGAAATCCGACACTTTGAGATGAAATCCGATACCATCGGATTCCGACACTTTAAGTCCGGAACTTAGGAAATCCGACAACTTGGAATTACAGGGCAAGAAATCTGACAGACATGCGGAATCCGACACTTGTATCGGATTCCGACAAATCCTTCGGATTTCGATACTTGCGGATTCCGACACCTTCATAAACCCGGAATCTGACAACTTCGTCATCTGAAATTTCGTACATGCTTGAATCCATTCTAAGGGTCACATTTTCATTGTTCTTTTGCCCAGATCATCTTAGGACATCATATTCTATCCAAATAGTCATCATAAACACATTAAATCCCAACAAGAACACCATTCATGCAAAATCCACTTTGAAAGTGAGTTTTCATGTTCTTCAAGGTGGTTCTTGCATGGATTCATGGTTCTAACATGTAATACAGGATTCTAATCTTTTAAACATATTTGAATCATATTGCTTACCTTCGAGATCAACAACCGACTACCTCTTGTTCTTCTTTCGAAATCTGAGAGCAATGAGAGAGACAAGAGACGAGAGAAAAGATAGAAGTTTGTGTGTTTGCTTTTAGTTGACTTTAAGTCAACAACCACACATTCACACACACACACACACACATATATATATATATATATACATATATTTACCCATACAACAGAGGCGGTTGCCTCATACTTCACATTAGGTTTTCCTTAAATATCTAACTTACATAATTATTACACTTAATATACATACATACATTTAGCATACATACATACGTACATACTTTAATACATAAACACACATGTATTCATTCATTTAATTTAACATGTACATACAAATAAATATTCCTATTACATTAACTACATACACTCACGTACAATTTACAACTAGGCCCAAGCTGAGGATGTTACATGTAGTGTACAGGGTCTGCGTAAGCATACACGGCCCGTGTAGGATCCATTTGCAGCTCAAAATGTGTTTTAATTATATGTTATTATGTTATATGTGTATGATCGTGTTTGGATTCCTTAGCAAGTGATATACATTGCTTATAGCTTAAACTAGTTACAAGGTGAGTCTTCTAGACTATTTCTCATATGTGCAGCATGTGTGTTATTACATAATAATACATTCATGTATTATTCATACGTGTTAATCAGCATACTGCTCCGTGCAGTAGTGGCTCAGAATTAGTATAATACTGTGACTCAGTTTGCTGTCCTGGGTCTAGAACCAGAGGTTGACATGTTCTTGATATATGTGTGTTATATATGTGATCTTATACATGTGTTTATATGATTTACTATCTGGCATGCTCACTAAGCTCACGTAGCTTATTAGATACTATTAAATGTTTTGCAGGGCGTAGTAAGGATAAGGGCAAAACTTCTGTTTGACTACAATTTTGATAAACATTTTGAAGCACTTAACGCCTGGTTATGTAAATGACAAGCTTTTGTATCAAATGTGTGGTAGTACATATGTGTATATCCCTTTTCAGTAAACTTGTTTTTAAACTTAGTATGCTTTCGCTTTTAATGTAAACGTTCAGATGTGAATTATCATTTGGGGTTTTAGTCATAATGATTAGTTTTATAAATTGTGGTGTTACACAAACCATGGAAATCGTAAAGTGAATTAAAGTGGGAATTGCAAACCATGGAAATCATAAAGTGAATTCAAGTGGGAATCACAAACCATGATTTAGAATGAATCGTAAACCATGATTTAGGAAGCAATAGCAAAGTGACCTAAGTGTTAGATTTTTGGGGATTTTCATATTGTGTTGGTATGAATAAGGTATGTAGCCCTAGATGATGTCTAATAATGTGGAGAACCTTAATTGTAGGTGGTTGTTGGTAGACGTAAATCTTCTGGATACGTAACTGAATTACTATTATAATTGTTTTGTGCTACATGAGGTGAGTTACACTAACTTGCTCATTATATTAGTGTGAAATGTGGATGTTATATATATGTGAAAGTGTAACTAATGTGTTTATGCATTAAATGGAGCGGTGTCTTATAGTGCGGTGCAAACACAACTCGAGTACATTTAGACACGTGAAACTTTTGGTACGGCTTGGGTAATCACTATGACCCAAAATGTGAAATCATTGTTAGTGCACTGCTTCGATATTATGTGAAATGATATGTGATCTGGATGAATGTAATTGATATGTACATACCTAATGTGATATGTACATTGTGTGCTAGTTAAGCTTTATGTTTACTATTCTTGCTTTTCTCTTTTCAGAACAGGACAACGGTAAAACTCCAACAATGTGAAGGTAGCTCACCAATCAAACGTTTTCTGCTGTTTCTTTTTATTGATAATGTTACTCGGTGATTCAAAACATTATTTTATAATTAACTTCTTTTGCGTAATCTATATATTCCGAATAGACGTGAAGTTCCAAATGCGCGCGAGACCTCGTCATGAATTTTGCTGGGATTTTTATTAAAGTTTATTTTACTCTGTCATTTATGTTTCCAAAATAAAATCTGGGAAGTTACAATATAACCTTTACTCAATCCAAAATGTTATCTCAAAACTTCTTAATGTGACAACTAAAATGAAAAAAATGAGTGCATATTTAGACATCTATGCTGCTTTGTCCTGATCATTAAGTTTCAAGTTCTTAAAGATGTAAAAGGTGAATAATGCTCAACTACTACTTTTATAGACTTATAGTAAGTAGAATTAATACCTCACACTTCCACATATTTTTTACCAGAAGTTGACATGTTAGAAGGTGAATATTTGCTTGTATAACTTTATCTACATAATTATAATTTATATATAAAATTATCACCTTAAATCTCGTCTTGTGAAACATCATGACTTCGTCATGACTCCTAAAGTTTGAGCCTTAACCTTTCCACCATATCATGCTTCATGTTATTTAAAACCTTGTTATTAGCTAAGGCATTGAATAAAATATTCTGAGAAATGTTTTCTATTTAACTACAAAATGATATGAGAATAGAAATGACACTTAGAATTTAAGATATAAAGGATATTTGCGCTTAATTTGACTAAAGATTTGTTGTTCTATTCACAAGTATTCTTGCCACAACGTGTGGGTATTGATTTACTCGTTGACCTTAATCATAGAGTTAAAAACAAATCTAGTTGTATGTTAGAAAAGAACGAGTAGTGATGGCCCGGCCGCTGGTCTATTATTCATGTATTTTGCGTTTTGGGTCATCTATTTTCTCCTTATTTTTGGGATTTTTTTATTATTAAAAAAAGTTTATTTTTAATTAGTCGTAGTTTTTTAGTTTATTATATATTTATATCTACAAGATGTAAAATTTTAGTAACATCAATGCTTTCGGATTTTGTTAATCGTTTTTTATTTTGTTACATCTATAAGATTTTATCAAATTTAATTATAATGGTAATAATAATACTAATATCTAAAACGGTTAAAACATAAGTAATTTGATTATATTATTTTTTTTTGTCAAATATATAGTGCAAAGTGAAAAGAAATAAAAAAGAAAAAATAAAATATGTTAAGTAAAAAAAGTTGCAAGACGAAAGAGGGAGGAATTTAAGTAAAAAAAAGTGTTAAAAATGATATGTAGTGATATAAAGAGATGATTAAAAAAACCCAGTATCTGATGAGGAATTCGTTCTCGTACTCCGATTTTACCGGAGACTCCCGTATTAACCGGGGATGGGAATGGAGAGTGCGAACCCCAGGGTCGTTGCCATCCTTAGTGATATAGCTTCGAGCATGCGATGTCTTATATAAAAGCAAACATGTTATCCAATTCGGAAGCGATCTATTGTTTAATATTTGCTTCTTAAATTATGTATGTGAAAAGTTCATTTGAGAACCGTTTTTATTGCGAGAACCAATCTTAGCCATCTAATTCCTCTTCCTTCAATTAGATTGCCCACCAATGAATTCCTTACATGTACCCTGCCACATTCAATCCCCCCACACTTTTCATCCATAAATTTCATTATTCAAAATAAACCGCTAAGATTGGTTCTCGCAATAAAATTGGTTCTTAAATGAACCATTCCAATTATGTATAATATACCGGATATAATATATAATGGTGTAATATACCTTCTACTTATTTTTACTATTATAATTTGTTTATTTATTATTTTTATAATTATCAAGTTTCAAGAAATACTTCACGTCTATCTTCTTAACTTCGTCAACCACCACCAACCCGCCTAAATAAGATAACTGAACAAACCAGATCTCACGTCACGACAAATGTCATAAATTATCCTTTATCAAAGCAAAAATTGATTAAAAATATACAAAATTTAATATGATATACATGACATTAAAAATTCAGGAGGCAATTAAGTAATTTTAGCTATATTTTGTGAAATGATGACCAAGTGATATTTCAATTTCTCGTGAGATTATAGAAAACACGATATTTTCCCTTTCATCCAGGTCGACGACAAGGCATCGACACGCATGAACGATTTTGAAAATGAAGGCATCATATCGCTAGTTGGTCAAGGAAAACCTTCGAAATCTTGAACATGCATCGATTGAACCGTGAAAGAGAAACGGTGATGACTGATGATATTGTTCTTCGATAATACAACGAGAGAGGATGTCTGTTGAGAGAAACGAAGATAACGATGGTGGTGCGACAGCGAAACGTATCGCGATATGATGTTGTTCTCCGATGGTGGTGACTAGAGTGTCAGATCTGGGCGGCAACCGTTGCCGAAACTGATGCTCGCTGGTTCAAGATCAAATCATTACTCATAAACATCAAAATATCAAATTCATCAATAATAAATTTCTTTCGGTATTTTAGTTATCGGAGTATTTATTAATGTTGATTCAATTTTCTTGATATTTTATTATTAAGGGTGTGTAAGATGACGTTTTTAATGGACAAATTGTATTAAAACATAATGAACTTTGTCTTAGTTATCATTATATATAATCAAATTTATTTTCTTAAAAATAATACAAACAACTTTCATAATCATCACAATCAAATGAAGTTTGTATTATTTTTAAAATTTTAAGGTTGATTGTATATAATGGTAACTAAGAGAAAGTTCATTGCATTTTCATGCAATTTTCTTTTTTTTAATTTATTTTCAACTTTTATGATTTGTAAACCAAAGAAAGTGTTCCATATTGTGTTTTAAATTCATGATTATGTGGTTTTTCCCCCTATGTACATGATTTTAATAAAACAAGTATACATCTATTTTTCTCCTAAATCTGCAGCATATAACTATCACCGGGACTTAAACCCACAACTAAGGTACACCTTTTTCAAACTTCAATACCGCTAAATCGAGACCTTTTGATAAATAATATTTAGTGCAAGATAGATTAGGTTATGCCAGTTGGGTAAATTTCTAGTTACACATTATTACATCAAGTCTTGACTACTTTCTTAAACAATCAATGACTTCAATCTACGAAACACTATATAGTTAATGCAGTTTTTGTGCTTGAAGTGTAGCAAGTCACTTTCAACCGCCGTGGAGCTAGAATTATATTTTAACTAGTTCATAGCTAAACTTAGTCACATTCATAAACATAATTAATGAGTCCATAACTAAGAATTTAACTAACTTATACTAAAAAAACACTAAAATCATATAATATTTTTTTTTGAGAAATATGGATCACCTTTCATACATTAAAGCTTTAACTTGTCAAGCAATAATGAATTTGAGAAATCTTTATGCAGAAACTATAAAACACATGTGAACATCAGTCAAATGGTATGTTTGATCTTCTTTTGTGTTAAAACACTGCATGTGGACAAAGATTGATAAAGACAATATGTGTAAATTTAATGCATGCTATGACGAGTTATTTTTAGAATATAAAACGACAACATTCTTTTAATTAATTCGATCTCTCAAACTTTGGTCTATGTTCACTAAAGCTATCACTACAAATGGCGCATGAATCAAAGTTGTAACAAACAATATTATAAAATATAAGGGTATATTTTTATGTACTAAAAATAGATATAATTAATTTTATACATAGTTCTAAAAAACTCGTTACAGCATCATCATAACTCCACCGAGATTTAAGACTTGATCATGCACGGGGTCTTAATTAGACTTGACACACACCAAGATATGTATCTATGCACGCCTTTAGTTACCCGTTATATATATGAGATTGATATATCGGTCAGATAAGTGGATATTCAGTTATGACGTATTATTTAACACTTCAAATACGAAGAAACATAATAATACACTTTGTAATGTTATTTTTGAAAGATAAATTTTATTATAAACTTGATATATATGAATTAAGGCAAAAGTTTAAACGAGAACTGTGTCGTATGAGAACCGCGAGAACCAATCTTATCCATTCAATTCCCTCCCCTTCTTGCCCACCCATGAATTTATTACATGCACCCAGCCACACTCAATCCCCCCACGCTCTTCATCCATGAACTCCATTATCCAAAATGAACGGCCAAGATTGGTTCTCGCAGTTCTTGTATAAAAAACAGTTCTCGTTTGAACCCCCCCTATGAATTAATTAGTAGATTCCACATGTAATCTTGTAATTAGTAGATTCCACATTTAATCTTGTGATGAATAGAAAGATGAAATAAGAAGAAATAGTAAAAGGATATATCATTTTTCTAAAATAATATAGTAAAAACATATTTATGCATATGATTATGAAACATATGTAAAAAATCATTAACATATAAAAAATATATAATACTATCTCTTATATATATATACACATATAGAGAGAAAAGATCATTTAAGAATTTCGTTTTTTGTTATGAAAATCATAAGAACTGTTATGCATAATAATTATTACCTTATCATAATTAATTTAATTAAACTAAAAGAGGGTAATAGAAAAATATTTATGGCGGCGCAAATAGCTGATTTCTTGTGCGGTGATTTTTACCCCTTAATTCGTTTCTTTTGCTTGATATTTGTGACAACATTTTCTTTTTATGCGCCTATTTTATCCATTTTATTTACTTTTTTTTAATTTCATTTTTCTTTTTTTATAGATAGTAAGAATGTTAGGGAAATAATCATTTCAAACCAATAATCAAATTTGTTTATTAAAATTAATAAAATTTGATGATAACAAACCAAACCTTTAGTAAGACTAAGAATAAATTTGAATATGTATTGTTTAAACTTTGACTAAAAGTTACTAAGTATAGAATATCGGTCGAAAACCTACAAAGTACTAAGCATCAGCCAGAAGATAGCATTTGAGATCAGTTGAAGAAAAGACAAGTGTAGAAGACCATCAGTTGTTGCAAGTTCAACCATCAGCTAAGCAAATTCAAGTATCAGTTGAGCATTCGGTTTGATCAACTAAGGAACTGCTTTGATCAGCTGAGCATCTGAAAGTCATAAGCTAAGTAATCCCTTTTAACACTTAGTCTCATTTTGATAAACTCATAACTTTGAATAATTAGTTATCACTTTGATCAAATGATCATCTAGATTGATAAACTTATGTTTTCTTTAGCTTTAACACTTTGATTAGCTGAGCATTACATGATCAATTAAGCATTCTGATATCAGCTGAGCACCCTGTTATCAACTGAGGAATCAACACTTAGGCTGAGTAGCTCATTTCTGTTAGTTTAGTACATTTTGATTAGTTGGGTCGTGATTTAAAGTTCTAACTGTTCCTTAGTATATTCTACTTTTGTAATGTAATTGTTTTATGCCAATGTAGAACATGTGTTGATCTATTATGCCTTGGATGTATTTTCATTTTTTGTACCATCAAGTTGGACAAAAAGGATAGAACTTATCATCTGAAAAAGGATAAAGTTATTTTCGAAAAAAAATCTTGAAGATTTGTCAACTACTAAAGTATGGCTGACAACTATACCCTTGGTAAAGTTAAATCTGAGAAAACATGGCTGTTGATTGAAGTACAAACATGGAAATAGAAGTTTATGTTACAAGGTCAAAAATGTGATAAATAAAATTATTATATTGTTAATAGGTTGCATTTTTTCAGAAAAGTATTATTACTTTATTTAAACTTGATTAAAGTAATGTTACTTTTCACCCACCTACTTTATGATTAAAATATTATTTTCCGTCTACCACCTTCCTTCCCAACACCCACGCCAACCTACTGCCGATCTTCTATATATATCTTTGCATTCTCAACATGCAATGTAACACCACCTTTTAGACTTAGAAAATTCTGTAATAATTTGAGTTTTTAAACTGCGTGGGTCTGTTTGCAAAACCAAGGTTTACCTATCCTATTATTTAATTCATATTTAAAACTACGCAGCGGAAATTTCAATAAAACAAACCCCTATAAACTATTACAGATTATAACAAAATGATTTGGCGAGAACATGTACATATCAAAAATGCCAAACCATAACAACAGGTGTTACTATATCATACACCGACCATTTTATTTGTGTTACACAACATGTGTTCCTTCCCAAAACATATGTACAAGTCTACAAGTAATCCCAGCTCACCAAGCCCGCCTACTCCTTATCTGTAAAAGAGTAAACATCAACAATATTAGCTATATAAAATAGCTAGTGAATACTAACAAGCATGCATATCAATAAAACAAGTCATACAGCAGGAATGTGCAATCAATGTTATCCTATCATATAGCGGAGTGCTGACATGTCCAGCGAGTGTATTATATTGCCGGGTTGCAAAACCAGCTCAAACCACTACCACCGGGGGAATCAGACACTACCATCCATGTTGGTTTCATCACCTAAGTGAATCACCGTGCTCGTTAAGGAGCCAAGGCTCAGTAGGCTTAGCCATTTAAGGCACTCACCTTAAGTGCTGAAAAGAACGGTACTTGAGTACCGTTGGTCCAGAACATTATGCCCGTAGGCCCAGGACCCAGCCGTAGCTGACCTTAATTACATGCTAGTTCGGACATACAGATAACTCATCAAGAACCCGTTTCAGGGACAAGTGCATGCATGCGTTTACAGATAACATATTATCATCATTATGTGCACATGTACTTAAATACATGTCTTGCACCTTAATTAACAAAACATCTAAGTCCTCAATCATTTTTGCATACATATAACTTTCATGGTACGTAATGTGGCATACATAAACATATAATCAAGTTGCATTCAAATCTTCCTTTATTAAAGTCATGAGAGTCAGTACTCACCTGACAAGCTAATATCAATTAACTTATAGCAATGGTACTTCTTGAACAATTGGATTACCTAAATAAGGTTCCCATATCAGTTTACAGCTTTAAAACAGAACTGTCAAAAGGCAAGGCACACCCGTGACTTCCCAGGCACGCCCGTACCCTGGTCACAGGTACGCCCCGTGACCAAATGCACTCCCCCGGACCAATTAGGGTTAGGCACGCCCGTACCTATTCGAGGTACGCTCGTGCCTACCCGGGTACGCCCTAAGGCACAGTTGGATCTTGAGAGGCACACCCATGCCTTTCAATACACAGCAGCAGGTTCGACCAGAATCTGCTGTTTTCCCTTTCAAACTAACCAAAACTCATTCCAAGTTATTTCCAGATGTTCCCTTTCATTCACATATGAACCTATGTTACATTAACAAGCTAAAAACACATCTTTTACACATTATAACAACATAGAGCAGATTTAGGACTCAATTTCACCATTTGACCCATTTTCACAAGATCATCCAATTCAATCATAAACATCAAGTTAATTACACCAACTGATTTCTATACATCTGGAATAGGATTAGGAACAACTTAGAACAATTAACTTCAATGATTGAAGCTAATTTTGGTGTTGACCCATTTGAACCTAAAACTAGAAATTGGTAGAATTTGGATGGAGAACTTACAAGAATTAGGGAGATGATGTTGAGCAGATTAGAACAGATTACTGAGATTAACAAGTACTTGATTCCAGCTTTGAATTCACAGCCTTGTTGATTCTTGCCTTAAACCTCTTCAAGAACACAAAGAAGAAAAGTGAAGAGAAGTTGTGAGGAGGTGAAGGTCACGTGGGTGACAAGTCAACGCACGAGTACCCGTTTTAACTAACGGTGATATTTTTGGAAACCTCGTTACATTTTATCACTTTTATCTATTTTTTTATTACTTTTAAATTCACATTTTATTAGCCAATAACATATATTTTCATTAATTACTTAACATATTCATTTAACTCAATTCTTATAAATTAAATCACGTACCAAATGGAGCGCACGAATAGGCCCGATTTGAGGATGTTACATGCAAGATATACGATACAAGCTACACACACTGGAAAACATTTCTCGAAGAATGTAACGCCGGTCCTTAAATTTCAGAGTATTATTTTTTTTATTAACTTGATCATCTTTTTACGCAGCTTTTTGATTTTGGATTCCAAAATCTCAACAGGTTCCTCCACAAGGCGTTTAGCCGAATCAACTTTTAACTCTTGCAGAGGTAGGATCTGATCATCATCAACCTTGCACTTCCTCAGATAGCACACATTGAATGTGTTATGAATACCAGATAGCTCTGGAGGAAGTTCAAGTGATACCGTCTATACATTGACCCGTTGTAGAATTTTAAACTGACCATATATCTTGGGCTTAGCTTACCCTTACGACCAAATCAAATCACCCCTTTCTTAGGTGAAACCTTCAATAAAACCCGATCACCCACTTCAAAAGTAATGGGCCTCCGTTTTGGATCCGCGTACATCTTTTGCCTGTCTCGTGCAACTTTCAGCTTTTCACGTGCCATCTTGACTTTATCAACTGTCATCTGCACGATGTCAGGACCTGCATATTGTTTTTCTCCAGATTCTAACCAACACGTAGGTGTACGGTATCACCTACCGTACAACATCTCATATTGTGGCATGCCTATACTTGAATGATAAAAGTTGTTATAAGAAAATTCAATCAAGGGAAGATGTGAATCCCAAGAACCACCAAATTTCAAAATACAAGCTCTCAGCATATCTTCAAGAGTCTGAATAGTCCTTTCGGACTGTCCGTCTGTCTGGGGATGGTATGATGTGCTAAGATTCACGCGCGTACCAAGTTCACGTTGAAGACTATGCCAAAAGTTAGATGTGAACCGTGAATCACGATCAGAAACAATAGATAGAGGTATGCCATGTCGTGACACCACCTCATTGATATACATTGAGCCAAACGATTCATAGGTGCAAACTCATTAGTTGCAAGAAAATGTGCATTCTTCGTGAGGCGATCAACTACAACCCAAATCATATCATGCCCCTTTGCAGTTCGGGGTATCTTAGTGACAAAGTCCATGGTATTATGATCCCATTTCCACTCCAGGATATCTAGTTGTTGTAGATTACCATAGGGCTTTTGGTGTTCGGTTTTGACTTGCGCGCAGACTTGGCATTTTTCTACATATGAAGCTATGTCACGCTTCAATGTAGGCCACCAATACAAAGACTTCAAGTCTTGATACATTTTCGTGCTTTCGGGATGAATAGACAATCTAGATTTGTGTGCCTCGTGTAAGATTGTCTCCCGATTGCCACCAAGATTCGGTACTTAAATTTAGGATTGAAATGTCTTCAGACCCCCATTATCTTCTCCCAATTGCTTTGATATTTTAATCATTGTCTCAGCTTTCAACTTGTTTTCTTGCAATGCTTCTTGTTGTGCTACTTTCAATTGAGCAATGATATCATATTCAACAGTCATCTTCATGACTTTAGCCATTGTAGGAGAGTTCTTTCGACTCAGTGCATCAGCTACGACATTCACCTTGCTCGGATGATACTTGATCTCTCAATCATAATCCTTGATTAACTCCAACCAACGTCTTTGTCTCATGTTAAGCTCTTTCTGCGTAAACACATACTGCAAACTCTTATGATCTGTGCATATGTAACATCCTCAAAACGGGCCTAGACGTGTCCGATTATGGTACGTCAATTATTTAATTTAATTAAATAATATATATATATATATATATATATATATATATTCTAGAAAATGATATAAAATATGGAAAATAATAAATAAAAGGGTTATTAAAAATATTAATAAATATAGATAAAGATTATAAAATATTGAACGGTTTCAAACGAGGATTCCAAAAATATCCTCGTTAGTTGAAACGGGTAAACGAGAGATGAGTTGTAAGTTGAAAAGGGGAACAAAATACCCACTTGTGGATAATAATACCCACAAGTCGGTCTAGCCCTTTTTGAATACACAGACATATACATTCTCACGTACATACACACACACACATCTTCAAAGCTCTCTTCCTGTTCTTGCAAGATTGAAGAAGAAGGTCAAAGGAAATCATCAAACAACAAATTCCAGCAACAAATTAAGGGTTAAAACAGTCCCCAAACATCATCTTCTTCATCTCTAACCTAGTAAGCTTCATCTCCATGCTTGTTCTTCATGTTCTTGATTTTGGGTTTTTGAAAGAAAACTCACTAAGCTTTGTTCCAGCAGTGAATTAAGGCTTAGAATCACTCCAAGATCAGTTCCTAAACATCCTTTGATCATTGTAAGTTCCAATTCATCCTTGTTCTTGATTATGCCTTTCAAGACTTGAAATTCTAGGTTTCAAGTGGGTTCTTTGATTTAGCAATCAAGAACAGAAATTTATGATTGAGATAGGTTCTAATATCATTTATAAGTGTATAGGAACCAATTCCATGAATTAAAGTAGTGTTCTTGATGAGTTTTGAATTTTGGCTCAAATACGGGTCAAACTGATTTTGACCTTCAAGAACTGAAATTTAGTGTTCTAATTGATCCTATAACTTGTTAGGATTTATTAGAACTCAATTGTTGCATTAGAAGTGGTGTGTATGCACAAATCCAATATTTAGTCTAAATGGGTCAAAATGGCCTAAATCTGTTTTTACACATCAAGAACTGATTTTTAAGGTTCTAATAGGTTCATATGACTTGTATGAATTGATTAGAACATTGGTTTTGAATTGGAATGGTTGTTTTGCTTGAATTGGCTAAAATAGTGAAAAATAGGCCATAAATAGGCAAGAAATTGGAAAATGATACCAAACCAAGAGTTTAAAGGTTTTGGTCAGTTGCAACACCTTCAATACATCATATTACGTGTATATGGTGTGTTGCAAGTGTTGGATTTGGTCTACACCAAGTTTTGGCCATTATGCGCACGTCTTTGTTCATTTAATTGTGATTTTCGTATGAATTAATTGGATAGGAGTTTTTGATGTTAGAAAGCTTCCACAAGTGTCAAATGGTCCTATGAAACACTAGATTTTTACCAAAATTGATTTGGAGTTGAAATGAGCCAAAATGGGCTTGCTGTGCACAAAATAGACACAGCTGCAGCTGCTGCACACTGGTCGCGGCGCGACAAGGCTGTGTGCGGCGCGACACCCCTGCACATAGCTTTCTTTGCTGTTTTGTGCTACGTGTTCGCGTGTTGTTGCTTGGGCTGCTATAGTTAGTTAATGAATAGTTTAAAAACACCATTAGGGTATTGTTTCAAGTATCCTAGTCGTTCCTCGCGTATACAAATGATTGATGCGTAGGTCTTGATATTATAGGTTGGATTGTCAATCCGTGTGTGCCAAAGAAAGGTCGTTGCTTATCCTAGCCTATTAGGTGAGTGTCGAATGACATAACAATTAATATACCTATAATACATATTAACAATGATTACAGAATTGTAAACCATGATTTGTACACGCACTTGTTCAAGTGTAGGATTGCATGATGATGCTAGAATATACCATGTTGACACAATATAGTATGCAATTGATTAGGTGTATGCTATGATGAGTATTGAATATATATGCGCGCATTAACTGATGATTTGATTGAATCAATTGTTTGTTTGTGGTTGATCCGGATCCTATGGACAAAGCTGTCCTGGACAAAGCTGTCCTGCGAGAACAAAGCTGTTCTATTTAAGGACAAAGCTGTCCTCTTTGGGTATAGCTGCGGCTGTACAACAGAGGAATCTGCGGATTCCAAAACGCAACGGTGGACGCTGTATAGCTCCCCCACCGGGGCGGTTGATGTGTTTGGTACCCCAGTTTGGTGTATTGAGCCGGGTTAGCTCCCCTTCAAGATATGTTACCTCCTGACTACGCCAACTCATCGCGAGATGCTAGGATAGAACTATCTGAGCATGATTGATGATATGTGATGTACTTATATTGATTGCATGCTATTTGGTACTCACTAGCTATTATAGCTAACAGTTGCTACACTCCACATGTGCAGGTAATCCTCAGTGAGCTCGGGAGCCTGCGTGTAGTTAATACTTTGGGAGGAACGCTGTTTTTATGTTTAAACTATGTTTATGTATGTTTAAGATATTGGTCACCCGGTTATGTATTCCGTAACACCAACTGTCGTTTGTGGCATCATTTTGAATGTTTATATAGTTTGCCACGTGTTTTTACTTCCGCTGCATTTTTAAATTATAAGACAGGTTTGATTGTTCTATTTACAGTCAAACCCACGTAGTTTGAAATCGTAAATTGTATTTTAAAATGAAAAATTTGGTTCTCAAAATGTCGGTGTTACAAGCTGGTATCAGAGCCTAAGTTTTAGTGAATTGGGTACTTGAAAGAGTATTCAGTCTCAAATTCGGGCTCGACCATTATTTAAAGTGTTCCTCGGGAGGTATTGGGATGTGAGAGAGATTGATATGATTCACATGACTAACACAGTTGTTGATTATTTGTTTATTGGATTAACATGATTAATCAAGTATGGAAAAGTATACTAAGTATGTTTGACTTTAATGATCTAACAGAACTTAGAGATTGACTATGTCTGGAAGTGATGATCGGGAGGCATATATTCACGACTTGGAGGCTCGTCTTAAAGCCTCTGAGGAGCGTGTTCCCGAGAAGAAGATGGCCTTGGGATTAAAGGCTTTCATGATGTGTTCACCACCGACCTTTGAAGGTAATATGGACATGGTGATCGCAGAGCGGTGGATCCGCGATACTGAATTGGCCTTCGAGACATGTGAGACTGATGAATCCAAAAAGGTGGCATATGCACGAAAGATGCTGCGAGGTAGAGAGGTGTCTTGGTATGATACGGTGATAGCTTCTACACCGGCTGCTGTCCTCAACTCTATGACGTGGTCTGATTTTCTGAGGATTATGAGGGCTAAATATTGTTCAGCCCAGGCGGTAGAAGCAGTGGATAATGAGTTCCGAGCCTTGTCTAAAGGCAATCGATCAGTTGAGGAACTCATCACCAGGTATACCGAATTAGTCCGTTTCGTGCAGGGTTCTTTACCTGACGAAGAAGCAAAGATTAACCGTTTTGCACTTGCTCTGCCACCGGAGTATCGATCATCCGTCCGATTTGCCACTACTCTGGATAGGGCATTTGATATTGCACGCCGGTATGAGACCGATCATGCTACACAAGCTGGAGGAACTTCCAAAAGGAAGTTTGAACAGTCTTCGGGGTCGAAGGCTTCAGGTGGAGGATCATGGCAGAGACAGCCTCAGCAACACCAGCAGCAACAAGGGGGTTCCAGGTATAGTCCTTCAGATGATCTATGGTGTGCTTCGTGTCGATCTAGGCATACTGGGCATTGAACCAAGGATACTTTAAGGTGTCCTAAATGTGGGCAAAAGGGGCATACAGCTGAAAGCTGTAAATATAAAGATAATGTGTGCTACAAATGTCTCAAGCCGGGACACCAATCGGTTGACTGTAGGTCGGGTTCCAACACCGGATCAGGAGGAGCTGGTGGATCTTCCTCGGGTCGGGGGAAGAATGTTGCACCTCGTGCACTAGGCAGGGCTTTTCAAATGACAGCCGATGAGGCTAAGGCTGCAGGTGTTGTTATCACTGGCACCTTTCTTATTAATAATTCTCCTGCCTGTGTTTTATTTGATTCAGGAGCAACATATTCTTTCATCTCTGCATTCTTATGTGCTAAACTGCAATTGCCTATCTGCACACTGACTGATCTGTTAAGCGTTGAAGTTGCTAGTGGTAGGATAGTCTCTGTTCTTCATAGAGTTCCTATTGCACTGATTGATATTGACGGGACTAGTTTCCCTGTTTCTTTTCTGGTTATGCCGATTGTTGGGTTTGATGTAGTAATCGGGATGAATTGGCTCAGCAAGCAAAATGCTAAGATTATTTGCTCTAAAAAGATTATTAAAATTCCTTTCTCTGACGGGTCATATGCCGTGGCTCGAGGTGAAGGAAGAACTTCTGAAACTTCATTGATTTCTCTGATGAAAGCTCGCAAGTTTGTAGCCAAGGGATGTGAGTCCTATTTGGCTTATGTTATTGATACACACATGGAGAAGAAAGCTGTAAATGACATTCGGGTAGTTTCTGAATACCCGGGTGTTTTCCCTGATGAATTACCGGGTTTGCCATCGGTAAGAGATGTAGAATACCAGATAGATCTTGTACCAGGTGCTACGCCTGTAGCAAGATCTCCTTATCGTCTTGCACCATCTGAGGTCCGCGAGATGATGACTCAGATACAGGAACTTCTTGATAGAGGTTTCATTCGTCCCAGCTCTTCGCCTTGGGGAGCTCCAGTCTTGTTTGTTAAAAAGAAGGACGGGACGATGCGGATGTGCATTGACTACAGGGAGCTGAATAAGCGAACTGTAAAGAACAAGTACCCTCTTCCTCGTATTGATGATCTGTTTGATCAACTTCAGGGTGCTACTTGTTTTTCAAAGATTGATCTTCGTTCTGGTTATCATCAAGTCCGTGTACGCGATGAAGATATTCCAAAGACGGCTTTCAGAACGAGATATGGGCATTATGAGTTTCTTGTGATGCCTTTCGGATTGACGAATACTACAGCAATATTTATGGATCTTATGAACCGTGTCTGTCGTGCCTTTCTTGACAAATTTGTCATTGTATTCATCAATGACATTCTTATTTATTCCAGATCTGAAGCAGAACACGAGACACATCTTCGCATAGTTCTTGACACTCTGATGCGAGAACAATTATATGCTAAATTCTCTAAATGCGAGTTCTGGCTCGAAAAGATACACTTCCTTGGGCATGTGATAAGCAAGGATGGTGTAATGGTTGATCCAGCCAAAGTTGAGGCGGTGATGAATTGGGGAATTCTCAAAACCCCATCTGAGATTCGTAGCTTCTTAGGACTTGCCGGTTACTATCGGCGGTTCATCCAGAATTTCTCTAAGATTGCAGGTCCTCTGACGAAGCTTACACGAAAGGATGTTCCCTATTCTTGGTCTGATGAACAAGATAAAGCATTCCAAACATTGAAACAACTCTTATGTCAAGCTCCAATTCTGACTTTGCTAGATGGGTCAGAAGATTTTATTGTTTACTGTGATGCTTCTTACGCAGGTTTGGGAAGTGTCCTTATGCAGAAGGACAAGGTTATATCTTATGCTTCCCGCCAACTGAAGCCACATGAGAAAAGCTATCCGACTCAATGATCTGGAGTTGGCAGTTGTTGTCTTTGCTCTGAAACTATGACGCCACTACTTGTATGGCACAAAATGTGTGGTATTCACTGATCATAAGAGCCTCCAGTATGTTTCTACACAGAAGGAGCTTAATATGAGGAAACGCAGGTGGATGGAATTGATTAAAGACTATGATTGTGAAATCAAATACCACCCGGACAAGGCTAATGTGGTGGCTGATGCATTAAGCCGAAAGGGCTCCATAGAAACCGTTAAATTCATGAAAATTACTATCGTTTCTGATCTTATCACTCGACTAAAGGAGGCTCAGCAAGAAGCCTTATTAGAAGCTAATCTAAAGGCAGAAGTTATGGCTAAATTGAAGGAGCAGCTACAAGATGACAGCAGGGGATTGAAGACCTAAAGGTCCCGAATCTGGGTACCTAGCATCGGAGGGAACCGGGATCTAATCTTGAAGGAGGCGCACAGTTCTCGTTTATCTGTTCATCCTGGGTGCACTAAGATGTACCATGATCTAAAGGCACTTTACTGGTGGCCTACACTGAAACGTGACATTGCCTCCTATGTGGAGAAATGTCAGATCTGTGCACAGGTGAAGACCGAGCACCAAAGACCCTATGGTAATTTGCAACAATTACCAATTCCAGAATGGAAATGGGACAACATTACCATGGATTTTGTTACTAAGTTGCCCAGGACTTCAAAAGGGCATGACATGATCTGGGTGATTGTTGATAGACTCACCAAGAGTGCGCACTTCCTAGCAGTTAATGAATCTTCTTCTATGCCTCGTCTTGCTTAGTTATATATCAATGAAATTGTCGCTCGACATGGTGTTCCTCTATCTATTGTCTCTGATAGGGATACACGGTTTGTTTCACACTTTTGGAGCAGTCTTCAAAGGGAGCTCGGTACTCGTGTTCATTTGAGTACCGCATATCATCCACAGACAGATGGATAGTCCGAAAGGACTATCCAAACTCTTGAAGACATGCTACGCGCATGTGTACTTGAATACGGTGGCTCCCGGGATTCTCATTTACCTTTGATTGAGTTTTCTTATAGCAACTCATATCATTCTAGTATTGGTATGCCACCGTATGAGATGCTTTATGGTAGGTGTTGTCGCACACCTACCTGTTGGCTTGAACCAGGGGAGAAACAGTATGTTGGACCTGATCTGGTCCAGATTACTGCTGATAAAGTCAAGTTTGCACGGGAGAAGCTTAAAGCATCCAGAGACAGGCAAAAGATGTATGCAGATCCAAAGCGCAGGCCGGTTACCTTTGAAATAGGTGATCGGGTATTCTTGAAGGTTTCCCCATGGAAAGGTGTTATCAGGTTCGGTAAGAAGGGCAAGTTGAGCTCGCGATACATTGGTCCTTTCAGAATCGTTCAGAAAGTCAACGAGTAGATAGTATCTTTGGAGTTACCTCCAGAGTTATCAGGTATTCATAATACCTTTAATGTTTGCTATCTTCGCAAGTGCAAGGTAGATGAAGATCAGATTCTACCTCTGCAAGACTTGAAAGTGTATTCTTCTACACGGCTCGTGGAAGAACCAATTGAAATTTTGAACACAAAGACCAAGCGGCTGAGGAAGAAGACAATTCAGCTAGTATTGGCATTTTTCTACATATGAAGCTATGTCACGCTTCAATGTAGGCCACCAATACAAAGACTTCAAGTCTTGATACATTTTCGTGCTTTCGGGATGAATAGACAATCTAGATTTGTGTGCCTCGTGTAAGATTGTCTCCCGATTGCCACCAAGATTCGGTACTTAAATTTAGGATTGAAATGTCTTCAGACCCCCATTATCTTCTCCCAATTGCTTTGATATTTTAATCATTGTCTCAGCTTTCAACTTGTTTTCTTGCAATGCTTCTTGTTGTGCTACTTTCAATTGAGCAATGATATCATATTCAACAGTCATCTTCATGACTTTAGCCATTGTAGGAGAGTTCTTTCGACTCAGTGCATCAGCTACGACATTCACCTTGCTCGGATGATACTTGATCTCTCAATCATAATCCTTGATTAACTCCAACCAACGTCTTTGTCTCATGTTAAGCTCTTTCTGCGTAAACACATATTGCAAACTCTTATGATCTGTGCATATGTAACTTCCTCAAAACGGGCCTAGACGTGTCCGATTATGGTACGTCAATTATTTAATTTAATTAAATAATATATATATATATATATATATATATATTCTAGAAAATGATATAAAATATGGAAAATAATAAATAAAAGGGTTATTAAAAATATTAATAAATATAGATAAAGATTATAAAATATTGAACGGTTTCAAACGAGGATTCCAAAAATATCCTCGTTAGTTGAAACGGGTAAACGAGAGATGAGTTGTAAGTTGAAAAGGGAAACAAAATACCCACTTGTGGATAATAATACCCACAAGTCGGTCTAGCCCTTTTTGAATACACAGACATATACATTCTCACGTACATAAACACACACACATCTTCAAAGCTCTCTTCCTGTTCTTGCAAGATTGAAGAAGAAGGTCAAAGGAAATCATCAAACAACAAATTCCAGCAACAAATTAAGGGTTAAAACAGTCCCCAAACATCATCTTCTTCATCTCTAACCAAGTAAGCTTCATCTCCATGCTTGTTCTTCATGTTCTTGATTTTGGGTTTTTGAAAGAAAACTCACTAAGCTTTGTTCCAGCAGTGAATTAAGGCTTAGAATCACTCCAAGATCAGTTCCTAAACATCCTTTGATCATTGTAAGTTCCAATTCATCCTTGTTCTTGATTATGCCTTTCAAGACTTGAAATTCTAGGTTTCAAGTGGGTTCTTTGATTTAGCAATCAAGAACAGAAATTTATGATTGAGATAGGTTCTAATATCATTTATAAGTGTATAGGAACCAATTCCATGAATTAAAGTAGTGTTCTTGATGAGTTTTGAATTTTGGCTCAAATGGGTCAAAATTGGTCAAATACGTGTCAAACTGATTTTGACCTTCAAGAACTGAAATTTAGTGTTCTAATTGATCCTATAACTTGTTAGGATTGATTAGAACTCAATTGGTGCATTAGAAGTGGTGTGTATGCACAAATCCAATATTTAGTCTAAATGGGTCAAAATGGCCTAAATCTGTTTTTACACATCAAGAACTGATTTTTAAGGTTCTAATAGGTTCATATGACTTGTATGAATTGATTAGAACATTGGTTTTGAATTGGAATGGTTGTTTTGCTTGAATTGGCTAAAATAGTGAAAAATAGGCCATAAATAGGCAAGAAATTGGAAAATGATACCAAACCAAGAGTTTAAAGGTTTTGGTCAGTTGCAACACCTTCAATACATCATATTAGGTGTATATGGTGTGTTGCAAGTGTTGGATTTGGTCTACACCAAGTTTTGGCCATTATGCGCACGTCTTTGTTCATTTAATTGTGATTTTCGTATGAATTAATTGGATAGGAGTTTTTGATGTTAGAAAGCTTCCACAAGTGTCAAATGGTCCTATGAAACACTATATTTTTACCAAAATTGATTTGGAGTTGAAATGAGCCAAAATGGGCTTGCTGTGCACAAAATAGACACAGCTGCAGCTGCTGCACACTGGTCGCGGCGCGACAAGGCTGTGTCGCGGCGCGACACCCCTGCACACAGCTTTCTTTGCTGTTTTGTGCTACGTGTTCGCGTGTTGTTGCTTGGGCTGCTATAGTTAGTTAATGAATAGTTTAAAAAACCATTAGGGTATTGTTTCAAGTATCCTAGACGTTCCTCGCGTATTCAAATGATTGATGCGTAGGTCTTGATATTATAGGTTGGATTGTCAATCCGTGTGTGCCAAAGAAAGGTCGTTGCTTATCCTAGCCTATTAGGTGAGTGTCGAATGACATAAAAATTAATATACCTATAATACATATTAACAATGATTACAGAATTGTAAACCATGATTTGTACACGCACTTGTTCAAGTGTAGGATTGCATGATGATGCTAGAATATACCATGTTGACACAGTATAGTATGCACTTGATTAGGTGTATGCTATGATGAGTATTGAATATATATGCGCGCATTAACTGATGATTTGATTGAATCAATTGTTTGTTTGTGGTTGATCCGGATCCTATGGACAAAGCTGTCCTGGACAAAGCTGTCCTGCGAGAACAAAGCTGTTCTATTTAAGGACAAAGCTGTCCTCTTAGGGTATAGCTGCGGCTGTACAACAGAGGAATCTGCGGATTCCAAAACGCAACGGTGGACGCTGTATAGCTCCCCCACCGGGGCGGTTGATGTGTTTGGTACCCCAGTTTGGTGCATTGAGCCGGGTTAGCTCCCCTGCAAGATATGTTACCTCCTGACTACGCCAACTCATCGCGAGATGCTAGGATAGAACTATCTGAGCATGATTGATGATATGTGATGTACTTATATTGATTGCATGCTATTTGGTACTCACTAGCTATTATAGCTAACAGTTGCTACACTCCACATGTGCAGGTAATCCTCAGTGAGCTCGGGAGCCTGCATGTTGTTAATACTTTGGGAGGAACGCTGTTTTTATGTTTAAACTATGTTTATGTATGTTTAAGATAATGGTCACCCGGTTATGTATTCCGTAACACCAACTGTCGTTTGTGGCATCATTTTGAATGTTTATATAGTTTGCCACGTGTTTTTACTTCTGCTGCATTTTTAAATTATAAGACAGGTTTGATTGTTCTATTTACAGTCAAACCCACGTAGTTTGAAATCGTAAATTGTATTTTAAAAAGAAAAATTTGGTTCCCAAAATGTCGGTGTTACAAGCTGGTATCAGAGCCTAAGTTTTAGTGAATTGGGTACTTGAAAGAGTATTCAGTCTCAAATTCGGGCTCGACCATTATTTAAAGTGTTCCTCGGGAGGTATTGGGGTGTGAGAGAGATTGATATGATTCACATGACTAACACAGTTGTTGATTATTTGTTTATTTGATTAACATGATTAATCAAGTATGGAAAAGTATACTAAGTATGTTTGACTTTAATGATCAAACAGAACTTAGAGATTGACTATGTCTGGAAGTGATGATCGGGAGGCATATATTCGCGACTTGGAGGCTCGTCTTAAAGCCTCTGAGGAGCGTGTTCCCGAGAAGAAGATGGCCTTGGGATTAAAGGCTTTCATGATGTGTTCACCACCGACCTTTGAAGGTAATATGGACATGGTGATCGCAGAGCGGTGGATCCGCGATACTGAATTGGCCTTCGAGACATGTGAGACTGATGAATCCAAAAAGGTGGCATATGCACGAAAGATGCTGCGAGGTAGAGAGGTGTCTTGGTATGATACGGTGATAGCTTCTACACCGGCTGCTGTCCTCAACTCTATGACGTGGTCTGATTTTCTGAGGATTATGAGGGCTAAATATTGTTCAGCCCAGGCGGTAGAAGCAGTGGATAATGAGTTCCGAGCCTTGTCTAAAGGCAATCGATCAGTTGAGGAACTCATCACCAGGTATACCGAATTAGTCCGTTTCGTGCAGGGTTCTTTACCTGACGAAGAAGCAAAGATTAACCGTTTTGCACTTGCTCTGCCACCGGAGTATCGATCATCCGTCCGATTTGCCACTACTCTGGATAGGGCATTTGATATTGCACGCCGGTATGAGACCGATCATGCTACACAAGCTGGAGGAACTTCCAAAAGGAAGTTTGAACAGTCTTCGGGGTCGAAGGCTTCAGGTGGAGGATCATGGCAGAGACAGCCTCAGCAACACCAGCAGCAACAAGGGGGTTCCAGGTATAGTCCTTCAGATGATCTATGGTGTGCTTCGTGTCGATCTAGGCATACTGGGCATTGAACCAAGGATACTTTAAGGTGTCCTAAATGTGGGCAAAAGGGGCATACAGCTGAAAGCTGTAAATATAAAGATAATGTGTGCTACAAATGTCTCAAGCCGGGACACCAATCGGTTGACTGTAGGTCGGGTTCCAACACCGGATCAGGAGGAGCTGGTGGATCTTCCTCGGGTCGGGGGAAGAATGTTGCACCTCGTGCACTAGGCAGGGCTTTTCAAATGACAGCCGATGAGGCTAAGGCTGCAGGTGTTGTTATCACTGGCACCTTTCTTATTAATAATTCTCCTGCCTGTGTTTTATTTGATTCAGGAGCAACATATTCTTTCATCTCTGCATTCTTATGTGCTAAACTGCAATTGCCTATCTGCACACTGACTGATCTGTTAAGCGTTGAAGTTGCTAGTGGTAGGATAGTCTCTGTTCTTCATAGAGTTCCTATTGCACTGATTGATATTGACGGGACTAGTTTCCCTGTTTCTTTTCTGGTTATGCCGATTGTTGGGTTTGATGTAGTAATCGGGATGAATTGGCTCAGCAAGCAAAATGCTAAGATTATTTGCTCTAAAAAGATTATTAAAATTCCTTTCTCTGACGGGTCATATGCCGTGGCTCGAGGTGAAGGAAGAACTTCTGAAACTTCATTGATTTCTCTGATGAAAGCTCGCAAGTTTGTAGCCAAGGGATGTGAGTCCTATTTGGCTTATGTTATTGATACACACATGGAGAAGAAAGCTGTAAATGACATTCGGGTAGTTTCTGAATACCCGGGTGTTTTCCCTGATGAATTACCGGGTTTGCCATCGGTAAGAGATGTAGAATACCAGATAGATCTTGTACCAGGTGCTACGCCTGTAGCAAGATCTCCTTATCGTCTTGCACCATCTGAGGTCCGCGAGATGATGACTCAGATACAGGAACTTCTTGATAGAGGTTTCATTCGTCCCAGCTCTTCGCCTTGGGGAGCTCCAGTCTTGTTTGTTAAAAAGAAGGACGGGACGATGCGGATGTGCATTGACTACAGGGAGCTGAATAAGCGAACTGTAAAGAACAAGTACCCTCTTCCTCGTATTGATGATCTGTTTGATCAACTTCAGGGTGCTACTTGTTTTTCAAAGATTGATCTTCGTTCTGGTTATCATCAAGTCCGTGTACGCGATGAAGATATTCCAAAGACGGCTTTCAGAACGAGATATGGGCATTATGAGTTTCTTGTGATGCCTTTCGGATTGACGAATACTACAGCAATATTTATGGATCTTATGAACCGTGTCTGTCGTGCCTTTCTTGACAAATTTGTCATTGTATTCATCAATGACATTCTTATTTATTCCAGATCTGAAGCAGAACACGAGACACATCTTCGCATAGTTCTTGACACTCTGATGCGAGAACAATTATATGCTAAATTCTCTAAATGCGAGTTCTGGCTCGAAAAGATACACTTCCTTGGGCATGTGATAAGCAAGGATGGTGTAATGGTTGATCCAGCCAAAGTTGAGGCGGTGATGAATTGGGGAATTCTCAAAACCCCATCTGAGATTCGTAGCTTCTTAGGACTTGCCGGTTACTATCGGCGGTTCATCCAGAATTTCTCTAAGATTGCAGGTCCTCTGACGAAGCTTACACGAAAGGATGTTCCCTATTCTTGGTCTGATGAACAAGATAAAGCATTCCAAACATTGAAACAACTCTTATGTCAAGCTCCAATTCTGACTTTGCTAGATGGGTCAGAAGATTTTATTGTTTACTGTGATGCTTCTTACGCAGGTTTGGGAAGTGTCCTTATGCAGAAGGACAAGGTTATATCTTATGCTTCCCGCCAACTGAAGCCACATGAGAAAAGCTATCCGACTCAATGATCTGGAGTTGGCAGTTGTTGTCTTTGCTCTGAAACTATGACGCCACTACTTGTATGGCACAAAATGTGTGGTATTCACTGATCATAAGAGCCTCCAGTATGTTTCTACACAGAAGGAGCTTAATATGAGGAAACGCAGGTGGATGGAATTGATTAAAGACTATGATTGTGAAATCAAATACCACCCGGACAAGGCTAATGTGGTGGCTGATGCATTAAGCCGAAAGGGCTCCATAGAAACCGTTAAATTCATGAAAATTACTATCGTTTCTGATCTTATCACTCGACTAAAGGAGGCTCAGCAAGAAGCCTTATTAGAAGCTAATCTAAAGGCAGAAGTTATGGCTAAATTGAAGGAGCAGCTACAAGATGACAGCAGGGGATTGAAGACCTAAAGGTCCCGAATCTGGGTACCTAGCATCGGAGGGAACCGGGATCTAATCTTGAAGGAGGCGCACAGTTCTCGTTTATCTGTTCATCCTGGGTGCACTAAGATGTACCATGATCTAAAGGCACTTTACTGGTGGCCTACACTGAAACGTGACATTGCCTCCTATGTGGAGAAATGTCAGATCTGTGCACAGGTGAAGACCGAGCACCAAAGACCCTATGGTAATTTGCAACAATTACCAATTCCAGAATGGAAATGGGACAACATTACCATGGATTTTGTTACTAAGTTGCCCAGGACTTCAAAAGGGCATGACATGATCTGGGTGATTGTTGATAGACTCACCAAGAGTGCGCACTTCCTAGCAGTTAATGAATCTTCTTCTATGCCTCGTCTTGCTTAGTTATATATCAATGAAATTGTCGCTCGACATGGTGTTCCTCTATCTATTGTCTCTGATAGGGATACACGGTTTGTTTCACACTTTTGGAGCAGTCTTCAAAGGGAGCTCGGTACTCGTGTTCATTTGAGTACCGCATATCATCCACAGACAGATGGATAGTCCGAAAGGACTATCCAAACTCTTGAAGACATGCTACGCGCATGTGTACTTGAATACGGTGGCTCCCGGGATTCTCATTTACCTTTGATTGAGTTTTCTTATAGCAACTCATATCATTCTAGTATTGGTATGCCACCGTATGAGATGCTTTATGGTAGGTGTTGTCGCACACCTACCTGTTGGCTTGAACCAGGGGAGAAACAGTATGTTGGACCTGATCTGGTCCAGATTACTGCTGATAAAGTCAAGTTTGCACGGGAGAAGCTTAAAGCATCCAGAGACAGGCAAAAGATGTATGCAGATCCAAAGCGCAGGCCGGTTACCTTTGAAATAGGTGATCGGGTATTCTTGAAGGTTTCCCCATGGAAAGGTGTTATCAGGTTCGGTAAGAAGGGCAAGTTGAGCTCGCGATACATTGGTCCTTTCAGAATCGTTCAGAAAGTCAACGAGTAGATAGTATCTTTGGAGTTACCTCCAGAGTTATCAGGTATTCATAATACCTTTAATGTTTGCTATCTTCGCAAGTGCAAGGTAGATGAAGATCAGATTCTACCTCTGCAAGACTTGAAAGTGTATTCTTCTACACGGCTCGTGGAAGAACCAATTGAAATTTTGAACACAAAGACCAAGCGGCTGAGGAAGAAGACAATTCAGCTAGTATTGGCATTTTTCTACATATGAAGCTATGTCACGCTTCAATGTAGGCCACCAATACAAAGACTTCAAGTCTTGATACATTTTCGTGCTTTCGGGATGAATAGACAATCTAGATTTGTGTGCCTCGTGTAAGATTGTCTCCCGATTGCCACCAAGATTCGGTACTTAAATTTAGGATTGAAATGTCTTCAGACCCCCATTATCTTCTCCCAATTGCTTTGATATTTTAATCATTGTCTCAGCTTTCAACTTGTTTTCTTGCAATGCTTCTTGTTGTGCTACTTTCAATTGAGCAATGATATCATATTCAACAGTCATCTTCATGACTTTAGCCATTGTAGGAGAGTTCTTTCGACTCAGTGCATCAGCTACGACATTCACCTTGCTCGGATGATACTTGATCTCTCAATCATAATCCTTGATTAACTCCAACCAACGTCTTTGTCTCATGTTAAGCTCTTTCTGCGTAAACACATATTGCAAACTCTTATGATCTGTGCATATGTAACTTCCTCAAAACGGGCCTAGACGTGTCCGATTATGGTACGTCAATTATTTAATTTAATTAAATAATATATATATATATATATATATATATATATTCTAGAAAATGATATAAAATATGGAAAATAATAAATAAAAGGGTTATTAAAAATATTAATAAATATAGATAAAGATTATAAAATATTGAACGGTTTCAAACGAGGATTCCAAAAATATCCTCGTTAGTTGAAACGGGTAAACGAGAGATGAGTTGTAAGTTGAAAAGGGAAACAAAATACCCACTTGTGGATAATAATACCCACAAGTCGGTCTAGCCCTTTTTGAATACACAGACATATACATTCTCACGTACATAAACACACACACATCTTCAAAGCTCTCTTCCTGTTCTTGCAAGATTGAAGAAGAAGGTCAAAGGAAATCATCAAACAACAAATTCCAGCAACAAATTAAGGGTTAAAACAGTCCCCAAACATCATCTTCTTCATCTCTAACCAAGTAAGCTTCATCTCCATGCTTGTTCTTCATGTTCTTGATTTTGGGTTTTTGAAAGAAAACTCACTAAGCTTTGTTCCAGCAGTGAATTAAGGCTTAGAATCACTCCAAGATCAGTTCCTAAACATCCTTTGATCATTGTAAGTTCCAATTCATCCTTGTTCTTGATTATGCCTTTCAAGACTTGAAATTCTAGGTTTCAAGTGGGTTCTTTGATTTAGCAATCAAGAACAGAAATTTATGATTGAGATAGGTTCTAATATCATTTATAAGTGTATAGGAACCAATTCCATGAATTAAAGTAGTGTTCTTGATGAGTTTTGAATTTTGGCTCAAATGGGTCAAAATTGGTCAAATACGTGTCAAACTGATTTTGACCTTCAAGAACTGAAATTTAGTGTTCTAATTGATCCTATAACTTGTTAGGATTGATTAGAACTCAATTGGTGCATTAGAAGTGGTGTGTATGCACAAATCCAATATTTAGTCTAAATGGGTCAAAATGGCCTAAATCTGTTTTTACACATCAAGAACTGATTTTTAAGGTTCTAATAGGTTCATATGACTTGTATGAATTGATTAGAACATTGGTTTTGAATTGGAATGGTTGTTTTGCTTGAATTGGCTAAAATAGTGAAAAATAGGCCATAAATAGGCAAGAAATTGGAAAATGATACCAAACCAAGAGTTTAAAGGTTTTGGTCAGTTGCAACACCTTCAATACATCATATTAGGTGTATATGGTGTGTTGCAAGTGTTGGATTTGGTCTACACCAAGTTTTGGCCATTATGCGCACGTCTTTGTTCATTTAATTGTGATTTTCGTATGAATTAATTGGATAGGAGTTTTTGATGTTAGAAAGCTTCCACAAGTGTCAAATGGTCCTATGAAACACTATATTTTTACCAAAATTGATTTGGAGTTGAAATGAGCCAAAATGGGCTTGCTGTGCACAAAATAGACACAGCTGCAGCTGCTGCACACTGGTCGCGGCGCGACAAGGCTGTGTCGCGGCGCGACACCCCTGCACACAGCTTTCTTTGCTGTTTTGTGCTACGTGTTCGCGTGTTGTTGCTTGGGCTGCTATAGTTAGTTAATGAATAGTTTAAAAAACCATTAGGGTATTGTTTCAAGTATCCTAGACGTTCCTCGCGTATTCAAATGATTGATGCGTAGGTCTTGATATTATAGGTTGGATTGTCAATCCGTGTGTGCCAAAGAAAGGTCGTTGCTTATCCTAGCCTATTAGGTGAGTGTCGAATGACATAAAAATTAATATACCTATAATACATATTAACAATGATTACAGAATTGTAAACCATGATTTGTACACGCACTTGTTCAAGTGTAGGATTGCATGATGATGCTAGAATATACCATGTTGACACAGTATAGTATGCACTTGATTAGGTGTATGCTATGATGAGTATTGAATATATATGCGCGCATTAACTGATGATTTGATTGAATCAATTGTTTGTTTGTGGTTGATCCGGATCCTATGGACAAAGCTGTCCTGGACAAAGCTGTCCTGCGAGAACAAAGCTGTTCTATTTAAGGACAAAGCTGTCCTCTTAGGGTATAGCTGCGGCTGTACAACAGAGGAATCTGCGGATTCCAAAACGCAACGGTGGACGCTGTATAGCTCCCCCACCGGGGCGGTTGATGTGTTTGGTACCCCAGTTTGGTGCATTGAGCCGGGTTAGCTCCCCTGCAAGATATGTTACCTCCTGACTACGCCAACTCATCGCGAGATGCTAGGATAGAACTATCTGAGCATGATTGATGATATGTGATGTACTTATATTGATTGCATGCTATTTGGTACTCACTAGCTATTATAGCTAACAGTTGCTACACTCCACATGTGCAGGTAATCCTCAGTGAGCTCGGGAGCCTGCATGTTGTTAATACTTTGGGAGGAACGCTGTTTTTATGTTTAAACTATGTTTATGTATGTTTAAGATAATGGTCACCCGGTTATGTATTCCGTAACACCAACTGTCGTTTGTGGCATCATTTTGAATGTTTATATAGTTTGCCACGTGTTTTTACTTCTGCTGCATTTTTAAATTATAAGACAGGTTTGATTGTTCTATTTACAGTCAAACCCACGTAGTTTGAAATCGTAAATTGTATTTTAAAAAGAAAAATTTGGTTCCCAAAATGTCGGTGTTACAAGCTGGTATCAGAGCCTAAGTTTTAGTGAATTGGGTACTTGAAAGAGTATTCAGTCTCAAATTCGGGCTCGACCATTATTTAAAGTGTTCCTCGGGAGGTATTGGGGTGTGAGAGAGATTGATATGATTCACATGACTAACACAGTTGTTGATTATTTGTTTATTTGATTAACATGATTAATCAAGTATGGAAAAGTATACTAAGTATGTTTGACTTTAATGATCAAACAGAACTTAGAGATTGACTATGTCTGGAAGTGATGATCGGGAGGCATATATTCGCGACTTGGAGGCTCGTCTTAAAGCCTCTGAGGAGCGTGTTCCCGAGAAGAAGATGGCCTTGGGATTAAAGGCTTTCATGATGTGTTCACCACCGACCTTTGAAGGTAATATGGACATGGTGATCGCAGAGCGGTGGATCCGCGATACTGAATTGGCCTTCGAGACATGTGAGACTGATGAATCCAAAAAGGTGGCATATGCACGAAAGATGCTGCGAGGTAGAGAGGTGTCTTGGTATGATACGGTGATAGCTTCTACACCGGCTGCTGTCCTCAACTCTATGACGTGGTCTGATTTTCTGAGGATTATGAGGGCTAAATATTGTTCAGCCCAGGCGGTAGAAGCAGTGGATAATGAGTTCCGAGCCTTGTCTAAAGGCAATCGATCAGTTGAGGAACTCATCACCAGGTATACCGAATTAGTCCGTTTCGTGCAGGGTTCTTTACCTGACGAAGAAGCAAAGATTAACCGTTTTGCACTTGCTCTGCCACCGGAGTATCGATCATCCGTCCGATTTGCCACTACTCTGGATAGGGCATTTGATATTGCACGCCGGTATGAGACCGATCATGCTACACAAGCTGGAGGAACTTCCAAAAGGAAGTTTGAACAGTCTTCGGGGTCGAAGGCTTCAGGTGGAGGATCATGGCAGAGACAGCCTCAGCAACACCAGCAGCAACAAGGGGGTTCCAGGTATAGTCCTTCAGATGATCTATGGTGTGCTTCGTGTCGATCTAGGCATACTGGGCATTGAACCAAGGATACTTTAAGGTGTCCTAAATGTGGGCAAAAGGGGCATACAGCTGAAAGCTGTAAATATAAAGATAATGTGTGCTACAAATGTCTCAAGCCGGGACACCAATCGGTTGACTGTAGGTCGGGTTCCAACACCGGATCAGGAGGAGCTGGTGGATCTTCCTCGGGTCGGGGGAAGAATGTTGCACCTCGTGCACTAGGCAGGGCTTTTCAAATGACAGCCGATGAGGCTAAGGCTGCAGGTGTTGTTATCACTGGCACCTTTCTTATTAATAATTCTCCTGCCTGTGTTTTATTTGATTCAGGAGCAACATATTCTTTCATCTCTGCATTCTTATGTGCTAAACTGCAATTGCCTATCTGCACACTGACTGATCTGTTAAGCGTTGAAGTTGCTAGTGGTAGGATAGTCTCTGTTCTTCATAGAGTTCCTATTGCACTGATTGATATTGACGGGACTAGTTTCCCTGTTTCTTTTCTGGTTATGCCGATTGTTGGGTTTGATGTAGTAATCGGGATGAATTGGCTCAGCAAGCAAAATGCTAAGATTATTTGCTCTAAAAAGATTATTAAAATTCCTTTCTCTGACGGGTCATATGCCGTGGCTCGAGGTGAAGGAAGAACTTCTGAAACTTCATTGATTTCTCTGATGAAAGCTCGCAAGTTTGTAGCCAAGGGATGTGAGTCCTATTTGGCTTATGTTATTGATACACACATGGAGAAGAAAGCTGTAAATGACATTCGGGTAGTTTCTGAATACCCGGGTGTTTTCCCTGATGAATTACCGGGTTTGCCATCGGTAAGAGATGTAGAATACCAGATAGATCTTGTACCAGGTGCTACGCCTGTAGCAAGATCTCCTTATCGTCTTGCACCATCTGAGGTCCGCGAGATGATGACTCAGATACAGGAACTTCTTGATAGAGGTTTCATTCGTCCCAGCTCTTCGCCTTGGGGAGCTCCAGTCTTGTTTGTTAAAAAGAAGGACGGGACGATGCGGATGTGCATTGACTACAGGGAGCTGAATAAGCGAACTGTAAAGAACAAGTACCCTCTTCCTCGTATTGATGATCTGTTTGATCAACTTCAGGGTGCTACTTGTTTTTCAAAGATTGATCTTCGTTCTGGTTATCATCAAGTCCGTGTACGCGATGAAGATATTCCAAAGACGGCTTTCAGAACGAGATATGGGCATTATGAGTTTCTTGTGATGCCTTTCGGATTGACGAATACTACAGCAATATTTATGGATCTTATGAACCGTGTCTGTCGTGCCTTTCTTGACAAATTTGTCATTGTATTCATCAATGACATTCTTATTTATTCCAGATCTGAAGCAGAACACGAGACACATCTTCGCATAGTTCTTGACACTCTGATGCGAGAACAATTATATGCTAAATTCTCTAAATGCGAGTTCTGGCTCGAAAAGATACACTTCCTTGGGCATGTGATAAGCAAGGATGGTGTAATGGTTGATCCAGCCAAAGTTGAGGCGGTGATGAATTGGGGAATTCTCAAAACCCCATCTGAGATTCGTAGCTTCTTAGGACTTGCCGGTTACTATCGGCGGTTCATCCAGAATTTCTCTAAGATTGCAGGTCCTCTGACGAAGCTTACACGAAAGGATGTTCCCTATTCTTGGTCTGATGAACAAGATAAAGCATTCCAAACATTGAAACAACTCTTATGTCAAGCTCCAATTCTGACTTTGCCAGATGGGTCAGAAGATTTTATTGTTTACTGTGATGCTTCTTACGCAGGTTTGGGAAGTGTCCTTATGCAGAAGGACAAGGTTATATCTTATGCTTCCCGCCAACTGAAGCCACATGAGAAAAGCTATCCGACTCAATGATCTGGAGTTGGCAGTTGTTGTCTTTGCTCTGAAACTATGACGCCACTACTTGTATGGCACAAAATGTGTGGTATTCACTGATCATAAGAGCCTCCAGTATGTTTCTACACAGAAGGAGCTTAATATGAGGAAACGCAGGTGGATGGAATTGATTAAAGACTATGATTGTGAAATCAAATACCACCCGGGCAAGGCTAATGTGGTGGCTGATGCATTAAGCCGAAAGGGCTCCATAGAAACCGTTAAATTCATGAAAATTACTATCGTTTCTGATCTTATCACTCGACTAAAGGAGGCTCAGCAAGAAGCCTTATTAGAAGCTAATCTAAAGGCAGAAGTTATGGCTAAATTGAAGGAGCAGCTACAAGATGACAGCAGGGGATTGAAGACCTAAAGGTCCCGAATCTGGGTACCTAGCATCGGAGGGAACTGGGATCTAATCTTGAAGGAGGCGCACAGTTCTCGTTTATCTGTTCATCCTGGGTGCACTAAGATGTACCATGATCTAAAGGCACTTTACTGGTGGCCTACACTGAAACGTGACATTGCCTCCTATGTGGAGAAATGTCAGATCTGTGCACAGGTGAAGACCGAGCACCAAAGACCCTATGGTAATTTGCAACAATTACCAATTCCAGAATGGAAATGGGACAACATTACCATGGATTTTGTTACTAAATTGCCCAGGACTTCAAAAGGGCATGACATGATCTGGGTGATTGTTGATATACTCACCAAGAGTGCGCACTTCCTAGCAGTTAATGAATCTTCTTCTATGCCTCGTCTTGCTTAGTTATATATCAATGAAATTGTCGCTCGACATGGTGTTCCTCTATCTATTGTCTCTGATAGGGATACACGGTTTGTTTCACACTTTTGGAGCAGTCTTCAAAGGGAGCTCGGTACTCGTGTTCATTTGAGTACCGCATATCATCCACAGACAGATGGACAGTCCGAAAGGACTATCCAAACTCTTGAAGACATGCTACGCGCATGTGTACTTGAATACGGTGGCTCCCGGGATTCTCATTTACCTTTGATTGAGTTTGCTTATAACAACTCATATCATTCTAGTATTGGTATGCCACCGTATGAGATGCTTTATGGTAGGTGTTGTCGCACACCTACCTGTTTGCTTGAACCAGGGGAGAAACAGTATGTTGGACCTGATCTGGTCCAGATTACTGCTGATAAAGTCAAGTTTGCACGGGAGAAGCTTAAAGCAGCCAGAGACAGGCAAAAGATGTATGCAGATCCAAAACGCAGGCCGGTTACCTTTGAAATAGGTGATCGGGTATTCTTGAAGGTTTCCCCATGGAAAGGTGTTATCAGGTTCGGTAAGAAGGGCAAGTTGAGCCCGCGATACATTGGTACTTTCAAAATCGTTCAGAAAGTCAACGAGTAGATAGTATCTTTGGAGTTACCTCCAGAGTTATCAGGTATTCATAATACCTTTAATGTTTGCTATCTTCGCAAGTGCAAGGTAGATGAAGATCAGATTCTACCTCTGCAAGACTTGATAGTGGATTCTTCTACACGGCTCGTGGAAGAACCAATTGAAATTTTGAACACAAAGACCAAGCGGCTGAGGAAGAAGACAATTCAGCTAGTATTGGCATTTTTCTACATATGAAGCTATGTCACTCTTCAATGTAGGCCACCAATACAAAGACTTCAAGTCTTGATACATTTTCGTGCTTTCGGGATGAATAGACAATCTAGATTTGTGTGCCTCGTGTAAGATTGTCTCCCGATTGCCACCAAGATTCGGTACTTAAATTTAGGATTGAAATGTCTTCAGACCCCCATTATCTTCTCCCAATTGCTTTGATATTTTAATCATTGTCTCAGCTTTCAACTTGTTTTCTTGCAATGCTTCTTGTTGTGCTACTTTCAATTGAGCAATGATATCATATTCAACAGTCATCTTCATGACTTTAGCCATTGTAGGAGAGTTCTTTCGACTCAGTGCATCAGCTACGACATTCACCTTGATCGGATGATACTTGATCTCTCAATCATAATCCTTGATTAACTCCAACCAACGTCTTTGTCTCATGTTAAGCTCTTTCTGCGTAAACACATACTGCAAACTCTTATGATCATATGTAACATCCTCAAAACGGGCCTAGACGTGTCCGATTATGGTACGTCAATTATTTAATTTAATTAAATAATATATATATATATTCTAGAAAATGATATAAAATATGGAAAATAATAAATAAAAGGGTTATTAAAAATATTAATAAATATAGATAAAGATTATAAAATATTGAACGGTTTCAAACGAGGATTCCAAAAATATCCTCGTTAGTTGAAACGGGTAACCGAGAGATGAGTTGTAAGTTGAAAAGGGGAACAAAATACCCACTTGTGGATAATAATACCCACAAGTCGGTCTAGCCCTTTTTGAATACACAGACATATACATTCTCACGTACATAAACACACACACATCTTCAAAGCTCTCTTCCTGTTCTTGCAAGATTGAAGAAGAAGGTCAAAGGAAATCATCAAACAACAAATTCCAGCAACAAATTAAGGGTTAAAACAGTCCCCAAACATCATCTTCTTCATCTCTAACCTAGTAAGCTTCATCTCCATGCTTGTTCTTCATGTTCTTGATTTTGGGTTTTTGAAAGAAAACTCACTAAGCTTTGTTCCAGCAGTGAATTAAGGCTTAGAATCACTCCAAGATCAGTTCCTAAACATCCTTTGATCATTGTAAGTTCCAATTCATCCTTGTTCTTGATTATGCCTTTCAAGACTTGAAATTCTAGGTTTCAAGTGGGTTCTTTGATTTAGCAATCAAGAATAGAAATTTATGATTGAGATAGGTTCTAATATCATTTATAAGTGTATAGGAACCAATTCCATGAATTAAAGTAGTGTTCTTGATGAGTTTTGAATTTTGGCTCAAATGGGTCAAAATTGGTCAAATACGTGTCAAACTGATTTTGACCTTCAAGAACTGAAATTTAGTGTTCTAATTGATCCTATAACTTGTTAGGATTGATTAGAACTCAATTGGTGCATTAGAAGTGGTGTGTATGCACAAATCCAATATTTAGTCTAAATGGGTCAAAATGGCCTAAATCTGTTTTTACACATCAAGAACTGATTTTTAAGGTTCTAATAGGTTCATATGACTTGTATGAATTGATTAGAACATTGGTTTTGAATTGGAATGGTTGTTTTGCTTGAATTGGCTAAAATAGTGAAAAATAGGCCATAAATAGGCAAGAAATTGGAAAATGATACCAAACCAAGAGTTTAAAGGTTTTGGTCAGTTGCAACACCTTCAATACATCATATTAGGTGTATATGGTGTGTTGCAAGTGTTGGATTTGGTCTACACCAAGTTTTGGCCATTATGCGCACGTCTTTGTTCATTTAATTGTGATTTTCGTATGAATTAATTGGATAGGAGTTTTTGATGTTAGAAAGCTTCCACAAGTGTCAAATGGTCCTATGAAACACTATATTTTTACCAAAATTGATTTGGAGTTGAAATGAGCCAAAATGGGCTTGCTGTGCACAAAATAGACACAGCTGCAGTTGCTGCACACTGGTCGCGGCGCGACAAGGCTGTGTCGCGGCGCGACACCCCTGCACACAGCTTTCTTTGCTGTTTTGTGCTACGTGTTCGCGTGTTGTTGCTTGGGCTGCTATAGTTAGTTAATGAATAGTTTAAAAAACCATTAGGGTATTGTTTCAAGTATCCTAGACGTTCCTCGCGTATTCAAATGATTGATGCGTAGGTCTTGATATTATAGGTTGGATTGTCAATCCGTGTGTGCCAAAGAAAGGTCGTTGCTTATCCTAGCCTATTAGGTGAGTGTCGAATGACATAACAATTAATATACCTATAATACATATTAACAATGATTACAGAATTGTAAAGCATGATTTGTACACGCACTTGTTCAAGTGTAGGATTGCATGATGATGCTAAAATATACCATGTTGACACAGTATAGTATGCACTTGATTATGTGTATGCTATGATGAGTATTGAATATATATGCACGCATTAACTGATGATTCGATTGAATCAATTGTTTGTTTGTGGTTGATCCGGATCCTATGGACAAAGCTGTCCTGGACAAAGCTGTCCTGCGAGAACAAAGCTGTTCTATTTAAGGACAAAGTTGTCCTCTTTGGGTATAGCTGCGGCTGTACAACAGAGGAATCTGCGGATTCCAAAACGCAACGGTGGACGCTGTATAGCTCCCCCACTGGGGCGGTTGATGTGTTTGGTACCCCAGTTTGGTGCATTGAGCCGGGTTAGCTCCCTTGCAAGATATGTTACCTCCTGACTACGCCAACTCATCGCGAGATGCTAGGATAGAACTATCTGAGCATGATTGATGATATGTGATGTACTTATATTGATTGCATGCTATTTGGTACTCACTAGCTATTATAGCTAACAGTTGCTACACTCCACATGTGCAGGTAATCCTCAGTGAGCTCGGGAGCCTGCGTGTAGTTATTACTTTGGGAGGAACGCTGTTTTTATGTTTAAACTATGTTTATGTATGTTTAAGATAATGGTCAGCCGGTTATGTATTCCGTAACACCAACTGTCGTTTGTGGCATCATTTTGAATGTTTATATAGTTTGCCACGTGTTTTTACTTCCGCTGCATTTTTAAATTATAAGACAGGTTTGATTGTTCTATTTACAGTCAAACCCACGCAGTTTGAAATCGTAAATTGTATTTTAAAAAGAAAAATTTAGTTCTCAAAATGTCGGTGTTACAGCATACAATACATTTGGTGCCATACAGGTAATGACGCCATATCTTCAAAGCAAATACCACAACTGCAAGCTCCAGATCATGTGTAGAATAATTCTTCTCGTGTGTCTTCAATTGACGAGAAGCATATGCAATCACTTTGTCTCGTTGTATCAAAACACAACCTAGACTTGCATATGAAGCATCACAATAGACAATAATGTCTTCAGACCCATTAGGCAATGTTAGTATTGGTGCCTGGCATAACAATTGCTTCAGAGTCTGGAATGCTTTCTCCCGATCTTCACTCCATACTTATGCAACATCTTTGCGGGTCAATTTGGTCAATGAACCAGCAATTTTAGAAAAATTCTGGATAAAACGTTTGTAGTATCCAGCAAGACCTAAGAAACTCTTTATCTGAGAAGGATTCTGAGGAGTTTCCCAGTTCATCACAACTCCAATCTTCACTGGATCAACTTTAAGACCTTCATTGCATATTACATAATACTCACACATCTTTGATTCTAACATTACTTACTTTTACATTATGTCTTTTTTAAACAATTTCTCAAATTCCATCTTATGTTAAGAATGGTGTTTATCAAAACACTACCCATTCATAACATTAACTAAATTTCATTCGTTTATATGTATACTTCACTTTAGTAAATCACCACTTGTGACTTTACCAATTATTTTCAAACCCCTTTAATCTTTCTCAACTTACCTCGTAAGGTCTCTATTCTTATGATCGTAGTTACACCCGTAGGTGAACTCATCATTTCTGGAAATTCATACGATACATGAATTTTCCATGCTCATTAAAATTTTACACATATGCATAACTTTATACACTTCATAATCTTAGATTTCATTTACTACCAAATGGAACTTTGTGTCCTCATTTTTATCTCAATCACTAACTTCACTTATTTACTTGTAACCACTAATTAATCAGGGTTACCTTCATATTCATTTCACTCTCAACTTTTAGAAATTATTGTCTCTTTACCTATACATCTAGACTTTCATGTCTTTATGTCATTGTTCGTTTGAACCATGACATATCATTTATTATACTTTTTGGAAATCACACACGTTTGATTAGTTAGATACACAATCAACAATTGAACTTTGAGCACATTACATTAAATTCTAACAATTATTTCATGACTACAATTTGTTCCTCACGTTAGATCTCACAAATGGTTCTACTTTGAACTGTTAATTACACTTACACATTTTAACTCAATAGAGTTAATCTTACTTCTGTTCAATCTCATTTAGCATTTTAGATTAACGAATCGTGAACTCACAATTCTTCTTTTGTTAATCACTTAGATTTCATCATTTATTACTAAGTACCTTTCATCGGAACTGAGGATAACTCTCCTATTTATTGTAATTTAAACCTTTACCGTTATCGTTTCAAGTTATCTTACATAATTCTGTTAATTTGTACCCTTAAGGCACTTATTGTATCTTTTACATATTCATTCAGTTTCATGATTCATTACTTTCTTGTTTCTAACTCACTTTGTTATTCTCATCACACTCGCCGGATTCAAAGACATTTTGCATCTCTCTGATCCAGGTCTCTACCGTGGAAAGGTCATTAGTAGTGCCAACCAACGTACGGAGCTAACAACTCTAGAAGGTTCGAAGGTAGGAGATTTCTAAGTCTCCCTGATCATACGTAAAGACTCACACACGTTTGCCTACTGCATTTAAGCCTCCAGCCGTAGGATGTAGGCATCCTTATCATCATCTCTTGAAGAACCAATCATGTGAATTAACTTTCTATACTTATTTCCAAAAGTAGAGTATCTAGTATATATATATATCATATATCTTACTAACTTATCAACATTTTTACTTTTCTAACACATAACAATTCACATACTTCACTCAACACACCCCAATACCACCCTGGGAACACATAGTAATGATCGAGTTTGAGACTGAATACTATTTATAGTACTCAATTCACTCAAACTAAGGCTCTGATACCAACTTGAAATGCCGGTCCTTAAATTTCAGAGTATTATTTTTTATTATTAAAACATGTGCGGAAGCTTAATATTTATGTCACATTTTACAATTTATATAAATATAAGTTGTAATACAAAAGTATTGTTAATCAAAACATTCCAAGCGTTACCAACTCGTTCGACCATTACACTAATCAATACACAACATAGTCTTTACATAGTGTTCCCCAAAACCTAACATGAACTACCAGCAGGTACCCGTCCTCACCTTCAGTCTATTTACCTGCATATGGAGAGTTCATGAGAGGGTTAGCTATAAATAGCTAGTGAATAACAATTAAACGGAAGCACTATATTAACAGTATCAAAACACATTACATGCATCACATAACTTCATTCAAGTCTATCCTAACACATGGTGAAGCACCGGTTAGTCAGCAGGCATCATGTCTTGCGAGGTAGCAAACCCGGCTCAATGATCCTCACTGGGGAAACTGATACTTCCTCCGTGCCAGTGGAGAAGCGGGTAGCGGTCCACCATTGCGTTATCGGGAACATATCCCTTTTGGGATCAGTGGGAACTGAGAGCCTCGAGTTAGTATCGAGGGGTGGCAGTTTTGCAAGAACCAAGATTCGTGATCATCGAATCTCCGCACATCCTAGCTGGCGACACAAGGCCCCAACTCAAGACCCAGATAATCTGGCCCCAATCTCTACAAAATAGTACCGGCACTCACACAATGGCCTACTTTTGCCTTATCACAATCACAAATGGCCTACTCCGGCCCTTACATATCAAGATTGACCTTCACAGGCCTTCAACATATCAATAATGACTTACTCTAGTCTTCAAACATGCATACATATCAAGATTGACCTTCACAGGCCTTCAACATATCAATAATGACCTATTCTGGTCTTCAAACATGCATACATATCATTTGAATTACACAATAGGTTCATTAAACCTCTAAACATGCACAACTACAATTTCTTGGTTTATCACATACAAAACATCTTATAATACTATTAATATCATGCTCGAGTTAACTGTTACTCACTTGTTGAGCTATAATAGGTTAGCACTAAGTCACAGGTGATCCTTGATCAACTGGTACACCTAAACAAATCAATACATACAATTTAACACTTAAAACAGAATCTACCAGAAGCAGGGTACGGCCGTACCTTGCCAAGGCACGCCCCAGACTTGGGCAAGCACGCCCCGTACCTGATACTCAAGTACGCCCCGTGACTAGAAACACCCCCCGGACCTTCTAGCGTTAGGCACGCCCGTACCTTTTGGAGGTACGCCCGTGCCCCTATGGGTACGCCCAAGGTCGCGGTCTGTTCTTGAGAGGCACGCCCGTGCCTTTCCATTTGCAGCAGTAGGTTCGACTAGAACGTGCTGTTTCCCAGCCAACAATTACCAAAACATTACCAATTCGTTTTCCAGTCATTTTCTACCTTTCACATATGAAACAACACATCAAATACAAGCTAAAGGTACACTTTTTACATCATTTAAACATCAATTTCACTTATTGGCATCATTTGGTAATTCTTGGCTCAAACACCCAACTTAGAAACTTGAAGAATAGGAACACAAGAACTTACAAATTGAGAGATTAGATTAGAAGGAAGACAACAGCATATTGAACTTGATTTAATCCTTGAACCACAGTAGATTGAAGCTTGGTTGATTTCTTCTTTGAATTCTCTTGAGTTCTCTTCCAAGGCTACACAAGAACACACACACAAAAGGCAACAAGTGAGTTGTCTGTGTGTGTATACGTGACTAAGCAAAAAGGCAGCCTACTTATGGATTAACACTATCCACTAGTGGGTATTTTGTTCCCCTTTTCAACTTACAACTTAACGCATGAATACCCATTTTAACTAACGGGGATATTTTTGGAAACCTCGTTCTAAATCATTTAATATTCTTTTATTCTTTTATATTTTTATGAATATTTTATATTTACTCATTTAATAACTAATTTAGTTATTTTCTTTTAATATCTTTAAATATATATTTTTTTATTCAACTTATCTAATTTATTATACGTACCACGTCAGCATGCGTCTAGGCCCTTTCTGAGGATGTTACAAAGAACAAGCTTCAAGCTTTTAAACAAGAACAAGTTTTAGAGTTAGCAAAGTGTTGAAAAACTTGTCCATTTGTTGGACCTCTTAAACATTATTTGTTTTAGATAAGCTTGTCTATGTGTTAGACATTTTTAGTTGTCACCTTTTATTGTATTTGGAATTTCCGTTTCCTTGTACATGTAATTCTTGATTTAAATCAATAAGAATTATATTAAAAGTATTGGGGTGTGCATTTGAATTTAAAAACAACTTAAGTCAGCGGCTCGGCAAAAGTGGTTAGCTTGGGGAGTAATCACCTAGGACTCTGATAGATTATTTGTGACGAGCCGTGTTTTGTAATACTGATATTTTGAACAAGTATTTTGCAAACGGTGGTTTGTGATTTGTTGTAAATACTTTGGTATTTAATCGCTTCCGTAGTGTATTTAAAAAGTGAAAATTTTTGATTTGAAAAAACGGTGATACTATATTAATCCATATCCAGAGGCACCGCCTCTGGATTTCTTTTTATTAACTATTATTATTTTCTTTAAAAATACTTACGTATACATACACACGTATACACGTAATTACATACATATTATATATAATTACAATTAACACTCAAGGTATATAATTAAGCTTTCTTATTAATATAACTAACTTAACTTGAACCCTTTACATTATTTACTAACTCTCGTACTTTCACACACGAATTACCACTAGGCCCAAATCGAGGATGTTACAAATCTACCCCCCTTAAGAAGATTCCGTCCTCGGAATCTACTCAGTGATAAACATGCGAGGGTATCTTGTCTTCATCTCTTCCTCGACTTCCCACGTCAGGTTTGGACCTAAGCTGTGTTTCCACTTGACAAGAACCAGCTTGATCATCTTCTTTCGTAGCTTCTTGACCTTCGTATCAAGAATTTCAATGGATTCTTCTACGAGTCGCTTAGAAGTGTCAACCTTTAGTTCTTGTAATGGAACAATCTGCTCCTCCTCAACGTTGCACTTGCGTAAGTAGCATACGTTCAAGGTATCATGAATTCCAGATAGCTCGGGCGGCAGCTCAAGGGTCACCGTCTGATCATTGACTTTACGCACGATCTTGAATGGGCCAATGAAACGTGGACTTAGTTTTCCCTTGCGTCCAAAATGAATAACGCCTTTCCAAGGGGAAACCTTCAAGAATACATGATCCCCAACATCAAATGTAGCGGGACGACGCTTAGGATCCGCATACATCTTCTGTCTGTCTCGGGCTGCTTTCAGTTTCGCTAGAGCCACATTCACTTTATCTGAAGTTATCTGGACAATCACAGGTCCAGCAAACTGTTTCTCTCCGGGCTCCAACCAGCAGGTTGGAGTGCGACAACGTCTCCCGTAGAGCATCTCATATGATGGCATTCCAATGTTGGAATGATATGAATTGTTATAAGCAAATTCAATCAATGGGAGATGAGAATCCCATGATCCACCAAATTCGTGTACACACGCCCGAAGCATATCTTCCAGTGTCTGGATCGTTCGTTCAGATTGGCCATCGGTCTGTGGGTGATAGGTAGTGCTTAGATGCACACGGGTGCCTAACTCACGTTGCAAACTTTGCCAGAAATTAGACACAAATCGAGAGTCACGATCAGAAACAATTGAGCAAGGAAGACCGTGATGTGATACTATCTCATCAATATAACGTTGTGCCAAACGAGCCAACGAAGCCGACTCGTTGGTTGCCAAGAAGTGAGCACTTTTGGTTAATCGGTCAACGATGACCCAAATCATATCATGGCCTCTGAACGTTTTTGGTAGCTTTGTCACAAAATCCATCGTGATGTGATCCCATTTCCATTCCGGAATGTCAAGCTGTTGCAAATTGCCATAAGGCCTTTGATGCTTTGTCTTGACTTGGGCACAGATTTGACATTTCCCCACGAATGAAGCAATGTCCTTTTTCAGAGTGGGCCACAATACAACCTTTTCAGGTCATAGTACATCATGGTGATACCCGGATGGATAGACAACTTAGACTTATGAGCTACTTGCAGAATCAGCTCATGATTACCTCCAATGAGAGGTACCCAAATCTTGGATTGAAAAGTCTTCAATCCACGATTATCTTCACCCAGCTGGTCTTTCAACTTCTTCATTGTCTCAGATTTTAGATTGTCGTCTTGCAAAGCTAACTGTTGGGCGTCTTTTAACTTTGCAATTAAATCTGATATTACTATAAGCTTCATGAACTTTGCCTCGGCTGCTGGCCCCTTATGGCTTAAAGCATCCGCTACAATGTTGGCTTTACCCAGGTGGTATTGGATCTCACAGTCGTAGTCTTTAGTTAACTCCAACCAACGGCGCTGCCGCATGTTTACTTCTTTATGAGTAAAGACATATTGTAAGCTTTTGTGATCAGTGCATATCACACACTTTGTGCCATAAAGGTAATGCCTCCATAATTTCAGTGCAAAGCCAATAGTAGCAAGTTCGAGATCGTGAGTTGGGTAGTTCCTTTCGTGAGATTTCAGTTGCCGAGAGGCATAAGCAATTACTTTATCTCTCTGCATGAGGACACAACCCAAACCTACATAAGAGGCATCACAATAGACGGTGAAGTCCTCCGAACCGTCAGGCAAGGCGAGAATCGGAGCTTCACACAATAACCGCTTCAAGGTCTGGAACGCTTCCTCTTGAGCTTCCGACCAGACAAACGCAACATCCTTACGAGTTAGCTTAGTCAACGGACCCGCAAGTTTAGAAAAATTGCGAATAAAACGCCGATAGTAGCCGGCCATACCAAGGAAACGTTTTATTTCAGAAGGAGTTCGAGGAACCCCCCAATTAATCACCGCTTACACCTTAGCCGGATCTACTTTAACGCCTTGACAAATGACATGGCCAAGGAATTGTACTTCCCTAAGCCAGAACTCACATTTAGAAAACTTGGCGTACAGTTGTTCTCGTTTGAGAGTTTCGAGAACCTGACGAAGATAAAGCTCGTGGTCAGCCTCAGTCTTCGAGTAGACAAGAATATCATCAATGAAAACAATCACGGATCTATCAAGAAATGGTCGGCAAACGCGATTCATTAGATCCATGAGTATAGCAGGAGCATTGGTTAAGCCGAATGGCATAACCAAGAATTCGTAATGACCGTAGCGAGTTCTAAAGGTCGTCTTCGGAATATCTTCTTCGGGAACTCGTACTTGATGATACCTCGAACGGAGATCAATCTTAGAAAAATATGTAGCTCCCTGCAACTGGTCAAAGAGATCGTCGATTCGTGGAAGGGGATACTTATTCTTCGCTTATTCAGCTCCCTGTAATCTATGCACATTCGCATGGTTCCATCCTTCTTCTTAACGAGTACACAGGAACTCCCGAAGGCGAGGAACTTGGACGAATGAAACCTTTTTCAAGTAACTTCTCGATTTAAGTCATCATCTCGCGGATTTCAGAAGGAGCGAGACGATATGGAGACCTAGCTACAGGTGTAGCTCTAGGAATAAGCTCGGTTTTATATTCAATGTCTCTTACCAGAGGTGAACCCGGTAATTCATCAGGAAAGACTTCAGGGTAATCAGACACTACCCTGATATTCTGAACTGGTCGTTTTTCCATCGTAGCATCAATAACATATGCTAAGAAGGAATCACAACCTTTGGAAACAAAATTTTTGAGCTTTAATTACAGAGATAACAGGAATATCAGACTCCCATCGTTCTCCTCGAGCCACTGCATAAGACCCATCAGCAAGAGGGATCTTAATCATCTTCTTGGTGTTGGGTTTTGGTGGCATCTAGAAAAACGCAGCGGAATGAAACAAGTATAAAACAATTTAGATTTTATGCCACCAACACACCACCCAATGGAGCAAACTCTAGATAATAGCAATGCAACTAAAATAAGAAGAACAAGGACAAGAAATTATACCATACAAAATTTATTTCTCCTTGTTGCATTGGAAGATTTGTACACAAAGTAGTGTACCACTATCGGTATCCACACCAAGTGTTGATGATCCCCACGTGCTAGCTATGTTTGGATGCCGCCAAAAGCTTCACCAATGGTCTAACACCATCTTGAAGATTGATATGCCAATCTATCTTCAAGTGTGTATTGTTTGAGAGAGTATGAACTAATTTGACAAATTACAAGTTCATATATTGCAAAAATTTGTGATGACAATTCATATGGCTAACCATGTTACATTAGACTACTAGAACCTTTTATAGACCACAAAATGAGGCTTAGCAACGTTCATAACAGTCCTAGAATCAATGACCATCATGAGCCATGAATACCCCATTAACCTAGTCTTAAAAGACTAGTTTAAGAGGCTGTTACAGCATGAGGCACGGCCGTGCCTCATAGGGCACGCCCGTTCCAGCCTACGGGCATACCCAAGTCACGCCCGACTTGGGCTCGTGCTTTCGCACTAGGCACGACCGTACATACACGAAGCACGCCCGTGCCAGCCCCAATGGGTACGCCCTAGGCACGCCGGCCTTGGGCCTGTACCTGGCATAGGGCACGCCCGTACCTTCACAAGGCACGGCCGTGCCCGGCCCTACCAAAACCCATTTTGGTAATTTTCTCTCTCTTGTTCAAAGGTGTTGCCGGAATCAATACTTGGCGTGTGACCCAATAGGCCTATGCCTCATCGGCAGTGATACTAACTCGTGTGTGTCAGTGGGCATATTCCAACAAACTCCCACTTGAACATGCCACACCCACGAAAGGTAACACCGACATAGAGCGGTCTCTAGCAAGACATCTATGCCCCCAAGTCAGCATAGGGTATGTCGCCCATGACAAGTACCAACCTGTAAAGAATGGTCCTACAGATAAATGATTATTCATCCCTTCGTTCACGATATCCATTGTGAATGCAGGTCATGGAACACCGTCAACCCCAAATCATTCATGATTATGTTTCTCGATCTAGACTAACTATGACGAACAACACAAGTTGCAAAATTGATCCACTATCAATTTAACTTGAGCACGGCCATGCATTTTGATGTCATCAGTTCAGTCAACAAGGGGCCCGGGGATATCTCTCTAAAGAGGAACGAATACCTTTGACTACATCGTTCCATCATAACAACATGTTCTTGCCTGAAAACTTCCCTTAGAACAGCCAGTTACGAACTGCGTTAGAAAGCAATCTAAACAAGACCATATCTTTATTAAAGAACCAATGCATCTCTAGTAGAAGGACAAACAATATTATCATCCTGATTTACTTGTGATCATGTCCATGAAGTAAACTCAGGTGCGGGTCCTCCAATTACTTGATCACTATCAAGTACAGGCTAGTGTTGCGAAAACATGTATTCAAGCCACTATGAATACTTTACCAACCACTTGCCTCGATCTTAATTCACTTCTTCCTTCCAATGAAGAACGACCGATCGTGGAGCATTTAGAATAAATAAATTTATTCAAGGAAGTAGTTAAACATGCTAAGATGGAACACAATAAAGGCTAATGAAAGTACCCGCCCCGCGCGCATTATCAAATCTCCATTTGATAATCGATACAATCAAAGCACATTATTGCTTTAATGTTCTCAACTCAAAACATATCAAATTCAACTACAAAAACCCAAGCTAAAGCCACTTGTAAACCAAGTGTATGCAAGCCTAGTATGAAAACTCATCACTAGCTCACAACTAAAACTTAGTAAGCGGATTCACAAAGTGACATCCATGCGTATTCTAACAAACACCATATCTTCTCTCGACCAAACACTTATAAAGTGTGCGCCGGCAAGATCATGGTCCTTTGTCCAAGCTTTCGTGCTCTCATTGTTCCAAGGAATCCAATAGAGTCACAATGCACATGACTATGGTTCACATATATAAGCCATCATACTCTTATTTTCTCAAGAGAACCCAATTAGAGTCAATGATGCTTAAAGAACCATTCTAGTAGATAACATTCCACTTAACAACATAACAATAACAATTCACCAAGAGTAATATATTACTCAAATTTCCTTGTTACCACCAAACATCAACTTGAAGAACAATGTACCAAGAGTTCTTCCAAGTATGTCAAAATGAGAAAAAAGAAACCATGTGACAAACCAAGTTGCTAATTAAATTAACACACTAGTCCATCATGTTTCAATGTCACTCTCTTGGTTTTGTCACCCAATTATTCTTATGAAGCAATAATTCCTCAACTCCGGTTTTATGAACCGCCAAGTTAGGATATTATCTTCAATAAGAAGTATATTATGGATACACAATTTAAGGAACACAAGCGCTCCCACTAGCTCTGGCATACATACAAGTTTAATCTTCCCTTTTCGAAATCTCAAATCTATGATTTTCTCATTAAAGTGAAGATTACAACCTTGCGATATTTATCCAAGACTATGAGGATACTTTCAATGTACAAGACTTTCGGAAAGTGTTAAAACACCCTTCCTCAAAATTCCCATGAAGGAATACGATCTTTACATTGTAGTGATAAACACATGTATCCGAGTAACCTTCAACATAACCACTAAGAAGATTTCCTTATTATACCATCCCCATGGTCAATCATAACGGAACGTTTATCGTTAGTTGGTATTTGAAGTTCAAGTCCATGAATAAACTTCTTGGGCTTGTAGACCATACGAGGATACTAATAATGTACAAGACTCTCGGAGAGTACTAAAACACTTCCTCAAAATTCCTATAAAGGAATAGAGTCCTTTCCATTTCACTATCATACCTTCACAATCAAGAAAAGGCAGTGATACACCATAAGTCATCCAAGCAGACTTCAACATAACCACCAAGGAAAAACTCTTTTATGATACCGTCCTCCAGGTCAATCATATTAGAATTTTTACCATCGGTCGGCATTTGAAGTTGTCTACATCTCAATCCATGCATACCCTTAGATTTACACCAAGGCATCGGATCAACCAAGTCCAATACTTGGATATCCTACATGGATTGCATCCCATTCTCATTACCTCTCTCCTTCTAGTAGACACTAGATCCACTACGACTTCAGTTGATGAATTCAATTAATCCATCATCGAGTTATCTTCCTCTAGATATAAAACATATATCCATCCGGCCTTACGACAACTCCTATCAGAAATAGGAAGAGTAATGAATTATGCCAGGTACTCCAGCATCGCCATGCTGAGTTTCAATCATTACTGATTGTATGCTAGTGCCAACATCAGGTTTTACTCCCACTGGCTCCCATAGATATAAGACTTCCACTTGCTATTGAGCGACAAAACTTATCCTCAAAAGTTTGTGAAACAAATATCTCATGCCTAATGGAGTAGCATCTTTTGTCCCGGATTCTACCACCTCACGTCTACACGTAGGCTGGATAATCTAGGCTTTTGAGATAGACCAGCAAAGACACTCTTTCTAGTCTTTTCTCCTAAGATGCGTACTAAACCATCTTTGTTGATTTTATATATAGAAAATTGCCCGCCATACTTAAGCATCCCAACGCATTGGGTATGAATTTGCGATCCATCAAGACCCGAACATATCCAAGAATATTCGGTTTCTCCTCTATGCAACCCATATGCCAATGTGTCCTAGGAGAAATAATTTAGGAAACAAATCCCACAATTCTTATGATGATCACAAAATCCATATATTAAGATACTCAACATCTTTACAAGATTTAAGTAACTTAACCTTTTGTCCACAAACCTCGTTAAGGTAATCAATGAACACCTCAAAGGTTTCAAATATACCTATCCCTACTACCACCACGGATAAAGGTAACGAAGTGCAAGTAGTTATCCTCATGGATTTGCTTGAACGAATTAAACACACAAGTGTGAACTAATTACAACAAGCTCTCAATCCTCTTACATACGCCGATGAAAGATGTACAAGTCATTTAGCCTAATAAACGATTCTCGCACTCAACATTTGATCAATTATCAAATGCATCCAAGATTCCAAACCACACGGAACTTGGTGACATAAGTCTTGTTTGTATAGCTAAATAATCTTGTCACTTGGATAACTAATCCAAACCATTTTTGGATTTAAACACATTATTCATGATTACTTTATTACTTTTAAGCAAAAGCTTATAAATGCCATGACATGGATAACCTTTGAAATAAACCACTAATATATAAATATATCAAATACAAAGTAATATCCATCGTCAACCAATGCATAATAGACTTAATATTTCTCTCGCCACGCAGGGCTGATAATATATTAATCTAGTAAAGTAATAAAATAGCTAGATAGAATGGCGAGATCAAAAATCCCAATCCTCCCAATCGAGACAACGTCCAAGTTTCCCAATCATAAGCTCTAGCTCTCCATGCCTTATCAGCTACTTCTTCAATTTAACACCTACACTTTGTAACAAAACAATTTTGCAACAAACGTGAGTGTTATAGCCAGCATTTTAACAAATCTAGCTAAGAAGTAGAAAAGCCATGGAGCTAATCATGAATGTACCTGATGACGAGAAGTTATTCCCTTGCCTCATAGGAAGCCTTAACTCCTCCGAACACTCAGGACAAGCGTGGCGGCGCCAATCTCCATATTTACCGCAGAAATAGCAAACTTCTCCCTTAGGAGTCGTATTCTTTTCTCGGTTTTACGTTCCTCAAATAACCGGATGGGAATGAACTTGCGTTTGGCCATGTTAGACTCGAAAATCTTAAGCATGCCATGCAACTCGTCTAAGGATTCTACCATTTTGTCCTTTTGATAGTTTTTGATAAACTCATCATAAGACGTGGGCAGGGATTGGAGAATTATATTCACCGCAAGCTCCCTCCCAATGGGAAATCCTAGTATTTCCATTTCGTCAATGTATGCCTTCATACGAAGCACATGAACACTAACCTTCCTATCTTCCTGCATCCGGCAACCGACAAGGGCCTTGACACACATAAAGTGTTACTCTCTAATCTGATGTTGGAACAAGTCCTTCAACCGATTAATCATGTCATACGCACTCATATGCCCGAGTTGCTTCCATAGCTCGCAGCTTATAGTTGATAACATGAAAGAAGAAACATCTTTTGCGTCCTCGATACGCTTTTCAAAGGCGTATCTAGTGGCCCAACTTGTGTTGGTAGCAGGTGGTTTCGGAAGAGGTTCCTCGAGGATGTGCAACTTAGATTCATGGCGAAGGACAATTCGCAATTGCCTATACCAATCCACAAAGTTCACACGTACGAGTTTCTCTTTTCCTAGGAACGAACGGAGAGATAAATTCAGTGTTGCGTTGTTAACGTTTGTCATCTACAATTTTAGAGTACACGTTTTAGTGAATTTAGATATAATCCTTGTATAAATAATTACCCAAATAGTTTTCAAAACCAATTATTTAAACAAGGCTAGAAACCATATTTCACTTTACCTTATGACGGGTTAACCGCGGATCATAAAGCAAAGCTATTTAGGCCGGTAACCATTTTACCGATTGCAAACACTTTGCAACTTCTAGGTCCTTGCGGGATCCATTGACAATCAAAATTTCTTTTGGCATGTTTGATCCCTTTTCGCACCAATTCTAACTTGATCCCCTTAAATGACTCGGCTAGAGCTCGACGCCACCTAAGTGTCACAAAAAGAATTGTAAACCGCCCGTCAAGACACACGGTGGAACTCTTGCCAACAATCGGCTCGTGCTAAGCTCGACAACCAATATTGCGAGTTACCACACTCACCTTCCACACAGTTCCACTCGGCATGACTCGTGCTAAAGGTCGACAATCATCCAAGTTTCACTAGATTCGGGTGGTGTCGTCTTACGGATGGCGCGTGATTTACATTTTAAAACATGATTTCGTTTTTCCAGTTAAAACAATTTTAACCCATTTTGCGAATTAACAAATCAAGTGATAAATACAATTTTTATCCACTTATAATATAATACAAATTTATATTATATTGTTAATTCTATACGTGCGGAAATAAATATAAACCAATTTTATAAATCTTTGTGTTTTATATATTTTGGAAAAATTATCTAGCATGCAATATCCTACACATCCATGCAAAATAATAAAATATACAAAAACAACCACGCATACATAATAGTTCGGTAACATGCCCAAATCCTATGCGTTTTCCCCGTGAGCCATACGAGGAAAACAAGGTCAACTAAGGAATCCAATATCCAAAGCACCTAGCCGGGTGTGCTCCCACTCAAGCCGGCATCTCCAAATGGCAATCCGGACTCCATGTTGCCGAGACATGAACGCCGTGATTCCCATTGGTTTATTACATACTATATCAACTTCTATACTATTCTACAAATAAATAGAAGAAGAAATGGCATGCAAGCCACAATCCTATGCTACTAATACAAGTACAAAGGAATAAATAAACGGCATGCAAGCCGTACCAAATAATAATAATAAAAATTACAACAACACGGCACGCAGGCCACCAAAACCAAATAAACCAAACACCACAACACATAGGTCTAAAGGGCATCTCGTTACCGAACCACAACCAAACACAACCAAAGCAAAACCATGGTGTGCCACAAAACCATGTCAAACATATTTTGATTAAGATTGCCAACAAAACACCCAAGGCACAAAAGGCAATCCTTGTATATGCATTAGTAATTTTAATACACCTTTAAAATTCAATATTCATATATACACCTTTAAATATATATATTTTTATGTACTTCATGCCAAGCCATACAAAATATATAAATTCAAGGAATCAAAATATAGTGGGGAAAAACTAGATCCAAGACTAGTCCAACCAACAAATCCGGAATTTAAATATAATTTCAAAACACTGTTTCAAGAACAAAATTCTGACCAAAACCACAAGGCACGGGCGTACCCCAAAGGGTACGAGCGTGCCTGCCCTTTTGTCAGTTTACAGTTTAAACAGTTTTAAGCATACGAATATTCTGTTGGCACGGCCCGTACCCCCACTGGTACGGCCGTGCCCCGGCCGCCGGCACGCCCCGTACCCCAAGAGGTACGGCCGTGCCCGGTCACCGGAAAACCAGATTTTAACAGAAAACTCAAAATTCCGGTTTCAGTGCAAAGACATGTTAGAGATGGCTCTGATACCACTGTTGGGTTTTGGTGGCATCTAGAAAAACACAGCGGAAAGAAACGAGTATAAAACAATTTAGATTTTATGCCACCAACACACCACCCAATGGAGCAAACTCTAGACAATAGCAATGCAACTAAAAGAAGAAGAACAAGGACAAGAAATTATACCATACAAAATTTATTTCTCCTTGTTGCATTGGAAGATTTGTACACAAAGTGGTGTACCACTATCGGTATCCACACCAAGTGTTGATGATCCCCACGTGCTAGCTATGTTTGGACGCCGCCAAAAGCTTCACCAATGGTCTAACACCATCTTGAAGATTGATATGCCAATCTATCTTCAAGTGTGTATTGTTTGAGAGAGTATGAACTAATTTGACAAATTACAAGTTCATATATTGCATAATTTTGTGATGACAATTCATATGGCTAACCATGTTACATTAGACTACTAGAACCTTTTATAGACCACAAAATGAGGCCTAGCAACGTTCATAACAGTCCTAGAATCAATGACCATCATGAGTCATGAATACCCCATTAACCTAGTCTTAAAAGACTAGTTTAAGAGGCTGTTACAGCATGAGGCACGGCCGTGCCTCATAGGGCACGCCCGTGCCAGCCTACGGGCACACCCAAGTCACGCCTGACTTGGGCTCGTGCTTTCGCACTAGGCACGGCCATACCTACACGAAGCACGCCCGTGCTAGCCCCAATGGGTACGCCCTAGGCACGCCGGCCTTGGGCCTGTACCTGGCATAGGGCACGCCCGTACCTTCACAAGGCATGGCCGTGCCCGGCCCTACTAAAACCCATTTTGTAATTTTTTTCTTTCTTGTTGAAAGGTGTTGCCGGATTCAATACTTGGCGTGTGACCCAATAGGCCTATGCCTCATCGGCAGTGATACCAACTCGTGTGTGTTAGTGGGCATATTCCAACACTTGGAACAGAGAATCTCAGCATCACGTTTGCTAAGCCAATCCATTCCAATTAAGACATCGAAGCCCGCAATAGGCATTATAAAGAATGAAATAGGGATACTACTCCCATCAATAAAGATAACGGGGATTGGGACTTTCTCGGTAACCGAGACTATTTGGCCGTCTGCAACTTCTACATTAAGAGGTTCGTCTAATGATACAATAGGTAATTAAAGTCTTTTGCGGCAAGCAACAGAAACAAAAAAATATGTTGCTCCTTAATCAAATAGCACACTGGTAGGAATATAATTGATAAGGAATGTACCAGTAATGACATCCTCTGTAGCCTTTGCCTCTTCTGCAGTCATCTGAAATGCCCTCCCTTTGGCACGAGGGGCATTATCTTTCTTTTGCCCTCTAGAAGACCCAGCTGCTCCAGAAGACCCGCCGGCTCCCGAGCTTTGTCTTTCAGGGCACTCCACCATCCTATGTCCGGGCTTGCGGCACTGATAACACGCATCTTCTTTATACTGGTACTCATTCACAGAATGCCCCTTCTGCTCACACCTACCGCATCTTCTGGTTGCTACGGAACACTCCCCAGCATGATAGGTACGACATGAAGAACATCAAGGATTGTCAGGTATTGGTTTCTTGGAAGATTCAGTCTTTCCACCTCCAGAGGATTGCCCTTTTGAAGAGCCCGATTCTAAGAGATGGCTGAAACTTGCTTTTTGTACCTCCACTGGCAAATTCGCCTCGACATTGTATACGATCGCCTTTCATTTGTCGGGCCACTGTGAATGCCCGATCCAGTGTTGGAGCTGCCCGCACATGGGTGCGAAATTCCAATGGCAGGGTCACCACAAACCTTCTTATCTTGGTTACTTCATCTGGTATCAGGTGTGGAACAAACCTCATTTTATCAGTGAATGAGGTGATGTGCTCTTCTATCGGTTTATCTCCCTTCTAGAGATTCGTAAACTCTCTCTCCATCCTTTCCATGCCGTACTCTATGCAGTACTTCTTTAACACTTTCTTAGAAAATTGCTCCCAGAAGAGAGCATTCAATACCTCTTTACTGAAAGAGGCCTTCACGGTGTCCCACCAGAAAGTGGCGCAACCCTTCAGCATACGTACTGCGTAATTCACACAATACTCCGGTTCACACTCACAAGATTCATTGAATTGTAACAGTGGGCTTATCACTCCCCTCGAACGTCGGAGGTTTGCACGACAAGAACTTGTTATACGAGCAAGTCTTGCGTGGTTTGCCTAGGGTAGACTGTAGCAAGAGCTCTTTAGCAATACGGAGCTCTTCTTCCAGACGCTTTATATAGGCCAATTGGTTTGGGTCAGGTCTTTCGCCACCAGCATTATGCTGAGAGCGTTGATCTTCAGCTTGATAAGGCATGTGAGAAGCCTCATCCTCCATTTCTTTTAGTGCTTGCTCAGTATTTCCTCTATCGGCAGACATCTTTAACTTAACTTTGCTATATAACACATAAGAATAATTAATAGTTTCTTATACTTGCTCATCATATCTGACAAGCTATATCATAACAGGTAATATTCATGCAACTCTCATACTCAACCTCCCATAAGGAACACTTACTATGGTCGGGCCCGAGTTTGAGATCGAATACTCTTGCAAGTACCCAATTCCCTCAAACATAGGCTCTGATACCTACTTGTAACACCGACTTTGCAATTACCAGATTTTAGCAAAATTTTGCGTTTTTAATAAATGTGAACTCAATCACGATTAAATATCATTATCTTAGACAGCGAAAGTTATTTACAATCACAATTTGGTATCAACTGTATGGTGTTACTCTACAAAACAACCGACCATAATGTATATTATAGTACAAAGTGTTCCACCAAAAATATCCAGTAGAAGGCAACCTAGCTCACCAGGAAACCTATTCTCAATCTGCCAAAAGAGTTAACCTGGCACCGTTAGCTATACACACAGCGAGTGAGCACAAACTTAACATAAGCATCGTTAGAGCAAGTCATGCATCATTAGAGCAAGTCATGCATCACAAGAATAAGCATACAATGCTATCCTATCACATTGCGGTGTGCTAAAACGATCGGTATAAGTTGTTTCTTGCAGGATAGCTAGTCCCGCTTAACACCAATACACCGGGGGATCAGGCACGACCATCCGCGCTGGTGGGGGAGAATAAAGCAGTCCACCAAGAAACGTTTACGGAACCACAGGTTCCTGGTAATCCCGGCGAGATACCGGCTGATTACAATCTCACGTTAAGGCACGGTGGTTCTGCAGAACCTAAGATCCGGGATGCACCCCGTATCACCGTTAAGTTCCGAATCACCTGTTAAGGATCCCTGGAACCCAACTACAAAGTTGACCTTAACCATGCAACAGTTGTTTGCGAACATTTCACATACACATACTGATCCAATCTGGATCATTCACTTAGCATGCACATTCATTTACTCCATTACGGATCCAATCTGGATCCCTAACATACATATCATTCATCTTAACTAGGCGGCTCCAGTTCTGGACTCCGCTAGTATACACTTAACTTACATATGACAAATATTTAGCATGACATTGTGCATTAAGTAGCATGGAAACACTTATTCATTTACTTTTAAGCATACATGAACTTAAAACACTTAGCAATTAAATCTTCCTCTACCGAGGCTTACGGAACTCGGTACTCACCTGAGTAGCTTAGATCAGATAGTTACTTTAGTTCACTTCTGGTTTACTTAGTATATCAAGTACACCTAGAACATTATGGCTTACATTAATTACCTTAACATATAAGAATGACTATTAAAACCAACATAGGAATTCCCAAATCCGGACCTCACACAAATCCGACAAAACTGTCGGATTGTGGAAAATCTGATTCTTTCATGTAGATTCCGACACTTAGGAAATCTGGTACATCGGGAAATCCGGTACTTCGGGAAATCCGGTACTTTGGGAAATCCGATACTTGTGGAAATCCGACACTTAAGGGAAATCCGACATATCATCGGATTCCGACACTTATACATCTTGTGGATTTGACATTTCAATGGAATCCAACATTCTATCGGAATCCGATACTTTTGAAGAAATCCGACACTTTCTCGGATTCTGACACTTTGTCGGATTCCGACACTTTTAAGGGATGCGTATGCTTCTCGTCAGTTGAAACCTAATGAGAAGAACTATCCAACCCATGATTTAGAACTGGCAGCTGTGCTTTTTGCGTTAAAGTTATGGAGACATTATCTTTATGGTACAAAGTATGTCATTTGTACGAAAATGTATAAGGATCTGAAGGTGCTATATTGGTGGCCTACAATGAAGACAGATGTTGCACAGTTTGTGGAGTCTTGCCATATTTGTGCACAGGTTAAGGCAGAGCACCAGAAACCCTATGGATCATTAAAACAATTGCAGATTCCAGAATGGAAGTGGGAGCACATTACGATGGATTTCGTAACCAAACTTCCACGCACGTAGAGGAATCATGATATGATTTGGGTGATCGTTGATAAATTAACCAAGAGTGCTCACTTCTTGGCTACCAGTGAGACGGCATCACTCAGTACGTTGGCTCAGTTGTATATTGATGAAGTTGTTTCCCGACATGGTATACCACTTTCGATTGTATCGGATAGAGATTCTAGGTTTGTGTCTAATTTCTAGAATAGTTTACAGCGGGAGTTGGGTATACGTGTTAATTTGAGTATAGCTTATCATCCTCAGACAGACGGGCAATCTGAACGAACTATTCAGACACTTGAGGATATGTTGCGAGCATGTGTGTTGGAATATGGAAGTTCTTGGGATTCCCACCTGCCGTAGATTGAATTTGCGTACACCAATTCTTACCATTCGAGTATCGGTATGCCACCTTATGACATGCTATATGGTCGTCGCTGCCGTACTCCTACGTGTTGGTTAGAGGCGGGTGAGAAATAGTATGCAGGGCCTGATATTGTGCAGATCACCACAGACAAAGTGTCTATTGCGCGAGAAAACTTGAAAGTTGCAAGGGATAGACAGAAGATGTATGCTGATCCACACCGTAGATCTGTTGTGTTTATTGAGGGAGAATTGGTTTACCTGAAGGTTTCTCCGTGGAAGGGGGTTATCCGTTTTGGGAAGCGGAGAAAACTGGCTACTCGTTATATTGGGTCGTTTCGTGTCCAACGGGTGGTTAATGATCAGATGGTTACTCTCGATCTTCCAGCAGAATTGTCAGGTATTCACGATACCTTCACCATTTGTTACTTGCGGAAATGTAGAGTTGAGGATGAGAGTCAGATTCTTCCTCTACATGATCTTAAAGTGGATTCCAGCAAGAAGTTGGTAGATGAACCCGTTAAACTACTAGATCAGAAAGTGACAAAACTGCGTAAGAAACAGATTCCGATGGTATTAGTAAAATGGAAACACAGTTTGGGTTCTGACTTGACGTGGGAAACCGAGGCCGATATGAAAGCTCGTTACCCTCATCTGTTTGACAGTGAATAGATTCCGAGGACGGAATCCAATATAAGGAGGGAGGATTTGTAACATCCTACATTTTGGCCTAGTATTTACTTAGGCTTTGGTAGTAAATATGTGATTATTATTTGATTTAAGATTATTATAATTGTTAGTAATTATATTAAATTAAGTGTTATATATATATATATGTTGGTTATATATATATACGGATTGGTATGTGTGTATGCATGTTAATGCATTTGTGAGGTTGCCACCTTCTGCTTAATTAATTGGTGTTCATGTATACGTGGGTGTGGTGATAAATCCTCACATTTGAAATCTGTTAAAAGTGTGTTGTGTGTGAAACCGAGAGAGAAAAGCAAGAAGAAGAAGAAAACAATCGGATTTGGTGATTTGATTTGGTAGATTCAAGTTTAAGGTTTGTTTGATTCTTCTATGCTTCCTGAAACGTGATTCTTGTTAGCATGCTATGATTTTAATTATCATCATGTTGGGTTTTGTTTATGAACACCATGTATGAACATGATACCAACTTGCTTTATGGGTTTGATGGGTTTGGTGTTGTTCTTGGGTGTTATGATGTTTATAATGCATGAATGCATGTTTGAATATGTTTTGGTAAACTTTTATATGAATTGTTTGATCTGTGGAAAATGATTCATGAGAGGTTTGAAGTTATCCGATTGTGGAGAAGATGATGAAAACCGAGAGTTGGAAATCCGAGAGTGGTGAAATCCGGTACTTAGAATCCGGAACTCATGAAATCCGATTGTTGAAATCCGATGGTGGATCTCCAAGTTTATGAAATCCGAACATGTGTAATCCGACGAAGAATCCGAAAGTTGAAATCCAAAGGGTGAAATCCGAGAGAAGTATCGGATTTCCTTGAAAACCGACAAGTGTTGCGGATTGCCTTCAAATCCGACAGATGTATCGGATTCTTAGAAATCCGAACGTAGTAGCGGATTCCGATAGATTTATCGGATTTCTCTTGAAATCTGATAGTTTTGGCTGTTTGTTTGCATTGTTTAATGCTATATGTTATGTGTGTATACATATGTGAATCTTACATGTTTATGTTTGATCAAAGGGATATAAATATATTTATGAATCAGATACTGATGTTTGGTTATTGTGTTCTCAGGCACAGACAAGACTCAGTAAAATTAGATCATTGAGTGGAGAAGCTGAGAACTTAAGGTGAGTGGATGTTTACTCACAGGTGATATTAGTTGTAACTGGTTTGGTTGCAACTGTTGTTGGTTTGATGCATGGATAGACTTATTGTCTGATAATTAATTAACTGATTGATTGTTAATTAATTGTTGTGTCAGTGATATGTATACATGATGGTTGGGAAGTCAGTTTATGACTAGGCTTATGGGCTGGGTTTGTTTGCTATCGGCTAATCAGTATTGGGATCTTTTGATGCATTTGTTGCAACTTAAGGTAATACTGTGTGAGAATAGCAAATGAACTATCGGTAAACCTTTGCTTTGGCCGGCTTTGGTTGTAGGTTCCTGCTGAACCGCCGGTCTTCCCAGGGTGTTTATTTGTGGTTGTTGATATCATGCGGTTCTAGCTGATATATCTGTTGTGATTGTACTCCATTCACTTAACTTTATGCTAATCCCCCACTCTCACTCTTTTTTCAGGTTTTGGTAAGTCAGTGGCTCGGTTGAGAGTGGTTAGCTTGGGGAGTAATCACTTAGGCCTCTGATGTGTATTTGTGACGAACTGTAGTTTTTGTAATACTGATATTTGAACAAGTTGTTTTGTAAACTGTGGTTTATGATTAGTTGTAAATACTTTTGGTATTTAATCGCTTCCCCAATGTATTTAAAGTGAAAAATTTTGGTATGAAAAATACGGTGTTACCATATATATATATATATATATATATATATATATATATAGAGAGAGAGAGAGAGAGAGGGGAAGGTTCATGCGAAAAGGGCCTTATTTGTGAAAAATGTGAGAAGCGTTATGGTCCATACGATTTATCAATCAATGGCTATAATTAATTATGGTACTTTTGTAAATAAATAAAAAATCAAGGAAATTTATTAAATTAACAAAGGGGTACTTAGATCGGTTTATAAGGTGTTTATTATTGAATATTGATGAGTTGATTGTTTTATTAGCTGTGGTTGGGTTTTTGTTTATTATTGAATATTAATTTTAAATTTGATTATGGTTTATTATTTGTTACATAGAATAAAGAGGATATTAATATAAGTAGGAAAAATCAAAACATAAAATCAAAGAATTAATTTGAAAAAAAAAAGATTACGGAAACAATATAAAACAAGTGTTTACTAGTGAACAAAGGAATGAATATGACGTTTACTAATTAAAAACTCGTAAAATTTTTGCTATGTTTATTATTGAACACCATAAATTGGAGAGAGAAAAAAAATGTGTTTACTATTGTAACCTTTTGAATTTAAAAAAATAAGATTGATCTAAGCCATTAGATCAAATATAAATAAAAGGTCAGGATTGCTGCTCGCACTTTTCGCAAATAAAACACTTTTCGCATGAACTCTCCCCTATATATATATAATATATATATATATATATATATTAGGATGTACAAATGAGAATAGATAATTAGGTGAAAATGAGAGATTTAATTCTGATCCTTCATTTGATTTGATCGGATGGTCTACACTAGACCCGTTATTTTATTCATAACCCAGCCATGAATTGCGATGGAAAAATTACGACCGTTAAATCTAATAGATCAACATCTAATAGATGACTATGATTTTTTTTCATATATATAGTATATATATACACTATATTATAAAGCATTTAGGTCATTGTAATATCTTAATTTTAAGTATTTTGAAATTAATAATTTACCCCTTATTTAGATCTATAAGGAAACCATTATACGGAGTTAATTGGATTATTAAATACCATTTTTATAACTAAACCTTTTATAATAAATAATGTTTAAAAAAGTCAAGTCAATTATAATTAATTTTCAAATTATATGATATCAAATACAAATTAAAAGTTAAATAAATAGATCTTTATAAAAATAATTATTACATAGTTTAATTTATGTATTAGAAAATGCGTATAGTTAGAACTCTTAAACCTATAATGTAACACCCTGATTTTCAGTTCAAATTTAAACTTTTCAAAACTTGTTTTAAAATCATGATTTACATAAAACCCTTTAACTAAAAGCGTAAGCATTAGAATTCTTTTATAGTATTTATGTTGATTCTATGTGCACAAGACACAAATTAATACGATATTACTGATAATAAATAAACCCATAGGGTCACACATTTATAGTCAATGGACACCAATTACATATTTGGATACGATTTAAATATGTTTCCAACTCATTATATATATATATATATATATACATACATACATACTAGTGGGGTACCCGCGCAATGTGATGGCGGCGAATAAAGAGGAGATTGTGATGAGTTTTGTGTAGAATAATCACAAAGAACTAATATGAGTTTGTGAAGATTCCTTGCGAGATGAAGATAATATGAGTTTGTGAAGATTTTTTGTGAGAGCCACTTTGAAATTAAGAATTAAATTGCTAACTCTGAGTTATTTGTCTTTCAGTTTGTTGGAAGAATTTTGTCGTATGGCTGAATCATGAAGTTGCTGATTATATATATGTATGTATATATGTGTGTGTAATGTTTCATAGTTCCAATTATTATATAATTGAGTTAGAATACAATGTTTATAAATTTCAACTCTTTGACTCTTTCATTTGTTTGGTGTTTGTAAAATCTCCTGAACTTGATTTATAAAAGACAGGAATTTAGGTGATCTCATGAATCAAAAGTTAATATTAAAAATATATGATTAGACTTAATTCAGTTATAAGTATGGTGATCTCATGAATCAAAAGTTAATATTAAAAATATATGGTTAGAAATAATTCAGTTATAAGTATTGATTTAAATTCATTAATTGTCAGTTATGTTTTCAATATTTATTTGTTTAAATTCATTAATCGTGGACTTAAAGGAGGGGTAAAGGAGAGGTATAAAGGAGGGGTATTTTAGTAAATTTACTCTTCTTAAAATTAAGAGTTTTTTAGGTGATAAATGCATTATATAGGAGTAAGATATATGTATATATATATAAGTCTATATGCATTGTTGTATATTATTATTTATGTGAAATAATAATATTACTTTTATATATTGATATAAGATAATGCATATCAAATACATACATATAAACATATGATTATATATATATATGTATGTATATATATGTATAAATATATATTTGTTACAAGTAAATTGTTACTAGTAACAATTATATAAATGTATGTATATCTTTGTTACAAATAAATAGTTACTAGTAACAATCAAGTATTTATATAAAATACCTCTAGATGTATTTTATACAATGTATGACAAGTCTAGTATTATATTTTATATACTTAAAATATAAAAACTAAAAATTCGTACAAAATTCATAAAAGGGTCCATTTGAGTTATCTTGCAAGAAGGTTAACTTGGATATGCATACATGCATAAGTAAAGGAGGAAAACAAAGAGGGGACCCCCCTTGTGTTTTGGCCGAAAATGAGGCAAGAGGGGCGTCCCTCTTGCTTCTTGATTCTTGGCTTACTTATTACTTACATGCATGTCCATTTTGTACAAGACTTACATGCTACCACCTTTCCTTGTGTTCTTAGAAAAGTTCTAAGTGTTTTCATACATGAAAAACAGCCTTACTTACTAGTATTGGTGTTCTTTCAATTAAGCCAAGTGTGGTAATATAATACATACTCAAACATACATCTAGTTAAAGAAGAAGACAAAGTTGTTGTCTTGCTTGCTTGTGAGCTACAAAGGGTTGGAGAAACTAGCATTTCAAGGTGTTGGATTCATTGGCTAGTGGATACCTTGGAGGAAGTTGATGTGCGTGTAGCGTACCAGTTTTAAATTTATAAATCCGAGTTATTTAGCACGACTACAACACAATAGGCAAGAGAACCTAATCGTATCGTAGTATAGTAAATAAGTACGGGTGTCAAACACAAGGGGAACGGGTATGATTTTGAATATAACTATACTTTTTAAATATTAAACTAATTAAAACAACTAAAAGGGGGAATTAGAATCTTATCAATAAAGATTCAAACTTTATTATCCAACTCACTAAATAATAGCAACACGAACCAAGAACAAACCAAGAACAAACCAAAGAAAGTGGAAAGTATCAAACTTTTTCGGACTTAAGCTTATGAAATAAAGATCCCCTCCCTAGATTTGATGAGACTCTCTTTAAGTCAACCAGTTAAGTGCACAGACAACTAAATATCATATACCGATTCCTATATTAGTTAGACTCTTGGTCAGAATATCTAACTCTATAATCATGCAATTAACTAACCCTATGGTCAATGAGTCAAGCAAGATTAGTCTTTTTAGTTCGTATCAATCAAGATTCTACCTTTAATGATTGTCTAAATCAACAAACCATTCAATTAACATATAAAAGTCATTATATGAAATTGCACACACATTAAATTTCCCATCTTTTCATGTTTAAGCCTAGGATTTGGTCAATCACTAGTCAAAACTACTTATTGGTCCTAAATAGTCATGATTAAAGTCACACAAGCAGATTGGTCCTCCTACTCATGTAAACTCAGAATATAAACATGCCAAAACAAGATCTAAAATACATGTGGATCTTTGATAGAACTCAAATTGATAAATATATGAAATTAAGCATCTTTAACACAAAAAGCGATTAACTTTCAAAGAATCCATCTCCTCTAGGGAGGAATACATGAAATACTAGCCTGGGAACATTATAATATAGCTTCTGGAAATTAAGAACAACATAAACACTGAAGATAAATAATAAGAATGATAGAACCGTGATGAATCTAAGTCGAAATCTTCAAAAAATAAGCTCCAATCCTTAAAAGTTGAGCTCCACAGCCCCTAGAATGCTTTTGATCGTGTTTTGGAAGTATTTGGGTAGTATAAGTTGGGTGGTTCACCCCAAAACAGATCTGGACGTTCGTTTATATAGAAAACTGAAAACAGGGGCATCGCATCGCGACGGGTAAGTGTCGCGTTGCGACGGGTGAGTTTGACGCGATCCAAAACTCTTTTAAAATTTGAATTCTAATATGATCTGACGCGTCGCGCCGCGACAACGTTAATGGTCGCGCCACGACGACGCTTTTTTAAGACTTTGACCATAAAAATGATTTTGTAGCTCTCTGAGTCTAGTTTCCGTGGCCTTTTGAATCACCTCAATCCGAGTTCGTATGAGTGAGATATGATCAAAACACTGTAGGTGTGTCGGTGCGGACAGCTTTTCATATTTCTTCGGTTTCTTCCCTTTTTTTGATCAAAACTTCTCATATTCCGCCTTTTTAACCTGTAATTCAATAAATGATGATAATTAAGTATCTTTTACTTATTTACGAACAATAACAGGCTAAAATAAAACAGATATCGCTTAAAATATATATCTAATAAACGCGATATCAAAGTCTTCTCTTGGCTTCTCATTGATCAACCACTACACCAACAGTTTTCTCGTGCTACAAAGGTTGTAGTTCTAAACACCCTATGGTTGTTTTGTTTCTTAAGACATGCATATGGATCATTGGTGATGAGTTTTAAAAAGTTTAAAATTGTTGTTCATGCTTCCGTTGCTAAAATATATTTTGAAAAAACGAACAAACCCCAACAATTTATACAACCCTCTAAGTCATCAAAGGAAAGAGACTTGGTTACACAGATTCTTAAGTGAACACATCACTAAACAATAACACCATAATCCTAATATCAGAAAAGTCTCATAAACTAGAGAGTTTTAATCTTTAAGATTATATAAATAAATTTAATCACAAGGATTACTCAAAATCTGACCATGCTTAAACATTTTATTACAAGATCTCAATTACAAAATTCAATTGGAATCCACCAACTCATTTTATACTTCTTATCTCTTCTGAGCTCTTAAATAGTCTTCGAGAGGCTTAAAAAATCAAAGAACACGGAGCGGTAAAAGAAAACAAGAACTTATAGGACTAAAAGATTTTAACTCAAACTTAAGCGTTCTATTTCACATCTCAACAAGAAACTCATTAGATCGTATGATCCATATATGCTTTCAATGAGAAATTCAACTTATTTGAACTAGTACACACCATTTCAATGGTAACACGATGTCTATTCTTCTATCGAAGAAAATACAATTCAAAAGAAGATTCTTATTTCTTTCGAAGAAACACAAAAACACTGTTTCACTTATAACATAACTTATCAAAGTAAGTCTGCCATACATGGAATAGTAACTTTAGTTCCAATTACGACTTAATTAATAATCTCAGTAAGGTATACTTAGATAAAGAATCAATTCTCAAGTCAAAACACATAAAATGGCATCAATAGATAACTCTAACAATAATAATATTAGTGATCCAAACCCACAACCGCATTTTCATATAGGGTTCATTCTACAGACTAAATCATCTTTTATATCACTTTACATAAGGTTCCTCCCTCCTTGAACTAAGGATGAATAACACTTTCCTGATCCAACTCCATTCTATGAAGTTCATCACTTGTTCACTAAACAAGGCTTTAATATCATAATCTCATGTTTCCATTCGCGAAACTTATCTTAATAAGACTTAGTTTCTCATTTTAGTGCTCAAAGCGTTTTATACATCATTAACGAAATCTTTCCTTCTAAACCAATACATCATTACAAAGGAGTCCATCAAGGACTTTAACAATAATAAATGTCTCTGCATACAAGCTTAAACAGCTTTCTTCCACTATCCAAGGTTCAATCTGAACAAGAACCACTATTCTCAGTACTCAACAGAACAATTCACTTCTAAACCACTACTGAAGGTACACCATTACATTAGGCTTAACACATATATGAGGTTAAACTTGGTAACATAGGGCTAGAAACACACTTGAGTTACCTAACACTCACGCGACTCTCATCCTAACCCAAGTTACCCTCCCAGCTCAAATGTATTTCCTCTAATGGTCGGCCTGGCTTGAGAACAAACACTAACTCGAGTCCCTGATTCACTCAAACCCAGGCTCTGATACCAACTTGTAACACCCTGATTTTCAGTCCAAATTTAAAATTTTCAAAACTTGTTTTAAAACCATGGTTTACATAAAATCCTTTAACTAAAAGCGGAAGCATTAAAATTCTTTTACAGTATTTATACAAAATATGGTACAAAGCTTAACAACAATTTCCATCCATGTATATGACTCATAATGTTTTGGTGTTACTATAGTCAATCTCACGACCATAACCAAATAAATAGGAAATCCAGGATTACTGAAATCTAACTCAAGCTAAGGCAATGCCCTAAAGTAACTACCCGCCTCACAAAGGACACTAGACAACCTACGGACACAAAACATTATTCATACCAAGTTAGCTATAAACATAGCTAGTGAGTACAACAAAAAACGTTAGTCTTTTCAAAACCAAGTCATCATCTTTGAAAATACAAGTTTGGCATTAGACATATTATATTGATATTCACATAAGCACATAAGGATGTGGGTTTGTCCATTGAGCCACAATATCTCCACGTGGTAGCTAGCCACGGTCAACACGTGCTCACATAAGGGATAACCACATCTCCCCATCAAGGTGGGGAAAGCACGAAGCAGTCCACCATACAACGGTTATCTGGAGTGAATTATCTATTCCCTAAGTCCACTCGTGTTGCTTAGGTTCGGTGGCTCGTCAGCCCAACCACACAGTCATAATGGGTACTATCATCCCCTTAACTTTTTGCACCAATTCCTCAACCACCCGTGCATCTAGGTTCCTAATTGCCGAAGACACATGAACCAATACATGTCACCCAATGGTTAGAAACCATCATGGTACAAAGTACTAAATCTCAACACTGGTTCGGACCAAAACTCAAACCACAAGGGTCACATAAAGCACATGCCATAAAGGCCAAGTAACCCAAGCAATTAAGCTTGTAATAACTACATAAGTGTCATATAACTCATAGCTCTTGAGCATAAATACTCAACCAACAATATCACATTTGGCATCTCAATGCCCATAACACACCCTAGGTGTAAACATAATTTCATTAACTTAAAGTCGTATGCGTTTTTACAATATCAAAACTCACTCCTATATGGAGTATCATGTCTCAAGAAACCATCAAGTAAAAACACATCATTAACATAGAGCTTCTCCTAAGTGGAGTATTGGTCTTACTTTGAAAACCATTGTTAAACACATCATATAACAAATTCACAATTTCAACATCCTTTAAGTTCAATAAGTTTCATAAAACATTTTTCCAAACATATAAAGCACATCTTTGATGACTTATAAGCTTTAACAAAAGTTGGGTATCCACAGGGTGTACTTACCTCATTAAAGTGATGAGGAGCACTTTCAATCCAAATCAAAGTGATATCACTCGAACAAGAGTCCTATGATCACAAACATAGTGTTAACTTAGTTAAGTTAACCAAAAATTGAGGTTCCTTAAGAGTATATACTCAAAACCATGCTTAAACACTCATTTCGGGTCTTTAAGACTCCATATTAACTTCCTATAACCACTAGAATCAATCCCCAATCAAATACAAGGTCAAATGGGGTCAAAACAATGATTTTGAAGGTTGCAGGGTGTCTCACGCCACGAGGAAAGGGGCTTGCGCCACGAGAAAATCGCTGGAACAAAAGGTTACTGAAATATGCTTGCCGTGCCGCGAGCCTTGCATAGGTTGCGGCCGCGACCCGCGTGAGCAGTGTCAGTTTTGCTTGTTTTCATCATAAAAATGGCCAAAATCCAAGTTTTCCCCAATTCAACTTATTTGCAGCATATAAAACACTCAAAAACACTTCTTAACAACAAAACATCAACACTTTTAACATCTTTGAGCATCAAAACCGTAACTTCACTATCTTTCCCTATTTTTGACCCATTTACCACCATTTTCACAAATTTCACCATGAAACCAACAAATACAACGCATAAAGCTAAGATTAAACACAATCACAAATTAAAACTTACTTGATTATCAAACCCAAACTTGTGTATTTGCTTTCTTGTTCAAACCATGCTCAAAAGATGAAGGAGATGAAGTCTAAACATCCAATTTCTTGAATCTAAGCACAAACACTATCAATCTCCCTTGATTTCCTTTCTTCCATCTTGCTAGCAATCCTTCTGGACTCTTCTCTCTCCACATTTTTGTTACAGCCACAAATGAGAGTTTTGACTCTCAATTTGTCAATTATACACATACACACAATTAACACATCTAGTCCTCCCATTTATCTATTGTTTGCACTATAAACCCTTAAAGTTTCATCCAATACACACATATAACCCTTAACTCATAGCATCTATAATACCAAGTATTTAAAGCTTTAGTCACTTGTACCTTGTTCATTATTAATTATACTTCATGGCCAAACATTATTAGATAACTATAGTCACTATTGTAAATGACAAATTTTCCAAATTATCTTTAATGTACCATAATTTATTTTACCCGCATATAAAACGCCTTATTAACCAATAATGATGATATTTAAAATTTTGGAATATTACATATAACATGTAACCTAAATTAATAGACATTTCTGAATTTTTTAAATGACCCGTGTAATCAAAACAAAAGATTTAATTTATAATATATTCAGTATCCTTTTTGTTTCTCATTTTATTGTTTTTAAAAAATTATTTTAAAAATAAATAAAAAAGTTCTAAAGAAAAGAAAAATTAAAGACATGGAAAAAAGGGGAAAGAAAACAGTTATATTGCAAACAAAATTATTCGATGTCATCGTAATATAATGGCCTTACGTTATCAAAAAAGGACATGTTATCGAGTATGAATTATTTCTAACCATCATATTGCATGGGTAATATGCTATATATATGTATGTATATGTAGGGGAGGGTTATTGTGAGCATGATATATATATATATATATATATATATATATGAAGTTCTAAATTATAAGTATACTTGTTACTTACAATTTATATACTTATATGATGTAGTTAGAATAGATGTGTATGTATTTTATAATAGGGTTTAGTTTTCGAAAATATGTCGAGTTTGTCATTTTTTTGTTATTATGTGTATCTAACTTTGAGAACTATAATTTAATATATTACTGAAGTTTCAAAATTTAGTTTTAGTGTATCATGACGTTTGATAATAATTTACTAGCTTGTAACCATGTTTATCAATACACTAGATTTTGAAACTTCAGTTTACTAAATTTTAGCTTTTAATAATTTAGTATTAAAAATTAATTAAATTTAAAGAGAATATACTTTTTACCTATCAAACAAGTTTGTAGGTTACTAGCTTGTAACCATGTTTCCGAATACACTAGTCACTAGATTTTGAAACTTCAATACATCAAATGTTATTTTTCAATAATAATTTAGTGTTAAAAATTAATTAAAATCAAAGAGAATTACCTGTTACCTACCAAACAAGTTCTCAATGCACTAAAGGTTGATTTTGAAACTCCATTACATTATAATTGATAGTTTTTAAGGTTGGATACACACAATAGAAAAATATGATAACTTTAATGCATTTTCGGAAACTAATCTCTTTTATTTTATAATATGATACCAACTTTTTGTATTCTTTTTTAATATGATTTAAAGAAAAATTCAAATATTAGATAAATAGCAAGGAGGGCCCTTTTTGTGTTTGTTCTAACTTCTAACACCTTTTCACCCATGGAATGAAGTAAGTTTGAAGCAACAAAAAGGAAAGGGGACCTTCCCCTTACTTTGGCCGTAGGTCTCCAAAAGGGGCCTCACTTTTCAAGTTTTGTCTTTCTTTAGTTTTTTTATTGGTTTTTTTGTTTTTGCTTAAAGTGAGTGTAGGTGAAGCAATGGTTACTAGTTCCATTCATATAAACACCTTTGCAACTTCAAGTTCTCTCCCTTTTGTCCTTGGTTTTAGTTTGAAAGTATGAACACATAACTATTGGTTTTTCTTGATGTCATACTAGTTTTCTTTGGTAATCAACAACATATATATAGTTAGTCAAATAACCTTATTAGTTGGATTTCATGAAATAAAATAAAGTTTGAAAGATAGTGCTTAACATGTGCAAAGTGAATTATATAAAGTTTCACTAAGCTCAAATTGAGCATTAGAGTTTCTAAGTATGTTTTAAATAACTCAAATGACTTCTAATAATGAACATGAAGACTTGCATAACTAAATTAACGTGGATGATGCTAGAAAATTAAACATGAAAACATGAATGCTTAAAAGGTGGGGTGTGAGGATGGAAACAACGATGGTTGGTGGTGATGAGAGGTCCATTTGATTGAGTCTGGTGCGATGGTTGTTTGGTGTTATGGATGGCGATGACTAGGTTGACCATAACTTCGTGTATAGTAATTTGGGTGACAATAGATGCAATGTTGTTAGTAATTTGGGTGGTGAGAGCGTCATGTCGGACACTGGCGGGAGCGTAAGTGGCAAGAAATTTGGCCATGTTTTCATCCTAATTGACCAAAGGAATACGAGTCGAAAGTGCCTATCCAGCAGAAAGGCATGATTCAGCACTTTGGCCGGATGAAAGCACCATTGATCAAAACTAATTCGAGATAACTAATATCCCAAGAATAGATAAAGAATAGAGTAACAATTTGATACCAATTTTCTTCTTTCATTCCTCAATTAAAACATTACAAGCTATTTATAAGCAAAAGTATGAAGTACTGGAAAGCAATGTAGGAAAGAAAGCAGTCACAAAAACCATATAAAGAAACACAAAAAATGCATGAAAGTAAACTTTCTCTTCTTATTAGGGGCGACAACCAAAAAATTAGGGAGAAACCTTACCGGTGTTTTTTTAATGAGAATTAGCCACGATACCAATAGGGGCGACATAGGCACCCAACTATGTGTCCCCCCTATTGCTTATGTCGCCTCAATTGGCGTTGTCCTTAAAGCCTGTATTTCTTGTAGTGTGTTGAGACTTGTTACCATTATGTTGAGTGGTTATCATGGGACTCATTTCTTCCCCCATGCACGTATCGGTAGATGTTACAAATGAACGCTTTCTTTCGGCAAATGATTTGGCTATTATTTTGTACAACTTTCTGAATTTTCAATTCTGATAAATTATCTTTAAAATTATCAAACTTACATATATAAAGAAAAGTATGTATAACATTCTACTAATATATCTTTAGGTTATTAAGAGTTAAGAGATTATAAAAATAAATAAATAGTATTGAACATAATCCTATTATAATTGAGTGCATTTAACCTCTTAGTTTGCTTTCTTAACATATTATACACAAACAAAATATTTCATCAAGAAGTTAAACTTGAAGAACTTATCTATTGAATCATTAATTAATCAAGCATTAGTAAGACGTTTTTCGTCTAGTAGTATCAAGGATATGATGGATCTTAGATGTTGCATAAGCAAACAACCACGGGTAGTAGTCCTATTATAGACAAATGCGTATATTAGGAGTTTTCTTTATCTTTCAAAATATTATTAAAATTTCAAGTAACTAATTAATTTTTTTTAAAAATAAAGCAATTTAAGAAATAATGAGTTTTAAAATAGAATTCTTCCATATCCCTTACAACATTGAAAATTTTACATATGAAAATCTTAATCTATATCTATACTACTATATTAATCATACAACACTCTCTATCTTTCAAAATTTAAGAGTTCTTAGTTTTTCAAACACAACTAAATCTCCACCCTTAATTTTGTTTAAATTAATCTCATCCATCAATTTATTAAACCTTTCACCTCCTTCTATCTCTTAACAAATAAATGTCTTGATCATAACTAAGTATAATTTATTTTTCTATATAAACATACATTTTAATTTTCTTTTAAATAATATTGCCACATTTTATATAAATAATATTACCACACTAATAAATAAAAACTTTCATGTAATATAAATGTGAGTAATAATACTATTTAATTAAATTATTGCAAATTTATTGTAACATTCAAGCTTCATTCGCAAGCATCATTGCCTCCTCCGTCCTACTCGCCACAAGTATGAAGTATTCACTATCAACCTTATTTGATTACCGTCACCGTATTACGCGAATACCTCGCTAGTATAAACTTATGTTGCATGAGAATCTTAATATATATTCTTGATAGATATATACATTAATTGTTGTCATCAAGTATTAGGTTGTCGTTTGGTACAAGTCAAAGGTCGGAACACTCACCACCCTGACTGCATCTTCTCTTCTTTGGGTTTCACTAGGATTCACGATAAAAAAATACCTAATATTTATTAATAACTAATGTCTTAAATATGATAACAAACAATATACATATATTTTTTGAACAAGTGATCAACGTGGTTCTATACCATTATGTGTTTCAACTCTTAGAAAATGAAAACATAATTCAAATCAACTCATTCAGTACGGTCGTCTATGCCCAAAGTAGTTACTTGGCCTCCAAATTTGAAGGTAGAAGACCTCCACTATACGAAAAGAGGCTTTCGTCCAAATAAGGATGATTATCTCCTTTACTCTTCCCATCATAAGTTTCTGATGTCGATGCAGACTCGGCATTCGGATTGATACCCACCAATTCCATGATACTTTCTATTTCTTTCATAACTTCACTCATCTTTGGTCTTTGATTTCCTGTCTCTGCTACACACCTCAATGCAATATCCACAAATCTTTCAAACCCTTGTAGCTCACCGCTCAAACCAATGGTTGGGTCAAGAACTTCGTGGAGGTTGTACACGTGTTTTTCTTTGTCCATTGCATCTTTTACCTCTCTCACAATGTATTTACCATTCTCAATCGGATTTCTTGCTGTTATTAACTCCAACATCACTATTCCAAAGCTATAAACATCACTTTTTTCCGTCAATTGTTGTGTCATGTAGTATTCTGGATCCATGTAGCCCTATAATGTAGGATATAAACTTTTAGAAGATGCTAAAGTTAAAACTACTCAATTTAAGTAATTATACATTTAGACTAACCAGTTTTGACAATCATATTTATATAGCTAGATTCATGACAATACTACCAAAGGGCCTTTAGCCTAGCGATGCTAAAGGGTGATTAAGGTGTTTCTCTATGAGGCTGAGGGTTGATGTAACTATCATCAAGATTTACCATATTTTAAAAACTTTTTAAATTCTGATTGTTTGAATATTGATCTCTTATGTACTAATCTTAATCTTTAAATAACTTGATTAAGTATCTAATTGTGATTCTTCAATTACCAAAAGCCACTTTCAAAACAAACATCCAAACACTCCCTAGAAAATAAAAGATTATGGTAAATGGAAGAAAGTGGACTAACCATGGTCCCTTTGACTTGAGTGGTTACATGTGTGCGGTTAGCATCATCCAATGACTTGGAAAGACCAAAATCAGCAACTTTGGCATTCAAGCGTTGGTCAAGTAAGATATTAGTTGTCTTGACATCCCGATGTATGATGGGAGGATCAGCAAGATCATGTAGATATTGCAAACCTCTTGCTGCTCCAAGGATAATTTTAAGTCTTCTCATCCAATCCAACCGTATCCCTGACCTCCCTGTTCAGAATTTCAGTGTTCTTAGCATCATTCTTAAAACTGGGGGTCTAACACAAAGTGGTAGATCAGAGGAGTACCTGAAAGACTATCCTTGAGTGTACCGTTTACAACATACTCGTATACCAACATTTGTTCACCTTCATCGAAACAATAACCGACGAGACTAACAACATTCTTGTGATGGACCCTTGAAAGAAGCTCAATCTCAGTTTTAAACTCATAACCACCCTGTGTTGATCCATGTTGAGCTCTTTTAATTGCAACCATTTGTCCATTTGGTAGTGTCCCTTTATAAACCTACATATTATCACATCTTTACATATAAATTTTACCATCTTTGGTCCAGAACAAAGTACTAAAAGAGAATATAAACAAAGAATTCATGCTTAAGTTACTGAAACTAACCATCCCATAACCACCGGAACCTATCTTGGATGTCGTAGTGAAATTATTTGTGCATGCCTTAAGTTCTTCGAACGTGAAAGATCTAGCCCCTTTTAGTTCAGGACGGCCACCAACACCCTTATCACGGTCCCAAGATGCTGCAAGTACAATGTTTCATAATTGAAAAAAGTTAATTTTGTAAATAAAATTGTTTAGTAGCTATTAGCTAGGTATAAAAATATTGTTTTCTTAAGAGACTTTGCACCTATTTGACATAACCTGAATTGACTTGTTTATAAGTAAAATGGTAGATATTGCCACCTATGATATTTTTCAAGTCTTACCAAAGAGAGTGTTCTTCTTTACAGCTCTTTCAGCTCTACCTTTTTGACAGAGAGCTGAAAAGGTAGAGCTGTTTGAGATGCTCCTTTTATTTTGCACCCATTTGAAATGCTTCTTTTATTTTGCAAAACTTTATTACTTGACCTGTTTGAGATAAACACAACCTGAATCGAGTTGTTTATAAGTAAAAGGGTAGATATTGCCACCCATGATATCTTTTAAGTCTTACCAAAGGGAGTGTTCTTCTTTACAGCTCTTTCGGCTCTACCCTTTTGACGGAGAGCATAAATTCCTGCAACAATAAGTAATAGCACCAGAATGCAACCACCCACAGATACTCCAATAATAGTAGCATAGCTAACTGATTTGCTTTTTCTTTTTGCTGCATCTGTATAAGACACAAATGGACATCAATAGGATTTAACACATTACCTTGACCCGAATATGCATCATTAATTAAGATACAGGTTAGTCGCATAGAAAGACAAACCAACATTCGCCATGAGCATACATGTCTGCTAATTAATAGGGCCACCAAGATTATAAAAAGGTTACTTTAACTACTTTTATTCAATATTAGTAGAAAATATATGAGAATGGCTTTTAAAACGTTGTAAACATAAATATCGAGTTGTATTTAGTGATTTTAAATATGGTGATCATGCATATGAAACGGATGAGGAAGACGTTGAGTAATGTCACTCGTCGGACAAAAAGTGACTTGTAATGTGTTTAATATGGGTCTTGGGCTACTCCACTTATAACCAATTGGTTTTGAGTTGAAACCTCACAAACTTTCAGATATTGCTTCAAATGACCTACTATATAGTATTATAGTTATGGATTTCAAGGCCCCTTGCATCTTAGTTTTCATCTACATTAACCCTCAAAGCTGGTTCAAAATTGCCTTGCACACAAGAATCTAAAACATTTGAGGGTACTGAATGAAAATAAAGTTGCTTACATACAGTAAAATTTTGACAAAAAGTTGGTTAAACCCTTGAGAAAATATCATGGTAGTAGAATGAAAATATGAAGTTGTACCTAGAAAGAAATCATAGTTGTTGCCAATAAAAAAGTAGGGTCCAAAGTAGTGAGGAGGCTTATAAGTTTGGTTGCTAAGCACAAATCCAATCCGAGAAATTCCCGACCTATTGAAACGTGCATCACCAGATGGGAAGACCTCCAGGATTACAACGAGGTAATCATCCAAGTTCTTGGTCGCGTTACTGAGTGAAACTGAGTCAACCGGGAGCTGATTCATTTCAAAAGAATTCATCATGGAACTCTGAAGGGATGTATAGATACTATTGTTTCCAAGATCAGAGAAAGAAGGAGCTCTGAAAGTTAACATTCCCGTGTATGGATATGAACATTTACAGTTTGGACTCGAAACTTGTTGCAAAGCGCACGTCGAAGGAAAGCATTTGTTTGGTGGTGTTGAATATGATGGATTAGATTCTGTGGAAGGATTACAATATGATGCTGTTGCTTCTGTTTCCATACAAATTGGATTATCCATTAGTCTGAAAAAGAATAGAAATGGATTACTAGTTGCTTGTTGTATGAGCCAATTCAGGTTACGTCTAATCTTAAAAAGTTGGACAAAACTGTTTCTTGTCCACCCAGCCCATAATTGCCCGACCCGATAGTTAATTACTGGTTTTGACACATTTAAAGGAAAGAAACTATAGTGAAATGGAACATACAACAAATCAGCAGAGAATCTGGTTCTTTCTGTGAAAGCAGAAATTAAATTATTGCTCAAATCAACAAGCTGAAGATGGTTGCTATAAGTGGCTCCAAAATCCAGAGTGCCATTAAGGTTGTTCTTTTTCAGTACCCTGTTATGAAATTGACAATTATTTAGGAAATTAAAAGGAAAAAATGAAATTTTCATACAGTGTGAGGTAAGATTAAGATGATGTCCTTACACTGTTGTTATTTGTGGAATGTTAAATAAATTAACTGGTACTTCTCCTTTAAGACCAGTATCCTGCATCATCCTGACATTGCAAAATAAATAATCAACCAAACAAGTTACAAAAAGAGGGTAGAAAAAGAGTAAGAGGGGTCGCTATGGGAGCCATGATCAGGTGTGATCACCCACATCTGGCCGTGATGCCATGAGCGGGCCATCGTGAACATGCCAGTATGAGGGTGGTCACGGTGAAACTCAGCCTTTTTTTTTGTATGTGTGATGGTGTGAGAGTATGGGTTCAGTGGAATGATTAAGTGATGGCATGGCGTGATACAGGAAAAAGCTAACGTGGCACTAAATGATGGAGTGATGGCGTATAGATCCGCTAAATATTCTACGTTATAATGTCTATCCTCAAAATATAAGGATCAAGTACGAAGTCCTGCAGTTGTTATGTTTTACTTATGTATAGTGATGATTATTAAATTCCAGGTGAGTATATTTTAATTCAGTGCAAGTATATTTTTGAGTAACCACCCTAGGGGCTTCCCACTGACGGGTTTTACGGTCAACTTGGAGCACTTAACTCCCATAACCGACTGCACTAACGCATAGAAGACTAACGTTAGGATTTGCTGCAATAGTAGCTTTAAATCCATGTAAAATAGAGATTCCAATCGAAATGCACAATTTTCAGTTCATGAAACTAGCAGTAAAATAAGTATAAAGAGAAAACATATATACTTATTCTAGCTGTTTAGCATTATTTCTAGATAAGAACATGTTTGGGATGCCTTCACTTCTGTGGATAAAGTTCTAACTGTTGAAGATATTATTTGGGTCATATCATTATACACTTGAAAGTAGATAATTTTCTAGTTGGTTTACATATTGTTTAAATTTTCTCGTTTATTCTTCGTTATTTCATCACATTGTGTTCGATTTCTGTTGCTATTGTCCATTTTGTTAGTAAAATATGTGTGGTTCCTATGAGAAGTATCTTGTTTTGTTGTTTTACCATGAATGAAAATGTAGAGAAAGAACTGCAGAAAGCAAGAAATGTACAATGTCGTTAGAGACTGCAAGGATGAAAACCATGGTGGAATCTCGGTTACTTTGAAAGAATTGTTGCTCATATCCCTGCAATGACATTTTGCACAACATTACTTTGTTGATACATTTATATTTTAGTTGGTTATTGATTTAGTCATTCTTACAAATAGTTTAGGATTGTCATGCCAGTTAGATTGGGCAATGGGCCAATCAATTTGTTGTTTGAAAGAAACCTACAACAAAACAAGTCAACACATTTCTTGGTGATTTAATTCCTCAAAACCAGAAAACAAAGAATAAATCATGCTGTGTTTGAAGTTACATTTCGTCAAACTTACAATTGGTTTAAGGATGTAAGATTGTTGATGTTTGATGGAACATTTCCGCTTAATAAATTCCTGTCTAACCGTCTGTTTCATAAACGGAAGTATGAAATCATAAGGTTTAGTACAAAATTAGATTGCAGTTGAAGTTTAGAACTCAAAAAGAAATTGAATAAATAAATGTTTGTGGGTCAAGACGATCCAACCCAGCACATCTACCCAACCCACCTTACATGGCCGATTGGCACCCCAACTTTTGAGTATGTTTTAGATAAAGATACTTACAACACCTCAAGATTCTGAACCAGTCCTAATGTCACTGGGATTGTGCCTGTTAACTGGTTATCTTCAAATAGCCTGATCAATTAAAGTATATTAACCCACAATAGTTTATCACAATTTAACCTCATTATGAAATCAGGTTCTTATAATTAGGAACATACACATGCTTAAGAGTCATTTTTGAGCTGAAAAGCTTAGATGGTATTTCACCTGAGAGTCTGTTCTTTCCAAAGTGACTGAAAAAAAAGACTGTTGTGTGAGAATTTTTTTTACTGGTACACAGAAATTTTAAAAAAATACCATAACTACCCCTGCCCTACAAGTGCTTTGTATTGACCAGCAGGTCAAGGCCAGGGTTGGCTCCATCAGAAACAGGTATGGATCCACTAAGCTTGTTATCAGCCAAGTCAAGCCAGTAAAGTTTACTAAGATTCCCAATAGATGGTGGAATTGATCCAATAAATCCATTAGAATTCAATGCCCTACAAAATAATTAATAAGAAAATATGAACATATAACCCAAAAGATTGAAAAATCATCTTTCCACAAATGAACATGATATACCCTTTTAGATTTTTTTCACACATGATATTGATACAATCAAAATCCTTACAAGTAGCCCAGCTCGGGTAGAGATCCTAGCGTGTGTGGAAGTAGCCCGTTAAAACCGCAACCGACCAGGATTCTGATAAAAAAAATTTCATAATAAAGTCGACAAGCACATCAAACATGAAACATTAATAGAATTGTGCTTACAAATTTGACAACTTCTTTAAGTTCCCGATATCTGGGGTAAGAGATCCGGTTAGTTGCTTATTGTAAGATAGATCCCTACATGAATAACCATTCTTAACGAAGTCAATAAAAATAAAGAAGTTTTTATAAAAGTTCAGAATATTCTGAGAAGAAACATACAGGGTTTGCAATTCAGATAATTGTCCAATGTCTCCAGACAGTCCACCACTTAAACCCATGCTTGATAAAGTTCTGAAAATGAAAGGAAAAGAACTTAAAGAATAGAGTTGGATGATTTCAGTAGCTATCCAAATATGTTTCTGGGAATCCCTCACATCGATATTACACGTGAATCGCTACATGTAATTCCATCCCATTTCTCTTCGCATGGATCTGAGCCAACCCAGTTGGGTGGTGTGTTCTTCCAAGTATCCTTGAGAGCCTGTAGATACACAACTACACCAGGAAATAAACCTTAACATATATAGGCCGGATCGATCCTTCCAAAAAGAACCACACTCCAATTCATGAAATTTGAGCTTTGAACAATAATTTTTGAAGGGCACTTGCTTAAACAGTTACAAATTTGATGATTATGAGGCTGCTGAATAAAATAAACATTCTACGATTGTAACTGCTGCTTTACAGTTAAGAAAACTACCAATTTATGAATATATGATCAAAAATTGATCAATATTCAGTCAAACAAAAGAAAAACTCACTTAATATGTGAAAAAACACAAATGACTTACTATCTTCATTCAGACCAGATGCAAGGAACACATGCATGAATAACAGCACAGTTCTTAGGATCATTTCTCAAGGCAGTAGTATATATATGATGCAAATCTTTGTACTTAATAGGAACCTCAATATCCATAAAACACTATATAAAAGTGTACAAAGAGTTGAAAAATTATAAGCACAAGATGATAGCTAGGCTCATCATTAAGTCTAATTGGTCCACTGGTATAATAACAGCCCCACTGCACCAACATCTACATGTCCTACAACTTGCGTCCTTCTTCAAACCCTCTTTATGACTATTGGTTTATGATTGATATATTGACGAGTGATGTTATTAAGTTGTTCTTATCTATTCAAATGAGAACAAAGTTTTAGGTGAGAAAGTGAGACTTAATCCTATCTTTCATTTTATTTGATCGGATGATATACATTTGGTCGTTTATTTTATTCGTTACCAAACCATGAATTGTCATAGGCATGAACTGCAACCGGTGAGTGAATTGCGACCGTAAATCTAATAGATCAACATTTAATTGATAGTTAGGATTTGTTCTCTCAACTAAATATTCATTCTCACAATAACCCTCCCATATATATAGGGGAGGGTTCAAATGAAAACTATTTTTCGTATGAGAACTAATATTAGTCCTTAATTAAAATTAATCAATGACTAAGAATCAGGTCCGGTCCAAAGAGTTTTGATGCCCTGTGCGAAGGGAGCTATCAATGCCTTTATGTATGGAATTTACCACGCACAAACAAAATATATAACATAAATGTATAAATAAAAATGTAACATAATTTTACTTAAAAAGTTTAAAATGTTACAAGAAAATTACAAACTACCTAAAACGATGTCTACGTGCATTCTTGGAAGCAAATTCATCAATAATCTCGTCATAATTAATACTCGTTAGAAATTAATTTTTGATACTTAAAATTGCTAAACCAGTCAATCTTTCCTGTGTCATGGTACTTCGAAGATATGACTTTAAAAGTTTAAGCTTGGAAAAACTACCTAAAATAATGCCTACGTGCATTATTTGAAGCAAATTCATCAATAATCTTGTCATAATTAATACTCGTTAGAAATTAAATTTTGATACTTAAAATTGCTAAACCAGTCAATCTTTCTTGAGTGAAGATATGACTTTATGGAAAAACTTCTTTCAGATTAAGCTAATAAGCAAAGCTTGTGTTGTATTGTTCTTTGACTCTTTGAGGCAATTAAGCAAATTTACTTTGATTAATTCGGCAATATTTCAATATAGAAAACACAATTACAAAATCAAATTAAATATAAAAATCAGATTACAAAATTAGACAAAATATGAAAAATCAAATTAAAAAATCAGATTAAATAAATTATAAGAAATTAGAAATTGAAATAAAAATTTTGTGATGTGTAATCGGTCATAATAGACTCATAGAGTTATAGTCTCAAGTGTTAGGTCATAGCCTCATAGGTGTCATTCATCCATCATTCATATCATCAATAAAATAATAAATAAATAAAATAAGATTACAAATATCATAGTAAAGCTTAAAAGAAGGAGAGACTTGCAATAAAAAAAAGGGGACACCAGACTTGCAGTTCAAAAAAGAGAAGGAGAAACCAAACTTGCAGAGTTGCAGTTCCAAAAAAAAATAGAAACTAAGAGTCTTACCTTATGTTTTTACTCCTTATCACCGATGAAACTTGAAGAATTGAAGTCAGCGACTGGCGAGTGACAACCGGCGACTGACGACCGGCGAGCAGCGTGGCAGCGACTGAAGACTGGCGAGCAGCACTGCAGCGACTAAAGGATGGAACTATGGAACTCGACGATCGGCGAGCAGCAAGGCAGCGAGACAGCGACTGAAGGATGGAACTATGGAATTCAATTCGACGACCAGAAGAACTGAAGGTTGCAGGTTGAAACTTGAAAAATCAAAACCCATTGTCGATATTTCGAAACAGGGGTATGGCAGTTGAGTATTGATCTTTCAAAATATGAACGAGTAGCCATTGGATCCGGGAATTCAACCATGCCAATCGAAGGTCTTCTTTTGGTTTCTGCTACGGCGGCGCCCCTTGGTTATCTTCAACTAAGTTAATGCGCATTGGGGTATGGGGAGTTGGTTGTCGCCTGTTGGTAACGCCTCTTTAGTTTCTGCCTTGCCGACTATTTTTTTTAATTATTTTTTTAATAAATGAAGCTAGCTATATATGTAATGGACACCTATGAATCTATGATGCCCCTAAGCCCATTGCTGCCCTGGGCCTACGCACGGGCCGCACAGGTATTGGGTCGGCCCTGCTAAGAACTTTTGACGGCTCATTAATTAATGACTCATTAGTGATGCATTAATGAGTGTTATTTTGGAAAAATCAAGCCTTACAATTTAATGATGGCTCACCCAGACGCAATTCCAGGTTGGGTAAATATATAAATGACTAAAATACCCTTATTAATAAGTCATTAATGGTGTTACAAACAGTTTTTGCAGTTTTCGTACGAAAAACTCTTTTGAACGAGGAGTGCGGAAAGCATTTTCACATCTTAAATACTTAATGGCCGAGCTTACATATGGCACTTGGTAATTAATTTAAAAAATGAAGGAGGTTAAATCAACACAAAAAGGACAATATAGATATTTCACCTTTTATTAAAAGGATTTATGCAGCTAGAAGCATGATGATTTCACACTCAAAATATTTAATGACTAAATGATAAAATGACTAATATATCATTTGTTTAAATTGTTTTTTAGTATTAGGTGCTACTAGAATGATCTTTTTTTTGAACAGCTAAACACACACACCCACCTAATTCTACACCATATGTCCACTCAGGGACTTGAACCCATAATCATAAGATTAGGGAGCACCTTTTCCAAACTTCAATACTGCTAGGCCAAGGCCTTTTGGTACTAGAATGATCTTATCCTTGATAAATATCCTTAATTATCCCCACCTAATAAAATGATAAATCATCCCTGCCTCTCTTTCTCGATGGTCATCTTAATATCCGTCTCTCTCAAATCACAACTGTTCTTACCCACACTAGCAATCGGCCATATCGTGACCGTGAAGAGACCTCCACCGCCAAACTGGTACCAACGTATCGATAATCGCCACCATCGTTCTAACATCACGTCATCCATCAATGCCCGTTGATGTTCAATCGATCAATTGCCTCTACAAATCGAAAAGAGATCGTCACCACCTCATCCATAGCCGCCACTCAACACTGCCTAATCCATCGATGCCCTTGGATGCTCGATCAATGCCCTTTACAGATAAAAAAAGAGTTCGTCACCACCACATCCATAATATATGTTGGACACACCCTTCTCCCAACAGAGTCGATCTCTTTTTTTATCAGTGTTGATTGTGACTTAAAGATGAATCTTGGATTAAGGAAAGAATCTCTTAATTATGTTAATATATTGTTTCCTAATTTAGATTAGGGCAACATTAGGGTTTCTTGTTTGATTATAAATATCGTAGCTAGGTTTCATTCAAACTATGCGCGTTAGGGTGACATCTTGTAAACACTTTAGCCATAATAAAGAAGTCTCTGATTCCTGTCCGTAGACGTAGGTCGTGACCCTGACGACCGAACCACGTTATATCTTGGTGTCGTGTTTATCTTTATTGTTATCCGCATATTCTAATGCTTGTTTGGGGTATACCGATCCTAACAAGTGGTATCAGAGCCAGTTCTCTGGCTTGCGTATTGTTAATTGAAGATCTCAAGCAAAAGCAGGTTCTGCGGTTTTGCTGGATGAGGGCACTTCTAGTTCAGGACTACGCGACAGCATTGGAAGGAGAAGATAAACTTCCAAGCAATATGGGGGAGAATGGAAAGAGACGTTCTGGCAAAAGCAGGTTTTGCGTTGTATGACGGATAAGGTGTTGTACGGGGTGGTGGATCAAACAATGTCTGCTGGTCTGTGGGAGAAGTTGTGTGAGAAGTATCAGAAAAATACTCTCACAAATAGACTTTATCAGAAGCAAAGGTTGTATACCCTCCGGATTTCAGAAGGCACCCAGGTACAAGATCATCTGGATAACTTCAATCGTATCATCCTTGATGTGTAGGCGGTAGATGTGAAGAGAAGATGAAGATATTGCCTTGATTCTGGTGTGTTCACTGCCAAGTTCATACGAGAATTTTGTTGATACCATGTTGTATGGTAGGTCAACAATTTCTGTTGCAGAGGTGAATGATGCCTTATTATCGAAGGAACTCATGTGAAAGGTTTATGCTAATGAGGGGGAGTCCGGTTCTAATCTGTATATGGACAGAGGAAGGACATATGACAGAGAAGGTGGTGTGGGTAGATCATGTTCTAAATCAAAATCCACGGGTAAGATAAAGTGTTATCACTGTAATGAGGCTGGTTACATCAACAGAAACTGTCCATAACGGAAGGGAGATGCGAGCTTGGTTCATGGAGATGGTGACATAGGCGATGTATTGACTATATGCACTGACAGTCATGCTAATAATTGGATCTTAGACAAAGGAGCATCTCATCACATGGCGTATTCACGAGATCTGTTCGTTACTTTCAAAGAATGGAATGGAAAAGTGAAGTCGAGACGACACGGTTGGAGATGGTCTTCGGTGAAATCGCGTGACGTTGTGATGGGCTTCGTGGCTCAAAAAAGGAGGTAGTCCCTTCGGGGAGGTTGGCAGGAATGGAGACGGTTCTTTGGCAATCTCCATTGACCGGAGAAAGTGAGTTCAAGTCAAGGAGGAGATTGTTGAAAAATGACTTAAAATTAGCCAAATTGCATGGAAACTCAAAAATAATGTTGCATGGCGTGGGGGTAGAGTGCACGACATGTGCCCTACGGTGCAACTCGGCGTGGAGATAAGGTCCAAGTCGTGGGGACTGTTTTGGCCAGCAAGAGGTTTTTACTTTGGAGTTGTGCGGCGCATGACTTATCTATCTATGGAATTAATTAACAATTATGGTTATGATTAATTCCTTGTATTAGATTAGGGCAACATTTGGCATTTGGTTGTAATTATAAATAGAGGTTTAGGTTCAGTCATATGTACACGTCTGACAAACATTCTCAGTTAATAAAGAAGTCTCCGTTCCTGCTCGTGGACGTAGGTCGTGACCCCGACGACCGAACCACGTTATTGTGTCGTGTTCTTGTCTTTATTGTTATCCGCATATTCTAACGCTTGTTTGGGGTATTGGTATCAGAGCCAGTTCTCCGGCTTGCGTATTGTTGATTGAAGATCTCAGGCAAAAGCAGGTTCTGCGGTTTTGTTGGATGAGGGCACTTTTGGTTCAACAGGATTGCGCGGCGGCGTTAGAAGGAGAAGATAAACTTCCAGGTGATATGGGGGAGAGTGTGTGAGTCCCAGATTGAGTACGCAACAACAAATGTTTGTAGAAGGGGGGGTTGAATATAAACTTTTGCTTTTAAAAATTTAAAGACACACCATTATACTTTTATATAATTCTTATTGATATGAATCAAGAATTACATGTACTAGAAGCGGAAATTCTAAGTACAATAAAAGGTGACAATTAATTTGTCTAACACATAGACAAGCTAACTCTAAAACAACTTATGTTTAGGAGTGAACACATGAACAAGTTTGGTTCTACACAATTGCTAAACTCTACGAATTTTCTCAACAGATGAGATTGCTATTGTGTTGTGTAGAAGCTTGTTTTTGCATGTTCACCATGCATGAATATTTATAGAAGCTTGGGCATCCGGTTGCATGTAGGAAGGAGACAAAGAGTGTATGGAAATATAATATTTTAATTGTAAAGTTAGTGGGTGAAAAGTAATGTTACTTTAATCAACTGTTTGATAAAAGTAATTATACTTTTCTGAAAAAGTGCAACTCACTCACAATATAAAATATTAAACCTCACACCTTTTGCCTTGTAAGACGGTCTTTCCCTTTCCATGCTTGTACTTTAAACAACAGCCATGCTTCTTCTAGATTTGACTTTACCAGTATGGAATCGCCATCCATACTTAGTTGTTGAAACAAATCTTCGGGATCTTCATGTGTTTGAGGTATCTTTCTCCTTTTCCAGAGGATAAGATCAAACCTTTTTCTCTCGTACTTAATCCAAAAACTACTTTATACTTTTACAAACAAAGATCTAAGGTATAATAGAACAACACATGTTCTGCCTTTTACATATGAAACTTACAATCTGAAAGGAAGAGCAGATTTGACATTTTGCTCAACTCAGCTAACAGAAAGTACTAAGAACTTTATAACTTTCACTACTCAGTTGAGAGAATAGATCAGTTGATCATTTTGCAAAGACTCAGCTGATACCTATTGCTCAGCTTATCATATAGATTCTCAGTTGATCAATAGTTATACTTGAAGGCATAAGCTCATGTATTGATATGATCAGTTGATTAAGTATGCTCAACTGATCATTTAAATACATCAGTTTATGTAGGAAGAGAACTTGTGTTTGGAAAGACTTACTTAGCTGATGCTCTGGGCCTCAGCTTATCCAATACTCACTCAGCTGATGATATAGCTGATTAAGATCCTTGCTCAGCTGATGGTGTAAACACTAAGCTGATCAAATTTCTTCACTCAGTTGATAGATGATTCTCCTCAGCTGATTGTCTTCTTCACTTGTTTTCTTCATCTAATATTCCTCAGCTGATGTCCTTTGGCTGATGCTTTTGAGTAGTGGCTGCTTCTCAGCTGGTGGTCACATACTTAGCATATTTTCTTGAATCTGATTCAAACAACACATGTTTGAATACTTTCTAAGTCATACTGAAGATAGGGTTTGGTTATCATCAAATTCTATGTGTTAAGATAGGCAGAGTTGATAATTAGGGTGAAGTGATTATCTCCTCAACAATCTCCCCTATTTGATGATGACAAAACCTTTTTCTTTTTTAAGAATCAGTTTGACTTCGAATACAAAATATTTAAACTTTTAGGTACAATTGGCTAACTAGTTATCTGTTGTTTGGTATCTCTTTTTATTTGAACCTTGTTCTGTTTTTGGTTTCTTTTCTAGTGTTTCATTTGTTCTGTTTTTGTGGAATCTTTTTCTTTGTTGTACCATTTTAATCTGTTTTTGTGGTATCTTTTCATTTTTCCATTTTTTTATTTTTGATTTTCTGTATTTTCATAAACATGACTTGAATAAGAGAATGAAGAAAGATACTGATGTATTTAAATGAGATCAACTACTAACTATACTAGTCTAAACAGAATTTACAAGATACGTACAACAACTAGAGTAATCAACTAGATTTCAGAGATAGATTAGTTTTCAATCCCACCATTCTTCCTCTTTTACTTCAAAGGTTTTTGCTAGAGGACCTGCTTCGGCTAGGACTTCACATTGAGCTTGTACAAGGGCTTCAAATTGGTCATTTCCTGTTCTGCCTCTTGTAGACACTCTTAGCCCGAAGAGAAAACTTTTGCTTGCCTTGGGGATCTCAGACTTTCTAAAGAATCTCCATGAGCCACTTTTGTCCAGGAAGAAGATACCCTCAACATGTATTGATATAAACTTGAAAAGCTTAGGGGTGATGTTGAGTGGTGGAGTTGTATTGAGACCCTCAAAATCATAGAGATATTCATGAGTAGGTAGTACCTCTCTAAGCTCAAATGGTTTGAAAGGTTTTGAGCCTTTCTTATGCATGGAATCCACTATGCTCACATGTCTGTAATAGTCATCATTGGTGAAGGATTTCTCTAACACAACAAGAGCTATCCAAGCTTGAATTTTCTGAATGAATTGAACTTTGAGCTTGCTCTTGGATTTGTAGAGGAGGTAGAGGATCTCAATCAATTATGTGAACCCATAGATGTTGCATCTCTCATAAGATACAACTTCACAGCTGTTGAAATTGTTTTGTCTTGTAATTCTGAGACATGGGTCACCATCACCTTTATGGACAAAGGCCTTTTTGATTGGAGTTAGCTCAATTCTGCTTCTGATAACGTTGATTCTTTCTCTGAAGCTTTTGATTCTCTGTTGACTGAGGTTGTAAGGAGCAGATAAGTCAAGATTGAAAAGAGTTTTGATTGCATCTGCATGGGATCTAGCTTTGAGCATCTTAGCTTCAGATCTCTCCCTTGCCAATTTGGTTTGAGTAGCAGCTTTACTTTGTTGTTTCTCTTTTTCTTGTGCATATGCTAGCTCTTTGGCTTGGTAGATTTCCTCTACTAGAACACCCAAGGCTTGAGCCATTTGGGCATTATCCATTTCCTCATGCTCTTTAAGGGCAAGCTCCTTCTTTCTTTGTTTATCTTTTTTAACTTTCTTTTGTGTCATCTTTCTTTTGCCTTTATCTTTTGGAGTAGAGGTTGAAGGTTTTTGGATTTTGGGAGTTTGGACTGATGGAGCAGGGGATGGTTTGGGTCTCTATCTTTTTCTTCTGAGGATGTCAGATAGTGGAGTATCATCCTCATCATCAGAATCAGACTGAATGTCAATTTGTGGAGAGCAACCCTCAGCAACTTTCTTTTTAGATTTGTGCGTGTTTGCAATATGTTTCAATATATTAGGAAACCTTTTCTCCCCCTCGACAGATGCTTTTCTTTTAGGAGCAAGGGAGGTTATTGCTGTTGCTTTGGATGCTTCCTGCTGCAGAATTTTGGTGAAAGATTCTGAATAGGCAGCATCAATGTCCTCTGATGTAGGATCATTCTCCCTAGAAGTTGAATTTGAAGATTTCTCCCCCTTTTGGCATCTTCAAAAGGAGGAGGGGAGTCACCTGCGGTTTGTTTTGGGGATGGGCTAGGGGCAGGGGTAGGTGTATGGGTTGAGGAAGGAGTGGTAGAGATTTTAGAGATTTGGAGGGAGAGGTCATCCTTGAGATCCCTTAGAGACTTCCATAAGGAGAGATGGCTCATACGACTTTGTTCTGTTAGGGCTTCAACATCATCAAGGATGCCTTTTAGGAATGAAGGTATGGGTAGGAGTTCTTCTTGTATGGGTACAAAAATGTTTGGGTTTATTGGTCTTAGAGTTTGGAGTTGAGTTAGAAGGTTTGAAATGGTTTGGTTTAGGGAAGAGATGGTGGATTGAGATAATATAGGAGTAGGTTGTTGAGATGGGAGAGGGGTAGATAATTGGTCAAGTTCAGTGAGAAGGGGAGTGAGGTTAGTTTGGGTTTGGATAGGTGCAGGGGATGATTGTTTGGGTGTTTTAAGGGACTCTATGTCTTAAGCAATCCTAGACATTCGAGTATTGGTTTCTGTTTGGAAGGTTTGAAAGGTTTGGGTAAGGTTTTCAATGTTTTGGTTAAGGGTATGGATGAGGTTAATGGTTTGGTTTGGAGTTGAGGTATAGGTTGAGGTTGAAGGTTGAGAGGAGGAGGAAAGTATGGGTTATATGAAGTTGGGTGAGGATTGGGTTCCCTCATTTGAGCCTTGGTGTATAAGCTCAAACTCATTGGGAAAGACTGTTGAGCCCTGTACCAGTGGTTGGTTATTACCACTAGCATTGACAGGCTGTGCATGTGTAATAAATGAATCGATTATAGGTGCAAGATATGTGGAGGGAGTGTGGGATGCACTCAGTATTAGGGAATCCCTTATTGGATCCACATTCTGTTAGGAGAATGTGGATGGTGTAGGCTGACTCAATAGGGGTATTGACACAGTGTGACCTTGGGATAAGGTCTGTCTTTCAAATAGAACAACCTTTTGGGAGGTTGTCTCAAATTGTGGTTTCAATCCCATTTTTACAGATGCACCATGTTGTGAGGATTCCACTAGTTCAGGGTGTGCAACATCCAATGGCTCCCCTCAACATGAGGAGGGCTAATTGATGTTGAAGTCAAAGGTGTAGGAGATACTACCTCAAATGGCTCATTAGGAGCATCTTCTATTGACCTTGTGTATATTAGGCTACGAATGGGAGTAGAACTAGTGACCACTAGGGGTTCACTAGAGCTTGGCTGTTGGAGTTGTGTTTGGAGAGGAGATGAGGATGGATTATCAAAGGTTGGGACTACCATTTGAATATCCTTAGAAATAGAGTCAGTGTATTCCATACCTTGGGAGACAATGTGCCTGCTTTCATCAATGAGCTCAAGCAGTTGCTCAGAAATTTCTTGTTCTGGTTGATCTAGCACAACACAATCACCAAGGGGACTCATGACCATTGGACCGAGAGGAGCAAAACCAAGATCATCAACACCATCATCAGCATTGTTACCATCATTGTCATCATCATTTTGATTTGCCTCAGCAGCAACATCGATCAACTCTTGCATTTGAGCAGTGATGGGAGGGCCTCTGTTTGCATTTATAAAATGGAATACTTTCTCACTCATGGTAGGGACAGGAATGCTATCAATATGTTTATTTAGCCCAACAAAATCATTTTTTCCAATCTCCCTCGTTGCAATCAGGCTTAGAAATCGAATGTATGGCACTTGAGACCTTGAGGATTTCTTGTTGGTGCTCTGTGTAATTTTGTCAACAGAGTCAGAGAAGATAACCTGAGCAAAATCAATGTTTACCCCAAACACCAGGGCATAAAGGACCAGAAGCTCGGTTTAGTTGATGAGATGGTGGCTTCCAAATTTAGGACCAAAACACCGAATAACCACATTGGCCAGATACTTCCAAGGATGAGATAGAGCATAAACTTTTACTTGCCCGTGTACCACAGGCTCCTTGTAGCCTATTGATGGTAGAACAATTTGAACTTGGGTTCGAAAGGGAAAGGCAGTGTAAGGAGGAAAGTGAGGAATACTAGTGGCTTCCCTGAGAATTTCAGTGGCGATTCTTAGTTGGTAGTTTCCTTGGGCAAGAGTGCAGTGAATGGCGTTGTCGTTAATGTTGTATGTTGCAGAGTACCAAAGTTCACCGATGAATAATGGAAATATATAGTGACGATCAGCGGTAAGACTATCAAAAAGTGGGTGAGCTTGGAGGAACTGTACCATTGGTTCGTACCCCTGGTTTTCGCGAGAGGTGGGAATGGAGGTGCACAGGAGAATGTTGTTTGGAGTAATGTTCATGGGTTGGTTTTGAACGACATTCTCACTAGGGTGTATAGCAGGGTCAGGAATGTAAGTTGCCATTATGTAGAGATGATGTACAGTAAGAGTGACAGAGAAATGGCAAGAGAGAAAGTTAGGGTAACGCTTTTTAGAGAGAGAGGGAGTTTTGAGAATTTGAACAGGTAAAGGGAAATGAGAGAGGAATTGGGGTATTTATGAAGTGTAGTTAACAGAGATCGTTAGATGCTGACAATTCTTCCTCTAGCAGTAAAGTATAAAAGTGACCCAATTCTTCCTCTATAAGCAGTAATGTTTACTGATTTTTCATTAGTGTCCTTTCCTAGCTTGAGAGTAGTTGACATGGGTGTTTTCATTGAGGAACAATTTTCAAAATCAAACTTTTTGAGTAAATCATTAATGTACTTTGTTTGATGCATGAAAATACCATCAACCTCTTTTCTAATTTGCAAACCAAGAAAATAGTTTAATTCACCCATAATGCTCATCTGATAGTTATTAGACATGAGTTTAGAAAACTTTTTTGCATAGTTCCAAATTTGTAGACCCAAATATTATGTCATCTACATATATCTGCACAAGTATCACATCACCTTTGTACTTCCTTATAAATAAAGTGCTATCAATGCATCCCCTTGTAAAACCTTTATTAGTGAGAAAAGAAGAGAGGGTATCATACCAGGCTCATGGAGCTTGCTTAAGATCATATAAAGCTTTGTTGAGAAAGAATACATGATCAAGTAAGCTTGACTCCTCAAAACCAGGAGGTTGTTTGACATACACCTCTTCTTTCAGATCTCCATTCAGAAATGCACTCTTCACATCCATTTGTAAAACTTTGAAGTTCTTGAAGGCAACATAGGCTAGAAATAATCCGATAGCTTCCAATCTTGCAACAGGAGCAAAGGTTTTATCAAAATCAATTCCTTCTTCTTGACAATACCCCCTGTGTCACTAGCCTTGATTTGTTTTTGATGATCTGCCCATGTTCATCTAGCTTGTTTCTGAACACCCACTTTGTTCCAATGATGGTTTTATCCGTTGGTTTGGGTACCAAGGTCCATACATTATTTCTTTTGAATTCTGCCAGTTCTTCTTGCATGGCAGTCACCTAGTGGGAATCATTCAGGGCTTCAACAACCTTCTTTGGTTCAATCAGAGAGACAAATCCCAAGTAGAAACAAATGTTGCAAGCTTTTGATCTCTTTCTAATTGGATCCTCTATATTTCCTATAACCAGATCATGAGGATGGTATTTGTAGTCTTTGAAGGCATTTTGGATGATTTTGGAATTGGGGAGGTGAAGTTATTTGTTGACTATCAGCAGTGGAAATGATTTCATTTTGAGTGGCTGATATAACTTCATTTTCACAATCTGTGGGTGTTTCTACTGAAGAGGGAATGTGTGATATGGAATTAGAATCTAATGATGTTGAGTCATTTCCCACATGATTTAGTAGAGGTAAATGATTGGATGAGGTTGGTTGTACATCGTTCAAGATTTGAATGGGAACAGGTTCATCTAAGTCATGAGTAGCTGGTGGAGAGGGATCAACTTGCTCTGGAGTGGTCACTCAAGTTTGCATAAGATCATTAAATTCTTCACCTGAAACATGATTAGAAGAACAGGAAGCAACAAAGTCATTTTCATTAAAGCTTACATTGATAGATTCTTCTATGACTTTTGTTTTGAGGTTGTATACTCTGTCTGCTTTGGAAATCACTAAGTAACCTACAAACACTCCTTCATCAGCCTTTGGAGCAAACTTCTGCAAATGATCCTTTTGATTGAGGATAAAATATTGACATCCAAATATATACAGAAAACTGATGCTTGGCTTCCTTCCCTTGAGCACTTCATATGGAGTTTTGTTGTGCCTCTTGATGATTAGGGATCTGTTCTGTGTGAAACATGCACAACTTACAGCCTCAACCCAGAAATTAAAGGTAACCCACTTTCACAGAATCTGGCAGCTTCAATCAATGTTCTATTTATTCTTTCAGCTACACCATTTTGTTGTAGGGTTCTTGGAGCAGAGAAGTTTTGAGATAACCCTTTCTCATCACAGAAAGCTTCCAGAGTTTGATTTCTGAATTCAGTTCCATGATCACTTCTAAGACTCCTCACCAAATTGCCATTCAACACTTCCATCTTCTTGATAAAGCATATAATCTCTTCAGCAGCCTCACTCTTTGCTTTAAGAAAGAAAACCTAAGTATATCTTGAGAATTCATCAACCAATACTAGAGCATATTTACTTCCGCCAATGCTAGCAGTTGCAACAGGACCCAATAGATCCATGTAGAAAGGTTCTGTAATGGAGAAGGCTTGCTTGGATGGAAATGATGTCTTATGCTGCTTTCCCTTCTCACAAGCAGTGCAAGGTTTAGGCTTAGAAAAAGTCAAAGAAGGCAGTCTTGACACTAGTTCACCTTTGTACAACTTGTTGATATTTTTGAAATTAAGGTGGGAAAGCGTCTTTTGCCATATCGAGTTTGTATCTTCAATGGTTTTGGAGTACAAACATGTTTCCTTTGAAAGGTCACCAGAGGACATGTCAAGAGTGTACACATCCTTGGTTCTCTTGGCACACAACACTATATTACCTTCTTTATTTATTATAGAACCTCCTGTCTTAGTGAAGTGGACTTCATTATCTCCATCACACAATTGACTTATGCTTAATCGATTGTATTTCAGCCCTTTAACATATGATACTTTAGACAGTTTTAGGTTCCTATTATGAAGTTCTCCGTAGCCTTTAGTTTGCCCATGGTTGTTGTCACCAAAAGTCACCCTTGAACCTTTCTCTTTCTTATAGTTACTGAGCAAAGCCTTGTTGCCTGTTATAGTTCTAGAGCATCCACTGTCAAGAAACCATGAACCAACACCCTACACAGATTGAATGAAAGAAGAGTTAGTGACACAAGTAGGAATCCACTAACTAGTGGATCCCTGTGGAATGCACCTAGCTTTCCACTTCATCTCAGGTTTCTTATGAACAATAAGAATAGCTATGTTATCATGACAAGTCCGCTGTCTTGAATTCCCTTCTAAAGAACATTCAAATGCCTTATGCTCTTTACTTCCACACTTGTAACATTTTTGAGATTTTGTGGCTTTGGAGCATTGAATTACATTATTTGAATGACTATGAGTTTTCTTATCATTCTTCTAACAATTAGCAGTTATCAGTTGACTAACTTGACCATTCAGCTTATGAAGCTGATCCTGTAAATTTCTTAGATCTTTATTTACAGGCACCTTCGATTGATCTTTGGATTTGAAATGTTTTTGACCAATCTTTGGTGTGGCAGAAATGGGAACAATGTGAACATCATTCTTTTTACTCATAGTTTCTTCTATTGAAAGAGAGTTGATTACTTCTAGATCAACTGAGTGTTTGGAAGACGAGCTATGATCAGCTGATAGGCCATCAGCTGAGCATTTACCATCTACTAACAGATTAGTTGATAAAGTAGTGTTTGCTAATGATTTTTCAGTTTGTGAAATACTAAGATTTAAGTCATATGTTTTCAAGGTTTGACAACATAATGTCTCCTTGGTCTCAACTAATGATTCATTTCCTTTACTCACATCCTTTGACTTTGTGTTCTTAGCATTTTTACATTCTGATATCTTACTAGAAGATGATTCAACAGAAGGAATAATTGACTCTTTTACATGGGAACTTTTGCTTTTAACAAATTTATTTGTGAACACACTTTTGCCTTTAACAGTCTTGTGAAAGGTTTGAGGCAAAATGTCAGCATTGTCTAAGATAATAAGGTTCTCACTAGAATCAACATAGTTAGCAACCTTAGAGTAATTTCCGCCAATAATAGCTTGAACTTTTTTGGGTATCTACTCCTTGACACACTGAGTGGTCTTTTCAACAGATACACACCAATATTTTACTATCGTTTGGAGGTCATTGAACTTTTTAGTTGCTTCATTAAGTATCTTTTGATTTGCGAGCTCATCATTTAAGATTGTTATCTGCTTAAGTTCCTCATCTTTAAGAGTTAATTTTTCCTTTAGTGATTCTTCTTCTAGTTTTAGCTTCTTCTCTCTTTAAATAGCAGATTGGAAATCAATACACACGTAATCAAACATAGCATTCTTTTTATTATCATTGTAGTTAATAAACTTGAGAACCTGATACATTGAAGAAGGATCCCAATTGGTAGTTGAACAAGCTTTCGCAGCCTTTTTCATATCTTCATCAAAAGAACTACCATCATCATTGTTGGCCATCATGCAGAACTGAGCAGAGATCACTTTATCTTAATCTGAGGAAAGATCTTCTTCTGCCCAATCTTCTTCTTCTGCTACAAGAACTTGGCCCTGGGCTTTTTTATTCTTTTTCTTGTCAAGGACAACAGCAAGGAGTTTCTTATACTTGCCTTCATAATCAATTTTTCCCTCCTGCTTTGGCACAGATGAAGAACCAGTGTTACTTTTGGACTTACAGTCACTGGCTATGTGGCCAATCTTGCCACATTTGTAACACTCTGCTGTGGAGGCATCAAAAGTAGATTTGGATTTGACAAACTTTGATGGCCTCTTGCTGAACCTCTTGCCACCCTTTCCCTTCTTGAAAGGTTTAAACTTCCTAACCAGCATGGCTACTCCTTCACCCATTGCTTCCAGATCTTCCAAGCTCCTCTCTTCATCACCTTTCTCCTCTTCACTTTCTCCAGCACTCTCTCCTTCATCTTCCTCTTCATCAGATCCAGAATCAATAGCTGCAAAGCTTCTCATCTTTGTATCTCCTGATACAAGGGAAGTTGGTGCAGCTTTCACAACCTCTTTCATCTCCTTGGATGACAACTTCCTTTGCTTGACAGATTGCTCATGATTAAGTAAGTTACCATAGAGAGCAACCAGAGACATTCCCTTGATCTTTTCACTATGTCTTAGAACAGTGACAAAGTGATCTCATGTTTTAGGGAAGGAGTCTAGAAACTTGTTCACCAAGACAAAGTTGCTCTTGGATATGTCTGCCCTTTTTAAATAATTCACAAGGCAGTTAAACCTGGTGTATGTCTGAGTAAGACTCTCACCTTTATGAGCAAAGAAGAATTCAAACTCTCTGTTGAGGAGGAGCTTCTTGTTCTCCATTACCTCTTTAGTCCCTTCATATGCAACTGTGAGTGTATCTAACATCTCTTTGGCAGAAATATAGTTAAGCACTTGATGATAGAATTCATTGGGTAGTGCAGAGACAATAGTTGATCTAGCCATAACATCAAGGCTGACCAACCTCTTATCTTCATCTGTCCACAGATGCATGGGTTTGGTAACGATTCTTTCTGTTGTAGAGGTTTAACCTTCAGATTCTGATGGAATGGACATCAAGGGTGGATAAAAAAGAGATGAAAAAGGACCCTCACTAACAATTTCAAGCATTTGGATATCAAGGGTAGACAAAAAGAGATGTGCTCTATTTTTCCACATGAAGAAATTTTCAACATCAAACATGGGACATCTTGTTAAAGACCCTGTTTGAGATGTTCATATTGTTTGAAGATGAGGCCATTTAGAGAGGGGTAGAAGCAGTTGTAGAGTAAGCAAACCAGATCTAGATATGAATTATCTAACCTGATCTGATACCAGCTATTAGTCCCAGATTGAGTACGCAAAAACAAATGTTTGTAGAAGGAGGGGGGTTGAATACAAACTTTAGCTTTTAAAAATTTAAAGACACACCATTATACTTTTATATAATTCTTATTGATATGAATCAAGAATTACATGTACTAGAAGCAGAAATTTTAAGTACAATAAAAGGTGGCAATTAATTTGTCTAACACATAGACAAGCTAACTCTAAAACAACTTATGTTTAGGAGTGTTCAACACATGAAAAAGTTTGGTTCTACACAAGTTTGGCACGGGCCGCACAGGTACTGGGCCGGCCCTGCTAAGAACTTTTGGCCGCTCATTAATTAATGACTCATTAGTGATGCATTAATAACTGTTATTTTAGAAAAATCAAGCCTCACAATTTAATGATGGCTAACCCAGACGCAATTCCAGGTTGGGTAAATATATAAATGATGAAAATACCCTTATTAATAAGTCATTAATGGTGTTACAAACAGTTTTCGCAGTTTTCGTACGAAAAACTCTTTTGAACGAGGAGTGCGGAAAGCATTTTCACATCTTAAATACTTAATGGCCGAGCTTACATATGGCACTTGGTAATTAATTTAAAAAATGAAGGAGGTTAAATCAACACAAAAAGGATAATATAGATATTTCACCTTTTATTAAAAGGATTTATGCAGCTAGAAGCATGATGATTTCACACTCAAAGTAATTAATGACTAAATGATAAAATGACTAATACATCACTTGTTTAAATTATTTTTTAGTATTAGGTGCTAGTAGAATGATCTTTTTTTTAACAGCTAAACACACACACCCACCTAATTCTACACCATATGTCCACTAAGGGACTTGAACCCATAATCTTAAGATTGGGGAGCACCTTTTCCAAACTTCAATACCGCTAGGCCAAGGTCTTTTGGTACTAGAATGATCTTATCCTTGATAAATATCCTTAATTATCCCCACCTAATAAATGATAAATCATCCCTGTCTCTCTTTCTCGATGGTCATCTTAATCTCCGTCTCTCTCAAATCACAACTGTTCTTACCCATACTAGCAATCGGCTATATCGTGACCGTGAAGAGACCTCCACCACCAAACTGGTACCAACGTATCGATAATCGCCACCATCGTTCTAACACCACCTCATCCATCAATGCCCGTTGATGTTCAATCAATCAATTGCCTCTACAAATAGAAAAGAGATCGTCACCACCTCATCCATAGCCGCCACTCAACATTGCCTAATCCATCGATGCCCTTGGATGCTCGATCAATGCCCTTTACAGATATAAAAAGAGTTCGTCACCACCACACCCATAATATATGTTGGAAACACCCTTCTCCCAACAGAGTCGATCTCTTTGTTATCACTGTTGATTGTGACTTAAAGATGAATCTTGGATTAAGGAAAGAATCTCTTAATTATGTTATTATATTGTTTCCTAATTTAGATTAGGGCAACATTAGGGTTTCTTGTTTGATTATAAATATCGTAGCTAGGTTTCATTCAAACTATGCGCATTAGGGTGACATCTTGTAAACACTTTAGTCATAAAAAAGAAGTCTCTAGTTCCTGCCCGTAGACGTAGGTCGTGACCCTGACGACCGAACCACGTTCTATCTTGGTGTCGTGTTTATCTTTATTGTTATCCGCATATTCTAATGCTTGTTTGGGGTATACCGATCCTAACAAGTGGTATCAGAGCCAGTTCTCTAGCTCGCGTATTGTTGATTGAAGATCTCAAGCCAAAGTAGGTTCTGCGGTTTTGCTGGATGAGGGCACTTCTAGTTCAGCAGGATTACGCAACAGCGTTAGAAGGAGAAGATAAACTTCCAAGCAATATGGGGGAGAATGGAAAGAGACATTCCGGCAAAAGCAGGTTTTGCGGTGTATGTCAGATAAGGTGTTGTACGGGGTGGTGGATCAAACAACGGCTGCTGGTCTGTGGGAGAAGTTGTGTGAGAAGTATCAGAAAAATACTCTCACAAACAGACTTTATCAGAAGCAAAGGTTGTATACCCTCTGGATTTCAGAAGGCACCTAGGTACAAGATCATCTGGATAACTTCAATCGTATCATCCTTGATGTGAAGGCGGTAGATATGAAGAGAAGATGAAGATATTGCCTTGATTCTGGTTTGTTCACTGCCAAGTTCATAAGAGAATTTTGTTGATACCATGTTGTATGGTAGGTCAACAATTTCTATTGTAGAGGTGAATGATGCCTTATTATCGAAGGAACTCAAGTGAAAGGTTTCTGCTAATGAGGGGGAGTCCGGTTCTAATCTGTATATGGACAGAGGAAGGACATATGACAGAGAAGGTGGTGTGGGTAGATCATGTTCTAAATCAAAATCCACGGATAAGATAAAGTGTTATCACTGTAACGAGGCTGGTCACATCAAGAGAAACTGTCCATAACGAAAGGGAGATGCGAGCTTGGTTCATGGAGATGGTGACATAGGCGATGTATTGACTATATGCACTGACAGTCCTGCTAATAACTGGATCTTAGACATAGGAGCATCTCATCACATGGCGTATTCACGAGATCTGTTCGTTACTTTCAAAGAATGGAATGGAAAAGTGAAGCTGGGGACAATGGGATTCGGAGTGTCAAGGGCAGTGGTATTGTGCATGTGAAAATGCAAGATGGAATGGTCAGACGGTTGCACTATTGGTATGTCCCGGATCTTCGGAGGAACCTGATCTCTCTTGGAATTTTGGCAGAGAATGGTTATGAATATTCTTGCAAAGGGAATTGACCGAAGGTTTCTAAGGATGCTCAAGTGATAATGCGGGGCAGGCTGCAACGTGGTATTTACGTTCTTGATGGCAGTTTTGTGGTACCGTCCTTGGAGCTAAAAAACCTGGCGAAGTCGAGACGACACGGTTGGAGATGGTCTTCGGTGAAATCGCATGACGTAGTGTTGGGCTTCGAGGCTCAAAAAAGGAGGTAGTCCCTTCGGGGAGGTTAGCAGGAATGGAGACGGTTCTTTGGCAATGTCCATTGACTGGAGAAAGCGAGTTCAAGTCAAGGAGGAGATTGTTGAAAAATGACTTGAAATTATCCAAATTGCATGGAAACTCAAAAATAATGTTGCATGGCGTGGGGGTAGAGTGCACGACGTGTGCCCTACGGTGCAACTCGGAGTGGAGATAAGGTCCAAGTCGTGAGGACTGTTTTGGCCAGCAAGAGGTTTTTACTTTGGAGTTGTGCGGCGTATGACTTATCTATGTATGGAATTAATTAAGAATTATGGTTATGATTAATTCCTTTTATTAGATTAGGACAACATTTGGCATTTGGTTGTAATTATAAATAGAGGTTTAGGTTCAGTCATATGTACACGTCTGACAAACATTCTCAGTTAATAAAGAAGTCTCCGTTCCGGCTCGTGGACGTAGGTCGTAACCCCGACGACCGAACCACGTTATATCTTTGTGTCGTGTTTTCTTGTCTTTATTGTTATCCGCATATTCTAACGCTTGTTTGGGGTATTGGTATCAGAGCCAGTTCTCCGGCTGGTGTATTGTTGATTGAAGATCTCAGGCAAAAGCAGGTTCTGCGGTTTTGTTGGATGAGGGCACTTCCGGTTCAACAGGATTGTGTGGCGGCGTTAGAAGGAGAAGATAAACTTCCAGGTGATATGGGGGAGAAAGTGTTAATCCTAGATTGAGTACGCAACAACAAATGTTTGTAGAAGGGGGGGTTGAATATAAACTTTAGCTTTTAAAAATTTAAAGACACACCATGCTTCTTCTAGATTTGACTTTACCAGTATGGAATTGCCAGCCATACTTAGTTGTTGAAACAAATCTTCGGGATCTTCATGTGTTTGAGGTATCTTTCTCCTTTTCCAAAGGATAAGATCAAACCTTTTTCTCTCGTACATAATCCAAAAACTGCTTTATACTTTTACAAACAAAGATCTAAGGCATAATAGAACACACATGTTCTGCCTTTTACATATGAAACTTACAATCTAAAAGGAAAAGCAGATTTGACATTTTGCTCGACTCAGCTAACAGAAAGTACTAAGAACTTTATAACTTTCACTACTCAGTTGAGAGAATAGATCAGTTGATCATTTTGCAAAGACTCAGTTGATACCTATTGCTTAGCTGATTATATAGATGCTCCATTGATCAATAGTTATACTGGAAGGCATAAGCTCATGTACTGATATGATCAGTTGATCAAGTATGCTCAGTTGATCATTTAAATACATCAGTTTATGTAGGAAGATAACTTGTGTGTTGGTCCCAAAGATGGTAAACAAGTAACCGATACAGTGTAGAAGGGGGGGGGGTGAATACACTTTAAACAACCAATCAAATTTAATCAAATGTATATTGACTAATCAAATGAACTGATTACAATTTTTACTCTCTAATCAAATCAACAGGATGATTTGATATTACACTGATTATAAACTCAACTTCTCTCTAAACACTCTTGGATCACAAACTAATTGATGAACACAGGCTTCACAACATACACGTATCAAGTATGAACACAGGCTTCACAACTTATGCTATTCTTGCTCTGTGTATCACATGCTGCGTGTAAACCCATAAAAGGTTTATACTTATACTTGATGTATCTACGAATAAATCCTAGTTTAAAGATAGAACTTATATTTTCTTTAAAACCGTAACAAACTCCTTAATTAGAACATATCTAACAAATTACGTTTGAGATTTCTATCCAACTAATAGATAGTTTAAATTAGGTTCAGATACTCTAATTTAAATGCCGTAGATATTGAGAGTTTATGGCAGAATTTAAAACTTACTTAAATTCTTTAAACTGACTTCTGGCGCTGATCTAACTTACTCAGCTTGACATTGTCAAGCTGAGTTCTTGAATCCTTGGTTCTTGAATCTTCAAGTCTTCAATTCTTCAAGTCTTCACTCTTGAAACCTATCTCAGCTTAGAAGTCACTGAGTTATCTAGTACTTACATAGAAAACTCTATATCTGTTTGTACGCTGACTACTCAGCCTAAGCTGACTAGTCAGTCTACAATAGACTTACATAATTCCTAATATTTAACCTATCATCTATACATATCTATGGTTTGTCTCATCAAATCTAACTTTTCTGAACATAGGACTAACAATCTCCCCCTATTTGATGATGACAAAATATTGAATCAAAGTAAGTATAGGTTAAAGAATTGTGTTGAACAACTCTAGAACTGACCAAAGTTAGTTCTTGAAATAAGTATTGAACTGATCTATACCTTTTCATCATTTCTTGAACTTACAAGACTTTAGGTTACAAATCTACTCTAAGACTTGTATTCTAAGTATTTGAACATACATTTACTTAGACACTGAACTTATCAGAATTTATTTAAGTTCTGAACTTACAAAACTTTTAACACTGAACTTATTAGTTTATACTTGAACATATCAATAGTCAGCTTAAACTTACTAAGCTGTTTATTTGAACATATCAAACTTGAATTTTCATTAATAAACATATCATTTACATTTTAGCTTGATCATTTTGATCAGCTTATGCACACTTAGTGCTTACAAAAATTTATAGAACTAATCTATTTAATCAACAGGATCTCCAAATTCTAACCAAATATCATAACACTTAAGCTCCCAAATGGCTGCTTCTTTGATTGCACTCATAAGAGTTTCTTCACCATCTTGATATTCTTTTATCTCATCCCTTCTGGACCTGATAGCCCTGTTAAGCTGATATCTGAATGGTGAGTTCTGAACTGAGTCATCACATAGAATCCTCAGATACAGAATTTGCTCCAAGCTAGCCAAGTGCATACTGGCTTCCTCCAAGAAACATTTATTTCCTTCGACATCCAAGTACATGAAGCCTGCTAGGGGTTGATCAATATATGTATTCTCCATGAATTCAACACCCTTGGGAACTTGTAAGCTGAGAGTTCTGTCTTTTCTTTGCCTTGCTGCTCTTTCTCTTGCAGCTTTGTTTCTGTTTAAGAAGACATCGAACTCAGCTGTGGGAACTTCTCCAAGCTGATCAATTTTAATAAATATTCTCTTCAGCTCATCAATGTCCTCTTGTTTGATCTGAATTTTATTCATCTTTCACACAATTGAGGCCACTATTTTTAACTCGGAGAATCCCAACTTGTATAATATTCTCAGATCCAATCCTACTTCAGCTTTGTTTTCTAATACAAAGTTGAGTAGCACTAACTCACCTTTTCTGCTCAAAGTTAGAGTTTTAATCTTATGACCAAAATATTTTCTCTTGTAGCAATGTCTGAGATCATCGTCAGTGTATGCAATTGGCTCAGCTCTAGGTCCAAAATAGTCATCCTCAGCTTTAGCTAGTGCAGCATCAGCTTTGGCCTGTTCTCTTTGTAGTTCAGCTTGCCTCTGCTGTTCTTTCAACTCTTCTAATGACATACCCAGTTCTTTGGCCATTTCTTGTAACATTTGTTCAGCTAATATATTACTGGCCTTCTGCGCTGCATCAACTTCATCACTAGAGTCAGAGTCAGCTTCAGCAACTTGGGACTGACCTTGTTGCTCAGGCTCTGAAATGATGACTTTCCTTCTCTTGGCTTGAGACTTAGTACTTTTTCTTTTCTTTCTCTTTACCGTCTCAAACACCTTGATTTTCCCTTTATCCATTTGTGAAGTTGGAACAGACTCGGCTTCAACAAACTTTGGTAGCTCAGCTTGAGGGATCACAGCAAGTGGAATGTCTGGTTGAGTTGAATGCTGTTGAGAGGGTTGATCTATGGTACTCATGAACTGATCATGAGTTTCTTCTTCTATTTGCACTTCCTCAAGTATTCTCCCCCTCAACTGTATCATCATCTTTCTTTGATTCTCCCCCCCTTTTTGTCATCATCAATAGGGTAGGGTCTTAGTTTTAGCACAAAGTTCTCCAAGTTGGCTACAGAGTTTGATAGATCAGTCAGCTTGCGCATCAACTTGGCTTTATCACTCTTCCTCTTCTTGTTCAAAAGCTCAAATTGGGCTTGTAGATATACCATGATGGAGTTAACATCAGTTTGTTCAGCAACTATGGGCTCCACCGGTTTCTTTGTAAACTCAAAGTCCTCCTGTTCAGTGGAGGAATGTAGTTCCACTGTAGGAGTGGCTGTTGAGTATTCCTCAATAGGTGAGAATGTGGGCCCCAAATCCATAGGTTGGTTCTGACCTAAGGAATCAAGGGGGCCAGACTGGGGACCCTTTAAACCTTCCTGGTGTATGAAAGATTCATTGACAGGTCGTGCAATAGGGTGTGAGAAGAGAAATGAAGTAGAAGGATCAATGTCGTGTGTTTGGGTGATAGGTTGGGCTAGTCTGAATGGTGAGGAGGGGGTTAGTTGATCCTGGGGAGAGATCAATTATTCAATGTAACCTTCATGGGTCTGTGAAGGCACAGTAGCGGGTTCTCCCATGGCTAGGATAGGTATGGGTTGAGTAGACACCATACCCGGCTTAGGCTGACTGGTTGAACTGAGCTTCGAGGTTGGCACCTTAAGAGAAGGTGTCTCCCCCTCAGCTCCTGCCGGTAGAGGTGTTAATGTGACATCAGCTCCAAGGTCCTTTTGAGATGAAGGACCACCTTTGGCAATTTTTCTGATATAGGTGTGAGATATAACCTTGGTAGCAGTGGGCTGACCAAGGTGGGATGTAGAGTGTAAGATAGATGGAGAAGTGTGTGGTGGAGGAGAGGGATTAGACCGAGTTGGGCTTGACTCAGTCTCATCTCCTTGTTTAGGTGATGGAGAAATATGAGAGAAAGAAGGAGAGGAGGGAAGAGAAGTTTTACCTGCACCAATTAGCGGGGACTCTGAGCTAGGGAACATACTCTCTTGCTCAGAGCAGGATGTGGAGGACTCAGCTTCAGAAGCATTGATGCTTTCTAATTTCTCCTCATCATTTGTAACTTCCTCAGCTTCACTCGACTCTAGGGTCGGAAGCGGTGCATACACCCTCATCGGAGCACTCATTGTAGGATGCCCCGGGAAGATGTCATCCTTGAACATTCTGGGGCTGAGGGCAGGGGTTGGAGTTGTTTCACATCTGCTTGCATATAGGACTCCAAGCCTGTCTTCGAACACCATTGATAGAAAGCGGATGAAAGGCACATTGACATCACCGCTTTGGTGACTTGTGATCTGAGAACTTCAAAGATTAACTCTGCATAATCTACATATCTCCCATAATACATGTTGTATATAAGCTGCATCTCGAAGTCGTTTACATTATCAAGACCACCAACCTTGTACCCCAGTGAACGTACCGCTATAGATACCATAAAGCCCCAACCGGTTTGGAAGACTGACTTCTTGATTACACCGGTTATGTGCGGATGACCCAAGAGTGGGAGCACACTTCTGGCTGTTTCCTTAGAAACAGGGGCATCATAATGATTAACAATAGGCAGTTGTAAGATCCTTCGTAAAACATTAACATCAACCATCATTCCTTGTTGTCCACTTAGGACAGTTCCCCTTATTACTCGTAGATCAGCTTCATAGCGACAGGTATACCAGAACTCTGTCAACAATTGAGGAACTAGGACGTCAGGACCATCAAGAAAGGCATGAGATAGAGGTCCTTTGCGAATGTAGGAGACCCACTCCTCATATCCGTGACCTCGTTTTGATTGAGGAATGTCGATGCACGCTTGTACATTGTTCTGTTTGTACACCGGAAGGGCATTGTTCTTAAACGTCCCTTCTCGGATAATCTGATTTGTCAGATTTAGAGTGTAGCCCTCCATTGATTTTGAACTGATCGTATTTGATTGCACTTAGCAGTAGTAGGGGTTAGCACAGAGCAATGATGCTACAATAAGCGCGATTAGGGTTTTAGAGAATAGAGAAGTAGATAGAAAATTTGGAAGAGATGAGAAGACTCTCTGATTTATATGTTTTCAATGTGAGAGAAAAGTTACCGTTGTCAGATGGTAAGCAGTTTGTTATAACGGCTATATTCAATGTAAGTTACCCAAACTTACACTGTTATATTAATCCGAATTTTATCAAGATCGGTGGAATTACTTTGAAGAACAAATCTTTAAAAAAAAATTATAAACGAGTTACGCTTATTTTAAAATAGGACATACCGTTAATATTTTGGACTTACCATTTGTTAGGACTAACCTAGGCATGTGGAACTGACCACACTTCAGGACTGATTGCTCAGCTCAGATTTAACACTAAGCTCAGAATGAGCACTCAGTCAAGGTTAGCACTTAGCATATATTAAACAGAGATAGAGAATTAATGGAACATACCAAATTAAGGGTTGAGCATGCCAAGCTTGCCAAGTAGAGTTGTGAATCTTGTGCCTTCAATTGGTTTAGTGAAGATATCTGCAAGCTGATCTTCAGTCTCAATGAAGACTAACTCTATCTTTCTCTTTTCAACTATGTCTTTGATGAAGTGATGTCTTATCTCAATGTGCTTTGTTCTTGAGTGGAAAACTGGATTGTGTGTAATGGCAATAACACTTTGATTATCACAGAATATGGGAGTCTTTGAATATTGCAAATCAAAATCCCTTAGCTGATGTTGCATCCACAGTATTTGAGCACAACAGCTCCTTGCTGCAACATACTCAGCTTCAGCTATGGAGATTGCCACTGAGTTTTGTTTCTTACTTGTCCAGCTGACTAACTTACCACCCAACAGTTGACATCCTCAAGTAGTACTCTTTCTATCTAGACCACAGCCTGCAAAGTCTGAATCCGAGTACCCTATCAACTAAAATCCTGATCCTTTGGGATACCACAAACCTAAATTAGGTGTTCCCTTCAGATATTTGAGAATTCGTTTAACAGGTAGCAAGTGTGATTCCTTTGGATCTGCCTGATATCGTGCACAAACACATGTAGCAAACATTATATCAGGTCTGCTTGTTGTCAAGTAGAGTAATGAACCTATCATTCCTCTATAAGTAGTCTGACATATAGATTTCCCATCAATGTCCTTGTGCAACTTGACATTGTGTAACATTGGAGACTTTGCAGGATGGCTTGAGTCTAATCCATATTTCTTAATCAGATCAAAAACGTACTTGCTCTGATTAATGAATATACCATCTTCTTTCTGGTTAATTTGAAGTCCCAAAAAATAAGTCATCTCACCCATCATGGTCATTCTGTATTGATTAGACATTATCTTTGAAAACCAATCACATAGACCTTGGTTTGTTGAACCAAAGATAATGTCATCCACATAGATTTGAACCAGAATGACATGTCCTCTGCTTTTTCTTATAAATAACGTTTTATCAATGCTTCCTCTAATAAAATCATTTGAAAGTAGATAGGTGGACAGTGTATTATACCATGCTCTTGGAGCTTGTTTGAGTCCATACAGAGCCTTGTCTTACTTATAGACATGATCAGGATGTTTAGGATCAACAAACCCAGGAGGTTGTTTCACATAGACTTCCTCCTGTAATGCTCCATTTAGAAAAGCACTTTTAACATCCATTTGATACACTTTAAAATTTTTGAAGGCTGCATAGGCTAGAAACAATCTTATAGCTTCAATCCTTGCAACAGGGGCAAAGGTCTCTTCATAGTCGATACCTTCTTCTTGTCTATACCTCTGAGCTACTATCCTTGCCTTATTTCTGATCACTACTCCATCCTTGTCCATTTTGTTTCTATAGACCCACTTAGTGCCTATAATTGTCTTTCCTTTGGGGGCAGGGACAAGGGTCCAGACGTTATTTCTTTGAAATTCTGTCAGCTCCTCTTGCATATCCTCAATCCAATCTTCATATTTTAGAGTTTCCTCAGTCTTCTTTGGTTCCATTTGAGATAGAAAACTAGAGTAGGCAACATAGTTTGCATTTGCCTTAGATCTAGTTAACACACCATCTTCAATGTTACCGATAATGTCATCAAGTGGATGATCTTTTAATACTTTGAAAGTTGTATTAGGAGACTGTGGTTCTGGGTCTGAATTTGAGCAGTGTCTCTCAGGCTAAACAGGACTTACTTCTTCAGTCTGAGTAGGGATTAAGAAATCACTTAGATTTTCAATCTGACTTGTACCTGATGATTCACCTAGATTCTCAGGCTGATGATCAGTTTCAACAGAATTATTGATTTGATTATCTTCAATATTTGTGGCTTCTTTAGTTGATATTACCTTTTCAAATTTGCCACCATCCTCATCATCAGAATTATCCATAACATACATGGGATTTGATGTGAGATCTTCTTTGCTTCTTTCAAGCTCACTCAGACTAACTGGGTCAGCTTGAGCTTTGTCAGATCGATCAATACTTGTCTCATCAAACGTAACATGTACTGACTCTTCAATGACCTTTCTTTTAAAATTATAGACTCTGTAAGCTTTGGAGATTGAAGAATATCCAACAAATATGCCTTGATCAGCTTTGGGTTCCAACTTATGGAGCTGATCTCTTTAGTTTAGCACATAGCATGTTCAACCAAAAATATGGAAATATCCAATATTAGGTTTTTTGCCCTTATACCTCTCATAGGATGTTTTACCATGTCTTTTAACTATTATAAATCTATTCTGGGTATAACAGGCTGTACTTACAGCTTCTGCCCAGAAGCTTAGCTTAAGCTTTGCTCCACATAACATAGTTCTGGCAGCTTCAATTAAAGTTCTATTCCTCCTTTCAGCAACTCCATTTTGTTGTGGAGTTCTTACAGATGAGAAATTCTGGATGATTCCCTTTTCTTCACAAAAGCCTTCCAGAACTGAGTTTCTAAACTCAGTTCCATGATCACTCCTGAGCTGCTTAAGAGACTTACCCTTCTGCAACTCTTCTTGTCTTATGAAGCTAATTAACTCATACGCAGCTTCACTTTTGGCTCTTAAGAAGATTACCCAAGTAAATCTTGTAAACTCATCATCAATCACTAGGGTATACTTTTTGCCACTTAGGCTTGGGGTGCTTATAGGTCCAAATAAGTCCAAATGAAACATATGCAATGATTCTGTAATTGAAAATTTCTGCTTGGACTTGAAAGATCCCTTATGATGTTTTCCCATCCCACAAGCTGAACAAAGTTTGTCCTTAGCAAATGTGATCTTTGGTAGACCAGAAACTAATTCTTTGCTAGACAATTTGTTAATATATTTGAAATTTAGGTGTGACAGTCTTTTGTGCCACAACCAACTCGGCTTGGGGGTTGAGTCAGAATACAAACAGGTTTCAGTTGAAGGATCTGCAGAGCTGATATCTAACAAATAGATATCTCTCTCTCTTTGTGCCATTAGTATTTGCTTTCCCTTCTTATCATAAATTGTTCCTGCATGCTTTCTGAAGGTGACTTCATAATCCTCATCACACAGTTGACTGATACTTATCAGATTGTGTTTAAGGCCTTCAACGTATGCTACCTTTTTTAAGGTAACTGTTCCAGCAGTTATCTTTCCATAACCTTTAGTCCTTCCTTGAGAATTATCCCCAAATGTCACCTTGGGTCCTTCATTATTTTGGAATTCACTTAGAATCTCCTTGCTTCCTGTCATGTGCCTTGAGCATCCACTGTCTAGGTACCACTTATAGGAGCCCTGCACATGATCAACTAAGCATATTAGTTACTTTTAGGAACCCACTGTTTGGTGGGTTCTGAGGATGAGCACTTAGCTAATCCATTGGAAGCTGACTGATCAGCTTGAACAGATTCTGAGTCTGTTTTAGACTGATCATCCTTCACTTTTTCAGGCCTAAGATTGGTACTTACACAATCTTTGGCTTCATGACCTCTGTCACCATACTTACAGCATTTTCTTCTAAATATAGGTGTTTGGGTGATTTCTTTAAGTTTTCCAACATTAAATTTGGATTCAGTTTTAGGGTCATAGGATGTGAATAACCTTTCAATCCTTTTAGACAGATTGTCTACTTGATTTTCTCTGACCTTGGACTTACCTTTGTCAGCTTTATGGTTACCCTTATTTGGTGAAGTCTGACTTACATACAACTTCCTGTTTTTATAACTTCTTTCAGAACTAACCAGAGAGTTATTTCTCTTTGACTTATTTGGAGTTATTCTGTCAAAGACAGTTGTTTTAACTAGATTGTAATCCAATCTTTTGAAAACTGACTTATAGTTTCTGTTGGATCTGGAACATTCAGCTTGATGATTTGTATGAATAACCTGGAGGCTTTGGATTGGTCTCACAAACTTATTAGTTTTGACCTGTTTTTCATCCTTGTTCCTTAAAAATGTCTTTGGAAGTATTTCATCCAATTTCACATTTTTGTCTTCAAGACTGACTTGTTCTTTGATGATCTCATCAGCTGCAGCACTATAATCTCCCCCGAGCACTGCTTTTACTTGATTTGGTATCTGCTGGTTGATACATTTTTCTGCTTCCCTTGATGACTTACACCAAGATTCACAGATCTTTCTTAGATTGTTAGCTTGTTCTTTTGATTCTTGTAATTCTTCACTTAGAAGTTTGTTAATATGGAGCTAACACTCATAATCACTTTGAGTCTTTTTACCAGCATTTATGAGAGTTTCAGAGTGTTTAAGTTCATCTTTTAATTTTGATATTTCAGTTTTTAAATCAGATTGAACATTGAGAGAGGTTTTGAAATCATTCAACAAATAATTGAACATTAAACATTTTTGTTCATTAGTGTAAAAGCTGAAGTTATTTACCTTATACATTGAGGCAGGATCCTAGTTGTTGGTTTGCTTACTCAGCTTAGCCGCTTCTGCTAGATCCTCATCAAAGGAACTATCTTCTAACTCATAGTCAACGTGTTCCTCTTCATCCTCAATGGCCATCAAACACCTATTTGGCTCATCATCATCTGAGGTAGATGATTCAATATCCCAAGTCTCAGCAAGAAGACCTTTGGTGTTTTCATCTGGCTTGGCTTTGAGTCTTTGATATTTCTTTTTATATTTATCAGCTCTGTAGGCATTCTTGTCAGCTACTGAAGCTGATTCTCCCTTCTTAACTCTGCACTCAGCAGCTATGTGTCCTATCTTCTGACAGTTGTAGCACTTAGCTTTCTTAGGATCAAAAGTAGACTTACCACCTTTGCTTCTGTCAGATTGACCCCGTCCTCTTCTAAATTTTCTAAAATTCCTTGCTAACATTGCCATTTGTTCAGTAAGAGCATCCATCTCTTCATCATCTGAATCTGAGTTAGGACTTACTTCTTCAGATTCAGATTCAGAGTCAGTCTCAGCTTGAGACATTTTAGATCCTTTCTTCTTCTTTTCTGCAACTAATTCAGATCCAACATTATTGATAGATTCTTTTAGTTGTTGCTGGGCCACTTTCTTCTATTCCATGATCTGTTGATGATTTAGAAGGAAACCATAGATAGATCTGAGATCATATTTTCCTAAGGTTCCTCCAGCATGAAGTGCAATGGTGATCTCATTGAATTGTTCTGGTAACACATCCAAGAACTTGAGTACCAACTCACTCTCATCTTTCTTGATACCTACCAAGAGCAGATCATTAATCAAGCATTGAAATCTGGTAAACAGATCAGCCAGAGTTTCATTCCTTTTGGCAAAGAAAGTCTCATAAGAACGACTCAGATTTGTCTTCTTATGTTGCTTGACCAAGTCAGTGCCTTCATACGTAACACTGAGAGTATCCCACATCTCTTTTGCAGTTTGGCACCCAGCCACAGTATGCAGAAGAGGGTTTGTCAAAGCATTTGCTATAATGCTCCGTGCCTTGTCATCAAGGTTGAATAGTTTACGATCTTCTTCAGTCCAAGATGCTTCAGGCTTGGGAGTTTCTCCAGAGGGAACAGATTTGTCAGGGGCAGTAATATGGATCATGGGTATTATTGGGCCATCTTGAATCACGGTACTCATCCTGTGATCCACGGACTTCAGATATAGCATAGCTCTGAACTTCCACATAGGATAGTCAGTGCCATCAAAAATAGGACACCCTTTTGCCGCCATTGTTGGGATATGACTTGATTGCTTGTTAGTCGACATCTTAACTTCTTGTCAGCGGATCTTGATCTTCAACTTACGAAGAAACTTGCTCTGATACCAGTTGTTGGTCCCAAAGAGGGTAAACAAACAACCGATACAGTGTAGAAGGGGGGATGAATACACTTTAAACAACCAATCAAATTTAATCAAATGTATATTGACTAATCAAATGAACTGATTACAATTTTTACTCTCTAATCAAATGAACAGGATGATTTGATATTACACTAATTATAAACTCAACTTCTCTCTAAACACTCTTGGATCACAAATCAATTGATGATCGGACTTCTTGTTAAAACTGATTAACAAGAATTCTGGAAAACTCTCTTTAACTTTGAACTCACAAAGTTATCGCAACACACGCGTATCAAGTATGAACACAGGCTTCGCAACTTATGTTGTTCTTGCTCTGTGTATCACATGCTGCGTGTAAACCCATAAAAGGTTTATACTTATACTTGATGTATCTACGAATAAATCGCAGTTTAAAGATAGAACTTATCTTTTCTTTAAAATCGTAACAAACTCCTTAATTAGAACATATCTAACAAATTCCATTTGAGATTTCTATCCAACTAATAGATAGTTTAAATTAGGTTCAGATACTCTAATTTAAATGCCGTAGATATTGAGAGTTTATGGCAGAATTTAAAACTTACTTAAATTCTTTAAACTGACTTCTGGCGCTGATCTGACTTACTCAGCTTGACATTGTCAAGCTGAGTTCTTGAATCCTTGGTTCTTGAATCTTCAAGTCTTCAATTCTTCAAGTCTTCACTCTTGAAACCTATCTCAGCTTAGAAGTCACTGAGTTATCTAGTACTTACATAGAAAACTCTATATCTGTTTGTACGCTGACTACTCAGCCTAAGCTGACTAGTCAGTCTACAATAGACTTACATAATTCCTAATATTTAACCTATCATCTATACATATCTATGGTTTGTCTCATCAAATCTAACTTTTCTGAACATAGGACTAACAATCTCCCCCTATTTGATGATGACAAAATATTGAATCAAAGTAAGTATAGGTTAAAGAATTGTGTTGAACAACTCTAGAACTGACCAAAGTTAGTTCTTGAAATAAGTATTGAACTGATCTATACCTTTTCATCATTTCTTGAACTTACAAGACTTTAGGTTACAAATCTACTCTAAGACTTGTATTCTAAGTATTTGAACATACATTTACTTAGACACTAAACTTATCATAATTTATTTAAGTTCTGAACTTACAAAACTTTTAACACTGAACTTATTAGTTTATACTTGAACATATCAATAGTCAGCTTAAACTTACTAAGCTGTTTATTTGAACAAATCAAACCGTTGAACATATCAAACTTGAATTTTCATTAATAAAAATATCATTTACATTTTAGCTTGATCATTTTGATCAGCTTATGCACACTTAGTGCTTACAAAAATTTATAGAACTAATCTATTTAATCAACAGGATCTCCAAATTCTAACCAAATATCATAACACTTAAGCTCCCAAATGGCTGCTTCTTTGATTGCACTCATAAGAGTTTCTTCACCATCTTGATATTCTTTTATCTCATCCCTTCTGGACCTGATAGCCCTGTTAAGCTGATATCTGAATGGTGAGTTCTGAACTGAGTCATCACATAGAATCCTCAGATACAGAATTTGCTCCAAGCTAGCCAAGTGCATACTGGCTTCCTCCAAGAAACATTTATTTCCTTCGACATCCAAGTACATGAAGCCTGCTAGGGGTTGATCAACTTGACATTGTCAAGCTGAGTTCTTGAATCCTTGGTTCTTGAATCTTCAAGTCTTCAATTCTTCAAGTCTTCACTCTTGAAACCTATCTCAGCTTAGAAGTCACTGAGTTATCTAGTACTTACATAGAAAACTCTATATCTGTTTGTACGCTGACTACTCAGCCTAAGCTGACTAGTCAGTCTACAATAGACTTACATAATTCCTAATATTTAACCTATCATCTATACATATCTATGGTTTGTCTCATCAAATCTAACTTTTCTGAACATAGGACTAACAATCTCCCCCTATTTGATGATGACAAAATATTGAATCAAAGTAAGTATAGGTTAAAGAATTGTGTTGAACAACTCTAGAACTGACCAAAGTTAGTTCTTGAAATAAGTATTGAACTGATCTATACCTTTTCATCATTTCTTGAACTTACAAGACTTTAGGTTACAAATCTACTCTAAGACTTGTATTCTAAGTATTTGAACATACATTTACTTAGACACTAAACTTATCAGAATTTATTTAAGTTCTGAACTTACAAAACTTTTAACACTGAACTTATTAGTTTATACTTGAACATATCAATATTCAGCTTAAACTTACTAAGCTGTTTATTTGAACAAATCAAACCGTTGAACATATCAAACTTGAATTTTCATTAATAAAAATATCATTTACATTTTAGCTTGATCATTTTGATCAGCTTATGCACACTTAGTGCTTACAAAAATTTATAGAACTAATCTATTTAATCAACAGGATCTCCAAATTCTAACCAAATATCATAACACTTAAGCTCCCAAATGGCTGCTTCTTTGATTGCACTCATAAGAGTTTCTTCACCATCTTGATATTCTTTTATCTCATCCCTTCTGGACCTGATAGCCCTGTTAAGCTGATATCTGAATGGTGAGTTCTGAACTGAGTCATCACATAGAATCCTCAGATACAGAATTTGCTCCAAGCTAGCCAAGTGCATACTGGCTTCCTCCAAGAAACATTTATTTCCTTCGACATCCAAGTACATGAAGCCTGCTAGGGGTTGATCAACTTGACATTGTCAAGCTGAGTTCTTGAATCCTTGGTTCTTGAATCTTCAAGTCTTCAATTCTTCAAGTCTTCACTCTTGAAACCTATCTCAGCTTAGAAGTCACTGAGTTATCTAGTACTTACATAGAAAACTCTATATCTGTTTGTACGCTGACTACTCAGCCTAAGCTGACTAGTCAGTCTACAATAGACTTACATAATTCCTAATATTTAACCTATCATCTATACATATCTATGGTTTGTCTCATCAAATCTAACTTTTCTGAACATAGGACTAACAATCTCCCCCTATTTGATGATGACAAAATATTGAATCAAAGTAAGTATAGGTTAAAGAATTGTGTTGAACAACTCTAGAACTGACCAAAGTTAGTTCTTGAAATAAGTATTGAACTGATCTATACCTTTTCATCATTTCTTGAACTTACAAGACTTTAGGTTACAAATCTACTCTAAGACTTGTATTCTAAGTATTTGAACATACATTTACTTAGACACTAAACTTATCAGAATTTATTTAAGTTCTGAACTTACAAAACTTTTAACACTGAACTTATTAGTTTATACTTGAACATATCAATAGTCAGCTTAAACTTACTAAGCTGTTTATTTGAACAAATCAAACCGTTGAACATATCAAACTTGAATTTTCATTAATAAAAATATCATTTACATTTTAGCTTGATCATTTTGATCAGCTTATGCACACTTAGTGCTTACAAAAATTTATAGAACTAATCTATTTAATCAACAGGATCTCCAAATTCTAACCAAATATCATAACACTTAAGCTCCCAAATGGCTGCTTCTTTGATTGCACTCATAAGAGTTTCTTCACCATCTTGATATTCTTTTATCTCATCCCTTCTGGACCTGATAGCCCTGTTAAGCTGATATCTGAATGGTGAGTTCTGAACTGAGTCATCACATAGAATCCTCAGATACAGAATTTGCTCCAAGCTAGCCAAGTGCATACTGGCTTCCTCCAAGAAACATTTATTTCCTTCGACATCCAAGTACATGAAGCCTGCTAGGGGTTGATCAACTTGACATTGTCAAGCTGAGTTCTTGAATCCTTGGTTCTTGAATCTTCAAGTCTTCAATTCTTCAAGTCTTCACTCTTGAAACCTATCTCAGCTTAGAAGTCACTGAGTTATCTAGTACTTACATAGAAAACTCTATATCTGTTTGTACGCTGACTACTCAGCCTAAGCTGACTAGTCAGTCTACAATAGACTTACATAATTCCTAATATTTAACCTATCATCTATACATATCTATGGTTTGTCTCATCAAATCTAACTTTTCTGAACATAGGACTAACAATCTCCCCCTATTTGATGATGACAAAATATTGAATCAAAGTAAGTATAGGTTAAAGAATTGTGTTGAACAACTCTAGAACTGACCAAAGTTAGTTCTTGAAATAAGTATTGAACTGATCTATACCTTTTCATCATTTCTTGAACTTACAAGACTTTAGGTTACAAATCTACTCTAAGACTTGTATTCTAAGTATTTGAACATACATTTACTTAGACACTAAACTTATCAGAATTTATTTAAGTTCTGAACTTACAAAACTTTTAACACTGAACTTATTAGTTTATACTTGAACATATCAATAGTCAGCTTAAACTTACTAAGCTGTTTATTTGAACAAATCAAACCGTTGAACATATCAAACTTGAATTTTCATTAATAAAAATATCATTTACATTTTAGCTTGATCATTTTGATCAGCTTATGCACACTTAGTGCTTACAAAAATTTATAGAACTAATCTATTTAATCAACAGGATCTCCAAATTCTAACCAAATATCATAACACTTAAGCTCCCAAATGGCTGCTTCTTTGATTGCACTCATAAGAGTTTCTTCACCATCTTGATATTCTTTTATCTCATCCCTTCTGGACCTGATAGCCCTGTTAAGCTGATATCTGAATGGTGAGTTCTGAACTGAGTCATCACATAGAATCCTCAGATACAGAATTTGCTCCAAGCTAGCCAAGTGCATACTGGCTTCCTCCAAGAAACATTTATTTCCTTCGACATCCAAGTACATGAAGCCTGCTAGGGGTTGATCAACTTGACATTGTCAAGCTGAGTTCTTGAATCCTTGGTTCTTGAATCTTCAAGTCTTCAATTCTTCAAGTCTTCACTCTTGAAACCTATCTCAGCTTAGAAGTCACTGAGTTATCTAGTACTTACATAGAAAACTCTATATCTGTTTGTACGCTGACTACTCAGCCTAAGCTGACTAGTCAGTCTACAATAGACTTACATAATTCCTAATATTTAACCTATCATCTATACATATCTATGGTTTGTCTCATCAAATCTAACTTTTCTGAACATAGGACTAACAATCTCCCCCTATTTGATGATGACAAAATATTGAATCAAAGTAAGTATAGGTTAAAGAATTGTGTTGAACAACTCTAGAACTGACCAAAGTTAGTTCTTGAAATAAGTATTGAACTGATCTATACCTTTTCATCATTTCTTGAACTTACAAGACTTTAGGTTACAAATCTACTCTAAGACTTGTATTCTAAGTATTTGAACATACATTTACTTAGACACTAAACTTATCAGAATTTATTTAAGTTCTGAACTTACAAAACTTTTAACACTGAACTTATTAGTTTATACTTGAACATATCAATAGTCAGCTTAAACTTACTAAGCTGTTTATTTGAACAAATCAAACCGTTGAACATATCAAACTTGAATTTTCATTAATAAAAATATCATTTACATTTTAGCTTGATCATTTTGATCAGCTTATGCACACTTAGTGCTTACAAAAATTTATAGAACTAATCTATTTAATCAACAGGATCTCCAAATTCTAACCAAATATCATAACACTTAAGCTCCCAAATGGCTGCTTCTTTGATTGCACTCATAAGAGTTTCTTCACCATCTTGATATTCTTTTATCTCATCCCTTCTGGACCTGATAGCCCTGTTAAGCTGATATCTGAATGGTGAGTTCTGAACTGAGTCATCACATAGAATCCTCAGATACAGAATTTGCTCCAAGCTAGCCAAGTGCATACTGGCTTCCTCCAAGAAACATTTATTTCCTTCGACATCCAAGTACATGAAGCCTGCTAGGGGTTGATCAACTTGACATTGTCAAGCTGAGTTCTTGAATCCTTGGTTCTTGAATCTTCAAGTCTTCAATTCTTCAAGTCTTCACTCTTGAAACCTATCTCAGCTTAGAAGTCACTGAGTTATCTAGTACTTACATAGAAAACTCTATATCTGTTTGTACGCTGACTACTCAGCCTAAGCTGACTAGTCAGTCTACAATAGACTTACATAATTCCTAATATTTAACCTATCATCTATACATATCTATGGTTTGTCTCATCAAATCTAACTTTTCTGAACATAGGACTAACAATCTCCCCCTATTTGATGATGACAAAATATTGAATCAAAGTAAGTATAGGTTAAAGAATTGTGTTGAACAACTCTAGAACTGACCAAAGTTAGTTCTTGAAATAAGTATTGAACTGATCTATACCTTTTCATCATTTCTTGAACTTACAAGACTTTAGGTTACAAATCTACTCTAAGACTTGTATTCTAAGTATTTGAACATACATTTACTTAGACACTAAACTTATCAGAATTTATTTAAGTTCTGAACTTACAAAACTTTTAACACTGAACTTATTAGTTTATACTTGAACATATCAATAGTCAGCTTAAACTTACTAAGCTGTTTATTTGAACAAATCAAACCGTTGAACATATCAAACTTGAATTTTCATTAATAAAAATATCATTTACATTTTAGCTTGATCATTTTGATCAGCTTATGCACACTTAGTGCTTACAAAAATTTATAGAACTAATCTATTTAATCAACAGGATCTCCAAATTCTAACCAAATATCATAACACTTAAGCTCCCAAATGGCTGCTTCTTTGATTGCACTCATAAGAGTTTCTTCACCATCTTGATATTCTTTTATCTCATCCCTTCTGGACCTGATAGCCCTGTTAAGCTGATATCTGAATGGTGAGTTCTGAACTGAGTCATCACATAGAATCCTCAGATACAGAATTTGCTCCAAGCTAGCCAAGTGCATACTGGCTTCCTCCAAGAAACATTTATTTCCTTCGACATCCAAGTACATGAAGCCTGCTAGGGGTTGATCAACTTGACATTGTCAAGCTGAGTTCTTGAATCCTTGGTTCTTGAATCTTCAAGTCTTCAATTCTTCAAGTCTTCACTCTTGAAACCTATCTCAGCTTAGAAGTCACTGAGTTATCTAGTACTTACATAGAAAACTCTATATCTGTTTGTACGCTGACTACCCAGCCTTAGCTGAGTAGTCAGTCTACAACAGACTTACATAATTCCTAAAATTTAACCTATCATCTATACATATCTCTGGTTTGTCTCATCAAATCTAACTTTTCTGAACATAGGACTAACATTGTGTTTGGAGAGACTTACTTAGCTGATGCTCTAGGCCTCAGCTTATCCAATATTCACTCAGCTAATGATATAGCTGATTAAGATCCTTGCTCAGCTGATGGTGTAAACACTCAGCTGATCAAATTTCTTCACTCAGATGATAGATGATTCTCCTCAGCTGATGGTCTTCTTCACTTGTTTTCTTTTCGGCTGATGCTTTTGAGTAGTGGCTGCTTCTCAGCTAATGGTTCCATACTTAGCATATTTTCTTGAATCTTATTCAAACAGCACATGTTTGAATACTTTCTAAGTCATACTAAAGATAGGGTTTGGTTATTATCAAATTCTATGTTTTAAGATAGGCAGAGTTGATAATTAGGGTGAAGTGATTATCTCCCCCAACAAAATGGAAATAGATGTTCTGGCAAAAGGAGGTTTTGCGGTGTATGATGGATAAAGTGTTGTACGGGGAGATTGTTAAAGTTTGAAGATTCCCCAAAGCTTCAAAAGAATATTAACTGAAAAAGAATATCTGCATGATTCAAAAGGGGAGATTGTTAAAGTTTGAGTCAGATGCCAAAAAGACATAACATCTTCTATTTCTATACAAAGGGGGAGATTGTTAGGTTTATTAATTGTATAGAATAGAAGATTACATTTTGAGTGAAGTTTGTATTAATTACAAACTAGAGGGTCTTAATTGTAAATATACTCATGGAGTATATAAGTCTATGATTAAGGCTAATCATGTATCAATTGCCATAATCAATGATATGAACTATGTGTTAATCAAGGTGTAATTAGTATTCTCTCATAGTTCTACACATGCAATTGAAGATTAGCTTGATACTTGAAGAATTAAGGTATTATCAATTGGTATCAGAGCCTAAGGAGTGATTTGATTGAAGATTGGATCAATAATTGCAAGAAATTTGAAGAAATTTTGAAGATTTTTTGAAATTTTCGGATTATTTTTGGGTAGAAACTTTGAAAAATTCTAGAAAATTCATACGATCTTCATTTGATCTAATTTTTCGATATGTTGTTGTGTATGGTTGCAGGAACCTACAGTAAAATTTTCAAGTGCAAAATCTGTTCCATGTGAGAGAAATCTAAGAATTACGAATCTGGGTTTTTGGAAGATTTAGTTGGAATTAATTGCTAAATTTTTGAACGAGTGTTAGTAATCATATCAAAAATCAATCTGCAAAGTTTCATATCAATTCATCAATCATACATGAAGTAATTTGAAATTTTTGTGTATGAAGGTTTCATGATGTTCTTGGTGAATTTTGGTTAAATTCGTGAGTTTTAATCCAAATTGTTGTAATATGAGAGTTTTAAAAGTGTTTGTTTAGGTGGAGATCGATTAATTCGAAGAGAAAATTCATTCTTGGTAAAGATTTGAAGATTTAAGTTAGATACGAGTTTATGTGTTCTTGATGTTCTTGAGAAGATGAAGTTATCGGATTTCATAAATCCGATTAAGTGTTTATTGGATTTGAAATTTGGCGGATTTCGAAATTATCGGATTTGAAAAGTGTCAGATTTGAAAGTACCGGATTTGGCTTCTACCGGATTTGAAAGTGTCGGATTTGAAAGTACCGAATTTGCTTTCTACCGAATTTGAAAGGGTCGGATTTGAAAGTGTCGGATTTGGACATGTTTGAAAGTGTCGGATTTGGGTGGATTTGAAAGTGTCGGATTTGGACATATTTGAAAGTGTCGGGTTTGGACATATTTTAAAGTGTCAGATTTGGACATATTTGAAAGTGTCGGATTTGGACATATTTTAAAGTGTCGGATTTCCTTTTTTCATAGCAATTTTAAATGGCTTAAAATTTGGTTGAAAATACAAAATTTGAATTTTCCTAGCCAGGGGCTCTGCCCCTTGGACCCCGCCAGGGGTTGCCACCCCTTGGACCCCGCTATCAGGGGCGCTGCCCCCGAACCCCTGTCGTCGTTGTGACTGAATTAGAATCAATCTTTCTCAACTCATAGTCACTTTTATTGATTCTCATACTACACTTTCAAATTATTATTATTGATTAAATTTGTGATCAAATCAAATCATTCCTAAACGATCGTATAGTTTTCAGGTATCAAGATAAATATCAAGATGTCAACGAAGATTCCACATGTTGGAGTAAATTTTGAGAAAAAGAAGGTAGACGGATTGGTTAATGAGAATATCCAGCTCAAAGAGAAGATTTCTTCACTGAACAAAGAGATTCACACATTGACACGGAGAAATACAATTTATGATGTAAGGATTGAACGTATATTAGATGATATAATCAAAAAGGAGAAACAGATGCAAATTTTGAGTGGAGAAAGTTCATTACTAAAAGAACAAGTTGAATTTGAAAAGAAAAGAGCAAGTGAATTACAAGTTGAAAAAGCTGAATTGCATGATAAGTTGAAACAACTTGAGCAACAACTACTTGTTGAAAAAGTTGAGTTACAGAAAGAAACAAAGGTATTAGACCTAGAAAAGAGTTTGGAAAGTGAAAAGAAAATGTTTGAAGAAGAAAGAAGTAAGTTTGTGGAGAAAATTTCACAACTTGAAGTACATTCTAAAGAGGAGAAAAAGAAAGCTGAGATTTTGTCAGAAGAGAATGCCAAGTTTAAAGAGCTCATATCTGAATTTTCTGTTGAACGTCAAGATTTTCAAAGGATGTTGAAGAATGATGATAAGTTGATAACGAGTTTAGGTATTGAAAAGGCTGAATTGCAAAGAAAAGTCATATAACTTGAGCAACAGCTTCTTGCTTCTTCTAAACTATATATTCCTAGCTCAGTTCTGAAAAACAAAATATCTGAGCTTCAGGAGACTCTAGACACAAAGAAGAAAACATTGGAGAAAGAGAGACTACAGTTTTTGGCTAAACTCAAGTTCGCAATGCTTCTTGCTATAAAAGCTTCTGAATCTACCAAGACTTCCGCTCACAATATCAATTTTGATTCAGAAACACATTGTGGTAGCGATACTGACTCTTATTTTTTTGTTGCTGATGCTGAAAGTAGAAAATCAGATGACGATTTCATCGATGCTTCTACTCCCAAAGCAACTACTTCTTCTCAAAATCCAAAAGAAACTGAATTCAGAAGTCAACAGAATGCATCTTATTCACGTTATATTGATTCTGAATTTTCAGTAAGCTTAAATGATTCTTTACCAAAGACTAAACAAGCTTGGATTCCAAAGAAGAATCGAGGTGACATGTTTGTAAAGATATCATCATTCTGGACTGAAAAGAAGAAAACCACAGAAACCTCAATATTTAATTCACCATGTGGTTCAATCAATCATGTGCATTCAAATGCATGTTTTTCATCATCAGAATTCCGTATCAAAAATGTCATAACTGATGAATTCTCATCCAACGCAATACCTACCAGGACATCTTCAGAAACTAAACCTAGAGTATCTGAGTTTCGAATGAAGAATGTCATCAATGATGGTTTTAAGTCCAATGTTGTACCACAAAGAAGAATGCATAGACAGCATCATTCTGGTAAGGACAATCATGCTGATATGCAATATCATTCGTTTAAACATCTAAATACCCAATTCTTTTCTAAAGCAAAACATAATGGAAATTTTATGCTCAAAACTGATGTCAAATATCCTTTTGTGGTATACTCAGTCAAACATTTAGTCAGACTTTCAAAAGAGAAGATTTGTAAAACTTAGAGAACTAATCATAAATTTGTTGTTCAAAATGGTATTCCCCAATGGCACATAGGCCCAATGCATAGAAAGGTTCATAAACCTAACATAGTTGGACCCAACTTCAAGTGGATACCAAAGTGTGCTTAATTTGTTTTGCAGAAGTCAGAGACATTGTTGGAACACAATGAAGATCATTCAGAATACGTTGAAAAGTACATTGTGTTCAGTATGCTAACAATTTCAATCTCCTGACTTAAAGAAAGAAGAGTGTTCCCTGCAGTCCATTTCACATGTGATTGTGTTCAGCATTAGCCCGAGTCTTATGATTTGAGAAACTTAATGTTTGTAGTTTATCATTCATTGATATAACTTGTGTGATAATAGTTCATTATTTGTAGGGGGAGCAAGAACGACATAGATTCTTTGACAGACAAATCATTTTCGTCGAGAACCAACAAGATTGCAATTTTGTTTAAAATGAAAACTATTTTTGTGCATTCTTGTAGGGGGAGCAATTTTTTTTTCTAACCTAGTTAATGAAAAATCATTTTCGAATTTCAATGCATCAACATAGGAACAGTTTATTTTTTTTCTTTCAAATCATTTTAAAAATGAAAATTTCAAAAACAATACAAAATTTTAAAATTCAAAAAGATTTTCAATTTTCAATTTTCAAATTTTATTGTTTTCCCATCGAGAAGGCATTCATTCAGTGATTCATTCTGATGTCTTTCTTGATTCATTTGACTGTTGATCTTCTAAACGCTCATCTTTCATTTCTTGAATTCTATCCCGATAATAATTCTGGAAATCTTTCCTTTATTGTCGAATATTCCATTCATTATGAAAACCGTTCATTCTTGTGGCAATCATTTTTTATGTGACACATACTTTTCAAGTGATCAATAAGGCACCAAAGAGTGAGTGAGTGTAGGATGATTCTACTCCTATGGTCAATCCAGAACTGGAAGGACCTGCCCCAGGAGTTCACCTTATGCTTTAAAAAAACAAAGTAAGGGTTTAATAGGTCAAATAGGTGAGCAGTATCAGTTATCACGTGATACTGATTGGTGGGCAGAGATAAAATGAAAATGAGAGGGGTGGAATAGGAGATGGGGGTGCATATGATTAACAAATCACTTTGAGCATAAATGTAAAATCATTTTTTCATTTCCTACTTCAAAATTCTTTGATTGTTCATATTCTTTAATTGCTCAAATCATTCTTAACAATCTTTCTCAACTGAATATTTCATGAAAATCATTCCTGTTGACATCAATATGATTGCTCCTAATCATTTGAACAGATAACAAGTGTCAATTTGTATCCAACGGAGATACAAATATTCATTTTGGAAAGAGAGTTTGAGGTAGAAGTTGAAAAATATTTAGAGAGCTGAGGGTGAGAGATAGGATCAAAATAAAAGAAAGATCCTCTCAAAACAGTGTCAATCTGGGTAACCACATATACTACTAGATTTCATGTGTTGAAATTTGGTATTGAAGAAGACATCATGGACCCAGTGATGCAATGCACTAGCCCCACCCAGCTACTCAATTATCTCTTAAAAGATGATTGTTTCAACTTCACACGGAGAATTAGCACATCTCTATTGACATCTCACTCGGAGATTGTTAATATTGAAACAAGGAGGACATGTTGCTCCGGTCCCCGACTTCTTTCATGCACTTATAGAGTCTAGAGCTTATTGCTATATAATTTTATTTCTTAGGACGCATGATGGAAATGTCACAAGTATCTAGTTTTCGTAACTGATACCGGAACATCTTGAGTGTTATCTTTGTGATATTCATGATGATAGATGGAAATCCTACCAGTGCTATCATTATTCCAACACTGAACGTAGGTCACACAGTTTAAAAACTATTGTGTCAACGAGCAATCTATGTGATCTGGGTGTTAACATTTCCTAACAGGAACTTTGAGATGGTGCCCTAAAGACTGTCTCAGATACTTTCATTGTAATATCATTATGGTCACAATATCAAAGAGATACATATTTGATAATTCAACTGAATATCATGAGGAGGATTCTAAGCTATAAATGTTGAAGTATTCATGCACAAATCAAACTGAATTTCAATTACAATTGCATGATGTTCATGAAGAATCCTCATCATAAGGGGGAGAAAGTTTAAAGAAATTGAAATTAAGTTGATCTTGATAGAAGGAAATAAAAATATTAGCTGATTCTTACTGAGTTGAAGATGATGATAAGTTCTCATCAAAATTGTGCAGCTAAAGAAGACCAGATTCATGTGTTGAGAGGGAGACAAAGAAAAGTTTAATTCTGAAAAATCAATATATGTCAAGTCAAGGGGGAGCAAAGAAAAGAGATATCTATCAAATTTGAAAAAGATCAAGAGCTACATTCAAGGGGGGAGAGAACAAGGTATTCTTCATGCACAAGCAAAGCTTATTTTAAGACAAGAGAGCTCAAGATTAGAAAGAATAGCTTGAAGATTGGGAAACCTAAAAATCACTACATGTTATTTTGATAATACAGCCAAAGGTTGAAAAGCCTAAGGTTACCAATGCAAAAGAGGAGTTTGAAGAGAAAAGATGTCATTGTATGCTATCAAGTTCCAAGTTCTCATCAAGATGTTGAAGTGAATACTATTCTCAAAGTGAAGAGTCTCTATTTAAAGATGAGAAGTCATTTTGAAGACATCAAGTAAAGGTTTGAAGATTCCCCAAAGCTTCAAAAGAATATTAACTGAAAAAGAATATATGCATGATTCAAAAGGGGAGATTGTTAAAGTTTGAGTCAGATGCCAAAAAGACATAACATCTTCTATTTCTATACAAAGGGGGAGATTGTTAGGTTTATTAATTGTATAGAATAGAATATTACATTTTGATTGAAGTTTGTATTAATTACAAACTAGAGGGTCTTAATTGTAAATATACTCATGGAGTATATAAGTCTATGATTAAGGCTAATCATGTATCAATTGCCATAATCAATGATATGAACTATGTGTTAATCAAGGTGTAATTAGTATTCTCTCATAGTTCTACACATGCAATTGAATATTAGCTTGATAATTGAAGAATTAAGGTATTATCAAACGATGGCTGCTGGTCTGTGGGAAAAAGCTGGGTGATAAGCTTTATCAGAAATAGTGTCTGTTTCTCCACATGTCAAAAGGTTTGCATGTACCTTCCTTGGAGTTGGAAAATTGATCGGACGAAGTCGAGACGACACAGGTGGAGATGGTCTCCGGTGAAATCACTTGATGGGTGTCAGACTTCGTGGCTCAACAAATGAGGTAGTCCCTTTGGGGAGGTTGGCAGGAAAGAGACGGTTCTTTGGCGATCTCTGTTAACCGGTCGAAAAGAGTTCAAGTCAAGGGGGAGATTGTTGATTGTTATTTGAAGATGAATCTTGGATTAAGGAAAGAATCTCTTAATTATGTTAATATATTGTTTCCTAATTTAGATTATGGCAACATTAGGGTTTCTTGTTTGATTATAAATACCGTAGCTAGGTTTCATTCAACCTATGCGCCTTAGTGTGACATCTTGTAAACACTTTAGTCATAATAAAGAAGTCTCTGTCGTAGGTCATGACCCTGTCGACCGAACAACGTTATATCTTGGTGTCGTGTTTATCTTTATTGTTATCCACATATTCTAACGCTTGTTCGGGGAATCCTGAAACCTAACAATCAGTTTTTTGAGTCCATGAATCTTTTTTTTGTTCGTAGATAGTATTTTGTTTGTATTAATTGCCATGTGTTTTTTGGTCTTCTTTTTTTTTATATATAAAGTTTGTATGTATTAACATTTGTTTTTTAATGGATGTGTTTATGAATGGATAGGATTTATCGTGTGACGATATCCAAAGAGGTTTAGACTTGGTGAATAGCGGATTTAGATTAGGAATATACAATTTTGCTCGTGAGTTAACAAAAAGTAGATTTGGAGTTAACTTGGAATCTTTTTTGGATTTGTTTTTTTTTGTTGCTTTTACATTGTTCATTATGGAACATTGTTATAATTTGTTAACTTTCTTGATGGTTGATCATATTCATTAATTGTAAAAAAACAAAAAAAAAAGAATATTGATTTGGAAAACAATATTTAAGCTTCACTAATGATACATGAGAAAAAACGTAAAGATTAAAAAAGAAAAAAAAATTATTTGAAATTAAAAGTAAGTTAACCATATTATCCTTCTTGTTATTATCCTTCTTGTTAATAAAAATTAAAAAATATAATTGATATAAGTCACTCGATCCTTATCAAACTGACTGCATTTCCGGTCGTCCGTTCCGTGCATTTCCGGTCGTCCGTTCCGTGAGGATCCCACCAGAGCTCCTTCCACTTATAATAGGCCACAAACTAGACCAAAATCATTCTCAACGAGTCTATAAGGAGTGATCCCATTTTTTTCATCGGGTCGGGTTAGAGACCAAAGATCTTGAGTGACCTATCCGGTAGAACAACTCAAAAGATAAAGAAATATCGTTAATTTCATCATGCTCGTTCCAAGTTCGAATTACCAATTATACAAATAATAATCCACTTCATTGCATGATTTCTTTTTCATATAGATAGATATAGGTTCTACGGGGCAATTACTAAAAAGTACATTTTGTGCTACAGTCCTTCCTATATGATAGAAAAGAATCCCATGATCCTGGACCAATCTTACCTGGGGTCGCAAATCCCAAATTTGTCAATGAAGAGCGGATCTAATTATATTAGTATCTATAATTAATTTCTTCAGTGTAATACTAATCGATAGAGCCTTACTGGTAAGTGCTACAAGATCTCGTGCATTGGAACCCATAGTATGGAACATTTTCTTTTCCAAGTGAAATCCCCTAGTATATGAAAGAGTGAAAATGTTCTTTCGTTGTTGTGGAATAAGAAACCTTGGTATCTTGATGCACGTATTTAATTTATTCGGAGCTATTAGAGCGGGATCCACTTTTTAGGGAATATGAGTCGAAGCAATAACAAGAATATTTCTAGTTTCATAATCCCTTGAGAGAAGGTTCATTAAAAGATCTAGGGAGAAGTAATTTGACTCATTCACATCCAGATCATGAATGTTTGGAATCCATATTATGCAAGGAGACATTTCAGTAACAGTCAAATCCATGCTACCATCAAAGGTAGGTGGTTTACAAGATAAGAACGCCTTTAGGCCCACGGCCATTTTCTTTTCGGGAGCAGGAATAACAGGTGCATGTTCCTCAACTACTTTCAGTCGTGCTTCTAAGTCACGGATATACGCTTCTCTATCTTCTCCTCCGGCCATAACTAGACTCTAAATTCTGTTAGATCATTAAAGTCATATATACTTAGTATACTTATTATACTTGATTAATCATACGCTTCTCTATCTTCTCCTCCGGCCATAACTAGTCTCTAAATTCTGTTAGATCATTAAAGTCATATATACTTAGTATACTTATCATACTTGATTAATCATAATAAGCAGATAAGCAACAACAATGTCAGTCATGTCAATCATATCAATCTCTCTCACACCCCATTACCTCCCGAGGAACACTTTAAATAATGGTCGAGCCTGAATTTGAGACTGAGTACTCTTTCAAATACTCAATTCACTCAAACTTAGGCTCTGATACCAGCTGTAACACCGTCATTTTGAGAACCAAATTTTTCTTTTTAAAATACAATTTAATTTTTCAAACCGCGTGGGTTTGACTGTAAATAGAACATTTACACCTGTCTTATAATTTAAAAATGCAGCGGAAGTAAAAACACGTGGCAAATTATATAAACAGTCAAAATGTTGCCACAAACAACGTTTGGTGTTACGGATACATAACCGGCTGACCATTATCTGTAAACAAACACAAACATAATATAACAGAGTTTTAAACATAATAGTGTTCCTCCCAAAGCATTTAAACTACCCGCAGGCTCCCAAGCTCACTAAGGATCACCTGCACATGTGAGAGATAGTATTTGTTATCTATAATAGCTAGTGAGTACAAAATAGCATGCAATCAATATGAACATATCACATATCATCAATCATGCTTAAATAGTGCTATCCTAGCATCTTGCGATGAGTTGGCGTAGTCAGAAGGCAACATATCTCGCAGGGGAGCTAACCCGGCTCAATGCACCAAACTGGGGTACCAGGCACATCAACCGCTCCGTGGGTGAGCTGTAAATCGGTCCACCATTGCGTTTTGGAATCAACTGATTCCTCTGTGTACAACCATAAGCTTTACCCAAGGAGGACTGCTTAGTCCTTAATGTAGAACAGCTTTGTTCTTGTTGTAGGACAGCTTTGTCCTTAGGGTCCGGATTGTTCACAAACACATATATGATCCAATCGGATCTTCATTGCGCGCATATAATCATATATCATCATAATATACACCTAATCAAGTGCATACTACATTGTGTCAACATGTTAAGTCTAGCATCATCATGCAACCTACACTTAATCAAGTGTGTGTACAAATCAAGGTATACAATTCTCAAATCATTTGTTAATATATGTTATAGATATATTAATTGTTATGTTATTCGACACTCACCTGATAAGCTAGAATAAGTAAAGACCTTGCTTTGGCACTCACTGATTGTCAACTTGATCTATAATACCAATGCTTTCGCATTAATCACTTGAACACGTAAGGAACGTCTAGGATACTTAAAACAATACCCTAATGGTGTTATTTGACTATTTATCAAATTATTATAATAGTCCAAGAATCAACACGCGAACGAACAACGCAAAACAACATTATAGGCTGTGTGAAGGGGGCTCGCGCCGCGACCCCTTCTGCCTCACGCCGCGAAGCCTGTGCTGTGCACAAACAGCTTGCTGTTTTGTGCACAACAAAGTCATTTTCATCCATTTCAACTCCAAATCAACTTTAGTAAAATTCTAGTGTTTCATATGACCATTTGACACTTGTGGAAGCTTTCTAACATCAAAAACTGCTATCCAATTAATTCATACAAAAATCACAATTAAATGGACAAAGGAGTGCGCATAATGGCCAGAACTTGGTATTGACCAATTATAACACTTGCAACACACCATATACACTTAATATGATGTATTGAAAGTGTTTCAACTGACCAGAACCTTTAAAGTCATTGTTTGATACCATTTTCCAATTTCTTGCCTATTTATGGCCTAATTTTCACTATTTTTGCCATTTCAAGCAAAACTATCATTTCAATTCAAAACCAATTTTCTAATCAATTCATACAAGTCATATGAACCTATTAGAACCCTAAAATCAGTTCTTGATGTGTAAAAACAGTTTGACCTCATTTTGGCCATTTTGACCCATTTAGGCCAATTCTTGGATTTGTGCAAAAACACCACTTCTAATCCACCATATGAGTTCTAATCAATCCTAACAAGTTATAGGAACAATTAGAACACTAAATTTCAGTTCCTGAAGGTCAAAATCAGTTTGATCTGTATTTGACTAATTTTGACCCATTTGAGCCAAAATTCAAAACTCATCAAGATCACTACTTTAATTCATGGAATTGATTTCTATGTACTTAGAAATAATATTAGAACCTATTTCAATCATAGATTTCAGTTCTTGATTGCTAAATCAAAGAACCCACTTGAAACCTAAAATTTCAAGACTTGAAAGACATAATCAAGAACAAGGAGGAATTTCAGCTTACAATGATCAAATGATGATGGAGAACAACTTGTGGGACTAATTAGAAGCTCAATTCACTGCTAGAACAAAGATTTGTGAGTTTCTCATCAAAACCCAAAATTCAAGAATGAAGAACAAGCATGGAGATGAAGCTTACAAGTGATAGAGATGATGAAGGTGATGTTTATGGAATGAATTTATCATCAATTTGTGGCTGGAACAATGCTTGGTTAATCTCCCTTTAGTTCTCTTGAGTTCTTCTTCAATTTGCAAAGGCAAAGAAGATAAGTGTGTGTGTGTGTTTGAATACGTGAGTGTGTGTATGTGTCTGATATTGGAGACCGACTTGTGGGTAAATATTATCCACAAGTGGGTATTTTGTTCCCCTTTTCAACTTACAACTCATCTCTCGTTTAACCGTTTCAACTAACGAGTATATTTTTGGAATCCTCGTTTGAAACCGTTCGATATTTTATAATCTTAATCTATTTTTATTAATATTTTTAATATCTCATTTATTTATTATTTTCATATTTTATATCATTTTCTAAAATATATGAATATTATTTAATTAAATTAAATAATCGACGTACCACGTTCGCACACGTTTAGGCCTGTTTTGAGGACGTTACATTGACATTGGATGATAAAGCTCAACTAAGAAAAATTTTTAAGCAAAACTTATTTAATGTAATGTCTTACCTAGAGTTGAATTTGAAAGAGTAGTTATGTGTAAAACTGCCAATGAAATTTGAAAAACTCTAATAACAAGTCATCAAGGAAACCCACATGTAATGATTGCAAGATTGATTTTCTTGTTCAAAAATATGAAAAGTACAACATACTAGAAAATGAGACAATAGAAGAAGGATACACAAAATTTAATAATATTATTACTAGTCTTAAATCTCTAGATGTTGAATACAGTAACAAGCATTATGTAAGAAAATTTCTTAGGGCTTTGCATCCCAAATGGAAACCAAAGGTCACCACCGCCTTTGAAAAATCAAAGGATTTGAACATCCTCCAACTTGATGAACTCATAGGCAATCTTAAGGTCTATGAGATGGTGATTGAAAAAGATAATGAAAATACAAAAGAAAAGAAAGAAAAAGTCAAGTCACTAGCTTTGAATGCTAAAGAGACTTCAAGTGATGATAATGATGAGGATGAAGATGATGAGACGTCCACTAGCGGGAGAGAAACTGATGACTTTGCCATGGCAATAAGAGAGTTTGGTCCATTTTTTATAGGAAAAAGAACAAATTTACAAAGTATTCTAAAAATCTCAAGCCTTGGGAGAAAAGAAGAGGAAAGCAACCCAAAGAAGAAAAGAAGAAAAATGCATGTTACAAGTTTGGAGACCCAACACACTTTATGAACCAATGTCCAAAGAATTTCAAGAAAAAAGACCACCACAAAGCATTTGTTGGTAATGCTTGGAGTGACAGTGAAATGAAGCCACTAAGGAAATTGATGAAACTTATCTTATGGCTAACAAAACCTGTGATTCAAATCCTTCTTACTATAGTAATATTGATTCGATGATGATTTAGAACATGAATATCGCAAATGTAAAAAACTTCTTTTAAGAGCCAACAAGAAAGTTTAAATCTAAAAAATATATGTCAAAACTAAAGGATGAGAATCATCTTATTACAATGGAAGAAAACACATATACATGTGAAAATGCTCAGTCAAAAGATTTGGTTAAGGAACTTTTTGAAGCTAAAAACTAATCTTCAAATTTATCAAAGGATGTGTATGAGTTAAAAACAGTTATATGTGAAAATGACTTAGATAAAACAAAATCAAAGTTTGAGAATGGTAGCATAATGCTGAATAACATGCTATGTGCTCCAAAAACATCAAATGACAAAAGTGGACTAGGATTTTTGACAAATGAAAGTATACCATCAAGGAGTTCCACTAAAAAGATTGTTTTTATAAAAGTAAAGGAAAAACTATCCACGGTAGCACCACCACGGTCGACTGTGGTACCTGCTACCGCAACTGTGGCTCACTCCATACTCTCTGGAGTCAACCGTGGTCGACCATGTTCGACCGTGAGGTCCGACCGTGGAGGCATAAATCTTAAAACTAATTTTAAGCCTAAATCACCATTATATGTACATTCCTATGGTTATAATGCTGTTCCTATAGCATCACACTATCAAGTATGACAATTTTATAAGCAAAGGAGGAGTGGACTTGGGTATGGTAAGTCCTCTAGATCTTTCAAGTTATTCATCAACAATCAAAAAGGGTTTTCAAATAGATATGGTTGGAATTACAATGTAAAACCTAAAACGAATCATAATCATTTCTATTATAGTAAGAATCAGTTTTAAAGAAAAATGAACTATTCTTAAAAATCAACTTGGAACTATCAAAGATACTATCAAACATATCCAAGTTCATATTTCGTTCGACTATACCATGCCACATATAGATGGGTAAAAGTAGGAATTTTTAATGCTAACAACCCCCAGTCCCATGAGACATTGGGTTCCAAATTTATCGAATATTTAATTTGCTAGGTAAGCACAAAGGTACACCTACACGCCCATGAATGGATACTTGACATTGGATGTTCCAAGCATATGACTAGCAATAAACAATTATTCACTTCATACAAAGATTATGATGAAGGTTATGTGGTGTTCGGTAGCAACCTGAAAGGTAAAATCATTGGTAATTTGATAAGTGTTAGTCAACTATGTGACAATGATTTGAATGTTACTTTTACTAAGAATCATAGCATTATAACCAAAGATGGTAAAAACTTAATCAAAGGAAAAATAAGAAATGGATTATATACATGCAAACTAAATTATAATCCATCCATTGCGTATGTCTTGCATGTTTAAATGATCATTATACTTTATGGCATAGAAGACTAGGACATGCTAATATGAGATATATTCAAAAGATTAGCAATCAAACCAAAGTTAAAATTTGAAAAACATTTCGGTGATGCATGCAAAATTAGAAAACAAGTTCATGCTTCTCATAACGCTAAAAATGTGGTATCAACCAAACAAACTTTAGGACTTTTGCATACAGACTTGTTTGGTCCTTCATCAACCCAAAGCTATGGTGGAAACTTCTACACTCTAGTAGTGGTAGATGATTTTTCAAGATACCTTGGACCTCATTTTTGAAATCTAAAAATGAAGCTTTTGAAAAATTCAAGATTTTTGGAAAACAAACTTAAAACCAATAGGGTCACCTGATTATATCCATTCGTACGGACCATGCTAGAGAATTTGATAATGATTTTCAATTTGGAGCATTTTGTAATAAACATGGTATTATTCATAAAGTTTAAGCTCCTAGAACTCCTCAATCAAATGGGGTAGTGGAAAGGAAGAACCATATACTCCAAGAAATGAGTCATACCATGCTAAATGAACAATCAGTTCCGCAAAAATTTTGGTGTGATACCGTGGCAACCTCAACATATATACTTAATAGAATCCTAGTTAGACCAAGTCTAGAAAAGACACCTTATGAACTATACAAGGGTAGAAAACCAACTCTTAAACATTTGAGAGTGTTTGGTAGTAAGTGCTTCATCTTAAATAACAAGGAACACTTGACCAAATTTGATCCTAAAGCTTATGAAGGAGTGTTCCTAGCGTATTCTCTAAATAGTAAAGCCTATAGAGTACTAAATAAACAAACTATGGTAGTAGAAGAATCTCTAAATATCATATTTGATGAGTCTCCTCAAAACAAATTAATGCCTTTAGTTGATGATGATCTCGATGAACAACACATTGTAGAGCTCAACTAGCGAAAATAAATGTAAATGATGTCATAATTGAAGAAAAGAATGAAGTAACTCCCTCAAAAATACCCAATGAACCTATTAACACCAAGGAAATTAAGGATCACCCAATTGATCAAGTAATTGGAAACTTAGGTGAAAGAACTACTAGATCTCAATCCTATCAAATGAATTTTAGTGCTTTTATATCCATCGTTGAACCCACAAATATAAAAGAAGCACTAAAAGATGAAAATTGGGTAATGGCTATGCAAAAAGAATTAAATCAATTTACTAGAAGCCAAGTTTGGGATCTAGTTCCAACACCTAGTGGTCATACCATAATTGGCACTAAATGGTTTTATAGGAACAAAGTTGATGAAAATGGTATCATCACAAGAAATAAAGCGAGAATAGTCGCTCAAGGATATACTCAACAAGAAGGGGTCGATTATGATGAAACATTTGCTCCAGTTGCAAAACTTGAATCTATAAGAATTTTACTTGCGTATGCTTGTGCACAAAACTTTAAACTTTACCAAATGGATTTAAAAAGTGCATTTTTAAATGGTTTTGTAAATGAAGAAGTTTATGTTGCTCAACCACCCGGCCTTGAAGTTTATGCCCTCGATTTATTTACATGTGTTATTAGATTCGTGTTCTCTTGGCTGGCATATTGCTAATTGAATATGTCGTCGGTCAAATTCCATTTAGAGAAGTTTAATGGTTCAAACGATTTCACGTTGTGGAAGGTAAAGATAAAGGCTTTTCTGAGCAAGATTGTGTGGTGGCGTTAGAAGGAGAAGATAAACTTCCAAGAGAGATGAAGGATGAGGTGAAAAGAGACTTTCTAGTAAGAGCATATTTTGAGATTTTGTTGTGTTTGACTAATGAGGTGTTGTGGGAGGTATTTGATCAAAAAATGGATACTGGTATGTGGGAGAAACTGTGTGAAAAGTATCAAAAGAATACCCTCACAAACAAGCTTTATATGAAGTAGTTGTTGTATACCCATTGGATATCAGAAGGTACCCAGGTAAGAGCTCATCCGTAAAATTTTAATTATATCATCCTTGATTTGAAGGCAGTAGATGTTAAAATTGATAATGAGGATCTTGCCCTCTGCATGATCCGATGAGCTATCAGCTGAGAGACTATTCTGATGTGTTCACTACCTCACTCATTTGAGAATTTTGTTGATACCATGCAATATGGTTTGTGTAACGCCCATTTTTTATATATAAACGTGCAACATAAAAACTCTAATAAACAGTTTTCCAATATCATTCTATTAAAAGGGTAACAAGCGGTTCAGTATTTTATAAATACAATTTCTTTGATGTTGCACAAAAACTCTCTATGTTGTTCATATGGAAGCCTTGTCTGCTACACACTTGAAAAGAAATAAACAACAATAGTAATGAGCTAGAAAGCCCAGTGAGCAACTCAACAAAGCACTTAAATGATAATAATTAACACGTAATTGTGATCTCATCAAAGTATGCCATAAAGGCCAATGCTGTATCAATAGTGAAGGCAGATGTATGGTCACTAATCACTGATATAACACCACTACCGCAATTCACGTCGATAACAGATTAGTTGAGTGACTAACAGTTTGCCTCTCAGGCTATTTTATATGCCACTATATGTCACTTAGACAATAATGTGTCACAATATGTCAATTGACAATTATATACCATTCAGGCCATCATGTGCCACTCAGGCTAGTATCTTCTAATAAATATCTCATGGATTACGGTATAAAATAATCACATTAACACTTATACACATATCATATATAAACGTATTAGCCTACACATTATATTTTATAAGTATAAATATATATACCACTTATTTTGTTATCACACACATAATCACATCGGGAATGTATAATTATCACAATTATAGCTACATGTGCAATATTTATATCTGTAATTATCCTCTTACTCATAATTTATCTTATCATGGTGTAGGTATATACATATTTCTACATAATTACACCTCATCTACTTATTTCTTCATCTTTTATGGGTTGCATTTCATATTTCTCTTTTTATATATATGTCTATATATATATAGCATAGTCCATCTGTAACACCCCAAAAATTTTTTTTTTTGAAAACTGTTGTCCCAAATAAGTATATAAATTCATTTAGTTGAGTAATCGAATAGAAAGTATTCATTACACATTACTGTCAATAACCTACCCAACACACGGGACTTACGGTAAAAAATTAATAATATATTTAATTGTGTTAGTTTATAAAATCAGAGTTCCAAAACAGTATTGCAGAAATGGTTCAGTTACACTGGAGCCTTCCCTTTATGAGCATGCAGCGGTCCTAAAAATAATTCAACAACACAAGTACAAAGTTTAGTAAGCACACAATTCTCACATCACCATACACGTGCCACTCCGGCGAATATGCCACTCAGGCGAATAATCATGACAGTTTCACATAGGATCACGTATTGCAACATAATATATATGTTAGTCCCATGTTTAGAATAATTAGATTTGATGAGACAAACTATAGATATGTATAGACGATAGGTTAAGAGTTAGGAATTATGTAAGTCTGTTATAGATTGACTAGTCAGCTAAAGCTGAGTAGTCAGCGTATAAACAGATATAGAGTTTTCTATGTAAGTACTAGATAGCTCAGTGACTTCTAAGCTGAGATAGGTTTTAAGAGTGAAGACTTGAAGACTTGAAGATTCAAGAACCCAAGATTCAAGAACTCAGCTTGACAAGGTCAAGACTGAGTGAGTCAGCTCAGCGTCAGAAGTCAGTTCAAGAATTTAAGTAAGTTCTAAATTCTGTTATAAACTCTCCATATCTACGACATTTAAATTAGGATATCTAAACCTAATTTAAACTATCTATTAGTTGGATAGAAATCTCAAACGGAATTAATTAGATATGTTCTAATTAAGGAGTTTGTTACGGTTTTAACGAAAAGATAAGTTATATCTTTAAACTGCGATTTGTTCTTAAATATATCAAGTATAAGTATAAACCTTCTTATGGGTTTTATACACGCACGAAATACACACAGAAAGAACACGAATACAGAGGCGATACGCAACGACAACTGCATAAGTTGCAAAACGTACGTGTGTTCGTGATACTTGATACGCGTGTGTTGCGATAACTTTGTAAGTTCAAAGTTCGAGAGAGTTTTCAAGAGTTCTTGTTAATCAGTTTAACAAGAAGTTTGATCATCAATTAGTTTGTGATTCAAGAGTGTTTAGAGAGAGAGTTGAGTTTATAATCATTGTAATATCAAATCATCCTGCTGATTTGATTAGAGAGTGATAATAGTTATTGTTCTGTTTGATCATTGAATATACATTTGATTAATTTGATTATTTGTTTAAAGTGTATTCAACCCCCCGCCTTCTACACTGTATCGGTTGCTTCTTTACCCTATTTGGGACCAACAACTGGTATCAGAGCAAGTTTCTTCATAAGTTGAAGATCAAGATCCGCTATCAAGAGGTTAAGATGTCTACTAACAAGCAATCAAGTCATATACCAACAATGGCGGCAAAAGGGTGTCCTATTTTTTATGGCACTGACTATCCTATTTGGAAGTTTAGAGCCATGCTATATCTGAAATCCGTGGATCACAGGATGAGTACTGTGATTCAAGATGGCCCAATCATACCAATGATCCATATTACTGCCACTGACAAAACTGTTCCCTCTGGAGAAACTACCAAGCCTGAAGCATCTTGGACTAAGGAAGATCGTAAACTGTTCAACCTTGATGACAAGGCACAGAGCATTATAGCAAATGCTTTGACAAATCCTCTTCTGCATACTGTGGTTGGGTGTCAAATTGCAAAAGAGATGTGGGATACTCTCAGTGTTACATATGAAGGCACTAACTTGGTCAAGCAACATAAGAAGACAAATCTGAGTCGTTCTTATGAAACTTTCTTTGCTAAAAAGAATGCAACTCTGGCAGATTTGTTTACCAGATTTCAATGCTTAATAAATGATCTGATCTTGGTAGGTGTCAAGAAAGATGAGAATGAGTTGGTACTCAAGTTCTTGGATGTGTTACCAGAACAATTCAATGAGATCACCATTGCACTTCATGCTGGAGGAACCTTAGGAAAATATGATCTCAGATCTATCTATGGTTTCCTTCTAAATCATCAACAGATCATGGAACAGAAGAAAGTGGCCCAGCAACAACTAAAAGAATCTATAAATAATGCTGGATCTGCATTAATTGCAGAAAAGAAGAAGAAGGGATCTAAAAAGTCTCAAGCTGAGACTGACTCTGATCCAACAGAAGAAGGGATCTATAAATAATCCTCAGGTTATTCACACAAACCATCAAGCTGAATGTTCCAGATCCAACAGAAACTGTAAGCCAGTTTTCAAAAGATTGGATTACAATCCTGTGAGAACAACTGTATTTGACAGAATATCTCACGTCAACTCAATAAGACATAACTCTCAAGCCATATATGAAAGGATATCTAAAAACAGGAAGTTGTCTGTAAGTCAGAATTCACCAAATAAGGGTAACCATAAAGCTGACAAAGGTAAGTCCAAAGTCAGTGAAAATCAAGTAGACAAACTGTCTAAAAGGAATGAAAGGTTATCCACATCTTATGACCCTAAAACTGAATCCAAATTTAATGTTGGAAAACTCAAAGAAATCACCCAAACTCCCATCTTTAGAAGGAAATGCTATAAGTGTGGTGATAGAGGTCATGAGGCCAAAGATTGTGTAAGTACCAATCTTAGACCTAAAAACATAAAGGATGGTCAGTCAAAAATAGACCCAAAATTTGTTCGAGCTGATCAGTCAAAATCTAATGGATCAGCTAAGTGCTCATCCTCAGAACCCACCAAACAGTGGGTTCCAAAAAGAAACTAATATGTTTAGTTGCTCATGTGAAGGGCTCCTACAAGTGGTATCTAGACAGTGGATGCTCAAGGCACATGACAGGAAGCAAGGTGATTCTAAGTGAATTCCGAAACAATGAAGGACCCAAGGTGACATTTGGGGATAATTCTCAAGGAAGAACTAAAGGTTATGGAAAGATAACTGCTGGAAAAGTCACTTTCAAAAAGGTAGCATATGTTGAAGGCCTTAAACACAATCTGATAAGTATCAGTCAACTGTGTGATGAGGATTATAAAGTCACCTTCAGAAAGCATGCAGGAACAATCTATGGTAAGAAGGGAAAACCAATATTAATGGTGAAAAGAGAGAGAGATATCTATTTGTTAGATCTCAGCTCTGCAGATCCTTCAACTGAAACCTGCTTGTATTATGACTTATCTCCCAAGCTGAGTTGGTTATGGCACAAGAGACTATCACATTTAAATTTCAAATATATTAACAATTTGTCTAGCAAAGAGTTAGTCTCTAGTCTACCTAAGATCACATTTGCTAAAGACAAACTCTGCTCAGGTTGTGAAATGGGAAAACACCATAAGGGATCCTTCAAGTCCAAAAGTGAAGCTGCATATGAGTTAATCAGCTTCATAAGACAAGAAGAGTTGCAAAAGGGTAAGTCTCTTAAACAACTCAGAAGTGATCATGGGACTGAGTTTAGAAACTCAACCCTTGAAGGCTTTTGTGAAGAAAAGGGAATTATCCAAAACTTCTCATTTGTAAGAACTCCACAACAAAATGGAGTTGCTGAAAGGAGAAATAGAACCTTAATTGAAGCTGTCAGAAGCATGCTATGTGAGGCAAAGCTTAAGCTGAGCTTCTGGGCAAAAGCTGTAAGTACAGCCTGTGATACCCAAAATATATCAATAATAGTTAAAAGACATGGTAAAACACCTTACGAGATGTATCATGGCAGAAAACCCAACATTGGATACTTCCACATTTTTGGTTCAACATGCTATGTGCTAAACCAAAGAGATCAGCTCCATAAGTTGGAACCCAAAGCTGATCAAGGTATATTTGTTGGATATTCTGCAATCTCCAAAGCTTACAGAGTCTTTAATCTTAAAAGAAGGTAATTGAAGAGTCAGTACATGTTACGTTTGATGAGACAAGTATTGATGAATCCAACAGAGCTCAAGCTGACCCGGTTAGTCTGAGTGAGCTTGAGAGGAACAAAGAAGATCTCACATCAAATCCCATGTATGTTATGGATGATTCTGATGATGATGATGGTAGTAAATCTGACAAATGTGCATCATCGAAAGAAATTATCAATATTGAAGATAATCAGCCTGAGAGTCTAGGTGAATCATCAGGTACATGTCAGATTGAAGATCTAAGTGATCTTCTAATTCCTACTTAGACTGAAAAAGTAAGTCCTATTCAGCCTGAGAGACACTGCTCTGACTCAGATCCAAAACCTCAGTCTCCCACTACAACCTTCAGAGTATTAAAAGATCATCCTCTTGATGATGTCATTAGGAACATTGAAGATGGTGTGTTAACTAGATCTAATGCAAATGCAAACTATGCTGCCTACTCTAGTTTTCTATCTCAAATAGAACCAAAGAAGACTGAAGTGGCTCTAAAAGATGAAGATTGGATTGAGGCTATGAAAGAGGAGCTGGCAGAATTTCAAAGAAATAAGGTCTGGACCCTTGTCCCTGCCCCCAGAGGAAAAACAATTATAGGCACTAAGTGGGTCTATAGAAATAAAATGGACAAGGATGGAGTAGTGATTAGAAACAAGGCAAGGCTAGTAGCTCAGGGGTATCGACAAAAAGAAGGTATTGATTATGATGAGACCTTTGCCTCTGTTGCAAGGATTGAAGCTATAAGGTTATTTCTAGCCTATGCAGCCTTTAAAAATTTTAAAGTGTATCAAATGGATGTTTAGAGTGCATTCCTAAATGGAGCACTACAGGAGGAGGTCTATGTGAAACAACCCCTGTTTTATTGATTCTAAACATCCGGATTATGTCTATAAGTTAGACAAGGCTTTGTATGGACTCAAGCAAGCTCCAAGAGCCTGGTATGATACACTGTCCACCTATTTGCTCTCAAATGATTTTATTAGAGGAAGTATTGACAAAACTCTATTCATAAGAAGAGTAGAGGACATGTCATTCTGGTTCAAATCTATGTGGATGACATTATCTTTGGTTCAACAAACCAAGATTTGTGTGATTGGTTCTCTAAGATAATGTCTAATCAATAGAGAATGGGCATGATGGGTGAGATGACGTACTTTTTGGGACTTCAAATCTATCAGAAAGAAGATGGTATATTTATTAATCAGAGCAAGTATGTATTTGATCTGATTAAGAAATATGGATTAGACTCAAGCCATCCCGCAAAGTCTCTAATGTTACACAATGTCAAGCTACACAAGTACATTGATGGAAAATCTGTATGTCAGACTACATATAGAGGAATGATAGGTTCATTACTCTATTTAACAGCAAGCAAACCTGATATAATGTTTGATACATGTGTTTGTGCACGATATCAGGCGGATCCAAAGGAATCACACTTGCTAGCTGTCAAACGAATACTCAAATATCTGAAGGGAACACCGAACTTAGGTTTATGGTATCCCAAAGGATTAGGATTTGAGCTGATAGGGTACTCAGATTCAGACTTCGTAGGATGTGGTCTTGATAGAAAGAGTACTACTGGATGATGTCAACTTTTGAGTAGAAAATTAGTTAGCTGGACAAGCAAGAAACAAAACTCAGTGGCAATTTCAACAGCTGAAGTTGAATATGTAGCTGCAGGGAGCTATTGTGCTCAAATACTGTGGATGCAACATCAGCTTAAGGACTTTGATCTGCATTATTCAAAGACTCCCATATTTTGTGACAATCAAAGTGCTATTTCCATTACACACAACCCAGTGTTTCACTCAAGAACCAAACACATTGAGATAAGACATCACTTCATCAGAGATATTGTAGAAACGGGAAAGATAGAGCTAGTCTTCATTGAGACTGAAGATCAGCTTGCAGATATCTTCACTAAACCAATTGAAGGCACAAGATTCACAACTCTACTCGGCAAACTTGGTATGCTCAACCCTTAATTGGTATGTTCCATTATTTATCTCTGTTAAATTCTTTTTTTGCTAAGTGCTACATTTCACTAAGTGTCAAAATCTGAGCTGAGTGCTCAATCTGAAGCTGAGTGCTTCATTTAAGCTGAACACTCAGGATAAGCCGAGTAATCAGTTCAAAAGTGTGGTTAGTTCCACATGTCTAGGTTAGTCCTAACAAATGGTAAGTCCAAAATATTTACGGTGTGTCCTGTAAATAAACGTCAGTCGTTTAGAAATTTTTTTTTGCTATATTCTTATCATAAAAATATCATTTCAATATAACAATGTGCGTTTGGGTAACTTACAATAAATTTAGCCGTTATAACAAACTGCGTGGATGTTTTTACAGAAACGGTCATATTTATTACCCTCCGATAACCGTAACTTTTCTCTCACATTGAAAAGGTATAAATAAGAGAGACTTTTCATCATATTTTGTTTATTCTTCCAAAATATTCTTCTCTACTCTCTTAAACCCTAACATTGCTGTGTGCAGAGTTCATTGCTAAGTGCTAATCCTTACTACTGCTACGTGCAATCTAATACGATAAGTTCGATTTCAATGGAAGGCTATACTCTTAATCTAACTGAACAAATGATCCGTGGTGGAAATTTCAAGAACAACGCACTCCCCACCTACAAACAAAACAATGTCATCGCCTGTATCGACATTCCAAAGTCCAAAATTGGCAGGGGATATGAGGAGTGGGTCTCCTACATTCGCAAGGGACCCCTGGCATATGCATTTCTTCATGGTCTTGCTGTGCTCATCCCTCAACTTCTCACGGAATTCTGGTATACGTGTAAAATGGATGCAACTCAACCGGTTATACGGGGTACAGTCCTAAGTGGACAAGTGACGACAGAAGTCGATGCAAACTGTCTCCGCCGAATTCTTCATCTCCCGGTTCATAATCAGTATGAGGCAACTGTTTCTAGGGAAACATCACCAAGCGTTTTACCCTTAATGGGTCATCCTTAAGTTATTGGCGTAATACGGAAATCTGTTTTTTCAAGACGGCATGGGGATTTATGGTATCCACTGTGGTTCGTTCCCTTGGATACAAGGTGGGTGGCCTGGATAATGTGAATGACTTTGAAATGCAACTGTTATACAACTTATTTTATGATCGAAGATTGGATTACGCTGAGTTGATCTTTGAGGCATTCAAGTCATTGGTGACCAAGAACATAAGGGACACCATTATGCCCTTCGTAAGATTTATATCCATGGTCATAGAGGACAGGTTGGGTAGAAGATATTCTGCTCAATATGAGTCAACCCCTACTCCTATTCTAAGCTACAGAATGTTCGCTCATGATATTTTCCCTGAGCATCCTACAATGAGTGCTCAGATAAGGGTGTATGTACAACTTCCGACTCCTATGTCAAGTGAAGCTGCGACAGAGGAGGAAGTTGTGAAAGAAGTGGGTGAGAGTGTTGGTTCTGAGGCTGAAACCTCTCAAGCTGATGAACCTAGGACTCAGCTCAGACTCCGTGCTCAAATAATTTCATCCACCACTTCAAGTTCTGAGCAAAGGAGTCTGTTTCGTAGCTCTGAGTCTCCACTGCTAGGTGCATCAGGTATACTTTCGCATCCTTTGTCTCATTCTCTCTCTTTTACTTCTCCATCTCCAAAATTAGGAGATAAGACTGAGTCAAGCCCAACTTAGTCTAACCCCTCTCCTCCACCTCAAACATCTCCATCTATCTTACAATCTACAGCCAACCTTGGTCAGCCTAATGCTACCAAGGATATATCCTACACCTATACAAGGAAAACTGCCAAAGGTGGTCCTTCACCTCAAAAGGACTCTGGAGTTGATATCACATTGATACCTCCACCGGCAGGAGCTGAGGGGGAGACAACTTCTTTTAAGGTGCCAATCTCTAGGCTTAGTTCAACCCTTAAGCCTAAACCGGGTATGGTGTCTACTCAGCCCATACTTACTAGTGCCATGGGAGAACCTACTTCTGTGCCTTCACAGCCCCATGAAGGTAACATTGAAATACTGACCAATCCCCAGGGTCAAATACCCCCCTCCTCACCACTAAGCCTATATCGCCCCACTACCATACCTCACGAAGTTGATCATTCTTCTCTTCCATTCTTTCACACTCTAGCATGACCTGTCAATGAACCTTTCATACACCAGGAAGGTTTACAGGGTCCCCATTCTGGCCCCCTTGATTCCATAGGTCAGCACCAACCTTTGGATATGGGACCCACACTCTCACCGATTGAGGAACACTCAACAGCCACTCCTACGGTGGAAATACATTCCTCCACTGGACAGGAGGACTTTGAGGTAAGAAGAAGACCTGAGGAGCCCAAGCTGATGACCACCGATGCTCAAGTCATTATGGACTATCTACAAACTCAGTTTGAGCTCCTACACAGGAAGAGGAAAGATGACAAAGCCAAGTTGATGCGCAAACTTAATGATTTGTCAACTTCAGTAGCCAACTTGGAAAGCTTCGTGCTCACATTACGACCCTCCCCTATTGATGATGACAAAAAGGGGGAGGAAGAATCAAAGAAGTGTGACGATAAGGTTGAGGGGGAGCATACAGAGGAAGTATAATTTGAGAAACAAGCTCAGGATCAGTTTATGAGTACAGTAGAACAGCCTTCCCAACAACAGGCTCCAACAGTCCAAATTACCACAACTTCACAAGCTCAACCAGAAACTCCACATGAAGAAACATCTCAAGCTGCTCACACCAACCTTCCTCAAGCTAATTTGCCAAACTTTGTTGAAGCTGAGTCCGTTCCAACTTCACAAATAGATAAAGGGAAGAGTAAGGTGTTTGAGATGGTAAAAAGAAAGAAAAGAAGTGTTATGCCTCTAGCAAAGAGACGAAAGGTCATCATTGCTTTGCCTGAGCCAGAGCAACAAGGTTAGTCTCAACTAGTTGGATATGAATCTGACTCAAGTGATGAAGCTGATGCAGCACACAAAGCCAGTGACATGCTTGCTGAGCAAATGTTACAAGAGATGGCTAAAGAACTAGGCATAACAGTGGAGGAAATAAAAGAGCAGCAACGACAAGCTGAAATTCAAAGAGAAAAGGCTAAAGCTGAGGCTGCCAGAGCTGAAGCTGACTATTCTGGACCTAGAGCTGCCCCAATTCCCTACTCGGATGTGGATCTAAGGCATTGTTATAAAAGAACACATTTTTATCACAAGATTGAATCAATTACACTGAGTAGAAAAGGAGAATTGGTAATTATCAACTTTATACTAGACAACAAACAAGACATTGGTATAGATATGAGATGTCTTTTAATTTCAGCTTGTTGTTGCTGCTCTTTTATTTCCTCTACTGTTATGCCTAGTTCTTTAGCCATCTCTTGTAACATTTGCTCAGCAAGCATGTCACTGGCTTTCTGTACTGCATCAGCATCATCACTTGAGTCAGATTCATAAACAACTAGTTGAGACTTACCTTGTTGCTCTGACTCAGGCTCAGCAATGACGACCTTTCTTCTCTTTACTAGAGGCATAACACTTCTTTTCTTTCTTTTTACCATCTCAAACACCTTACTCTTCCCTTTATCTATTTGTGAAGTTGGAACGGACTCAGCTTCAATAAATTTTGGTAAATTAACTTGAGGAAGGTTGGTGTGAGCAGCTTGAGATGTTTCTTCATGTGGAGTTTCTGGTTGAGCTTGTGAAGTTGTGGTAATTTGGACTGTTGGAGCCTGTTGTTGTTGAGAAGGCTGATCTACTGTACTCATAAACTGATCATGAGCTTGTTCCTCAAATTGTACTTCCTCTGTATGTTCCCCCTCAACCTTATCGTCACACTTCTTTGATTCTTCCTCCCCCTTTTTGTCATCAGCAATATGGGAGGGTCTGAATATGAGCACAAAGCCTTCCAAGTTGGCTACTGAAGTCGACAAATCATTAAGTTTGCACATCAACTTGGCTTTTTCATCTTTCCTCTTCCTATGTAGGAACTCAAACTGAGTTTGTAGAAAGTCCATAATGACTTGAGCATCGGTGGTCATCAGCTTGGGCTCCTCATGTCTTTTTCTTACCTCAAAGTCCTCCTATCCAGTGGAGGAGTGTACTTCCACCGTAGAAGTGGCTGTTGAGTGTTTCTCAATAGGTAAGGATGTGGGTCCCATATCCAAAGGTTGGTGCTGACCTATGGAATCAAGGGGGCCAGAATGGAGACCCTATAAACCTTCCTGGTGTATGAAAGGTTCATTGACATATTGTGCTAGAGTGTGTAAGAATGGAAGAGAAGAATGATCAATTTCGTGAGATATGGTAGAGGGGCGAGCTAGGCTTAGTGGTGAGGAGGGGGTATTTGACCCTGGGAATTGGTCATTATTTCAATGTTACCTTCATCGGGCTGTGAAGGCACAGAAGTAGGCTCTCCCATTGCACTAGTAAGTATGGGCTGAGTAGACACCATACCCGGTTTAGGCTTAAGGGTTGAACTGAACCTAGAGGTTGGCACCTTAAGAGAAGGTGTCTCCCCCTCAGCTCCTTCCGGTGGAGGTATCAATGTGATATCAACTCTAGTGTCCTTTTGAGGTGAAGGACCACCTTCGGCAGTTTTCCTTGTATAGGTGTAGGATATATCCTTGTTAGCAGTGGGCTGACCAAGGTTGGCTTTAGATTGTAAGATAGATGGAGATGTTTGAGGTGGAGGAGAGGGGTTAGACTGAGTTGGGCTTGACTCAGGCTTATCTCCCAATTTTGGAGATGGAGAAGTAAAAGAGAGAGAATGAGACAAAGGATGCGAAAGTATACCTGCTGCACCTAGCAGTGGAGACTCAGAGCTACGAAACAGACTCCTTTGCTCAGAACTTGAAGTGGTGGATGAAATTATTTGAGCACGGAGTCTGAGCTGAGTCCTAGGTTCATCAGCTTGAGAGGATTCAGCCTCAGAACCAACACTCTCACCCACTTCTTTCACAGCTTCCTCCTCTGTCGCAGCTTCACTTGACACAGGAGTCGGAAGTTGTACATACACCCTTATCTGAGCACTCATTGTAGGATGCTCAGGGAAAATATCATGAGCGAACATTCTGTAGCTTAGAATAGGAGTAGGGGTTGACTCATATTGAGCAGAATATCTTCTACCCAACCTGTCCTCTATGACCATGGATATAAATCTTACGAAGGGCATAATGGTGTCCCTTACGTTCTTGGTCACCAATGACTTGAATGCCTCAAAGATCAACTCAGCGTAATCCAATCGTCGATCATAAAATAAGCTGTATAATAGTTGCATTTCAAAGTCATTCACATTATCCAGGCCACCCACCTTGTATCCAAGGGAACGAACCACAGTGGATACCATAAATCCCCATGCCGTCTGGAAAACAGATTTCCGTATGATGCCAATAACTTAAGGATGACCCATTAAGGATAAAACGCTTCGTGATGTTTCCCTAGAAACCGTCGCCTCATACTAATTATGAACCGGGAGATGAAGAATTCGGCGGAGACAGTTTGCATCGACTTCTATCGCCACTTGTCCACTTAGGACTGTACCCCGTATAACTGGTTGACTTGCATCCAGTTTACACGTATACCAGAATTCCGTGAGAAGTTGAGGAATGAGCACAGCAGGACCACAAAGAAATGCATATGCCATGGGTCCCTTGCGAATGTAGGAGACCCACTCCTCATATCCCCTGCCAATTTTCGACTTTGGAATGTCGATACAGGCAATAACATTGTTTTGTTTGTAGGTAGGGAGTGCGTTGTTCTTGAAATTTCCACCACGGATCATTTATTCAGTTAGATTAAGAGTATAACCCTCCATTGAAATCGAACTTATCGTATTGTTTGCACTTAGCACCAGTAAGGATTAGCACTGAGCAATGAACTCTGCACACAGCAACGTTAGGGTTTAAGAGAGTAGAGAAGAATATTTTGGAAGAGTAAACGAAATTTGATGAAAGGTCTCTCTTATTTATACCTTTTCAATGAGAGAGAAAAGTTACCGTTATCGGAAGGTAATAAATATGACCGTTACTGTAAAAACGTCTACGCAGTTTGTTACAACAGCTAAATTTATTGTAAGTTACCCAAGCGCACACTGTTATATTCAAATGATATTTTTATGATAAGAAAAAAAAATTCTAAACGGCTGACGTTTATTTACTAGACACACCCTAAATATGTTGGACTTACTATATTATTGGACATACCATTTGTTAGGACTAACCTAGACATGTGGAACTGACCACACTTTGAAACAGAGTACTCAGCTGATCCTGAGTGTTCAGCTTAGATGAAGCACTCAGCTTCAGAATTAGCACTCAGCTCAAATTGACACTTAGTCAAATGTAGCACTTAGCACAAATTAACAGAGATAAAGAATGGAACTTACCAATTAAGGGTTGAGCATGCCAAGCTTGCCGAGTAGAGTTGTAAATCTTGTGCCTTCAATTGGTTTAGTGAAGATATCTGCAAGCTGATCTTCAGTCTCAATGAAGACTAACTCTATCTTCCCTTTTCTACAATATCTCTGATGAAGTGATGTCTTATCTCAATGTGTTTGGTTCTTGAGTGAAACACTGGTTTGTGTGTAATGGCAATAGCACTTTGATTGTCACTAAATATGGAGTCTTTGAATAATGCAAATCAAAGTCCTTTAGCTGATGTTGCATCCATAGTATTTGAGCACAATAGCTCCCTGCAGCTACGTATTCAGCTTCAGTTGTTGAAATTTCCACTGAGTTTTGTTTCTTGCTTGTCCAACTAACTAATTTTCCACCCAAAAGTTGACATCCTCCAGTAGTACTCTTTCTATCAAGACCACATCCTGCGAAGTCTGAATCTGAGTACCCTATCAGCTCAAATCCTGATCCTTTGGGATACCACAATCCTAAGTTTGGTGTTCCCTTCAGATATTTCAGTATTCTTTTAACAACCAGCAAGTGTGATTCCTTTGGATCAGCCTGATATCGTGCACAAACACATGTAGCAAACATTATATCAGGTCTGCTTGTTGTTAAATAGAGTAATGAACCTATCATTCCTCTATATGTGGTCTGACATACAGATTTTCCATCAATGTCCTTGTGTAGCTTGACATTGTGTAACATTGGAGACTTTGCGGGATGGCTTGAGTCTAATCCATATTTCTTAATCAGATCAAAGACGTACTTGCTCTGATTAATAAATATACCATCTTTTTTCTGATAGATTTGAAGTCCCAAAAAGTAATTCATCTCACCCATCATGCTTATTCTTTATTGATTAGACATTATCTTAGAGAACCAATCACACAGACCTTGGTTTGTTGAACCAAAGATAATGTCATCCACATAGATTTGAACCAGAATGGCATGTCCTCTGCTCTTTCTTATGAAAAGAATTTTGTCAATACTTCCTCTGACAAAATCATTTGAGAGCAAATAGGTGGACAGTGTATCGTACCAGGCTCTTGGAGCTTGCTTAAGTCCATACAAAGCCTTGTCTAACTTATAGACATAATCTGGATATTTAGAATCAATAAAACCAGGGGGTTGTTTCACATAGACCTCCTCCTGTAGTGCTCCATTTAGGAATGCACTTTTAACATCCATTTGATACACTTTAAAGTTTTTGAAGGCTGCATAGGCTAGAAACAACCTTATAGCTTCAATCCTTGCAACAGGGGCAAAGGTCTCATCATAATCAATACCTTCTTCTTGTCGATACCCCTGAGCTACTAGCCTTGCCTTGTTTCTAATCACTACTCCATCCTTGTGCATTTTATTTCTATAGACCCATTTAGTGCCTATAATTGTTTTTCCTTTGGGGGCAGGGACAAGGGTCCAGACCTCATTTCCTTAAAATTCTGTCAGCTCCTCTTGCATAGCCTCAATCCAATCTTCATCTTTCAGAGCCTCTTTAGTCTTCTTTGGTTCCATTTAAGATAGAAAACTAGAGTAGGAAGCATAGTTTGCATTTTCCTTAGATTTAGTTAACACACCATCTTCAATGTTCCCAATGACATCGTCAAGAGGATGATCTTTTAATACTCTGAAGGTTGTAGTGGGAGACTGAGGTTCTGGGTCTGAGTCAGAGCAGTGTCTCTCAGGCTGAATAGGACTTACTTCTTTAGTCTGAGTAGGAATTGGAAGATCACTTAAATCTTCAATCTAACATGTACCTGAAGATTCACCGAGACTCTCAGGTTGATTATCTTCAATATTGATAATTTCTTTCGATGATGCACATTTGTCAGATTTATCCATAACATACATGGGATTTGATGTGAGATCTTCTTTGTTCCTCTCAAGCTCACTCGGACTAACTGGGTCAGCTTGAGCTCTGTCGGATTCATCAATACTTGTCTCATCAAACGTAACATGTATTGACTCTTCAATTACCTTTCTTTTAAGATTAAAGACTCTGTAAGCATTGGAGATTGAAGAATATCCAACAAATATACCTTGATCAGCTTTGGGTTCCAACTTATGTAGCTGATCTCTTTGGTTTAGCACATAGCATGTTGAACCAAAAATATGGAAGTATCCAATGTTGGGTTTTCTGCCATGATACATCTCGTAAGGTGTTTTACCATGTCTTTTAACCATTATTGATCTATTCTGGGTATAGCAGACTGTACTTACAGCTTCTGCCCTGAGGCTCAGCTTGAGCTTTGACTCACATAGCATGGTTCTGGAAGCTTCAATTAAGGTTCTATTTCTCCTTTCAGCAACTCCATTTTTTTGTGGAGTTCTTACAGATGAGAAATTTTGGATAATTCCTTTCTCTTCACAAAAGCCTTCAAGGGTTGAGTTTCTGAACTCAGTCCCATGATCACTTCTGAGTTGTTTAAGAGACTTACCCTTTTGCAACTATTCTTGTCTTATGAAGCTGATTAACTCATATGCTGCTTCACATTTGGCTTTTAAGAAGACTACCCAAGTGAATCTTGTGAACTCATCAACAATCACTAGAGTATACTTTTTGCCACTTAGGCTTGGGGTGCTAATAGGTCCAAATAGGTCCAAGTGCAACATATGCAATGGTTCTGTAATTGAAAAATTATGTTTGGACTTGAAGGATCCCTTATGGTGTTTTCCCATTTCACAAGCTGACCAGAGTTTGTCTTTAGAAAATGTGATCTTAGGCAGACCAGAGACTAACTCTTTGCTAGACAACTTGTTAATATATTTGAAATTTAAATGTGATAATCTTTTGTGCCATAACCAACTCAGCTTGGGAGTTAAGTCAGAATACAAGCAGGTTTCAGTTGAAGGATCTGCAGAGCTGAGATCTATCAAATAGATATCTCTCTCTCTCTCTCTCTCTTTGCCATTAATATTGGTTTTCCCTTCTTATCATACATTGTCCCTGCATGCTTTCTGAAGGTGACTTCATAATCCTTATCACACAGTTGACTGATACTTATCAGATTGTGTTTAAGGCCTTCAACATATGCTACCTTTTTGAAAGTGACTTTTCCAGCAGCTATCTTTCCATAACCTTTAGTCCTTCCTTGAAAATTATCCCCAAATGTCACCTTGGGTCCTTCATTGTTTTGGAATTCACTTAGAATCACCTTGCTTCCTGTCATGTGCCTTGAGCATCTATTGTCTAGATACCACTTGTAGGAGCCCTGCACATGAGCAACTAAACATATTAGTTTCTTTTTGGAACCCACTATTTGGTGGGTTCTGCGGATGAGCACTTAGCTGATCCTTTAAATTTTGACTGATCAGCTCGAACAGATTCTGGGTCTGTTTTTGACTGATCTTCCTTTATGTTTTCAGGTCTAAGATTGGTACTTACACAATCTTTGGCCTCATGACCTCTATCACCACACTTATAGCATTTCCTTCTAAAGATGGGAGTTTGGGTGATTTCTTTGAGTTTTCCAACATTAAATTTGGATTCAGTTTTAGGGTCATAAGATGTGGATAACCTTTCAATCCTTTTAGACAGTTTGTCTACTTGATTTTCACTGACTTTAGACTTACCTTTGTCAGCTTTATGGTTACCCTTATTTGGTGAAGTCTGACTTACAGACAACTTCCTGTTTTTAGATATCCTTTCATATATGGCTTGAGAGTTATGACTTATTGAGTTGACGTGAGATATTCTGTCAAATACAGTTGTTCTCACAAGATTGTAATCCAATCTTTTGAAAACTGACTTACAGTTTCTGTTGGATCTAGAACATTCAGCTTGATGGTTTGTGTGAATAACCTGAGGATTTTGGGTTGGTCTCACAAACTTGTTGGTTTTGACCTATTTCCCATCCTTGTTTCTTACGAATGTTCTTGGGAGTATATTATCTGATTTCATCGTTTTGTCTTCAAGACTGACTTGATCTTCGATGATTTCATCAGCAGCAGCACTATAATCTCCCCCTAGTACTGCTTTTACTTGATTTGGTATCTGCTCGTTAATACACTTTTCTGCTTCTCTTGACGACTTACACCAAGATTCACAGATCTTTCTTAGATTATCAGCTTGTTCTTTTGACTCTTGTAGTTCTTCACTTAGAAGTTTGTTTATATGAAGCTGACATTCATAATCACTTTGAATATTTTTACAAGCATTTAAGAGAGTTTCAGAGTGTTTAAGTTCATCTTTTAACTTTGAAATTTCAGTTTTCAAACCAGATTGAACTGTGAGAGAGGTTTTGAATTCATTCAACATATAGTTGAACATTAGACATTTTTGTTCATCAGTGTAAAAGCTAAAGTTATTTACCTTATACATTGAGGCAGGATCCCAGTTACTGGTTTGCTTACTCAGCTTAGCCGCTTCTGCTAGATACTCATCAAAGGAACTGTCTTCTAACTCATAGTCAACTTGTTCCCCTTCATCCTCAATGGCCATCAAACACCTATTTGGCTCATCATCATCTAAAGTAGATGATTCAGTATCCCAAGTCTTAGCAAGAAGACCTTTGGTGTTTTCATCTGGCTTGCCTTTGAGTCTTTGATATTTCTTTTTATATTTATCAGCTCTGTAGGCATTCTTGTCAGCTACTGAAGCTGATTCTCCCTTCTTAACTCTACACTCAGCAGCTATGTGTTCTATCCTTTGACAGTTATAGCACTTAGCTTTCTTAGGATCAAAAGTAGACTTACCACTTTTGCTTCTGTCAGATTGACCCCGTACTCTTCTGAACTTTCTAAAGTTTCTTGCTAACATTGCCATTTGTTCAGTAAGAGCATCCATCTCTTCATCATCCGAACTGGGGTTAAGACTTACTTCCTCAGATTCAGATTCAGAGTCAGTCTCAGCTTGAGACTTTTTAGATCCCTTCTTTTTCTTTTCTGCAATTAATGCAGATCCAGCATTATTGATAGATTCTTTTAGTTGTTGCTGGGCTACTTTCTTTTGTTCCATGATCTGTTGATGATTTAGAAGGAAACCATAGATAGATCTGAGATCATATTTTCCTAAGGTTCCTCCAGCATGAAGTGCAATGGTGATCTCATTGAATTGTTCGGGTAACACATCCAAGAACTTGAGTACCAACTCATTCTCATCTTTCTTGACACCTACCAAGATCAGATCATTTATCAAGAATTGGAATCTGGTAAACAAATCTGCCAGAGTTTCATTCTTTTTAGCAAAGAAAGTTTCATAAGATCGACTCAGATTTGTCTTCTTATGTTGCTTGACTAAGTCAGTGCCTTCATATGTAACACTGAGAGTATCCCACATCTCTTTTGCAGTTTGGCACCCAACCACAGTATGTAAAAGAGGATTTGTCAAAGCATTTGCTATAATGCTTTATGCCTTGTCATCAAGGTTGAACAGTTTACGATCTTCCTTAGTCCAAGATGCTTCAGGCTTAGGAGTTTCTCCAGAGGGAACAGTTTTGTCAGTGGCAGTAATATGGATCATTGATATGATTGGGCCATCTTGAATCACGGTACTCATCATGTGATCAACTGACTTCAGATATAGCATGGCTCTAAACTTCCACATAGGATAGTCAGTGCCATCAAAAATAGGACACCCTTTTGCCGCCATTGTTGGTATATGACTTGATTGCTTGTTAGTAGACATCTTAACCTCTTGATAGCGGATCTTGATCTTTAACTTATGAAGAAACTTGCTCTTATACCAGTTGTTGGTCCCAAAGAGGGTGAACAAGCAACCGATATAGTGTAGAAGGGGGGATTGAATACACTTTAAACAATTAATCAAATTAATCAAACGTATATTCAATGATCAAACAGAACAATAACTATTCTCACTCCTTAATCAAATCAACAGGATGATTGGATATTACAATGATTATAACCTCAACTCTCTCTAAACATTCTTGAATCACAAACTAATTGATGATCAAACTTCTTGTTAAACTGATTAACAAGAACTCTTGAAAACTCTTAAAGTTCGAGAGAGTTTTCAAGAGTTCTTGTTAATCAGTTTAACAAGAAGTTCGATCATCAATTAGTTTGTGATTCAAGAGTGTTTAGAGAGAGAGAGAGTTGAGTTTATAATCATTGTAATATCAAATCATCCTGTTGATTTGATTAGAGAGTGATAATAGTTATTGTTCTATTTGATCATTGAATATACATTTGATTAATTTGATTATTTGTTTAAAGTGTATTCAACCCCCCCTTCTACACTGTATCGGTTGCTTGTTTACCCTCTTTGGGACCAACAATATAAGATAATGAAACTCACCTGATTCGTGACACAACAGTAACAACAATTTACAGGGTTGCACAAGTAATGAATCCAACAGCGAGAACCTACAACACATTTACTCAATTAATACCAAGTATAAGTCTCTATGTCATAAGGCACACTCATGCACGTATGTCTAAGTCCCAAGTTGCACCACCCCTAAGTCAGACCATGTCCAAGTCGCACAAGACCCCATAAGTCGGACCATGTCCAAGTCGCACATGTACTTAGGTCGGACCAAGTTCATCTTGGTCGGACCATGCATACACACACAGTCGATGAATTATCATCAAGAATTAGTGGATCAAAACTAAAATCTCTTTCCCGGAAACTAAGCTTAAATATAGTGGAAATTACATTCTTGCTAACTTCTTCTTGCTCTGAGCTCACACACTCAACATTCACTCTTCGGGGCAAAAACAAAGATGAATGTAATAGTGGAATGGTTGTTGGAGGTTGTGCCCTAATTAAACATATATATTTTCCCTTCTTGGATCAAGCCCACTTTCTTTATCATTAACCCTTTCCATTATGTAGATTGTTAGCAACTTTAAGTAAGCCCAAAACTAATATTCTCATTCATATGACTCTTAGTAATCAAGGTAAGCCCAAACGTCAATGAAACCTTTAACAATAATAGTTGAAATTGGTATAACATTACATTTTTAATATTCTTAGAAAACGGGTATTACAACTCTCCCCTACTTAGATACGACTTCATCCTCGAAGTCATTGTTCAAATAATCCGGGGTAAAACTTTCTCATCTTCGTCTCTGGTTCCCAAGTCCACTCTAAACCCTTGCGATATTTCCGTTGTATCTTCACCATCTTGATTTGTTTGTTTCGTAGAACTTCTGTCTCCCAATCTAAGATAGCAACAGATATTTCGATATAATTCAAGTTCTCATCAACTTTGATATCCTCTAATGCTACAAAGGTAGACTCATCAGCTAGGCACTTCCTAAAGTGGGAGGCATGAAATTGTTATGAATCCTTGACAACTCCTCAGGTAGCTCTAATCGATACGCTACCTTGCCTACTCGTGCAGTGATCTCGAACGAACTGATGAATCTGGAGTTTAGCTTGCTCCTTTTCCTGAATCGAATGAATCTCGAGGTGAATCTCGTATCCCTGTCGGACACCACCGACACCGGCACACCATGCCTGGAGATTACCTCCTTCACATACACATCAGCTAATGCTGCCGACGAGAAAGTCTCGCGAACCGGTAAGAAGTGTGCACTCTTCATTAACCTATCCACAACCACCCAAATAGTATGAAAGTTCCTCGACATTTGCGGTAGCTTGGTGATGAAATCCATCATGATTTGCTCCCATTTCCATTTTGGAATTTCCAACGTTGTAACTTCTCGTGCGGTCTCTGATGTTCGGCTTTAACTCTTAAACATGTCAGGCACCCTTTCACAAAATTTTCAACATCTCTCTTCATTCTGGGCCACCAATAATCCACCTTTAAATCCCGATACATCTTAGTTGCCCCTAAATGGATAGAAAATTTTGAATTATGAGCCTCTTCAAGTAAGGTCATCCTGACATTGGTCACCATCAGTACCCATATCCGTCCATAACACGTGAGTAATTCCCAACTATCTTTAAGGAAATTCTTCATTTGGCCCTTTATTCTTTTTCGATTGTAGTTTTCCGTCTTTATCGCCTTTGTTTATGCCTACCAAATTAAGTCGAATAGAGAGGTGGTAACCGTCATCCGTATAAATTTTACCCTTAATTAATTCGTCCACGACATTGGACTTACCTGGATGATATAAAATCTCACAATCGTAGTCTTTCACTAAATCTAGCCACCTTTGTTGTCGCATATTCAAAATTTTCTGATCCGCGATTTCAAAGTCTTGTAGTCGGTGTAGATGGTACATTTAACCCTGTAGAGGTAGTACCTCCAGATCTTTAACGCGAAGACCACAGCTGCAAGCTCTAAATCATGTGTCTAATAATTGTTATCGTGAGGTTTAAGCTGTCTCGACGCGTAAGCGATCACCTTTCCCCGCTGCATCAGTACACTACCCAACCTGCAGTGTGACGCATCATAGTAGACTACCTTCCATCACTTATGGGAAAGTTAATACCAGAGCTTCGCATAATTTCTAACGTAGCGTTTTGAAGGCTGCTTGTTGCGCATTTCCCCGGTAAACTTTTTGCTTTTCCTGGTTAGCTTCATGAGTGGGGTTACAATCTTCGAGAAATCTTGAATAAATCGTCCATAGTATCCTGCCAGCCCTAAGAAACTTCGGATCTCGGTAGGATTCTTCGGTTGTTCCTATTTTAACACGGCTTCAATCTTTGTAGGATCCACCATGATTCCATCTTTGTTCACGAGATGACCCAAAAATTGAACCTCTTGTAACCAGAACTCACACTTAGAGAACTTCTCATATAGTTTATCTCGCCTCATAGTCTATAGTACTTCTCGAAGATGTTGTTCATGTTCCTCCGGAGTCTTAGAGTATATCAAAATGTCGTCAATGAATCCAATCATAGATCGATCTAGCCTGGGTCGGCATACTTTGTTCATTAAATCCTTGAAGGCGGCTAGTGCATTGGTAAGTCCAAAGGGCATTACCACGAACTCGTAGTGCCCATATCTCGTCCTGAACGCAATCTTACTGATGTCTTCTTCCCGTATGCGCAATTTTGGTGATACCCTAGCTGAAGGTCTATCTTAGAAAACCAAGATGCTCCTTGTAGTTGATCGAATAGATCGTCTATTCTAGGTAGCGGGTAGCGGTTGTTAATGGTAAGTTTGTTCAACTCTCTGTAGTCGACGCATATCCAAAAGGACCCATCCTTTTTTTTACAAAAATTATCGGTGCTTTCCATGGCGAACTACTCAGGCGGATGAACCCCTTGTCTAGTAACTCCTGCGTCTGACTCATCAGTTTCCTCATTTCTGGCGGTGCTAAACGATATGGTGCTTTGGCTACTGGTGCCGAGCCGGGCACTAAATCAATTCTGAACTTCACTTGTCGTTGTGATGGTACCCCTTGCAGATTTTCTAGAAACACCTGGGAAAATTCCTTAACCACTGGTACGTCATTCACATGCACTACTTTCTTTTCTTTATTGCCGTTAATCACATAGGCTAAGAACGCAGAACATCCATGTTGGAGATATTTCCTTGCTTTCATGACAGTGCAGAATGTTGTGTCTCTCTTCTTGAGCTCCGCGACAATCGCTAGTTCTCCCCCACTTGGAGTTCGAACCCTTACCTCCCATGGTAGCCTGGTGTTGACTCAACCAATCCATGATGACAATTACATGGAATTCCCACATTGCGATCGGTATTAGGTTAAGTTTGAATTTCTCCTCCTCTATCTGAATCACATTACTCTTGTATACTGTTGTTTCCCTCAAAGTTTTGTTATCAGCGATTTCCACTTCTAAAGATACTTCTAACTTAACTGGTGCGTTTTTTAGATTACCGCAAAAAATAAAAGACACAAAAGACCTGCTAGCCCCTGAGTCAAACAATACAAGTGCAGGTGTTTAATTTACAAAAAAAGTACCTGTGACCACCAATCCTTTGTTGCCCCACGAAGTAAGTTGCTGGCATACAGGACCTTATGATCCGTCGGGCAGAAGCTGGTCCTGAAGGCTCCTTCTACCTTAGCAAGCCATATGGAACTAGCCACTGGGTCTAGTTTTCCTCAAAAGTGGGTGGCTGACTTGCTAAGAACTCCCTGTAGGTGCATCCCCTGGTTTTCCCTCTAAAGTGGGTGACTGACATGCTGAGAACTCCCTTGATTTCCCGCTCGAACCCCAGGCTACCTGTTGGCCTCATCAACAACCATAACAGTTATTCATCCGTCACTTCGGCGTGGTTTACATTTTCACCCCAGCAAAACCCATTGGCATTCTCAGCTGATGCCCACAACCGATATTCATCCGTCACTTCGGCGGGGTTTACATTTTCACCCCAGCAAGACCCACCGGCATTCTAAACTGACGCCTTGGGTCTGTTTCGGTAGTGTGACTAGCAATTTTTCCGTCCGGGGGTGCATTAGTGGTTCCCCCAATGAGCAAATTCTGGTTTCTTCAGGTATTAACCATTATGATTTATAGATAACACGCCGTGAATTAGGTAGGCATTATCAAGTATAACTTCCTAGCATATAAGTCCACCATGCAAACTTAACTCGTCTAAAAGCAGCCCTAAGTGTACTAAGGCAGTCCTAGCTATAAGCATGCTACAACACATCAGTAACCCCTCACCAAATCCACAAAATTCTTTATGATTCCGTCAAGTTCTAATGTGTACCATGTGTTTGTAACAATATAGGCCTTCATATTATTACCTACCACTAAGTTTCTTGATTCGTGGATTAGGTCATGTATCAATAATAATCCACACAAGGCACCAAGTATAAGCCATCACATCTTACATTAGTCTAGTGTAGTGTGAATACGGCGCTATGCATAACCCTGGCCATATAGATAGTCGAATGTTTGAATCTACCCTACCATAACAATCAAACAACAACATGCAATAACTCCAACTCAAGTGTTCTAAACCCATATGTCCAGTTTCATGCATGGCATAATATATTCACAGTACACTAAACATCAATACCAACAATATCATCAATATTTGAGTAATAGCCACCATTCGGTCATCATAAACACAACAACAAGTGCTCACAAGGACCTTTGGGTCCAGCTGATAGCGCGTTAAAAGTAATTTGTAAAACTCAAGTTAAGTATGAAACCATGGTCAAATCCTGACACAACAATTAAACAAGAACATGTATCAGAATCTGGTTCGTAGTCCCATCCTTAACTGGTTTGAAAATTTTATATTGAAAAGTTCGTATTGAACCAAGATTTAATTTCAAACACACCATTTGCACGCTTGAATCTCTTAAACCGAGGATCTGATAGAAAGTTGTAATGCCCAAAAATATATTTTTTGCAAACGGTGGTTCCAAATAAGTATATAAATTTTAGTTGAGGAATCGAATAGAAAGTATTCATTACACATTACTATCAATAACCTGCCCAACACACGGGACTTACGGTATCAAATTAATAATATATTTAATTGTGTTAGTTTATAAAATCAGAGTTCCAAAACAGTGTTGCGGAAATGGTGCCGTCACACTCGAGCCTTCCCTTTATCAGCATGCGGCGGTCTTGAAAATAATTCAACAACACGGGTTAAGCACAAAGCTTAGTGAGTACACAATTCTCATACATTATATCAAACACATATTCAAATAGTAATACACATCACCGTACACGCGCCACTCAAGCGATGCCACTCAGGAGAATAATCATGACAGTATCACATAGGAGCACGTATCGCAACATAATATATAAGATAGTGAAACTCACTAGATTCGTGACACATTAGTAACAACAATTTATAGGGTTGCACAAGTAACGAATCTGATAGCAAGAAACTACAACACATTTACTAAATTAGTACCAAGTATAAGTCTCTAGGTTGTACAGCACACATGCACGCATGCCTAAGTCCCAAGTCTCACCACCCCTAACTCGAAGCATGTCCAAGTCGCACAACACCCCTAAGTCGGACCATGTCCAAGTCGCACAACACCTTTAAGTCAGACCATGTCCAAGTCACACAACACCCCTAAGTCGGACCATGTCCAAGTCGCACAACACTCCTAAGTCGGACCATGTCCAAGTCTCACAACACTCCTAAGTCGGACCATGTCCAAGTCACACATGTACTTAGGTCGGACCAATTTCATCTTGGTCAGACCACGCATATACACACAGTCGACGAATGATAAAATCCAAAGTCATTAGAACCGCAACCAAGTCTAGAAATTCCAGGTCTTAAAGATTCCTAAAATCATTTATGAATTTCCTACCCAATTAATTTGATTAACATCAAGATTTTACGGATCAAAACTCAAATCTTTTTCTCGGCTTTTAAACGCTTTGAAACACCTCTGACCGACTAAAACTTCATTAAACAAAGCTTAAATACAGTGAAAATTACATTCTTGTGATCAATAATGGCAAATGAATCATACCTCATAACTCTTGGATGATTGTAGAGGAAGAACAAAATTTCTTGCTAACTCCTTCTTGCTCTCGGCTAACACACAGAACACACACTCAACATTCACTCTCCGAGGAAAAAACAAAGATGAATTGTTGGAGGTTGTGCCCTAATTAAACATATATATATATATATATATATATATATTTATGTGTGTGTGTGTATATATATATATATATATATATTCCATTCTTGAATCAAGCCCACTTTCTTTATCATTAACCCTTTCCATAATGTAGATTGTTGGCAACACAAAGTAAGATCAAAACCAATATTCTCATGCATATGACTCTTAGTAACCAATATAAGCCCAAAGGTCAACGAAACCTTTAACAATAATAATTGAAATTGGTATAATATTACATTTTTAATATTCTTGGAAAATGGGCATTATACCATCATACTCAAATTTGTATATATACATATACATACATGGTTACTCTTATTTTTTAACACCCTATTATGTATCTCTTGATAATACTACTCTCCTTAGTCATCCACGTTTACTCTTAATGTGTATAAATATATCTCTCTATAAGAACTCATTCTCTTTAATTATATAATTATACATATCATCCTCACTTGTTTAGACATTCATATACCACTTAAATTTGTTAGTCAAATTTTAATGTGTATGATTAACTAATAAATATTATTCCACAATCCTTTCTCTCTTATATTCATCTGGTTTTCACTTCTTATTTAATCACTCATACTCATTTATCGTTATTTAATACAATACCCCATACCCCAGCCTCAATCATAAACATGTATCTATGTCTTGCATCTCTTATATACAATTATGCTTATCTCTGATAATGTTATGTTTATCTATATACTCTTCACTAAATAGTTAGTATTAAATCTCTTGATATCAATGGATAATGACAATCATGTAATAAATCTCACTCAAATAATTAATATTTCTAAGTATAGGTTGAGGTACTCACCTATAGTCCATAGCTTCCAATGTCTTCTCTTATCGTTTCCTTAGGTCTCTAGATACATAAGAATTAATATTTGATGATCATTACTCTTTCTCAAGTCAAAATACAAACCTTAAACACTACTTACAATGCGACACAACCTTGACACGGCCATGTGACACGTCATGGTCGAATTCATCATAGCACACCTTGTGACTTTCTACGGCATGGCACGGCCCGTGCCTCCATAGGCACGCCCGTGCTGTACTCAGAGGCACCCCGTGGTCAAAGGCACACCCCAGAGTCGGCTAGAATTAAGCACGCCCGCGCCTTTTTTAAGCACGCTCCTGCCCCCATAGGCACGGCCAAGGCATGGTTTGTTCTTGAGGGCACGCCTGTAATTGACTCTGCTATTCTATATGAATAGCTTGTTTCAGCCTAGAAATCACCAAAAATTCAGTAACTCATCTTAACAACAAACACCATTCATCTCTTGCTATACTAAGTGTATAAACACCGATTATTTCATTTAAATCATTATTACCACTTTCTCTCTCTAGAAGATGAAGTACACAAGTGATAAGTGAAATAAAGTTATAAATTTTATGTCTGGAAATATCAAAGTTGACTACCACACAACATGAAAGTATGACCTAGTTGCGTAGCAATAGAGTAATGATAAGTCCATGTATCATCTCCACAAAGAACAATAAAGCTAATTTGAATAAAAAAAATCACTATTAATCAACCTATCAGATTTTAGTTAAATAAAAGTATGAATTAATTCATGATTAGGATTCAAAATCGAATTTATAGACATGTTGTCGGCATGCTTCACGCCGCAAGCTTTAGAGTCTCGTTCCGAGGGAAACCTCGTGAATTTAAACTTCTTTTATAGGATATAATTGTATCTCTCTGAGTCTATTTTTTGTGGCTGCTTAAATCACCTTAATCCGAGTTCGTATGAGTGAGATATGTTCAAAATAGTGAAGGTATGTCGAGTGTGTCGGCTTTTCTCATTTTCTTCAAGTTCTTCACCATTTTCTTCAATTCTTCTCCCAAGAGCTCCAAAACACATAATATAATAAATTAAGTCAAAAGTAACATAATTTAATATAAAAATGTGTCAAATAATAGGATATCGAATATAAATGATATGTATATTTTATCCGATATCAACAAGAAATCAAGGGTTTTCTAACCTATTTTTGTGCAAATTTTTAGCTGAATATTGTTTTGATCTTCAATAGAGACTTTGTATTAACGGTAAGCCTCTTAGTCCAAGCTTGAATAGGATAAATCTTCAATAATCTTCACTATCTCTAAAGCACACACACACAAGGCTAGACACACATTAAGTGTGTAAGTGTGTGTTTTGCTCTGTTTAGACTCAAAACATAATTTTAGGTATAAAATACTCCTTACCAACTTACAACTTACTATTACAATAACTTTTATGTTTGACTCACTCTCTTATCAATTTCATGGTTTGCCTCAAATGATCAACTTTCCATACTCTACTACTCAAAATAAATACCATTTTGATTTAATTAATAATTTTATAAATTTAGGGTGTTACAGTAGGACAACAATTTATGTTAGTGAAGTGAAGAATGTCTTGTTGTCAAAGGAACTCAATCGTAAAGTTTTTGGGAATGAGGGGGTGTCTAGTTTAACTTTGTATGTAGGCATGGGAAGGACACATGACAGTGATGTGAATAGAAGGGTCACATCAAGAGAGACTATCCTCTACAAAAGGGGAGTGCTAGTTTGGTTTATGGAGATTGAGACATTGGTGATGCATTGACCATATAAACGGATTAATTCTTGGACAAGGGTGCATCTCATCACATAATGTTTTCACATGATCCGCCAGTTTCTTTTTAGGAGTCGAATGGTAAGGTGAAGATGGAGGATGATGGGATTCGGTGTATCAAGAGTAGTAGTACGGTGCAGATAAAATTGCATGATGGAATGGTTAGACGGTTTAATTGTTGTATGTTCTTGATCTTTAGAAGAACGTGATTTTCTTTGGTACTTTGGTGAAGAATGTGTATGAATATTCTGGTAAAGGGGATGGACCGAAAGTTTCTTAGTATGCTCGGGTGGTAATGCAAGACAGGCTGTGAAGTGATATTTATGTTTTGGAAGGCAGTTCGGTAAGGGAAAAGTTGGCTCTACCGTCCTCGAATCGGAATATTGACCGGACGAAGTCAATTCATCACGGATAAATTAGTCTCTTGTTAAGTCACGTGATCGCGGTTCGGACTTCGTAGCTCGTAGGGGGAGGTAGTTCCTTTGGGGAGTTTGGAAGGAAGGAGACGTTCTTTTGTAAACTCATTGACGGTCGAAGAATGTTCAAGTTAAGGCGGAGAATGTTAGGTATGACTTGATTGAGCAAAAATGGATTTATAAAAAACTGGAATTTAATTTGAATGGGAAGCACGACGTGAAGTAAAAAGACAAGCCAAGGAGTCTTTGTGCGCCGGGTTTTGAGCTGGTGGTGTTTAGTTATTGTCTCACATCGTGGGACACTTGGATTTTACGAAGGGCTCACGTCGTGGAGATATTGCTCATGGCTTGGAGCATCTAATTTGGTCACGGATTATCTTGATGCCTTATCTCATATGCGGTAGCCTTTTTTTTAAATTTATTAGGATTTCCTAGTTTTGACTATAAATATCATAGCTAGGGTTAATTAGTCATATATACATTAAAAATACACTGAATTCTCCGTTCCTACCTGTGAACCATATGTCGTTTGTCGGTCGAACCATGTTAATTCTAGCTATTTGTTTATTTTCTATTATCCACATCCTCTGACGTGTTCTTGTTAAGGTTTCAAGTTTTAAGATCTCAGACAAACGGTCTTGATTTCTTTACAGTTGTGGAGCTACCACTGATCAAGTGGTGAGGAGTGTTGTAGGAAAGGGTTTGTAGGAAGTAAGAATAACAATATAACTTGGATAATTTCGTGGATCGTGTAGAATACACTTTCCGTAATCTGTAATTCGACCCTATTGCCTGGGGTATCACGAATTCAGATGTAGAATAATCCAAGAAACTTGATTTGAATTACAGGCTTGATTCAAATCCAAACACAGAATGCTTTGCTTTATCTTTCGTTTATTTTAAGACTATTTCGTCAAAATAACGACTTGTAATCGTATTCTTTCCATACGTATATCGTATGTATACTTTCGCGATTTCCGTATTCCGCCTTTTCAGAATTTCGCCTCTCGGTTTTTTTTCGTGAAAAAACACAATGGCCGATACCCCTATATATAGAGGTCGAACCGGCGGTTACACGGCGGTTATGGGCCGGCGGCCGGCGGCGGCGGCTACAAGGGTCGGTCATTACAAACCGAAAGAAACAACTACACCCTCGCTATTGAAACACAGATGTACGTACACTCCAAAAGATATTAAATGCTGAACACCAATTTTGACCTTGTCTAAAAAGGACCATGTAAACCAATATTGATGTTCTTATCTACCAACAAGTTCTATTGGTATAACACCTGTATATATTAATCATCCTTTTTCTTTTCTTTTTAATTTTCATATTCCTGTTTTGTGCGTAAAAGGAATTAATTGACCAAGATATTTCTTCGTGAGCTCATTTCCACCTGCATGCAAAACACCATACTCAGTTAGTTGCATAACAAAAGGCTTGTAGTCTAACGATATTTGATATTGTGAGGTGGTGTCTCATCCTAAAAAGTTATGGGTTCATGTTCTGTTGTAGATAATTGAGTAGATTATAAAGAGTTGATTTGTACGTGTGTTTGTCGTTAAAAATAAATAAAAAGATTAGTTGCATAAATTCTGGGCAGATGAAGAGCACAAAACAACTTCAAACTGGAAAGATAAAGCGACATTAAATTTGGGCATTAAGTATCTGTCGATATGGGTGAGATGTCTCCATTTCTATTAAATGACAAAACAACTTCAAAAGTGTATATAAAGTTACACTAGGAAGATAGTTGTAGTAAAATATATATTTTTACTTAAAAATTAACTATGTGTAAACTTTTAACTTTTATACATATTAAAAGAGAACATTGATATGATAATTTTGATTATTACCATGTTCAGATACTATTTTTAATAATAAACTGAAAATTACAATTTTGTTACGTAAAATTAAAATTTACCATCCTTTTTATAACAAATTTTCGTAGTGTTTTCTTGACGTAAAAAACAATATTTAGATTTAGTGATAAATTTTAATATTTATATTACCTTTATCCAAAATTTATCGTAAAAGTAAAAGCAAACAACTAATTTTATAGTTGCCACATAAAATCATTTTTTAAGACCAAATTACTTCCCCATAATTAGCACAAAATTTTATTCTTTGTCTTTTAGTTTTATGAATTTACACTCATTGGTTTAAGTATTGTAATAATTTGGTATTTTGACCATTAAAAATAGGGCAAATTGCAAGAAAATGCAATAAACTCTGTCTTAGTAACCATTGTATACAACCAACATTAAATTTTTAAAAATAATGCAGTTAACTTTCATAATTCAGTCATTGTATGAAACAACTTTTTTATGTGTCTGCTTTTTAGTTATCATTATATACAAAGAACTTTATCATAAATTTAATAGTATACATCAAGTTACATACAATGTAAAGATTATGAAAGTTGGTTGTATTATTTTTAAGAAAATAAAGTTGATTATATATAATAGTAACTAAGATAAAATTTATTTTGTTTAAATGTAATTTGTGCTTCACAGTAACAAATTGATTGTCAAATATTTGAAAATGACTATTTTTTTTTTCATATTCAGACCTTATGCTTCCAGGTTTGTTGCACTAATGTCCCGTAGGTAAGTTTTAGTTTTTATTACTTTAAGTAATTAAGTTTAGTAAATATTTATAAAACTTATAACTATTATTTTTTTCAAATAAATTAGTTAAGTGATAAAATTATATTTTGTGATTTTCTTTTATCTAAATTTATATAAAAATTTAAATTAGTTAAGTGATAAAATTATATTTTCGGGCTCTATAATATCGAAATTCCGGTTCTCGGGCCGGGCCGGTTCAGAACCCGGAATATGAAGCTGAAACCGGGCCCGAACCGGTGTTGCATGCATCTATCCATAATTCTTGGCTCCTTATTTATCTCCTATAATTTCTCTATAGGAATAATCAAAGATACGATTCATATTGTTATATATTTTGCTGGTTATATAATATAATTCATTTATCTCCTATAATCCTTATATTATACGTTTTCCAAATTCAACACAACTATAAAATCCACAAAAAGTTCCTATCTCCTCATAATCATCGTGAAGTCTGATCATCTAATTTCTTCATTCAACAAGCAAGAAAACAAAGTTGGTGACAGGTGAAGGAAAATCTACGTTATTGTTTTGAATAATAGATTAATATGTATTTGAGTTTTTGTTCATTTGTTTTTCTTGATCGGCAAACAAAGTTGATTGGTATTTGAGCATGAAAATAAAGATTTAAAGACCTTTCCATAGCCCCATTTTCTTGCTAATCTCTTGTTTGTTCTTGATTTACGATCATCAGTTCTTGATAATTTAATAATTTTTTGTGTTGATATTTGTAGATGGAAGAACAAAATGTTGTGGTTGAACAAGAAAATGTTGTGATTTCATCCGACAACAATTCTTGTGGTGGAGGTAATGATGTAAACCCTACTGGATCCGTGAAAAATAAACGAAAGGCTCCATCACGTAAAATCGGTAAAGGGAAAAGAAAGTCAGTAGTATGGCAACACTTTTAGTTGTTCGAAGACAAAAAAGGAGATATTAAAGCAAATGTAATTATTGCAAAGCCTGATCCGAACATAAACGGAACAAGTACCTTGAAGCGTCATCTATTGAAATGTAAAAAAAAAACCCCAATAATTTGAAAGACCAAAAAACCTTATTTGTTAAGAAATATAATTGTGGTGAGGGAGGGAGTGGGAGTTTGCAAACATGAGAATTTAATAGTGAAATAATAAGGAAAGCTTTGATAAAGATGATTATAGTAGATGAGCTTCCCTTTTCGTTTGTGGAAAAAGAAGGGTTTAAGGAATACATGGAAGCTGCATGCCCTAGATTTAATATTCCTTCAAGATTTACGGTTTCAAGAGATTGCACAGAATTATTTTATAAAGAAAAAATCAAGTTAAAATCTTTTTTTAGAAAAAGTGGTCAACGAGGTCTACGAGTTTCTTTGACCACCGACACATGGACTTCAATCACAAGAACCAACTATATGTGTGTAACCGTGCATTTTATAGATGATGATTGGTCCTTGCATAAGAGAATAACAAGTTTTCAATCTATTACAAGTCATAGGGGGGAAGATATAGTTGTGGCTCTTTGTGAATGTTTAAATGAATGGGATATTGTCAATCTGATGACAATCACAGTAGACAATGCTACTGTAAATGATGTAGCTGTTGATTATGTGAAGGGAATGTTATATGAGAAATTGTTCTTCAATGGCCGATTTCTCCATATGAGATGTATGGCTCATATATTGAACTTGGTGGTTAAAGATGGTTTAAAGCATTTTAGTTCTTCGATTGATCGTGTTCGTTCAGCAATTAGATATATCAGGAACTCATCAAGTAGACACGATAAATTTAAATCATGCATAGCTGAGAAAAAAATTGAATCAAAATGTGGGATCCGCCTTGATTGTCCAACTCGGTGGAACTCCACATTTGATATGTTGAATTCTGCAGCGAAACTAAAAGATGCTTTTGCTTTGTATCAGTTGAAAGATAGCCATTACATTGATGATGTTGATGGTGGTGCTCCAACTCATTCCGATTGTAACTCTGTAGAAAAATACAGTGGTTTCTTGGAAATTTTTAAGAGAAAAACAGAAATTGTTTCTAGTTCTTCTTATGTGGTTTCAAATTTGTTCTTTAATGAGGTTCTTGATTTGGATTTGAATATACATATGTTAGAGGACGATTCAAACTTGGAATTTAAAATGATGGGTAAAAAATGAGAGTCAAATTTGATAAATATTGGGGAGAGGTTAAAAAGCTCAACATGTACATGTACTTTGCGGTTATGCTTGATCCGCGTAGGAAAAGGGCAATCATAAGGTATGGTTTTAAGAAATTTTAGACATTGAAAATGCATATGATACAGATGCAAAACTGGATGAAATGATGAAAGAAATAGATGATTCCTTCAATCATCTATTATTGGAGTATAAAAAATGTATGAATCTCCAGGCACAAACACGACTTCTCAAAACCAAAGTGCCGAAGGAATATCAACTCTTGGTGAAAATGGATTTTTGGATGGTTTCTATAAAGAAGGTTGTAGTAATAATCTTGAGACAAAGTCAGAGCTAGAAACGTACCTACAAGAGTCACTTTAGCCTAATTCAGCACAGTTCGATGTCCTTAATTGGTGGAAAGTTAATGCTCCGAGATTTCCAATTCTCTCGAGGATGGCAAGAGGTATTCCCTTTTTTTGTATACCAAATATATACTTTTTTTTAATTTTCTACGTAATATTTTATAATGTCTACATGTGATATAATAATAGATTCAGATATTTTGGCGATTCCAATTTCAAGCGTTGCGTCCGAGTCAGCTTTCAGTACCGGTGGATGCATTTTAGATGCATTTAGGAGTTCTTTGGGGCCTTCCATTGTTGAAGCATTAATTTGTATTCAAGATCGGGTGCGAAAGTCCAAAAAGAATATAAGCATAGATAATGATTTATAAGACTTGGACAAAATTGCTAAAGGTATTTTTTTACAATTACCATGTAGTTCTTTCAAACCACCTCTATTTAACTTATTTTTTGTAATTAAAATCATTCTTTGTAGATGTTTTCAACAAATTCCAAGAAGATGAAGCTGGGATGAAGGAAACCGAGATGCAGATGTCGCCCCTATTGAGTCACGGTAATTAGTGTCGCCTTATAGTTTTATTATTATTATCATCATTGTTATTATGTACATATATATACCCTACAAGGAAACAGGGCATAGAGGCGACATATGTCGCGCCTAGCTAGTACCCCTGAAAGTCTCCATTATTGGTATTAAGGGCAACATGTCGCCCCTATTGAGTCGCGGTTATTAGTGTCACCCCTATTAATGTCACCCCTAAAAAGGTCGCCCCTATTAATTCTTCAACACAGCTCACATTTTAACACTAAAATACTGATAATTGTTGTTTATATATAATCAATGCCACATCTGGAAATATATAATAAATTTGCATATATTATAAAATAACCCACAAATTCTTCATACATACCAAAAGATAGATCGATAGTTGTTTTAAGTCGTTTTACATAAAACAAAGTCTAATTTATCTAATATATAAGCTACAGTTCATCATCGTTATCGGCATTCTCGTTTTCCGCATTCTCCAACCCATTATCACTATGAGGCGCCAACGATCTGAATATCTCTACAATTTTTGCTATAAACAACAGGTTCTTAAGAATAGCTTCAATATTCTCGGGCTACAAAATATATATAATTCATTAATTATATATTAAACAAAGTCTAATTTATCATACATGACAATTATGACCCGTTAAAAGTAAATATAAACCATAAATATCAATTATGACCCGTTAGAAGTAAATATAACTTATTTGTACCAATTATGACCCGTTACAAGTGACTATAATGCATACATGACTATTATGACCCGTTAAATTGAATAACCCATACATATCAATTATGACCCATTAGAATTGAATATAACTCATACATAGCAATTATGACCCGTTAAAATTGAATATAACTCATTAATAGCAGTTATGAGCCGTTATAAGTAAATATAGCCCGTAAATAACAATTATGACTCATTAAAAGTGAATATAACCCCTAAATAGCAATTATGACCCGTTAGAAGTGAATATAACTCATTTAGACCGATTATGACCCGTTAGAAGTGAATAGGACTCATTCATACCAATTATGACACATTAAAAGTGAATATAATCCATAAATAGCAATTATGACCTGTTAGAAATGAATATAAACCATAAATAGCAACTATGACAAGTTAGAAGTGAATATAACTCAATTATACCAATTATGACCCGTTAGAAGTGAATATGACTCATTCATAACAATTATGACTTGTTATAAGTGAATATAACACATAAATAGCAATTATGACCCTTAGAAATGAATATAACTCATTCATAGCAATTATGATCCGTTAGAAATGAATATAACACATAAATAGCAATAATGACCCGTTAAAAGTGAATATAACCCATAAATAGAAAATATGACCCGTTAGAAATAAATATAACCCATAAATAGCAACCATGACCCGTTAGAAGTGAATATAACTCATTCATAGCAATTATAACCCGTTAAAAGTGAATATAACCCATAAATAGCAGTTATGACCCTTTAAAAGTGAATATAACCCATAAATAGAAATTATAAGTCGTTAGAAGTGAATATAACTCATTCATAGCAATTATGACCTGTTAGAAGTGAATATAATTAACCCATAAATTGCAATTATGACATGTTAGAAGTGAATATAACCCATAACTAGCAATTATGACCCGTTACAAGCGAATATAACGCATATATGGCAATTATGACCCATTAGAAGTGAATATAAACCATAAATAGCAATTATGTCCCGTTAGAAGTGAATATAATACATAAATAACAATTATGACCTGTTAGAAGTGAATATAACCCTTAAATAGCAATTATGACCCTTTAGAATAGAGAAGAGAACTCATTTATACTAATTATGACCCGTTACAAGTGAATATAACGCATACATGACAATTATGACCCGTTGGAAGTGAATATAACACATCAATAGCAATTATGACCCGTTAGAAGTGAATATAACTCATTTATACCAATTATGACACGTTAGAAGTGAATATAACTCATAGATAACAATTATGACCCGATAGAATAGAGAATATAACCTATTTATAGCCATTATGACCCATTAGAAGTGGATATAACCCATAAATAGCAATTATGACCCGTTAGAAGTGAATATAGCTCATTTATACCAATTATGACCTGTTAAAGGTGAATATAACCCACAAATAGCAATTAAGACCCCTTAGAAGTAAATATAACTCATTTATACCAATTATGACACGTTAGAAGTGAATATAACCCATAGATAGTAATTGTGACCCGATAGAAGTGAATATAACACATTTATACCAATTATGACTTGTTAGAAGTGAATATAAACCATAAATAGCAATTATGACCCGTTAGAAGGCATATAACTCATTTATACCAATTATGACCCATTAGAAGTGCATATAACCCATAAATAGCAATTATGACCCATTAGAAGTGAATATAACACATAAATAGCAATTATGACCCGTTATAAGTTAATATAACTCATTTATACGAATTATGGCTCGTTAAAAGTGAATATAATCAATAAACAGCGATTATGACCCGTTATAAGTTAATATAACTCATTTATACGAATTATGGCTCGTTAGAAGTGAATATAATCCATAAATAGCAATTATGAACCCTTTGAAGTGAATATAACTCATTTATACTAATTAGAACCGTTAGAAGTGAATATAACCCATAATAGCAATTATGAGCCGTTAGAAGTGAATATAACATATAAATAGCAATTATGAGCCGTTATAAGTAAATATAACCCATAAATTGCAATTATGACCCATTAGAATAATAAATATAACTCATTTATACCAATTATGACCCGTAGAAGTGAATATAACCCATAAATAGCAATTATGACCCATTATAAGTGAATATAATTCATTTATACTAATTATGACCCGTTAGAAGTGAATATATCCCATAAATAACAATTATGACCCGTTAGAAGTGAATATAAATCATAAATATCAATTATGACCTGTGAGAAGTGAATATAATTCATTCATAAAGATCTAAACTAACAACTAATGAGTGTTTCATTCAATCTAACACATTTAACACAACAAAGAAACCAATTAAAAACTTAATTATCAAATCAAAAACCATAAACACAAGATTATTAATTATCATTTAACTAATCTAACAAAATTAACACAATTAAAACATAGAACCAAACATACACATTGAAACACACACACACAAACATAGAAATCACAAAAATAAACACACACACACACACACTAAAACACACTCAAATAAACACGAACAAACACAAAAACACATAAATAAACATACACACACTGAAACACACATAAATAAACACGCACAGATACACACATGTACAACACACACCGATATACACACATGTACAACACACACACACACAAAAACACACCCACACAGACTGAACGCACAGATTTACATTGCAGTTTCTAACAACGCTGAGACACAGCATATAGGCAAATTCTAACAAGTCACAAATTAGTGAAATCAAAATTAAAAACCTTAATTAGCAAGATTCTAACAACAATGAGCAAGGAAAGATCTTGAAATTAAACAAAAGTATTGTAGTAAGGAAAGATCTTGAATTTAAACAAAAGTAATGTAGTGTAGAGTACAAGATCTTAAAATTAAATCTAAGAATTAGTGTAGTGTATAAGATGTTCAAATTAAACATACCTTTGAGAAGAAACGGCTGGCGTTATGCGGAGGTGCAACGGTGGCAGTAGAGTCGATCGAGAAGCGGGGATGATATACCAGCGGCGGCAGTGAGGTGCGGCACTGGCGCGGAGAAGTGGTGGCGGCATGGAGAAGACCGGTGTGCGCAACAGCGATCGATCAAGAGAAGGGAGAGGCTGAGCGAGAGAGTCAGACTGAGACATAGGAAGGAGAGGGGTTTTTTTATTTGGAAGGAAATATATAGTCTCAACAGAATTAGAGGCGACGGGTCCAATAGGGGCGACACCGAAAAAATAGGGGGAAGGTTTACGAGGCTAATTTTCAAGGGGCTTTAGGGGCGATGAATTTAGGGGCGACACAGAGCAATAGAGGCGACACAACTGGTTGTCGCCCCTATTGTGTCTCCCATAATTCCGTCGCCCCTAAAGCCCAGATTTCTTATATATATATATATATATGTGTGTGTGTGTGTTGAATTTCGTGTACACCCTTATTTATCTTCCAAATTTATAATGTTCAACCTAAATTTAAAATATTATTTATACTTCTAATAACTTTTGAAATATCTCTTGTACCCAAATTATTATTTTATTCATTTTCTAAATAGGTGAAATGCACCGAAATACAACGAACCTTGCTTAAATTATCATTGTACACAACCAATTTTTCTTTTTCTTTAATAATACAACGAACTTGTTTAAATGTTAGATTTTGTACGCAATGTTATCTCTTACGCCATGTAAACGTTGATGTTTGATTTGTAGGTCGTCAATGGTGAGTTTTAAGGTCGCTAGAGTTAAGTTTATATGTCTTTTCGTAAGTATGTTACCCCCTATTATTCATAAGTATGTTATCCTATTATTTTTATCAGTTTTTTACTAATTTCCTTGCACCTCTCTTGTAGAGAAATCATTTTCTCTCCTCTCACTCTCTATACAACAATAATATTCAATTTCGCTACAGCAGGGTATGGGTGAGGTAAAAAGTAAATAATATACCTCTACCTAGATAGAGAGACGGCAACACAAGCGATAGAAGGACAAAAAATAGAAAATAAATAACTAAATAAACATATAAAAGTAATAATAATAATAATAATAATTATTATTATTATTATTATTATTATAAAATCAAGGATAAAAATCGCAATATAATAAAATAAAATATTAATAAAAAATAAAAACTAAAAACTAAAAGATAATAAATAAAAATAAGAAAAATAAAAAAATGTAATAGCAAAATATATAAAATAATAAGAAGTAAAAGTACAGCTGATATTCTATGTATTCACAATTTAGATATTAAGGGATTGCTAAAAGTTTCTAATGTTAAGTCAGATATCATTATAAATCTTAGGTTTAGTTGTTTATCTATTTATTTAGTTAGACATTAACTTATAATACAAACTCATTTTTTATCCTTAGCCCAAGGCTTGAAAAACTCTCGTCTTCCTATTCCTGAATCCTAATCCTTTTTCTTCAAGATAACTTATCCGAGATCATCTCCTCAGACTCTCCATAACCCACAAATTATATTCGTCATCCTTTCGGGTTTCCGTATGTATGATTTTCTTAGTATAATATTTAACCGAGTTTGGATAGGGTTGCAAGTGTTCGGCTAGTAGGATCCTGTTAGCATCGTCACAAGTGGACTAAAGCTTGAGCAACCAAGATAAAATTCTTCTAACCTTCTTGTTATTAAAATCGATAATAAATTGTATGAAAATCAGCTTCCATTGTGTTTCGTTTTTCTAACCCAAAAATCGATTTTTACAAGTAACTTGTTCACAAAGTTTGGAACTTGATGACTATTAGGCTCAGTAAGACCTCGAGGTAACTAGCTATTGTAGGTAATATTACATACAACGTAACATTTGAACAAATATGTGGTATTACTAAAGAAAACAGTTATTGCATGCAATGGTAAATCAAATAAAGTTTATTGTAAAGTTTAATAAATGTCTACTAGATGCCTTTTAAAGAAAGAGTTTAGTTTCCCAAAATGTATTTAAATTGTTATGTCTTTGCTATTATATGTATTGTATTTAAAAAAAATTATTGTGTATATCGAACTTTTAATTTGTTGCTATATTATGTATTAAACTTTCTATTGTATTTACTAAACATGTAAGTTTTTTACTTTTAAAGTTCTATACACCCAATAATAAAATATGACAACATAGATATATTTTAATGAAAGACCCTTAAAAAGTAATAAAGGTGCACTAAAAATCAAAAGAATTATGTAACCAAAATAAATATAATAACAATAAATTAAAAGTCTAATACCCGTAATAAAAACTTTTAAAGTTCTATACACTCAATAACAAAACGTGACAACATAAATATATTTTAATGAAAGACACTTAAAAAAATCAAAAGAAATAAATTGCTATAATAGACAACATTTGTAAATATTTTTATGGCCCATACCTTATTTTATATGAGCATCTTCTAATTTTTATTAGATATTAAATATTAATAATAGTACTAATTTCAATAAGAATAATAATTAAAAAAAGTAAATCTAGCAAGAGTACATTTAAAATAAAAATTCAAAAACTTTAAATATTTAATACACATGTGATAAAAACAAAACATAAAAGAAAATTTAATGTTACAATTTTACCCTTAAAAGTTATTTTTAGGTTATTGGGTTGATCATAACCCGATTTCGGGTTCGTGACACTTTCATCATGTCGCGTTCGGGTCGAGTTTCATATCGACCCAAAAATTAACATCCTTACCTCTAGCCATTTTGTTAACTACCACCATCGTAATTAACATCCGACCACAATCTTCAAAATTACAATCAAAACTCAAAAATCTCACAGACAAATAAAAGAATGTCAAACCCATAAAACGAAAAATACACAAATGGATAAAAAATTGAAAATCAAACAAACCTTACATTCCTCATTATCCTGAACTTTCTCCGGTCATTGTGACGGTCTCCGGTCGCGATAATAGTTTCCGGCCACCATCTTTAGGCTGAAAAAATAAACATATCCAATACATTTCGTAGAAATTAGGAGTGTTGAATAGTTTTTATGACAATTTCCTGAACTCTAAAATTTATTTTTATCTTTTTAGCACACTTGTAAAATTATATTCTTTTAGACAATGAAAGCAATTATATAATATGAAGCAAAAATATAAAGGTGCAAGTATGTAATTAAAAAGTTTAGGGAATAGAAATGGTGACACACCATGTATAGTGGTTTGAATGGATTTTAATGAATCCGACCTATATCCACCTCTTTACCTTCAATCCAAGAGTTGTCTTCGCTATCACAACATCTGCGGAAGAGATCATTGTCATAACGTATCACTATTTTTACAATTAAGTAATCACCTTAAACAACTAGTTACTTTTTCTCAAGGAAGTAACCACCTTAAGCACTTGCCACTCTTTTTATAAGAAAGTAACCACCTTAAGTAAAACCTAGTTATTTCCTATAAACTTTTACAACAATGTTCTTCAATCACTAAGAACTTTTCAACCCACCATTCAAATAATTTCTTCACCAAGAACTTCTCTCTAGCAATTAATCTCACAACACCAACAAAAATGTGTATAATAATGTTTCTCTCACACAAAAAATCAAAAAGATAAATATATTTGAAATCGAAGCTCTTTTACTCTTGATCTCCTCTTGCTCTTGTGTTATTTCTTGAATGATTTAATCTTTGATCTTAACAACTCATGAATCACACTTAGAATATTTATTTGAATGATTTAATTTTTGATCTTAACAACTCATTAGTATGTGTAAAAAGTAGAGAAAATTTTATGTGTAAAATGGTTGGTTCAAATGAATCCTAAGTATGTTTTTTTATAGGATGAGAGACAAGAACAAAAGATGTGCTTTTGGGCCTATCACAGTTAACCATGGGTTGAGAGCATTGAGACAAAACACAACTATTTTTTTACTTTCAAAAAATAAACATTAAGTGTAGTCATGTCTTTTTATATAGACTGTTAGTAATATAACTCATTGAAATACTATCTCAAAATGTACTATTGATTTAGACCAAATGAGAGGTAAATTTGAATTTTAAAAACTTTTTCAACCAATTAGTATTATCCTATGATATTATTAGTTGATATCTCTATGTAAGATATATTGGTTGGTTAACCAACAAGATTTTTTTGAAGTTAATTTTAGAACAAATCTCACCATTTTGTAGAAATTAATGTTTTTATATATTTATATAAAATGATTTTTCAATTATTTTTATAAAACATCTTTATCAAATGGTTAATACCTAAAGATATTTTCATCTATCTTATCAATGCAAGATATGTTGGAGATTTACCAAAAACTTTTTTTGATTTGCCATTAGTTACTAAAATTTGAAAATTCATTTAGTCCATGTGCAAAAATTATTTTTATATGTATGAGTACTTTTATATTTTTGGCTTTTTGCATACATGGGTATTAGGTTACCTCTTAAAATTTAATCTTTGTGATCATACAAAAAATATATTATTTTTATATTAACTTTGATTTTTATAAGATTGTAACATTTAGTCCAAATTTTAAAATTGTATCATGAAAAAGTATCAATAATATTTAATTTAATTTATGACTTTGATTATAATAACGATCTCCTCTTTTTGATGATAAAAATTTTAATATAATTCGAATCAATAATTCATTAATAAAATAATAAGTGATTCGAGAATTAACCTTTTTGTAGTTTATCCTCTTAGCTTGGTCAATGTAGTAGTTCTTCCCCCTTGACTTTGACTTGGGATGACTACTTCTTGAAACTACTTGATTTGGTTAACATTCTTGATCCTTAGACTTTTGTTTACGTCCACCTTGATCACCTCTTGTCCCCCTTATGCATCTCTTTGTTAACTTGGTTTATCTACCTTTTTCTTTCCTTTTGTCTTCATAAAAAAGGTGGTAGTGTGCTTCCGCTCATATTATGCTCCCCTCAATATGTTAACTCCCATTCAAATGACTAGCCCCTCTCAAAGAATTATCTCGCTTACATGATTTGAATATAACAGCTTTTTTAACCATTTATAATTCTTCATGATATGCTTACCAATATCGATCATATAACAATGCCTAATGTATGTGATCATCCAAGCACATTTTAATCATTTCAAGTCTGTATGTGAAAAAATTTCAATCACTACCATCAAGCACACATATACATACACCAGGAAAGTGAGTATGTGCCTGTAATGTACCTAAGATTACACGTGGAACCACAAAAGGGGATGTCGTTTAAACCAAATCAAAATCAAAGTCTCAAAATTGGCCATTGATCCTTCATCTAAACCTCTCAAACACGTCTCGGTCTCCTCCATTACCTTCAATCTTTCAAACAAAATCAAAATCAACGGTATATGATGTCGTTTTGAGCTAATTGATGAAAAATCCAGGGCTACTTTTCTCATCATTTGAAAAAAATGAAGGTCTGTGACCTATCTCTCTCAAGTTACGGTTATTGTTTTTATGCTCGAACAAAAACTTAGGGGATTTCATGGTTGATTTTTAGCTTAGGGTTATCGCATTGAAACTTAGGATCCGTTTGGTTCGCGGAATGAATATGAATGAACTGGAATTTGACCAAGGAATCGGAATTCATAGGAATTGAAATTCATTGGAATTAGAATTTATGAAAAACTATATCTTGTTTAGTTAGTAAAGACTGAAATTGAAATCTAACCAAAAATAAATTAATTCAATATGTATAAGCCAAAATAAATTGTACTCAACTGTCCACCATCGCCGTCATCACACCTCCTCCGCCACCCTAAACCGGCCCCACCCCTACTCCTACCCTCACTCTACCACCCTACCTTACCATCACCCTACCCTACCCCTATCCTATCTTACCTTACTTCAAGGTTAGGTTGGGGTCGGGTAAGGGTAGGGGTAGGGTGCAGATATGATAGAGTAAGGTAGGATGGGGTGGGAGTGGGGTAGGGTAGGATAGGGTAAGGTAGGGTGGGGGTGGTGGGGTAGGAGACGACAATTATGTTTTGAAATTTCTTATGAATTTAAAGAATTTCATCCATTTGGGGAAAGAATTCTCAATCTTTGATTTAAGGAATTATTGAAATGGTCATATTCTATTCCATCAATTCGTTGAAACAAACACCTCTTATGATTTAAGAATTTTGAATTCAAATTCCACCCAATTCCTGTGAAACAAACACCTCTTATAATCGGCTTATTTATTATAAGATTCCATTTACTGGGATGATTTGGGTTAGAATTAAGATTGAATTCAAATTGGTAACGCTTGACTACAAAATTGGTTTGAACCCTTAAATGTATCACTTAGCCGATTGTTTTGCGATCTACAATTTGAAGTTATTTGTGAGTTTAATGTTTAATAGGGATACCTTTATGACGATTTTGAGTTACCCCTCTGGCCAGGGTAGAACCAGATAACTAGATAAGTGATTTTTAAGACAGTATTGAAGGAAGTTAGGTGATGTTGTTGATCTTTAATGTTGTTCTTTTAATGTGTATGTGCATCTAACTGCCACATGATTGTAAAGTTATCTTTTGATTAAACATGCTATATATACAACTCATGATTGTTGTTTAGTGGTCCAATGATCCATCTCAAAAGAGTAAAATTTCCACAAAACAACCTTAAAACATCATTAAAATCTCACTTCATTGTTTTGCAAGATGATATATGTTGGCACGTTTTGAGTAAAGGCCGAATGTCTACTCAAGAAGAAGCAAAAGTACTACTCAAATTAAAGCAATCAAGAGGTCGATAATGAACGTGAAGGATGTAGATATGAGAGTGCGAAATTCCGGGAGTGTTGTGATAGTATGCAGTGACAAAATCTTTTTGATGAAATGGACAAAAAAATTGTAATTATGTTTGATTTTATTGATGGTGCAGTAAACATGGAGTATTTGTTTGTATTTTCCTATCTTTTATCTTCATATGTTTTGCATTTGCTTATTTTATGAGTAAACAACAACAAAAGACTTGAATGGGTTAGAAGGGTCATTAAAGTAGCAATATAAACTACAAACTTTCATTGGATTAGTATAAAGAAGTTTATTTGCAAAATAAAGGTAGGCATACCCACCTATCTATATACTAGTAGACCTCCCAAGCACATTCTTTGGGGGTAAAACCAGCAGCAAAACTATTAAGCTAAATCTACTACACTATTATATATGTATGAGCTGAGCCATGTAAAAACAAGAACAAATAGAAAAATCCAACTCAATCCTCTTACACAAACCACAAAAATCATTATTTAACCTTCTGCAATTTCAAACAAATTCATGTGAAGAAGAGCATGGTTGTAATGATCTTGATGGTATCTCCAAGAACATATTTGGTTTTCTTCACTACTTGTTTTGTGCTTCTAAATTTGATTCCCAAACTTCTTCATCAACCTAAAAACAGATGAGTAATAAGAAGTTAGAAATGAAGGATAAAAACAGACTAAGAGTCCACATGATTAGAGTACAGATGTAACTATAATAATTAATAATCAAATTTATTGATAACCCATTTGAAATCTGCATCTTTTAAAAAAAGAGGGGATTAAATTGGAGATGAAATAGTGATGGTAGACAGTAATGGCTAGTGGTGTGCATGGAATGGTTTGGGGCGGTTTTAAGCTAAAATCGAAACCAATTCGCTAATTTCGGTTTTAGGATTTTCAAACCCAACGGTTTCGGTTTCTATAGGTTCCGGTTTTGGTGGGTTCTAGTCATTAAGGGTTTGGTTTCAGTTTTAAAGTCGAACCCACCAGTTTACCACATTAATATATAATTTCCAGCACTAACCTTCACATTTCCAGCATTATATACAAATTTCAGCATCAATCCCAGCATTAAATTTAATGTCTAATAACATACCAACTATTTAAAATATAAATGTATTTTATATCTTATAATCATAATATAAACGTCGATCTGAAAAAGGGTAAATGACAAAGGGAATTAAAAGTTACTAACAATAGTAATTAGATATTGAAATATTTTATAGGCTTAACCGACTACTATTTAATAATTATAAAATCAAAATATATAAAATATTAGTGGATCGGTTTCTTAATGGAGCGGTTTCTGATTAAAACCGAAACCGAACCCAAATGAACCCCATCCTATTTTTCAAAATCTAAAACTAGATCGTCAATTTGAAATGATTTCGATTTTATCGGTTTGATTTTATCAGTTTTAACGGATTAATTTCGATTTTTCGGTTTCTAGAGGGGTGGTATTCTGGTGAGGGAGTGCCATTTATATGTTTTTACTGCTATCATTAACACTAAAAAGTCAACCCCTTTTTACATCAATTTTATGAAATGGCGATGTAACAATTTGGTTGGGAGTAAAATGTAGTTGCATTGAGTTTAGACCATGTTGTTTGTCTTAGGACTTGTGGACGCCTTTACTGTTTACGAAAGTATCAGCCAAGCACAGTTCAAACCAATAATAAGATTATCATAAACGACGTCACTTTTGGTTGGGATCTATTAAGTGTCTTATTGAGGATGGTTAGGAAACATTTTAATCAAATTTATACTATATTATAATACATTTAATATTTTCTCTACTACTTAATTTCTTAAAAATTTAGCAATAAGAAACTACTAACATACCTCTCAAATAACTTTCATTCAATCATACTCTCTCTCATACTTTACACACTTACCAATAAACACAATCTTATATAAATACACACTTCTCTACCCAAAAAAAGGGAAAAAAAATTGTTGTTCTATTATTTCTTTAAAATTTGTTTTAAAAGTGAAGAAAAAAATTGACGAAAAAAGAGAAACAAATGAAAACGACATATTAGCGGATGGATGTTATTCTTCATGTACCATACCACTATATTCTATAAAATGACACATTATAGGTAGAAACTATTTGTCGTCGCAGCACTGTATGTGTACTATTATATTAAATCAAAGGTTTTGATGGTTGAAGACATTTTTGTAATTAAAATGCATTTTAAGGGGGAATAGTATGAAAAAAGTGGTTGGAGGGGTATTTTAATAACGGGTGCCGAGAGTGGTGGCACTCTTCTAAAAGGAGAGCGGGTTGTGTATATAAACCTAATATCCCTCAAAAGTTTAAGCTATAATATCTTTTATATGGTAAACATAAAATTATCATAAGAGTAAATTACTGATTTGGTCCATGTGGTTTGGCAAAAGTCACTATTTTGGTCTTTTAGATGTAAAAATGACTTCAATGGTCCTGAGTATGTCAATTTGTAACGATGTTAGTCCTTTACCAAACGGACGTTTGTTTGGAGGCTTTAGTGAGACAAAAGCAGTGGCATTTTAGACAATTCCTTCATTTCTCCATCAATGTGTCATTTAAACTGACACCACCTTTCACTAAGGATGGCAATTTCTAGGTCGACCCAAAACCCGACACGAAAAAAGTGACACGAACCCGAAACGGGTCAAAAGCGGGTTGGCACGAAAATAAATGGGTCGGGTTAGGGTCAACCCGCCAACCCGAAAATGACCCGTTTATAAGTAAAACTATAACATTTTAAAATTTTCTTTAATACTTGAAATTTATATTTTGAAAAGAAGATTATGAATTCAAATAAGAGAGTGACATTTTAGGACAATAAAACTCGTCAAAAAAAAGTACAAAACCCTTAAATGTTAAAAACTCAAAATAAACAATAAAAGATTTACAATTAAAACAATAGTACATTGTTTTAGTATTTGTTATTTTTACTATATGATTTTGATACTTTTACATTTGATTATTTCATAGGTGATACTTTAATATTTTGGGTCGATTCATAATTCTATTTAATGATCAATAATCTTATATTATTCGGTTGTTCAATGAATTATTTATTTGTATAGAATAGTAATACATCATAGTTTTTATTATATTCATTTGTATAATCAAATAAAAAAGTAAAATTAAATTTTCAATCAAACTGAAATAAATACCAAATTTAAAGTTCGAATGCAACGAAACGAACATTGATTATTAAAGTTAGAATATAAATGAAAATCATTTTCGAAATTTATGCCGAACGTTAGAAAACAAACATGGAATTTGAAATATTGATAAATAAAATCGTAGTTGAAACGGAAAACCGTATTAAAAGATCGTACTCGAAAACCGGATTCGAAATCGTACCCGAAAACCGTATTCGGAAATCATACCCGAAAACCATATTCGAAAACCGAAAAAATGTTCGTTGATGACATTTGGCCTAAATGGGTCGACCCGAACCCGACACGAAAAAATGACACGACCCGAACCAGACACGAAAATAAATGGGTCAAAATTGGGTCGACACGAAAATGACCCGAACCCGAACGACACGAACCCGATAACACGAACCCGACCCGAGTTGACAGCCTTACCTTTCACCTTTAGTCCATTTAGTGAGTTACGTTTCAGACACATTTCCGTCCAAAAGCTCACTCTCTTCTTCTTCACCCCCATTTACCTCCTTTTGAAATTTTCATGCAACCCTAATCTCTCTCACAAGATGGTGATGTCAATCTGGGATATAAGACAAAATGGCATTTCGAACGCTGATCTTATATATGTGTACGGTAAGGAATCATCAATGTTGTTTGATTATGGTGTTGATCCTCATTTTCGTAAGTTTAACCTAATCTGTTTAAGTTTTAAAATTTTGCAGAGGCAATCCTGGATATTTCTCTTTAAAGATACACCATGGTGGTGTGTTTACCACTAAGAAGCCCTGTAAGTATGTTAAGGGTAGAATAATTTATGTGGAAATGATAGACATCGATGCATTCTCAATTCATAAACTCGATTTTATGATGAAGGATAGACATCGATGCATTCTCAATTCATAAACTCGATTTTATGATGAAGGATTTGGGTTATATTGGTAAAGACCCCATGGATTATCATTTTCTTACTCCAGAACTAACCTTAGATTATGGGCTACATGCTTTGGGTAATGGTAGTGATGTCCATATCTTGATTGAGCATATAGGAAAAGAGAAGTTTATCTCTGTTTACGTAGAGCATGGTCACACTAATTTAACCACCTATTTCAAATCACCCCAATCATGTAAGTTTAGGATTGAGGAATTAGTAGATGAAAATAGTGAAATACCAAAGAAAGCCAAAAAACCTAAAAAAAAGCCAAAAGGATGCTGCTTGAATGGAAGGATCCTGTGAAGAATGAAACTCAAAATAGTTGTATGGGTCAAACTGATATTGGGCAGGCAAGTAATGTAGGAAATATTGTGGCTACTAATGACACATAAGCTAGTTGCATTGATCAAATTGATCAAACTGAACCTAGTTACATGAACCTTTTTGGAGACATTTTAGATAATGAGTTTGATCCTTTTTGGGGTGTTACTGACATCAACAATGAAAGTGTGCATGTGAATATGAATACCGACATCAACAATGAAAGTATGCATGTGAATGTGAATAGTGATAAAGGTAAAAAGGTTGTGGTTGATGATGAACCTCCTATGGTAGATGTAGGGCTAGCAATCCTTGACACGACCCGAAACCCGACACAAACCTAACCCGACGTCGGTCAACATGAACCCGACACGAAAACAAGGTGGGTCAATAATGGGTCGACACAAAAATGACACGAAATTTTTTGGGTCAGAGGTCAACCCGATAAATCTGAAATTGACCCATTTAACCCGTTTACTTATATAATAATAATTTCATCCGTCCCAAAATTATTATGAGATAAAAAACACCATTTAAGAAAATATAATTAATATTATCTTTATTTTATAAAATGACACTTTTACCCCTTATAAAATATTTTCTTTATTTAAACTCATGCAATTTAACAAGTCCACATATATTCCGCACCCTCAAGAAAATATTGCCACAAAATTTTTACCACTATTTTTGAGATTTTATTTTCATTATTACCAAGAAAATTAAGTCAAAATTACCACCATAAGGCTTTTTTGCCGCCATAAATGAAAAACATGATTACAGATACTAATGATGACGGGCCATTTTTATGTTTAATATTAAAAATAATTGTGGTTAAAGTAGAATTGCAGTTATAAAGTACAATGGTGTCATGATTTTTACTTTTACCTATTTATGTGATTTTAGATTATTTTGAACAAATAAATGTTGAATGTTTGTTGGAATCTAAGTCACAAATCATGATGATTGACTGAAATATTTTCTTAATTTACATGATATAATATAAAAACTTTAAATCATCACTTTAGTGGTCTACTGAATAGTCCACTTGCTTTCATAGAAAAGGTCAAGATAAAATTATGAAGGCTTTATTTAAGAAACTTGCACCTCCGAAGAAACTCTAACAAAAAAAAATCTCTTGTAACAAATTAACAACAATAATATTACTAATTAATATGTTTTGTTTTCTAGATCCCATTAGATTGGGCCATATGTCTAAAAATGTTATATTTCTTGTTAAATAATGGAACTAATTTTTGCTGCATTTTATTTTTTTTCTATACTTGCGAAATTTCACTTACTATAATCGCACTAATCACATATTCAAATTTATTTCTTTTCTTCAACTAAATTTTTTTTAAAAAAATTATCCTTTCTATTCCACCAAATTTGTCTCAAATAATACTCGCCACCACTATAGACACTTCTAATTTTCATATGGAACGTGTCACAAATTTACTCATTAAAAAGAACAGTACTATTGCACAACGTCAAGCTATATAACAAATCGTTATTGCAACAAAATTCAGTGGACAATTGAAAAAGGGGTTCTATAAGTGATTTTTCTTCCCTATTCTCGGTTTCTAAGCGCACTATTACTCGCAATTGGCATAAAGCTAAAATTTCAGATTGTTAATCGCATTTGGTATTAAAAAGGAATTCCATAAGTTATTTAGGTTCTTTGTTCTCCGGAAGTGAATACGAAGGTTTCAAACCGAAAACCCGAACGGATCAAATTTTAGGTTATCCTACTAAAACCAAATTAATAACCAAAAATGGAATACCGATTGATCACAACCCGATCGGATTATTCGGGTACAAATATTCTTTAACGAGTTTAACAAAAGTTGTTGAGGCATTAATTTTGCGAAAAGTGGGACAACCCGAAACACGACCCGAACTTAACACGAAATAGAGTGACACGAACCGAACCCGACACGAAATTAAATTGGTTAAAAAAATAGGTCAACACGAAAATGACACGACCTGTTAACTCGAACCCGACCCGAATTGACAGCTCTAGGTAGATGTACCAAGTATGGCAGATGTACCAAGTAGGGTAGATGAAGGAGATAGAGAGGATAGTGATTACTTAGAGGATGAAAAAAATCCTTTCTTTGAGGTTGAAGTTGATATGAGGGACTTTAATATGAGTATAGACCATGATGCTGAGTTTGTAGGAATAGAGAAACAAGGTGTTGAAGCTAATAATTCTGAGTTTGAAATGGATGTATTGGACAATGATGATTGTCAAAGTGATTCTGATGAGGGCTTGGATTGCCAAAGGATGAAAGAAATAAGGAAACTTCAAAAGGTGGGTAATGATAATTCAATGGGAGGTAGTAAAAGTCAGTTTTATGTGAGTCAAACTTTTGGAAATTCAAAAGAAGTAAAGAAGGTTATTAAACATCTTGTAATAGATAGTAGAAGGGAATTAAAAATCATTAAAAATGATAAAACAAGGGTAAGGGCAGTTTGTGAAGGGATGATTCCAACAATGCAAGAGTATGATTCTAGTCAAGGAATATCAATGGGTTCCATACTTGTAAGAACAAAAGATGGTTAGGAATCTCAAAAGCAAGTGGGTGGTAGAGGTCACAAAGGTAAAAAGCATACATCATTTCAATGTCCTTGGGTATTGCATGCGTCCAAACTCCCAAATACTGAAACTTGGATGGTAAAGACATTTAATGATGTTCATAAATGTCTACAGTCAAGAAAAATCAAACATTTCCCATACAAATATCTTGCAAGGGAAATTGCTGATCAAATAGAAAGCAACCTAGAAGTCACTGTGAAAGCAGTTAAAGAACAACTAGAGAAGAGGCTTGAGATTGGAATTTCAAGGATGAAAGCAAATAGGGCAAAGTTTAATTCTTCTGTCTAGTTAACGGGGGACTTCAAGGAGCAGTATGCATAACTGAGAGACTATGGTTTGGAACTCCTTGCTATTAATCCAAGTACAACAGTGAAAATAGCAGTTGAAGAAGGTATAGACGGTACAGAAACAAGGGTTATTAAGAGAATATATGTATGTCTAAGTGCTTTGAAGAATGGTTACAAAGTTCTTGCTACGGAACTGTTAGGTATAGATGGAGCCTTCATGAAAGGACCATACCTTGGTCAGTTGTTGACTGCAGTTGGGTTGGATTACAACAATGGTATTTATCCAATAGCCTATGCAATTGTTGAAGCAGAAACTACCCAATCTTGGAAATGGGTTTTAGAATGCCTTGGTGATGATCTTGATTTGGGAAGAAGATCTAATTTCACCTTCATAATAGACAGAAGGTAACATTACAAGTCCCTTTTATTTATGTTTTTTACAATGTTAGTCCTTTTACTATAACATTTACTTTTACAGGGTTTAATTCAAGCAATTGCAAGTGTCTTTCCTTGTGCTGAGCACATGTACCGTCTTAGACACTTGCATGAGAATATGAAGCTGCTGTGGAGAGGAAGAGCATTCAAAGACCACTTGTGGAAGTGTGCAACAACAACAGTCCAACAATTTACTAAATGCATGGATGATCTTAAGAGTTTTAATGAAGTAGCTTACAAATGGTTGGCACAGATACCACCTCAACACTGGTCTAGATCTCACTTCTCAGGTATATTTTTGTTTTTTAATTGATAGTTTGAATGTTGTTAGATACATGTGTATCAATTATTGTTACTTTTCTAGGGAGGGCCAACTCTGATGTGCTCTTGAATAACATGTGTGAGGTTTTCGATAAGCAATTAGTTGAAGCTAGAGATAAACCAATAATCACAGCTTTAGAGTACACTAGGGAATATCTAATGAAAAGGATAATTAATGTGTTAAAAGTGATAGACAAATGTGAGGGGCCACTTACACCTAAGGTTGTCAATTCGGGTCGGGTTCGTGTCGTTTGGGTTCGGGTCAATTTCGTGTCGACCCAATTTTGACCCATTTATTTTCGTGTCAGGTTTGGGTCGTGTCAGTTTTTTCGTGTCGGGTTCGGGTCAACCCATTTAGGCCAAATGTCATCAACGAACATTTTTTCGGTTTTCGGGTATGATTTCCGAATACGGTTTTCGGGTACAATTTCGAATCCGGTTTTCGGGTACGATCTTTTAATACGGTTTTCCGTTTCAACTACGATTTTATTTATCAATATTTCAAATTCCATGTTTTTTTAACCTTCGGCACAAATTTCGAAAATTATTTTCATTTATATTCTAACTTTAATAATCAATGTTCGTTTCGTTGTACTCGAACTTTAAATTTGGTATTTATTTCAGTTTGATTGAAAATTTGATTTTACTTTTTTATTTGATTATACAAATAAATATAATAAAAACTATGATGTATTACTATTCTATACAAATAAATAATTCATTGAACAACCGAATAATATAAGTTTATTGATCATTAAATAGAATTATGAATCGACCCGAAATATTAAAGTATCACCTATGAAATAATCAAATGTAAAAGTATCAAAATCATATAGTAAAAATAACAAATACTAAAACAATGTACTATTGTTTTAATTGTAAATGTTTTATTGTTTATTTTAAGTTTTTAACGTTTAAGGGTTTTGTACTTTTTTTTGATGAGTTTTATTGTCCTAAAATGTCACTCTCTTATTTGAATTCATAATCTTCTTTTCAAAATATAAATTTCAAGTATTAAAGAAAATTTTAAAATGTTATAGTTTTACTTATAAACGGGTCATTTTCGGGTTGGCGGGTTGACCCTAACCCGATCCATTTATTTTTGTGTCGATTTCGTGTCAACCCGCTTTTGACCCGTTTAGGGTTCGTGTCACTTTTTTCGTGTCGGGTTTCGGGTCGACCTAGAAATTGCCATCCTTACTTACACCATGAGCTTCTAAATTGTTTGATGTGATCAAGGTTGAAGCTAGTAAATACATTGTCTTATGGAATGGGGGGACAAAGTACCAAGTAAGTGGGCCTTGGGGAGATCAGTGTGTGGTGGATATGAGCCAAAGGACATATACATGTAGAAGGTGGGAATTAACAGGCATGCCATGTAAACATGCAGTGGCTACAATTTGGAATATGGGCATGAGTGGACAGACTATTATGTTACCTGAATCATATGTGAACCCTATGTATTGGTTGGAAACCTGGAAAAAGGTTTATTGTTTTAGAATTGATCCAGTCAAAGGAAGGAGTATGTGGCCAAAATCAAACATTCCAACTACCCTACTACCACCTAAACATCACACTCCAGTGGGAAGGCCAAAGAAACAAAGAAGAAGAGCAGCAGATGATGGTGAGAAGATGGTTGTAGGTGGTAAGTTGACAAGGAGGTTAAAGACTATAACTTGTGGGAAATGTGGTAACACTGGGCATAATCAAAGAGGTTGTAGAGGACAAGGAGGCATAGAACCCACCAAGGAAGTACTAAAGCAAGTGCAAGTGGTGGTCAAAGGGAAAATCCTAAAACAAGTGCAACCGGTGGTCCAAGGGCAAATCCTAAAACAAGTTCAAGTGGTGGTCCAAGGGCTAAAAGGAAAGAAACAGGTGAAAATGGGTCAACTGTAGGTAAAAGTAGGTATTTAACTTAAAATGTTGCAGCTTCAAGTGCAAACAGGAAAGCCACACCAATCTCAAGAGGATTGAAGAAATCTAAAGCTAATGTGGATGGGTCAATTGGATCAAAGAAGCCATGATGTTTACTTCCTATTGTCTTTATTTTGGATAACAATTTCAATGTAATGTTTAATTAACTATGCTTGACATTGTTCTACTTATCTATCTTTTGGATATTATGTCTTTGACTTCTATAGATACTTATGTGCTTTATAGTGTTATGTTTTTACATTGCTTACTATTTGACCATTGTCTTTGTTTTATTACAACCATTTCCCATATTTTGCTTGTTAAAACTTCATTCACACCTGTGCTTGATAGTGCTAAAACTGTCTTGAATTGGTAATTAAAGGTGTTCTCCCTTCATTCACCCCTGTTCTTGCCCACATTTTGTTTTATTACAACCATTGAACATTGCCTTAAGTTGATAACAAATTCTTTCCCATCAATTTGCTTATCAAAAACTACAACCATTGCATTGCACTGACTATCGATTCCAAATACAGTCTTGTATAGACATAAGCACCAATTCATTAAAATTACCAACAAAACCTACAAATTTGCAGTGGGTCTATTTGTCAAAAGCATACATTACAAAAGCAACCATTAGAAAGCCTTTAAACTAACATAATATAAATTGCAATCCCTACCAAGCTACACATAAATAAAAACTTAAATATTCTTGCTTCACTCTATGCAACTCGGATCTTTGCTTCAAGTTCATTCTTTGACCTAAGTAATCCAGGTATGATTTGAACTGAACAAGGACACATAGGGGGGTCAAACGATCCCATGAATCTGCAATCCGATCCCTTCAACAACAAAAAAAGGGCCAAATTTAGGCTTTTAACATTAAAAAGCAAATGGCTTTTAACCAAATCACTAACCTGTTGTGGACAAGATTAGAATCGACGACCAGGGTTTTGAGTTGTCCATGATGTTCTCACCATTGCTTCTCTTGCACACCAATATAAAGCCATTGTCGAAAGGTAGAATCAAGCTCCTATTACAAAAATGACGGGTGGGTGAACAAATGAAGAAAGGGAGAAGATCTGAGCAAATATAAATATTAAATAGGGACAGGTACACTCCTTTTGGCCTTGAAAATTCATTTTTACCCTTTGAAAAAGTCAACCAACGCCTCCAAACAAACGTGGGTTTGGCAAAGGACTAACATCGTTACAAATTGACATACTCAGGACCATTGAAGTCATTTTTAAATCTAAAGGACCAAAATAGTGACTTTTGCCAAACCACATGGACCAAGTAATTTACTCTTATCATAATGATAAAATTATGCTCTTTCATTTGTACTAGTATTGCATATTATTATAATCATTTTTTTTGGAATCAACCCTCTTGCATCAATTTTGCATCGTGATGCATATTAATGTGGTACACATATTTTACGTTGTGTTGCACAACTTTTAGAATATGATATGCAATACTAATCTGTTACATAACTTTGACATTATGTTACATATATTTGCTATGCCTTGACACAACCTTATAACACATTGTTGCATAGCTTTTACTACATAGCGTTACACGGTTTTTTTTCCTGTGTTGCATGACTCTCGTACAGAATATTAGCATCGGTTACATTTAACTCATGACATTTTGCACAACTTTTATGGGTATTAAATGAACTCTTATAACTTTTAAATAGTATATAATGATGCCCACTATATAGATATATAATTAAACGTAAATAAGATATTATTTTCTATCTTCTAATATAAAAAAAAGACTAATCTATATTAAATTTATTGGATGTAATTAACTCTTAATTTAATAAAATAAATAAAATTACTTAATCTTAACTATTCATTTAATGAAAATTAGAATTTTAATTTTGACTTTTCTTAGTCAAAATTGAATTAAAGTTATTAGAAGAATTGTGTATATGACCTAGGTCTGTCAATGGGTTAGATCGTGCCCCAGATCAGATCCGATCCGATCTGCCCCATTTATTGGATCCAATGGGTCCAAATATTGGATCCATCGCCCCAATAAGAGATCCAATAGGTCAACCCATTTAATTTGATCACTACGTGGGTCGATCCAAGATCTGTCTGGGTCAATCCATTTAATATTAAACTACAATTTAATGTTAACCATCAACTATCATTAGTTTATCGATCACCACCCGCCACCGCCATGGCTACCGCCGTCGCCTATTAACACCCCGCCACCCGCCATCGCCATCACCACCGCCGGCTACCACCGCCACCACCACCGCCGACCAACGGCTGCCACCACCGTCACCACCGCTACCGCCACCGTCACCGTCGGCCACCACCCGCCGCCACCCGCCACCACCGCCGGCCACCAGCTTGTCGGTGATACCATCTTTTATGACCGCCAACTCACCTAGTCTTCTCCGTCCCCTTTATGAAGGTTCAATCTAAGCTATTAACATTATATATATAATCGACTCCAAAACCTAAAATCATGACGGACAGAGCTATATATTATATATTATTAGTTTATTACATACAGAAAAAGTATCATTCTTGTTCCTCCAACCATATACAAATAGCCATCTTCAAAATACGTATCAAATTACAAACAGAACATGAACTTTAGAAGTGTAAATTTCATGTTAGTACTCATGAAAGTCACAAAAGGTACAAATTGCATGCATGGGGGAGCACCATCCTTCTCACGAATCATGTGTTTCAGGTTAGCAATGGTGTCTGAAGGTTTGATTTCGACGGTGATGGTGCTTTCGGTGAGGCTTCTCACAAATATCTTCATTAATCCACTTGATTTACACATAAGTATAAGGGTGGACTCGTGTCCTCGAGAACCATTTGGTTGAAGACCATTTGGTGGTTGGTGACGGTGGCGGCGGCGGGTGGTCGGCGGTGACGGTGGCAGCGGCGGGTGGTTGGCGGTGACGGTGGCGGCGGCGGCTAGTGGGCGGCGGCGGTGGTGGTGATGACGGCGGCGGTGAAGGTGGCGGTGGTGACGGTGGCGGCAAGTGGTGGTCACGGTGGCGGGTGGTGGTCGGCGGTAGTGGGTGGTGGTCGGCGGTGACGGTGGCGGTAGCGGGTGGTGGTTGGCGGTGACGGTGGCGGTAGCTTGTGATGGCCGGCGGTGGCGGCGGCGGCGGCGGTGGTGGTGACGGTGGTGGTCGGCGGTGGCGGGTGGTGGCCGGCGGTGATGGTCCGTGGGGGTAGGACTAGGGATGGGTGGGGGTAGGGGTGGCGGTGTGGTGGGGTGGGGTAGGGACGTAGGGTGGAGTAGTGGTTGAAAAAATATTTGATAAATTATACTATAAATAATAAAATATTTAATGGGTCGCTCTGGGTTAAGATCCATTAGTAATGGATCCGATCCAAATCCAAGTAATTGGATCTTAATGCTAATGAGTCAGATCCAAATCCAATTAAATGGGTCTACGGGTCAGGTCAGATCTTTAAAAGATCCGATCCGATCTGCCCCATTGACAGCCTTATTATGACCTTCATAAATATTAAAATATAATATTTGTCTAGCTTAACTAAAAAAACATCATATTTACATTAATATGATTATCAAATCTTGACCATTGATTTCCATTATCAGTAGTAGCAGTGGACGAATCGAGACAATAAAAATACAGGTAGGGATCTGCTTATCTACTTGCCGCAAATTCTCAAGTGCTCATATAACTGCATTTTGATTCCCTCACTTTTCCCTTCGATGAGTTGATCTTTAATTGCGCTTGGACTTGGAAGCAAGCTAAAGCTACCTTGAATTAAATCAATCAATTAAATCAATCAGGTCGGAACTCATAGCTCAAACTCAACAGCCTAGCTTCGTTATAGAACTATGATCTAGAGTAGAGTTAACTCAAAAGGTATAGTATAGCAGCCTTTCCGAGCGAGCCTCTGGGATCTCCGGTATTTAATGATTTAGAATTAAACTTTAGGTTCTATGGATAAAAATAAGGACTAGAAAGATGAGTGAGTTAGGGTTAACAGCAATAACAAGGAGATATTAGATAATGAAATATAGGAATATGGAGAATTTCGTCAAGATATATTAATAGATAAAATGAAGTTAAAACAAATATAAAATGAAATAATTCATTAACTAATTACTCGGGTTTTAATACATGTTACAAAGAAGAGGAATAATTCCTAGAAAAAGATATACAAGAAAAACTAAATAAGATACATGCATATATAAGAATCACATTCAAATAATAATAAAAACAACATTTAAAGAATGAATAAATACACCCAAAGATCAAGTCATCATGGACAATAGAATTAGGAATAGAGAAGAAACATGTTTAGATATACTATGAGGAATTTTAAGATATCAAAAATTATTATTCAATGAATACCTAAAAATAGCATATAGTTTACAAGATAAAGATTTTGATAAAAAGCCCGTACCTAAAATCATGGTTCTAATTAAAAAGCCTGTATTGGTTTCGCCAAGTCTTGAGGCTTGATCAAGCCGTTACGACATGATCAAAAGCTTGAACGTAAAGCTTAGCGTACGTTAAGGTTACTTGGCATGCATTTACCTATTTTAAGCCATATTTTTTAGGTGTGTTAGAGATAATGAGCCATATATATATATATATATGGTAAATGTTTAATATAGTCCTAATTTAATTTATAGTCCTGATTGACAATTTATAGCCATTAGATTTTAAGATTCAATGGTCGAGATTCAATCTTTGATTATAATCAAAATTGATATATTTGTATGAAAGGGGGCATTTATGACTTTTTAACTATTGGTCCCCACTTTCTCTCTCATCTAATTTATTTAAAATTAATTATATCACAAACCGTTAATCGTTAGACGAAACGAATTATACCGTTGCGATGTGTTCCCCTCTTTTATTAGAGAGGTCACTTGATATACTTTCGACAAATTTTTTTTCTCATTTTGTTAGATTGGACTTAAATTTTACTAAAGTATAATCACATGTAATTCATATAGGTGTGATCAATATAGTCTTTATAAAATTATAGTTTGGTGTTTGATAATCCGGCAAAGTTCTATGGTTTAGTAACAAAAAATCAACAATTGAAAGTGATTCTAAGTTATTAGTTGTTTCATAACACATGTGATTATCTATCTCTTATACATGTACATAATTACAGGTGATTAGATTAAATGTAGCATTTTTATGTCACATATTTAACAGAATCAATCACATGTGATTGCGTATTCAATCACATGTGATTTTGTACAGAGTCACATGTGATTGAATACCAAAAACATAAGATTTGGTATTCAATCACATATGATTGCATATTTAATCACATGTGATTTTGTACAGAATCACACGAGAGTTTGTACAGATTCAAATGTGATTGAATACCAAAAAACATGAGATTTGGTATTCAATCATATATGATTGCATTGAGAATTGTTCAAACGAGAACCATTCTTATTACGAGAATCAATATAAAAGACATCGAATTCGAAGAAGAACACATCTGGACCTTTGATAGAGGGGATAGGGTGTTGCTAGTATACAATATATGCATTTATGAGTAGACAATGCAATTGGATTGGGTGAAATTGAATATATACATACATGTATAAAAGGTTTTAAGCAAACGTTGATTTTTAAGCAAATATTCAAAATTAATAAACGTTAAATGATATATAATTTAAGAAGATAAAAAAATTAATAAAACAACACATGTAATATTGTTATGAATCACACGTGATTATACATTAATAAAATTTAAGTCCAACCTAACAAAATGAAGAAAAAAAAGTTTATCAAAAGTATATCAAGTGACCTCTCTAATAAAAGAGGGGAACACGAGGATCGTAACGGTATAATTCATTTTGTCTAACGATTAACGGTTTGTGAGATAATTAATTTTAAATAAAGTAGAGGAAAGAGAAAGTGAGGACCAATATGTAAAAAGTCAGAATTGTCATTCCTCATATCAATTTTAATTATTATCTAAGATTAAATCTAGAACATTGATCTTGAAATTTAATGGCTAAAAATTATCCGTTTTTATTAGAACTATATTGAACAAAACCCATATATATATATATATATATATATATATGAGAAATGTTCAATACAATCTTAATTTAATTCATAGTCTTAAGGGACAATTTATAGCGATTAGATTTCAAGATTAAATGATCCAGATTCAATATTAGATAATCATCAAAATTGATATATTTATATGTAGGGGTATGAATAAGGGCATTTCTGACTTTTTAACTATTGGTCCCCACTTTCTCTCTCCTCTAATTTATTTAAAATTAATTATCTCACAAACCGTTAATCGTTAGACGAAACGAATTATACTGTTGTGATTCTTGTGTTCCCCTCTTTTATTAGAGAGGTCACTTGATATACTTTTGACAATTTATTTCATTTTGTTAGGTTGGACTTAAATTTTATTAAAGTATAATCACATGTGATTCATAGATGTGTGCTCAATATAGTCTTTATAAAAATTATAGTTTGGTGTTTGATAATCCAGCGAAGTTCTATGGTTTAGTAACACAAAGTCAACAATTGAAAGTGATTTTAAGTTATTAGTTTTTTCATAACACATGTGATTATCTATCTCTTATACATGCACATAATCACGTGTAATTTGATTAAATGTAGTATTTTTATGTTACAGATTTGACAGAATCAATCACTAGTTATTACGTATTCTATCACATGTGATTTTGTAATGAATCACATGATAATTTGTACAAAATCACATGTAATTGAATACCAAAAACATAAGATTTGGTATTCAATCACATATGATTGCATATTTAATTACGTGTGATTTTGTACAGAATCACACGAGAGTTTGTACAGATTCACATGTAATTGAATACCAAAAAAATGAGATTTGGTATTCAACCATATGTGATTGCATAGGGAATGGTTCAAACGAGAACTATTCTTATTACGAGAACCAATATAAACGACATCGAATTCGAAGGAGAACACATTTGGACCTTTGATAGAAGGGATATGGTGTTGCTAGTACACAATATATGCATTCGTGGGTAGACAATGCAATTGAATTGGGTGAAATTAAATATGTACATACATGTATAAATGGTTTTAAGCAAACATTTATTTTTTTAAGCAAACATTCAAAATTAATAAACGTTAACTGATATAAAATTCAAGAAGATAAAAAAATTAATAAAACAACATATGTAATATTGTTATGAATCACATGTGATTATATATTAATAAAATTTAAGTCCAACCTAATAAAATGAAAAAAAAATTGTTGAAAGTATATCAAGTGACCTCTCTAATAAAAGAGGGGAACACAAGGATCGCAACGATATAATTCGTTTCGTCTAACGATTAACGGTTTGTGAGATAAATGTTAAATAAATTAGAGGAAGAGAAAGTGGAGACTAATAGGCAAAAAGTCATAATTGTCCTCCCTCGTATCAATTTTGATTATTATTCAAGATTAAATTTGGACCATTAAATCTTGAAATCTAACGACTAAAAATTGTCCCTCAGGACTATAATTTAAATTAGGACTATATTGAACAAAACCCATATATATATATATATATATGTATGGTTATTCAGTTACAAGGATGGTTGAATATACCGAAAACAAAGAAAAAGATTGATGAATTACGTTATAAACCTATAGTTATGTGTTTTTTATATTTGTTTGTATAATTTTCATATACATAATTATTATTTATATACAAAATTGTCACCTTAAGCCGTACCTTGTGAAACGCAGTGATCTCACCATCGCCGCACCACGCCTCATATTATTTAGAATATTGCCTAAAATAGAAGAGATAGAATCAACAATATTAGATTTGGAATTAGAACATAAACCGTTGTTAATAACACATAAAAGTCCAAATGGATTATCATTCTCAAACTCGAGAGTAACAAAACAACCAATAATAAGAACACAAAGTTTTAATAGAAACTTTATAATAGAAAAAGAAATTAGCTTAAAAATTATATAATAAAAACTGATTTCTACAATGGAACATGCATGGACTGTTAAAACACATATTATAATAGATACAGGAGTTAATGCTAACAATATAAGTCATAAATTATGTAAAGCATTAACTATATATATACAAACTGGATCATCCACATAAATATACGAATTTTTTAATGGAGAAGTTCATCGTATTACGAAAGTAGTAGAAACAATTAATGTTAAAATTCGGAAGTTAAATAATACCAATAAGATTGTTAGTTCAAAATGAAAACGTAAATGAAACATTAGAAATAATGTTAAAAGCAATAAAACCCTATCAAATAACCTCATCGGTTTTAAAAATAACATATAATGATAAATTGATTTGCATAACAAAATGACAAGCCAATATAGTACGTGTGTGTGAGTGTACATATATATATATATATATATATATATATATATATATATATATATATATATATATATATATATATATATATATACTAGCATAGTACCCGTGCAATGCAACGGCTAGAAATAATTTCTACTCGATAACATGTCCGTTTTTAATAACGTAAGACTATTATATCACACATTATAATAACATCAAACAATTTTCGTTCGCAATATATCTATTTTCTTTCTCATGTTTCCATTTCTTTTATTTCTCTTTTTCTTATAACTCTTTTATTAATTTTAAAAAACAATAAAATGATAAACAAAAAGAATATTAAATATATTATAAATTAAACCTTTTGTTTTGATTACACGAGTTATTTAAAAAATCTAAAAATGTCTATAAATTTAGGTTATATGTTATTAGATTTATAAGTTCTAGCTATACGTATTTTTTAATACTTAAATTAAAATATGCGTGATATGATAAAATATTAAATCTATTATTTTTATGAAGATTCTTTTTATTTAATTTTTAATTTGTATTTAGTATAATATATGTTGAAAATTAATTTGCATTGACTTGAATTTTTTAAATATTATTTATTATAGAAGGTTTAGTTATAAAAATGATATTTAAGAATATAATTAACTCTATATAATAGTTTCCTTATAGGGTTAAATAAGGGCTAAATTAGTCATTTCAAATTACTTAAAATTAAGAGATTTTAAAGGTCTAAATGCTTTATAATATAGTATAGATATATATATATATATATATATATATATATATTTAGGGTGAGGCTATATATAGAACATTACTTATTTATAGAACCTAAAGAACAAACCTGATAATGACACGTGGCATCAAGGATAAGGATAAAACTGAAAACTGAATTACAATTTAACACTCACGCCTCCTGATATCGCATTAAATATATATTAAATATTATGCGATATCGGGTCGGTTTTAGCCGGAAATTATGCATTTAATTGTAAAAAGGTACGTTTACCGTTTCTTTTATATTTTGCAGGCTAAAAAGGCGAAATATCCAAATAATCGAGAAAAATAAAGGAAGCTCAAGAAAGTCGAGAAAATAAAAAGAAATCGAGAAAAATAATTGGGCCTAAGAAAGAAAAGAAAAAAGAAAGAAAAGAAAGCCCAAAGTAGAAAAAAGAAAGAAAAGTAAAAGCCCAACAAGCCCAAGCCCAAGGAAAAGAAAAAGAATCCATCCGGGCTTGAAAAGCGTCGTAGCGGCGCGACAGTCTATGTGTAGCGGCGCGACAAACTCCATCCGGATAAGGCTTATCGGCTGCCAAGTGTCATCGTGGCGCGACAAAGCTGCCCGTCGCGGCGCGACGCGTGTACGGATGACGACAAGATTGAATTTCAAAGAAGTGGGATCGGGGTAAAATAGCTCGTCGCGGCGCGACACCCCTGTTTTCAGATATCTATTTAAACGAACTTCTAGATCTGAAAAGGGGTTAACCACTCGATTTCTTCCACAATTCCTGTGCTAAACACGTCCCTTAACATATCCCAGAAGGCTTGAGCTCGGATTTGAAGGATAAAAGCAACAATTGAAGATTGAAGGGCTTGGATCTAGTGCGTTTTACGGTTTTTCTTCTTCTCTTCTGTTTTTAATGACTTTAATGAATTTCCAGAAGTTGATTATGCTTGTTCTAGGCTAGTTCTTCTGTTTTCCTCCCTAGAGGAGATGATACTCTAATTTAATTGATTAATTCCATGTTTTAGGATCTAATTTCATTATGTATTTATCTTACAAGTCTTTCCAAAGATCCATATGTGTTATGGTCACTGTTTTTGCATGTTTATAATCTGAGTTTGTATAAATTGGAAGACCAATCCATTTATTAAACTTTAATCAATGCTAATTAGGACCAATAAATAGTATTGACTAGTGATTGATCAAATCCTAGGCTTAAACATGTCAAGATGGAAACTTTAATGTGTATGATTGATGCATGAAGATCTTTGTGTGTCAATACAATGATTGGTTAACTTAATTAATCATTAGAGGTAAGATCTTGTTTGATTCGAACTTAAAACGTCTAATTATGCTTTTATTTGATTTAATGACCATTAAAGTTGAGTAATTGCATGGTTAGAAAAGCTAGGTACTTGGATCAAGAGTGTAGCTATAATAGAAATTGGTACATATTGAATGAATGATTCATTGCACAAAATAATTTGGTTTTAATCAATTGAAAAGAGTAGAATTGAATCTAGGGAGGGAAAGCTTCAATTTGATAGTTTAATCCATAAAAGATTCTTGTCTTTTGCTTTCTTTGATTGTTTTTGGTAATTTAATAGTGTTAGGATTCATTTAGGTTAATAAAGTTTCAATCTTGATAACAAATTCCTCTTAATTTAGTTTAATTGCTTTAGTTTAGTGTTTTATTGCATTTATTTAGTTTAATTTTCTTTATTTTCTTTATTTGCTTATTTTAGTTAATTCTAAGTTAATTTGATAGAAATCCGTTTAGCTCCCGTTCCCCAAGAGTTCGACACCCGACTTACTAACTATAATACGAAACGATTAGGTACCCTTGCCTATTCGTGCAGTTTTTGGTAATTAATTCAGTAAAATATAAATTTAAAAGTAGTACGTAAAACGCATATCATGTTTTTGGCGCCGTTGCCGGGGAACGGTCTTAATCTGTTTTTATTGTGTTATTTTAGAGTTAACCGTTGTTTCCCGCGAATTTCGGCTCAAAAGGAGCAATATTTGTGTTTCTGCCACGAATCGCGCCGCGACAAGCCTCTGTCGGGCCGCGACGCGTCGCGACCAGAACAGAAACCATAGTTTTTTATTTTCTGCTTTAGTTAATTAATTGTTTCCGGGCCTTATTTAGGATTAGTACTTTAATTAGTAATCTCCATTAAGGTTTTTAGGGTAGTGTATGTCCTTAGACCCCACTTCTGACTTCGTTTAGCCTTTTAACGAACCGGAACGCCAATTTCATCGACGCCTGCGAGTTAAATGTGAGAGAGAGCGAGCACGCATAATGGCAGAGAACATCGACGACATGTCACTCGAGGAGTACGCGAGCCGTGTGCGCGAGGGCACCAGAGTGGGTATTCACCGACCTGAAATACCCGAGGAGAGAACTTTCAAGATCAAAGGCCAGTTCCTTCACCTTCTTCGCGAGACTCCTTTCACCGGAAAGGATAACGAGGATGCCAACCAGCATGTCGAGGCTGTTCTCGAGATTGCTGACTACTTCCACATGCCGGGAGTTAGTCGTGACGCTGTCATGCTGCGAGTGTTTATGATAACACTCCAGGGTGCAGCCAAACGTTGGTTACGATCCGAGCCCACCATCCGTACATGGGATGCGTTCAAAACTCGCTTCATTAAACAATTCAGTCCACCATCAAAGATTGCTAAGATGAAGATGCAGATCCAAAACTTCATACAATCTGAGGACGAAACCCTCTATGACGGGCGTGACATGAAAAAGGTGAATCAAAAAATTCACGCTATGCAGGTCGGTTGTGACAACTGCAGTGGACCTCATCTTGTGAGAGATTGCCCATATGACGAGAATGGGGATCTCAAAGAATCTGCGTGTTATTCAGCTGGAGATAAATATGATTATCCAGAGGATGAGGCTTTTGAAGGTATTCATTTGGCAAACTCAATAGCACTGGAAGCAAAGTATATAACAAAAATCGATGCCAAACAACGAATACTTCCCATGGACCAAAATCTAACAATGGAATTGCAACTAAACATATAACAACAAGATGAGAAGAAAGGTTATACCTCAATGGTGCAAAACCACAAAATAACCTTCCTTGTTAAGTGGCTTAGAATCCAACAAAGAACTCCTCTAATGAAGTCCACCCCAAGTTTGCTTGATTCCCAAGTGCTAGCAAGTTGATGCACAACCACCAAAACAACAATCAAGTGTGTATATGTTTGCTTATTGTGTTCAAGAACACCAAGAACAAGAGAGAGAGTTCTAATGTCAACCAAAGGACAAAGTGATAGCCAAAAGCCTCTAAAAAAGCAGATAACTCGTGGTCTCTTTGTCTACCACAATTATGAGAAGTTAACCTCATTAAACCAAGTGTTTAAGGCTGTTAATTCTGCTGTTACAGCGAACGTACACAGCCCGTGTAGGTCTACACAGCCGTGTAGGCCCAAAGCCCACGCCCCGAATTGCGCTAAGATAGCCCGTGTCAATCTAGCACTACACGGCCCGTCTTCATCTACACGGCCCGTGTAGGCCCGAACTACACGACCTTGAACTGGGCTAATACGCCTCGTGTATGTTGGACTGGACACGGCCCGTGTTCAGGAACACGGCCCGTGTACCATCCTGCCAAAACCCATTTTGGCCTTTTCCTCTCTTTTGCTTGATCGTGTTGCCGGAATCAATGCTTGGTGTGTGACCCAATAGGCCTATACCTCATCGGTAGTGCCATTAACTCGTTCGTGTCAGCGGGCATATTCCAACAGACTCCCACTTGCACGTGACACGACTACGAAAAATAACACAAACATAGAGAGGCCTCTAGCAAGACATCTATGCTCCCAAGTCAGTATAGGGTATCCACTCTTGACAAGATCCCCAATCATAAAATGATTGTCCTAAAGATAAATGAACATGTACATCCCTTTGTTCGCGATATCCAATGTGAACACAAGGCATGGAATATAGTCAACCTACAGATCGTTCACGATTATGTTTCTCGATTCTAAATTAGTGGTGACCAACAAACCAAGTTAACATTGATCCATCATCAATGTAACTTGAGCACGGCCATGCATATGAACGTCAGCACTCAATCATCGAGGGGCCCATGAATATCTTCTCGATACATAGAGGAACAAATTCCTTTCGACTACATAGTTCCGTCACATAGATAATACTCTACCCAATCATCTCCCTTATAACGACCAGTTACGGACCGCGTTAGAAAACGATCAAAGCAAAGCAGAGCTATGCTTTGGGATCACATGTATCTCTAGTTTAAGGATGAAACGTCATCATCATCTCGAGTTTCTTATGACTAGAACCATGAAGCGAACTCGGGTCCGGGTCCTCCAATCACTTGAAACCCCTTTCAAGTATAGGCAAGAATCACGTTTAACAAAACCAACTCTTTACCTCAATCTTAATTTATACTTCCTTCCCATAAAGTATAACCGATTGTGGAGATTTAGAATGGAAAACATTCTCGGAAGTGTTTAAACATGCTAAGATGGAACACAATAAGGATTCATAAAATACCCGTCCTCGGCGTATTATTAAATCCCCATTTAATAATCGATATGGTATGAATTCCAATATTGCTTAATGTCCCCAAAATATAAGTACAAATCAAACATAAACCAAAACATATTCAAGCCAAGTTATACGCATTAGACATGCTAATGGACCTAGTATGACAAACACCCCTAGTCCATAACAACGGCTTAACTAGTGGATTTGTCCCACAACATCCATAAGTTCTTTTGTTATTCAATTATATCTCTTTTGACAAGAGTACTTTAAAAGTATGCATCAAAGAGATCTTACTTTTCAAAAAGGTTAAAGTAATCATACCCTCATTGTCTCAAAAGCCCACAATAGGGTTAGTGATACTTAATAATCAACAAACAACACCACAAGTTAGGATCATCAACTTTGATCAAAGATCAACCGTTATCCTAGCAGAAACACGCATTAGAGTAACTACTTACTCCAAGCCTATTCAAGTCGTCAAACATCAAGAACATATCTCTATATTTCTAGAACTAAATATTATCCAATTTTGTATCTCTTAAATGCCCCTATGAAGCAGTAATTCTTGAATTAGGTTTGCAGATAACCTAATATCGGGACATTATCTTCCATAGACATTTAACACTAGGAATACGACAAATCTCCCACTAGCCCTGACATACGTAAAAGGTTTTTTCTATGCTTTTAGAAAACTCATCACTATAATCTTCTAATAGTAAGCAAAGATATCTTTCCTTCAAGATGCAAGAATAAGCCCGAAGTGGTCTTATCCACTTTTGTAGACATAATTCGGATACTACGGACGTATATTAAGACCCTCGGTGAGTGTTATAAGCACTTCCTCATCATATTGTTCCATGACGGAACGCGGTCATTAATATCCACGAGTACCAAGCATTCTTCAACATAGCCACTAGGACAAGTTTCTCCATAACCATCATGAAAACTTTACCACTAGTCGGTATTTGAAGTTGTCTACAATTCCATCCATGTTAATCCCATCACTACCACCTTTGTTTACACCTAGGTATGGGATCAAGTCAAGTCAAGTATTTGGACATTTCAAATGGATTGCATCTCTTTATCATTTACTTCTTTTATTTTATTGAATTCCGGATCCACTACGTCTTTCGATAGGTGGCGAACCCAACAAGACTCACCATCAAGTCATTACCACTTAGATATGAGAAACCCATATCTCTTTAGCTCTATATGAATCTAATCAGAATTAAAATAAGTAATGATTCTTAGTCAGGCATACCAGCATAACCATGCTGATCATCTATCAAAGATATCAGATTATATGCTAGTATCATCATCAAGTCTTCATTTAAGTTCCACGTTCTTCCACTGGAATGCCTTAGTTTTAGTTTCTTTCTTCTTCCCCTTTTAAGCAACAAACATTGTTCTCAAAAGGTTAAATAACTAAAACTTAGAAGAACTCCTCAAATGTATTAGCACTTCTTGATTTCAAGTTTATCCTTCTCCCACTGAATGTAGAATGGATAATTTCAAACTATTAAGATAGACAAGCAAAGAACCTTTGTAGTCGTATCTTAATAAATGATAAATAGACTATCCATTGAATTTGGATTTGAGGACTTAGTCACAATGGCAAATGAATATCCCAACAAATCGGACACACATTCTTGACCCGTCATAAACCGGATCAATAACACCCGGTTCCCTACTCCATGACACCATGTACCAATGTGTCTTAGTAGGATATGAATTGTGAAACAATTCCACAATTCACTATATGGTCATCCAATATATAGATAATAGATACCTTAGCATCTTAACTAGATCTAAGTACCTTGATCTATATGCCCTCTTGATTCTTAAAGTTGTTTTGGCTAATTCTGAACACCAACAAGGTTTCAGACAAATGCCTAAACTAATAAACGTCTCGCAATTACTACCATCAAGGTAGTGATGAAGAGGTTTCTCTTTTATTATTCTTTGTGGTGTGCTTGAACGGATTATCCACAAAGTGTGATCAAAATCCAACAAGCTTATAATCCTCGCACAAACTCCGGCGAAGGATCTCATAATCATCTTAGCCTAATAAACAAGATCAACATCAAAACGTTTAGCCTAAGACTAAACTATTCCGAGATCCTAACCACATGGATCTAGGCAACATATTTCTTGTTTATGTGGTTAAGTTGATTATCACACAAAGATAACTCATCCAAACTATTTTGGATTCAGAATCAATTATTCATGAATATTCTATTACTTATAATAAATCCTTGTGTATGCCATGACACGGGAAATTCTGAACAAAATATCTCATAATAGTTTTTCATAATAAATTTCGTATTTTAAGAATAAACTCATCTTTACCACATGTAAAGTTGTACGCCACGCAGGGCAAAACAACACATGAGCTATGACATAAAAACCTTGAATAAATGACGTTTAAAAAGGTTCAACATCAATTCTTAAAACTTCAAAATTTTGTTCACCGCAATTAAAGCGAGCATACAAAGAGATGTTATTTGCCACGCAGGGCAACAAAATAAAGTAATAAATAAACCGGAGACACAAGCGAGATCAAGTATCCTTATCTACTCTTGGAAGACAATCACCATGGTTTCCTCGTTCGAGATCCGGTTCTTCACGCTTTTCTTTCACCAAAGGACCTACACTTTGTAACAAACAGATTTGTGACAAACGTGAGTCAATCAGCTCGGGTCAACTACCCAGCGTATATAAGAATAGCAATGAATCATGAACGTACCTGAAGATGGAAAGTTAACTCTCTCTTTTCTGAGAAGTTTTATATCCTCTCGGCACGTAGGGCAGGCGTGACGGCCCCAATTTCCAAATCTTCCACAGAAGTAGCAAACCACCTTTTCTTGAGTCTCTTCTTGAGGCACATTCTCTATGTCCTTTGACTCAATATTAAGGATAGGCTTGGAAACTCCAACCTTTCCTTTTAGGATCGGTTTCTTCTTCCTTTTCTTTTGTTTCTTTAAGCCCAAGACGGGAGTGGTTGAGATGGTATTATGCTTGGCCATGTCAAATTCCGCAGACTTCAACATGCCATGCAATTCGCTTAAGGACTTCTCCATTCCTTGCATATGATAGTTTGTGACAAACTGACCATATGATGCAGGCAGAGACTGGAGTACAATATCCACAGCGAGCTCTCTCCCAATAGGAAATCCTAACCTCTCCATTTGGTCCACGTTCACCTTCATCTTAAGGACGTGAAGACCAACATTCCCGCCTTCCTGCAGCCTACAACCGACTAGGCTTTTAACACACTCATAGTGTTCCTGCCTAACTTGCTGTCGGAACATGTCCTTGAGCTTGTTTAACATATTGTACACACTCATGTGCTCGAGCTGCTTTCGCAACTCCGAACTCATAGTTGACAACATGAGGCAGGCAACATCGTGCGTGTCCTCAACACGTTTTTCATACCCGTATCGGACGGCCTAAGTTGTGTTGGTAGCACGTGGCTCCGGAAGGGGTTCCTCAAGGATGTGCAACTTTGATTCATGGCGAAGGACAATCCTCAATTGCCTAAGCCATACAATAAAGTTCACCCCCGTGAGTCTCTCCCTTTCTAGGAACACATGAAGTGAGATGTTTGACGTTGTGTTGTTTTGGTTTGACATCTATAAATAACAATAATACGAGTTTTGGTTAGTTTAGACAAACCTTGTTAAAAATAATTACCCCATAGTATTAGATAAAAACAATTATTCGTAACAAGTGCTAAGAACCTTATTTCACCTCGCACCGTGACGGGTTTCCGCGGATCACGTGGCAAAGCTATTTAGGCCGGCAACCATTTTACCAATTATATTCTCTATTACAACTCTTAGACACTTGCGGGATCCGTTGACATCCATAATGTTGGTTGGCATGTTTGATCCCTTCCCTACACCAATCTTAATATATAATTTTTGTTTAGCTCGTGCTTAGCTCGACAACTAATCAAGAATTATATACTAAAATTGTAAACCGTCCGACAAGACACACGGGTGGCACTCCCGACCATCAATTGGCTCGTGCTTAGCTCGACAACCAATCATGCGAGTTACCCCACTCACCTTCCACACAACTACGCAAGGAATGACTCGTGCTTAGCTCGACAATCATCCTTGTTTCGTTAGATTCGGGTGGTGTCATCTTACGGATGGTGCGTGATTTGCATTTTTTTTAAAACGGGATTTTGTTTCCGGTTTATAAAAACCTTTTGTGAATTAACAAAGTAAGTGTCAAAACGATTTTAAACACTACTTAAATATAATACCAAGTTTATATTTTCTTTGTCAATTCTATTCGCGCGAGATTGTTATCCATTTTAACAAACGTTGTATTTTATTTAATTTTATAGAAAAAGTTGTCTATCATGCGAATCCTAATCCATGCATAGAAAAATAAAACACAACCACGCAAATATATATATGTATAATTCGGTAATATGCCCAAAAATCCTATGCGTTTTCCCGGTGAGCCACAACAGGGAAAACGAGGCCAAAACCTAAGGACAAGGTAAAGTCTCGTTGGGTGAGCTCCCACCGAATCCAACACCTCCAATAGCGTGTTGATTCCTTCTCGCCAAGACGTCATCACCATGACTCCCATTGACTTCTCAAGTTCTAATTCTATACTATTTACAAATACATAGAATATATATATATAAACGACACGCAGGTCGCATTCCTACACTATTTATACAAATACACGGAATAAAATAAACGGTGTGCAAGCCGCACCAACAAATATACAAATAAATATTTACATCAATACGGCACGCAGGCCACCAAAAAAACCGAATCAATCAACCACCACAACACATAGGTCTAAGGGCATATCGTGTTACCGAATTAACCAAACGCAACATAAGTGAAACATGGTGTGCCACACAAAACCATGATACAAATATATTTCTATATTTTAGTCAAGATTGTCAACAACATCAAAGGCACCAAAATGATAATCCTTGTACATATGCATTAGTGTACCAAACCATTTTTGTGACACATATTCATATATACATGTATAAGTATATATTTGTGTACACTTCATGCCAAGTTACAACAAATATATAAATATAAAAACTAAAATATTAACAAGGCTACAAATATAACAATTCTAGCACAACAAGAGTCTCAATGAAAAACCAATTTTAAGAAAACAATTTTCTTATATAAAAGTATTTTAATGGCTTCTCTAGACTCGATGTAAAGCTAACATATTAAGTAGGCTACAAATATACCAATTTTAGCCTAACAAAGATCTACACGAAAAATCATTTCTAGAAAACAATTTTCTAACACAAATATACTTATATGATTATTATGTACGCTACAAATATATCAATTTTAGCCTAACAAAGATCTACACGAAAAACTTTCAACAAAACAATTTTCTTGTATAAAATATTCATATGGTTTTTCTAGACTTATTAGTGCAAAGCCATGTTAGATATGGCTCTGATACCACTGAAGGTATTCGTTTGGCAAACTCAATAGCAATGGAAGCAAAGTATATAACAAAAATCGATGCCAAACAACGAATACTTCCCATGGACCAAAATCTAGCAATGGAATTGCAACTAAACATATAAAATCAAGATGAGAAGAAAGGTTATACCTCAATGGTGCAAAACCACAAAATAACCTTCCTTGTCAAGTGGCTAAGAATCCAACAAAGAACTCCTCCAATGAAGTCCACCCCAAGCTTGCTTGATTCCCAAGTGCTAGCAAGTTGATGCACAACCACCAAAACAACAATCAAGTGTGTGTATGTTTGCTTCTTGTGTTCAAGAACACCAAGAACAAGAGAGAGAGAGAGAGTTCTAATGTCAACCAAGGGACAAAGTGATAGCCAAAAGCCTCTACAAGAGCAGATAACTCGTGGTCTCTTTGTCTACCACAATTATGAGAAGTTAACCTCATTAAACCAAGTGTTTAAGGCTGTTAATTCTGCTGTTACAATGAACGTACATGGCCCGTGTAGGCCCAAAGCCCACGACTCGAATTGGGCTAAGATATCCCGTTTCAATCTAGCACTACACGGCCCGTATTCATCTACACGGCCCGTGTAGGCCCAAACTACACGACCTTGAACTGGGCTAATACGCCTCGTGTATGTTGGACTGGACACGGCCCGTGTTCAGGAACACGGCCCGTGTACCATCCTGCTAAAACCCATTTTGACCTTTTCCTCTCTTTTGCTTGATCGTGTTGCCGGAATCAATGCTTGGTGTGTGACCTAATAGGCCTATACCTCATCGGTAGTGCCATTAACTCGTTCGTGTCAGCGGGCATATTCCAACAGCTTTCTTCCGCAATAGGAAGCCAAACTGGAAACCATATCCTGAATACCGCAAGGAGATGGAGGGGTGATTCAGGCAGTCTGGCCCAGGATTCTATCAGAGAGACCAGCCAAAAGGGCCACCGCTAGAGAAGAAGCCCAATTTCGAGGATATGCTCACGCGCTTCACAACAGCATCATATAAGAGGCATAAGGAGACTGAGGAGTTAGTGAAGAAGATAGGCGTTTCTACTGAGGCCGCACTGAGGAATCAGCAGGCGTCTATCCGCAACATAGAGACCCAGATTGGGCAGATCTCTAGGGTTCTCCAGGACCGTTTTCCTGGCACACTTCCTAGTAACACTGAACCGAACCCAAAGGCCGAAATTAAAGCTGTGACCACCAAGAGTGGAAAAGAAGCTGCAGGCCTACCACCTTCCAGCTCCCATCTTGATCCTATTGAGCCACTATCCACTCAGCCAGATAAAGGGAAGGGGAAGGAGAAGGAGAAGGAGGTCACTCCTGATCCAGAACCTATCCCACCTACTCCATCCATTCCATTTGTTCCACCTCCAGTCAAACCTTACCGTCCTCCGATACCTTATCCGCAGCGTCTTCGGCAAGAAAAACAGGATGAGCAGTACCGGAAATTTCTAGAGCACCTGAAATCCCTTCACATTAACATCCCGTTTGTTGAGGCTATGTCACAAATGCCAAAATATTCTAAATTCATGAAAGACCTTACCAACCGCAAGAAAATGGAAGAAGTGACGAGTGTCACTCTGAACGATCAATGTTCGGCTACCATGCTCAATAAGATCCCAAAGAAGATGACTGATCCTGGGAGTCTTACTTTGCCATGCAGTTTGGCAATCTACCCGTGAGTCATGCACTTGCTGACTCGGGAGCGAGCGTGAACCTGATGCCATATTCTTTCTTCACCAAACTAGATTTTCCCGAGCCTAAACCATTTTGCATGGCTATACATCTAGCAAACAAGTCCGTCACCTATCCACGTGGGATAGTGGAGGACTTGCTAGTTAAAGTAGAAAAATTCATCTTTCATGCGGACTTTATCGTTATAGATATGGAGGAGGATGATACAGCTCCCATCATCTTGGGCAGACCCTTCCTGAGTACAGCTCGTGCATTATTCGATATTCATGAGTCACAAATGACACTCAGGGTAGGCACATATGCTATCACATTTGGAATTGATAAATCCATGAAACATTCCAAAATCTGTGATGATTCTGCCTTCTTTGTGGATATAGTTGATATCCTTCTTGAGAGCGAGCTACAGAAGTTTGACGCACATGGAGATGAAGGGCGGATACCACTGGGGGAAGGTCTCTTGGATGCTGAGAGAGACCTGGAGGAGTTGGAGAGGCTACTGGCAGAAGGGCCAGAGTCGAGTTCTGATGTGTAGGATTTTCAGCCGTCGCGGCGCGCAGCGCGATGAACGCATCACGACAGGTTGCATCATCGCACATAGAGGCCATAGAAGTAAAAGAGGATCCAGAACCTCCAGACATATCCAAGGAGGCACCTCCACTATCGGGTCCTAGTCCTGAACTCAAGGTATTACCTCCACATTTGGAGTATGCCTATCTGGGGGAGAATTCTACATTCCCCGTTATCATATCATCGGCACGATCCGAATCTGAGAAAATCCAACTTGTCGATGTCCTGAAACAACAGAAAAATGCGATCGCCTGGTCCATTTCCGACATCAAAGGAATCAATCCATCGTACTGTTTGTTGGAATATGCCCACTGACACACACGAGTTGGTATCACTGCCGATGAGGCATAGGCCTATTGGGTCACACGCCAAGTATTGATTCCGGCAACACCTTTGAACAAGAGAGAGAAAAATACCAAAATGGGTTTTGGTTGGGCCGGGCACGGCCGTGCCTTGTGAAGGTACGGGCGTGCCCTATGCCAAGTACGGGCCCATGGCCGGCGTGCCTAGGGCGTACCCGTTGAGGCCGGCACGGGCATGCCTCGTGGAGGTACGGCCGTGCCCAGTGCGAAAGCACGAGTCCAAGTCGGGCGTGACTTGGGTGTGCCCGTGGGCTGGCACGGGCGTGCCCCGTGAGGCATGGCCGTGCCTCACTATGTAACATCCTCTTTAACTAGCCTTTTTAAGACTAGTTTAAATGTGGCTTTATGGCATTTAATTCCTAGTAATATGAGTTACGATTTGGTGATCATTTTCTCTATATATGACTAGCTTCTATGTACCATTATGTTGGTTGGAACCATATTGAAATGATTACTAGAAAGGATTAAACCAAAAGACATATGAACTTGCAACATTAAGTTGGTTCATATCTCTCTCTCTCTCAAGACACGCTTGGAAATCTTCAAGTGACAGTAGTTCTATAGTGGTGATGTCCTTGTTGGCATACAAGTTCTCTAGCAAGTGGGAATCAAACCAAGCTTGGTGTGGATACTGATAGAGGAATACATCTTTGTATTCTCAAGTCCACTCCGTTTGAAACATCAACAAGGAAGTTGAAGAACTTGTATGGTATAGTTTCTTTTACTTGTTCCTTTCTTTTAGTTGCTTTGCTATTGTCTAGAGTGTGGTCCATTGGGTGGTGTGTTGGTGGCATAAAATGAGATTGTTTTATACTCGTTTTTGTTTCCACTGCGTTTTCTAGATGCCACCAAAACCCAACAGTGGTATCAGAGCCATCTCTAACATGGCTTTGCACCGAAACCGGAATTTTGAGTTTTCTGTCAAAATCTGATTTTCCGGTGACCGGGCATGGCCGTACCTCTTGGGGTACGGGGCGTGCCGGCGGCCGGGGCACGGCCGTACCAGTGGGGGTACGGGCCGTGCCGGCAGAATATTCGTATGCTTAAAACTGTTTAAACTGTACAGTGACAAAAGGGAAGGCACGCCCGTACCCTTTGGGGTACGCCCGTGCCTTGTGGTTTTTGGTCAGAATTTTGTTCTTGAAACAGTGTTTTAAAATTATATTTAAATTCCGGATTTGTTGGTTGGGCTAGTCTTGGATCTAGTTTTTCCCCACTATATTTTGATTCCTTGAATTTATATATTTTGTATGGCTTGGCATGAAGTGCATAAAAATATATATATTTAAAGGTGTATATATGAATATGTAATTTTAAAGGTGTATTAAAATTACTAATGCATATGTACAAGGATTGCCTTTTGTGCCTTGGGTGTTTTGTTGGCAATATTAATCAAAATATGTTTGACATGGTTGTGTGGCACACCATGGTTTTGCTTTGGTTGTGTTTGGTTGTGGTTCGGTAACTAGATGCCCTTTAGACCTATGTGTTGTGGTGTTTGGTTTATTTGGTTTTGGTGGCCTGCGTGCCATATTGTTGTAATTTTTATCATTAGTATTTGGTATGGCTTGCATGCCGTTTATTTATTCCTTTGTACTTGTATTAGTAGCATAGGATTGTGGCTTGCATGCCATTTCTTCTTCTATGTATTTGTAGAATAGTATAGAAGTTGATTTAGTGTGTAATAAACTAACGGGAATCACGACGTTGATGTCTCGGAAACATGGAGTCCGGATTGCCTTTTGGAGATGCCGGCTTGAGTGGGAGCACACCCGGCTAGGTGCTTTGGATATTGGATTCCTTAGTTGACCTTGTTTTTCTCGTATGGCTCACGGGGAAAACGCATAGGATTTGGGCATGCTACCGAACTATTATGTATGCGTGGTTGTTTTATATATTTATTATTTTGCATGGATGTGTAGGATATCGCATGCTAGATAATTTTTCCAAAATATATAAAACACAAAGATTTATAAAATTGGTTTATATTTCTTTCCGCGCGTATAGAATTAACAGGATAATATAAATTTGTATTATATTATAAGTGGATAAAAAAATTGTATTTATCACTTGATTTGTTAATTCGCAAAATGGGTTAAAACTGTTTTAACCGGAAAAACGAAATCCTGTTTTAAAATGTAAATCACGCGCCATCCGTAAGACGACACCACCCGAATCTAGTGAAACTTGGATGATGTCGAGCTTTAGCACGAGTCATGCCGAGTGGAACTATGTGGAAGGTGAGTGTGGTAACTCGCAATATTGGTGGTCGAGCTTAGCACGAGCCAATTATTGGCGAGAGTTCCACCGTGTGTCTTGACGGGCGGTTTACAATTCTTTTTGTGACACTTAGGTGGCGTTGAGCTCTAGCCGAGTCATTTAAGGGGATCAAGTTAGAATTGGTGCGAGAAGGGATCAAACATGCCGAAAGACATTTTGATTGTCAATGGATCCCGCAAGGATCTAGAAGTTGCAAAGTGTTTGCAATCGGTAAAATTGTTACCAGCCTAAATAGCTTTGCTTTGTGATCCGCAGTAAACCCGTCATAAGGTAAAGTGAAATATGGTTTCTAGACTTGTTTAAATAATTGGTTTTGAAAACTATTTGGGTAATTATTTATACAAGGATTATATCTAAATTCACTAAAACGTGTACTCTATAATTGTAGATGACAAACGTTAACAACGCAACACCGAATTTATCTCTCCGTTCGTTCCTAGAAAAAGAGAAACTCGTAGGTGTGAACTTTGTGGATTGGTATAGGCAATTGCGGATTGTCCTTCGCCATGAATCTAAGTTGCACATCCTCGAGGAACCTCTTCCGAAACCACCTGCTACCAACACAAGTTGGGCCACTAGATACGCCTTTGAAAAGCGTATCGAGGACGCAAAAGATGTTTCTTCTTTCATGTTATCGACTATAAGCTGCGACCTGCGAAAGTAACTCGGGCATATGAGTGCGTATGACATGATTAATCGGTTGAAGGACTTGTTCCAACATCAGATTAGAGAGGAACAATTTATGTGTGTCAAGGCCCTTGTCGGTTGCCGGATGCAGGAAGGTGGGAAGGTTAGTGTTCATGTGCTTCGTATGAAGGCATACATTGACCAAATGGAAATACTAGGATTTCCCATTGGGAGGGAGCTTGCGGTGAATATGATTCTCCAATCCCTGCCCATGTCTTATGATGAGTTTATCAAAAACTATCAAAAGGACAAAATGGTAGAATCCTTAGACGAGTTGCATGACATGCTTAAGATTTTCGAGTCTAACATGGCCAAATGCAAGTTCATTCCCATCCGGTTATTTGAGGAACGTAAAACCGAGAAAAAGAATACGACTCCTAAGGGAGAAGTTTGCTATTTCTGCGGTAAATATGGAGGTTGGCGCCGCCACGCTTGTCCTGAGTGTTCGAAGGAGTTAAAGCTTCCTATGAGGCAAGGGAATAACTTCTCGTCATAAGGTACATTCATGATTAGCTCCATGGCTTTTCTACTTCTTAGCTAGATTTGTTGAAATGCTGGCTATAACACTCACATTTGTTGCAAAATTGTTTTGTTACAAAGTGTAGGTGTTAAATGGAAGAAGTAGCTGATAAGGCATGGAGAGCTAGAGCTCAAGATTGGGAAACTTGGACGTTGTCTCGATTGAGAGGATTGGGAGTTTTGATCTCGCCATTTCATCTAGCTATTTTATTACTTTATTAGATTAATATTTTGTTTGCCCTGCGTGGCGAGAGAAATATTAAGTCTATTATGCATTGGAAGATGATGGATATTACTTTGTATTTGATATATTTATATATTAGTGGTTTATTTCAAAGGTTATCCATATCATGGCATTTATAAGCTTTTGCTTAAAAGTAATAAAGTAATCATGAATAATGTGTTTAAATCCAAAAATGGTTTGAATTAGTTATCCAAGTGACAATGTTATTTAGCTATGTAAACAAGACTTACGTCACCAAGTTCCGTGTGGTTTGGAATCTTGGATGCATTTGATAATTGATCAAATGTTGAGTGCGAGAATTGTTTATTAGGCTAAATGACTTGTACATCTTTCATCGGCGTATGTAAGAGGATTGAGAGCTTGTTGTAATTAGTTCACACTTGTGTGTTTAATTCGTTCAAGTAAATCCATGGGGATAACTACTTGCACTTCGTTACCTTTACCCGTGGTGGTAGTAGGGATAGGTATATTTGAAACCTTTGAGGTGTTCATTGATTACCTTGACAAGGTTTATGGACAAAAGGTTAAGTTACTTAAATCTTGTAAAGATGTTGAGTATCTTAATATATGAATTTTGTGATCATCATAAGAATTATGGGATTTATCTCATAAATTATTTCTCCTAGGACACATTGGTATATGGGTCGCGTAGAGGAGGAACCGAATATTCGGGTCTTGATGGATCGCAAATTTATACCCAATGTGTTGGGATGCTTAAGTATGGCGGGCAATGTTCTATATATAAAAACAACAAAGATGGTTTAGTACGCATCTTAGGAGAAAAGACTAGAAAGAGTGTCTTTGCTTGTCTATCTCAAAACCTAGATTATCCAGCCTACGTGTAGACGTAAGGTGGTAGAATCTGGGGACAAAAGATGCTACTCCATTAGGCATGAGATATTTGTTTCACGAATTTTTGAGGACAAGTTTTGTCGCTCAATAGCAAGTGGAAGTCTAATATCTATGGGAGCCAGTGGGAGTAAAACCTGATGTTGGCACTAGCGTACAATCTGTAATGATTGGAACTCAGCATGGCGATGCTGGAGTACCTGGCATATTTCGTTACTCTTCCTATTTCTGATAGGAGTTGTCGTAAGGCCGGATAGATATATGTTTTATATCTAGAGGAAGATAACTCGATGATGGATTAGTTGAATTCATCAACTATTGGAAGTCGTTGTGGGCCTAGTGTCTATTAGGAGGAGAGAGGTAATGAGAATGGGATACAATCCATGTAGGATATTCAAGTATTGAACTTGGTTGATCCGATGCCTTGGCGTAAACCTAAGGATATGCATGGATTGAGATGTAGACAACTTAAAATGCTGACCGGTGGTAAAAAAATTCTAAATATGATTGACCATGAGGACGATATCATAAAAGAAATTTTTTCTGATGGTTATGTTGAAGCCTACTTGGATGACTTATGGTGTATCACTACCTTTTCTTGATTATGAAGGTATGATAGTAAAATGAAGAGACTCTATTCCTTTATAGGAATTTTGAGGAAGTTTTTTAACACTATTCGAGAGTCTTGTACACTATAAGTATCCTCGTAAGGTCTACGAGCCCAAGAAATCTATCCATGGACTTGAACTTCAAATACCAACTAATGATAAATGTTCCGTTATGATTGACCATGAGGATGGTATCATAAGGAAATTTTCCTAGTAGTTATGTTGAAGGTTACTTGGATACATGTGTTTATCACTGCAATGTAAAGATCGTGTTCCTTCATGGGAATTTTGAGGAAGGGTGTTTTAACACTTTCCAAAAGTCTTGTACGTTGAAAGTATCCTCGCAGTCTTGGAGAAATATCGCAAGGTTGTAATCTTCACTTTAATGAGAAAATCATAGATTTGAGTTTTTGAAAAGGGAAGATTAAACTTGGATGTATGCCAGAGCTAGTGGGAGCGCTTGTGTTCCTTAAGTTGTGTATCCATAATATACTTCTTATTGAAGATAATATCCTAACTTGGCGGTTCATAAAACCGGAGTTAAGAAATTATTGCTTCATAAGAAGAATTGGAAGATACAAACGTGAACTTTTTGGAGTGACAAAACCAAGAGAGTGACATTGAAACATGATGGACTAGTGTGTTAATTTAATTAGCAACTTGGTTTATCACATGGTTTCTTTTCTCTCATTTTGACATACTTGGAAGAACTCTTGGTACATTGTTCTTCAAGTTGATGTTTGGTGGTAACAAGAAACTTTGAGTAATGTATTATTCTTGGTGAATTGTTATTGTTGTGTTGTTAAGAGAAATGTTATCAACTAGAATGGTTCTTTAAGCGACTCTAATTGGGTTCTTTTGATAAAATAAGAGTATGATGGCTTATATATGTGAACCATAGTCTTGTGCATTGTGACTCCATTGGGTTCCTTGGAACAATGAGAGCACGAAGGCTTGAACAAAGGACCATGATCTTGCCGACGCACACTTTATAAGTGTTTGATCAAGAGAAGATATGGTGATTGTTAGAGTACGCATGGATGTCACTTTGTGAATCCGCTTACTAAGCTTTAGCTGTGAGCTAGTGATGAGTTTTCATACTAGGCTTGCATACACTTGGTTTACAAGTGGCTTTAGCTTGGGTTTGTTTAGTTGAATTTGATATATTTTGAATTGGGAACATTAAAGCAATAATGTGCTTTGATTGTATCGATTATCAAATGGAGATTTGATAATGCGCGCGGAGCGGGTACTTTCGTTAGCCTTTATTGTGTTCCATCTTAGCATGTTTAACCACTTCCTTGAATAAATTTATTTATTCTAAATGATCCACGATTGGTCGTTCTTCATGGAAGGAAGAAGTGAATTAAGATCGAGGCAAGTGGTTGGTTAAGTATTCATAGTGGATTGAATACATGTTTTCGCAACACTAGCCTGTACTTGATAGTGATCAAGTAATTGGAGGACCCGCACCTGAGTTTACTTCATGGACATGATCACGAGTAAATCAGGATGATAATATTGTTTGTCCTTTTACTGCAGATACATGGGCTTCTTGAATAATGATATGGTCTTGTTTAGATTGCTTTTTAACGCAGTTCGTAACTGGCTGTTATAAGGAAAGTTTTCAGGCAAGAACTTATTATTATGACGGAACGATGTAGTCAAAGGTATTCGTTCCTCTTTAGAGAGATATCCCCGGGCCCCTCGTTGACTGAACCGATGACATCAAAGTGCATGGCCGTGCTCAAGTTGAATTGATAGTGGATCAATTTTGCAACTTGTATTGTTCGTCATAGTCTAGATCGAGAAACATAATCATAGATGTTTTGGGGTTGATGATGTTCCATGACCTACATTCACAATGGATATCGTGAACGAAGGGATGAATAATCACTTATCCATAGGACCATTCTTTACAGGTTGGTACTTGTCATGGGCGACATGCCCTATGCTGACTTGGGGGCATAGATGCCATGCTAGAGGCCGCTCTATGTCGGTGTTACCTTTCGTGGGTGTGTCATGTTCAAGTGGGATTTTGTTGGAATATGCCCACTGACACACACGAGTTGGTATCACTGCCCATGAGGCATAGGCCTATTGGGTCACACGCCAAGTATTGATTCTGGCAACACCTTTGAACAAGAGAGAGAAAAATACCAAAATGGGTTTTGGTTGGGCCGGGCACGGCCGTGCCTTGTGAAGGTACGGGCGTGCCCTATGCCAGTTACAGGCCCATGGCCGGCGTGCCTAGGGCGTACCCATTGGGGCAGGCACGGGTGTGCCTCGTGGAGGTACGTCCGTGCCCAGTGCGAAAGCACGAGTCCAAGTCGGGCGTGACTTGGGTGTGCCCATGGGCTGGCACGGGCGTGCCCCGTGAGGCACGACCGTGCCTCACTATGTAACATCCTCTTTAACTAGCCTTTTAAGACTAGTTTAAATGTGGCTTTATGGCATTTAATTCCTAGTAATATGAGTTAAGATTTGGTGATCATTTTCTCTATATATGATTAGCTTCTATGTACCATTATGTTGGTTGGATCCATATTGAAATGATACTAGAAAGGATTAAACCAAAAGACATATGAACTTGCAACATTAAGTTGGTTCATATCTCTCTCTCTCTCTCTCTCTCTCAAGACACACTTGGAAATCTTCAAGTGACGGTAGTTCTATAGTGGTGATGTTCTTGTTGGCATACAAGTTCTCTAGCAAGCGGGAATCAAACCAAGCTTGGTGTGGATACCGATAGAGGAATACATCTTTGTATTCTCAAGTCCACTCCGTTTGAAACATCAACAAGGAAGTTGAAGAACTTGTATGGTATAATTTCTTCTACTTGTTCCTTTCTTTTAGTTTCTTTGCTATTGTCTAGAGTATGGTCCATTGGGTGGTGTGTTGGTGGCATAAAATGAGATTGTTTTATACTCGTTTTTGTTTCCGCTGCGTTTTCTAGATGCCACCAAAACCCAACACTGTTCACATAAAATCCTGATGGAAGATGATTCCAAACCGGTTGTCCAACCTCAGCGCCGTTTAAATCCTAAAATGCAAGAGGTTGTGAAGAAAGAAATCATCAAACTCTTAGATGCCGGTATGATTTATCCAATTTCAGACAGCCCGTGGGTTAGTCCAATCCACGTGGTTCCTAAAAAGGGAGGGATGATAGTGGTAACTAATGAAAAGAATGAACTCATTCCTGCCAGAACTGTCACTGGTTGGCGAGTGTGCATTGATTACCGAAGATTAAATGATACCACTCGTAAGGACCACTTTCCCCTCCCATTCATAGATCAAATGCTTGAACGTCTTTCTGGTAATGCTTCCTAGATGGGTTCTCTGGTTACTTCCAGATTCCCATCACACCTAAGTACCAGGAAAAGACGACCTTCACATGTCCATACGGGACGTTTGCTTACCGGAGGATGCCGTTTGGTTTGTGTAATGCTCCAGCAACCTTCCAACGATGCATGACCGCCATATTCCACGATATGGTGGAATATTTCATGGAAGTATTTATGGACGACTTCTCGGTATTCGGAAATTCTTTCGACTCGTGCTTATCTAATCTGGACAAAATGCTCGCCCGTTGTGAATAAACCAACCTTGTGCTAAACTGGGAAAAGTGCCATTTCATGCGTGAAGGCATAGTGTTGGGACACAAAGTTTCACAAGCAGGCATAGAGGTGGATAGAGCTAAGATAGACACTATCTCTAAATTACCACCGCCTACTAATGTGAAAGGGGTGAGGAGTTTCTTAGGCCACGCGGGATTCTATCGCCGCTTCATCAAAGATTTCTCAAAAATCACAAGGCCTCTGACACAACTCCTATTAAAAGACGTTAAATTCGAGTTCTCCAACGAGTGTTTAACGGCTTTTAATACATTAAAGGAGAAACTCACTACTGCCCCGATCATGATTGCTCCAGACTGGACCTTGACGTTTAAGCTTATGTGTGATGCCAGCGATTACGCGGTAGGGGCAGTTCTAGGCCAAAGGGTTAATAATCGTTTCCAACCGATTCATTACGCAAGTAAAACCCTGAACCCAGCTCAGGAGAACTACACTAGTACTAAAAAAAGCTCCTAGCTGTGGTTTATGCCTTTGATAAATTCCGATCTTATCTGATTCTATCCAAAACTATCGTCTTGACTGATCATTCTGCTTTGAAGTACTTGTTTGACAAACAAGACTCCAAGCCTAGGCTTATCCGATGGGTCTTGCTTCTGCAAGAATTTGACATCAAAATTAGGGACAAGAAAGGAGCAGAAAACGTGGCAGCCGACCATTTGTCTAGATTAGAAAACCCACATCTTGACGAATTACGAGAGTCGGACATTGTTGACAACTTCCCAGACGAACATCTCATGAAGATCAACAATAAGCCTCCCTGGTTTGCAGACTTCGTGAACTATCTGGCTGCAGGGGTTCTCCTGAAAGGTATGACACATCAGCAAAAGAAGAAATTCATGGCAGATGTGAAGTACTATTTATGGGATGAACCCTATCTATTTCGACACTGCGCAGACAACATCATACGGAGATGCGTTTCGGGAGATGAGGCGAGGGAAATACTGAGGGATTGCCATAAGGGCCCACCGGGGGACACCACGGTGCGGTCTACACCGCAAAGAAGGTATTTGAAGCCGGATTTTATTGGCCCACCATCTTTAAAGACGCACACACCCTCGTAAAGGAGTGTGATGCCTGTCAGAGGGCCGGTAATATATTTTCCCGAAACGAGATGCCGCAACACAACATCCAAGTCTGTGAAATCTTCGATGTGTGGGGTATAGACTTTATGGGTCCGTTTCCTCCATCCCGCGGAAATAAATATATCCTAGTAGCTATCGACTATGTGTCGAAGTGGGCCGAGGCACAAGCCTTACCCACTAACGATGCCCGAGTCGTAGTGAAATTCCTTAAGAAATTATTCTCTCGGTTTGGTATCCCTAAAGCCTTGATCAGTGATAGGGGTACGCATTTCGCTAACAGCCTAATGGAGAAGGCGCTGCAGAAATATGGTGTGAACCACATATTTGCAACACCCTATCATCCGCAAACAAGCGGGCAAACCGAGGTTACCAATCACGCGCTGAAACGAATTCTAGAATGATCGGTAAACGGGAACCGTAAGGAATGGGCAGATAAACTCTATGACGCACTCTGGGCGTTTAGGACTGCCTATAAGACTCCTTTAGGTACTACACCCTTTCGGTTAGTCTACGGAAAGGCATGTCACCTGCCAGTCGAGGTAGAGCATAAGGCATACTAGGCATTGAAGGCATGCGATCCTGATCTAGATAAAGCACGTGCCAACCGTTTCTTATAGCTAAACGAGTTAGATGAATTACGAAACGAAGCGTACGAGAATTCCTTGATCTATAAAGATCGTACGAAAAAATGGCACGATGCACGTCTGAAAGAAATCAAACACTTCGAACCCGGCGACAAAGTTATTCTATTCAATTCTAGGTTGAAGTTGTTTCCTGGAAAACTCAAAACCCGATGGTACGGCCCATACGTGGTTAGTAAGGTATTCCCATATGGCACAATCGAACTACTTGATTCCAAGGGAATTACCTTCAAAGTCAACGGGCACCGAGTAAAACATTACTTGGAAGCAATGCCCGAAGAAAGGGAAGGTGAGGATATCAACCTCGCCATACTAAAGCCCTAAGTGTGGGGTGGAGTCCAGCTAAAGACTCGTTTAAAGAAGCGCTTCCGGGAGGCACCCCGTATTCCAGCTTTGTGGGTGTGTTGCCTAAAACCCTCACGAGACTATAACTCGTCCACTCGGGCTATCGAGGGGTTTAAAGGCTTGTTGCATACGCTAAACGCAACCGTGATTCCTACGAAAGTGAGTTAGGATTTCCTTTGTTTTCGTTTTTCGTTCGTTTTGTCGTGTTTCGAGATTCCTAGCCTTAGCCGATCTTCATACACACTCATATCTGATATCTTGAGCCGTAGGAACTATCCATTGTCGAAACCCGCGCGCGAGATCTCTAAACGAACAAATGTGGAAAAGGGCACTGTAGCGGCGCGACAACCTTTTTGGCCCGTCACTCCATTATCCGCCACGCGTCATCGCAGCGCTACAACCCAAAATGTCACGGCGCGACGTATTTTATCCAGATTTGCCCGGGATGTGCCACGTAGCCAATTTTTGAGGGATTTATTTTTGTGTGTGTCTGACAAATATTCTTTGAGTAATTTATATTTCAGTTTCTCTTTTAATTTAAGGAGTACGCGCGTATATGCTAACACTCAATAAGTGATTACTCATCTATGTGCTCTAGTCGCCTTGATAATACCCAGGGAGTTTTTTTAATCTTTTTCTACCTTAGTTTATTTTTATTGTGTACAATGGGGACATTGTACAATTTAAGTGTGGGGTAGGGGTTAGAAAAAGATTCTTCGCTTGAAATTTATTTATCTTCATAGTAAATTATTGATTGTATTTGGGCGTAAAATTTTAAAATTTTAATATCATTCGAGTTAAAAGTTAGATATTATTTAAGATTGTCATGATTGTTTATTTATAAACATTTCATAAGATATATTTAGCTTTTATGTATAGTGCTTGTGGCTTTTCGCCAATTCTTTAGAAATTCGAGTCTATAGTATCCAATCTTTATTTTTTGATTTGCTGCAATAAACTATAAGGTTAAGCCCTTTTTGAGTCTAAGCTTGACAAAAATAGACTGAGTTGAATTTTCAATTTTTATAAACATATGTTTAAAAAAGAAAAAAAAAGTGAAGAAAGCCAATGTGCAAAAAAATGAAAAATATATGCAAAAGAGCTAGAAAAATATATAAGTCAAATACATGATCTTTGAAACTCGAATTAGTTAACTCTGAGGGGTGTTCTACACCTAATCACCTAAAGCCAACTTGTTTGGGATCGGTTGGGTTGAGTTGAGGATTCGTTACATGGGTTCCATAGAAAGTCATAGGCTTATAAAAAAATAGCTGAAAAGAGAAAAAAACATATGTGTAAATAAAGTTGAAAATCTACAATAAGTCTTGAGGTCAGGGAATTTTCAAAGGGTAACTTAACCGAATTAAATATAAATGCAATTTTTAAATTAAGGATTGGATGTATATAGATAGGAGTATTATTTAGGAATGGTGGAAAGTAAATAAAGGATCTAATCATGGGTATATGCATAATTCTAAGTATAGTTTATGTTTTGTTTTGAATCAACCTTTTTGACATTCGTAAGTTATATTTGATTTTTCAAGAATGGTGTTAGTTTTAAAATTTTAAGCCTGGATAGAGTTGTGATTTGCTTGAGGACAAGCAAAGTTCAAGTGTGGGGTATTTTGATATCGCGTTAAATATATATAAAATATTATGCGATATCGGGTTGGTTTTTAGCCGGAAATTATGCATTTAATTGTAAAAATGGTACGTTTACCGTTTCTTTTATATTTTGCAGGCTAAAAAGGCGAAATATCCAAATAATCGAGAAAAATAAAGGAAGCTCAAGAAAGTCGAGAAAATAAAAAGAAATCGAGAAAAATAATTGGGCCGAAGAAAGAAAAGAAAAAAGAAAGAAAATAAAGCCCAAAGTAGAAAAAAGAAAGAAAAGTAAAAGCCCAACAAGCCCAAGCCCAAGGAAAAGAAAAAGAATCCATCCGGGCTTGAAAAGCGTCGTAGCGGCGCGACAAACTCCATCCGGATAAGGCTTATCGGTTGCCAAGTGTCATCGCGGCACGATAAAGCCGCCCAGCGCGGCGCGACACGTGTACGGATGACGACAAGATTGAATTTCAAAGAAGTGGGATCGGGGTAAAATAGCTCGTAGCGGCACGACACCCCTGTTTTTAGATATCTATTTAAACAAACTTCCAGATCTGAAAGGGGTTAACCACTCAATTTCTTCCACAATTCCTCTGCTAAACACGTCCCTTAACATATCCCAGAAGGCTTGAGCTCGGATTTAAAGGATAAAAGCAACAATTGAAGATTGAAGGGCTTGGATCTAGTGCTTTTTACGGTTTTTCTTCTTCTCTTCTGTTATTAATGACTTTAATGAATTTCCAGAAGTTGATTATGCTTGTTCTAGGCTAGTTCTTCTGTTTTCCTCCCTAGAGGAGATGATACTCTACTTTAATTGATTAATTCCATATTTTAGGATCTAATTTCATTATGTATTTATCTTACAAGTCTTTCCAAAGATCCATATGTGTTATGGTCACTGTTTTTGCATGTTTATAATCTGAGTTTGTATAAATTGGAAGACCAATCCATTTATTAAACTTTAATCAATACTAATTAGGACCAATAAATAGTATTGACTAGTGATTGATCAAATCCTAGGCTTAAACATGTCAAGATGGAAACTTTAATGTGTATGATTGATGCATGAAGATCTTTGTGTGTCAATACAATGATTGGTTAATTTAATTAATCATTAGAGGTAAGATCTTGTTTGATTCGGACTTAAAACGTCTAATTATGCTTTTATTTGATTTAATGACCATTAAAGTTGAGTAATTGCATGGTTAGAAAAGCTAGGTACTTGGATCAAGAGTGTAGCTATAATAGAAATTGGTACATATTGAATGAATGATCCATTGCACAAAATAATTTGGTTTTAATCAATTGAAAAGAGTAGAATTGAATCTAGGGAGGGAAAGCTTCAATTTGATAGTTTAATCCATAAAAGATTCTTGCTTTTTGCTTTCTTTGATTGTTTTTGGTAATTTAGTAGTGTTAGGATTCATTTAGGTTAATAAAGTTTCAATCTTGATAACAAATTCCCCTTAATTTAGTTTAAGTGCTTTAGTTCAGTGTTTTATTGCATTTATTTAGTTTAATTTTCTTTATTTTCTTTATTTGCTTATTTTAGTTAATTCTAAGTTAATTTGATAGAAATCCGTTTAGCTCCCGTTCCCCAAGAGTTCGACACCCGACTTACTAACTATAATACGAAACGATTAGGTACACTTGCCTATTCGTGCGGTTTTTGGTAATTAATTCGGTAAAATATAAATTTAAAACTAGTACGTAAAACGCACATCACCTCCCCCTCCTTCAAACCTCCAAACTTCCATTTTTTTATAAAAAAATCCTACTAAACATTCAAATGGTCATAATATATTCATCCTTAAGAATTTTAGCAAAAAAAAAAAAACCATTAGATTCAGTTTTTTATCCTCTTTAATATATTCAAGACCGGGATTGATATGTTTTCTAATTTTTTTTCAAAATGCAAATTGTTTGAAGAATATGCAAAATGCAATCTACATAAAGAAGATAACAAAAATGCAAATCCAGATAAAGAAGATAACCAAAATGCAACCAAAATGAGGAATATAATCAAAATGCAAACCAGATGAATCAATTTGTATTTCATGAATGCAAACAATGACTTTTGCTCTGGAAATTTTGCATTTTTCATGGCCTTGAACGACGACCAGGGAGAAATCATCGGCAGTGATGGTCACCATTGTCGTTGAGGATACGCAGATTGTCGCAAGGCATGACTACGATAATGGAAAGAACGGATCAGATGTCGAACCATGGACGTCGAATTTTACAAAACAATATCTAAATGCAAACAAATATCTCATAATCAATATTACAATAGTACAAACAACATGTAAATGCAAACTGATATAACTATGTTAATGTAACAATTTTACAAACAACATGTAAATGCAAAATGATATAACTCTGCCAATCAAACAATTTTACAAACAATAAGTAAATGCAAACAGATATCTCAGAATTAATGTTACAATAGTACAACATCATGCATATATAAACTGATATAATTGTGTTAATGTAATAATTTTACAAATAACATGTAAATGCAAACTGATATAACTCTGTCAATCAAACAATTTTACAAACAATATGTAAATGCAAACATATATCTCAGAATGAATGTTACAACAGTACAGAAGCATGTAAATGCAAACTAATATAACTGTGTTAATGTAACAATTTTACAAACAACATGTAAATGTAAACTAATAACTCAGTCAATCAAACAATTTTACAAACAATATGTAAATGCAAACTAATATAACTCTGTCAATCAAAGAATTTTACGAACAATATGTAAAATGCAATCTGATATCTCCAAATCAATGTAATTTTTTACAAACAATATGTGAATGCAAAACCGATATAACAATGTAAATGCAAACTGATATAACAGTGTCAATCAAACAATTTTACAAATAATATTTAAATGCAGACTTAATTATAAGAGTCAATGTAACAATTCTACAAATAATATGTAAATGCAAAATGAATTATATGTGCATTTACATGCTGTGTGTACTACTGTAACATTGATTCGGAGATATCTGTTTGCATTTACATATTGTTTAATTGTTCAGATATGAAATTTGCATTTTCAAAATAAATTTTTAGAAATATGGGAAGAGTGGTCTTGAATTAAAGAGCAAGAAAAACTGAACCTAATGGTATCATTTTTTTGTTAAAATTCTTAAACATGACATAGTTATGATCATTAGAAGGATTAATGGGTTTTTTTAAAAAAAAAACTGATGATAGTTATGAGGAGGCGTGAGTTTTTTTTTCATTTCCTTTTTTGCTCTTTCTTTTAAATTATAGGTAATAATTATGTATGATAATTACAATTTTGCCACAAATTGATATCAGCCTTTGATCAAGTTAATCTAAAGGCCCAAAATGGTTATTTAGGTTTTATGTTTAAGAGTGATTCTATATTGATGTTATATATATATATATATATAGGGGAGGGTTCATTTGAGAACCAATTTTATTGCGAGAACAGCGAGAACCGTTTGTGGCCATGGATCATAATTAATCAAAGGTTAATATTAATTGTGGCAAACAAGTAATTAATTAAAAACACAGCCGTCATTTTTACTTTCCAAACATGTTGGAGGGGTATTTTAGGCAAATTGCCTAAATAAAGGGGGGACCACTTACCCCTATTTTTTAAAACTAAAATATCTCCTAAAAGCAAATGTATTAAAATACGAAAGTTATACCAAATTAATGAGAAAAATATGCTCTTTAAAATGACATCCATATTGCTATACTTTTTTAAAGAAAAAAATATATCGTTTTTACCGGGTTCTCTTTGTAGCACAACATTATATATATGCACATATGCACATAACACTCGAATTTTTCAAGCACATGTGCATATGTGCACCACCTGTTTATACTGCATAGGTGTGTCTGAGTGCATAAATGCACCGTGCACATGTGCATATGTGCACCACGTGTTTATACTGCATAGGTGCGTCTGGGTGCATAAATGCACCGTGCACATGTGCATCTCATGCATATATGCACATGCACATCTACACCTAGATTGCATGTGTGCATGTTATGGTTATAAAGGAACCGAACGTTTGGTGAACCGTTCGTGAAATGCTCGGTGGGAAGTTCGTTTATGTTAGTTTATTTTATAAACAAACGAACACAAACAAAATATTTGTTCGTTTAGTTAAATGAATGAACACAAACAAAGACCCCCGTTCGTTCATTTACATTCGTGAACTTTCGTTTATCCGTTTGTTTATGTTCATTTATATATATATATACACACACACACGTAGTTAGTGTATGTTTATATTTAATAATGTTAGGTTTGTATTATATTTATATATGTGTTCGGTGTTTATCCGTTCTTGTTTGTTTTTTTGTCCGGTTAAAGTTAAACGAATACACACGAACAAGCCACTATTCGTGTTCGTTCGTGTTTGTTTGGTTTATTTACAACTCTAGTGTACAGACAACTCAAAAATTAATTTAGACAAACCTATTGCCAACTCAAAAAATTCTAACAAAAAGACGTGTGTGGTATAAGTACTCAATATATAACTTAAAAAATTTCAACAAAAAAGTAAATGATTGTGATTAATAAATAGAGAAAAAAGTAAAGAAAAAAAAAGATGATGAAAAAAAATACAAAAAAAATGATTCATACTATCTATAATAAAAAAAATAAAAAATCGCAAAAAAATAAAATAAAAAGGGTATCACACAAATAAAAATCACAAAACTAAACCAATTCAATTAAATCATAAGAGCCAGCGCACGTCAGTGCAATAATAAATTTTTTATGACAAATTTGACCTTTTTAATTTAATATAATTAATTAAAACAAGAAAATTATTGATTGGTCCACAATGGTTCTCGCGATTCTCGCAATAAAAACGGTTCTCAAATAAATTTATATATATATATATATATATAGGGGAGGGTTCATGCAAAAAGTGTGTTTTATTTGCGAAAAGTGCAAGAAGCATTCTCAGCCACTTATTTTTAATTGATTTTATTTAATTTAAAAAGGGCATAATTTCAAAACAAAACTTTTCTCTCTCCTAAATTTTTAATAAAAAATAAAATAAATTAAAAACAATTTACTAGTAAATAATTAATTTTACGAAGTTCACCGTTGAACACATATAGAAAATTACGAGTTTTTCATCCTTATTAGTGTTCGATAATGAACACGGCCAAAACAATAGTAGTTTTAAGATACATTTTACAAAATTCAATACTGAACACAGTCAAAAGTTTTATGAGTTTTTTAATCAATAACACTCTAGTGAACACCGTAAAAAACGTTTATTTAATTGAGCACACATTATAAACAAACAACTAATATAAACCAACATTTATTTGTTAACAAATGAACAACACGATACGATGAAAAATTAAACCGTTACATTAACCCAAATTCCATTTTCACTAATCCACGATACAAACAAACCCAAACTCTATTCCATAATAAACAATAAACATTAAACATCTCAACTTTCTCTCGTTCAATAGTAAACAATTTAAACAAAAAAAATCAAATTACTAAAAAAATAAATAAAACTAAGGGCAAAATGCATGAAAATACAATTAACTTTGTCTTAATTGTCATTGTATACAACTAACTTTAAATTCTTAAAAATAATACAACTAACTTTCACAAAAATTTTATTGTATGCAAACAACTTTTTTCTGTGTCTAGTCTTTAACTACCATTGTATACAATAAATTTTTTCATAATTTCCATTGTATACAACAACTTGCATACAATTGGAGGATTATAAAAGTTGATTGTATTATTTTTAAAAAAATAAAGTTGGTTGTATACAATGATAATTAAGACAAAGTTCATTGTATTTTCATGCAATTTACCCTAAAACTAAATACTCCATCTTTTCACACCCTCTCTCCATTAAACATCCCAACTTTTCTTGTTCGTGTGATAGCATATCTCCCCGAAGCCATTGTTTATTTACCATGAAATATATCTAACAAAAAATGTCAAATAACTAGTGAACACAATAATAAAAAAAAGGCATAAAGAAAAGTGTTCAATGGTAAACACAAATAAAACATGTTACTAACGTTTATAGACACCAATTTAATTTTCGTAATGAATAAAATTTAAACCCGCTAGTATTTATACAAACAATGTCGCCCTTAAAAAACTTACCTTGTAATCCGTAACACCCGCAAACCTAGGTTAGGAGATTAGCGGGTTTGTGGTATGTGTTTATTTGTTTTAAATGTGTTTATTGGGTTAATTTAATTAATATGAGATTATATACATGTATGTAAATGTGTACGTGTATGTGTGGTGGTGAAACAAGAGGTGGGCAAGCCACCTCCTGCTTCGATTTTTGTATTAGGTGCATGTGTATACATAAATGAATAGATAATATCATTTGGTAATTCAAAGTGAAAGAAAAGTGAAGTGTGTGTTCTGTGTGTGTGTGTGCTCTCTACCGGAGAAGAAAAGAAAGAAGAAGATATCGGATTTTGTGTTCTAATTCAAGTCAAGAGTTTGTTCTTGTTATGTTTTGGTATTGATTTGGAATGGTTTCTGTGAATAACAAACTTATATGAAGAACACCATAATCGATTTTTGGAAGAAAACATGATTTTATGGGTTTAGTTGTTCTTATGGTTTATATGTTTATATGATGTTTTAATGCATGAATACGTATTTAAAGATGTTAAATCATGTTTCTGGAAAGTTTTGATGAATCTATGAATTCTGGGTATAACCATTGTTGAGAATGTGAAGTTGTCGGATTTTGTTGGGGAAGAAGGTGAAATCCGATTGTAGTAAATCCGGGATTTGAGAACCAATTTATATGAAATCCGATTAAGCTAAATCCTATACTTGAGAAACCGAGACTTAGGAATCCGATAATGTAGAATCCGATACTTTGTAAACCAACACTTGAAAACCGATTGTAGAGTAATCCGATTGTTTGGGAATCTGATTGGTTAAATCCGAGAATGAAAACCGATACCCAAATCCGGAGCCTAAATCTGATAAAGATGAAATCCGAGACTGAAATCCGGAACTCCCAAATCCGAGAGCCAAGAATCCGACAGTTTGGAAATCCGACACTTGTAGTTGCGGATTCTTAGAAATCCGATAATTCGTGAAATCCGACATTTTGTATTTTGGACTTGCAATTGTTTATTGTTTGTTGTTTACTTGATGAATGATTAATTTATAAATATATCTGGGTAAATATATTTATATATTTGAGACTGATTTGATTGTTGCTGTGTTTTGAGGCAATCAAAACACTCAATGATATTAGATATCTGAGTTTGTGCTGAATTTAAGGTGAGTGGAAGTTTACTCACGGGTGGTAATGTTATGATCTGCTTGATTTAAAGAATGTTTGTTATGCGTTGATGGAGGGTCATTTTTGATATGCAATTATAGACCGTTGAGTCTGATATGAGAAGACGGACTGTTTAGTTTAATATGTTATGATAGACTGTTAGACTATTAAGTGTTGTATAAGAATTGTTTGATTGCGTATGTGTTATTGGTATGTGATAAAATGTTGCTTTGCGTTCATGGTTGATTGTGTATCTGGATTGTCTGAGAACCAACTGTTGTTGTAATGAGCTGGTAGTGATCAGCTTCTGTGAAAGGGATGGTTGGGGTCAGCTGCTATTGAAAGAGTTGGGCTCGTCTGCGGTTGGTTGAACAGTGGTAGTCCTCCAGATGCATGCGTTGTATCAGAGAGGAATTTCACAGTGCCGATCGGCAGAGGGCTATTGGTAAACCTTTGCTTTGGCCCGCACTGGTTGTAGGTTTGGCAGAACCACCGGTCCTCGGGAAATGAGAGATTGTTGAATTGACGGATTGTTAGTGATTGTTGCTCAGAAGTTTAGTTGTGAACTATTATTGTTGTTAGCTTGTTTGTTGCTTCCAAATTCACTTATCTTTGTGCTAATCCCCCATGGTTGATTGCTTTTTGCAGGATTGTGTGTTTTGCTATTTAGCTGTGTTTGTGGGAAGGAAAATTTGACCAACGCTCTGATATTGTGTTTTGAGAAGAGACGTGCCGTGTTTTATAAATCTTTTGTAACACAAGCTGATGTTGTACTTTATGAATAGTACTTTGTACTTTGTGAGTGTTTGTTTTAATGAAATTAGAAAATGCTTTCGTAGTGATTTTAAAAAAATGGCTTGAGATTTAAGGTGTTACATAATCTTTATGGTACCTAAACTAAAAACAACCCAAACTTTTTTAGGCTCTTCAAAAATTAACAAAAAATGATCAAAATATTTTACACAAACCAAACATTGATCGGATCAAAAGCAAAAGATGTAACACAATATTGAACACCCGAAACTCTATTTATATAGGTGTTGAGTATTGAATAATTAAATAAAAAAGATACTAATCTTGCTTGTTCAAAACTCTAAAGAGAAAAACATACCTATTTTATACATTGAAGAGGTGGCGATTGTTGGTTGATACACGATGGAGGGAAGCGATGATGGTCAGCAGGGCTACTGCGATGGTGGAAAGCAATGTGTATTATTTCTCGAAAGTGGAGATCTGTGAGGGAGATGATGATGGTTGCGGTGATGAACTGTGAGGGGAGATATGTAAGGCACCGATAGTGGGCTTCTAGTATTTCTCGTTGCCGGCCACCATGGAGAGAGAGAGGGGTAGATGATGTCGGCAGCCGGTTACGGTGGAGAGAGAGACCGACTATGGCGATCGTCGGGGATAGCAAGTGAGGGGCTCGGGATTCCGTTCATTAATATCAAAGGAGAATGAGGAGGCGGTGAGGGTGCCGGAGATGGTGGCGGTAGTGGGGGCATCAACGATGGAGGGTTTCTGTGAGAGATGGTGGGTGGAATATGTTAGGGTTTTGGGTGGGATGGTTTAATAAACGTGAGATGAGGGAGGAGAGAGAGGAGAGAGATTTAATTACAAAAAGTCTTTAATACCCTTTTCTATTTAGATAAAAGTCATTTACATTTGTTTAAATTACAAAATTGCCATAAGAAATAATGACCATTGATTAAATTATCTAGTGGCTGAAATTGTTTCTCGCACTTTTCGCAAATAAACGCCTTTTCGCATGAACCTCCCTCTATATATATATAGTGTGTGTGTGTGTGAGTATATATATATATATAGACACACACACCGATATGCATTACATATGAAGATTATAAAACAGAATCTTTCACAGCATTCATGATAATGGAGCCAAATTTAGTATGTGCAAGAAAGAATGTATTCCTGTATAATATTATCAACAATTACAAGAATCAAAACATATAATAAGAGCATATTTAATGCATCATTATATTTTCATGATTCAAGATTTGATACTAGGAAATAATTTCTTACAAGACTTTAATAAAGTCATATTTGATAAGGTTGCCATGCGAATAATCTTTAAAATACCATGTCAATTTAAAAAACTTACAACACAATATGGTGAAGGAAATATAGAAAAACCAGCACTTCCAAAGGGAATACCTATATTAAAAATCCAAAGAGATATAGGAAACCGAAGAAAAAAACTAATCTCAAGAAATTTTATTCTCATAACCCTTTGAAATTCTAGGAAAAATAATTTAATGATGAAATTAGAAATAAAAAATAATGACACCATTATAAGAATAAAACCAATGAGATATAATCTCCAAGATCAAGAAGAATTTAGAACTCAAATTCAAGACCTACTAAATATCTATCTATATCTTTTATAACTTAGTAAGCTTCCCATCATATGTGGCATGTATGATTGAGCTTCAACTTTCGAATCCAAGTTAATTAGGATAGGTGGGTAGATGATGTGTCAACATATTAGGAGTTTGGTTTAAAGACAATGTATATTCTTACACAATTATGGCTCCTTAATTCCCTATAGTCGGTACATTAATGTGTATTAAGTAAAACTTTAGCTTCCAAGAAGTATTATGCTACCATCGGTTATCACATGTATTATGCAATTAGTGTATTATGTATTCTTTTCGGTTATGTCTTAGTAGAGTTATGTAATTCAATTAGTGTATTAAGTTTTTTTTCTGGTTATGTCTTAAAATGTATTATGCAATTAGTGTATTAAGTATTATCGGTTACCACATGTATTATGCAATTAGTATATTAAGTATCCTTTTCGGTTATGTGTTAGTAGAGTTATGCAATTCAATTAATGTACTAAGTATTTTTTTCGGTTATGTCTTAACATGTATTATGCAATTAGTGTATTAAGTATTCTTTTCGGTTATGTCTTATAATTTATGAGAAGAAGTAAATTTGAATAGTAACCATGTAATCCTATGTGGCATCCAACATTGATCTTCAATTTGTGAATCTAAGTTAATTAGGATGAATGGGTAAATGATGTGTCAAGAAATTAGAAGTTTGCTCACCTACTTGCTCTTCCTTAATCCCCTAGCGTAGGTTACTATCAAGGTTCAACATTAATGTGTATTAATCCCCAACCATCGGTTACTACTAACAATTTATGCAATTTAAGTAGAAGTAAATGAGAATAGTACTACATTTGAGCTCCAACCAAGCTTTATAAATTCGAAAGCTTCCTTCTTTCTTCGCTTTAGTTTATGCATACCAAAGCTTCCTTCTTTCTTCGCTTTAGTTTACGCATATTGTAGTGTTAACACATTTGGTAATTTGTTCAAAGATAGCGGGGACATTAGTGAGGTAGTTTTTTTAGTTGGAATGAAGTTCACTATTTGTGCTTAATCTTTTATTCTTTACCTATGAAAATTGACCTTTATGCTTTCGAGGTGAAGAAAGTTATCATTGTTGTTTTCAATGTTGGTAATGTAAGCTTCATACTTTATTCGCTTTAGTTTACGCATATTATAGTGTTAACATATTTGGTAATTAATTTGATCAAAGATAATGACAACATTAGTGAGGTAGTTTGTTTGGGTGGAATGAAGTTCATTGTTTGTGCAAAATCTTTTATTCTTTACCTATGAAAATTGACGTTTATGCTTTCCTGAAGAAAGATATCATTGTTGTTTTTTAGCGTTGGTAATGTAAGCTTCTTTCTTTCTTCGCTTTAGTTTATACATATTGTAGTGTTAACACATTTAGTAATTTGTTCAAAGATAATTACGACATTAGTGAGGTGGTTTGTTTAGTTGGAATGAAGATCACTATTTGTGCTAAATATTTTAATGTAGGATGACGATACAACCAATAAAGTTGTGTTGATAATGATGATTGTGAAATTGTGACTTCTAAGGTTGGCTCAAAACAACTACCGTTGGTCCATCCAGAAACCGTCTCAATATTGATAACAAAGATGGGGATGTAGACGGATCTACTATTGTGAATAAGAAGCGTGTGTTTGTGAAGAAAGAAAAAGTTTGAAGGGTTTGAGATGGCTACCATTTAGATTAACGTCTTTTGTTTTTTGACTTTTATCAAATAAGTAGCATAATTATTTTTGTTTGGTAGTATTTCCCGACCACTAATCTATTTCACCATATGATAATTAGGTCATTTGAAAATAATATACTTTGGTTTGATTTTTAAAATATAAGTTTTCATATTTGGTATTATTAAACTCTTTGTGTTGTGTGTTAGTATATATGTGTATATTGTTCAATTAATCTATACACATAATATGTTTTTGTTTTTGACTTTTATCAAATAAATAGCTTAATTATTTATCTTTGGTAGTATTTTCCAAACACCATATGATATTTAGGTCATTTGGAAATAATATACTTTGGTTTGATTTTTAAAATATAAGTTTTCATATGTGGAATTATTAAACTCTTTGTGTTGTATGTTAGTATATATGTGTATATTGTTCAATTAATCTCTACACATAATATGTTTGTATTTCGACTTTGTTATGCAGTGATTTCCTAATTTTAATGTTAGATGACGATACAAATAATAAAGTTGTGATTGATAGATATGATTTTGAAATTGTGACTCCTAAAGTTTGGTCGAAAAACAAATATCGTTGGTTTATCCGGAAAATGTCGCAACATTGATGACAAAGATGGGGATGTAGAAGGATCTACTCTCATGAATAAGAAGCTTAAATTCAATTTATATTATTTACCTATGTCCATGTTTGTTATATATTTTTGATAAATTACTTATACCTTATATGTTACTAGAATAACCTGAGACTATATATTAAACTATACAAATTTATTATACATCAATGATAATTATTACTATTAAATAGCAATTATTATTTACCATTAGTGTATATTCTCTTACTATTTCTCCAACCTTATAAATTATTAATATGCTAAATATATTTACAACCTAGCATAACCAAATGAATAATTCTCTAAATATCAATTATTGTAGGTTAACACTACTTATGTAAGAAATGCAACAATACCATAATGCAATGAATGAGAATTTGTGACTCATAAAGTTGAGTCCAAAACAAATACCACAGGTTTACCGAAAACGTCGTAATATGGATAACAAAGATGGGGATGTAGAAGGATCTATTCTTGTGAATAAGAAGCTTAAATTCAATTTATATTATTTACCCATGTCCATGTTTGTTATATATTTTTGATAAATTATTTGTAACTTATGTTACTAAAATTACCTAAGACCCTATATTAAACTGTAAAAATTTATTAGACATCAATGATAATTATTACTATTAAATAACAATTATTATTTACCATTAGTATATACTCTCTTACGATTTATGTAACCTTATAAATTATTAATATGTTAAATATATTTACAACCTTGCAAAACCAAAAGAATGATTATCTAAATATCAATTATTTTAGTTTAACAATACTTATGTAAGAAAACCAACAATACCATAATCCAATAAGTGAGAATCAAATATTTCTCATTTACAACAATGTAAGTATTTATCATAAAATACAGTCTTTATTATTTTATCTACTTCAACATTGTTGTATGTTTATTTATTCTTCTAATTATTAAAATTATTAATGCTAAATATATTTACAACCTAGCAAAAAAAAGAATGATTCTCAAAAGGATAAATTGCATCAAAATACAATGAACTTTGCCTTAATTATCATTGTATACAATTAACTTTATTTAAAAAAAAATAATACAATGAACTTTTATAATTCTCCAATTGTATACAAGTTGTTGTATACAATAGAAATTATAGAAAAGTTCATTGTATACCATGGTAGCTAAATACTAGACATTGAAAAAAGTTGTTTGCATACAATGAGTGAATTATGAAAGTTGGTTATATTATTTTTAAGAATTTAAAGTTGATTGTATACAATGATAATTAAAACAAAGTTAATTGTATTTTCATGCATTTTACCCTTCTCAAAATATCAATTATTGTAGATTAACAATATTTATGTAACTATCAAAATGTATTACTCATTAATATTAATTATTACTCTTAAATTGCAATTAGGATTCATCATTATTTTATACTCTATTACAATTTCACTAGCTTTGTAAGTTTTTAACATCCAAAATCTATTTACAATTTCATATTCATAAGATTGTATGATAAGATTCTTAAGAAATCCAACAATACCGTAATGCAATGAATATTATTTTACCTACTTCAATAATGTTGTATGTTTATTTATTTTTCTAATTATTAAAATTGTTAATGCTAAATATATTTACAACCTAGCAAAAATAAAAGAATGATTCTCAAAATATCAATTATTTTACGTTAACAATACTTATGTAACTATCAAAATTTATTAGTAAATAGTTTTAGTATTAACTACACTTATTATGTAAAATTTAAATATAAGCCCGTATTTATGCGGGCCTAAACCTAGTGAAGTTAATAATTAGGTCAAGTCAAAGTCCTCATATTTCTCTAGCATTTATGGTAAGAAATAATGCTAAAATTACAAGTGGAAAAGGCAAAATACACGAAAATACAATAACCTATCTTAATATTGTCAATGTATGCAATCAACTTTATTTTTATCTAAAAATACAAATAACTAACAATTTTGATTCATTGTATGCAATCGGTGATATGATTACCAGGTTACTGGTTGTCGATTGTATACAATGAACAAAATGTAAAAGATATTTGTATTTTTAGGTACCAAAGTTCTTTTATTTTTTGCTAGGTTACTGTTAGTCCCATGTTTAAAATAATTAGATTTGATGAGACAAACTATAGATATGTACAGATAATAGGTTAAGAGTTAGGAATTATTTAAGTCTGTTATATAGTCAGCGTATAAACAGATATAGAGTTTTCTATGTAAGTACTAGATAGATCGGTGACTTCTAAGCTGAGGTAGGTTTTAAGAGTGAAGACTTGAAGACTTGAAGATTCAAGAACTCAGCGTGACAAGGTCAAAGACTTAGCTCAGCGTCAGAGGTCAGTTCAAGAATTTAAGTAAGTTCTAAATTCTGTTATAAACTCTCTGTATCTACGACATTTAAATTAGGATATCTAAACCTAATTTAAACTATATATTAGTTGGATAGAAATCTCAAACGGGATTAATTAGATATGTTCTAATTAAGGAGTTTATTACGGTTTTAAAGAAAAGATAAGTTCTATCTTTAAACTGTGATTTGTTCGTAGATATATCAAGTATAAGTATAAACCTTCTTATGTTTTTAAAATAGAAGAATACATAGACGAATACACAGACGAACGAATGTGCATACGTGATACTGCATAAGTTGCAAGACTGCATAAGTTGCAAAACGTACGAGTGTTCGTCATACTTGATACGCGTGTGTTGCGATAACTTTGTAAGTTCAAAGTTCAAGAGAGTTTTCAAGAGTTCTCGTTAATTAGTTTTAACAAGAAGTTCGATCATCAATTAGTTTGTGATTCAAGAGTGTTTAGAGAGAGTTGAGTTTATAATCATTGTAATATCAAATCATCCTGTTGATTTGATTAGAGAGTGATAATAGTTATTGTTTTGTTTGATCATTGAATATACGTTTGATTAATTTGATTATTTGTTTAAAGTGTATTCAATCCCCCCTTCTACACTGTATCTGTTGCTTGTTCACCCTCTTTGGGACCAACAACTGGTATCAGAGCAAGTTTCTTCATAAGTTGAAGATAAAGATCCGCTGTCAAGAGATTAAGATGTCAACTAGCAAGCAATCAAGTCATATACCAACAATGGCGGCAAAAGGGTGTCCTATTTTTGATGGCACTGACTATCCTATGTGAAAGTTTAGAGCCATGCTATATCTGAAGTCTGTGAATCACAGGATGAGTACCGTGATTCAAGATGGCCCAATCATACCAATGATCCATATTACTGCCACTGACAAAATTGTTCCCTCTGGAGAAACTCCCAAGCCTGAAGCATCTTGGACCGAGGAAGATCGTAAACGGTTCAATCTTGATGACAAGGCACAGAGCATTATAGCAAATTCTTTGACAAATCCTCTTCTGCATACTGTGGCTGGGTGCCAAACTGCAAAAGAGATGTGGGATACTCTCAGTGTTACGTATGAAGGCACTGACTTGGTCAAGCAACATAAGAAGACAAATCTGAGTCGTTCTTATGAGACTTTCTTTGCTAAAAAGAATGAAACTCTAGCATAAGTTGCAAAACATACGAGTGTTCGTCATACTTGATACGCTTGTGTTGCGATAACTTTGTAAGTTCAAAGTTCAAGAGAGTTTTCAAGAGTTCTTGTTAATCAGTTTTAACAAGAAGTTCGATCATCAATTAGTTTGTGATTCAAGAGTGTTTAGAGAGAGTTGAGTTTATAATCATTGTAATATCAAATCATCCTGTTGATTTGATTAGAGAGTGATAATAGTTATTGTTTTGTTTGATCATTGAATATACGTTTGATTAATTTGATTATTTGTTTAAAGTGTATTCAACTCCCCTTCTATATTGTATCGGTTGCTTGTTCACCCTCTTTGGGACCAACAGTTACCGATAAGTTACCTATTGTCATATGTAACTTGCATACAATGAACTAAAATTGTAAGTTGTGTGTATTTTTAGGTATAAAATAAAATTGGTTACATACAATGACAATATTGACATAATTTATTGTATTTTCGTGTAATTTGTCACAAAAGGAAAAGCAAGAATAGTGATAAGTTATAAAAAATTATTAATTGATGGATATTTTCTACCACATAAAGAAAGTTTAATTTACGGCACAAAGAATAAAAAGATAATTTTCAAATTTTGATTGTAAAATGGATATTGGCTAGTAAAAATACATCCTAACAACGTAAAATATAACGATGTTTCTACACCTCAAGGTCTATACGAGTGGCTAAATTGGTAATGGTAAAGGATTACGAAGCCATGCATATTATTGAAGAAATTAGTACAATTCCCAATAAAATACAAGATAAAAAAAACAACTACAAAGTTTTCTTGGAATTTTCAATTATGAATGTGATTTTATAAAAGATTTAGCCATATTAAGAAGACCGTTTCAAGAGTTGTTGAAAAGGAATAGAATATTCAGTTTTAATACAACGTTAGAGGAAAAGGTTGAAAAAATTAAATATATTTGTAAAAACCTTCCAAGATTACAATTACGGAAGAATAATGATGAATTAATATTAGAAACACATATATGCTTGAGAAGAACATTGGATTGGTGTTCTAAAGAAAAGAGATAAAGAGATAACACCCGGGGTCAAGTATTATTATCTTCATATTGAAATAATTTATTCTAACAAGAATGTATTTGCAGATTTCCTTACACGAGATGGATAACCCGTTCAACAATATGATAAAGAGAATGAGGACAATATCTCTCCATCATGAATAATCAAATAGAAGGCGTCACAATATGATAAAGAGAATGAGGACAATACTCTCCATCATGAATAATCAAATAGAAGGCGTCACATACTGTGCAACCAACATATAGGAATGTAAATGAGCGAGCTACTCGTGAGCTTTTTGAGTTTGAATCGCTAAAAGCTTGACACTACAAGAAAACAAGGCATTAGCGGCGACAAGGGTATTAGCGGCCACATGTAGTTGGGCGGGCTACATGTCGTCACTATTGCCCTTTGTCGCCGCTAATGCCAGTAAAAAAGACCACGTACTTTTCCCACCTAAATAATTCACGAGTCGCGGATAGCTATTGCTTGGCGTCACCACTAATGAGTCTGAAATAAATCCCCAATTGGGTACCGGTTGAGCTCACCTTTGACACAAAACACTCTCTCTCTCTCTCGATCGACACCTCCGCCTGCCGCCGCCTCACGCCGCTGCTACCCCGCCAACCTGCATTTCATGAAACACCCAAGGTACCCGTCGATCGACCCTTATTTTTTGTGTGTGTGTGTGTGTTTTGTATGTATGTGTGTGTTCGTGTGTGTGTGTGTTTTCTGTGTGTGTTTGTGTCTTCGTGTGTGTGTGTGTGTTCGTGTGTGAGTCAAGGTAATACCAGTCTGTATGCTACCTTACCTCATATTTGCGATGATCGCTAATTGTCTATCATGGTGCACTTTTAACAATTCATAGTCCCCATTCTGGAACTCTAACAATGATCTTCTCTTATCTACATATCTTCTCCGTCCATCGTGGACTACTTTAAACTGCTCACGTATCTAGTATATATACTCAGTCATCCACTATGTTATGTCTTAACTTTCTCTGACCAACTTTACCCCAAAAACGTTGTGAGACGATGATTTGCTCCTAAATCCGGTAGCCATCATCTGATAAATCAAATAGAATTGATGATTTTGCACGCCCTAGTCTTTAGGGTAAATATTGACTTCGCACAAGTCATCTTTGCCGACCTGGTGGACAAAATCACACAAAGCGTCAACAAGAAATCTTCAAGGCATCAAGTGCCCTACATTCGCTTCTTGAGCATCCTTGCTATGAGAGAAATAGGTGAAAATGGATACGTAAGCTTAACTGATCAGTTGGAGCATATCCCTGTTCCATGAATGGGTGAAAAGATATTTCATTTTCTGAAACAAGATAGGGGTCATGCGATCACTCCTCAAATGCAAAACATTATTGATATCGCTGCTAAAGGACGTGCGAGTAATGGTGAAAACTCTGGTGATGGTAATGGAAACAATGAGTCTGATGGCATATTGCATGATGATGATGATGATGTTGGTTGCAGATTGCATGATGATGATGATGATGCTAGTGGTAGTTTTGTTGCTGACAGTTATGAAGGAAGCAACAATGATGAATAATTTTCTCCCATAAGTCCAATGGAGATGAGTCCCCTGGGTGATACTGTTGTCCAACCTGAGCAGGAGGTGTCTGATGAACTTCAAGTCTTAATTGATCAAAGTAGGCAACTTATCTCCACAGGTATAAACTCTGACTACAACTCTGAGGATAGTCATTTGGTAATCCCAACCAATGACAGCCCATCCTCACCTCCAGTTGATACACAAATACAATCACCAAGCTCTAGTGGACCTCCAATGGTCACTAGTTCTACGCCCATTCATAGCCCCAAATTGAAAGGTCAAAAGAGATTGTTTTTACTGAACACTTCTCTGAGGTAGTAACAACTACACCTCTGACCTCAGCACCACTTAGCCCTCCTCATGTTGAGGGGGAACAATTGGTTGCTGTTTCACCCAAGCCAGTGGATGCATTCTCACAACAAGATGTATCTGTAGAAAATGGGACTTAAGCCTTTATCTGATGCACCATCCCAACAGGGTGTTATCATTAAAAGACATGTCTCACCCCAAGGTCATATTGTGTCTTTACCTACACTGAGTCTGCCAATTCCCCCTATGCCCTCACAACACGACATAGTTGTACAAAGGGATACCTAGTGAGTGCAACCCACACTCCAATCACAATCCTTGAGCCACTAATTGATTCTATTCTTACTCACTCATTTCCTGCCAATATCAGTGGTACAAACCAACCATTGGTACAGGGCTCAACCATCTTTCTCAATGAATTTGAGCTTATAAACCAAAGCTCAAATGAGGGAACCCAAACCTTACCCAACTTTGAGTAACCAATCCAATCCTCACAACCTCAACCTTCAACATCCACACCTACCCAAGATTCTTTCCTTCAAACCCTTCACACCATAAACCACCAACTTGACCATCTTACCCAAACCTTCACCTAGTTCCAAACTCACACTAAAACTCGACTATCCAACCTTGCAAAGGACATAGAGTCACTCAGAGCCCAAACCCCACCCATCCCAGCTCCTGCACCTCCACCAGACTTTACCTAATTCTAACCAAGCTTAACCAAATTCAATCGCAACTGCCTACAACCTCTACTACAACACCTATCCTACCACAATGCCCCTTACAAGCCTATACCAAACCATGTCTAACCTACTTACCCAATAAAACACCTTGAAACCTACTAACCCAAACATCTCAGTTGTAGTTCCATAGGAACTTCATGTGGTGCCTACTATTCTTCACACCCTCCTTGAGGAACTCCAATCATTATCTTTACAAGGCCACAAAAGTCACTTAACCTTGTTAAAGCATCTTTCTAAACTCAAGATTGTACTTCAAACCCAAACCCAACCTTAACCTCAACCCCAACCCCAATACCAAACCTACCAGAGAACCACCCATCCAACAAGACCTACACCTATCCCTACCTATAACCCATTTAATCAACCTCATAGACCAATCTTCACTGCACCTACCCCTGCTCCCTCTACATCCATTCCATGTCTAACTCCTCTTCCTTTTGATGATGACAAAAAGGGGGAGAGCTCAACAAGTTCAAGCAGGGAGAGTGATCCTTCAAAAGAAAAGGATGTCAATGCTCCATACAATGAATCTGCCAAAAGAAAAGCATCAATTGAGGAGAAGCAGAGGCCTTCCAAAAGATATAAAACAATGGCAAAAAGGAAGATGCCTCCTACAATTGACATCCAGTCTAGTCCTGAATCTGATGATGAGGATGAAACTCCTATATCTAATCTCCTCAAAAGAAGAAGGCAAGATCCTAGACCAACAATTGCTCCATCAGTCCAATCTACTCCATCAGCCCAAATACCTTCAACCTCTACTCCCAAAGACAAGGGAAAAAATGACTTCTGAGCAAGTTCAGTAAGAGGAAAATAGAAAGAGAGAGCTTATCATCATAGAAAAAGAAGAAAGGGAGATAAATCAATTGGCTAAAAGTCTTGGCATTCCTGTTGAGGAACTCTACCAAGCTAGGGAACTTGCATTTGCACAAGAACAAGAGCAACAACAGACTATTACAACTGCCCAAGTAAGAGAAGCTAGGGAAAAAGCTCAAGCATAACTGTTGAAAGCCAAATCACATAATGATGCACTCCAAACTCTTCTAAGTGCTGATCTTTTTGTTCCCAATAACCTAAGTGAAGAAAGAATAATAAACTATTAGCAAAGGATTGATATTATAAGAAGAAGAATGGATCCAATGCTAATCTCAAGAGCCTCAGTTCATAAGGGTGATGGGGATCCATATATCAAGCTAATACGAAAATGTTGGAATATGCCCGCTGACACAAACGAGTTAATGGCACTACCGATGAGGTATAGGCCTATTGGGTCACACACAAAGTATTAATTCCGGCAACACGATCAAGCAAAAGAGAGAGAAAGGCCAAAATGGGTTTTGGCAGGATGGTACACGGGCCGTGTGCTTCAACACGGGCCATGTCCAGTCCAACATACACGAGGCGTATTGGCCCAGTTCAAGGTCGTGTAGTTTGGGCCTACACGGGCCGTGTTGTGCCTATTAGACACGGGCCGTCTTAGCCCAATTGGGGCTGTGGACTTTGGGCCTACACGGCCGTGTTGACCAACACGGGCCGTGTACGTCTGCTGTAACAACAGAATTAACAGCCTAACACACTTGGTTTAATGGTATTAACTTCTAATAATTGTGGTAGACAAAGGGACAACGAATTCTCTGCTCTAGTAGAGGCTTTTGGCTTGTTCTTTGGCTCTTGGTTGATACAAGATATTCTCTCTTTTGTTCATCTTCTTCTTGGTGATTTTGGAGCAAAAGAAGCAAGAAACACATACACTTGATTGTTGTTTTGGTGATTGCACATCAACTTGCTAGCACTTGGGAATCAAACAAGCTTGGGGTGGAATTCATTGGAGGAGTTCTTTGTTGGATTCTAAGCTACTTGACAAGGTTGATTTGTGTTTTGCACTATTGAGGTATAATCATTTCTTCTTGTCATGTTCATATTAGTTGCAAATTCATTGTTAGATTTTGGTCCGTGGGAGTGAATTTGTTTGCTTGGCTTTGTTTTTGTTATACATATTGCTTCCGTTGCTAATTGATTTTACGAAACGAATACCTTCAGTGGTATCAAAGTCATATCTAAAATGGCTTTGCACTATTGAGTCTAGAAAAACCGTAAAAGTGTTTTTGATAAGAAAATTGTTTTCTTAAATTGGTTTTTTCATGGAGACTCTTGTTGTGCTAGAATAGATTTATTCGTAGTCTTGTTAATATTTTAATTTTTATATTTATATATTTGTTTTAACTTGGCATGAAGTGTACACAAATATATATACTTATAAATGTATATATGAATATGTGTCTCAAAAATGGTTTGGTACACTAATGCATGTAACACCGCTTCTGAATTCAGTTGCTTAAATGACAAAACAAATTTAGCAGCGGAAATTTTTCTTTTTAAAACAACCAAAAAGTTATTTACATTAATAACTTCTCAAAATAACGTAGGTGTTACCAAGTACAGGAACCGACCATTGTATCTAATTACATTACATCATAAAATATAAGTGTTCCACCCACAAGAGGCAATACAATTCCCAAAATCAACCCGTCTCGCAGGCCATCTAATCTTTACCTGAAAAGGGAAATATAGTATCATTAGCTACACTAGCTAGTGAGTACATACAATCATAAGCATCAATACAGTAAGTCATGCATCGTATCATAAATAGTCATTGCTAGCTTAACACAGAGCGGTGTGCTAACAAGATCGGTAAAAGTCGTGTCTTGCAGGGTAATCAATCCCGCTCAACAACTCAGACCGGGGGATCAGACACGACCAATCCGCGCTGGTGGGGGAGCACAAGGCAGTCCACCAAGCATCGTTCACAGAGTCAAAGACTCCACAGGCAATCCAGCTACAACCGGCTGATCACCACTCACGTTAAGGCATAGCGGTTCTGCAGAACCTATGATCCAGGATGCCTCTTAAATCACCGTGAAATCCCCAAGGATCCAGTTACAACCGACTGACCTTAACCATGCGTCAGATAGTCTGCAGACAGTTCACAAACACATATACGTACATTTGATCCCACAGGGATCCATCATCTTACATATAACAACTTTCAAACAGTTATTCATGCATAGCATCGTATATTAACTAAGTGGTTCCAAACTAGACCCACTGGCATGCTCCTGACACATGTTCTAACATCTTCCAAATCATACACTTACCTCCTCGAGCGTACCTGCAAAAGGAAGTTAAGTACACAAAATACATTCACATATCATGCAAGACCTTACTCTACTGAGTCTCATGAAAGCAGACACTCACCTGACTAGCTTACAGTGTTCGTTTACTTAGTGCTGATTCAGCTGACACGTTCACCTAAAATATCGGCAATCGCGTTAAGCGTTTGCACACATAAGGTTCTATCATAAAACACATACAAGAACCAATCAAGGCCCTTAAACACCTTACAAGAATCTTACAATTTATAACACAACATGTGCCTTAGTTTTGCTTAGCTTTTTAAAAATGCACATCTTTGCTTTTCACCCGACGCGTCACGTCCAAGAGCCGGACGCGTCGCGTCGCGCTATACCATGCGACCTTCGGATCAACTTTGAAAGTCGGATGACTCATGTGAAAGTCGGATGGCTCATGCGACTTTCGGACCATGAAAGTCGGATCAAGCAAGAGTCGGATGAAAGTGAAAGTCGCATGACACACAGGAACGCGTCGCGTTCCCTTCTTCGACGCGTCCCGTCGCGTGCCAACCTGCACTTCATCATCATCTTGTTCATCATTCATCCGACTTTTACTCATTATATTCAAAAACCCAGATTTCAAAACATGTCATTCTCACTCTTTAAACACTTCTAAGCTTCATATACCACCTATATGAACCTCATGAACAACTTAACACCTTTTAAAACATCAAAACATGAGAAACTCACTTATAAAGTAAGCTCTCATGTTCATCCATGGTGTTTTCCATTTTAGCATAACTTCCAGCCATGAAACCCACATGTTTCTGGCATAATACATATATATTTCATCCTACAAACACCATACTAACCTTGCTTTAGGTTTAGAACTCTAAATCTTTCAACTTCAAGAACTCTTCTTCAAGGATCTTTCGAGAGCAGAGAGTATGTGTTTGTGTGTTTTAGAGTTTTGCTATATTTGACTTTATGAGTCAAATATCACTTTCACATATATATATATCTCAATCTTATCCAGAGGCAGTTTGCCTCTGGATAAAATATCTAACTTTTTCTTTCTTTTCTTTATTCATAATTAACTAATATACACATATATATAATATACATAAGTACACATAACACACACAAATATACATACTTTCATTCAACTTCACAAGTATTTTCAAACAAATATTCCTATTACATTAATCACATACGCGTACGTACTATTTACAACTAGGTCCAAGTTAAGGATGTTACAATGCATATGTACAAGGATTGTCTTTTTGGTGCCTTTGATGTTTTGACAATCTTAACTAAAATATAGATATATATTTATGTATCATGGTTATGTGTGGCACACCATGTTTCTATGTGATATGTTTTGGTTTGATACGGTAACATAATATGCCCTTAGACCTATGTGTTGTGGTGGTTGATTATTTTAGTTTTTGGCGGCCTGCGTGCTGTATTGTTGTAACAATATTTATTTATTTATTTATTGGTGCGGCTTGCACGCCGTTTCTTTTATTCTATGTATTTGTATAAATAGCATAGGATTGCGACCCGCGTGTCGTTTATATATATTCTATGTATTTGTATATAGTATAGAATTAAAACCAGAATAGTCAACCGGAGTCATGATGATGACGTCTTGGCGAGAAGGAATCAACCTGCTATTGGAGGTGTTGGATTCAGTGGGAGCTCACCTAACGAGACTATATCTTGTCCTTAGATTTTGGCCTCGTTTTCCCCGTTGTGGCTCACGGGGAAAACGCATAGGAATTTTGGGCATGTTACCGAATTATATATATATATATATTTGCGTGGTTGTATTTTATTTTTCCTATGCATGGATTAGGATTCGCATGCTAGACAATTTTTCTATAAAATTAAATAAAATACAATATTTTTTAAAATGGTTAACAATCTCGCGCGAATATAATTGACAAAGAAAATATAAAGATGATATTATATTAAAAGTGCTTAAAATCGTTTTGACACTTACTTTGTTAATTCACGAAAGGGTTTTTATAAACCGGAAACAAAATTCCGTTTTTCAAAATGTAAATCACGCACCATCCGTAAGATGACACCACCCGAATCTAATGAAGCAAGGATGATTGTCTAGCTAAGCACGAGCCAATTAATGGTCGAGAGTGCCACCCGTGTGTCTTGTCGGACGATCTACAATATTAGTATATAATTCTTGGTTAGTTGTCGAGCTAAGCACGAGCTAAACAAAAATTATATATTAAGATTGGTGTAAGATAGGGATCAAACATGCCAACCGACATAATGGATGTCAACGGATCCCGCTAGTGTCTAAGAGTTGTAATAGAGATTACAATTGGTAAAATGGTTGCCACCCTAAATAGCTTCGCCACGTGATCCGCGGTAAACCCGTCACGGTGCGAGGTGAAATAAGGTTCTTAGCCCTTGTTACAAATAAATTGTTTTATTTAAAACTATGGGTACTTATTTCAACAAGGATTTCCAAACTAACTAAAACTACTTTGCTATTTTAGATGGCGTCTTCAAGCAACACCAACACCACCAACCATTTTTCGCTTAGAGTTTTCCTTGAGAAGGAGAAACTCAATGGTAACAACTTCTTGGATTGGTTTAGGCAACTTAAACTTGTCTTACGCCAAGAAGGGAAGATGGTTACCATAGAGGAGGCTCTACCCGAGGCTCCTGCTGCCAATGCCACTCGGGCTATCCGAGACGCTTATGAGAAGCGTGTCAAGGATACCGAGGACATTACTTGCATCATCCTAAGTACTATGATCCCTGAGCTCCAAAAGAAAATGGATCATTTGAGTGCTTTTGACTTGATCGCTCAGCTTAAGGAAATGTTCCAGCAGCAAGCGAGACAAGAGAGGTTCGAGTGTCTTAAGACGGTACATGGTAACAAGATGGCCGATGGCGGGAATGTGAGTGCTCACATGTTGCGCATGAAAGCAAACGTGGAGTGCATGGAACGGCTCGGATTTACCATAGGGAGGGAGTTAGCCGTGGATTTGATCCTATGGTCCCTTCCCACCGCGTATGATCAATTCGTTATGAGTTATCATATGCATAGTATGGATAAGTCCATTATGGAGCTTCATGGTATGCTTAAGACAACGGAGTCTAGCATGACCAAAAACAAGTCCGCCGTTCCAAATCTCGTTCTTGCTATAAGGGAGGGGCGTATCCAGAAGAAGAAGAAGTCTGCTTATACCCCTAAGGGTAAGGGGAAGGGGAAGATTGGCGCTGCCAAGTCTAGCCTCGCCTTGGAGGGTAAAGGCAAGGGGAAGATGGTTCCCCAAGCCAAAACTCCGAATGAAGCGGAATGCTTCTTTTGCGGGAAGAAGGGCCATTGGCGCCGTAACTGCCCGGGGTACCTAGAAGGTCTTAAGAAGCTCAAGGGGTTGAGCATCGGAGGAACTTCCGATTCAGGTACGTATACAATTGAACTCCATCATACTTCTACATCTGGTAGTTGGGTATTAGATACCGGCTGTGGCACTCACGTTTGTAATATTGTGTAGGTGTTAAAGACAAGTAGAAGGATGGAGAATGGCGAGCTTGACTTGATAATGGGAAACAAGGAGATTGTCCCGGTCAAGGCTCGAGGAGAAGTTGAATTATCTTTTAATTCCGGTTTTTCCATGCATTACACGACAATGGTTTTGGTTTTTCATTTGACAATGGAGTTATTGTTTGTTTTAAAAATAATATTTGTTATTTTAAAGCTTATCCTTGTCGTGGTATTTATGAAGTAGATGCATACGTTAGTGATAATCGTTCAATCATGAATATTGATTCAACGTCTAAAAATGGTTTAGACAAATTGTCTTTATGGCATGGTCGACTTGGCCATATAAACAAGACTCGTATCACAAGCTCCAAGTGGATGATATCTTGGAATCATTTGACCACGAGTCAAATGAAGTATGCGAATCTTGTTTATTAGGCAAGATGACAAAAGCACCCTTTTCCGGCGTGAATGAGAGGGGAAAAGACTTATTGGACATCATACATTCCGATATGTGTGGTCCATTTAAGCACATCACAAGAGACAATTCTAGATACTTCGTTACCTTTATAGATGATTATAGTAGGTATGGGTATGTCTACTTGGTTAGACAAAAGTCCAAGACCTTTGAGGTCTTTAAGACTTTCCAAAACGAAGTGCAGAATTAATTGGGCAAAAAGATTAAGATACTTAGATCCGATAGGGGTGGTGAGTATCTTAGTCAAGAGTTTCGTGATCATCTTAAGGGTTGTGGAATTATCTCACAACTCACACCTCCTAGGACGCCACAATTAAATGGTGTCGCCGAGAGGAAGAACCAAACATTGTTAGATATGGTTCGGTCTATGATGAGTCACACCCAAGTGCCTATAAGACTTTGTGGTTATGCTCTTGAAACGGCAACAAGAATCCTTAATCTCGTTCCAACAAAGAAGGTCAAGAAAACACCTTTCGAGATGTGGCATGGGTAACCTCCCGTTCTTGCCTATCTAAAGGTTTGGGGTTGTCAAGCCTACGTACGACGTGAGGTAGATGACAAGTTAGATCCCCGATCCGAAAAGTGTTATTTCATCGGATATCCAGCTGCGGGTATTGGATATATATTCTATAAACCTTCTGAAAACAAAGTATTTGTTGCTCGGAGGGCGGTCTTTTTAGAAAGAGAATTAATATCCAATCAGCAAGGTGGGACCAAGATTGATCTTGAAGAAGTTCAAGAGTCAACGGATGAAAGGCCGGACGTTGGCACTAGCCAACAACCTAGTGAGGTTGAGTCTGAGCATGACAATGCGGAGACTAACGTACACCCATTACCTCCTCGTAGATCCGGTAGAATTCGCCATGAGCCAGAGAGGTATGGGTTTCTCATATATGAGAGCAACGAGTTATTGGTGGATCTTAATGAGCCTACCAACTATCGGGAAGCGGTAGCGGGCCATGAGTCTGCTAAGTGGAAGGAGGCAATGGATAACGAGATGTAATCCATGGAGGATAACTAGGTTTGGGAACTGGTTGATCCTACACCCGGTTGCAAACCAATAGGGTGTAAATGGGTCTTCTAAGAAGAAGACGAACATGGATGGAAAAGTTAACACTTTCAAAGCCCGACTGGTGGCTAAAGGTTTCACCCAGACACATGGTTAACGCTGACAATTTCTGGGTCGACCCGAAACCTGACACGAAAAAAGTGACACGAACCCGAAACGGGTCAAAAACGGGTTGACACGAAATCGACACGAAATGGGTCGGGTTAGGGTCAACCCGCCAACCCGAAAATGACCCGTTTATAAGTAAAACTATAACATTTTAAAATTTTCTTTAATACTTAAAATTTAAATTTTGAAAAGAAGATTATGAATTCAAATAAGAGAGTGACATTTTAGGACAATAAAACCCGCCAAAAAAAAGTACAAAACCCTTAAACGTTAAAAACTCAAAATAAACAATAAAAGATTAACAGTTCAAACAATAGTACATTGTTTTAGTATTTGTTATTTTTACTATATGATTTTGATACTTTTACATTTGATTATCTGATAGGTGATACTTTACTATTTTGGATCGATTCATAATTCTATTTCATGATGAATAATCTTATATTATTCGGTTGTTCAATGAATTATTTATTTGTATAAAATAGTCATACATCATAGTTTTTATTATATTTATTTGTATAAGCAAATAAAAAAGTAAAATCAAATTTTCAATCAAACTAAAATAAATACCAAATTTAAAGTTCGAATACAACAGAATTGAACATTGATTATTAAAGTTAGAATATAAATGAAAATCATTTTCGAAATTTATGCCGAACGCTGGAAAACAAACATGAAATTTGAAATATTGATAAAGAAAATCGTAGTTGAAACAGAAAATCGTATTAAAAAATCGTACCCGAAAACCGTATTAAAAAATCGTACCCAAAAACCGGATTCGAAAATAAATGGGTCGACCCGAAGGTCGACACGAACCCGACACAAAAAAACTGACACGACCCGAACTTGACACGAAAATAAATGGGTCGACACGAAACTGACCCGAACCCGAACGACACGAACCCGACCCGAATTGACAGCCTTACACATGGTGTCGACTATGATGAAACTTTTTTCCCAGTGGCCATGTTGAAATCTATTAGGATACTTTTGTCAATCGCCGCATTTCATGATTACGAAATATGGCAAATGGATGTCAAAACCGCTTTCCTTAATGGGAAGCTCTCCGAAGAGGTGTATATGACGCAGCCTGAGAGTTTTGTACATCCGAAGCATCCTAATAGAGTGTGTAGACTAAAGAAGTCCATTTATGGACTTAAACAAGCATCTCCTAGTTGGAATCTATGCTTTGATGAAAAAAATCAAAGAGTTTGGTTTTTCGAAGAGTGTAGACGAGCCATGTGTATACATTAGGGCTAGTGAGAGCGCCATTGTTTTCTTAGTCTTGTATGTGGATGATATCCTACTCATTGGAAAGATATTCCAACCTTGAAAAAGTGTTAAAACTTGGCTTGGAAAATGCTTTTCAATGAAAGACTTAGGAGAAGAGGCCTATATTCTGGGTATCAAGATCTATAGAGATATATCTAGAAAACTTCTCGGGTTGAGTCAAAGTACATACATTGACAAAGTCTTGAAGCGATTCAAGATGGAGGATTCCAAGAAAGGAAATCTTCCTATGTCGCATGGAGTGATATTGAGTAAGACTCAATGTCCTAGTTCTCAAGAGGAACTAGAAGTAATGAAGCGAGTACCATATGCTTTGGCCGTGGGCTCGATCATGTACGCCATGTTATGTACTCGTCCTGATGTGTCATGCGCTTTAAGCTTCACTAGTAGATATCAGGGAAACCCGTGGCAAGCCTATTGGGTTGCAGTAAATAACGTTCTTAAGTATCTTAGGAGGACTAAAGAAATGTTCTTGATCTTTGGTGGTGAGGAAGAGCTCAAAGTAAAGGGTTACTCTAATGCTAGCTTCCAAACTGATAGGGATGACTGCCGATCGCAATCGGGGTTTATGTTCCTATTGAATGGTGGGGCTATTACTTGGAGAAGTTCAAAACAAGACACAGTAGTTGATTCTACTACAGAGTCAGAATACATTGCGGCAAGTGAAGCTGCTAAAGAAGCTATGTGGATAAAGAAGTTCATCCGAGACCTTGGAGTGGTTCCTAGCATATCCGACCCTATTGATATTGTTGGAAAAAATAGGCTTATAAATAAATCCACTTTTGTTGACACAAAAGTATACAACTTGTTTATATAATTGTATGTATTAACATTAACATATGTGCACATATACATATATATATATATTCAATCAAATATATATTCTAATCCATAATCTACAAAATAAGTTTCATCAAATGGCCAAGCTTCAATCGTCAAGATCCGAGTTCAAGTAGAAGTCGATGTTGAAGCCTCCTACAAATAAACATTCAAAGTCTATGAGCTTACAAAATAAATAATCAAATAAGTTTAAATTTTTATAAAATAACTTTTATAAAAACCTTTATAAAAATTGAGACAATTTTTATAAAAATCACAAGCTTGGAAGTCAAAACATAAATTCCCATTTTGGCAAATACTAAACACAATCTTATATTGAAATAAGCCAAAACCATATTTAGCAAAAGGAATCTCTCAAAGAGGTAAACTTCCAACATGCTTTGTACATTTGGTTTCCAAACTACCATTTTCATGATTAAATTCAAACTTAAGAAGTATGGCACTTACCCAACTTTTCTAAAGCTTCTTTTCAGTACATTTTTATAGTAAAAATGGGTTGTGTGTGGTTTTGGTTAAAGCCCAACGTCTATATGCACAAGGCTCAAAAATCTCCAGCAGTGCGACGGTCGATTCCACGGTCGACCGTGGATCGACCGTGGATCGTCTGGACACTTTTTGAGCATCAAACTTTTTCCTTATTTAAAGCAACTCAAGTCTTGTATTTTACTCAGCTCTTGCAATCTGAAAAAACACAGAATACATAAAAATCTTGTGAGCTCATATTCCTTGATAATTCAATCTTTCAAGATCAAGAATCAAGCAAGAGTGAAAGTCTTCAAGTTCATATACTTCATTACATTCATATACATTTGTAATAGTGTGAGGATAATCTCTAGCCTATAGAATTAGAGAGAAGTGAGGATCAACTCTAGCCTTTCCAATTAGAGTAAAGTAAGGTTTATCTTAACCTTGTTTGCAAGAGTGAAGTGTAATTCTTGTAAGCTAAAGAGAGAAGTTGTAAAAGGTTTATCTCTACCTTCAAAGAGAAAAGTTAGTGGAGCAACTCTTGGTGGGTGAGGCCAAGGAGTGGATGTAGAGCAAGGTTGTTAACCCTTGCTTGAACCACTATAAATCATTGTGTCCAAACTACTTCATTGGTGATATCTTCCTTCCTTAAACTCTTTAATTATTTGCAAATATTGTTAAAAACTTTAAAAAGTGGGCATATAACCTATTCACCCCCCCCCCTCTAGGTTCCAACAGATATCTTTTGTGAAAATGAGGGTGCGGTAGCCTTAGCGAAGGAACCGAGAGCTCACAAGAGAACGAGGCATATACCTCGTAAGTACCACTTGATAAGAGAATTGATTGAAAGTGGTGAAGTCGCTATTAGTAGAGTAACCTCGGAAGGCAACTTGGTCGATCCGTTTACTAAACCGTTGTCACAAGCTTCTCATGATTCTCACACTATGGCAATAGGTGTTAGATTTGCTCATGACTTGGTTTAGATTTAGTTTTAATTTATGTTTGGACAATTATGTATTTGGGAACGTTAAGTAGTAATGTCATTAATGTTTGTTTCGATTTATATAGTAGAGATCTATATATACGCGTGTTGCGGTTACTTACATTTAATCTTTATTGTGTTCTATCTTTGCATGTTTAATTTCTTCCCTAGATTGTTTTACAATCTTTAAATCTCCAAAATCGGTCATACTTTGTGGGAAGGAAGTATGAATTAAGATTGAGGTAAAGAATTGGTTTTGATAAAAACGTGATTCTTGCCTATACTTGAAAGGGATTTCAAGTGATTAGAGGACCCGCACCCGAGTTTACTTCATGGTTTTAGTCACAAGTAACTTGGGATGGTAATGACATTTCATCATTACACTAGACATACATGTGATCTCAAAGCATAGGTCTGCTTTGCTTTGATCATTTTCTAACACGGTCCGTAACTGGTCGTTATAAGGGAGATGATTGGGTAGAGTATTATCTATGTGGCGGGACTATGTAGCCGAAAGGTTTTTGTTCCTCTATATATAAAGAGAATATCCATGGCCCCTCGATGGTTGAGTGCTGACGTTCATATGCATGGCCGTGCTCAAGTTATATTGATGATGGATCAATGTTAACTTGGTTTGTTGGTCACCACTAATCTAGAATCGAGAAACATAATCGTGAACGGTCTGAAGGTTGACTATATTTCATGCCTTATTTTCACATTGGATATCGCGAACAAAGGGATGTACATGTTCATATATCTTTAGGACAATCATTTTATGATTGGGGATCTTGTCAAGAGTGGCATACCCTATACTAACTTGGGAGCATAGATGTCTTGCTAGAGGCCGCTCTATGTTTGTGTTATTTTTCGTAGTCGTGTCACGTGCAAGTGGGAGTCTGTTGGAATATGCCTAGGGATGTAAATGAGCCGAGCTACTCGTGAGCTACTCGAGCTCGGATCGTTAAAAGCTCGAAACGAGCCGAGCCTTAACGAGCTCGAGCTCGAGCCTAGATTAAAGCTCCTTAAATAAACGAGCCGAGCTCGAGCTCCAAAGAGTGGGCTCGCGAGCTTAAACGAGCCTAAACGAGCTCCATATATAATATAATTTATATTTTATATATTTAATTTTTAATAATTATATATATCATTTTAATAAAAATATCAAAATAATACCCGAGCCTGAACGAGCCTAAACGAGCCGAGCCCGAGCTTCATACACATTAAACGAGCCGAGCTCGAGCTCAACATCATAAGCTCTAAACGAGCCGAGCTCGAGCTCGAGCCTAAAAAAGCCTAAACGAGCCTGGCTCGATAAGTGTCTAGCTCGGCTCAGCTCGGCTCGTTTACATCCCTAAATATGCCCGCTGACACGAACGAGTTAATGACACTACCGATGAGGTATAGGCCTATAGGGTCACACACCAAGTATTGATTCCGGCAACACAATCAAGCAAAAGAGAGAGAAAGGCCAAAATGGGTTTTGACAGGATGGTACACGGGTTGTGTGCTTCAACACGGGCCGTGTCGAGTCCAACATACACGAGGCGTATTGGCCCAGTTCAAGGTCGTGTAGTTTAGGCCTACACGGGCCGTGTAGATGAACACGGGCCGTGTTGTGCCTATTAGACACGGGCCATCTTAGCCCAATTGGGGATGTGGACTTTGGGCCTAAACGGTCGTGTTGACCAACACGGGCCGTGTACGTCCGCTGTAACAGCAGAATTAACAGCCTTAAACACTTGGTTTAATGGTGTTAACTTCTAATAATTGTGGTAGACAAAGGGACAACGAATTCTCTGCTCTAGTAGAGGCTTTTGGCTTGTTCTTTGGCTCTTGGTTGATACAAGATATTCTCTCTTTTGTTCATCTTCTTCTTGGTGATTTTGGAGCACAAGAAGCAAGAAACACATACGCTTGATTGTTGTTTTGGTGATTGCACATCAACTTGCTAGCAGTTGGGAATCAAACAAGCTTGGGGTGGACTTCAATGGAGGAGTTCTTTGTTGGATTCTAAGCTACTTGACAAGGAAGGTTGATTTGTGTTTTGCACTATTGAGGTATAATCATTTCTTCTTGTCATGTTCATATTAGTTGCAAATTCATTGTAAGATTTTGGTCCATGGGAGTGTATTCGTTTGCTTGGCTTTGTTCTACTTGATTTTTGCGAAACGAATACCTTTAGAAAAAACAGCTTCAATAGTTGTGAAACTGTTTCATATGAAAGATGCCAAATATATGGTTTTATAAAGCTAATAGAGATCTTCTACCTTCTCTTCAAATCCGCCAAGAGCAAAATCAAAGTGCCCTTCATTCAGAAACTACAATCTTGGATTGCTCTTGCAATTTTCCAGAATGCCTTCACCAAAGATGACTACTACAAGCATGTGTATCAAGTGGGAACTCTGCACAAGAAAGGTTCAAAACCTTGTGTTCCTTTTGAAAGAAGAGAAGTACTCCCCCAACATCAATTTCTAATAGAATTTGAGGATTTGAACACAAGTGTGCCACTCAACATCACTCTTGAGCTCTTCAAATTCATGTCTATGCCTGTTGAAGGGATATTCTTTCTTGATAGAGCTGGCACATGAAGATTCTTCAGTCAATCTGAGATTGGAAAGGCAAGCACAATCTTTCTCTTCCACTTAAGGATCTCTACAAGAGGCAGAACTGGAAATGATACATTTGAAGCTCTTGTAGAAGCTCAATGCCAAGCACTTGCTGCTGCAGATCCACGTTCTAAAGCCTTCCCTGACATCAAAAAAGAAAAGTGGTGGCAAGATTAAAAACTGACCTTAACTCCTTGCTGAAGACTTTCTTTCACTTAGTAGTTATACAAGTTGTAAATTCTGTTAGCATCTTTTTAGACTAGTTTAGTTTGTAACTTATCTCTTGTACAAACTTTTGTATTCTCTTTGTCTTGTAATTCAAGCTAGAAACTTTGATCATTGACTACTTGGCAATTGCAAATATAAATATCTAAGTCATAGCTCACATAGTGTAAATTTAGGAAATCAAAAAGAACATAAAAATGGAAAAACATAAAAGATTACCACAAAAACAGAATAAAATGGTACAACAAATAAAAGATTCCTAAAAAATAGAACAAATGGGAACACTTGGAAAAAACCAAAAACAGAACAAGGTTCAAATAAAAAGAGCTACAAAAAAACAGATAGCTAGGTAGCCAAATGCACTTATGAGTTTCTATAAAATTTTGTATTCGAAATCAAACTGATTCTTCAAAAGAAAAAGGTTTTGTCATTATCAAATAAGGAAGATTGTTAGTGAGATAATTACTTCACCTCAATAATCAACTCTGTCTATTTAAATATGTAGAATTTGATAATAACCAAAAACTACACTCAGTATGACTTATAAAGTATTCAAACATGTGTTGGTTGAGTGAGATTGTTAAGATTTCACTAAGTATGGAAACATCAGCTTAGAAACAGCCCCTCTCTATCAACTGAGAAACTTCAAGATGAAAAGACCAAGTGTAGAAGACAATCAGCTGAGGAATTATAACCATTAGCTGAGTGGAGAAATTTGATCAGCTAAGCGTTTGAAACCATCAACTGAGCAAAAAGCTTTGATCAACTAAGAGATTTAAGACCATCAGCTAAGTAGAATATGGATCAGCTGAGGCCACCTGCATCAGCTATGTGAGTCTTACAAAACACAAGTCATCATCTTACATAAACGTATCTCTTTAAATGATCAGCCGAGCATACTTGATCAATTGATCATATAAATAGATGAGCTTACACATTCCAAGTATAATTGTTTGATCAACTGAGCATCTATATGATCAGCTGAGCATCAGTTATCAACTGAGCCTTTGCCAAATGATTAACTGATCATTTTCTTCAACTGAGCAGTATAATTTTAAAAGTACTTAGTACATTCTATTAACCGAGTCGAGCAAACTGTCAGATCTGCTCACTATTTGACTTTGTAAATTTCATATATAAAAGGCAAAACATGTGTTGTTCTACTATGTCTTTAGATCTTTGTTTGTAAAAGTACAAAGTACTTTTTGGATCAAGCATGAGACAAAAAGGATAGATCTTATCCTCTGGAAAAGGAGAAAAATACTTTTGAAAATGAAGATCTCTAAGATTTGTTACCTCAACTAAGTATGGCCGGCAATCAGGGCCGGTCCAAACATTTTATGGGCCCAGGGCAAGATAAATAAAAGGGGCCCCTATTGTTCTACTAAATAAAAAAACGAATTAGAAAGTGACTTAAAATTTTTAAGTAATCTAGTAAACAAATCAAATAAGTAATAAACGAATTAGAAAGTGATTTATGATTTCAAGTAATCAAGTAAACAAACTAGTTAACTTATAAACCAATTATCTTGTGATTCTACTATGCAAGGAATAAAGGGTTTCAAGTGATTCAACTATTTATCGATTAATTCAAGTAAGAATTCAAGAATAAAGGAAAGTTTACCTATTTGTTGGAAGTTGTATCTTGATTCTTTAATGACTCTCACAATGTTGAAAGTTGAAAATCAAAACTTTACACCTATTTGCAAAAAATCAAGTTCCATACTTCAATCATTCATTTATTCAAATACCATTTAGATACACCAATACAAATCTTATACTAAATAACTCAACTAACCTTTAATTAGTTTGGTCAACTTGAATTCACAGTTTGATTCACCACTGGAATTGCATACTCCATGTCTCCATTTTCACATATTTATTTTCTCAATCAATCCTGCCCGTAATCTCCCTTTCTTGCATCTTCTCCCTCCATAAATCCAAGAGGTAATGTTGTACATATATGATGTTTTGTATTTGTATCTATGAAATTATGCGACTTTAATACTTTATACATATCACAAAGATAACAAGTGTAATGAGGAAGCTAGCATACATGTACAGTGATGCAAATATGATACACTGAATCAGTTGAAGGAGCGATTTCTGATTTTGTTTTCTTGATTTCGATTTCGATTTCTGATTTCGATTTCACCAGCGATTTGTGATTTCGACTTCAATTTTTAGTTGCAATTGAGCATTTGAGCGAAAATCGGAAGATGAACTAGAAATGGCGATTTCGAGAAGCAAGGACCTAAATGGACTCGGTAAGTGAAGATTCGAATAATGAAGAGGCAAGGACCAAAATCGAGACATCGAGAATCGAAGATTTCGAAGGACTGCTGGAGAATCGACGAGAATCGGACCATAATCACGAGTTCACACCGCCTCTTTCATCGTCTCTTCATCTTTATTAGAGAATACAATTTTCAAAGTCAAATATATCTCGCCTCTTCTTCTTGGATTTCACGACCGCCTCTTCAGTCTGCCTCTTCCATCGCCAGTTCCTAACTCCTGGTCTCCTGCCTCTTTTAATGGGATAATATATATAATATTAATGGGCTTACATATATATATATATATATATATATATATATATATATATATATATACATATATAGACTATTTTCTAGGAGTGGGCCCTTAAACCTTATGGACCCTGGACCGTTGCCCTTGTGGCCCAGGCCAAGGGCTTGCCCTGCCGGTAATTCTATACTTGGTAAAGTCAAATCTAAAAAAAGAATGGTTGTTGATAAAAGTTTAATCATGAAGAGGAAACTTATACTTTTAAGGCAAAAAGCACAAGAAATAATATTATTGTAATGTCAGTGGGCATTACTTTTCTAAAAAGCAAACTTACTTTACACAATCTTGATTAAAGTAAATCTACTTTTCATCCACTAACTTTACAAATATTATATTATTTTCTTTGTCCCTTTTTATCTCCTTCCTTTAGACATCAGGACACGCAAAGCCTCTATAAATTCCCATGCATGGTGGACATGCAAATTACACTTCTACACAATACAACAACAATCTCATAAGCTGAGAAAATTCATAGAGTTAGCAATTTGTGTAGAAACAAACTTGTTTATATGTTGAACACTTTTAGACATTAGTTGTTTTAGAGTTAGCTCGTCTATGTGTTAGACAAATCAATTGTCACCTTTTATTGTACTTAGAATTTCTGCTTCTAGTACATGTAATTCTTAATTCATAATCAATAAGAATTATATAAAAGTATAATCGTGTGTCTTTGAGTTTTAAAAGCTAAAGTTTGTATTCAACCTCCTTTTTTACAAACATTTGTTGTTGTGTACTCAATTTGAGACTAACAGTTTTGTTAAACAAACTGAGTAATCACTTAAGTTTTGTATGGTTTTTGATTTTACCCTCTCCACTTATTATGCATTTTAGTTTTATCAAAAACTTAACAAAACATAGAGGGTTAAACCATTTTTAACAAAAATTTAAGGGTTAAATCATTTGGGAAAAAACTTTAAGGTTTAAACCAAAAAGAAGGTGTAACTCTTAGGATGAAATCATAAAAAATTCAAACTTTATGGTAAAACCGTTTGAAAAAAAACCTTGACGATTAAACCGAAAATGAACTAAACTTTAATGTTAAACCATTATTAAAGCCCTTAGTTTTGAAAGAATTTTTAAAATTATGGTGTTTATGAAAAAAATTATGAACAGAACATATCTCAATGATATTTGGTTTATGTTTAGCCTTGGAGTGATCTAACTCTATAATTATAGGGATTTCTACTCTCTCTCTCTCTTATATGTGTGTGTATTCAATAAGAGAGGTATACGTATTAACACTCTGGATCCACATATTCGTAACCCACTAAACCCCATCAAAATCCAATCATTCTTACATACATTAACAGGAAAAAACTCATAGGACATACCTTAATACTTTTGGAATTGATTACTTGACTGGAATAGGCAGGACCGGTCCAATTAATTTATAGGTCCCGGGCAAATATTTGAAAAGGGCCTTTATTTCTATAATTGTTTTCTTTTTATACGTTTTCTTAAACATTTTGATGGATCTATCTCAAAGTAAAAGTAGGTCGATTGGAATTAGAAATTGAAATATGATAAATATAAGCAAATGAAATAAATTTTTAAATGGGCTATTTGTTATAATTGCAACACTGATTTAATCTTATAAGAAATCAAACCGACGTGTTTCAATCTCTTCAATCTACTGCAATGCTAATCACTGTTACAGTGTTCCTAGAAACTCAAAAATAGTGTTTAGAACCGATATTAAATTTGGTTTTTATAACATGAATGTAATCTTAAGGATGCCACTAATTTAAAAAGAACTATTATTAAAAATTGAACTATAAATTTAGCATCAAAGTTAGAGCATCAGAGTTCTAATAACTTCAACATCTTTTTAGCCTATTATCTATATCACTAACACAAACAAATAACTAAGTTAATCTGTACAACACTTAAATCCAATACAAAACTAGTAGTGTAATTGAGATTCAGATTCTTCAATGAATACTAAATTGTCAAGAAACCAATCAATAACTTCAATAAGAAATTGCATCACAGAAAAGCGAAAAAGCACGAAAAAAACAGAAAATGACATCAAGAAACACCAACAAAAACTTACAAACCGATTAGTATCTCGTTTCTCACTTTTGACCCTTTCGGTAATTGTTGAAACGGGAATTAGTGAATCATTTTTTTCCCTAATCAAAGAGAATCTTGGTTCGTTCATCAAATCGTTGTTAACAAAAGGGACTGTAAACGTCGATTGATAGAGTAAAAGAGGATAGCGAAAATGTCGATCAAATCGACAGTGCGTGACTAAGAGTCGGAAACAGAATAAGAAAAGATGAACACTAAAAAAACTTCGACCAATTGACAACTAGTGCTACTCGGTATTTATCCAAGTTGAACATAAAGGGCAAACGATTTGTTCCCATGGTTTCAATCAGAAATGTCATGATATCGATCGGGATTTTCAACGAAAAAAAAGAAACGATTCATTTCCAAATAGCAGGGTTTGACCTTTTGTTTTCTTCTTGGTAATCACGCAACGCAAAGAACTAGAGATGCACAAAATCGGTGCTGGACCGGTCCTGGACCACAGCCGGTCCGGTCTGGACCTAGTCCGTCCCGGGCTGGTCCGGTCTTCGGCGGACCGGTCTTCGCGTAAAACCATTTCGATAAATTCGGTCTTCGGGCGGTCCTAGACCACTTCCGGACCAGTCCGACTTCGGTCCTGGACCGGTCCGTTTTTCGTTCGGGTATTTTTCTGGTTCGGTTTAGATCCCGAAAATATTGCTCCGCAATGTGTACACCTCCCATATTTTTTGTTATTTTGCTTGAGTTGTACAAAATGTTTCCAAATTTCCGCTACTCGATTTGTTTTCGGAACTTCTTCGTACGGGAGATTTATATTAAAATCACTTCGACCCGCGTTCAAATTGCTAGAACCTTCACCCGCCATTTTTTATAATATTGAAGCAAATCGAAATATTATAGAACACTTTTATATAAGCAAATTCTTATATAAATGGATGGTGCAAGAAATGAGAATGAGAGAATGAGAGTATGGATGGTGCAAGAAATGAGGCTTCCAAAGGGGTATTTATAGAATTGGAAGAAAATTTCAAAATTTTGAAAAACTAGCCGTTGGACCGGTTTGGACCGTTTCGAACCGGTTCGGAGCCGTTGGAATTCAAAAAAAAAGGTTGGTGACTTGGACCGGTTTGGACCGAGCTTGGACCGACTCGGTTTGGACCGGTCTTGATCGGACCGCGATCTGGACCGGTTCGGACCGTTTCTGTTCGTGGTGGTCTACAAAGAACAGAGAGAAATGTGGCCGTGAATTGGGCCTCCTTTTGTCATATTTCTTGGGCCTTTTCCGTGGCTGGACTTATATATATACCTAAAAGAGAGATACTAGAGTGATGGGTCCCTAAAATTTTTGGGCTCCTAAAATTGGAAAAAAAGAAAAGATAGATGCATGTTTTTGAAATTTTCCCTTTATTAAATTTATCCCTTATCCAATTTGCTTAATAAGTGGTGTTAAAGTTACAAATTTTCCTTGAACTAATTAAGTTCTTTCAACTCATGGATGCAAATGATAACATCAAAAACTTACATGGAAAGCATGTTTCTTAAGTTATTAAACTTAGTAAGGCCTTTAGAAAACTGCAGATACAACAATTAAGGCATAAGATGGTATATTTAACTATTTCTACTCTCAGTTGATGGGAAAATCTGGTTGGTTTTCAGGCATGGCAGCTTGGATAGCAGGCACCTGTTTGTACGCCTCGCTCAGCCTGGATAGAAGAGGGAACTCACTCTGCACCAATCAATAACAACTCATAGGGTCACAAACAAAATTTAAAACATCTGATGGTTTAAATTGTTAGAATGTCAAATCGAGTATCTAACATTGTAAAGCCTACTGGTTGTAACTAAGTAATTAAGTACAATATCGCAATTCGTAATTGTATAACTGCATAAGAGCCTACCATGTCGAAGTTGAATCTTTCTGGTAAACCAATGATTTGTGGAGCTAGAAACACATCAGCCTGCATAAGTTGGCACAATTTTGAATGGTACTTTAGTCAGATATATACTTTTAAACACAATAAATAGGTATGCTTGAATTAGGAGTTAATGAAATAAAAGGATGAAACAATACAAGGAAAATTTCATCTCCAGTTGCATACTTCCCAGCATGATCTTTTAGTAAATTTTCCAGAGCTGCATTAAGTTTAAAGAAATCATGAAGGACTATATAATTTAAATCAACAATAGTAGAAATATTAAAAACTTAAGTCTTGCTATCAGCTCCTCTTATATTTCAAAAAGTAAAATAAAATTTATAAGATTAGTGTTATGTTTTAGCTTAAGATTTATTAGAGAAGCAGGCTGCAAGGGACATGCATGCTGATACAAACTAATTATACTCATCCAAATTCAATTAGTTCACAAGTAGGATGTGATGTCTGTAATAGACAACACCTAAGTCAGGTACCGTTGACAGCATAAATCATTTCCCCTTGTATCTATGTACTAATTTTTTTAAGTGCATCAGGTCTAATACTTGCCAAACTTATTTTTAGGATAAAATTTAAATGACAATTCATGAAATCAGAATTTGAATAGAATCAGAAAACAGCCTTTTAAGTGGGTTAAGTCACTTAAGTGTCAATATACTCGATTCAGTTCAAATTTTCTTTTTTTTTTTTGTACACAAACATGCCCTTCAAGTTTACATTTTCAGGTTTCCACCTTTTTTTATCCACATCAGAGACATGTCATCTGATATGTCGACCAACCAAATCCTAATTTATCATAAAATGGCGAGTATATGTTAACTACTTCTTTCTTTTGCATACAAAATAAGTATATTGGCAAAATGAGAATTATCCAAAAGTATGTTGCAATATTGAACCCCTTAAAAATTTAGGATTCAATTCAAAATATATAAAGATATATCAGGCTGGTTACTCAGTTATTCTACTGTGGTAGTAGCTCACATTTCTACAGAAGCTAGCTATGTTTTCACCTCTGCTGTGTTCTCATACTTCCATAGAGAAAAAGGTAAACTCACAGTCCACTGTCTGCTTACTATCAGAGTTATATTAATATTATTATAGATTTAAGTAGAAAGTTACCAGTAAAGCCTTTTGAAACATGCTTATGAACCCACGGTATTTTTGCGTCTTCACCAACGTTTACCCCGATGTAGTGCTACAAGTTAGTATAACAAAAGAAATATTAGTATCCATGTCGAAGTAATTTGTATGAAAGGTCAATAAATCAATAATAACTTAATTTACTCACCATGACAGGTAACCTTAGAAGTGGTTGTATGCTGGAAGAAACAATATTTGCAGCCTAAAGATTTGAAAAGAAAAAGACTATAATCATACCAAGATGATGTAAAGACTAAGGAACCATTACATAAACATGCAATAGATAAAAAAGTACAAAAACTGTTTAATCACTATGACAAATTAAACATAGAAATGTGTCAAAACAAGTGATTTTAATTTCTTTAATTTATTCAATAATATAAGAGGCAGAGTGTGGATCACTTGATCACTCTGTCACTCAATGTGATGTCAGTTTTTTCCTCCATCACTTAAGCATCAAGTGAACCATACTCAATCACACTGATCACTTTAATGGCGGAGTGATCACTTGGAGATTGTACCCACTACTCCACCATGTTCTCCGAAGCAGAAGTCATATATTCATGTTGTTTTAATATGAAAATGATCATATATACACAGGCATGATGAGAATTGAACTTAGAAATTATGCTTGTAACATCAAAAGTTATGAGATTATATTTGAACATCAAGTTTTTATGTTCTATGAAGATCAAACAAGACATTAAGTTACATGTGAACATTGTTGCAAACGTACCAATAATAATGATAGATTAACTGTCCTTAAGGTTAAGTAAAAGTCTGGCTAAGGCAAGTATCAGCCTCGCATAGACGAAGGAGCAAATGGGTTTGACTTAAAAGTTAGAATTATGAATTCGAGATCCTCGAATGATCATTTAGTGTTGGTTTGATTTGCATATATATCTAATATGCATATATTAATTTGTGATATATCTATATGGTATATACTATGGTTGCACATTGTTGTTTTGGTTGTTTATTTTGTGGTCTTAATGATAAAGGGATAAAACCTAGAGAAGTAGAAATCAAATGACATTACCTGATAATTTAATGCTTTCTTTGCAAGGTCACTTGGTAACAGAGGATGCTCAGGGTACTTCTCTTCAAGATACTATATCATAGGAAGAACAACTACTGAGTAAAGAAAAAGAAATATTTCCTTACAAAATGTGAAAAAGGAATAAAAAAAACATATTGTATACCACTTTCAGAAATAAAATTTTACTGAGGAAAGCACTGAAATTACTGACCAATATGATAGCAAAAGAATCTGCAATCACTATAGGACCATCTACAAGAGCAGGCACATACCCAATAGGATTGATCTTCAAATACTCTACACTTGGTAATAAAAGTGTAAAAAAGGAGTTAGTTGAAATAAGAAACTTCATTTATGGTAGATGATTCAATACTGTAACAACAAACAAATTTCTAAATTAGCACCAAATTTAACTATTTTATTGTATATTATTCATTTATGTCAACCTTCATTAAATATCCCAAATACTTAAATGAATCATGTTAGTTTTGATGGATAAGGTAAGCAGAACAAAAGGATTGTGCAATTGCAAACACCCTTGCTACAAGAAAATGACATATCCGCAACGAAAAAAGTCGTCGCTAAAAGTTCACATGTCGTCTCCAAAGCTTATGATAATGTAATTTAGATTACAACATTTTAATTAAAAGAAACAAATCTGTTACCAGGACGATGTTGCTCATTTTTGAAGAGATTAATGGCATTGTATTCATAATCAAGTCCTGTTGGCAACCCAAAAACAAAATGCTCACAAATTAGTCATATGATAATGTAATTCAATTTAAAGATTTAATAATGAATGAAATAACTAAACGGAGATGATTATTCCACTTATAAAATGATTCTACCACGGAATGTACAACACTATGTTACAAGTTAATGCAACATATGTTTTCTTTGGATGAATCAATTTCACAAGTAAATATCACCTCTCATAACTATACCTTTCAAGTTGAGAGCAATACGAACACGGAAAGAGGAACCACTCATGAAAAAAGAATACAGTTGCAGCTTAGTTGCCTGTGTGAATTGGTATCTTAGTTAGAGTGAGAGAGAGAGAGAGAGAGAGAGAGAGAGAGAGAGAGAGAAAGAAAGAGAGAGATGAACACAAACGCACCATGTCAAAATGCAGCTAGTAGAGAGTAGGAAACCACAGGATGATAAATATGAAGAAGATGATAATGAATCTAGAAATGCAGATTTTTAGTCAACGACCCAAAAATTGTTGGTTTTGAGACGAATATATATAATAGACTTATGATCCGCATGCGACCTCCAATTTTGAAAATGACAGGAAAGTCAACAATCTAAAAAATAATAATGCTTCTAGAAAAGTTATTATTTTCTCAGATTCTGCATTGTTTTGAGTCCACGGTCAATGCGTCGTTTTACACGGATTACGTTAACCAAGGAGACCCTTGGTACGAATAATTTTTTTTGGTTATTCAATTTTAACCTTTTGTAAGTCTAAAATGATGTTTTATGATATGGTATATGTGAGTATATAACATGAATTGAAAACTGTAGTTTATGGATGTCACATGTCACTACAAGAAAATAGGGTATTAGCGGCGACAGGTGTCGCCGCAAATGACTCAAAAAGTCGCCACAATTGCCTTTAGTGACGACATGTCGCCACTAATGCGTCGCCGCTAATACCTCGCCGCAATAGCCTACTTGTCGCCACTATTGCTTAATGTCGCCACTAAAGATGTTGTCACTATTGATTTTTTAATTAATTTTTATTTATTTATTTTCCATATTATGTGTCGCCGCTAAAGACCTTTGTCGCCACTAAGGCGTCGCCGCTAAAAATATTTAGTTTTTAAATTTTTTTTAATTTAACCTGTGTTTTTAATATATATTACAACCAAATATAAAATACGCAGTTTTAATGAAGCCACAAGCTATTACGTACTAACCGGCCATACGTACTAAATCGAAGTTTGTACAAACATTTACAATTCGTTGTTAGTTAAAACGTACAAATACTCCTAATTAACTAACAAACACACAAACTACAGAACATCATCATCATCACCGTTATCATTCTCGTTCTCGTCGTTTTCTGCGGTAGCATTTTGAGTTGTAGCGGATCGAACCATCGCCATCAATTGTTCTCTGAATTCCGGATTATTAAACATTTCTTGAATAGCATCCGACTACAAAATAAAAGTAAAAAATTATTAATTCAAGTGAATATAACTCAGTCATACCAATTATGATCCGTTATAGGTGAATATAACCCATAAATAGCAATTATGACTCGTTAAAAGTGAATATAACCCATAAATAGCAATTATAACCCGTTAGAATTGAATATAACCCATTTAGAGCAATTATGACGCGTTAGAAGTGAATATAACCCATTTATAGCAATTCTAACCCGTTAGAAGTGAATATAACCCATAAATAGCAATTCTGACCCGTTAGAAGTGAATATAACCCATTTATAGCAATTATGACCCGTTAGAAGTTAATATAACCCACTTATAGCAATTATGACCCGTTAGAAATGAATATAACACATAAATAGCAATTATGACCCGTTAGAAGTGAATATAACCCATAGCAATTATGACCCGTTAGAAGTGAATATAACCCATAGCAATTATGACCCGTTATAAGTGAATATAACCCATAAATAGCAATTATGACCCGTTAGAAGTAAATATAACTCATAAATAGCAATTATGACCCGTTAGAAGTAAATATAACCCATTCATAGCAATTATAACCCGTTTGAAGTGAATATAACCCATTTATAGCAATTATGACCCGTTAGAAGTGAATATAACCCATTTATAGCAATTATGACCCGTTAAAGTGAATATAACCCATAAATAGCAATTATGACCTGTTAGAAGTGAATATAACCAATTTATAGCAATTATGACCCGTTAGAAGTGAATATAACCCAATTATAGCAATTATGACCCATTAGAAGTGAATATAACCCATAAATAGCAATTAAGACATGTTAGAAGTGAATATAACTCATTTATAGCAATTATAACCCGTTACAAGTGAATATAACTCATTTATAGCAATTATGACCCGTTAGAAGTGAATATAACCCATTTATAGCAATTATGACCCGTTAGAAGTGAATATAACCTATAAGTAGCAATTATAACCCGTTAGAAGTGAATATAACCCATTTATAGCAATTATGACCCGTTAGAAGTGAATATAACCCATAAATAGCAATTATGACCCGTTAGAAGTGAATATAAGCCATTTAGAGCAATTATGACCCGTTAGAAGTGAATATAACCTATTTATAGCAATTCTAACCCGTTAGAAGTGAATATAACCCATAAATAGCAATTCTAACTCGTTAAAAGTGAATATAACCCTTTTATATAAATTATGACCCGTTAGAAGTGAATATGACCCATTTATAGCAATTATGACCCGTTAGAAATGAATATAACACATAAATAGCAATTCTTCGGACATGCCACCGGGGACTGCAACCCTTGCATTGTCAAGATCGTTATACCCTCCCGCTTCATTAAAAAACCTTTTCGCATAAGATTTGCGGCATCTGTAACTTTTACTTAACATAAAAACAACCCCCTTCTTAAATTCTGCCATCTCGGGATCATGCATATGTCCATCAAGATCAAAATAAACCTACAAATAAAAAAAGTTAAGACAAGTAAAAGGCAATATATAATAAACATGATAAATACACTTATATAACTAATTTACTCGTAAATGCTCCATCATGGCATTCTTCTCGGCGGGTGTAACTTTGTCCCATGACTCTTTATCAAACGGCATGTCACGCCACATATATTGAGTAGCCTCGCGAATAAACATGTCATGCACATCTCCAACTGTGGTGGTTGTAGTTTGGTCAAACTCCAACTTCAGAGGCCTTTTTCTATTTTTCTCCCATCGATATATTAGTTTTAGTTTTTTACCCTTACCCCTTCTGCGGGGTGGTATAGCAGCAATTACAATTAGAAACTATTAGTCTAAATAAATTATAATAAATGGACAAATATAGTAAATAAATAAATCATAATAAGACTTATTTACCATCTGTCTCATGACCACCAATTGGTCGACGACCCGGAGGAGGTGGATCCTCACGGCCATCCCTGTCATGGCCACGTGGCATAACATCAGCCATCATGTAAATCAAAAAATACCCAGATACATCATTGCCTGAAAAGTTAAAAGATATGTAAAATACAAAAATAATATATATATATATATACACACACACTAAACACATTCGTGTGTGTATATATATATATATAAACGAATGTGTTTAATGTGTGTATACCTAATGTGTGTGTGTATATATATATATAATTAATAAAATGTGTTTGATTGTGTACGTGTTTATATATACTCTTAAATGTTACCATTTAAAAATTTTCAAATAATATAAATGTTTGATTTAATACTAATTTAACAACTAATTAAACATTAATTTTAAACACTAATAACAACAATAATTAACAACACAATTAATTAACAACAATTAACACTAATTAACAATAATTTACACTAATTAACTACAACTAAAACTAATTAACAACAATTGGTCATTCAATTTGTTGGTTTATGCTCGTATCATAATATATATTTATATGGCTAGACACGCATGAGCCTATGGGGTCACACACATATACACTGAGACACCAAAGATATAATAATGTGATTAGGGTATTTACATTATGTTATAACCTAAGTAATGTGAGAAATAATTAAATGGGCTTAATGAATTAAGTATGACTTAATACATAATGGGCTTGATTTAATTAAAAGGGGCCATAAAGAGAGAAACCCAAAAAGGCTTGGAGATCTATATAAGAACATGATTAACTTGTATAATCAAAACCTAATCTCCCTCTCTCCTTGTTGTTTTCGGCCGCCAACCTCAACACCACCTTGGTGTTTTGGTTTGAGTTTGTTTCTTCAAGATACAAGTTTATCTTGAAGCTTTGAAGCATTACAAAGGAAGGACTAGCATCCAATGGTGATCAAGGAGGTGTAGTGTGAATTACTCATAGAGGTGTTCTAACTTGAACACTTAGTTTCAAGTTGTCTTCTTTCTACCATTCTAAAGGTATAATTGTATTTCTTATCTTGTTTGTTTGATCATAGTAGGCCTACGTAGATCTTTCTTTTGGTGATTCTTTCCGCTGCGTGTTTTCTTTTGTTCTTGAATCACCAACAGTGGTATCACGAGCCATACGTTTGTGCCGTATGATCAACCTTTTGTATATGCATAAGTGGCTATAAAAACTTGTTTTTATCATGGTTTATGTGTTAAAAATCATAAAGCTCTAAGCTTTATTTTGATCATATGATGATCCCAAAAGGATTGGATTTATTATAAACCCTAGAAGGCCACTTATTACATATATACTTCTTTCTCATTATTGTAATGACTTGTTTGTTTTTCATTGGCTTGAATCTTTTTCTTATTATAAGTTTTGTAGATCCATGGTTTAAAGCATGCATCTTTAACCATGGACCAAGCCAATATTCTTTTTATTGTGTTTTATTTGTGGTTGATGTGCAAAACCAATGAAAACCTAGACCATGTGTTATGTATTGGTTGTTTTACCGGTTTTTTTGGGTTGTAATGTTTGGTTCTATTTTTATGTGAGCTTTTACGTCACTTGTAGCCATTGTTTGGGCATTTTAATTACTGTTTTATTAGTAGAACAAATGTATTTTAGCTTAAAAATTGTAACCATTGCTCGATGGTGGATGGCGATCAAGTTGGAATAAAAGGCAAATTTCCGTAGCTGTTGGACAGTTGGCACGAAAACGGAGATTCCCGGAGCTAGACAACTCGGAATGGCGTGATTCTTTTTTCTGAAGTTTCACAACAGATAGACCTACAAAAAGGGTACTTTGATTGGGGAAGACTCCTTGGGCACGTTTTAAGGCCCTGAAGTTGCTGCTGTGGAGTAGGAACTTTGAAGACCTTTTTGTACTAGCTTGTGGGTTTATGTTGGCCCGTCCCTAGTAGCCCTTTTGGTCTATAGTGTTGGCTCACGTGACCAAACTTAGGATTTCATTGGTTGAGGTTTTGCACATGTGTGGTTGTGTTGTTTATTTTTACTTGTTATGTTTGCTTGGTTGCATACTTGCAAAATAATAAAAATATTAAACACCACATTTTTATAAAACACAATAAAGTTGGACTTTTGAGTTAAAATTGTTTTTAACAAATGCTACGAATGAAGAGTGCATGCTTCTTTCGTATACATGTTTTTGATTAACACGTTTTATTCAAAATAAATACCCGTCAAAAAATTTAAGTCATGCCGTCCAATTAGGTTGAGATCACTTGTTGTCATTATTTGTCCTTGTGTGAGACGTGAGCAAATTATGTCTCCAAGGTGATTATTGTCTATGCGTGAGACCTAGATTTATTTTAACACGATTTCAAATTGGATGACTTAATCGCGTTAAGTAGGTGAGACCTTAACCCGAGGCAAGGATAGGACTAAACATGACTTGACACTCGTTAACTTGTCACTAGGTGCCATAAGTCCTATAAAGATCTAAGAATTGCACTCGTAATGCAATTGGTGATCGTCACCTATCTATTGAATCTATCATTGCTAGCAGATCAACTGATGTGATGTTAGAATTTTAAAATTAAAACAAGGGGTAATTAATTTTAAAAAGGGATTAATTATTGAAAATACTAATTTTAAAATTTGTACTTATGTAGATGACAACTCAAAACCAAACCCTTAACAACTCTACTATAAGGTCGGTTCTGGAAAAAGAAAAACTGAATGGAATCAACTTTATCGACTGGTATCGAAACCTGAGGATTGTCCTTAAAGCTGAAAATAAGTTGATCCACTTGGAAGAACCCTTACCTGAGGAACCTCCTCTCACTGCTTCAGCTACCGTTCGTTCTACCTATACTAAAATGTTTAATGAACAACGAGAGGTAGCTGCTCTTATGCTGATGAGCATGACCCCCGAGATCCAAAAGAACTTGGAGGAACTCCCAGCCTTTGAGATGCTTAAGGAGTTGAAAACTATGTTTCAACAACAAGCGGAGCAGGAACTGTTTGAAACAGTTAAAGCATTCCATGCTTGCAAACATGAGGACGGTCAGCCTGTAAGCTCCTATGTCTTGAAGATGAAAGGATATCTTGACCAAATGGAGCGTCTCAGCTACCCCATGCCAAAGGAACTTGGAGTGAGCTTGATTCTCACCTCACTCTCCAAGGACTACAATTAGTTTGTTATGAACTACAACATGCATAGCATGGGGAAGACAATAGCTGAATTACATGCTATGCTGAAGCTTGCTGAGCAAGGGTTGCCCAAGAAAGCTCCAACTGTACTAACTATCAGGGAAGGTAAAATCCAAAAGCCAAAACCGCAAAACAAGGGCAAGAGCCAAGGCAAGGGCAAAGGTAAGCAAGTCTACAACCCCAAGCCTAAGACTCCCCCACCTGCTAAAAAGGAGCACCCTGCTAAGGATGCCATTTGTCATCACTGTGGAGTGGAGGGTCACTAGAGGAGGAACTGTCCTGCTTACCTGGCAGAGTTGAAGAAGAACAAAGCTGGTGAGACCAGCGCATCAGGTATCTTCACTATAGAACTATATGCTTTTCCAAATAAATCCTAGGTGTATGACATTGGTTCTGGAACTCACATTTGTAATAATGTGCAGGGACTAAGGGAAAGTAGAAAGCTGAACAAAGGAGCTTTGGATCTGTACGTAGGCAATGGAATACGTGCAGCCGTCGAAGCTATAGGGAGCTATGGTCTTATCCTCCCTAATGGATTGATTATTGTACTAGACAATTGTCATTTTGCACCTACTATTACTAGGGGAATTGTTTCGCTTTCTCGTTTGAAGAATAATGGATTTATTCATATCTTTACGGATTATGGCATTTCTGTTTCTAAAAATATCATGTTTTATTTTAATGCTATTCCTCGTGATGGTATTTTTGAAATTGACATGCATAATCTTGTTTCAAATGGTAGTTCTATATACAATTGTAGCACTAAGAAATCCAAACTTAATCCGGATTCGTCTTTCCTATGGCATTGCCGTCTTTGTCACATAAACAAGAAACGCATTTTGAAGCTGCAACAAGATGGGCTTTTAAAATCAACTGATCCTGAATCTTTTGATAAATGCCTTTCTTGTATATGTGGAAAGATGACAAGAAAACCTTTCTCCCATATAGGGGAAAGAGCTAAGGATCTGCTTGGACTCGTACATACTGATGTGTGTGGCCCTTTTAGAACCACATCTAGGGAAGGTGCTAGCTACTTCGTAACTTTCACTGATGATTTCAGTCATTATGGTTATGTTTACCTGCTTAAGCATAAACATGAAGTTTTTGAAACTTTCAAAACATTTCAAAACGAAGTAGAAAATCAACTCGGCAAGACAATTAAAGCTCTCCGTTCTGATCGAGGAGGAGAATATATGAGTCAAGAATTCTTGGAGCATCTAGCGAAATGTGGGATTGTCTCACAACTGACTCCACCCTACACTCCACAACACAATGGAGTGTCGGAAAGGAGAAATCGAACACTACTGGAAATGGTTCGATCCATGATGAGTCTAACTTCTTTACCACTGTCCTTTTGGGGCTATGCTCTAGAATCCGCTACACGCGTACTCTATATGGTTCCAACCAAGAAGGTTGAAAAGACACCATATGAGATATGGCATGGGAAAGTCCCTAATATGTCTTACTTGAAAGTCTGGGGTTGTAAGGCTCTCGTAAAGCGAGAAACACCGAACAAACTTGAGCCCAGATCTATCAAGTGTATCTTTGTAGGATACCCAAAGGAAACGATGGGTTACTACCTCTACTACCCAATAGAGAACAAGGTATTTGTTGCTCGATATGCTGAGCTTCTTGAGAGTCGTCTCATTTTGCAAGAAGCAAGTGGGAGTACAATAGACTTTGATGAGATTCAAAGTGAGGATACACAACCATCTAGTGACACTAGCAAAATTCATGCTCAGACTGAACATACTGATGTTGTGCCACAGAATGATGCTATTCCCATTCGTAGATCTGCAAGAACACTTCATGCACCTGAACGATATGGTTTCCACATCAATGCAGAAGAGCAGATTGCAGGGGATCATGATGAACCCCAAAATTATAAAACTGCATTATTGGATCCGGAATCCAACAAATGGCTTGATGCTATGAATGTGGAAATACAATCCATGAGAGATAACCAAGTCTGGGAATTGGTAGATCTTCCTCCAAACAGCAAGACTGTGGGGAGCAAGTGGATCTTCAAGAAGAAGACCGACATGGATGGAAATGTACAAACCTATAAAGCTCGTCTAGTAGCAAAAGGTTATACTCAAACCTACGGGATTGATTATGATGAAACGTTCTCAACTGTTGCTGACGTGAAAGCTATTAGGATTCTCATAGCCATAGCAGCGTACTATGACTATGAGATTTGACAAATGGATGTTAAAACAGCCTTCTTGAACGGTCACCTCAATGAAGATGTTTATATGGTGCAACCCGAAGGTTTTGTGAATCCAAAACATCCAAACAAGGTATGCAAGCTTCAAAGGTCCATTTATAGACTAAAGCAAGCATCTAGAAGTTGGAACAAAAGGTTTGATGAGGAAGTCAAAAAGTTTGGTTTCACTCAAAACCCTGGTGAGCCATGTGTATACCTAAAAGCTAGTGGGAGCATAGTCGTTTTTCTAATCTTATATGTTGATGACATATTTGCTCATAGGAAACAACATTCCAACGCTACAAGAAGTTAAATCCTGGCTTGGAAGATGTTTCGCCATGAAAGATTTAGGGGAAGCGGCATATATCCTTGGAATCAAGATCTATCGAGATAGATCTAAGCGGTTGATAGGTTTAAGTCAAAGTGCTTACATTGACAAGATTCTAAAACGGTTTAGAATGGATGCCTCCAAGCGTGGAAGCATTCCAATGCAACCAAATGTAAACTTGAATAAGACTCAAGGACCCTCCACACCTGATGAGGTGAAGAGAATGAAGGGAATCCCTTATGCTTCGGCTGTAGGATCCATCATGTATGTAGTGAGGCGCACTACACCTGATGTAGCTTTTTCTCAGAACCTAACGAGTAGATACCAGCAAAATCCGGGTGAGAGTCACTAGACTGCTGTTAAGAACATATTAAAGTATCTTCGAAATACTAAAGATATGTTTCTTATTTATGGGGGAGATATTGAAAGAGAGCTTAGTGTTACTTGCTACACTGATGCTGGTTTCAAAACAGACCGAGATGATACTCGATCCCAGACTGGATACGTGTTCGTTATGAACGGAGGCGCTGTTGACTGGAAGAGTGCTAAGCAGAGCACCACCGCGATGTCTTCTGCTGAGGCTGCAATGGAGGCTGTTTGGATACGAAAGTTCATTTCTGGGCTTGGAGTCGTCCCCAACAATGAAAATCCTATGGATATGTACTGCGATAATTCGGGTGCCATTATCATAGACAACGAACCTGGAGTTCAAAAGGGTGCCAAACATTTTCTTAGAAAATATCACTACATCCGTGAAGTGATTGAGATGGGTGAAATTCGGCTTCTCAAAGTACACACAGATGACAACTTAGCAGACCCGTTTACGAAGCCAATGTCATGCACCAAGCATATCGAGCATGCTAGGAAGATTGGGCTTCGACCTGCTAATAGTTTAATGTAAATCTGTATTAGTATTTGAATAATTGGAGCATGAAACAGTTTTTATATTATAATGAATTAATATACTTGGTATGATTGTTTTCATTCATATTAACTGTGCTCTATATTTGCATGTTTTAACCCATGAATATTTGATATTCTAAAAATTGCCTATTGCAAGTCGATAATATGGGAGTATTATTGAATTAAGGCAAATGTGAGAGTATGGGTGATATTTATTATGAATAAATATTAATGATGATTCCACCCAACTCACATGTCGTTCATTGGCGATGAACGTTGGGCTGACCCAACCGTCGAGAGTTCACTACATGGTTTTATGTCAACTGTGAATCTCGATAATAGATGGTTATGTCACTCTCCTTAGACTTGAGATGCAAGCAGGTTTTGAGTAAGTGGAATATCATTCTTTGATGTGATCAAACGTTGTCCTGAATAAGGCTGTTATAAAAATCATCTTCATGAGTGATGTGAAACTCACGTCAGACACGTGCAGTCAAGATAGGATTTGTTCCTCTACATGTAATAGAGTTAGATACTACCTGGCCCCTCGATGAATTGAATAAGATGAGTATACGGCCGTATCCAGATGTCATTAAGATGATGCTTACATGAATTTGGTAATCTAATTCAATCTAGAGATCGAGAAACAGAATCGTATGAAGATTTAGAATGACACATGTGCCATGTCTAAAATCATACATAGTATCTGAAACAAAGGGATAACTGACTCATATACCACTATACAATAAAGGTTTTAAGAAACTACACTCATGTGTTTCTAGGGGCAAAGGCGTGTTGCTAGACACTAACCTTTGCTTGTATAAATTGTTATCATGAACTAGCAAGTGGCAGCTGTTGGTTTATGCTCGTATCATAATATATATTTATATGGCTAGACACGCATGAGCCTATGGGGTCACACACATATACACTGAGACACCAAAGATATAATAATGTGATTAGGGTATTTACATTATGTTATAACCTAAGTAATGTGAGAAATAATTAAATGGGCTTAATGAATTAAGTATGACTTAATACATAATGGGCTTGATTTAATTAAAAGGGGCCATAAAGAGAGAAACCCAAAAAGGCTTGAAGATCTATATAAGGACATGATTAACTTGTATAATCAAAACCTAATCTCCCTCTCTCCTTGTTGTTTTCGGCCGCCAACCTCAACACCACCTTGGTGTTTTGGTTTGAGTTTTTTTCTTCAAGATACAAGTTTATCTTGAAGCTTTGAAGCATTACAAAGGAAGGACTAGCATCCATTGGTGATCAAGGAGGTGTAGTGTGGATTACTCATAGAGGTGTTCTAACTTGAACACTTAGTTTCAAGTTGTCTTCTTTCTACCATTCTAAAGGTATAATTGTATTCCTTATCTTGTTTGTTTGACCATAGTAGGCCTACGTAGATCTATCTTTTGGTGATTCTTTCCGCTGCGTGTTTTCTTTTGTTCTTGAATCACCAACACAATTAACAGTAATTAACAATAATATAAACTAAAACACACACACCGACTCACACACACGCACAAAATACACACACACACTGATTCACATAGAAAACACACACCCACACACACTAAACATACGCACACTAAACACACAGAAACACACACACTAAACACGTACACACACAGAAAACACAAACACACTGGACCACACACACACACAAACACACAAAAAACACACACACACCAAAAATAAAGCAAGAACGAGGTACCTTGTGAAATGCACGTTGGAGGAGGCGGCGACGACGAAGCAGGCGAGCGGCAGAGCACAGTGGCCGGGAGGAACGATGGTGGATCGAGGAGGTGAGAATGAAGAAGGTAAAGTGAATGGTCTATAAAAGGGGATTTTATTTCGACGAGCAATAGCTGTGACGCCAATAGTGGCGACAATAGCCAATAGTGGCGCCACATGAAAATTTTGGGACGGAATTATTCCTGGTTTTTTTTAGTTGCAATAGTGGCGACATAGGGTAATAGCGGAGACATGTAGTCCGCCCAACTACATGTCGCCGCTATTGCCCTATGTCGCCACAATTGGTGTCGCCGCTATTGACCAGATTTCTTGTAGTGTGTCTAGTATGTAAAAGAGAAGACTTATTTCACAAAATATATAGTAAATATTTCACAATATGAAATAAAGGGGGAGTGACCTTGATGAAACAGTTTTCAAACTTGGTTACTATTATCTTACCCCTAAAAGAGAGAAAGTCCAAATAGTAGCACCCTTTTTAAAACAAGCCCTAGTACAGATAATGTTATTCTTATTACTTGTTTATTACACAACAATTTGGTCCTATACAACAACTTGATGCATTATCAATTTGTACGATATGCTATTAACCACTTGTATATGTTGTGTATGAAGAAATTATGTTGTACAAATCAGCTCCCTATGTTTATATTTCATTTTAAACTATGTTAATTGATAAGGTATTCTAAGCTATGTTTTGTATATTACCTAAAGGTGGGAAGATATTCAAGGGAGGGGGTCGTTATAAAATATATAACTTGCAAACACGGGGTGCGTAGATGAGATGTGACGGGTATCTAGAGTTTGGATCATGATTATCGGCTTTTAATTGTTGTTTTCATGTACATACAAATACCAAAAAAACGATGTATGATATCATAACATAGCAATTATACTAAAGAATTAAGTCTAACCTTACTTAAAACGGGTATCCTCACTTTCCGGTTTTCCTAGCAATGGATTAGTTCTCCTTTTTTCCTGAACACCCTAACCGAAAGAAAGAGTTTATATGTATACAATTTTGTTTGATAAGATAATCCTATTTGAGAAATCTAAAATCATATATAAACTTGGCATTCAAATTCAATAGACGTCAATAACAAATAGATCGGAATTTTCGATTATTATATTTATTTACTCAAATTATAAAAGATATTAATGAAAATTTAATTGTTTTGGTTGGAGGAATTGTTGTGTATTTAAATATTTAGGAACTTTAAGGACCCTAAATGAAAATGTAATGGGTTTATGGACTAAGTTTGAATAATTGAAAGATAATAGGATTAATAAGAGGTCATTAGGATTAAACCCCATTTCATCTGTTCTTAAGTTAATTTAAAGAGGGGAAAGAAGGGATGAAAAGGAGAGGAAAGAAAAAGGAAGGATAGATAAACTTCCCCTTCCAAATCCCTCCCAACCCTTCCCTTTCCTTATTAAAAAACTCAAGAACACAATTTCTTCTTTAACTCCTTAGCAATCCTTTCCTTCCCCTCCTTAAATGAACTCGAGAACAGACCGTTAGAACGACAAAAGTTGGCAGTTTCTTGGGGCTCGGGTGTGCCCTTGACGGCAGCAAGAGAAAAAGAAGAAAGATTACTATTTCATCTCAATTTTGGGTAGTAAATCATCCAAGTAAGTGTTTTAATCCTTTAACTATGTATTTCATTGGGCTTGATTATCAATTGAATCATGGGTTTTTAGGAGTGTAAACTCGATCAAACGGTGAGGACTGTTGGGTTTGACGTTTCAATTCAAAAGTATGAAATTGATTAGGTTTTTGTTGTTTAAACCCAAAATTGACACCTAGGATTTTATGATTTTAGGAATTCTACAAACAATGGTGCATAAATTTTATATGATCATTTAGTTAAGAAATTATAAATTAGTGGGTAGCGGCAGATGTTGTTCATCGACTGAAGTAATAACATGGGGATATGAAATTTGCGATTCGTGAGGGAGGGCTAGAATTGTGGCTGTTTGTTCTTGCAAGTTGAATTTGTAATTGGTGAGTGGGTGAGCATCGAATTACGATCCTCCTAATGTGAATACAGTAATTTGCGTTTTGAATTGTAGGCGCCGATTTACGATTGGATTGGTGGGATTAAATTGCATTTTTGTTTACTTCAAGGATCAGATTTCGATTCTTCCATGGAGGGGGAGGTTGATTTGCGATTCATTAGATAAATCAGATTTAAGATCGTGGTTGGGAGGGTTGAGTCGAGTTTTCAATTCCCTCCAAAGGTCGGAACAAGTTTTTGATTGGGGCTACGTGACTGGCTACAAGGATGGCGAGATTAGATTAGGTGTTACTGGTTGGCGAGACATGCAAGAAAGAGGGCACGACTATAACTTTGATGGTGAGATTGACTCCTTGATGGCGAGAGAGTTGTGATTTTTTTCAATCGAAAAGTTGAATTGCAATTTGAATATTGTGTAACATCCTCAAAGCGGACCTATTCGTGCGCTCCATTTAGTACGTGAATTTGATTAAAAGAATTAAATTAATATATATGATAAGTATTGATAGAAAATATGTAATTGGTAAGTTAAATGTGAATTCAAAAATAGTGATAAAAATAGATAATAATGATAAAATATTAATTATTTTCAAACGAGGTTTCCAAAAATATCCTCGATATCCTCTTTAGTTGAAACGGTTATTCGGGTGTTGTGTTGTATGTTGAAAAGGGGAACAAAATACCCCAAAGTGGATAATAAAGAACCAAGGACGGTTCTTATGTTTATCCAATTCAAACAACAACACACACACACGTTCACGAACACACACACACCTCATCTCACTTCTTTCACTTTGTTCTTGAAGAAGAAATCCAATCCAAGAGCAACCAAGGCTGGAATCAAGCTTGAAACAAGTCTCAAATCTGTTATTGATCTTCTCTTCATCCTCATCTTGTTCCTAGTAAGCTTATCTTCATCTTGTTCTTCATTTCAAGTTCTAGGTTAAAAATGGGCAAAACGAAATTAGTAATTAAAGCTTGAGTTTTTGGATGGTAATCTGTTCTAATATCATCTACTAGTTGTTTAGAACTGATTTTATGAATTAAAGATACTATCTTGAAGGAATTTCTTGAATTTGACCAAATGGGTCTTTAATGGTGATTTGATGATTCAAACTTGAATCATATGTTAAAAGCATGTTATGTTTATGAACTCCAAATGATGCCCCAAACTTAGTGTATAACCTGGAAATAATTAAGAGAGGCTTGAACTTGGGATTGGATGGAAACAGAGCAGAACAGAGCTGCTGTTCGGCTTACTATTTCGACTTCACGGCGTGAACAGGGGCTGTTCACGGCGTGAAGTGCTTGGCAGTGAGCTATTTTGCTGTTGTTCAATGCTTTGGGTACATGGGTTATAGTTGGATCGTTTTTGACACTTTAAGGGATAATTGGGGGTTAAAACTAGTGTAAGAATACATGTGAATGTTGTATGATTATCTAAATGAAATGAATGTATACAATAGGTAATTAAGCAAACGAGGAGAGCCAAATACCTAATTGTGTTACTTTAAACACACAAGGTGAGTACTGACTCTTATGACTTCAATTAAGGAAGGTTTGAATGCAAGAAAAGTTATATGATTATGACATGCTACAATTTGTATTAGGAAAGCCATATGTATGCTAGTATGATAAAGAATCCATGATATGCCTTGATAATTGATGTGCAAGACATGTATTTAAGTACATATGCACACTTTGATGAATATATGTTATATGAATAAGCATGCATGCACTTGTTCCTCAAAAGGATTCTTGATGAGCTATCTGTATGTCCGGACTAACATGTAATTAAGGTCAGCTTCGGCTGGATCCAGTGCCTTCGGGCTAAGATTCTAGATTAACGGTACTCGAGTACTGTTCCTTTCAGCACTTGGGGTGATTGCCTTAAATGGCTGAGCCTATGAGCATTTGGTTCCTTAACGAGCATGGTGGTTCACTCACGTGGTGACACCAACGTGGTTGGCAGTGTTTGATTCCCCCGGTGGTAGTGGTTTAAGCTGGATTTGTAACCAGGCAATATAATACACTCGCTGCACATGTCAGCACTCCGCTATGTGATACTATAGCATTATTTGCAAACTCTTGATATGTATATGACTTGCTTTATTGCTTTTCATGCCTGTTAGTACTCACTAGCTATTTTATATAGCTAATCCCGTTGATACTTCCTTTTTACAGATAAGGAGTAGGCGTGCCTGGTGAGATGGGATTCTCTGCTGGGATTGTATATGACTTTTGGGAAGGAACACTGTATATGGTATTTTTTTAATACAATGGTCGGTTGATGATGTAGTAACACTGATAGTATGCGATTTGGCACCATTTTTGTTATGTAAATATAAACGCCAAATCATTGTGGTTTTAATCTGTAATAATTAATATGTTTGTTTGTTTGGTTTTAAATATTCCGCTGTGTTGTTTTAAATTACTAATTAGACAATCAAACAGGTAAACACTTTTATTACAAATGGAACCACGCAGTTTAAAAACTTAAATTTTCACTGATTTTGATATTAGCTGAGGTGGTGTTACAAGTTAGGTATCAGAGCCTAAGTTTGAGGGAATTGGTACTTGAAAGAGTATTCAATCTCAAACTCAGGCCCGACCATTATGAAGTGTTCCTTATTGGGTAAAGGGGATTTAGTATGAGTGTTATATGATTAAGGCTTGTTAATAGTTAAGTCTAGATGTGGTATACAAGTATAAATGCTATAATGAATACCTTCCTTTCTTATAGCAAATCGTTAGAGATGTCTACACCTCGTGATGCAACGGAACGGGCTCTAACGGAAATGGAGGACGAAGCCTCCCATATACCACAATAGGCTGGAGACGCACAGTCTTAGCACCATACTGAGGGTGCTCTAGCCGAACAGGTACAGCAGGAATACATTCGACGCCTCGAGGAGGAGCTCCGTGTTGCAAAGGAGCTTTTATTCAACTCGGCTCTGGGTAAACCACCTCGCAAGCCGTGTTCTTTCAAGAAATTCCTGTCCTGCAAACCACCTACTTATGAAGGGAGTGATGAACCCACGGTTACAATGAGGTGGCTTCGTGAGATTGAGCAGGCCTTTGAGTCCTGCGAATGTGAATCCGAGTACCGCGTCAGGTATGCAGTTCGGATGTTGAAGGGTCGTGCCATATTCTGGTGGGACACGGTCAAGGCCTCAGTCAGAAAGGAGGTACTTGAAGCTCTGTCTTGGGAGAAATTTTCGGAGAAAGTGCAGAAGAAGTACTGCACTGAGTATGATATGGAGCGACTGGAACGTGAGTTTAACAATCTCCGAAAAGGAGATAAATCCATGGAGCAACATATCAGTGCTTTTTCTGATAAAATGAGGTTTGTACCTCATTTATTAACTGATGAAAATTTGAAGATCCGGAAGTTTGTTGCCACATTACCACTTGAATTTCGGGCACATGTCCGAGCAGCAGCTGATTTGGATCGAGCTTTGAGGTAGCTCGACAGATGGATGGTGATCGCATCCATTGTAGAAGTGAGTCTGCAGAGAGAAGCAGCAAGTGGAAATTTCAATCCTCTTCTAACCCAAGTCCTACAAAAGGATAATTTTTTGCAGGTACTAAATCGGGCGATTCTAAAAAGCCCAGGTCTGATGAAAGGTGGTGCTATACATGTCGCACATACCATTCTGGTGAATGTTCCAAAGCTACCATGAGGTGTGTTAGATGTGGGAACAAAGGGCACCCGGTGGAGGAGTGCAGGTACAAGGAAGACGTCTGTTTCAGATGTCATCAGTCAGGGCACAAGATAGCCCAGTGTCCTATAAATCCCAACCCTAGACCTGGAGGATCTTCATCCGAGCCGAAGAAATACGGCGCCCCACGTGTAAAAGGGCGTGCGTTCCAGATGATGGCCGAAGAGGCCAAAGCTGCAGGTGATGTAATCACGGGTACTTTTCTTATTGAATCTACCCCAGCATGTATATTGTTTGATACTGGAGCTACTTATTCTTTTATTTCCATATCTTGTCGTAAGAAGCTGCAACTACCTGTTACCCCATTAATTGATCCAATTAAAGTAGAAGTGGCTGACGGTAAAGTAGTTCACGTTACCGAGAAAGTCCCGATAGCACTTGTTTATATCGATGGGCATAACTTTTCAATTTCATTCCTTATTATGCCTATCGCGGGATTTGATGTTGTGATCAGGATGGATTGGCTTAGCAGTCGAGATGCTGAGATCATATGTTCCAAGAAGATAATCAGATTTCCTCTAATTGACGGGTCTTATGCTATCGCGAGGGGAGAAGGACGGGAGTCTGATATTCCTATTATTTTAGTGATTCAAGCTCAGAAAACTGTCACAAAAGGTTGTGTCTCCTATTTTGCTTATGTTATTAATACTCAAATGGAGAAACAACCAGTTGAGCATATCAGGTTAGTGTCAGAGTATCCTAAAGTCTTTCCAGATGAATTACCGGGACTGCCTCCAGTCAGGGATGTAGATTACAAGATTGATCTTGTTCTCGGAGCTACTCCAGTGGCGAAAGCTCCGTATCGTCTCGCACCTTCTGAAATCCGCAAGATGATGAATCAGATACAAGAACTACTTGACAAGGGCTTCATACGCCCGAGCTCTTCTCCTTGGGGAGCTCCAGTTCTTTTTGTCAAGAAGAAAGATGGGACTATGCGAATGTGCATAGATTATAGGAAGCTTAACAAGCGAACTATAAAGAACAAATACCCACTCCCGCGCATAGATGACTTATTTGATCAATTGCAGGGAGCAACATGCTTTTCTAAAATCGATCTCATATCAGGGTACCATCAAGTACGGGTTCAAGCTGAAGATATTCCGAAGACAGCCTTCCGTACACGCTACGGTCATTTTGAATTCTTGGTGATTCCATTCGGCTCTACCAATGCACCAAATATCTTTATGGATCTCATGAATCAAATTTGTCGTCCATTTCTAGACAAATTCGTGATAGTGTTTATTGATGATATCTTGATCTATTCAAAGACCGAAGCTGAACATGAATCACATCTTCGCCAAGTTCTCGAAACTCTTAAGGGAGAACAACTCTATGCCAAACTTTCTAAATGTGAGTTTTGGCTTTGGGAGGTGCATTTTCTTGGTCACGTTATCTGCAGGGAAGGTGTGAAAGTTGACCCTACTAAAGTAGAGGTGGTGATGAATTGGGAGGTTCCCAAAACTCCTATAGAGATCAAGAGTTTCCTTGGTCTTGCTGGCTATTATCGGCGATTTATTCGCGATTTTTCTAAACTCGCTGGTCCTCTTACTAAATTGACACAGAAGGATGTTGCTTATGTGTGGTCTGATGCACAGGAGCAATCCTTTCAAACTTTAAACCGGCTACTCTGTGAAGCTCCGATTCTTACTTTGCCAAATGGGTCGGAGGATTTCATAGTATATTGTGATGCCTTTTATTCTGGCTTGGGATGTGTTCTAATGCAACGCGATAAGGTGATTGCCTATGCTTCAAGGCAATTAAAACCGCATGAAAAGAATTACCCAACACACGATCTTGAACTCGCAGCAGTTGTATTTGCATTGAAGCTGTGGAGGCATTACTTATATGGCACAAAATGTGTTATATGCATTGATCACAAAAGTTTGCAATATGTCTTTTCTCAAAAAGAACTCAATATGAGGCAACGACGCTGGATTGAGTTGATTAAAGACTATGATTGTGAGATCCGTTATCATCCAGGCAAAGCTAATGTAGTAGCTGATGCCTTGAGCAGAAAAGGGGTTTCAACTGAAGCCAAGTTCATGAAGCTTACTATGGTTCCTGATATTATTTCAGAATTGAGGGAAGCACAACAATTGGCACTACAGGGGGAGAATCTAAAGGCAGAGACTATGAGAAAGCTGAAAGATCAACTTATTGATGACAGCCAGGGTTTAAAGACTTTTCAATCCCGAACCTGGCTACCATTCATTGGAGGCAACCGTGATCTGATATTACAGGAAGCACATAATTCTAGGTTGTCTATTCACCCAGGTATTACAAAGATGTATTATGATCTCAAAAAGCTGTATTGGTGGCCTACACTTAAAAGAGACATTGCTTCATTCGTGGAGAAGTGTCAAATTTGTGCACAGGTCAAAACCGAGCACCAAAGGCCTTATGGCAATCTGCAACAGCTCGATATTCCATAGTGGAAGTGGGATCATATTACTATGGATTTTGTTACCAAGTTACCCAAGACACTCAGAGGGCACAATATGATTTGGGTCATCATTGATCGATTGACCAAGAGTGCTCATTTTCTTGCTACGAATGAATCTGCATCATTGACACGCCTAGCTCAACTCTATATTAACGAGATTGTCACACGTCACGGTTTACCTTGTTCTATTGTTTCTGACCGTGACTCTCGTTTCGTGTCAAATTTCTGGCAAAGCCTGCAACGTGAGCTTGGTACACGGGTTCATCTGAGTACTGCTTATCATCCACAAACGGATGGTCAGTCTGAAAGAACCATCCAGACTCTGGAAGATATGTTACGAGCATGCGTGCTCGAATGTGGTGGTTCTTGGGATTCTCATCTTCCGTTGATAGAGTTTGCTTATAATAACTCTTATCATTCTAGTATTGGGATGCCACCATATGAAATGTTATACAGGAGGCGTTGTCGCACTCCCACTTGTTGGCTTGAACCGGGTGAGAAGCAGTATGCCGGACCCGAAATTGTGCAGATTACTTCAGATAAGGTTAGAATAGCTCTGGAGAAATTAAAAGCAGCTCGTGATCGTCAAAATATTTATGCAGACCCAAAGCGCCGACTTGTTGAATTCTGTGAAGGCGATAGGGTATTCTTGAAGGTATCTCCTTGGAAGGGGGTAATTTGGTTTGGACGTAAGGGCAAGCTGAGTCCACGTTATATTGATCCACTCAGGATTATCCGAAAGGTCAACGAGCAGACAGTATCTCTTGAATTACCTCCTGAGCTACAGGTATTCACAACACTTTCAATGTATGCTATCTAAGAAAGTGTAAAGTTGATGAAGATCAAGTTCTACCTTTACAAGAGTTGAAGGTTGATTCAGCTAAACGCCTTGTAGAGGAGCCAGTTGAAATTCTTAACGCAAAGACAAATAAGCTGCGTAAGAAGATGATCAGACTGGTTCTTGTCAAGTGGAAGCACAGCTTGGGTCCCAACATAACATGGGAAACTGAGGATGACATGAAGACACGATACCCTCACTTATTCCCAGTTGAACAAATTCTAAGGACGGAATCTTCTTAAGGGGGTAGAGTTGTAACATCCTCAAAGCGGACCTATTCGTGCGCTCCATTTGGTACGTGAATTTAATTAAAAGAATTAAATGAATATATATGATAAGTATTGATAGAAAATATGTAATTGGTCAGTTAAATGTGAATTCAAAAATAGTGATAAAAATAGATAATAATGATAAAATATTAACCGGTTTCAAACGAGGTTTCCAAAAATATCCTCATTAGTTGGAACGGTTATTCGGGTGTTGTGTTGTATGTTGAAAAGGGGAACAAAATACCCCAAAGTGGATAATAAAGAACCAAGGACGGTTCTTATGTTTATCCAATTCAAACAACAACACAAACACACGTTCACGAACACACACACACCTCATCTCACTTCTTTCACTTTGTTCTTGAAGAAGAAATCCAATCCAAGAACAACCAAGGCTAGAATCAAGCTTGAAACAAGTCTCAAATCTGTTCTTGATCTTCTCTTCATCCTCATCTTGTTCCTAGTAAGCTTATCTTCATCTTGTTCTTCATTTCAAGTTCTAGGTTAAAAATGGGCAAAACGAAATTAGTAATTAAAGCTTGAGTTTTTGGATGGTAATCTGTTCTAATATCATCTACTAGTTGTTTGGAACTGATTTTATGAATTAAAGATACTATCTTGAAGGAATTTCTTGAATTTGACCAAATGGGTCTTTAATGGTGATTTGATGATTCAAACTTGAATCATATGTTAAAAGCATGTTATGTTTATGAACTCCAAATGATGCACCAAACTTAGTGTATAACCTGGAAATAATTAAGAGAGGCTTGAACTTGGGATTGGATGGAAACACAGCAGAACAGAGCTGCTGTTCGGCTTACTGTTTCGACTTCACGGCGTGAACAGGGGCCTGTTCACGGCGTGAAGTGCTTGGCAGTGAGCTGTTTTGCTGTTGTTCGATGCTTTGGGTACATGGGTTATAGTTGGATCGTTTTTGACACTTTAAGGGATAATTGGGGGTTAAAACTAGTGTACGAATACATGTGAATGTTGTATGATTATCTAAATGAAATGAATGTATACAATAGGTAATTAAGCAAACGAGGAGAGCCAAATACCTAATTGTGTTGCTTTAAACACACAAGGTGAGTACTGACTCTTATGACTTCAATTAAGGAAGTTTTGAATGCAAGAAAAGTTATATGATTATGACATGCTACAATTTGTATTATGAAAGCCATGTGTATGCTAGTATGATAAACAATCCATGATATGCCTTGATAATTGATGTGCAAGACATGTATTTAAGTACATATGCACACTTTGATGAATATATGTTATATGAATAAGCATGCATGAACTTGTTCCTGAAAAGGATTCTTGATGAGCTATCTGTATGTCCGGACTAACATGTAATTAAGATCAGCTTCGGCTGGATCCAGTGCCTTCGGGCTAAGATTCTGGATTAACGGTACTCGAGTACTGTTCCTTTCAGCACTTGGGGTGATTGCCTTAAATGGATGAGCCTATGAGCATTTGGTTCCTAAACGAGCATGGTGGTTCACTCACGTGGTGACACCAGCGCGGTTGGCAGTGTTTGATTCCCCCGGTGGTAGTGGTTTGAGCTGGATTTGTAACCAGGCAATATAATACACTCGTTGGACATGTCAATACTCCGCTATGTGATAGGATAGCATTATTTGCCAACTCTCTATATGTATATGACTTGCTTTATTGCTTTTCATGCCTGTTAGTACTCACTAGCTATTTTATATAGCTAATCCCGTTGATACTTCCTTTTTACAGATAAGGAGTATGCGTGCCTGGTGAGATGGGATTCTCAGCTGGGATTGTATATGACTTTTGGGAAGGAACACTGTGTATGGTATTTTTTTTAATACAATGGTCGGTTGATGATGTAGTAACACTGATAGTATGTGATTTGGCACCATTTTTGTTATGTAAATATAAACGTCAAATCATTGTGGTTTTAATCTGTAATAATTAATAGGTTTGTTTGTTTGGTTTTAAATATTCCGTTGCGTTGTTTTAAATAATTAATTAGACAATCAAACAGGTAAACACTTTTATTACAAATGGAACCACACAGTTTAAAAACTTAAATTTTCACTGATTTTGATATTAGCTGAGGCGGTGTTACATATTGCTAGAGTAGATTTGATATTTAAAAGTTAGGTGAATTACAATTTGTGGTTTGAGGAAGTGTTTTACGATTGTTTGTTTAGAATTAGGATTTGTGATTGCTCGGTAATCTTGTAGCGGTTCACACAACTATCACTCTCAGGACTCCATGTGAGTTCAATAGTTTTATAAAACCGACTACAAAGACATAACCATTTTCCAAGGGTTTTAATTAATTTGACTTGAATGATTATATATTGACTACTTAACTATGTGAATCACTCTATTTGATATGTTATGCATGCGTACATGATTTATTTAATGATTTAGATTATTATATGCATGCTTGAACTTAGAGGGCAGGGTAGATACCTTACATGCTCTATTCATGATTACGGGCCTAGTTGGACACTATACCTTCTAGGATAAAGTGCTAGCCAATACGAGGCACCGGGTTTTCTAGATAGCCCGTATGGCACATGGTATGCGGTACCTTGGTACTTTTGTACCGGAGTGATATGTGACTGTATAGTTAAGGTCATATGCAGAGCATCACGAGTGTGTGAGAAGGAGATGGACGGTTGACCTCTGTTTGTACTTGCACACTAAACAACAATACATTGTACTTGTACCTCGCACAGTCAGAGTAGCAAATGTGAGTAATGAACCTTTGGCTTTCCTTGTGGGTTTGGACTCGGGATCTATGTTTCGGGTGGGAGTCACGACCCACTCGGTGCATAGGTTGGTCAGGCACGTGAGTAGTGAACCTTTAAATATCCTTGTACGTTTAGACTCTACGGTAGAAATACCTTCATGATATAGATTAAGATTACGATTATGATGATGACGATATGATTATATGATAAACATGATTGATATTTAACCCAGTATGTGTTATATGATTTCGGTTATAGGTTTGGGTTAAATACAGGATGGGTCGGGTGTGGTTAATTAATTATTATCATATTCGATCTAAACTACTGTTTTATCATTTTCGTATTCTAGCTCCTACCGACTCACGAGGCGTAAGCTAACAATTGTTTCTTGAAATGTGGCTTGTACTCGTGCATGTGGCATAGGAGCTCGTGTCTGTGAGATGGGTTCTTGGGTAGTTTGACTATTAGATTGGATACCACTTGGACATGCCTTTAATTTTTTTATTCAATTTGATTGAACAATGTATGAGTTTGATTATGATTCACGATAGTGACACTTGGTTTAAACAGTTTGGCATTTATTGTGCATTGACTTTTAGACTCCCGTTGCTTTTATTACTTAATTATGAAAAAAAATTGTTAGTTGAGAATTTTGAAAATCACGGTGTTACACTATTAAGTTGTTTTTTTTGTTCTTTTACCCCCATGTGAAACTTTTTGAAATGATAAGATCGTCATGTTACAAAGACAAAAATGTAAGGGAAGAAAAAAATCTATTAATTTAGGGTTAAATATGTTTTAATCCTTAAACTTTACACTTTGAAATGGTTTAACCCTTAAACTCTTTTAATGAATATTTTAATCCCTAAACTAGCTTTTTTGATATTTGATTAAATCCCTATTTTTGTTTAACCTAATTGTTTTTATATCTAACCTAATCTAAGTTTACCTACTATCGTCTAAACCTGTAGCTCACCCTTTTTCCCAAGTCGATTAAGAACACAACGTAGAAACTTTTGTCAACACTATTGATTCTAGGCCCTATAATCAGTTTTCGACACCATCAATTTGAAAAGGGTCAACCCGTGATAAACTCCATTGAAGAGGATCGATCCCATCACACGGAGACCCTCAATTTTGTTAATTGATTCTTTGAAAGTAATGTAATTTTTCCTCTTTATGATAGTAATGTGTTGATTCCTTAATTAGTTCAATAGTTTCATCTAGGAGAAGTTTGTCTTTCTCTTTAGTTATATTCCCAGATTTCAAAACAATTTATAGTTTTGTTAGTTGTTATCTCATTTGTATTTTCTCAATTCAGTTGTAAAGTTAGAGGTTTAAAATGTTTATAAGATAAGTTTAGGATGTTTTAAAACTTTCGTAACCTGCTGTATTAGGTTAAGTGACTAAAACAATTAATTATAACAAGTTTAGGGATTTAAACATTCATTAAAAAAGTTTAGGGGATAAACTATTTTTAAACACAAAGTTTAGGGGTTAAACCATATTTTACTCATTAATTTATGTCACTCTGAAATGGGTTACCTGAGATGAGGAATCGTACTTTGGGGTATATGAATCATACTTTGCTACACATGGAATGATGAATGATGTGTCACTCTTCGTTGTCGATGTCGTTTTGGGGGCACGCATTCGAGACAGTTCTGTTCATGCTGAACCAGATACCAACTAAATCGGCAGAAAAGACACCGTTCGAGGTCTAAATGGGTAAAAAGCCCAAAATGTAATTTCTAAGATATAGGGTTGTGAGGTGTATGTTAAGCATACATTCTAGGATAAACTCAAACCCAAATCATATAAATGTATCTTTGTGGGTTACCCTAAAGAGACTTTGGGGTACTATTTTTACAATCTTGGCAAGAACAAAGATTTTGTTGTCGAAAAGAAACTTTATTCGGAAAAAGTTTCTAAGTTCAAAAACAAATAGAAGAGAAATAGATCTTCAAGAAATTGAAAACGAAGAAGATACATCTCCACCGCTTGTTAAACCTGTTATTCCACAAATATTTGTTGAAAATATACATCCTACAAGGATGTTGTATCATGCAAGGAGTCTAAGAATGGCTTGAATCCATGAATGCAAAGATGCAGACCATGTATGACAACCAAATATGGGAGTTAGTAGAATTGGACAAACACAACAACGATGTTGGTTGCAATTGGGTTTTCAAGAAGAAAACCGACATGGATGAAAATGTGCACACCTTTAAAGCGAGACTTTGTTGCAAAAGGTTTCACATAAACTCATGGTGTTGACTGTGATAAAGCTTTCTCTCCAGTAGCAATGCTTAAATCCATTAGGATCCTAATCGTTATACCAACATATTTTAATTATGAGATATGACGAATGGATGTCAAAATCATCTTCCTTAATGGGAAGTTGATTGAGGATATATATGATATAACATGATGGTTTTGGTGATCACAAGAATCCCAATAAGGTATGCAAGTTGCTAAAATCCATTTATGGATTAAAGCAAGCATCCAAAAGCTAGAACTTACACTTTGATGAGAAAATCAAGTGTATAGTTTTACCAAAGTGAGTCCGAGCCATGTGTTTACACAAAGTTCAATGGGAGCGTTGTAACCTTTCTAGTCCTATTCGTAGATCACATACTGCTAATAAGAAATGACATACCATCTCTGTAAGGGGTAAAATCCTTGCTTGGTAGGTTTTTTCAGATGAAGGCTTCGGGGAAGCCAGTATACTAGTTATAAAGATTTATAGAAATAGATCTAAGAAATATATCAGACTTAGTCAAAGTACATACATCGATAATGTTTTGAAGAGATTCAAAATGAATGAATCCAAGAAAGGATTTATCCTGATGCAAAATGGTGTAGTATTGAGCAAGGCTCAATATCCTGTATGTAGTTAAGATCTGGATAAAATGAAACTGATTCCATATGTGTCCCTCATTGTGATCCAAGCTGAATTCAAGATGAAGTTCGAACAAGGAAATCTCGGTAGTGTGCTCGTGTGAGTGTGCAAGATAGAGAAAGGAGATTAAACCGTAAAAACACACACTTTATTCGGTCATCAAGATTCCAAGTTACATTCACCCTTAGTCATATCCCTATATATATACTCCTTTGAGTATTTACATGTTACACACATAAGTTTGCATTTTTATGCAAACCTCACTCACAATATAAACTTATATTTCTATACAATATTTTGATCCTAACAAATCTCCCCCTTTATATAAATAAAAGTTGTTTTGTCTTTTCAGCATATGTGGATCTTCAATCAATCTTTGCTCTATTGTCTTCAGAAAATCTTCTCATCTTGAGCTGGGAGATGTTGATGAGAATCTTGATCTTGAAAGTAAACTTTGACAACTTTGAACGATCTTCCTCTTGTGATTGATTGTATAGATCTTTAAACCAACTACACTTTGTTGAAACTTTATGGGAATATGATTGACTGAATGGACTGAGCTAGTAAATCTGGATTAGCAATCGGCCTCATTACATTTTTAATAAAGCTTCTTTCTTTGAAAGAAGCACATCAAAGACGCACCATGGCCCACATCCACTCCATGGACTTAACCCATCAAGATTACCCAACAGAACCGACGACAATAAAAAGCATCATGTTGATGCATCATTTACAAAATATTGATGTAATATGGAACTCATGCAACCAGTATTTGAAATTCCATAGTCAAACAACATTGCCAAGATAGCCAAAAAAATATATAATAAAACACCATAATCAACAAAAAGAAAAAGATACCAATCCAAAAACCTATATGAAAATCCTTAATGAAACTTTATTACAATCAAAACACCGAAAACTATGGATGCATTGCATCATTAAACATCAGATTTATAAAATAGATGCTACTCACAACCAAACCATACAAGCTTAAGGTAAATCATTATAGATATATAGAATAAACAACATGACCAACAATCTAATCTTCATTCATCAATGAGGGGTACATGCCAAAATAGTTGATCAAAGAAGTTAATATTTTTTCTTAGGTAATACACACCCAAAAAGGATGAAGTTAGATGCTACTAACAACAACCAAAATATATAGGTTTATACTAGAACCATACTCCATACCAACACTAACCACAAAAAAAACATAACAATAAAAAACCTACAAATTGGTTTATGAAAAAAAACCCTACAAATCATCGTAAGTGCTATCCTAGTCATCAATGTTAGCGATGACACCCTTGATCATGTTATTCTTCTCCTCAATATTAGTACAAAACTGCTACTCTTCACCAATAATGTATCTATCAGGAATACACTCAGCATATGGAAAAAAGGTATAAAAACACAATTAGATGTAGAACATGCATCTGATTATAAAGATTAGCAAAATTTACTCAAAATGAGATTAAATGGAAGTTATAGGATAATGGAACTAAGAATTCACATGCATTTAAATGTATGAATAGGTATATCAATTGATGCGGAACATATGCATCTGACTTACACAACTAAGTTTAAAAGCAACGCAGAACGTTTGCATCTAATTATATATCTACCTGAGTTTATTAAAACTAGATGCATAAGTAAATCAATAAAATACATAACATGTACATGTGAATATACATCTGTTTTATACAACTAAGTTTACATGTAGAATGTATGAATATACAAAAAAAAAAAATATTCAAACGAGTATTAGTAATTAGAAGATGCAATGAATGAAAGCAATTAAATACAACGCCGACTACCTAATTACAACAAATTTATAATCAATTAACAAAACTGAAGCATTAAAACTGTAGAATGTTACCGTCATAATTCTGAATTAAAACACCAATATATATATTTTGAAGATTTAACCATTGCATATGCTTGCTCCAATCTAGATGATGTTGACATTAACAAGACAATGAATAAGAGAACAAGAAAAATGAAAACGAGAACGGGGATGAAATTGATCTAAAAAATATATCAATTAAGAATTTTAAATAAGGAAACCATTGACCATAAAAAGTGGTTACCGAAAATGTGGGCGTTAACAATTTCTTGATAGATAAAAATACCCTTATAATGTCTATGTTAATGATTGGACGAGATATATATATATATATATATATATATATATATAAATATATATGGGAAGTTTCATTTGAGAACCGTTTTTATTGCGAGAACTAATCTTAGCCGTTTATTTTGGATAATAGAATTCATGGATGAAGAGCGTGGGGGGATCGAGTGTGGCAGGATGCATGTAAGGAATTCATGGGTGGGCAATCCAATTGAAGATGGGGGAATTGGACGGCTAAGATTGGTTCTCGCGGTTTTCGCAATAAAAATGGTTCTCAAATGAACTTGTCACTATATATATAGGGGAGGGTTCATTTGAGAACCAGTTTTATTGCAAGAACCAATGTAGACCAATCAATTTAGATAATGTTTTAGATAACCTTATTTATATCAAAAGGACAAAATTGTAAAATAAGAAAAATAATCAGCGCAAAGTTGTACGTAGCATATTACTTCTTTACACAACACATTATATTTTATTATATAGTGCATTGCCGCATTATTATTTTTATTAGGACAATGTGGCATTTTGTTATTATTTTTTATTAGGACAAAAATGTTGCCTTGGTTGTAAATATTTTTCTTTTATTATATAGCATATTATTTTTAATTTCTTTTTCTTTTTCTTTTTTTTCTTTTTTATAGGTTGCAAGAACTACTTTATTTATTTATTTATTTTTTATTTCCTCCTTCTCAGTTTATTAATCACAATCATTTACAGTTTTATTAAATTTTAGTGATATATTACATACTTATACCCCACGATCCATTTTGTTAGCATTTTTTGAGTTGGGAATGAGATTGGCTAAACCAACTTTGAGTTGCACGTGCACTAGAGTTGCAAACAAACCAAACGAACATGAACGGGGGATTGTACGTGTTCATTCGTTTAATGTTAGCCGAACAAAAAAATGAACACTAACACGAACACAAACAAAGCTCTAGTCCATTCGTTTATATTAAATATATACAATGTATATTTATAATATATGTGTGTTCCTTCATTTGGGTTTGTTTATCATTTAAAACGAACAAAAATGTACATAAACAAACCAATCTTTTAAACAATTGAACACAAATGCTCGTTCATTTATCGTTCGTGTTCGTTTCTTTATTCGTCTAAAGTTAAATGAACGAACACGAACACAAAAACCCGTTCGTGTTCATTTATTTGTTCGACTAAAGTTAAAAAAACGAACACGAACAAGCCTCATTCGTGTTCGTTAACAGCCCTAGCAATGAGCTTGATTAAGCCAACTTTAAGTTGCACGTGCACACATGCATCTGGATGTACATGTGTATGTGCATATATGCACGAGATGCACACGTGCACGGTGCATATATGCACCCAACAAAACCTAGTAATATGAACAGGTTGTGCACCGTGCATATGCGACTTTACTATATGTGCCAAAAAAAATCTACTATAATATGAACATATGCACATATCTGATGCTGTGTTAGAAAAAACCCAACAAAAACGAATTTTCATTCTTTGAAAAAAAGCGAATGGTATGTCTACATGTACATATGCATATCTGCACCAGATGCACATGTACACGGTGCATATATGCACCAAGAAGCACTTATGCAGTATGAACAGGTTGTGCACATATGCACCCGTGCTTGAAAAAAATCAAGTGTTATATGCACATGTGCACAGATTTCATGCTGTGCAGAAAAAAAACCCGGCAAAAACGAAATTTTTTTCTTTGAAAAAAGTATAGCAATATGGATGTCATATTAAATAACATATTTTTCTCGTTAATTTGGTATACTTTTCGTATTTTAATACCTTTACGTTTGGTAGATATTTTAGTTTTAAGAAAGTGGGGGTAAGTGGTCTCCCCATTTATTTAGTCTATTTGCCTAAAATAACCCTCCAATATTTTTGGAAATTCAAAATGACGGTTGTGTCTTTTATTAATTACATGTTTGACACAACTAATATTAACCCTTGATTAATTATGATCAATGGCTACAAATGGTTCTCGCAATAAAACTGGTTCTCAAATGAACACTCTCCTATATATATATATATATATATATATATATACTAGCAAGGTATCTGCGCAATGCTGCGATGGCAAATAATTTCTATTTTACATCATGTTGCTTTTAAAAATGTAATAATATGTTATTCGTGCAATTCAATGTCACGAAATAGCATCGTACAATGTTAGTTTTTTATTTTTTTTATTTGCATCAACTATTTTATTAATTTTAAAAACAAATTCTAAAAGACATTAAAATAAGAAAAAGATTTATATTTATAAAATAAGGAGGGAGAAGTTATTAAGATTTTAAAAATTATGTTGATGTGGGTGGATAATAGTGTTTGTGTGATAGGGTGTTTTAGTGTTAGAGAGATATTTTAAATAGATAAAAAGTTAAAGTAAATTAGGAGACAGAATGAAATTGTCAAAAAAAGTATTTTAAAAGTTAAAGTAAATTAAGATAGAGAATGAAATGGTTTAGAAGGGGTATTTTAGTACATTCAAGTTACTTAAAATTAAGAGTTTTTAAGATTGTAAATGTATTATAAAGAAGTAAGATATATATATATATATAGGGAGGTTCATGCGAAAAGTATATTATTTGCGAAAAGTGCAAGAAGCATTCTGGACAACTAGATGATTTGATCAATGGTTAATAGGGCTTTATGGCATTTTGATAATTATTAGAATATAAAAGGTTATTAGTTTAAATAACAAGGGATAAAAAAAAGTCTTTTAAACATAAAATAACTCCTACCCTAATTAAAATTATATTATTTCTTTTAATACTAACCACCCACCTCCTTTCTCTTTCTCTATAATCGATCCATCTCCCTCCCTCTCTCTACCATCGGCCTTCCCTCTCCCTCTGCTCTCTATCCATCGACGCCCCAACCACCTCAAAACTACTGCCTATCAAATTGAAGGTCCCCACCATCATCACACTGGAGTACACCTTCACCACAATGGAGTTCGCAACCAGATCTGGTCGCCGACGAGGAGTCAAACCGATGGATTCAAACCGCCGCTGCCCTTTTGTCGCCTCCGCCCAGATCTCCGATCACCGCCGGCCTCAGCCCTAGCTGCTCGTTGCTGGAACACTGATGAAGCTGTCGCCGCATGAAGTCTAGCGTTTTCATTGCCGCCGCCGCATGAAGCCTACGGTTTCATCGCCGCCACCGTGATTATACCACCACCGGCCTCCTTTCTCACCACCACCTTCACCACAGATAAGTCACATCCGCTACCCATCTTATTCGTCTTTGGTTCTAATCGGACTTATCCGCATGGTTCCTGTTGCCGGTGCTTCAGACGATACCTAAAACCCGCAATGGTGCACAACAGCGGTGACGGTACTCGCTAACTTATCTCTTTGACCAACGCAAGAGCCTGGAATCGATTAAGATGATATGTGGTTTTCTAATTGTTCAATGATTTGGGTTTATTTGTTCATTTTTCTCCAGATGTATAAAGTTATGGTTTTATTTGGTTATTTTTCTCCATCTTCATATATAAATATTCATTAATGTTATGAAATTGACTATCTTATTTTTGTATCTATATGGGTTGTTCAATATTAAATTTTATAATAGTTAATGGTTTATTTTTGTTTCGGTATGAGTTGTTCAGTATTGAAATTTTATAATGGTTAATAGTTATTTTTGTTTCTGTACGGGTTGTTCAATATTGAAATCTTATAATAGTTTGTTCAATATTGAATTTTATAATGGTTAATGATTATTTTTGTTTTATTCTAGTAAAAGAAATAATGTATTATCTACAAAAAGCAATAAAAATACAATAACAAAAAAGATTGTAAATTGTACGTTGTATTCACTAATAAACACAATATATATAACGAAAAATTTATACGTCGAATGTTGTGTTCAGCGTTGAACACCGTATTAATAATAACGTAAAATTAAATTTCAAAAATCTGGAAAAAAATTAATTAGAGATAGAAAAAATTAATTAAGGAGAGAGAAAGAATTAGTTAAAGGAGAGAGAAAAAAACTCGTTTACTAATTTAATATTTTGAATTAAATTAAAATAATAATTATGATTAATATGAACCATAAGATAAAAAATAAATCAATGGCTGAAATTGTTTCTCGCACTTTTCGTAAATAAAACAATTTTCGCATATATATATATATATAGTGAGGATCCAAATGGAACAGTCATAAAATAGGAATGCTAGGAACACTGCATCTTGTCTATAAAATCACTGCATCCAACTTAAAATCATTGCATCTCGTCTAATAACATAAGGTACAGTCAAAATTACTGTATGTTTATTAAAGAATTTAATAATTTCTGGTTTAAAAAATAACAATAACTTATTTAAAAACAATACATCTAACTTAAAATCATTGCATATAGCTCAAAAAAAATATATATATATATATATATATGTATGTGTGTCTATATATATATATATATATATATATGTCATACATATATATATATGTTTGTATATCTATGCATGTATGTATACACCCATATATATATATATATGTATATGTATATATATATATATATAAGGGTTCATGCGAAAAGCTCCTTATTTGCGAAAAGTGCGAGAAGCGATCTAGACCATAGGATGATTAAATCAATGGTTAGGATTAGTAATGGCAATTATGTAATTATATTGAATTATTAGGAGTTTTAAATATAATAAAAAAGACAAAAATGTCTTTTAACCTAAAAAAATTTCACCCTAATTAAAAACTTTCATAATTCATACCTACCTAAATTAAACCACCCCACCCCATTTTTCTTAGATCTCAGTTGATCTCCTCTCTTCACCAGCCGCCCCATTTGCTTTCCTCTCTTCACCGGCCGCCCCTTTTGCCAGAAACACCTCCGTGAAGCTCCGGCAACCACAACAAAAATCACAAAATCGGCGGGATTGAGGCAAAGATTTGCCACCGTCGTGCTTATGTCTAGCGCCACCAAGTCGAAGAAAGGCCGCTGCCGATCCAACCCGTCGCCAACCCGATCCAACCCGTCGCCAGCGCCGCTCCACTTCCTTCGACAGCGCCGGACATCGACCTCTGTTTCAATGGTCGCCGCTCCATCTCCTTCAACGGCGCCGCCGAACCGCCACCGATGTGTGCTTCAACAGCGGCCGCACCACCTTCTTCAGACAGCGCCACCACCGCACCTCCTTCTTCAATAGCGCCGCCGCACCACCATCGTTGCCCTTCTTTTGAACACTGCCGCCAAGTGCCGATCTACACCAAGGTTCAAAGATTTGTTTTTTTTTTCATGGGTTCAAGAATATGTTTTTGTTTCCAATTTCATAGATCTGCTTTAAGTTCATGGATCTGTTTTTTTTTTTTTTTGGTTCATGGATCTGTTCAATGATATTGATCTTAAAGAAAGATTTATGGTTTTTTTTAGTTTTGGTTGTTGGGTTGTTTTACCTAATGTTACCGATATTAGTTAAGTTTTTTGGTTTTAATTTGTAAGGAGAAGAAATGTTCATTATTTTTTAGTTTATGATTGTTCAATAACAAGTAACACTGATAAGGTTTTTGGTTCTTTTTAGTTTTTGGTTCTTTTTAGCTTTGTTTGTTTATAAGTTGTTAACTAATGAAGAGAAAAATAGATATAAAGGATGATTATTTGTTATGGGTATTAACTGATGAACAAAATTTTTTGGAGATAACGAATGATTATTTGTTATAGGTTATTAACTAATGAACACAAAAAAACAAAGATAAAAAACAATTGGTTGTTCAGTAATGATCAAAGAAATAAAGGTATCTTTTTGAGTAACTACATCGTTCAATAATAAACAACGGCTTATCGAATTTTGGATGTATTCATTGTTGAATAAAGCAACGGCGAAAAACTTGTAAATGGTGTAACACGACACATTTCAGGTTCCAACTATGAATAGTTAATTATTCGATTATTGGTGAACGGGTACTATTTAATAGAAAAACTCACGTATCTATAGCCTTGTTCAATATTGAATTTTGTTTGTTGAATAAAACATCGGTGAAAAACTCGTAAATTTTTTGGGGTATATTCAATGGTGAATTCCGTAAAATTAATAATTTCTAGTAAATTATTTTTAAATTATTTTGTTATTTATTTAAAATTAGGAGAGAGAAAAATAGGATAGAGAAATAAATTGAAGAGAGAAAAATTTTGTTTACTATTATACCCTTTTAAATTAAAAAAAATAAAAAAAACATAATTAATCTACACCACTAGATCAAATACAAATGAGTGGCTGAGATTGCTTCTCGCACTTTTCGCAAATAAGGAGCTTTTCGCATGAACCCTCCCATATATATATATATATATATATATATATATATATATATATATATATATAGGGATGAGATCAAATAAAAATAAAATTAAAGTAAAAAGTGTAAAAGGGATGATTATTTGATCATTTTTCGGTATATATATCAACTGATAATCGTTAGTTTATCATCTTTATTGATTAAAACTAGTTCTTCATCAATTTCTTTTTTATTTCAAATACAGATTTTGAAAACAAAATTTTGGAATAATTTGTTGATGAACAAAATGTTTTCATCTAAAAAGTGATGAATATGTTGGATTCATCAAAAAGAAATTGATGAAGAACTAGTTTTAATCAATAAAAATGATGAACTAACGATTATCAGTTGATATATATACCGAAAAATGATCAAATAATCATCCCTTTTACCCTTTTTACTTTAATTTTATTTTTACTTGATCTCTACCATATATATATATATATATATATATATATATATATATATATATATATATATATATATATATATATATATATATATCATGTTATGTTAATAAGCATGCCTACCAAATTTGACTTTTGATTCCTACATATTCTTTCATGAAAGCGTCGTTCGCACCATGCGAACGTTCGCAAATAATCCTCAATACATACATACATATATACATACATACATACATATATACATATATATATATATATGGAAGAGATCCATTGTGAACCTAGCTTCCGTGCGAACGATGCGAACACAATTTAAATGGACGGTGGCGCACGAAAATAGGCAAGTAACTTTTGTTTTGGCCACTTGATATTTGTGGAGTGTAGTTCAATACCTCATTGATATAATTTATTAGTAATTATCTATAGAATGGATTTATTTCTTTCATTTGCAAAACTTGATTTATTTATTCTAGAATGGATTTTATTTTTTCATTTGCATTTAACTTTGATTTATAAAAAATGATAACTACAGTCATAAGAGCTATGGTATAGGAATAAAAGAAATGTTGCATCTAAAAGTTAAAACTACTCCACTACCCCACCTAAAATCATATAGGGTGAGGATTTAATAGGAACAGTCTTAAAATATAAATGCTAGGAACGCTGCATCTTGTCTATAAAATCACTGCATTCTACTTAAAATCATTGCATCACGACTAATAAACATAAGGTACCGTTAAAGTTACTGCATCTTTAATAAAGAATTTAATAATTTCTGATTTAAAATAACACTACATCTTGTTTAAAAATACAGCACCCGAATTAAAATTATTACATCTACAACCTAACACATTTTACTATAACTTCAAAAAATAATTCCATCTTAAATTAAAAAAAAAGAAAAAGGAAATTAAGTTTGCTTCTAGAATAGCCTCAATGTTTGAATATATATTGCAAAAAAAAAAAACTTATGTTCAAGTAAATTAAATTTGTCATGGAAAGAAAAGTGTTTGCACATTGCGAACGATATATGTTGTTCGCAAATGATCCTTTGAATATATATATATTTAACCATTAAAAGATATTAATCTCTTTCATATATAAATCATTATATAACATTGTTAATAATAACAAAGAATTAATACATCATTTCTCCTGGAGAAATTTCATTAATCAAAACAACATTCATATAACATTTTTTGAATGGTATGAAATATATTGCAAACAAAATAATATTTCGAATCCCTTTTTAAATATATATGAATCCCCAAAAATAACTCAAGAATACCTAGATATAACTAAAGACGAAAAAATAATAGCTATACATCCTCCAAAAACTCGTATATTAATCCAGAACAACATATTAGCTACACCATTCACCACAGTTAATGAAACAATAACCAAAGAAGAATTAACTAAACAAATTGTATATCAAAATAATTATACTAATGAAATACTAAATACCATGAGTCAACAATTAAACAGAATCGAAAATAACGAAAACAATATTAACATTAAAGGTAATAATAATACAATAAAATATGAAGATAAACCAATCTTTACACCCCAACAAATAGATTCAACAATAAATTTAGGGTATAATAAAAAACTGGTTAATGAAATAGAACAAAAACTTAGTGAAATAAAAATTAATGTAATAAATCAATCTACAAACTCTGAAGACGAATACACATATAATAATAATGAGAATAAAATATCCCAACTTCAAGAACAATTCTCAAACAATATCAACAAACTTAGAAATACAAATACAAAAACATATAACAGGCCAACCACTTTAAACTTTTACCCAAGACCAACTTTTCCAGATATTCAATTTGAAGATAGAGAATTCGCAGGATTAAGAAGTGCGTATGATGGTTCTTCTGTCTATGAATGGAATATAGATGGATTAACAGAACATCAAATTTTAAACATGCTTCTAGAAATGAATATGGCTGCCAATGCCTATTCAATAAGAGGAAATAATCAAAGAAAAATAGTTGATCTACTAACTTCTGGGTTTACTGGTAATATAAAAGGATGGTGGGATTCATACCTAACTAGTGAGGAAAGAGAGTTTATTCTTACTGCAAAAAAATCAATCATAAAGCAAGAGAATAATGAAACTACAACTACTCAAGAAGATGGTATTATAAACACACTTATATTTGTAATAGTAAAACATTTTATAGGAGATCCAACTATATTTCAAGAAAAAAGTGCAGAGATATTACTTAATCTTACTTGTAGAAAACTTCAAGATTTTAGATGGTATAAAGATATGTTCCTAACCAAAGTAATGTTAAGGTCAGATTGTAAAGAAGCCTACCGGAAAGAAAGATTTATTGCAGGACTACCAAACTTGTTTGCTGAAAAAATTAGAAATAATTTAAGGGAAAAATATAATAATCAAATACCCTATAAGGAACTTACCTATGGAGAAATAATTAGTCATGTCAATAAAGAAGGATTATCTATATGCTCAGATTTAAAGTTTAAAGCTAAACTTAAAAAAGATAAGATTACAAGTAAATCTGAATTAGGAGATTTCTGTCAACAATATGGTTTTCAACCTATTTCCAAACCTTCTTCTTCCTCTAAACCTAAAAAACAATTTCATAAAAGACGCTTTTTTAGCAAAAGATATACACCAAAGACAAATAATACAGAAAAACACAACGATAACAGAAAAAATTATAAAAGGTTTAAAAAACCAAGCCCAAAGGGTAATCAAAGAGACATTATTATCTGTTATAAGTGTGGAAAGGCCGGTTATATGACAAAAAATTGTTATGTCAAGAAAACTATAAATGAGCTAGATATCTCTGATCAATTAAAAGTACAGATAAGTAAGCTATTTCTTAATGAAAATGACGATTCGGAATCAAGTATATCAGACTATGATAATAATGATCTAAATGTTTTACAAAGTTATTCATCAGATGAAACTGATTATGAATCAAATTACGAATGTTTAGGAAATTGTATTTGTAATAAAACAATAAATGTTATCACAGATAAAGATAGGGACTTTTTAGAACTAATAGACAAAATTCCAGATAAAATCATAAAAACCCAACTCACAGATAAATTTCTTAATTATAACAAAAATACTGAATCGATTACAGAAACATCACATAATAATCATCCCTTTAATATGCAAGAAATATATGCAAGATTTTCTAAACCAAAAACTATAATAACAGTTCAAGACCTACAAGAAGAATTAAAAACTGTAAAAACAGAAATAAGATCAATCAAAGAAAGATTATCAAAGGTAGAAAAGGGTAAAGATATTATTACTGAAAATGAAAATAATGTAAACAAAATCATTAATACAAGTTCAGATCAAATAAAAATTCCAAAAAATATATCGTATCAAAGATGGAATACTTATATACATCTTTGCGTAGCAAATGAATTTAAGATAACAGTCTTAGCATTAATAGATAGTGGGGCAGATATGAATTGCATTTAAGAAGGGATCATTCCAACAAAATATTATGAAAAAACTGCTAGTCGTTTGTCAACAGCTAGCGGATCTTCTCTAAATGTTAAATACAAAGTTACAAATGTTCATATATGTAATAATGATTATTATTATAAGACTTCTCTAATTCTTGCAAAAAACTTAACTTCCACTCTAATATTAGGAACGTCATTCATTTCACAATTATATCCCTTTACTATTAATGAAACAGGAATAAGTACTAAAGTTTTAAATAAAGAAATAACATTTGAATTCACTAATCCAATTGCCTTTTCAGAATTAAATAATTTAAATAATAAAGTTAACCAAGCAAAATATTTAATAAGTGAAATAAGTAGTTTAAAGATTCCTGATCAATTACAAGAAAGAATAACTCAAAGTAAAATTAAACAAATCAAAGAAAAATTCGAAGGGATCATTCCAACAAAATATTATGAAAAAACTGCTAGTCGTTTGTCAACAGCTAGCGGATCTTCTCTAAATGTTAAATACAAAGTTACAAATGTTCATATATGTAATAATGATTATTGTTATAAGACTTCTCTAATTCTTGCAAAAAACTTAACTTCCACTCTAATATTAGGAACGCCATTCATTTCACAATTATATCCCTTTACTATTAATGAAACAGGAATAAGTACTAAAGTTTTAAATAAAGAAATAACATTTGAATTCACTAATCCAATTGCCTTTTTAGAATTAAATAATTTAAATAATAAAGTTAACCAAGCAAAATATTTAATAAGTGAAATAAGTAGTTTAAAGATTCCTGATCAATTACAAGAAAGAATAACTCAAAGTAAAATTAAACAAATCAAAGAAAAATTCGAAAAATACGTATGTTCTAATATTCCTAATGCTTTTTGGAACAGAAAACAACATATAGTCAAATTACCATACATAAAAAACTTTGATGAAAAAGATATACCTTCAAAATCAAGAGCTATTCATATGTCCTCTGAATTACAAGAACATTGCAAACAAGAAATTGAAGAATTACTAAGTAAGAAACTTATAAGATCATCTATGTCTCCTTGGTCCTGTTCAGCCTTTTACGTTATGAATGCAGCTGAACTTGAAAGAGGATCTCCTATAATCAACTATAAACCCTTAACCAAAGTTTTAGAATGGATAAGATATCCAATTCCTAATAAAAGAGATTTATTAAAAAGATTATATGATTCAAATATCTTTTCAAAATTTGATATGAAATCTGGATTTTGGCAAATACAGATTCCTGAACAAGATAAATACAAAACTGGGTTTAATGTACCCTTCGGCCATTACGAATGGAATGTTATGCCCTTTGGATTAAAAAATGCTCCTTCAGAATTTCAAAATATTATGAATGATATCATAGTTCCTATAAGTGATTTTGCAATTGTTTATATAGATGATGTACTAATCTTTTCAAAATCTATTGACCAACATTTTAAACATTTAAACATTTTTTATGAATTAATCTATAAAAATGGATTAGTTGTCTCTGCTTCAAAAATGAGTCTTTTTCAAACACACATTAGATTCTTAGGTCATGAGATCATCAAAGGAACCATTAAACCTATTCAAAGAAGCCTAGAATTTGCTAATAAATTTCTTGATGAGATTAAAGACAAAACTCAACTCCAAAGATTTCTAGGATGTTTAAACTATGTTCATGATTTTTTCCAAGATCTGGGAACAATATGTAAACCTTTATACAGAAGACTTAAGAAAAACCCAGAGCCATAGACTCAGGAACATACTAATGTAGTCAAAGAAATTAAACAAAAAATCAAATACCTACCATGTCTTAATATTCCCCAACCAAATGCAAAAATAATTGTTGAAACAAATGCTAGTGACCTAGGATTTGGAGGAATACTTAAGCAAAAGATTAATGATAAAACAAAAGAAGAACTAGTAAGATATTACTCTGATGCTTGGAATGAAACTCAAAAAAATTATTCAACTGTCAAAAAAGAAGTTTTAAGCATTGTTTTGTGTATCAATAAATTCGAAGATGATTTATATATGAAACCCTTTTTACTAAGAGTTGATTGTTAATCAGCTAAACCAATTTTAGAAAATGATATAAAAAATATAATATCTAAACAAATTTTTGCAAGATGGCAAGCCTTGCTAAGTAATTTTGATTTTCAAATAGAATTTATCAAAGGTAAAGATAACTCTTTACCAGATTTCTTATCAAGAGAATTTTTACAGGGCAAATGACTTCTCAAAATCCTACTCAAACATCTGATCAAAAGAAAAAATTAGTTCTCTCCCCATTTACAGGTGGAAGTTCTTCCATCATTCCTACTCAAAATAGATTTGCTCCAATTACTCCTCAAAAAAGATACCCATCGTACTCATCTTTAGTCAACACACTTGTTACCATTCTACCAAGATCATCAAACATTCCCCCACATTCTTCAATATCTTCTCCAATTACTCCTCAAAAAGCCGCTTCTACCATCTCTCCTTTCTCGAAGCCAGTTATACCTTCTCCATCATCAAAACCAAAAAACAGCTCTTATATTCTCAACCCAAATTTTCAAATAGTTAAGATACTAGAAGATTATGAGTTAGAACTACAAGCTAAAGGCTTTCATATTCTAACAGATTTTCTTTTCCCAAAAGATTCTCTTTTTATCAATGATACTCAAAAAACACGTGATTACTATCAAGCCATCTTAATAGATACAGGATCTATCAAAGTTATTCATAATCGTAGCCCGTCAAACCCCCTTCAAATAGACTTTAGCAAAGCTCAAATATTTCATATTATGTCTATTCAAGAATGGAAGACTCGACCACATACCAATAAAACCCTTTCAAACTTTCCCCAACATCCTTCTTATAACTATTATGACTATCAAGATGCCTGGTTCAATTTCCTTTATCTAAAAAGCTATTCCCATTCATGGTTCATCTTCTTTGATAAAAATTTTGACCACAATTATCCAAGATGGTTTATCAAATGGTTCAAATTTTTAGGAAATATTGTTGACACTTTCCCAGATCGTGTTAAGGAAGGATTTTGTCAAATTTAAAGAAATATTTGTTGAAGATATTCCCGACTTTGAATACCTACTACAGTTTACCATTTTATTCAAAATCCCATTGATTATTTCATGGACCTTCATGATTGTTCCTGGTAATGGAACATCCCCACCGTTACTACAAAGGACAGTAAGAGTAAAATGGTGGGATAAACTTTCCACCGAACAGCTTGAAAAAATGACTATTCAAGGAGTATCAAACTATTATTCAATTAATTTTGGAGCATCAACTTCTATTGCTCCACTTCCAAGTCTAGAAGATGAAGAAGAACAAATCAAACAATTTATGACTGCAGATTCAAAAGAAGAAATTCGAAGACTGATTAAGGAAATAAAGCAAAGTTCTCCCACAAGTTCTACTCAAGATATGCCCCAAGAATCTTCTATTCAAGAGACTCAAGATCCATATGCAGAATTTAGTCTTTATGATTAATACTTCATAATGTATTCAAAATAAACATTTTTCAATGTAACCGTGTTGTGTGAGTTTGGTGATTTGTCTTTGTAGACAAATTCTTTTAATTATTCAAATATTTGAAATACATTTTTGGTATTTCAAAAGAATTTATTATTCAAATGAAAAGTTTATCAAATAGGTTCATGAAGACATGAAGAATAAAGACGGAGTAAAGATGCTAAAACATGACAAGACAAGAAGCATGTTATGTCAAGACAAAAGCATGTTCAATCAAGAAGCTTTTTAAAAGAAAAGATGCTCCATTATCAAGTCATGACAAACAACTTTTCAAAAGATGCTTACTATTCAATAATAAGAAGAAGACAAAAGGAATTAAGCAAAATGAAGAATGAGTTTGAAGTCCATAACCGGATATCTTCAACCTACAATTATCCTAGATGTCTATAAAAGGAGATTGAAGATTTAGTAAAACACACCACTTCTCACTCTACTCTAAAACATGATATGCCACACTCAAAATCTTCAAAACCCTCTCTCAAATTCTCTACTACCAGATGTTCCAAGTCTTTAGATTTCCAATTATTCATATTTCCAGATGTATGTCAAGATTGTCGTAAAGACAAGTGTAATCAAGATTGTTTAATCAAAGAAGGTATTTTATCATAAATCTATTTTTTGTTAATCTGTATCTATTAATATTGCTTGCCATTGTTATCACTTATCACTATCACTCTGAATATATAACGAAGAATATATATATATATATATATATATATATATATATATATATATAAAAGAGAGAGAGAGGTGATTATAATAACTGTAGATCCCATCTAGCCATAGGCTCTGAACAGTTATGAAGATGATCCGCCTCTTAAAATAACCCTTAATAAACCTATAAACAAATAAGTTAAGCTTAAGCCGGAAAATAATAAGCTATCAACTTTTATGCCTGGTGACATATATAATAGTCTAAGCAACCATGTGGTATGGTATGCCTGGTCATGGTATAGAAAGTGACAAACTTTTTAACAGTTGTTTCACAACAAAGAGTATATAAAGTAGAGAGTAGAGAGAAATTAATAGAGGGAAAAAATGAGAACTTTGTAATTGAAATATGTTAAATATAAGAATTAATAGTATTTTGTATTTTGAAGTTCAAGAAAGTTAATATTAAATTGTGGGTTCCTTAGAGTGGTGGGAGTGGTAACACTTCATCACATTTACCATATCGACACATCAGCTTTTTTTTCTTATACCACTTAGTCAACCACTTAGTTTCGTAGTGATCACTCACCACTTAGTTTCGTAATGATCACTCACTAACCAATCAAAAATTTAAACAGAAAAAAAAGTGATAAACTTAATTTGGGTCTACCACTAATCCACCATATTGCTTTTTAGTTTGTGGTCATTACCACATACATCCTTTCACCACACCTTCGTGGTGTGTCACCACATCTACCACCCAAGTGGTTAGCTCACCACACACCCCACTCCTTACACTCTTAGGGGTTAATATATTTTTTTTATGTTATGGTTAATCATGAGAGTAGTACTTTATTAAAGTAAAAAATAAATTGATCTGTAGATTTCATTGTTCGTAAGAAAATAAATTAGTGATGTTTGACAACGGACCTAAACGTTAGACCATGCGTATAGCATGGCCCGAATGGCCTCGGGTTGTTTTGGGTTCAATTGGTAGGCTCGGGAGCACCCCTACGGGGTTTCGGGTTTCAAGGAAAAATTTTCACCTCGGGTCCGTCAACCCGATGGAAACCGATAGAAACTGCAGCCTTTTGTTTTTTTTCTTTTTGGTTTTTTAGTGAGAGTGAGGAGAGAGAAAAATATTTGAATTGTTTAGGCTGATTTGGAAAAGGTTATACTTGAGTTTTGGGTTGATTTGGATTGGAAAGAAAAAAGTAAAAAAAACTAATATAACACTGATATAATATTTGAATTTTTTTTAAACAGCTTTACCTTTGGTTACAGGGGCAAGCCTCTCCAGCAAGCCTCTTTAGTTATGTGGCATTTGGGTTAGGTGGAAGCCATACGAACGGACTTAGAAGTTATTCTTTAACCTTTTCTCCCCGCGTTCAAACAGAAGAGCCAGGCAGCTGGCAGCAGTCCACCACTGTTGACTGTCCCGCATTTTTCAAAAAACGAGGGCGTACGTCGCTACTCCTGAAACACTCGCTGTGTTCTCACTGTTTTGCTCCAAGTTATTACGTAGTAGATTCACAGATTGTAGTAGTTGCATTGCATCAGCATCCTCCACCTCAACATGGTGCCTGTGCCTCTCTTTCTCTCTCTCTCTCTCTCTCTCACACACACATCAAACACACAATAACTAACCTCTTCTTTCTAATCCTCTTTCTGATTGTGCAGACTAGTAATGGTGAAGATGATCAAAAGAAGCTGCAACTCTATTCTTGTTATATCAGCCCTCCTTCATTTAGTGTTCGTATTGCTCTCAATTTAAAAGGTTGTGTTAATTGATTATTTACTTATCATCAAATTGTATTAATTTTGTTTTCCTAATTTGAATCTTTTGTTCATGGGTCGGCCCCCAACAGGACTTGATTATGAAAGCAAATCCATTAATGTGTTCAAAGGAGAGCAGTACCGTCCTGGTAACAAACTTATTTCCCCTAGTTTGATCTACTACATGAGTTTCTAACATTACCCACATAAATATAGAGGAATTTGTTAATCAAACTTATGGAATTGTTACCAATTTCTAAATATAAAGATTTTTTGAAAATTTGGATATCCAAAAATCTTGGTACATCATCCATATGTTCGTATGCATATGCATTTAGACATATTCTTTGAAGGGAATAGATGAATAGTTAAGGATGAAGATGATTAAACAAGAAGAAAGCAAAAGGGGGTCCAGTCAAATGGAATTCTCCTGTGCCCTAAATCAGAAAGGGAACCCAATTAGATGGGAAACCTTCTTGCTCAAGCTACAAGACCCGAAATACTCAACTTAAAGGACATTACCAATAGATCCTAGTATAAAGACTAAGCTTGTCCTTAAGCTTGAGATCGATTGAGTGACTTGGAAAACGTAGGTAGTCTTCGAGGTTGCATCTTCATAGTTCCTAGCTTGGCCACTTAATCCCAGAAGTGTTTTTGGGCCATTTGCAGATCTTTTTGGATTTTGAATCTAGATACCTTGTTAAGAGAACTTTTAGGTACTTGTTCATTATCTTTCCACTTCAATTTGCAAATGAAATTCATAACTAGCATCATGCTTTCCCTTCTTATGAAACCACGTTCGGTAACAACCTTGCTCAAAGTCAGGTTATCTTTAATAGACATTTGATCTTCGATCTCATCTATTTCCCCTAAAATTAGCATGAACTCCTCTTTGTTGTTCATAAGCTCATCTACACATGTTAAGGCTAGCTTTGTATCTTTCAAAGCGCCTATCCAGCAGGCCAAAGCATGTCTCTAAAACTTTGCCCTTGTAAAGGCAGTATCAATTTGTTTCAAGCATTTAGCAGTGGCTGTAATGAATGGTAAATTATTAAATGCCTGTATCCAAGTTAAAAGCTCCCTTTTAGCCTTTTCAGTAGTTTCAGTCAATTGATGTAGCGTTTGCTTGCTTCCAGTTGATCAACGCCTTCATCTTTCATTAAGCTTGCAGCAAGCACGTTTCTCATGTCAAAATAACTACCACTAAGACGTGTTCTCCAACAGTAGATAACACCTCATTGACTTCATCCCAACTACAAGAACTAGGATTTCCAAACCAGCAATTTGGCCATTATCATTAGTTGCTGCTCTTTTATAATTATTAATATAAGCAAGAACCAACACAAAAACTTTGGTGATCTTATGGTTCAGAGCCCTCCAAGAATCATATTCGAGCCAGTCACAGCTGCATCCATTGCTGTTGGTAGACCAAAGATCATAAATCTTCTTGTTATAAATTCCCATAAAAGATACTATCACATAAGCACCAAGTCACCAGCTCTTTGGTTATTATCTTCATCAAAGTTCTCATCTCTATTTTCTAGAATCTTTCTCACAGATTTATACACAATCTTACGCTGTCTAGCGCTCCTGAACATATCCCAACTCTTGCCTAAAACATCTGTCCCACATCTCATGATGGTATCCTTATACCCCCCCCCCCCCCCCCCTCCCCTCCCCCCCAATTTCAATTTCACACTATTAAGTCTAACCAAATTTTTTTTGAATCCTGTAATGTTCTGCACTACAGATATAAATCCCACCCGACATGGAATCACAAATATCCACTGTCAGACTTGATCATAACAAATTGTTCTTCAGTGTTTAGATTCAACATGGAAAAAAGATTCTTTTCTGGTCAGTGTAGTTATGAATTTGGGCGTTAATTCGACTGGATGATCAACAGCTCGAAGTGGTTTTGTGGTAGTAGGAATTTAGGATTGTAAACAGGTGGTTACGTGGTTATAGAGACTCATGGCCACGAATACATGAAGGGCATACCAAGAACCATTGAAATCTATATAATATTGGGTTTAGGTGGTTTAAGACACCATCTGCAAACAAACTAAATTTGGTTCTGGACTTTCATCAAACAACATTCATTTATCTTCATTTCCGGCAATGGAACCAAAGAAACACTAAAGGAAGAAGCTGATTAAAGATAAGATAATTATTTCATTAATGCAACGGAAAAAAGAAGGTAGTCAGTCAAATGGAATTCTTCCGTGAGGGAACCTAACCAGACCGGAAACCCTTCTGGTCAAGCTACATCTCAACAGAAATACCTCTCATACAAACATGTGTCCTCCATTGATTCTCCTGATATAACCCTACGAAGGCGTAAAACCGTTGGGCTGGACAATTAATTGTGGGTCAGTGTTGAACTGAACATTTGTCAATAATGGGCCAATATTATTATGCTTATCAAATAACTTGAGGAATAAAACATCATTGATGCAATGATTCGTTTAGATACATTGGAAAACAGTGCATCAAAATACATGTTCACCAAAAGGATTAGGATATAATGTCCTAAGAACACAAGGTCACAAACTAGCTGGTCATAAACATAGAGTGAAAATAGGGGTATAATTGAATTGAACTCTCTTGCGAGCTACTGGAGGTCGACTTGAACAATTTTCGAAACCAGCTTGGTTTTAGTCGAGCTTGTGCTACCCGATTAGACTATCCGGTCGAGCTCGAGTGTTTGAATGCTTGGGTTGTAAAGTTACAGGCCTTATCGAACTTGTGCCATTTTTCAATTTTACATATTATATACACACACACATACATAAACTATTATCATACAACCGTATCGAGCCAAGTGACGTTGAGCTTAAATGTATCCAGTCGAGTCAAGAGGAGCGCAAAATTATTGACCTAACTAATACTGATTTCAATTAGTTAAATAATGATAATTGAGTCGTGTTGAGCTTGAAAGTATCGGTTATTTAATCAAGTTTGAGCTCAAACTCGAGATTGAAGATAAAGGCTCCGTTGAGTTCTAGTTGATTTTCAAGCTTCACGTTTTATATTCAAGTCAGGCTTGAACTTAGCCTTGTGTCGACTCAACTTGACCCAACTCAATTACAGCCCTAGGTGAATTAGGGGGTGATGTTTAGCTGACTTTCCTTTATTTGTTAGTTCAGATTTTTTGAAGATCAATCCTATGGGGTGTGTGCCTGCTCTCATGGATGGTGATATGATGCTTGGCGACTCTTCTGCTATTCTATTGGTTAGTAATTTCGAAGTGGTCACATCTTCAAATTATTCATCATGTTTTGAAGCTTCTTAGCTTCATTGCCAACAATCTTCTCCTTTCTTTATCTTTATTATTGTGATACAGTACCTTGAAGACAAGTACCCTCAGAATCCTTTGTTACCTCATGACCTTGGGAAGAAGGCAATAAACTATCAGGTGATATAATTTGGTTCCTTATTTTATAGCTCTCTCAATTAATATACTAGTGGATTATAACATATACAAACAACCAAGGAGTAACTTTGCTCCAATTGAGAGAGTGTAGAGATAGAGCTATTCTATTATATTTGTTGATCTTGGTTGCTTGATTTTGGTCTCCTGTATCCTATATAAGTGTGACTACATGGTGAAAACATCAAGCAATTAACATTAGCTGATTTTATACATTAATATGTTCAATGTGGTTACAATTTGGATTAATGTTTTTTTGATACTTTTATGGTTGTGGAAGCAAGAACAAGGTTAAGGTTTGGCATGGGTGTATATGAGAAGGGCTAATGATTTTAACTTATTTTAAAGATTATGGATTAGTTTTTACATGGTCTTGTTTAAATATTTGGTTAGGAACCACCTTAGGCTGAATAAAAGAATTAGTTTAAAAATGATTGCTTAATTGTATATATGTATAATATTTATTTTTTAATATATGTATGATGTTCCATAATGACCTGATGACCTGATGACCTGTTACCCAATCCGTTTGACCCATTCATCTTTTAGCCTCAACTAAGTATTACTTGTGTGTCTGTTTTTTATACGGTTTATGCATTGGTTCTCCAGATCCTGGTATATTTATCGGTTCTTACTTCAAAATTTGTAGGCTGCAAATCTTGTTTCATCAAGCATACAACCTATTTTAAGGATACCCGTTTTGGTGAGTAAAAATTGAAGATGTTATTTTTCTTGTTTTGTAAAATCTTCACAAAGTTGCTTCCTTGTTAATTGTTATATTTAATCCCAACTTGCAGGGTTACATCAGAGACAATGTTGGTCCTGATGAACGGATTTTATGGGTTCATAAGCATCTTGGAAAAGGCTTTGCTGGTAACGATTTTTACTTAATTTCCTTTGAGTTCTTGCAATTACCTTGAGATTTTCTTTAAAGGGTTAAGAACCTGATATAAAACAATCTGAAGACAGTTATACACCAGGTGATACTAAAGCGTCTAGAATTGAGATGTTTCATACAATGAAAAGGAACTAATTTAACATATGTGACTAGATCCAACATCAACTTCCATTTTCTCAATCTACAATGAACTAATTTAACATGTGACTAGATCCAGCATCATCTTCCATTTTCTTAAGTTCTGAAACCTTCTTAAATTGCGCCATATGAAAAAATAGGTAATTATAAAAAAGGTATGTTGGAAATGTGTTTCCCATGGTTGTGGGTTCTATTCCCACAGTGGACAAAAGGTGCCGTTCCAAAAAAATATAAAATTAATTGTCTACTAATATATAAATTATTAATTACTTATGAAGTTGATGCCTTGAAGGACAGAAAAAAGGGTTCAACCCAGCCCAATTCTTACCACCCATAGCACCTCTAGAAATCCTCCAAGTGCTCCTTTGGAAGTAAAAGATAATTAGCTTTTGTAAGTATAATTACATAGTGAAAATGAGATTTAGAACAGGTAAATAAGTTCTAACTAGAGCATGTTTCTGAATTCAGATGAATGCAAATACAAGTCAAGCTAATGGAATTTTGAATAAATTCATGTTCATTATTGTGAACTCTTAGGATACCTATGTATATACTTGTAGTTATTAACTTGTGGGAAAGTAATGACAACATATGTAAGTATGCTATTTCACTAACACCTAACAAGCTAATGAATTCATCTTGAAGTGACTTTGAATGGACCTAAAATCCTGTTTTGATTGAAATACTAAGTTTAAGCAACTACAACAATAGAATTAATCCTACCTAAGTGGGGTATGTGAGAGGGTATGACAGAGACATAGGCGGACCTATGTGTTAACTAGCGGTGGCATGGGCCAACAGCCCAATTTTAGGGTGCTGCCAGTGATTTCTTAATGTCACCAAAATCTAATGAAAAATGAATTTTTTAATAAAAAAATGATAACATATAGTTTAATCTTCGATTTATACCTTTAAAATACTTTAGATTACCTTAAAAATAACAATTTAATTAATAGGGCTTTATATAAATTGTGTTTTGTTTGAAAATTTTGGCCCTAAAATACGGAACAATAACCGAAACCTCGTTAATCCGACTCGATTATCTGGAAACCCGAAAAAAACCCCAACAACATTCTCAATTTTAATTAATTTTATTTCTGTCATTATATCTGGACATAGATGGTCATACCTCTACTTATATGTAGAGAGATCGCTTCTCAAAACATTGTTGGTTAAAAAATATTTTACTCAATTTATTTTTACAAATATAGTAATAATTAATTGGTTTTTAATTATAATATATATATATATACATACATATACATATATATTTGAGAACCATTTTTATTTCAAGCACCGATAAAAATTACAGCTTATTAATGAGTCATTAATGACGCATTAACGAGGGTTAATTGGGGAAAATCAAGCCTTGCTTTTTAATGAAAGTCCACCTAGATGCAATTCACGGTTGGGAAAATATATAAAATTAAGACCAAAATACCCTATTAATGAGCATTAATGTTGACTACAAATGGTACTTGCGGTACTCGCAATAAGAACGGTTCTCAAATAAACTTATATATATATATATATATATATATATAAATGTATGTATGTATATATATTATTTTTTGTTTCTTTCGATTTCTTATTGTTGAGAATATTATTATTACCGAAATTTGCAAATAGCAGTGTCATTATTATAATACTTACTATATTTAATAGACGATCTTTCTATTCAATTTATTATAATTATTATTACTATTTATTATTATTATTATTATATAATATTTAGAATTTTAATCTTGCTTAAATTGATTCAAAATGGTTATAAAACCTAATATAGCAATTATAACCACCTATTATCCCTAACCTGAGCCCACAAACTTTCTTACCTCACCATCCGTTGATCCTGGTTCTCCTCTGAAGTCCTATGTGAGATCATGTCCTCAAAGGGTAAAACCTCCATCAAGTCAGTGCTTAATCTATCCCCCCACCTTAAAGATGGGCGTCCTCGCCTCCTTGCGTCGTCAATTAAAATAGTTTTCGCCCTCCTAAGTGGCGTTGTAGCATTCATTCTCTCAGCTTGTCGACGATAGATGCAACTCCTAATTCAGCTCTAACAAAGACAAAAGAAAATGTAAAAATGTGATTTAGCCCTTAAACTATTTTATATTAACACAATTACTCCCTAATTTACCATCATGGCAATTAATCTTACATGCAGTTTCCGTTAAGATATTTATTAAAGTTAGAATAAACATAAAAGCGAAAGGAGATTATGGTTTTAAAAGATATTTGTTCTTTATCATCAATTTGTTTAGTTCCCGATGCACATTCGAAAAGACCCATCTTTCTTTTAGGGGTGAGCATGGTTCGGTTTTGGCATAAAACCGAAACCAAACCGAAAATTTCGGTTTTTGGAAAACCAAAACCAAAACCGTTCGGTTTTCGAGTGGTTCGGTTTTCGGTTTTAAAGTCGGTTTTTGGTTTTTTGTTCGGTTTTACAACTTTTCCATTTTAACCATGAAGATTTGAAGTCATACAACCGTCATTGTAAAACTACGAAATTAAACGAAATTGAAGCTATATAAAAAACACCAAGATGTGTGCCACCTAATTCAAGCTATATATATTTCAATGGATACAAGCAAAATGATTGTCATATGTTTAAACTTTAAAGCTAAAATTGAAATAAATCAAAACTCAAAGCAAATCGATAAATAATATATTAGCAAAACTGAAAATCGAGATGAACAACCAACTCAAGATGAACTACATACAACTCAGAAAACTAGAATATGATAATCGAGATAAACAACTAGAATTGGATTTCTATATTAAGTGAAAATGGATAAAATTGAAAAGAAGTGAACTCGTCGACTCGAAATGAAGTGATGTTGGTAAACTTAATTGAGCAGTCCAATGACCAAACAAAGTTGCAACTACGAAGGATATCTGAATTAGTGTGAAACCTCTTTTGATGGAACCGTAATGTAAATGGGAGGTGATTATGTAAATGAGAAAATCATAGAGTATTTAATTTTTAGACATGTATATTTACATTGGTCCCTTGGAATGGTTCGGTTCGGTTTTTTCGGTTTTTGAAATTGTAAAAACCAAAACCAAACCGAAAAAGTCGGTTTTTGAAAATTTAAAAACCAAACTATCGGTTCCTATATTGGTTCGGTTTTTTCGGTTTTTGGTTCGGTTTCTGTTTTTTCTGCTCACCCCTACTTTCTTTTTCACTAAGGTCATGAGTTATACCTTCCCTTTTCTTTTCCTTACCCAATGTCACGTCAGCGCCACATCATTCTCTCTTTCATTCACTTCTCCCTACCTAAATCAAGTGTTAGTCCATCCGTATAGCAACCCCACCAACCTTTCCAACCCCAATGCCACATCAGCGCCACATCAGCTTTTTTTACTTTTCCCTTCCCAACCCAAACCAACCCCAAACCCAAGTATAGCCTTTCCTTCTTCAACCCAAACTTTTTCCCACTTTTTAAATTTATTTAATTACACATTTATATATTAAACAAAATCACATATTTAAACAATTCTATAAAAAATAAAAAATAACAAAATAATATAAATAAACATTTCATTAATGCTAATAATAATAATACATTAATCCCAACCGTATTTTTCACTAATTGATTTTTTTCTCGCTAAAGTTGCCTTTAAAATAGCACCCGTAAGGTGATCATGCGGGGAAATATAACACTCGAAGTCTCTTTCAAGTATAAGTTGTTTTTGTACTTCGAGCTCGTCTTTTTTAAGCGACAACGCTTCTCGATCGAAATCAAGTTTTTTCGTTTTATATTCTACGTTTTGTTCCATCCGCTTGTCGAAAGTAGATATTTTGTCCACCAACAAATGATATTTTTCTCCCGGCGGTACGGCGGTATTTGTCGTGCTCGTTGATGCCCTCTTTCCCTTGTTTCTCCCGACGGGCCGTTGAGGCTCCTCGATTTGGATATCGTCATCTTCGTCGTTGAGGTTAACCCCAACGTGTGCATCGGATGATGGCGTCGGCGGGTTGTTGGTCGAAGACGTTTTACTACGTTTGGTGGGCCGGAAAGACAAAAAAGATGGCATCGGTTCCACCGTGCACCATTTTGGACGTTTTTTTAGGACATTCCACGCGTTTTCGTGCGTGAAAGCAGCCCCGTGGTTATCATCCCGATAACGTTGGTGGGCCAAAGTCATGATATCGGCTTCGCTTTGACCACTACGTCTTGTATTTATAAGGTTGTTGTAGATGCCCGCGAAAACCGTTATTTTTCGATTCATGTCCTTGTATTTGGACGATAATTGATGTACATTTCTATATTCTCTACGTTGCATTTGATTGTGAAACGAAATTTCTACCCTCTTCCAAAAGCTTTCTGCACGTATATATTAAGAATAATAAAATATATTAGTAATGATAATATATATATATATATATGTAATAATATATATATATATATATATATAGTAATAATAATATATATGTATATATATACAGTAATAATGATATAGATATATATATATATACACGTAATAATATATATAGTAAATATATATAGTAATAATAATATATATATATGTAATAATATATATATATATATATATCTATACTACTATATAAAGTATTTAACACTCTCTCTCCTCCTTAATTTTAAGACTTCTTAAAATTCAATCAAAACAAAATCTTGGCCTTTCATTCTATTTAACTTAATCTCATCCACTTAATCTTTAACTATTCCAATCTCTCTCCTAATTTACTTTAACTTTTTATTCAATTAAAATATACTCTCACACAAACATAATTATACACCCATAACAACATAATTTCTAATATCTTATTAACTTCTTTATTCTTATTTCACAAATATGATTTTTTCCTTATTTTAATGTCTTTTAGATTTTATTTTTAAAATTAATAAAATAGTTTATGCAAATAAAAGAAAAATTAAAAAAAATGGGACATGTTGCTAAAGAAATTTTTTTGTGACATTGAATTTTGCGAATAACATATCATTACATTTTTGAAAGTGGCATATTATAAAACAAAAACTATTCGACTCCGCAGCATTGCGCAGGTACAATGCTAGTGTATAGATATATATATAATAACCTATTATACCCCTGATTGCGCGTTGCCGATAATGGAGTCCTCGGAAACGTCAACCCAAGCTTGAACCAAGGCCACCTCTTCAACGAGCGTCCATTTAATCGCTTTTGCTCGGCCTTCGAGTTTTTTCTTTCCCGTTTGAGTTGTCGGGATTTCGTCTTGGGCTGGGTTCGATTGTTGGGTTGGCAAAGATTGGGGCATCTCCGGTAGTTGACTTTCCGGGACAAACTCTATATCGTCACCGTCGTCTTCACCTTAGGTTCGTTGATATGTCGGGTTTGGAGGATTGAAGGTTGCCGGAATGAAACCCGCTTGTAACATCCCTTGGTACGTCAGTTGATGAGGGATGTAAGGTTGAAAGGCGGGTTGGAAGCTAGGATGGAAGCCGGGTGATTCCGAGTATTGTGAAAACCCGAGCGGGAAACCGGTAGACGTTGGTGTGGTTGAATCCGGGTTTTGACCACGGTTGCGCTTAGGATTCATGTTGGTTTATTTGGATGAAAGGTTGGAAGTTTGGAGTTGAAAGTTTAAAGTTTGAAGTTGGAAGAGAAGTTGGAAGTTTAGAGTTTGAAAGTTTGAATGAAATGTTAAAGGGTTGGTTTGGGTATTTATAGGAGAATTAAAAAAATTATATATATATATATATATATATATATATATGTCTAATGTATATATAGACGTTGGGGGTTGAAATTTTTTTTTTTTTTAAAAGTAGCCATTCAGCATCGAAAAAAAAAAAGCTTCAAGCCGTTCGGGTTCAGGGACCCGGTTGCCACACCCGAAGACCCACCCGTAGGGGTGTTCCCGAAGGCACCCGAGGAACCCGAAGGGAACCCGAGTCCTTCGGGTGACCTTTTACGGAAGGCCTTATACCTTCCCTTTTCCTACCCAATCTTTCCCCACTTTTTTTTATTCTTTTTTATATAAACAAAATTTCTAAACTTAATTATCTTTTTCATTAATAACTAAAATATAAATAAAAAATTACAAATAAAATTCTAGAAATTTAAAATTTTAATAATAATAATTAAATTACATAAATTCTAAAAATTTAAAATTACATAAAACCAATAATAATAATAAAATCTAAAAAATTAGTCGTCTCCGTTATCGGTATTGTGAATACTATAAATCTCTCGAAATAACCATTAGTCGTAGTTAATGATGATGATCCATTTGGTGAAGTCATAAAAAAATTATGTAGATATGTTTTTTTTTAAATAGAGAGTAAATGGTAGAGAGAATATATAGAAGATAAAGATGTGAAAAGTGGGTGTGAAAAATGAGTATGAAAAGGTTGTGTATATACAGGTGAAAATTGTGATTAATTAAAAAAAGATTTTTTTTTTAAAAAAGGTCAATTTTTTTTAAAAAAATAAACGTTGAGTGGGGAGGGGGGTGGGGGTGTGCTTTTCTCGACCGAGTAAATGAACCCGATGCCATCTACCTGATTGGCTACCCGATGTGGGCGTAATGGTGTTCCCGATGCTACTTGAAGGAACCCGATGGTATCGGGTAATGTATAACGCATGGTCTAACAAGTTGGGTGTTCCCAAGGGAAAGCTGTTGGGCTTGATGAAGCCCTTATCTAGGAATTTCTAGAGTTGCTTCATAATTTCTTGCATTTTAAGAGGAGCTAGAGGGTACGAAGCCCGAGTAATAGGAGTTTACACCCGGAATTAGGGGTGAGCATGAGTACCGAAAATACCGAACCGTACCGGAACCGGTATCGAGTTAGAGCTTTCGGTCCGGTACTTGGTACTTGCAATATTGCTAAATCGGTATTCGGGACTAGTACCGAAAAAACTACGTAAAACAGGTACCGGTTCCGGCACCGTAGTATGAGTACTCGGTACGGTATTCGATACCGTCTTTAAACCAAATTCGGTATTTGGTAAAACCGGTACCGGTACCAGTCGGTACCGGTTCCGGTACCATGCTCACCCCTGCCCGGAACAATATCAATTCTGAATGCTACTTGTCCATGTGGTGGAACGGGCAAATCCTCGGAAAACACATCACGAAATTCAAGCAAGAACATGCGCAAGAGTTAGAAATATGTATATTACAGTTGTATAGGCTTTTGTTTAGTCGAAATTCTAGTTTCCTAATATAGTTTATTCACTTTCCTAGTATAGCCTTCTTATTATAATATATAACATTTACTACGAAGTATGAACAATGTCATTTTGTCTTTTAGTGCAACTATATCTTATTCCTATATAATGCATTTACCACCTAAAAAACTCTTAATTTTAAGAAGAGTAAATTTACTAAAATACCCCTCCTTTATACCTCTCATTTACCCCTCCTTTAAGTCCACAATTAATGAATATAAACAAATAAATATTGAAAACATAACCAACAATTAATGAATTTAAACCAATACTTATAACTGAATTATTTCTAACCATATATTTTTAATATTAACTTTTGATTCATGAGATCACCATACTTATAACTGAATTAAGTCTAATCATATATTTTTAATACTAACTTTTGATTCATGAGATCACCTAAATTCTTGTTTTCAATAAATCAAGTTCAGGAGATTTCACAAACACCAAACAAATGAAAGAGTCAAAGAGTTGAAATTTATAAACATTGTATTCTAACTCAATTACATAATAATTGGAACTATGAAACATTACACACACATATACATACATATATATAATCAGCAACTTCATGAATAGCCATGCAATAAAATTCTTCCAACAAACTGAAAGACAATTAACTCAGAGTTAGCAATTTAATTCTTAATTTCAAAGTGGCTCTCGCAAAGAATCTTCACAAACTCATATTATCTTCATCTCGTAAGGAATTTTCACAAACTCATATTAGCTCTTTGTGATTATTCTGCACAAAAATCATCACAACCTCCTCTTTATTCGTCGTCGTCGCATTGCGCGGGTACCCCACTAGTATGTATATATATATATATATTGAAAAGATCATTTGAGAACCATTTTTATTGTGAATACCGCGAGTACCATTTGTAACCGCCATTAATGTTCATTAATAGGGGGTATTTTGGTCTTTTATGTAATTTTTCAACCGTGAATTACTTGTAGGTAAGTTGTCATTAAAGATCGAGTCTTGATTTCCAGAAATACCCCTCGTTAATGCATCATTATTGAGTCATTAATGTGTCATTAATGAGCCATTAATGGATCGTTAATGAGCCCTCATTTTAGTGGACATTGATTTATTTTAATCAAAAGTCAAGATTGGTTCTCACGTTACTCATAATAAAAAAAACGCTTCTCAAATGAACCATCCTCTTTATATATAGGAGACCATAAAGTTTAACTAAATTTCTAAGTTGATGGAGTGGTAGGTGTTCAAACCTATAAGGTGTAGAACATGGGTTCAAATCTTAAATCACACCTTTTTTATTGTTTTTTCTACAAAAGTTAAGCACCTTTTTTTTCCCTTTTTATGTTTATATTATTTTATCTCTTTAATACTTTGCGTTAAACAATTTTCTCCCATGAGAGTTTTTATATTTTTTTGTGAAAATCTTCTTTGATTGTGATGATTAATAACTATATGTTATGTTGATGTAATACCAAACTGCCTCAACGCCTAACACAAGGCTAAACGGCTTAACTGGGAAACACCACGTCGAAGTCCATACTCGATTATTACAAATATCCGACCTCGACTAGGCACTTGTTTGGCCAACTAGTACTCATGGAACTTATATTTAATTAAACCATAGGTTCATGCTATCTAGTTATAGAGTTGCTTATCATGTTCAAAGATTTAGCCTATCATTAGGCTAAAGACACAAGATAATCCAATATATGAAAGTAATAAAAGAAGACTTACAAAGATGATCTTGAACTTAAATACCACCGGTCCGCAGGTATCTTTATTTCACACATAAGAATTTTTACAAGGGAGTTTTTACAGAGGAGAGAGAGGTTAGGAGATTTTCCGAATGCCTCTATGATGAATTCCATTCCTTCTATATATAGGAGGATGGATGCCAAAATATTATAGTCTAATTTAGACTAGGAATAGGAAAATTGCATTATTGCCGACAACTATTTTGTCGTTTTACAAAATTTTCAAAAAGCAAAAGTAGATTCCTACTTTAGTTATTAAGTCTTGTCTTTTCTTTTTGACGAAGATGCTCCGTCTTCTGCCATGTGATCTTGAATCTTGATGCCATCATATTTTTTGGCTTCTTCTTTAATTCTTCTATTAAGAATTCAATTGGTAATTCTTTATCATCTTCTTCAATTGGTTGAGATTCTCCGGCGACCAAAGCTACGTATTTATTACTGAATGTATGACTTTCCATGGAGGCATCAGATTTTTTATCTCCATTTTGATCATTGATCATTGCTTGGATTTCATCCCACCATACCTCTATAATTTCTGCTTTAGAGATATCTTTTTTATTATTTAATTTTTCCAAATCTCTTGAAGCATACATATTAAGCCTATCTTGCTTCAAAATTGAGTAGGCTTTAATCTTTTCTTTAATTGAATCAATAGTGTCCATTGATGTGATATTATTAGTATCAAGATCTTTCATTATCGTTTGTTTCCAAAATTTAGCAAAGAATTTTCTTTCTAAAACTGGTAATTTCTTGGGATCATTATATTGAATTTCTGGACTCCATTTCCAGATCTAAGGAATTGAAAATTCAATCATGAAATGCATCATTGATGCTTCTTCAAAACATTTAATTCCATGATCACCTCTTTCAGCTGTAGCCATTATCTTTGGACTCACTACTTCCCATTGAAGCATTAAATCCTTATAAAGATCCGGTAAAATTTCACTAGGAGGACCATATGAAGTCTACAATTGGATAAACCAATTAGGCCATTGCCTATAATAATTTTTTGAGCATATCTTTAATAACCAAGTATGCTTTCTTTTTGGGTTTTCATATAAAAAAGCTTTATTAAAGCTGTCAATATAATTAAAATAATTACATTTTATCTGAATATTCAGATTAGGATGAACGTATTGTCTATCCTTTAATGGGCTTATTCCCCATTCATTGACAGATATGATCTTTTTTATAATTGCTTTGCTGAAGTTATAAACTTCTTTAGTTTCTTTAGGATAAAAATGTGTGATTTCACACGAGCCAGTATATATAAGAATCTGCTCATAAAACATTCTTTGTTTACAAGTTGGAGCTGCATATGATGCAACATCAAAATATCGTGTCATTAATGACCATGGATCATTATCCATTTCTATATAATGCATAATATCCTAATATTCTAGGATTAGAATTGTTTCCTTATTAGGAATTGGAATATATTCAAAAGGATCATCATTATCCTCATTTGCTGTTATTGCAGCATAGTAACAATTAGCTCCTTGAGTTTGCATTTGTTTTTTCTTGAATTCCAAGAATTCTTCATAAATTGGATCGTTCTGTATTGAAGAACTTGCTATATTAGCACCTATGAGATTCTTATTATCATGTTGAATTAGGAAAGACGTATTACGTCCTCCTCTTCCCCCATTGGGGCCTTTTCCTCGTCCTCGAGGAATCATTCATGCAAATATACACGGGTTAAGAAATCACACAGACTATTATCTGACCCTTTCTTGTATATTATATCAAAATCAAATGGAGCCAAAGGTGTTTTCCATCTTGCAAACATTTGCTTAGAAACATCATGTTTAAAGTGTTTATTAAACATAAATTTAGCTGCTTGGCAATCGGTCTTTATTATAAAGTGTTGATTATATAAATCATTTTGAAATTTTAAAATCTACTTTACTATGGAAAGAATTTCTTTAGACACAGTAGAATATTTTTTTTGCTATTATTCCATTTTCCAGAATAGAATCTTACTAAAAATTCTTGTTTATTTTCTGGATTCATTTGTTTAATAATACCTCCATAGCCTTTTTCAGAGGCATCTGTATCCACAATTTTTTCCGAATTTGGATTTGCAAGAGATAAGCAAGGGAGATTGCTTACCTTATTTTTTATTAACTTTACTTCGTGAGTCTATCATATAAAATGGTTGTATCTTGTGCTAAATTTTTGTAAAAAGGTGAAATTTACAAGCAAAATCAATACTTCTTTTGTCTAAGAAAATGTTTGCAAGATGGCAAGCACATTTGGCTCCATTTGATTTTGATATAATATACAAGAAAGGGTTAGATAATAGTCTGCCTGATTTCTTAACACGTGAATATTTGCACGAATGATTCCTCGAGGACGAGGAAAAGGCCCCAATGGGGGAAGAGGAGGACGTAATACGTCTTTTAGATTGAGTACACAACAACAAATGTTTATAGAAGGGGGGATTGAATACAAACCTTAGCTTTTAAAAATTTAAAGACACACCATTATACTTTTATATAATTCTTATTGATATGAATCAAGAATTATATGTACTAGAAGCGGAAATTCTAAGTACAATAAAAGGTGCCAATTAATTTGTCCAACACATAGACGAGCTAACTCTAAAACAACTTATGTTTAGGAGTGTTCAACACATGAACAAGTTTGGTTCTACACAATTGCTAAACTCTACGAATTTTCTCAACGGATGAGATTGCTATTGTGTTGTGGAGAAGCTTGTTTTTGCATGTCCACCATGCATGGATATTTATAGAAGCAAGGGCATCCGGTTGCATGTAGAAAGGAGACAAAGAGTGTGTGGAAATATAATATTTTAATTGTAAAGTTAGTGGGTGAAAAATAAAGTTACTTTATTCAAGAGATTGATAAAAGTAAATGTACTTTTCTAAAAAAGTGCAACCCACTCACAATATAAAATATTAAACCTCACACCTTTTGCCTTGTAAGACTGTCTTTCCCTTTCCATGCTTGTACTTTAAACAACAGCCATGCTTCTTTTAGATTTGACTATACCAAGTATGGAATTGCTAGCCATACTTAGTTGTTGAAACAAAATTACCAATTGAATTCTTAATAGAAGAATTAAAGAAGGAAGCCAAAAAATATGATGGCATCAAGATTCAAGATCACATGGCAGAAGACGGAGCATCTTCGTCAAAAAGAAAATACAAGACTTAATAATTAAAGTAGGAATCTACTTTTGCTTTTTGAAAATTTTGTAAAACGACAAAATAGTTGTCGGCAATAATGCAATTTTCCTATTCCTAGTCTAAATTAGACTATAATATTTTGGCATCCATCCTCCTATATATAGAAGGAATGGAATTCATCATAGAGGCATTCGGAAAATCTCCTAACCTCTCTCTCCTCTGTAAAAACTCCCTTGTAAAAATTCTTAAGTGTGAAATAAAGATACCTTGCCGACCGGTGGTATTTAAGTTCAAGATCATCTTTGTAAGCCTTCTTTTATTACTTTCATATATTGGATTATCTTGTGTCTTTAGCCTAATGATAGGCTAAATCTTTGAACATGATAAGCAACTCTATAACTACATAGCATGAACCTATGGTTTAATTAAATATAAGTTCCATGAGTACTAGTTGGCCAAACAAATGCCTAGTCGAGGTCGGATATTTGTAATAATCGAGTATGGACTTCGACGTGGCGTTTCCCTGTTAAGCCGTTTAGCCTTGTGTTAGGCGTGAGGCAGTTTGGGATTACTCATACCATTGTCATCCTTAGAAAATATGGTTGACACAAGTACGAGTCAAAGGAATACTAATAATAATAATAATAATAATAATAATAATAATAATAATAATAATAATAATAATAATAAATACATTATAGTACACAAACTTTGACTTTGGAAACTTTTGGTTGGCAATTCCGTCCGCAAGTTGCGAACGATTTCTACCGTTCACAAATGATCTCGTTTCTATATATACATACATACATACATACATATATATACATACATACATATATATATATAGAGATCAAGTAAAAAGAAAATTAAAGTAAAAAGAAAATTAAAGTAAAAAGGGTAAAAAGGATGATTATTTGATCATTTTTCGGTATATATATCAACTGATAATCGTTAGTTCATCATCTTTATTGATTAAAACTAGTTCTCGTTTGAACCCTCCTCTCTCTCTCTCTCTATATATATATATATATATATATATATATATAGTGGAAAGATCATTTGAGAACCATTTTTATTGCGAATACCACGAGTACCATTTGTAACCGCCATTAATGCTCATTAATAAGGGTATTTTGGTCTTTTATATAATTTTCCAAACGTGAATTGCTTCCGGGTGAGTTGTCATTAAAGATCGAGTCTTGATTTTCTAGAAATACCCCTCATTAATGCATCATTAATGAGCCCACATTTTTATTGGCCATTGATTTATTTTAATCAAAGGCCAAGATTGGTTCTCATGGTACTCGTAATAAAAATGGTTGTCAAATGAACCATCCTCTCTATATATAGGAGACCATAAAGTTTAACTTAATTGCTAAGTGGATGGAGTGGTAGGTGTTCAAGCCTATAAGGTGTAGAACATGGGTTCAAATCTTAAATCACACCTTTTTTATTGTTTTTTCTACAAAAGTTAAGCACCTTTTTTTTCTTTTTATGTTTATATTCTTTTATGTCTTTAATACTTTGCGTTAAACAATTTTCTCCCATGAGAGTTTTTATATTTTTTTGTGAAAATCTTCTTTGATTGTGATGATTAATAACTATATGTTATGTTGATGTAATACCAAAAAGTTAACTGGTATATATATGATATTGAATCGAACGTGAATGCAGAATGGAGTTTTTAAGGAATTTCACTATATATTCGGTTCTTATTGTTTAGATTTTCATCTACTTTATTTCAAGTATTCACTTTTAAATGTTACTTTTAGTATTATTCGTCATATTTTTTCCCACCGCAACGTGCGGGTAACATCAAACTCGTTCTTGTATAAATTCAAGGTTTCTTGTTCAATAGAATACACAAAAAATTACACCTCTCTTGTTATCTTGTCACAGTTTAAATTCTAAAAGTGGAGTCTCTCTTAAGATAGACATAAGACTAATGCTATGTTGACTAGATTTAGGAGCTGATAGTAAGATTAACATTATTATGTTACTACTGTCCTTGATTTGAATTGCCTGATTTCTATAAACTAGTGCAGCTTTGGAGAAATTACTAAACGACCATGCCGGCAAGTATGCAACTGGAGATGAAATTTTCCTGGTATTTTTTCTTTCAGCTTGCTTCTACAATCTTTATTAATGAAAGATCATGACTGGAGAAGTGTTTGTAGTTAATTGTCGTAACTTATGCAGGCTGACGTGTTTCTGGCTCCGTATGTCATTGGTTACCCACAAAGATACGACTTTGACATGGTAGGCTCAACTCTTAAAATTGCATTGACATGCTTATCTACTTCTGTAGGTGGTATTGAACTTTTAACTAGGGCTGCATATAAGTTGAGCTTTTATCAAACAATTGTTTGAGTTGAGCTTCTATTGATCTTGAGTTCGAGCTCGTTTAATATCTAAAAATGACGAGCCACAATCAAGCTTATAAGGGTTTGACTCGATCTTTTATCGAACTTTCAAGTCTTATGTAATATACAGACGTATATATAAAGATATATGAATTTTAATTTCTAAATTTTGTTAGTGTTAGATGTTATGGTTAATAATTTCCTAAATACATTAGACATATGGTCAAAAGTAACTTTATAAAAATATTACATCTTTTCCAGCTGGTGCTGATCTTGAAACCTCCTTGAGTTTACATCATGAAGCTGGTCAGAGCTATTGATCCAAGATCGAGCTAATCCTAAAGTTGTTGGTTCAAGCTCGATCTTGTACAACTTTGATTTGTCATGTGTGATATATAACGCTTACAATTGTTAATTTGTTGGTGGTGCAGAGTGGGTTCCTTCTTCTATGCAGATTGAGAGACGCGTATATGAAGGTACCAGCTATCCAAAACGCCATGCCTGAAAAGCAGCCCGATTTCCCTGTTTAGGACTGCTTGATCAGCTACGTCGATTATCAACTAAACGTTGAAAATAGAGTCATGTGCTAGAGGTGCATCAATAAATGAGTTATTTGTTGGAATAACATTGTATTAAAGTTCAGACAATCTCATGTTTATATCAGAGGTAAATAGTCATTAACTGAATTTACATTTGTTAGGCTTTTGGCAGTTACATAGGATGTTATTGCTTTAAAACCTATTATAATTGGCCTTTGACCTTGTAGAAAAGAGCACTGATATATGAAATACATTAGGCAAATCCATTCTTTTTTCCTGCAGAAGTTTCATCTTGGTTTGTGTAAAGGTCACTCTCTTTGCTAAAGCCATCCCAAATGGGTTCCCTAACCCAACTTTCATACCAGTATTACGTCATCTTCTGCTTCATAACATAAAAGTTAGTATATTTTTCTCAATCTTACCTCACCTTTTATTTTATTTAATATATATTAAGAGAGAGAAACCTTCGGCTTGGGCAATGTAAAGGGAGGGACCCAATCGGGTGGATGAGGGGGGTGTACCAGTTCCGAGGTAACGCCAACCAACCCAAACCATTATCTAATATACCTTCGGTTCTACCCGTTCGCATGGTCTAAAAGGGGGCTCCCTCATTGTAACCGCAAAAGATCTTTTTAAAAAGAATAATTTTTGGTTCTATACTTTTCTCACTAAATATGATCATTTTTTATTCAATTAGATTTGGTAATTATTTAAATTGAGTATATTTATATTGATAACATGATAAGTTATAAACACGCTCATAGACGAGTATAATAAAATAAATACTATATATTATTAATATAGAGAAATATTCAATTCAGTCCTAATTTATTTTATAGTTCTGAGGGCAATTTATAGCCATTAGATTTTAAGATTTAATGGTCAGATTCAATCTTAAATTATAATTAAAACCGACATTTGTATGAAAGAGGGTATTTATTACTTTTTAACTATTGGTCCTCACTTTCTCTCTCCTTTAATTTATTTAAAATTAATTATCTCACAAACCGTTAATCGTTAGACGAAACGAATTATACCGTTGCGATTCTCGTGTTCCCCTTTTTTATTAGAGAGGTCACTTGATATACTTTCGACAAAAAAAATTTCTCATTTTGTTAGATTGGACTTAAATTTTATTAAAGTATAATAATATGTGATTTATAGAGGTGTGATCAATATAGTCTTTGTAAAATTATAGTTTGGTGTTTAATAATCCGGCGAAGTTCTATGGTTTGGTAACAAAAAATCAACAATTGAAAGTGATTATAAGTTATTAGTTGTTTCATAACACATGTTATTATCTATCTCTTATACATGCACATAACTACAGGTGATTTGATTAAATGTAGCATTTTTATGTCACATATTTGACAGAATCAATCACATGTGATTGCGTATTCAATCACATGTGATTACATATTCAATTACATGTAATTGCGTATTCAATCACATGTGATTTTGTACAGAATCACATGTGATTGAATACCAAAAACATAAGATTTGATATTCAATCACATATGATTGCATATTTAATCACCTGTGATTTTGTACAGAATCACATGAGAGTTTGTACAGATTCACATGTGATTGAATACCAAAAAACATGAGATTTGGTATTCAATCATATGTGATTGCATAGGGGATTGTTCAAATGAGAACCATTCTTATTACGAGAACCAATATAAAAGACATCGAATTCGAATGAAAACACATTTGAACCTTTGATAGAGGGGATAAGGTGTTGCTAGTACACAATATATGCATTCATGGGTAGACAATGCAATTGGATTAGGTGAAATTGAATATATACATACATGTATAAACGATTTTAAGCAAACATTCAAAATTAATAAACGTTAAATGATATACATTTTAAGAAGATAAAAAAAATTAATAAAACAATATATGTAATATTGTTATAAATCACATGTGATTATACATTAATAAAGTTTAAGTCCAACCTAACAAAATGAAAAAAAAAAGTTTGTCAAAAGTATATCAAGTGACCTCTCTAATAAAAGAGGGGAACATGAGGATCGCAACGGTATAATTCGTTTCGTCTAACGATTAACAGTTTGTGAGATAATTAATTTTAAATAAATTAGAGGAAAGAGAAAATGGGGACCAATATGCAAAAAGTCATAAATGCCATCTCTCATATCAATTTTAATTATAATCTAACATTAAATCTAAACCATTAATCTTGAAATCTAATGGTTAAAAATTGTTCCTCAGGACTATTATTTTAATTAAGACTATATTGAACAAAACCCTATTAATATAAAATAAAATAGCAAAAATGTAAGTTAAAAAATAAGACTAGAAAAGAAGTAAAATGATGGAATGGAGAAATTTCATAAAACAGTAGTAGTCAAGTTTGAAAACTGTTTTACCAAGGTCATTCGTAAAAAATGTCACAATATAAATAAAGGGTGAGTGACCAGGGTCATCTTAAAGGGTGGGCTACTTGAGCAACCGCTAAGGGCTGATGACTAGATAGGGTCCACGATGAGTATAGTCTCTTATATATATATATTTATATATATATATATATAGAGAGAGAGAGAGATAGAAAAAGTTATGATGTGTAGAGAACCATCTAAAAGTACACAACAAAAAGAATATCCAACTGCTGCAGAGAGAAAAAGTTATGATCTGTCATTTCTTTAACTGAGCCGCTTAGAGTAGAAGTCGCTGATGGCAAAGTAGTTTCTGTTACAGAGAAAGTCCTAATAGCTGTGATTTATATTGACGGGAGTAATATCCCTATTTCTTTCTTTGTTATGCCCATTGCGGGATTTGATGTCGTAGTCGGGATGGATTGGCTCAGCAAGAGTGATGTTGAAATTATCTATTCCAAAAAGATGATTAAGATCCCTCTTTCTGATGGATCTTATGCTGTTGCACGTGGAGAACGACGGGATTCTGATATTCCTATTGTCTCCATGATTAAAGCTCAGAAGTCGATTGCCAAAGGTTGTGACTCTTATCTGGCATACGTTATTGATGCTACGATGGAGAAGCGACTAGTTCATGATATTCGGGTGGTGTCTGACTACCCTGAGGTATTCCCTGAAGAACTTCCGGGTTTGCCTCCGATTCGTGATGTTGGATTTAAGATTGAACTTATTCCAGGAGCTACACCTGTGGCTCGTTCTCCATATCGTTTTGCTCCTTCTGAAATAAGAGAGATGATGACTCAAATTCAGGAGTTGCTTGACAAGGGTTTTATTCGTTTGAGTTACTCGCCGTGGGGAGCTCCTGTATTGTTTGTGAAGAAGAAAGACGGAACAATGCGAATGTGCATAGATTATAGGGAGCTGAATAAGCGAACTGTAAAGAATAAGTATCCGCTTCCTCGTATAGATGATCTGTTTAATCAGTTGCAGGGAGCTACATGCTTCTCTAAGATTGATCTCCGGTCGGGGTATCACCAAGTACGAGTTCGTGAAGAAAACGTGCCGAAGACTGCATTTCGAACTCGTTATGGTCACTATGAATTTTTGGTTATGCCGTTCGGCTTAACCAATGCCCCTGCTGTCTTCATGGATCTGATGAATCGGGTTTGTCGTCCGTTTCTTGACAGATCTGTGATTGTATTTATTGATGATATACTTGTGTATTCGAAGACGGAAGCTGATCACGAGCTTCATCTTCGTCAGGTTCTCGAGACGTTAAAGCGAGAACAGTTGTATGCTAAGCTGTCCAAGTGCGAATTCTGGCTTAAGGAAGTTCATTTCCTCGGCCATGTTATCTATCATGACGGTGTCAAAGTAGATCCAGCTAAAGTGGAGGCTGTGATGAATTGGGGAGTTCCTCGGACTCCTTCCGAAATTAAAAGTTTCCTTGGCTTGGCTGGCTACTATCGGCGGTTTATCCGCGATTTCTCGAAGCTTGCGGGTCCGTTGACCAAACTAAATCGCAAGGATGTTGCTTTTGTCTGGTCGGAAGCTCAAGAAGAAGCCTTCTAGACCTTGAAACGATTGTTATGTGAAGCTCCAATCCTTACTTTGCCTGAGGGTTCGGAGGACTTCACAGTATATTGTGATGCGTCTTACGCGGGTTTGGGTTGCGTCCTGATGCAACGTGATAGAGTGATTGCCTACGCCTCTAGGCAGTTAAAATCACACGAGCGGAACTACCCAACCCATGATCTGGAGCTTGCTTCCGTTGTCTTTGCACTGAAGTTGTGCAGACATTATCTTTATGGCACAAAGTGTGTGATTTGCACAGATCACAAAAGCCTTCAGTATGTATTTACTCAGAAAGAACTTAACATGCGGCAACGCCGTTGGTTGGAGTTAATAAAAGACTATCATTGTGAGATCCGTTACCATCCTGGCAAGGCCAATGTTGTAGCGGACGCTTTAAGCCGTAAAGTACCGACAACAGAAGTTAAGTTTATGAAGATTGCTATTGTGTCAGACTTGATTGCTAGATTGAAGGAAGCTCAGCAGACGGCATTGCAAGAAGAAAATTTAAAAGCTGAGACGATGAAAAAATTAAAAGATCAGCTTGCAAAAGACAATCGTGGGTTGAAGACTTTTCAATCCAGGATTTGGGTACCTTCTGCTGGAGGTAACCGTGAGTTGATTCTGCAGGAAGCCCATAAGTCCAGATTATCTTTCCATCCGGGAATTACCAAAATGTACCACGACTTGAAGATGCTATACTGGTGGCCAACTTTGAAGAAAGACATCGCTTCATTCGTGGAGAGATGTCAGATTTGCGCGCAAGTGAAGACGGAGCACCAGAGACCTTATGGTAATTTGCAGCAGTTGGATATTCCGGAGTGGAAATGGGATAATATCACGATGGATTTCGTGACGAAGTTACCAAGAATGTCCAGAGGGCACGACATGATTTGGGTTATCGTTGACCGACTAACGAAGAGTGCTCATTTCTTGGCAACGAACGAGTCTGCTTCGCTGACCCGTTTAGCCCAGTTGTACATTGATGAGATTGTGCCACGTCACTATCTTCCATGTTCTATTGTATCTGATCGTGACTCTCGGTTTGTCTCGAATTTTTGGCAGAGTCTGCAACGCGAACTTGGCACTCGTGTTCATCTGAGCACCGCCTATCACCCGCAGACTGATGGCCAATCTGAACGTACGATACAGACGTTAGAAGATATGCTTCGTGCCTGTGTACTCGAATTTGGTGGATCGTGGGATTCTCATCTCCCATTGATTGAATTTGCTTATAACAATTCACATCATTCCAGCATTGGAATGCCACCATACGAGATGCTCTACGGAAGACGATGTCGCACTCCGACCTGTTGGTTGGAGCCTGGTGAGAAGCAGTTCGCTGGACCGGAAATTGTCCAGATTACTTCTGATAAAGTGAATGTGGCTCTTGAAAAGCTAAAAGCAGCTCGGGATCGACAGAGATGTATGCGGATCCAAAGCGTCGTCCCGTTACATTTGAAGTCGGTGACCGTGTGTTCTTTAAGGTTTCTCCTTGGAAAGGCGTCATTCGTTTCCGGCGCAAGGGGAAGCTATGTCCACGTTTCATTGGCCCATTCAAGATTATACGCAAGATGAATGATCAGACGGTAACTCTAGAGCTGCCGCCTGAGCTATCTGGAATACATGACACCTTTACCGTGTGCTACTTACGCAAGTGTCACGTTGAGGAAGAACAGATCATTCCTTTGCAGGAATTGAAAGTTGATTCTTCCAAGCGACTAGTTGAAGAACCTGTTGAGATTCTTGACACGAAAGTCAAGAAGCTACGTAAGAAGATGGTCAAACTAGTCCTTGTGAAGTGGAAGCACAACTTAGGTCCAAACCTGACGTGGGAAGTTGAGGACGAGATGAAGACAAGATACCCTCGCCTGTTTATCACTAAGTAGATTCCGAGGATGGAATCTTCTTAAGGGAGGTAGATTTGTAACATCCTCAACTTGGGCCTAGTTGTAGATTGTACGTACGCGTGTGCGATTAATGTAATATGAATATTTGTTGTAAGACTTTGTGAGTTGATTGAGTTAAATATATATAAGTATATTTGTGTATGTACGTATATTAAATATATATATATATATGTAGTTAATAAAAAAAGAAAGAAAAGAAGAAATGAGAGAAAAAGAAATATAAATATATATAGATATTTATCCAGAGGCGGTTTGCCTCTGGATAAGAATGATATATATGTATAGAGTTGTGATAATTGACTCTTAAAGTCAAATAAAGCAAGAACTCAAGAAAAGAAAACACATACAAACACAAACTCTCTCTCTGCTCTCGTAAAATCTTGAAGAAGAAATCTTAGAAGTTTAAAGATTTGAGGTTCTAAATCGAAAGCAAGGTAAGCATGATCCTTGTATTTGAAGTTTAAGTAAGATTACACTTGTTATAAACTAGATACATGGATGTTTTCATGGCTGGAAGTTGTGCCAAGATGAAGAACACCATGAATAAACATGAAGCTCACTTTCTAAGTGGGTTTCTCATGTTTGTTGTTATTAAAAGGTGTTAAGTTGTTCATGAAGTTCATATAGGTGGTATATAAGGTTTAGAAGTGTTTAAAAGTGGAAAACTAACATATTTGAAATTTGGGTTTTTGAGTATGTTGAATAAAAGTCGCATGAACTATGAACAAGAAGATGATGAAGTGCAGAATTGCACGCGACGCGACGCGTCGAAGAGAGGAACGCGACGCGTTCCTATGTGTCGTGCGACTTTCACTTTCATCCGGCTCTTGTTTCATCCAACTTTTGCTTGATCCGACTTTCATGGTCCGAAAGTCGCATGAGCCATCCGAAATTCGCATGAGTCATCTGACTTTCGCATGAATGAGACTTTCAAGCTAATCCGAAGGTCGCATGGAAACTATGCGACGCGACGCGTCCAGTACTTGGACGCGACGCGTCGGGTGAAAAACAAAGGTGTCCATTTTTGAAAGCTAAGCAAAACTAAGGCACATGTTGTGCTATAAGTTGTAAGATTATTGTAGAGTGTCTAAGAGCCTTGATTGGTTCTTGTATGTATTTTTGATAGAACCTTATGTGCGCAAACGCTTAACGCGTTTGCCGAATGTTTTAGGTGAACGTGTCAGCTGAACCAGTCTTAACTGAACGAACGTTGTAAGCTAATCAGGTGAGTGCCTACTTTCATGAGACTGAGTAGAGTAAGGCTTGCCTGATAGATGATTTATGTACTATGTATGACTAACTTGCTTACGCAGGTACACTCGAAGAGGTAAGTGTATGACTTGTATGATGTTAGAATACGTGTCAGGAGCATGCCAGTGAGTCAAGTTTGGAACCACTTAGTTAATATACGATGTTATGCATGAATGACTGCTTGAAAGATGTCGGATCCCTGTGGGATCAAATGTACGTATATGTGTATGTGAATTGTCTACAGACTATCTGACGCATGGTTAAGGTCAGCAAGTTGTAGCTGGATCCTTTGGGATTTCACGGGGATTCAGGAGGCATGCTGGATCATGGGTTCTGCAGAACCACCGTGCCTTAACGTGAGTGGTGATCAGCCGGTTGTAGCTGGATTACCTGTGGAGTCTTTGACTCTATAAACGATGCTTGGTGGACTGCCTTGTGCTACCCCACCAGCGCGGATTGGTCGTGTCTGATCCCCCGGTCTGAGTTGTTGAGCGGGATTGATTTCCCTGCAAGACACGATTCTTACCGATCTCGTCAGCACACCGCTATGTGCTAAGCTAGCAATGATTGTTTATGATATGACACATGACTTGCTATATTGATGCTTATGATTGTATGTACTTGTTGGAATATCCCCTCTGACACGAACGAGTTAATGACACTACCGATGAGGTATAGGCCTATTGGGTTACATACCAAGTATTGATTCTGGCAACACGATCAAGCAATAGAGAGGAAAAGGCCAAAATGGGTTTTGGTAGGGTGGTACATGGGCCGTGTTCCTGAACACAGGCCGTGTCCAGTCCAACGTACACGAGTCGTATTGGCCCAATCCAAGGTCGTGTAGTTTGGGCCTACACGGGCCGTGTAGTGCCTGTTAGACATGGGCCGTCTTAGCCCAATTGGGGCCGTGGACTTTTGGCCTACACGGCCATGTACGTTCGCTGTAACAGCAGAATTAACAGCCTTAAACACTTGGTTTAATGGGGTCAACTTCTCATAATGATGGTAGACAAAGAGACCACGAGTTATCTGCTCTTGTAGAGGCTTTTGGCTATCACTTGGTCCCTTGGTTGACATTAGAACTCTCTCTCTCTTGTTCTTGGTGTTCTTGAACACAAGAAGCAAACATACACATACTTGATTGTTGTTTTGGTGGTCATACATCAACTTGCTAGCACTTGGGAATCAAGGAAGCTTGGGGTGGACTTCATTGGAGGAGTTCTTTGTTGGACTCTAAGCCACTTGGCTAGGAAGGTTACTTTGTGTTTTGCACCATTGAGGTATAACCTTTCTTCTCATCTTGTTTATATATTTTAGTTGCAATTCCATTGTTAGATTTTGGTCCATGGGAAGTATTCATTGTTTGGCATCGATTTTTGTTATGTACTTTGCTTCCCTTGCTACTTGATTTTGCCAAACGAATACCTTCAGTACTCACTAGCTAGTGTAGCTAATGATGCTATGATTTCCCTTTTCAAGTAAAAACTAGATGGCCTGCGGGGCGGGTTGCTTTTGGGAACTTTGTTGCCCCTTGTGGGTGGAACACTTGTATTATATGATGTAATGTAATTAGATACTATGGTCGGTTCCTGAACTAGGTAACATCCAGATGTTTTGAATGAATGACATTGTAAATAAATGTTTGGTTGTTTTAAAAAGAAAAATTTCCGTTGCTAAAATCTATTTTGTCATTAAAGCAACTGTACTCAGAAGCGGTGTTACAGATACAAAGCATTTAACACACACACTATTAGCTATAAACATAGCTAGTGAGTACAACCAAAATCATTTGTCTTTCAAAACCAAGTCATCATCTTTTCTCTTTTGAAAACACGAGTTTGGCAATCAATATACTTCCAAAGCATACACATAAGCACATAAGGATGTGGGTCTGTCCATTGGGCCACAATGTATCCACGTGGTAGCTAGCCACGGTCAACACGTGCCCACATGGGGGATAACCACATCACCCCGTCAAGGTGGGGGATGCACGAAGCAGTCCACCATACAACAGTTATCTAGAGTGTAAGCCCTGTTCACCAAATCCACTCATGTTGCCCCGGGTTCGGTGGCTCGTCAGCCCAGTGAACCCACACGGTCATGATGGCTACTGACATACCCCTCCACTCTTTGCACCGATTCCTCAACCACCCGTACATCGCAGTTCCTCAATTGCCGAAGCCACATGAACCTGTGCACGTCTCAATGGCTAGGAACCCTATGGTACAGAGTTATATCACACAGTGGTCCGGACCAAATCACATACTCCAAAGGGTCACATAAATCACATACCCCGAAGGGTCACATAAGCACATACCCCGAAGGGTTATATAATCACATGCCAACAAGGCCAAATAATCCAAGCATCAAGCTTATCATGAAACAAACAAGTGTCACAGTCCATATCTCTTGAGCATAAATGCTCAACAATCAAAATCACGTTTGGTATCTCAATGCCCAAAACATCATTAATATAAACATATCTTTCAATTAGTCAAAATCATTTAACAGTTGGCATCTCAATGCCCAAAATACCCACAAAGTGTAAACATATCTTTCTTTACTCAAAATCATGTTTGTTGTTTCAAAAATCAAAGTTCACTCCTACATGGAGTGTCATATTTCAAAAACCTCAATTAAAACTAACATTAACTTTGACCATCTCCAAAATGGAGCAATGGTCTTATTTTGGAAAAACATCATTTAAACACATCTTATATCAAGTTCACAATTCCACATTCTTTAAACCCAAGGGTTTCATAAAGCATCTATAATTCATATAAACCATATTATAAAACAATCCATGATTTCCTCATTCTTTAAGTTCCAAAAGCTTCATAAACATTTGCAAATCATAAAACCCCCATTACAAAACAATTCACTAGTTCCACAACCTTTAATTCAACAAGTTTCATCAAACAATTGCCAAACAATCAAAACACAATCATGATGACTTGAAACTTTTACAAAATTTGGGTATCCGCAGGGTATACTCACCTGAGGGTTTGATGAGGATCACAACCCCATCCAAACCATAGCTCAAACACTTGATCACAAGCCTATGATCATAAAACACATGTCAACTAACGTAAGTTAACCAAAAACAAGGTTTCTAAGTTCAATTCTAGCCTTAGACACCTTTTCGGGTCTAAAACGACTCCATTTATCCCTTATAAAACCTTAGAATCAAACCCCAAACAAGTACATAGTCAAATGGGGTCAAAAACATGAGTTTTGAAGGTTTTAGGGTGCCTCGTGCCGCGAAAAATTCTCTGGAAAAATGCCATCTTCCCTACACGCGACGCGTCGCGTCGCGACACATAACCCGTCGCGTTGCGACAGGCTCTGCACAGGGCTGTTTCTTCTTTTCTTTGCTGCAAATCCCAAATTTCTTCAACTTTCTTAACATTAAACTACATACAAACCCATAAAGACTTAAAATTCGACCAACACTTTCATAACATGAAATTTCATTACTTAAATCACACTTTCCCAATTTTTGATCACCAAAACCCATCTTCACCATAACTCCAAGTTTTTGACCCATTTAACAAATATACACAAATCCAACCATAAATCACCAAACATATCATGTATTACCACAATCAAACTCAAATACCAACATTTTAAACACATTTAATCCTTCAAAACTCTAACTTCAACTATTACCCCAACTTTGACCCAACATCTTGAGTCAAAACACACCAAGCACCAACTTTCTCCTTGATTTCTTCTTCTTCTCTTCAGTTTCTCTTCTAGAGCTCTCTCCACTCTCCCTTACGTATTCTTCCAGATTTTTCTTGCCCATTTTGACTTCAATTGATGAAGTCAATTCATATATTTGCATATTTACAAGTTGGGTCCTTAAGCTTTCTTCCCTTTTTCATTTTATTACCCCTTGTTTCTAAATTGTAAGCACACATATCATTTAAATATTATAAAATACACATAATTTACTAATTTCTTATTTAAAATTGAACATATAAATATTTTATAATTTTACAAAATCTCGGGTATTACAAAACCCCTGCTACAATTTTTATTTGATTTTAGTTTCTTTTATTTGAATTGGGTCTGAAGTAGTCAGAATTATTGGATGTTTGATGTTATTACAATCTTTTTGGGGTTTCAATTGACTTGTTTTCATTTGATTTTGCAGGTAAATTGGTTGAATCACCTTTTGTAAATTATTCAATTGATCTCAGATGTGGTGTAAAGCTTTTTGCATTGAGATTGAGATGCATAACTATTTTATTATGTGCATATTCAGTTCTTGCCATTTTGACATTGGTACCATTCATTTGTCGATCATGGAATGTTTTGAATAAGGCTTACAAAGTCCAAATTTTAAATGATAGAAGATATTGATAAGCGTGTTTGTGTAGTTCATAGTTGTATATTACTTTTCAATATATGCATTAGTTTTGGATGTATGCATACCCATGTATGTATGCACACATCCTAATGTAGTATGCTGATATTGATAATATATTTGTATAGTCCACAGTAATACACTTATACATTACTTCTTGATGTATGCATTATTTTTGGATGTATGTAGGATTGTCTACTCATTAACCGTAATTCATTTAATAATTGTCTATAGTCAACTTGATCTGCGGATGTATGCATTACTTTAAAATTTATGCATGATTTGTTAACAGAAGAGGAAGAGTTTCAATGTCATCATTACTATGAAGAGCCAGGTATGTAATGCACCTATCTCTTCTTCTTCTTATTACTTATTCTACTCATTCTTCTTCTTCTTCCACTCCTTCGATTCCTCCATAAACAGCCTACTGAAACTAAAAAATAGGTAGATGCATGAAATTGGTTATGTATCAATTTTTCCTAGAAAAAAGCAAACGTGGTATCAAATTAAAGAAGATTGAAAATCAAATTCATTCATTTAATTTTTGTGAATTAAAACAAAATAATTTCTAAGATTAATTTCAACAATTGAAATTTCTAGGTTTTTGAAACGTAGTTATTTGGACGATCGTAACTTCCCGTTCCGCTAAAATTAAATTTTGTAATCTTCTAATTCTACCCTTTTTAATTAAATTAGAGATAATCTCAACTATTAATTGAAAATCAATCGTATGGTTGATGGCTGTTCTTCGCGTTGTGTAGTGAGGGAGCGTTCTCTCCCGATCCCTACCCTATATGTATATATATACATATATATTTATATGTATGTATATATATACATATATATTTATATGTATGTATGTAACCAAATCTGTTGAACACAAATTTACAGACAGACGGGAAAATTCCCAATTTTTTAGGCCCATATACGTAGACCTAGAAATTAAAATAGCAATCGGCTTGGAAAACACATGAGGAGAGTCCTTCACTCTTTCCAAAATCAAAGCTTTAAAGTTTAATTGTTCAAATTTTAAGAAAATTGGTATAAAGTTTATTTTATCTTTGATTTCTTGTTTGGGTTATTGATTATTACTTAATTAATTTGTTTTGTTACTTGGAATCACTTACTCACTTGAGTCACTTGTAATAATTAGTTAATTTAAACCTCTTAGTTGAAATATAAGCACTTGATATCAACTTTAATAACTTGATATCGAATTATCAACTATCAAGCTTGTTGATGCCACTTATTTGAAATCTTAAAACATTTAAAAATTAGCCGAATATTATTGATAATTAGTAGTTATTTAGCTTATTAGATAAATTGGTTACTTAAATCACTTGATATCAAGTTAATTGATATGTTTACTTGCATAGTTGAATGGCTAGATATTATATTAATTGGTTTGTTTACTCGAATAGCTGAATCAATTTATAATTAATAAATCAAGTTTTACAAAATGCATTTATCTTGTAGTAAAAAAAGAGCGAAGAATTTTAAATTTTAAAACGATCTCAAACAGAGTGAATGGATAAATTTATAAAGAATTTTAAAACATAAACAATTGTAAGTTTCATATTCAAAGTTTCATATATTTTAGTGTTTTTAGGAGCCAACCGGGCCCCACAAAATTTTAAGACGGTCTTGTGAGTGACAACAATTTTCAAACTTAGTTACTATTATGTTTCCTTAATGAAAATGTGCCGGTTAGAAAACTCAGTTTCTATCTAGTGTTACTCGTGTTAAAGTTCAAGTAACCCGTTTATGTGGTCATCATTATCAAATTAGCATATCTACTCAAAATATAATTATACAGATATAATACCAAATGAAGTAACGGTTAGAATCTGCCGACTGACACACGTAGGCCAGTATCACTACCGGTGAAGCACGGACCTATTGGGTCACACATCAAGTTTCAATCTTGACAGCCTGCTATAAGAGGAATGGGTCAAAAAGGTCAAATTCAATCTGACCTAGGCTTCATGACCGTGAAGGATGCTCCACGGGTCGTGAAGCACATTGCCCCCACGAGTCCTGTCCGGGTAGCACGACTCGTGAAGACCTAAGGCCCCTCGTGGTGCATTTGGTCTTCATAGCCGGTGAGAGCCCGTGAAGGAAGTTGTGAAGGCAGAATTCTAAGTGACACTTGTGTTTTTATTGGACCATCTTTGTTGGTCTAATGAGGACAAGTCACCTGGTCTGACCAAGGGCAGTTTTGGGGTCTCTTGAGGCGTTTATAACACCTTCTCCTCTTCAAGTCTCTACTTTTGGTCAATTTGGCATACAAAATTCACTTGTGAGCTCATAACAAAGAGAGTTAGTGAGCAAGATCAGTGTTCTTGTTGTTGTGCACTAGAGTTCAAGGGTTGTTTCTCTTCTACTACAAGTGTTGGTGAGCTAGAAGAGAAGTGCTAGTACATTGGGGTTGATCTCAAGCTTGGTGTAGACTTGCAAAGAAGTTTAAAGCCACTTGTTTCAAGCATTTATCCCACCCTTTTGGACTAGTCACATTTTTGGAGCTCAAGAGGGTATAATCTCTTTCTCTTCTTGTTTCCTTTTGGTTGCATGTCATATTTGCAAAGATTCACCATTATTGGGATTCATTAGGTATGCTTTTTGTGTATGTTTATTTGCTTCCGGTGCGTGCTCATAGCCTTAGTGAATCCCAACAGTGGTATTAGAGCCAGCTTTGCAAAATGTTTGCACCTTTGTGGCTTGAAAAACTTATTTTTCGATTTTGGACTTTTTGTCCAGAGGCTTCACGGGCCGTGAAGGCTACATGACCAGCCTTGTGGGGTGCTTGTCGTGAAGGGTTTTTTAAACTGTTTCATGAGTGGTGGGGTGTACTGGCTTCACGGGCCGTGAGGGGTCTTGAAGAGCAGTAGCTCGTGAAGGCGTTGTGAAGAGGCTGTTTTTGGCATTTTTGAAAAAGAAAACGAAATCGATTTTTAGCATTTAGATTTTGGGTTTTCTAGAATCTGTTTTAGGCTTTCTTTTTGCCTTGAAAATGTTAGTCCCATGTTTAGAATAGTCAGATTTGATGAGACAAACTATCGATATGTATAGATAATAGGTTAAGAGTTAGGAATTATGTAAGTCTGTTTTAGACAGACTCGTCAGCTTCAACTGAGTGGTCAGCGTATAAACAGATATAGAGTTTTCTATGTAAGTACTAGATAACTTAGTGACTTCTAAGCTGAGATAGGACTTAAGAATGAAAACTTGAAAATTTGAAGACTTGAAGACTTGAAGATTCAAGAATCCAAGATTCAAGAAGTCAGCTTGACAAGGTCAAGACTGAGTATGTCAGCTCAGCGTCAGAAGTCAGTTCAGGATTTAAGTAAGTTCTAAATTCTATTATAAACTCTCTATATCTACGACTTTTAAATTAGGATATCTAAACCTAATTTAAACTATCTATTAGTTGGATAGAAATCTTAAACGAAAATTAATTAGATATGTTCTAATTAAGGAGTTTGTTACGGTTTTAAAGAAAAGATAAGTTCTATCTTTAAACTGCGATTTACTCGTAGATATATCAAGCATAAGTATAAACCTTCTCATGGGTTTTACATAGATGTTCTTACGTGTGTACGAGAACAGATACGCGATACACAACAACGACTGCATAAGTTGCAAAACATACGTGTGTTCGTGATACTTGATACGCGTGTGTTGCGATAACTTTGTAAGTTCAAAGTTCGAGAGAGTTTTCTAGAGTACTTGTTAATAAGTTTTAACATGAAATTCGATCATCAATTAGTTTGTGATTCAAGAGTGTTTAGAGAGAGTTGAGGTTATAATCATTGTAACATCAAATCATCGTGTTGATTTGATTAGAGAGTGATAATAGTTATTGTACTGGTTGATAATTGAATATACATTTGATTAATTTGTTTGATTGTTTAAAGTGTATTCAACCCCCCCTTCTACAATGTATTGGTTGCTTGTTCACCCTCTTTGGGACCAACAACTGGTACCAGAGCAAGTTTCTTCATACGTTGAAGATCAAGATCCGCTGTCAAGAGGTTAAGATGTCTACTAGCAAACAATCAAGTCACATACCAACAATGGCGGCAAAAGGTTGTCCTATCTTTGATGGCACTGACTATCCTATGTGGAAGTTTAGAGCCATGCTATATCTGAAGTCTGTGGATCACAGGATGAGTACCGTGATTCAAGATGGCCCAATCATACCAATGATCTATATTACTGCCACTGACAAAACTGTTCCCTCTGGAGAAACTCCCAAGCCTGAAGCATCCTGGACTGAGGTAGATCGTAAACTGTTCAATCTTGATGATAAGGCACAAAGCATTATAGAAAATGCTTTAACAAACCCTCTTCTGCATACTGTGGCTGGGTGCCAAACTGCAAAAGAGATGTGGGATACTCTCAGTGTCACGTATGAAGGCACTGACTTGGTCAAGCAACATAAGAAGACAAATCTAAGTCGTTCTTATGAAACTTTCTTTGCTAAAAAGAATGAAACTCTGGCAGATTTGTTTACCAGATTTCAATGCTTGATAAATGATCTGATCTTGGTAGGTGTCAAGAAAAATGAGAATGAGTTGGTACTCAAGTTCTTGGATGTGTTACCAGAACAATTCAATGAGATCACCATTGCACTTCATGCTGGAGGAACCTTAGGAAAATATGATCTCAGATCTATCTATGGTTTCCTTCTAAATCATCAACAGATCATGGAGCAGAAGAAAGTGGCCCAACAAAAACTAAAAGAATCTATAAACAATGCTGGATCTGCATTAATTGCAGAAAAGAAAAAGAAGGGATGTAAAAAGTCTCAAGCTGAGATTGACTCTGAATCTGAATCTGAGGAAGTAAGTCTTAACTCTAGTTCAGATGATGAAGAGATGGATTCTCTTACCGAACAAATGGCAATGTTAGCAAGAAACTTTAGAAAGTTCAGAAGAGGAAGGGGTCAATCTGATAGAAGCAAAAGTGGTAAGTCTACTTTTGATCCTAAGAAAGCTAAGTGCTATAACTGTCAGAGGATAGGACACATAGCTGCTGAGTGCAGAGTAAGGAAGGGAGAATCAGGTTCAGTAGCTGACAAGAATGCCTACAGAGCTGATAAATATAAAAAGAAATATCAAAGACTCAAAGGCAAGCCAGATGAAAACACCAAAGGCCTCCTTGCTGAAACTTGGGTTACTGAATCATCTACTTCAGATGATGATGAGCCAGATAGGTGTTTGATGGCCATTGAGGATGAAGAGGAACAAGTTGACTATGAGTTAGAAGACAGTTCCTTTGATGAGGATCTAGCAGAAGCAGCTAAGCTGAGTAAGCAAACCAGTAACTGGGATCCTGCCTCAATGTATAAGGTAAATAACTTTAGCTCTTACACTGATGAACAAAAATGTCTAATGTTCAACTATTTGTTGAATGACTTCAAAACCTCTCTCACAGTTCAATCTGGTTTGAAAACTGAAATTTCAAAACTAAAAGATGAACTTAAACACTCTGAAACTCTCTTTAATGCTGGTAAAAAGATCCAAAGTGATTATGAATGTCAGCTTCATATAAACAAACTTCTAAGTGAAGAACTACAAGAATCAAAAGAACAAGCTGACAATCTAAAAAAAATCTGTGAATCTTGGTGTAAGTCATCAAGAGAAGCAGAAAAGTGCATTAACCAGCAGATACCAAATCAAGTACAAGCAGTGCTAGGGGGTGATTATAGTGCTGCTGCTGATGAAATCATCGAAGATCAAGTCAGTCTTGAAGACAAAACGATGAAATCAGATGACATACTCCCAAGAACAATATTAAGGAACAAGGAAGGGAAACAGGTCAAAACTAATAAGTTTGTGAGACCAACCCAAAGTCCTCAAGTTATTCACCCAAATCATCAAGCTGAATGTTCCAGATCCAACAGAAACTGTAAGTCGGTTTTCAAAAGATTGAATTACAATCCTGTGAGAACAACTGTTTTTGATAGAATATCTCATGTTAACTCAAAAAGACATAATTCTCAAGTCATACATGAAAGGATGTCTAAAAACAGGAAGTTGTCTGTAAGTTAGACCTCAACAAATAAAGGTAACCATAAAGCTGACAAAGGTAAGTCCAAAGTAAGTGAAAATCAAGTAAACAAACTATCGAAGAGGATTGAAAGGTTATCCACATCATATAACCCTAAATCTGAATCCAAATTTAATGTTGGAAAACTGAAAGAAATCACCCAAACACCCATCTTTAGAAGAAAATGCTATAAGTGTGGTGATAGAGGTCATGAGGCCAAAGATTGTGTAAGTACCATTCTTAGACCTAAAAACGAAAAAGATGATCAGTCCAAAACAGACCTAGAATCTATTCGAGCTAATAAATCAAACTCCAAAGGATCAACTAAGTGCTCATCCTCAGGACCCACCAAACAGTGGGTTCCAAAAAGAAACTAATACGTTTAGTTGATCATGTGCAGGGCTCCTACAACTGGTATCTCGATAGTGGATGCTCAAGGCACATGACAGGAAGCAAGTGTATTCTAAGTGAATTCCAATACAATGAAGGACCAAAGGTGACATTTGGGGATAATTCTCAAGGAAGGACTAAAGGTTATGCAAAGATAACTGCTGGAAAAGTCACTTTCAAAAAGGTAGAATATGTTGAAGGCCTTAAACACAATCTGATAAGTATCAGTCAACTGTGTGATGAGGATTATGAAGTCACCTTCAGAAAGCATGCAGGGACAATTTATGATAAGAAGGGAAAACCAATATTAATGGCAAAGAGAGAGAGAGAGAGATATCTATTTGTTAGATCTCAGCTCCGCAGATCCTACAACTGAAACCTGCTTGTATTCTGACTTAACTCCCAAGCTGAGCTGGTTATAGCACAAAAGACTGTCTCATTTAAACTTCAAATATATTAACAAGTTGTCTAGCAAAGAGTTAGTCTTTGGTCTGCCTAAGATCACATTCGCTAAAGACAAACTCTGCTCAGCCTGTGAAATGGGAAAACATGGGATCCTTCAAGTCCAAACAGAATTTCTCAATCACAAAACCATTGCATATGTTGCATTTGGACCTATTTGGACCTATCAGCACCCCAAGCCTAAGTGGCAAAAAGTATACTCTAGTGATTATTGATGAGTTCACAAGATTCACTTGGGTAATCTTCTTAAAAGCCAAAAGTGAAGCTGCACATGAGTTAATCAGCTTCATAAGACAAGAAGAGTTGCAAAAGGGTAAGTCTCTTAAACAACTCTGAAGTGATCATGGGACTGAGTTCAGAAACTCAACCCTTGAAGGATTTTGTGAAGAGAAAGGAATTATCCAGAATTTCTCATCTGTAAGAACTCCACAACAAAATGGAGTTGCTGAAAGGAGAAACAGAACCTTAATTGAAGCTGCCAGAACCATACTATGTGAGGCAAAGCTCAAGCTGAGCTTTTGGGCAGAAGCTGTAAGTACAGCCTGCTATACTCAGAATGGATCAATTATAGTGAAAAGACATGCTAAAACATCTTACGAGATGTATCATGGCAGAAAACCCAACATTGGATATTTCCATATTTTTGGTTCAACATGCTATGTGCTAAACCAAAGAGATCAGCTCCGTAAGTTGGAACCCAAAGCTGATCAAGGGATATTTGTTAGATATTCTTCAATCTCCAAAGCTTACAGAGTCTTTAATCTTAAAAGAAAGGTAATTGAAGAGTCAGTACATGTTACATTTGATGAGACAAGTATTGATGAATCCAACAGAGCTCAAGCTAACTCGGTTAGTCTGAGTGAGCTTGAGAGGAGTAAAAAAGATCTCACATCAAATCCCATGTATGTTATGGATGATTCTGATGATGATGATGATAGTAAATCTGACAAACGTGCATCACTAAAAGAAATTATCAATATTGAAGATAATCAGCCTGAGAATCTCGGTGAATCATCAGGTACATGTCAGATTGAAGATCTAAGTGATCATCAAATTCCTACTCAGACTGAAGAAGTAAATCCTATTTAGCCTGAGAGACACTGCTCTGACTCAGACCCAGAACCTCAGTCTCCTACTACAACCTTCAGAGTATTAAAAGATCATCCTCTTAATGATGTCATTGGGAACGTTGTAGATGGTGTGTTAAGTAGATCTAAGGCAAATGCAAACTATGCTGCCTACGCTAGTTTTCTATCTCAAATGGAACCAAAGAAGAGTGAAGAGGCTCTGAAAGATGAAGATTGGATTGAAGCTATGCAAGAGGAACTGGCAGAATTTCAAAGAAACAAGGTTTGACCCTTGTCCCTGCTCCCAAAGGAAAAACAATTATAGGCACTAAGTGGGTCTATAGAAATAAATTGGACAAGTATGGAGTAGTGATCAGAAACAAGGCAAGGCTAGTAGCTCAGGGGTATCGACAAGAAGAAGGTATTGATTATGATGAGACCTTTGCCCCTGTTGCGAGGATTGAAGCTATAAGGTTGTGTCTTGCCTATGCAGCCTTCAAAAACTTTAAAGTGTATCAAATGGATGTTAAAAGTGCATTTTTAAATGGAGCACTACAGGAGGAGGTCTATGTGAAACAACCCCCTGGTTTTATTGATGCTAAATATCCAGATTATGTCTATAAGTTGGACAAGGCTTTGTATGGACTCAAGCAAGCTCCAAGAGCCTGGTATGATACACTATCCACCTATCTGCTCTTAAATGATTTTGTCAAAGGAAGTATTGACAAAACTTTTTTCATAAGAAAGAGCAGAGGACATGTCATTCTAGTTCAAATTTATGTGGATGACATTATCTTTGGATCAACAAACCAAGATCTGTGTGATTGGTTCTCCAAGATAATGTCTAATCAATACAGAATGAGCATGATGGGTGAGATGACATATTTTTTGGGACTTCAAATCTATCAGAAAGAAGATGGTATATTCATTAATCAGAGCAAGTATGTCTTTGATGTGATTAAGAAATATGGATTAGACTCAAGCCATCCCGCAAAGTCTCCAATGTTACACAATGTCAAGCTACACAAGGACATTGATGGAAAGTCTGTATGTCAGACTACATACAGAGGAATGATAGGTTCATTACTCTATTTAACAGCAAGCAGACCTGATATAATGTTTGCTACATGTGTTTGTGCACGATATCAGGCTGATCCAAAGGAATCACACTTGCTAGCTGTTAAAAGAATACTCAAATATCTGAAGGGAACACCAAACTTAGGTTTATGGTATCCTAAAGGATCAGGATTTGAGCTGATAGGGTACTCCGATTCAGACTTCGCAGGATGTGGTCTTGATAGAAAGAGTACTACTGGAGGATGTCAACTTTTGGGTGGAAAATTAGTCAGCTGGACGAGCAAGAAACAAAACTCAGTGGCAATTTCAACAGCTAAAGTTGAATATGTAGCTGCAGGGAGCTGTTGTGCTCAAATACTGTGGATGTAACATCAGCTGAAGGACTTTGATCTGCATTATTCAAAGACTCCCATATTTTGTGACAATCAAAGTGCTATTGCCATTACACACAACCTAGTGTTTCACTCAAGAACCAAGCACATTGAGATAAGACATCACTTCATCAAAGATATTGTAGAAAAGGGAAAGATAGAGTTAGTCTTCATTAAGACTGAAGATCAGCTTGCGGATATCTTCACGAAACCAATAGATGGCACAAGATTTACAACTCTACTCAGCAAGCTTGGAATGCTCAACCCTTAATTGGTATGTTCCGTTCTTTATCTCTGAGCTAAGTGCTCAAGCTGAAGCTGAGTGCTTCACATAAGTTGAGCGTTTAGGATCAGCTGAGTGCTTCATATAAGCTGAATGTTCAGGATCAGCTGAATACTCCATATAAGCTGACCATTCAGGATCAGCTGAGTAATCAGTTCCAAAGTGTGGTCAGTTCCACAAGTCTAGGTTAGTCCTAACAATATGGTAAGTCCAACATATTTACGGTGTGTCCGGTAAATAAACGTTAGTAGTTCAGAAATTTTTTCTGATATATACTTTTTTAATAAAACATCTTTTCAATATAATAGTGTGCGTTTGGGTAACTAACAATAAATTTAACCGTTGTAACAAACTACGTAGAAGTTTTTACGGTAACGGTCATATTTATTACCCTTAGATAACGGTACCTTTTATCTCACATTGAAAAGGTATAAATAAGAGAGATTGTTCATCATATTTCGTTTAAACTTCCAAAATATTCTTCTCTCTTAAACCCTAACCTTGCTGTGTGCAGAGTTCATTGCTAAGTGCTTATTACTATTAAGTGCAATCCAATACGATAAGTTCGATTTCAATGGAGGGGTATACTCTAAACCTGACTGAACAAATGATTCGTAGAGGAAATTTCAAGAACAATGCACTCCCCACCTACAAACAAAACAACGTCATCGCCTGTACCGACATTCCAAAGTCCAAAATTGGTAGGGGATATGAGGAGTGGGTCTCCTACATTCGCAAGGGTCCCTTGGCACATGCATTTCTTCGTGGACCTACTGTGCTCATCCCTCTACTTCTCATGGAATTCTGGTATACGTGTAAACTCGATGTAACCCAACCGGTTATACGGGGCACAGTCCTAAGTGGACAAGTGGCGATAGAAGTCGATGCAAAATGTCTCCGCCGAATTCTTCATCTCCCGATTCACAATCAATATGAAGCAACGGTTTCTAGGGAAACATCACGAAGTGTTTTGCCCTTAATGGGTCATCCTCAAGTTATTGGCGTCATACGGAAATCTGTTTTCCAGACGGCATGGGGATTTATGGTATCCACTGTGGTTCGTTCCCTTGGATACAAGGTGGGTGGCCTGGATAATGTAAATGACTTTGAAATGCAATTATTATACAACTTATTTTATGATCGACGAGTGGATTACGCTGAGTTGATCTTTGAGGCATTCAAGTCATTGGTGACCAAGAACATCAGGGACACTATTGTACCCTATGCAAGATTCATATCCATGGTCATCAAGGACAGGTTGGGTAGAAGATATAATGCTCAATATGAGTCAATTCCTACTCCTGTTCTCAGCTACAGGATGTTCGCGCATGATATTTTCCCTGGGCACCCTACTTTGAGTGCTCAGATGAGGGCGTATGTACAGCTTCCGACTCCTTAGTCAAGTGAAGCTGACACAAAGGAAGAAGCCGTGGAAGAAGTGGGTGACGATGTTGGTTCCGAGGCTGAGTCTCCTCAAGCTGATCAACCTAGGACTCAGTTCAGACCTCGTACTCAAATAATTTCATCCACCACTTCGAGTTCTGAGCAAAGGAGTCTGTTTCCTAGCTCTGAGTCTCCACTACTAGGTGCAGCAGGTATGATTTCTCAACCCTTATCTCCTTCTCTCTCTTTTACTTCTCCATCTCCAAACTTAGGAGATAGGACTGAGTCAAGCCCAACTCAGTCTAACCCCTCTCCTCTACCTCAAACATCTCTATCTATTTTACAATCTACAGCCAACCTTGGTTAGCCCACTGCTACCAAGGATATTTCCTACACCTATACGAGGAAATCTGCCAAAGGTGGTCCTTCACCTCAAAAGGACACTGGAGTTGATATCACATTGATACCTCCACCAGCAGGAGCTGAGGGGGAGACACCTTCTCTTAAGGTGCCAACCTCTAGGCTAAGTTCAACCCTTAAGCATATACCGGGTATGGTGTCTACTCAGCCCATACTTACTAGTGCCATGGGAGAGCCTACTTCTGTGCTTTCACAGCCCCATGAAGGTAACATTGAAATACTGACCAATCCCCAGGGTCAATTAACTCCCTCCTCACCAATAAGCCTAGCTCACCCCAATATCATACCTCACGAACTTGGTCATTCTTCTCTTCTATTCTCACACACTCTCGCACGACCTGTCAATGAACCTTTCATACACAAGGAAGGTTTACAGGATCTCCATTCTGGCCCCCTTGATTCCATAGGTCTTCACCAACCTTTGGATATGGGACCCACATCCTTACCTATTGAGGAACACTCAACAGCTACTCCTACGGTGGAAATACACTCTTTCTCTGGACAGGAGGATGTTGACGTGAGACGAAGACCTGAGGAGTTCAAGCTGATGAAAACCGATGCTCAACTCATTATGGACAATTTACAAACTCAGTTTGAGCTTCTTCACAGGAAGAGGAAAGCTGACAAAGCCAAGTTGATGTGCAAACTTAATGATTTGTCAACTTCAGTTGCCAACTTGAAAAGCTTCATGTCCAAAGTCAGACCCTCCCCTATTGATGATAACAAAAAGGGGGAGGAAGAATCAAAGAAGTATGATGATAAGGTTGAGGGGGAGCATACAGAGGAAGTACAATTTGAACAAGCTCATGATCAGTTCATGAGTACTGTAGATCAGCCTTCGCCTTCTCAACAACAACAGGCTCCATCAGTCCCAATAACCACAACTTCACAAGCTCAACCAGAAACTCCACTTGAAGAAACATCTCAAGCTATTCACACTAATCTTCCTCAAGCTAATTTGCCAAAATTTGTTGAAGCTGAGTCCGTTCCAACTTCACAAATAGATAAAGGGAAGAGTAAGGTGTTTGAGATGGTAAAAAGAGAGAAAAGAAGTGTTATGCCTTTAGCAAAGAAAAGAAAGGTCATCATTGCTGAGCCTGAGCCTGAGCAACAGGGTAAGTCTCAATTAGTTGCACATGAATCAGACTCAAGTGATGAAGCTGATGCAGCACAGAAAGCCAGTAACATACTTGCTGAGCAAATGTTACAAGAGATGGCTAAAGAACTAGGCGTAACAGTGGAGGAAATAAAAGAGCAGCAACGACAAGCTGAAGTTCAACGAGAAAGGGCTAAAGCTGAGGCTGCTAGAGCTGAAGTTGAAGCTGATTATTCTGGTCCAAGAGCTGCCCCAATTCCCTACTCAGATGTGGATCTAAGGCATTGTTATAAAAGAAAATATTTTAATAACAAGATTGAATCAGTTACACTGAGTAGAAAAGGAGAATTGGTAATCATCAACTTTGTACTAGACAACAAACAAGAAATTGGTCTAGATATGAGATGTCTGTACAAGTTGGGATTCTCAGAGCTGAAGACAGTAGCCACAACTATCAAGCAGATGAAAAAGAGTCAAATCAGACAAGAGATAGTTGATGTGCTTAAGACAATCTTCATAAGAATTGATCAGCTAGGTGAGATTCCTGCTGATGAAATTGATACCTTTCTTAATCGAGGCAAAGCTGCAAGAGTTAGAGTAGCAAGCCAGCGAGCTAAAAGAGACATCATTTTACAAGTTCTAGAGGAAGTTGAATTCAGAGAGAACACTTATATCACTCAACCTTTGGAAGGATTCTTGTATCTTGATGTGGAAGGTAATCAATGTTTCTTGAAAGTAATAGATCTTCATTTGGCAAATCTGGAATTAATTCTGTACTTGAGAATTCTATGTGATGAGTCAATTCAGAACTCGGTATTCAGATATCATCTCAACAAAGAAATCAAATCAAGAAAAGCTGAGATGAAAGAAATGCCAGAAGGTGAAGAAATTATAGTTGATGCTATCAAGAAAGCTGAAATTTGGGAACTTAAATGTTCTGATATGTGGTTAGAAGTTGAAGATTACGTTGGGTAAATAGATTAGTTCTATGTTTTTGTTAGCACTAAGTGTGCAGAAGCTAATCATAAAGATTAAGCTAAAATGTAAATGATATGTAAATCAAGTTTGATATGTTCAACTGTTTTATTATTTGACATGTTCAAAATTATGTTTGATCTGTTCAAACAGACAGCTTTGTAAGTTTAAGCTGATGATTGATATGTTCAATTGTAAACTGATAAGTTCAGTAATATAAGTTTTGTAAGTTCAGAACTTAAAGTTCTTCTGATAAGTTCAAAATCTAAGTACTTGTATATTCAAATACTTAGAATACAAGTCTTACAATAGATTTGTAACATAAATATCTTGTCAGTTCAAGATACGTGAATAAGTATGGATCAGTTCAATACTTATGTCAAGAACTAACTTTGGTCAGTTCCAAAGTGGTTCAACATAATTCTATTAACTTATAACTTTTTTGATTCAATGTTTTGTCATCATCAAATAGGGGGAGATTGTTAGTCACATGTTTAGAATAGTCAGATTTTATGAGACAAACTATCGATATGTATAGATAATAGGTTAAGAGTTAGGAATTATGTAAGTCTGTTTTAGACTGACTCGTCAGCTTCAGCTGAGTAGTCAGCGTATAAACAAATATAGAGTTTTCTACGTAAGTACTAGATAACTTAGTGACTTCTAAGCCGAGATAGGACTTAAGAATGAAGACTAGAAAATTTGAAGACTTGAAGACTTTAATATTCAAGAATCCAAGATTCAAGAAGTCAGCTTGACAAGGTCAAGACTGAGTATGTCAGCTCAGCGTCATAAGTCTGTTCAGAATTTAAGTATGTTCTAAATTCTGTTATAAACTCTCTATATCTACGACATTTAAATTAGGATATCTAAACCTAATTTAAACTATCTATTAGTTGGATAGAAATCTTAAACGAAAATTAATTAGATATGTTCTAATTAAGGAGTTTGTTACGGTTTTAAAGAAAAGATAAGTTCTATATTTAAACTGCGATTTACTCGTAGATATATCAAGTATAAGTATAAACCTTCTCATGGGTTTTACATAGATGTTCTTACGTGTGTATGAGAACAGATACGCGATACACAACGACAACTGCATAAGTTGCAAGACTGCATAAGTTGCAAAACATACGTGTGTTCGTGATACTTGATACGCGTGTGTTGCGATAACTTTGTAAGTTCAAAGTTCGAGAGAGTTTTCAAGAGTACTTGTTAATAAGTTTTAACAAGAAATTCGATCATCAATTAGTTTGTGATTCAAGAGTGTTTAGAGAGAGTTGAGGTTATAATCATTGTAACATCAAATCATCCTGTTGATTTGATTAGAGAGTGATAATAGTTATTGTACTGGTTGATAATTGAATATACATTAGATTAATTTGTTTGAATGTTTAAAGTGTATTCAACCCCCCCTTTTACACTGTATCGGTTGCTTGTTCACCCTCTTTGAGACCAACAGAAAATTCCCATAAATGTCCTAGTTCTTGTGTATGTATGTATTGGGTGGTTTAAAAAATGCACACATGCATACATGTATTAAGTGTATATATGAATGTGGATTTCAAAGTGTTTGGAATCCTAATGCATATGTACAAGGTTTGCTCCTTTGTGCCTTGAGTTGTAGGAGCAAACTTGATTGAGATATTTCTTGTGCATGGTTTGGTATGACATACCATGCTTTTATGGTTGTTTATGTTTGTGAGCACCGGTAATTTAGAGCTCATAGACCTTTGTTTGGTGTTTGGTTGTTGTTTATTTATTTCATTCATTTGGTGGTTTGTAAATTTGTAATTTATTGTGGCTTGCATGTCATTGTTATTCCTTGTAATAGTTATTAGCTTAGAATAGCAATCGTGGCTTTCATGCTATTTCTTTTCATATTGTTTGTAATTATAAAGATAAGACCGGAGGCAACCATTAGGAGTCTTAGAGAGACGTCTCGGCGATCACGGATCCGGAGGTCATTGTCTAAAGTAGACAGAAAGATAGGAGCTCTACTTTTCCACATCGAAAAAATTTCTGCATCAAACATAGGACACCTTGTGAGTGATCCAGTGTTTGGCAAGATTGTTGCAACAGATTATGAGGTCATTTGGCGAGGGGTAGAAGCAGTTGTAGAGTAAGTAAAACAGATCAAGATATTGATTTTCTAACCTGCTCTGATACCAGTTGTTAGTCCTAGTTTGAGTATGCAACAACAAATGTTTGTAGAAAGGGGAGGGGGTTGAATACAAACTTAAGTTTTTTACAATTAAATGCACACACTAATACTTTTAATATAATTCTTATTGATATGAATAAAGAATTACATGTATGAGGAAGCAAAAATTCCAAATACATTAAACTAAAGTGTCTAACACATAAACAAGCTTCTCTAAAAAAATGATTAATGTTTAAGAGGTCCAACACATGGACATGTTTTTCTACACTATTGCTAACTCTAAAAACTTGTTCTTGCTTAAAATCTTGAATCTTGTTCTTTGAGAGAGATTCTCAGAGAGTGTAGTTCGGCGTATATGCATGTTGAGAATGCATATCTATTTATAGAAGTTTTAGCAGCAAGTTAGAAGTTGGGGAAACAAATGGTATAATAAATATAATATTAATTATAAGAACAAGTCTCTGTCAATACTCTATCATTTGTAGCTTTTAAGTTAGAATTTAAACAACACGTGTATAAATTCATTCCAGGTCTTTACTAAAGGTCTGGTTTTGTTAACATCAAATCCTACGTAATTTAATGGACGAACTTGATTATTGGTTGAAATGATTATCTTTCCAACAAAGAATGACCGGTAATAATGGTAGGTACAAAGGTTAGCGATGTCGTTTGTGATGATCCCAACGATGAACTTGAGTGAAGGAGAGTGTGTGTGAGAGAGGAAATGGTGGTGTGTAAGAGAGCAAATTGTCGTGGGTGAAGGCGGTAGATAAAAACTGAGAGCAAAATAAGAAGATTGAATGTACCATATTACCCTCCATGTTTAATATCTAATTTTGTTGAGCCGTATGATCTAGTAAAACGGATGGATGAGATCTAGTCTCCTATTCTCATATATATGTCTATTCTCAGTTGAACCTTTATATATATATATAGATACATACATACATATAGAAGGGTTCATTTGAGAATTATTCTTATTGCAAATACCGCAAGAATCAATCTTGGCCCTTGATTAACTTAAATCAATAGCCAATAAAAATAACGGCTTATTATTGAGACATTAATTTCTCTTTAATGACGCATTAATGGTTCGTTAGTGATGTATTAATGAGAGTTATTTTGGGAAAATCAAGTCTTGCTCTTTAAGACGGCTCACCGGGACACAATTCACCGTTGGAAAAATATATAAAAGACCAAAATACCCCTATTAATGAGCATTAATGGTGGTTACAGATGGTATTCGCAATACTCGTAATAACAACGATTCTTAAATGACTATTTCCATATGTATATAGGGTGAGGATCCAATATGAATAGTCTTAAAATATGAACGCTATGAACACTACAGCTAACTTAAAAATAATTACATCTCGGCTAATAAACATAAAATCCCCTTCAACAATTACATCTTAGTTGAGAGATTCGATTCTTTCTCTTTTAAAAAACCACTAAATTTAGTATAAAACCATTGCATCTAATCTAAAAAATGTTGCATCTTCTCTAAAAATACCGCATCTTGTCTAAATATACTGTATCTTGATCATCTACACCCCTTATATGTATGTATATGTATGTAACTGTATATATCTAAATACACAAACAACACACATACACATATATAATATAGATAATTCAGCCCATAAAATTGAAGGCCTAACGTCGTGGGGCTAGTCCAGCGCAGTTTTTGAAGGCTTCACGTCGTGGGGTGTTGGTCCACGACATGCACCCGTTCCTAGTATGCGACCTTTCGCATTTGATCCTTTGACTATATATATATATATATATATATATATATATAAGCAATACTATCTAATAGCCTTATTAAAAGAAAAGGATGATGTCATCATCTATTTCTTAATTTTTTTCACCAATCACAACACACCACTTCAAATAATTCCGTTAATTCAAGGAGTTCAATACATCATCATATACAAACTACTATTCTTTATACCCAACAAATTTCAAATTTGAAGACGCTTAATAATCGGATAAATTGAATTAACTTTAATTAGATTTAACGTATTAGAAAGAGAATACATAAATAGATTAGTTTGCTAAAATTTACATTTTATTTTCTACGTAACAGCCAATTTAAGTTGAATTGAATTAAAGATTAGTAATTTATTATATACATAATTTAAATTTGAAGATTAGTTATTACGAATTTAAAAACATTCAATACTAACTAATTATTAATAGTGACTAATTACGAAAAATGTTAGATTAGTTAAAACTAATTTGAAAAATCCAAATTAAAGAATACTAATTATTCAAAACGTTATTTTCAAATTAAAGAATACTATTTTTTAAAAGGGTTTAGTTCATAAAAATGCATCAAACTTGTCACCTTTTGCTATTGTATGCATCAAACTTTTAAACTTACCTTTTAATGTATCAAATACTCAAAAGTTACCATTTAATATACTCAACCTGCTATAGCAGGTTGCATGATGATGTGGCACAGGTTTTGTTAACATGGCATGTGACATGGCTGTTCTTGTTTAAAAATAATTTGAACAATAATAATAAATAAATAAATAAATAATAATTGTAAAAAATCAAAATAATAAGAACTTTCTCCATTTGCTTTCGTCAGATTGATGGTTTCCATTATTTTTTCATCCATTTGTAGAATGAATTTATCTAATCTATGCTTTCCACTTATATATTCCATCAATTTAATCCCCAAAAAAAATGGTCCATCGATATATTTTTGTTTCTTACAACTTGGTTTCATCCATGGCTCCAATCTAAGTTCAGATCTATATGGGTGTTTTTTTTCATCTCCATCTACCAAAGACAAATAAGTTTAGGTTTTCTTTTGATGTTCTTGCTTTGATTTTGATTTTCTCGTTCTTCTTCTTGTTGTTCGATTTTAGGGTTCTTGTTGTTACGTGGGTATTGAAACCATCGTCTTTTGTTTTTTTGAGTTTATATTGCGTATTGATTACAATAGATCCGGTAAGATTGGTTCATTATTGATGTAAGATCTGGTTTGATTTTGGATTTTCTTGTTCTTCTTCTTGTTTGTCTTTAGGGTTCTTAATCGATTACGAAGGGCTTGTACATGATGGTTCTATGGCCAGATTTGATTAAGGTTTTCATTGGCGGATTCTTCTTAAAAGGCTTGTAGGGTCTCGATTTAAAATGCAAACGGAGTGTTTGGTTCTTAATCAATTACTAATCACAATCCACCAAATCGATCGGCGGTTTAAGGTTCCAGGTATGTAATTGTTAGATTTGGGTTTGATTTTGGGTTTTCTTGTTCATCTTCATGTGGGTTTGAATATCGATGTGAGATTTGGTTTGATTTTAGGTTTTCTTGTTCATCTTCATGTAGGTTGCGTATTAGATCCGACGATTCACCTGTTCCTTATTAAATCAGGGGATTATCATCTTCATGTTTGTTAATTTATTGGTCTTTGTTCATCTTCTTGTTCTTGGTTTCATTAGGGTCATGACTTTTGACTTTGATCTGCGTTCTGGGTTTATGATTTAGGACCAGATTTATAATGTTTGAATAGGTTCTTGATTTGATTTGGATTTGATGATTTGTTTGATCCTAGGTTGTTTTCATAGATTTCAATTTCAATTTGTGTGCACTTACAGATGCATGTTCTTGCTTCTTTGTATCTTCAAGATGAAGATGAAGACTGAATATTCATATAAAAATTAATGACATGGAAATTAATTACTTATGTGGAGTTAAAATTAAATGAAAAATTAAAAATTATACTTGTAACACTATACATTAAATGGTAAGTTTTGAAATTCCAATACATTAAATGGTAAGTTTTAAAGTTGGATACAAATAATAACAAAATGTGCAACTTGAATACATTTTAGTGAACTAAACCCTTTTTAAAATTCTAAAATTTTAAAATGGGTTTAATTCACTAAAATGTATCAAAGTTGTCATGTTTTGTTATTGTATGTATCGAATTTTAAAAGCTTCTATTGTGTGTATCAAACTTTTAATTTGTTGCTATTGGATGTATTTTGGTTACATAAAAATGTAAAAAAGTTACAAGTTTAGTACGTACAATAGAAAGTTTAATACACACAATAGCGACAAATTAAAATTTGAATACACACAATAGAAATCTTTTAAGTCCAATACCCACAATAGCAAAACATGACAATTGAATACAATTTGGTGAACTAAACCTTTTTAAAAAGCACCGCCAATTTTTTTTCAAAACCAAATTTAAATAACTTTAAATCACCGTATTTGATACTTATATTTGTATCCACCGTGGAAAAAATAGGAAAAAAATCAACATGCTAAATCATTAATTTTCAAAGAATCATTGTAGATTAGATTCCACCATTTCATTATTGTTCTTCAAGTAAATAAGTTTTGTTTACATTTCATGAAAGAAATTTGCATATGCTAATGTAATATATTGTTATTTTTTATAGATATTAATTATGGAGAATAAACAACCTTTCTTTATCTGCTCTAAAGTGACCTTTATTTGGACAATATTAAAAAAAGGAAGAAATCAAGGGTGATTCATTCTATACATGACAACTCTTTTCATAACAGTTCAATATCAATTGAAAATGATAGAAGAAGTTCGCGGATTTCTTTAAATGATATATCTAATAGTACGTTTAACTTCAAATTAGAAGTTTGTTCAATACCATTCAAATTCCAACGAAGACAGTTTCTTCTCTTAGTTTGTTTTGCAATGAGGATAAACAAAAGCCAAGGTCAATCTTTATCCTTATCGAATGTTAGATTGTTTTTTAAACGACCCGTTTTCACTCATGGATAGTTATATGTGGCAGTTTCTCGTGTGAAGAGTAAGGAGGGTTTAAAAGTTTTAATTTGCGATGATGAAGGCAACCCTACTAATAAAACCGTGAATGTTGTTTATAAAGATATTCTACAGAAAATTTAATGATAATCTTATGTATGAATTTCAAATTTCTTTAATGTTTACTCATTTCTTACAAGATTTTATATTCCTATCTATGTCTTCTAATTATTTTTACTATACGTGTTAGTACTCCTTAAAACTATATAAATTTAAAATTAACTTATATCATTCCCATATTGACTCACGGGTTGCTTAGCTAGTAATAAAATAAAAAAAATTAAACAAAGCGTAAAGATTCGAACACGGTATATATTTTAAGGATGAGGTAAAATCAAATTAATGATTTTTTCATCACAAATACAAAAACAAATTTTAGTCGGCTTAAATAATTATAAGGGTTTAGTTCACCAAAATGTATTCAAGTTGTCATGTTTTGCTATTGTGTGTATTGAACTTTAAAAGTTTTTATTGTATGTATCAAACTTTTAATTTATTGCTAATATTGTATGTATTTTGGTTACATAAACAAGGAAAAAACTTACTAGTTTATTATATACAATACAAAGTTTAATATACACAATAACAACAAATTAAAAGTTTGATACATACAATAGAAAATTTTTAAGTTCGATACATACAATAATAAGATTTGACAACTTGAATATATTTTGATGAACTAAACTCTAATTATTAAGGCTGCCATTAGAGCACAAGTAAGATTTTCTATAACACCGAACTTATTGTATACGAAATACTTTCAAACTTGTATAATCTTTTGATCCTGTCATGATTATTCAATAAAATTAGTGTTTATCATGTATTTTAACAAGTCTTTTATTATATAAACTAGATTAATTACCCATCTAATACACGGATTACCAAACTCAATAAAGCTTACTAGAAACATGTTTAAACCTCATATATCACATATTCAAACATTAGGAACTTACTAAATCCATGAAAAACATCAAAACAATCAATACCCATTTCATCAACTTTCTTCATAAACCCATTAATGGTGTTTCTCTTATAAACTCATGAAACACTACAAGAAACATATCAAAGGAATCAATAACATGCCATAAACATATTTTTTTACCTTCTTTTTGAATTAACAATCAACAAATCCTCACTTTGAATCTTCAAGTTTCTTGTTCATCTTTTTCTTTCTTTCTCTCAAAGAAACACACACAGAGACACACTTTTCACTTTGATTGAAAATGAGCAGGTGACTTAGTACACATTTAGCTTCACTTTGCAAAGCATGAGGTGGCAATTATGTACTTATCCATTTACACATTTAACATGCATACATACATGCTTTCATACACACATACATAATCTCATACATACATAATCATATTTACATACTTTTCTATTCTTTTCCAGTAACCCATATATATTTACATATATGTATATTTTCTCAATTAATTACTTAACCATGTAACTTAAATAACCACATAAAAAAATCAAGCACAATTAAACACGAAATCGCGTACCGCTAACCCACTAATCAAGTGGCCCAGGTTTGCGGATGTTACAAATCTTCCCTCCTTTAGAGGATTCCGTCCTCGGAATCTCATAGCCCATATCCCAATGAAGTATCCACGTCTTCATATACATTTTCGTTGTTAAATCAATCGTAATTTGTATGCATTTATATCTAACTATTAAACACAAAACTCCTCTTCTACATACCTCTCTCATCTTGCCATCTTTCACAGAAATTCATTTCTACTCATCTTTGACATCTAATAGTCATCCGAGTTTAACAACTTTTCTTCAGTTTTTATCATATAACTCATAAACTCTAGAAACCTGTCATTCAATCATTTTCCTTCATACTTACACATTTAATCAATATCAAAACATCTATTGAATACTTGTTCACATCAATCTGTTTTATCTCAATTAGCAAATTCCACATATCTGTTATTCACTGTCTGTCATAAATAAAATTTCCACACATCTCCTCTCTTTTGTTTCCAATATGTCAAACATTACCACTATATTTACATATCAACTCCCCACTGATACCTTAACATCCATCAAATAATAATCACATCAGGTTTGTCTAACCAGTTCAATTATGAATTCCGCGAATCATCAAAATTCAACACAAAACACATGTTCATTCTCATTTATCTGCGCAATTCTTTCTACTCGACTATCCCATAAGAATTCAATTGTACTTCTCATTTCTCATCTCAATTCTTGTCCTACCTTCCAGAAATTTAGTCAATTTCTTCAATTCTCATCCGAAATCTTTAAGTTATAAAAACATCATATCTTTAAATCATATCATCAATATAACTCTTCTCAACAAATCATGTTCTACTGGTGCTAATAATATCAATACTTCTCACTAATCCGTCAACCATCACCTGTGATACACCAATTCCTTCTCATGTTATAAATTAGACGTCAACTCCATCGTATTTTGTCATTACCCTCATTCTGATATCTCAAATTATCTCAACAATTATAAATCTCTCATACCCTACTTTAACTCATATGCAATCATATCATATTCACTCCTTTTTTTGTAAGTCATCAATCAATTATTTCATATGGCATTATACTATTTAGCTCTTCCAAGTGCATTGGCAATTAATTTTCGTAAGTTTTAGTCAAATTAAAATTTCTAGTTCCAAGCACAGACACTTCCTAGCAAAGGCAATTCATACATATGATTCACAAATCTTCATTCCAAATGCTCAGGCCATTACATTCTTCTTCTCTCTTTGTCTCATGAATTCGATCTGTCATTCTTCAAATCACATATATTTTTAGTTTACAAGTATCAACTATAATTATAACCAGCTCTTTCTCATATATCCTTGTAATTAGGCACCATTTACATCTTCTATCCAAGCAATTCTATACATCTCAGACCTGCTCAATCCGTAGCATTTCACTTCTTTCCTTTACTTGATAATCTCAATCATCCATGTCATCAATTTCTAATAGGGTAATTTTAATTCCATCCATCAAGTCAAGTACACGTCGACTCACATAATTTTCAAGATTTTCATCATACATTCCCTCGTATATCCACATATCTGACAATAATTTGCTTCTCCAATGTAATATCAAATTTCTCAATTACAATCTTTGATTCGTTCTAACCATCATCTATATCACATATTAAGTTCATTCATATATATATATAAACATCTGTTGTTTCTTTTAATACTCAAATCAATTTCACATATCTTCCTTCATATTATCAATATAAACGCATCTGTTACAACTCCAAGGGCATGGATTAGATCATTCCTCTTAAAAATCTTCAATTGTTACCAGACTTAGACCATTCTTCCAATTTCATGGCATAGCATCGTTTATATCAATCCAACAAATACAGTATCTCAACGAATCATCGATCTCTTCAAGTTCTTAATCAATATCACAATTTATTTTCAATCTTTAACTTTACCAAATACTCGTAATTTTAGTTATACTTTTATCCATAACATTTCTTGGTTATCACAAACCTTCCAAACTTCTATATCTTATCCACTTTCCTTCTTCTTTATACGAACACAAACATACATATACACATATATAAACACAGAAGGCAAGACAATTCTTGCAACACATAACTTAACATGCAATTCTACAAATCTACTAACATCTTTCTAGGGTACTTCATACCCAATTCACGTCATATCATGTATCCCATCGTTTACCGTCATATCACTTACTACCATATGCATCAGACAATTCCATAATCAAATATCTCTACTTTCTAAAGAATCATACTCTTTTAGAAACAATCAAACACACTTAGCACACTGATGAGTGTTTTTTCAAGTTACAATTTAAGTTCAAGAATTACGTCAAATATAAACACACATTATTTCAGCAAGTATAACTGGATCGTGTAGTGGTATAGATGAAGCAAGTCAGGATCGATCCACAGGGAAAATATGTAGGAAATTGATACAATTCAATATTAAATAATTAACCTATTATAGGGGTTTTTTTTGAAAGATTGAATTTGTAATTTTATAAACATGATAATGACGACTAAATATTAATTAAAAGGAAAGCGAAATAAATAACTTGTAAACAAATGGAATAAGTAAAAGAGTTATTCACTATGATTTAAACCTCCTAGATATAGATTTGATTATTTAAAACCGATTATATTGGTTCTACCAAGAGGTTGGACGATTAACTCCCGTTAACTCTCCACAATGTTATGTAATAGGGTTCATTAACTCCCGTTAATGATCTTTTTAAACAACACACCTCCATTACCATATAATTGTTGGAATTAGCTCCCGCATCATCCTTAACTTATGAACTCCTGTTCATAGGTTAACTTAAAGTTTACTCCGTTATTAATTTATAAATTTCACTTGTTATTCATAACAACCGATTATATTATTACCAAAGTAATAATATAATAGAAACCACCCATCAAATATTCATTCCCATGTCCAAATGATAAAAATGATTAACAAACTTATTAATCAAAGGTGTAGAATATAACTTTTAAGGTTCTTTTCAATTATTATGGTAATTGGTTATAAGAACCAATATAATACCAAATGTTAAATCAAATCTTTATCTAGGAATCATAAGATCATAGTGAATAAGGAAAGAAGTTACCCCATTGATGAATTAAACTTGTACATGGCTTGGTGCATCATAGTTTAAACAACTAAGATGAAACCTTCCTTGATTACAAACAAAGTAACTAGAACAAATCTACTCTTTTAGATACTATCTAATTAATTTAGATAGACCCAAAGAGGATTTCCTACAACTATAATACCGAGAAAGAGAAGAGTTTACAGAGAGAAAGAAAGTATATAAGTGTATGAAGAGGTCCTAATGAGCTTGCAAAGGTTGCTATTTATAGGAGAAGTTCTGGGAAACTTCACGACATGAACTCTAAGGAGTTCACAGCGTGAAGATGGCCATTACACCAGATCTTGACTTTTGTGTACATTTTACCCATCTTCACTCACCTATTTCACTATTTACCCCATGGCTACTCTAGTAGACTGATAATTCATGCCAATTGATGTTCTTTTAGAAGTTGTCTTCAGTTGAATGCTATTTTAACCATGATAATTACCAAGATTGTAATTAACTTAATCTTCTTTGTGAAGGAAAACTTCATGGCATGAACTCTATTAAGTTCATGGTGTGAAGTAGTGTAAGTTGTCCTGATTTTTGCACTTTTCTTTGTTTCTTGGTTTGTTCTTCGATTCCAAGTGTCTCTTTCCTGTTTTTACCAAATAACAACATGTTTAGACTCAATTTAACACTTTTGGTAAAGAAATATATGATATTGGTGAATAATAATCTATATAAAATAAGCAATATCATAAGTTCCCACACTTGAACTTTGCTTGTCCTCAAGCAAACATCATCATGAAGAATTCCAAATATCGATCAAGTAAAACAATTTTCTCTTCATCATGCCAATCACTAAAGTATCCGAAATATAAGTAAATTAGCAAAATAATGTCATTTATCATGCATAACCTTTCTATCCTCACAGAAGGGTTCACTTGTTCATTCAAGTGTATAAAGGTTATTGTTTAGTGAACACCCAATATGTCAAAACACACGGTCATTAGCATAAGCTTGTATCTGAATCTCATCTCCACCACTATAGACATCAACCTTCAAGAGGGCTTTGGGGTTGTAATTGTAGGCTAAGGGTCAAGGTAGAAGATGGAAATTATAAAAGTGACTAAAAATAGCAAAAACTTGAATAAAGTTGGATAATAACGCTTTACTATCTTAAGTGAAATGATATAACACACATAGCTACTAAACAACTAAAACAAACACTTGCTTGATATGCACTTTTCTCTTTTGAGTCTTTTTCTCCTTTTTTTTATTTTTTTATTTTATTTTTATTATTATTTTTTTGTGCACTTTTTCTTCTCTCAAGCTACTTTATTTATTGGCAACATTGTTTATTTATTGACTTAAATAGAATAAAAGCGTGTTATTTATCCATCTAAATCCAAACTTAAGCCAAGGTCAAAAGAAATCTTAAACGATAGAATTGGCTAAAAATTTGGGTAACAAACGAAAAAGGCTAAGGCTCAACATGGCTTCGAATGTGTCGAGTACTAAAGTTGAGTACTACGCGAATAAAGGTAGGGCAAATTAGATATCATGTGTTTTAAAATATCTAACGAACAAAGAAAATGGCTAAAAACGAATAAGGCTAAAAAGAAACGAAGGCCTCTCTCAGTGCAATGGTATGTAGCCTCATTTTTGTGGTTTTTGACTAGTATTTCAGTAACAAGTTCTACCATAACCGTATGTAGACATCCTCGCACAAAAGAAAGGTAGCATCATAAAATGAATGCTACGAGTTGGCTCAAACTCTCATTTTTACAATGGGCTATGAATTATATATGCATGACATTTTAATTATTTTACTAATTAAAGTACTACAAAGTTAAGGTACTTACAAAGTTAAGGTACTTAACTCCCTTCCCACACTTAGAAATTGTCATTGTCCTCAATGCAAATGGTTCGTACCATATGACCGTTACAAACGGTCATATAGCCGTTACAAACGGTCATATAGCCGTTACCAACGGTCTCATGACTGTAGCCAATGGCTATATCCCCAACATTATAAATTTACAATCACACAACTCATTTCCTCACATTTCTTTCATCTCAAAAACCGACTCCTAGAGATTTCTTTGAAGATGATTCATCCATTTTTAATTTTCGTTATTATGGTCCTCATCGGCACGACCATCTTTTTTCTTTCTTTTTCTCCAATCGAGGAGTGGATAGAGCCGTATATCATGTTTTCTTTTATTATTATACCCTTGTTGTTGTGTGCAATTGCAATGCCGGTGTACGATTGAATTATTTGCAATAATATAATAATTTCTTGGTGCAAGATTTGAAAGAATTACTCCCCTGTGGTTTTGTATTTGCTTCCTTTTTGTTGCATTCCACTTCTAGCATAGTCCTTGGTTCGAGTTTATTCCTCCATGTTGTTTCTTCTCTTCTTTTATTCACACACGAAAAACAAAAAAACATAACAAGAATAATACCATAAACATAAAAATATGCAATCCGACGAAAGTAAAATTACAAGAGTACCACAATTTATACTACAATACCAAATTATTAAAAAGTTTACCACCATGCAACTAAATCAGCGCCCGTCCGGTTGTCGGATCCATCTGTCATAAGGGGTTTCATACAGAGGGTTGTTTTGTTCTGCATCCCACTGTGGTAGAGGCTGATATGGTGGAATCTGAGGAGGTGCCATGGATCCAAGTGATTCGTACCAGGATGAAATGGCCTGATGGTCCCATGAAGACTGGTGCATCATCCTGTATTGGTCATACATTGACCTCCTCTGCATCTTCTGAATAGAGTCCACTGATAATTGATAAGTCATCATATGCTGTATGAGCGTCCCAACTTGCTGGAGCTCCTCCTCTGCCTCTTCTTCTTGGTGGTTTTGGTTGTGGCACTGGTTGTCTTTCCGGATTGTTCTCCTCATCATAAGATTCTACCCGAGTATCTCCCCACACAGTCACCGATTTGGTGGCATCTGTGTAGTGAGCCACCCGCATACATCTCATGGCTGAAAGATTAATCCATCCCATATTTGGGATGGGTGTCAAAGAAGCACGTACTTGAGCTGTAAGGATGTTGAAGTGCTTAGCTAGTCTAGTAACGTAGTGGTCACCAACAATTGGGCTATCTCCGCGTAGACCACCGGCTTCCTCCAAAAAAGAAACCACACAATAGGGAATGTCAGTGTGTCTAGTGAAATCAGATATTTGATATAGTAACCAAAGATCTCTTTTGTTGATTCTATCTTGACCGTCTCCCCTATCATTTATTGAGTGTGCTATCATTCTATGGATAAGCCTTAGGTGTGGATCTCTAATTTAAGATGCTTTGGTCATACTAGCCTGATAATGGCCTCCTCCCATTTCCATCCATGCAACCTCATGGATAAAGTCTTCAGATGGCTCCCTCTCACAAGTTGTGATATATTCCTGAAATACTGGGGATGCCAACTGAGCTGGTGTATAGATACCCAGGGCTATTGCGAACTCAACAAGTGATAAGGATCTAATGTTTCCTTCTCCCAGCCTGAATCTGATCATACTGCTATCATTGTAATCGGTTATCTCATGATTAACCGATAATGAAGCAAAGAACTCTTTACATAGCTCGACATAAATATTTTCCCTTATGCACATGGCATTTTCCCATGCCTAACAGTAAAATACCACCTCTCCATATTGTTCCACGGTTCGTGTGATGATGCTTCGGATGGTCTCTGCTTGTCCCAGCTTCTCCAATGCATCCCAATCGATAGTTTTACCTGGCTTCACAGCCTTGTTCACTAGGATCCTTAGATTGGAATTACATTTCCTTTTCAATGTTGCTGGGGTCACATTCCCAAAGTGTACAAAGGAGTTTGTACCATCTTCTGCCAATAAATCGGCTAAGACATCACCTGCAGATGAAGATGATGAAGCACAGGAGACTCTTCCTCTCTGAAATTTTAAAGTATACATGTGAGAAGCATTTTCTATTTAAAGTATAACTAAACATGCATACCAAAAGAGTTCAATTCATGTGGAGAGGATATATATATATATATATATATATATATATATAAGTTGATTTTTACGCGTAAAACATAAAATCCAAATTAATCAACTATATATATATATATATATTCCCACACTTAAAAAGCTTTTTGAGTTTTTATTTTGTGATTTGAACCTTAAATGATATAATCAATTTTCATAAGTTCATTAATCTACCAAATATAAATTTTCCAAAACAAGACAAATGATATTTTCTTGACCAATTTTATATGTTATTCCAATTTTCTTTCTAAAAGTTTTATTACTTACCTTTAAGCAAAGAAAATTTGGAAAATAATGCACATTATCTCAAAATGAACCCCACTTAGTGATTAGGAATTCACATAGACATGATGAATTAAAGCTTAATCTTGAATTACCACATGTAAGTATCATTTAGACAAATAAATCTTGCTCAAATTTCACAAATCCATACTTACATCATACAAATCATCAATTCATCATGTACTCTTCAAAATTCAAGTTCCTAAACATCACTTAGAACACGTTAAAACAATTTTCAAGCCTAAAATCATGATCTTGGATTTTCCATAAGCAACAATCAAGCATTTTTGAAGGTTTTACCCAAAAATCTCAACATTTTTCATGGATTATCATCACATTTTAGCAACAAAAGATCATAATAGCATCAAGTAGGTGTTCTTCATTAAAAGTACATAAAACCCTAACATCAATTTGTCAAGAACATGCTTAAATCAAGAATTTCATGGATCAAAGTGTGTAGAATCAACTCTAGATGCAAGAAATCATGAAATCTTACCTTGGGAGCCATAGTTACGGTTCAAATCGGCCAAATTGATGTTTTTGGAGGCTTGGGGGCGAAAAAACGAGGTTGGAGATGTATGTCTATAGCGTGAATAGTGGCAAAAATCCTAAAATTTTCGCTTATATTACCCGACTTCACGGCGTGAACCTTTGGGAGTTCACGGCGTGAAGTCTGTTCCGACCAGGTTTTTCAAATTTTTTTTTCTGGTTTTTGGTTTTATAATTTTTTTTGTATTTTTGGGTTTTCTAATGTTCTTGCAATTTCTTATACGGTAAAGATTATCATTGAGAATGGCCAGGCAAGTTGATCAAGAGGCAGGATCCTTTCGGTATTAAACCTTTCGGAAAATCCAACAACCAAGCTGACTTCAACTATTCTTAGACACCAACCTCTTTTAGATAATTTTTACGAAAATATAAAAAATACAAGAACGGAAAAAATTAAAAAGAAGACTTATCAAGATTTTCAATGGAGAAGTAGTTTTCTTTCGGCGTTACAGTCTAACAGAAGTTGAGTGTGCCTTAGCCCCATGTTTATTTCTCTTGATAAGTACTCTGTACATACTTTTGAAAATCGTGTTAAGTTTTTCAAAAGATCATTTTATCGCTTTGATTTGCGGAATCTTTTAACCTCATATCTTCAAAACGAATCATCGAAAAGCTAATTATTTTTATACAATTGAAGGGTATTATAAGTATTGGACGTACCTTCGTCGTGGGAATTATTTGGTGCATGCTTACATATTCTAAGTAACAACAAATCATCAACCATTGTGCTAACATTCGAATTAGGCCTAATGGAGCCTTCAACATTTAGCTTAACCGGATCCTGCCTTAATGCATCCGTGCATTCTGATTGTGAGATTGTTGGTAGTTTTCTACATTTCGAAAAATGCATCAAAGCTCCACATTTCCAGCACTTCCCTACCTGAATCGCCCTCCTTTTCCTTGCACATTTTGAAGTTCCTCTCCCAAAATGCTCAAAGTTATGTTTACTCAAAGCTTTTCTCTGAATTAGTTTACACCTAAGAAAAATATCTTGACGAATATCAAAAGGCAAACGTGATTTAAAATACAAACAATTAACGAGCGTCCTAATGTTATCAGAAAGCATTGTAACAGAAGTCATTTTGAAAGCAGTTTAGAAATTTAGCAAAGAGAAGAGAGAAAAGCAATTCCAGTTCTTTTAGGTCTGCTAGTAAAAGACCAAACATACGGAAAGGAAATAATTAAAATAAAACGGGTTGCCTCCCGGAAGAGCTTTATTTTTTTTACTGAGTCGTTAGCTTGACTCATTGTTTTTACTAATTTTCTGTTCCATAGAGGGTAAGATTTTCCCTCTCCGTTTCTTTCATACCTTCTTGGTATATTTTTAAACGATGACCATTCATGTTAAAAGTATCATATTTACCTTGGAGTTCTACATAACCTGATGGAAATGATTTTACCACAGTGAAAGGTCCTATCCACCTGGATTTCAGTTTCCCTGCAGAAAATTTAAATTTTGATTGAAAGATCAAAACTTTATCTCCTGTATGGAATTCTTTGTTTTCTTTTAAACGTTTATCATGCCATAATTTTGTTCTCTCTTTGTATAATCTAGAGTTTTCATATGATTGTAGCCTCAATTCTTCCAACTCATGTAGTTGATAGCATCTCTTTTTTCCGGCCTCATCAATGTCTAGATTACAATTCTTTAAAGCCATGTAAGCCTTGTGTTCAATTTCAAAAGGTAAATGACATGACTTACCATACACCATTTTGAATGGTGTTGTCCCGATCGGTGTTTTATACACTGTGCGAAATGCCCATAATGCATTGTCTAATTTGGTTGCCCAAATTTTGGGATTATTTTGCACAGTTTTCTCCAAAATTCTTTTTAAAGATCGGTTAGTGTTTTCTACTTACCCACTTGTTTGTGGATGATAGGAAGTAGAAAACCTATGTGACACTCCATATCTTTTTAAAACTTTTTCCATTTGTTGATTGGCAAAATCAACAACAACTCGGGCATCGTTTGTTGGTAATGCTTTTGCTTCAGCCCATTTAGAAACGTAGTCAACCGCAACCAAAATGTATTGATTTTTATTTGAATTTGGAAATGGACCCATAAAATCAATTCCCCATATATCAAATACTTCACATACCAAGATACCCTTTTGTGGCATTTCATCACGTTTTGAAATATTACCAAACCTTTGGCATGAATCACATGTTTTTACCATGGTAAAAGCATCTTTGAAGATTGTTGGCCAATAAAATCCTGCATCAAAAACTTTTTTAGCAGTTAAATTAGGACCAAAATGTTCCCCGGTAGGTCCTTGATGACATTCTCGTAGAATTTGTTCGGATTCAGTACCAAACACACATCGGCGTAATAAATTATCCGTCCCAGAACGAAATAAATAGGGTTCTTCCCAGTAGTAATACTTGGCATCCGACAAAAGTTTTGATTTTTGTTGGTATGTTAACCCTTTGAGAATAGTTCCTGCAGCTAAATAATTAGCAATATCAGCAAACCAAGGAGCATTAGAATTGTCACTTACATTAATTGATTGAAGAGATTCGTCAGGAAAGGTGTCATGAATCTCCCTTTCATCAAACTTCTCTAAGTTCGGATTCTCCAATCTTGATAAGTGATCTGCTGCTAAGTTTTCGGCTCCTTTCTTATCACGAATTTCTATGTCAAATTCTTGTAAGAGTAAAATCCATTAGATAAGTCTTGGTTTTGCATCTTGTTTGTTGAAAAGGTATTTAAGGGCCGAATGATCCGTATATACTATGGTTTTGGACAAAATCATATATGAACGAAATTTATCAAATGCAAATACAAAAGCCAAAAGTTCTTTTTCGGTTGTATAATTTTCTTGTGCATCTGTTAGTGTCCTACTAGCATAGTATATTGGTAAAAAATGATTGTTTATTCTTTGACCCAACACCGCTCTCAATGCATAATCACTAGCATCACACATCAACTGAAATGGTAAATCCCAATCGGGTGATACTATAATTGGTGCATTAGTGAGTTTTTCTTTCAAAAGATTAAAAGATTTCACGCATTCATGTGTAAATTCAAATGGTGTGTCCTTTTACAACAAGTGGGTTAATGGTCTCGAAATTTTTGAAAAATATTTTATAAATCTTCTATAGAAACCAGCATGACCCAGAAAACTTCTTATACCTTTTACGTTTGACGGCGGAGGTAGCTTATTAATCACATCAATTTTTGCTCTATCAACTTCTAATCCTGACTTTGAAATTTTATGTCCTAAGACAATGCCCTCCTTAACCATAAAGTGTCATTTTTCCTAGTTTAAAACAAGATTAGTTTCCTCACATCTTTTTATTACTTTTTCTAGACTCGAAAGACAAGTATTGAAAGAATTTCCAAAAACAGAGAAATCATCCATGAATACCTCCATACATTCCTCGATCATATCATGAAAAATAGCAGTCATGCACCTTTGGAATGTAGCTGGGGCATTGCAAAGTCCAAAAGGCATCCTTCTATACGCAAAGGTTCCAAAAGGACAAGTGAAAGTAGTTTTCTCTTGATCTTTTGGATCTATTGGTATTTGAAAGTAGCCTGAAAATCCGTCAAGGAATCAGTAAAACTCATTGCCAGCTAGTCTTTCAAGCATTTGATCAATAAAAGGGAGTGGAAAGTGGTCTTTTCTTGTAGCATCATTCAATTTACGATAATCAATACACACTCTCCAACCCGTGACAGTTCTTGTAGGGATAAGTTCATTTTTATCATTTACAACTACTATCATACCTCCTTTTTTTGGGACTACTTGAACTGGGCTTACCCATGAGCTATCAGAGATTGGGTAAATTAAACCCGCATCAAGTAGTTTGATGATTTCCTTTTTTGCTACTTTCATATTCGGGTTTAATCTTCTCTGCCTTTGTACACTTGGTTTGAAATCTTCAGTCATGAGTATTTTGTGTGTACAATAAGCAGGATTAATACCTTGAATATCAGCGGTTTTCCATGCAAAAGCTTTTTTATAACTCTTAAGTACTTTTAACAATTTTTCTTTTTCCTCTTGATTTAAACTCGATGAGATAATAACAAGAAGTGAAGAGTTACCTTGTAGAAATGCATACTCAAGATGTTCTGGAAGTTCTTTGAGTTCAAGAACATGTGGTTCTTCAATAGATGTTTTAATGTTAAAATTAGGTATTTTATTGATTACCTCAGTTTGTTCCTCATCTTCCGAATCACTCGCCTGGATTTCTACTTTCAGTAATTCCTCCAAATCTTTGTTCAGTTCTTCTTCATCAATGATGGTTGTTGGAAAACTCTCATTTTTAAGAAATTCTTCAATTTCTTCAGAAATGCAATCATCAATAACATCTAAAAAGAAACACGAGTCGTCAGATGTTTCCGAATGTTTCATGGCTTTATTAATAGAAAAAGTTACCCTTTCATCTGCTATGCCAAGAGTAAGTTGTTTCTTTGAAACATGGACAATGGCATCAACAGTGTTTAGAAATGGTCTTCCTAAAATTAAGGGTACTTTACTATCTTCATCCATTTCAAGCACAACAAAATCTACCGGAAATATGAATTTATCGACTTTGACCGGTAAATTTTCAACTATGCCAATTGGGTATTTAAAAGATCTGTCTGCTAGTTGAATGCTCATTCTTGTTGGTTTTAGCTCACCTAGTTCCAGTTTTTTATATAATGAATAAGACATTAAATTTATACTGGCACCTAAGTCGGCTAATGCATCATACACAATTGTATTGTTAAAATAGCAGGGAATAGTGAAACTCCCTGGATCTCCTAGCTTTTGTGGCATTTTTGTCTGCAGTAATGCTGAACATTCCTCATTCAGAAAGGTAGATGAAACTTCTTCCAGCTTCCTTTTATTTGTGACCAAGTCTTTGATGAATTTTCCATAATTTGGCATACCTGAAAGTACGTCAACAAGTGGTAAGTTAATTCGTATTTGTTTCATCATTTCGCAAAACTTACCATATTGTTTGTTGAGTTTTTCTTTTCTTAGTCTTTGCGGATATGGTACTTTTGGTTTATATTCTCTTGGTGGAGGTTGAATGCTTGATTCATTTTTCTTTTCTTTTGATTTTTCTCCACCTGTTTCTTTGTCTTTTTGTTCTACTTGTTCATCATGAACAGGTTCTACAAGAGAAGGAGATTTTACCTCTTTACCACTTCGTGTGGTGATTGATTTTACGTGCTCATTTCTTTGATCTCCTTTTGGATTTACTTGAGTGTTTGGTGGAAGCTCACCTTGTTGTCTTTCGGATAGTTTCTGAGCCAACCTTCCAATATCTCTTTCGAGATTTTGAATCGAGGCTTGGTGATTTCTGAGCATTTGGGCATTTGATGCTTGTTCCTTTTTAATATTTTCATTTATTTCATTTGCAAATTTCCTCATACGGTTTTCTAAATCAGATTTTTGTTCAAAATTATCATGCCTTGGTGGTCCAGATTGGTTATGCCTATAAAAACTCGGTGGGGCTGGTTTTGCATAGTTAAAGTTTCGGTTATTACCTTGCCAATTTGAATTACCATTGTGGTAATTTCGTCCTTGGTTGAGAAAATTCATCTCTTCAGGGGAAATTATTGGTCTATCATTGATGTCACAATCTTTGGTTAAGTGTGGTCCTTTACAATTGTCACAACCAACCTGCACAGCATGTAAAGAAACAGTTAATGCTTCTATTTTTCTCTCTAAAACTTTTTGGTTGTTTTTCAGAGCTGCAACTTCTTCATTATCATTATTTTGGACATGTTTAAGTGTTTGTCTAGATGTAGACCTTTTTTCTAAGTTCCAATCTAAATTATGTATTGACATGTCCTAAAGAAGCTTGTAAGCTTCATTGGGTGTCTTGTAGAGGAAAACTCCTCCAATTGACGAATCTAAAGTTGCTCTTGAGGTGGAATCTACGCCTCTATAAAAGATTTGTACAATTTGAGCTCTAGTAAGACCATTATTAGGGCATATTCTAATTAATTTTTTCATTCTTTCCCAAGCCTCAGCTAAATTTTCATCATGGTTTTGTTGGAAACCAATGACGTCATTTTTCAATTTTTCAGCTTTCGATGGTGGATAAAATCTCGTTACAAATTTACTTCGTAATTCTTCCCAATTAGTGATTGAATTTGGCTCTAAAGATTTGAGCCAAGCTTTTGCTTCACAAGTAAGCGTAAAAGGAAAAATTCGAAGACGTACCGCATCATTGGAAGCTTGATTTTTGAAAAGTTCACAAATATCTAGAAAATTTTCAACATGGAGATTTGGGTCGTTTACCAACTTACCATCAAATTGCAGATCTCGGATCATATGAAGGATTTGTCCTTTTATTTCAAAATTTTCACCTTGAATGGCAGGTTTTATGATTGCAGAAATCGGAGTTTCTGGAGCTTTTTGTCTTATACTCCACATTGGTTGATCGTCTTCTATTATTTTTAAATTTTTTTCTTTTTTTGGCTTTTTAAATAATTTATGTTCGGGTTCGGAATAAGGATAAAATAATTTTGAACTTGAACTACGTGTCATAAGCTAACAAAACAAAATAAAAGAGTAAAATGTAACTTTCTTGAATACAAGTTTTCAAGCAAGGATCGACTAATTACTTAATATTTGGATTGTAAAAATTTAACCGTTTTCCCCGGCAACGGCGTCAGAAACTTGATGAGTGTTTTTTCAAGTTACAATTTAAGTTCAAGAATTAGGTCGAATATAAACACACATTATTCCAGCAAGTATAACTGGATCGTGTAGTGGTATAGATGAAGCAAGTCAGGATCGATCCACAGGGGAAATATGTTGGAAATTGATACAATTCAATATTAAATAATTAACCTATTAAAGGGTTTTTTTTGAAAGATTGACTTTGTAATTTTATAACCATGATAATGACGACTAAATATTAATTAAAATGAAAGCGAAATAAATAACTTGTAAACAAATGGAATAAGTAAAAGAGTTATTCACTATGATTTAATACTCCTAGATATAGATTTGATTATTTAAAACCGATTATATTGGTTCTACCCGGAGGTTGGACGATTAACTCCCGTTAACTATCCATAATGTTATGTAATAGGGTTCATTAACTCCCGTTAATGATCTTTTTAAACAACACACCTCCATTACCATATAATTGTTGGAATTAGCTCCCGCATCATCCTTTACTTACGAACTCCCGTTCATAGGTTAACTTAAAGTTTACTCCGTTATTAATTTATAAATTTCACTTGTTATTCATAACAACCGATTATATTATTACCAAAGTAATAATATAATAGAAACCACCCATCAAATATTCATTCCCATGTCCAAATGATAAAAAAGATTAACAAACTTATTAATCAAAGGTGTAGAATATAACTTTTAAGGTTCTTTTCAATTATTATGGTAATTAGTTATAAGAATCAATATAATACCAAATGTTAAATCAAAACTTTATCTAGGAATCATAAGATCATAGTGAATAAGGAAAGAAGTTACCCCATTGATGAATTAAACTTGTACATGGCTTGGTGCATCATAGTTTAAACAACTAAGATGAAACCTTCCTTGATTACAAACAAAGTAACTAGAACAAAGCTACTCTTTTAGATACTATCTAATTAATTTAGATAGACCCAAAGAGGATTTCCTACAACTATAATACTGAGAAAGAGAAGAGTTTACAGAGAGAAAGAAAGTATATAAGTGTATGAAGAGGTCCTAATGAGCTTGCAAAGGCTTCTATTTATAGTAGAAGTTCTGGGAAACTTCACGGCGTGACTCTAAGGAGTTCACGGCGTGAAGATGGCCATTACGCCAGATCTTGACTTTTGTGCACATTTTACCCATCTTCACTCACCTATTTCACTATTTACCCCATGGCTACTCTAGTAGACTAATAATTAATGCCACTTGATGTTCTTCTAGAAGTTGTCTTCAGTTGAATGCTATTTTAACCATGATAATTACCAAGATTGTAATTAACTTAATCTTCTTTGTGCAGGAAAACTTCATGGCATGGCGTGAAGTAGTGTAAGTTGTCCTGATTTTTGCACTTTTCTTTGTTTCTTGGTTTGTTCTTCGATTCCAAGTGTCTCTTTCCTGTTTTTACCAAATAACATGTTTAGACTCAATTTAACACTTTTGGTAAAGAAATATATGATATTGGTGAATAATAATCTATATAAAATAAGAAATATCACACACATAGGCATCATACATTCTCAATTAACTTTAAAGTTAATAAACATACACTCAAATATAAAGGTTATCAAAACGTACCCGTTACATCATCAGTAGTGGCAATATCATCAGCCATCATGTTGAAATTTCTACCCTCTTGCACAGAAGGGTCCTTTCTCTTTCGTCCACTTGGTGACGAGGATCCCCCACCTGCCACAGCTCCTGACCCTGACTCTAATTCCTTGCTAACTTTGCAATCTCTTGCTCGATGATCTTCCTCAAAACATATCCAACATACCTTTCGCGAGAAACGACACTCTTTCATTTCATGGCCAAACTGCCCACAAGTCAGACACCGCATAGTCTGAGTCGTACATGGTCCTGTGTGGTGAGACTTATAGTTACCACATCGTGACACTCGTTGATTAGATTCATCCAACGCAGGTCTATGTTTTAAATTTCTCTTACTTTGGCTACCCTGCCCTCTTTGCTTTTCAATATTATATTGTTCCAATTGAAATTTCTACTGAGATATCTCATCTCGATTTGTTCTATCTCTAGCCTTCAAATCATCTTCAGCCGACTTGGCTAAGGTAAATGCGTGCGACAGTGTCTGGTAGTACTTCGATACTCTGGAAGCAAAGCTCCCACAAAGTGTTGTATCTTAGACGCATCATCAAGTACCCATTGCTTCACAAAACGCAATCTCTCGTTAAATTGTTTAATTACTTCATCCACAGTCATGTCTCTAGTCATACGCAACTCCATGAATTCTCTTTTAATACGAGCTATCTCAAAAGCGTTGCAATATTGCTCACACAGTTTCTCCTGAAAAATTATCTTTTAAACTTATCCCAGGTCACATTATCTTGCTGTTGTTTAGAAAAATGCCCGGTAAGGGAATCCCACCAAACCATTGCATCTCCTTTAAGCATACGAGTCGCAAAACAAACTCTCAATTCATCCTCGCAATTGCATGCTTCAAAAGCCTTTACCATTTCTCGCAACCAATTCAAAGTTATGTTGGGGGTCTGTACTGCCATAGTACTCTGAAGGCTTACAATCCAAGAGTTGCTTATACGTACATAGTGGTTTAAATCCTGGATACGCAAGAGGATAAACTCCTTGGGTAGTATAAGGATGAAAACTCGATGATTGTGCCATTTGTGATATAGGAGGAAACGGAATCGTCACTAGCACAGCTGTAGCTTGAGTTGTAATAGATGTAGGAATCTGAATTCGTTCATTCTGAATAATCCTCTCTTGTTCCATGTTGCCCATAGCATTTCTGAGTTCCCGCAGTTCATTTTCCAGCTTAGAAATATATTCTCTCTGATCCATTCCAGATTCAAAACCTGAAGTATCCACTTGACCTGTTACATTTAGAATATCCACTGATGTAGTTCCAGCCACTTCTTGGGTCACAGGAGTGTCAGCAGGGGTATCTCTGTCAGCCATATCTGTACAATCACATCATCTCACAAGCTCATTAGATAAACCGTTAGTACATAACATACTAACTATCACACCACAATTCCAATTCACTCTAAATCCCCCAAAGGAATGTTTGACCCAACACGAGCCAAGATTTGGGAATGCAACACTCTAGCCATGCCTGCATCGCCAAACCAGGGCTCTGATACCAACTTGTAACACTACAAATCTCAAGCCATTTTTTTTAAAACCGCTACAGAAGCATTCTCTTAATTTCATTAACTTAAACTTTCACAAAGTATACTTTACAAAATACAACATCAACTTATGTTACAAAAGATTTACAAAACATGGCTCGTCTCTTCTCAAAACACAATATCGGAGTATTGGTCAAATTTCCCTTTCCACAAACAAAGCCAAACAACTACTCACAAAATCCTACAAAAAAGCAATCAACCGTGGTGGATTCACATAGTGAAATTCCCCACTGATACAATGCATGCATCAGGAGGACTATCACTGCTCAACCAACTATAGACGAGCCCAACTCTTGCAACAGCAGCTGACCCCAACCAGCCCTTTCACAGAAGCTGATCTCTACCAACCCGTTACACAGAGGTTAGTTCTCAAAAAATCCAAGTTCACCTCCAATCACAATCACAATCAAAACTCTATCACATATACATGAACATGTAATTCTCGTTTAACAAATAGCAGACTTAACAGTATCATAGCATAACAATTAATCAATCTTAGCATAACGAACTTATCAGTCAATAATATCATATTCGCATCAACAAGCAATCATTGCATTCAAACATTCCTTCAATCAATCAATTCATAATGTTACCACCAAAACCACCCGTGAGTAAACTTCCACTCACCTCAGTCCTCGAATCACGCGTGCTCAGTTGTCTAATATCACTGAGTCTTCGTAGTTCCTGAGAACACAACAAACCGGAATCAATCTCAATCCATAAATATATTTTCACAAATATTAATATCTCAAATGCTCATAAATATCATTTAAACAATCAACATATGATCCCAAACAACCATGATTAAAACAATTAATAATCAACAAACTTCAAAATTCTAAAAAGTCGCGGTCGCGCCGCGACACACATATGTCGCGCCGTGACGGGCCTTCGAGCAGCCAGACTCCGAATTCGAAGTACACTTCGAGCGCCCTTTTGAATTCGAAACCAAACGCGTCGCGTCACGACCCCGGACGCGTCGCGTCGCAACAAACTTCCGAACAATCCCCTTTCGCATGTGAAGTCCTCTTGTTTCTTTTGGATTATGCCCACTGACACACACACGAGTTGGTATCATGGCTGATGAAGCAAGAGCCTATTGGGTCACACGCCAAGTATCGATTCCGGCATCATGGATGGTTTAATGAGAGAGAAAACCAGAAACTGGTTCTGGTGGGCCAAGGCACGCCCGTGCCTCTATGAGGTACGGCCGTGCACTACGGGCAGGCACGAGCCCAAGTCGGGCGTGACTTGGGTGTGGACTGTGGCTAGGTACGCCCGTGCCCTTTGCCCAGTGGACAGACACGAGCCCAAGTCGGGCGTGACTTGGGCGTGGCCTTTTGGGCTGGTACGCCCGTGCCTTGTGAGGCATGGCCGTGCCCCGTGTAGTTACAATCTTCTTAAACAGCTTTCAAAGCTGTTTATGAAGGAGATTATTGTGTTTTATTGCTTATTGATGGATGATCAATGCATGCACGTTTTTATTCTCTTTTGAAGAGTCTATAAAAGGTGGTGCTTGATTCCTTTGTGGTGTTACAAGCTCTTGAAAGAAAAATACATATATTGCACACTTCTCTCTCTCTCAAACACACAAAGTAGTTCCAAGGCTTTGGTTCTATTGTGTAGACATCTTTGTGGTGTTTAGGTTGGCGTACCTAACACTCTAGCTAGTGGGAAAAGATCAAGACTTGGTGTGGACTTCAATAGAGGTGTACACGTTAGTGCACAAGACTCCCGAACTCCAAACTTGCGCGTACAAAGAAGATTGCATCGAGGGTATACTTCTAGTTCTTTGTATGTTCTATTTTGTTGCTTAGTCATGTCTAGAGTTTTGGTCCATTTGGTGGGCGTATTCGTGGTCAAAATTTTGAAATTATTTTCTGCTCGTTTTGCTTCCGTTGCGATTTTAGACCACGAAAACCCAACAGTGGTATCAGAGCCATCTCTAACATGGCTTTGCATTTTTGGAGTTAAACCGGATTTTCTGAGTTTTCTGTCAAAAATGGTTTTCCGGTGACCGGGCACGGTCGTACCTCTAGGGGTACGGGCCATACCGGCAACCGGGGCACGGGCGTATTAGTGGGGGTACCGGCCGTGCCCGCAGAATTCGTAAACTGTTTAAAATTGTTTAAACAGTGCGCTGACAAAATGGAAGGCACGCCCGTACCCTCTGTTGTACGCCCGTGCCTAATGGTTTTTTGGTCAGAATTAGTTTTTGAAACAATATGTTTAAATATATTAAAATCTGGGTTTTTAGACTAGTCTTGATTCTGTTGATCCCCACTATATTTTGATTCCTAATTTTATATGTTTTGTGTGACTTGGCATGAAGTTCACAATACATATATCTTTAGGTGTATATATGAATATGCAATTTTAAAGGTGTATTAAAATTGTTAATGCATATGTACAAGGGTTGCTTGTTGTGCCTTGAGTGTTTTTGCAATCTTGATCAAAATATATATATCTTTGTTGGACATGGTTTTGTGGCACACCATTGCTTTCGTTAGGTTATGTTTGTTATGGTAGCCCGGTAACTTGTTTTACCCATAGCCCTTTGTGTTGTTTATGGTTGGTTCTGGTTTAGGCCTGCGTGCCGTAATGTTGTAATATTTATATTTGGTGCGACTTGCATGTCGTTTATTTAAATCTTTGTACTCGTAATAGATTATTAGGATCGCGACTTGCATGTCGTTTTCTTATTATTATGTACTCGTACTTAGATTATTTCAAATATGTAATATTGCATCAAAACCGACCGAGAGACACGGTGTTGGCGTCTTGACGAACCAAGTCCGGGAGATTCGCTAGAGTGGAGATCGTGACGGAGCATCCATTGGTGTTACCCCTAGATTGACTATGTTTTCCCCGTTTTGGCTCACGGGGAAAACACTTAGGATTTGGGCATGTTACCGGGTCTTTATTTATCTATATTTATGCGTGGTTGTTTTATATTTGAATTCTTTAGGATTTGCATGCTAGAGAATTTTTGAAAATATATAAAACAAAAGTGATTTATAAATAAGTTTATATTTCTACGCGCATAAGAATTGGTAAATATTAATATAAAAGTGTTTATATTAAATGGTGAATAAAAAGGAGTTTTTGTCACTTATATTGCTAATTCGTCAAAAGTTGTTAAAATATTATTTTAACCGGAAAAACAAAAACCCGTTTTTCGAAAAGTAAGTCACGCGCCACCCCTAAGAAGACACCACCCAAATCTAACGAAACTTGGATGATTGTCGAGCATTAGCACGGGTCATGCCTTGTGGAGTTGTGTGGTAGGTGAGTGTGGCAACCCGCAATATTGGTAGTCGAGCTTAAGCACGAGCCAATGATTGGGCTAGGGTACCAACGTGTGTCTTGACGGGCGACTTATAAGTTCTTTTATGTTGCTTAAATGATGTTGATCTCTAGCTGAGTCATTTAAGAAATAATAAAAGGATTGGTGTATGAAGGGATCAAACATGCCTTAGACATTTGATGTCGAAAGGATCCCGCAAGGATCTAAGAGTTGCAATGGTTGCAATTGGTAATTTGTTTACTGGCCTAAAAACTTATTTCATGATCCGCGGTAAACCCGTCATGAGATAGAGTGAAATATGGTTCTTAGCCTTGTTCAAATAATTAAGTTTTATAACTATTGGGTAATTATTTCTACAAGGATTACAGCTAAAATTGGTACTCTAAATTTTGTAGATGGCATCCAACAACGCTTCTACATCTTCATCGAACTCTATTTCCCTAAAGTTGTTCCTCGAAAAGGCCACACTCGATGGCCAAAACTTCATGGATTGGTTCATGCAACTAAGGATAGCCCTTAGGTATGAACAAAAGATGTGGGCCATCGAGGAGCCTTTGCCGGAGGCACCTGCGGCTAATGCGACTAGGGCGGTCCGAGACGCGTATGACAAACGTGTCAAGGAAACGAACGAAGTGGCTTGCATTATGCTCTCGTCAATGATTCCTGAGCTTCAAAAGCAAATGGAACATTTAGGAGCATATGATATGCTTGACCAGCTGAAGGAAATGTTCCAACAGCAGGCTAAGCTAGAGCTCTTCGAGTGCCTAAAGTCCCTTTTCGATTGCCATATGCAGGAGGGCGGAAATGTGAGCGTTCATGTGCTTAAGATGAAAGCATTGGTTAATCGCTTGGAGAGGTTGGGATTCCCATTATGGAGGGAATTGGTGGTGGATGTGATCCTCCGTTCTCTTCCTAGTTCCTTTTCACAATTTGTGTGGAACTATCATGTCCATGGCATGGAAAAGTCCCTAATGGAACTTCACGGAATGTTAAAGACCGTCGAGTCTGACATGTCCAAGAAGCCCACCTCATCCAAACCCGTCCTAGCCATCCAGGGAGGCGGAACCAAAAGAAAAGGCGCTCCCCCTCTAAGGGAAAGGGTAAGGGGAAGGTTGCAAAACCTAACCCGAGTCCAGCCCCGAAGGGCAAGGGGAAAGCCGTGATGGTTCCACCGGCCGAGGACCATGCGGAAGCCGAGTGCTTCCAGTGCAAGGAAAAGGGGCATTGGCGGCGTTGTTGCCCAAAGTACCTTGAGGAGCTCAAGCGGGTAAAACCGAAGGGAGCGAGTAACTCAGGTATGTTTATGATTGAACTCCACAATACCGCTACTTCTAACAGCTGGGTACTTGATACCGGTTGTGGCACTCATATTTGTAATAATGTGCAGGTGCTAAAAAGAAGTAGGGCGCTGTGTGCTGGAGAGCTTGACCTGATCATGGGAAACAAGGATGTGGTTCCCGTGGAGGGGATTGGGAGTGTTGATCTCGCCTTTCCTTCAGGGCTTGCTATTACCTTATTGAATGTTTGTTTTTCGCCCTGCGTGGCATGAAACATTATTTCCTTTCACGCTTTGTATGACGATGGATATGATTTTGGTTTTAATAATGGAATTATCTCTTGTTTGAGAAATGATGTTCATTACTTTAAAGCTTATCCATGTCGTGGGATTTATGAAACAAGTGTGTGTTTGGATGGTAATAAATCAATCATGAACATTGATTCTAAGTCCAAAGGTGTATTGGACAAGTTGTCTTTGTGGCATAGTCGTCTTGGCCATATAAGCAAGAAACGTATCACCAAACTCCAAGTGAATGGGATTTTGGAATCGTATGACCATGGGTCAAGCGAAGTATGCGATTCATGTTTATTAGGCAAAATGACTAAAGCGCCCTTCACCGGCGTTAGTGAAAGGGGCAATGACTTGTTGGACATTATTCACACGAATGTGTGTGGTCCATTCAGGTCTGCTACAAGAAACAATTGTAGGTACTTCGTTACTTTTACTGATGATTTCAGTAGGTATGGTTATGTTTATTTGCTTAAGCATAAGTCTGAAACCTTTGAGGTGTTTAAGACATACCAAAACGAAGTGCAGAATCAATTGGGCAAGCGGATTAAGATTCTCAGATCCGATAGGGTGGTGAGTATCTTAGTACCGAGTTTCTTGATCATCTTAGGGGTTGTGGAATTATTTCACAACTTACTCCACCAAGGACACCACAATTAAATGGGGTTGCTGAGAGGAGGAACCGAACTTTATTGGATATGGTTCGGCCCATGATGAGTCGTACAAAGTTACCCGCAAGTTTTTGGAGTTATGCTTTGGAAACCGCTGCTAGGACCTTAAACCTTGTACCAACAAAGAAGGTTGCAAGTACATCGTTCGAGATGTGGCATTGAAGGGTTCCTTCGCTAGCCTATCTCAAGGTCTGGGGTTGTGAGGCTTACGTGAGACGTGAAGCTCAAGACAAACTTGAACCCAGAGCCGAGAAGTGTATTTTCATTGGCTACCCAGCTCGTTCTATGGGATATTTGTTTTACAAACCTTTGGAGAACAAGGTGTTTGTTGCTCGAAGGGCGGTCTTCCTTGAAAGGGAGCTGATCTCTACAGAAGCCAGTGGGAGGCAAGTCGATCAAGAAGAAATTCTAGATGACACCAATGATCAACCTGATGTTGGCACTAGTACCGCTTCTGAGGTCGGCGCACCGGAAGAAGTGGAACCTCAACCAACGGTGGATGAGGTGCCTGATACACAACCATTAGAGCTCTGTAGATCTGGTAGAGTTTGTAATGAGCCGGAAAGATATGGGTTTCTCATATCTGAGGGCGACGAACTATTGGTGGATCATAGTGAACCGACCAACTACCGGGAAGCCGTAGTGGGCCCTGAGTTTGCTAGGTGGAAGAAGGCAATGGATAGTGAGATGCAATCCATGGTGGATAATCAAGTCTGGGACTTGGTTGATCCGGTACCTGGCCACAAGCCTGTAGGGTGCAAATGGGTCTTCAATAAGAAGACTAACATGGATGGAAAAGCAGACACCTTCAAAGCCCGACTAGTAGCAAAGGGTTTCACTCAAACTCATGGTGTAGACTATGATGAAACCTTTTCTCCGGTGGCTATGTTGAAGTCTATTAGGATACTAATGGCTATCACTGCATATTACGATTACGAAATATGACAGATGGATGTCAAGACTGCCTTCCTTAATGGGAAGTTGGCAGAGGAGGTTTACATGGCACAACCTGATGGTTACGTAAACCCCAAATATCCTAATAGAGTCTGCAAGCTTAAGAGGTCCATTTATGGACTTAAGCAAGCATCTCGGAGTTGGAACATTTGCTTTGATGAAAAGGTCAAAGAGTTTGGCTTTTCTAAAAGCAAGGATGAACCTTGTGTGTATGTCAGGGCTAGTGGGAGTGCTGTAGTTTTCCTAGTCTTGTATGTCGATGACATACTACTCATAGGAAGTGACGTGACTACCTTGCAGGAAGTAAAAACCTGGCTTGGGAGTTGCTTCTCTATGAAAGACACAGGAGAAGCAGCATATGTTTTGGGGATAAAGATCTATAGAGATAGATCTAAGAGACTCATTGGTTTGAGCCAGAGTACGTACATAGATAAAGTCTTGAAGAGGTTCAAGATGCAAGATTCCAAGAAAGGGAATTTGCCTATGTTTCATGGTATGGCGTTGAGCAAGTCTCAAGGTCCTAGTTCTCAAAAGGAACTAGAAGAAATGAGTCGAGTCCCGTATGCTTCGGCATTGGGATTGATTATGTATGCTATGCTATGTACTCGGCCTGATGTGTCGTATGCCTTAAGCATGACGAGCCGATATCAGGCTAACCCTGGTCAAAGTCATTGGGTTGCGGTTAAAAACATCCTTAAATATCTTCGCAGAACTAAGGAAATGTTTTTAGTGTTCGGTGGATCGGAGGAGCTCAGAGTTACTGGATATTCTGATGCTAGCTTCCAAACGGACAAGGATGATTGCCGGTCTCAATCGGGATTTGTATTCTTGTTAAATGGTGGAGCAATAAGTTGGAGAAGTTCCAAGCAAGAGACCGTGGCCGATTCAACCACGGAGTCAGAGTATATTGCTGCAAGCGAGGCTGCTAAGGAAGCTGTCTAGATGAAGAAATTCATTCAAGACCTTGGAGTTGTTCCTAGCATCGCTAACCCTATTGAGATCTTCTGTGACAATGAGGGTGCAGTAGCTCTAGCTAAGGAACCAAGAGCGCATCGACGTACGAGACACATTGCTCGGAAATATCATTTTATTCGTGATATCATCGAGAATGGTGACATTGTGGTTAGTAGAGTACCAACTGAGGGGAACCTGGCAGATCCACTCACCAAACCTTTGTCACAAGTTAAGCATGATTCTCATGCTAAGTCTATTTGTATTTGATTTGCTAGTGACTTGGTTTAGTTGTTTTAGTTGTATTTGTTATTGAAAACATTAAAGCAATAATGTATTTCTTATTGTAATGACTATTAAATGGGGATTTAATATACGCATGGTGCGGTTACTTTATGAAACATTATTGTGTTCTATCTTGCGTGTTTAATGCTCCCATGAATAAACTTGTTTATTCTAAATACTCCACGATCGGTCGTTCTTCATTGGAAGGAAGAAGTGAATTAAGATCGAGGCAAGTGGTTGGTAAAGTTTTCATCTTGGATTGAATACTTGTTTACGCAACACTAGCCTGTACTTAATGGTAATTAAGTAATTGGAGGACCCGTACCTGAGTTTACTTCATGGATATTATCACGAGTAAATCAGGATGATAATATTATTTATCCTTCTACTGGAGATGCACGCGTTGCTTGATTATTAACTTGGACTTGTTTAGATTGCTTTCTAACACAGTTCGTAACTGGCTGTTATAAGGGAAGTTTTCAGGCAAGAACTTGTTATTATGATAGGACGGTGTAGTTAAAGGTATTCGTTCCTCTTTTGAGAGATATCCTTGGGCTCCTCGTTGACTAAGCTGATGACAAACCAAAATGCATGGCCGTGCTCAAGTTGAATTGATGGTGGATCAATTATGCAACTTGTTTTGTTAGTCATAGTTAGTCTATATCGAGAAACACAATCGTGAATGATTTGGGGTTGATAATGTTCCATGACCTGCATTCACAACGGATATCGTGAACGAAGGGGTATATAATCACTTATCTATAGGACCTTTCCTTTTAGTTAGGTATTTGTTGTGGGAAGACAAACCCTGTGCTGACTTGGGGGCATAGATGCCTTGCTAGAGGCCGCTCTATGTCGGTGACGCCTTTCGTTAGTTTGTCATGTGCAAGTGGGAGTCTGTTGGATTATGCCCACTGACACACACACGAGTTGGTATCATGGCTGATGAAGCAAGGGCCTATTGGATCACACGCCAAGTATCGATTCCGGCATCACGGATGGTCTAATGAGAGAGAAAACCAGAAACTGGTTCTGGTGGGCCAAGGCACGCCCGTGCCTCTATGAGGGACGGTCGTGCACTACGGGCAGGCACGAGCCCAAGTCGGGCGTGACTTAGGCGTGGCCTATGGCTAGGTACGCCCGTGCCTCTTGGAGGCACGCCCGTGCTCTTTGCCCAGTGGACAGGCACGAGCCCAAGTCGGGCGTGACTTGGGCGTGGCCTTTTGGGCTGGTACGCCCGTGCCTTGTGAGGCACGGCCGTGCCCCGTGCAGTTACAGTCTTTTTAAACAGCTTTCAAAGCTGTTTATGAAGGAGATTATTGTGTTTTATTGCTTATTGATGTATGATCAATACATGCACGTTTTTATTCTCTTTTGAAGAGTCTATAAAAGGTGGTGCTTGATTCCTTTGTGGTGTTACAAGCTCTTGAAAGAAAAATACATATATTGCACACTTCTCTCTCTCAAACACACAAAGTAGTTCCAAGGCTTTGGTTCTATTGTGTAGACATCTTTGTGGTGTTTAGGTTGGCGTACCTAACACTCTAGCAAGTAGGAAAAGATCAAGACTTGGTGTGGAATTCAATAGAGGTGTACACGTTAGTTCACAAGACTAAACTTGCGCGTACAAAGAAGATTGCATCGAGGGTATACTTCTAGTTCTTTGTATGTTCTATTTTGTTGCTTAGTCATGTCTAGAGTTTTGGTCCATTTGGTGGGTGTATTCGTGGTCAAATTTTTGAAATTATTTTCTACTCGTTTTGCTTCAGTTGCGATTTTAGACCACGAAAACCCAACAGTTTCGAACACTCTTCTTCGAACTCGAAGTACACGGTCGTGCCGCGAGCCTGTCTGGCACAGTTCCCAATCTTCTTCTTCTTCCTTTTCAGCTGACTCAAACTCCATGGATTCTTTCCAGAACTTTACCAAACTCAATAAAACTTACTAAAAACATGTTTAAACCTCATATATCACATATTCAAACATTAGGAACTTACTAAATCCATGAAAAACATCAAAACAATCAATACCCATTTCATTAACTTTCTTCATAAACCCATTAATGGTGTTTCTCTTATAAACTCATGAAACACTACAAGAAACATATCAAAGGAATCAATAACATGCCATGAACATATTTTTTTACCTTGTTTTTGAATTAACAATCAACAAATCCTCACTTTGAATCTTCAAGTTTCTTGTTCATCTTTTTCTTTCTTTCTCTCAAAGAAACACACACACACACACACACACTTTTCACTTTGATTGAAAATGAGCAGGTGACTTAACACGTACACATTTAGCTTCACTTTGCAAAGAATGAGGTTGCAATTATGTACTTATCCATTTACACATTTAACATGCATACATACATGCTTTCATGCACACATACATAATCTCATACATACATAATCATATTTACATACTTTTCTATTCTTTTCCAATAACCCATATATATTTACATATATGTATATTTTCTCAATTAATTACTTAACCATATAACTTCAATAACCACATAAATAAATCAAGCACAATTAAACACGAAATCGCGTACCGCTAACCTGCTAATCAACTGGCCCGGGTTTGCGGATGTTACAACTTTTCAGCCTGCAACATGCCCATATTCGAAGGAAAACCCGACCCAATCATGAGTACCCGTTGGATAGCCGAGGTTGAATTTGCTTTCTGTACTTGTAACTGTCCGGCAGACCGTAAAGTTCTCTTTGCCGTTAACTTGTTGCGCAGAGCAGCAAAGGACTGGTGGTCGTTGCTGATGTTATAGAAAGGTGAAGCGCTGATTGACTCTACTTGGGAGAATTTTAAAGAGATGTTTACAGAAAAGTTCACACCGCAAACTAAGGTAAAAAAGATCACAAGTGAGTTCCTTGCCATGAAACAAACTACTGAATCCATCACGGAGCTGAATGTACTATTCCTTGCAAGGTCCCGTTTTTGCCCAGAGTACGTGGCCAATGAGAAACTGAAGATGTTCAGGTATATGGGAGTGCTGAAGATGGAAATCCGTGAATTCTTCAAAATACCAAACTCTAGAGGAAATGATGGGGGCCGCCAGGGCCCGGGAGATTGAATTAGAAAAGCAAGAATAAGAGAGGTAGAGCAAGAGGAGGATTAAGTAGACAAACAGGTCTAACAAGAAATTCAAGCTTTCAATGTCCAAGCTGGGAGGGAAAAAGGAACTGGTAAGGTGTCAGAAGTGCGGAAGGAATCATGCTGGAGAATGTAAGTCGGGATTGCCGGATTGTTTCAAGTGTGGACGGACGTGCCACTTGAGCAAGGATTGCAGGGGTGGGGCAAGGGTGTGTTTCAACTGCTTTATGCCGGGACACTTGAGGTCAGAATGTCCCCAACTGAACAAGGGGGAAGTGAAGGCTGTAGCACCTGCAACAGGGAGTAGGAAAGGAAGAGGAATGTAACACCCGCAAACCTGGGCTAGTAGATTAGCCGGTTTACGGTATGTGTTTGTTTGTGTTTTAATTGCTTTAATTAATTATGTGATTAATTAAGTGGAATTAGTTTATTAAATGAAATGAATTAGAATTAATAGTATGTATGCATGTATGTATATGTGGCCGTATGTATGTATGCATGAGTTGGTGGGATACACGTGGGGTTTGTGTAGAAGAAAAGTGTATGTGTGTGTGCTCTCTCTTGTCAAGAAAACCGAAAGAAAGAAAAGAAGAAGAAAAGAATCGGAATTCCATTTTCATTGTGTGTGATCGAAGATTTAAGGTTGGTGTTTATAAATTGACATGTTATGATCCTTCTTGAAATGCTATATGATTTAAAACATGATTCATGTTTAGTTTGAAGATTGTATGTTAATATGAAGAACACTATGTTCGGATTTAAATAAATATATATATATATATATATATATATATATATATATATATGATTCTGATGATCTTGTGATGTCATGTGTAGATGGTGTTTTAATGCATGAAAATGTGTTTTAATATGTTAAACTTATGATCTGATATGAATTGATGATTATTATGAAATCTGGGTTTTATGAGTTCTTGGTGAAACTATGATATTCTCGGATTGTTGGGAAGAAAGTAATTGAAATCCGATTCTTGCTTAAATCCGGAAGTATTGAAAACCGAAACTTGGAAAACCGAGACTTTGAAATCCTTGACTAAAACTGATACTTGGATTATGACAACCTCAAATCCGATTGCTATATTTATATATAAAATCCTAAACTTGGAAAATGACAAGTTAGAAACCGATACATGAAATCCGGAACTTGAAATCCGGGAATAGTGAAATCCGATACTTCTGAATCCGGGATTCTAAATCCAAGTGCTTGAAATTTGATTAAGGTGAATCCGAAAATTATGGAATCCATCGGATTCCCAAAAAAAATCCGACACCGGTGAAATCCGACACTTGAGTTGCGGATTTTCAAAAGTCTAAGTGTAAATCCGATAGTTTCAAGAATCCGACACTTTTGAGTTTTTATTTGTATTTGTTTATTGATTTTTGATGTTATGTATGAATTATAAATACATGTTCAAATATATTTATGGGATTTGAACTGATTGATTGTTATTGTGTTTTCAGGCAATCCAAAGGCTCAGTAACATTAGAATCCTGATTTGTTTGATACGCACTCTTAGTATGATTTTGAGTTGCGTTTAAGAAGTCAGCTATACGTGGAATTGGGCTGGGATCGTTTACTGGTTGGTTGAACAGTGGTAGCCTTACTGTTGCATATGTTGCTTCAGAGTGGGATTTCACTGTGCCAATTCAGTAGAGGGATATCGGTAAACCTTTGCTTTGGCCAGCATTGGTTGTAGGTTCTGCGCCGAACCGCCGGTCTTCTTCAGAGTTGTGATTACATGTTTAGTATTGACTTGATGTTTGCTTTTGGGTTTAGCCTCTACTCACTTAGCTTTGTTCTAATCCCCCACAGTTGATGCTTTTGCAGGTTTGTGTTTGTTAGTGCTCGTGGAAGGAGAAGTTGACTTGACTCTGATGACTAGATTTAAAAGGAAACGAGCCACTCTATTTTGTAACACAAGAATTATGTTTGTTGGATTTTAAGAACATATATTTTGTTTTTTTTAATATTGGTGAATGAAAAGTATGTTTAATTAATTAAGCTTCCGCAGCGCAAATAAAAAAATGGCTTAGATTTTATGGTGTTACAGTTTGGTATCAGAGCCTTGGTTTGGTGATGTATGCACGGCTAGAGTGTTGCATTCCCAAATCTTGGCTCGTGACAGGTCAAGCTTCCCTTCAAGGGGGAATTAGAGTGAGTTAGAGTTGTTTGTAGTAGTTAGTATTTTAAGTACTAACGGTTTATGCTAATAAGTTGTGAGATGATGTGATTGTAACAGATATGGCTGAAAGAGAGACCCCTATCCTCCCTCCTGCTACTCAGTCATCTGAAGAGGCACCGGTGATAGAAGACTTGGATACTGCTAATCGAGTAGGAACATCTGGGCAGGAACAGGAAGAAGATCAAAGTGAATACATATTCAAACTAGAGAATGAACTGATGGATCTTAGAGCTAAGATCAATAACTTGGAACAAAGATTAACCCAATCTGAACAAATTTCAGTGCCAACTGTGATCTCTACTCAGGCAACCATACCACCAGTATCGATGCCCCTACCTCCAGTGACACACTTGATGCAACAACCGTTCTACTATCTGTATCTACAACCGGGAGCTTACCCTTTTGCGTTCCCTGGGTTTAAACAACCATCCACGTATAAAAAATTCCTTCACTGTAAGCCTTCGGAGTACTGTGGAAGTTCTGACCCTAACATAACCCTAAACTGGCTGAGGGAAATGGTAAAGGCACTAGATGCCTGTAACTGTGAAAATGAATTAAAGGTGAAATATGCATCAAGAATACTGAGGGGTGATGCGATGGTTTGGTGAGATTCAATCACTGGCCATTTTACTGAACAACAACAAGAGAGCATTACTTGGAGTCAGTTCCAAGAGAAACTTTGTGAACAGTATTGTGGTACGTTTGAGGTTGCTAAGATCAAGAAGGAATTCATGGATCTACGAATGACCGGAAACATGACAGTAGATGATCCGATTAAGCAATTTAATCAGAAAATGAGGTTTGTTAAGCACTGGGTACCAGACGAAGACTCTAAGGTTGCTCACTTTGTTGGAGCACTGCACCCAGATCTTCGGAGCGCCACTAGGTGGGCTACTACCTAATCGCAAGCTTTTAACTTGGCTAAGATAGCAAAAGGGGATTTAATTGCTAGGAACAAGTGGTGTGGGGAGAAGATGTCCCAACAAAAGTCGAGGATCGATCATTATAATTCCCAACAGAGGCAGGGTGGGCAAGGCAGTGGATATAAGCAGGGAGACCAAAATAGGAGGTCGAATGTAAGTGGGTCAACACAGAGGGCGCCGTGGTGTGGTCGGTGCAAATCATATCACAATGGGAAGTGTACGCCCCAAACTAAAAGGTGTGTTAAGTGTGGCCAGTTTGGCCATGAACTGAAGGATTGGAGGTTCCCACGCAGTGTCTGTTGGAACTGCCAGAAGGAAGGGCACAGAGTGGTAGAGTGCCCAGTGGGAAAGAAAGTTGGGTCTGGAGTAGGGGCGGGGACAGCTGGGGGATCATCTTCAGCTGGTCAAAAGAGAAAGAATCCACCTACTACTGAGGGTAGGGCCTTTAAGATGATGGTGGAGGATGTCACCACTAGTGACGATGTCATAACCGGTAAGTTCCTGATTAACTCTATCCCTCCAAGAGTGTTATTTGATTCTAGAGCTAATCGCTCGTTTGTGTCTATCGATTTTTGTGGTAGATTAAATATACCTGTTATTAAACTTGCTAATACCCTAGAGATAGAAGTAGTAGATGGCATGATGGTTCTAGTCACGACTGCTGTCGTTGGAGCTAAAATTGATAGTGATGGTGTATGTTTTCCTGTTTATTTTCTTGTCATGCCTCTCTCTGGTTTTGATGTGGTACTGGGTATGGATTGGTTGAGTCTGAATCAAGCAAGTATAAAATGCCACAAGAAGTTGATTTCGTTCCCATTAGCGGATGGTACAAGAGTGATAGCAAGGGGTGAGAAAGCCGGGTCTGCAATTTCAATAATTTCGTGTTTAAAGGCAATGAAAGCATTGAATAAAGGTTGTGAATCATTTATAGCATATGTTATTGATGGGAAGAAAGAGAAACAATCTATGACAGACATCCGGGTGGTAACGGAATACCCGGATTCCAAAGGAATTACCTGGGCTACCTCCAGTTTGAGAGGTAGAATTCAAGATAGATTTGATTCCGGGTTCCCGACCAGTGGCTAAAGCACCGTATAGACTGGCGCCTTCAGAAATCCGTGAAATGATGACACAAATTCAACATTTGTTAGATAAAGGGTTTATCCGTCCAAGTTCATCTCCATAGGGTGCGCCAGTGTTGTTTGTAAAGAAGAAAGACGGTACATTGCGTATGTGCATTGATTATCGGGAATTGAACAAGAGAACAATAAAGAATAAGTACCCGTTACCCAAAATTGATGATTTATTCGATCAACTACAAAGAGCTTCGTTCTTCTTGAAGATTGATTTAAGATCAGGTTACCATCAGGTAAGGGTGTCAAAGGAGGATGTGACAAAGACAACTTTCTATACGCGATATGGTCATTATGAGTTCCTGGTTATGCCATTCGGTCTAACCAACGCACCAGCAATATTTATGGATCTCATGAACAGAGTCTGTCGACCATTTCTTGATAAATTTGTTATTGTCTTCATTGATGACATTTTGATTTATTCGAAGACTGAGATAGAGCATGAGCAACATTTGAGACAGATCTTGGAAACTTTGAAGAAAGAACAGTTGCATGCGAAGTTCTCGAAATGTGAGTTATGGTTAAGAGAAGTTCAGTCTTTGGGACATATAATTTATAAAGAAGGGGTAAAGGTGGATCCTTCGAAAATTGAGGCAATGATGAGTTGGAATGCTCCAAGAACACCATCAGAGATAAAGAGTTTTCTGGGATTGGCTGGATACTACCGCATGTTTATCAAGGATTTTTCTAAGATTGCGGGTCCATTAACCAAGTTAACTTGGAAATATGTGAAGTTTATGTGGGGTAACGAACAAGACAAGGGCTTTCAAATATTAAAAGAACTGTTGTGTCAAACTCCAATCCTTGCTTTGCCTAATGGATCTGAAGATTTTACAGTGTATTGTGATGCATCATTGGCTGGTTTAGGATGTGTATTAATGCAGAGAGATCGGGTGATTGCTTATGCTTCCAGATAGTTAAAACCACATGAAAAGAACTAAACGACTCATGACTTGGAGCTAGCAGCTGTGGTATTTGCGCTTAAACTGTGGAGACATTACTTGTACGGCACCAAATGCGTGATTTGTACAAATCATAAGAGCCTGCAGTATGTGTTTACTCAGAAAGAATTGAATATGAAACAGAGACACTGGGTAGAATTAATAAAAGATTATGACTGCGAGATCAGATATCACCCTGGAAAGGCGAATGTTGTGGCAGATGCCCTGAGTCGAAAAGGAAATGGAAGTCCTATTCAGTTTATGCGAATTGAGATAGTATCTGATCTGATAGATAAACTGAAGTCTGCTCAGTTGGAAGCCCTAAAAGAAGAAAATTTAAAGACTGAGTTAATGAAAAAGAGAAAAGATGAATTGAATGATGATTCTCGTGGATTAAAAACATTTAAAGCTCATGTGTGGGTACCTAAGCTTGGAGAATTGAGACAATTAATTTTGACAGAAGCACACAAGTCGAGACTATCTATACACCCAAGAAGCACTAAAATGTATAAAGATCTGAAAGTGCTTTACTGGTGGCCTACAATAAAAGCAGATGTAGCACATTTTGTGGAATCGTGTCATATTTGTGCGCAAGTGAAGGTAGAACATCAGAAGCCTTATGGGTCTTTGAAGCAGTTAGAGATTCCTGAGTGGAAATGGGAGCACATGACAATGGATTTTGTAACAAAACTAATACGAAATCAGAGGAATCATGATATGATATGGGTAATAGTGGATCGTTTGACAAAGAGTGCTCATTTTCTAGCCACCTGTGAGACAGCTTCGTTGGGTAAACTAGCACAACTATACATAGACGAGATTGTTGCAAGGCATGGTATACCGTTGTTAATTGTGTCTGACAGAGATTCAAGGTTTGTATCCAATTTTTGGAGAAGTTTGCAAAGACAATTGGGAACTAGAGTTAACTTGAGTACAGCCTATCATCCTCAGACAGACGGTCAGACTGAACGAACCATACAGACACTTAAGGATATGTTGCGAGCTTGTGTATTAGAGTATGGTGGATCTTGGGATTCACATCTGCCATTGATAGAATTTGCGTACAATAACTCTCATCACTCCACTATTGGAATGCCTCCGTATGAAATGTTGTACGGTCATCGCTGCCGTACTCCGACTTGTTGGTTAGAGGCGGGTGAGAAACAGTTTGCAGGTCCCGAGATAGTACAGTTGACTGCTGACAAGGTTGCTATAGCCAGAGATAAATTGAAAGCAGCAAGAGATAGACAAAGAATGTATGCTGATCCGAAACGACGTCCGGTAAAGTTTGATGTTGGAGAGCTAGTATATTTGAAAGTTTCTCCGTGGAAAGGTGTTATTCGCTTCGGCAAACGTGGAAAGTTGGCTCCCCATTTCATTGGTCCTTTCCGTATTCGTCAGGTTGTCAATGATCAAACAGTTACCTTAGACCTTCCTGAAGGTTTCTCATGCACATGCAAAACCCAAGCACAACGGAAGCATGAAGATAAAAACGATTTCATTCCGGGTTTTCAACACTTATGCACAAGAAACACATAGTGGGATCTAGCTACAAAGAATGATAGCAACAAGAACAACAAAAGGAACCAGAAAGTGAGACCATACCCTTGATGTCTCTGGTTGTTTTGTTGTTGTAGATGAAAGGCTTGAACTCCAAGAAGAGTTCCTCTATTGATATCCACTCCAAGCAAACCGTGAATCTCCTTTGCTAAAGCTTGAGATACTCCAACTTGCACTCAAGAACAGCACTAGAACTCTTGCTCACAACCAACACAAACTTCTTTGCTAAAAGACTCCTACAAGGCTCTCTTTAGTGTGTGTGTTTGTGAATTTGGCAAAAAGGTCATATGGAGAGAAGCAAGAGGGGTTTATATAAGCATATTATCTCTGTAGGGGAGACCAGGGTCGGCCATAATGGCACCCTCCCATTGGACCAAACAAAAGGTCCAATAATATCAAAGTGTCACTTAGACTTCTGCCTTCACGGGCTCTCACGGCCCGTGAGGAAGTCGTGAAGGCATCACCCCCACGATCCCCGACCGGCCCATGAAGCCTCGTGAAGGGCTTCACGTCACGACCTCTTCATGACCCGTGAGGGCCCGTGAAGGTCGACTGAAACCCTAATTTTCTCTCTTGACATGTGCTGTCGGATTCAACGCTTGGCGTGTAACCCAATAGGCCCGTGCCTCATCGACAGTGATCCAATATACGTGTATCAGTGGGCATATATCCAACACTTCCTACAGAGCTTGCTGGATTTAATGATACATTTAATGTCTGTTATCTGAGGAAGTGTAAGATTGATGATGAAAGTCAGATTCTTCCAGTGCATGAGTTAAAAGTCAGATTCGGCAGTGATCCCATATACGTGTATCAGTGGGCATATGTCCAACAGACTCCCACTTGCACATGATACATTGTCATATATTAATCACAGACAAAGAGAGGCTCTAGCTAAGCATCAATGCCCCCAAGTTGGCACGAGTTGTCATCTTCGACAAAAACCTAATAGCCTTAAAGGCTTATGAGGTTCTTGAGATAAGTGATCATATGCATCCTTTGTTCGCGATATCCTTGTGAACACGAGACATGGAATATGTCAATCTCCAGATCGTTCACTATTATGTTTCTCGATTACAGATTGGTGGTGACCAAATAGACAAGTTGCATCTGATCTAAAATCAATGTAACTTGAGCATGGCCATGCATATTTGATGTCAGCTACCAATCATCGAGGAGCCTAGGGATATCTCTCTTACTAGAGGAACAAATCCTTTTCGACCACATAGCCCCATTGTATGTTTCATACTTTACCCAATTATTTCCTTTATAACAGCCAGTTACGAACTGCGTTTGAAGATAACTAGAGTAAGGCAGATTCATATTCTGGTAACCTATGCATCTCAAGTCTAAGGATGAAATGATATTATCATCCCGAGATACTTGTGACTAATTAGATCCATGAAGTAAACTCAGGTGTGGGTCTTCTGGTCACTTGAAACACCTTTTAAGCCCAAGTAAGTCTTGCACCCTTATTCAACCATTTTGAATACCGGGCCAACCACTTACTTCAATCTTATTTCATTCTTCCTTCCATTTGAAGAATAACCGATTGCAGAAGGTTTTAGAATGATAATCATTCAAGGAAGTGTTTAAACATGCTAAGATGGAACACGGTATGGACTTAATGATTGTGACCGCAACAAGCGTATATATAAATCTGTATTCATATATCGAAACAAACATAAGTTACAATACCGTTTAAATGTTCCCATAAATACAAATACAAATCTTACAAATCAAACAAACCAAATACATAAGTCAAGCCAAATCACTAGCGAATCTAACACCTATAGCTTTGGTGTGAGAATCATGAGGAGCTTGTGATAATGGCTTAGTGAATGGGTCCGCAAGGTTCCCGTCCGTCGGTACTCTACTTATGGAAACGTCACCATTCTCGATTACTTCTCTAATGAAGTGATATTTTCGAAGAATGTGTCTTGTCCTCTTGTGAGCTCTTGGTTCCTTTGCCAAAGCCACCGCACCCTCATTGTCACAAAAATCTCAATAGGGTCGGTGATGCTCGGAACCACTCCTAGATCTTGGATGAATTTCTTTATCCACATAGCTTCTTTAGCAGCTTCACTTGCTGCAATATATTCTGACTCGGTTGTTGAATCAGCAACTGTGTCTTGCTTTGAGCTCCTCCAGCTTACTGCGCCACCATTCAATAGGAACACGAACCCCAATTTTGATCGGCAGTCGTCCCTATCGGTTTGGAAGCTAGCATCAGAGTAACCCTTTACTCTAAGCTCTTCCTCGCCACCGTATACCAAGAACATTTCCTTTGTACGCCTAAGGTACTTTAGAATGTTCTTCATAGCCCTCCAGTGAGCCTCTCCCGGATTCACCTGATATCTACTAGTCATGCTCAAGGCACATGAGACATCGGGGCGTGTGCATAACATGGCATACATGATCGATCCCACAGCCGAAGCGTATGGGACTCGCTTCATTATGTTCAACTCCTTTTGGGAGTTGGGGCATTGAGCCTTGCTTAATCCCAATACATGCATCATGGGGAGATTCCCTTTCTTAGAATCCTCCATCTTAAATCGTTTAACGACTTTATCCACATATGCACTTTGGCTTAAACCTAAAAGCCTTCTAGACCTATCCCTATAGATCTTAATTCCGAGAATGCATCCCGCATTTCCCAAGTCTTTCATAGAAAAGCAATTCCCAAGCCAATCCTTGTCACTACGCAAGGTTGGGATATGATTTCCTATGAGTAGAATATCATCTACATATAAAACTAGGAAAACTATTGAGCTCCCACTAGCCCTGACATACACGCATGGTTCATCTTCATTTTTCAAAAATCCAAATTCCTTGATCTTTTCATCAAAACAAAGATTCCAACTACGAGAGGCTTGCTTAAGTCCATAAATGGACTTCTTTAGCCTACATACCTTGTTAGGATACTTAGGATGTACAAAACCTTCAGGTTGTGTCATATACACCTCTTCAGAAAGCTTCCCGTTAAGGAAGGCGGTTTTTACATCCATTTGCCATATCTCATAATCATGAAAAGCAGCTATGGCAAGGAGGATCCTAATGGACTTCAACATGGCCACCGGTGAAAAAGTTTCGTCATAGTCAACACCCGGTGTTTGCGTGAAACCTTTTGCTACCAATCGGGCTTTGAAAGTGTCCAAGGTATTGTCCATGTTCGTTTTCTTCTTGAAAACCCATTTACACCCAACGGGTCGAAACCCGGGTGTTGGATCAACCAGTTCCCAAACTTGGTTATCCGACATGGAGTTTATTTCGCTTTCCATTGCCTCCCTCCACTTGGCAGACTTAGGGCCCGCCATTGCTTCTCGGTATCTGGTGGGTTCATCTTGATCCACCAATAGCTCACTGCCCTCAGATATGAGAAATCCATATCTCTCTGGCTCATGATGAGCTCTACCGGATCTACGTGGGGTAGGAAGTGGAAGTGTGTCAGGTACCGCAGCTTCACTTTGCTCGGTGTCAACCATTGATGGTTGATTGCTAGTGCCAACATCAAGTTCTTTATCGGGTGTACCTTGAATTTCTTCAAGGTCTATTTCCTTTTGCCTCGGCACGTTGGATATAAGTTCCCTTTCAAGGAAAACGGCTCTTCGAGCAACAAAAACTTTGTTCTCTGAAGGTTTGTAGAAAATATATCCAATACCGGTAGAAGGATATCCGATAAAATAACACCTTTCGGAACGGGGTTCTAGTTTGTCATTCGTCTCACGTCTCACGTAGGCTAGACATCCCCATACACGAAGATATGAGAGAGTGGGCTTTTTCTTGTGCCACAACTCATATGGTGTTGTTTCAACTTTCGTTGTTGGTACGAGGTTAAGGATTCTTACCGCCGTCTCTAGAGCGTAACCCCAAAAACTAATGGGTACCTCCGTTTGACTCATCATAGAACGGACCATATCTAATAATGTCCGATTTCTCCTTTCGGCAATTCCATTTAATTGTGGAGTCCTAGGAGGAGTTAATTGTGAGATAATCCCACATTTTCTAAGATGGTCCAGAAACTCCGAAGTAAGATACTCACCGCCTCTATCCGATCTTAGTATCTTAATCTTCTTACCCGATTGATTCTCTACTTCACTTTGAAATGTCTTGAACACCTCAAAGGTTTCAGACTTTTGTCTAATCAAATAGATATATCCATACCTACTATAATCATCCGTGAAGGTAACGAAATATCTAGTATTGTTCCTTGTCACATTTTTGAAAGGACCACACACATCGGTGTGAATGACTTCCAAAAGATCCTTTCCCCTCTCACTAACTCCGGTGAAGGGTTCTTTGGTCATTTTGCCTAGTAAACAAGATTCGCATACATCTTTTGACCCGAGGTCAAATGATTCCAAGATCCCGTCCGCTTGGAGCTTGGTGATGCGGGTCTTGTTTACATGAGTAAGACGACCGTGCCATAAGGAATATTTATCCAAACAATTTTTGGATTGAGAATCAATATTCATGATAGGTCTCTTATTTTCAATGTATGTATCAACTTCATATATGCCATGACATGGTAAAGCTTTAAAATAACAAACATCATTTTTATAACATAAAATAGATCCATCCATAAATTTAAAAGAAAAACCATCGTCATACAAAGCATGTAAAGATAAAATGTTTCTTGCCACGTAGGGTGAACAGCATACATTAATAAGAACAATGGAAAGACTGGTTCTAAAAGAGAGCTTGACACTCCCTTTTGCTTCTACAGGCACAACCTCTCGGTTCCCCATAATTAGATCCAGCTCTCCACGCTCCAAGCCTCTACTTTCCCTTAGCACCTGCACCATATTACAAATGTGAGTGCCGTAGCCGGTATCTAAAACCCAGCCCTTTGAAATAGAAGTTTGATGGAGCTCAATCATGAATGTACCTTGGTTTGAAGGTCCCAAGATGCTCATTGCCTTGAGCTTCTTGAGGCCATCTAGGTACTTTGGGCAGCTTCGGCGATAATGCCCCTTGTCCCCGCAAAAGAAGCATTGCGCATCCTCCAGGGCCTTGGCTTGGGGAATCTTCCCTTTGCCCTTTGCCACCGGGGTAAGGTTAGGCTTGGTGGCACCAACCTTTCCCTTACCCTTTCCCTTATGGGAAGGATTCGGCTTCTTCTTTTGGATGCGGCCCTCCCGGATAGCCAAGACGGGATTGGATGAGGTGGCCTTGGGCTTCGAGATGCTTGACTCTGCGGTCTTGAGCATCCCATGAAGCTCCATGAGAGTTTTGTCCATACTATGCATATGATAACTTACGATGAATTGATCATATGCATTGGGCAAGGATTGGAGGATGAGATCAACCGCCATCTCCCTCCCTATGGAGAACCCTAACCTCTCCATTCGCTCCATGTTTGCTTTCATACGCAACACATGAGCACTTACGCTCCCGCCATCCTGGAGCTTGCAACCTAGGACGGACTTGAGGCATTCGTACCTTTCTTGCCTCGCTTGCTGTTGGAACATGTCCTTGAGCTGCGCGAGCAAGTCGAAAGCACTTAAATGATCCATTTGCTTTTTCAAATTGGAGCTCATTGTGCTAAGCATAAGGCACGTTATTTCCTCTGTGTCCTTGAGGCGTTTTTCATGTGCCTCTCGGGCGGTCCTAGATGCCGTAGTCGTAGGGGCTTCGGGCAAGGCTTCCTCAATGATATGCAATTTCCCTTCATGGCTTAGGACAATCCGAAGTTGCCTATGCCAATCCATGAAATTGCTACCGTCGAGTTTCTCCTTCTCAAGGAAAACTCGTAGAGAAATGTTGCTCGTGGTGGTGGTACTTGAAGATGCCATCTATAATAGCAAAGTAGATTTGGTTAGTTCGATATTTAAGTTTGTTAAAACAATTTACCCAAAACAAATTTTTAATTATTTTAACAAAGCAAAGAACCTTATTTCACTTCCGTATATGACGGGTTTACCGCGGATCACATAAGGAAGTTATTTCGGGTTGGCAACCATATTGCCAATTCCAATCCATTATTGCAACTCTTTGGTCTTTGCGGGATCCTACGACAAGCATTGGTCGTTTGGCATGTTTGATCCCTTCTTACACCAATCCCAATTTAGAATTGTTGATTGACTCGTGCTAAGCTCGACAATCTTTCAAGAATTCTAATTTGAAATTATAAATCGTCCCCCAAGACTTGCTGTAAGTACACTTCACAAGAATTGGCTCGTGCTAAGCTCGACAACCAAGTTTGCGAGTTACTACGCTCACCTTCCACACAACTCCACAAAGATTGGCTCGTGCTAAGCTCGACAACCAATCATTGTGTTGTTAGATTTGGGTGGCATTGTCTTACGGATGGTGTGTGATTTATGTTTTATGGAAAAACGGGCTTTTGTTTCCGATTAACTTTGATTAACATATTTGAGTGATAAAAACTTATTTTTCACTTTAGTTGGTTTGTTAATCATGAGCGCGCGCGAGAGAAATATAAACCAATTTTTATAGAACTCTTGTGATTTAATTTATTGAAAAGTTTTCTAGCATGCGAAAACCTAAACAATCCATGCTAGAAATAAATCACAACACATGCATAGCAAGGGGTTAGTAACCAAGCCAAAACCTATGTGTTCTACCCGTGAGCCTATGGGAAGAACGCGGTCAACTAGGGACACAATACAAAAGGTCATAGCTCCCACTTGATCCGCCATCTCCAAAGGGATTCACCGGATCTTCTATTTTCAAGACACCATCCTTGATTCTTGATTGTGGTCTCCATGCTCCATGAGTACAAGTACATAAAAATAGAAATGAAATGGCATGCAAGCCACGAAAATTCTATCATCTATTTACAAGTACACGGATAAATGAAACGGTATGCAAACCGCAATAACAATTACAACAATCAATAAATAAATAATTATTACAAACCATGTGACTCCAAGTCACCAAATAAAAGGGGAGCAACCACAAACAACCACAAGGTCTAAGGCCAAGGTTACCAACAAAGAACAAGGCAAACAACCACAAAACAAACGGTGTGCCAAAAACCGCAATAAGCAAATATTTTGATATGAATTTCCAAGCAAACACTCAAGGCACAATGGAAATTCTTGTACATATGCATTAAGGCATAAAACCAATTTTTAAAACCTATATTCATATATACACACACATATGTGTATGCATGTATGCATCTAATGCCATGACCATACCATGCATACCCATAGTGGTACCAAAATATTATTTGGGGATTTCCAGAATCAACTGAATGAAAACAGAAACACAGCAACGACTCAAAAAACCGAAAAATTTCTTTTAAGACCAAAAACACTGTTCACGAGTTCCTTCACGACCTTTCACGGCTCGTGAGGCCCGAGGGCTTCACGACCGCTCACGGCCCGGATGAACAGTGGTATCAGAGCCATTGCTACAAGATGGTAGCACAAAATGGCTCGAAAAATCGTTTTTGGAAGTTTTGGCATTCTGTGCAGAAGGCCTTCACGAGCCGTGAAGTTCTCTTCACGGGTCGTGAAGGTCACACGACTAGTGTAGTTGGGGGTCTGGTCGTGAAAAGATTAAGAAGAGTTCCTCTATTGATATCCACTACAAGCAAACCATGAATCTCCTTTGCTAAAGCTTGAGATACTCCAACTTGCACTCAAGAACAGCACTAGAACTCTTGCTCACAACCAACACAAACTTCTTTGCTAAAAGACTCCCACAAGGCTCTCTTTAGTGTGTGTGTTTGTGAATTTGGCAAAAAGGTCATATGGAGAGAAGCAAGAGGGGTTTATATAAGCATATTATCTCTGTAGGTGACACCAGGGTCGGCCATAATGGCACCCTCCCATTGGACCAAACAAAAGGTCCAATAATATCAAAGTGTCACTTAGACTTCTGCCTTCACGGGCTCTCACGGCCCGTGAGGAAGTCGTGAAGGCATCACCCCCACGATCCCCGACCGGCACATGAAGCCTCGTGAAGGGCTTTACGTCACGACCTCTTCACGACCCGTGAGGGCCCGTGAAGGTCGACAGAAACCCTAATTTTCTCTCTTGACATGTGTTGTCGGATTCAACGCTTGGCGTGTGACCCAATAGGCCCGTGCCTCATCGACAGTGATCCAATATACGTGTATCAGTGGGCATATATCCAACACTTCCTACAGAGCTTGCTGGATTTAATGATACATTTAATGTCTGTTATCTGAGGAAGTGTAAGATTGATGATGAAAGTCAGATTCTTCCAGTGCATGAGTTAAAAGTTGATTCCAAGAAGAGACTGATAGAGGAACCGGTTGAACTGTTAGATCGAAAGGTGACATAACTTCGAAAGAAGCAGATACCTATGGTATTGGTCAAATGGAAACACAGTTTAGGTTCCGATTTAACCTGGGAGACTGAAACAGAGATAAAAGAAAGGTATCCCCAGTTATTTGAGCAAGAAAGGATTCCGAGGACGGAATCCTCTTAAGGAGGGGAGATTTGTTACACCCGCAAACCTAGGCTAGTAGATTAGCGGGTTTACGGTATGTGTTTGTTTGTGTTTTAATTGCTTTAATTAATTATGTGATTAATTAAGTGGAATTAATTTATTAAATGAAATGAATTAGAATTAATAGTATGTACGCATGTATGTATATGTGGCCGTATGTATGTATGCATGAGTTGGTGGGATACACGTGGGGTTTGTGTAGAAGAAAAGAGGACACCTAATTTGCATGTATTTTGTGTGTGTGTGCTTGACTCATCTGCCCATTATTTTTACAAACAAGAAAAGTGTATGTGTGTGTGCTCTCTCTTGTCAAGAAAACCGAAAGAAAGAAAAGAAGAAGAAAAGAATCGGAATTCCATTTTCATTGTGTGTGATCGAAGATTTAAGGTTGGTGTTTATAAATTGACATGTTATGGTCCTTCTTGAAATGCTATATGATTTAAAACATGATTCATGTTTAGTTTGAAGATTGTATGTTAATATGAAGAACACTATGTTCGGATTATATATATATATATATATATATATATGATTCTGATGATCTTGTGATGTCATGTGTAGATGGTGTTTTAACGTATGAAAATGTGTTTTAATATGTTAAAATTATGATCTGATATGAATTGATGATTATTATGAAATCTGGGTTTTATGAGTTCTTCGTGAAACTATGATGTTCTCTGATTGTTGGGAAGAAAGTAATTGAAATCCGATTCTTGCTTAAATCCGGAAGTATTGAAAACCGAAACTTGGAAAACCGAGACTTTGAAATCCTTGACTAAAACCGATACTTGGATTATGACAACCTCAAATCCGATTGTTGTATTTATATATAAAATCCTAAACTTGGAAAATGACAAGTTAGAATCCGATACATGAAATCCGGGAATAGTGAAATCCGATACTCCTGAATCCGGGATTCTAAATCCAAGTCCGACAGTTATGGAATCCATCGGATTCCCAAAAAAAAATCGAACACTGGTGAAATCCGACACTTGAGTTGCGGATTTTCAAAAGTCCGAGTGTAAATCCGATAGTTTCAAGAATCCGACACTTTTGAGTTTTTATTTGTATTTGTTTATTGATTGTTGATGTTATGTATGAATTACAAATACATGTTCAAATATATTTATGGGGTTTGAACTGATTGATTGTTATTGTGTTTTCAGGCAATCCAAAGGCTCGGTAACATTAGAATCCTGAGTGTCTCCACTAAGATTGAAAGGTGAGTGGATGTTGGATGCGAATGGTAAAGATTGTGTTTAATATTATTGATGTGAGGCATAATTGTATGTGATGGTTTGATATTGGTACTACTGATTGTGAATATTATGTATTAATGACTACTGCATGATTATTTGTTCGATACGCACTCTTAGTATGATTTTGAGTTGCGTTTAAGAAGTCAGCTATACGTGGAATTGGGCTGGGCTCGTTTACTGGTTGGTTGAACAGTGGTAGCCTTACTGTTGCATATGTTGCTTCAGAGTGGGATTTCACTGTGCCAATTCAGTAGAGGGCTATCGGCAAACCTTTGCTTTGGCCGGCATTGGTTGTAGGTTCTGCGCCGAACCGCCGGTCTTCTTCAGAGTTGTGATTACATGTTTAGTATTGAATTGATGTTTGCTTTTGGGTTTAGCCTCTACTCACTTAGCTTTGTGCTAATCCCCCACAGTTGATGCTTTTGCAGGTTTGTGTTTGTTAGTGCTTGTGGAAGGAGAAGTTGACTTGACTCTAATGACTAGATTTAAAATGAAACGAGCCAGTCTATTTTGTAACAAAAGAATTATGTTTGTTGGATTTTAAGAACAAATATTTTGTTTTTTTTAATATTGGTGAATGAAAAGTATGTTTAATTAATTAAGCTTCCGCAGCGCAAATAAAAAAAATGTCTTAGATTTTATGGTGTTACAGGGAAACCGCCAAGGGGAGGGGTCGAACCATCCAGCTAACCGCCGAAGAAGCCAAAAGGGAGCCTGATGTGGTTGCAGGTACTCATCTTGTAAACTCAGTACCTGCGCTTATTTTGTTTGATTCCAGCGAGAGTAGGTCGTTTTTTCTTTTACTTTTTGCAAAAATCTCAACCAAGCACGTGTGAAACTAGAACAACCTTTGGAATTAGAAATAGCAGATGACAAGGCCTTAAGCATTTCGACCATGTATAAGAGTAATGTGATAGAACTAGGAGGTGAGAAGTTTACTATCGACCTAATACCGATTGCTATGAGGGAATTTCACGTCGTAGTGGGGATGGATTGGGTAGGTCATCATCAAGCTACCATTGAATGTGACAAGAGGAGAGTTTAGGATTCAAACCCCTAGTGGGGGAGAGATTGTCGTCACGGGGGAGCGCCGGAAGGAAGGAGCGACATTTTGCACAGTAACCAAAGCAGGGAAGTACCTTCGTCGCAGATGCACCGCTTTCCTAGCCTATGTACTCGATGGTAAGAAGGAGAAAGGCACGTTAGAAGTATCAGATGTCCCAGTAGTCAAAGAATTTCCATAAGTATTTCTGAAGGACCTGCCGGGGATATCGCCCGATCGCCAGGTAGAATTCAGGATCGATTTGGTACCATGATCTGCACTGATAGCCAAGACACCTTACAGATTAGCTCCACCCGAGATGAAGGAACTCATGAGTCAGCTCCAGGAACTGTTAGATAAGGGTTTCGTTAGGCCAAGTAGTTCGCCTTGGGGTGCGCCTATAATTTTCATTAGAAAGAAGGACGGATCCTTTAGGATGTGCATCGACTACCATGAACTTAATAGGTTACAGTAAAGAACCGATACCTGCTGCCGAGAATTGACGACTTATTCGATCTACTACAGGTCTACAGGGGGCACATGGTTTTCAAAGATCGAATTACGATCCTGGTACCATCAGTTGAAGGTACGGGAGGAAGATATTGCAAAGACGGCATTTAGAACATGGTACGGCCATTATGAGTTTGTGGTCATGCCGTTTGGACTAACCAACGCGCTAGCTGCATTTATGGACCTTATGAACCGGGTATGCAGACCGATGCTCAACAAGTCGGTCATAATATTTATTGATGACATCCTGATGTATTCCAGGACGTGGACGGAGCACGAGTAACACCTACGAGAAGTTTTGGAGACTTTAAGGCGGGAGAAGCTCTATGCTAAGTTCTCGAAATGCGAATTTTGGATACCGGAAGTACAGTTCTTGGGGCACCTCGTGAATGAGAATCGCATAAAGGTGGATCTGGCTAAGATTGAGGCAGTCATGAAATGGGAACAGCCTAAGAGTCCGACTGAGATTCGAAGCTTTTTGGGCTTAGCAGGGTACTACTGGAGATTTATTCAAGATTTTTTGAGAATTGCAGTGCCCTTAACCAAGCTGACTAAGAAGAATGCGAGTTTTGTTTGGGGAATTGACCAACAAAGGGCGTTTGAGACTCTACGTAACAAACTATGCGAGGCGCCAGTGTTAACACTACCCGAGGGGATGGAGGATCTTGTGGTTTATTGTGACGCTTCTCACTGTAGTTTAGGGTGTGTGTTAATGCAACGGGGAAAATTCATAGCATATGCGTCGCGACAACTAAAACCGCACGAGAGCAACTATCTAACACATGACCTAGAACTCGCGTCAGTAGTTTTCGCATTAAAGATCTAGAGACATTACCTATACGGAGTAAAGTGTACGATCTACACGGATCACAAGAGTTTGAAATACTTCGCAGATCAGAAGAACTTAAACATGAGACAGCGACGGTGGCTAGACCTCGTGAAGGATTATGACTGTGAAATACCATATCATCCGGGTAAGGCCAATGTAGTGGTGGATCCTTTGACCAGAAAAGCAGGGTGCATGCTTGATATCGCCCAAATTGAATAGTTATTTTGGGGCGATATCCGCTCGTTTTGTATGATTTTATAAGTAATTTGGTCTTAATTGATACTTAATTCATTATTTGAAATCTTAGGTCTTAAATGCTTATCCAAGACAAAAGGAAAAAAAATCCCAAAAAGTTTGCAAGAATTGAAAAAAATCATGTTCCAGACCCGTTTGTACGGTCCCGTGAAGTGTGAGACGATTTTCTTGATATTTTCTCCCCCTTTCCACTCATAACCCATTTCCAGCCCTAAAACTCCGTGTAGAGGCAATTTTCTTGATATTTTCTAGAGCTTTAAGTCAAGTTTTCAAATGATACATCCAAAGGAAGAAAGATTTGGAGCTTGGATCCTACCTTGGGAGCATCTTCTTCATCTTCTCCATTGGATTAATTCAAGTTTGGTTATAAAGTTGCTATCTTTGATCTTGGGTATGGGTACTATTTTTTCAATCGTATAAACTTGTGGTATATGGAATTTGAGGAGTCTAAAACTAAAATTGGAACCGTCATTGACTGTTTGAGCATCAGTTCTTCACAAAAGGCACACTACACCTTTTGTACGGCCGTACATCTGGATTCACAGGCCGTACAAAACATTCTGCCCATTTTTAATTTCTCTTCTTTAATTAGTTTCTTTTGCTTAATTTTACTTCTAGGGTTTTAATATTTAGTATAGTATAGTATAATTCCTAACTTAGTGCTTGCTTGTGTTTAGTTATTTTCTCTCGTTTTTGGTTTGTCTTCGTGTTAGTTTTCTTTTTAGTTGTTTTTGGCTTTCTTCTTCTTTGTTTGCTTCTACTTATTGCTGCAAATGTTTAGAGTTTGTTGTTTTCTTAGGCTTAGTTTGACTTTCTGTTTGATTTTCTGTTTTTCAGATGTCTACACAAAAAAAGAAACCAGCACTTAAACGAAAGCGGGAGGATACTAACTTTGCTGGGAACTCAATGCTGTGTAAGCATTTTTTTCTCCCCCTTTTCACTCATAACCCGTTTCCTGCCCTAAAACTCTGTGGAGAGGCGATTTTCTTGATATTTTCCAGAGCTTTAAGTCAAGTTTTCAAATGATACATCCAAAGGAAGAAAGATTTGGAGCTTGGATCCTACCTTGGGAGCATCTTCTTCATCTTCTCCATTGGGTTCTTCAAGGGTTTAAGCTTTCTTTCATGTTTCCTTTCAATTTCAGTTTTGTTTGCTTAGATTTCGTGATGTTTAGCATGGAGTAGTTAATTTCAGTGCTATTGGATGAGATTCAAGTAGGTTATTGACTTGGATTTGAGATTTTTGTTGGGTTTCCCCAATTTCACCATTAATGGAAGCTTCAAGCTAGGTTTCTTCTCAAATTGCTTGAATTCATGTTTTACCCCAAATTTCCTTAACGAATTGATGTAATAGACATATTATGTTGATTGGTTCTTGGTTTCTTTGCAAATAATCCTAGTTGTGATGCCCAATTTGTGAGAATTTCCACTTGGGTTTGGGTTTTCACCATTGTTTGTGCAATTTGTTGATGAAATTGACTATGAAATGCCTATCTTAGGATTAGTCAAGTGTTGGAATATCTTTTAAGTTGATTTTTGTGAAATTGGCTACTTCGTACGGCGTTTAAAATGCCCATTGGTTTTATCCCATATAAGCTTGTCTATGGAAAAGCATGCCACCTTCCTATTGAACTTGAACAAAAAGCTTTTTGGACCTTAAAAGTTGCAAATTTAGATTTGAATGAATCCTGTGACTTTAGAGCTTTACAATTGTTAGAACTTGGTGAAACTCGGGACGAGGCTTATCAAAACTCTCGGATTTATAAGGATCTAATGAAAAAGTTGCACGATAAACACCTTAAGGAAACAAAACCATATGTCCCGGGTGATAAAGTTGTTTTGTTTAACTCAGGTTTGAAGTTGATTTCAGGGAAATTTAAGTCAAGGTGGTCGGGACCATTCACTGTTGTCAAGGCATATCCATACGGTACACTCGAGTTATCATGTACTACAAACGGTCATCGTGACAAACACTACTTTGGTGATCCATCCATGGTTTCGACGATTGAGGTAAGAAATTTATACCCCGAGAGGGTCAGGTCAAGTGAGTGACTCGTTTTCACAACTTACCACATCATACAAAAGTCGTTTTATGTTTTTCGGTTTCGTTCGTTAGTTTTCGAATTTGTTATATAAATAAATTAATAATATATTTAATACTTTTCCAAATTTAAAAATACAAAAAATATATAAAATACAAAAAAATAGAAAATAAAAAAAATAAAAAAATTAAATTCAAAAACAAGCTACTGCAGCTACACCTTCATGCCTTATACCCAATTTGAATTACACCAACCTATCTAAGTCTGCACCCAATCTTCTTTAACTAAAAGCTCAACTATAATTTAGTTAAACCATTCAATCAGGTGGAGCCCAAACTCTTTTGTTAAACCCAACATCTCCAATCTTAACCTAAGCCCAAAACCTCCCCCTTACCCAATCCATCTAAACCCAATATACCATTTACCCTAACACTAGTTACCCTTTTCCCCTTCCTCAACTTTGACAGCCGTAAAAACCCTAGGACCACCGTAGCTCCACCTTCCCTAATTGACAACAAGCATACATCCACCGTGCACCGCCGCCTTCGAACATCTACCCAACATTTACGATAGCTACGACCACCGCTCATCTACCATGCAGACGCCGATAGTAGTTTACCGTCGCGAGGCCTCCGGTCTGCTCGTAGCTTCGAACCACCAATAGTACATCATCGTTCAACAAATTTTCAATTCCTTTTCTGGTTAAAAAATCAAGGTACACAACTGTCACCTCCTTAATCTCAAGTCACAGGTAGATATCCTAAACCTCTTTTGTGTCTCAAGTTTTACTGTTCAAATCGACAATTTTGGTTAGCTCATATCAGTGTGTTTGTTTGCAATGTTGATTTGGAGAAACTTGGGTTTAATTGTGTTAACTGTTGTGAACTTTCTTCAAACCTTGAAAGCATAAGTCCTTGTTTAGGTTCCTGTTTAGGCTCCTGTTGATTTGTAGGAGCTTTGTTATGATTAAATCTCGTTCTGTGCGTCTACTTTACAGATGAAATCGAATGTGCGTTCTTGGATACCATTGACTTCATATTTGTGTTGTTGATTTCTGTTATGATTTTGAGAGATCTTTGTTAAGCATGCTTAGTGTTGAGTAATTTTAGCATGATTTTTGTGGAACTTGAAAACATATTTCTTGTGTATTGGATTAATTCAAGTTTGGTTATAAAGTTGCTTTCTTTGATCTTTGGTATGGGTACTATTTTTTCAATCGTATAAACTTGTGGTATATGGAATTTGAGGAGTCTAAAACTAAAATTGGAACCGTCATTGACTGTTTGAGCATCAGTTCTTCACAAAAGGCACACTACACCTTTTGTACGGCCGTACATCTGGATTCACAGGCCGTACAAAACATTCTGCCCATTTTTAATTTCTCTTCTTTAATTAGTTTCTTTTGCTTAATTTTACTTCTAGGGTTTTAATATTTAGTATAGTATAGTATAATTCCTAACTTAGTGCTTGCTTGTGTTTAGTTATTTTCTCTCGTTTTTGGTTTGTCTTCGTGTTAGTTTTCTTTTTAGTTGTTTTTGGCTTTCTTCTTCTTTGTTTGCTTCTACTTATTGCTGCAAATGTTTAGAGTTTGTTGTTTTCTTAGGCTTAGTTTGACTTTCTGTTTGATTTTCTGTTTTTCAGATGTCTACACAAAAAAAGAAACCAGCACTTAAACGAAAGCGGGAGGATACTAACTTTGCTGGGAACTCAATGCTGTGTAAGCATTTTTTTCTCCCCCTTTTCACTCATAACCCGTTTCCTGCCCTAAAACTCCGTGGAGAGGCGATTTTCTTGATATTTTCCAGAGCTTTAAGTCAAGTTTTCAAATGATACATCCAAAGGAAGAAAGATTTGGAGCTTGGATCCTACCTTGGGAGCATCTTCTTCATCTTCTCCATTGGGTTCTTCAAGGGTTTAAGCTTTCTTTCATGTTTCCTTTCAATTTCAGTTTTGTTTGCTTAGATTTCGTGATGTTTAGCATGGAGTAGTTAATTTCAGTGCTATTGGATGAGATTCAAGTAGGTTATTGACTTGGATTTGAGATTTTTGTTGGGTTTCCCCAATTTCACCATTAATGGAAGCTTCAAGCTAGGTTTCTTCTCAAATTGCTTGAATTCATGTTTTACCCCAAATTTCCTTAACGAATTGATGTAATAGACATATTATGTTGATTGGTTCTTGGTTTCTTTGCAAATAATCCTAGTTGTGATGCCCAATTTGTGAGAATTTCCACTTGGGTTTGGGTTTTCACCATTGTTTGTGCAATTTGTTGATGAAATTGACTATGAAATGCCTATCTTAGGATTAGTCAAGTGTTGGAATATCTTTTAAGTTGATTTTTGTGAAATTGGCTACTTCGTACGGCGTTTAAAATGCCCATTGGTTTTATCCCATATAAGCTTGTCTATGGAAAAGCATGCCACCTTCCTATTGAACTTGAACAAAAAGCTTTTTGGGCCTTAAAAGTTGCAAATTTAGATTTGAATGAATCCTATGACTTTAGAGCTTTACAATTGTTAGAACTTGGTGAAACTCGGGACGAGGCTTATCAAAACTCTCGGATTTATAAGGATCTAATGAAAAAGTTGCACGATAAACACCTTAAGGAAACAAAACCATATGTCCCGGGTGATAAAGTTGTTTTGTTTAACTCAGGTTTGAAGTTGATTTCAGGGAAATTTAAGTCAAGGTGGTCGGGACCATTCACTGTTGTCAAGGCATATCCATACGGTACACTCGAGTTATCATGTACTACAAACGGTCATCGTGACAAACACTACTTTGGTGATCCATCCATGGTTTCGACGATTGAGGTAAGAAAGTTATACCCCGAGAGGGTCAGGTCAAGTGAGTGACTCGTTTTCACAACTTACCACATCATACAAAAGTCGTTTTATGTTTTTCGGTTTCGTTCGTTAGTTTTCGAATTTGTTATATAAATAAATTAATAATATATTTAATACTTTTCCAAATTTAAAAATACAAAAAATATATAAAATACAAAAAAATAGAAAATAAAAAAAATAAAAAAATTAAATTCAAAAACAAGCTACTGCAGCTACACCTTCATGCCTTATACCCAATTTGAATTACACCAACCTATCTAAGTCTGCACCCAATCTTCTTTAACTAAAAGCTCAACTATAATTTAGTTAAACCATTCAATCAGGTGGAGCCCAAACTCTTTTGTTAAACCCAACATCTCCAATCTTAACCTAAGCCCAAAACCTCCCCCTTACCCAATCCATCTAAACCCAATATACCATTTACCCTAACACTAGTTACCCTTTTCCCCTTCCTCAACTTTGACAGCCGTAAAAACCCTAGGACCACCGTAGCTCCACCTTCCCTAATTGACAACAAGCATACATCCACCGTGCACCGCCGCCTTCGAACATCTACCCAACATTTACGATAGCTACGACCACCGCTCATCTACCATGCAGACGCCGATAGTAGTTTACCGTCGCGAGGCCTCCGGTCTGCTCGTAGCTTCGAACCACCAATAGTACATCATCGTTCAACAAATTTTCAATTCCTTTTCTGGTTAAAAAATCAAGGTACACAACTGTCACCTCCTTAATCTCATGTCACAGGTAGATATCCTAAACCTCTTTTGTGTCTCAAGTTTTACTGTTCAAATCGACAATTTTGGTTAGCTCATATCAGTGTGTTTGTTTGCAATGTTGATTTGGAGAAACTTGGGTTTAATTGTGTTAACTGTTGTGAACTTTCTTCAAACCTTGAAAGCATAAGTCCTTGTTTAGGTTCCTGTTTAGGCTCCTGTTGATTTGTAGGAGCTTTGTTATGATTAAATCTCGTTCTGTGCGTCTACTTTACAGATGAAATCGAATGTGCGTTCTTGGATACCATTGACTTCATATTTGTGTTGTTGATTTCTGTTATGATTTTGAGAGATCTTTGTTAAGCATGCTTAGTGTTGAGAAATTTTAGCATGATTATTGTGGAACTTGAAAAAATATTTCTTGTGTATTGGATTAATTCAAGTTTGGTTATAAAGTTTCTATCTTTGATCTTTGGTATGGGTACTATTTTTTCAATCGTATAAACTTGTGGTATATGGAATTTGAGGAGTCTAAAACTTAAATTGGAACCGTCATTGACTGTTTGAGCATCAGTTCTTCACAAAAGGCACACTACACCTTTTGTACGGCCGTACATCTGGATTCACAGGCCGTACAAAACATTCTGCCCATTTTTAATTTCTCTTCTTTAATTAGTTTCTTTTGCTTAATTTTACTTCTAGGGTTTTAATATTTAGTATAGTATAGTATAATTCCTAACTTAGTGCTTGCTTGTGTTTAGTTATTTTCTCTCGTTTTTGGTTTGTCTTCGTGTTAGTTTTCTTTTTAGTTGTTTTTGGCTTTCTTCTTCTTTGTTTGCTTCTACTTATTGCTGCAAATGTTTAGAGTTTGTTGTTTTCTTAGGCTTAGTTTGACTTTCTGTTTGATTTTCTGTTTTTCAGATGTCTACACAAAAAAAGAAACCAGCACTTAAACGAAAGCGGGAGGATACTAACTTTGCTGGGAACTCAATGCTGTGTAAGCATTTTTTTCTCCCCCTTTTCACTCATAACCCGTTTCCTGCCCTAAAACTCCGTGGAGAGGCGATTTTCTTGATATTTTCCAGAGCTTTAAGTCAAGTTTTCAAATGATACATCCAAAGGAAGAAAGATTTGGAGCTTGGATCCTACCTTGGGAGCATCTTCTTCATCTTCTCCATTGGGTTCTTCAAGGGTTTAAGCTTTCTTTCATGTTTCCTTTCAATTTCAGTTTTGTTTGCTTAGATTTCGTGATGTTTAGCATGGAGTAGTTAATTTCAGTGCTATTGGATGAGATTCAAGTAGGTTATTGACTTGGATTTGAGATTTTTGTTGGGTTTCCCCAATTTCACCATTAATGGAAGCTTCAAGCTAGGTTTCTTCTCAAATTGCTTGAATTCATGTTTTACCCCAAATTTCCTTAACGAATTGATGTAATAGACATATTATGTTGATTGGTTCTTGGTTTCTTTGCAAATAATCCTAGTTGTGATGCCCAATTTGTGAGAATTTCCACTTGGGTTTGGGTTTTCACCATTGTTTGTGCAATTTGTTGATGAAATTGACTATGAAATGCCTATCTTAGGATTAGTCAAGTGTTGGAATATCTTTTAAGTTGATTTTTGTGAAATTGGCTACTTCGTACGGCGTTTAAAATGCCCATTGGTTTTATCCCATATAAGCTTGTCTATGGAAAAGCATGCCACCTTCCTATTGAACTTGAACAAAAAGATTTTTGGGCCTTAAAAGTTGCAAATTTAGATTTGAATGAATCCTGTGACTTTAGAGCTTTACAATTGTTAGAACTTGGTGAAACTCGGGACGAGGCTTATCAAAACTCTCGGATTTATAAGGATCTAATGAAAAAGTTGCACGATAAACACCTTAAGGAAACAAAACCATATGTCCCGGGTGATAAAGTTGTTTTGTTTAACTCAGGTTTGAAGTTGATTTCAGGGAAATTTAAGTCAAGGTGGTCGGGACCATTCACTGTTGTCAAGGCATATCCATACGGTACACTCGAGTTATCATGTACTACAAACGGTCATCGTGACAAACACTACTTTGGTGATCCATCTATGGTTTCGACGATTGAGGTAAGAAAGTTATACGCCGAGAGGGTCAGGTCAAGTGAGTGACTCGTTTTCACAACTTACCACATCATACAAAAGTCGTTTTATGTTTTTCGGTTTCGTTCGTTAGTTTTCGAATTTGTTATATAAATAAATTAATAATATATTTAATACTTTTCCAAATTTAAAAATACAAAAAATATATAAAATACAAAAAAATAGAAAATAAAAAAAATAAAAAAATTAAATTCAAAAACAAGCTACTGCAGCTACACCTTCATGCCTTATACCCAATTTGAATTACACCAACCTATCTAAGTCTGCACCCAATCTTCTTTAACTAAAAGCTCAACTATAATTTAGTTAAACCATTCAATCAGGTGGAGCCCAAACTCTTTTGTTAAACCCAACATCTCCAATCTTAACCTAAGCCCAAAACCTCCCCCTTACCCAATCCATCTAAACCCAATATACCATTTACCCTAACACTAGTTACCCTTTTCCCCTTCCTCAACTTTGACAGCCGTAAAAACCCTAGGACCACCGTAGCTCCACCTTCCCTAATTGACAACAAGCATACATCCACCGTGCACCGCCGCCTTCGAACATCTACCCAACATTTACGATAGCTACGACCACCGCTCATCTACCATGCAGACGCCGATAGTAGTTTACCGTCGCGAGGCCTCCGGTCTGCTCGTAGCTTCGAACCACCAATAGTACATCATCGTTCAACAAATTTTCAATTCCTTTTCTGGTTAAAAAATCAAGGTACACAACTGTCACCTCCTTAATCTCAAGTCACAGGTAGATATCCTAAACCTCTTTTGTGTCTCAAGTTTTACTGTTCAAATCGACAATTTTGGTTAGCTCATATCAGTGTGTTTGTTTGCAATGTTGATTTGGAGAAACTTGGGTTTAATTGTGTTAACTGTTGTGAACTTTCTTCAAACCTTGAAAGCATAAGTCCTTGTTTAGGTTCCTGTTTAGGCTCCTGTTGATTTGTAGGAGCTTTGTTATGATTAAATCTCGTTCTGTGCGTCTACTTTACAGATGAAATCGAATGTGCGTTCTTGGATACCATTGACTTCATATTTGTGTTGTTGATTTCTGTTATGATTTTGAGAGATCTTTGTTAAGCATGCTTAGTGTTGAGAAATTTTAGCATGATTATTGTGGAACTTGAAAACATATTTCTTGTGTATTGGATTAATTCAAGTTTGGTTATAAAGTTTCTATCTTTGATCTTTGGTATGGGTACTATTTTTTCAATCGTATAAACTTGTGGTATATGGAATTTGAGGAGTCTAAAACTAAAATTGGAACCGTCATTGACTGTTTGAGCATCAGTTCTTCACAAAAGGCACACTACACCTTTTGTACGGCCGTACATCTGGATTCACAGGCCGTACAAAACATTCTGCCCATTTTTAATTTCTCTTCTTTAATTAGTTTCTTTTGCTTAATTTTACTTCTAGGGTTTTAATATTTAGTATAGTATAGTATAATTCCTAACTTAGTGCTTGCTTGTGTTTAGTTATTTTCTCTCGTTTTTGGTTTGTCTTCGTGTTAGTTTTCTTTTTAGTTGTTTTTGGCTTTCTTCTTCTTTGTTTGCTTCTACTTATTGCTGCAAATGTTTAGAGTTTGTTGTTTTCTTAGGCTTAGTTTGACTTTCTGTTTGATTTTCTGTTTTTCAGATGTCTACACAAAAAAAGAAACCAGCACTTAAACGAAAGCGGGAGGATACTAACTTTGCTGGGAACTCAATGCTGTGTAAGCATTTTTTTCTCCCCCTTTTCACTCATAACCCGTTTCCTGCCCTAAAACTCCGTGGAGAGGCGATTTTCTTGATATTTTCCAGAGCTTTAAGTCAAGTTTTCAAATGATACATCCAAAGGAAGAAAGATTTGGAGCTTGGATCCTACCTTGGGAGCATCTTCTTCATCTTCTCCATTGGGTTCTTCAAGGGTTTAAGCTTTCTTTCATGTTTCCTTTCAATTTCAGTTTTGTTTGCTTAGATTTCGTGATGTTTAGCATGGAGTAGTTAATTTCAGTGCTATTGGATGAGATTCAAGTAGGTTATTGACTTGGATTTGAGATTTTTGTTGGGTTTCCCCAATTTCACCATTAATGGAAGCTTCAAGCTAGGTTTCTTCTCAAATTGCTTGAATTCATGTTTTACCCCAAATTTCCTTAACGAATTGATGTAATAGACATATTATGTTGATTGGTTCTTGGTTTCTTTGCAAATAATCCTAGTTGTGATGCCCAATTTGTGAGAATTTCCACTTGGGTTTGGGTTTTCACCATTTTTTGTGCAATTTATTGATGAAATTGACTATGAAATGCCTATCTTAGGATTAGTCAAGTGTTGGAATATCTTTTAAGTTGATTTTTGTGAAATTGGCTACTTCGTACGGCGTTTAAAATGCCCATTGGTTTTATCCCATATAAGCTTGTCTATGGAAAAGCATGCCACCTTCCTATTGAACTTGAACAAAAAGCTTTTTGGGCCTTAAAAGTTGCAAATTTAGATTTGAATGAATCCTGTGACTTTAGAGCTTTACAATTGTTAGAACTTGGTGAAACTCGGGACGAGGCTTATCAAAACTCTCGGATTTATAAGGATCTAATGAAAAAGTTGCACGATAAACACCTTAAGGAAACAAAACCATATGTCCCGGGTGATAAAGTTGTTTTGTTTAACTCAGGTTTGAAGTTGATTTCAGGGAAATTTAAGTCAAGGTGGTCGGGACCATTCACTGTTGTCAAGGCATATCCATACGGTACACTCGAGTTATCATGTACTACAAACGGTCATCGTGACAAACACTACTTTGGTGATCCATCCATGGTTTCGACGATTGAGGTAAGAAAGTTATACCCCGAGAGGGTCAGGTCAAGTGAGTGACTCGTTTTCACAACTTACCACATCATACAAAAGTCGTTTTATGTTTTTCGGTTTCGTTCGTTAGTTTTCGAATTTGTTATATAAATAAATTAATAATATATTTAATACTTTTCCAAATTTAAAAATACAAAAAATATATAAAATACAAAAAAATAGAAAATAAAAAAAATAAAAAAATTAAATTCAAAAACAAGCTACTGCAGCTACACCTTCATGCCTTATACCCAATTTGAATTACACCAACCTATCTAAGTCTGCACCCAATCTTCTTTAACTAAAAGCTCAACTATAATTTAGTTAAACCATTCAATCAGGTGGAGCCCAAACTCTTTTGTTAAACCCAACATCTCCAATCTTAACCTAAGCCCAAAACCTCCCCCTTACCCAATCCATCTAAACCCAATATACCATTTACCCTAACACTAGTTACCCTTTTCCCCTTCCTCAACTTTGACAGCCGTAAAAACCCTAGGACCACCGTAGCTCCACCTTCCCTAATTGACAACAAGCATACATCCACCGTGCACCGCCGCCTTCGAACATCTACCCAACATTTACGATAGCTACGACCACCGCTCATCTACCATGCAGACGCCGATAGTAGTTTACCGTCGCGAGGCCTCCGGTCTGCTCGTAGCTTCGAACCACCAATAGTACATCATCGTTCAACAAATTTTCAATTCCTTTTCTGGTTAAAAAATCAAGGTACACAACTGTCACCTCCTTAATCTCAAGTCACAGGTAGATATCCTAAACCTCTTTTGTGTCTCAAGTTTTACTGTTCAAATCGACAATTTTGGTTAGCTCATATCAGTGTGTTTGTTTGCAATGTTGATTTGGAGAAACTTGGGTTTAATTGTGTTAACTGTTGTGAACTTTCTTCAAACCTTGAAAGCATAAGTCCTTGTTTAGGTTCCTGTTTAGGCTCCTGTTGATTTGTAGGAGCTTTGTTATGATTAAATCTCGTTCTGTGCGTCTACTTTACAGATGAAATCGAATGTGCGTTCTTGGATACCATTGACTTCATATTTGTGTTGTTGATTTCTGTTATGATTTTGAGAGATCTTTGTTAAGCATGCTTAGTGTTGAGAAATTTTAGCATGATTATTGTGGAACTTGAAAACATATTTCTTGTGTATTGGATTAATTCAAGTTTGGTTATAAAGTTTCTATCTTTGATCTTTGGTATGGGTACTATTTTTTCAATCGTATAAACTTGTGGTATATGGAATTTGAGGAGTCTAAAACTAAAATTGGAACCGTCATTGACTGTTTGAGCATCAGTTCTTCACAAAAGGCACACTACACCTTTTGTACGGCCGTACATCTGGATTCACAGGCCGTACAAAACATTCTGCCCATTTTTAATTTCTCTTCTTTAATTAGTTTCTTTTGCTTAATTTTACTTCTAGGGTTTTAATATTTAGTATAGTATAGTATATTTCCTAACTTAGTGCTTGCTTGTGTTTAGTTATTTTCTCTCGTTTTTGGTTTGTCTTCGTGTTAGTTTTCTTTTTAGTTGTTTTTGGCTTTCTTCTTCTTTGTTTGCTTCTACTTATTGCTGCAAATGTTTAGAGTTTGTTGTTTTCTTAGGCTTAGTTTGACTTTCTGTTTGATTTTCTGTTTTTCAGATGTCTACACAAAAAAAGAAACCAGCACTTAAACGAAAGCGGGAGGATACTAACTTTGCTGGGAACTCAATGCTGTGTAAGCATTTTTTTCTCCCCCTTTTCACTCATAACCCGTTTCCTGCCCTAAAACTCCGTGGAGAGGCGATTTTCTTGATATTTTCCAGAGCTTTAAGTCAAGTTTTCAAATGATACATCCAAAGGAAGAAAGATTTGGAGCTTGGATCCTACCTTGGGAGCATCTTCTTCATCTTCTCCATTGGGTTCTTCAAGGGTTTAAGCTTTCTTTCATGTTTCCTTTCAATTTCAGTTTTGTTTGCTTAGATTTCGTGATGTTTAGCATGGAGTAGTTAATTTCAGTGCTATTGGATGAGATTCAAGTAGGTTATTGACTTGGATTTGAGATTTTTGTTGGGTTTCCCCAATTTCACCATTAATGGAAGCTTCAAGCTAGGTTTCTTCTCAAATTGCTTGAATTCATGTTTTACCCCAAATTTCCTTAACGAATTGATGTAATAGACATATTATGTTGATTGGTTCTTGGTTTCTTTGCAAATAATCCTAGTTGTGATGCCCAATTTGTGAGAATTTCCACTTGGGTTTGGGTTTTCACCATTGTTTGTGCAATTTGTTGATGAAATTGACTATGAAATGCCTATCTTAGGATTAGTCAAGTGTTGGAATATCTTTTAAGTTGATTTTTGTGAAATTGGCTACTTCGTACGGCGTTTAAAATGCCCATTGGTTTTATCCCATATAAGCTTGTCTATGGAAAAGCATGCCACCTTCCTATTGAACTTGAACAAAAAGCTTTTTGGGCCTTAAAAGTTGCAAATTTAGATTTGAATGAATCCTGTGACTTTAGAGCTTTACAATTGTTAGAACTTGGTGAAACTCGGGACGAGGCTTATCAAAACTCTCGGATTTATAAGGATCTAATGAAAAAGTTGCACGATAAACACCTTAAGGAAACAAAACCATATGTCCCGGGTGATAAAGTTGTTTTGTTTAACTCAGGTTTGAAGTTGATTTCAGGGAAATTTAAGTCAAGGTGGTCGGGACCATTCACTGTTGTCAAGGCATATCCATACGGTACACTCGAGTTATCATGTACTACAAACGGTCATCGTGACAAACACTACTTTGGTGATCCATCTATGGTTTCGACGATTGAGGTAAGAAAGTTATACCCCGAGAGGGTCAGGTCAAGTGAGTGACTCGTTTTCACAACTTACCACATCATACAAAAGTCGTTTTATGTTTTTCGGTTTCGTTCGTTAGTTTTCGAATTTGTTATATAAATAAATTAATAATATATTTAATACTTTTCCAAATTTAAAAATACAAAAAATATATAAAATACAAAAAAATAGAAAATAAAAAAAATAAAAAAATTAAATTCAAAAACAAGCTACTGCAGCTACACCTTCATGCCTTATACCCAATTTGAATTACACCAACCTATCTAAGTCTGCACCCAATCTTCTTTAACTAAAAGCTCAACTATAATTTAGTTAAACCATTCAATCAGGTGGAGCCCAAACTCTTTTGTTAAACCCAACATCTCCAATCTTAACCTAAGCCCAAAACCTCCCCCTTACCCAATCCATCTAAACCCAATATACCATTTACCCTAACACTAGTTACCCTTTTCCCCTTCCTCAACTTTGACAGCCGTAAAAACCCTAGGACCACCGTAGCTCCACCTTCCCTAATTGACAACAAGCATACATCCACCGTGCACCGCCGCCTTCGAACATCTACCCAACATTTACGATAGCTACGACCACCGCTCATCTACCATGCAGACGCCGATAGTAGTTTACCGTCGCGAGGCCTCCGGTCTGCTCGTAGCTTCGAACCACCAATAGTACATCATCGTTCAACAAATTTTCAATTCCTTTTCTGGTTAAAAAATCAAGGTACACAACTGTCACCTCCTTAATCTCAAGTCACAGGTAGATATCCTAAACCTCTTTTGTGTCTCAAGTTTTACTGTTCAAATCGACAATTTTGGTTAGCTCATATCAGTGTGTTTGTTTGCAATGTTGATTTGGAGAAACTTGGGTTTAATTGTGTTAACTGTTGTGAACTTTCTTCAAACCTTGAAAGCATAAGTCCTTGTTTAGGTTCCTGTTTAGGCTCCTGTTGATTTGTAGGAGCTTTGTTATGATTAAATCTCGTTCTGTGCGTCTACTTTACAGATGAAATCGAATGTGCGTTCTTGGATACCATTGACTTCATATTTGTGTTGTTGATTTCTGTTATGATTTTGAGAGATCTTTGTTAAGCATGCTTAGTGTTGAGAAATTTTAGCATGATTTTTGTGGAACTTGAAAACATATTTCTTGTGTCTTGGATTAATTCAAGTTTGGTTATAAAGTTGCTATCTTTGATCTTTGGTATGGGTACTATTTTTTCAATCGTATAAACTTGTGGTATATGGAATTTGAGGAGTCTAAAACTAAAATTGGAACCGTCATTGACTGTTTGAGCATCAGTTCTTCACAAAAGGCACACTACACCTTTTGTACGGCCGTACATCTGGATTCACAGGCCGTACAAAACATTCTGCCCATTTTTAATTTCTCTTCTTTAATTAGTTTCTTTTGCTTAATTTTACTTCTAGCGTTTTAATATTTAGTATAGTATAGTATAATTCCTAACTTAGTGCTTGCTTGTGTTTAGTTATTTTCTCTCGTTTTTGGTTTGTCTTCGTGTTAGTTTTCTTTTTAGTTGTTTTTGGCTTTCTTCTTCTTTGTTTGCTTCTACTTATTGCTGCAAATGTTTAGAGTTTGTTGTTTTCTTAGGCTTAGTTTGAGTTTCTGTTTGATTTTCTGTTTTTCAGATGTCTACACAAAAAAAGAAACCAGCACTTAAACGAAAGCGGGAGGATACTAACTTTGCTGGGAACTCAATGCTGTGTAAGCATTTTTTTCTCCCCCTTTTCACTCATAACCCGTTTCCTGCCCTAAAACTCCGTGGAGAGGCGATTTTCTTGATATTTTCCAGAGCTTTAAGTCAAGTTTTCAAATGATACATCCAAAGGAAGAAAGATTTGGAGCTTAGATCCTACCTTGGGAGCATCTTCTTCATCTTCTCCATTGGGTTCTTCAAGGGTTTAAGCTTTCTTTCATGTTTCCTTTCAATTTCAGTTTTGTTTGCTTAGATTTCGTGATGTTTAGCATGGAGTAGTTTATTTCAGTGCTATTGGATGAGATTCAAGTAGGTTATTGACTTGGATTTGAGATTTTTGTTGGGTTTCCCCAATTTCACCATTAATGGAAGCTTCAAGCTAGGTTTCTTCTCAAATTGCTTGAATTCATGTTTTACCCCAAATTTCCTTAACGAATTGATGTAATAGACATATTATGTTGATTGGTTCTTGGTTTCTTTGCAAATAATCCTAGTTGTGATGCCCAATTTGTGAGAATTTCCACTTGGGTTTGGGTTTTACCCATTGTTTGTGCAATTTGTTGATGAAATTGACTATGAAATGCCTATCTTAGGATTAGTCAAGTGTTGGAATATCTTTTAAGTTGATTTTTGTGAAATTGGCTACTTCGTACGGCGTTTAAAATGCCCATTGGTTTTATCCCATATAAGCTTGTCTATGGAAAAGCATGCCACCTTCCTATTGAACTTGAACAAAAAGCTTTTTGGGCCTTAAAAGTTGCAAATTTAGATTTGAATGAATCCTGTGACTTTAGAGCTTTACAATTGTTAGAACTTGGTGAAACTCGGGACGAGGCTTATCAAAACTCTCGGATTTATAAGGATCTAATGAAAAAGTTGCACGATAAACACCTTAAGGAAACAAAACCATATGTCCCGGGTGATAAAGTTGTTTTGTTTAACTCAGGTTTGAAGTTGATTTCAGGGAAATTTAAGTCAAGGTGGTCGGGACCATTCACTGTTGTCAAGGCATATCCATACGGTACACTCGAGTTATCATGTACTACAAACGGTCATCGTGACAAACACTACTTTGGTGATCCATCCATGGTTTCGACGATTGAGGTAAGAAAGTTATACCCCGAGAGGGTCAGGTCAAGTGAGTGACTCGTTTTCACAACTTACCACATCATACAAAAGTCGTTTTATGTTTTTCGGTTTCGTTCGTTAGTTTTCGAATTTGTTATATAAATAAATTAATAATATATTTAATACTTTTCCAAATTTAAAAATACAAAAAATATATAAAATACAAAAAAATAGAAAATAAAAAAAATAAAAAAATTAAATTCAAAAACAAGCTACTGCAGCTACACCTTCATGCCTTATACCCAATTTGAATTACACCAACCTATCTAAGTCTGCACCCAATCTTCTTTAACTAAAAGCTCAACTATAATTTAGTTAAACCATTCAATCAGGTGGAGCCCAAACTCTTTTGTTAAACCCAACATCTCCAATCTTAACCTAAGCCCAAAACCTCCCCCTTACCCAATCCATCTAAACCCAATATACCATTTACCCTAACACTAGTTACCCTTTTCCCCTTCCTCAACTTTGACAGCCGTAAAAACCCTAGGACCACCGTAGCTCCACCTTCCCTAATTGACAACAAGCATACATCCACCGTGCACCGCCGCCTTCGAACATCTACCCAACATTTACGATAGCTACGACCACCGCTCATCTACCATGCAGACGCCGATAGTAGTTTACCGTCGCGAGGCCTCCGGTCTGCTCGTAGCTTCGAACCACCAATAGTACATCATCGTTCAACAAATTTTCAATTCCTTTTCTGGTTAAAAAATCAAGGTACACAACTGTCACCTCCTTAATCTCAAGTCACAGGTAGATATCCTAAACCTCTTTTGTGTCTCAAGTTTTACTGTTCAAATCGACAATTTTGGTTAGCTCATATCAGTGTGTTTGTTTGCAATGTTGATTTGGAGAAACTTGGGTTTAATTGTGTTAACTGTTGTGAACTTTCTTCAAACCTTGAAAGCATAAGTCCTTGTTTAGGTTCCTGTTTAGGCTCCTGTTGATTTGTAGGAGCTTTGTTATGATTAAATCTCGTTCTGTGCGTCTACTTTACAGATGAAATCGAATGTGCGTTCTTGGATACCATTGACTTCATATTTGTGTTGTTGATTTCTGTTATGATTTTGAGAGATCTTTGTTAAGCATGCTTAGTGTTGAGAAATTTTAGCATGATTTTTGTGGAACTTGAAAACATATTTCTTGTGTCTTGGATTAATTCAAGTTTGGTTATAAAGTTGCTATCTTTGATCTTTGGTATGGGTACTATTTTTTCAATCGTATAAACTTGTGGTATATGGAATTTGAGGAGTCTAAAACTAAAATTGGAACCGTCATTGACTGTTTGAGCATCAGTTCTTCACAACAGGCACACTACATCTTTTGTACGGCCGTACATCTGGATTCACAGGCCGTACAAAACATTCTGCCCATTTTTAATTTCTCTTCTTTAATTAGTTTCTTTTGCTTAATTTTACTTCTAGGGTTTTAATATTTAGTATAGTATAGTATATTTCCTAACTTAGTGCTTGCTTGTGTTTAGTTATTTTCTCTCGTTTTTGGTTTGTCTTCGTGTTAGTTTTCTTTTTAGTTGTTTTTGGCTTTCTTCTTCTTTGTTTGCTTCTACTTATTGCTGCAAATGTTTAGAGTTTGTTGTTTTCTTAGGCTTAGTTTGACTTTCTGTTTGATTTTCTGTTTTTCAGATGTCTACACAAAAAAAGAAACCAGCACTTAAACGAAAGCGGGAGGATACTAACTTTGCTGGGAACTCAATGCTGTGTAAGCATTTTTTTCTCCCCCTTTTCACTCATAACCCGTTTCCTGCCCTAAAACTCCGTGGAGAGGCGATTTTCTTGATATTTTCCAGAGCTTTAAGTCAAGTTTTCAAATGATACATCCAAAGGAAGAAAGATTTGGAGCTTGGATCCTACCTTGGGAGCATCTTCTTCATCTTCTCCATTGGGTTCTTCAAGGGTTTAAGCTTTCTTTCATGTTTCCTTTCAATTTCAGTTTTGTTTGCTTAGATTTCGTGATGTTTAGCATGGAGTAGTTTATTTCAGTGCTATTGGATGAGATTCAAGTAGGTTATTGACTTGGATTTGAGATTTTTGTTGGGTTTCCCCAATTTCACCATTAATGGAAGCTTCAAGCTAGGTTTCTTCTCAAATTGCTTGAATTCATGTTTTACCCCAAATTTCCTTAACGAATTGATGTAATAGACATATTATGTTGATTGGTTCTTGGTTTCTTTGCAAATAATCCTAGTTGTGATGCCCAATTTGTGAGAATTTCCACTTGGGTTTGGGTTTTACCCATTGTTTGTGCAATTTGTTGATGAAATTGACTATGAAATGCCTATCTTAGGATTAGTCAAGTGTTGGAATATCTTTTAAGTTGATTTTTGTGAAATTGGCTACTTCGTACGGCGTTTAAAATGCCCATTGGTTTTATCCCATATAAGCTTGTCTATGGAAAAGCATGCCACCTTCCTATTGAACTTGAACAAAAAGCTTTTTGGGCCTTAAAAGTTGCAAATTTAGATTTGAATGAATCCTGTGACTTTAGAGCTTTACAATTGTTAGAACTTGGTGAAACTCGGGACGAGGCTTATCAAAACTCTCGGATTTATAAGGATCTAATGAAAAAGTTGCACGATAAACACCTTAAGGAAACAAAACCATATGTCCCGGGTGATAAAGTTGTTTTGTTTAACTCAGGTTTGAAGTTGATTTCAGGGAAATTTAAGTCAAGGTGGTCGGGACCATTCACTGTTGTCAAGGCATATCCATACGGTACACTCGAGTTATCATGTACTACAAACGGTCATCGTGACAAACACTACTTTGGTGATCCATCCATGGTTTCGACGATTGAGGTAAGAAAGTTATACCCCGAGAGGGTCAGGTCAAGTGAGTGACTCGTTTTCACAACTTACCACATCATACAAAAGTCGTTTTATGTTTTTCGGTTTCGTTCGTTAGTTTTCGAATTTGTTATATAAATAAATTAATAATATATTTAATACTTTTCCAAATTTAAAAATACAAAAAATATATAAAATACAAAAAAATAGAAAATAAAAAAAATAAAAAAATTAAATTCAAAAACAAGCTACTGCAGCTACACCTTCATGCCTTATACCCAATTTGAATTACACCAACCTATCTAAGTCTGCACCCAATCTTCTTTAACTAAAAGCCCAACTATAATTTAGTTAAACCGTTCAATCAGGTGGAGCCCAAACTCTTTTGTTAAACCCAACATCTCCAATCTCAACCTAAGCCCAAAACCTCCCCCTTACCCAATCCATCTAAACCCAATATACCATTTACCCTAACACTAGTTACCCTTTTCCCCTTCCTCAACTTTGACAGCCGTAAAAACCCTAGGACCACCGTAGCTCCACCTTCCCTAATTGACAACAAGCATACATCCACCGTGCACCGCCGCCTTCGAACATCTACCCAACATTTACGATAGCTACGACCACCGCTCATCTACCATGCAGACGCCGATAGTAGTTTACCGTCGCGAGGCCTCCGGTCTGCTCGTAGCTTCGAACCACCAATAGTACATCATCGTTCAACAAATTTTCAATTCCTTTTCTGGTTAAAAAATCAAGGTACACAACTGTCACCTCCTTAATCTCAAGTCACAGGTAGATATCCTAAACCTCTTTTGTGTCTCAAGTTTTACTGTTCAAATCGACAATTTTGGTTAGCTCATATCAGTGTGTTTGTTTGCAATGTTGATTTGGAGAAACTTGGGTTTAATTGTGTTAACTGTTGTGAACTTTCTTCAAACCTTGAAAGCATAAGTCCTTGTTTAGGTTCCTGTTTAGGCTCCTGTTGATTTGTAGGAGCTTTGTTATGATTAAATCTCGTTCTGTGCGTCTACTTTACAGATGAAATCGAATGTGCGTTCTTGGATACCATTGACTTCATATTTGTGTTGTTGATTTCTGTTATGATTTTGAGAGATCTTTGTTAAGCATGCTTAGTGTTGAGAAATTTTAGCATGATTTTTGTGGAACTTGAAAACATATTTCTTGTGTCTTGGATTAATTCAAGTTTGGTTATAAAGTTGCTATCTTTGATCTTTGGTATGGGTACTATTTTTTCAATCGTATAAACTTGTGGTATATGGAATTTGAGGAGTCTAAAACTAAAATTGGAACCGTCATTGACTGTTTGAGCATCAGTTCTTCACAAAAGGCACACTACACCTTTTGTACGGCCGTACATCTGGATTCACAGGCCGTACAAAACATTCTGCCCATTTTTAATTTCTCTTCTTTAATTAGTTTCTTTTGCTTAATTTTACTTCTAGGGTTTTAATATTTAGTATAGTATAGTATAATTCCTAACTTAGTGCTTGCTTGTGTTTAGTTATTTTCTCTCGTTTTTGGTTTGTCTTCGTGTTAGTTTTCTTTTTAGTTGTTTTTGGCTTTCTTCTTCTTTGTTTGCTTCTACTTATTGCTGCAAATGTTTAGAGTTTGTTGTTTTCTTAGGCTTAGTTTGACTTTCTGTTTGATTTTCTGTTTTTCAGATGTCTACACAAAAAAAGAAACCAGCACTTAAACGAAAGCGGGAGGATACTAACTTTGCTGGGAACTCAATGCTGTGTAAGCATTTTTTTCTCCCCCTTTTCACTCATAACCCGTTTCCTACCCTAAAACTCCGTGGAGAGGCGATTTTCTTGATATTTTCCAGAGCTTTAAGTCAAGTTTTCAACTGATACATCCAAAGGAAGAAAGATTTGGAGCTTGGATCCTACCTTGGGAGCATCTTCTTCATCTTCTCCATTGGGTTCTTCAAGGGTTTAAGCTTTCTTTCATGTTTCCTTTCAATTTCAGTTTTGTTTGCTTAGATTTCGTGATGTTTAGCATGGAGTAGTTAATTTCAGTGCTATTGGATGAGATTCAAGTAGGTTATTGACTTGGATTTGAGATTTTTGTTGGGTTTCCCCAATTTCACCATTAATGGAAGCTTCAAGCTAGGTTTCTTCTCAAATTGCTTGAATTCATGTTTTACCCCAAATTTCCTTAACGAATTGATGTAATAGACATATTATGTTGATTGGTTCTTGGTTTCTTTGCAAATAATCCTAGTTGTGATGCCCAATTTGTGAGAATTTCCACTTGGGTTTGGGTTTTCACCATTGTTTGTGCAATTTGTTGATGAAATTGACTATGAAATGCCTATCTTAGGATTAGTCAAGTGTTGGAATATCTTTTAAGTTGATTTTTGTGAAATTGGCTACTTCGTACGGCGTTTAAAATGCCCATTGGTTTTATCCCATATAAGCTTGTCTATGGAAAAGCATGCCACCTTCCTATTGAACTTGAACAAAAAGCTTTTTGGGCCTTAAAAGTTGCAAATTTAGATTTGAATGAATCCTGTGACTTTAGAGCTTTACAATTGTTAGAACTTGGTGAAACTCGGGACGAGGCTTATCAAAACTCTCGGATTTATAAGGATCTAATGAAAAAGTTGCACGATAAACACCTTAAGGAAACAAAACCATATGTCCCGGGTGATAAAGTTGTTTTGTTTAACTCAGGTTTGAAGTTGATTTCAGGGAAATTTAAGTCAAGGTGGTCGGGACCATTCACTGTTGTCAAGGCATATCCATACGGTACACTCGAGTTATCATGTACTACAAACGGTCATCGTGACAAACACTACTTTGGTGATCCATCCATGGTTTCGACGATTGAGGTAAGAAAGTTATACCCCGAGAGGGTCAGGTCAAGTGAGTGACTCGTTTTCACAACTTACCACATCATACAAAAGTCGTTTTATGTTTTTCGGTTTCGTTCGTTAGTTTTCGAATTTGTTATATAAATAAATTAATAATATATTTAATACTTTTCCAAATTTAAAAATACAAAAAATATATAAAATACAAAAAAATAGAAAATAAAAAAAATAAAAAAATTAAATTCAAAAACAAGCTACTGCAGCTACACCTTCATGCCTTATACCCAATTTGAATTACACCAACCTATCTAAGTCTGCACCCAATCTTCTTTAACTAAAAGCCCAACTATAATTTAGTTAAACCGTTCAATCAGGTGGAGCCCAAACTCTTTTGTTAAACCCAACATCTCCAATCTCAACCTAAGCCCAAAACCTCCCCCTTACCCAATCCATCTAAACCCAATATACCATTTACCCTAACACTAGTTACCCTTTTCCCCTTCCTCAACTTTGACAGCCGTAAAAACCCTAGGACCACCGTAGCTCCACCTTCCCTAATTGACAACAAGCATACATCCACCGTGCACCGCCGCCTTCGAACATCTACCCAACATTTACGATAGCTACGACCACCGCTCATCTACCATGCAGACGCCGATAGTAGTTTACCGTCGCGAGGCCTCCGGTCTGCTCGTAGCTTCGAACCACCAATAGTACATCATCGTTCAACAAATTTTCAATTCCTTTTCTGGTTAAAAAATCAAGGTACACAACTGTCACCTCCTTAATCTCAAGTCACAGGTAGATATCCTAAACCTCTTTTGTGTCTCAAGTTTTACTGTTCAAATCGACAATTTTGGTTAGCTCATATCAGTGTGTTTGTTTGCAATGTTGATTTGGAGAAACTTGGGTTTAATTGTGTTAACTGTTGTGAACTTTCTTCAAACCTTGAAAGCATAAGTCCTTGTTTAGGTTCCTGTTTAGGCTCCTGTTGATTTGTAGGAGCTTTGTTATGATTAAATCTCGTTCTGTGCGTCTACTTTACAGATGAAATCGAATGTGCGTTCTTGGATACCATTGACTTCATATTTGTGTTGTTGATTTCTGTTATGATTTTGAGAGATCTTTGTTAAGCATGCTTAGTGTTGAGAAATTTTAGCATGATTTTTGTGGAACTTGAAAACATATTTCTTGTGTCTTGGATTAATTCAAGTTTGGTTATAAAGTTGCTATCTTTGATCTTTGGTATGGGTACTATTTTTTCAATCGTATAAACTTGTGGTATATGGAATTTGAGGAGTCTAAAACTAAAATTGGAACCGTCATTGACTGTTTGAGCATCAGTTCTTCACAAAAGGCACACTACACCTTTTGTACGGCCGTACATCTGGATTCACAGGCCGTACAAAACATTCTGCCCATTTTTAATTTCTCTTCTTTAATTAGTTTCTTTTGCTTAATTTTACTTCTAGGGTTTTAATATTTAGTATAGTATAGTATAATTCCTAACTTAGTGCTTGCTTGTGTTTAGTTATTTTCTCTCGTTTTTGGTTTGTCTTCGTGTTAGTTTTCTTTTTAGTTGTTTTTGGCTTTCTTCTTCTTTGTTTGCTTCTACTTATTGCTGCAAATGTTTAGAGTTTGTTGTTTTCTTAGGCTTAGTTTGACTTTCTGTTTGATTTTCTGTTTTTCAGATGTCTACACAAAAAAAGAAACCAGCACTTAAACGAAAGCGGGAGGATACTAACTTTGCTGGGAACTCAATGCTGTGTAAGCATTTTTTTCTCCCCCTTTTCACTCATAACCCGTTTCCTACCCTAAAACTCCGTGGAGAGGCGATTTTCTTGATATTTTCCTGAGCTTTAAGTCAAGTTTTCAAATGATACATCCAAAGGAAGAAAGATTTGGAGCTTGGATCCTACCTTGGGAGCATCTTCTTCATCTTCTCCATTGGGTTCTTCAAGGGTTTAAGCTTTCTTTCATGTTTCCTTTCAATTTCAGTTTTGTTTGCTTAGATTTCGTGATGTTTAGCATGGAGTAGTTAATTTCAGTGCTATTGGATGAGATTCAAGTAGGTTATTGACTTGGATTTGAGATTTTTGTTGGGTTTCCCCAATTTCACCATTAATGGAAGCTTCAAGCTAGGTTTCTTCTCAAATTGCTTGAATTCATGTTTTACCCCAAATTTCCTTAACGAATTGATGTAATAGACATATTATGTTGATTGGTTCTTGGTTTCTTTGCAAATAATCCTAGTTGTGATGCCCAATTTGTGAGAATTTCCACTTGGGTTTGGGTTTTCACCATTGTTTGTGCAATTTGTTGATGAAATTGACTATGAAATGCCTATCTTAGGATTAGTCAAGTGTTGGAATATCTTTTAAGTTGATTTTTGTGAAATTGGCTACTTCGTACGGCGTTTAAAATGCCCATTGGTTTTATCCCATATAAGCTTGTCTATGGAAAAGAATGCCACCTTCCTATTGAACTTGAACAAAAAGCTTTTTGGGCCTTAAAAGTTGCAAATTTAGATTTGAATGAATCCTGTGACTTTAGAGCTTTACAATTGTTAGAACTTGGTGAAACTCGGGACGAGGCTTATCAAAACTCTCGGATTTATAAGGATCTAATGAAAAAGTTGCACGATAAACACCTTAAGGAAACAAAACCATATGTCCCGGGTGATAAAGTTGTTTTGTTTAACTCAGGTTTGAAGTTGATTTCAGGGAAATTTAAGTCAAGGTGGTCGGGACCATTCACTGTTGTCAAGGCATATCCATACGGTACACTCGAGTTATCATGTACTACAAACGGTCATCGTGACAAACACTACTTTGGTGATCCATCCATGGTTTCGACGATTGAGGTAAGAAAGTTATACCCCGAGAGGGTCAGGTCAAGTGAGTGACTCGTTTTCACAACTTACCACATCATACAAAAGTCGTTTTATGTTTTTCGGTTTCGTTCGTTAGTTTTCGAATTTGTTATATAAATAAATTAATAATATATTTAATACTTTTCCAAATTTAAAAATACAAAAAATATATAAAATACAAAAAAATAGAAAATAAAAAAAATAAAAAAATTAAATTCAAAAACAAGCTACTGCAGCTACACCTTCATGCCTTATACCCAATTTGAATTACACCAACCTATCTAAGTCTGCACCCAATCTTCTTTAACTAAAAGCCCAACTATAATTTAGTTAAACCATTCAATCAGGTGGAGCCCAAACTCTTTTGTTAAACCCAACATCTCCAATCTCAACCTAAGCCCAAAACCTCCCCCTTACCCAATCCATCTAAACCCAATATACCATTTACCCTAACACTAGTTACCCTTTTCCCCTTCCTCAACTTTGACAGCCGTAAAAACCCTAGGACCACCGTAGCTCCACCTTCCCTAATTGACAACAAGCATACATCCACCGTGCACCGCCGCCTTCGAACATCTACCCAACATTTACGATAGCTACGACCACCGCTCATCTACCATGCAGACGCCGATAGTAGTTTACCGTCGCGAGGCCTCCGGTCTGCTCGTAGCTTCGAACCACCAATAGTACATCATCGTTCAACAAATTTTCAATTCCTTTTCTGGTTAAAAAATCAAGGTACACAACTGTCACCTCCTTAATCTCAAGTCACAGGTAGATATCCTAAACCTCTTTTGTGTCTCAAGTTTTACTGTTCAAATCGACAATTTTGGTTAGCTCATATCAGTGTGTTTGTTTGCAATGTTGATTTGGAGAAACTTGGGTTTAATTGTGTTAACTGTTGTGAACTTTCTTCAAACCTTGAAAGCATAAGTCCTTGTTTAGGTTCCTGTTTAGGCTCCTGTTGATTTGTAGGAGCTTTGTTATGATTAAATCTCGTTCTGTGCGTCTACTTTACAGATGAAATTGAATGTGCGTTCTTGGATACCATTGACTTCATATTTGTGTTGTTGATTTCTGTTATGATTTTTGAGAGATCTTTGTTAAGCATGCTTAGTGTTGAGAAATTTTAGCATGATTTTTGTGGAACTTGAAAACATATTTCTTGTGTATTGGATTAATTCAAGTTTAGTTATAAAGTTGCTATCTTTGATCTTTGGTATGGGTACTATTTTTTCAATCGTATAAACTTGTGGTATATGGAATTTGAGGAGTCTAAAACTAAAATTGGAACCGTCATTGACTGTTTGAGCATCAGTTCTTCACAAAAGGCACACTACACCTTTTGTACGGCCGTACATCTGGATTCACAGGCCGTACAAAACATTCTGCCCATTTTTAATTTCACTTCTTTAATTAGTTTCTTTTGCTTAATTTTACTTCTAGGGTTTTAATATTTAGTATAGTATAGTATAATTCCTAACTTAGTGCTTGCTTGTGTTTAGTTATTTTCTCTCGTTTTTGGTTTGTCTTCGTGTTAGTTTTCTTTTTAGTTGTTTTTGGCTTTCTTCTTCTTTGTTTGCTTCTACTTATTGCTGCAAATGTTTAGAGTTTGTTGTTTTCTTAGGCTTAGTTTGACTTTCTGTTTGATTTTCTGTTTTTCAGATGTCTACACAAAAAAAGAAACCAGCACTTAAACGAAAGCGGGAGGATACTAACTTTGCTGGGAACTCAATGTTGTGTAAGCATTTTTTTCTCCCCCTTTTCACTCATAACCCGTTTCCTGCCCTAAAACTCCGTGGAGAGGCGATTTTCTTGATATTTTCCAGAGCTTTAAGTCAAGTTTTCAAATGATACATCCAAAGGAAGAAAGATTTGGAGCTTGGATCCTACCTTGGGAGCATCTTCTTCATCTTCTCCATTGGGTTCTTCAAGGGTTTAAGCTTTCTTTCATGTTTCCTTTCAATTTCAGTTTTGTTTGCTTAGATTTCGTGATGTTTAGCATGGAGTAGTTTATTTCAGTGCTATTGGATGAGATTCAAGTAGGTTATTGACTTGGATTTGAGATTTTTGTTGGGTTTCCCCAATTTCACCATTAATGGAAGCTTCAAGCTAGGTTTCTTCTCAAATTGCTTGAATTCATGTTTTACCCCAAATTTCCTTAACGAATTGATGTAATAGACATATTATGTTGATTGGTTCTTGGTTTCTTTGCAAATAATCCTAGTTGTGATGCCCAATTTGTGAGAATTTCCACTTGGGTTTGGGTTTTCACCATTGTTTGTGCAATTTGTTGATGAAATTGACTATGAAATGCCTATCTTAGGATTAGTCAAGTGTTGGAATATCTTTTAAGTTGATTTTTGTGAAATTGGCTACTTCGTACGGCGTTTAAAATGCCCATTGGTTTTATCCCATATAAGCTTGTCTATGGAAAAGCATGCCACCTTCCTATTGAACTTGAACAAAAAGCTTTTTGGGCCTTAAAAGTTGCAAATTTAGATTTGAATGAATCCTGTGACTTTAGAGCTTTACAATTGTTAGAACTTGGTGAAACTCGGGACGAGGCTTATCAAAACTCTCGGATTTATAAGGATCTAATGAAAAAGTTGCACGATAAACACCTTAAGGAAACAAAACCATATGTCCCGGGTGATAAAGTTGTTTTGTTTAACTCAGGTTTGAAGTTGATTTCAGGGAAATTTAAGTCAAGGTGGTCGGGACCATTCACTGTTGTCAAGGCATATCCATACGGTACACTCGAGTTATCATGTACTACAAACGGTCAACGTGACAAACACTACTTTGGTGATCCATCCATGGTTTCGACGATTGAGGTAAGAAAGTTATACCCCGAGAGGGTCAGGTCAAGTGAGTGACTCGTTTTCACAACTTACCACATCATACAAAAGTCGTTTTATGTTTTTCGGTTTCGTTCGTTAGTTTTCGAATTTGTTATATAAATAAATTAATAATATATTTAATACTTTTCCAAATTTAAAAATACAAAAAATATATAAAATACAAAAAAATAGAAAATAAAAAAAATAAAAAAATTAAATTCAAAAACAAGCTACTGCAGCTACACCTTCATGCCTTATACCCAATTTGAATTACACCAACCTATCTAAGTCTGCACCCAATCTTCTTTAACTAAAAGCCCAACTATAATTTAGTTAAACCGTTCAATCAGGTGGAGCCCAAACTCTTTTGTTAAACCCAACATCTCCAATCTCAACCTAAGCCCAAAACCTCCCCCTTACCCAATCCATCTAAACCCAATATACCATTTACCCTAACACTAGTTACCCTTTTCCCCTTCCTCAACTTTGACAGCCGTAAAAACCCTAGGACCACCGTAGCTCCACCTTCCCTAATTGACAACAAGCATACATCCACCGTGCACCGCCGCCTTCGAACATCTACCCAACATTTACCATAGCTACGACCACCGCTCATCTACCATGCAGACGCCGATAGTAGTTTACCGTTGCGAGGCCTCCGGTCTGCTCGTAGCTTCGAACCACCAATAGTACATCATCGTTCAACAAATTTTCAATTCCTTTTCTGGTTAAAAAATCAAGGTACACAACTGTCACCTCCTTAATCTCAAGTCACAGGTAGATATCCTAAACCTCTTTTGTGTCTCAAGTTTTACTGTTCAAATCGACAATTTTGGTTAGCTCATATCAGTGTGTTTGTTTGCAATGTTGATTTGGAGAAACTTGGGTTTAATTGTGTTAACTGTTGTGAACTTTCTTCAAACCTTGAAAGCATAAGTCCTTGTTTAGGTTCCTGTTTAGGCTCCTGTTGATTTGTAGGAGCTTTGTTATGATTAAATCTCGTTCTGTGCGTCTACTTTACAGATGAAATCGAATGTGCGTTCTTGGATACCATTGACTTCATATTTGTGTTGTTGATTTCTGTTATGATTTTTGAGAGATCTTTTTTAAGCATGCTTAGTGTTGAGAAATTTTAGCATGATTTTTGTGGAACTTGAAAACATATTTCTTGTGTATTGGATTAATTCAAGTTTGGTTATAAAGTTGCTATCTTTGATCTTTGGTATGGGTACTATTTTTTCAATCGTATAAACTTGTGGTATATGGAATTTGAGGAGTCTAAAACTAAAATTGGAACCGTCATTGACTGTTTGAGCATCAGTTCTTCACAAAAGGCACACTACACCTTTTGTACGGCCGTACATCTGGATTCACAGGCCGTACAAAACATTCTGCCCATTTTTAATTTCTCTTCTTTAATTAGTTTCTTTTGCTTAATTTTACTTCTAGCGTTTTAATATTTAGTATAGTATAGTATAATTCCTAACTTAGTGCTTGCTTGTGTTTAGTTATTTTCTCTCGTTTTTGGTTTGTCTTCGTGTTAGTTTTCTTTTTAGTTGTTTTTGGCTTTCTTCTTCTTTGTTTGCTTCTACTTATTGCTGCAAATGTTTAGAGTTTGTTGTTTTCTTAGGCTTAGTTTGACTTTCTGTTTGATTTTCTGTTTTTCAGATTTCTACACAAAAAAAGAAACCAGCACTTAAACGAAAGCGGGAGGATACTAACTTTGCTAGGAACTCAATGCTGTGTAAGCATTTTTTTCTCCCCCTTTTCACTCATAACCCGTTTCCTGCCCTAAAACTCCGTGGAGAGGCGATTTTCTTGATATTTTCCAGAGCTTTAAGTCAAGTTTTCAAATGATACATCCAAAGGAAGAAAGATTTGGAGCTTGGATCCTACCTTGGGAGCATCTTCTTCATCTTCTCCATTGGGTTCTTCAAGGGTTTAAGCTTTCTTTCATGTTTCCTTTCAATTTCAGTTTTGTTTGCTTAGATTTCGTGATGTTTAGCATGGAGTAGTTAATTTCAGTGCTATTGGATGAGATTCAAGTAGGTTATTGACTTGGATTTGAGATTTTTGTTGGGTTTCCCCAATTTCACCATTAATGGAAGCTTCAAGCTAGGTTTCTTCTCAAATTGCTTGAATTCATGTTTTACCCCAAATTTCCTTAACGAATTGATGTAATAGACATATTATGTTGATTGGTTCTTGGTTTCTTTGCAAATAATCCTAGTTGTGATGCCCAATTTGTGAGAATTTCCACTTGGGTTTGGGTTTTCACCATTGTTTGTGCAATTTGTTGATGAAATTGACTATGAAATGCCTATCTTAGGATTAGTCAAGTGTTGGAATATCTTTTAAGTTGATTTTTGTGAAATTGGCTACTTCGTACGGCGTTTAAAATGCCCATTGGTTTTATCCCATATAAGCTTGTCTATGGAAAAGCATGCCACCTTCCTATTGAACTTGAACAAAAAGCTTTTTGGGCCTTAAAAGTTGCAAATTTAGATTTGAATGAATCCTGTGACTTTAGAGCTTTACAATTGTTAGAACTTGGTGAAACTCGGGACGAGGCTTATCAAAACTCTCGGATTTATAAGGATCTAATGAAAAAGTTGCACGATAAACACCTTAAGGAAACAAAACCATATGTCCCGGGTGATAAAGTTGTTTTGTTTAACTCAGGTTTGAAGTTGATTTCAGGGAAATTTAAGTCAAGGTGGTCGGGACCATTCACTGTTGTCAAGGCATATCCATACGGTACACTCGAGTTATCATGTACTACAAACGGTCATCGTGACAAACACTACTTTGGTGATCCATCCATGGTTTCGACGATTGAGGTAAGAAAGTTATACCCCGAGAGGGTCAGGTCAAGTGAGTGACTCGTTTTCACAACTTACCACATCATACAAAAGTCGTTTTATGTTTTTCGGTTTCGTTCGTTAGTTTTCGAATTTGTTATATAAATAAATTAATAATATATTTAATACTTTTCCAAATTTAAAAATACAAAAAATATATAAAATACAAAAAAATAGAAAATAAAAAAAATAAAAAAATTAAATTCAAAAACAAGCTACTGCAGCTACACCTTCATGCCTTATACCCAATTTGAATTACACCAACCTATCTAAGTCTGCACCCAATCTTCTTTAACTAAAAGCCCAACTATAATTTAGTTAAACCGTTCAATCAGGTGGAGCCCAAACTCTTTTGTTAAACCCAACATCTCCAATCTCAACCTAAGCCCAAAACCTCCCCCTTACCCAATCCATCTAAACCCAATATACCATTTACCCTAACACTAGTTACCCTTTTCCCCTTCCTCAACTTTGACAGCCGTAAAAACCCTAGGACCACCGTAGCTCCACCTTCCCTAATTGACAACAAGCATACATCCACCGTGCACCGCCGCCTTCGAACATCTACCCAACATTTACGATAGCTACGACCACCGCTCATCTACCATGCAGACGCCGATAGTAGTTTACCGTCGCGAGGCCTCCGGTCTGCTCGTAGCTTCGAACCACCAATAGTACATCATCGTTCAACAAATTTTCAATTCCTTTTCTGGTTAAAAAATCAAGGTACACAACTGTCACCTCCTTAATCTCAAGTCACAGGTAGATATCCTAAACCTCTTTTGTGTCTCAAGTTTTACTGTTCAAATCGACAATTTTGGTTAGCTCATATCAGTGTGTTTGTTTGCAATGTTGATTTGGAGAAACTTGGGTTTAATTGTGTTAACTGTTGTGAACTTTCTTCAAACCTTGAAAGCATAAGTCCTTGTTTAGGTTCCTGTTTAGGCTCCTGTTGATTTGTAGGAGCTTTGTTATGATTAAATCTCGTTCTGTGCGTCTACTTTACAGATGAAATCGAATGTGCGTTCTTGGATACCATTGACTTCATATTTGTGTTGTTGATTTCTGTTATGATTTTGAGAGATCTTTGTTAAGCATGCTTAGTGTTGAGAAATTTTAGCATGATTTTTGTGGAACTTGAAAACATATTTCTTGTGTATTGGATTAATTCAAGTTTGGTTATAAAGTTGCTATCTTTGATCTTTGGTATGGGTACTATTTTTTCAATCGTATAAACTTGTGGTATATGGAATTTGAGGAGTCTAAAACTAAAATTGGAACCGTCATTGACTGTTTGAGCATCAGTTCTTCACAAAAGGCACACTACACCTTTTGTACGGCCGTACATCTGGATTCACAGGCCGTACAAAACATTCTGCCCATTTTTAATTTCTCTTCTTTAATTAGTTTCTTTTGCTTAATTTTACTTCTAGGGTTTTAATATTTAGTATAGTATAGTATAATTCCTAACTTAGTGCTTGCTTGTGTTTAGTTATTTTCTCTCGTTTTTGGTTTGTCTTCGTGTTAGTTTTCTTTTTAGTTGTTTTTGGCTTTCTTCTTCTTTGTTTGCTTCTACTTATTGCTGCAAATGTTTAGAGTTTGTTGTTTTCTTAGGCTTAGTTTGACTTTCTGTTTGATTTTCTGTTTTTCAGATGTCTACACAAAAAAAGAAACCAGCACTTAAACGAAAGCGGGAGGATACTAACTTTGCTGGGAACTCAATGCTGTGTAAGCATTTTTTTCTCCCCCTTTTCACTCATAACCCGTTTCCTGCCCTAAAACTCCGTGGAGAGGCGATTTTCTTGATATTTTCCAGAGCTTTAAGTCAAGTTTTCAAATGATACATCCAAAGGAAGAAAGATTTGGAGCTTGGATCCTACCTTGGGAGCATCTTCTTCATCTTCTCCATTGGGTTCTTCAAGGGTTTAAGCTTTCTTTCATGTTTCCTTTCAATTTCAGTTTTGTTTGCTTAGATTTCGTGATGTTTAGCATGGAGTAGTTAATTTCAGTGCTATTGGATGAGATTCAAGTAGGTTATTGACTTGGATTTGAGATTTTTGTTGGGTTTCCCCAATTTCACCATTAATGGAAGCTTCAAGCTAGGTTTCTTCTCAAATTGCTTGAATTCATGTTTTACCCCAAATTTCCTTAACGAATTGATGTAATAGACATATTATGTTGATTGGTTCTTGGTTTCTTTGCAAATAATCCTAGTTGTGATGCCCAATTTGTGAGAATTTCCACTTGGGTTTGGGTTTTCACCATTGTTTGTGCAATTTGTTGATGAAATTGACTATGAAATGCCTATCTTAGGATTAGTCAAGTGTTGGAATATCTTTTAAGTTGATTTTTGTGAAATTGGCTACTTCGTACGGCGTTTAAAATGCCCATTGGTTTTATCCCATATAAGCTTGTCTATGGAAAAGCATGCCACCTTCCTATTGAACTTGAACAAAAAGCTTTTTGGGCCTTAAAAGATGCAAATTTAGATTTGAATGAATCCTGTGACTTTAGAGCTTTACAATTGTTAGAACTTGGTGAAACTCGGGACGAGGCTTATCAAAACTCTCGGATTTATAAGGATCTAATGAAAAAGTTGCACGATAAACACCTTAAGGAAACAAAACCATATGTCCCGGGTGATAAAGTTGTTTTGTTTAACTCAGGTTTGAAGTTGATTTCAGGGAAATTTAAGTCAAGGTGGTCGGGACCATTCACTGTTGTCAAGGCATATCCATACGGTACACTCGAGTTATCATGTACTACAAACGGTCATCGTGACAAACACTACTTTGGTGATCCATCCATGGTTTCGACGATTGAGGTAAGAAAGTTATACCCCGAGAGGGTCAGGTCAAGTGAGTGACTCGTTTTCACAACTTACCACATCATACAAAAGTCGTTTTATGTTTTTCGGTTTCGTTCGTTAGTTTTCGAATTTGTTATATAAATAAATTAATAATATATTTAATACTTTTCCAAATTTAAAAATACAAAAAATATATAAAATACAAAAAAATAGAAAATAAAAAAAATAAAAAAATTAAATTCAAAAACAAGCTACTACAGCTACACCTTCATGCCTTATACCCAATTTGAATTACACCAACCTATCTAAGTCTGCACCCAATCTTCTTTAACTAAAAGCCCAACTATAATTTAGTTAAACCATTCAATCAGGTGGAGCCCAAACTCTTTTGTTAAACCCAACATCTCCAATCTCAACCTAAGCCCAAAACCTCCCCCTTACCCAATCCATCTAAACCCAATATACCATTTACCCTAACACTAGTTACCCTTTTCCCCTTCCTCAACTTTGACAGCCGTAAAAACCCTAGGACCACCGTAGCTCCACCTTCCCTAATTGACAACAAGCATACATCCACCGTGCACCGCCGCCTTCGAACATCTACCCAACATTTACGATAGCTACAACCACCGCTCATCTACCATGCAGACGCCGATAGTAGTTTACCGTCGCGAGGCCTCCGGTCTGCTCGTAGCTTCGAACCACCAATAGTACATCATCGTTCAACAAATTTTCAATTCCTTTTCTGGTTAAAAAATCAAGGTACACAACTGTCACCTCCTTAATCTCAAGTCACAGGTAGATATCCTAAACCTCTTTTGTGTCTCAAGTTTTACTGTTCAAATCGACAATTTTGGTTAGCTCATATCAGTGTGTTTGTTTGCAATGTTGATTTGGAGAAACTTGGGTTTAATTGTGTTAACTGTTGTGAACTTTCTTCAAACCTTGAAAGCATAAGTCCTTGTTTAGGTTCCTGTTTAGGCTCCTGTTGATTTGTAGGAGCTTTGTTATGATTAAATCTCGTTCTGTGCGTCTACTTTACAGATGAAATCGAATGTGCGTTCTTGGATACCATTGACTTCATATTTGTGTTGTTGATTTCTGTTATGATTTTGAGAGATCTTTGTTAAGCATGCTTAGTGTTGAGAAATTTTAGCATGATTTTTGTGGAACTTGAAAACATATTTCTTGTGTATTGGATTAATTCAAGTTTGGTTATAAAGTTGCTATCTTTGATCTTTGGTATGGGTACTATTTTTTCAATCGTATAAACTTGTGGTATATGGAATTTGAGGAGTCTAAAACTAAAATTGGAACCGTCATTGACTGTTTGAGCATCAGTTCTTCACAAAAGGCACACTACACCTTTTGTACGGCCGTACATCTGGATTCACAGGCCGTACAAAACATTCTGCCCATTTTTAATTTCTCTTCTTTAATTAGTTTCTTTTGCTTAATTTTACTTCTAGGGTTTTAATATTTAGTATAGTATAGTATAATTCCTAACTTAGTGCTTGCTTGTGTTTAGTTATTTTCTCTCGTTTTTGGTTTGTCTTCGTGTTAGTTTTCTTTTTAGTTGTTTTTGGCTTTCTTCTTCTTTGTTTGCTTCTACTTATTGCTGCAAATGTTTAGAGTTTGTTGTTTTCTTAGGCTTAGTTTGACTTTCTGTTTGATTTTCTGTTTTTCAGATGTCTACACAAAAAAAGAAACCAGCACTTAAACGAAAGCGGGAGGATACTAACTTTGCTAGGAACTCAATGCTGTGTAAGCATTTTTTTCTCCCCCTTTTCACTCATAACCCGTTTCCTGCCCTAAAACTCCGTGGAGAGGCGATTTTCTTGATATTTTCCAGAGCTTTAAGTCAAGTTTTCAAATGATACATCCAAAGGAAGAAAGATTTGGAGCTTGGATCCTACCTTGGGAGCATCTTCTTCATCTTCTCCATTGGGTTCTTCAAGGGTTTAAGCTTTCTTTCATGTTTCCTTTCAATTTCAGTTTTGTTTGCTTAGATTTCGTGATGTTTAGCATGGAGTAGTTAATTTCAGTGCTATTGGATGAGATTCAAGTAGGTTATTGACTTGGATTTGAGATTTTTGTTGGGTTTCCCCAATTTCACCATTAATGGAAGCTTCAAGCTAGGTTTCTTCTCAAATTGCTTGAATTCATGTTTTACCCCAAATTTCCTTAACGAATTGATGTAATAGACATATTATGTTGATTGGTTCTTGGTTTCTTTGCAAATAATCCTAGTTGTGATGCCCAATTTGTGAGAATTTCCACTTGGGTTTGGGTTTTCACCATTGTTTGTGCAATTTGTTGATGAAATTGACTATGAAATGCCTATCTTAGGATTAGTCAAGTGTTGGAATATCTTTTAAGTTGATTTTTGTGAAATTGGCTACTTCGAAGAACTTCGGGGGTTAGTTTTCAAGAATTAATTGTTTAATTAACGGAGAACTTTATTATTAAACATGTTTTAATACAACAGTCAATCCTTGCTTGAATGTGTTTACAAAGTGGTAGATTCTAGTCACTCCTTATATCTTATAAAATCATTCTAAGGAGACCTTCTTTTTTGATTTTATTTAATATTTGAGGTGCTTAAATGGTTTAAATTCTTGCCCATCAAACTTATCAAATCCTTGTCAATTAACTCTATTTGTAATCGAGTCTAGTAGCACTTCCTTCTCAAATCGAAAAGTACTAAAAAAATATCTCGTTTCTTTTATCTCGCTTGTTTTGATTGTTAAATTTAGGATTATAAACATTTGATCATAGATTAATTAATGACGACAACTTAGTATTGAGATTTCATCTTGCTTCCTTGAGGTTCGACACTCGGTCTTACAAACACTTTACTACTATACGATGGGTTCACTGCCCGGTGTGTAGTTTAGTCTAGTATTTCCGTTTTATTTCACATCATTGTTCATATATATAACTGCACAACATCAGTTTTTGGCGCCGTTGCCGGGGAAGCAATTTTGATCTTTTGAAAAGGGTTCTAGTCATTAGTTTAGCCAATCCTTGTGAAAATTTATTTTTGCAAGTTACTTTACTTGTTTATTTCTGATTTGGGCAATCTACTTTCAGAATTTTCTCTGTTGTTTTGTAGTGGATGACAAGGTCTTCTTCCGAGGATATAGTGAATCCATTTGCCGAACCGGAGAGGATATTCTTTAGAAGAGTACGTGGCCCGGAATTAGACGAATTTGAAGAAGAAAGTTCTTATCAACCAACACAACCCAACCCTGATTTGATACCACAACAAGAAATGGATGAAGAAAGAACGCTTAGATCTCTTTGGCAACCTAGAGTGAACCTGACTCAACAGGATTCTATCAACCCAACGGGGGTAGCCGCCAATCATTTTGAAATCAAGTCATCCGTCATCACTATGATTCAAAACACATGTAAATTTAGTGGTAACTCGGACGAAGATCCAAATTCTCACATCTCACGTTTTTGAGGATTTGTGATATGTTCCAGATTCAACAAGTGCCAAATGATGCCATTCGCCTACGATTGTTTCCGTTTTCTCTATGTGAAAAAGCCCAAGATTGGTTAGAAACTCAACCCCCTAACTCGTTTAATACTTGGGATGATCTATTACAAAGATTCATGAACAGATACTTTCCTCCCACAAAGACCGCAAAGTTAAAGAACGACATGAACAACTTTAGACAACGTGAAGGGGAGACACTTTATGACTCATGGGAAAGATTCAAGAAGCTTTTGAGATCATGCCCACACCATGGTGTTAGCTTGAGTGATACAATCCAACTTTTCTATAATGGTTTATTCATGGGAAGTCATCAATCCATTGATGTGGCGGCCGGGGGAACAATCATGATCAAAACCGCTTCTTTTGCTTATCAAATGACTGATGAGAGGGCTATGAACGATTGTGCATCCCACTCTTCAAATATGATGGGATCAAGTGAGTTGGCAAGTATCACTTCACAATTTCAAAAGCTAAATGAAAATTTCAATCAATTCTCCAAACCACAAGCATCCGGTACTTCTCATGTTGCTCAAGAGATGTATCAAGTGGGAAATCAAAATTTTTGTGGATAATTGTGAATGGTGTGGAGGACTACATGATATTGGTTCATGTCATGCATTCTTTGAACAAAATGAGCAAGTTATACCATCTTCGGGTGACATTATTGAAGATCCAAACTTGGTAAGACAGAATTTTAACCCCCACACACCCTATGGAAACCGTTTAACCAACAACAAAGAAGCCACCCATACCCCGGATTCAAAGGAAACAATGCCCAATACTTAACCCCACCCGGTTTCAACCCAAATGCACAAAAATTTCAACACTAATACCCTATGTAGCAAAATCCATCTTTCAAACACCAAAATCAATATCGCCCAACCCAAAACCAATACCGCCAATATCCACCCGATCAAGGAACCGCTTATAGATTCAATGCCAACATTACACCTCAAGTAGAGGAAAAGAAAAGCAAAGTGGAGGATTTAATGCAGAAATTTTTGGTTGCTCAAGAAGCTAAAGACAAGGCTCAAGAGGTAAGAAATCAACAAGTTGATAACCAATTGAGAAATACCCAAGCTTCATTTTCACAACCTTGAGAATCAAGTGGGTCAAATATCAAAGATGCTAATCGAACGTCCTTATGGTGGGATGACAAGCAATACCGAGGTGAATCCTAAGCATAAAGGCCCTCAACATCATGTCAATGTTATTTACTCAAGTGATGAGGATGGAAGTGTCAAAGTGAAAGATGGAGATTACTCAAGCGAAGATGAAGCTGTTTTAGTAACTACAAGAGGAGGGAAAACAACCGGAATTGTCAAAACTTTACCTCATGATTCACCTTTTGTCTTAGAAAAAGTTGTGGAAGACTCAGAGAAGTTAATGGACCAAGTGCAACCTACAAGCTCACGAAGTACCGCAAGTGTCCCACTTCCTGCTCCCATTCCGTTAAAACCATATGCCCGATTCTTCCTTATCCTTCTCGTCTTAGAAAAGATAAGTTTGAAGCCCAATATGGTAAATTTTTGGAACTTTTCAAGCAATTGCATATTAACCTTCCATTGGTGGAAGCATTGGCACACATGCCAAAATATGTCAAGTTTCTCAAGGAATTGTGCGGTAACAAGAGAAAATTGGAGAAACTTGCTAATATACCAATGAATGAGGAGTGTTTGGCGATTGTACAAAACAAACTACCACCAAAGATTCAAAATCCGGGTAGTTTTACAATTCCATGTGTTATTGGTGATTTTAAGGTAACAAATGCTCTTGCCGATCTTGGTGCAAGTATAAACCTTATGCCTTATTCTTTATTTTCAAAGTTGGGGCTAGGTGAGTTGGCACCTACTCAAATGAGCATTCAATTAGCCGATCGATCGATCAAAATCCCAAGGGGTATTGTGGAAAATATGCTTGTGAAAGTGGATAAGTTGATCTTTCCAGTGGATTTCGTTATTCTCGACATGGATGAAGGTAGTCGAGTTGGGTAGACCTTTTCTTCCCACAGCCCGAGCATTGATTGATGTTTTTGGTAAGACACTTACACTTCGAGTCGGTGATGAAGAAGTAGTATTTGTTGGTTCTATGTGCACAAGACACAAATTAATACGATATTACTGATAATAAATAAACCCATAGGGTCACACATTTACAATCAACGGACACCAATTACATATTTGAATATGATTTAAATATGTTTCCAACCCATTATATATATATATATAAGTATATATGCATTGTTGCATATTATTATTTATGTGAAATAATAATATCACTCTTATATATTGATATAAGGTAATGCATATCAAATACATAAATATAAACATATGATTTTATATATATGTATGAATATATATATATATATATATATATATATGTATAAATATATATTTGTTACAAGTAAATTGTTACTAGTAACAATTATATAAATGTATGTATATCCTTGTTACAAGTAAAGAGTTACTAGTAACAATCAAGGATGTATATAAAATACATGTAGATGTATTTTATACATAGTATGACATATCTAGTATATCTTTTATATATTTAAAAGATTAATAGCTAGAAATTCTCACAATGAGCAAGAAAGGGGCCATATGGTGTATTCTTGCATAAGACTTAACCAAGACATGCATGTATGGGACAAGTAAGGAAGCAAGAGGCAAGAGGGGACCCTCCCCCTTCTAATTTTCGTCCATAATGCAAGGGAGGGGGTCCTCCCTCTCTTGCTTTGCTTCTTGACTTTTATAATTACATGCATGGTCCCTTTTGTAACATACTTGCATGCTATCACCTTTCTTTATGTTCTTAGAATTGTTCTAAGTGTTTTATACTTGAAAAACATCCTTACTCTCTAGTATTGGTGTTCTTCAAGTTAGCAAAGGTGATACATAAACACATACTCAAAATACATACATCTAGTTCAAGAAGAAGAACAAAGGTTGTTGCTTGCATTCCTGAATATCAAGGGTTAGAGAGACTAGCATCTTGGAGGTGTTGGACTCATTGATTTGTGGATACCTTGGAGGAAGTCTTCTCTTGGCTTCTCATAGATCAACCTCTTCACCAACGGTTTACTCACACTGCAAAGTTTGTAGTTCTAAACATCCTATGGTTGGTTTTGTTTCTTAAGGCTTGCATATGGATCATTGGTGGGGAGTTTTAAAAAGTTTAAAATTGTTGTTCATGCTTCTGTTGCTAGAATATATTTTTAAAAACCGAACAAACCCCAACAGTGGTATCAGAGCCACTTATGTATAGTTTTAAGAAACTTTATTTTGAGTATGTATTGTTTAAGAAAATGGACAATTTTTCTTTTGTTAGAAAAGTTATGGATTTTTTTGTTGGCAACTTGTATATGTTTATATATTTATTTTGGGAAACAACCAAACCACATGCATGTTTGGTTGTAAAAGTTGTCTAAATATCAAGTGTTGATATATATGTTTGTTTGAGTGTATGTTGTGCATAACAAGCCATAGACCTTTTGTGATGTGTTGGAAATTCGATTTGGTTGTAAAATTATTCTTTCATTTGGTATGTAATAATAATTTTTGTTTTGTTTCATCTTGTTGTATTTTGTAAGTAGTAGAATAGTTTAAACTAGTTTACTTTTATAAAAATGTAACAAGATGAAGAAATGACCAAGTTGGAGTTTTCAAGTGTGGTGGAGTCAACCATGAAGGCTTGGAATCATTTGCACTCCTACAAGGAGTTGTTTTGGCAAGTGGGAGCTTCAAATTCATCACAAGAGGAATATTGGTCCTTAGTTATGACTTGGTATTTTTGTATGGCTCACAAAAATACCACTTAGAATAAATGGCTTGGTTATGCACTTATACATGTTATTTGTGTGTGTTTATGTTTATATTATTATGTATGGTGGAAAATAGGATTTTTGCATGCTAGATAATATTTTTGACATAATATAAATCACACAATAGGAGTTCGGTATTTTAAGTTGACATAACATAAGATGTAAAATGAGTTTTATATAAAAGGAGTTTTGTAAAGATTAAAATTCATTATGTCAATATATATATATATATATATGAGTTTTATAAAATAGAGATTTTAAAAACTCAACCAAACTCCATTCAAGCTTAATAATAAAATGGTTTTATTACAAGCTAAAATTGGTCGTATTCGCGCGCTCGAAACTACACACGTTAATATAGGATATTAATACTAGTTTAAAATTGAACGCGTTGAGAGTTCGTAAAATATGGATTTTAAAAATACTCAAGACAAATATATATATATATGTAAAATATGATTTTCTCAAAATGTGGACTTATTATTGTATGCATGCAATACTAGTCACACGACTCGTTTTGTTTTATTTAATAAATATGCAAAACGGTAAAAGCCCTTTTTCAAAGCGTAAGTCTATGCCATCCCATTTTAAGACACTCGCTTGTTGCAACGACACTCACGTGGAGAGAGCATTAGCCAAACGCGTGGATTGTTTTTGTAACAACCGAGGTGTTTTTCCGCGAATTCCATGAACGTCTTGGACCGGAAATTCACCGTCTTGAAATAGGACGACTTAATCGGAATCTTATTACGTAGAGAGCATTAGCCAAACATATGGAAGCCCGAGGCATAGATGGGATCAAACATGCCAAAATTGACAATCGTTGTCTAGGATCCCATAGAGATCTAGGAATTACATACGAGATGTAATTGGTAAACGTTACCTACCTTGTTGTTTTAACTTGATGGAGAGAGCATTAGCCAAACATTCAAGGTTAAGTTCAACTTGGATCCTAGCCTTTAAAAATTAAAGAATTTTATAATTCTAAAGGGTATTAATTATTAAAGGATTAAATATCGAAAATACTAAATTGAACTTTGTTAATTTTGTAGATGGCCCCTAACTTAACTACGCCCGTTAACAACTTATCTCTTCGTTCAATCTTAGAGAAAGAAAAACTCAATGGTACAAATTTGTTAGACTGGTATCGTAACTTGAGAATCGTTCTTAAGCACAAAAAGAAATTGTACGTACTTGAGGATCCCGTCCCTGAGGAACCTCCATTGACTCCGGCCAAAGCCGTTAGGGATGCTTGGGTGAAGCATTCCAACGACTCAGTCGAAGTTGCATGTCTCATGCTTGCTACCATGTCTCCGGATCTTCAAAAGAACATTGAGGAGCATGGAGCATATGAGATGCTTCGCCAGCTTAAGGAAATGTTCCAAAAGCAAGCGAAGCAAGAACGCTTTGAGGTCACTCGAGCCTTCCATGCATGCAAGATGGTGGAAGGTCAATCCGTTAGCGACTATGTGCTAAAGATGAAAGGATACATTGACCAGCTTGCTAGGCTTGGATCTCCCATAACCAACGAGTTTGCACAGGATATGATCCTTAACTCGTTGACCAAAGCCTATGATCAATTTGTCATGAATTATAACATGAACAATTGGGAGAAATCTGTCTCAGAGTTTCATGGGATGCTTAAAACTGCTGAGAGTAAGATTCCAAGCAAAACATCTCAAGTCTTGATGATTCAAGAAGGGAAAATCAAGAAGAAAAAGAAAAACAACTCAAAAGGGGAAGACAAAGCAAAGGCAAAGGGAAGGGACAAAGGCAAGCAGGTTGCCAAGGCTCCTACACCCAAGATGGCGGGAAAGGTTCCCAAGAATGACCCGTGCTTTGAATGCGGGGTGGTAGGACACTGGAGGCGCAATTGTCCAACCTACCTCGTAGAGTTGAAAAAGAAGAAGGCTGGCGAGGCCAACACTTCAGGTATATATATGATTGAAATGTATACTTTTTCTATAAATTCCTGGGTATTTGATACCGGTTGTGGAACTCACATTTGTAACAATGTGCAGCGGTTGAGAAAAAGTAAGCTGCTGAAGCCAGGCGATTTGGATCTCCACGTGGGCAATGGAGCAAATGTTGCTGTTGAAGCCCTTGGAACTTTTGAATTATTATTACCAAAAGGCATGTACTTAATATTAAACAATTGTTGTTATGTACCTAGTTTAACTAGGAATATTATTTCAGTAGCTCGGTTAAGAGAATCTAGATTCACTTTTGGTTTCGTTGATGATGGCATTCGTGCCTTCAAAAACGACATTTTGTATTTTGAGGCTCGCCCTCTTAATGGAATATATGAAGTTAATCTTAAGAGATCTCTTAAGTCAAACATACCTATGGCATTGTCGACTTGGTCATATAAACAAGAAACGCATTGCAAAACTTCAAAAGGACGGAATTTTAAAATCAAACGATTCTAGCTCATTTGAAGTTTGCGAATCATGTTTATATGGGAAGATGAATAAGGCTCCTTTCTCCGGTTCAAGAGAAAGATCCAAAGATCTATTAGGAATCATACATACGAATGTATGCGGTCCTTTTAGATCAATGTCTAGGGATGGTGATAGATACTTCGTTACATTCACCGATGATTAGAGTAGATTTGGTTATGTTTATTTGATGAAACATAAACATGAAACATTTGAAATGTTCAAGTTCTTTCAAAATGAAGTACAAAATCAACTCAACAAAACAATCAAGGCCCTTCATTCCGGTCGAGGTGGCGAGTAATTAAGCCAAGAGTTTATGGATCATCTTAGTAATTGTGGGATTATCTCACAACTTACTCCTCCTAGAACACCACAACATAATGGTGTATCCGAAAGGAGGAACTGAACTCTACTAGATATGGTTCGGCCTATGATGAGCCGAAGTACTCTACCCTCGTCCTTTTGGAGTTATGCTTTAGTAACTTCTGCGCGCATATTGAATATGGTTCCAACCAAGAAGGTAGATAAGACACCATATGAGATGTGGTATGGAAAGGTTCCAAACTTATTCTACTTGAAAGTCTGGGCTTGTGAGGCTCATGTACGACAAGAAGCTTCAAGCAAACTCGATCCTATATCTATCAAATGTAATTTTGTGGGATATCCTAAAGATTCATTAGGATATTATTTCTACAACCCAGCTGAGAACAAAGTTTTTGTTTCTAGGCATGCCACTTTCTTAGAAAAGGAGTTTCTTTCGAAAGAGGCAAGAGGGAGCAATGTAGACCTTGAAGAAATTCAAGAACCACAAAATACAAGTCAGGTTGTCACTAGCACTCAACAAACGGTTGTTGAACCTGAACAATTGGTTGTTCAAGAACCTACCGAAACACAAAGTGTTCGTAGATCTGGTAGACCTCGTCAAGAACCCGAGAGATACGGATTTCTCGTGTCCAATGATGAGATTTTCTTGGTAGACTCTTCTGAGCCTACTAACTACCAAGATGCTATATCGGACCCGGAATCCGATAAATGGCTTGATGCCATGAACACTGAGATGCAGTCCATGTATGAAAATCAAGTATGGGACTTGGTTGATCTTCCTCCCAATAGTAAGACTGTAGGGAGCAAGTGGGTCTTCAAGAAGAAGACAGACATGGATGGAAATGTACACACATTTAAGGCAAGGCTAGTGGCGAAAGGTTTCACTCAAACTCATGGTATTGACTATGATGAAACTTTCACTCCGGTAGCCATGATTAAATCTATTAGAATACTTATTACCATAGCTGCATATTATGACTATGAGATATGGCAAATGGATGTCAAAACGGCTTTTCTAAATGGACACTTAAGTGAAGATGTCTATATGGTTCAGCCCGAAGGTTTTGTAGATCCTAAGTATCCTAACAAGGTGTGCAAGCTTAAAAGATCCATCTATGGACTAAAGCAAGCATCTCGAAGTTGGAATCTTCAATTTGATGAGAAAATCAAAGAGTTTGGTTTATCAAATCAGAAGATGAACTGTGTGTTTACAAGAAAACTAGTGGAAGCGCAGTAGCATTCCTTGTCTTGTATGTTGATGACATACTACTCATTGGAAACGACATCCCGACCTTGCAAGACATCAAGTCTTGGCATGGGAAGTGTTTCACAATGAAAGACTTGGGAGAATCCGCCTACATTCTTGGAATAAAGATCTATAGGGATAGATCTAGGCGTCTTATTGGCCTAAGTCAAAGTGCATATATTGACAAGATCTTGAAACGATTCAAGATGGAGAATTCTAATAGAGGATTTTTGCCAATGGCACAAGGCACGGTTTTGAGTAAAGCTCAAAGCCCTAGCACAAGAGAAGAGCTAGATAGAATGAGTGAGACCACATATGCTTCTGCAATTGGATCCATCATGTATGCCATGCTATGCACTAGGCCAGATGTCTCATATGCTTTGAGCATGACGAGCAGATACCAGCAAAACCTAGGAGATAGCCATTGGATGACAGTCAAGAACATTTTAAAATACTTAGAAGAACCAAAGACATGTTCTTGATCTATAGGGGTTTGGAAGAAGATCTTTGTGTAAAGTGTTACACAGATGCTAGTTTCCAAACGGATCGAGATGATTCTCGATCACAATCGGGCTATGTCTTCGTTATGAATGGAGTCGCGGTTGCTTGGAAAAGTTCTAAGCAAAGTGTAGTTGCACAATCCACTACAGAATCTAAATACATTGCTGTTTCTGAGGCTGGACAAGAAGCTGCATGGATGAAGAAGTTCATTGCTGACCTTGGGGTAGTAACAAGCATTCAAGACCCCATAGAGAAATTTTGTGATAATGAAGGTGCTATTGCCCAGGCAAAAGAACCTAGATCACATCACAGCACCAAACACATCCTCAGGCATTTCCACTACATACGGGATATAGTGGATAGAGGAGATGTGTGTATTCGCAAAGTTCATACAGATCAGAATCTTGCAGATCCTTTTACGAAACCTCTTGCCTCGACTAAGCATGAGTCTCATACTAGGGCAATAGGTCTTCACTTTGCAAGGGATTGGTTTGAATTGTAATTTAGTATTTGGATATTTTGGAACATTATGACAATATCTATTTTATCTGAATGATATATGGGATATGATCACTTCATTAATATTTATTGTGTTCTTTATTAGCATGTTTAAATCCATGAATAATTCTTTATTCTAAAAACGTCCATAGTCGGATATAACTATGGGAATAGTTATGAATTAGAATAATGTGAATCGGTTGGTTGACTTTCATTCGTGATGAAAGTAGGCAAAAGGGTTTGCAACCAAATTCACTAATGTTTCTTAGGGAACGAACATTGGACATGACCCGCTCTTAAGATCGCTTCATGGATCAGTGTCATAAGTAAATCTTGAGAAAAAGGTGGTATCTTTGTATCCTTAGACCCGAGACACATATTGGGACTCGAGTATGAGGAGTATCATGCTTTAATGTGGTTAAACGCTATCTTTAACCGGGTAGTTATAAAGGCCATTATTATGTATGATATGAGTCTTATAAGAGACGTATGTAGTCAAGATGGAATTTGTTTCTCTCATTGAATTGGGAGTATAATATCTCTGGGCCCTAAAACAAGTTGAACTTTATATGAGAATTTATGACGATCCATGTCTCATGTTCAACGAGATGTTAAAACAAAGGGATAATTGATGACTTACCTATAACAACGATTTGTAGCTAGTGAGTTAATTTCGTTGGTGAAAGTGTTGATCAACACACTTTATTTATTATTAGGGGCAATGGGATGTTGCTAGACGTTCTTACCATTGTGTATATCGGCTTAAGTTATAACTTGTGCAAGTGGGAGATTGTTGGTTCTATGTGCACAAGACACAAATTAATACGATATTACTGATAATAAATAAACCCATAGGGTCACACATTTACAATCAATGGACACCAATTACATATTTGAATATGATTTAAATATGTTTCCAACTCATTCTATATATATATATATAAGTATATATGCATTGTTGCATATTATTATTTATGTGAAATAATAATATCACTCTTATATATTGATATAAGGTAATGCATATCAAATACATAAATATAAACATATGATTTTATATATATGTATGAATATATATATATATATATATGTATAAATATATATTTGTTACAAGTAAATTGTTACTAGTAACAATTATATAAATGTATGTATATCCTTGTTACAAGTAAAGAGTTACTAGTAACAATCAAGGATGTATATAAAATACATGTAGATGTATTTTATACATAGTATGACATATCTAGTATATCTTTTATATATTTAAAAGATTAATAGCTAGAAATTCTCACAATGAGCAAGAAAGGGGCCATATGGTGTATTCTTGCATAAGACTTAATCAAGACATGGATGTATGGGACAAGTAAGGAAGCAAGAGGCAAGAGGGGACCCTCCCCCCTCCAATTTTCGTCCATAATGCAAGGGAGGGGGTCCTCGCTCTCTTGCTTTGCTTCTTGACTTTTATAATTACATGCATGGTCCCTTTTGTAACATACTTGCATGCTATCACCTTTCTTTGTGTTCTTAGAATTGTTCTAAGTGTTTTATACTTGAAAAACATCCTTAATCTCTAGTATTGGTGTTCTTCAAGTTAGCAAAGGTGATACATAAACACATACTCAAAATACATACATCTAGTTCAAGAAGAAGAACAAAGGTTGTTGCTTGCATTCTTGAATATCAAGGGTTAGAGAGACTATCATCTTGGAGGTGTTGGACTCATTGATTTGTGGATACCTTGGAGGAAGTCTTCTCTTGGCTTCTCATAGATCAACCACTTCACCAACGGTTTACCACACTACAAAGGTTGTAGTTCTAAACACCATATGGTTGGTTTTGTTTCTTAAGGCTTGCATATGGATCATTGGTGGGGAGTTTTAAAAATTTTAAAATTGCTGTTCATGCTTCCGTTGCTAAAATATATTTTTAATAACCGAACAAACCCCAACAGTATTTGACCTTACAAAGTCATTGAAATACTCTTCAAGACAAGATGATACACTTTACTATATGGATACTTAACAATTTGAGTTTAAAGAAGGTTATGATGATGATTTTGATGTGGAGGATATGGATAAAGTGGAAAAACTTGCTGAGAAAATGATTTCGTTATGCACAAAAGTTGACTCAGAAAGTCAAAATCAAGAATTTTGGCCACTGAAGGATTTGCATGACCGTACTTATAGCCGTACAAAAACCATCAGGTACTTGTTTGCACGGCCCGCACAACTAACTCGTACGGCCGTACCACCCCTGTTCTCACCTAAAATTGTGAAGATGATCTTTTGGAAGATTTTTCCATGGGATTTGAAGATAAACCTTTTGATCTAGAATGTGACATTCGAGAACTAGAGCAACTTCTAAATTTTGATTCATCTCAAGTACTTGAAGAAGTTGAAGTGTTGAACTTGGAGGAAGGAAACAAGCTGAAGACATCCAATGAAGAACCATCAGAATTGGAGTTAAAGCCATTACCCGAGCATCTTTAATATACTTACCTTCAAGGTACTTCTCAACTCCCAGTGATAATTGCCAAGAAATTGATGATTGTTGAAAAAGCAAGTTTGATTGAAGTGTTGAAAAAGCATAAGTTGGCCATTGCTTGGAAACTTTCAGACATCAAAGGTTTGAATCCATCATTTTGTACTCACAAGATACTTTTGGAAGAAGAGATGAAACCGGTTGTTCAACATCAAAGGAGACTTAATCCGAATATGCAAGAATTTGTGAAAAAAGAGGTAATCAAGTTGCTTGACGTGGGTCTTATCTATCCAATTTCAGTTAGTTCATGGGTTAGCCCGGTACAAGTGGTCTTGAAGAAGGGTGGAATGACCGTGATCAAGAATTCAAAACATGAATTGATACCTACAAGGACGGTAACGGGTTGGAGAGTTTGCATAGATTACCGAAAGCTTAACGATGCAACTCGGAAGGATCACTTTCATTTGCCATTCATTGACCAAATACTTGAAAAGTTATCCGGTAATGAATTTTATTGCTTTCTTGACGGCTTTTCGGGATATTTTCAAATCCCAATTGCTCCCGAGGATCAAGAAAAGACCACTTGTACTTGTCCTTACGGTACACTTGCCTATAGACGCATGCCATTTGGTTTATGCAATGCCTCGGGTGCATGGTGACTATATTTCACGATATGATTGAAAGTTGTATAGAAGTTTTCATGGATGACTTTTCCGTCTTTAGTAGCACTTTTGATATATGTCTTTACCGTTTAGACAAAATGTTAACACGATATGAGGAATCTCATCTTGTGTTAAATCGGGAAAAATGTCATTTTATGGTCCAGGAAGGAATAGTTCTCGGTCATTAAATTTCAAGTGTGGGAATAGAGGTTAACCGACCAAAGGTTGATACCATAGCTAATCTTCCCTATCCCAACAATGTGAAATCGATTAGGAGTTTCTTGGGTCATGCGGGTTTTTATCGTCGTTTCATTAAAGATTTTTCAAAAATTGCAAGACCCATGACCCGTTTGTTAGAAAAGGATGTTGTATTTGATTTTAATAACAATTGTGTTGAAGTGTTTGATGTTTTGAAGTCTAAGCTCACATTCGCCCCTATCATGGTTGCACCCGATTGGAGCCTTCCTTTCGAGTTAATGTGTGATGCTAGCGACTTTGCATTGGGGGCCGTCCTTGGACAAAGATGAGACAAGCATTTTCGACCCATATATTATGCAAGCAAGACAATGAATGAAGCCCAATCAAACTACACCACCACCGAGAAAGAGCTCCTTTCCGTTGTGTTTGCTTTTGATAAATTTAGATCTTATCTCGTGTTATCTAAAACCATTGTTTATACGGATCATGCGGCATTAAATTTTTTATTAAACAAGCAAGATGCTAAACCAAGACTAATCCGTTAGATCTTGTTGTTGCAGGAGTTCGATATTGAGATAAAGGACAAAAAGGGGGCCGGAAATGTAGCGGCGGATCATTTGTCAAGATTGGAGCATGACAAGGAAAAGTCAATGTTGGACCATAAAATTAATGAGCATTTCCCGGATGAATCGCTCTTTTTCACCGAGGTAAACGATGACACCCCTTGGTTTGCCGACTTTGGAAACTTTTTGGTTGGCGGGAATATTCCAAAAGGGTGGACGCATCAACAAAGAAAAAAGTTTTTAAAAGATGCGCGTCACTACTTTTGGGAAGATCCCTACCTTTTTCGAATTTGTGCCGACCAAGTAATGAGGTGAAATGTTGATGCTAAAGAAGCAAAGACCACTCTTAACCATTGACATAGTGGACCAAGTGGTGGGCATCATCGACCGAATACCACCGCCAAAAAGGTACTCGAAGCGGGGTTTTATTGGCCTTCTATTTTCAAGGATGCAACCCGTTTGGTTAAATCATGTGATTCTTGTAAACGGTTTGGAAATATATACTCTCGAGATGAGATGCCTCACACAACTATTCAAGCTTGCGAAATTTTTGACATTTGGGGCATCGACTTCATGGGACCATTTCCCCAATCGAAGGGTAATCATTACATATTAGTAGCCGTTGATTAAGCTTCAAAGTGGGTAGAAGCCCAAGCTATGGCTACTAATGATGCTAGGGTTGTGATTTTTCACAAAAAGCTTTTCTCAAGATATAGTACCCCAAAAGCTGTAATTAGTGACCGGGGGACACATTTTGCAAATGCTCAATTGGAAAAAGTTTTGAAAAGATATGGTGTTTATCATAAGTTCTCAACATCTTATCACCCACAAACTAGTGGGAAAGTTGAGAATACTAACCGAGGTTTAAAAAGAATTTTAGAAAAAACGGTTGGTAACAATAAGAAAGAATGGACCGATAAATTGGATGATGCTTTATGGGCATTTCGTACGGCATTTAAAACGCCCATTGGTTTTACCCCATATAAACTTTTCTATGGAAAAGCATGCCACCTTCCTATTGAACTTGAACAAAAAGCTTTTTGGGCCTTAAAAGTTGCAAATTTAGATTTGAATGAGTCCCGTGAGTTTAGAGCTTTACAATTGTTAGAACTTAGTGAAATTCGGGATGAGGCTTATCAAAACTCTCGGATTTATAAGGATCGAATGAAAAAGTTGCACGATAAACACCTTAAGGAAACAAAACCATATGTCCCGGGTGATAAAGTTCTTTTGTTTAACTCAGGTTTGAAGTTGATTTCAGGAAAATTTAAGTCAAGGTGGTCGGGACCATTCACTGTTGTCAAGGCATATCCATACGGTACACTTGAGTTATCATGTACTAGTGGGGAGATGTTTAAGGCCAACGGTCATCGTGACAAACACTACTTTGGTGATCCATCCATGGTTTCGACGATTGAGGTAATCAAGTTATACCCCGAGAGGGTCAGGTCAAGCGAGTGACTCGTTTTCACAACTTACCACATCATACCAAAGTCGTTTTATGTTTTTTGGTTTCGTTCGCTAGTTTTCGAATTTGTTATATAAATAAATTAATAATATATTTAATACTTTTCCAAATTAGAAAATACAATAAATATATAAAATACAAAATACAAAAAAATAGAAAATGAAAAAAATAATAAATAAATAAATAAATTTAGAAAACAAGCTACAACACCTAAACCTTCATGCCTGTTGGTCCCAAAGAGGGTAAAAAAGCAACCAATAAAGTGTAGAAGGGGGGGGGGGTTGAATACACTTAATCAGTAATAAAACAATTCAATAAGAATATATTCAATAATCAATCAAGGAATTACAATATCACTCTTTAATCAAATCAATAGAATGATTTGATGTTACACTGATTATAAATTCAACTCTCTCTAAACACGCTTGAATCACAAACTAATTGATGATCGGACTTCTTGTTAAAATTGATTAACAAGAACTATGGAAAACTCTCTTAAACTTTGAACTCACAAAGTTATCACAACACACGCGTATCAAGTATGACGAACACACGTACGTTTTGCAACTTATGCAGAACTCTCTGTGTTTTTGTAAACCCATAAGAATGTTTATATTTATACTTTATTTATCTACGAACAAATCATGATTTAAAGATATAACTTATATTTTCTTTAAAACCGTAACAAACTCTTTAATTAGAACATATCTAATTAATTTCGTTTGAGATCTTTATCCAACTAACAGATAGTTTAAATTAGGTTTAGATATCCTAATTTAAATGTCGTAGATATCGAGAGGTTATAAGAAAATTTAAAACTTACTTAAATTCCTAAAATGACTTGTGGCGCTGAGCTGACTCACTCAGTCTTGACATCATCAAGTTGAGTTCTTGAATCTTCAAATCTTTAAGTCTTCACTCTTGAAACCTATCTCAGATTAGAAGTCACTGGGCTATCTAGTACTTACATAGAAAACTCTATATCTGTTTGTACGCTGACTACTCAGCCTAAGTTGACTAGTCAGTCTACAACAGACTTACATAATTCCTAACACTTAACCTATCATCTATACATAGCTATGGTTTGTCTCGTCAAAGCTAACTATTCTAAGCATGGGACTAACAATCTCCCCCTATTTGATGATGACAAAACATTGAATCAAACTAAGCATAGGTTAAAGAATTATGTTAAACAACTCTGGAACTAACCAAAGTCAGTTCTTGAAATAAGTATTGAATTGATTTGTACTTATTCATGATTTCTTGAACTTACAAAATTTTAGGTTACAAATATATTCTAAGACTTGTTTTCTAAGTATTTGAACTTACAACTACTTAGATACTGAACTTATCAGAATTAACTTAAATTCTGAACTTACAACACTTATATTACTGAACTTATCAATTCTCAGCTTGAACATAAAAAGGTGTTTATTTGAACACACAAACCATAATTTAAACATATCAAATAATAAACAGTTGAACATATCAAACTTGAATTTTCATTTATGAACATATCATTTACATTGTAGCTTGATTGTTATGATCAGCTTATGCACACTCAGCGATTACAAAATATATAACTTCAAAGTTTTAATCTATAGGATCCGCAACTTCCAACCACATATCCGACCATTTAATTTCCCGGATAGCTACTTCTCTAATAGGACTGTTTAAAATTTCTTCACCTTCTGGCAGCTCTCTTATCTCAGTTTTTCTAGATCTGATTCCTTTGTTCAGTTGATATCTGAATACTGAGTTCTAAATTGAGTCAACACATAGAATTCTCAAATACAGAATCAATTCCAGATTTGCTAAGTGAAGATCTGCTACCTTCAAGAAACATTGATTACTTTCCATATCAAAATACAATAATCCTTCCAAAGGTTGAGTTATATAAGTATTTTCTCTGAATTCAACTCGCTCCAGATTTGTTGATTTGCTACTCTCATTCTTGCAGCTTTATTTCTGTTTAAGAAGGTATCAATCTCATCAGCAGGAATTTCTCCTAATTGATCAATTCTTATGAAGAGTGTCTTGAGCACATCAACTATTTCTTGTCTGATCTGACTCTTTTTCATTCTTTTAATAGTTGTAGCTACAATTTTTAACTCTAAGAAACCCAACTTGTACAGACATCTCATATCTAGACCAATCTCTTGTTTATTGTCTAGTACAAAGGTGATTATCACCAATTCTCCCTTTATCAAAGAATGTTCTCTTGTAGCAATGTCTTAGATCAACATTTGAGTAGGGAATTGGGACAACTCTTGGTCCATGATAATAAGCTTCAGCTTCAGCTCTGGCAGCTTCAGCTTTAGCTTGTTCTCTTTGTAGCTCAGGTTGTATTTGTTGTTCTTTCAATTCCTCCACAGACATACCCAGTTCCTTGGCCATCTCTTGTAACACTTATTCAGCTAACATGTCACTGGCCTTCTATACAACATCATCTTCATCACTTGAGTCAGTGTCAGATTCAACACCCTGGGACTGACCTTGTTGTTCTAGCTCAGGTTCAGGATGATGACTTTCCTTCTCTTAGCTAGAGACTTTGTACTTATTCTTTTCTTTTTTTCCCAGTATCTACAACCTTGCCTTTCCCTTTAATAGTATGTGGAACGGCAATAGACTCAACTTCACTTTTCTTTCTGAGTTCAGTTTGAGGGATTTCAGCAGGCTCAGCTTGAGAAGTTTCTACACGTGGAACTTGTTGTGGAACTGATTGAACTTGTGAAACTATGATTGTTTGGACTGCTGGAGCTTGTGGACCTTTTGCAATTGTCTTTTGTTGAGGAGGTTGATCTACAGTACTCATGAACTGACCATGAGCTTCTTCTTCAATGTTTACTTCCTCTGTATGCTCTCCCTCAACCACATCTTCTGTTTTCTTTGATTCTTCCTCCCCCTTTTTTTCATAATCAATAGGGGAGGGTTTGAGCTTAAGTACAATACCCTGCAAATATTCCACTGATTTGGACAGAGCATCCAATTTAGCCATCAGCTTAGCTTTGTCGTTCTTCCTTTTGGTATGAAGTAGCTCAAATTGGAGATGTAGATGTTTCAAAATAAGTTGTGTGTCCAGTGCTACAGTATCAGACGGTGGCTCCTCCATTCTTTGTTTAAACTCAATGTCCCCTTGTCTAGTGGATGAGTGAATTTCCACTATAGGAGTGGCTCTTGAGTATTCCTCCTGGGGTGAGACTGTGGGCCCCATATCCAAAGGTTGGTGCTGACCTCTAGAATCAAGGGGGCCAGAATGTGAAACCTGTAATCCTTCCTGGTGTCTGGGAGGATCATTGACAGGTCGTGCAAGAGGGTGTGAGAAAAGAAATGAAGGAGAAGGACCAAAATCATGTACTTTGGTGGAATGGTGGGCTGAGCTGAGTGGTGAGGAGGGGGTATTTGACCCTGGGGAGAGGTCGTATGTTCAATGTAACCTTCATGTGTCTGTGAAGGCATAGAAATGGGTTCTCCCATGGCTAGAGTAGGTATGGGCTTAGTAGACACCATGCCCGGTATAAGCTGAGCAGGTGAAGTGAGCCTTAAGGTTGGCACCTTAAGAGAAGGTGTCTCCTCCTCAGCCCCTGCCCGGTGGAGGTGTCAGTGTGACATCAGCTCCATGATCCTTTTTAGGTAAAGTACCACCTTTAGCAAATTTACGAGTATAGGTTTCAGAAATTTCCTTGGTAGTAGTGGGTTGACCAAGGTTGGTTTCAAAGTGGAGAATAGATGGAGATATTTGTGGTGGGGGGAGAAGGGCTAGACTGAGTTGGGTTTGACTCAGTCTTATCTCCCTGTTTAGGAGGTGGAGAATTAAGAGAGAAAGAAGGAGATAAGGAAAGAGAATTCATACCTGATGCACCGAGCAGTGGAGACTCAGAGCTAGGATACATACTCCTTTGCTCAGAGCTGGAAGTGGTGGAGGAAATCCTTTGGGCATGAGGTCTGAGCTGAGTCCTTGGAGGTTCAGCTTGGGAGGACTCAGCCTCAGAATCATCAGTTCCACCTTCTTCCTCCTCAGCTTCATTATCCTCCGTAGCTTCACTTGACTCAAGAGTTGGAAGCTGTGCATACACTCTCATCTGAGCACTCATAGTGGGATGCTCAGGGAATATGTCATGGGCAAACATTCTGGGACTGAGAACAGGGGTAGGGGTTGACTCATATTGTACAGTGTATCTGTCACCCATTCTATCCTCGATAACCATAGATAAAAATCTTATAAAGGGCACAATGTTATCCCTCACAGTCTTAGTCACAAGTGACTTGAGTGCCTTAAAGATCAACTAAGCATAGTCCAATCTTCGATCATAGAACATGTTATATAGTAGTTGCATCTCAAAGTCATTGACGTTGTCAAGTCTACCCACTTTGTATCCAAGTGAACGAACCACCGTAGACACCATAAATCCCCATGCTATTTGGAAAACAGATTTCCTGATTACTCCAACTACTTGAGGATGACCCAGGTAATACACTCCTTGAAGATTCCCTAGAAACAATGGCATCATATTGATTGTGAACGGGAAGATGTAGTATTCTTCGTAGATGATTTGCGTCTACATCGATTGCCATTTGTCCACTTAGGAAATATAACATTCTGAGTAGCATCAAGTCTGCACGTGTACCAAAACTCTGTAAGGATTTGTGGAATGATCACGGTAGGACCATCAAGAAAAGCATGGGCCAGGGGTCCTTTTCGAATATAGGAGACCCACTCCTCATATCCCCTACCAACCTTTGATTTCGGAATGTCGATGCATGCCACGAGATTGTTCTGTTTGTAGACGGGGAGTGCATTATTCTTGAAGTTACCTCCTTGGATCATTTGTTGAGTAAGATGAAGCGTAAAGCCTTCCATTTAATATCGAACTGATCGATTCTTAATATTACAAAGAAATTAGGGTTTCACACTGAGCGAATAATTCTGCACAAAGCAATAAAGCACGACTAGGGTTTATGAAAAATAGAGAGGGAAGAATAAGATTTGGGAGAGTAAGTGAAATACGGTGAAGAGTCTATCTATTTATACCTTTCAATGTGAGAGAAAAGTTACCGTTATTAAATGATAATAAATATAGCCGTTACAGTAAAAAAATAAATTACCAATTCGTTTACAACGGCTCTTTTTGGTGTAAGTTACCTAAACAAACACTGCTACATTGATCTGTATTTTATCAAGATCAATGGAATTACTTTTAAAAACATATCTTTTAAAAAATTATAAACAACTTACGTTTATTTTAAAAAGGACATACCGTTAATATTTTAGACTTACCATAGTGTTGGACTTACCATTTGTTAGGACTAACCTAGACATGTTGAACTGACCACACCTTAGAACTGATTACTCAGCATAGACTGAGCACTCAGCTTAGATTAAACACTCAGCTCAGATTGAGCACTCAGCTCGGATTGACGCTTAGTCAAGTTTAGCACTTAGCATGTATTGAACAGAGACAAAAGAATAATGGAACATACCAAATTAAGGCTTGAGCATGCCAAGTTTGCCAAGCAGAGTCGTGAATCTTGTGCCTTCAATTGGTTTAGTGAAGATATCTGCAAGTTGATCTTCTGTTTCAATGAAGACTAACTCTACCTTTCCCTTTTCAACTATGTCTCTGATGAAGTGATGTCTTATTTCATTATGTTTTGTTCTTGAGTGGAAAACTAGATTGTGTGTTATAGCAATAGCACTTTGGTTGTCCCAAAATATGGGAGTCTTTGAATAATGTAAATCAAAGTCCCTAAACTGATGTTGCATCCACAATATTTGAGCACAACAGCTCCCTGCTGCAACATACTCAGCTTCAGTTATGGATATTGCTATAGAATTTTGTTTCTTGCCTGTCCAGCCGACTAACTTACCACCCAACAGCTGATATCCTTTAGTAGTACTCTTTCTGTCTAGACCACAATCGGCGAAGTCTGAGTCTGAGTACCCTATCAACTCAAATCCTGATCCTTTGGAATACCACAAACTTAGATTAGGTGTTCCCTTCAGATATTTGAGTATCCTTTTCACAGCCTGCAAGTGTGATTCCTTTGGATCAACCTGATATCTTGCATAAATACATATAGCAAACATTATATCAGGTCTGCTTGTTGTCAAATAGTGTAATGAACCTATCATTCCTCTATATGCAGTCTGACATACAGATTTTCCATCAATGTCCTTACTCAGCTTGACATTGTGTAACATTGGTGACTTTGCAGGATGGCTTGAGTCTAGTCCATATTTCCTAATCAGATCAAAGACATACTTGCTCTGATTAATAAATATAACATCTTCTTTCTGGTTAATTTGAAGTCCCAAAAAGCAAGTCATCTCACCCATCATGCTCATTCAGTATTGATTAGATATTATCTTAGAGAACCAATCACATAGATTTTGGTTAGATGAACCAAAGATAATGTCATCTACATAGATTTGAACCAGAATGACATGTCCTCTGCTTTTTTTTATAAATAAGGTTTTATCGATGCTTCCTCTAATAAAATCGTTTGAAAGCAGATAGGTGGACAGTGTATCATACTAGGCTCTTGGTGCTTGCTTAAGTCCATACAGAGCCTTGTCCAACTTATAGACATAATCTGGATGTTTAGGATCAACAAAACCAGGGGGTTATTTCACGTATACCTCCTCCTGTAGTGCTCCATTTAGGAATGCACTTTTAACATCAATTTGATACACTTTAAAATTCTTGAAGGTTGCATAGGCAAGAAATAGTCTTATAGCTTCAATCTTTGCAACAGGAGCAAAGGTCTCATCATAATCAACACCTTCTTCTTGTCGATGCCCCTGAGCTACTAGCCTTGCCTTATTTCTGATCACTACTCCATCCTTGTCCATTTTATTTCTATAGACCCACTTAGTGCCTATAACTGTTTTTTCCTTTAAGAGTAGGGATAAGGGTCCATACCTTATTTCTTTGAAATTCTGTTAGCTCCTCTTGCATAGCTTCAATCCAATCTTCATCCTTTAGTGCCTCTTCAGTCTTCTTTGGTTCCATTTGAGATAAAAAAACTAGAGTAGGCAACATAGTTTGTATTTGCCTTAGATCTAGTTAACACACCATTTTCAATGTTACCAATAATGTCATCAAGAGGATGATCTTTTACCACTTTGAAGGTTGTAGTGGGAGATTATGGTTCTGAGTCTGAATCGGAGTAGTGTCTTTTAGGCTGAATGGGACTGACCTCTTCAGTCTGAGGTGGAATTGAGGAATCACTCAGATCCTCAATTTGATTTGTACCTGAAGATTCACCTAGATTTTTAGGTTGATGATCAGATTCACATACCTCATATGTGTGATCATCTTCAATGTTGATGTCTGCTATAGGTAACACTGTTTTATTAGATATACCATCATTTTCATCATCAGAATCATCCCTAACATACATGGGATTTGATGTGAGATCTTCTTTGCTCTTTTCAAGCTCACTCAGACTAACCTGGGAAACTTGAGCTTTGTCAGATTTGTCAATACCTGTCTCATCAAACGTAACATGTACTGACTCTTCAATTACCTTTCTTTTAAGATTATAGACTCTGTAGGATTTGTAAGTTGAAGAATATCCAACTAGTAAGCCTTGATCAGCTTTAGGTTCCAACTTATGGAGCTGATCTCTTTGGTTTAGCACATAGCATGTTGAACCAAAGATGTGAAAATATCCAATATTAGGTTTTCTGCCATGATACATCTCATAAGGTGTTTTACCACGTCTTTTAACTATTATAGATCTATTCTGTGTATAGCAAGCTGTACTTATAGCTTCTGCCCAAAAGCTCAGCTTGAGCTTTGCTTCACATAACATGGTTCTGGCAGCTTCAATTAAGGTTCTATTTCTCCTTTCAACAACTCCATTTTGTTGTGGAGTTCTTACAGAGGAGAAATTCTAGATAATTCCCTTCTCTTCACAAAAGCCTTACAGGGTTGAGTTTCTAAACTTGGTCCCATGATCACTCCTGAGCTGCTTGATGGACTTACCTTTCTGTAACTCTTCTTATTTTATGAAGCTGATTAACTCATTAGCAGCTTCACTTTTGGCTTTTAAGAAGATCACCCAAGTGAACCTTGTGAACTCATCAACAATCACTAGGTTATACTTTTTACCACTTAGTCTTGGGGTGCTTATAGGTCCAAATAGATCCAAATGCAACATATGCAATGGTTCTATAATTGAGAAACTCTGTTTGGATTTGAAGGATCCTTTGTGATGTTTTCCTATCTCACAGGCTGAGGAAAGTTTGTCTTTGGCAAATGTGATCTTTGGCAGACCAGAGACTAACTCTTTGCTAGACAATTCGTTAATATATTTGAAATTCAGGTGTGACAGTCTCTTGTGCCACAACCAACTCAGCTTGGGAGTTGAGTCAGAATACAGGCAGGTTTTTGTTGAAGGATCTGCTAATACTTATCAGATTGTGTTTAAGGCCTTCCACATATGCTACCTTTCTGAAAGTGACTATTCCACCAGTTATCTTTCCATACCCTTTAGTCCTTCCTTGAGAATTATCCCCAAATGTCACCTTGGGTGTTTTAGTGTTTTGGAATTCACTTAGAATCTCCTTGCTTCCTGTCATGTGCCTTGAGCATCCACTGTCTATGTATCACTTGTATGAGCCCTACACATGATCAACAAAACATATTAGTTTCTTTTAGGAACCCACTGTTTGGTGGGTTCTAAGGATGATCACTTAGCTAATCCTTTAGAGGCTGACTGATCAGCATGAACAGATTCTAAGTCCTTCTTAGACTGATCATCCTCCATTTTCTCAGGCCTCAGATTGGAACTTACACAATCCTTGGCTTCATGACCTCTGTCACCACACTTATAACATTTTCTTCTGAAAATAGGTGTTTAGGTGATCTCTTTAAGTTTTCCAACATTAAATTTGGATTCAGTTTTAGGGTCAAGAGTTGTGGATAACTTTTCAATCTTCTTAGACAGTTTTTCTATTTGACTTTCTCTGAATTTGGACTTAACTTTGTTAGATTTATGGTTACCCTTATTTGGTGAAGTCTGACTTACAGACAACTTCCTATTCTTAGACATCGTTTCATACCTGACTTGAGAGTTATGTCCTTTTGAGTTGATATGAGTTATTCTTTCAAAGAGTTGTTCTCACAGGATTGTAATCCAATCTTTTGAAAACTAACTTACAATTTATGTTGGATTTAGAGCACTCAGTTTGATGGTTTGTATTGATAACTTGGGGGTTTGGGTTGGTCTCAGAAACTTATTGGTTTTGACCTGCTTACCGTCCTTGTTTCTTAAAAATGTTTTTGGAAGTATATCATCAGATTGCACATTTTTATCTTCAAGACTGACTCGATCTTTGTCAATTTCGTCAGCAGCAGCACTGTAATCTCCCCCTAGCACTGCTTTTACTTGATTTGGTATCTACTGGTTGATACATTTTTCTGCTTCTCTTGATGACTTACACCAAGATTCACAGATCTTTCTTAGATTGTTAGCTTTCTCCTTTAATTCTTACAACTCTTCACTTAGAAGTTTGTTGATGTGAAGCTGACACTCAAAATCACTTTGAGTCTTTTTCCCAACATTTATGAGAGTTTCAGAGTGTTTAAGTTCATCTTTTAATTTTGAAATTTCAGTTTTCAAAAATTAGATTGAATAGTAAGAGATGTTTTGAAGTCATTCAACAAATAGTTGAACATTAAGCAATTCTGTTCATCAATGTAAGAGCTAAAGTTGTTTACCTTGTACATTGAGGCAGGATCCTATTTGTTGGTCTATTTACTCAGCTTAGCAGCTTCTGCTAGATCCTCATCAAAGGAACTTTCTTCTAATTCATAATCAACCTGTTCCTCTTCATCCTCAATGGCCATCAAACACCTATTTGTCTCATCATCATCTGAAGTAGATGATTCAGTATCCCAGGTCTCGGCAAAAAGACCTTTGGTGTTTTCATCTGGCTTGGCTTTGAGCTTCTAATATTTCTTTTTATATTTATCAGCTCTATATGCATTCTTGTCAGCCACTGTAGCTGATTCTCCTTTCTTAGCCCTGCACTCAGCAGCTACGTGTCCCATCTTCTAACAGTTGTAGCACTTAGCTTTCTTAGTATCAAAAATAGACTTACCACTTTTGCTTTTGTCAGATTGACCCCTTCCTCTTCTAAACTTTCTAAAGTTCCTGCTAACATTGACATTTGTTCAGTTGGAGCATCCATGTCTTCATCATCCGAGTCTGAGTTAGGACTCACCTCCTCAGATTCAGATTCAGAGTCAGTCTCAGCTTGAGACTTTCTAGATCCATTCTTCTTCTTTTCTACAATCAATGCAAATCCAACACTATTGATAAATTATGTCAACTGTTGCTGAGTCACTTTCTTCTGTTCCATGATCTGTTGATGATTTAGAAGAAAACCATAGATAGATCTAAGATCATATTTGCCTAAGGTTCCTCCAGCATGAAGAGCAATGGTGATCTCATTGAATTGTTCTTGTAACACATCCAAGAACTTGAGCACCAATTCATATTCATCTTTCTTGACACCTACCAAGATCAGATCATTAATCAAGCATTGAAACCTGGTAAACAGATTAGCCAGAGTTTCATCCTTTTAGGCAAAGAAAGTCTCATAAGAACGACTCAGATTTGTCTTCTTATGTTGCTTGACCAGGTCAGTGCCTTCATAAGTGACACTGAGAATATCCCACATCTCTTTTGCAGTTTAGCACCCAGCCACAGTATGCAGAAGAGGGTTTGTCATAGCATTTGCTATGATGCTCTGTGCCTTATCATCAAGACTGAACAGTTTGCGATCTTCCTCAGTCCAGGATCCTTCAGGCTTGGGAGTTTCTCGAGAGGGAATAGTTTTGTCAGTGGCAGTGATTTGGATCATTGGAATAATTGGGCCATCTTTAATCACGGAACTCATCCTGTAACACACAGACTTTATAAACATCATGGCTCTAAACTTCCACATAGGATAGTCCGTGCCATCAAAAATAGGATACCCTTTTGCCGCCATTGTTGGAATATGACTTGATTGCTTGTTTGCGGACATCTTGACCTCTTGACAGCGGATCTTGATCTTTAACTTATAAAGAAACACTGCTCTGATACCATTTGTTGGTCCCAAAGAGGGAAAACAAGTAACCGATATAGTGTAGAAGGGGGGGGTTGAATACACTTAATCAGTAATAAAACAATTCAATAAGAATATATTCAATAATCAATCAAGGAATTATAATATCACTCTTTAATCAAATCAATAGAATGATTTGATGTTACACTGATTATAAATTCATCTCTCTCTAAACACTCTTGAATCACAAACTAATTGATGATCAAACTTCTTGTTAAAACTAATTAACAAGAACTATGGAATACTCTCTTAAACTTTGAACTCACAAAGTTATCGCAACACACGTGTATCAAGTAGGACGAACACACGTACGTTTTGCAACTTATGCGGAACTCTCTGTGTTTTTGTAAACCCATAAGAAGGTTTATATTTATACTTTATTTATCTACGAACAAATCGCGATTTAAAGATAGAACTTATCTTTTCTTTAAAACCATAACAAACTCCTTAATCAGAACATATCTAATTAATTTCGTTTGAGATCTTTATCGAACTAATAGATAGTTTAAATTAGGTTTAGATATCCTAATTTAAATGTCGTAGATATCGAGAGTTTATAACAAAATTTAAAACTTACTTAAATTCCTAAACTGACTTCTGGCACTGAGCTGAATCACTTAGTCTTGACATCATCAAGCTGAGTTCTTGAATCTTCAAATCTTCAAGTCTTCACTCTTGAAACCTATCTCAGCTTAGAAGTCACTGAGTTATCTAGTACTTACATAGAAAACTCTATATCTGTCATAGCTATGGTTTGTCTCATCAAATCTAACTATTCTAAGCATTAGACTAACAATCTCCCCCTATTTGATGATGACAAAACATTGAATCAAACTAAGCATAGGTTAAAAGAATTATGTTAAATAACTCTGGAACTGACCAAAGTCAGTTCTTGAAATAAGTATTGAACTAATCTGTACTTATTCATCATTTCTTGAACTTATCAGAATTCACTTAAATCCTGAACTTACAAAACTTATATTACTGAACTTATCAATTCTCAGCTTGAACTTACAAAGTTGATTATTTGAACACACTAACCATAATTTGAACATATCAAATAATAAACAGTTGAACATATCAAACTTGAATTTTCATTTATGAACATATCATTTACATTGTACCTTGATTATTATGATCAGCTTATGCACACTCAGTGTAACACCGTATTTTCACCCATAAAATTTTCCATTTTAATTACCACTGCGGAAGCGTTCAAAAAACATGAAAGTATTTACAACCAAACATAAATCACTGTTTAAATATCAGTATTACAAAATACGACTCGTCACATATAATCTATCAGAGTCCTAGGTGATTACTTCCCAAGCTAACCACTCTCAGCTGAGCCGTTGACTTACCAAAACATGTAAAAAGAGTGAGAGGTGGGGGATTAGCACAAAGCTAAGTGAATGGAGTACAATCACAACAGATATATCATCCTGAACCGCATGATATCAACGACCACAAATTAGCAACCTGGGAAGACTGGCGGTTCTGCAGGAACCTACAACAAATGCCGGATAAAGCAAAGGTTTACAAATAGTCCATTTGGTATTCTCACACAGTATTATCCTCTAGTAGCAACAAATGCATCCCAAGGTCCTGATACTGCTTTGCCAATAGTAAATGAACCCAGCCCATAAGCCCAGTCGAAAACTGACTTCCCATCCATCATGTATACATATCACAGACGCAACAATTAATTAACAATCAACAGTTAATCAATTCTCAGATATACAATCTATGCATGCATCAAACCAACAATAGTTGCAACCAAACCAGTACAACTACTGTCACCCGTGAGTAAACATCCACTCACCTCTAGTTCTCAGCTTCTCCACTCAGTGATCTAATGTTACTGAGCCTTGTCTGTGCTTGAGAACACAACAACCAAACATCAGTATCCAACTCATAAATATATCTCAATTATATATTTATATCCATTTAATCAAACATAAACATGTAAGATTCACATATGTATGCACATATAACACATAACATTGAATAATGCAAACAACAGCCAAAACTATCGGATTTCAAAGAAATCCAATACTACCATCGGATTTATGCAAAATCCGCTAAAACCATCGATTCTAGGAAATCCGATACATCTGTCGGATTTGAAGTCAATCCGCAACACTTGTCAGGTTTTCAATGAAATCCGACACTTCGTTCAGATTTCACCCTTCGAACTTCAACTGTCGGATTCTTCATCGGATTTCACTTATGATCAGATTTCCATATGTTCCGGATTCAAAGTACCAGATTTATGAGTATCGGATTTCAACTCACCCGGATTTCCAACACTCGGTTTTCATCATCTTCTCCACAATCCACCAACTTCATCTTTCATGAATCCGACAACTTCATAACTTGTATAAATCTCATTCCCAGTTTATACAATTCATATACAAGCTTATCAAAACATATAAAAACATGATTACACATCCAATCATGCATCATAAACACCCATACACTCAAGAACACCAAATCCGCCAAAACCCATATAGCAAGTTTACATGATGTTCATATCAAAACCCAACTGGTTATAGCAAAACCGTAGCATGCTTAACATGAATCATGTTTCAAGAAGCATAGAATAATCAAACAAACCTTTAGCTTGAATTCACAAATTCAAAACACCTAATTCCGATAGTTTTGCTCTTCTTGCTTCTTCTCTCGGTTTAGCACACAATTCACACACACATGCAATCTCAAAGTGATGAAATAATCACTAAACTCACGTATGTATATGTATTGAAAACATAAGCATGAGGTGGCATGCTTAAACCATTTTAAACACATGCACACACCCAAATCCATACATACATACACATATATACATATATTAACCAATACTTAATTAAAGTAAAGGATTAACAATTAATCATCATAAGTCAATTAATAATCCACATAATAACTTACCGAAGCCTACGAATCTACTAGGCCAAATCTCAGGATGTTAAAAATCCTCCCTCCTTAAATTGGATTCTGTCCTCGGAATCTATTCTCTTTCAAATAGATGAGGGTAACGAGCTTTCATATCGGCCTCGGTTTCCCACGTCAAGTCTGAACCCAATCTGTGCCTCCATTTAACTAGAACCATCAGAATCTATTTCTTACGCAATTTTGTCACTTTCCGATCTAATAATTCAATGGGTTCTTCCACTAACTTCTTGCTATAATCCACTTTAAGATCATGTAGAGGTAGAATCTGACTCTCATCCTCGAATCTACATTTCCGCAAGTAACAAACGGTGAAGATATTGTGAATACCCGATAATTCTACTGGAAGATCGGGAGTAATTTTCTGATCATTAACCACCCGTTGGACACGAAATGGTCCAATATAATGAGGAGCCAACTTTCCCCGCTTCCCAAAACGGATAACCCCCTTCCACAGAGAAACTTTCAGATACACCAATTCACCTTTAACAAACACAACAGACCTACGACATGGATCGGAATACATCCTCTATTGATCACTCGCAGCTTTCAACTTTTCTCGCGCAATAGCTACTTTGTCTGCTGTGATCTATACAATATCAGGCCCTGCATACTGTTTCTCACCCGCCTATAACCAACACGTAGGAGTACGGCAGCGACGACCATCTAGCATCTCATAAGGCGGCATACCGATACTCGAATGGTAAGAATCATTGTACACGAATTCAATCAACGGAAGATGGGAATCCCAAGAACCTCCATATTCTAACACATGCCCGCAGCATATCTTCAAGTGTCTGAATAGTTCCTTCAGATTGCCCGTCTCTCTGAGGATGGTAAGCTGTTTCTGAAATTCGACACAAACCTGGAATCTCTATCTGATACAATCGAAAGCAGTATACCATGTCGGGAAACAACCTCATCGATATACAACTGAGCCAACTTACTGAGTGATGCCGTCTCACTAGTAGCCAAGAAGTCTTGGTCAATCTGTCTACGATCACCCAAATCATATCATGATTCCTCTGCGTACGTGGAAGTTTAGTTATGAAATCTATCGTTATGTGCTCCCACTTCCACTCTGGAATCTGCAACTGTTTCAATGATCCATAGGGTTTCTGGTGCTCTGCCTTAATCTGTGCACAAATATGGCAAGACTCCACAAACTGTGCAACATCTGTCTTCATTGTAGGCCACCAATATAGCACCTTCAGATCATTATACATTTTCGTGCTCCCTGGATGAACATATAGTATAGATTTGTGAGCCTCAATCATAATCAAACTCCGGAGACCTCAAAGCAAAGGCACCCACACATGAGATTGGTAAACCTTCAATCCCCTAGAATCATCATTCAGATCATTCTTCTTCTTTAACATAATCTCTGACTTTAGATTTTCATTCTTCAAGGCTTCCAACTGAGCTGACTTTAATCTGTCAATTAGGTCAAAAACTATTTCAATTCGCATGAATTTGATATTATAACTAACTCCCTTGCAACTCAAAGCATCGGCTACCACGTTGGATTTCCCTGGATGATAACGAATCTCGCAATCATAATCTTTAACAAGTTCCAGCCATCATCTTTGTCGCATATTGAGTTCTTTCTGCGAAAATACATACTGTAGGTTTTTGTGATCCGTACAAATGACGCATTTTGTACCATAAAGATAATGTCTCCACAACTTTAACGCAAAAAGCACAGTTGCAAGTTCTAAATCATGGGTTGGATAGTTCTTCTCATTAGGTTTCAACTGACGAGAAGCATACGCAATAACTTTATCCCGTTGCATCAACACATAACCCAACCCTGCGAATGACGCGTCACCGTAAACTATGAAGTCATCCGACCCATCCAGTAAAGCAAGAATAGGAGCCCGGCACAAGAGTCGTTTCAACATCTGAAAAGCTCTCTCCTGTTCATCACTCCATTTAAATGGAACCTCCTTACGAGTCAACTTAGTCATGGGTTTCGCAATCTTAGAAAAATCTTTGATAAACCGTCTGTAATAACCTACCAATCCCAAGAAGCTTTTAATCTCAGAAGGCAACTTCGGAGCCTCCCAGTTCATCACTGCTTCTATCTTTGCCGGGTCTACTTTGACTCCATCACTGCAAATGACATGCCCCAGATAGTGAACTTCTTGCATCCAGAATTCACACTTTGAGTACTTGGCATACAATTGCTCCCGCTTCAGAGTTTCAAGAACCTGTCTCAAATGAATCTTATGATTAGCTTTAGATTTAGAATAAACCAGTATGTCGTCAATAAATACTATCACAGATTTATCCAAAAACGGTCGACAAACCCGGTTCATCAAATCCATAAGCACTGCAGGTGCGTTAGTCAAACCGAACGGCAAGACAAAAAACTCATAATGGCCATACCGGGTACGGAAAGCAGATTTGGCAACATCTCCATCAGAAACTTGTACCTGGTGATAACCCGATCTCAGATCAATTTTTGAGAAATACAAAGCACCCTGCAACTGATCAAATAAATCATCAATCCTGGGTAGAGGGTATTTATTCTTTACTGTCCTCTTATTCAGTTCCCTGTAGTCAATACACATGCGTAAAGTACCATGTTTCTTTTTTACAAACAAGACGGGTGTACCCCACGGTGAAAAACTTGGACGAATAAATCCCCGATCCAACAAATCCTGAATCTGTGACATCATCACCCTAATCTCTGAAGGAGCCAACCGGTAAGGAGACCTCGCCACTAGATTAGAACCTTGTATCAAGTCAATCTTATACTCTACCTCTCGAACGGGAGGTAGCCTAGGTAACTCATCCGGAAATACTTCAGGATAATCTGATACGACTCGCACATCAGTAACTGCCCGCTTCACCTTTCTAGCATTAATAGCATATGCTAGAAAACACTCACATCCCTTACTCAAGGATTTCTTAGCTTTCAACATGGAAATGATAGGAAACGCAGACTTGTTTCTTTCCCCTCGAGCCACCACATGCGACCCATCAGATAACGGAAAAGAAATCAGCTTCCTATGACATTTAATGCTCTCCTTGTGTTTACTCAGCCAATCCATCCCCAAAACCACATCAAAACCCGCCAATGGCATCAGTAGGAATGATACGGGAAAGCACTTACCATCTATGTCAATCTCAGCACCCGTCACGAAAGTCGTAACAGGCACTATCTTACCATTTGCTACTTCTATTTCGAGCGGTACATAAATAATAGTAGTAGGCAAATTTAATCTAGCACAAAATGCCACAGAAATAAAGGAGCGATTCACTCCTGAATCAAATAATACACGCACAGGTAGAGAGTTTATAAGAAACATACCGGTGATCACTTCATCGGTAGCTATCGCATCATCGACTGTCATGCGAAACGCCCTACCCTCCGGTTGCTGATGAACTCCCAACCGCCCCTGCCCCTGTTCTAGAACCTGATCCAGTCCCTAGTCTTCTCCCTGTAGGGCAATCACCTGCCCTATGCCCCTCTTTCTGGCAATTCCAGCAAACATTCTGAGGGTACCGACAATCTTTCGATTCATGCCCGAGCGTTCCACATCACACGCATCACATCGTCTGAGCAGTACACTGCCCAGTGTGAGTAGCCCTGCATCACGTACATCACTACGATTTAACCCCCGAATCCCCTGTAGATGCTTTCCTGCTTTGGTTTCCCTAGGACTAGTTACCCTGCCATTTCTTTTTATGCTGGCTACCCCCAGCCTGATCATACCTTTGCTTCTGCAAAGCCGCCTCATCCCGACTCTGTTTATGTTTATCCTGGATGTCCCCTCAGCAGATTTTGCCAAGGTGAAAGCCTGGGACAACGATCCGGCCAAGCGGGTAGTGCTCATGTACTATGGCTACAATGCTCCGATAAAGTGCTGAACCTGGGAAGGTTCATCAAGCACCCACTGAGTCACAAACCTCAGCTTCGTATTAAAATGCTCTATCAACTAATCCACAGTCATCTTTTTGGTCATCTTCAGTTCAATGAATTCCTGCCTTATCTTATTCATTCAAAGGCATTGCAATACTACTCGCACAGTTTATCTCTAAATTGATTCAACGTGATTGAATCCATCTGTGCTCTCGATAAATGGGTGGTAATGGAATCCCACCAAACCATCGCCTTGCCTTTCAACATTCTAGTAGAAAATCACACTCTCATTTCCTCCTCGCAATTGCAAGCGTCCAAAATTCTTGTAGTATCTCTCAACCAGTTTAAAGTAACATTGGGATCAGTGCTACCATGGTATTCATCGGGTTTACAATCTAGAAACTGTTTCTAAGTACACGGCCGCTTGTATCCCATGCTAGGTGGAAATCCCATATAAGGATACAAATAAGATCCCTGCGGCATAGACCCCTGTGGAATAGATCGTTCAGGATACGGTCCATGAGGAAATAACGGATAGTAGAATGGTTGAGACATCGGTTGAGATAATGGTAGTATTGGCATTGACATCGGAGGAACTTCTACCAATGTAGTAACTGTTGGAAATATTGGTGGTATCTCAATTGTAGTTGAAGTTACAGGAATAACCGGTGGTTGTGTTGCAGGAACCTGCCTCTGCTGCTCTAGTTCCTTTCTTAAATCTTGAAGTTGACCCTCAAGCTGAAAAATATATTCATCCCTCTCATCACCTGTTGTACCAGATGTACCAGCATTGGTTGGAACTTCCACTGTAGTAGTAGGGACTTCAGCAGCAGATGAGACAGTAGGGGCACCGGTTGAGTATTCATGTCTAGCCATTGTTATCTATAACAATCACATCACCTCACGATTTATTAGATAAATCCGTTAGTACATAACATACTAAACTCCACCACACTCCAATTCACCCCAATCCCGCACCCAAATAGTAATCGACGTACCGCGAGCCAAGATTTGGGAATGTAACACTTCTACTGTGCCTACACTACCAAACCAAGGCTCTGATACCAAACTTGTAACACCGTATTTTCACCTATAAAATTTTCCATTTTAATTACCACTGCGGAAGTGTTCATAAAACATGAAAGTATTTACAACCAAACATAAATCACTGTTTAAATATCAGTATTATAAAACACAGATCGTCACACATAATCTATCAGAGTCCTAGGTGATTACTCCACAAGCTAACCACTCTCAGCCGAGCCGCTGACTTACCAAAACCTGTAAAAAGAGTGAGAGGTGGGGGATTAGCACAAACTATTTGAATGGAGTACAATCACAACAGATATATCAGCCTGAACCGCATAATATCAACAACTACAAATAAGCACCCTGGGGAGACCGGCAGTTCTGCAGGAACCTACAACCAATGCCGGCAAAAGCAAAGGTAAACCGATAGTCCATTTGCTATTCTCACACAGTATTATCCTCTAGTAGCAACAAATGCATCCCAAGGTCCTAATACTGCTTAGCCAATAGCAAATGAACCCAGCCCATAAGCCCATTCGAAAACTGACTTCGCATCTATCATGTATACATATCACGGACGCAACAATTATTTAACAATGAGCAGTTAATCAATTCTCAGATATACAATCTGTCCATGCATCTAACAAACAATCGTTGCAATGAAACCAGTACAACTAATATCACCCGTGAGTAAACATCCACTCACCTCTAGTTCTCAGCTTCTCCACTCATTGATCTAATGTTACTAAGCCAAAACTATCGGATTTCAAAGAAATCCGATACTACCATCAGATTTATGCAAAATCCGCTAAAACTATTGGATTCTATGAAATCCGATACATCTGTCAGATTTGAAGTCAATCCGCAACACTTGTCGGTTTTCAATGAAATCCGACACTTCCTTCGGATTTCACCTTTCGAACTTCAACTATCGGATTCTTCATCGGATTTCACTTATGATCGGATTTCCATAAGTTTCGGATTCAAAGTACCGGATTTATGAGTATTGGATTTCAACTCACCCGGATTTCCAACACTCGGTTTTCATCATCTTCTCCACAATCTGCCAACTTCATCTTTCAAGAATCCGATAACTTCATGACTTTTATAAATCTCATTCCCAGTTTGTACAGTTCATATACAAGCTTATCGAAACATATAAAAACATGATTTCACATCCAATCATGCATCATAAACACCTTAACACTCAAGAACACCAAATCCGCCAAAACCCATATAGCAAGTTTACATGATGTTCATATCAAAACCCAACTGATTATAGCAAAACCGTAGAATGCTTAACATGAATCATGTTTCAAGAGGTGTAACGTCCCAAAAATTTTGTTTTAAATAATTAAACTGACCGTACGATTGATATTTCATCTCAAGTAAACATTGTATGAGTTAGTTATAGACCCGGGTGATAACCCGTCAAATTCAAATGTAATTGTTTAGAATAAATCAAGAAACATAAAATAGTTTGATATTTGCGGAAGCTTGCGGAGTATGAGCTATCAACCGTGTGCTAGAGCGCCGCCGTGGCCATCACCTGAAAAGAAGGTTAAACAACAACTGTAAGCACAAAGCTTAGCTAGTACACTTACTTACAATCAACCATAAGGCATCAACTCATCTGTTTTACATTCATATTACATCCTTCATTCCCGCTACCGTAGTAGACGGTCCCAACATTCCCGCCACCATAGTGAACGGTCTCATCATTCCCGTCACCGGAGTGAACGGTCTCATCATTCCCGTCACCGGAGTGAACGGTCTCATCATTCCCGTCACCGAAGTGAACGGTCTAATCATTCCCGTCACCGTAGTGAACGGTCTCATCATTCCCGTCACCGAAGTGAACGGTCTAATCATTCCCGTCACCGAAGTGAACGGTCTCATCATTGCTGTCACCGAAGTGAACGGTCTACTCAATAGCATAGCATAACACATTATCATTTCATCAATTAATCAGTCATTATTTCACCATTTCATCATTTCATCAATTCATCAGTCATATAGCATGTAGCACATTAAACACATACACCATAAGGTTTAGATGGTAAGTAAGAATACTCACCTGTCTGCAGTCTTAGTTCTCAAACTTAGCTAACTGAAACACTTGTGGTCACTTGCTAGTCAACCGTTACCTACAATAGGTCTAACACATCAATTTCATATGCGAATCCCTTGTTCGTTTACCCACATAATACATTCGGGTTTCACATGACATGTACAATAAGAAAAGAATTAAAGTTCATTAAGTCGGGGACGCGTCTCGTCCATCAGACTGACGCGTCGCGTCGAGCGTATCGGATTTCACAAATCCGGGTTGACTGTCGGATTCAACTTAACTCTCGGATTTCATCTAGGACAGAAACTGTCGGATTCTCAGTCAAATGTGTAAGTGGCATAAGTGTTTCGTGAGTTGCCCCATGCGAAAGTCGCACCATGCGAAAGTCGCATGGGTATACTTATAAGTCGCATGGAAGAAGTCCTTGGTACATAAAAGTCGCATGAACATTAATATTGTGCCCCATGCGACAGTCGCATGGGGTGTTTCTTACAAAAGTCGCATGAGTCATCTCACTCGTAAGTCACATGAGGTACACATGGTAGTCAAAGGTCGCATGAGCATACACTTGCACCATAGAGATTCGAATGAAAAGTCTAAGTTACTTGGACACTCCATGTGACAGTCACATGGTATCCCCATGCGAAAGTCGCATGGCATCTACATGTTCATAATTGAAAGTCGTATGAACCACATAAGTCGCATGACACTTTTTAAAGTCGCATGAGTTACAAAGAGTCGCATGACTTAGTTCCAAAAGTTGCATGGAACTTTATACATGCTGACATGAAAGTCGCATGAAGCATCTGAAGGTTGCAGGATGCTTATCTTCTTCATCAGTTCATCATTTTTCAAAAACCCAAAATCCATAGTCAAAATCAAACTCTTTCAAAACTTAACCAAATCGTTTTATTTTTGTTTCAAAGCATTCCTCCATTCATTTAAACACTTCTTTCAAGATTCGACTACCTTTTATCAAGTATCGGAGCCTATATCTTGAATTTCTTTCTCTTGTTCTTCATAAACTCAAAACCCCAAGAAACCCAGATGCTAAATCATGCTATCATCAACCAAACAAGATGAAATTGATACCTACAGTATCCTAATGAGGTAAGAAACATTACCTGATGAATCTTTCAACAATTCTTCAAGTTCCAGATGCTTCTTGGCTCTCTTTCTTCCTTGTTCTCGTGGGTTTTTCACACACAGCGACACACTAGTTTCTCTCTTACTCAATGGAACAGTGTTTGAATGCAAAGTGAAGGTGGTGATGTTAGGGGCTGTGCCCTAATCTTATATATATATATATATATATATATATATATATATATATATATATATATATATATATATACTTTCCAAGAGGCTTAGGCCCAACATCCACATTATTTGGGCCCAAAACACAATCCAATAACACACATGTCTAGTCCACCATTCATTTAATTCATTCAAGCCCAAACATATACAAATATACTTAACCCAATAGGACTTAACTTGCCCAACATAAATTCCACAACTCGACACAATATTATTTTCTCAGTAAAATATTCTTGTATTTATTTTTGAAGTTCGGGTATTACAACTCTCCCCCACTTAAACACGATTTCGTCCTCCAAATCTCTACTCGAACATGGTGGGGTAATTCTTCTTCATTTCTTCTTTGGACTCCCACGTCCATTCTGAACCTTTGCGGTGCTCCCACTACACCTTTACCATTCCCACTTCTCTGTTGCGTAATCGTTTGATCGTTCTTTTAAGGATCACAACTGGTCTCTCAATGTAATTCAATCTCTCATCTATGGTGATGTCTTCCAATGGTACAAATGCCGACTCGCCGGCTAAACACTTCCTCAGATGGGATACATGAAATGTGTTATGTATCTTTGATAACTCCTCGGGTAGCTCTAGACGATAAGCCACCTTTCCAATCCTCGCAATGACCTTGAAAGGCCCAATAAACCTCGGGTTTAGTTTTCCACGCTTCCTGAATCGGATCACTCCCTTCTATGGATATACTTTCAGCAATACGTGATCACCAACTTGAAATTCCAATAATGATCTCCGTTTATCCGCATAGCTCTTCTGCTGGCTTTGAGCCGCTTTGAGTCATTCCGGACTTGTTGCACATGCTCCGAGGTTCTCTGTACTATTTCCGTGTTGCCAAGTTCCTTCTGACCAACATCACCTCAACAGATCGGGGTCCTACACTTCCTACCGTACAACATCTCATGTGGCGGCATACCAATACTCGCATGGTAGCTATTGTTATATGAAAATTCCGCTAGGGGTAAGTACAAATCCTAGCTTCCACCGAAATCAATTACACACGCTCGTATCATATCCTCCAACGTTTGGATAGTTCGTTCACTTTGCCCGTCAGTTTGAGGGTGATATGTTGTACTCAAGTTCACCCTTGTTCCCAAATCCTCATGAAATTTACTCCAAAATCTGGATGTAAATCGTACATCCCTATCAGAAATGATGGTCACCGGCACCTCGTGCCTTGAAAATATCTCCTTCACATAGATGTCCGCCATTCTCTCGGCCAAACTTGCCTCTCGGATCGGTATGAAGTGAGCGCTTTTCGTTAACCAATCAACCACTACCCAGATTGCATCATAATTCCTTTGTGTTTTCGGTAGTTTTGTTATCAGATCCATGGTTATGTGCTCCCATTTCCATACACGTATCTCTAGCGGTTGCAATTTACCGTGCGGTCGCTGGTGCTCGGCTTTCACTTGCAGACAAGTGAGGCACTTTTCAACATACTTTGCCACATCTCTCTTCATCCCTAGCCACCAGTAATCCATTTTCAAGTCTCTGTACATTTTCGTGGCTCCCGGATGTTTAGAAAATTTCGACTTGTGCGCTTCATCAAGAATGAGATTCCGGACTTCAGTGATCTTGGGTACCCAAATCCGCCCGTATCGGGTCCACAGCCCGCTGCTATCCTTAACCATCAACACCATCTGGCCCTTTACCCTCTCGGTTTTCTGATTCTCTTCTTTGACCGCTTCACTTTGGGCAGCTGAAATCGACTCAAACAGCGAAGTCGTAACCGTCATCCTTAAACATTTCACGTTCAACTGTGCATGGTTTGCCTTACCGCTTAGCGCGTCCACTACAACGTTAGCTTTTCCCGGATGATACAAGATTTCACAGTCGTAGTCCTTGACCAGGTCTAGCCATCTCCGTTGGCGCATGTTCAGGTTCTTTTGATCGGAAAAATACTTCAAACTCTTATGATCCGTATAAATGGTGCACTTAACTCCGTACAAATAATATCTCCATAATTTAAGCGCGAACACCACGGCGGATAACTCCAAATCATGAGTCGGGTAGTTGCACTCGTGCGATTTCAATTGTCGCGAGGCGTAAGGAATCACCTTCCCTCTTTGCATCAACACACAGCCAAGTCCCACTAGGATGCGTCGCAATAGACTACTAAATCCTCCATTCCCTCTGGTAAGGCCAGTATCGTGGCCTCACACAATTTTCCCCGAAGTGTCTCGAATTCTTCTTGTTGCTTTTCTCCCCAGTCAAACTGAACACTCTTCTTTGTCAGCTTGGTTAAAGGTACTGCTATCTTTGAGAAATCCTTAATAAACCTTCTATAGTAGCTGGCCAATCCCAGAAAACTTCGAATTTCCGTCGGACTCTTCGGTGTTTCCCACTTCAACACAGCCTCGATCTTAGTGGGGTCGACTTTGATCCCTTCTCGGTTAACCAGGTGCCCAAGAAACTGAACTTCTTGCAAACAAAACTCGCACTTGGAAAATTTTGCATATAGCTTCTCTTTCTTTAAGGTTTCGAGTACTTCCCACAGGTGCAGCTCGTGCTCGGCCTCCGTTTTCGAGTATACCAGGATGTCATCGATGAATACGATCACGGACTTATCAAGCATTGGTCTGCAGACTCGGTTCATCAAATCCATGAAAGCTGCCAGCGCATTCGTAAGACCGAAAGGCATGACGACGAACTTGAAGTGCTCGTAGCGCGTGCGAAAATCCGTTTTGGCTATATCCTCCTCGCGGACTTTGAGCTGATGGTATCCCGATTGCAAGTCTATCTTGGAAAAACAAGCCGCTCCTTGCAGTTGGTCGAACAAGTCGTCGATCCTTAGCAGCGGATAACAATTCTTAATTGTCACCTTGTTGAGTTCGCGATAATCTATACACATCCTGAAGGTTCCATCCTTCTTTTTCACGAAAAGGATCGGTACTCCCCACGGCGAGCTATTTAGGCGTATGAAGCCCTTATCGAGCAGTTCTTGCAGTTGTGACATCAGTTATTGCATTTCGGGCGGTGCGAGACGGTACGGTGCTTTTGCGATAGGTGCCACTCCCGGCACTAAGTCTATTCGGAACTCCACTTGCCTGTCTGGCGGAATCCCCGGTAGTTCCTCCGGAAATACTTCCGGGTAGTCGCACACCACTGGTACATCTGAAACAGTCAGTTTCTTCTTTTCCATTCTCGAGTCGATACTTTGCCGCATTAGTCACGGTGCAGCATGCCGTTAATCCGTTCTGTCGTCTGCCGTGGATGGAGATTTCTCCCCCACTTGGACTCTGGATCTGTATGATCCCCTGTTTACACAAGATGTTGGCCTGGTGATGCCCCAGCCAATCCATTCCCACTATCACTTGGAACTCTCTCATCGGAGTTGGTAGCAAATCTATAGTAAACTATATATCATCTATCACTCCTGAGATGTACAAGTTTATAATTATGCCTGTTGAAGGTGTATTCTTTTTTGACAGAGCTGGCACATGGAGATTCTTTCTACAGTCTGAAATCCTTAAGGCTAGCAAGAAGTTTCTATTTGGGCTGAGGATATCTACAAGAGGCATAACTGGAAATGAAAACTTTGAAGCCCTTGTTCAAGCCCAATGTGAAGTCTTAGCTGAAGCTGATCCCCATGCCAAAGATTTTGAAGTTAAAGAAGAACCTTGGTGGGATGATTGAAGACTGATTCTAACTCTAAAGATTTTGTTGTTATTTAGATGATTGTACATTATAGTTAGTTAGTAGTTTCTTTGTAAACACTTATGTACATCTCTTTATTCTGTTACTTCAAGTGATGTTTATGTATATCAGAAAACCAAAAACATATAAAAATGGAAAAATGAAAAGATACCACAAAAACATACAAAATGGTACAACACAGAAAAAGATTCCAAAAAAACAAAACAAAATGGAACATTAGAAAAGAAACCAAAAACTAAACAAGATTCAAATAAAAAGAGCTACCAAAAACAGATAGCTAGGTAGCCAAATGTACTTAAAAGTTTAAATCTCTTGTAATTTGAAGTCAAATTGATTCTTCAAAAAGAAAAAGGTTTTGTCATCATCAAATAGGGGGAGATTGTTGGGGAGATAATCACTTCACCCTAATAATCAACTCTACCTATCTTAAAAAATAGAATTTGATGATAACCAAACCCTACATTCAGTATGACTTAGAAAGAATTCAAACATGTGTTGTTTGAATTAGTTTATGTAAAAATATGCTAAGTATGGAACCATCAGCTGAGGAAAATAAGCCATCAGCTGAGCATCAGATCCTACTCAAAGTATCAGCTAAAGGATATCAGCCAAGGAGCATCAAATGAAGCAAACAATTAGAGAAGACCATCAGCTGAGGAAAACAGTCTATCAGCTGAGCAAAATTGTTGATCAACAGATGAAAATATTCTATCAGCTGAGTGAACAGATTGATCAGCTGAGTGCCTACTATATCAGCTGAGTGAACAAATGGATCAGCTGAGGCCCAAAGCATCAGCTAAGTAAGTCTTCCTTTACCCAAGTCATCTCCCCCTTATAAGCCAATGTATTTGAATGATCAGCTGAGCATTCTTGATCAACTGGTCATACAAATACACAAGCTTATGTCCTCCTAAGCTTACTATTGAACAGTTGAGCATCTATATGATCAGCTGAGCAATATGTATCAACTGAGTCCTAGCAAAAAGTAATCAACTGATATATTTTGTCAACTAAGTAGTGAATATCAGAGTTCCTTATACAATCTGTTAGTTGAGTCATGAAAAATGTCAAATCTACTCTATCTTTTCTGATTGTAAGTCATATGTAAAAGGCAGAACATGTGTTGTTCTATTATGCCTTAGATCTTTGTTTGTAAAAGTAAGAATGCACTTTTTGGATCAAGTATGAGACAAAAAGGTTTGATCTTATCCTCTGGAAAAGGATAATGATACCTCAAACAGACGAAGATCTTGAAGATTTGTTTAAACAACTAAGTATGGCTGGCAATCCCATACTTGGTAAAGTCAAATCAATCAGAACCATGGTGTTGATTAAAGTACAATCATGGAAAGGGAAAGAAACTTCTACACGGCAGTAGATGTGGTCTTTAATATTTTATATTGTGAATGAGTTGCACTTTTGCAGAAAAGTACAATTACTTTTGTCATACTTTTGATTAAAGTAATTTTACTTTTCAGCCACTACCTTTACAATTAAAATATTATATTTCCACATCCTCTTTGTCTCTTACCTTCATGCAACCGGATCCACCAAGACTTCTATATATACTCAGGCATGGTGGACATGCAAATACACAATACTACACAACACAAAAAAAGTGAAGTCTATACTACACTAAAAGAAAATCTCATCAGTTGAGAAATTTCGTAGAGTATAAGCATTGTGTAGTTTCAAACTTGTTCATGTGTTGAACAGTCTATATACATTAGTTGTTTTAGAGTTAGCTTGTCTATATGTTAGACAAATTGATAGCCACCTTTTATTGTACTTAGAATTTCCGTTTCTAGTACATGTAATTCTTGATTCATATCAATAAGAATTATATAAAAGTATATAAGTGTGTCTTTAATTTTTAAAAGCTAAAGTTTGTATTCAACCCCCCCCCCTTCTACAAACATTTGTTGTTGAGTACTCAATCTGGGACTAACAAATTCAACTCCCTCTGGAACTTGTAAATTGAAGTCTCTTTTAGCTCGTTGATTTGCTGCTCTCATTCTTGCAACTTTATTTCTGTTTAAGAAGGTATCAATCTCATCATCAGGAATTTCCCCTAATTGATCAATTCTTATGAAGAGTGTCTTGAGCACATAAACTATTTCTTGTCTGATCTGACTCTATTTCATTCTTTTAATAGTTGTAGCTACGATTGTTAATTCTGAGAAACCTAACTTGTACAGACATCTCATATCTAGACCAATCTCTTGTTTATTGTCTAGTATAAAGTTGATTATCACCAATTCTCCCTTTCTACTCAATGTAAGAGATTCAATCTTGTGATCTAACAATGTTCTCTTGTAGCAATGTCTTAGATCATCATCTGAGTAGGGAATTAGGACAGCTCTAGGTCCATGATAATCAGCTTCAGCTTTAGCTCTGGCAGCTTCAGCTTTAGCTTGTTCTCTTTGTAGCTTAGCTTGTATTTGTTGTTCTTTCAATTCCTCCACAAACATACCCAGTTCCTTGGCCATCTCCTGTAACATTTGTTCAGCTAACATGTCACTGGCCTTTTGTGTAGCATAAGCTTCATCACCTGAGTTAGTGTCAGATTCAACACCCTAGGACTAACCTTGTTACTCTAGCTCAGGTTCAACAATGATGACTTTTCTTCTCTTAGCTGGAGACTTTGTACTTATTCTTTTCTTTCTTTTCCTAGTCTATACAACCTTGCCTTTCCCTTTATTAGTATGTGGAACTGCAACAGACTCAACTTCACTTTTCTTTCTGAATTCAGCTTGAGGGATTTCAGCAGGCTCAGCTTGAGAAGTTTCTACATGTGGAACTTGTTGTAGAACTGATTGAACTTATGAAACTATGATTGTTTGGACTGCTGGAGCTTGTGGACCTTTTGCAATTGTCTTTTGTTGAGGAGGTTGATCTACGGTACTCATGAACTGACCATGAGCTTCTTCTTCAATGTTTACATCCTCTGTATGCTCCCCCTCAACCACATCTTCTGTTTTCTTTGATTCTTCCTTCCCTTTTTTGTCATCATCAATAGGGAGGGTTTGAGCTTAAGTACAATACCCTGCAAATCTTCCACTGATTTGGGCAGAGCATCCAATTTAGCCATCAGCTTAGCTTTGTCGTTCTTCTTTTTCATATGAAGTAGCTCAAATTGGAGATGTAGTTGTTTCAAAATAAGCTGTGTGTCCAGTGCTTCAGTATCAGACTGTGGCTCCTCCGTTCTTTGTTTAAACCCAAAATCCCCGTGGGAAGTGGATGAGTAAATTTCCACTATGGGAGAGGCTCTTGGGTATTCCTGCTGGGGTGAGACCGTGGGCCCCATATCCAAAGGTTGGTGCTGACCTCTAGAATCAAGGGGGCCAGAATGTGAACCCTGTAATCCTTCCTGGTGTATGGGTGGATCATTGACAGGTCGTGCAAGAGGGTGTGAGAAAAGAAATGAAGGAGAAGGACCAAAATCGTGTACTTTGGTAGAAGGGTGGGCTGAGCTGAGTGGTGAGGAGGGGGTATTTGACCATGGGGAGAAGTCATATGTTCAATGTAACCTTCATGTGTCTATGAAGCCACATAAATGGGTTCTCCCATGGCTAGAGTAGGTATGGGCTGAGTAGATACCATACCCGGTATAAGCTGACTAGGTGAAGTGAGCCTTGAGTTTGGCACCTTAAGAGAAGCTGTCTCCCCCTCAGCCCCTGCCGGTGGAGGTGTCAGTGTGACAACAGCTCCATGATCCTTTTTAGGTGAAGGACCACCTTTGGCAGTTCTATGAGTATAGGTTTGGGAAATTTCCTTGGTAGCAGTGGGCTGACTAAGGTTGGTTTTAGAGTAGAGAATAGATGGAAATATTTGTGGTGGGGGAGAAGGGCTACACTGAGCTAGGTTTGACTCAGTCTTATCTCCCTATTTAGGAGGTGGAGAATTAAGAGAGAGATAAGGAGATGAGGAAAGAGAAGTCATACCTGCTGCACCGAGCAATGGAGACTCAGAGCTAGGATACATACTCCTTTGCTCAGAGCTGGAAGTGGTGGAGGAAATCCTTTGGGCACAAGGTCTGAGCTGAGTCCTTGGAGGTTCAGCTTGGGAGGACTCAGCCTCAGAATCATCAGTTCCACCTTCTTCCTCCTCAGCTTCTTCATCCTCCGTAGCTTCACTTGACTAAGGAGTTGGAAGCTGTGCATACACTCTCATCTGAGCACTCATAATGGGATGCTCAGGGAATATGCCATGGAAAAAGATTATGGGACTGAGAACAGGGGTAGGGGTTGACTCATATTCTACAGTGTATATGTCACCCATTCTGTCCTCGATAACCATAGATAAAAATCTTATAAAGGGCACAATGTTATCCCTCACAGTCTTAGTCACCAGTGACTTGAGTGCCTCAAAGATCAACTCAGCATAGTCCAATCTTCGATCATAGAACATGTTATATAGTAGTTTCATCTCAAAGTCATTGACGTTGTCAATTCCACCCACTTTGTATCCAAGTGAACGAACCACCATGGACACCATGAATCCCCATGCTGTTTGGAAAACAGATTTCCTGATTACTTCAACTACTTGAGGATGACCCATTAAAGGTAATACACTCCTTGAAGTTTCCCTAAAAACCATGGAATCATATTGATTGTGAACCGGAAGATGTAGTATTCTTCGTAGACGATTTCTGTCTACATCGATTGCCATTTGTCCACTTAGGGCTGTTCCGCGTATAACATTCTGAGTAGCATCAAGATGTAGTATTCTTCATAGACTATCACGGCAGGACCATCAAGAAAGGCATGGGCCAGGGGTCCTTTCGAATATAGGAGACCCACTCCTCATATCCCCTGCCAACCTTTGATTTCGGAATGTCGATGCATGCCATGACATTGTTCTGTTTGTAGACGGGGAGTGCATTATTCTTGAAGTTACCTCCTTGGATCATTTGTTGAGTAAGATGATGCATAAAGCCTTCCATTTAATATCGAACTGATCGATTCTTAATATTACAAAGAAATTAGGGTTTCACACTGAGCGAATAATTCTGCACAAAGCAAGCCCAAAACCTCCCCCTTATCCAATCCATCTAAACCCAATATACCATTTACCCTAAAACAATTTACTCTTTTCCCCTTCCTCAACTTTGACAGCCGTAAAAACCCTAGGACCGCCGTAGCTCCACCTTCCCTAATGGACGACCACCATACCTCCATCGAGCACCGCCGCCTTCCAACATCTACCCAACATTTACGACAGCTACGAGCACCGCTCATCTACCATGCAGACGCCGACAGTAGTTTACCGTCGCGAGGCCTCCGGTCTACTTGTAGCTTCGAACCACCAACGGTACATCATCGTTCAACAAATTTTCAGTTCTTTTTCTGGTTAAAAAAATCAAGGTACACAGCTATCACCTCCTTAATCTCAAGTCACAGGTAGATATCCTAAACATCTTTTGTGTCTCGAGTTTTACTATTGAAATCGACAATTCTGGTTAGCTCATATCAGTGTGTTTGTTTGCAATGTTGATTTGGAGAAACTTGGGTTTAATTATGTTAACTGTTGTGAACTTTCTTCAAACCTTGAAAGCATAAGTCCCTGTTTAGGCTCCTATTGATTTGGAGGAGCTTTGTTCTGATTAAATCTCGTTCTGTGCGTCTACTTTACTGATGAAATCAAATGTGGGTTCTTGGATACCATTGACTTCATATTTGTGTTGTTGATTTCTGTTATGATTTTGAGAGATCTTTGTTAAGCATGCTTAGTGTTGAGAAATTTTAGCATGATTTTTGTGGAACTTGAAAACATAGTTCTTGTGTATTGGATTAATTCAAGTTTAGTTTCTATCTTTGATCTTTGGTATGGGTACTATATGTTCAATCGTATGAACTTGTGGTATATGGAATTTGAGGAGTCTAAAACTGAAATTGGAACCATCCTTGACTGTTTGAGCATAAGTTCTTCACAAAAGGCACACTACACCTTTTGTACGGCAATACATCTGGATTCACAGGACGTACAAAACATTCTGCCCATTTTTTATTTCTCTTCTTTAATTAGTTTCTTTTGCTTAATTTTACTTCTAGGGGTTTAATATTTAGTATAGTATAGTATAATTCCTATCTTAGTGCTTGCTTGCTTGTGTTTAGTTATTTTCTCTCGTTTTTGGTTTGTCTTCGTGTTAGTTTTCTGTTTAGTTGTTTTTGGGTTTCTTTCTCTTTGTTTGCTTCTACTTGTTGCCACAAATGTTTAGAGTTTGGTGTTTTCTTCGGCTTAGTTTGACTTTCTGTTTGATTTTTTGTTTTTCAGATTTCTACACAAAAAAAGAGGGAGGATACTAACTCTGCTAGGAACTCAATGTTGTGTAAACATGCCGTTAGTTACAAGAAGAGCTTAAAAGCAGTCAAAGGATATGGGATTCAACTGCCTGTGGTACTAGATTTCGAATTTCTGAGGAAAGTCAACATTGCTGAGCAGATACTCCCATTCCTTACACCACCATGGACAAAGTTGTTGTCACTCAAACAACCATACTATCCATAGTTGATGAGAGAGTTTATTGCATCCTTTCAGTTGCACAACACCGATGCACCATATACTAGGGGCGGGGCAATAAATTTTTTGTTGCACAACAAACCCCACGTGATCTCTATTGCAGAATGGGCTGAAGCCACCATTCTGTACACCCGTAAGGAAATCGCATCTGATGAATTCAACAATGCCTTGTTTAAATGGACCGAATCAATACCAACCATGGCATTAAACTTCTGGAATACGATATCCTCTACCACTTTTACCCCATCCCGCATGAAGGCTAGTTGTCTATACAGCACCATCCACCAAATCCTCTACAAGATAATTGCTAGCACAGTGGATGCATAGGGTAATAAAGGAGCGACAGTCACTAAATCCGATATTTTCTACCTATACTGCCTCATCAACAACACCTCTTGCAATGTAGCGATTGCCTTAGCTCAATTCTTCAACAAATATCGCTCAGGAAAACAAACAAATGACTGTTTTGGTGTTGGAGTTATCACTGTCCTTGCGTAACACTATCAAGTTCCCCTCTCCCGTTATGAGAAAAACACTGACATCAGACTTCTTCATGAGGCATGGATGCTTTGGAACAACTTCATAGAGAAGTACAATGGAAGGTTTAGATTGACAAACTCTTCAAAATCATCGACTGATGCAACACTTTCAGACAATGGTGCTGAATGTAATGCAGTTCTGGATGCTGATGCGAGACCTAGATCTCCTCAAGCTCGTGCTTCCTTCACCACAGACTCCTCCATGCACACATCACGGCGCCCTCACAATTCAGCTCCTCGTCATGATGATCGTTATATCGCATAAACTGGTCGGGTAGTCGGATTAATTGCCGCCAGATTGGGAATAGACACATTTTTAGCATCTTCATCTGATGATCCGGTTGGACATCCCATTGACCCAGCAGTTGATACATCAGCCACGCCGGCTGTCACGCCTAGTGTTCCATCCAATGATGCTGCGTCCACGGACACTAATTTCTTTTGTCCTTTTTGCTACTAATTTTACTATATGGTTATGTATTTGAACACAATCACCACACCACACTACTGCACCCTCTTTTGCATACTCTATTGATATATATATATATATCTATGATTGTTGTGGTTGTGACCCGATCATTTTGCTGATTTGTGTGCCATGTTTGGTCAGGCTGCTCCAGGTTCTTGCTGGTATTCAGTTCAGCTCGGTTTCCTGGTCCAATCAGTCTGCAGAAGTTGAAAATCAGGGGAGTTCTTGTCTTTTTCCTTGCTTCTTTTCCCTTTTGACCATTTCATTTTCAAACATTGAGGACAATGTTTATTTCAAGTGTGGGAAGGGGAGTAGTCACTTTATTGTTCGTTGTCCCTTTTGGAAATCCTTATTTTTACTAAAAATCACTCAATTTTTCGTTTTTATTAAAACAAAAACACAAAAAAAATTAGATAATTATTCTTAGTTTTAGTTTTAATAAGTGACTTAGGGTTTTTTTTCAGTTGTTAATCATTTAGTGCAATTTGACTTTAGTATTAAATTTGATTTCAAATTTTCATTTTTGCCAAATTCCCTACATTAAATTCAAGTCGATGTGTATTCGGGTTTTCAAATCTTTTACGGATTTTTTATGAATTCTTTCGCTAGCCTCTTCTTTGTTAGACTGCTTGACTGTTTTGAGTGCTAAAAAAAATTATACGATCTATCATATTCCTTTGTATATATAAAGTGAGGATTTTGGTTCTAATTTCACCTTTTGTTCTTGAGAAATTTTGACGCTTTCGGAATAGGTTCCATATTAGACCTTTTCACCTGATTGAAGTTGAAAACCATCAATAAATGGCATTTATGCCATCGCAGGTAATAATTGGCATTTTGCCATCGCGAATCAATAAGGCCTAAAATGGATAGCGGGTGTGAAGCATAATATGGAAGCAATTGATTTTAGCTCTATCAACCGAATGCTAGAATTGATTGCGGGACCTTAAAAACATCGAATAATTGGTTTTTACCAAGGTTTTTGAGATTTTCCTTTGAAGTAAGCCGATTTTGATCGAAAAGACAAATTGTGGTAATTCATCCAATATCCAAGATCTTTTGAGCAAAGGGGGTTTGTCTAAGTGTTCTTAACAAGTTTGTCTTATCTCGATTCTAGTCTTGTGAGTTCAATGTTGGAGCTAACTAATTTGGATACATTTTTAATCCTTATTTGATTTGTCTTTCCCGGATTTCACTTTTTGTCAAATTATATTAAATATGGGTTTTGGCACGCTTGGTTAATTTGTTATCAAATTTGTTACTTTAATCTATTGAAATTTATGATTGCATTGAGATAATCCTTTAGTTGCTTTGTTTGTTCTTTAGTTTATGTTAGGTTTAGTTCTTCTAATAATTGAGTGCATTTTAGTGAAATTGGGAGTTGCTTAGGGACAAGCAACCTTCAAGTGTGAGAATCTTTGTTATCGCCCAGAATGAATAGTTATTTCGGGGTGATATCCGATCGTTTCGTATGATTTTATGAGTAATTTAGTCTTAATTGATACTTAATTCATTATTTTTGAAATCTCAGGTCTTAAGTGCTTATCCAAGAAAAAAGGAAAGAAAATCCCCAAAAATTTGGAAGAAATGAAAAAAAATCATGTTCCAGACCCGTTTGTACGGCCCCGTTAGGTGCGATGTTCCACCACACATGTGCCAGACGCTGATTGCATATTTAAGCCTTCTTTCTCCCCCTTTTCACTCATAACCCGTTTCCAGCCCTAAAACTCTGTGGAGAGGTGATTTTCTTGATATTTTCCATAGCTTTAAATCAAGTTTTCAAAGGATACATCCAAAGGAAGCAAGAATTGGAGCTTGGATCCTACCTTCGGAGCATCTTCTTCATCTTCTCCATTGGGTTCTTCAAGGGTTTAAGCTTTCTTTCATGTTTCCTTTCAATTTCAGTTTTGTTTGCTTAGATTTCGTGATGTTTATCATGGACTAGTTAATTTTAGTGCTATTGGATGGGATTCAAGTAGGTTATTGACTTGGATTTGAGATTTTTGTTGGGTTTCCCCAATTTCACCATTAATGGAAGCTTCAAGCTAGGGTTTCTTCTCAAATATCTTGAATTCATGTTTTCCCCAAATTTCCTTGACTAATTGATGTAATAGACATATTGTGTTGATTGGTTCTTGGTTTCTTTGCAATTAATCCTAGTTGTGATGCCTAAATTGTGAGAATTTACACTTGGGTTTGGGTTTTCACCATTGTTTGTGCAATTTGTTGTCTTTGAAATGCCTATCTTATGATTAGTCAAGTGTTGGAATATCTTTAAAGTTGATTTTCGTGAAATTGGCTACTTCGGAGAACTTCGGGGGTTAGTTTTCAAAAATTAATTGTTTAATTAACGGAGAACTTTGTTATTAAACGTGTTTTAATACAACACTCAATCCTTGCTTGAGTGTTTTTACAAAGTGGTAGATTCTAGTCACTCCTTATATCTTATAAAATCATTCTAAGGAGACCTTATTTGATTTTATTTAATATTTGAAGTGTTTAGATGGTTTAAATTCTTGCCCATCAAACTTATCAAATCCTTGTCAATTAACTCTATTTGTAATCGAGTCTAGTAGCACTTCCTTCTCAAATCGAAAAGTCCTAAAAAATATCTCGTTTCTTTTATCTCACTTGTTTTGATTGTTAAATTTAGGATTATAAACATTTGATCATAGATTAATTAATGACGACAACTTAGTATTGAGATTTCATCTTGCTTCCTTGAGGTTCGACACTCGGTCTTACAAACACTTTACTACTATATGATGGGTTCACTGCCCGGTGTGTAGTTTAGTCTAGTATTTCCGTTTTATTTCACATCATTTTCCATATATATAACTGCACAACATCAATGCTGCTTCGAGTAGAGTGTATGTGTAACACCGAAATCTCAAGCCAATTTTTTTTAAATAGCTTCAGAAGCGTTTACTAATCTCTTTTAAACAAACACCTACAAAGTACGAAGTATCATTTACAAAATACATCACTTGTGTTACAAAGGATTTATAAAACACGGATCGTCTCTTCTCAAAATACAATATCCGAGCGTTGGTCTAATTCCCTTTTCCACAAACATAGCTAAACAGCAAATCACAACAAACCTATAAACAGCAAATCACAACAAACTTGCAAAAAGCAATCAACTGTGGAATTATCACTAAGCTAAGTGAATGGAAGCAACAAACAAGCTATCAACAACAACAGTTCACAACTGAACTTCTGAGCAACAATCACCAACAATCCATCAATTCGACAATCTCTCGAAGCCTGAGGACCGGCGTTTCTTCCTAACCGACAACCAGTGCGGGCCAAAGCAAAGGTTTACCGATAACCCTCTGCCGATCGGCACATTGAAATTCCCCTCTGATACAACGCATGCATTAGGAGGACTACCACTGTTCAACCAACCCCAGATGAGCCCAGCTCTTTCAACAGCAGCTAACCCCAACCAGCCCTTCACAGAGGCTGATCACTACCAACTCGTTACAACAGTAGTTGGTTCTCAAACAATCCCACATGAACAATCAACCACCAACGCAAAGCATACTCTACCACATAATAACATATATGCAATTATACAATTCTTATTCAACACTTATCAGACTAACAGTCTATCATGGCATATTATACTAAACAGTCAATCTTCTCATATCAGACTCAACAGTCTAAAATTGCATATCAAAAATGACAATCTATCATCGCATATCAAACATTCTTTAAATCATGCAAATCATAACATTACCACCATTACCACCCGTGAGTAAACTTCCACTCACCTCAGTCCTTAATCGTGTTTGCTCAGTTGTCTAATATTACTCAGTCTTCATAGTTCCTGAGAACATAACAAAATGAAATCAATCTCAATTCATAAATATATATCCACATATATTTATATCAAACACAACCATAATCAATAGGTTAAGATAACATATAAATAAACATATAAAATGCTACATAATTGAACCAGCAACAAAACTCTTCAAATCCTGAATATCGCTAGGATGCGACGCGTCGTGTCACCACAAAATGTTGGATTTAGGCCATATGATTTTGGGTATCGGATTTCAACCAAAATTCCGGATTTCAAGTGTCGGATTGAGGTCTCGGATTCTCAAATGTCGGATTTCAACATGTCGGTTTACAATTATCGGATTCGGAGCTATCGGAATTCATTTTGTCGGCTTTCAACGAATGCGTCGCGTCCCTCTCTTAGACGCGGCGCGTCGCGACCGTCTCTCTAACAATTTCATCTTCTTCGTCATTAACCAGCTAACATAAACTTTTAAAATCTTCATATCCAGACATACAAACTTACTAAAAACTAATTCAAAACATGCTTAAACTTCATATAACATGGAAACAAACATCATAATCATCTCAAAACTCATTAAAACATCAAAACTTACAAAACCCATTTCATCAAATTCCTTCATAACCCATCAATGGTGTTTCTTATGAAAACTCATAAAACACTAAATAAAATGTATCCAGATAATCAACATGTACGGATCATAAGCTAACCTTTGATCTAAATTATCAACTATCAATTCTTCACTTTCAACATTCAAGTTTCAAGTTCTTCTTCTTTCTTTCTCTCAAAGAAACACACACACACACACACACTTTCACCAGTAATATCAAAATGAAGAGTTCCCTTTTTTTAAGTATATATCCATACACACATGTGTACTTCATTGAATTCACTTCAACAAGCATGAGGTGGTCTATAAAATTCTATCCAAACTTACATATATGCATACATGATCCCATACATACATACATACTCATATAATTTTTCCAACGTAAAAAAATATGAATTAATTCTCATTTAATTTATTTAAATAATATTGTATTATTTATCCTTTCTAAATACTTCCAAACAATTAGTCTTCCTCAACTAAGTAATTTAACACACAATCGCGGTATTTTCTACAACCCTCGTACCAAACTCAATCTTATCTGAACACAAATTCATATGATATCAATTATTCAATTAATCACGTAATTAATCTTAAATACTCGTATCTAAACACATTTCAATTTACCATTAGCCCGCCCAGGACTAGGCCGGGTTTTCGCAAGTTACAAATTTTCCCTCCTTTAGAGGATTCCATCCTCGAAATCTCATAGCACACCTCAAACAGAAGTATCAACTCTCCATATTCATTTCTAATGGTCAAGTCAATTATAACTCATATGCATTTCTATCTTGCCAACACATAGAATCGAATCTACCCATCTTTGTCATCTTACAATCACGAGAGTTTAACAACTCCTCTTTTAAATCTCTTCTTCAAATCCACATATAACTCACAAATTTGATAAACTTGTCTTTCGATCATTCTATTTTATACTTGTATATTTAAACAATATCAAAACGTATCTCGAATACTTGTTCACATCAACCTGTATATCTCAATTGAAGAATCTTACGTACCTTTCATTCACTGTTCCTCATCAAATTATCCACATATTGCTTCTTATTTGTTTCCAGTTGACATGTCAAAACATTATCATGATAATCACATAACAATTCACAACTAATACTTTAACATCCATTTGATAGAAATCGCATCACACTACTCTCATCAATTTGATTATGAATTCCACGAATCATCATAATCCATCATAATTAAACGCAATTTATTCTCAAATATCTGTATAACTCATTCTAATCGACTATCCATTAAGAATTCTGTTGTACTACTCATCTCACGTTTAAATTCTTGTCATATACTCATTTGGAAACTTAGTCCAATCTTTCAATTTCCATCCGAAATCACTAAGTATAAAATATCATATCTTCGAATCATCTCATCAATATACAATTCTACTCAAAAGATGCCATCCCACTGGTTACATAAATTCAAACACTGCTTAGTAATCAGTCAATAATCACTTGTAATATAATCAGGTCCCTTCTCATATAGTAAATTAGATATAATTTCCATCGTAACTTGTCATTATCACCACTCTAATATCTCTATTCATCTCAATAGTTTATAAATCCCTGGTAGTCTACTTTGACTCATACACAATCATGTCATATTTCCACGTAATATACCATGTCTACTCTCTTGGTAAGTCATTAATACAATGATTTGTATGGCATTATACAATTTTAGCCCTTCCAAATGCACTTGCAAATTAGAGTCTTAAGTCTCCGTCAAAATAAATCTCCAATTCCAAGCAAAGGCACATATACACAAGGTCTATAAGTTTTTTTTATCCACGTGTTTTGGCAGTTAATTCCTCTTCTCTCTTCTTTATTTGATAATTTCAATGATTAATCCATCAACTTCCAATATAGGCAATTTCAATTTTATCCACTAAGTTAAGTATACTTCACTTCGCATAATCCCAGTGTTGTCATCATTAACACCCTTGAATTTCAACCTGCTTGACAACAATTTGTCTCTCCGAGGTGATATCAAATCCCTTAATCACATTCTTTGATTCATTCTAACCATTGTCACTGCCACATGTTCAGCTCATCCATATATAAACATCTACTATTCCTTTTAATAATCAAATCAAGCATATATACTTATCTTATAATCTTTATTTCCATATTATCAATACAAACGCATCTGCTGCAACCTTCAAATCATGGGTTGAGTCATTCCTCTGAAGAATCATTAAATATCGCAGGACATAAACCATTCCTCCAATTCCATAGCATAACATCATATATATATATATATATCGATCCGGCAAATAAAATATCTCAAATAATCGGATTTCACTTGTCATAATCAAATAATCGGATTTTGGGCCTCGGAATTCAAACTATCGGATTTGAGCTTCAAATTACAAGCAACCCGCTAAAACTCGAGAACGCGTCGCGTCCCTCCTCTGGACGCGTCGCGTGAAACTCTGCATCATCTTCTCCAAAATTCCAGCCGACTCAAACTTTCAAACTTCCATTTTAAGCCATGACTTTAACCCAAAATACTTGTAAACATGTATAAACATAACATAACATGTATACAACTATCATGAACATCTTAGAACTCATGAAAACACCATATCATGCAAAACCCATTTATCAAGTTTGAACTCCAAGCTCCATTAATGGTGAAACATCACATAGTCATGTATTTCAACGGATAAACACATCAAAGCTAATCTGTAGCATGATACAAACACTTACTAACCTTTAGTTTGAATTATCAAACACAAACCTACACTTTTGAGAATTCAAGTTTCCAACTTTGAAGCTTTCTTCAACAAACGTTTTGCTCTCTAAAAAACACACTACAATTTTCACTTTTGATAGAAAAATGAGCAGATGATATACCAAGGCCACGTATACATACGGTTTCATTTAACCAAAGCAGGAGGTGGATTTCTAATTTACCCATGCATGCATACATACATGAAATACTTGCATACATACATACATACATGTTCATCAATTTAAACTTTTCTTAGTAACATTTATATTTATTTACACGCCTATATATATATATATATATATTAATCAATAAACTCTAATAACCACATATTTGAATTAAAACACAATTAATCACGTACCGCCAACCCGCTAATCTAGTAGCCCAGATTTACGTGTGTTACAAATCTCCCCTCCTTAAGAGGATTCCATCCTCGGAATCCCTTCTCGTTCAAACAAATGAGGGTATCTGTCTCTCATATCCGCTTCATTCTCCCAAGTCAAATCAGAACCTAAACTGTGCTTCCACTTGACCAACACCATCGGAATCTGCTTCTTGCGAAGTTTGGTCACTTTGCAATATCAATATCTTCTTGGAATCCACTTTCAACTCATGTACTGGGAGAATCTGACTTTCATCTTCAACATTGCATTTCCTCAGATAACAAATGTTGAATGTATCATGAATACATGCAAACTCTGCTGGAAGATTAAGTGTAACTGTCTGATCATTCAGTATCTGACGAATGCGGAAAGGACCAATAAAACGGGGAGCTAACTTCCCTCGTTTTCCGAAGCGAATCACACCTTTCCATGGAGAGACTTTCAAATAAACTAACTCACTCGCATCAAAAGATATCAGACGACGTCGCGGATCAGCATACATTTTCTGTCTATCCCTGGCAACTTTCAACTTCTCTCCCGCAATAGCAACCTTATCTACTGTCAACTGAACAATCTCTGGCCCTGCAAACTATTTCTCACCAGCCTCTAACCAACAAGTTGGAGTACGGCAACAACGATCGTACAACATTTCATACGGATGTATTCCAATACTAGAGTGGTAAGAATTGTTATACGCAAACTCTATCAATGGTAGGTGAGAATCCCAAGATCCACCATACTCAATTACACAGGCACGTAACATATCTTCGAGTGTCTGTATGGTTCGTTCAGTCTGCCATCAATCTAGGGATGATAAGCAGTACTCAAGTTAATTCTCGTCCCCAACTCTCTCTGTAAACTCCTCTAAAAGTTAGAAACAAACGTGGAGTCTCTGTCGGATATAATGGACAACGGTATACCATGCCTTGCAACAATCTCATCAATATACAATTGTGCTAATTTACTCAATGAAGCTGTCTCACAGGTAGCCAGAAAGTGAGCACTTTTTGTCAGTCGATCCACAATCACCCATATCATATCATGATTCTTCTGAGTACGCGGAAGTTTTGTTACAAAATCGATCGTTATGTGTTCCCACTTCCACTCAGGAATTTCTAAATGTTTCAAGGACCCGTATGGCTTGTGATGTTCAGCCTTCACTTACGCACATATATGACATGATTCCACAAAGTGTGCCACATCCGCTTTCATCATAAGCCACCAGTAAAGCACTTTAAACTCATTATACATTTTAGTGCTTCCTGGGTGTACTGACAATCTCGACTTGTGTGCTTCAGTTAAAATCAAATTTCTCAACTCTCTAAGCATAGGCACCCACACACGAGTCTTATATACTTTCAATCCACGAGAATCATCAGTAAGTTCATCCTTACGTTTCTTCATCAATTCACTATTCAAATTCTCTTCCTTCAAAGCTTCCAACTGTGCAAACTTTAGACTATCCACTAAATCTGATACTATCTCCATACGCTTGAATTTGATAGAACTTCCAGTTCCCTTGCAACATAGGGCATCTGCCACTACATTCGCCTTTCCAGGATGGTATCTGATCTCACAATCATAATCTTTTATCAATTCCACCCACCGCCTCTGTCTCATGTTTAATTCCTTCTGGGTAAATACATAATGTAGGCTCTTATGATAAGTACAAATTACGCATTTGGTGCCATATAAGTAGTGCCTCCATAGTTTGAGTGCAAATACCACAGCTGCTAACTCCAAGTCGTGAGTCGGGTAATTCTTTTCATGAGGTTTCAATTGCCTTGAGGTATATACAATCACCCGCTCCCTGTGCATTAGCACACATCCTAATCTAGCAAACAATGCATCGCAATACATGATAAAATCATCTAATCCACTTGACAAAGCGAGGATAGGAGCCTGGTATAACAACTGCTTTAACATCTGGAAAGCTTTATCCTGTTCATCACTCCATACAAACTTCACATCTTTCCGAGTCAACTTAGTCAACAGACCCGTAATCTTGGAGAAATCCTTGATAAATCTGCGGTAATATCCTGCCAAACCCATAATACTCTTTATCTCTGACGATGTCTTTGGAGCGTTCCAGTTCATCACTGCCTCTACCTTTGAAGGATCCACTTTCACTCCTTCACTGCAAATTACATGCCCCAAGAACGTACCTCTCTCAACCAAAATTCGCATTTTGAGAACTTCGCATACAAACATTCTTTCTTCAGAGTCTCCAGAACCTGTCTCAATTGTTGTTCATGTTCCAGTGTTTGAATAAATCAAGATATCATCGATAAAGACAATTACAAAATTATCCAAGAATGGTCGACAAACTCTGTTCATAAGATCCATCAATATCGCAGGTGCATTGGTTAATCCGAACGGCATAACCAAAAACTCATAATGACCATAGCGCGTACGAAAAGCTGTCTTTGACACATCCTCCTCAGATAAACGTACCTGATGATAACATGATCTCAAATCAATCTTCGAGAAGAATGAAGATCCGTGTAGCTGTTAAAATAAGTCATCAATTTTGGGCAATGGATACTTATACTTTATCGTTCTCTTATTCAATTCACGGTAATCAATACACATGTGCAACTTACCGTCCTTCTTTTTCACAAACAATACTGGCGCACCCCCCTGGGACGAACTCGGACGAATAAAACCCTTGTCTAACAAATCCTGGATCTGTCTCATCATCTCTCTGATCTCTGAAGGTTCCAATTTGTACGGGGACTTAGCCACTTGTCGAGACCCAGGGATCAAGTCAATCTTGAACTCTACCTCACGAACCGGAGGCAACCCTGGCAATTCCTTCTTTAACTCAATATATTTAACTCAATACTTATAATAAGTCCACATAACATAAACATATGAAATACAAATCAAAAGATCAATCAAACAAAGTTCATATTTCTAAAAATCATCGGACGCATCGCGTCCAAGACTCCGACACGTCACGTCGGCCCAAAGTGTTGGATTTCTTCATCGGATTTCAATAATCCGCCGGATTTCAAATCCCGGATTCTAAGTGTCGGATTCTAGCTCTCGGATTTCACTTGTCGGATTCAAATAATCGGATTTTGGGCCTCGGAATTCAAACCATCGGATTTGAGCTTCGGATTACAAGGAATCCGCTAAATCTCAAGAATGCGTTGCGTCCCTCCTCTAGACACGTCGCGTGAAACTCTGCATCATCTTCTCCAAATTTCCAGCCTAGTTAAACTTTCAAACTTCCATTTTAACCCATGATTTCAACCCAAAATACTTTAAACATGTATAAACATAATATAACATGTATACAACTATCATGAACATCTTAGAACTCATTAAAACACCATATCATGCAAAACCCATTTATCAAGTTTGAACTCCAAGCTCCATTAATGGTGAAACATCACATAGTCATGTATTTCAACAGATAAACACATCAAAACTAATCTGTAGCATGATACAAACACTTACTAACCTTTAGTTTGAATTATCAAACACAAATCTACACTTTTGAGAATTCAAGTTTCCAACTTTGAAGCTTTCTTCAACAAAGGTTTTGCTCTCTAAAACACACACTACGCTTTTCAATTTTCATAGAAAAATGAGCAGATGATATACCAAGACCACATATATAAACGGTTTCATTTAACCAAAACAGGAGGTGGATTTCTAATTTACCCATGCATGCATACATACATGACATACTTGCATACTTACATACATACATGTTCATCAATTAATTCTTTTCTCAGAAACATTTATATTTATTTACACACACACACACACATATATATATATATATATATGTATATATAAATCAATAAACTCTAATAACCATATATTTGAATTAAAACACAATTAATCACGTACCGCCAACCTGCTAATCTACTAGCCCAAGTTTAAGGGTGTTACAAAACAATTGTTAAGAATTGAATTTTCTTTGTAATACTACTTGACGGACTTGAAGAGTTTTGTACTATGATGCTATGCAGTGGGGTTAAGTGTATAATTGATGTCTTGTGACAATTGTATAACATGAGAGGAAATTTTAAACCATGAATTGGAAGTTGCAGCCGATGTGATTGTAGTAACATTATGGAAATATTAACTATAAGGAAGGAAAAGTGCGATTGAGTTAATTATTAAAAGGTTTAACAAATGCTTATATAGAAAGAATTGAATATGTGACTGTGACAATGATTGGAATAAATTAAGGAATTTGATTGAAGTATTTCATATCACCTCGGATAGATAAATTGTTGTCAGGTATATTGAGATGCGAAAGAGTTAGTAATGATAACATTTGAACTGTGCGAATTGAAGAGGTATTTGACTTAGTGACTTAATTGGAACATTCTCTACTGGAAGTTTGATGATTAATGATTGATGTTATCAATTATGAGGAAAGGAAAAGAGGATTTAATTGTTGAAACATGTGGACTAAAGACTTGTAGACCTTATATATATATATATATATATATATATATATATATATATGCCTTTGCTTGGAAATTTGGAGATTGATTTGATAAAGACTTACCAATCTAGATTGCCAATACATTTTTGAAGGATTAAAATTGTATAACAACATGAAAGTATTGTATTGATGACCTACTATGAGAACAGATATAACACATTTCGTGGAACTTTGACATGTTGTGTACGAGTCAACACAGAGTACCAGAAACTTATGAATCTTTAAGATGATTAGAGATATCAGAGTAATTGTGATGACAAGTCACGATGGAATTTGAATTTAACTTTATTGTATATAGAAGAATCCGGATATATTATGAGTGGTTATTGATCGTTCAGTAAAAAGCAAGCGTATTATTTCCACAAGTGAGACGTCATCTTTTGGGCAGACTAATCTGATTGGATATTAAAGAGAGGATTTGAATTTATATTGTTACATATTTATTGATTTATGAAGGAAATTAAAGATTTATTTAAACTTCTAGAAGAATTTACAAGAAGAGTTGGAATGAGACTTGAATATGACAACTAAATTCCTGTTGGATGGTCGAATGAAACAAGCTATACAGATGTTTGAGAATATATAACTCTGTCAGTAGAATATCATAATACCATTTGTGAAATGTTATGGGATTGTTGTGATAATACTCTAACATGATGACTTGAAGTAAACGAGAAACAATATGTGGATGCTTTTGTATGACGGGCAATGAATGAGTAAAAGTTATTGGAATCCTTTAACTATGTTAAAAAAATATTCGAGAGACGTTTAAAGACAAATTTTCCTAATTCATGAGCTAATTATTGAATTGAAGATGAGATCACAAGGAAAAGCTATGAGACTCTTGTGGTTGTAAGATGATAAGGATGTATAGAAACAGATTTCTATAATATTGGTAAATGAAAGCGCACTTGAGTTTTAATTGACTTGACTATCATAAATGGATATGAAGGATGTATACTTTAATTTGAATTTGCGTTATGAGATTCCGAGGACGGAATCCTCTAAAGGAGGGAAGATTTGTAACATCCGAAAACCCGCCCTCGTTGTGAACGGGTCGGTGGTAAGTTGAAGAGTGTTTGTTTTACGTACTTATGATTAATTTTGTTATTGAATGGATATTTGATATCGCATGATTTTATGAATTAGATAAAGTTGGATTTAGTATGAGGATCGTAGAGAATACCTCGTTATGTGTTAATTAATTTTGAAGAACTAATTAATAGAGATTATCTAGAAAGGATAATGTTAATATATCATTTGATTAAATAAATTGATTATGGTATATGTAAGTATGTTTATGTCTGTTCGTATGCATAATATGTGAGTATATCCGAGTCACATGGTTTACACAACTCATGCTTTGGTTTGAGTAGGCATGTGGGTACGTGGACTTAGTTTTGGATAAACACTCAAATTAGAATCACCTCCTCATTTTATGAAATTTGCTGGAGTGTGTTGTGTGTGTTTTGAGAGAAGAAGAACTAAGAACAAGACTTGAAGATTTGACTTTAAAGAAGTTGATAAATCAAGTTGAGGTTTGTATGCTTTCTCTATTTGTTTTGAATCAAGATTTATGCCTAACAAGCTATATTCGCTATTATGGGTTGCTGAGTTTTTATCAAGAGCACCATAGATGTGTACGGAAGAAATTTAACAAGTGGGTTTTGTTGATTTTAGTGACTTTGATGATTTAAATGTGTTCTTGATGGTTCTAAACATGTTATATGAAGTTTATATGGGTTTAGAATTGTTAGAAATTGAATTCTAGAGTTATATGAATATTTGAAAAATTATTATGGAGCTGGAAGATGAAAAAAGTTGCAGGTTTGATTTTGGAACAGACGCGACGCGACGCGTCCTAGGATAGAACGTGACGCGTCCAAGGATAGAACATGACGCGTCCAAGGATAGAACGCGATGCGTTCTCGAATGGTTGCGAATTTGAAGCTTTGGACTTCGAATTTGAAGCTTTGGACTTCGAATTTGAAGCTTTGGACTTCGAATTCGAAGTCTTCTTGGTCTTTATTGGGCTCTCGAATCCTCCTTGGCTCGAAGGGGGTCCGCTCGAAGCCTTCTTGGCTCTAAGCGGCCTATCTTCAAAGGGCTGTTTGAAACCCAACGCGATGCATCAGGGTGTTAAACGCGACGCGTCCCCGTTAAATCAGGATATGAAGCTTTTGATTATTTGTCAAACATGATGCTTTTATATGTTTACATTTTGGGTGTTTCTAACTTGATGTGCATAGTTATAATGGATATAAATATATGTGTTGATATATATTTATGATTCGGATACTGATTTCAGTTTTATTGTGTTCTCAGGAATGGACAAGACTCAATAACATTAGACCTCTAAGTGGAGTTTCAGAACAAGAGGTGAGTGGATGTTAACTCACAGATGGTATTAGTTGTAACTGGTTTTGGTTGCAACTGTTTATGGTCTGATGCATGGATAGACTTTATGTCTGATTATTGATTAATTGGTTGTTTGTTAATTATTCATTGCTTCAGTGATATGTATACATGGTTTTTGGGAGGTCAGCTCAGAAAGGCTATGGGTTCGGTTTGTTTGCTATCGGCTAATCAGTATTTGGATCTTTTGATGCATTCATTGCAACTTAAAGGTAATATTGTGTGAGAATAGCAAATGAACTATCGGCAAACCTTTGTTGTGACCGGCATTAGGTGTAGGTTCCTGCAGAACCGCCGGTCTTCCCGGGGCACGATTATTTGTTTATCTAGTATCCCGCGGTTATGATTGATGCTTGATGTGGTTTTACTTTCATTCACTTAGCTTTGTGCTAATCCCCCACCTCTCACTCTTTTCACACGTTATGGTAAGTTCTGCGGTTTGACTGTGGGTGGGTGTTGCTTGGGGGATAATTTATTGGCACTCTGATATTATTTTGTGAAGAGGCATTGTTTTTGTAACACTAGTATTTTGTGATATTGATGACTTGGAAAACTGTTTTTCTTATATTCAGTTGTAAATATATTGTATATATTTTATCGCTTCCGCAGTATTTTAAAAACAAAAATCTAGGTGGAAAATGCGGTGTTACACACTTAATCTCAAAACCATGGTTTAAGTCCAAACATCACTCTCATGTGTGCTCGAATCCCTTAAACCTTGGCTTCGATATCAAGTTGTAACACCACTTTTCCAGTTTTAACTCAAAAATTTTATCTTACAAGTTAGCTCCCAAAGATATCAGAGTTTTACAAAAATATAGTTGCTAAGTACACACGTGCTAACATTTACAAAAGTAGTGTCAAAAGTTTTCTTCTCAAAACCAAGAGTTATCCAGATCATCACAACGTCGGGGCCTTACCCATGCTGGTACCTGAGCCACCTGCAACAAATAATAATGAAACATAAGCTAATGCTTAGTGAGCATATTAACTAAAATCAATTAATAATCATAAAACAGGAATAAAGTCTCCTCAGGATGTCTCGCATCCAAGCCGTAACACCTACAATACTGTTCAAACTGTTACTATTCTATGATGTATCTACACTTCTCGTGTATCCTGGCCCCCTAACACTGTTCTTGGTATACAACTCACTGTATACCCTGTTACTGTTCTTGGTACAAAGCCACAACTCTCGCATAGCTTTGTACCCGCTGTTCTTGGTACAAAGTTACACCTCATGCGTAACTCTGTACCCTACTGCTTTTCTTCTGCATAGCCATACCACCTGCATACATATACACCTCTACTACACATTGAATATATATATATATATATATAAAGAGAGAGAGAGAGAGCAAACAGTGCTAACTTAAAAGTATCATAGCGAATGCATCAACACTTATTTCCTACATGTTGGATTATGCCCACTGACACACACACGAGTTGGTATCATGGCTGATGAAGCAAGGGCCTATTGGGTCAAACGCCAAGTATCGATTACGGCATCACGGATGGTCTAATGAGAGAGAAAACCAGAAACTGGTTCTAGTGGGCTAAGGCACGCCCGTGCCTCTATGAGGTACGGCCGTGCCCCACTGGTAGGCACGCGCCCAAGTCGGGCGTGACTTGGGCGTGGCCTCTTGGGCTAACACGCCCGTACCCTTTTGAGGCACGGTCGTGCCTCATGCAGTAACAACCTCTTTACTAGGCTTTCAAAGCTAGTTAAAGTGTGTTTATGTGTATTGATCATGTAACAAGCATGAGATTAAATGTTGCACGTTTTTTGAACTCAATTTTGAGTTCTATATAAACCACATGAAGTCTAATGGTTTTGGTTGCTTGAAAGAAATACACAAAAAGTTGATACAATTTGCATAACTCTCTCAAACAAACAAAATACATCCAAGGCTTTGGTTCTTTTGTGTATATAATATTTTTGGTGTTTAGGTTGGCACACCTAACACTCTAGCAAATGGGAAAAGATCAAGACTTGGTGTGGACTTCGATAGAGGTGTACACGTTAGTGCACGAGACTTCCAAACTCCAAACTCGCGCGTACAAAGAAGATAGCATCAAGGGTATAATTCTATTTCTTTGTATATTTATATTGTTGCTTAACCATGTCTAGAGTTTTGGTCCATATGGTGGGCGCATTCGTGGTCAATTTCTGAAAATATTTTTCTACTCGTTTTGCTTCCGTTGCGATTTTAGACCACGAAAACCCAACAGTGGTATCAGAGCCATCTCTAACATGGCTTTGCACTTTTGGAGTTAAACCGGATTTTCTGAGTTTTCTATCAAAAATGGTTTTCCGGTGACCGGGCACGGTCGTACCTCTAGGGGTACGGGCCGTGCCGGCGACTGGGGCACGGGCGTACCAGTGGGGGTATGGGCCGTGCCGGCAGAATTCGTAAACTGTTTAAAATTGTTTAAACTGTACACTGACAAAATTGGCAACACGCCTGTACCCTCTAGAGTACGCCTGTGCCTTATGGTTTTTTGGTCAGAATTGGTTTTTGAAACAATGTGTATAAATATATTAAAATCCGGGTTGTAGAGTAGTCTTGGTTCTGTTGATCTCCACTATATTTCGATTCCTAATTTTATATGTTTTGTGTGACTTGGCATGAAATTCACAAAAACATATATTTTTAGGTGTATATATGAATATGCAATTTTAAAGGTGTATTAAAATTGTTAATGCATATGTACAAGGATTGCTTTTTGTGCCTTAAGTGTTATTTTGCAATCTTGATCAAAATATATATATTTGTTCGACATGGTTTTGTGGCACACCATTGCTTTCGTTTGGTTGTGTTTGTTGTGGTAGCCCGGTAACTTGATATGCCCATTGACTTTGTGATGTTTGTGGTTGGTTTTGGTTTTGGCCTGCTTGCCGTAATGTTGTAATATTTAGTTTTGGTGCGACTTGCATGTCGTTTATTTAAATCTTTGTACTCGTAATAGATTATTAGGATCACGACTTGCATGTCGTTTTCTTATTATTATGTACTCGTACTTAGATTATTTCAATATGAAATATTGCATCAAACCGACCGGGAGACACGGTGTTGGCGTCTTGACGAACCAAGTCCGGGAGATTCGCCGGAGTGGAGATCGTGACGGAACATCCTTTGATGTTGTCCCTAGATTGACTATGTTTTCCCCGTTTTGGCTCACGGGGAAAACATTTAGGATTTGGGCATGTTACCGGGTCTTTATTTGTATTTATGTGTGGTTGTTTTATATTTGAATTCTTTAGGATGCATGCTAGAGAATTTTTGAGAATATATAAAACAAGAGATTTATAAATGAGTTTATATTTCTACGCGCATAAAATATGGCAACAAGGTGTTTATATTAAACGGTGATTAAAAAGGAGTTTTTTGTCACTTATATTGCTAATTCGTCAAAATTGTTAAAATAATATTTTAACCGGAAAACAAAAACCCGTTTTTCGAAAAGTAAGTCACGCGCCACCCGTAAGACGACACCACCCAAATCTAACGAAACTTGGATGATTGTCGAGCATTAGCACGAGTCATGCCTTGTGGAGTTGTGTGGAAGGTGAGTGTGGCAACCCGCAATATTGGTTGTCGAGCTTAAGCACGAACCAATGATTGGGCTAGGGTACCAGCGTGTGTCTTGACGGGTGACTTACAAATTCTTTTATGTTGCTTAAATGATGTCGATCTCTAGCTAAGTCATTTAAGAAATAATAAAAGGATTGGTGTATGAAGGGATCAAACATGCCTTAGACATTTGATGTCGGAAGGATACCGCAAGGATCTAAGAGTTGCAATGGTTGCAATCGGTAATTTGTCTACCGGCCTAAATAACTTATTTCATGATCCGCGGTAAACCCGTCATGAGATAGAGTGAAATATGGTTCTTAGCCTTGTTCAAATAATTAAGTTTTAAAACTATTGGGTAATTATTTCTACAAGGATTTGACAACTAAAATTGGTACTCTAATTTTGTAGATGGCATCCAACAACGCTTCTACATCTTCATCGAACTCTATTTCCCTAAAATTGTTCCTCGAAAAGGCCAAACTCGATGGCCAAAACTTCATGGATTGGTTCATGCAACTAAGGATAGCCCTTAGGTATGAACAAAAGATGTGGGCCATTGAGGAGCCTTTGCCAGAGGCATCTGCGGCTAATGCGACTAGGGCGGCCCGAGATGCGTATGACAAGCGCGTTAAGGAAATGAACGAAGTGGCTTGAATTATGCTCTCGTCAATGATTCCTGAGCTTCAAAAGCGAACGGAACATTTAGGAGCATATGACATGCTTAACCAGCTGAAGGAAATGTTCCAAGAGTAGGCTAAGCTAGAGCGCTTCGAGTGCCTAAAGTCCCATTTCGATTGCCATATGCAGGAGGGCGGAAATGTGAGCATTCACGTGCTTAAGATGAAAGCATTGGTTGATCGCTTAGAGAGGTTGGGATTCCCGTTAGGGAGGGAGTTGGCGGTGGATGTGATCCTCCGTTCTCTTCCTAGTTCCTTTTCACAATTTGTGTGGAACTATCATGTCCATGGCATGCACAAGTCCCTAATGGAGCTTCACGGAATGTTAAAGACCGTCGAGTCCGACATGTCTAAGAAGCCCTCCTCGTCCAAACCCGTCCTAGCTATCCAGGGAGGCGGAACCAAAAGAAAAGGCGCTCCCCCCTCTAAGGGTAAGGGGAAGGTTGCAAGACCTAACCCGAGTCCAGCCCCGAAGGGCAAGGGGAAAGCCGTGATGGTTCCACCGGCCGAGGACCCTGCGGAAGCCGAGTGCTTCCACTGCAAGGAAAAGGGGCATTGGCGGCGTTCTTGCCCAAAGTACCTTGAGGAGCTCAAGCGGGTAAAACCAAAGGGAGCGGGTAACTCAGGTATGTTTATGATTGAACTCCACAATACCGCTACTTCTAACGATTGGGTACTTGATACCGGTTGTGGCACTCAAATTTGTAATAATGTGCAGGTGCTAAAAGAAGTAGGGCGCTGGGTGCTGGAGAGCTTGACCTGATCATGGGAAACAAGGATGTGATTCCCATGGAGCGGATAGGGAGTGTTGATCTCGCCTTTCCTTCAGGACTTGCTATTACCTTATTAAATGTTTGCTTTTCGCCCTGCGTGCCACGAAACATTATTTCCTTTCACGCTTTGTTTGCGATGGTTATGAGTTTAATTTTAATAATGGAATTATTTCTTGTTTGAGAAATGATGTTCATTACTTTAAAGCTTATCCATGTCGTGGGATTTATGAAACAAGTGTGTGTTTGGATGGTAATAAATCAATCATGAACATTGATTCTAAGTCCAAAGGTGTATTGGACAAGTTGTCTTTGTGGCATAGTCGTCTTAGCCATATAAGCAAGAAACGTAACGCCAAAATCCAAGTGGATGGGATTTTAGAATCGTTTGACCACGGGTCAAGCGAAGTATGTGATTCTTGTTTATTAGGCAAAATGACTAAGGCGCCCTTCATCGGCGTTAGTGAAAGGGGCAAAGACTTGTTGGACATTATTCACACGGATGTGTGTGCTCCGTTCAGGTCTACTATAAGAAACAACTGTAGGTACTTCGTTACTTCTACTGATGATTTCAGTAGGTATGGTTATGTTTATTTGATTAAGCATAAATCTGAAACCTTTGAGGTGTTTAAGACATACCAACGTGAAGTACAGAATCAATTGGGCAAGCGGATTAAGATTCTCAATTCCGATAGGGGTGGTGAGTATCTTAGTACCGAGTTTCTTGATCATCTTTGGGGTTGTGGAATTATTTCACAACTTACTCCACCCAGGACACCAAAATTAAATGGGGTCGCCGAGAGGAGGAACCGAACTTTATTGGATATGGTTCGGCCCATGATGAGTCGTACAAAGCTACCCACAAGTTTTTGGGGTTATGCTTTCGAAATTGCTGCTAGGACCTTAAACCTTGTACCAACAAAGAAGGTTGCAAGTACACTGTTTGAGATGTGGCATGGAAGGGTTCCTTCGCTAGCATATCTCAAGGTCTGGGGTTGTGAGGCTTACGTGAGACGTGAAGCTCAAGACAAACTTGAACCCAAAGCCGAGAAGTGTATTTTCATTGGCTACCTAACTGGTTCTATGGGATATTTGTTTTACAAACCTTCAGAGAACAAGGTGTTTGTTGCTCGAAGGGCGGTCTTCCTTGAAAGGGAGTTGATATCTGCAGAAGCTAGTGGGAGGCAAGTTGATCTAGAAGAAATTCTAGATGACACCAATGATCAACCTGATGTTGGCACTAGTACCGCTTCTGAGGTCGGCGCACCGGATGAAGTGGAACCTCAACCAATGGTGGATGAGGTGCCTCATACACAACCATTAGAGCTCCGTAAATCTGGTAGAGTTCGTAATGAGCCGGAAAGATATGGGTTTCTCATATCCGAGGGCGACGAACTAATGGTGGATCATAGTGAACCGACCAACTACCGGGAAGCCGTAGCGGGCCCTGAGTCTGCTAGGTGGAAGGAGGCGATGGACAGTGAGATGCAATCCATGGCGGATAATCAAGTCTGGGACTTGGTTGATCCGGTACCCGGCCACAAGCCAGTAGGGTGCAAATGGGTCTTTAGGAAGAAGACTAACATGGATGGAAAAGTAGACACCTTCAAAGCCCGACTGGTAGCAAAGGGTTTTACTCAATCTCATAGTGTAGACTATAATGAAACCTTTTCTCCAGTGGCTATGTTGAAGTCTATTAGGATATTAATGGCTATTTCTGCATATTACGATTACGAAATATGGCAGATGGATGTCAAGACTGCCTTCCTTAACGGGAAGTTGGCAGAGGAGGTTTACATGGCACAACCTGATGGTTACGTAAACTCCAAATATCCTAATAAAGTCTGCAAGCTTAAGAGGTCTATCTATGGACTTAAGCAAGCATCTCAGAGTTGGAACATTTGCTTTGAAGAAAAGGTCAAAGAGTTTGGCTTTTCAAAAAGAAAGGATGAACCTTGTGTATATGTTAGGGCAAGTGGGAGTGCTGTAGTTTTCCTAGTCTTGTATGTAGATGACATACTACTCATAGGAAGTGACGTGACTACCTTGCAGAAAGTTAAAACCTGGCTTGGGAATTGCTTTTCTATGAAAGACATGGGAGAAGCAGCATATATTTTGGGGATAAAGATCTATAGAGATAGATCTAAGACACTCATTGGTTTGAGCCAGAGTACGTACATAGATAAAGTCTTGAAGAGGTTTAAGATGGAAGATTCCAAGAAAGGGAATTTGCCTATGTTGCATGGTATGGCGTTGAGCAAGTCTCAATGTCCTAGTTCTCAAAAGGAACTAGAGGTAATGAGTCGAGTCCCGTATGCTTCGGTAGTGGGATCGATCATGTATGCTAGGCTATGTACTCGGCCTGATGTGTCGTATGCCTTGAGCATGACGAGCCGATATTAGGCTAACCCTGGTCAAAGTCATTGGGTTGCAGTTAAAAACATCCTTAAATATCTTCGGAGAACTAAGGAAATGTTTTTAGTGTTCGGTGGACCGGAGGAGTTCAGAGTTACTGGATATTCTGATGCTAGCTTCCAAACGGACAAGGATGATTGCCGGTCTCAATCGGGATTTGTATTCTTGTTAAATGGTGGAGCAATAAGTTGGAGAAGTTCCAAGCAAGAAACCGTGGCCGATTCAACCACGGAGTCAGAGTATATTGCTTCAAGCGAGGCTGCTAAGGAAGCCGTCTGGATGAAGAAATTCATTCTAGACCTTGGAGTTGTTCCTAGCATCTCTAACCCTATTGAGGTCTCCTCTGACAATGAGGGTGCAGTAGCTCTAGCTAAGGAACCAAGAGCGCATCGACGTACGTGACACATTGCTCGGAAATATCATTTTATTCGTGATATCATCGAGAATGGTGACATTGTGGTTAGTAGAGTACCGACTGAGGGGAACTTGGCAGATCCACTCACCAAACCTTTGTCACAAGTTAAGCATGATTCTCATGCTAAGTCTATTGGTATTAGATTTGCTAGTAACTTGGTTTAATTGATTTAGTTGTATTTGTTATTGAGAACATTAAAACAATAATGTATTTCTTATTGTAATGACTATTAAATGGGGATTTAATATACGCATGGTGCGATTACTTTATGAAACATTATTGTGTTCTGTCTTTGCATGTTTAATACTTCCATGAATAAACTTGTTTATTCTAAATACTCCACGATCGGTCGTTCTTCAATGGAAGGAAGAAGTGAATTAAGATCGAGGCGAGTGGTTGGTACTCTACTAACCACAATGTCACCATTCTCGATGATATCACGAATAAAATGATGATTAAGTAATTGGATTGAATACCTGTTTACGCAACACTGGCCTATGCTTAATGGTGATTAAGTAATTGGAGGACCCGTACCTGAGTTTACTTCATGGATATTATCACGAGTAAATCAGGATGATAATATTATTTATCCTTCTACTGGAAATGCACGTGTTGCTTGATTATTAACTTGGACTTGTTTAGATTACTTTCTAACGCAGTTCGTAACTGGCTGTTATAAGGGAATTTTTCAGGCAAGAACTTGTTAACATGGTAGGGCGGTGTAGTCAAAAGTATTCGTTCCTCTTTTGAGAGATATCCTTGGGCCCCTCGTTGACTAAGCTGATGACAAATCAAAATGCATGGTCGTGCTCAAGTTGAATTGATAGTGGATCAATTGTGCAACTTGTTTTGTTAGTCATAGTAAGTCTATATCGAGAAACATAATCATGAATGACTTGGGGTTGATCATGTTCCATGACCTGCATTCACAACGGATATCATGAACGAAGGGGTATATAATCACTTATCTATAGGACCTTTCCTTTTGGTTAGGTATTTGTTTTGGGAAGACAAACCATGTGCTGACTTGGGGGCATAGATGCCTTGCTAGAGACAGCTCTATGTCGGTGACGCCTTTCATAAGTTTGTCATGTGCAAATGGGAGTCTGTTGGATTATGCCCACTAACACACACATGAGTTGGTATCATGGCTGATGAAGCAAGGGCCTATTGGGTCACACGTCAAGTATCGATTCCGGCATCACGGATGGTCTAATGAGAGAGAAAACCAGAAACTGGTTCTGGTGGGCCAAGGCACGCCGGTGCCTCTATGAGGTACGGTCGTGCCCCACGGGCAGGCACAAGCCTAAGTCAGGCGTGACTTAGGCGTGGCCTGTGGCTAGGTACGCACATGCCTCTGGGAGGCACGCCCGTGCCCTGTGCCCAATGGACAGGCATGAGCCCAAGTCGGGCGTGACTTGGGCTTGGCCTTTTGGGCTAACACGCCCGTACCCTTTTGAGGCACGGTCGTGCCTCATGCAGTAACAGCCTCTTTACTAGGCTTTCAAAGCTAGTTAAAGTGTGTTTATGAGTATTGATCATGTAACAGGCATTATATTAATTGTTGCACGTTTTTTGAACTCAATTTTGAGTTCTATATAAATCACATGAAGTCTAATGGTTTTGGTTGCTTGAAAGAAATACACAAAAAGTTGATACAATTTGCATAACTCTCTCAAACACACAAAATACATCCAAGGGCTTTGGTTCTTTTGTGTAGATTATATTTGTGGTGTTTAGGTTGGCACACCTAACACTCTAGCAAGTGGGAAAAGATCAAGACTTGGTGTGGACTTCGATAGAGGTGTCCACGTTAGTGCACGAGACTTCCAAACTCCAAACTCGCGCGTACAAAGAAGATAGCATCAAGGGTATAATTCTATTTTTTTGTATATTTATATTGTTGCTTAACCATGTCTATAGTTTTGGTCCATATGGTGGGCCCAATTGGGGCCGTAGACTTTGGGCCTACACGGCCGTGTTGGTCAACACGGGCCGTGTATGTCCGCTGTAACAGCAGATTTAACAGCCTTAAACACTTGGTTTATTGGTGTTTATGTCAACTTATTGTGGTAGACAAAGAGGCAACGAATTCTCTGCACTTAAATAGACTTTTGAGTGGCAAAAGGAGTTAGTTAAAGTTGATGTTCTCTCTAGAATTGTTCTTGCTTTTGGTGATCAATTTTTGGTGCACAAAGTGAAGAACACACACTTGATTTGTTGTCTTGGTGATTGCACATCAACTTGCTAGCACTTGAGAATCATACAAGCTTGGGGTGGACTTCATTGGAGGAGTTCTTTGTTAGACTCTAAGTTTCTTGACAAGAAAAGATCATTGGGATTAGTGAGGTATAATCTTTTCTTCCCATCTTGTTTATCTTTATAGTTTCAAGTTCATGGTTAGATTTTGGTCCTTGGAAGTATTCGTTGGTTTGGCTTTGTTAATTTTTGTTATACATATTGCTTCCGTTGCTACTTGCTTATGCCAAATGAGTACCTTTAGTGGTATCAGAGCCATATATAACATGGCTTTGCACTATTGAGTCTAGAAAAACCATAAAAGTTATTTTTGATAAGAAAATTGTTTTCTTAAAAATGGTTTTTCATGGAGACTCTTGTTGGGCTAGAATTGGTATATTTGTAGTCTTGTTAATATTTTAGTTTTTATATTTATATATTTGTTGTAACTTGGCATGAAGTGTACGCAAATATATACTTATAAATGTATATATGAATATTTGTCACAAAAATGGTTTGGTACACTAATTCATATGTACAAGGATTGTCACTTATGTGCCTTTGATGTTTTGACAATCCTAACTAATATATATATATATATATATATATATATATCTGTATCATGGTTTTATGTGGCACACCATATTTCTATTTGATGTGTTTGGTTAGATTCGGTAACTTGATATGCCCATAGACCTATGTGTTGTGGTGGTTGATTGATTTGGGTTTTTGACGGCCTGCGTGCTGTATTGTTGTAATAATATTTATTTACTCATTTGTTAGTGCGGCTTGCACGCCATTTCTTTTATTCCATGTATTTGTATAAATAGTATAGGAGTGCGACCTGCGTGTCGTTTAAATATATTCTATGTATTTGTAAATAGTATAGAATTGGAACCCGGAGAAGTCAACGGGAGTCATGGTGATGATGTCTTGGCGAGAAGGAATCAACACGCTACAAGAGGTGTTTGATTCAGTGGGAGCTCACCCAACGAGACAAAACCTTGTCCTTAGGTTTTGGCCTCGTTTTCTCCGTTGTGGCTCACGGGGAAAACGCATAGGATTTTTGGGCATGTTACCGAATCATATATATATATATTTACGTGGTTGTATTTTATTTTCTATGCATGGATTAGGATTCGCATGCTAGACAATTGTTCAATAAAATTAAATAAAATACAACGTTTGTTAAAATGGTTAATAATCTCGCGTGAATAGAATTGACAAAGAAAATATAAAAATGGTATTATATTTTAAAGTGCTTAAAGTCGTTTTGACACTTGCTTTGTTAATTCACAAAAGGGTTTTATAAACCGGAAACAAAATCCCGTTTTTCAAAACGTAAATCACATACCATCCGTAAGATGACACCACCCGAATCTAACGAAGCAAGGATGATTGTCTAGCTAAGCACGAGTCATTCCTTGTGTAGTTGTGTGGAAGGTGAGTGGAGTAACTCGCATGATTGGTTGTCGAGCTAAGCACGTGCCAATTAATGGTCGAGAGTGTCACTCGTGTGTCTTGTCAGACGATTTACAATTTTAGTATATAATTCTTGGTTAGTTGTCGAGCTAAGCACGAGCTAAACAAAAATTATATATTAAGATTGGTGTAAGGAAAGGATAAAACATGCCAACCGACATAATGGATGTCAACAGATCCCGCAAGTGTCTAAGAGTTGTAATAGAGATTACAATTGGTAAAATGGTTGCTGGCCTAAATAGCCTAGCCACGTAATCCGCGGTAAACCCGTCACGGTGCGAGGTGAAATAAGGTTCTTAGCCCTTGGTACAAATAAATTGTTTTGTTTAAAACTATGGGTACTTATTTTTAACAATGATTTCCAAACTAACTAAAACTACTTTGCTATTTTAGATGGCGTCTTCAAGAAACACCAACACCACCAACCATTTTTCGCTTAGAGTTTTCCTTGAAAAGGAGAAACTCAATGGTAACAACTTCTTGGATTGGTTTAGGCAACTTAAGATTGTCTTACGCCAAGAAGGGAAGATGGTTACCATAGAGGAGGCCCTACCTGAGGCTCCTGCTGCCAATGCCACTCAGGCTATCCGAGACGCTTATAAGAAGCGTGTCAAGGGTACCGACGACATTACTTGCCTCATCCTAAGTACTATGATACCCGAGCTCCAAAAGCAAATGGATCATTTGAGTGCTTTTGACTTGAACGCTCAGCTTAATGATATGTTCCAGCAGCAAGCAAGACAAGAGAGGTTCGAGTGTCTTAAGACGGTATTTGGTAGTAAGATGGCCGATGGCAGGAATGTGAGTGCTCACGTGTTGCGCATGAAAGCAAACGTGGAGCGCATGGAACGGCTCGGATTTACCATAGGGAGGGAGTTAGCCGTGGATTTGATCCTATGGTCCCTGCCCACCACGTATGATCAATTTGTCATGAGTTATCATATGCATAGTATGGATAAATCCATCATGGAGCTACATGGCATGCTCAAGACAACAGAGTCTAGCATGACAAAAAACAAGCCCGCCGTTCCAAATCCCGTTCTTGCTATAAGGGAGGGGCGAATCCAGAAGTAGAAGAAGTCCGCTTATACCCCTAAGGGTAAAGGGAAGGGGAAGATTCACACTGCTAAGTCTAGCCCCGCTTCGGAGGGTAAAGGCAAGGGGAAGATGATTCCCCAAGCCAAACTCCGAATGAAGCGGAATGCTTCTTCTACGGGAAGAAGGGTCATTGGCGCCGTAACTGCCCAGGGTACCTAGAAGGTCTTAAGAATCTCAAGGGGTTGAGCATCGGAGGAACTTCCGATTTAGGTATGTACATGATTGAACTCCATCATACTTCTACATCTGGTAGTTGGGTATTAGATACCGGTTATGGCACTCACGTTTGTAATATTGTGCACATGTTAAAGACAAGTAGAAGGATGGAGAATGACCAGCTTGACTTGATAATCGGAAACAAGGAGATTGTCCCGGTCAAGGCTCGAGGAGAAGTCGAATTATCTTTTAATTCCGGTTTTTCTATATTATTGTTAAACGTATGCTATTCACCTCTTGTGGCACGAAACATTATTTCTTTTCATGCTTTGCACGACGATGGTTTTGGTTTTACTTTTGACAATGGGATTATCATATGTTTTAAAAATAATATTTGTTATTTTATAGCTTATCCTTGTGGTGGTATTTATGAAGTAGATGCATACGTTAATAATAATCGTTCAATCATGAATATTGATTCAACATCTAAAAATGGTTTAGACAAATTGTCTTTGTGGCATGGTCGACTTTGCCATATAAACGAGACTCGTATCGCCAAGCTCCAAGTGGATGGGATCTTGGAATCATTTGACCATGAGTCAAATGAAGTATGCGAATCTTGTTTATTAGGCAAGATGACTAAAGCACCCTTTTCCGGTGTGAATGAGAGGGGAAAGGACTTATTGGACATCATACATTCCGATGTGTGTGGTCTGTTTAAGCACATCACAAGAGACAATTCTAGATACTTCGTTACCTTTATAGATGATTATAGTAGGTATGGGTATGTCTACTTGGTTAGACAAAAGTCTGAGACCTTTGAGGTCTTTAAGACTTTCAAAAATGAAGTAGAGAATCAATTTGGCAAAAAGATTAAGATACTTAGATCCGATAGGGGTGGTGAGTATCTTAGTCAAGAGTTTCGTGATCATCTTAAGGGTTGTGGAATTATCTCACAACTTACACCTCCTAGGACACTACAATTAAATGGTGTCGCCGAGAGGAAGAACCGAACATTGTTAGATATGGTTCGGTCTATGATGAGTCACACCCAAGTGCCTATAAGCTTTTGGGGTTATGCTCTTGAAACGGCAACAAGAATCCTTAATCTAGTTCCAACGAACAAGGTCGAGAAATCACCTTCCGAGATATGGCATGGGTAACCTCCCGTTCTTGCTTATCTAAAGGTTTGGGGTTGTCAAGCCTACGTACGACGTGACGTAGATGACAAGTTAGAGCCCCGATCCGAAAAGTGTTATTTCATCAGATATCCAGCTACGGGTATTGGATATATATTCTATAAACCTTCCGAGAACAAAGTATTTTTTGCTCGGAGGGCGGTCTTTTTAGAAAGAGAATTAATATCCAATCAACAAGGCAGGACTAAGATTGATCTTTAAGAAGTTCAAGATTCAACAGATGAAAGACCTGACGTTGGCACTAGCCAACAACCTAGTGAGGTTGAGTCTGAGCATGACAATGCGGAGGCTAACGTACATCCATTACCTCCCCGTAGATCCGGTAGAGCTTGCCATGAGCTAGAGAGATATGGGTTTCTCATATCTGAGGGCGACGAGCTATTGGTGGTTCTTAATGAGCCCACCAATTATCGGGAAGCGGCAGGGGGCCACGAGTCTGCTAAGTGGAAGGAGGCAATCGATAATGAGATGCAATCTATGGAAGATAACCAGGTTTGGGAACTGGTTGATCCTACACCCGGTTGTAAACCAATAGGGCATAAATGGGTCTTCAAGAAGAAGACCGACATGGATGGAAAAGTTAACACTTTCAAATCCTGACTGATGGCTAAAGGTTTCACCTAGACACATGGTGTCGATTATGATGAAACTGTTCAAGAAGAAGACCGGCATGGATGGAAAAGTTAACACTTTCAAATCCTGACTGGTGGCTAAAGGTTTCACCCAGACACATGGTGTCGATTATGATGAAACTTTTTCCCCAATGGCCATGTTGAAATCTATTAGGATACTTTTGGCAATCGTCGTATTTCATGATTACGAAATATGGCAAATGGATGTCAAAACCGCCTTCCTTAATGGGAAGCTCTCCGAAGAGGTGTATATGACGCAGCCAGAGGGTTTTGTACATCCGAAGCATCCTAATAGAGTGTGTAGACTAAAGAAGTCCATTTATGGACTTAAACAAGCATCTCGTAATTGGAATCTATGCTTTGATGAGAAAATCAAAGAGTTTGGTTTTTCGAAGAGTGTAGACGAGCCATGTGTATACCTTAGAGCTAGTGGGAGCGCCGTTGTTTTCTTAGTCTTTTATGTGGATGATATCCTACTCATTGGTAAAGATATTCCAACCTTGCAAAGTGTTAAAACTTGGCTTGGAAAATGCTTTTCAATGAAAGACTTAGGAGAAGCGGCATATATTCTGGGTATCAAGATCTATAGAGATAGATATAGAAAACTTCTCGGGTTGAGTCAAAGTACATACATTGACAAAGTCTTGAAGCGGTTCAAGATGGAGGACTCCAAGAAAGGAAATCTTCCTATGTCACATGGAGTGATATTGAGTAAGACTCAATGTCCTAGTTCTCAAAAGGAACTAGAAGTAATGAAGCGAGTACCGTATGCTTCGGCCGTGGGCTCGATCATGTACGTCATGTTATGTACTCGTCCTGATGTGTCATGCGCTTTGAGCTTGACCAGTAGATATCAGGGAAACCCGGGGCAAGCCCATTGGGTTGCGGTAAAGAACATTCTTAAGTAACTTAGGAGGACTAAAGAAATGTTCTTGATCTTTAGTGGTGAGGAAGAGCTCTAAGAATAAAAGATAGTAAGTTAATAAGTATATAAAAGTCATAATTATTATATATAATAAATTTATATTGTGTATAAATCATCTCTCGGTATAAAAGGAGCATATTAAATAACTCTAGAGGATATAAAGTTACGTGAAACACAATTATAACTGTATTATTGGATTATGATTTATGGAACATTAACATCATATTCACACCAAAATAATCAAGCAACTATTGAATGGTGGGGCTATTACTTGGAGAAGTTCAAAGCAAGATACTGTAGCTGATTCTACTACAGAGTCAGAATACATTGCAGCAAGTGAAGCTGCTAAAGAAGCAGTGTGGATAAGGAAGTTCATCCGAGACCTTGGAGTGGTTCCGAGCATATCCGACCCTATTGAGATCTTTTGTGACAATGAGGGTGCGGTAGCCTTAGCGAAGGAACCGAGAGATCACAAGAGAACGAGGCATATACCTCGTAAGTACCACTTGATTAGAGAGATGATTGAAAGTGGTGAAGTCACTATTAGTAGAGTAACCTCGGAAGGCAATTTGGCCGATCCGTTTACTAAACCGTTGTCACAAGCTTCTCATGATTCTCACACTATGGCAATAGGTGTTAGATTTTCTCATGACTTGGTTTAGATTTAGTTTTAATTTATGTTTGGACCATTATGTATTTGGGAACGTTAAGTAGTAATGTAACTAATGTTTGTTTCGATTTATATAGTAGAGATCAATATATACGCATGTTGCGGTTACTTACATTTAGTCTTTATTGTGTTCTATCTTTGCATGTTTAATTATTTCCTAAAGGTTGTTTAACGATCTTTAAATCTCCACAATCGGTCATACTTTGTGGGAAGGAAGTATGAATTAAGATTGAGGTAAAGAATTGGTATTGACAAAACGTGATTCTTGCCTATACTTGAAAGGGGTTTCAAGTGATTGGAGGACCCGCACTAGAGTTCACTTCATGGTTTTAGTAATAAGTAACTCGGGATGGTAATGACATTTCATCCTTAAACTAGAGATACATGTGATCCCAAAGCATAGGTCTACTTTGCTTTGATCGTTTTCTAACACGGTCCGTAACTGGTCGTTATAAGGGAAATGATTGGGTAGAGTATTATCTATGTGGCGGGACTATGTAGTTAAAAGGTATTTGTTCCTCTATGTATAGAGAGAATATCCATGGGCCCCTCGATGATTGAGTGCTGACATTCATATGCATGGTCGTGCTCAAGTTATATTGATGATGGATCAATGTTAACTTGGTTTATTGGTCACCACTAATCTAGAATCGAGAAACATAATCGAGAACGATCTGAAGGTTGACTATATTCTATGCCTTGTGTTCAGATTGGATATCGCGAACAAAGGGATGTACATGTTCATTTATCTTTAGGACAATCATTTTATGATTCGGGATCTTGTCAAGAGTGGCATACCCTATACTGACTTGGGAGCATAGATGAGGTATAGGCCTATTGGGTCACACACCAAGTATTGATTCCGGCAACACGATCAAGCAAAAGAGAGAAAAAGGCCAAAATGGGTTTTGGCAGGATGGTACACAGGCCGTGTGGTTGAACACGGGCCGTGTCCAGTCCAACACACACGGGGCGTTTTGGCCCAATTTGAGGTCGTGTAGTTTGGGCCGACACGGCCGTGTAGATGAACACGGGCCGTGTATAGCCTATTAGACACGGGTCATCTTAGCCCAATTGGGGCCGTAGACTTTCGCCCTACACGGCCATGTTGGTCAACACGGGCTGTGTATGTACGCTATAACAGCAGAATTAATAGCCTTAATCACTTGGTTTAATGGTGTTTATGTCAACTTATTGTGGTAGACAAAGAGGCAACGAATTCTCTGCACCTGAATAGACTTTTGAGTGGCAAAAGGAGTTAGTTAAAGTTGATATTCTCTCTAGAATTGTTCTTGCTTTTGGTGATCAATTTTTAGTGCACAAAGTGAAGAACACACACTTGATTTGTTGTCTTGGTGATTGCACATCAACTTGCTAGCACTTGAGAATCATACAAGCTTGGGGTAGACTTCATTTGAAGAGTTCTTTGTTAGACTCTAAGTTTCTTGACAAGAAAAGATCATTGTGATTTGCATTGAGGTATAATCTTTTCTTCCCATCTTGTTTTATCTTTATAGTTGCAAGTTCATGGTTAGATTTTGGTCCTTGGAAGTATTCGTTGGTTTGGCTTTGTTAATTTTTGTTATACATATTGCTTCCGTTGCTACTTGATTATGCCAAACAAATACCTTCATTACATAGGTACGCCTGTACCCAAGCACGCCCGGACCCCAAGAACTAGGGTTTGTCATGGAGCTCTAGGCACGCCCGTACCCTCCTTAGGCATGCTCGTGCCTCATGAACTACAAAAGCAGTTTCACGGCTGCTCTCCTGTTTTCTGACTAAAAACACCTATAACCACAACACAAGTATTTCCCAGCACTTGGAAAACATACTACAACTACTGTAGCTACTAAACAACAACAATAACATAATCAACACACCATGCTCAATGATTCCACCTTGGAATCACCTTCATGACCCAAAATACAAAAACCAAATCAAGGATTCATACCTTAGTGTTCTAGGGTAGCTATGAAACCAAAATTAGATGCTAAAACCTTGATTCCTTACTAAAAATACAATTACAAATTTGCAGCAAAGATGCAAGTGTGTACTAGAAGGTTTGACTAACACTAGTAAAAAACAAGTCCATATATATACTACTTTTCAAGAATTACAAAACACCCATGGACTTATCGTCTTTAAAAATGACAACTTTAGACCCTCTAGTTTAATTACATAAAACAAATAGAAAGGCAACTCACAAAACACAAAACACATAACACAAAGAGTTAATTAAAGAAATTTCGAAGAATGGGGCGTTACAAATGATGGCTCATCTGGACGTAATTCATGGCTGAGAATATATATAAAAGTCCAAAATATCTTTGTTAATGAGCATTAATGGTGGTTAGAATTAAATAGTACTCGCGGTACTCACAATAACAATTCTTAAATGAACTTATATATATATATAGTGAAAAGTTCAAATGAGAATGAATATTTATATGAGAATGAAAAATTTAATACTCATTCTTCATTTGAAAGATTTAATACTCGGCCTTCATTTGATTTCATCAGATGGTCTATATTTAGTCCCTTCATTTTATTTATCATACAACTATGAATTGCGATAACCATGAATTGTGACCGTTATATCTAATAGATCGACATCTAATTAATGTTTTCATGTTCTCACCTACATACTCTTTCTCACAATATCCCTCCCCTACACACACATACGCATACACACACACACACATATATATATATATATATATATGGTTGAGAGAGTTATTGTGAAAATAGTTAAATAGGTGAGAATGGAAGACGAAATCTATCCATTGATTAAACTATCAAATGAATAATATTGAAAAAGAGATAATGCTTCGGTTTTAGCTCTTAAGGATAAAATAGGTAATTGAAAATTTCAAATGTCAAGTGTCGTTACTCCACCAGCCTACTTTCTTTCCTTTTTACTTAAACTTTTATGTACTATTGAAAACAAAAAAAAAAGTTTAATATGAAACAACCTCAAATCAATATTTAAATTAAATTAGATTCAAATAAATGATATGACACAGTATTCAGATCTGAAATAACCTTGAATCAGTATTTAAATTAAAGTAGATTCGAATAAATGATACAACTCAGTGGTTTTGATCTATTTCAGATCTGAAACAACATTAAATCAGTATTTAAATTAAATTAGATTCAAATAAATGATATAACTTAGTATTTCAGATATGAAATACCTCTATTTTCAAATCTGAAACAACCCCAAATCAGTATTTAATTAAATTAGATTCAAATAAATGGATGCTAACTCTAGATTCAAAAATTATAAAGAATATATCAAACACCAAAATAAGCAAACTAATTAATAACTAGCATGTTACCCGCGCAATGCGGTGATGATAATTAATTAATTCTCGATAACATGTCCGTTTTCGGTAACGTAGGGTATGGTATACACACACTATGATAACGTCGAATAATTTCCATTTGCAGTATGTCCATTTTGTTTCTTCTTTTCCATTTTACTTATTTCTTTATTATCTATCAACTCTTTCGTTAATTTCTAAAATATATAACCTTTGAAAAACAATAAAATAAGAAAAAAACAATCTCTACTTATAAAATAAGATGATAAAAACATATCATTGGTGAATTGTGTTGATTTGAATAAGAAATTTTGTAGGTATGAGATAATATATTAGTGGTTGGGTTGGTGTATTTTAAAAAATATAAATATATTTAAGACTATATTGGTGATTTTCTATTACTTAAAATTTAAGAGTTCAAGTAAAATAATATTAAACATATCATAAATTAAACTGTTTATTTTACTTATATGAGTGTTTATAAATTCGGTTACATGTTATCAAGTTTATGAGTTTTAGTTATACGAATTTTCTAATACTTCAATTAAACTATTTGGTATATGATATAATATTTCTATGGAGGTTTTTTTATTCAATTTTTAATTTTTATAATATCTTATATGTTGAAATTTAATTTGTATTGAGTTGACATTTTTAAACATTATTTTTATAGAAAATTTAGTTATTAAAATGGTATTCAATGGTTTTCTTTTAAGATTTAAACAAGGGGTAAGTTAGTAATATCAAATGACTTAAAATTTAAAATATTAAGACATTTAGGAGAGAGAGTGTTAAATGCTTTATATACAAGTATAGATAACAAAAGACGTAGAGTTCTATTTATGTTCTTGATTAAAACCTAAATAGCTAATGCCTATTCACAAATCACAAGCAAACCACCAACCACAAAATCAAAGCCCACACATTTAAAAACAAAGATCCCAAAATTGTTGGAGTCTCGATGAATCTCTATAAATTTTGAGATAGCTACCACTTGGGGAAGGAGATTTTGCTGCAGTGCCAAATGTGGAGGAGCCGAACACCCACAAATCACATAGATCGAAAGATCAAGAGCACTAATGAGGTCGATATTTTTCAGCAATGTCAGAGAGGAAGTTGATGAGGCATCAAAAGGATGACCGGTGGTGATGGTAGGGACGAAAGGGAGGTGACGGAGGTCGGTGATGTCGTTTGTGATGATCCCAGCGATGAACCGACGAGGTTGATAGTTTCCGGCAACGTCATGACGAGGATGACAACGACATCAAAAGGATGACAGATGGTGATGGTAGGGATGAAGGTCGGCGATGTTGTTTGCGATGATCCCAGCGATGAACTTGAGTGAAGGAGAGTGTGCGAGTGTTGTGAGAGAGAGGAAATGGTTTTGTGTAGGAGAGGAAATTGTCGTGGGTATTGGTGGTAGATAAAAACTGAGAGCAACATAAGAAGATTGAATGTACCATCTTACCCCTCCATGTTTAATATCTAATTTTGTTGAGCCGTAAGATCTAGTAAAATGGATGGATGAGATCTAGTCTCCCATTTTTGAATCTCCTTCTATATATAGGCAAAAGTTCAAATGAGAACTATTTTTCGTACGAGAACTACGAGAACCAATATTAACCGTCAAATTCCCCCTTTTTCAATTGGATTGCGCACCCATGAATTCCTTACATGCACCCTGCCACACTCAATCCCCCCACGCTCTTCATCCATGAATTCCATTATCCAAAATGAACGGTCAAGATTAGTTCTCGCAGTTCTCGTATGAAAAACAGCTCTCGTTTGAACCCTCCCCTATATATATATATATATATATATATATATATATATATATATATAGTTAAGGAATTGAATACGAACGCTAAACAATTTGTGAACGTGCGAACTCCTTCAATGAATCTCAATTTCAAGATGACGGTCAACAAAGGTAGGCCAAATATATATATATATATATATATATATATATAGAGAGAGAGAGAGAGAAAGAGAGAGGTAGGTTCATGCGAAAAGCAGTTTATTTGCGAAAAGTATGAGAAGTAATCTAGGCCCTACGATTAAATAATTGATGGTTAAGATTAACTATGGCAGTTTAGTAAATAAAACAAAATTTATGGATATCAATCAAATTAATAGAAGGGTAATATTGACCATTTACATTTTAGCCTCCTATACACTCTCTCTATATCTCCCGTGTGCCATCGGTGATTTTTTAGGTAACACCATGGCCAGCGTCAAGTGTAAACATCCACCACCATCGCTAAAAGAGGAGCTTCCATTTTTGTGTTTCCGTCGCTGACCTACTACTCAAAACCCGTAAGTCCCCGCCGCCCCAATCCATCATACTCGCCGGTGCTCTCTGCCACCTTCGCCGACCAAGATACCACTGCTGCTTCTCTCTTTCCCTATCAAGCCACCGCCACCGCTTCTCTCTTCCCCCACGCTGCCGTTGTCGGGTCTCTCTTCCCCCACCACGATGCCGCCGCTTCTATCTTCCCCCACCAAGCTTTCGTCGCTTCTCTCTTCACCCACCATGCTGCCGCCGCTCCAACCCTCCTGTCGCCGAAGATAATCACATCCCAAAAACACCGCATCAATCAGAATTGAAAATCGGTGGTCACAAGGGTTCAGATGGCAGTTCTTCATATTGGTGGTTACCTTCTACATTTTCAGATCTATGAAAGACGTGTAGTTTAAGGGTTACCTTCTAATTTTTTAGAAATTTCATTTTTTTTAGTCTACGATGTGAGATTGTTCAATACTGAATCAGGGGTTATATGTGTTTGTTCAAAATTTCATTGTTTTGTTGTTTATGATGTAAGATTGTTCTAAATTTCATTTTTTTTTGTTCAATATTTGAATGGGGTTCTATGTGTTTGTTTATTAGGTTGATCATTGATAAATGTTCAATATTGATTCTTCAACTTAGAGATGTTGCGTTTGGGTTTATTTTTGTGTTGTTCATGGTTGGATTTCTTTAAATTTTCGTGATGTTCATGGTTGTAATTTTAGATGTTACTTGTGTATTTTTATTATTGAACATATTTTTTTAATATTATTAATTTCTTAATATTTATGATATAGGGTCATTAACTAATCATAGAAAAGTTCAGATATTTTATAGCTATGTTTAGTGTTGAACATTATAAAAATACATTTTAAAACTAGTATGCTTGATGGGTCTATTTATTATTGAACATAGTATGTTTTTTTAAATGGTTAAAATAATTTACCTTTTATTTGTGTTCACCGGTCAATATAGCATCGACAATAAAAATACTAGTAAACAGTTGATTGTGTTTATCGGTGCATACCGTAAAATTAATAAAATACTAGAATTTTTTTAAATTTATTTTTTAATTTAAAATTTAGGAGAGAGAAAAACATGAGAGAGAAATATTAATAGATTGGAAAGAGAAAATGATTAATAAGAGAGAGGAGAGATAAAAATTTTATTTTTACTAATTTACCCTTTAAATTAAATAAAAAAATTAATTATGATTAATGTGAACCATAAGATCAAAAACTAACCAATGACTGAAATCGCTTCTCGCACTTTTCGCAAATAAAACACTTTTCACATGAACCCTCCCCTATATATATATATATATATATATATATATATATTATTGTGTATAAAGATGAGATGCAGTATTTTTACACAAGATGCAGTGATTTTATGCTAGATGCAGTGGTTTTAAAACAAGATATACCGGTTCTTAAATAAGAATCCACCGATTAATTCGTACATAATGGACTAGTTTTAAAAGAACTCAATGTTTTTTAGATATTATGCAATGATTTTAAGTTGGATGCAGTGATTTTATAGACTAGATGCAGTGTTCCTAGAGTTCTCATTTTAAGGGTTGTTCTCATTGGATCCTCACCCTATAAATATATAGGTAAAAGTTCAAATGAGAATTGTTTTTCGTACGAGAACTACGAAAACCAATCTTAGCCGTCCAATTCCCCCTCCTTCAATTGGATTGCCCACCCATGAATTCCTTACATGCACCTTGCCACGCTCAATCACCCCATACTCTTCATCCATGAATTCCACTTAGGGCAAATTGTATGAAAATGTAATGAACTTTGTCTTAGTTACTATTGTATACAACTAACTTTAAAATTTTAAAAATAATACAAGTAACTTTCATAACCATCTCATTGTATGCAAACAGCTTTTTTATGTGTGTGTTGTTTAGTTGTTGTTATATACAATGAACTTTGTCATTACTTCCATACTATACAACAAATTGCATACAATGTGAGGATTATAAAAGTTGGTTATATTATTTTTAAGAAAATAAAGTTGATTGTATTAAATGATTACTAAGACAAAGTTTATTATATTCTAATACAATTTGCCCTTCCACTTATCAATTGAACGACTAAGATTGGTTCTTACAGTTCTCGCACGAAAAACAGTTCTCGTTTGAACCCTCCCCTATATATATATATATATATATATGTGTGTGTGTGTGTGTGTGTTATTCCCAGATTGAGTACACAACAACAAATGTTTGTACAAGGGGGGTTGAATATAAACTTTAGCTTTTAAAAATTTAAAGACACACCGATATACTTTATATAATTCTTATTGATTTTGAATCAAGAATTACATGTACTAGAAGCTGAAATTCTGAATACAATAAAAGGTGGCAATATATTTGTCTAACACATACACAAGCTAACTCTAAAACAACTAATGTATATAGAGTGTTCAAAACATGAACAAGTTTGATTCTACACAATGCTTAAACTCTACGAATTTCTCAACTGGTGAGATTTCTTTCTATGGAGTAGAGGCTTCACTGTGTTGTGTGTTGCATGTCCACCATGCATGTATATTTATAGAAATCTTAGCGTATCCGGTTGCATGAAGGAAGGAGACAAAGAGTATGTGGAAATATAATATTTTAATTGTAAAGGTAGTGGGTGAAAAGTAAAGTTACTTTAATCAACTGTTTGATAAAACTAATTGTACTTTTCTACAAAAGTGCAACCCACTCACAATACAAAATATTAAAACCCACATTTATTGTCGTGTAGAACTTTCTTTCCCTTTCCATGCTTGTACTTTAAACAACAACCATGCTTCTGTTTGATTTGACTTTACCAAGTATGGGATTGCCAGCCATACTTAGTTGTTGAAACAAATCTTCAAGATCTTCGAATGTTTGAGGTATCTTTCTCCTTTTCCAGAGGATAAGATCAAACCTTTTTGTCTCATACTTGATCCAAAAAGTGCATTTTACTTTTACAAACAAAGATCTAAGGCATAATAGAACAACACATGTTCTGCCTTTTACATATGATTGTTACAGTCTGAAAGATAGAGCAGATTTGACATTTTGCTCGACTCAGCTAACAGAATTTACTAGGAACTTTGAATTTCACTACTCAGTTGACAAAATATATCAGTTGATCAATTTTTGCTAGGACTCAGTTGACACATATTGCTCAGATGATCATATAGATGCTCAGTTGAGCAATAGTAAACTTAGGAGGACATAAGCTCATGTATTTATATGATCAGTTGATCAAGAATCCTCAGCTGATCATTTAATACATCAGTTTATGTAGAGAGAGAGATGACTTGTGTAAGAGAAGACTTACTTAGGTGATGCTTTGGGCCTCAGCTTGTCCATTGTTCACTCAGATGATGGTGTAGCTGAGCAAAAGTCTTTGCTCAGCTGATGGTGTAGGCACTCAGCTGATCGAATTTCTTTACTTAGCTGATGGTTTACTTTCCTCAGCTGATGGTTTTCTTCACTTGTTTTCTTCATCTGATGCTCCTTAGCTGATATTTCTTAGCTGATACTTTGAGTAGAATCTGATGCTCAGCTGATGGTTCCATACTTAGCATATTTTCCAGAATTTGATTCAAACAACACATGTTTGAATTCTTTCTAAGTCATACTGAATGTAGGGTTTGGTTATCATCAAATTCTATGTTGTAGGGTAGGCAGAGTTAATTATTAGGGTGAAGTGATTATCTCCCCAACAATCTCCCCTTATTTGATGATGAAAAAACCTTTTTCTTTTTGAAGAATCAGTTTGACTTCGAATACAAAAGATTTAAACTTTCAAGTGCATTTGGCTACCTAGCTATCTGTTTTTTGTAGCTCTTTTTATTTTGAACCTTGTTCTATTTTTGGTTTCTTTTCTAGTGTTCCATTTTGTTCTGTTTTTGTGGAATCTTTTTCTTTGTTGTATCATTTTGTCCTGTTTTTGTGGTATCTTTTCATTTTTCCATTTTTATATGTTTTTGATTTTCTGATTTACATAAACATCACTCGAAATAACAGAATAAAGAAATGTACACAAGTATTTACAGAAGATTAACTACTAACTAAACTAGTCTAATTGTTCTTCAGAGTTAGATCAGTCTTTAATCATCCCACCATTGTTCTTCTTTTACATCAAATGTCTTTTCTAGAGGATCTGCTTCAGCTAAGACTTCACATTGGGCTTGTACAAGGGCTTCAAATTGTTCATTTCCAGTTTTGCCTCTTGTAGATGTTCTTACTCCAAAGAGAAAACTCTTGCTAGCTTTAGGGATTTCAGACTGTTTAAAGAACCTCCAAGTACCACCTCTGTCTAGAAAGAATATACCTTCAACATGCATAGATATAAACTTGAAAAGCTCTGGGGTGATGTTGAGAGGCAAGGTTGTGTTAAGACTGTAACATCCGAAAAACCCGGTCTAGTAGTAGGCGGGCTGATGGTAAATTGAACTATGTTTTATTATGCATATTTAAAGATTTGTTATGTGATTAAACGAGTATTTGATATCGTATATGTTTATGATTAAATAAGATTGAGTTTGGTACGAGGATTGTAGAACATACCTCGAATGTATGTTAAGTTAATTGATTGAGAAAGATTATTTGTTTGAACGTATTTGGACATAATAAATGGTATTATGATATTTGAATAATTAATTGATGGTTAATTGGCATATAGTATATGCTAGAAGAGTTAATATGGGTATTTATGTATGTATGATATCATTCATGTATGTGTGTGTATGTGAGTAGGTGTGTAAGGTGATGACACATAATATTTGAGAAGTTTACACGTGTGTGTGAGCGCATGTGACCATTTGAAGAAATCTGATATTTTTGAAAGAAGTAAAAGTGTTTGTGTGTGTGCTCTCTGGGAAGGAAAAACAAGAAAAGAGAAGAAGAACTTGAATTCTTGAAATTGAGATTTTGTGATTCATAATTCAAAACAAAGGTTAGTTCATGATCATTATATGTTACTGATGATTTGGTTGTGTTTTTTATTGTGTTTTCATGTGTTTAATGAGAAACACCATAGTTGGTTCATAAAGAAAATGGATGAAATGGGTTTTGATGATCTTGTTGTTTTAATTGATTAAAAAGGTGTTTATAATGTTATATATGCATGATATATGGTATCTCTGAGTTTAGAATGAAGAAAAATGAAGTTAGTTATGTTTACAAGAGAAGTTGATGGCTGAAAATCCGACAAAAGGAAGAATAAAGTTTGGAAACCGCGTGTCATGGCGCTACGCTTAGGCGTCGCAGCGTGACATTCGTGAAATCCGACAATTGAGTCGGTTTGTGGAGAATCCGATAGAAGTTTCAAAACCGACCTTGGAAATCCGACAAATGTGCAAATCCGACCCTGAAATCCGATTCTTTGTAAATCCGACACTTGAATCCGAGACTTGAGACCCGGATTTGAAATCCGGTGGCGTCGCGGCACGATAGAGGCTATTTCAGAAAGTTTGTTGTTTTGTTCATGTTTTGTTTGAATTAAGTTGGGGTATTAATTGTATGATTAAATTAAGTTGTTTACATGAATAAGAGATATAAATATATGTGGAAAGATATATTTATATATATTCGAGACTGAATTGGGTGTTGCTGTGTTTTCAGGCAAACCACAGACTCAGTGATATTAGACAACTGAGCACGCGTGATTCGAGGACTGAGGTGAGTGGAAGTTTACTCACGGGTGGTATTGGAGGTAACGTGATGATTTGTTTGATTCAAGAAATGATTGATTGCAATGTTGATTGCTATTTGAATATATGATTATTGACTGACGAGTTCGATATGCGAAGATAGATTGATTAATATGCCATGATAGACTGTTAAGTCTGCTATTTGTTAAACGAGAATTACATGTTCATGTATATGTGATAGAGTTTTGATTGTGATTATGATTGGAGGTGAACTTGGATTGTTTGAGAACCAACCTCTGTGTAACGGGTTGGTAGAGAGCAGCTTCTGTGTAAGGGCTGATTGGGGTCAGCTGCTGTTGCAAGAGCTGGGCTCGTCTGCGGTTGGTTGTGCAGTGGTAGTCCTCCTGATGCATGCGTTGTATCAGTGGGGAATTTCACTGTGCCAATCGGCAGGGAGCTATCGGTAAACCTTTGCTTTGGCCGGCATTGGTTGTAGGTTTGGCAAAACCGCCGGTCCTCGGGATGGAAGAGATTGTTGAATTGACGGATTGATTGATGTGATTGTTGTTCAGAGATTCAGTTGTGAACTGAGATTGTCGTATGCTTGTCTGTAGCTTCCATTCACTTAGCTTTGTGCTAACCCCCCACGGTTGATTGCTTTTTGCAGGATTATGTGAGTAGTTGTTTAGCTTGTTTGTGGAAAGGGGAATTTGACCAATACTCTGATATTGTGTTTTGAGAAGAGACAAGCCACGTTTTATAAATCTTTTGTAACACAAACGGATGTTGTAATTTGTAAAAGTACTTGTACTTTGTGGATGTTTAAGTTAATGAAATTAAGTATATGCTTCCGCAGCGTTTTAAAAAAAATTGGCTTAAGATTTACGGTGTTACAGAGACCCTCAAAATCATGTAAGTACTCATGTTGGGGCAGTACCTCTCTTAGCTCAAATGGTTTAAAGGGCTTGGAGCCTTTAGATTATCAACTGTGTGCACATGCCTATAGTAATCATCTGGAGTGAAGGCCTTTTATGACACAGCTAGAGCTATCCAATTCTGAATCTTTTGAATAAATTGCACTTTGAGCTTGGATTTGGATTTGAAGAGGAGGTACAAGATTTCAATCAATTCTGTGAACCCATAGATGTGACACCTCTCATATGATACAACTTCACAGCTGTTAAAGTTATTCTGCCTTATAGCTTTGAGGTAGGGTTCACCATCACCTTTATGGACAGTGGCTTTTATGATAGGAGTTGGTTCTGTTCTGTTTCTCAAAATGTTGATCCTTTCTCTGAAGGTTTGCAATCTTTGTTGACTTAAGTTGTAAGGAGCAGATAGATCAAGATTGAATAGGGTTTTGATTGCATCCACATGAGATCTTGCTTTGAGTAATTCAGTTTGAGATTTCTCCCTTACCAGTTTGAGTTGAGAAGCAGCTTGATTTTGAGTTTGTTCTTGTTCCTGTTAGTATGCTAGCTCCTTGGCTTGGTAGATCTCTTCAACTGGAACACCCAATACTTGAGCCATTTGGGCATTCTCCCTTTCTTCTTGCTCTTTAAGTGCAAGCTCCCTCTTTATTTGTTCATCTTCTTCAACTTGCTCAGGTGTCATTTTCTTTTTCCCTTTGTCTTTGGGAGCAAAGGTTGAAGGCTTTTGGACTTTTGGAGTTGATTGGACTGGTGGAGCAGATGGTTTGGGGCTCTGTCTTCTTATTCTGAGGAGGAGTATCATCCTCATCATCAGAATCAGACTCTATGGCAATTGGAGGAGAGCAACCCTCAGCAACTTTTCTTCTTGGCTTCGGCCTGTTTGCCATTCTTTTTAGTCTCTTTGGAAATATTCTCATAAGGTGCTTTTCTTTTGAGAGAAGGAGGAGCTGTTGCTTTGAAGAGAGAGATTTGAAGAGAAAGGTCATCCTTGAGATCCGTAAGAGCTTTCCATAAGGAAAGATGGATCATTCGGCTTTGTTCTGTGAGGGCTTCTATATCATCAAGGATGCCTTTGAGGAAGGAAGGCCTGGGTAGGAGTTGTTCTGGTATTGGGCAGAAATGTTTGGGTTGATTGGGCGTAGGGTTTGGAGTTGGGTTAGAAGGTTTGAGATGGTTTGATTGAGGGAAGAAATAGTAGATTGAGGTAAGATAGGAGTTTGTGGTGGAGATGGAAGAAGGGTAGATAGTTGTTCAAATTTAGCTAAGAAGGGGATAAGATCATTGGAAGAGGCAGGAGGTGCATGGGAGGGTTAGGTTAGGGTTTTAAGGGACTCAATGTCTTTTGCAAGCTGTGACAGTTGAGCATTGGTTTGGGTTTGGAAGGTATAGAAGGTTTTAGTTAGGTTATCAAGGTTTTGGTTTATGGTTTAGACAAGGGTAAGGTTTTGGTTTAGGGTAGAGATAGAGGGTTGAGAAGTGGAAGGAATAGAGATGGGTTCAAAGAAATTGGGTAAGGATTGTGTTCCCTCATTTGAGCCTTGGTGTATAAGCTCAAATTCATTGGGAAAGACTATTGAGCCCTATACAAGTGGTTGGTTTGTACCACTAGCATTGACAGGCTGTGTATGTGTAAGAATAGAATTAATAATAGGTGCAAGATAGGTGGAGTGAGTGTGGGATGCACTCGATAACCGGGAATCCCTTATTGGATCCACATTCTATTGGGAGAATGTGAATGGTATAGGCTGACTCAATGTAGGTGTAGACACAGTATGACCTTGGGTGGAGGTCTGTCTTTCAATGAGATCAACCTTTTGGGAGGCTGTCTCAGATAGCGGTTTAAGTCCCATTTTTACAGATGTATCATGTTATGAGGATACATCCACTGGCTTAAAGTTAGCAACATCCAATTGCTCCCCCTCAACATGAGGAAGGGTAATTGGAGTTGAGGTCAGAGGTATGGATGTCAATACCTCAAAGGGCTCATTAGGAGCATCCTCTATTGACCTTGTATATATGGGGCTACGGATGGGAGTAGAACTAGTGACCACATGAGGTTTACTAGAGATTGGCTGTTGAATAGGTGTATGGACTGGAGAGGAGGATGGGCTATCAAAGGTTGGGACGACCATTTGAATATTCTCATAGGTGGAGTCAGTGTTGTCCTTACCTTGGGACATGATGTGCCTGCTCCTATCAATGAGCTCAAGGAGTTGCTCAGAAATTTCTTGTTCTTGTACATCAGCATCATCACCAAGAGGACTCATAACCATTGGACTTATGGGAGTGAATTCAGATTTACCAAAGTTACCAGCATCACGAGCATCATCATCATTGTTTCAATTGTGACTTTCCTCAGTATCATCCACATCATCATTATCATCACCACTTTATCATCATCACCAGCATTTGCATTCGCATTAGCAGCATCAATCAACTCTTGCATTTGAGCAGTGATGGGAGGACCTCTATTTGCCTTTATGAAATGGAAAATGTTTTCACCCATGGCAGGGACAGGGATGTGATCTTGATGTTCGGTTAAGCTCACATAGTCGTTTTCGCCAATCTCCTTCATAGCTATCAGGCTTAGGAATCGAATGTAGGGCACTTGAGACCTTGATGAATTTTTATTAGTGCTCTGTGTAATTTTGTCCACAAGATCAGAGAATATAACCTCAGCAAAATCAATGTTGACCCCAAAGACTAGGGCATAGAGCACTAGAACCTCTATTTGATTGATGAGATGGTGGCTTCCAGATTTAGGACCGAAGCAACGAATGACCACGTTGGCCAAATACTTCCACGGATGGGAAAGAGCAGAGACTTTCACTTGCCCATGCACAATGGGCTCATTGTAGCCGATTGTTTGCAAAACTGTTTGGACTTGAGTTCTTGAGGGGAAAGCGGTGTAAGATGGGAAGTGAGGAATACCAGTGGCTTCTCGTAAGGTTTCAATGGTGATTTGGAGATGATAGTTTCCTTGGGCTAGGGTACAGTGGTTGGTATTGTCATTGAGGTTATAGGTTGCAGAGTACCATAGCTCACCGATAATTGTGGGATATATATAGTGGGGATCAGCAGTAAGGCTTTCAAACTGAGGGTGAGCCTGGAGAAGCTGTACCATAGGCTCATAGCCTTGATTTTCGCGAGAGGTGGAAATTGTGGTGCACAGAAGAATGTTATTTGGAGTTATGTTCATGGGTTGGTTTGGAGCAACATTCTCACCAGGGTTAACAGAGGGTCAGGAATATAGGTGGCCATTTGGTAGGGATGATGAACAGTGAGTATCGAGAGAGAAAAGTTAGGGTAATTCTTTTTAGAGAGAAAGAGAGGGAATTTTGAGAGTTTGAACAGGTAAAGGTGAATGAGAGAGGAAGTGGGATATTTATGAAGGGTAGTTAACAAAGATCGTTAGATACTGACAAAATTCTAACGGAAAACAAATTAATTAGCTATTAAATGAAATCTGACAGACGGAGTAAATAACTAGGGTTAAAAAGCATTAAATGAACACAAAAGATGAAAAATTACTAAGTGTTGAACCATCAGCTGATCATTGAAATGTATCAGCTGAGGGGTATCAGCTGATGAAAAACTATCAGCTCATAGTGAAAATTTGGAAGTATCAGCTGAGGGAAGTACTTAGCTGAGCATTTCCTTCTTATCTGAGGGTGATCAGCTGAGTAAATTTGATCAGCTAATAGACATTAGCTGAGCAAAGGTACTCAGTTTACACAGATTCAGTAAGACTTAGAGATGCTTAGATAAGTAACACATGATATTCAACACTTATAAATTAACATAAACTAAATTACCACTAATCTAATCTAGAAATTAAGCATACTTAGTTTGGATATTAGGAAATTGAACCTTGCTTCATCCAATAGCTTTGTGAACAAATCTGCAAGTTGCAAATCAGTATTGATGTAGTGCAGAGTTACTTTCTTCTTTTGCACATTATCTCTGAGAAAATGATGTTTGATTTCAATATGCTTTGTCTTTGAATGCATGACTGGATTATTTGAGATGGAGATGGCATTTGTATTATCACACAGAATTGGGGTGTCTTTAAACTTCACATCATAGACAAGTAGTTGATTTTTTAACCACAAAATTTGAGCACAACAGCTTCCTGCGTCATTGTATTATGCCTCTGCGGTGGATGTTGACACTGAATTCTGTTTCTTACTAGACCAACTAATCAATCTTCCTCATAGAAGTTGACAACCACCGGAAGTACTTTTTCTGTCTAATGTACACCCTGCAAAATCAGAATATCCAACTAACTCAAAATCTGAGTCTTTGGGGTACCAAAGACCAAGATTAGGAGTTCCTTTGAGATATCTGAATATTCTTTTAACAGCAGCAAGATGTGATTCCTTTGGATCTGCTTGATATCTTGCACAGAGACATGTTGAAAACATTATATCCGGTCTACTTGCAGTGAGGTATAAAAGTGACCTAATCATTCCTCTATAAGTAGTAATGTTCACTGATTTGCCATCAGTGTCCTTTCCTAACTTGATAGAAGTAGACATAGGTGTTTTCATTGAGGAACAATTTTCAAAATCAAACTTTTTGAGTAAATATTTGAAATATTTTGTTTGATGAACGAAAATACCATCAACCTCTTGTTTAATTTGCAAACTAAGAAAATAGTTTAATTCACCCATCATGCTCATCTGATAGTTATCAAACATGAGTTTAGAAAACTTTTTGCATAGTTCCAAATTAGTAGACCCAAATATTATATCATCTACATATATCTGCACAAGTATCACATCACCTTTGTACTTCTTTATAAACAAAGTGCTATCAATGCATCCTCTTGTAAAACCTTTGATAATCAAAAAAGAAGAGAGGGTATCATACCAGGCTCTTGGAGCTTGCTTAAGACCATATAAAGCTTTGTTTAGAAAGAATACATGATCAGGTAAGCTTGACTCCTCAAAATCAGGAGGTTGTTTTACATACACCTCTTCTTTCAGATCTCCATTCGGAAATGCACTCTTCACATCCATTTGGAATACTTTGAAGTTCTTGAAGGCAGCATAGGCTAGGAACAATCAGATAGCTTCCAATCTTGCAACAGGGGCAAAGGTTTCATCAAAATCAATACATTCTTCTTGGCAATACCCCTGTGCCACTAGCCTTGCTTTGTTTCTGATGATTTGCCCATTTTCATCTAGCTTGTTTCTGAACACCCACTTTGTTCCAATGATGGTTCTATCCTTTGGTTTGGGTACCAAAGTCCATACATTATTTCTTTTGAATTCTGCCAGTTCCTCTTGCATGGCAGTCACCCAGTGGGGATCATTGAGAGCTTCATCAGCCTTCTTTGGTTCAATCATTGAGACAAATCCAGAATACAAGTAGATGTTGCAAGCTTTTGATCTTATTCTGACTGGATCATCAATATTGCCTATCACCAGATTATGAGGATGGTACTTTTGGTCTTTGAAGGCTTTTTGGATTTCTTGGAAATTGGGATTCATTTAGATTTGGGAAGAAGAAATTATATGCTGACTATCAGATGTAGAAATGAGTTCATTTTGAGTGGTTGATATAACTTCATTGTTACAATCTGTGGGTATCTCTACTGAAGAGGGAATGTGTGATATGGAATTAGAATCCAATGATGTTGAGTCATTTTCCACATGATTCAGTAGAGGTATAGGATTGGATGAGGATGATTACGCATGGTTAAAGATTTTGATAGGAATAGGTTCATCTACATCATGAGAAGTTGGTGGAGAGGGATCAACTTGCTCTGGAATGTCTTCTCCAGCTTGCATGAGGTTATTAAATTCTTCACCTGAAACATAATTAGAAGAACAGGAAGCAGCAAAGTCATTTTCATTAAAACTTACATTGATGGATTCTTCTATGACTTTGGTTCCGAGGTTGTATACTCTGTATGCTTTGGAAATCACTGATTGACCTACAAACACTCCTTCATCAGCTTTTGGAGCAAACTTCTGCAATTGATCTTTTTGATTGAGTATGAAACATTGACAACCAAAAATGTGCAAAAAGCTGATGCTTGGTTTCCTTCCCTTGAGCACTTCATATGGAGTTTTGTTGTGCCTTTTGATAATAAGGGATCTGTTCTGTGTGAAGTATGCACAACTTACAGCCTCAGCCCAGAAATTAAAAGATAACCCACTTTCACACAACATGGTTCTAGCAACTTCAATCAATGTTCTATTTCTTCTTTCAGCTACACCATTTTGTTGTGGGGTTCTTGGAGCAGAGAAGTTTTGAGATATCCATTTCTCATCACAGAAAGATTCCAGAGTTTGATTTCTGAATTCATTTTCATGATCACTTCTAAGACTCCTCACTAGATTGCCATTCAACACTTCCATCTTCTTGATAAAGCATATAATCTCTTCAGCAACCTCACTCTTTGCTTTAAGAAAGAAAACCCAAGTGTATCTTGAGAATTCATCAACCAATACAAGAGCATACTTACTTCCACCAATACTAGCAGTTGCAACAGGACTAGAGAGATCCATGTGCAACATATAGAATGATTCTGTAATTGAGAAGGTCTGCTTGGATGGAAATGATGTCTTATGCTGCTTTCCCTTTTCACAAGCAGTGCAAGGTTTAGGCTTAAGATAAGTCAGAGAAGGTAGTCCTGACACTAGTTCACCCTTGCTCAACTTGTTGATATTTTTGAAATTAAGGTGGGAAAGCCTCTTCTGCCACAACCAATTTGTATCCTCATTATTTTTGGAGTACATACATGTTTCTTTTGAAGGGTCACCAGAGGACATGTCAAGTGTATACACATCCTTGGTTTTCTTGGCACTTAACACTGTATTACCTTCCTTATTTATTATGGAGCCGCCGGTCTTTGTGAAGTGTACTTCATTATCTCCATCACACAATTGACTTATGCTATGAGGTTGTATTTCAGCCCTTTGACATATGATACTTTCGACAGCTTGAGGTTCCCATTATGAAGTTCACCATAGCCTTTTGTTTTCCCATGATTGTTGTCACCAAAAGTCACCCTTGGACCATTCTCTTCCTTATAGTTACTGAGCAAAGCCTTGTTACCTGTCATAGTTCTTGAACATCCACTGTCAAGAAACCATGAACCAACACCCTGCACAGATTGAATGAATGAAGAGTTAGTGACACAAGTAGGAATCCACTATTTAGTAGATCCCTGTGGAATGCACCTAGCTTTCCACTTCATCTTAGGTTTCTTATGTATGAGAGGAATGACTATGTCATCATTACAAGTCCGCTGTCTTGAATTCCTTTCTAAAGAACATTCAAATGCCTTATGCTCTTTACTTCCACATTTATATCATTTTTGGGATTTTGTGGCCTTGGAGCATTGAACAACATTATTTGAATGCCTATGAGTTTTCTTATTAGTCATTTGACAATTATCAGTCATCATTTGACTAACTTGACCATTTAGCTTATGAAGCTTATCCTGTAAATTTCTTAGGTCTTTATTTACAGGCACCTTGAATTGATCTTTGTATTTAGAAAGTTTTTGACCAATCTTTGGTGTGGCAGAAATGGGAACAATGTGAACATCATTCTTTTTACTCGTAGTTTCTTCTATTGAAAGAGAGTTGATTACTTCTGGGATCAACTAATTGTTTAAAAGATGAGCTATGATCAGCTGAGCATTTATCATCTACTAACCTATGAGTTGATAAAGTAGTATTAGCTAATGATTCTTTAGTATGTGAAATACTAAGATTTAAGTCATCTGTTTTCAAGGTTTGACAACATAATGTCTCTGAGGTCTCAACTAGTGATTCCTTTCCTTTACTCACATCCTTTGACTTTGTATTCTTAGTATTTTTTTACATTCTGAAATCTTACTAGAGGATGATTCAACAGAAGGAATAATTGATTCTTTTAGGTGGGAACTTTTGTTTCTAACAAACTTATTTGTGAACAAACTTTTGCCTTTAACAGTCTTGTGAAAAGTTTGTGGCAAAATGTCAGCTTTGTCTAAGATATTAAGGTTCTTATTAGAATCAACATAGTTAGCAGCCTTAGAGTAATTTCCACCAATAATAGCTTGAACTTGTTTAGGTATCTGCTCTTTGACACACTGAGTGGTCTTTTCTACAGATACAAACCAAGACTTTACTACTTTTTGGAGGTCATTGAACTTTTTGGTTGCTTCACTAGTTTCTTTTACTAAGATCTCATTAAGTATCTTTTGATTTCCTAGCTCATCATTTAAGATTGTTATTTGCTTATGTTCCTCATCTTTAAGAATTACTTTTTCCTTTAGTGATTCTACTTCTAGTTTTAGCTTCTTCTCTCTTTGAATAGTAGACTGGAAATCAATACATAAGTAATCAAACATAGCATTCTTTTCATTATCATCATAATTAATAAACTTTCCAACCTGATACATTGAAGAAGCATCCCAGTTGGTAGTTGAACAAGCTTTTGTAGACTTATTTATATCTTCATCAAAGGAACTACCATCATTGTTGTTGGCCATCATGCAGAACTGAGCAGAGATCACCTCATCTTCATCTGAGGAAAGATCTTCCTCTACCCAATCTTCTTCTTCTGCTACAAGAACTTGGCCCTGGGCTTTCTTCTTCTTTTTCTTGTCAAGGACAGCAGCAAGGAGTTTCTTATACTTGGCTTCATAATCAATTTTGGCCTCCTGCTTTGGCACAGATGAAGAACCAGTGTTATATTTGGACTTACAGTCATTGGCTATGTGGCCAATCTTGCCACACATATAACACTCTGATGTGGAGGCATCAAATGTAGATTTGGATTTGATAAACTTTGATGGCCTCTTGCTAAACCTCTTGACACCCTTTCCCTTCTTGAAAGGTTTGAACTTCTTAACCAGCATGGCTACTCCTTCAACTAACTCCTCCAAATTATTCTCCTCACAATCATTCTCCTCATCACTTTCTCTTGCACTCTCTTCTTCATCTCCTTCTTCATCATAACCAGAATCAATAGTTGCAAAGCTTCTCATCTTTGTATCTCTTGATACAAGGGCAGTTGGTGCAGCTTTCACGACCTCCTTCATCTCCTTGGATGACAACTTCCTTTGCTTGACTGATTGCTCATGGTTTAGTAAGTTACCATAGAGAGCAACCAGAGACATTCCCTTTATCTTCTCTCCATGCCTTTGTACAGTGACAAAGTGATCCCATGTCTCAGGGAGGGAGTCTAGAAACTTGTTCACCAAAACAAAGTTACTCTTGGATATGTCTGCCCTCTTCAAGTCATTTACTAGGCAGTTGAACCTGGTATATGTCTGTGTAAGACTCTCACCTTTCTGAGCAAAGAAGAATTCATACTCTCTGTTGAGAAGGAGCTTCTTGTTCTCCTTCACCTCTTCAGTCCCTTCATATGCAACTGTGAGTGTATCTAACATCTCTTTAGTAGAAGTACAGTTAAGCACTTGATGATAGATCTCATTGGGTAGTGCAGAGACAAGAGCAGATCTAGCCTTAACATCTAGGCTAACCAACCTCTTATCTTCATCTGTCCACAGATGCATGGGTTTGGTAATGATTCTTTTTGTTGTGGAGGTTTGACCTTCGGATTCTGATGGAATGGATAACACTGATGTTGGAACATAAGGACCCTTAGTGACTATTTCAAGCATTTGAATATCAAGGGTGGATAAGAAAAGATCTGCTCTACTTTTCCACATGGAGAAATTTTCTGCATCAAACATGGGACATCTTGTTAGAGACCCAGTGTTTGAGATGTTCATGTTGTTTGATGATGAGGCTATTTTGAGAGGGGTAGAAGCAGTTGTAGAGTAAGCAAAACAGATCTAGATATTGATTATCTAACCTGCTCTGATACCAGTAGTTAGTCCCAGATTGAGTACACAATAACAAATGTTTGTAGAAGGGGGGGTTGAATACAAACTTTAGCTTTTAAAAATTTAAAGACACACCGATATACTTTTATATAATTCTTATTGATTTTGAATCAATAATTACATGTACTAGAAGCGGAAATTCTGAGTACAATAAAAGGTGGCAATATATTTGTCTAACACATAGACAAGCTAACTCTAAAACAACTAATGTATATAAAGTGTTCAACACATGAACAAGTTTGATTCTACACAATGCTTAAACTCTACGAATTTCTCAACTGGTGAGATTTCTTTCTATGGAGTAGAGGCTTCACTGTGTTGTGTGTTGCATGTCCACCATGCATGTATATTTATAGAAATCTTAGCGTATCCGGTTGCATGAAGGAAGGAGACAAAGAGTATGTGGAAATATAATATTTTAATTGTAAAGGTAGTGGGTGAAAAGTAAAGTTACTTTAATCAACTGTTTGATAAAACTAATTGTACTTTTCTACAAAAGTGCAACCCACTCACAATACAAAATATTAAAACCCACATTTATTGTCGTGTAGAACTTTCTTTCCCTTTCCATGCTTGTACTTTAAACAACAACCATGCTTCTGTTTGATTTGACTTTACCAAGTATGGGATTGCCAGCCATACTTAGTTGTTGAAACAAATCTTCAAGATCTTCGAATGTTTGAGGTATCTTTCTCTTTTTCCAGATCATAAGATCAAACCTTTTTGTCTCATACTTGATCCAAAAAGTGCATTTTACTTTTACAAACAAAGATCTAAGGCATAATAGAACAACACATGTTATGCCTTTTACATATGACTGTTACAATCTGAAAGATAGAGCGGATTTGACATTTTGCTCGACTCAGCTAACAGAATGTACTAGGAACTTTGAATTTCACTACTCAGTTGACAAAATATATCAGTTGGTCAATTTTTGCTAGGACTAAGTAGACACATATTGCTCATCTGATCATATAGATGCTCAGTTGATCAATAGTAAACTTAGGAGGACATAAGCTCGTGTATTTATATGATCAGTTGATCAAGAATGCTCAGCTGATCATTTAAATACATCAGTTTATGTAGAGAGATGACTTGTGTAAGAGAAGACTTACTTAGCGGATGCTCTAGGCCTCAGCTGGTCCATTGTTCACTCAGCTGATGGTGTAGCTGAGCAAAAGTCTTTGCTCAGTTGATGTTGTAGGCACTTAGTTGATCGAATTTCTTCACTCGGCTGATGGTTTACTTTCCTTAGCTGATGGTCTTCTTCACTTATTTTCTTCATCTGATGCTCCTTAGCTGATATCCCTTGGCTGATACTTTGAGTAGGATCTGATGCTCAGCTGATGGTTCCATACTTAGCATATTTTCCAAAATCTGATTCAAACAACACATGTTTGAATTCTTTCTATGTCATACTGGATGTAGGGTTTGGTTATCATCAAATTCTATGTTTTAGGATAGGCAGAGTTAATTATTAGCATGGTACCCGCGCAATGCGGCGGCATCAAATAGTTTTTACTCGATAACTTGTTCGTTTTGGGAATTTACGTAATACGGTGACAACGAAAAATAAGAGATTAAGAAAATAGTATACTAATTTGAAACTATTTGCATGAAAATACTGAGTGTAAATTAGTAATTTGAAAACTATTTAAAATTAAGAGATTAAGAAAATAGTAAACTAATTTGAAACTATTAATTATATGAGTTTTTTAAAAAATTTTAAACTATATGTTTATAAATTCTTATTATAGATTATTCAGATTTATGAGTTCTATTTGCATTTTCTGATAATTATGTTAAAATATTTATTACATGATATAATATTTAATATAAAATGTTTGATTATGAAAGTATTTTTTAATAATTAAGTTAATTCATTTGAATTTTTTAAATATGGAATGTTTAGTTATTAAAATAGAATATAAGATTTTTACTTTATATAATAGTTTCCATTTAGTTTATATGAGGGGTAATTTAGTAATTTCAAAAGACTTAAAATTTAAGAGATTAAGCAAAATGCATAAGTGCTTTATAATATAGTACATATATATATACATATATATATATATATAAGTTGTATGCAATACTATATCTATATCTATACTACTATATAAATCATTTAACATTCTCTCACTTCCTTGATTTTAAGAGTTCTTAAAATTCAATTAAGACAATTGTCTAAATGAATTCCATCAACTCAATTTTTAATTATTTCATTCTCTCTCTTAATTTACTTTAACTTTTTATGTATTTATAAGGGTTTAGTTCCCGAAAATGTATTCAAGTTGTCACCTTTTGCTATTGTATGTATCAGACTTTCAAAGTTACCATTTAGTGTATCCAACTTTCCATTTTTACCTTTTAATGTACTAGTTTACCTCCTGAACAGGTAGCAAGTCATTTAAGTATTTTTTTTATTTATTTTTATACTTTTGAACTTGCCACATATACTTCCACATCAGCCATTAATGCCAATTTATATTTATATTTATTATTATTATTATTATTATTATTATTATTATTATTATTATTATTATCTTCATCTTCATCATCATCAGATTCTTCTTATTTTCATTTTACATCTTCATCTTCATCATCATCAGATTCTTCTTATTTTCATTTTACATTTTCATCTTCATCATCATCAGCTTCTTATTATTTTCATTTTACATCTTCATCTTCAAAATGTAGTCATCCAAACTCAATACATTCATCAAACTTTCAAGAACATAAACCCTAAAAATCCGAAGAATCGAAGCAACCAAATCTGAACAATTGAAACTAAACAAGAATAGCACGATTAAGAAAGCATATCAAGAATAAATTGATGGAATCACAAATGATAGTAGAGTAAAACCTAAATCTGTTCGAGTTGTTACCCAGATCCAAAACCATATCAAGAACAATCGGACCTGTAATTTTGAAGAAAGGGTTTCGGTTTCAGGGGGTTTGGAAACATCAAGAAATCAAAACTCACATCAAGGAATCAAAAACCATGAACCGATAGTCAGATCTAACAAATACATACCTGGAATAGCAAGCCAAGATCGATGATATTTGTATGAACAAATCATTGATGATGCAAACACATATCGATCGCTGGAGACTAAATCACTAATCGATTACGAGCCCTAAATCGCTGAGAACCAATCTGGAAAGGCATGAATCTTAATCGATTAAGAACCAATCCCTATAGGTCGCTGATAAATCGAATCTGACTTGCTATACGATTATGAGCCCTAAACACAAATCTGGGAATCTTATAAACACGTACAAGATGGAACCAAGCCCTAAGATCTAAATCGGGATGAAAACACGAAAATCTAAATCGCAATGAAAACACAAAAATCTATCAGGAACCAAGCCCTACAGATCTTGCTTTAATCATCGATGGATATGAAAATCGATTAAGAATCAACACCCACGTGCATATCTTGGGTATAAACACTCAGGAAATTATTATTATTATTATTATTATTATTATTATTATTATTATTATGCCACATCACATGGTAACCTATGCCACATCACCAACTAACCTACTATAACAGGTAAAGTACATTAAACGGTAAGTTTTGTATCTTCGGTACATTATATGGTAACTTTGAAAGTCTGATACATACAATAGCAAAAGATGACAATTTAGTTTACTATTTGCATGAAAATACTGAGTGTAAATTAGTAATTTGAAAACTATTTAAAATTAAGAGATTAAGAAAATAGTAAACTAATTTGAAACTATTAAAATATTTATTACATGATATAATATTTAATATAAAAGGTTTGATTATAAAAGTATTTTTTAATAATTAAGTTAATTTATTTGAATTTTTTAAATATGGAATGTTTAGTTATTAAAATAGAATATAAGATTTTTATTAACTCTATTTAATAGTTACTTTATATAATAGTTTCTATTTAGTTTATATGAGAGGTAATTTAGTAATTTCAAAAGACTTAAAATTTAAGAGATTAAGCAAAATGCATAAATACTTTATAATATAGTACAGATATATATATATATATATATATATATATATATAAGTTGTATGCAATACTATATCTATATCTATACTACTATATAAATCATTTAACATTCTCTCACTTCCTTGATTTTAAGAGTTCTTAAAATTCAATTAAGACAAAATTTTGACGATTCATTTTATCTAAATGAATTCCATCAACTCAATTTTTAATAATTTCATTCTCTCTCTTAATTTACTTTAACTTTTTATGTATTTATAATATACTGTCCATACAAATACACTCTCTCACATAAACACAATTATCTAACCACATCAACATAATTTTCAAAATCTTATTAACTTCTCTTTCCTTATTTCATAAATATAAATCTTTTTTATTATTGAATGTCTTTTAGAATTTATTTTTAAAATTAATACAATAGTTGATGCAAATAAAAGAAAAGTTGAAAAAAACGGAAATGTTGCTGTAGAAAACTTTTTTGTGACACTGAATCGCGCGAATAACATATCATTACATTTTAAAGCGACATGTTATAAAACATAAACTATTTGCCGTCACCGCATTACGTGGGTGTGATGCTAGTGTATATTGTAACACCGCCTTTGCTATATTAAAAATCAGTAATTTGAGTTTTCAAACTACATGCGTCCGTTTGTAATTTGAATATTTACCTGTTTGTTTACTTAACTAAATTTCAAAACAATGCAGCGGAATTTTAAATCACAAACAAACCAACCCTATTAACTATTACAGTTTAAAAAATATGTTTGGCTTATATACAAATATACAATGCAAAAGTTGTCAAACATGACACCAGGTGTTACTTTAATCTAACCGACCATTGTATATAATAATACCAAAAGTAGTGTTCCTCCCAAAAAGCATGCACAACTGCTACAAGTATCCCAAAATCACCAAGCCTGCCTAATCCTTATCTGTAAAAAGGGAAATATCAACAACATTAGCTATTTAAAATAGCCAGTGAATACAGGCAAGCATGAATACAATAAAGCAAGTCATACAACAGGAATGAGCATACAAAGCTATCATATCACATAGCGGTAGTGCTGACATGTACCCAATGGGTGTTATGTCTTGCCGGATAGCTAGTCCAGCTCAACAACTTCCACCGGGGGAATCAAACACTGCCAACCGTGCTGGTTTCATCACATAAGTGACTCTACATGCTCGTTACGGAGCCATAGGCTCATTAGGCTTAGCCAATTAAGGCAATCACCCCAAGAGTTTAAAGGAACGACACTCGAGTACCGTTGATCCTGAAAAATTGCCCAAGGCCCATAGGACCCAGCCGAAGCTGACCTTCAATAACAGATATGTCCGGACATTCACATAGCTCATCAATAACCATTTGCAGGGACAATAGCATGCATGCATTTTCATATAACTTGTATTTATCAATATACTCGGTATGTGCACATATATTTAAATACATGTATAACATATCATTTATCATGTCAATACTTCTTTTCTGATCTTAACTGTATATACATGTAGTTCTATTGTGCAATAAATAGCATACGATAGTCATTTAATTCAATTGACACCCAAACCTCCCTTTATTGGACTCATGGATGTCCGTACTCACCTGACAGGCTATTACCAGATAAACTACAGTATTGTCACTCCCGAAACAGTCAAAGTACCTAATTACAGTTTACACACATTAGATTGGACTTAAAACAGTGTAACACCGTATTTTCACCAATAAAAATATTCATTTAATTTACACCGCGGAAGCGTTCACCAAAACATAAAAGTATTCACAACTGAAGATAAACCACTGTATAACAAAACCAATCAGTTTGAAATACAGTATTACAAAAACTACGGCTCCTCACAATTCCAATCAGAGTGCCTGTCAATTATTCCCCAGGCTACACCCCCTCACAATTGAACCGCAAAACTTACCAGCCACTTGTAAAAGTAGTGAGAGGTGGGGGATTAGCACAAAGCTAAGTAAATAAAAGTAAACCACCACAGATATATCAGCAAATAACTGCATGATATCAACAACAGTAAACACAAATAAGCACCCTGGGAAGACCGGCGGTTCTGCAGGAACATACAACCAATGCTGGCCAAAGCAAAGGTTTACCGATAGTTCATTTGCTATTCTCACACAGTATTACCTTAAGTTGCAACAAATGCATCAAAAGATCACAATACTGATTAGCCGATAGCAAACAAACCCAGCCTATATGCCCAGCCGTAAACTGACTTCCCCACTGTCATGTATACATATCACTGAAGCAACAATTAATTAACAAATCACCAGTTAATAAATTATTAGACAAACATTCTATCCATGCATCAATCCACATATAGTTGCAACCAAACCAGTTACAACTAATATCACCCGCGAGTAAACATCCACTCACCTCGAGTTCCCGAACTCCCACTCAGTGGTCTAATGTTACTGAGCCTTGTCCTTTCCCGAGATCAGAATAAACTGAAATCAGTAAGCAATTCATAAATATATACCAAACACATATATTTATATCCTTTTGATCAAACATAAACATGTATGATTCACATATGTATAAACATATAACAAAAAGCTTTAAACAAAGCAAACAACAAAGGAAACCCTCAAAACCATGGATGTGTCGCGTCCAAGCTATCGACGCGTCGCGTCGAGGCAAACTATCGGATTTCCCCAAATCCGGATCACAGTATCGGATTTCGAGTCCCAGACTTCAAGTTTCGGATTTCCACTATCGGATTTCACTCCTCCGGATTCCCATCATCAGATTTTGGGTCTCGGATTCAACAATCGGATTTCCACAAGAATCCGACAATATACAAGAGCGCGTCGCGTTCTTTTCCCGGACGCGTCGGGTCGCGTCAGACCGTGCATCATCTTCTTCAACATCCAGCCGACTTACAACTTTTCAAATCCAATTTAAACACTTGAAATCAAATATGAACACTTCTAAAACATGTATAAACATCTTATAACATGTATCTAACATCAAGAACACATCATAACCATTTAAAACACCAAAACACACAAAACCCATTTGTCAAGTATGGAGCTTCAAGCTCCATTCATGATGTTTTATCATATATACATATATATCATCAGAAAATCATGTTAATATGATCAGATTCAAGCTAGGAACATATTCATACCTTTGCTTTGAATTAACAAGCCACAAATCTTCACTTTCACTTTTCAAGTTTACAACCTTTTCTTGCTTTTTCTCTTAAGTACACACACAAACACTTTTGCCAATTGAAATACAAATGATCAGACTTCTCATGCCAAACCTACGTATACATGACACAATACACAAAGCATGAGGTGGTGTTTCCAACTTTATCCACTTATGTGCATACATACATACCCACATACATCTATATGTTTAATTCCCACTAATATCTACTCACCTATATATATATATTTCAAATATATATATTTTCAGTTTACTTAATTAATTACCAACAATTAATTTAAGTACTTCATAATCACTAAATAAATAAACACTCAATTCAATAATACTAATCACGTAAAACGTTCCGGAGCCTATGTAACAACTAGGCCCAAAATCAGGATGTTACAAACAGAACTGTCACAACGCAAGGCACGTTCGTGACTTTTGGGGCACGCCCATACCCTGGTCACAGGTATGCCCCATGACCAAAGGCACTCCCCCGGACTAACTAGGGTTAGGCACGCCCATACCTTTTCGAGGTACGCCCGTGCCTACCCGAGTACGCCCTAAGGCATGCTTGGATCTTGAGAGGCACGCTCGTGCCTTTCAATACAAAGCAGCAGGTTCGACGAGAACCTGCTGTGTTCCATTCCAAAACATACCAAATCAATTTCCAGTCCAAAGCTTTCATTCACGTATGAACCTATGTTACATAAACAAGCTACAAACATCATTTTTACTCACTTTAACTAACACAATCAGATTTGAGGCTCAATTTCACCATTTGACCCATTTTCACAAATTTATTAAAATCAACTTTAAACAACAATCTAATTACACAAACTGATTACTAAACATCTGGAACTGATCAAGGAATGGATTTGAACAATTAACTTCAATTATAGAAGTCAATTTGGACATTGACCCATTTGGTCCTAAACTTGAGATTTCAAGAACTTGGATGTGGAGAGCTTACAAGAATCAAGGATGATGATGTAGGAAATGATAAGAACAGATTATGAATCCAATTACTTGCTTGAATCCAGCCTTGATTTGAATCCTTGCTTGAGCTTTTCTTCTTCAAGAACTAAAAGAGAGAGTTGAGTGTGTGTGTGTATACGTGAAGTGTGTGTGTGTGTGTGTGTGTGTTGACTGTGAGACTCAAGTCTTAACCGACTTTGAGTTTCATAGTTATCCACAAGGGTATTCTGTTCCGTTTTTCAACATACAACTCAACGCACGAGTACCCGTTTTAACTAACGGGCATATTTTTTGAACACTCGTTTAAAACCATTTAATATTTAATCATTTTTATCTGTTTTCATTACTATTTTTAAATATGTTTGTTCATCAAATCGATCGGTTGAGTTTAACAACTGTTTTTTTATCAAATTCCAAATTGTGCGCCGATTACTTCATGTGATAAATAGTCATTATGCATCATTTTTGAACTTAAGCGAGTCGCCATATTGTGCATCCATCCAGTTTTGAGATTGTTCATCGATATTTATAATTGATGATTTCTAGAAGTGCGTTAATTTTATAATTGATGATTCGTGTTGTGCATCAAATATATTGATTCTCGCTTTTTTGAATTTTGAATCAGTATTTTTAATGGAAGATATGTTTACATGATTTTAGGGGTTGGTTAGGAAATCAAAAGACTAATATACCCTCAACTAACTGATTTTAATTAATTAATTTAAAAAAAAGTTAGTTATCAAAGTATCAGATCTAATTAATCTAATGGCTGAGATTTCTTCTTACTTTTTTTATCTTAATTTTCTGTTTACAGAATCTCACCTTATGTATATTTATTTATTTCTGTATAGGATCCTTTAAATTCTTCTTTTAAGGCTATGGTCGTATGGACCGGTTTTTTAAATAGTTAAAGTTCTCAACCTGATCTTCTAAAAATCAACGATGTTCATTTGTATCAGACCAATTCAACTGCTTGACGCATAAAGTTGAATACTTTAGACCAAGATACCCAGTCAATTACGTCATGACTATTGCGTCTAACTCAACATTCAGAATCTCTACTTGTGTATAAAATAACTAAAATACAATTAGTACTAGGTAAGCATGACTTATTGACGATATTTACATCCTAAATATTTTAATTTCAAAAACCATTTTCTATTTCATTTGCGTGTAATCACAAGACTATTCAATGAAAGACAGCTAGAATACAATTTCTAGATTTTGAGAGACAAACCATCTACAGATAAACTAGATCAGGAAAGAAAAACATACATATGAACTGCTTCAAGAATCTCATTTAATTTTGGGCATATTTTTTTCTTGTACAGTTGTTTATCTAGAGAATGCGACATCCTCTATCATCACGAGATGGAGGATACCCGAAAACAGGCCCATATCCATGATGATATGGATTGTTGTAATACATTATTGGAAATCGTTCTACGTTTTCCTTGTTCTTCTTTTTGTGTGGCCCAACACTTACAATTTCGGCAACCCTTCGTTTCTTCCTTAAGCAAGTTGCAACACAAACAGGATCAACATCCCCGATCACGACTAGTATTTCCTTCTGTAAATCTATTGATACCTCGTCAACTCCAGATAGTTTAGCGACGGTTTTCATCACCTCCTTCCTGCACTTTTGGGAGTGCATGTTAACTTTTAGCTTTATCTCCTGCAATAATGCATGCATACAAGTATCAATAGTTGGAAGGAAAATAAAAAATGTGTATTCAAGTTAAGTGGGTTATGCAAGTATGTAACGAACTTGTAAGCTTACCTGAACCATCGTATCGGAATATTGATATGAAGTGTTGGATTAAACTACAGATGTTCTTAAATCTATGTGAAAATTTATACTAAACCTTATATGTTGAAAGCATCAGCTTACCTAACAAATTGACCGAGCATATTGACTCTTAAAATGTCTATTCAGTAGGTCTTCCTTCCCAACCCTTTTACTAGAAAAGTCATGATGTCATGTAATTTTGTAATATCTCTCTTTCTTTCTGGCATGCTCTCTCTCTCTCTCTATATATATATCTATATAAAAAGTTTAAACGAAAATAACCATTTGTAACATCATTAATGATTTATTAATTAGGGTATTTTTGTCATTTATATATTTTAATTCATTCCTGACTTGCGTTCGTGTGGACCGTTATTAATGCATGAGACTTAATTTGCCCAAACCCTTATTAATGCGTCATTAATGAGCCAATAACTAGCCGCCAAAATTATTAGTTATAGATTTATTTTAATCAAGGAACAAGATTCTTTCTTGCAGTTCTCGTATGAAAAACAGTTTTCATTTAAACTCTCTCTCTCTCTCTCTATATATATATATATATATGTAGGAGGGTTCATTTGAGAATCATTCTTATTACGAGTATCCCAAAAATTAATCTTGACCTTTAATTAAAATAAATCAATCATCAATAAAAATTACGGCTCATTATTGGCTCATTAATGACAAATTAATGAGGAGTATTTTGGAAAAATTAAACCCCGTCTTTTATTGATGGTTTATCCAGATGCAATTCACGGTTGAAAAAATCAAGTCCCGCCCTCTATTAACTATTAATGAGCACGATTGGCGGTTACAAATGGTACTCTCAGTATTTGCAATAATAACGGTTATCAAATGCACTTCTCTGTGTATGTATATATGTATGTATGTATGTGTACGTGTGTATATAATTTGATTTGATTAGATGATTACATTTAGTCTTTCATTTAATTCATTACCAACCATGAATTGTGACGGCCATGATTGAGACGACTGAATTGCTACCTTTAGATATAACAAATCAATATTTAATTGATGGCTACGATTTGTTCTCCCATTAATTGATAAATTGTGACGAGTGAATTACACCTTCATATTTGATTTATGTAATCTGCATATTCCGTTGAAAACTGTATATTTGATTTACGTAAAATACATATTCGGCCATAATCTCAACCATTAATAATACAAATATAATGACTAAGATTAGTTCCGTAGGTTCTACATATAAGGTTAATGAGGATTATATGTGAAAATCAAGTCTTATTAAATAATGACTTATTCTCCTGAACGCAATTCACAGTTGAGTAATATATAAATGACCAACTTCAATTTATAAGTTATTAATTGTATTATAAACAGTTCTCATAATTATCATATAAAAAATAATTCTCGTTTAAACTTTTCTATTTTATAAAACACCGGCGATGAATAATTTGGAAACAACAGTTTTATGAGTTCAATAATATATACATTTGGTTAAACGCTTATCATGACTTTTATAGTTTTATGAGTTGAGTAACTCTTTTATATATAAAGTTCTAGTAGTTCTTGTTTTAGGTGGAGCTCTGGAAACACACTTTAATATAAAATGTAATATATATAGCATTCACCATCATCCATATTAAAAGTGTTTTAATAGAAAAATAATATTCTAATAAAGTTGAGTAACTCTTTTATATATAAAGTTCTAGTAGTTCATGTTTCGGAAAATTGAATTAAAATACAATAAATTTTGTCTTAATTATCATTGTATATAACCAACTTTATTTATTTTTAAATAATACAATCAACTTTTATAATCCTCTCATTGTATACAAGTTGTTGTATACAATGGAAATTATGAAAAAGTTTATTCTATATAATGGTAGCTAAATACTAGACACAGAAAAAAGTTGTTTGCATACAATGAAATTTTTTTGAAAGTTGGTTGTATTATTTATAAGAATTTAAAGTTAGTTGTATATAATAACAATTAAGATAAAGTTAATTATATTTTCATGAATTTTGCCATTCATGTTTTTAGGTGGAGCTCTAGAAACACAATTTAATATAAAATGTAATATATATAGCATTCACCATCCATATAAAAAGTGTTTTTAATAGAAAAATAATATTATAATAAGTTAAATATTTTATTATATATTTTAATATGATAGCATGCCCTTTAATAAATAACTTACATTATATTATTTAAAATCTAATAATAATAGTTTATCTATATTATCGTTATCTTAATTTATAAACATTATCCCATATATCTTATATAGTATATCTTAATATTAATAAAAGTCTAACATTCATTTATTATTATTTTATCAAATATTTACAGGTCATCCGTATTATACACAAGAGACTTTGCTAGTAAATTATATAACTTTAAACAAAGAATCACATGTTAATTTACATTATAAATCTATTGCTATTATAATAATTTTCATTAACAATACGAAACTTAGATTAAAAATTATTCAATGTTATAGATCCATTATTATTATTATAATAATTTTATTTAACAATATAAAACTTAGATTAATTTTTACGATTTAAATAAGCAATTAGCACATAATAATAAAATTTAATAGTATATTAACATTTATTTAGTCATTACTCTTTTGATACATGACTCTCGTCCCCGATCAAAGCTGAAATAAAAAAAGTAATGAATAATCCTAACAAACGTTTGACCATAATTCTAACTTGATGTGTGAAAAGTAGTGAGAAAATGGTTTGTAGTCCATGCTATTGTAAACTTATGATCGAGATGATAGAGTAGTGTGTCAACTATGAATAATATTTTGCAAATGTAACTTTCAACTAATTGTAAATCAAGGAAAAATAAATAATATAATATCTTATAAGTTCACATTACCTTGGATATAATGTATATTAATGTATGCTAGCATGATATCAGTGCAATACGACGGTAACAAATAATTTCTACTCGTTAATATGTCTGTTTTGACGCAGGGAGTATGGTATTCATGTAATACGATGATAGTGAATAATTTTTGTTTAGTGACATATCTATTTTCTTTATCTTTTTTTTCATTTACTTTACTTTTCTGTTCTCCATAATTGAAAAACAAAATTATGAATTTTTTTAATAATTAAGTTAATTTGTATGGCTTTAACTTTTAACAAAATTGTATTGACTTTGCTTTTATTAAATATATAAAGTTTAGTTATTAAAATAGAATATAAAAATCTTATTAACTATATCTAATAGTTACTCAATTTAGCTTTATATGAGAGGTTATTTAGTAATTTTAAAACACTTAAAATTTAATAATTTAAGCAAAAGGCATAAATGTAGCAAAAGTTAACATAATATAGTATAGATAATATATTTAACATATATTTTTGAATTTCTTAATTTTTTAAATTTTAAGTAGTACAATTACTTATGCATTATGTACAAACAATTACAACACACTAGGATATTACCAAAAGTTAAATAAACTATAAAAATTATAATTGGAAAGTTGACATTATTGAATGAAGTAGCTACTAGGTGGAGTTAATGAGTTATATATCATTTTAATTACTAAACCTTTCGTAATAAAAAAAACCAAGTATGTTGATCCAAATTAATATAATAATTAAACCTTCGTATCGAATATTCTATCGTATACTAAATATTTTAACTTAAGTTTTAGAAATTGTTTATAACTAGAACTAATAATTTAGATTACATATAGTTTGAATTTATAAACATTCTAGGATTTTTAAATGGGTGATAAATTATATAAAATAAACTATGATGAGAATATTTTTTTTTGGATTTTACCGGTCAATTTAAAATATTATTAACTCGTGATAGTTTAGAAAGGAAATACATAATCCCTATTTTAAAACCTACAAATTATCAAGTGAAAAATGTTCGTCACTATTGCATTACGAGAGAAAAATACTAGTTAAATACTGTAACACCAACTTTGCATATACTAGATTTTAGCAAAAATTTGCGTTTTTTTAAAACAAACGTGAACTTAATCATGATTAAACAACATTAAGCAGCGGAAATATTTACAATAAACATTGTTTCAGTATCTGGTATTACTCTACAATAACCGACCATAATGTATTTATTACAACATAAGTGTTCCTGCAAAATATCCAGAGGCAGGGGACCCGGCTCACAAGGCAATCTAACTTTGATCTGCAAAAGCAGTTAACATGACACCATTAGCTACACTTAGCTAGTGAGCACAAACTTAGCATAAGCATCATTAGAGCAAGTCATACATATCAGGAATAAGCATACAATGCTATCCTATCACATTGTGGTGTGCTAACATGATCGGTATAAGTTGTTTCTTGCAGGATAGCTAGTCCCACTCAACACCAATACACCGGGGAATCAGACACAACCCTCCGCGCTGGTGGGGGAGCATGAAGTAGTCCACCAAGCATCGTTAACGGAACCAGAGGCTCCTTAGGTAACTCAGCCATTTCTGACTAATTAACCCTCATGATATAAGGCACGGTGGTTCTGCAGAACCTAAGATCCGGAATGTTACCTCGAATCACGGTTAAATCCCGAATCTCCTGATCAAGGGTCCCTGGGATCCAGCTAACCGGCTGACCTTAACCATGCTTGCAGATGTTTGCGAACACATACATATATCTTGATCATTTACTTAGCATGCATATTCATTTACTTCTTTTAGCATGCATTTACATTCATTTACTTCATTATGGATCCAATCTGGATCCCTAACATACATATCATTAAGCTTTCACTTAACTGATTTATTCAGAATCAGTATCATGCATAGCATCCATTTAACTAAGCGGTTCCAGTTCTGCATCCCGCTGACATGCACTTAACTTTACATATGACAAGTACTTAGCATGACATTGTACTTTAAGCAACATGGCAATTCTTATTCATTTACTTATGAGCACAAATGCACTCAAATCACTTAGCACGTAATTCTTCCTCTACTAAGGCTTATGGAAGTCGGTACTCCCCTAAGTGGCTTAAAACAGATAGCTAATTTACTTCTGCCTTGTCTAGGGTGTCAAATTCACCTAGAAAATTAGGATTTACATTAATTATCTTATCATACTTAGAATAGCTACAAAGCCAACAAAGGAAGTCCCAAAGTGCGGATTCCACATAAATCCGACAAACTGTCGGATTACATGAAATCCGACACTCGAGGGAAATCCGATACATTGCGAAATCCGACACTCATCGGATTTCAACACTTATGAACTTGGAAACCTTGACATGCAATTGGAAATCCGACCTTCAATCAGAATCCGATACTTTTATCGGAATCCGACACTTTTGTCGGAATCCGACACTTTCAAAGGAATCCGATACTTTCGGATTTGACTTGCAATTATACATGTGAACTCAAGGAATCCGATACTTATCGGATTTAGAACAACAATTCGGATTTAGACATAATGCGGATTCCGATACCTCTTAGTCTCGGAATCCGACACTTATCGGATTTGGGAACTAGCGGATTCCGATACACTCATGTCTCGGAATCCGACAGTTTCAACCCAGAAACCGCCATATTCATCTATGGCTCATTTTCCAGAATTTCATTCATGGTTTATACATTTTCACATTCTAAAAACATCCATTTTCGTTAGTATGACTTTGAAAACACATCAAACCCACACAATAACACCAAACGACCAAAACCCACTTGAAAAGTAAGCCTTGAATGTTCTTAATGGTGTTTTGCAAGGATTTGAGGATTTAATCATGTTTTAAACATAAATCTGATCTTATACATATCAAATCTTTATAGTAACAATACGTTTACCTTTGTGTGAAATCAAAACCACCAAATACTTTTCTTCAAGAAAACCGAGAGGAAACCACAAGAGAATAGAGAGAAAACCGAGAGTTGCTTGTATGTGTGTTTACTTTTGATACTTTGACCGTGGTCAACATTTCCAATACATATATATTTTCTTATCCAGAGGCACCGCCTGTGGATAATCATTTTCTTTTCTTTTGTTTTAACTTACTTACTATATATATATATATATACACAAAATACATAACACACAATATACAAATAATTAACTTTTCATTTACACAATTAACTTACAAGTCTATCAACTTAATACACGTTTAACAGCTAGGACCAAATCGAGGATGTTACAAATCTACCCCCCCTTAAGAATATTCCGTCCTCGAAATCTACTCAGTGATAAACAGGTGAGGGTATCTTATCTTCATCTCGTCCTCGACTTCCCATGTCAGGTTCGGACCTAAACTGTGTTTCCACTTAACAAGAACCAGTTTGATCATCTTCTTTCGTAGCTTCTTGACCTTTGTGTCAAGAATTTCAACAGGTTCTTCTACGAGTCTCTTAGAAGAGTCAACCTTCAATTCTTGTAACGGAACAATCTGTTCCTCTTCAATGTTGCACTTACGCAAGTAGCATACGTTGAAGGTATCATGGATTCCAGATAGCTCAGGCGGCAGCTCAAGAGTTACCGTCTGATCATTGACTTTATGCATGATCTTGAATGGGCCTAGGAAACGTGGACTTAGTTTCCCTTTGCGCCCAAAGCGAATAACGCCCTTCCAAGGGGAAACCTTCAAGAATACATGATCACCGACGTCAAATGTAGCGGGACGACGCTTAGGATCCGCATACATCTTCTGTCGGTCTCGGGCTGCTTTAAGCTTTTCTAATGCCACATTTACTTTCTCTGAAGTTATCTGGACAATCTCAGGTCCAGCAAACTGTTTCTCTCCGGGTTCCAACCAGCAGGTCGGAGTATGACATCGTCTCCCGTAGAGCATTTCATACGGTGGCATTCCAATGCTGGAATGATACGAATTGTTATAAGCAAATTCAATCAATGGGAGATGAGAATCCCATGATCCACCGTATTCAAGTACACACGCTCAAAGCATGTCTTCAAGAGTCTGAACCGTTCGTTCCGATTGGCCATCGTTCTGCGGGTGATAGGCAGTGCTCAAAAGCACACGAGTGCCTAACTCACGTTGCAAACTTTGCCAGAAATTAGATACAAATCTGGAGTCACGATCAGAAACAATTGAACAAGGAAGACCGTGACGTGTTACTATCTCATCAATATAAAGCTGTGCCAGACGAGTCAACGAAGCCGACTCGTTGGTTGCCAAGAAATGCGCACTTTTAGTCAGTCGGTCAACAATGACCCATATCATGTCATGCCCTCTGAAAGTCTTTGGCAGCTTTGTCACGAAATCCATCGTGATATGATCCCATTTCCATTCCAGAATGTCAAGCTGTTGCAAATTGCCATAAGGCCTTTGATGCTCTGTCTTGACTTGGGCACATATCTGACATTTCTCCACGAATGAAGCAATGTCTTTCTTCAGAGTGGGCCACCAATATAATCTTTTCAGATCATTGTACATCTTGGTGATACCCGGATGAATAGATAGCTTAGATTTGTGAGCTTCTTGCAGAATCAACTCACGATTACCTCCCAAAAGAGGCACCCAAGTCCTGGATTGAAAAGTCTTCAATCCACGATTATCTTCACCCAGTTGGTCTTTTAACTTTTTCATCGTTTCAGATTTCATATTGTCTTCTTGCAAAGCTAACTGTTGGGCGTCTTTTAACTTTGCAATAAAATCTGATACAACAGTAAGCTTCATGAATTTTGCCTCTGCTGCTGGCCCCTTACGGCTCAAAACATCCGCTACAATATTGGCTTTACCGAGATGGTAGCGAATCTCACAGTCATAGTCTTTAATTAACTCCAACCAACGGCGCTGCCGCATGTTGAGTTCTTTCTGTGTAAAGACATACTGTAAGCTTTTGTGATCAGTACATATCACACACTTAGTGCCATAAAGGTAATGCCTCCACAATTTCAGTGCGAAGACAACGGCAGCAAGTTCGAGATCGTGAGTTGGGTAGTTCCTTTCGTGAGATTTCAGTTGCCGAGAGGCATAAGCAATTACTTTATCTCTTTGCATGAGGACACAACCCAACCCCGCATAAGAGGCATCACAATAAACTACGAAGTCCTCCGAACCCTCCGGTAAGGCAAGAATTGGAGCTTCGCATAATAACCGTTTTAAGGTCTGGAACGCTTCTTCTTGAGCTTCCGACCAGACAAATGTAACATCCTTACGGGTCAGCTTGGTCAACGGACCCGCAAGTTTCAAAAAGTTGCGAATAAATCGCCGATAGTAGCCAGCCAAGCCAAGGAAATTCTTTATTTCAGAAGGAGTTCGAGGAACCTCCAAATTCATTACCGCTTCCACCTTAGCCGGATCTACTTTAACGCCTTCTTGACAAATGACATGGCCAAGGAAATGTACTTCCCTAAGCTAGAATTCACTCTTAGAAAACTTGGCATATAATTGTTCTCGTTTAAGAGTCTCGAGAACCTGACGAAGATGAAACTCATGATCAGCCTCAGTCTTCGAATAAACAAGAATGTCATCAATGAAAACAATCACGGATTTATCAAGAAAAGGACGATAGTCGCGATTCATCAAATCCATGAATATGGCAGGAGCATTGGTTAAGCCGAATGGCATAACCAAGAATTCGTAATGACCGTATCGAGTTCGGAAAGCCGTCTTCGGAATGTCTATTTCGTGGACTCGTACTTGATGATACCCCGAACGGAGATTAATCTTCAAAAAATACGTAGATCCCTGCAACTGATCGAAGAGATCATCGATACGCGGAAGAGGATACTTATTCTTTACAGTTCGCTTATTCAACTCCCTGTAATCAATACACATCCTCATTGTTCCATCCTTCTTTTTAACAAATAAGACAGGAGCTCCCCAAGGCGAGGAACTAGGACGAATGAAACCTTTTTCAAGTAACTCCTGGATTTGCGTCATCATCTCGTAGATTTCAGAAGGAGCGAGATGATATGGAGATCTAGCTACAGGTGAAGCTCCAGGAATCAATTCTATCTTATACTCAACGTCTCTTACCGGAGGTAAACCTAGTAATTCATCAGGAAAGACTTCAGGGAATTCAGAAACTACCTTGATATCTTGAACTGGTTGCTTTTCCATCGTAGCATCAATAACATATGCCAGGAAGGAATCACAACCTTTGGCAACTGACTTATGAGCTTTAATAACGGAGATAACATGAATATCAGAATCCCGTCATTCTCCTCGAGCAACTGCATAAGATCCATCAGCAAGAGGGATCTTAATCATCTTCTTGGAACAGAGAATCTCAGCATCACGCTTGCTAAGCCAATCCATTCCAATCACGACATCGAAGCCCACAATAGGCATAACAAAGAATGAAATAGGGATACTACTCCCATCAATATAAATAATGGCAATAGGGACTTTCTCGGTAACCGAGACTACTTTTCCGTCTGCAACTTTTACATTAAGAGACTCGTCTAAAGGCACAACAGGTAACTGTAGTCTTTTATGGCAAGCAACAGAAACAAAAGAATATGTTGCTCCTGAATCAAACAGTACACTGGCAGGAAAATAATTGATAAGAAATGTACCAGTGACAACATCACGTGCAGCCTTTGCCTCCTCTGCAGTCATCTGAAATGCCCACCCTTTAGCACGAAGGGCATTATCTTTCTTCTGCCCTCCAGAAGACCCAGCTGCTCCGGAGCTTTGTCTGTCAGGGCATTCCACCATTTTGTGACCGGGTTTGCGACACCGGTAACGAACGTCTTCTTTGTATTGGCATTCATTCACCGGATGCCCTCTTTGCCCACACCTACCGCACCTCTTGGTTGTTGCCGAGCATTCTCCGGAATGATAGGTACGGCATGAAGAACACCAAGGGTCGTTAGGTCTTGGTTTCTTAGGAGCTTCAGTTTTCCCACCTCCTGAGGATTGCCCTTTTGAAGAGCCCGATTGGAGAGATGGCTGAAACTTCCTTTTACTGCCACCACTGGCAAATTCACCCCGACACTGTATACGATCACCTTCCATTTGTCGGGCCACTTGAAACTCCCGATCCAGTGTTGGAGCTGCCCACACATGGGCACGAAATTCATGTGGCAGAGTCGCCACAAACCTTCTTATCTTCGTGACTTCATCTGGGACCAGGTGTGGAACAAACCTCATCTTATCGGTGAATGAGGTGATGTGTTCTTCTATTGGTCTATCTCCCTTCTAGAGATCTGTAAACTCCCGCTCCATTCTTTCCATATCATATTCGGTGCAGTACTTCTGTAGCACCTTTTCAGAGAATTGCTCCCAAGAAAGAGCACTTAATACCTCTTTGCTAACCGAGGCCTTCACAGTATCCCACCAGAATATAACACGACCCTTTAACATGCGTATCACGTAATTCACACGATACTCGGGCTCACACTCACAGGATTCAAAAGCTTGCTCCATTTCACGGAGCCATTGAATAGTAAAAACGGGGTTATCACTCCCCTCAAACGTTGGCGGGTGACATGTCAAGAACTTCTTATACGAACAGGGCTTGCGTGCCTTAGTGAGAGTGGACTTTAGCAAGAGCTCTTTTGCAAGGTGGAGCTCTTCTTCCAGACGCTTTACATACGCTAGCTGGTCTGGATCAGGTACTGCGCCACCAGCATTATGCCGAGAGCGTTGGTCATCGGCTTGGTGAGGCATATGAGAAGCCTCATCTTTTAACTCTTTGAGCGCTTGCTCAGTTATCAGCAGACATTTTCTTATCTCTTCTATATAACACAGAAGAGTAATCAGTACTTTATCATACTTGCTCATTATATCAGACAAGCTATACTATAGCAAGTAATAATCATGTAAGTCTCATACTCAATCCCCCCAAAGGAACATTTACTATGGTCGGGCCCTTGTTTGAGAATGAATACTTTTGTAAGTACCCAATTCCCTCAAACTTAGGCTCTGATACCTACTTGTAACACCAACTTTGCGTATACTATATTTTAGCAAAAATTTACGTTTTTTTTAAACAAACGTGAACTTAATCACGATTAAACAACATTAAGCAGCGGAAATATTTACAATAAAAATTGTTTTAGTATATGGTGTTACTCTACAATAACCGACCTTAATGTATTTATTACAACATAAATGTTCCAGCAAAATATCAAGAGGCAGGGGACCCGGCTCACCAGGCAATCTAACTTCGATCTGTAAAAGCAGTTAACATGGCACCATTAGCTACACTTAGCTAGTGAGCACAAACTTAGCATAAGCATCATTAGAGCAAGTCATACATATCAGGAATAAGCATACAATGCTATCCTATCACATTGTGGTGTGCTGACATGATCGGTATAAGTTGTTTCTTGCAGGATAGCTAGTCCCACTCAACACCAATACATCGGGGAATCAGACACAAACCTCCGCGCTGGTGGGGGAGCATAAAGTAGTCCACCAAGCATCGTTAACGGAACCAGAGGCTCCTTAGGTAACTCAGCCATTTCTGACTAATTAACCCTCATGATATAAGGCACGGTGGTTCTGCAGAACCTAAGATCCGGAATGTTACCTCGAATCACGGTTAAATCCCGAATCTCCTGATCAAGGGTCCCTGGGATCCAGCTAACCGGCTGACCTTAACCATGCTTGCAGATGTTTGCGAACACATACATATATCTTGATCATTTACTTAGCATGCATATTCATTTACTTCTTTTAGCATGCATTTACATTCATTTACTTCATTATGGATCCAATCTGGATCCCTAACATACATATCATTAAGCTTTCACTTAACTGATTTATTCAGAATCAGTATCATGCATAGCATCCATTTAACTAAGCGGTTCCAGTTCTGCATCCCGCTGACATGCACTTAACTTTACATATGACAAGTACTTAGCATGACATTGTACTTTAAGTAACATGGCAATTCTTATTCATTTACTTATGAGCACAAATGCACTCAAATCACTTAGCACGTAATTCTTCCTCTACTAAGGCTTATGGAAGTCGGTACTCCCCTAAGTGGCTTAAAACAGATAGCTAATTTACTTCTGCCTTGTCTAGGGTGTCAAATTCACCTAGAAAATTAGGATTTACATTAATTATCTTATCATACTTAGAATAGCTACAAAGCCAACAAAGGAAGTCCCAAAGTGCGGATTCCACATAAATCCGACAAACTGTCGGATTACATGAAATCCGACACTCGAGGGAAATCCGATACATTGCGAAATCCGACACTCATCGGATTTCAACACTTATGAACTTGGAAACCTTGACATGCAATTGGAAATCCGACCTTCAATCAGAATCCGATACTTTTATCGGAATCCGACACTTTTGTCGGAATCCGACACTTTCAAAGGAATCCGATACTTTCGGATTTGACTTGCAATTATACATGTGAACTCAAGGAATCCGATACTTATCGGATTTAGAACAACAATTCGGATTTAGACATAATGCGGATTCCGATACCTCTTAGTCTCGGAATCCGACACTTATCGGATTTGGGAACTAGCGGATTCCGATACACTCATGTCTCGGAATCCGACAGTTTCAACCCAGAAACCGCCATATTCATCTATGGCTCATTTTCCAGAATTTCATTCATGGTTTATACATTTTCACATTCTAAAAACATCCATTTTCGTTAGTATGACTTTGAAAACACATCAAACCCACACAATAACACCAAACGACCAAAACCCACTTGAAAAGTAAGCCTTGAATGTTCTTAATGGTGTTTTGCAAGGATTTGAGGATTTAATCATGTTTTAAACATAAATCTGATCTTATACATATCAAATCTTTATAGTAACAATACGTTTACCTTTGTGTGAAATCAAAACCACCAAATACTTTTCTTCAAGAAAACCGAGAGGAAACCACAAGAGAATAGAGAGAAAACCGAGAGTTGCTTGTATGTGTGTTTACTTTTGATACTTTGACCGTGGTCAACATTTCCAATACATATATATTTTCTTATCCAGAGGCACCGCCTGTGGATAATCATTTTCTTTTCTTTTGTTTTAACTTACTTACTATATATATATATATACACAAAATACATAACACACAATATACAAATAATTAACTTTTCATTTACACAATTAACTTACAAGTCTATCAACTTAATACACGTTTAACAGCTAGGACCAAATCGAGGATGTTACAAATCTACCCCCCCTTAAGAATATTCCGTCCTCGAAATCTACTCAGTGATAAACAGGTGAGGGTATCTTATCTTCATCTCGTCCTCGACTTCCCATGTCAGGTTCGGACCTAAACTGTGTTTCCACTTAACAAGAACCAGTTTGATCATCTTCTTTCGTAGCTTCTTGACCTTTGTGTCAAGAATTTCAACAGGTTCTTCTACGAGTCTCTTAGAAGAGTCAACCTTCAATTCTTGTAACGGAACAATCTGTTCCTCTTCAATGTTGCACTTACGCAAGTAGCATACGTTGAAGGTATCATGGATTCCAGATAGCTCAGGCGGCAGCTCAAGAGTTACCGTCTGATCATTGACTTTATGCATGATCTTGAATGGGCCTAGGAAACGTGGACTTAGTTTCCCTTTGCGCCCAAAGCGAATAACGCCCTTCCAAGGGGAAACCTTCAAGAATACATGATCACCGACGTCAAATGTAGCGGGACGACGCTTAGGATCCGCATACATCTTCTGTCGGTCTCGGGCTGCTTTAAGCTTTTCTAATGCCACATTTACTTTCTCTGAAGTTATCTGGACAATCTCAGGTCCAGCAAACTGTTTCTCTCCGGGTTCCAACCAGCAGGTCGGAGTATGACATCGTCTCCCGTAGAGCATTTCATACGGTGGCATTCCAATGCTGGAATGATACGAATTGTTATAAGCAAATTCAATCAATGGGAGATGAGAATCCCATGATCCACCGTATTCAAGTACACACGCTCAAAGCATGTCTTCAAGAGTCTGAACCGTTCGTTCCGATTGGCCATCGTTCTGCGGGTGATAGGCAGTGCTCAAAAGCACACGAGTGCCTAACTCACGTTGCAAACTTTGCCAGAAATTAGATACAAATCTGGAGTCACGATCAGAAACAATTGAACAAGGAAGACCGTGACGTGTTACTATCTCATCAATATAAAGCTGTGCCAGACGAGTCAACGAAGCCGACTCGTTGGTTGCCAAGAAATGCGCACTTTTAGTCAGTCGGTCAACAATGACCCATATCATGTCATGCCCTCTGAAAGTCTTTGGCAGCTTTGTCACGAAATCCATCGTGATATGATCCCATTTCCATTCCAGAATGTCAAGCTGTTGCAAATTGCCATAAGGCCTTTGATGCTCTGTCTTGACTTGGGCACATATCTGACATTTCTCCACGAATGAAGCAATGTCTTTCTTCAGAGTGGGCCACCAATATAATCTTTTCAGATCATTGTACATCTTGGTGATACCCGGATGAATAGATAGCTTAGATTTGTGAGCTTCTTGCAGAATCAACTCACGATTACCTCCCAAAAGAGGCACCCAAGTCCTGGATTGAAAAGTCTTCAATCCACGATTATCTTCACCCAGTTGGTCTTTTAACTTTTTCATCGTTTCAGATTTCATATTGTCTTCTTGCAAAGCTAACTGTTGGGCGTCTTTTAACTTTGCAATAAAATCTGATACAACAGTAAGCTTCATGAATTTTGCCTCTGCTGCTGGCCCCTTACGGCTCAAAACATCCGCTACAATATTGGCTTTACCGAGATGGTAGCGAATCTCACAGTCATAGTCTTTAATTAACTCCAACCAACGGCGCTGCCGCATGTTGAGTTCTTTCTGTGTAAAGACATACTGTAAGCTTTTGTGATCAGTACATATCACACACTTAGTGCCATAAAGGTAATGCCTCCACAATTTCAGTGCGAAGACAACGGCAGCAAGTTCGAGATCGTGAGTTGGGTAGTTCCTTTCGTGAGATTTCAGTTGCCGAGAGGCATAAGCAATTACTTTATCTCTTTGCATGAGGACACAACCCAACCCCGCATAAGAGGCATCACAATAAACTACGAAGTCCTCCGAACCCTCCGGTAAGGCAAGAATTGGAGCTTCGCATAATAACCGTTTTAAGGTCTGGAACGCTTCTTCTTGAGCTTCCGACCAGACAAATGTAACATCCTTACGGGTCAGCTTGGTCAACGGACCCGCAAGTTTCAAAAAGTTGCGAATAAATCGCCGATAGTAGCCAGCCAAGCCAAGGAAATTCTTTATTTCAGAAGGAGTTCGAGGAACCTCCAAATTCATTACCGCTTCCACCTTAGCCGGATCTACTTTAACGCCTTCTTGACAAATGACATGGCCAAGGAAATGTACTTCCCTAAGCTAGAATTCACTCTTAGAAAACTTGGCATATAATTGTTCTCGTTTAAGAGTCTCGAGAACCTGACGAAGATGAAACTCATGATCAGCCTCAGTCTTCGAATAAACAAGAATGTCATCAATGAAAACAATCACGGATTTATCAAGAAAAGGACGATAGTCGCGATTCATCAAATCCATGAATATGGCAGGAGCATTGGTTAAGCCGAATGGCATAACCAAGAATTCGTAATGACCGTATCGAGTTCGGAAAGCCGTCTTCGGAATGTCTATTTCGTGGACTCGTACTTGATGATACCCCGAACGGAGATTAATCTTCAAAAAATACGTAGCTCCCAACAACTGATCGAAGAGATCATCGATACGCGGAAGAGGATACTTATTCTTTACAGTTCGCTTATTCAACTCCCTGTAATCAATACACATCCTCATTGTTCCATCCTTCTTTTTAACAAATAAGACAGGAGCTCCCCAAGGCGAGGAACTAGGACGAATGAAACCTTTTTCAAGTAACTCCTGGATTTGCGTCATCATCTCGTGGATTTCAGAAGGAGCGAGATGATATGGAGATCTAGCTACAGGTGAAGCTCCAGGAATCAATTCTATCTTATACTCAACGTCTCTTACCGGAGGTAAACCTAGTAATTCATCAGGAAAGACTTCAGGGAATTCAGAAACTACCTTGATATCTTGAACTGGTTGCTTTTCCATCGTAGCATCAATAACATATGCCAGGAAGGAATCACAACCTTTGGCAACTGACTTATGAGCTTTAATAACGGAGATAACATGAATATCAGAATCCCGTCATTCTCCTCGAGCAACTGCATAAGATCCATCAGCAAGAGGGATCTTAATCATCTTCTTGGAACAGAGAATCTCAGCATCACGCTTGCTAAGCCAATCCATTCCAATCACGACATCGAAGCCCACAATAGGCATAACAAAGAATGAAATAGGGATACTACTCCCATCAATATAAATAATGGCAATAGGGACTTTCTCGGTAACCGAGACTACTTTTCCGTCTGCAACTTTTACATTAAGAGACTCGTCTAAAGGCACAACAGGTAACTGTAGTCTTTTACGGCAAGCAACAGAAACAAAAGAATATGTTGCTCCTGAATCAAACAGTACACTGGCAGGAAAATAATTGATAAGAAATGTACCAGTGACAACATCACGTGCAGCCTTTGCCTCCTCTGCAGTCATCTGAAATGCCCACCCTTTAGCACGAAGGGCATTATCTTTCTTCTGCCCTCCAGAAGACCCAGCTGCTCCGGAGCTTTGTCTGTCAGGGCATTCCACCATTTTGTGACCGGGTTTGCGACACCGGTAACGAACGTCTTCTTTGTATTGGCATTCATTCACCGGATGCCCTCTTTGCCCACACCTACCGCACCTCTTGGTTGTTGCCGAGCATTCTCCGGAATGATAGGTACGGCATGAAGAACACCAAGGGTCGTTAGGTCTTGGTTTCTTAGGAGCTTCAGTTTTCCCACCTCCTGAGGATTGCCCTTTTGAAGAGCCCGATTGGAGAGATGGCTGAAACTTCCTTTTACTGCCACCACTGGCAAATTCACCCCGACACTGTATACGATCACCTTCCATTTGTCGGGCCACTTGAAACTCCCGATCCAGTGTTGGAGCTGCCCACACATGGGCACGAAATTCATGTGGCAGAGTCGCCACAAACCTTCTTATCTTCGTGACTTCATCTGGGACCAGGTGTGGAACAAACCTCATCTTATCGGTGAATGAGGTGATGTGTTCTTCTATTGGTCTATCTCCCTTCTAGAGATCTGTAAACTCCCGCTCCATTCTTTCCATATCATATTCGGTGCAGTACTTCTGTAGCACCTTTTCAGAGAATTGCTCCCAAGAAAGAGCACTTAATACCTCTTTGCTAACCGAGGCCTTCACAGTATCCCACCAGAATATAACACGACCCTTTAACATGCGTATCACGTAATTCACACGATACTCGGGCTCACACTCACAGGATTCAAAAGCTTGCTCCATTTCACGGAGCCATTGAATAGTAAAAACGGGGTTATCACTCCCCTCAAACGTTGGCGGGTGACATGTCAAGAACTTCTTATACGAACAGGGCTTGCGTGCCTTAGTGAGAGTGGACTTTAGCAAGAGCTCTTTTGCAAGGCGGAGCTCTTCTTCCAGACGCTTTACATACGCTAGCTGGTCTGGATCAGGTACTGCGCCACCAGCATTATGCCGAGAGCGTTGGTCATCGGCTTGGTGAGGCATATGAGAAGCCTCATCTTTTAACTCTTTGAGCGCTTGCTCAGTTATCAGCAGACATTTTCTTATCTCTTCTATATAACACAGAAGAGTAATCAGTACTTTATCATACTTGCTCATTATATCAGACAAGCTATACTATAGCAAGTAATAATCATGTAAGTCTCATACTCAATCCCCCCAAAGGAACATTTACTATGGTCGGGCCCTTGTTTGAGAATGAATACTTTTGTAAGTACCCAATTCCCTCAAACTTAGGCTCTGATACCTACTTGTAACACCAACTTTGCGTATACTACATTTTAGCAAAAATTTACGTTTTTTTTAAACAAACGTGAACTTAATCACGATTAAACAACATTAAGCAGCGGAAATATTTACAATAAAAATTGTTTTAGTATATGGTGTTACTCTACAATAACTGACCTTAATGTATTTATTACAACATAAATGTTCCAGCAAAATATCAAGAGGCAGGGGACCCGGCTCACCAGGCAATCTAACTTCGATCTGTAAAAGCCGTTAACATGGCACCATTAGCTACACTTAGCTAGTGAGCACAAACTTAGCATAAGCATCATTAGAGCAAGTCATACATATCAGGAATAAGCATACAATGCTATCCTATCACATTGTGGTGTGCTGACATGATCGGTATAAGTTGTTTCTTGCAGGATAGCTAGTCCCACTCAACACCAATACATCGGGGAATCAGACACAAACCTCCGCGCTGGTGGGGGAGCATAAAGTAGTCCACCAAGCATCGTTAACGGAACCAGAGGCTCCTTAGGTAACTCAACCATTTCTGACTAATTAACCCTCATGATATAAGGCACGGTGGTTCTGCAGAACCTAAGATCCGGAATGTTACCTCGAATCACGGTTAAATCCCGAATCTCCTGATCAAGGGTCCCTGGGATCCAGCTAACCGGCTGACCTTAACCATGCTTGCAGATGTTTGCGAACACATACATATATCTTGATCATTTACTTAGCATGCATATTCATTTACTTCTTTTAGCATGCATTTACATTCATTTACTTCATTATGGATCCAATCTGGATCCCTAACATACATATCATTAAGCTTTCACTTAACTGATTTATTCAGAATCAGTATCATGCATAGCATCCATTTAACTAAGCGGTTCCAGTTCTGCATCCCGCTGACATGCACTTAACTTTACATATGACAAGTACTTAGCATGACATTGTACTTGAAGTAACATGGCAATTCTTATTCATTTACTTATGAGCACAAATGCACTCAAATCACTTAGCACGTAATTCTTCCTCTACTAAGGCTTATGGAAGTCGGTACTCCCCTAAGTGGCTTAAAACAGATAGCTAATTTACTTCTGCCTTGTCTAGGGTGTCAAATTCACCTAGAAAATTAGGATTTACATTAATTATCTTATCATACTTAGAATAGCTACAAAGCCAACAAAGGAAGTCCCAAAGTGCGGATTCCACATAAATCCGACAAACTGTCGGATTACATGAAATCCGACACTCGAGGGAAATCCGATACATTGCGAAATCCGACACTCATCGGATTTCAACACTTATGAACTTGGAAACCTTGACATGCAATTGGAAATCTGACCTTCAATCGGAATCCAATACTTTTACCGGAATCCGACACTTTTGTCGGAATCCGACACTTTCAAAGGAATCCGATACTTCCGGATTTGACTTGCAATTATACATGTGAACTCAAGGAATCCGATACTTATCGGATTTAGAACAACAATTCGGATTTGGACTTAATGCGGATTCCGATACCACTAAGTCTCGGAATCCGACACTTATCGGATTTGGGCAACTAGCGGATTCCGACACACTCATGTCTCGGAATCCGACAGTTTCAACCCAGAAACCGCCATATTCATCTATGGCTCATTTTCAAGAATTTCATTCATGGTTTATACATTTTCACATTCTAAAAACATCCATTTTCGTTAGTATGACTTTGAAAACACATCAAACCCACACAATAACACCGAACGACCAAAACCTACTTGAAAAGTAAGCCTTGAATGTTCTTAGTGGTGTTTTGCATGGATTTGAGGATTTAATCATGTTTTAAACATAAATCTGATCTTATACATATCAAATCTTTATAGTAACCATATGTTTACCTTTGTGTGAAATCAAAACCACCAAATACTTTTCTTCAAGAAAACCGAGAGGAAACCACAAGAGAATAGAGAGAAAACCGAGAGTTGCTTGTATGTGTGTTTACTTTTGATACTTTGACCGTGGTCAACGTTTCCAATACATATATATTTTCTTATCCAGAGGCACCGACTCTGGATAATCATTTTCTTTTCTTTTGTTTTAATTTACTTACTATATATATATACACATAACACATGACACACAATATACAAATAATTAACTTTTCATTTTCACAATTAACTTACAAGTCTATCAACTTAATACACGTTTAACAGCTAGGCCCAAATCGAGAATGTTACAAATACTAAAGCATGAATGAACATAGGTTCTTAAGATTATCAAGATCTGATCTGAAGTATTAACAATCTATATTTATCAAAGGAATAAAAAAAACAAAGAAACTATATGAACTTCAACTCTAAAAACAACTTCTCAAAAAGTTAAAATTTACATAGCCACATATGGATGAACGTATATCAAAATCATAAGGTGTGTATCCACCACAAAAAAAGAAAAACGAAATAACATTACTTACACAAGCAATGTCGTTTTAAAGGGTGTGTGTGAAAGGGGGGACGCGTGGGGCCATGGCTTCGAGGGGTTCATTTTTTTTCTTTTTTGTATGTGTAATGTATATTGTTTAACACTTTAAACCAAGATTAATTAATCTATTATGAGTTAATTATGGTAACCTCTAAAAATTTCTTAAAAATTCGAGATTAACACTCTAAGCAGAAATCATTTATTCAATTACCAAAATCTTTTGGGTCACTACAACACAACACCCTCTTTTGGCTTAGACTCTTTGAGCAAGTATTCACTAAGTTGGCTTAGATCTTTTGAGCAAGTATTCGTTCAATTCGCTTAGACCCTTTAAGCATAATAGAAATTATCTACAAATATCACTAGGGCGATAAAGGAATCAAACATTCATACACAACTCGCTTGTTTAATAAATGAATGAACATGAACAAGATTTTTATTTGTTTAATACCTCTCAAGGGCAACCCTATAGAGGATGGTGGTCTAGGACTTAATTGAACAAACACGAACACAACTCTCATTCGTTCAATTATGTTCATGAACTTTTAGTTACTCATTCTTTATGTTCGTTTATATGTATGTGTGTGTTTATATATATTGTTTATGTGTATTTAATAATGTTGGTTTTGTATTATAGCTAGTGTGTGTTCCTTTGTTTACATTCGTTTATCATATAAAATCTGAATGAACAAAAATGTACACAAACTAATAACTCTTTAAAACAGTCGAGTACAAAAGCTCGTTCATGTTCGTTTCTTTGTTGTGCTAAGTTAAACGAACAAACAAGAACACAGAAACCCGTTCATTTATCCATTCGTAGGTTCGTTTATTAATTTATGAGGGTAAAGTTACAAAAACGAACACGAACAAACATCCTTCGTATTCGTTCAGTTTGTTTACAACCTTAAATATCACCCACCGGTTCAAAGGTGAGTATATATAGAAATAAGCGTAATGATTCTTTCATAAAACACACTACTAGAAAAACTGAAATTTTCGACGTAGCGATGGATAATAAGTGTCGCTAAATAGCAACGAATTAGGTGGATTTGCGAGTAGACCGAATTATTATATATCAAGGACAGTTCCTCGCTATTCCCTTACTGATTTGTGATAGATTTTTGACGAATTTGGATTCCGTCGCAAATTAGCGAGGAACAAATCATCTTTAATTCGTTGCTAATTAGCGACCGATTTCTGATAGATTTGTGACGGATTTCGAATTAAGGTATATCGTCGCTATTCCCTCCCAGTAGTGAGGGATTTGCGTGAGATTCAGACGGAACCGAGTTATCAAGGGTCAATGCTATTTCATCGCTATTCCCTAGCTAATAAGCGACGGAACCATGGCATTTCGTTGCTATCCCTTGCTAATTTGCAACGGATTATGTAAAAGGTATTTCATGTCAACCACTAGGTGATGTTGGTATTTGGGAGCAAGTTGTAGGAGGGAAAAAGAAAAAGATATTAGAGAGATGTGGTAGTAGTTGAGATCCTAGTTACTTCATGATGGGTGAGACAAGTACTTCTAGTCATGTTTCGTCTTCTCTTCTAGCGGGAGTAGTATCTTCTAAGGAGGTTAGTTTATTGTAATTTGTTTTCAGATATGGATTATACGTTGTATTAATAATGATTAACATATATTCATAACATACTTGTTCATATGGGTCATGGTATGTCAAAGTAGGTAATAATGAATGTGATTGGGTTGTTTAAATCAAGAGAAGAAGTTGCGAGTTAATATCGGTAATGTTGGGTTGTTAATGGGTTATGCGGATAATAATGGTTGTTAGTGGGTCATTATGACCCAATATGGATAATATCTAGCCTAAAGTTATCAAATTTAATTATAAAGTGTATAGGAGTATGAATACACGTGATAGTAACTATTCATTGTTGATGCGGGTAACTATATGTGTGTGGGTCACTAATAGGCCACATGAGTATGAATGAGTCATGATGGGCCAAATAAAGTATGAATGGGTCACCGATACTCAGCATGGGCTATCTTTTATATATGTCATAAATTAGTCAAATTTTATAGTAATAGACCACATGAGTATGAATGAGTCATGATGTGTGTAACTAGGTTGTTATAAATCAAAGATAAGCGGTTAGTAGTTAATAAGGTTGAAATTGGGCCTTAATGATGGTTGTTATCAACCAAATGAAAGAAATTATGATACATGCTTCTAATGGCTCATAAGGGTAGTAAAGGTGTTAATGGGTCATTATGACACGAGGTGGGTTTATATGTGTGTGTGTGTGTAAATTGGTTAAATTGAGTTCTTACGAGCAGTTTTGGTGTAAATGGTCATGATCCATCTTAATGGGTTTTAATATGTACTTGTTATACTTAGGTACTCGAGCTGAAACAACAAGTACAAGACTTGCGTGAACGAGAACGAAAACTGTTAAAGGAAATGGAAGAGTCCTGCAAGGAGATGGAAGAGTCTCGCAAGCGTGAGATGGAAGAGTCTTGCAAGAGTGAGATGGAAGAGTCTGGCAAAAGAGGAGAATAGACATGAAAGGCTAGAGAAGATCGGTTTAATCGGTTATAAGAAATGTTACTTTCTCATTTCCGTGTTAACCCTTCCCCTCCGTATCCGCCTCCGCCTCCAAGTTAGTTATTTAATTGTATGTTTATTATAACCTAAATTAACCTAAACTCCAAACACTATTATAACTTTATCTAATGTCATTGGATCTTTGATTTTGTTATCAAATGTAGCGTTAGGTTTATATTTATATTGAACAGGGAATTTAAAAAAAAAAGAATTAGCTCTAACATCGTCATTTTATAGTTACTTTTTTATTTAAATTCAAGTATTGAAGAGTGGTTACGTCTGTAATTATAACTTTTTCCATAACTTGTTTAATCAAAATATTATATAACAGAAACAGCGGAAACATCTCATGTTCTAGTTAAATATATTTACAAACCATTAAAGAAGTTTCAACAAAAAAAATCCATCGGTGTTACCAAATATCTGCCGACCATTACATATATATATAAAATAACCAAAAGCATGCACAATTGTGTTCTGGGAAAATGGTTAAATAAACCAATGCTAAGTACCCATCCTCACCGACATCAACTAGTTACCTGCACATAGGAAGGGTACATAGGAGAGGTTAGCTATAAATAGCTAGTGAGAAACGATTAATCACAAGTATCATAATAAGAATATCATATCATATAATTGTAAACAAATCTACCCTAACACACCGCGATATACCGATGTAGTCAGCAGGAACCACATCTTGCAAGGTAGCTAACCCGACTCAATGATCCTTATATGGGAAACCAAATACATCAACCGCACCGGTGGATAAACGGTAATTGCGTTAACGGGGAACTCACCCCTTCGGGATCAGTGGGAAACTGAGAGCCCATCATCACCACATTGAGGGACGGCGGTTTTGCATAACCAAAGATTCACAATCAACGAATCACCGTTCATCATAGTTATCGGTACAAGGCCCTAACCATATCCAGACTCGGTTGGCCTCAAACAACTATAACAAAGTGTCTAGACACAACACTTTTGGCCTACTTGTAACACCACTTTTCTAGTTTTAATTTAAAAACATTATCTTACAAGTTAGCACTCAAAAGATATTAGAGTTTCATAAAAATACAGTTTCTAAACATGCACGTGCTAACATTTACCTAAAGTAGTGTCAAAAGTTTGCTTCTCAAAACTAGGAGCTATCAAGCTGAACTCTGCACTGGGCCTCACCCTTGCTGGAACCTGAGCCACCTACAACAAGCAATACTGAAACATAAGCTAACGTTTAGTGAGCATACTAGCTAAACATATACAACATATAACAGGAGTAAAATCTCCCCAGGATGTCTCGCATCCAAGCTGTAACAATAGGAGTAAAGTCTCCCCAGGAAGTCTAGCATCCAAATTGTATCACCTACAAACTTGCACATACTGTTATTGTGTTGGGGCTTATCTACACCCCTCGCATGTAACCTATCCCAAGCTGATGTTACTGTTAGCTTGTCCTAGGGTATGACGACACCTTACACGTAGCCAAGCCCCTGAGACCTTTCCTTGGGTATAAAGGGCTCAATATACCCCTTTCCACTTTCCTGGATACAAAGCTACGCTTGCATGTAACTAGGTATCCGCATTACTTGGTACACAGTTAGCTGTATACCCTGTCACTGTTCTTGTGCATAGTTATGCTCATGTCATGGCTATACACGTGTACTTACACCGCATATACCTATCATATATGATATTTTAGATATCATACTATTCACCTTATGCATATATACATGTAATAATTCATGGTTACTTACACCGCTTTGGTATACAGATACACCACCTGCGTAGCTATATACCATAACACTATTCTCCATACAAAGTTACACCTCGCGCATAACTATGTACCTTGCTGCTTTCATTGAATACATATAACAATAATATCACATAACACATATATCATGCTATTCATTTAATGCATACTCATATGCTATTCATACTAAATGAATAATATACTCACCTCGTAACCGTGTAATATGTTGTTGGGGAGATAATTACTTCACCTCAATAATTAATTCTATCTATTGAAATATATAAAATTTGATGATAACCAAACCCTACATTAAGTATGACTAAGAAAGTTTGAAGACTGGCCTAGATATCTCTCCTGATGACTTTTTTGTACTTACCTGATTATCTATAAAGTTGTAAATTCTGTTAGCATCTTTTTAGACTAGTTTAGTTTGTAGTAATCTCTTGTACAAACTTTTGTATTCTCTTTGTCCTGTAATTCAAGCTAGAAACTTTGATCATGGACTAATTGGCAATTGCAAGTGAAAATATCTAAGTCAGAGCTTACATTGTGTAATTTCAGAAAATCAAAAAGAACATAAAAATGGAAAAACAGAAAAGATACCACAAAAATAGAACAAAATGATACAACAAAGAAAAGATTCCTTAAAAGCAGAACAAAAGGGAACACTAGAGAAGAAACAAAAAATAGAACAAGGTTCAAGTAAAAAGAGCTACCAAAAACAGATAGCTACGTAGCTAAATGCACTTATGAGTTTCTATAAAAAATTTGTATTCGAAGTCAAACTGATTCTTCAAAGGAAATGGTTTTTTCATCATCAAGTAGGGGGAGATTGTTGAGGAGATAATCACTTCACCTCAATAATTAATTCTATCTATTGAAATATATAGACTTTGATGATAACTAAACCCTACACTCAGTATGACTAAGAAAGTATTCAAATATGTGTTATTTAAGTCAGATTATTGAAATTTCACTAAGTATGGATACATCAGTTGAGAAGCAGCCCCTGCTTAAGGCATTAGCCGAAGGACATCAACTATGGAACTTCAAGATGAAAAGACCAAGTGTAAAATACCATCAACTGAGGAATTACAACCATCAGCTGAGTGAAGAAACTTGATTAGCTGAGCGATTACAACCATCAGTTGAGCAAATAACTTTGACCAACGTACTAAGGTTTCAAGACCATCAGCTGAGTTGAATATAAATCAGCTAAGGCCACCTGCATCAGCTATGTAAGTCTTACAACACACAAGTCATCATCTTACATAAACTTATTTCTTTAAATGATCAGCTGAGCATACTTGATCAACTGATCATACAAATAGATGAGCTTAAGCATTCCAAGTATAACTGATTGATCAACTGAGCATCTATATGATCAGCTGTGCATCAGTGATGAACGGAGCCTTTGCAAAATGATAAACTGATCATTTCCTTCAACTGAGCAGTATAACTTTAAAGTACTTAGTACATTCTGTTAGCTGAGTCGAGCAATATGTCAGGTCTGCTCACTATTTTAGTTGTTAAGTTTCATATGTAAAAGGCAGAACATGTGATGTTCATTTATGCCTTTAGATCTTTGTTTGTAAAAGTACAATGCACTTTTTGGATCAAGTACGAGACAAAAAGGATAGATCTTATCCTCTACAAAAGGAAAAAGATACTTTTGAAGATGAAGATCTCGAAGATTTGTTGCCTCAACTAAGTATGGCCGGCAATTCTATACTTGCTAAAGTCAAATATGAAAGAAGAATGGTTGTTGATAAAAGTTTAATCAAAAGAGGAAACTTAAATTTACAAGGCAAAAAGCACAAGAAATAATATTATTTTAATGTTAGTGGACATTATTTTTCTAAAAAGCAAACTTACTTTACGCAACCTTAATTAAAGTAAGTGTACTTTTCACTCACTAACTTTACAAATATTATATTATTTTCTTTGGACCTTTTGTCTCCTTTCTCTTAGCCATCTGGACTCGCAAAAGCTTCTATAAATTTACATGCATGGTGGACATGCAAAACACACTTCTAAAAAATACAACAACAAGCTTATAAGTTGAGAAAAATCGTAGAGTTAGCAATTTGTGTAGAAACAAACTTGTTCATGTGTTGAACACTCTTAGACATTAGTTGTGAGTTAGTTCGTCTATGTGTTAAACAAATTAATTGCCACCTTTTATTGTACTTAGAATTTACGCTTCTAGTACATGTAATTCTTGATTCATAATCAATAAGAATTATATAAAAGTATAATCGTGTGTCTTTAAGTTTTAAAATGTAATGTTTGTATTCAAGCCCCCCTTCTACAAACATTTGTTGTTGTGTACTCAATCTGGGACTAACAACTGGTATCAGAGCAGGTTAGATAGTTCATATCTAGATCTGTTTTGCTTACTCTACAACTGCTTCTACCCCTCTCTAAATGGCCTCATCTTCCAACAACATGAATATCTTAAACACTGGATCTTTAACAAGATGTCCTATGTTTGATGCTCAGAACTTCTTGATGTGGAGAAGTAGAGCACATCTCTTTCTATCTACACTTGACATCCAAATGTTAGAGATTGTCACTGAGGGTCCTTATGTTCCAACATCTGTTCTATCTATTCCATCTGTACCCGAAGGTCAAACTTCCACAACTGAAAGAATCATCACCAAACCCATGCATCTATAAATTGATGTAGAAAAGAGGTTGATTAGTCTTGATGTTATGGCTAGATTAGATCTTGTCTCTATACTACCCAATAAAATCTATCATCAAGTGCTTACCTGTACTTCTGCAAAGAAATGTTAGATACACTCAATTGCTTATGAAGGGACTGAAGAGGTAAAGGAGAACAAGAAACTCCTCCTCAATAGAGGGTATGAATTCTTCTTTGCTCATAAAGGTGAGAGTCTTACACGGACATACACCAGGTTCAACTGTCCTGTGTTAGACTTGAAAAGGGTAGATATAACCAAGAGCAACTTTGTCTTTGTGAACAAGTTTTCTAGACTCCCTTACTGAAACATGGGATCACTTTATCAATGTTTTACATCATAGTGAAAATATCAAGGGAATGTCTCTGGTTGCTTTATATGGTAACTTACTCAGCCATGGGCAATCAGTCAAGCAAAGGAAGTTGTTCTCCAAGGAGATGGAGGTAGTGAAGGCTGCACCAACATGATATAAAGATGAGAAGCTTTACAGCTATTATCATGGTTCAGATGAAGAAGAGGATGAAGGAGAAAGTGCCGGAGAAAGTGAAGTGGAGAAAGGTGATGAAGAGAGGAGTTTGGAAGATCTAGAAGCAGTGGTTGAGGAAATTGCTATGCTGGTTAGGAAGTTCAAACCTTTCAAGAAGGGAAAAGGTGTCAAGAGATTCAGCAAGAGGCCATCAAAGTTTGTCAAATCCAAATTCAAATCAACTTTTGATGCCTCCACAGCAGAGTTATACAAGTGTGGCAAGGTTGGCCACATAGCTAGTGACTGTAAGTCCAAAGGTAGCACTGATTTTTCATCTATGCCAAAGCAGAAGACCAAAATAGAATACGAAGCCAAGTACAAGAAACTCCTTGCCGCTGCCCTTGACAAGAAGAAAAAGAAGAAAGCCCAGGGCCAAGTTCTTTTAGATGAAGAAGAAGATTGGGCAAAAGAGGATCTCTCATCATATGACGATGAAGTGATCTCTGCTCAGTTCTGCATGATGGCCAACACAGACAGTGGTATTTCTTTTGATGAAAACATGAAGAAGGCTGTTAAAGCTTGTTCTACTACCAATTGGGATCCTTCTTCTATGTATCAGTTTGGCAGGTTTATTAACTACAATGATAATGAGTAAAATGCTATGCTTGATTACTTGTGTATTGACTTCCAATATGCTTTTTAAAGAGAAAAGAAGCTAAAATCAGAAATAGAATCACTCAAGGAAAAATTAACTCTTAAAGATGAGGAACTTAAGCAAATAACAATTTTAAATGATGAACTAGCTAATCAAAAGATACTTAATGAGATCTTAGTAAATTTGTTGAAAGCAAAAGTTCCCATATTAAAGAGTCAATCATTCCCTCAGTTGATTCACCTTCTGTTAAGATTTTAAAATGTAAAAATACTAAGAATATGAAGTCAGAGGACGTGAGAAAGAAAAGGAATCATTTCTTAAGACCAAAGAGACATTATGTTGTCAAACCTTGAAAATAGATGACTTAAATATAAGTGTTTCACAGACTGTTGAATCATTAGCCAATACATTTGTATTAACTAATATGTTAGTAGATGATAAATGCTCAGTTGAGAGCCTGTCAGTTGGTCATAACTGATCTTCTAAATGTTTAGTTAATCATGAAGAACTCAATTCTCTTTCAATAAAAGAAACTGTGAGTGAAAGAAATGATGTTCACATTGTTCCTAAATCTACCACTCCAAAGGTTGATAAAAAACTTTCTAAATCTAAAGATCAATCCAAGGTGCCTATAAACAAAGACCTAAAGAATTTACAGGATCAGCTTCATAAGTGGAGTGGTCAAGTTGGTCAGCTAATGACTCATAGTCATCAGAGGAATGATAAGAATACTCACAGGCATTCAAATAAAGTTGTTCAATGCTCCAAGGTTACAAAATCTCAAAAATGTTACAAATGTGGATGCAAAGAGCATAAGGCATTTGAATGTTCTTTAGAAGGGAATTCAAGACAGTGGACTTGTTCTGATAACATGGTTATTCCTATTGTTCATGAACCAATACCTTGCACAGATGTGAATGAATGAAGAATTAGTGACACAATTAGGAATCCACTAATTAGTGGATCCTTGTGGAATGCTTAGTAGCTATAAGAAGGAAAAAGGTCCAAGGGTGACTTTTGGTGACAATAATCATGGGCAAACAAAAGGCTACGGAGAACTTCAATGAGAACCTCAAGTTGTCCAAAGTTTCATATGTTAACGGAATGAAATATAATATCATAAGCATAAGTCAATTGTGTGATGGAGATAATAAAGTCCACTTCACCAAGATAGGGGATTTCATAGTAGATAAAGAAGGTAATACAGTGTTCAGAGCCAAAAAAACCAAGGATGTGTATACTCTTGACATGTCTTCTGGTGACCCTTCAAAAGAAACATGTTTGTATTCCAAAACCATTGAGGATACAAACTAGCTATGGCACAAAAGGCTTTCCCACCTTAATTTCAAAAACATCAACAAGCTTTTGATATAGTGTGAGGACTACCTTCACTGACTTATTCTAAGCCTAAACCTTGCACTGCTTGTGAGAAGGGAAAACAACATAAAACATCATTTCCTTCCAAGAAAGTCTTCTCAATAACTGAACCTTTCTTCATGTTGCACATGGATTTATTTGGTCCTGTTGCAACTGCTAGCATTGGTGGAAGTACGTATGCTCTTATATTGGTTGAGGAATTATCAAGATACACTTAGGTTTTCTTTCTTAGAGCAAAGAGTAAGGATGTTGAAGAGATCATTTGCTTTGTCAAGAAATGTAAGTAATGAATGACAATCTGGCGAGGAGTCTTAGAAGTGATCATAGAACTGAATTCAGAAATCAAACTCTGGAAGCTGTCTGTGATGAGAAAGGGATATCTCAAAACTTCTTTGCTCTAAGAACCCCACAATAGAATGGTGTAGCTGAAAGAAGAAACATAACATTAATTGAAGTTGCCAGAACCATGTTGTGTGAAATCTTTCAATTTCTGGGTTGAGGCTGTGCGTTGTGTGATCCCTTATCATCAAAAGGCACAATAAGACTTCATATGAAGTGCTCAAGGGAAGGAAGCCAAGCATCAGTTTTCTACACATATTTGGTTGTCAATGTTTCATTCTCAATAAAAAGGATCAACTGCAGAAGTTTGCTCCAAAAGCTGATGAAGGAGTGTTTGTCGGTTACTATGTGATTTCCAAATCAAATAGAGTCTACAACCTCAGAACAAAAGTTATTGAAGAGTCCATCAGTGTAAGTTTTAATAATGATGACTTTGTTGCTTCCTGTTCTTCTAATCATGTTTCAGGTTAAGACATGCAAACTGGAGTAACCACTCCAGGGCAAGTTGATCCGTCTTCACCAACTGCTCATGATGTGGATAAACCTGTTCTCATTCAAACCTTAAGCTATTCACAACCAACCTCATCAAATCCTATACCTCAACTAAACCATGTGGAAAATAATTCAACATTATTGGACTCTAATTCCATATCACACATTTCTTCTTCAGTAGAGTCACCTATAGATTGTGAAAATGAAGTTATCTCAGCTAACCCAAATGAAACCATTTCTACTACTGATAGTCAACAAATAACTTCATCTCCTTAAACCCAAAGTGATCCCAACTCCTAAATAATCCAAAAGCCTTCAAATACCACAGAGATCATCCTCACAACCTGGTCATAGGCAACATTGAAGATCCAGTAAGAACAAGATCAAAAGCATGCAACATTTGTTTCTATTCTGGATTTGTCTCCATGTTTGAACCAAAGAAGGTTTATGAAGCCCTTAATGACTCCCACTGGGTGAATGCCATGCAAGAAGAGCTGGTAGAGTTCAAAAGAAACAATGTGTGGACCTTGGTACCCAAACCAAAGGATAAAACCATCATTGGAACAAAATGGGTCTTCAGAAACAAATCAGATGAAAATGGGCAGATCATCAGAAATAAAGCAAGGCTAGTGGCATAAGGGTACTGTCAAAAGGATGAAACTTTTACCCCTGTTGCAAGATTGGAAGCCATTAGATTATTCCTAGCCTATGTTGCCTTTAAGAACTTCAAGGTGTTCCAAATGGATGTGAAGAGTGCTTTTCTAAATGGAGATTTGAAAGAAGAGGTGTATGTCAAACAACCTCCTGGTTTTGAGGATTCTAGCTTACCTGATTATGTATTCTTTCTCAACAAAGCTTTATATGGTCTTAAGCAAGCTCCAAGAGCCTGGTATGATACCTTCTATTCCTTTCTCACTAACAAAGGTTTTACAAGAGAATTCGTAGATAACACTTTGTTTATTAGGAAGTACAAAGGAAATGTGATACTTGTACAAATATATGTAGATGATATAATATTTGGGTCTATAAATTTGGAACTATGTAAAAAGTTTTCTAAACTCATGTATGATAATTATCAGATGAGCATGATGGGTGAACTAAACTATTTTCTTGTTTTACAAATTAAACAAGAGGTTGGTGGTATTTTTATACATTAAACAAAGTATATCAAAGACATACTCAAAAAGTTTGATTTTGAAAATTGTTCTTTAATGAAACATCTATGTCAACTACTCTTAAGCTAGGAAAGGACACTGGTGGCAAATCAGTGAACATTACTGTTTATAGAGGAATGATTGGGTCACTCTTACACCTCACTGCTAGTAGACCAGACATAATGTTTTCAACATGTCTCTATGCAAATTATCAAGTAGATCCTAAGGAATCTCATCTTGTTGTTGTTAAAAGAATATCTCAAAGGAACTCCTAATCATGGTCTTTGGTAATCCAAAGCCTCAGATTTTGAGTTAGTTGGATATTATGATTCTGATTTTGCAGGTTGTACCTTGGATAGAAAGAGTACTTCGGAAGGATGTCAACTTCTAGGTGGAAGATTAATCAGTTGGTCAAACAAGAATCAGAACTCGGTATAAACTTCTAGTGCAGAAGCAAAATACATTGATGCAAGTAGTTGTTGTGCGCAAATTCTTTGGTTATAAAATCAATTAATTGACTATGATGTGAAGCTTGAAGACACTCCAATTCTGTGTGACAATACAAGCGCCATTTCCATCTCAAACAATCCAGTCATGTACTAAAAAACAAAGCATATTGAAATCAGACATCATTTCTAAAGAGATAATGTGCAGAAGAAGAAAGTATCTTTGCACTACATTAACACTGGTTTACAACTTGTAGATTTGTTCACTAAACCATTGGATGAAGTACAGTTCAATTTCCTAATTTCCAAACTAGGTATGCTTAATTTCTAGTTTTAGATTAGTGTTAGTTTTATTTCTGTTAATTGGTGAGTGTTGAATTTGATGATTTACTTATCTAACAATCTCCAAGTCTTACTAACCATGAAAAAGCTAAGTTATTTTGCTATCAGTTGATCGAAATACTCAGTTGATCACACTCAGCTAAGGAAGAAATGCTTAGCCAAGTAACCCTATCAGTTGATGTTATTCAAAATTTCTCTGCCAGCTGATGCTTTCCCTATCAGCTGATGTCTCTCAACTGATACTTTTCATTGCTCAGTTGATAACTCAACACTTAATCATTTTCCATGTTTTTTCTCAGTAAATGCTTTTTAACCCTAGGTATTTACTCCGTCTATCAGTTTTCATTTAATAGCTTATTAATGTGTTTTCCGTTAAAGATATTTTGTTAGTATTTAATGATTTTTGTTACCTTTATTCCTTTATATACTTCATTCCCTCTCTCATACACCTTCACCTATTCAAATTCCTCAAACCTTCTCTCTCTCTCTAAAAAGCTTCAACCTAAATCGCCTTTGCCATTTCTTTGCAAACTTACTGTTCATCTTCTCCCTCAAAATGGAAACCTATATTCCAGACTCTAACGTTGCTCCCAGTGAGAAGGTCGCACCCAACCAAAGAATGAACATCACACAAAACATCATTCTTCTATGTACCACCATCCAAGCCTCTCGAGAAGACCAAGGCTACGAACCTATGGTTGAGTTCTTAAAGGCTTATCCTTTGTTCGAATGCCTCACAACCGATCCTCACTATATATTCCCAAATATCATTGGTGAAATGTGGTACTCTGCCACATTCAACGCAAATGAAAGCTCAATAACTTGCACAATGGCGCGTGGAGCTTACAACTTCAATTTCATAGTGGAAACCTTGCGTCAAGCCCTCGACATCCGAAACTATGCTCCATTCACCCCATTCCCATCAAAGACCCATATCCAAACAGTGCTTCCAACAATAGGTTACAATGATCCTATTGTCCATGGTCAAATCAAAGTCTCTACACTAGCTCATCCATGGAAGTACCTTGCCAACGTTGTCATAAGGTGCTTTGATCCTAAATCTGGTAGTCACCATCTCATCAACTAAACTGAACTTCTAATGATATATGCCCTTGTTTTTGGAATCAACATCGATTTTGCTCAAGTCATATTCTCTGACCTCATTGACAAAATCACGCAAAGCACAAACAAGAAATCATCCAGGTCTCAAGTTCCATACATACGATTCCTGAGTAAGTAAGCATTGAATGAAATCAGTGAGGATGGCTATGTAAGCCTGACTGAGCATCTGGAGAGTATCCATGTTCCTACTATGGGTGAAAAAGTATTCTACTTTCTACGAGTGGATAGGGGTCCTTGTTAGTCCCAAGTTTAGAATAGTTAGATTTGATGAGACAAACTATCGATATGTATAAATAATAGGTTAAGAGTTAGGAATTATGTAAGTCTGTTATAGACTGACTAGTCAGCTTCAGCTGAGTAGTCAGCGTATAAACAGATATAGAGTTTTCTATGTAAGTACTAGATAACTCGGTGACTTCTAAGCTGAGATAGGTCTTAAGAGTAAAGACTTGAAGACTTGAAGATTCAAGAATCCAAGATTCAAGAAGTCAGCTTGACAAGGTCAAGACTGAGTATGTCAACTCAGCGTCAGAAGTCAGTTCAAAATCTAAGTAAGTTCTAAATTCTGTTATAAACTCTCTATATCTACGACATTTAAATTAGGATATCTAAACCTAATTTAAACTATCTATTAGTTGGATAGAAATCTCAAACGGAATTAATTAGATATGTTCTAATTAAGGAGTTTGTTACGGTTTTAAAGAAAAGATAAGTTCAAATTTTAAACTGCAATTTATTCGTAGATATATCAAGTATAAGTATAAACCTTCTTCTGGGTTTATATATATGAACAAATACATACACGAACGAATACGCATATATGTTCTAACGTGTGTATGTGAACAGATACGCGAAACACGACTGCATAAGTTGCAAAACTGCATAAGTTGCAAAACGTACGTGTATTCGTGATACTTGATACGCGTGTGTTGCGATAACTTTGTAAGTTCAAAGTTTGAGAGAGTTTTCAAGAGTTCTTATTAATCAGTGTTAACAAGAAATTCGATCATTAATTAGTTTGTGATTCAAGAGTGTTTAGAGAGAGTTGAGGTTATAATCATTGTAATATCAAATCATCCTATTGATTTGATTAGAGAGTGATAATAGTTATTGTACTGGTTGATAATTGAATATACATTTGATTAGTTTGTTTGATTGTTTAAAGTGTATTCAACCCCCCTCCCCTTCTACACTGTATCGGTTGCTTGTTCACCCTCTTTGGGACCAACAACTGGTATCAGAGAAAGTTTCTTCAAAATCAAGATCCGCTGTCAAGAGGTTAAGATGTCTACTAGCAAGCAATCAAGTCATATACCAACAATGGCGGCAAAAGGTTGTCCTATCTTTGATGGCACTGACTATCCTATGTGGAAGTTTAAAGCCATGCTATATCTGAAGTCTGTGGATCACAGGATGAGTACCGTGATTCAAGATGGCCCAATCATACCAATGATCCATATTACTGCCACTGATAAAACTGTTCCCTCTGGAGAAACTCCTAAGCCTGAAGCATCCTGGACTGAAGAATATCGTAAACTGTTCAATCTTGATGACAAGGCACAAAGCATTATAGCAAATGCTTTAACAAATCCTTTTCTGCATACTGTGGCTTGGTGCCAAACTGCAAAAGAGATGTGGGATACTCTCAGTGTCACGTATGAAGCCGCTGACTTGGTCAAGCAACATAAGAAGACAAATCTGAGTCGTTCTTATGAAACTTTCTTTGCTAAAAAGAATGAAACTCTGGCAGATTTTTTTACCAGATTTCAATGCTTGATAAATGATCTGATCTTGGTAGGTGTCAAGAAAGATGAGAATGAATTGGTACTCAAATTCTTGGATGTGTTACCAGAACAATTCAATGAGATCACCATTGCACTTCATGCTGGAGGAACCTTAGGAAAATATGATCTCAGATCTATCTATGGTTTCCTTCTAAATCATCAACAGATCATGGAGCAGAAGAAAGTGGCCCAGCAACAACTAAAAGAATCTATAAACAATGTTGGATCTGCATTAATTGCAGAAAAGAAAAAGAAGGGATCTAAAAAGTCTCAAGCTGAGATTTACTCTGAATCTGAATCTGAGGAAGTAAGTCTTAACTCTGGTTCAGATGATGAAGAGATGGATGCTCTTACTGAACAAATGGCAATGTTAGCAAGAAACTTTAGAAAGTTCAGAAGAGGAAGGGGTCAATCTGACAGAAGCAAAAGTGGTAAGTCTACTTTTGATCCTAAGAAAGCTAAGTGCTATAACTGTCAGAGGATAGGACACATAGCTGCTGAGTGCAGAGTAAAGAAGGGAGAATCAGCTTCAGTAGCTGACAAGAATGCCTACAGAGCTGATAAATATAAAAAGAAATATCAAAGACTCAAAGGCAAGCCAGATGAAAACACCAAAGGCCTCCTTGCTGAAACTTGGGATACTGAATCATCTACTTCAGATGATGATGAGCCAGATAGGTGTTTGATGGCCATTGAGGATGAAGAGGAACAAGTTGACTATGAGTTAGAAGACAGTTCCTTTGATGAGGATCTAGCAGAAACGGCTAAGCTGAGTAAGCAAACCAGTAACTGGGATCCTGCCTCAATGTATAAGGTAAATAACTTTAGCTCTTACACTGATGAACAAAAATGTCTAATGTGCAACAATCTGTTGAATGACTTCAAAACCTCTCTCACGGTTCAATCTAGTTTGAAAACTGAAATTTCAAAACTAAAAGATGAATTTAAACACTCTGAAACTCTCTTAAATGCTGGTAAAAAGATCCAAAGTGATTAAGAATGTCAGCTTCATATAAACAAACTTCTAAGTGAAGAACTGCAAGAATCAAAAGAACAAGCTGACAATCTAAGAAAAATCTGTGAATCCTGGTGTAAGTCATCAAGAGAAGCAGAAAAGTGTATTAACCAGCAGATACCAAATCAAGTAAAAGCAGTGCTAAGGGAGATTATAGTGCTCCTGCTGATGAAATCATCGAAGATCAAGTCAGTCTTGAAGACAAAACGATGAAATCAGATGACATACTCCCAAGAACATTCTTAAGGAACAAGGATGGGAAACAAGTCAAAACCAATAAGTTTGTGAGACCAACCCAATGTCCTCAGGTGTGACATTCGGTGACAAATTTCCCAGGTTAGCCATTAGAAATTTGTATTTTAAGCCTAGTATGACTAAAAATAGTATTTATGATTTAAATACATCCATAATAATATTAGATTTCATAGAAATCCCGCCTATAAGGTTAGAACCTTCCGGAGCTCGAAAAATCGAATTATTACGAGTCAAGAATTACAAATCAGGTACAATAATAAAAATAATATCAATAAAATAATTAAATAAATCATAATAAATATAAATAAGTTAAAATATAAAACGTATAAAAATAAACTCATAAGAGTAATAAAAACTTTGTAATTAAAAGATTTAAACAAAGTCAACAATTATACAAAATTTATTTAAACAAATTACACTTAATAATTATTCAAAAAAAAAAAAAAAGAAACCCCTCCCCCCATGTCCGGCCAAGGCACCCCCCTCTCTTTTCTCTTGCCTCCTATTCTCAAGAATCACCACTTGATCTCCCTCATGCTCTATATAAGCCTCCTACTACTCTTCATCATGTCCTTTACCACCACACTCCATCTCTTCTCTTTTCTCTCTTCTTCTTTCACTAACAAAAATCTCCCAAGAACATCCAAGTCTTGTTCATCTTGTGAAGATCAAACACATAATCAAAGAAAAGAGTTGGTAAGATGATCATAACACACTCATCTCTACTCTTCTACATTCCTTCTTTTCTTCTTTTCTTCTTTCTTTTTTTTTATTTTCTTTGATGTTCATCTTATTTATTTTATATATATCTATAATCATGTAAATATAAACATCCTACCAATGTTGTAAGGAGCACATGAAATGGGCATCATCCTACCATTGTTGTATGGAACTTAATCAACTAAAAATCAAGAAAATAAGACTTTGATCATGCATGTGTTTCATCTTAACAAATGTTGTAAGGAACACATAAAATGTGTATCATCCTACCATTGTTATAAGAACACATAGATTATCAAAGCTTATACTCATACAAGATGATTAATGATGAATATAAACATGTTATATTAAAGTTATGACCCATAAGCAAAAAGAATAATAAATCTGGCAGATTCTGATGCTAGAACTCCCCACTTGTTTTTGTTATATCTGTAGTTCTAGGTATCAAAATCAGTTGATTCTTTTTGCTAATCTTAGTTTAAAGTGTTAACTTTCATTTAAACCTGGATTCACTAATTTTCATGAACGTTTGATCCTTCAAACATATTTAAAAAGACACATATGTTGAATCTGGAAATCTGACAGATTTAAAAAGGTACACTTTAAACGCGTGTAACGTACTCATTCTTGGGTCAAAATACGTCTAGTTTTTTTTAAAAGTTTAATCTTTGAGTCGTGGTTATTTCACAGTTTGAATCATGTAAAAACGAGGTCGTATGAGACCCTAAACAGACGTTTTAGTAACAACATGTCATCCAGACACTGATCAGTGGATATCCTATACACTTTTAATTATTAAAAATACTAAACATGGATTATAAATTCCTATATTTTTACTGTACACTCTAGAAATATTTATTAAGATTATATTAAAATAACAAGCCATAATATGACTCCTAAATTACGGTTTTAATTTTTAAAGTTCAACTTAAAGAACTGAAAATTTCAGTGAACACTTATGATTTATGGAAAAATAGAGACAACCTCTAACTATTTAATAAATAAGTTAACAACAAATAAATAATACAAAATAATAAATAAAATAAGTCTAATAGAGCTACATACCTCTTATATTAGGAAAGGAGCTTCGGTAGGAACAAAAAATCCTTACGAGTGAACACATTTGCATACCGAGTGAGTATCATAGCCCCTTTTTACCGTATTTCATATTATTTTGTGGTGAAAGCATGTGTATACGTTTCATGAAAAGTTTATTGCCTATCTTCTTATTTATTTCAAATATTATTTTGAGCACTTATGGTATTATTCTTTGATGTGCTTGGGTGATCGTTGTAAGGCCCTTTCGTTGGACATTATTCCTTAACTCCGCTAGTGAGCCGATGGTATTTGTAAGTAGCGCTATTTGGAGATTCCGACGTCTCCCATTTATGGTTTACGAACTATAGATGTACTTTACCACTACTAACGTCATTTAATATAGGCGTTAGGTTTATCATGGGCAATTGGTTGTCGGCTAGGTTGGATAATGGCTCAAGCAACAATCATCATAGTCTATTACTACCATGTGCAACGTATTGGGCAATATAATACATCTTCTATAATTCATGCATACTTTTATTTTATATTCAAAAACTTCCATCAATTATTTAAACTTTTCTCATTCAAAAGATATTTTGTGCATATATTACAAACCTATGAACTCACCAACTCTAGCAGTTGACCGTTTTCTTTATTTTACCCGTGCTTTTAGGTGATCGTCGTTAGGTACCTTATGCTTACAAACATGATGTGTGGCATCTTCATCTTCATCGTCACGTTTATAAAAACAATATCTATTTTATTTTCGCATCGTACAAGACAATGTCATTTAATTTTTATTCGATTATGTAACTTTTCTTTATCTTTTACCCGAACTACTTATTTTTGTTAAGTCAATATAATGGTTATTGTCTATTTACCTTGTGCGATGATATCTTGTGCTGTGACACCTCGTGTTTCCGCTTTAGTGGGGTGTGACAGATTTGGTATCAGAGCCTAAGGTTATAGAGAATGTTGTTTTCCTTATGGGGGGGAAACAACAACTATGACCAAAGGTTTATAAAAATAATTTTCAAAATAATTTTGTTTAAAATGCTTCAAGTGTATTGATAATATAATTAAGCTGAGTACCACATTGTTATACCTCAATTAGACAAAGCTTGATCACCTATGTCTAATTTAGCTATGTACGATATGGCACTTAGGTTAGTTATAATAAAAATATACTTAGAAACAAAAATTTTATTTACTTTCTTTCTAGATCATGATCATTGTGTGTGTGCATGAGCATAACATTCATGTTTAGACAATTTAAGTTATGAATTTAGTAAATAAGTCTATTCAAACCTTGCAGATCATGTCAAGCGAAAGTGAACCTACCGAGAACGGCCAAAGATCTTCCACCGATAGTAACCAATCCCCACAATACCAGCTGCCTGAAGGGTTCTTAGAACCCCTACGTAGACCCGTAAGGATCTTTGACATTCCCTCCTCCCAACCAAACCAAAACCCAAACCCCGGAACAACCGGGCCTCGGGTTAGACAAACTGCCCGAAAGAGGGTGGCCATTCCAGTACGAGCAACCGTAGCACCACCCCAGCCTACCGTGGGAGAACCTTCCCGGCAGGTGAACGAGCCGGTAAGAGCCCCCGTCCTCACGGGAATCCCGATGATACCTTCATCCGGGATGACCGACGAGGAAAGAGGAGATTCCACCACATGTCTCTGGAGCTATATAACATGAGAGGCATGTTAGATTACCAAACCTTAGAGGCGGCTCAAGAAGCCCGAAGACTAATTAGGCTAGTGCATAAATGCCTAGTTTCAGGGGTTGTGTTGATGATGTTAGTGGGGCTAGCTTACATTGGATTTGGGCGCTAGAGGGGTTGGAGTGGATTTCCTTTGGGTTTTAATGTCTTTTTTTTGTTGATTATGAACTAAAATATCCTATGTTGGTTTGAAGGATGTATGATTGTATGGCTATTATTAACTCTCTATTAATATATATGGCATCTTTTAAAGAGCCGATTTTGGTAATTATTTTGTGCCAAGTGAATGATTGATTATTTAATTAAATCTCGTACTATTAGTCATATTTAATGCCATGAATGAATTAAACACGTTACACGTAGAGTAGTATGATAAAACTGATTAGATTGAGTGACTAAAAATCGTCGTGTGATTATGCTCTAGAACGATGCCTCCACGAAGAGCAAACCCCGAGTTAGATCAACTTGTCATGGAACATGTGATTGCAACATTACCCAACATAGTTAGCCAAGTTGCTGCTGGGCTTGAAACAAACCAAGGAGCACCAACCCCAACCCAAGATTGCAACTACAAAACCTTTAGGGCCTGCAACCCTAAAGAATTCTTTGGAACGGAAGGAGGTGTGGGTCTACTAAACTGGATTGAAAGCATGGAATCAGTCCTTAGCATCAGTAAATGTACGGAAGCAAACAAGGTGGAGTTTGCAGCATGTCTTCTGCATGGGCGAGCCCTATCGTGGTGGAATATCCAAGTGCAAACGCTTGGAAGAAATGCCGCGCACCAACTCACCTGGGATGCATTCCTCAGACTATTAAGGGACGAATTTTGCTCGAAGAGTGAAATTCAAAAGCTAGAAGCCGAGCTGTGGAATCATGAAATGATCGGGGACGACATCAACTCCTACACCACCCGATTTCATGATTTGGCCAAGCTGGTGCCGCACTTGGTGACCCCGGAATAAAACCGTATCGATAGATACATTTGGGGTCTAGCCCCTGAGATCTGGGAAAATGTCACGGCTGCAAACCCCAACACCATCCAAAGTGCGGTAAATCTAGCTACAAGACTTACCCACAATGCCATCCGTTCGGGATCGCTTGGGAGTGACAAGTACAAGGGTAAGAGGAAGCTTTAGGAGGTGCCAAGGAAGCCATCCGGTGGAGAAGCTGCGAGGACTCACAAAAGGGCTAGAAACTTCGGAGCTCAGACGCAAGCAGCCGATAAAGGATGGAGATCCTACCCCAAATGTGACAAGTGCCACAAACACCACGAAGGGAAGTGCATGGTGTGCTTTAGGTGTAAGCGGCTAGGACACCTTAGCAAAACTTGCCGAGTAAAGCCATGCTTTAAGTGCGGAAGTCTGGAGCACCATGGCATCGTCTGCTCGCGGCCAACGCAAGGGTCTAATTATAATCAAGCACGTCCTGCAAGCCAAAGTAACCAAGGAAATCAAGCACGAGGCAGGGTGTTTGAGATTGGAGCAAATGAAGCTAGACAAAACCCCGATGTCGTTACAGGTACGTTTCCTCTAAACGGTTATTACGCATCAATACTATTTGATTCAGGGGCCGATAAAAGCTTCATATCATTAAGATTTAAGTTAAGGCTAAATCTAAAAACCATAGAAATGAAAGAGCCTTACACCATTTAATTTGCTAACGGTCAGAAAACTAGCGTTAAGGACATAATCCCTGGTTGTACCTTGGGCTTAGCCGATAAAACATATACCATAGATTTAATCCCACTTGAAATGGAAAGTTTTGACATAGTTGTTGGGATGGATTGGCTTTCTATCCATCGAGCAGAAATCTATTGCTTCGAAAAGATCGTCCGAATTCCGACGCCTGACGGCGAGACACTTAATGTGTATGGAGAAAAATCCGGAAAGGATTTCAAGATAATCTCATCCATCAAGATGAGAAAATGCTTAAGGAAAGGAAACGAGGCATTCCTAGCACATATAATCAATAAGAAAACCTGTGAGAAAAACATTCAAGAAATTCCCATCGTGCGAGACTTTCTTGAAGTATTTCCGGAAGATTTGCCAGGATTACCCCCGAATCGGCAAGTCGAATTCCATATCGATCTAGTCCCTGGAGCGGCTCCCGTGGCGAAAGCACCATATCGACTGGACCCATCAGAAATGCAAGAGATGTCGGCACAACTACAAGAACTACTCGACAAAGGTTTCATTCAACCAAGTTCATCCCCTTGGGGAGCCCCAGTTCTTTTCGTCAAAAAGAAGGACGGGTCGCTACGAATGTGTATCGAATATCGGGAACTCAACAAGTTAACTATCAAGAACCGATACCCTCTCCCTCGAATTGATGATCTGTTCGACCAACTTGAAGGCGCCAAATATTTTTCAAAAATCGATCTTCGCTCGGGATATCACCAATTGAGAGTTCGCGAAGAAGACGTCCCCAAGACCACCTTTAGAACCCGCTATGGACATTATGAGTTCTTAGTTATGCCTTTTGGGTTGACTAACGCTCCAGTAGTATTTATGGACTTAATGAATAGGGTCTGTAGACCATATTTAGATAAGTTTGCTATAGTGTTCATAGACGACATTCTCATCTATTCGCGAAGCAAGGAAGATCATGAGCAGCATTTGAAATTAATCTTAACACTACTCAAGGACCAGAAGTTGTATGCCAAATTCTCCAAGTGTGAATTTTGGATCCGAGAAGTACACTTCCTTGGTCATGTAGTTAATTCAAACGGAATTCATGTCGATCCAGCAAAGATCGAAGCAATCAAAAAGTGGGAAGCACCAAAGACGCCAACTGAGATTCGACAATTTCTGGGTTTGGCAGGATATTATAGGCGATTCATCGAAAACTTTTCACGCGTGGCTCAACCATTAACGACTCTGACTCAGAAGGATAAGAAATTCATTTGAGGAGATAAGCAAGAAGAAGCCTTCCAAACCTTAAAGCAGAAGCTATGCAACGCACCTATCTTGTCATTGCCAACTGGAACAGAAAACTTTGTGGTCTATTGCGATGCATCACACCAAGGGTTGGGATGTGTTTTAATGCAAAAAGATAAAGTTATCGCATACGCTTCGAGACAATTGAAGGTTCATGAGAAAAACTACACTACTCATGATTTGGAGCTAGGAGCGGTAATGTTTGCACTCAAAATATGGAGACACTACTTATATGGCACCAAGTGTACCGTCTACACTGACCATAAGAGTCTCCAGCATATTTTTGATCAAAAGATGCTCAATATGAGACAAAGGCGATGGGTAGAACTACTCAATGATTATGATTGCGAAATCAAATATCACCCAGGCAAGGCCAATGTGGTAGCCGACGCGTTGAGTAGGAAGGAAAGAGTAAAACCAACGAGAGTACGAGCATTAGGAGCTGTTGTGCAAACAAGTCTGAAAGGAAGGATCCTTGAAGCTCAGGAGCAAGCATTAAAAGCAGAAAATCTAAAAGAGGAAACCCTCCGTCATTTGGAGCACAGGTTCGAGATTGGAACTGATGGAGTACGTTACTTCGAAAAGAAGGTTTGGATACCCAAGGTGAATAACATAAGGTTAACGATATTGGATGAGGCACATAAGTCTAAGTATTCTATTCATCCCAGAGCCGATAAAATGTACAAGGATTTGAAGGAATACTATTGGTGGCCCGGAATGAAGAAGGATGTCGCCCTATACGTGGGGAAATGTTTGACTTGTGCAAGAGTTAAGGCAGAACACCAGAAACCCTCTGGATTACTGCAGCAACCCGAAATCCTGGAATGGAAATGGGAACAAATAACTATGGATTTTGTGACTAAGTTACCCCGATCCGCAAAAGGGTACGATTCCATCTGGGTAGTAGTAGACCGGCTTACAAAGTCAGCACATTTCCTACCCATTCGTGAAGATTATAAGATGGAAAAGCTGGCACGAATCTACATCAATGAGATCGTCATGCGTCATGGAGTGCCCATCTCTATCATCTCGGATAGGGATAGTCGCTTCACTTCCCGATTTTGGCAATCACTTCAGAAAGCATTGGGAACGCGAGTCAATTTAAGCACCTATTACCACCCCCAAACAGACGGACAATCAGAAAGGACTATTCAAACGCTGGAAGATATGTTACGTGCTTGTGTGTTAGATTTTGGTGGGAGCTGGGACTCGCATTTGCCACTTGTTGAATTTTCATACAATAATAGTTATCACACCAGTATCCAGTGTGCACCCTATGAAGCATTGTACGGACGCAAATGTAGATCCCCGCTCAGCTGGTTGGAAATCGGAGACCGACAATTGTCCAGACCCTACGTCGTGCAGGAAACCACTGATAAGATAAAGATTATCAGGGAAAGGCTCAAAACCGCTAGGGACCAACAAAAGAGCTACGCCGACAATCGCAGGAAACCCCTAGAGTTTCAAGTTGGCGATAAAGTTCTACTAAAGATATCACCTTGGAAAGGGATAGTGCGTTTTGGTAAAAAGAACAAGTTAAGTCCCAGGTACGTTGGGCCATTCGAGATAATCGAAAGGATTGGACCGGTAGCCTACAAGCTAAAACTGCCACAAGAACTGAGCGCCATCCATGACACGTTCCATGTGTTGAATTTAAAGAAATGCCAAACGGAGGAAACCTTAGTCTTACCCTTAAAAGATGTGCAAGTTAATGACCGGTTGCACTTTGTAGAAGAACCAATTGAAATCCTTGACCGGGAGGTCAAAAGACTAAGGAGAAGCAGGATCCCCATCTTAAAAATTCGTTGGAACTCAAGGCACGGGCCTGAATACACTTGGGAGCGAGAGGATTATATGAAACTCAAATATCCACACCTCTTCGCCAAAAAGCAAATCCAGGGCGTCAACGATTAATTTCGGGACAAAAATTCTTTTAATTAGGGGAGACTGTGACATTCGGCGACAAATTTCCCAGGTTAGCCATTAGAAATTTTTATTTTAAGCCTAGTATGACTAAAAATAGTATTTATGATTTAAATACATCCATAATAATATTAGATTTCATAGAAATCCCGCCTATAAGGTTAGAACCTTCCGGAGCTCAAAAAATTGAATTATTACGAGTCAAGAATTACAAATCAGGTACAATAATAAAAATAATATCAATAAAAATAATTAAATAAATCATAATAAATATAAATAAGTTAAAATATAAAACGTATAAAAATAAACTCATAAAAGTAAAAAAAAACTTTGTAATTAAAAGATTTAAATAAAATCAACAATTATACAAAATTTATTTAAACAAATTACACTTAATAATTATTCAAAAAAAATAAAAGAAACCCCCCCCCCCCTCTCTTTTCTCTTGCCTCCTTCTCTTCCCAAGAATCACCACTTGATCTCCCCCATGCTCTATATAAGCCTCCTACTACTCTTCATCATTTCCTTTACCACCACACTCCATCTCTTCTCTTTTCTCTCTTCTTCTTTCACCAACAAAAATCTCCCAAGTACATCCAAGTCTTGTTCATCTTGTGAAGATCAAACACATAATCAAAGAAAAGAGTTGGTAAGATGATCATAACACACTCATCTCTACTCTTCTACATTCCTTCTTTTCTTCTTTTCTTCTTTCTTCTTTATTTTTTTTTATTTTCTTTGATGTTCATCTTATTTATTTTATATATATCTATAATCATGTAAATATAAACATCCTACCAATGCTGTAAGGAGCACATGAAATGTGCATCATCCTACCATTGTTGTATGGAACTTAATCAACTAAAAATCAAGAAAATAAGACTTTGATCATGCATGTGTTTCATCTTAACAAATGTTGTAAGGAACACATAAAATGTGTATCATCCTACCATTGTTGTAAGAACACATAGATTATCAAAGCTTATACTCATACAAGATGATTAATCATGAATATAAACATGTTATATTAAAGTTATGACCCATAAGCAAAAAGAATAATAAATCTGGCAGATTCTGATGCTAGAACTCCCCACTTGTTTTTGTTATATCTGTAGTTCTAGGTATCAAAATCAGTTAATTCTTTTTGCTAATCTTAGTTTAAAGTGTTACCTTTCATTTAAACCTGGATTCACTAATTTTCATGAACGTTTGATCGTTCAAACATATTTAAAAAGACACATATGTTGAATCTGGAAATCTGACAGATTTAAAAAGGTACACTTTAAACGCGTGTAACGTACTCATTCTTGGGTCAAAATACGTCTAGTTTTTTTAAAAGTTTAATCTTTGAGTCGTGGTTATTTCCCAGTTTGAATTATGTAAAAACGAGGTCGTATGAGCCCTAAACAGACGTTTTAGTAACAACATGTCATCCAGACACTGATCAGTGGACATCCTATACACTTTTAATTATTAAAAATACTAAACATGGATTATAAATTCCTATATTTTTACTGGACACTCTAGAAACATTTATTAAGATTATATTAAAATATCAAGCCTTAATATGACTCCTAAATTACAGTTTTTAATTTTTAAAGTTCAACTTAAAGAACTGAAAATTTCAGTGAACACTTATGATTTATGGAAAAATAGAGACAACCTCTAACTATTTAATAAATAAGTTAACAACAAATAAATAATACAAAATAATAAATAAAATAAGTCTAATAGAGCTACATACCTCTTATATTAGGAAAGGAGCTTCGGTAGGAACAAAAAATCCTTACGAGTGAACACATTTGCATACCGAGTGAGTATCATAGCCCCTTTTTACCGTATTTCATATTATTTTGGGGTGAAAGCATGTGTATACGTTTCATGAAAAGTTTATTGCCTATCTTCTTATTTATTTCAAATATTATTTTGAGCACTTATGGTATTATTCTTTGATGTGTTTGGGTGATCGTTGTAAGGCCCTTTCGTTGGACATTATTCCTTAACTCTGCTAGTGAGCCGATGGTATTTGTAAGTAGCGCTATTTGGAGATTCCGACGTCTCCCATTTATGGTTGACGAACTATAGATGTACTTTACCACTACTAACGTCATTTAATATAGGCGTTAGGTTTATCATGGGCAATTGGTTGTCAGCTAGGTTGGATAATGGCTCAAGCAACAATCATCATAGTCTATTACTACCATGTGCAACGTATTGGGCAATATAATACATCTTCTATAATTCATGCATACTTTTATTTTATATTCAAAAACTTCCATCAATTATTTAAACTTTTCTCATTCAAAAGATATTTTGTGCATATATTACAAACCTATGAACTCACCAACTCTAGCAGTTGACCGTTTTCTTTCTTTTACCCGTGCTTTTAGGTGATCGTCGTTAGGTACCTTATGCTTACAAACATGATGTGTGGCATCTTCATCTTCATCGTCACGTTTATAAAAACAATATCTATTTTATTTTCGCATCGTACAAGACAATGTCATTTAATTTTTATTCGATTATGTAACTTTTCTTTATCTTTTACCCGAACTACTTATTTTTGTTAAGTCAATATAATGGTTATTGTCTATTTACCTTGTGCGATGATATCTTGTGCTGTGACACCTCGTGTTTCCGCTTTAGCGGGGTGTGACATCAGGTTATTCACTCAAACCATCAAGCTGGATGTTCCAGATCCAATAGAAACTGTAAGTCAGTTTTCAAAAGATTGGATTACAATCCTGTGAGAACAACTGTTTTTGATAGAATATCTTATGTTAACTCAAAAAAACATAATTCTCAAGCCATACATGAAAGGATGTCTAAAAACAGGAAGTTGTCTGTAAGTCAGACTTCACCAAATAAAGGTAACCATAAAGCTGACAAAGGTAAGTCCAAAGTCAGTGAAAATCAAGTAGACAAACTGTCGAAGAGGATTGAAAGGTTATCCACATCATATGACCTTAAATCTGAATCCAAATTTAATGTTGGAAAACTCAAAGAAATCACCCAAACACCCATCTTTAGAAGAAAATGCTATAAGTGTGGTGATAGAGGTCATGAGGCCAAAGAATGTGTAAGTACCAATCTTAGACCTGAAAACGAAAAGGATGATCAGTCCAAAACAGAACCAGAATCTGTTCGAGCTGATCAATCAAACTCCAAAGGATCAGCTAAGTGCTCATCCTCAGGACCTACCAAACAGTGGCTTCCAAAAAGAAACTAATATGTTTAGTTGATCACGTGCAGGGCTCCTACAAGTGGTATCTCGATAGTGGATGCTCAAGGCACATGACAGGAAGCAAGGGGATTCTAAGTGAATTCCAAAACAATGAAGGACCCAAGGTGACATTTGGGGATAATTCTCAAGGAAGGACTAAAGGTTATGCAAAGATAATTGCTGGAAAAGTCACTTTCAAAAAGGTAGCATATGTTGAAGGCCTTAGACACAATCTGATAAGTATCAGTCAACTGTGTGATGAGGATTATGAAGTCACCTTCAGAAAGCATGCAGGGACAATTTATGATAAGAAGGGAAAACCAATATTAATGGCAAAAAGAGAGAGAGATATCTATTTGTTAGATCTCAGCTCCGCAGATCCTTCAACTGAAACCTGCTTGTATTCTGATTTAACTCCCAAGCTGAGTTGGTTATGGCACAAAAGACTGTCTCATTTAAACTTCAAATATATTAACAAGTTGTCTAGCAAAGAGTTAGTCTCTGTTCTGCCTAAGATTACATTTGCTAAAGACAAACTTTGCTCAGCTTGTGAAATGGGAAAACATCATAAGGGATCCTTCAAGTCCAAGCAGAATTTCTCAATTACAGAACCATTCCATATGTTGCATTTCGACCTATCAGCATCCCAAGCCTAAGTGGCAAAAAGTATACTCTAGTGATTGTTGATGAGTTCACAAGATTCACTTGGGTAATCTTCTTAAAAGCCAAAAGTGAAGCTGCATATGAGTTAATCAGCTTCATAAGACAAGAAGAGTTGCAAAAGGGTAAGTCTCTTAAATAACTCAGAAGTGATCATGGGACCGAGTTCAGAAACTCAACCCTTGAAGGCTTTTGTGAAAAGAAGGGAACTATCCAAAATTTCTCATCTGTAAGAACTCCACAACAGAATGGAGTTGCAGAAAGGAGAAATACAATGTTAATTGAAGCTGCCAGAACCATACGATGTGAGTCAAAGCTCAAACTGAGCTTCTAGGCAGAAGCTGTAAGTACAGCCTGCTATACTCAAAATAGATCGATTATAGTTAAAAGACATGGTAAAACACCTTACGAGATGTATCATGGCAGAAAACCCAACATTGGATATTTCCATATTTTTGGATCAACATGCTATGTGCTAAACCAAAGAGATCAGCTCCATAAGTTGGAACCCAAAGCTGATCAAGGGATATTTGTTGGATATTCTTCAATCTCCAAAGCTTACAGAGTCTTTAATCTTAAAAGAAAGGTAATTGAAGAGTAAGTACATGTTACGTTTGATGAGACAAGTATTGATGAATCCAACAGAGCTCAAGCTGACTCGGTTAGTCTGAGTGAGCTTGAGAGGAGTAAAGAAGATCTCGCATCAAATCCCATGTATGTTATGGATGATTCTGATGATGATGATGATGATAGTAAATCTGACAAATGTGCATCTCTGAAAGAAATTATCAATAATGAAGATAATCAGCCTGAGAATCTCGGTGAATCATCAGGTACATGTTAGATTGAAGATCTAAGTGATCATCAAATTCCTACTCAGACTGAAGAAGTAAGTCCTATTCAGCCTGAGAGACACTGCTCTGAATCAGACCCAGAACCTCAGTCTCCCACAACAACCTTCAAAGTATTAAAAGATCATCCTCTTGATGATGTCATTGGGAACGTTGAAGATGGTGTGTTAACTAGATCTAAGGCAAATGCAAACTATGTTGCCTACTCTAGTTTTCTATCTCAAATGGAACAAAGAAGACTTAAGAGGCTCTAAAAGATGAAGATTGGAGTGAAGCTATGCAAGAGGAGCTGACAGAATTTCAAAGAAATAAGGTCTGGACCCTTGTCCCTGCCCCCAAAGGAAAAACAATTATAGGCACTAAGTGGGTCTATAGAAATAAAATGGACAAGGATGGAGTAGTGATCAGGAACAAGGCAAGGCTAGTAGCTCAGGGGTATCGACAAGAAGAAGGTATTGATTATAATGAAACCTTTGCCCCTGTTGCAAGGATTGAAGCTATAAGGTTGTTTTTAGCCTATGCAGCCTTCAAAAACTTTAAAGTGAATCAAATGGATGTTAAAAGTGCATTCCTAAATGGAGCACTACAGGAGGAAGTCTATGTGAAACAACCCCCTGGTTTTATTGATTCTAAACATCCAGATTATGTCTATAAGTTAGACAAGGCCTTGTATGGACACAAGCAAGCTCCAAGAGCCTGGTATGATACACTATCCACCTATCTGCTCTCAAATGGTTTTGTCAGAGGAAGTATTGACAAAACTCTTTTCATAAGAAAGAGCAGAGGACATGTCATTCTGGTTCAAATTTATGTGGATGACATTATCTTTAGATCAACAAAACAAGATCTGTGTGATTGGTTCTTCAAGATAATGTCTAATCAATACAGAATGAGCATGATGGGTGAGATGACATACTTTTTGGGACTTCAAATCTATTAGGAAGAAGATGGTATATTCATTAATCAGAGCAAGTATGTCTTTGATCTGATTAAGAAATATGGACTAGACTCAAGCCATCCCGCAAAGTCTCCAATGTTACACAATGTCAAGCTACACAAGGACATTAATGGAAAATCTGTATGTCAGACTACATATAGAGGAATGATAGGTTCATTACTCTATTTAACGGCAAGCAGACCTGATATAATGTTTGCTACATGTGTTTGTGCACGATATCAGACTAATCCAAAGGAATCACACTTGCTAGCTGTTAAAAGAATACTCAAATATCTGAAGGGAACACCAAACTTAGGTTTATGGTATCCCAAAGGATCAGGATTTGAGCTGATAGGGTACTCTGATTCAGACTTCGCAGGATGTGGTCTTGATAGAAAGAGTACTACTGGAGGATGTCAACTTTTGGGTAGAAAATTAGTTAGCTGGACGAGCAAGAAACAAAACTCAGTGGTAATTTCAACAGCTGAAGCTGAATATGTAGCTACAGGGAGCTGTTGTGCTCAAATACTGTGGATGTAACATCAGCTGAAGGACTTTGATCTGCATTATTCAAAGACTCCCATATTTTGTGACAATGAAAGTGCTATTGCCATTACACAAAATCCAGTGTTTCACTCACGAACCAAACACATTGAGATAAGGCATCACTTCATCAGAGATATTGTAGAAAAAGGAAAGATAGAGTTAGTCTTCATTGAAACTGAAGATCAGCTTGCGGATATTTTCACGAAACCAATTGAAGGCACAAGATTTACAACTCTACTCGGCAAGCTTGGAATGCTCAACCCTTAATCGGTATGTTCCATTCTTTATCTCTGTTTAAATTTTTGCTATGTGCTACATTTGACTAAGTGTCAAAATCTGAGCTGAGTGCTATCTGAAGCTAAGTGCTCTATATAAGATGAACATTTAGAATCAGCTGAGTACTCTATATAAGCTGAACATTCAGGATCAGCTGAGTAATCAGTTCCAAAGTGTGTTCAGTTCCACAAGTCTAGGTTAGTCCTAACAATATGGTAAGCCCAACATATTTACGGTGTGTCCGGTAAATAAACGTTAGTAGTTTAGAAATTTTTCTGATATTTTTTTGTCATAAAATATCTTTTCAATATAACAGTGTGCGTTTAGGTAACTAACAATAAATTTAGCCGTTGTAACAAACTGCGTAGAAGTTTTTACGGTAACGGTCATATTTATTACCCTCAGATAACGGTAACTTTTCTCTCACATTGAAAAGGTATAAATAAGAGAGATTGTTCATCATATTTCGTTTAAACTTCCAAAATATTCTTCTCTCTTAAACCCTAACGTTGTTGTGTGCAGAGTTCATTGCTAAGTGCTTATTACTGCTAAGTGCAATCCAATATGATAAGTTCGATTTCAATGGATGGGTATACTCTAAATCTAACTGAACAAATGATCCGTGGAGGAAATTTCAAGAACAATGCACTCCCCATCTACAAACAAAACAACGTCATCGCCTGTACCGACATTCCAAAGTCCAAAATTGGCAGGGGATATGAGGAGTGGGTTTCCTACATTCGCAAGGGACCCCTGGCACATGCATTTCTTCGTGGACCTGCTGTGCTCATCCCTCAACTTCTCACGGAATTCTGGTATACGTGTAAATTGGATGCAACTCAACCGGTTATACGGGGTACCGTCCTAAGTGGACAAGTGGCGATCGAAGTCGATGCAAACTGTCTCCGCCGAATTCTTCATCTCCCGATTCATAATCAGTTTGAAGCGACGGTTTCTAGGGAAACATCAAGAAGTGTTTTACCCTTAATGGGTCATCCTCAAGTTATTGGCGTCATACGGATATCTGTTTTCCAGACGGCATGGGGATTTATGGTATCCACTGTGGTTCGTTCCCTTGGATACAAGGTGGGAGGCCTGGATAATGTAAATGACTTTGAAATGCAATTATTATACAACTTATTTTATGATCGACGAGTGGATTACGCTGAGTTGATCTTTGAGGCATTCAAGTCATTTGTGACCAAGAACGTAAGGGACACCATTGTACCCTTATCTCCTTCTCTCTCTTTTACTTCTCCATCTCCAAACTTAGGAGATAGGACTGAGTCAAGCCCAACTCAGTCTAACCCCTCTCCTCCACCTCAAACATCTCCATCTATTTTACAATCTACAGCCAACCTTGGTAGCCCACTGCTACCAAGGATATTTCCTACACCTATACAAGAAAACTGCCAAACGTTGTCCTTCATCTCAACAGGACACTGGAGTTGATATCACATTGATACCTCCACCGGTAGGAGCTGAGGGGGGGACATCTTCTCTTAAGGTGCCAACCTCTAGGCTCAGTTCAACCCTTAAGCCTATACCGGGTATGGTGTCTACTCAGCCCATACTTACTAGTGCCATGGGAGAGCCTACTTTTGTGCCTTTACAGCCCCATGAAGGTAACATTGAAATACTGACCAATCCCCAGGGTCACTTACCCCCTCCTCATCGATAAGCCTAGCTCACCCCACTATCATACCTCACGAACTTGGTCATTCTTCTCTTCTATTCTCACACACTCTCGCACGACCTGTCAATGAACCTTTCATACACCAGGAAGGTTTACAGGGTCTCCATTCTGGCCCCTTTGATTCCATAGGTCATCACCAACCTTTGGATATGGGACCCACATCCTTACCTATTGAGGAACACTCAACAGCTACTCTTATGGTGGAAATACACTCTTCCACTGGACAGAAGGATGTTGAAGTGAGACAAAGACCTGAGGAGTTCAAGCTGATGAAAAACGATGCTTAAGTCATTATGGACTATTTACAAACTCAGTTTGAGCTTCTACACAGGAAGAGGAAAGATGACAAAGCCAAGTTGATGCGCAAACTTAATGATTTGTCAACTTCAGTTGCCAACTTGGCAAGCTTCATGTTCAAACTTAGACCCTCCCCTATTGATGATGACAAAAAGGGGGAGGAAGAATCAAAGAAGTATGATGATAAGGTTGAGGGGGAGCATATAGAGGAAGTACAATTTGAACAAGCTCAAGATCAGTTCATGAGTACTGTAGATCAGCCTTCTCAACAACAACAGACTCCAACAATCCAAATAACCACAACTTCACAAGCTCCACCAGAAACTCCACTTGAAGAAACATCTCAAGCTATTCACACCAACCTTCCTCAAGCTAATTTGCCAAAATTTGTTGAAGCTGAGTCCGTTCCAACTTCACAAATAGATAAAGGTAAGAGTAAGGTGTTTGAGATGGTAAAAAGAAAGAAAAGAAGTGTTATGCCTTTAGCAAAGAAAAGAAAGGTCATCATTGCTGAGCCTGAGCCAGAGCAACAGGGTAAGTCTCAATTAGTTGCACATGAATCTGACTCAAGTGATGAAGCTGATGCAGCACAAAAAGCCAGTGACATACTTGCTGAGCACATGTTACAAGAGATGGCTAAAGAACTAGGCGTAACAGTGGAGGAAATAAAAGAGCAGCAACGACAAGCTGAAGTTCAACGAGAAAAGGCTAAAGCTGAGGCTGCCAGAGCTGAAGCTGATTATTCTGGTCCAAGAGTTGCTCCAATTCCCTACTCAGATGTGGATCTAAGGCATTGTTATAAAAGAACACATTTTAATAACAAGATTGAATCAATTACACTAAGTAGAAAAGGAGAATTGGTAATCATCAACTTTGTACTAGTCAATAAACAAGAATTGGTCTAGATATGAGATGTTTGTACAAGTTGGGATTCTCAGAGTTAAAGACCGTAGCCACAACTATCAAGCAGATGAAAAAGAGTCAAATCAGACAAGAGATAGTTGATGTGCTTAAGATAATCTTCATAAGAATCGATCAGCTAGGTGAGATCCCTGCTGATGAAATTGATACCTTTCTTAATCGAGGCAAAGCTGCAAGAGTTAGAGCAGCAAGCCAGCGAGCTCAAAGAGACATCATTTTACAAGTTCCAGAGGGAGTTGAATTCAGAGAGGATACTTATATCACTCAACCTTTGGAAGGATTCTTGTATCTTGATGTGGAAGGTAATCAATGTTTCTTGAAAGTAACAGATCTTCATTTGGCAAATCTGGAATTAATTCTGTACTTTAGAATTCTATGTGATGACTCAATTCAGAACTCAGTATTCAGATATCATCTCAACAAAGAAATCAGATCAAGAAAAGCTGAGATGAAAGAGATGCTAGAAAGTGAAGAAATTGTGGTTGATGCGATCAAGAAAGCTGCAATTTGGGAACTTAAATGTTGTGATATGTGGTTAGAAGTTGGAGATTCCGTTGAGTAAATAGATTAGTTCTATAATTTTTTCACTAAGTGTGTAGAAACTAACCAAAATGATTAAGCTAAAATGTAAATGATATGTTCATTAATACAAACTCAAGTTTGATATGTTCAACTGTTTTATTATTTTATATGTTCAGAATTATGTTTGATATGTTCAAACAGACAGCTTTGTAAGTTTAAGCTGATGATTGATATGTTCAATTGTAAACTGATAAGTTCAGTAAAATAAGTTTTGTAAGTTCAGAACTTACATTAACTCTGATAAGTTCAGAATCTAAGTAGGTGTATATTCAAATACTTAGAATACAAGTCTTATAATAGATTTGTAACATAAACATCTTGTAAGTTCAAGATACGTGAATAAGTATGGATCAGTTCAATACTTATTTCAAGAACTAACTTTGGTCAGTTCCAGAGTTGTTCAGCATAATTCTGTTAACCTATAACTAACTTGATTCAATGTTTTGTCATCATCAAATAGGGGGAGATTGTTAGTCCGATGTTTAGAATAGTTAGATTTGATGAGACAAACTATCAATATGTATAGATAATAGGTTAAGAGTTAGGAATTATGTAAGTCTGTTATAGACTGACTAGTCAGCTTCAGCTGAGTAGTCAGCGTATAAACAGATATAGAGTTTTCTATGTAAGTACTAGATAACTCAGTGACTTCTAAGCTGAGATAGGTCTTAAGAGTAAATACTTGAAGACTTGAAGATTCAAGAATCCAAGATTCAAGAAGTCAGCTTCACAAGGTCAAGACTGAGTATGTCAGCTCAGCGTCAGAAGTCAGTTCAGAATCTAAGTAAGTTCTAAATTGTATTATAAACTCTCTATATCTACGACATTTAAATTAGGGTATCTAAACCTAATTTAAACTATCTATTAGTTGGATAAAAATCTCAAACGGAATTAATTAGATATGTTCTAATTAAGGAGTTTGTTACGGTTTTAAATAAAAGATAAGTTTTATCTTTAAACTGCGATTTATTCTTAGATATATCAAGTATAAGTATAAACCTTCTTCTGGGTTTATATATACGAACGAATACATACACAAACGAATACGCATATATGTTCTAACGTGTGTACGTGAACAGATACGCGAAACACGACTGCATAAGTTGCAAGACTGCATAAGTTGCAAAACGTACGTGTGTTCATGATACTTGATACGCGTGTGTTGCGATAACTTTGTAAGTTCAATGTTCGAGATTTTTTTCAAGAGTTATTGTTAATCAGTGTTAACAAGAAATTTGATCATCAATTAGTTTGTGATTCAAGAGTGTTTAGAGAGAGTTAAGGTTATAGTCATTGTAATATCAAATCATCCTGTTGATTTGATTAGAGAGTGATAATAGTTATTGTAGTGGTTGATAATTGAATATACATTTGATTAGTTTGATTGTTTAAAGTGTATTCAACCCCCCCCCCTTCTACACTGTATCGGTTGCTTATTCACCCTCTTTGGGACCAACAGTCCTGCAATCACTCCACAAATGTAGGAGGTAATTAATGTTGCAGACGAAGGAAATCAAAGTGGTGATGATGGTGGTGATGATAATGAATCTGGTGGAAATGGTGACAATGGTGAAAGTGGAAATGATGATGATGATGTTGGTTTTTCTCCACTCGGTTTAATGATTCAAAGTCTACTTAGTGATGCTGCTTCTTATGAACAACCTGAACAAGAGGTTTCTGATCAACTCTTAGAACTCATTGACAAAAGCAGACATCTACAAACCCAAGGTATGGACAGTACAGACTCCACCTCTGAGGACATTCAAATTGTAGTCCCAACCTTTGATAGCTCATCATCATCCCTAGTTACAACACCCCTAAAAAAGCCAAGCTTTAGTGAACCTCCAATGCTCACTGGTTCTACATCCATTCATAGCCCCCATAGTGAAAAGTCATAAGAGAATGTTCTCTTTGAACATTTCTCAGAGGTAGTAATTTCTACACCTCAAACCTCAACTCCATTTAGTCCTTCTCATGTTGAGGGAGAGGAAATGGTGACTGCTTAACCCATGCCAGTGGGTGTATCCTCACAACAAGATGCACCTGTAAGTAAGGGACTTAAACAGCAATCTGGTTCATCCTCTTAAAAGGATGTAATCATTGAAAGACAGACCTCCACCAAAGGTCATACTGTGTCTATGCCTATTGAGAGTCTGCCCATTACCGTTGTGTCCTCACAAAAGGACATAATTGTACACAAGGAGACCCCATTGAGTGCATCCCACACACAAACCACAACACTTGTAGATACTTTCATTTCTATTCCTACGCACATTGCGCAGTCTGTGAATATCAGTTGTATAACCCAACCATTAGTATAGGACTACACTTCTGATCCCAATGAATTTGAACTTATATACCAAAGTTCAGAGGTGGGACCCCACACCTTACCTAATTTTTTTGAACCCATCCCCACTCATACATCTCAACTATCCATATCATCCTCAACAAACACTAATACCATATTCCTCCAAACTCTCCTTTCCATCAATCAAAAACTTGATCACCTTTCTGAATTCTTTACCACATTCCAAACACAAACAGAAACTCGATTGTCTATTCTTGCAAAGGACATTGAGTAACTCAAATCCCAATCCCAAAGCACCCCTGCACCTATCCCACAACCTGACTTTACTCCCCTTCTTACTAAACTTGACCAATTTCTAGCCACTACACCTACCCAACCTCCCACTCCTTACATTTTACCACAATCCACTCTCACCTCACTAAACCAAACCATATCCAACCTTCTAACCAACCTCCAAACATTAAAGCCTGTTAACCCCAATATAACAGTAGCCCTTCCTGAAGAAATCCTTCCTGTGCCCACCTTCCTCAAAGGCATCCTTGATGTGCTTGAAACCATTACTGCCCAGGGTTACAAGAGTCATCTTACCCTATGGAAAGCTATTAATGACCTCAAGGATGAGCTTGAAACCAAGCCTACTCCTCTCATTCGCTCAACTCCTACCCTAGTTCCAACTTACAATCCCTTTGACCAACCCCATAGACATTTCTTTCCCAAAGCCACCACTACTCCACCCTCTTGCAAACCATTTACACCTCCTACTTTTACACCTACACCATCTCCTGCTCCCACTCAAAGTCCAAAACCACAGCCTATTCAAGGTGAATCCCCTTCTCCCTTTGATGATGACAAACAACGGGAGAGTGCTCAATCAAAAAAATCCAGGGAGAGTGATCCTTCAATAGAAAAGGATGTTAATGATGCTTACATGGAATCTTTGTCAAATATTTTAAAGCAGGAAGCAGCTCTACACCAAACAACAACAACTCCTCTAACTCAAGCAGAAAAGAGAAAAGCATCAGTTGAGGGGGAGCAAAGGTTTCCAAAAAGGTTCAAAACAATGGCAAGAAGACAAATCCAAAGAAAAAGAAAGTTGTTGAGAGTGGTTCTCCAGTTTGATCCTGATTCTAATGATAAGGATGAAGTACCAATTTCTGATCTCCTTAGTAGAAGAAGGAAAGACCCCAAACCTATCACTGCTCCATCAGTCCAAGTTGCTATTTGGTGTAGAGCTGCTTCCTGATCTCCAACAGTCCAAGTTGCACCATTGGTCCAAGTTCCCTCACCCTTTGCCCCCAAGGATAAAGGAAAAAGAATTTTAACTGCAGATGAAGTTGAGGAAGAGGAGAATAGAAAGAAAGGGCTTATTGAGAAAGAATAATAGGAAAGGGAGATTAGCCAAATAGCTCAAGCTTTGGGTGTCCCTGTAGAAGAGAGCTTGCATATGCCCAAGAGCAAGAAAGAAAACAATCTCAAGCAACAGCTTAGATTAAATATGCTTTCACCAAAGATGATTACTACAGGCATGTTTGTCAAGTGGAATCCCTTCATAAGAAGGATCAAAGCCATTTATTCCTTTTGAGCAAAGAGAGGTACATCCTGATCACATATACCCATCTGACTTTGAAGGTCTAGACACCAGTGTGCCACTCAACATAAACCCTGAAATCTTCAAGTTCAAATCTGTACCTGTTAAGGGTATCTTCTATCTTGACAGAAATGGCATATGGCGCTTCTTCAGGGAGTCTGAGATCAAAAAGGCTAGTAAAAACTTTATCTTCAATGTAAGGATCTCTACAAGAAGCAGAACTGGAAATGAAAATTTTGAAGCCCTTGTACAAGCTTAATGCCAAGCACTTGCTACAAATCCACTTTCTAAAGCCTTCCCTGATATTAAAGAAGAAAAATGGTGGGAAGATTGAAGACTGGCCTAGATATCTCTCCTGAAAACTTTAATGTACTTTCCTTATTATGTATAAAGTTGTAAATTCTGTTAGCATCTTTTTACACTAGTTTACTTTGTAGCTAATCTCTTGTACAAAATTTTGTATTTTCTTTGTCCAATAATTCAAGTTGAAAACTTTGATCATGGACTACTTGGCAATTGCAAGTATAAATATCTAAGTCATAGCTTATATAGTGTAAATTTAGAAAATCAAAAGAACATAAAAATGGAAAAAACAGAAAAGATACCACAACAAACAGAACAAAATTGTACAACAAAGAAAATTTTCCTTAAAACATAACAAAAGGGAATACTAGAAAAGAAACCAAAAACAGAATAAGGTTCAAGTAAAAAGAGCTACCAAAAATAGATAGCTAGGTAGCCAAATGCACTTATGAGTTTCTATAAAAAATTATATTCGAAGTCAAACTGATTCTTCAAAGGAAAAAGTTTTGTCATCATCAAATAGCAAGAGATTGTTGGGGAGATAATCACTTCACCTAAATAAATAATTCTGTCTATTGAAATATATAGAATTTGATGATAACCAAACCCTACACTCAGTATGACTTAGAAAGTATTCAAACATGTGTTGTTTGAGTCAGATTGTTGAAATTTCACTAAGTATGGATATTATCAACTGAGAAGCAGCCCCTGTTTAAGGCATCATCCGAAGGACATCAACTGAGGAACTTCAAGATAAAAAGACCAAGTGTAAAAGACCATCAGCTGAGGAATTACAACCATCAGCTGAGTGAAGAAACTTTATCAGCTGAGAAATTACAACCATCAGCTAAGCAAATAACTTTGATCAACTAAGGTTTCAAGACCATCAGCTGAGGCCACCAGTTTGTAAGTTTCATATGTAAAAGGCCAAACATGTGTTCTTCTATTATGCCTTTAGATCTTTGTTTGTAAAAGTACAAAGCACTTTTTGGATCAAGTACGAGACAAAAAGAACAGATCTTATCCTCTGGAAAAAGAGAAAGATACTTTTGAAGATGAAGATCTCGAAGATTTGTTGACTCAACTAAGTACGGCCGGTAATTCTATACTTAGTAAAGTCAAATCTAAAAGAAGAATGACTGTTGATAAAGGTTTAATCATGAAAAAGGAAACTTAAATCCAAGGCAAAAAGCACAAGAAATAATATTATTTTAATGTTAGTGAACATTATTTTTCTAAAAAGCAAACTTACTTTACGCAACCTTGATTAAAGTAAAATTACTTTTCACCTACTAACTTTACAAATATTATATTATTTTCTTTAGCCCTTTCGTCTCCTTCCTATTAGCCATCTGGACACGCAAAAGCTTCTATAAATTCCCATGCATGGTGGACATGTAAAACACACTTCTACACAATACAACAACAATCTCATAAGTTGAGAAAAATCATAGAGTTAGCAATTTGTGTAAAAACAAACTTGTTCATGTGTTGAACATTCTTAGACATTAGTTGTTTTAGAGTTAGCTCGTCTTTGTTTTACACAAATTAATTGCCACCTTTTATTGGACTTAGAATTTCCGCTTCTAGTACATGTAATTCTTGATTCATGATCAATAAGGATTATATAAAAGTATAATTGTGTGTCTTTAAGTTTTAAAAGCTAACGTTTGTATTCAACCTCCACCTCTACAAACATTTGTTGTTGTGTACTCAATCTGGGACTAACATATGCTAAACAAGTAATGTGTGTTGTCAAGTATCTAGACGCATTCCTTGCTACTAGGAATCACTTGTATGCTGTTATATCACTATAATCTTGCTGATTTTGATCCAAGATTGCATGAAAACAGACTGCTTAGGAAGTGGTTGTGCAAATAGTTTTGTTTGACTATTACAAGTCAACTTCTAACACTATATATATATATATATACTTTTTAGCAATTTTAAAACAGCCCCTAAATTTATCATCTTTCAAAATGACAACTTTTACCCATTTTCTTAATAAATACTTCTAATCTTTTATAATGCTTAATCATACAACATTTGAACATTGGGGCGTTACAACTCTTCCCCACTTGAAATGATCTTGTCCGCGAAATCTACTGTACAAATAACTAGGCATCATTTCAAGCTGAATGCTACCGTAGAACACTAACGGAAGTCTTACAACTCCTCATCTCTGAATACTATCACAGCGTATTGACAGATAGTCTTACATCACATAACTACCTACTACCAAAATAGATGGTCTGCAACATATTGATCATGAAACACGTATCACACATAACATAAGACCCATATACCAAAGTGTAATTTGAACTCTTCTCGTGCTTTCACCGTACCTTTACAAGTTCTATCCACAAATTCTTAACCTTTCTATCTATAACACATGACCTAAACATGTCCTTCGGCATTTGTATATTTCTCTCATTTTGTCCATCTGTCTGAGGGTGGAATATTGTACTAAGGTGTAACAGGACCTCCTGGCTACTATCTCTTTCAAACAAACATATGTCATTCTTTCTGAAGGATACACTTTCTTTGCTAGAACAAAATTTACATTCTTGTGAGCCTGTCAATTACTTTTCATATAACATTAAACCCCCTAGAAGTTCTGGGTATCTAACAATAAATTTACTGTAACTTTCTCACTGCTTCTGTATAGTTTCTGTTTTTCTACTTAAAACATCTTCTACTACATTGGCTTTAGCTGGACAACTTGTAATGTCCGAAATTCGGAATTAATAAAAAGTATTTTATTGGAATAATTATGTTGTTTTTAGCTATATATTGATGTGTAGTAATTATTATTATGTTGTTAGGGTTATATATATTAATCCAATAAGAGTTTTTAGTTAGGAATTGGACTTGAGATTATGAATTGGGCTTAGGCCCACAAGAGGCATTGCATGAGAGTATAAATAGGAATTTAGGGCACAGCCCCCAACACTAACAATCAAATCACTGTTCCATTCATTCAAGAGTGTGTGTATGTGTGTTGTGTGCCATTCTCGAAGAAACAGAGGAAGAAGGAAGCCAAGTTCATTTTGGAACTAAGAATTGTCAAGGAAATCAACAGGTAATGTTCCTCACTTCATTAGGACCACGTAGACACTAAATCTCACTCTGTTAAGATGAGGAATGGATGCTTGAAATATGGGTTTTGAGTTTTAAAATGAATAAGAAAAACCCACGAAAATACTTAAACAAGAACACTTAATAAGTTGATAAAATACAGATTTGTGTTAGAAAGAAAGTTTTAAATAAGTGGAGAAATGTTTTGCAATAAGAATGAGTTAAATTGATTAAGTTTTGAGAAAGCTTGATCTTAGCTATGGAGTCTGGGTTTTTCAGAACAATGAACTGACATAGAAGACATGTTTTCATGCGACTTCCATATGGACTTGAATATATGTCAATGCGACTTTCACTTAGTGCAAGTGTGTAATCATGCGACTTTCACATAAGTGTTGATATTCATGCAACTTTATATATATATATATATATATATATATATATCTATGCATCCCATGCGACTTTGTATAAACATCAGTATTCCATGCGACCTTCACCTGGGAACATATATGTAGCCATGCGACTTTCACCTGGATATATATATATAGCTATCCGACAGTCACCTAGTAATGGACATAATTTCATGCGACATTAAGCTATGAAAGTATAATAGTCCATGCGACTTATATATATATATATATATATATATATATATACACACATGTATCCTTGTGACTTACATATGCATATATAGCCCAAGCGACTTTCATGCATGAATACTCCAAGCGACTTATGTATAGAGATGTATTCATGCGACTTACACAAAATTACTTAGTTCATGCGACTTTCATGCATGAATATTCCATGCGACTTATGTATAGATATGTATCCATGCGACTTACATGTACATATATATAAATACTTCATGCGACCTATGTACCCATCTGACTTATGGGAAGTTGTGTAGGTAACCGAAAGGTTGGTACCTGGTATTGACCCTATTAGACTTGGACTAGGTGACAGTTAACAGAAGGGTAATCAAAAGTAAAGTCGTAAAGTAACAACTGAGTAATGAGAATTGTTGTAGGTGAGTATTCTCACTTTCGATATAGATAGACTACGAATGTGAATGCATGCATAAAGATATATGAATTTCTATGAGTCATGAGATGAATATGAGTAAACCGCTTACTTCGGTAGCGGGTACGAGTAGACCGCTTACTTCGGTAACGGGTATGACTAGACCGTTCACTATGGTGAACGGGTATGAGTACACCAAACACTTCGGTGTCGGGTACGATACCAACACTTCGGTGTCGGGTATGTTAGACCATTGTGACGACAACGGGTGAGATGAGACCGTCCTCGTAGACGGGTATGACGAGACCACTTACTACGGTAGTGGGTATGAGTTATGAGCCTTATTATATGATCTAAATTGTGTTGTAAGTAGTATACTAGCTAAGCCTTGGGCTTATAGTTGTTATTTTAACTCTTTTCAGGAAATGACCACGGCGGGGCTCTAGTTCAGCGTTGATAGCTCATTTCCAAAGGCTCCGCAATTTTAATGATTCCGTTTTAATGGTATTAGTTCAGTGACAAACAATTATGACGGATGTAATCTAAGGAATGTTGTGTACTTATCTTAATTAACGGTTGTCACACAATTACGTTATCAATTACTTTATCGATATCAATTTATGAATGAAGTGTTTAAAAAAAATTTGGGACGTTACACAACTGTTGTTAATTCTGAATCATGAGTTGGAGAATTGCTTTCATGTATCTTTAAGTGGTGATAAACATAAACAATAACCTTCAACCCCCATAAAAAGAGATCACTATAGACCACCACACCTTCCATTTCATCCGGCAATGTTGATACTGGAGCATTACATCATTTATACTTTAACATATTAACCACTTACTACTGATCATCCTTCCTCATGAATTCTATGCTCTCTTTAGTCAACTGGACTAGGGGTGCTGTTGTCTTAGAATAATTTACACTTGGCTGAAACTACTTTAATCCCTTTCTAACCAACGAAGTGACCTAATAATTGTATTCTTATAACTAAACTTTACACTTAGAGAACTTCACATACATTTCTCCCTGGATAGCATTTCTAATACTCTTCCGAAATGAACACCATGCGCTTCTGAAATCTTGGAATAAATAGCTTATCATCAATAAACACGATTACTAATTTATCAAACACGGGTCAACAAACTATATTCAATGCACCCCATGGTAAGCTACTGGGTCGGATACAACTTTTATCCATCAATTCTTACAGTTACTTTATCAATTCCTGTATATCTAAAATCTGCTACTGCTTTTCCTCTCCCTGCTAGAATTTCTCACAAAAGCTGATAATGTTGTACCATCAAGGACTAGATACTTCCTTACTTTTTGCTAACAAACAGAAATACCGGCTCTTATACTTTTACCTCTACTAAACAGTTCTTCCCTACTTGGGGTCTGAACCCCTACTGTTCTCTATTAACTGACTATCTGAACTTGATACTGGATCAACCAATTCATTCCAGCAATCTATCAAAATTCTTTCAACATGATTGGCATAAGATCGATGGGAAACTAACAAATATCTATCTCTATCACATTATTCTCAATAGTAATCTTATCATCTGTTGTTTCTTCCTCAAGAGGAAACTCTATTATGTTGGGTGGAATGCTCGACTGAACATAAAGTCAAACAACAAGAAGGATCTACTTTACCAAAGTCAAACAATACTAGGGTAGGTGTATTATCAACAACAAAGGTACTTGCTACTACGTCTGGTCCTACTGTTTCCTCCACAATCGTAAGCCGGAAGGATTTGCCTTATGATCGGGGCACCTTCACTTTCTTATCCCTACCCTTACTAAAACAAAGCATGGGTAGAGGATTCACTATGCTTCTCTCTGAAACTGTCAACTTAGGGCAACAAGTTTTATGTGCCTCACATGCCCCTGTTTTTCACGCTTTCACACATCTGAGTGGGGAACTAGCCCTCCCCTCTGTAATACAAACACTGATCTCTTACTTAACACATTTGCTAGCTCAACTTTTCACTTTTTCATTTATTATTCCCTACTTGATCAACTATTGTTCTCTCTTTATACAAAACTCATCATCTCATCCACTGTGTTACAAGTAACCGTCATTAAACTTTACGGATATCATTTCTAAATATTGAAATGTACCGTTGCATTTTTATAAGCTCCAAGGAAACATACTCTGAACAAGACGAGTCCTTTCTAACTTCTTCGTGATATTTCCCACAATTCTGCCATCTGTCATAAAACTAAAACTCTTCTGTAATCTTATCTATTTGAGCTTCTTGGTGCAAACTGCACCTCTAACATTTCTTTAAATTGTAGATATGCCATTCTTTAATCCATGCCTTCTCTTTCCTTTGTAACAACATTATCCACTAATCGTTTGCTGCTCCACGTAACAAGTTTGAAACATACGTAACTTTTCATTCAACTGGACACCCGACTGTACGGAATGCCTCTTCCGTCTTTGCTAGCCAACGATTATTCATACTCAAATTTGTAACCCCCTTTAAGAAGAGGTGCTTTGCTTGCTGAAAAATCTCTGTAAATACACTCGGATAACTCTTATAACTGATCCATTCTAGCTTCTGTTCTCCCAACCCTTTGAACATACATCATTGCAGCCTGCACCGTTGTATTTACTCGTTTATATATCATCTCTTCCAATCTCTTTGACGCTTACTCAACAATCTGGTTGATTATACAAAGGATGTTCATATGTGGGGCTTTACCCAACTCTATAGCTACTGTCTCCCTTAATATGCTATTCTCATACTCTTGAAATTCCTCTATAACTAAAATTTCTCTAATAAGCTTACCCGCAGGTCTAATGGTTGGGATATGAATTGCATCTGAATCATTCATGTCTGTAACTTTCCGAGGTCTACTTGCCTCAGGCTACTATGTTGGTCACATACTAACTTTTTTATATACTCTATTCAGAAAAACAAAAATCTTTAACATACCATTCAATAATAACTTTCCCTGGACAACCATAGATATACTGGGTCTACATACATTAATTACCCCCGCAATGTTCATTCACACTTTAGTATTTAACTAGTATTTTAATTACGATGGCAATGTAGCAGTGGCGAATATTTTTTATTCGATAATTTGTTGGTTTTCAAAACAAGGATTATGTAATTCTTTTCTAAATTATCATGCGTTAATAAAATTTTAAAATGACCGATAAAATCCAAAAAAAATGTTAAATATATTATATATATTAATTAATATACATTATATCCAAGGAAATGTGAACTTATAAGATATTATATTATTTATTTTCCCTTGATTTACCATTAGTTGAAAGTTACATGTGCAAAATATTATTCATAATTGACACACTACTCTATCATCTCGATCATAATTAAGCTTACAATATATAGCATGGACTACAGACCATTTTCTCACTACTTTCCCAGATCAAGTTAGAATTATGGTCAAACGTTTGCTAGGATTCTCCTTGATTTTCTAGAAAATCATGACTTTTTTTTTATTTCAGCTTTATACGGATCGACGAGAATCATGTATCCAAAGGGTAATGACTAAATAAATGTTAATATAATGTTAAATCTTTATTATTATGTGCTAATTGCGTATTTAAATCTTAAAAGTTAATCTAGGTTTTATGTTGTTAAATAAAATTGTTACAACAATAATGGATCTATAATGTTTGAATAATTTTTAATCTAACTTTTTTTAATGAAAAATATTATAATAGCAATAGATTTATAATGAAAATTAGCATGTACGTGATTCTTTGTTTAAAGTTATATAATTTACAAAATAATAATAAATGAAGAGTTGTGTCAATTTAAAAAACATAGTTTTGAAATTTTAATATTCAATCACAGGTGATTCAGTATACAATCACATATGATTTATAAAAGCATCACATGTGAATTACGAAAAATTATGAAAATATTACTCTGCCCAAATTTTTAAAATTTAATCTGGACCATTGATTCAATTGATTCAAAGGCTAAAATTAGTACCTTAGAACTATGAATTAATTATGAATATATTGAATTTTCTTCAATAAATGAATGTTAGACTTTTATTAATATCAAGAATTCAAGATATAAGATATAAATATAAGAGATAATGTTTATAAATTAAGATAAAGATTATATAGATAAATTATTATTACATTTTAAATATTATAATGTAAGTATTTTATTAAACAGTGGATGCTATCATATTAAACTATATAACATTTAATCTTAAGCGTTTAACCAAATTTATATATTGTTGACGTTTCAACTTGAGTGTCACATTAACACCTTAGCAAACCATATTTTATCATATTTTATCGGCAATGATGTTGAACGGACACATTAGCACACCAAATTATTAATTGTCTCCGGAGCTTCGTAAGATAGAAAAGTTTAAATAAGAATTATTTTTTATACAAAAACAATGAGAATTACATAATGAGAAATACAAAAGGGTGGTGCTTGATTTTTCCAAAACAGCCCTCACTAATAAATCATTAATGAGTAGTTATTTTTATTGACTATTAGGGTGTGTTTGGTAGAGAGAAAAGAAATGGAAATAGAAATAGGGGAGAAATTGAAATGGGGAGAAATAGAAATGTGTGGAGAATTGGAATTGATTTCCTTGTTTAGTATCAGGAAAGAAATGAAACAGAGAAATTGTGGCTTAAGTCGCTGAACGGCAGTTGCGGTGTTGGCCGCCTTGCCGGACGTCGACGATGATGATTAGAATGCCGGAAACACATCGCAACCGGACATCGACAATGATGAGTAGACATTGGTTGCTATTTCTCTCCATTTCTCCACAATTTGAAGAGAAATGAAAATACAAACGAAGGGGAGAAATGAAAATACAAAGGAAGGAGAGAAATGGAAATGGGTGGAGAAACCATTTCTCCTTCCAAAACTATAACCATTTCTCCCAAACAAGAGAAACCAATTCTTCCTGGTTCTTGCGATACTCCTAATTAATAGATTGTTCTCAAATGAACCTTTATGTATATATATATATATAGAGAGAGAGAGAGAGGGGGGGGGAGATGGAGAGGGAGAGTGATAGAGAGAAAGAGAGATATTACATGACATCATGACTTTTCCAGTAAAAGGGTTGGGAAGGAAGACCTAATGAATAGACATTTTAAGAGTCAACATGCTCGGTCAATTTGTTAGGTGTGCTGATGCTTTCAACATATAAGGTTTAGTATAAATTTTCACATAGATTTAAGAACATCTGTAGTTTAATCCAACACTTCATATCAATATTCCGATACGATGGTTCAGGTAAGCTTAAGATCAGTTCGTTACATACTTGCGCGCATAACCCACTTTGTATACAAATTTTTTTATTTCTCTTACAACTATTAATACTTGTATGCATGCATTATTGCAGGAGATAAAGCTAAAAGTTAACATGCACTCCCAAAAGTGCAGGAAGGAGGTGATGAAAACCGTCACTAAACTATCTGGTGTTGACGAGGTTTCAATAGATTTACAGAAGGAAATACTAATCGTGATAGGGGATGTTGATCCCGTTTGTGTCGCAACTTGCTTAAGGAAGAAACGAAGGGTTGCCGAAATTGTAAGTGTTGGACCACACAAAAAGAAGAACAAGGAAAACGTTGAACGATTTCCAATAATCTATTATAACAATCCATATCATCATGGATATGGACATGTTTTCGGGTATCCTCCATCTAGTGATGATGGAGGATGCTGCATTCTGTAGAAAAACTGTACAAGAAAAAAAGTATGCCAACAAAAAAAGCATTCTGTAGAAAAACTGATCTCGTTTATTTGTAGATGGTTTGTCTCTCAAAATGTAGAAATTGTATTCTAGCCGTCTTTCATTGAATAGTATATATTGTGATTACACGCAAATGAAATAGAAAATGTTTTTAATAATTTTAGTTATTTTATACACAAGTAGAGATTATTGATGTTGAGTTAGACGCAATAGTCATGACGTACTTGATAGATAACTTAACTATTTAAAAAACCGGTCCATACGACCATAGCCTTAAAGACGAATTTAAAGGATCCTATACAGAAAAAATAAATAAATTTATATATATATATATATATATATATATGCAAAAATGCAAACGAAAACTGTTTTTCATACGAGAACCGCAAGAACCAATATATATTAGCCGTCCAATTCTCCTCCTTCAATTGGATTGTCCACCCATGAATTTCTTACATAATACCCTACCACTCTCAATCCCCTCACGGTCTTCATCGATGAATAATATTCCATTATCCAAAATGAACGGTCAAGATTGGTTCTCGTACGAAAAACAGTTATTTTTTGCACCCTCCCCTCTATATATATATATATATATGTATATAATACTAGCTAAACGACTTGTGTGTTAACACAGAGATGATATAAGTAATTATAAATTTATATAGTTTTAAGAGTAGTAACACATATAGTAAAAATAATTAGAAAGCATAGATAGGAATATAAATTCTCGTAAGAAATGAGTAAATATTACAGAAGTTTGAAATTCATACATAAGATTATCATTAATTTTTCTGTAGAACATCTTTATAAACAATATTCATGGTTTTATTAGTAGGGTTACCTTCATCATCGTAAATTAAAACATTTATGGTTTATCACACGGGTTGAATTAAAGAAAAGATAAAAAGTTATATTTTTCATAAGAAATTTTCTAATATAAATAAAAGACTAATTTAAATCAAATCTATAGTATCATTATAGCTTTTCATTTAATAAATCAATTTTATTTGTATAATCTTGACCATCTATTTTGATAAAAGCTAAAATTCAATTTTGACTTTTTTTTTTGTTAAAATTGGGTTCAATTTTGACTTTGATTTAAAGGCAAAATGCGTGAAAATATAAAAAACTTTACCAATATTGTCATTCTATTCAATTAACTTTATTTTATACCTTAAAATCATACAACTTACAAATTTGGTTCATTGTATATAATTGGTAACCTCGTTGTATATAATGAACCAAATTTGAGATTTGTTGCTATTTTTAGGTATCAAATTTCTTTTATTTTTGATCAGGTTACCGGTAATTATAACATATTGTCATAGATAACTTGTAATACAATAAACCAAATTTGTAAGTTATTTGTATTTTAGGTACAAAATAAAGTTGATTGCATACAATTACAATATTGGTATAATTTGTTGTATTTTCGTTCTATTTGCCCTTGATTTAAATTAAATTTCATATATATCTATCTAAAACATTAAAATATTGTATTTGTCCACATAAATTTGCAAATATCATATTTACCATTTATAACAATTTAAATATCATATTTAATCAAATTTTTTGCTTTATAGTTTTAAAATATTATCTAAACATTTAAAATTATTTTTAATTATAATTTATAAACACTTGACTTTATTTCCTCTAATTGTAAATTGATTGTTTGTACAAAAATTATAAGCATGTATCTTTATATCATAATACCACGTTTATGTCGTAATGTATGCTCTTCCTCTTGCATCAACGCTTCCACCGCTGGTCCAGATATTGACGCCTTTGTCGTCAGCTTAATATTTCTCATTTTTTCAAATTTTATAATTATTTAGTATCTTTTTATTAATGTAAAAAATTTATTATTTTTTAAACTAAGTTCCGGAAAGAATCTATTGAGTTTGAGTCGGCTGAAAAGGAAGACGAAGAAGATTGGAAACTGTGCCAGACAGGCCCGCGGCGTGACGCCTCTATAGGTCGCGACGCGACCGTGTACTTCGAGTTTGAAGAAGAGTGTTCGAAACAAGAGGACTTCGCATGCGAAAGGGGACTGTTCGGAAGTTTGTCGCGACGCGACGCGTCCGGGGTCGCGACGTGACGCGTTTGGTTTCGAATTCAAATGGGTGCTCGAAGTGTACTTGGAATTCGGAGTCTGGCTGCTCGAAGGCCCGTCGCAGCGCGACCGCGGATTTTTAGAATTTTGAAGTTTGCTGATTATTAATTGTTTTGATGCATAGTTGTTTGGGATCATATGTTGATTGTTTAAATGATATTTATGAGCATTTGATATATAAATATATGTGAAAATATATTTATGGATTGAGATTGATTCCGGTTTGTTGTGTTCTCAGGAACTACGAAGACTCGGTGATATTAGACAACCGAGCACACGTGATTCGAGGACTAAGGTTAGTGGAAGTTTACTCACGGGTGGTTTTGGTGGTAACGTTATGAATTGATTGATTGAAGGAATGTTTGAATGCAATGATTGCTTGTTGATGCGAATATGAGATTATTGACTCATAAGTTCGTTATGCTAAGATAGATTAATTGTTATGCCATGATACTGTTAAGTCTGCTATTTGTTAAACGAGAATTACATGTTCATGTATATGTGATAGAGTTTTGATTGTGATTGTGATTGGAGGTGAACTTGGATTGTTTGAGAACCAACCTCTGTGTAACGGGTTGGTAGAGATCAGCTTCTATGAAAAGGCTGGTTGGGGTCAGCTGATGTTGCAAGAGCTGGGCTCGTCTGCGGTTGGTTGAGCAGTGGTAGTCCTCCTGATGCATGCGTTGTATCAGTGAGGAATTTCAGTGTGCCAATCGGCAGGGAGCTATGGGTAAACCTTTGCTTTGGTTGTAGGTTCGGCAAAACCGCCGGTCCTCGTGATTGAAGAGATTGTTGAATTGACGGATTGATTGATGTGATTGTAGTTTAGAGATTCAGGTGTGAACTGAGATTGTTGTATGCTTGTCTGTAGCTTCCATTCACTTAGCTTTGTGCTAATCCCCCACGGTTGATTGCTTTTTTGCAGGATTTTGTGAGTAGTTGTTTGGCTTTGTTTGTGGAAAGGGAAATTTGACCAATACTCTGATATTGTGTTTTAAGAAAAGACGAGCCATGTTTTGTAAATCTTTTGTAACACAAGTTGACGTTGTATTTTGTAAAGTATACTTTGTGAAAGTTTAATTTAATGAAATTAAGAGAATGCTTCCGCAACGGTTTTAAACAAAAATGCCTTGAGATTTGCGGTGTTACAAAAGTCATGGTAACTGCACCCGCCTTGGTTAGCCCCAAGGCTCTCCGGACGACGATTAGCCTCCTTGGCAACCAACTCCTTGCTTACTGTCTCAGTAACCATCTTTTCCATCTCTTCCCCATTTGTCCGAACATGTTAGGGAGGATCTGCTCCAAGGCCCTCCCTATTGCTGCCACTAGCTTATCATCCACGGGAGGATCCATGGTTCCACCCCCGGCGGCTACCACGGGTATTTCCTGCTGGCGTCTCGGAGCGGTCATGGCCGTGTAACTTGCAACCTCCCCATTCCTAGGCACATTGGCGGGACCCCCAACCAGTGTGTTTGGATTCCTTCTCGTGTTAACCATTCTGAAGTGTAGATAACGCACTGTAAGTTAGGTAGGTGTTACCGCATATAACTTCCTAACATATACATTACTTCTGCACAATTAGCTCATCTATCAGAAGCCCTACGTGCACTAAGGCAACCCTAGCTACGTACACTTTATAATATACGAGTAACCCCTCACCAAATTCACAAGGTTCCTCGTGATTCCGTCAAGCTCTAATGTGTACCATGTATCTATAACAATATAGGCCTTCATATTATTACCGACACACTATACATACAAGATCTTAGCATCACCACTAGGTCTCTTGATTCACGGGCTTGGGTTTTGCATCACTAAGGTTCTAAGCATATAAGCTTCACGTATAAGTTATCATGTATAGATCGTTACATCTACATCATATCATCATCAATCTAGCATTGTGTGAAAACGATGTTTCTCTAAGTCTGTATGTCTCATTTCATGCATAGTTTAAGGTGTTTACATTACACTAAATCTCACTATTAACTACTCACAATATAGGAATTATAATCACAATTCCTAACTCATCACATTAATAAGTGCTTACTAGGACTTTCGGCTCCAACTAATAGCGCGTTTAAAAATGGTTTAGGAAAATTGTTTAGTTTGAAATTCTCATATTGAACCAACGTTTAAGTCCAAACACACCACCTGCGTCCTTGAATCACTTAAACCGAGGCTCTGATACCAAGTTGTAACGTCCCAAATTTTTTTTGAACACGATAATTTAATGTATACCAGCCATTACCAAAATCAACGGTTACAAACATAGCATCCCAAATATTGATGGTCTCATACAACCGAAACGAATAATTATAAAATTGTTTGACTGGCAATTGAGTTAAAAGCTTAGAACGCTACGGTCGCCACTATCATGCCAGAGCCTTGCCCTTGTCCAATATCGAAGAACCTAAAACATAACAATAACGGGTAAGCACAAAGCTTAGTGAATCACCACTACCCTTACCCTTCGCAGGAATCACATCCTACCATCTTGTAACACATAACTAGGGACTAGCCCTCTGCCGCATCTCGGGTCCCACCCGTTTGATGCCTAAGCCGGGCCTCGCCCGCTATGACTCATCACATGTCCCACATTTAGATGAAGTCATCTGCCCCAACCGATCACAAAGGCATGGTTGGTTACTAACATATCATCATGACAACACATAACAACCAATCGCAATTAAGCACATACATGACAGCAATAAACGTCTTGCATATCACTTACACATTATGGGAAATAGAGTAAGTTAGGGTAACTCACCTGATGCGCGACATGACAGGGTCGGTATAGTTCTCAAGGTTGCTAGCTTAAACAATCCTGACAGCGAAGCCTACAACACATTCTACTGAGTCAATACTAGGCATGACCAAGGCTAGGTCGTGTGAACCACTAAGTCGCATGGACCTAAAGTCACACGGACCTAAAGTCGCATGGACTAATAAGTTGCATGGCCTTAAGTCGCATGAAACAATAAGTCGCATGGGCCTTAAGTCGCATGAAATAATAAGTCGCATGAAACGATAAGTCGCATAGGCCCTAAGTCACATGAAACAATAATTCGCATGGGCCCTGAGTCACATGAAACAATAAGTCGCATGAAACATCTCTATGTCGGACCAAAAACCCATTAACGCACAGTCTCATTTTAAATTTCTGAAATCTTATAAAACTCAACCAATTCATGTCATTTTTGTTCCAAAAGCTTCCTAATAGTAAATAGACAAATCCTTTTGAAGATAAACGATTCCATCTCGTTTTTCAGGTCTAAAATCTCATTTTTGTTCCTCAAATGGTGGTTCCACCAAAAACCCAAGAACAGGGGATAAATCCCAACTAAAACCCTTCTCTAAACAACTTGAATTTGCTCAACTTCTCACAAAAGATAATATACAAGTTTTAGAGCTATTACCTGATGATTCCTAGTTGGTTTGGCTCAAAATCTCTAGCTTGCTTTCTTCCTCCTTCTTGGTATGAACACACGTACACACACTTTCTCTCTCAAGGTTTGAATGAGGAAGATGAATGGAGCAGTAACATGTTCTTGAGGTTGTGCCTTAGTGATATATATATATATATATATATATATATATATCTATGCTCTAGTATGGGCCAAGCCAACTCTTTAAACCGTCTTGGGCCAATCTTAGCATCAAGGAAATGGGACTCGTCCACTAAGCCCAACACATAAGTCTACTCATATATATAAAATTCACATATCTAATTCTTGAAAGTGAGGCAATATAATAATTAATCAAGTCGTGATATATAATTTACGATAGTAATCGTAATTGCAAATTTACATATTGATAATACAAGATTCCGAAAAATGGACATTACACTTGCAAGAACTCGTCTCTATTGTTCGAACTCTTTCCTCAAATCCAGTAATTGTCCCTCTAACTGAAATATATATTCCTCCCTGTCATCTTCATTTGTACCTGACGTACCAGCATGTTAAGGAATATCTATAGGTGTTGTATACACTTCTACTATTCTTGGGACAAAAGGGGCACCGGTTGAGTTTTTATTATCTGCCATTGCTCTAAAACAATAACATCTTACCATCTCACCATCTCATTAGATAACTCCGTTAGTACACAACATACAAAACTCCACAACAACACTCTCATTCACCCCAATACCACACTCAAGGAATAATTGACCCAACTCGAGCCAAGATTTGGGAATGCAACACTTCCAACTATGCTCACATCGCCAAACTAAGGCTCGGATACCAAACTGTAACACCGCATTTTCGACCTAGATTTTTCTTTGTTAAAATGCTGCCGGAGCGATAAAATATATACAATATATTTACAACTGAATATAAGAAAAACAGTTTTGTCATTAGTATCTCAAAATACTAGTGTTACAAAAACAACGTCTCTTCACAAAATAATATCAAAGTGCCAATCAATTATTCCCGAAGCAACACCCACTCACAGCCGACAAGCCATTAGTATCTCAAAATACTAGTGTTACAAAAACAACGGCTCTTCACAAATTAATATCAGAGTGCCAATCAATTATTCCCCAAGCAACACCCACTCATAGCCGAACCACAAAACTTACTAAAACCTATAAAAAAGAGTAAGATGTGGGGTATTGGCACAAAGCTAAGTGAATTGAAGTAAAACCACATCAAGCATCAATCACAATCATAGCATACCAGATAAAAAAATAATTGTGCCCTGGGAAGACTGGCGGTTCTGTAGAAACCTACAACCAATGCCGGCCAAAGCAAAAATTACCGATAGTTCATTTGCTATTCTCACACAGTATTACCCTTAAGTTGCAAAAAATGCATCAAAATATCTAAATACTGCTTAGCCGATAGCAAACAAACCCAGCCTATAGCCTTGCCAAGCAGACTTCCCAAAAACCATTTATACATATAATTAACGCAACGATTAATTAACAAACAACCAGTTAATCAATCATCAGACATAAAGTCTATCCATGCAGCAGTCCATAAACAGTTGCAACCAAAACCAGTTACAGCTAATACCATCTGTGAGTTAACATCCACTCACCTCTTGTTCTCAAACTTCACTCAGAGGTTTAATGTTACTGAGTCTTGTATATTGCTAAGAACACAATAAAACTAAAATCAGTATCCGAATCATAAATATATATATCAACAAATATATTTATATCCATTCTAACCATGCACATCAAGTTAGAAACACCAAAAATGTAAACACATAAAAGCATCATGTTTGACAAATAATCAAATGCTTCATATCCTAATTTAACGGGGACGCGTCGCGTTCAACACTCTAACGTGTCGCGTCAGGCTTTCAACAACCCTTCGAACATAGGCTACTTCGAGTCAATAAGGCTTCGAGCGGACCCCCTTCGAGCCAAGGAGGCTTCGAGCAAACCCCTTCAAGCCAAGGAGGCTTCAACGTACCCGTATGCCTACTCAAATGAAATCATGAGGTGTCTAAACCATGTGACTCACATAAATTCACATATCATGCATACATACACAAAACATACTTACATATATCATAATCAGTTTATTTAATCAAATGAAATATTAACATTATCCTTTCTAGATAATCTCTATTAATTAATTCTTCAAAATTAATTAACACATAACGAGGTATTCTCTACAATCCTCGTACTAAAGCCAAATTTATCTAATTCATAAAATCATGCAATATCAAAAATCCATTCAATCACATAATTAATCATGAGTACGTAAAACAAACACACTCCAACTTACCACCGACCCGTTCACAACCGGGCCGGATTTTCGGATGTTATAAAGTGGAGCTATCCCTGCGGTAGTAGACCTTGGTTTAGCAATTTGACATAAATTCTATCCATGCATCAGTCTTAGCACACACTTACATCTTTTCTGCAAATTTGTAATTGTATTTTGATTCAGGAATGAAGGTTTTAGCATCTAATTTTGGTTTCATAGCTACCCTAGAACACTAAGGTATGAATCCTTGATTTGGTTTATGTATTTTGGGTCATGAAGGTGATTCCAAGGTGGAATCATTGAGTATGGTGAGTTCATTGTGTTATTGTTGTCGTTTAGTAGCTACAGTAGCTGTAGTATGTTTTCCAAGTGCTGGGAAACACTTGTGTTGTGGTTATAGGTGTTTTAAGTCAAAAATCAAGAGAGCAGTCATGAAACAGCTTCTGTAGTTCATGAGGCACGAGTGTGCCTAAGGAGGGTACGGGCGTGCATAGAGCTCCATGACAAACCCTAGTTCTTAGGGTCCGGGTGTGCTTTGGTACAGGCGTACCTATGTAAGGTACAGGTATATATGAGGTACACCCTTGTCTATAGAGGTCACGATCGGACAAGAGGGTTAAGCACGGTCGTGCCTACAAGCAGGCACGAGCGTGCCTATGCCTTTTTCCGATTTTAGTTTTTCAGCAGAGTTGTAAGTTTGATGCACTATTCGTATATTTCTTGTAGGAAATAAGTGTTGATGCATTCTCTATGATACTTTTGAGTTAGCACTGTTTGACATATATCTGAATACTAAGGTGAGTGTACCATTCCTTTAGTATGATTAGCATGTGAGTATGGGTAAAATGAACATTAGGATATCTATGTTAAGTGATATATTTGTTCTATATATATATATTCAATGTATAGTAGAGGTGTATATCTATGCAGGTGGTATTGCTATGTAGAAGAAAAGTAGTATGGTACAGAGTTACGCATGAGGTGTAACATTGTACCAAGAACAGTGGGTACATAGCTATGCGAGAGTTGTGGCTTTGTATCAAGAACAGTGACATCTTATACAGCGAGTTTTATACCAAGAACAGTGTTAGGGGGCTAGGCTACATTAGAAGTGTAGATACATCACAGAACAGTGACAGTTTAAACAGTATTGTAGGTGTTACAGCTTGGATGCGAGACATCCTGAGGAGACTTTATTCCTGTTTTATGATTATTAATTGATTTCATTTAGTATGCTCACTAAGCGTTAGCTTATGTTTCAGTATTATTTTTTGTTCGTGGCTCGGTTACCAGCATGGGTAAGGCGGGGCGTTATGATGAGCTGGATAGCTCCTGGTTTTGAGAAGAAAACTTTTGACACTACTTTTGTAAATGTTAGCACGTGTGTACTTAGAAACTATATTTTTGTAAAACTCTGATATCTTTTGGGACTAACTTGTAAGATAATGTATTTGAGTTAAAACTGGAAAAGTGGTGTTACAACTTGATATCAAAGCCAAGGTGTAAGGGATTCGAGCACACATGAGAGTGATGTCTGGACCTAAACCATGGTTTTGAGATTAAGTGTGTAACACCGCATTTTCGACCTAGATTTTTCATTTTAAAATAGTGCGGAAGCAATAAAATATATACAATATATTTACAACTGAATATAAGAAAAACAGTTTCCAAAGTCATGAGTATCTCAAAATACTAGTGTTACAAAAACAACGACTCTTCACAAAATAATATCAGAGTGCCAATCAATTATCCCCCAAGCAACACCCACACACAGCCGAACCGCAAAACTTCCATAACATGTAAAAAGAGTGTGAGGTGGGGGATTAGCAAAAAGCTAAGTGAATGAAAGTAAAACCATATCAAGCATCAATCACAACCGCATGATACTAGACAAACAAATAATCGTGCCCCTGGAGGACGGCCGGTTTTGCAGGAACCTACAACCAATGTCGGCCAAAGCAAAGGTTTACCGATAGTTCATTTTCTATTATCACACAATATTACCCTTAAGTTGCAAGGAATGCATCAAATGATCCAAATACTGATTAACCGATAGCAAACAAACCCAACACATATCCTTGCCGAGCTGACCTCCCAAAAACCATGTATACATATCACTGGTGCAACGATTAACGATTAATTAACAAACAACCAGTTATTCAATCATCAGACAAAAAGTCTATCCATGCATCGGTCCATAATCAGTTGCAACCAAAACCATTTACAACTAATACCATCTCTGAGTTAACATCCACTTACCTCTTATTATCAAACTCCACTCAGAGGTCTAATGTTACCGAGTCTTGTCCGTTCCCGAGAACCCAATAAAAATGAAATCAGTATCCGAGTCATAAATATATATCAACACATATATGTATATCCATTATAACCATGCACATCAAGTTAGAAACACCCAAAATGTAAACACATAAAAGCATCATGTTTGACAAATAATCAAATGCTTCATATCCTGATTTAACGGGGACGCGTCGCGTCCAACACTTTGACGCGTGATATTGTTATCATTTTCATCTCGAAAATGTTATCATTTTCAACTCGAAATTGTTATCATTTTCGGCTGTAAGGAGTCTCTTTTTATCATTTTCATCTTGATAATATTATCTTTTTATCATTTTTGGCTGGAAAAATTTTCATTTTTGGTTGGACAAGACTTAAAGACAAAAAAAGAAAAGGCGTGATTTATGGGTCCATAATACCCTTCCTTTTATAATTACATCTTATAATTGTTTAACTAATTACAATAATGTCATTTTAAGATCTTGAGTATTGTTAAAAAAGTGTAATGGTTCCGATTTGACTTTTGTGATCTATGATTAAGCATATAACCTATATTGATATATATATATACATATATATATATACACACACATACACACACATATATATATATATAATCAATTACCATATTAAGCACCTTTTTAGGTGTGTGAACCAAAACAAGCATTAAAACCATAAAATTACGGAAATAAGCATGATTGTCACCGATTTTTGTCCCTGGAAAAAGCCATGTTGCCAACCAATTATATTGTGCCATGTGGAAACTTTTTAAAAAAAATCGGTGTCACCTAAAAACAGCTATCGCCGATAAAAGAGGGGTTTTCCTCGTGAATCAGCCTATGTCGGTGACTTGGGGAGTGGTTTTGTGTTGTCAAATTTGACCAATTATATTGCGCCACATGGATAATTGTCAAATAAAAGGGGGTCGGGAAACAGCGTATTTCGGCGACATGAAGTGGATATGTGTTGTCAAATCGCCACGTGGGGAACGTGTAATTGGTGTTTGGAAGTGGTAAAAATTAAAGTGATTTGATGTTTTGTAAACATTTAGGTTGGAAATAGAAGATAAATATAAGGTGTTGGTAGCATTTTTTTTGTAAAATTTAGGGTTTAGTTCACTAAATGTATCCAAGTTGTCACATTTTGCTATTGTGTGTATTGAACTTTAAAAGTTTCTATTGTGTGTATCAAACATTTAATTTGTTGTTATTGTATGTATTTTGGTTACATAAAAAGGTAAAAAACTTACAAGTTTAGTACATACAATACAAAGTTTAATACACACAATAGCGACAATTAAAGTTCAATACACACAATAGGAATTTTTTAAGTCCAATACATACAATAGCAAAACATGACAACTTGAATACCTTTTGATGAACTAAACCCTAAAATTTAAAACATTTATCTCTCCTACCTCCGGTGGTCCGGCGACCAAAAAATTTCCAGCGACATTCTCTGGCTACACTTACCACTTTAGCGACTTCCTCTGGCGACAACTAAATTTCCATCCACATCCTTTGGCGTGAACGAAAATTCAGGCGACAACCTACGGCCACATCGTAAATTCCGACGAAACCTTATATAAAGAATGACAAACCAAGCATTTTTTTAATCCATTTTATGTTTATGTATTTGTATGTAAATGTATGTTACATTCTTATTTTTTAAAATACTATGTGTATTATTACTTTTAAATGTATGTTTAAAATGTGCTAATATCTTTATTAAATTTTTATAAGTTGTTAGATCTTGTTAACTTTAAATGTTGTTAACTTTTTGTATATTGTTAACTTTGTATATGTTTAAATATTGTTAACTTTTATATGTTTGTAATGTTGTAAAAAATTGTATCTTTGAAATGACTTGAAAAAATGTATGTTTAGTATATTGTACTAAATATTGTAATATTGTAAATATGTTTGTAATATTGTAAAAAATTACATTCTTGTATTTTTAAATACTATGTGTATTATTACTTTTAAATGTATGTTTAAAATGTGCTAATGTCTTTATTAATTTTTTATAAGTTGTTAGATGTTGTTAACTTTAAATGTTGTTAACTTTTTAGTATATTGTTAACTTTGTATATGTTTAAATATTGTTAACTTTTTATATGTTTGTAATATTGTAAAAAATTATATCTTTGAAATGACTTGAAAAAATGTATGTTTAGTATATTATACTAAATATTAGTTATGTCTATGAGTATATGACAAATTTATATATTTAATAGATATGAATGTTATTGAAATTTATTTAGAAAATATAGACAAGTTTATTTAGATGTGATAGAAATATGTGTATATATATATATATATATATAAAATTATGAAGCTTTTAAAATTTATATAGAGATAATAGACAAATTAATATATTAATTATATTACCAAGGTTTTAGAATTTTAGTTAAAGATGATAGAAAAATTTATATCTATTTAAAAAACTATAAAGTTTTAGAAATTTAGTTAGACATGAAACAAAAGTTAATATATTTATAAAATTATGAAGGTTTTAAAAGTTTAGTTAGATGTGAAAGGGAAATTTATATATTTAAAAAATTATGAAGGTTTAAGAAGTTTATTTAGATGTGATAGAGAAATTAATCCATTTCAAAGCCTATTAAGTTTTTAAAAATTGATTTAGAGATAATAAACAAATTAACATATTTATTAAATTATAAAAGTTTTAGAAATAAAGTTAAAGATGATTGACAAATTTATATATATTTAAAATAGTATGAAGGTTTTAGAAAAAAAATAATATACTTATAAAATTTTTATGTGATAGAGAAATATATATATATATATATATGTATATATAATTAGGAAGCTTTTATAAAATTCTTTATAGATAATAGAAAAATAAATATATCTACTAAATTATAAAATGTTTAGAAATTTTGCTAGAGTGAATGACAAATGTATATATATTTAAAAGGGTAAATTGTATGAAAATACAATAAACTTTGTCTTAATTATTATTGTACACAACCAACTTTATTTTTTTAAAAACAATACATTCAACTTTTATAATCCTCCCATTGTATGCAAGTTATTGTATACAATGGAAATTATAAAAAAGTTTATTGTATACAATGGTAGCTAAAGACTAGACACAGAAAAAAGTTATTTGCATACAATGACAGTTTTTGAAAGTTAGTTGTATTATTTTTAAGAATTTAAAGTTAGTTGTATACAATAACAATCAAGACAAAGTTAATTGTATTTTCATGCATTTTACCCTATTTAAAATACTTTGAAGGTTTTAGAAATTGATTAAGAAAAAATTAATATACTTATAAAATTTAGATGCGATAGAGAAATTTATATATTTATAAAATTAGGAATCTTTTATAAATTTCTCTATAGATAATAGTGAAATTAGTATATTTACTAAATTATAAAGTAATAGAAATTTTGTTAAAGATGAGAGACAAATTTATATATATTTAAAAAATTATGAAAGTTTTAGAAATTTATTTAGAAAAAATTAATATACTTATAAATTTCAGATGTGATATAGAAATTTATATATTTATAAAATTAGGAAGCTTTTATAAATTTCTTTAGAGATAATCAACAAATTAGTATATTTACTAAATTATAAAGTTTTTAGAAATTTTGTTATAGTGATAGACAATTTATATATATTTAAAATACTTTGAAGGTTTTAGAAATTGATTTAGAATAAAATTAATATACTCGTGATAGAGAAATTTATATATTTATGAAACTAGGAAGATTTTATAAACTTCTTTAAAGATAATAGGCAAATTAATATATTTACTAAAGTATAAAGTTATAGAAATTTTGTTAAAGATTATAGACAAATTTATATATATTTAAAAAAGGGTTTAGTTCGCCAAAATATATCTAAGTTGTCATGTTTTGTTATTGTATGTATTGGATTTAAAAAACTTCTATTGTGTGTATCGACTTTTAATTTGTCTCTATTGTGTGTATTAAACTTGAAAAATGTTCAATACAGTCCTAATTTAATTTATAATCCTGAGAGACAATTTATATAATCAAAATTTAAGATTCAATGGTCCAGATTCGTATAATCAAAATTGATTTATTTGTATGAATGAGGGCATTTCTGACTTTTTAACTATTGGTCCCCACTTTCTCTCTACTCTAATTTATTTAAAATTAATTATCTCACAAACCGTTAATCGTTAGACGAAACGAATTATACAGTTGCGATCCTCGTGGTCCTCTCTTTTATTAGAGAGGTCACTTGATATATTTTCGACAATTTTTTTTCTCATTTTGTTAAATTTGACTTAAATTTTATTAAAGTATAATCACATGTGATTCATAGAGGTGTGATCAATATAGTCTTTATAAAATTATAGTTTGGTGTTTGATAATCCGGCGAAGTTCTATGGTTTAGTAACAAAAAAATCAACAATTGAAAGTGATTCTAAGTTATAAGTTTTTTCATAACATATGTGATTATATATCTCTTATACATGCACATAATTACAGGTGATTTGATTAAATGTAGCATTTTTATGTCACATATTTGACAGAATCAATCACATGTGATTGTGTAATCAATCAAATGTGATTGTGTACAGAATCACATGTGATTGAATACAAAAAACATAAGATTTGATATTCAATCACATTTGATTGCATATTTAATCACATGTGATTTTGTACAGTATCACACGAGAGTTTGTAGAAATTCACATGTGATTGAATACCAAAGAACATGAGATTTGGTATTCAATCATATGTGATTGCATACGGGATTGTTCAAACGAGAACCATTCTTATTACGAGAACCAATATAAAAGACATCGAATTCGAAGGAGAACACATCTGGACCTTTGATAGAGGGATAGGGTGTTGCTAGTACACAATATATACATTCATGGGAAGACAATGCAATTGGATTGGGTGAAATTGAATATGTACATACATGTATAAACGGTTTTAAGCAAACATTGATTTTTTAAGCAAATATTCAAAATTAATACACGTTAAATGATATACAATAAGAAGATAAAAAATTAATAAAACAACACATGTAATATTGTTATGAATCACATGTGATTATACATTAATAAAATTTAAGTCCAAGCTCACAAAATGAAAAAAAAAAGTTTGTCAAAAGTATATCAAGTGACCTCTCTATTAAAAGAGGAGAACACAAGGATCACAACGGTATAATTGGTTTTGTCTAACGATTAATGGTTTGTGAGATAATTAATTTTAAATAATTAGAGTAAAGAGAAAGTGTGGACCAATATACAAAAAATTAGAATTGTCCACCCTTAGGGCATCTGCAGTCCATATTACTCCATAAGAGTTTAATGGATTGTCACATCAGCATTTCACTATCTATACAACTTTATCATTTAACTTTCACACTCCATTAAACTCCACATAGTATAATGGATTTCCACATCAACATCATATATATATATATATACACATAATTTCTTATAGATATTTAGTGAATTATATTAAATTTATGTTAAATTTGAGATTTATATTAAATTTGTAGGGTTCACCACTAAAAAATTGAAATTAAAAAAAATAAGAGATTTATATTAATTTTGTGGGGTTCCAACACTAATAAAAGTTTAAAAAAAAGATTTATTAAAAAATAAGAAGTGGACCCACTCAATCTCATACAACCATCCTATCTTCATACAACTTCACTTTCATTAAACTCACCCCACATTCCATACACCTCTTATTAAACCTTCATACAACTCTAATACTCCTCCCATTGGAGGTGCTCTTATATCAATTTTAATTATTATCTAAGATTAAATCTAAACCATTGATCTTGAAATCTAATGGCTAAAAATTGTTCCTCAGGACTATGATTTTAATAAAGACTATATTGAACAAAACCCATGTAACATCCTCAAATCGGGCCTATTCGCGTGCTTCATTTGGTACGTGAGATTTATTTAAATGAATTAAATATAAATATAATTGTAAGAATTAATAGAAATTAGCTATTTGTCAGATAAAGGTGAAATTAAAAATAGTAATAAAAATATAAAAGAATTATAAAATAATACCTGGTTTCAAACGAGGTTTCCAAAAATATCTTTGTTAGTTGAAACGGTTATTCGGGTGTCGTGTTGTATGTTGAAAAAGGAAACAAAATACCCCTTGTGGATAACTTAAAAACCAAAGTCGGTTTTAAGTCACCCACACACACTGTTTACACACACACATACGACATACACACACACACTTCTCATCTTTGTTCTTCCATGTGTTCTTGAAGGAGATTCAAGCTAAAATCAACCAAGGAGCTGGATTGAAGCTCAAATCTTACTCCTAATCTGTTTATAAGCTTCAAATCATCATCATCTTCATCATTAGTAAGCCTATCTTCCTTTGTTCTTCATTTTAGGTTTTAGGTCAAAAATGGGCAAAACGTATTTGTGCATTAAAGCTTAGATTTTTGGATTGTAATCTGTTCTAGGATCATTAGGGAGTTGATTGGAATTGATTTAAGTAATCAAAGTTGTAATCTTGATGGTGTTTCAAGAATTTAACCAAATGGGTCAAAAATGGAGAATTGATGAATTGATCTTGAATATGATGTTAGAGTTGCTTATTTAGATGTTTATAGACTCCCTTTGATGTCCCAAACTTAGTACATAACTTGGAATTAATTAAGAACATGTTAAAGTTGGGTTTGGAGTAGCTGAAATCTGGGCAGAACACAAATTCTCGTGGTCTGTATGAACGTCGCGGCACGACCCTTAAGGGTGTCGCGGCGCGACCATGGCTGCAGCAAACAGAATGTTGTTTTCCAATGGATTAAGTATATGTAATGCACTTGTATCACTTTTGACCAATTTTGGGGTATTTGGGTTAGTTTGAACATTTTTACTAACTTGGACATAATTAGAGAACTTAACATTAGAACTAGCATATGTAAGTGATTTGTGGTATTCTAAATGGGCCTTTATGTAAACAATAGGTAATTAAGCATCAAGGAAGGCCGAATACATATTTGAGCACCAAGGTGAGTACTGACTTGTATGAATCCAATAAAGGAGGTTTTTGAATGCTAATTGTTTAAATGAACACGGTATGCTATTTTTATGCAAATAGACTTGTATATTTATATATATAAGCTTAGAAACAAGTTATTGACATGAAGTATGATATATTTGTCATGTATTTAAATACATGCATATTTATTGAGATATCTGGATATATATGATTTCATATGTGAAAGCGTGCATGCTATGATCTCTTTTATGAGATAATGATGAGCTATGTGAAAAGTCCGGACATATGTGCATGAAAAGTCAGCTTCGGCTGGGTCTCAGGGTCCTTCGGGCAATTCTTCGGGACTAATGGTACTCGAGTGCCATTCCTTTAACATTTGGGGTGATTGCCTTAACTGGCTGAGCCTAATGAGCCTTTGGCTCCGTAACGAGCAGGTGGAGTCACTTATGTGATGATACTAGCACGGTTGGCAGTGTTTGATTCCCCCGGTGGTTGTTATTGAGCCGGACTAGCTATCTGGCAAGATATATCACTGCTGGACATGCCACCATTACCGCTAATTGTTAGGATAGCATTGTATGCTCATATTTGATTCATGACTTGCTATTATTGCACTTATACCTGTCTGTATTCACTAGCTATTTTAAATAGCCAATCCTGTTGTTGTTTTCCCTTTTTCAGACAAAGTATAGGCAGGCCTGGTGAGACGGGAACCCTTATGCTTTTGTACGGGCTTTTGAGGAACACTGCTTTTGGTATATAATATATATACAATGGTCGGTTTAGTTTAAAGTAACACCAGTAGTCGTGTTTGGAAAGTTTTGTTTTGTATATTTGTATATGCGCCAAACACGTGTTTAAATTGTAATAGTTTAATAGGCTTGGGTTTGTTTATTGTTTTTGAAAATTCCGCTGTTTTGTTTTTGAAATTCGGTTAGGATAACTAACAGGTAAACATTCAATTTACAAACGGACCCATGCAGTTTGAAAACTCAAATTTTAACTAATTTTTAAGGTTTCAAAGGCGGTGTTACAAGTTAGGTATCAGAGCCTACGTTTGAGGGAATTGGGTACTTGAAAGAGTATTCAATCTCAAACTCGGGCCCGACCATTATGAAGTGTTCCTAATTGGGTAAAGGGGTTTGAGTATGAGAGTTATATGATAAGTACTTGTTAATAGCTAGTCTATATGTATATGTGTAAATATGATTGCTATAATGAATGCTCCTTCTTTCATATAGCAAAAGTTGAATTATGTCTGCACAACCGGGTGCTACTGAACAGGCACTTAAGGAAATGGAGAACGAAGCCTCCTATATACCCCCTCAGCAGGCTGCAGATGAGTAGTCACAACACCATTCTGAAGGTGCACCTGCTGATAACGTGCAACAGGCGTACATCAGACGCCTTGAGGAGGAGTCTCCGTACTGCAAAGGAGCTTCTACTCAACTCGGCTTTAGGTAGACCAACTCGTAAGCCATGTTCTTATAAGAAATTCCTATCATGCCACCCACCTACCTTTGAGGGGAGTGATGACCCCGTAGTTACCATGAGGTGGATTAGATAGATGGAGCAGGCCTTTGAATCCTGCGAGTGTGAGTCCGAATACCGCGTCAGGTATGCTGTTCGGATGTTGAAAGGCCGTGCCATATACTGGTGGGACACGGTCAAAGCCTCTATCAGAAAGGAGGTACTTGAATCTTTAGTTTGGGAGCAATTCTCAGAGAAAGTGCAGAAGAAGTACTGCACTGAATATGATATGGAACGCTTGGAGCGTGAGTTCAACAATCTCCAAAAAAGGGATAAGACTATGGAGCAACACATCAGTGCTTTTTCTGACAAAATGAGGTTTGTACCTCATTTATTAACTGATGAGAATCTGAAGATAAGAAAGTTTGTTGCCACATTACCCTTGGAGTTTCGAGCACATGTCAGAGCGGTAAGTGATCTGGATCGAGCCTTTTAAATAGCTCGACAAATGGAGGGTGATCGCATCCAATGTAGGGGTGAATCTGCAGGAGTAAGCAATAAGAGGAAGTTCCAATCCTCTTCTAACCCAAGTCCTTTAAAAGGACAATCTTCTGCAGGTACCAAATCTGGTGATTACAAGAAGCCTAAATCTGAAGGCTCGTGTTGCAACCAATGCCGTTCCACCCATTCTGGTGATTGTTCTAGAGCTACCAGAAGGTGTGCTAGATGTGGTATCAAAGGCCAACCAGTGGAGGATTTCAGGTTTAAGGAGGATGTCTGCTTCAAATGTCGTCAGCCTGGGCACAGAATCGCCAAATGCCTACAGAGTACTAATACACGAGCTGGAGGATCATCTTCTGAGCCGAAGAAAGATGGCGCCCCACGTGCTAAAGGGTGTGCGTTCTAGATGATGGCCAAGGAGGCCAAAACTACAGGGGATGTGATTACGGGTACTTTATTTGTTAATTATACCCCAGCATGTGTATTGTTTGATTCCGGGGCTACTTATTCTTTTGTCTTGGTATCTTTTTGTCATAAGCTGCAATTGCCTACATCTGCATTAATTGATCCAATTACAGTAGAGACCGCTAATGGTAGGATAGTTTCTGTTGCTGATAAAGTTCCTATCGCGGTTATCTACATTGATGGCATTAGTTTCCCCATTTCATTACTTATCATGCCTATAGTTGGGTTTGATATTGTGATTGGAATGGATTGGATCAGTACTCGCAATGCTGAGATCCTGTGTTCTAAAAAGATTATTAAGTTTCCTCTATCAAACGGGTCTTATGCAATAGCAAGGGGGGAAGGACGGGAATCTGACATTCCTATCATCTTGGTTATCAAAGCTTCAAAATCATTAGCGAAAGGTTGTATATCCTACTTAGCATATGTAATTGATGCTAAGATGGAGAAGCAACCAGTTGAAGACATCAGGGTAGTGTCAGAATATCCTGAGTTGTTTCCAGATGAATTACCCGGGCTACCTCCAGTCAGGGATGTTGAATACAAGATCGATCTTATTCCAGGAGCTACTCCGGTGGCTAAAGCTCCATATCGTCTCGCTCCTTCAGAGATCCACGAGATGATGAATCAAATACAAGAACTACTTCACAAGGGCTTCATTCGCCCGAGCTCTTCTCCTTGGGGAGCTCCAGTTTTATTCGTCAAGAAGAAAGATGGCACTATGCGAATGTGCATAGATTACAGGGAGCTTAATAAGCGAACTGTAAAGAACAAATACCCACTCCCGTGCATAGATGACTTGTTTGATCAACTGCAGGGAGCAACGTGCTTTTCCAAGATTGACCTTCGATCAGGGTATCATCAGGTACGGGTTCATACTGAAGACATACCGAAGACTGCCTTTCGTACACGTTACGGCCATTATGAATTCTTGGTTATGCCATTCGGCTTAACCAATGCACCAGCTATCTTCATGGATCTCATGAACCGAGTTTGTCGTCCATTTCTGGATAGGTTCGTGATAGTCATTATTGATGACATCTTGATCTTTTCAAAAACTGAAGCTGAACATGAATCACACCTTCGTCAAGTTCTCGATACTCTTAGACAAGAACAACTTTATGCTAAACTTTCTAAATGTGAGTTTTGGCTTCGGGAGGTGCATTTTCTTGGCCATGTTATCTGCAAGGATGGTGTTAAAGTAGACACTGCTAAAGTAGAGGCAGTGATGAATTTGGAGGTTCCCAAAACTCCTACATAGATAAAGAGTTTTCTTGGTCTAGCTGGCTATTATCGGCGGTTTATCCGTGATTTTTCTAAACTCGCTGGTCCTCTTACTAAACTGACATGGAAGGATGTTGCTTATGTGTGGTCTGATGCACAGGAGGAATCCTTTCAATCCTTGAAGCGGCGATTATGTGAAGCTCTGATTCTTACATTACCTAACGGGTCGGAGGATTTTATCGTCTATTGTGATGCATCTTATTCCGGATTGGGTTGTGTTCTAATGCAACGCGATAATGTGATTGCCTATGCTTCAAGGCAATTAAAACCACATGAAAAGAACTACCCAACACACGATCTTGAACTCGCAGCAGTTGTATTTGCATTGAAGCTGTGGAGACATTACTTATATGGCACAAAATGTGTCGTATGCACGGATCATAAAAGCTTACAATATGTCTTTTCTCAAAGAGAACTCAATATGAGGCAGCGACGCTGGATTGAGTTAATCAAAGATTATGATTGTGAGATCCGTTATCATCCAGGCAAAGCTAATGTAGTAGCGGATGCCTTGAGCAGAAAAGGGGTTTCACCTGAAGCCAAATTCATGAAGCTAACTGTGGTTCCTGATATTATTACAAAATTGAAAGAATCACAGCAATTGGCTCTACAGGAGGAGAATCTGAAAGCTGAGACTATGAGGAAGATAAAGGATCAGCTAGCTGAAGATAGTCGGGGTTTGAAGACTTTTCAATCCCGAATCTGGGTACCATTAATTGGAGGAAACCGTGAGTTGATACTAGAAGAAGCTCATAATTCCAGGTTGTCTATTCATCCAGGTATTACAAAGATGTATTATGATCTCAAGAAGCTGTATTGGTGGCCTACTCTTAAAAGAGACATTGCTTCATTCGTGGAGAAGTGACAAATATGTGCACAGGTCAAAACCGAGCATCAAAGACCTTATGGCAATCTGCAACAGCTTGATATTCTAGAATGGAAGTAGGATCATATTACAATGGATTTTGTCACCAAGCTACCTAAGACACTTAAGGGGCATAATATGATTTGGGTCATTGTTGATCGTTTGACCAAAAGTGCCCATTTTCTTGCTACAAACGAATCTGCATCATTGATACGCCTAGCTCAACTCTATATCAACGAGATAGTCACTTGTCACGGTTTACCTTGTTCTATTGTCTCTGACCGTGACTCTCGTTTCGTGTCTAACTTCTTGCAAAGCTTGCAACGTGAGCTTGGCACACGGGTTCATCTGAGTACTGCTTATCATCCACAAACGGATGGCCAGTCTGAAAGAACAATTCAGACTCTTGAAGACATGCTTAGGGCATGTGTGCTTGAATATGGTGGTTCTTGGGATTCTCATCTCCCTTTGATAGAGTTTGCTTATAACAACTCTTATCATTCTAGCATTGGGATGCCACCATATGAGATGTTATACGGGAGGCGTTGTCGCACTCCCACTTGTTGGCTTGAACCGGGTGAGAAGCAGTATGCCGGACCCGAAATTGTGCAGATCACTTCTGATAAAGTCAAGATAGATTTGGAGAAACTTAAAGCGGCTCGTGACCGTCAAAAGATATATGCAGACCCAAAGCGCCGACATGTTGAATTCAGTGAAGGCGATAGGGTATTCTTGAAGGTATCCCCTTGGAAGGGTGTAATTTGGTTTGGACGCAAAGGCAAGCTGAGTCCACATTACATTGGTCCATTCAGAATTATCCGAAAAGTCAACGAGCAGACTGTATCTCTTGAATTACCTTCTGAGTTATCTGGTATTCACAACACTTTCAATGTATGTTATTTGAGAAAGTGTAAAGTTGAGGAGAATCAAGTTCTACCTTTGCAAGAATTGAAGGTTGATTCGGCTAAACACCTTGTAGAGGAGCCAGTTGAAATTCTTAACGCGAAGACAAAGAAGCTGCGTAAGAAGATGATTAGACTGGTACTTGTCAAGTGGAAGCACAGCCTAGGTCCCAACCTGACATGGGAAACCGAGGATGACATGAAGGCATGATACCCTCACTTATTCCTAGAAGAACAGATTCCGAGGACGGAATCTTCTTAAGGGGGGTAGAGTTGTAACATCCTCAAATCGGGCCTATTCGCGTGCTCCATTTGGTACGTGAGATTTATTTAAATGAATTAAATATAAATATAATTGTAAGAATTAATAGAAATAAGCTATTGGTCAGATAAAGGTGAAATTAAAAATAGTAATAAAAATAGAAAAGAATTATAAAATAATAACTGGTTTCAAACGAGGTTTCCAAAAATATCTTCGTTAGTTGAAACGGTTATTCGGGTGTCGTGTTGTATGTTGAAAAGGGAATGTTGCGGAAGCTTGCTGGGGATGAGCTATCAAACACGAGCTTGAGCCCCACCGTGGTCATCACCTAAGAAGATGGTTAAACAACAACCGTAAGCACAAAGCTTAACGAGTACTTTACTTACAATTCAAACAGTTCACCAAACACATTATTCGCACCCACTATTGTAGTAAGTGGTCACAACATACCTGTCTCTTAGACGGTCTCATTAAATAACACATATCTCATACCCACTACCGTAGTAAGTGGTCTCAACATACCCGTCTGTTAGCCGGTCTTATCAAACCCGTTGTCGTCACAACGGTCTAACATACCCAACACCGAAGTGTTGGTCTCATTCCCGACACCGAAGTTTTGGTCTCATTTCCTCGACACCGAAGTGTTGGTCTCATTCCCAACACCGGAGTGTACGGTCTCATCATTCCCATCACCGAAGTGAACGGTCTCATCATTCCCGTCACCAAAGTGAACTGTCTCATCATTCCTGTCACCGAAGTGAATGGTCTCATCATTAAATAAATCATATCGTATCATATAACTCATAACACATGTCATAATCACATACACCACCAGTTAGGTTGTAAGTAAACGATACCTGCCACCGAAATGAACGGTCTAGTCATGCCCGTTACCGAAGTAAACGGTCTAATCACATTTTAATCATAACTCATAGCTATTCACGTATTCATTTGCATGCATTCATATTCATAGTCTATCTAGTTCATAAGTGAGAATGCTGATGATATAATTATCATATACCACATACATAACACCTCACACATACTACTAGCATGTACAATTGAGTGCATTCACATGTCTCATAACTTATCACCTACTTACACATCGTCAGTCGTATGAAAAGTCCATTTAAAACATACCCGACACCGAAGTGTTGGTCTACACATAACATTCACGTATACTACAATCATTAATCACCTTCTTAGGCACCATCAACGTATTTAATGTCTATTTAGAAATGTAAGTAAGAATACTCACCTATCAGCAGTTCTCTTCACGCTGTTCTTACTTTACAACTTTACTCGTGATTATCCTTCAATTGACCATCACCTGATCCAAGTCCAATAGGGTCAAATCCCGATACTAGTCGCTGCTTACTTATACATATTTCATAGTACAATACTCATAAGTTGGATGGGTACACACTACTGAAAGTCGCATGAACACTAACTGAAAGTGGCATGATAGTCTACATAGCTAACTAAAAGTTGCATGGCCACTCTGGGCTATCTGAAAGTCGCATGGCCACTCTAGACCATCTGAAAGTCGCATGGCCTGTTAGTAAGTCGCATGGACCACTAGTAAGTCGCATGGACTACTAGTAAGTCGCATGGACTTCCAATAAGTCGCATGAAACCATGCACACTACTAGGTGACTGTCGCATAGCCATATGTATGTCCGGGTGAAAGTCACATGTACATATGTATACTTCTAAGGGAAAGTCGCATGAATGTATGTATGCCCCCAGGTGACTGTCGCATGGCTACACATACGTACTAGGTGGAAGTCGCATGAGCATACATATACACTCATGCGACTGTCGCATGGATCTATTCATATGTCCATTAGGCTGCTGCATGGACCTACACATACGTGCTAGGTGACTGTCGCATGACCCAAGGTATTCCCTGTCAGTTCATCATTCTGAAAAACCTAGACTCCATAGCCAAAATCAATCTTTCTCAAAACTCAATCAATTTAACTCATTCTTGTTGCAAAACATTTCTCCATTCATTTAAAAAATTCCTCCTTAAAGAGATTTACATTTCACCAATATCAAGTGTCTTGGCTTCCATCTTTTTCCTGGTTTCTTTCATAAACCCAAAACCCCAAAACCCTGATTCTAACTTGTTTCCTTATCATTTAAGCAGAGTGAAATTGATACCTACAATATCATAGTGAGGTGGGAAACATTACCTAATGATCCGGTTCACAATTGTTTAAGTCCATAAATGAATTCTTGGCTTCTTCTTCCTCTGTTCTTCGAGGGTTTTCACACACCACTACACACACTAATTTGAAAGAAATGAAACAATGCCTTCTGTTGGGGACTGTGCCCTAGTCACCCCTATATACCTTCTCAAAAAGGCCTAAGCCTACTTACTCATCAAGTCCAAGCCCATAACCACTTTTCTATTCAATTAAGTCATTCAAGACCAATTAATTGAATCTTGTCCACAATTAAATCCATACCAAATAAAAAAAATCATTTTCTCAATATAATATTCTTTTATTAATTTTCAAAAATTCAGGTATTACATTAAATAAGTTTTAAATTATGTTATAAACTCTCTCTATCTACGTCATTTAAATTAGGATATCTAAACCTAATTTAAACTATTTATTAGTTGGATAGAGATCTCAAACGAAATTATTTAGATAAGTTCTAATTAAGGAGTTTGCTACAGTTTTAAAGAAAAGATAAGTTCTATCTTTAAACCAAGATTTGTTCGTAGATGTATCAAGTATAAGTATAAACCTTCTTATATTCAGATGAGTTAAGAACGTACATGTATTCGTCATACTTGATACGCATGTGTTGCGATAACTTTGTGTGTTCAAAGTTCAAGAGAGTTTCCAGCGTTCTTGTTAATCAGTTTTAACAAGAAGTTCGATCATCAATTAGTTTGTGATCCAAAAGTGTTTAGAGAGAGTTGAGTTTTTAATTGGTGTAACATCAAATCATCTTGTTGATTTGATTAAAGAGTGAGATTACAATACATTATTTGATTGTTGAATTGAATTGTTTGATTGTTAATAAAGTGTATTCAAACCCCCCTTCTACACTGTATTGGTTGCTTGTTTATCCTCTTTGGGACCAACATTAGGCAGGCCGAGCGGTATCCAATCAATGTAGTTTCGCCCCCGTAGACTTTATCACGTTTTATCATCACGTATTGCTCATATAATGAACTAATAAAACATTCAATTTCAACCATTCTTTTTCTACACTGTCCATTGTTTTGTAGATTTTTAAGATGAATTTTTTTGTCTAGCACTTATGATTCAAAACTATGTATATATACTAGCCGTCAGGGAATCTCACCAATAAAAAATGACTTGTTACCCTCACCTTTACTTTTTAGAAACCTACCTACCGTAAGGGAATCTCGTCAATAAAAGATAACCCATCATCATCACCTTTATCTTTTTAGAAAAATACCATCCGTCAGGGAATCTCGCCAATAAAAGATGACATATCACCATCAACTTTAATTTTTCAAAAAACTACCACCGTTGGGGAATCTCGACAATAAAAGATGATTTGTCACCATCACCTTTACTTTTTCAGAAAACTACCTCCCGTCGTGGAATCTCGCCAATATAAGATGACCCGTAACCATCACCTTTAATTTATCAAAAAACTTTTGTCCATCGGGGAATCTCGCCAATCTCATCGACAAAAGATGACCTTTCACCATCACATAAAACTTCGGTCCGGGGAATCTCGCCAATAAAAGTTGACTTGTCACCATCACGTTTATTTTTTCATAAAACTACCACCCGGGAATCTCGCCAATAAAAGATAACATGTCACACCACAATCTTAACAATAAAAAGCGACATATTACACCTAATCTGTATTCAATTTTTTTGTGGGTAGTATTATTTCACAAATGGATCAAGTAAACAAGTAGCAAGAATACCCAATTTACTACCAATGACAGCTTCTGACATACGAAAGGAGATCGCCAAAGATATCAAAAGAAATGGATTATCATCAAGTGTAGCCGGAAGAAATGTTCTACGAGGCGAGTGCAAGAAAAAGTGAAAAATTACTGCTCTACGAAGTAAAGCAAGGAATTTGACTAACTTGGAGGTAAAGTATCTCAATTTCCTAGAAGTGGAATCCGAATATGACTTATCCACTTGTTTTAGGTGTTATGACCTCTGTGCGAAAATTGACCAAATTATTCACGTCAAGAAATATTTTATGTCTAAGTTTAATAATTAATCAAATATCATTAATAAATGTTCGTGTTCATGTCTTTGTATTTTTATGTAAATTGTTGTGTTTAATAATCTTAATTTCAGTGAAATTTGACTCCTCATAATGTACTTTTTTTCTGAACCAAACAATTGCATTTTACCAACTATGACAATAACTCGAAAAATGTATTAAAATCCAACAACAAACTCAACTATATATAAACATTACTCCATACCTTGTGTGCAAACGAATACCACATTATTTCTAAAAAATCTATAGCTTCATAAATGGATCAAGACAAGGGAAAAAAATACCACAGGAAATTGAATCATAGACAATGATAATGACAATGACTATTGTTGACATACGCAATGCTATCGCAAAAAATGCTCAACAAACAAGATATCAAAAAGAAGAACTAAGAAATGCTGTCAACATCTTCGTACGTGCAGGTACAAGTAAAATTGATAAGCTTCAAGCTCTATATACTAGAGTATTTAACTGAATATGAGATGGAATGTTTAAACTATCTTAATAATGCAAGGACTCGGGACGACACCCTCTCTCATTATTGTAACATCCTCAAATGGGTCTGGTCGTTTACACGCTTGGTATGTTCGAATCTTGAATTTAATAATGAATATAAGAATTATTACGAAAACAGTTAAGAAATGAAGTTATAAGAATAATAATGAAAATTAATAAAATAGTAAACGGTTTTAGTAAGGATTCCGAAAATATCCTCGTTAGTTGAAACAGATAAACTAGTGTTGAGTTGTAAGTTAAAAAGGGCAACAAAACACCCACTTGTGGATAAATTAGAACCAAAGTCGGTTCAAACCTCTCCACGGCAACAAAACACCACGTGAAGAGCAACGGTTTACACCTTCAACCTTCATTCTTGTATTCTTGGCTTTTGAAGGAGAATTCAAGAGAAAATCACCAAGCTTCATTTCCATCAGAAAAATTTAAGAGCTTAACATCTGCTCTTCATCATCTAATCTCACTTCTAAGTTCATTTCTTTCATGTTCTTAGTTTTTGAGGTTTTAGGTCAAAACGGGTCAAGCATGAATTAGCTATCAATAAATGATGTTTATTGTTCCAATTAGTTCCTACAACATCTACAAGTGATTATGTGTATGATTTATAGACTAAAGTGCTGGTTTTGATTGAGTTTAGTGATTTTGTTCAAATGGGTCAAAATTGGAGAAATTGATCTTGAACCTTGAGTTGTATAATATAGTATGTAAAAAATGATGTTTCTAGCTTAGTTAGATCCTATATAACATGTACAAACACTGGAAATTTGTTAGAAACCATTTGAGAATGAAATGGATGGTTTGTGGACTGAACAAGGTATGGAAATTAGACACTGGTCTATAACTGGCATGCTTGCAGGTGCAAGGATAGTCCTTGCAGCCACAAGAGAGGTCCACTTACGGGCTCAAGTAGTAACCCTTACAGGCGCAAGCAAGGAGGCTTGTGGCCGCAAGGTAGTGTTGTACAGTAACTTCATGTTTGATTTGAGAACAATCATTTACGTATATGTGCATTTGATTAGGGTCTCTGGAATCAAGTCTACGTCTATGGCTTTATCCAACAGAAGAGAGTTACTCGCAAATCAACCAGGTGAGTGTTACATCACATTAGAATTAATATAACTAAATTATATATATGTATATATTAGTATTGAGAAGTAAATCAACGAAAGGTAAACCATACGACTATTGAATGTATGAAATACCTACTAATAGTATGGTATGCACATAAATAGTGTAAGATTTGAATCATGATTATGATATGTATTTGTATGCACTGTGAGACCCTGGACAAGTCAACTAATTGTTTGTGATTGGATCCGGGCATGAGGATTATTTATAATCCATTATCGAGGCCAGCATGAGGACTACGATGACTTGAGTCCTACAGCTAATGACGGGATCAACGGTACCTATATAGATATTTAGGATTTTGCAAGCCCAATGTTCCTCGAACAATTGTGGGGATCAGCTTCCCACTATACCCAATGGAGTCTTTGACTTCATAACGCGACAGTGGACCGCTATACACGCACCCAACGGTGCGGTTGATGTGTCTGGTACCTACTTAGAAGCATTGAGGCGGGTTAGCTACCCTACAGGATTATGTTGTTTCTGATTACGCCAGCTAATCACGAGATGCTAGGATAGCACTATCTGATGACTTTTGTTGATATGTGATATGTGATATGCTTATTTTGATCTTTATGCTATCTTATGCTCACTAGCTTTAAGTAACTATCCGTTACTCTCTCCATTGTACAGGTGACACTTAGGCATAAGGGCTTGGGTGCATGCCGGATGTTTGTTTTGGAGGAACACTTGCTATGCTATTTTATGTTTGTATATTTCGAAATGGTCGGTTGTTTGGTCATGGTAACACCAACAATTTTAGTATGATGTGGCTGGTCTTATTTGTAAATTATTAGTCACTTTATTTTCCGCTGACTATGTAACAGTTAAAAACAGGTTTTCACAATAAATTATGTTTACAAATGAACCCACATAGTTTGGAAACTTAAATAATTTAAATGACTGTTTTAAAAAAATCTAGTTCTCAAAATGGCGGTGTTACAATTATTGTCTTAGTGTATCATGTGAAGTTAATCATTAGAGGGAAAAATGCTTTATCTTTAGTTTTGATAAGTAAACCGTTGTATGTTTAATTTAAATTGAGATGAAAGTTTCACCATCTCGATTACTTTCGCTATTTGTAGCTATCTATGTATGTTTACATATATTAGTATCTCTATTTCCATGTCTTTACAATAAATTATTTTCTTTTTTAATTACATCTTTTTATATTTTTAACTTAAAGAATGATTGAATCAAATTGTTGCAATCAACTTTAATTTTTCAGAAAAGTACTACCGGTCTCAGAATTTCACCAATAAAAGATGACTAGTTGCATTCAACTTTAATTTTTTTGATTACCCAACAGGGAATTGCGCCAATACAATTAAACTTTAATTTGCCTATAAATATTAACATGTCCAACACAAATTTTCATCAACCTAAAATATTATCCGTAACACTACCTTTTAGACTTAGAAACTTCTGTAATAATTTGAATTTCTAAACCGCGTGGGTCTGTTTGTAAATGAAGTATTTACCTGTTCTGTTATTTAATTCAGAATCAAGACTACGCAGCGGAAAAATTCAATAAAACAAACCCTTATAAACTATTACAGATTATAACCAAAATGATTTGGTGAGAACATGTACATATCAAAAATGCCAAACCATAACATCAGGTGTTACTATATCATGCTCCGACCATTTTGTTTGTGTTACACAACATGTGTTCCTTCCCAAAACATATGTGCAAATCAACAAGTAATCCCAGCTCACCAAGTCTGCCTACTCCTTATCTGTAAAAGAGTAAACATCAACAATATTAGCTATTTAAAATAGATAGTGAATACTAACAAGCATGCATATCAATAAAACAATTCATACAACATGAATGAGCAATCAATGTTATCCTATCACATAGCGGAGTGCTGACAAGTCCAGCAAGTGTATTATATTTCCGGGTTGCAAATCCAGCTCAAACCACTACCACCAGGGAATCAGAAACTGCCATTCGTGCTGTTTTCATCACCTAAGTGAATCACTGTGCTCGTTAAGGAGCCAAGGCTTATTAGGCTTATCCATTTAAGGCACTCACCTTAAGTGCTGAAAGGAACGGTACTCGAGTACCGTTGATCCAGAACATTATGCCCGTAGGCCCAGGACCCAGCCGAAGCTGACCTTAATTACATACTAGTCCGCACTTACAGATAATTCATCAATCACCCTTTTTAGGGACAAGTGCATGCATGCGTTTACAGATAACATATTATCATCAATTTGTGCACATGTACTTAAATACATGTCTTGCACCTTAATTATCAAACCATATAGATCCTTAATCAATCTTGCCGACATATTACTTTCATGGTACATAATGTAGCATACAAAAACATATAACCAAGCTGCATTCAAATCTTCCTTTATTGAAGTCATGAGAGTCAGTACTCACCTGAGCTTCTAAATTAAACAGTTCTACTGTCCAGGCCCTTCCCAGTTATCGGGATCACCTAAACAACATCCCGTATATCAATATTGCATAAAACAGCAAACTCTGTGCTGAAACAGGGCTCCTTACGGCCACAAGCAATTGCTTGCGCCCACAAGGAGTGTACTTTGCTTGCGCCCGCAAGGGTAGAACCATGCTTGCGCCCGCAAAGGGCTCCTTGTGCCCGCAAGCACAGATCCTTGCGGCCGCAATGGACATCCTTGCACCCGCAAGCAAGTTTGCACAGACCAGTGTCGATTTCCAGCCCCTGTTTTGGCCATTTTCCAACTCCAAACTTAACCAAATGTTACCAAACCAATTTCCAGCATTCACATATGAAAGAAGCATTCAAACTAAGCTAGAAACAACTTTCAAAACACACTTTAACATACAATTCAAGAATTGGGATCAAAATCACATATTTTGACCCATTTGCACTTTTTTTTTAATTTCAACTATAAACATCACTCTAATTCAAGTATCTGGTTTCTTTAGGCTTAGAAATGAATTAGAAACATATTGGAATCATTGACTTCAATTGTAGAAGTCAATTTGGAATTTTGACCATTTGGCCTAAAAAGTCAAGACTCAAGAACTTGGTGGAGAAAGCTTACAAGCTTGAGCAAGATGATGAAAATGATGTTAAGAACTAATTATTAGCTTGATTCTAGCCTTTAATTTCTAGCCTTGATGATCCTTACTTGGCTTTCTCATCAAGAACACAAGAACAAAAGAGAGGAATTGAGTGTGTGTGTGTGTTTACGTATATGTGAGTGTGAAATGAGTGTGTGTTGGCTGACATATTAAAATGAGAACCGACGTTGTGGTTTTCATTTATCCACAAGGGGTATTTTGTTCCCCTTTTCAACATACAACACAACTCCCGATTATCCGTTTCAATTAACGAGGATATTTTCGGAAACCTCGTTTGAAACCATTTAACTTTTTATCACTTTTATCTATTTTCTTTATTACTTTTATATTCACACTTTACTAACCAATAACATATTTATTTAATTCAATTCTTATAATACAATTCACGTACCAAATGGAGCGCACGAATAGGCCCGATTTGAGGATGTTACAACTCTACCTCCCTTAAGAAGATTTCGTCCTCGGAATCTGCTCAACTGGGAACAAGTGAGGTATCGTGTCTTCATATCATCCTCTGTTTCCCATGTCAGGTTGGGACCTAGGTTTTGCTTCCACCTGACAAGAACCAGTCTGATCATCTTCTTACGCAACTTCTTTGTCTTTGCGTTAAGAATTTCAGCTGGCTCCTCTACAAGCCGTTTAGCTGAATCAACCTTCAGCTCTTGCAGAGGTAGAACTTGATCTTCATCAACTTTACACTTTCTTAGATAACATATGTTGAAAGGGTTGTGAATACCAGATAGCTCAGGAGGTAATTCAAGAGATACAGTCTGCTCATTGACCTTTTGGATAATCCTAAATGGACCAATATTACGTGGGCTCAACTTGCCTTTGCGTCCAAACCGAATTACCCCCTTCCAAGGAGATACCTTCAAGAAAACCCTATCGCCTTCACTGAATTCAACAGGTCGGTGCTTTGGGTCTGCATACAACTTTTGACTATCACAAGCTGCTTTTAATTTCTCCAGAGCTATTTTAACCTTATCAGAAGTAATCTGCACAATTTCGGGTCCGACATACTGCTTCTCACCCGGTTCAAGCCAACAAGTAGGAGTGCGACATCATCTCCCATATAACATTTCGTATGGTGGCATCCCAATGCTAGAATGATAAGAGTTATTATAAGCAAACTCTATCAACGGGAGATGAGAATCCCAAGAACCACCATATTCGAGCACGCATGCTCGCAACATATCTTCCGGAGTCTGAATTGTTCTTTCAGACTGACCATCCGATTGTGGATGATAAGCGGTACTCAGATCAACCCGTGTGCCAAGCTCACGTTGTAAGCTTTACCAGAAATTTGACACGAAACGAGAGTCACGGTCAGAGACAATGGAACAAGGTAAACCATGACGTGTGACAATCTCGTTGATATAAAGTGAGCTAGGCGTGTCAATGATGCAGAGTCGTTTGTAGCAAGAAAATGAGCACTCTTGGTCAATCGGTCAACAATGACCCAAATCATATTGTGCCCCCTGAGTGTCTTGGGAAACTTTGTAACAAAATCCATAGTAATATGATCCCACTTCAACTCTGGATTGTCAAGCTCTTGTAGATTTCCATAAGGCCTTTCATGCTCGGTTTTGACTTGTGCACATATTTGACACCTCTCCACGTAGGAAGCAATGTCTCTTTTAAGAGTAGGCCACCAATACAGCTTTTTGAGATCATAATACATCTTTGTTATACTTGGGTGGATAGAAAACCTGGAATTATGAGCTTCCTGTAGTATCAACTCACGGTTGCCTCCAATTAATGGTACCCAGATTCGGGATTGAAAAGTCTTCAAACCCCGACTATCATCAATGAGCTGATCTTTCAGCTTTCTCATAGTCTCTGCCTTCACATTCTCCTCTTGTAGTGGCAGTTGTTGTGCTTCCTTCAATTTTGAAATAATATCAGGAACCACAGTAAGTTTCATGAATTTGGTTTCTGTTGAAACCCCTTTTCTGCTCAAGGCATCAGCTACTGCATTAGCTTTGTCAGGATGATAACGGATCTCACAATCATAGTCTTTAATCAACTCAATCCAGCATCGTTGCCTCATATTGAATTCTTTTTGAGAAAAGACATATTGCAAGATTTTGTGATCCGTGCATACAACACATTTTGTGCCATATAGATAATGCCTCCATAGCTTTAATGCGAACACAACTGCTGCAAGTTCTAGATCATGTGTTGGGTAGTTCTTTTCATGTTGTTTTAATTGCCGAGAAGCATAGGCAATTACATTATCTCGTTGCATCAGAACACAACCCAAACCAGAATAAGAAGCATCACAATATACCACAAAATCCCTTGACCCGTTAGGCAATGTAAGAATCGGAGCTTCACATAATAACTGCTTCAAGGATTGAAAGGATTGCTCCTATGCATCAGACCACACAGAAGCAACATCCTTCCGTGTCAATTTTGTAAGAGGACTACCGAGTTTAGAAAAATCGCGAATAAATCGCCGATAATAGCCAGCAAGACCAAGGAAACTCTTGATCTCTGTAGGAGTTTTAGGAACCTCCCAATTCATCACCGCCTCTACTTTAGCAGGGTTTACTTTCACACCATCCATGCAGATAACGTGACCAAGAAAATGCACCTCCCAAAGCCAAAACTCACATTCAGAAAGTTGGGCATATAGCTGTTCTCGTTTGAGAGTCTCGAGAACTTGACGAAGATGTAATTCATGATTAGCTTCAGTCTTTGAAAAGATTAGAATGTCATCAATAAAAACGATCACAAACCGGTCCAGAAATGGACGACAAACACGGTTCATGAGATCCATGAAGATAGCTGGTGCATTGGTTAAGCTGAATGGCATAACAAAGAATTCATAGTGGCCGTATCGGGTACGAAAAGTAGTCTTTGGAATATCTTCAGCATGAACTCGTACCTGATGATACCCTAATCAGAGATCGATCTTAGAAAAGCACATTGCTCCCTGCAATTGATCAAATAAATCATCTATGCGCGGGAGTGGGTATTTATTCTTTACAGTTCGCGTATTAAGCTCCCTGTAATCTATGCACATCCGTATAGTACCATCTTTCTTCTTGACAAAAAGAACTGGAGCTCCCTAAGGAGAAGAGCTCGGGTGAATGAAGCCCTTGTCAAGTAATTCTTGAATTTGATTCATCATCTCGCGGATTTCAAAAGGTGTGAGACGATATGGATCTTTAGCCACTGGAGTAGCTCCTGGAACAAGATCAATCTTGTATTCCACATCCCTTACTGGAGGTAGTCCAGGTAATTCATCTGGAAATACTTCAGGATAGTCTGACACTACCCTGACATCTTAAACGGGTTGCTTCTCCATCTTAGCATCAATGACATATGCTAAGTAGGATACACAACCTTTTGCCACGGACTTACGAGCTTTCATAACCGAGATGATAGGAATATCAGACTCCCGTCCTTCCCCCCTTGCTATTGCATATAAGCCATCGGATAGAGGAAACTTGATTATCTTCTTAAAACATAGAATCTCAGCATTGTGATTGCTGAGCCAATCCATTCCAATCACAATATCAAACCCAACAATAGGCATGACAAGGAATGAAATGGGGAAACTAACACCATCGATATAAATAACCGCAACACGAACTTTGTCAGCAACAAAAACTAATTTACCATTAGTGGTCTCTACTGTAAGTGGATCAATTAGTGTAGATACAGGCAATTGCAGCTTACGACAATAAGATACCGAGACAAATGAATAAGTAGCCCCGGAATCAAACAATACACATGCGGGAGTATAATTAACAAAGAATGTACCCGTAATCACATCCCCGCAGCTTTGGCCTCCTCGGCCGTCATCTTGAACGCACGCTCTTTTGCACATGGGGCGCCGTCTTTCTTTGGCTCAGATAATGATCCACCTGCTTGTGTACTCGGACTCTTGGGAAATTGGGCTATCTTATTGAAGGTATTTGTTTGGCATAAACGAGTAGCAACGGAAGCAAGATACAATACAAAACTCTAAACTAGCCAAACAAACACACATGCCATGGACCAACATCTAGACATGAATTTGCAACTAGAATATAGTAACCAAGAAAGAAGAAAGTTTATACCATAATGCAAGATCACCAAAGCTTTCTTCTTTGTCAAAGTGTGTAGAATTCAAGGAAGAATTCCTCTAGAGTAGTCCACCCCAAGCACACTTGATTCCCCAATGCTAGTAGGTTGATATAGCCACCAAAACAACACAATACAAGAACAAATAACACTTTTGTGCATCAAAACTTGATCACAAAGTGATGATCATTAGAGAGAATAACATCAAGAGTTCATGTGTTCTCACTCATGTTCTTCACACTAAAACTCTCTGTATTTTCGTGTCTCTTAAGCAGTCCAAATTGAATACCAATTAACCCCATTAAAATGAGTATTAAAGCAAATCAATTTTTCTGTTACAGAGTACATACACGGCCCGTGTTCATCAACACGGCCGTGTAGGCCCAAGGTCCACGGCCCCAATTGGGCCAAGATAGCCCGTGTCTAACAAGCCTTACACGGCCCGTGTTCACCTACACGGCCGTGTAGGCCGAAAGCACACGGTCTCTACTTGGACCAAAAAGCCCGTGCTAGTTGGGCTGGACACGGCCCGTGTTCAAGAACACGACCCGTGTACCATGCTGCCAAAACCCATTTTTGACCTTTTCTCTCTTTTGCTTGATCGTATTGTCGGAATCAATACTTGGTGTGTGACCCAATAGGCCTATACTTCATCAGCAGTGCTATTAACTCGTTCGTGTCAGCGGGCATATTCCAACAGACTCCCACTTGCACGTGGCTCGACTACGAAAAATAACACAAACATGGAACGGCCTCTAGCAAGACATCTATGCCCCCAAGTCAGTATAGGGTATGCCACTCTTGACAAGATCCCAATCATAAAATGATTGTCCTAAAGACAAATGAACATGTACACCCCTTTGTTCGTGATATCCTATGTGAAGACAAGGCATGGAATAAAGTCAACCTTCGCATCGTTCACGATTATGTTTCTCGACAACAAACCAAGTTAACATTGATCCATCATCAATATAATTTAAGCATGGCCATGCATATGAACGTTAGCACTCAATCATTGAGGGGCCCATGGATATCTTCTCTATACATAGAGGAACAAATTCCTTTTGACTACATAGTCCTGCCACATAGATAATACTCTACCCAATCATCTCCCTTATAACGACCAGTTACGGACCGCGTTAGAAAACGATCAAAGCAAAGCAGATCTATGCTTTGGAATCACACGTATCTCTAGTTTAAGGATGAAATGCCATCATCATCCCAAGTTACTTATGACCAGAACCATGAAGCGAACTCGGGTGTGGGTCCTCCAATCACTTGAAACCCCTTTCAAGTATAGGCAAGAATCACGTTTAACAAAACCAATTCTTTACCTCAATCTTATTTTATACTTCCTTCCCATAAAGTATAACCGATTGTGGAGATTTTAGAACGGAAAACATTCTCGAAAGTGTTTAAACATGCTAAGATAGAACACAATAAGGATTCATAAAAATAACCGCCCTCGGCGTATTATTAAATCTCCATTTAATAATCGATATAGTATGAATTGCAATATTGCTTAACGTCCCCAAAATATAAGTACAAATCAAACATAAAAACATATTCAAGCCAAGTTATATGCATTAGACATGCTAATAGACCTAGTATGACAAACATCACTAGTCCATAACAACGGCTTAACTAGTGGATTTGTACCACAACATCCACAAGTACTTTTGTTATTCAATTATATATCTTTTGACAAGACTACTTCAAAAGTATGCATTAAAAAGATCTCAACTTTTCAAAAAGTTAAAGTAATCACACCCTCATTGTCTCAAAAGCCCACAACAAGGTTAGTGATACTTTAAGAACCAACAAACAACTCCACAAGTTAGGATTATCAACTTTGATCAAAGATCAATAGTTATCCTAGCAGAACCACGCATTATAGTAACTACTTACTCCAAGCCTATTCAAGTGGTCAAACATCAAGAACGTATCTCCATATTTCTTGAACTAAATACTATCCAACTTTGTATCTCCTAAATGCCTTTGTGAAGCAGTAATTCCTGAATTAGGATTGCAGATAACCTAATGTCGGGACATTATCTTCAATGGACATTTAACACTAGGAATACAAGAAATCTCCCACTAGTCCTGACATACATAAAAGGTTTGATCTATGCTTCTAGAAAACCCGTCACTATGATTTTCTAATAGTAAGCAAAGATATTTCCTTTAAGATGCTAGCATAAGTCCGAATTGGACTTATCCACTTTTGTAGACACAACACGGATACTACGGACGTATATTAAGACCCTCGGAGAGTGTTATAAGAACTTCCTCATCATATTGTTTCATGACGAAACGCGGTCATCAATATCCACGAGTATCAAGCATTCTTCAACATAGCCACTAGGACAAGTTTCTCCATAACCATCATGAAGATTTTACCACTAGTCGGTATTTGAAGTTGTCTACAATTCCATCCATGTTAATCCCATCACAACCACCTTGGTATACACCTAGGTATGGAATCAAGTCAAGTCAAGTACTTGGACATTTTAAATGGATTTCATCACTTCATTATTTACTTCTTTTATTTTTAGCGAATTTTGGATCCACGTGGTGAACTCAACATGACTCACCATCAAGTCATTGCCACTTAGATTTTTAGAAATCCATATCTCTTTGGCTCTATATGACCCTTATCAGAATTAAAAGAAGTAATGACTCCTAGTCAGGCATACCAGCATAACCATGATGATCATCTATCAAAGATATCAGATTATATGCTAGTATCATCATCAAGTCTTTCATTTAAGTTCCACGTTCTTCCACTGGAATGCCTTAGTTTTAGTTTCTTTCTTCTTACCCTTTTAAGCAACAAACATTGTTCTCAAAAGGTTAAATAACTAAAACTTAGAAGAAATCCTCATATGTATTAGCACTTCTCGATTTCAAGTTTATCCTTCTCCCACTGAATGTAGAATGGATAACTTCGAACTATAAGATAGACAAGCAAAGAACCTTTCTAGTCGTATCTTAATAAATGCTAAATAGACCATCAGTTGAATTTAGATTAGAGAACTTAGTCACAATGCTGAATGAATGTCCCAACAAATCGGACACACACTCTTGACCCATCATAAACCGAATCATTATCAATAACACCCGGTTCCCTACTCCATGACACCGTGTACCAATGTGTCTTAGTAGGATATGAATTGTGAAACAATTCCACAATTCACTATATGGTCATCCAATATATATAGCCTAAACTAGTAAACGTCTCGCAATTACTACCATCAAGGTAGTGATGAAGAGGTTTCTCTTTCATTATTCTTTGTGATGTGCTTGAACGGATTATCCACAAAACGTGATCAATATCCAAAAAGCCTATAATCCTCTCACAAACTCCGGTGAAGGATCCCATAATCATCTTAGCCTAATAAACAAGATCAACCTCAAAACGTTTAGCCCAAGGCGAAACTATTCCGAGATCCTAACCACATGGATCTAGGTGATATATCTCTTGTTTATGTGGTTAAGTTGATTATCACACAAAGATAACTCATCCAAACTATTTTGGATTCAGAATAAATTATTCATGAATATTCTATTACTTGTAACAAAACCTTGTGTATGCCATGACATGGGAAATTTTGAAAAAAATATCTCACAATAGTTTTCCATAATAAATTTCATATTTTAAGAACAAACTCATCGTCACCACAGGTTAAGTTGTGTGCCACGTAGGGCAGAACAACACATGAGTTATGATATCAATAAACCTTGAATAAACAATGCTTAAAAAGGTTTAACATCAATTCTTAAAAACTTCAAAAAAAAATTTCATCGTAATCAAAGCGAGCATACAAAGAGATGTTACTTGTCACGCAGGGCAATAAAACAAAGTAATAAATAAACCGGCGACAAAAGCGAGATTAAGTCTCCTTATCTTCTCTTGGAGGACAATCATCATGGTTTCCTCGCCCGAGATCCGGTTCTTCATGCTTTTCTTTCACCAAAGGACCTACACTTTGTAACAAACAAATTTGGAATCAGCTCGGGTCAACTACCCAGCTTATATCAGAATGGCAATGAATCATGAACGTACCTAAAGATGGAAAGTTAACTCTCTCTTTTCTGAGAAGTTTTATATCCTCTCAGCACGTAGGTCAGGCGTGACGGGCCCAATTTCCAAATCTTCCACAGAAGTAGCAAACCACCTTCTCTTGAGTCTCGTCTCGAGGCACATTCTCTATGTCCTTTGACTCAACATCAAGGATAGGTTTGGAGGCTCTAACCTTTCCTTTTAGGGTCGGTTTCTTCTTCCTTTTCTTTTGTTTCTTTAAGCCCAAGACAGGAGTAGTTGAGGTGGAATTATGCTTGGCTATGTCAGACTCCGCAGACTTCAACATGCCATGCAATTCACTTAAGGATTTCTCCATTCCTTGCATATGATAGTTTGTGATAAACTGATCATATGATGCGGGCAGAGACTGGAGTACAATATCCACAGCGAGCTCTCTCCTAATAGGAAATCCTAACCTCTCCTTTTGGTCCACGTTTGCCTTCATCTTAAGGACGTGAAGACCAACATTCCCGCCTTCCTGCAACCTACAACCGACTAGGCTTTTAACGCACTCATAGTGTTCCTGCCTTACTTGCTGGTGGAACATGTCCTTGAGCTTGTTTAACATATTGTACACACTCATGTGCTCGAGCTGATTTCGCAACTCCGAGTTCATAGTTGACAACATGAGGCAGGCTACATCGTGCGTGTCCTCAACATGTTTTTCATACCTGTATCGGACGGCCCAAGTCGTGTTGGTAGCAGGTGGCTCCGGAAGGGGTTCCTCAAGGATGTGCAACTTTGACTCATGGCGAAGGACAATCCTCAATTGCCTAAGCCATGCAATAAAGTTCACCCCCCGTGAGTTTCTCCCTTTCTAGGAACACATGAAGTGAGATGTTTGACGTAGTGTTGTTTTGGTTTGACATCTATAAATAACAATAATACGAGTTTTGGTTAGTTTAGATAAACCTTGTTAAAATAATTACCCCATAGTTTTAGATAAAAACAATTATTCGTAACAAGGGCTAAAAACCTTATTTCACCTCGCACCGTGACGGGTTTGCCGCGGATCACGTGGCGAAGCTATTTAGGCCGGCAACCATTTTACCAGTTGTAATCTCTATTACAACTCCTAGACACTTGCGGGATCCGTTGACATCCATTATGTCGGTTGGCATGTTTGATCCCTTCCTTACACCAACCTTAATATATAATTTTTGTTTAGCTCGTGATTAGCTCGACAACTAATCAAGAATTACATACTAAAATTGTAAACCGTCTGACAAGACACACGGGTGGCACTCCCGACCATCAATTGGCTCGTGCTTAGCTCGACAACCAATCATGCGAGTTACCCCACTCACCTTCCACACAACTACGCAAGGAATGACTCGTGCTTAGCTCGACAATCATCCTTGTTTCGTTAGATTCGGGTCGTGTCGTATTACGGATGGGGCGTGATTTACATTTTAAAACGGGATTTTTTTTCCGGTTTATAAAACCCTTTTGTGAATTAACAAAGTGAGTTTCAAAATGATTTTAAGCACTTTTAAATATAATACCAAGTTTATATTTTCTTTGTCAATTCTATGCGTGCGAGATTGTTAACCATTTTAACAAATGTTGTGTTTTATTTAATTTTATAGAAAAATTGTCTAGCATACGAATCCTAATCCATGCATAGAAAAATAAAACAAAATCACGCAAATATATATATATAATTCGGTAACATGCCCAAAAATTCTATGCGTTTTCCTCGTGAGCCACAACGGGGAAAACTAGGCCAAAACCTAAGGACAAGGTAAAGTCTCGTTGGGTGAGCTCCCACCGAATCCGACACCTCCAATAGCGTGTTGATTCCTTATCGCCAAGATATCATCACCACGACTCCCGTTGATTTCTCCGGTTCTAATTCTACACTATTTACAAATACATAGAATATATATATACACGAAAATACACGAGTAGCCAAACGGCGTATACCTACACTATGTATACAAATACACGGAATAAAAGAAACGGTGCGCAAGCCGAACCAATAAATAAATAAATAAATAATTACATCAATACGGCACGCAGGCCACCAAAACTCAAATCAATCAACCACCACAACACATAGGTCTATGGGCATATCATGTTACCGAATTAACCAAACACAACATAATAAAAAACATGGTGTGCCACACAAAACCATGATACAAATGTATATCTATATTTTAGTCAAGATTGTCAACATCACCAAAGGCATCAAAATGACAATCCTTGTACAGATGCATTAGTGTACCAAACCATTTTTGTGAAACATGTTCATATATACATTTATAAGTATATATTTGTGTACACTTCATGCCAAGTTACAACAAATATATAAATATAAAACTAAACTATTAACACGGCTACAAACATAACAATTCTAGCACAACAAGAGTACAACGAGAGTCTCAATGAAAAACCAATTTTAAGAAAACAATTTTCTTATATAAAAGTATTTATATGGTTTTTCTCAACTCGATATAAAACTAAAATATTAGGTAGGCTACAAATATACCAATTTTAGCCTAACAAGAATCTACATGAAAAACCATTTCTAGAGAACAACTTTCTAATATCAAAATATTATATGAATATTATGTAGGCTACAAATATATCAATTTTAGCCTAGCAACCATCTACATGAAAAATATTTTAAGAAAACAATTTTCTTGTATAAAATATTTATATGGTTTTTCTAGACTCGTTAGTGCAAAGCCATGTTAGATATGGCTCTGATACCACTGAAGGTATTCGTTTGGCATAAACGAGTAGCAACGGAAGCAAGATACAATACAAAACTCTAAACTAGCCAAACAAACACACATGCCATGGACCAACATCAAGACATGAATTTGCAACTAGAATATAGTAAACAAGAAAGAAGAAAGGTTATACCATAATGCAAGATCACCAAAGCTTTCTTCTTTGTCAAAGTGTGTAGAATTCAAGGAAGAATTCCTCTAGAGTAGTCCACCCCAAGCACACTTAATTCCCCAATGCTAGTAGGTTGATGTAGCCACCAAAACAACACAATACAAGAACAAACAACACTTTTGTGCATCAAAACTTGATCACAAAGTGATGATCATTAGAGAGAATAACATCAAGAGTTCATGTGTTCTCACTCATGTTCTTCACACTAAAACTCTCTATATTTTCGTGTCTCTTGAGCACTCCAAATTGAATACCAATTAACCCCATTAAAATGAGTATCAAAGCAAATCAATTCTACTGTTACACAGTACATACACGGCCCGTGTTCATTAACACGGCTGTGTAGGCCCAAGGTCCACGGCCCTGATTGGGCCAAGATAGCCCGTGTCTAACAAGCCCTACACGGCCCGTGTTCACCTACACGGCCGTGTAGGCCCAAAGCACACGGTCTCTACTTGGACCAAAAAGCCCGTGCTAGTTGGGCTGGACACGGCCCGTGTACCATGCTGCCAAAACCCATTTTTGACCTTTTCTCTCTTTTGATTGATCGTGTTGTTGGAATCAATACTTGGTGAGTGACCCAATAGGCCTATACTTCATCAGCAGTGCTATTAACTCGTTCGTGTCAGCGGGCATATTCCAACACTTATGCCCTGTTTGATGACATCTAAAACAGACATCATCTTTGCACCTGCATTCCTCCACATAATGCCCCGTGGTTCCACGTCTGGCACACCTTCTGGTTTCCTTAGAACAATCGCCATAGTGATAGGTGCGACATTGATAGCACCATTGACTATCAGACCTAGGCTTCTTAGAGTCGCCTGAGTTGGTACCTGCAGAAGATTATCCTTTTAAAGGACTCGAGTTAGAAGAGGACTGAAACTTCCTCTTATTGCTTCCCCCTACAGATTCACCCCTACACCGGATGCGATCACCATCCATCTGTCAAACTACCTCAAAAGCTCAATCCAGGTTCATAGCTGCTCGGACATGTGCCCGAAATTCTAATGGTAGAGTGGCAACAAACTTTTGAATCTTCAGATTCTCGTCAGTTAACAAATGAGGAACAAACCTCAATTTATCGGTAAATGCACTGATATGTTCCTCCATGGTTTTATCTCCTTTTCGGAGATTGTTGAACTCTCGTTCCAGTCGTTCCATGTCATATTCAGTGCAGTACTTCTTCTGGACCTTCTCTGAGAATTGCTCCCAAGACAGAGCATCTATTACCTCCTTTCTGACAGAGGCCTTGACCGAGTCCTACCAGAATATGGCACGGCCCTTTAACATCCATACTGCATACCTGACGCAGTACTCTGGTTCTCAATCATAGGAATCAAATGCCTACTCTATCTCTCGAAGCCACCTCATAGTAACCGTGGGTCATCACTCCCCTCGAAGGTGGGTGGTTTACACGACAAGAATTTCTTAAACGAACATGGCTGTCGGGGTGGTTTACCCAGAGCTGGATTGAGTAGAAGCTCCTTTGCAATGTGGAGCTCCTCCTCAAGGCGTCTAATATACGCCTGCTGTACATTCTCAGGGTTAGGACCCTTAGAATGGTGTTGAGATGGTTCATCATCATGTTGATGAGGTATGTGTGAAGCCTCATCTTCCATCTCCTTTATTGCCTGCTCTGTATCAGCTCGTGGGCCAGACATCTTTTACTTATGCTATAAGAAATAAAGAGCATTCATTATAGCACTTATGATTACATATTATAAATAAGCTAGCTACTAGCAAGCCTTAATCATATTACTCTCATACTCAATTCCCTTTACCCAATAAGGAACACTTCATAATGGTCGGGCCCGAGTTTGAGATTGAATACTCTTTCAAGTACCCAATTCCCTCAAACTTAGGCTCTGATACCTAACTTGTAACACCACCTTTTAGACTTAGAAAACTCTGTAATAATTTGAGTTTTTAAACCGCGTGTGTCTGTTTGTAAATCAAGTATTTACCTGTCCTGTTATTTAATTCAGATTTAAGACTACGAAGCAGAAATTTCAATAAAACAAACCCTTATAAACTATTATAGATTATAACCAAAATAAATTTTGGCGAGAACATGTACGTATCAAAAATGCCAAACCATAACATAAGGTGTTACTATATCATGCTCTCACCATTTTGTTTGTGTTACACATGTGTTCCTTCCCAAAACATATGTACAAATCAACAAGTAATCCCAGGTCACCAAGCCTGCCTACTCCTTATCTGTAAAAGAGTAAACATCAACAATATTAGCTATTTAAAATAGCTAGTGAATACTAACAAGCATGCATATCAATAAAACAAGTCATACAACAGGAATGAGCAATCAATGCTATCCTATCACATAGCGGAGTGCTGACATGTCCAGCGAGTGTATTATATTGCCGGGTTGTAAATCCAGCTCAAACCACTACCACCAGGGGAATCAGACACTACCATCCATGTTGCTTTCATCACCTAAGTTAATCACCTTGCTCGTTAAGGCTCAGTAGGCTTAGCCATTTAAGGCACTCACCTCAAGTGCTGAAAGGAATGGTACTCGAGTACCGTTGGTCCAGAACATTATGCCCGTAAGCCCAGGACCTAGCCAAAGCTGACCTTAATTACATACTAGTCCGGACTTACAGATAATTCATCAATCACCCTTTTCAGGGACAAGTGCATGCATGTGTTTACAAATAACATATTATCATCAATTTGTGCACATGTACTTAAATACATGTCTTGCACCTTAATTATCAAACCATATAGATCCTTAATCAATCTTGCCTACATATAACTTTCATGGTACATAATGTAGCATACATAAACATATAACCAAGCTGCATTCAAATCTTCCTTTATTGAAGTCATGAGAGTCAGTACTCACCTGAGCTTCTAAATTAAACAGTTATACTGTTCAGGCCCTTCTCAGTTGTCGGGATCACCTAAACAACATCCCGTATATCAATATTGCATAAAACAACAAACTCTGTGCTGAAACAGGGCTCCTTATGGCCACAAGCAATTGCTTGCGCCCACAAGGAGTGTACTTTGCTTGCGCCCGCAAGGGCAGAACCATGCTTGCGCCCGCAAGGGCAGAACCATGCTTGCGCCCGCAAGCACAGATCCTTGCACCTACAAGCAAGTCTGCACAGACCAGTGTCGATTTCTAGCCCCCGTTTTGGCCATTTTCCAACTCCAAACTTAACCAAATGTTACCAAACCAATTTCCAGCATTCACATGTAAAAGAAGCATTCAAACTAAGCTAGAAACAACTTTCAAAACACACTTTAACATACAATTCAAGAATTGGGATCAAAATCACATATTTTGACCCATTTGCACTTTTTTTTTTAAATTTCAGCTATAAACATCACTCTAATTCAAGTATCTAATTTCTTTAGGCTTAGAAATGGATTAGAAACATGTTGGAATCATTGACTTCAATTGTAGAAGTCAATTTAGAGTTTTGACCATTTGGCCTAAAAAGTCAAGACTCAAGAACTTGGTGGAGAAAGCTTACAAGCTTGAGCAAGATGATGTTAAGAATTGATTGTTAGCTTGATTCCAGCCTTGTTGATCCTTACTTGGCTTTCTCTTCAAGAACACAAGAACAGAAGAGAGGAATTGAGAGTGTGTGTGTGTGTGTTTACGTATATGTGTGTGTGAAATGAGTGTGTGTTGGCTAACATATTAAAATGAGAACCGACCTTGTGGTTTTCATTTATCCACAAGGGGTATTTTGCTCCCCTTATCAACATACAACACAACTCCCGATTATCCGTTTCAATTAACGAGGATTTTTTCGGAAACCTTGTTTGAAACCTTTTAACATTTTATCACTTTTTATCTATTTTCTTTATTACTTTTAAATTCACACTTTACTAACCAATAACATATTTAATTAATTAAATTCTTATAATACAATTCACGTACCAAATGGAGCGCACGAATAGGCCCGATTTGAGGATGTTACATTATCTCTATTAACATGAGTGTTGTTCTAAAAAATACGAGTACTTCCGTTCCAATAGTGAAATTTTCCTATCTCACTAGAGGTAAGTGGTAATTGGCCAATGGAGTTTATAATTATAGTTCAAACAACATTATTAGACTTGTTACATGTCTACCTGTAGTGATAACCTTTACTGACATGCTTCAAATCATGCTTCGATTCCCTATGACGATGAAGACGTTAATGTTTTCATGGACCACACCCTAAGCTCCTCATCCCACAATCATGTTACTTTGTTTATAGTTAAGAGTACCTCTTATGATGGTCCTACTCAAACTTATGCATACGAACACTAGTTTCAGCATGAATGTCATCCTCTCACTCCTCAATATGACCATCTTAATACGGCCTCGTTTTACAATGTCCTCCTACTCTATGTTGAAAAGCATAGTCCATTCCAGAAATACTCCATACCAACTAACTCCTCTCTATTCCTAACAGAATTTATCAATAGTACGGAAAAACCACCGTCTAATAACACATACAATAACCTGTTTGTCGAACCATCTTTTGATCAAGGTTATTCTGAAGAGGATAAAGAAGAAAAAGAATAACGCGAAAGAACCACCCAAACTACTATACCAGAACCTTCTGGATCAGGGTTTTGACCTTTAATGGCATGCCACCACCCCTACCAGATTTCGAATACAAAGTAGGACTTCTAACAATATGAGGTTTGAGGTTAGATTCCCAACGAAAGACTGTGCGAGGGAACTTAAGTACAAGAATATTGCAAGCACACATAACCCATGTTTCATGCTTATGACGCTGAAAGACGAACACACCTGCTCAAGAACGCAAATGTATCCTACAATACACAATGCGGGTAAGAAGATGTTGGCGAATATCATAAAAGGCCAGCTTCAAGACCCAAGCCTTGTTTACTGTGGAGGTGATATAGTAAGAGACGTGAACAAACGGTTCAAATGTAACATCTCTTACTCATAGGCTTGGAGGGGAAAGTGTACGCCCTCCAACAATTGCACGGAATGCTTACTGTCATTATCTAAAGCTGGCAAATCCCTGGGTTATTAACCGATGATTGTTTCCACTTTGAGATGTTGTTTATCGCTGTATGACCTGTGGTACATTATTGTCTCTTATTTGGCAATTATAGTTTTAACCTCATTGACACAAACATTTTGTTAATTTTGGGCAAACTGTTTTTCAGCTACAAATCTTCTCGTACCACCTACACCCAGTCATTATAGTAGACATGCCTATCTAAAAGGAACATACCTTGGACCAACTTCCTGGCCGTTGTAATGGACGGTAATAACCAGATCCCTTCCACTCGTGTATAGGATAGGAAAAACCGAGAGTGGTGACTCTTGGATGTGGTTTCTTGAAAAACTAAGATCATGCATCCTATACAAGACGTATACATTCGTTTCTGATGGGGCCACGTCGATTAAGCTATCCATACGCAATGTTTTTCTAGATTCGTGACATGTCTTGTGTTGCCGTCATATGCAAGTAAACCTAAACCAGAGAGCATCCAAATCTAATCAGCTTGCATTCTTATTTTGGAAGGTATGCAAATCTTACACCATGCATGAATTTCAATACCGGTATGGCAAGATTGGCATGGCCGCGCCTCAGGTTTTTTCTTATCTTGAAAACATTGAAAAGAGCAATTAGATGAGATTATGCTTCCGCGGTAATAGATACAACATCATGACCTCCAACAGCACCGAGTCCATGAATTCCTTATCTCATCATGCACGTAAACTTCTGGTGGTCATGCTCTGGTCAAGCGTTCAAAACTGGTTTTACAACTCAGGTAAAGATATTTCAATTAAACTATCCTAAATGTGAAGTTTGTTTTATTATACTTAATTTTCTTTTAATAAGAGAAACTCCAACACCGGGTCACGATGTGGGCGGACAATAAGATACGGCGAAAGATGAGGAAGTGCTCAACTTGGCAAATTAATGGTATTACAAACTACCAATTTCAGACTGTTGATAGAAAATAACGTAAATATCGCTGCTACGGAAAAAATGAGTTGTGGCTGTCGTAAATGGAAACTTTCCGGTTTTCCTTGTGGTCAGGCAATTGCTATTGTGACTAGGCGTCATTGTGATTCTGTAAAGAAACATAACTTGCTATGTATAGTGGTTATATAAACCCGGTCCGTAACAAAAAATGTTGGGAATTATCTTCTGATCCCATACCTCTATAACCACAGTTAATGAAACCGAAACTTATCAAACGCATACCGTCAAGGGAACAACATGTATTGCCTACCCGCTGCGGTGATAGTGGACACAACCGAGATGGATGAAGGATGTCGTTTCCATCCCAACAATCAACTACGCAACGCCATAATACATCCGTTCAACAACCAACCTAACCAGATTTGTCACTATTTGAGCCGGGTTTGTAGAAATTTCAATTTTATCACCAACTATAACCTTATTGTATGAAATATTATCCGGATCTACTTAAAGACTTGCTGATTTCAAATGTTTATTATTTCTTATATAATACATATCATTATTATTTGCGATAAATTCTATATCGGAAAGTACACAAACGAGACGATTTCAAATAATTAATTTTTTTCTTTTTAATATATATTTTATATAACAAATTTTGTGAACACAATAAAAGCATTACTAGTTTTTTAAAATTTATTTTCCAATAAATTTTATAAAAACAATATTCCAAATAACTAATTTTTTCAAATATATGTTTTAATAATTGATTTTTGTAAAAATGTTGCTTTTATATATTATGTTGTATATTATGTGTAGGTAATATGTATATGTGGTATTTTAAAAAGGGGGAATTTCATATATATCCTTACAAACTCCTCTAATTACATATATATCCTTACAAAATTTAATTTACATCAATATCCTCCTAAACTCTTTAAACACTCAATTCAAATATGTCCTTTTTCTTAATTTAATACAAATTAAATCATTTAAAATTTAAAAAACATTATCCCTACTTTAATTTACAAGTAAAATTACCTTAATACTCTTCTTCTTCTATCTTTTACCTCATTCCTTCTTCACTTAATACCTTTATGTGCGACAATACATTTTCATGGCCGTATTTGATTCTTGTATTAGACATTTCCATGGCTTTAATTATAGCCTTACATTCAACTTCGTGACGTGTTTCCGTTAATTTTTGAATTCAATTATTTGGTTCCATACTTGTCTATTTAAAACTAGTTAGACTTGGGCTGCCCTGTGTCAACTAGCTTTGTTTTTCATTTTCCAATTAAAAAGGTTTCATTAAATATGCAGATAAGCTTTGGGTTTGACAGGAGAATGAATCGCAGCTCTAAAGGTATTACGTGAAGTCGTGAATATGTGGAGAAGAAATAGGAAAAAATGGAAGAATGGTATTTAAGAGATTTTACTTGTAAATTAAATTAGGGTTAATGTTTTTCAATTTTTAAATGATTTAATTAGTATTAAACTAAGAATAAGGACATATTTGAGAGTTTAGATCGATATTGATGTAATATTAATTTTTGTAAGGATATATATGTAATTTTGTAAGAACATTTATGAAATTCTCCCTTTAAAAAAATTCACTAATGCACGTTTTTAAAAAAAAATCGGTGACATGGGGAAGTAAACAAGCAGGGACTCTTGACGGCAATGCTCCCTTTTCGGCGACATGGCTAGCTTTACTCGACGACATAGCATTTTTTCGGCAACATGAGGTTTTGAGAAAAAAAAATACACATGTTAGGTTTCTATTGGTCGGCGACACTCATCGGCAATATTGATGCCTCTTTTCGTAATCTCATTTTTTTGCTTATTTTCATAATACCATTTATTTTGTTGCTCATTTTTTAAGGCTCTCGATCATATATATATATATGAAAGTTTATTTAAGAATCGTCTCTAATACGAGTATCACAAGAATCGTTGTGGACAATCAATTATTATCTTTCATTTTTTATTTATTTTAAATTGAAAAAGGTATAATAGTGTTTTTTAACATTGAAAACAAGGTTGCTCTTGTAGTGTTAGAATCAAGGGGCTTACCACTAGGTTAAAAGAATTCATTTTGGTCAAGGCGCTACCTCTTTCTTATATATTAAGTAGCCTAGTGTCCATGAGTTCTATTTTTACAGAGTATCTTTAGCGGTTTTTTTGGAAATCCAATATCCAACATTTAGTCGTTCAAAGAAAAAACCTAAATAGATTTCACTATCATTTCTCTTTTTACGAACTCAAGTTTCTCTCTCTTTAAACTCTCTCGGCGGCAGCGGCCAATGTGTAAACTACCACCACCGATAACCACCGTGTCAACTACCACCACCATTGACTACCGTCGACCACCGTGTCAACTACCACTACCCATGACATATCAGGTCTGCTCTAGTCTCACATATGCCAACAAACTCCACCACCACCATTGTCCCACAATTGGTCCTTCTCCTGTTCTCCACCCGTTACCTCCATTGTCGGTGGCCACTACAACTTTTGTTTATTAACTTCGCTGCCTCCATTAAGTTCCATTCACACCGATCATTTCTTATCGAACATATCTGAGGTCCATTATAAGCTTCATTGTATGCAAATCTGAGCTCCACTGAATTTGAATTGACGAACAACTATCTGCTGTTTATCGCCAAGAACTGCGCGCGAACGACGTCTCACCCTTCGGTCACGCTTTCTCTTTCTCTCTTTATTATATCCGGGTCTAACATACACACTCTCTTCCATCTGGGTCTTCTATTTTTGACGATCACATCCTCCATTTTTCAGCGACTAAACAACCAATATTTTTGGAACATTTCAACTTAGATGTGATTCTACTAGTGACCATCACATTTTAACAAAATACATATCTCATACAATGAGAGCTGAGAAAAGTCAACTTGGTCGGTCTAAGTGAGCTTGAGAAAAATGAAGGTATGTTATCCAACCATATGTATGTCATAAATGATGACGATGAAGTTGACAACCAATTTGTGGTTGCAACTCAAATTATGGTGATAAGTTCCCCTCATCCCATAAATCACCTAACTCCAAAAACACAGTCTCCTACATCAACTTTTCAAGTTCACAGAAATCATCCATCAAACTAATTCATTGGCAACATTAAAGGTGTGATTACAAGATCGAAGGAAACTACAAATTTTGTTGCCTACTATAACTTTGTATCACAAATGGGGCCAAAGAAGACCGAAGAAACATTAAAGAATGAGACTAGATTGAAGCTATGTAAGAGGAGCTGACAGAATTTCAAAGGAATGAAGTTTGGACTCTTTTCCCTGCCACCAAAGATGAATCTATTATAGGCACTAAGTGGGTCTATAGAAATAAGATGGACAAGGATGAAGTGATAGCGTTAGTCAAATGACCTCATATGTTTAGATTTCATGAGACAAAATAAAGGTTGAAAGATAATGTTTAAAAGTGTTAAGATGAATTATGTTAAGATTGTGAGATTGACTAGTTAGCTGATAGAAACAGAGTTTCTAGGTATGTTTTAGACAACTTAAGTGACTTCATATATAGGTTAAGTAAGAGTATCTATGTGTGTACATGTAGAAAACCAAAGTCTAGTTAAAGTACTCAGCTTCATGAGTCTCAAGCTAAGTAACTTAGCTTAAGAGGATAGTCGGCCCGATAGTTTAAATGTGTTTTAAATTCTTCACCCCCTATCTACGGCTAGATAAGAAGATTCAAGTTGAATACTCAAGTTGAAGACTCAAGATTGAAGATAGAGTTATCCAAACTATCTATGCGAATTTATAGGTGTTTTGTAACGTCCCAATTTTTTTTTAACGTAACTCGTTCATAAAGGATATTCAAAATCATTGATAACGTAATTACACAACAAATTGTTCGCTGAATAAACACCCATAATCCATTAAGTTACAATCGTTCTCATTGTCTATAATTAAAACTATTACTCTTGAAATCTAAGTTAAAAGATTGCGGAAGCTTGGGATTAGAGCTATCATCACTATGCTGGAGCCCCGCCATGGTCGTTACCTGAAAAGTTATGAAACAACAACTGTAAGTCCAAGGCTTAGCGAGTATACTACTTACAACCAAAATAGTTCACATACTACTCAACTCATACCCACTACCGAAGTAAGTGGTCTCATCATACCCGTCACTAGGACGGTCTCGTCTCACCCATTGTCGTCACAATGGTCTAACATACCCAGCACCGAAGTGCTGGTCTCATACCCGACACCGAAGTGTACAGTCTAACATACCCGTCACCGGAGTGAACGGTCTAAACATACCTGTTACTGAAGTAAACGGTCTAAGCATACCCGTTACCGAAGTAAACGGTCTAAGTATAATCAACTATAACACGTATATTCATAAATATCTGGTATTCACATGAATACATAACATCTGGAATCTATTCAAGTTATAAGTGAGAATACTCACCTGTCAGCTGTCTTAGCTACTCAGTTCCTATGGAAGGACTCTCCTTGTTTAGCTCTGTAACTGACTGCTACCTGACCAAGTCTAAACATTGGTTACTACTGTATTTAACTGTTACTTACTGTAACTGAAAGTGACATGCCACGCATGCATGGCCTGAAAGTCGCATGGAGTCACCCATGCATACTGAAAGTCGCATGAACTAGCACACAGTACATGAAAGTCGCATGGACCTATACTCTACTCATGAAAGTCGCATGGACCTAGCCTGGACTCCTGAAAGTCGCATGGCATGTTCTCAAAGTCGCATGAAATAGCATATATCATATGAAAGTCGCATAGAACAATTTGAAAGTCGCATGGACTAGCATGGTATCCATCCGAAAGTCGCATGAAATACTATTATGGCATAAAAGTCGCATGAACTAGCATAGCATAAATCTGAAAGTCGCATGGACTACTATCCAACATACAAAGGTCACATGGAGATACACTTAATACATGAAGGTCGCATGGAACATGTCCAAAAGTCGCATGAACCGGCATTTATCCATATGAAAGTCGCATGGCATAAAATCTCAAGAATTGAAAGTTGCATGGAATCATACTTAACACATGAAAGTCGCATGGAGCATATTCAAAAGTCGCATGAACTGTTATCTATCACACAAAAGTCGCATGGCGTACAAATTCAAGGTCTGAAAGTCGCATGGACTTCTCTAGTTGTAACACCGTAAATCTTAAGCCATTTTTTTTAAAACTTTGCGGAAGCATTCTCTAATTTCATTTAATATAAACATCCACAAAGTACAAAGTACTTTTACAAATCACAACATTCGTTTGTGTTACAAAATATTTACAAACATGGCTCGTCTCTTCTCAAAACATAATATAAGAGCATTGGTCAAATTTCCCTTTCCCACAAACAAGGCTAAACAGCCAAACCTGCAAAAAGCAATCAACCGAGGGGAATTAGCACAAAGCTAAGTGAATGGAAGCCACAAACAAGCATCCACAATCAACAAGAACTAGCAATCACCATCCGATCAAACATACAGATCTCAAACAGATCAATCAATCAATCACAAACCAATCTAACCTCTAGAGGAACGGCGGTTCTGCAGAACCTGCAACCGATGCGGGACAAAGCAAAGGTTTACCGAAAACTATTTGCTACTTGGTACAGTTAAACCCCTTCTACTGCAACAATTGCATAGAAGATCTAGAACTGTGCAACCAATAGCAGATAGCCCAGCCCAACACATACGATAGCTGACCCCTAACCAAGTACGCATATCATTAACCATACGTACAGGTCTCGCCACGTGCACATATCATTAACCATGTACACTTGCCACGCAACAATCCAAACAATCTCAATCAACAAGCAACAATCGACTATCAACGAATAACAATCACACAGTCTGTCAACACATATCAAGTAACACTTGAAATCCTAGCAAATCAGACTAGACAGTCTCTCATGGTATCTCAGAGTAAACAGTCTATCATGGCATTTCAGACTAAATGGTCTAGCATGGCATCTTAGACTAAACAGTCTATCATGGCAAATCCAAAACATAAGAATATCTCAATTCATACAATCATAAACGTTACCACCATCACCACTCGTGAGTACACTTCCACTCACCTCAGTCCACGTTCCCGTCTGCTCAGTTGTCTAATATCACTGAGTCTTTGCAAATCCTGAGAACACAACAAACCGAAGTCAATCTCTGATAAACATATATATCCAATATATATTTATATCTCTATATAACTTGTAAACAACATACAATAATCATATAAACAATAACCCATCACTTCCCACACAAGTACATAGCAAAGTAAACAATTTTCCTAAATATGGTCTCTCGCGCCGCGACCAGCCCATGTGTCGCGCCGCAACGCATTTGGATTAGAGTGTCGGATTTTGAGTATCAGATTTCGGGTTCCGGATTCCTGGGTTCCGGATTTGCATCTGTCGGATTTCCAAAAGACCCGGATTTCATGGTGTCGCGCCGCGACTCGTCGGATTTCAGTCATCTTCCTTTTTGAACTGTCGGATTTCCAGCAAACTTCACATATATCTTTCATACTCAACATCCATTTTCTCAATTCAAAACACTTCCAATCTATAAGAAACTTCATATAACACAACAACAAGCATATAGAACTCATCAAATCTTATTAAAACTCATCCTCCATCAAAACCCACATATCAAATTTTGAGCTTTAAGCTCCAACCATGGTAATTCTTCACTTAAACATGTATTTCATCATATAAACACATCAAAACAATCTGTAACATCATATAAACACATACTAACCTTCACTTTGTATTATGAATCACAAATCCTCTACTTTGAATTTCCAAGTCTCTTGTTTTCTAGCTTTCTTCAACCAGAGGTTTTAACACACAAACACACACTTCACCTTTTAGTATGAGTTGGTGAAATGAACCCCACGTATACATCTTTCATTTTATTCAAGCAGGAGGTGGCTAAATCCATTCTTATTCCTTTCAATTTAAACACATGCATGCATACACACATACTTACCTATACATACATACATCACATGACTTTTTCCTTCTTTTATTTCTTTTAACTCAAGTAATTCAAAAACACACATATATATATATATTAATTCAATTCATGAATTAATTTAACTAACTCCAATGACCACTTAGCCAACAAAATGCAATTAAACACAAAATTGATTAACAATTACCCGCTAACCAACTAGTCCGGGTTTGCGGGTGTAACAAATCTTCCCTCCTTTAGAGGATTCCGTCCTCGGAATCCTTTAGCACACATCAAACAAATTATCCACGCTTCATATTCATTCATCACTGATTGTTAATTCAATTGTAACTCATACATAGCTTCATCTTACTACCAGCCACCTAAATCTCTTCCTACCTGTTTTTCTCAATTTACAATCATCAGTTCTTTATCAACTTTTCCTTCAAACCTCTTCTTCAGTTCAACATTCAACTCAACATGTAACTCATTGATTCGATTAGTCTGTCCTTCAACTCATTCTCTTTCACATTCAAGCATATAGTCAAGGTCAACGCATCTCTTGAATACTCACTCATAGTACCCTGTTTATCTTAATAAACAAATTTCACATACTTTTCGTTCACTGTCTATCATGTAAAATACTCACATATCGCTTTCTTCTTACTTTCAACGAACATGTCGGTACTTTACTCCGATATTTACATAACCACTCACAATTGACATGTTAACATCCACTTGATAAAATTCACATCCTGTCACTCTAATCAACTGTTTATAAATTCCACGAAACATCAAAGTCCAATACAAACACAAGTTCATTTACACATATCTGCACAGCTCTTCTATTGCACTATCCACGAGGATTCAGTCGTACTTTCCATTTCACGTCTCAATTCTTGTAATAAAATAATTTAGAAATTATTCACTACATCTCAATCTTTCATCAGCAGCCTTAACATATAAATCATCATATCTTTGAATCATCTAATCAATATAATTTGCCCAACCAAGCCTTCCCACGGGTGATATAATACTAGCGCTTCTTACTGATCAACTCCAAATTCCTTTTTCATATAATAAATCGGGCGTCAACTCCATCGTAACTTGTTGTCACAATCATTCTGATATCTCAAATTATCTCGTCAGTACACAATTCTGCTCAACAATGCCGTTTTACTGGCAATTACCCGTAATATATATATTCAGATTCCATCATGTAAGGTAAATCACATATAAACTTCATCGCAGCTCACTTCCATCATTTTCGTAATTCATCTCAGCTGTTCATAAATCTCTAATACTCTGCCTTAACTCATACACAATTTCTATATCATGTTCACTCCTTTAGTAATTCATCAATTATATACTCTGTATGGCATTATATCATTTAGCTCATCCAAGTGCGCTGGCAATCTAGTTTAATAAGTCTTACTCGAATTAAATTTCCAATTCCAAGCAAAGGCACTTTATGCATAAAATTCACAAGTCTTCATTCCACATGTTCAGGCCATTACATTATTCTTCAAATCACATATGTCTTCAGTTCACAAATAACCACTGTTATTTAGTCAATTCTTTTATATTCATCACTTCTTATAATTAGATATCAATTACATCTTTTATTCAAACAATCCTGTACATTTCAGATTTACCCAATCTGTAGCAATCAATCTCTTTCTCATATTTCAATCATTAAGTCATCAATTTCCAATATAGGCAATTTCAATTCCATTCATCAAGTCGCATATACTTCAATCCACATAACTCCAGTGTTATTATCATAAACTCCCTCCGAGATAATATTCAAATCCCTCACTCACATTCTTCTATTCATTCTGAACTCTGTCTGTGCCATATATTCAATTCAAGCATTCGCTTCTTCTTTTAATACTTATATCAATAACACATATAATTCTTTACAATCAACACTTCCCACATAGTTAATACAAACATATCATGTACAGTCTTCAAGTCATGGGTTAAATCAATCTTCTCAAAATCTTTACTATAAGGCATAAATCACTCTTTAATTTCATAGCATAACATCATTTATTGATCCAACAGTTTTCATATCTCAACATACCCTAATCTCTTCAGATTCATCATTCATCATCACAAATTATCTTTACCCAGTAGATTTAATATCAATAGTCCGTAATCTCAATCACATCTTTATCAAAACATCTCTTGGTTCACACTAATTTCTTCCCAGCCTCAACAATTTATTCTCTTCCCCTCATCTTCGCACAACACATCAACACATATATACACATATAAAAACACATCATTCCTATGCACATAAACAAATACCATTTGTAAAACAACACATTGCATAGCATGCAATTTTTAACCAATGTGGAATATTCTTTCCTTAGCATATTCTACTCAATTCACATGATTTCAAATATCACATGCATACCATCATATCATTTCCTAACAATAGTACCAGATACTTTCACGATAACATAATATCAATTATCTTTACTTCTAAAGAATCATGCTCTTTCAGAAGTAAACACATACACTTAGCACACATAGGCATCAAGCATCAACAATTAACTCTGAAGTTAATAAACATACGCACAAATATAAAAGTTATCAAAACATACCCTTCATATCATCTTCAATATTAACCTCGTCGTCAGTCATCATATCATAAGTTCTACCCTCTGGCACAGAAGGGTTCTTTCTCTTTCGTCCATTTGCTGACGAGGATCCCCCACTGCATCCACTCCTGACCCTGACCCCATTCTTCGTTTTTCATAACATTCATTCGTATGATGACCCTCTTTCTGACAATTCCAACATACACTGCGAGGGAAACCACATTCCTTGATCTCATGTCTAAACAATCCACATCGAATGCAATGCAAAGTTTGGGGTGTGCAAGGCCCCGTATGAACAAATCTACACCGGCAGCACCACAACGAACTCTGTATAGATCCAGTTGTCTTAGATTTCTTATTTCGATTCTTCTGTTTCTAGCCACTTTGGCCACTCTACCCACTCTGTCTTTGTGGTTCATTAACACATTCAATCATTGATTTATGCTGCAAGATACACTCTCTACTCATTCTATCCCTTGCCTTTCCATCACCCTCAGCCGTCTTGGCTAGAGTAAACGCTTGTGATAAGGTACTTGCCCATCTGGTAGTACTTCGCTATTCTGGAAGCAAAGCTCCCACAAAATGTTGTATCTTTGTTACCTCATCTAGCACCCACTGTTTCACAAATCGCAGTCTCTCATTGAATTGTTTAATCAAATCATCTACTGTCATGTCTCTTGTCATCTTTAAATCCATAAACTCTTTTCTGATTTTCTCAATCTCAAATGAACTACAATATTGCTCGCACAGCTTCTCTTGAAATTGGTTCCAAGTAATACTTTCCTGTTGTTCCTTAGTAAAATGCCCAGTTAATGAATCCCACCATACCATCGCATCACCTTTAAGCATTCGAGTTGCAAATTTAACTCGGAATTTATCTTCGCAATTACACGCATCAAGAGTTTTTACCATTTCTCGCAACCAACTCAAAGTCTCGTTCAGATCAGTACTCCCGTGATATCTCGATGGCTTACAATCCAAAAATTGCTTGTACGAACAAGGTTGTTTAAATCCCAGATATCCGAAAGGATCGTCTCTCTATAAAGTGGAAGGATTGAAAAATAACGGTTTCGTCACTTGCGTTATTGGAGGAAACGGAGCGGTAACCGGCAAGGTAGTAGATTGAGTAGCAACAACTGGCGGTATTTGTGATAACATATTCTGACCAATCCTCTCTTTTCCGATACCACGAACTATATCTCTGAGTTCCTGAAGTTCATTCTCTAACTTATGAATATATGCCTCTCGATCATTTTCCCGTTCATATCTTGAAGTACCCGCACGATTAGTCATATCCACAGTATCAATCACTGAAGTCTCAACCACCGTTTGGGTCACAGGAGGATCAGTAGGGGTATCTCTGTCAGCCATATCTATACAATCACATCATCTCACAATCTCATTAGATAAACCGTTAGTACAAAACATACTAACTAACAGACAGCTTCACCAATTCACTCTAATTCCCCCAAGGAAAGTTTGACCCAACACGAGCCAAGATTTGGGAATGCAACACTCTAGCCGTGCCTGCATCGCCAAACCAAGGCTCTAATACCAATTTGTAACACCGTAAATCTTAAGCCATTTTTTTCTTTTTAAAATGTTGCAGAAGCATTCTCTAATTTCATTTAATATAAACATCCACAAAGTACAAAGTACTTTTACAAATCACAACATTCGTTTGTGTTACAAAATATTTACAAACACGGCTCGTCTCTTCTCAAAACATAATATAAGAGCATTGGTCAAATTTCCCTTTCCCACAAACAAGGCTAAACAGCCAAACCTGCAAAAAGCAATCAACCGAGTGGAATTAGCACAAAGCTAAGTGAATGCAAGCCACAAACAAGCATCCACAATCAACAAACACTAGCAATCACCATCCGATCAAACATACAGATCCTCAACAGAACAATCAATCAATCACAAACCAATCCAACCTCTAAAGGAACGGCGGTTCTGCAGAACCTGCAACCGATGCGGGCCGAAGCAAAGGTTTACCGATAGCTATTTGCTACTTGGTACAGTTAAACCCCTTCTACTACAACAAATGCATAGAAGATCTAGAACTGTGCAACCAATAGTAGATAGCCCAGCCCAACACATATGATAGCTGACCCCTAACCATGTACGCATATCATCAACCATACGTACAAGTCTTGCCACGTGCACATATCATTAACCATGTACACTGGCCACACAACAATCCAAACAATCTCAATCAACAAGCAACAATCGAGTATCAACGAATAACAATCACATAGTCTGTCAACACATATCAAGTAACACTTGCAATCCTCGCAAATCAGACTAGACAGTCTCTCTTGGTATCTCAGAGTAAACAGTCTATCATGCATTTCAGACTAAATGGTCTAGCATGGCATCTTAGACTAAACAGTCTATCATGGAAAATCCAAAACATAAGAATATCTCAATTCATACAATCATAAACGTTACCACCATCACCACTCGTCAGTACACTTCCACTCACCTCAGTCCACGTTCCCGTCTACTCAGTTGTCTAATAGCACTGAGTCTTTGCAAATCCTGAGAACACAACAAACCGAAGTCAATCTCTGATAAACATATATATCCATAATATATATATTTATATCTCTATATAACTTGTAAACAACATACAATAATCATATAAACAATAACCCATCACTTCCCACACAAGTACATAGCAAAGTAAACAATTTTCCTAAATATGGTCTCTCGCGCCGCGACCAGCCCATGTGTCGCGCCGCGACGCATTTGGATTAGAGTGTCGGATTTTGAGTATCGGATTTCGGGTTCCGGATTCCTGGGTTCCGGATTTGCATCTGTCGGATTTCCAAAAGACCCGGATTTCATGGTGTCGCATCGCAACGCGTTAGATTTCAGTCATCTTCCTTTTTGAACTGTCAGATTTCCAGCAAACTTCACATATATCTTTCATACTCAACATCCATTTTCTCAATTCAAAACACTTCCAATCTATAAGAAACTTCATATAACACAACAACAAGCATATAGAACTCATCAAATCTTATTAAAACTCATCCTTCATCAAAACCCACATATCAAGTTTTGAGCTTTAAGCTCCAACAATGGTAATTCTTCACTTAAACATGTATTTCATCATATAAATACATCAAAACAATCTGTATCATCATATAAACACATACTAACCTTCACTTTGAATTATGAATCACAAATCCTCTACTTTAAATTTCCAAGTCTCTTGTTTTCTAGCTTTCTTCAAAAGGAGGTTTTAACACACAAACAGACACTTCACCTTTTAGTATGAGTTGGTGAAATGAACCCCATGTATACATCTTTCATTTTATTCAAGCAGGAGGTGGCTAAATCCATTCTTATTCTTTTCAATTTAAACACATGCATGTATACATACATACTTACCTACACATACATACATCACATGACTTTTCCTTCTTTTATTTCTTCTAACTCCAATAACTCAAAAACACACATATATATATATATATATATATTTATATATATATATATTAATTCAATTCATGAATTAATTTAACTAACTCCATTAACCACTTAGCCAACAAAATGCAATTAAACACAAAACCGATTAACAATTACCCGCTAACCAACTAGTCCGGGTTTGCGGGTGTTACACCGGTCCTCATGCGACTGTCGCATGGCACACTCAAGTGCCCATGTGACTGTCGCATGCTATATCTTCTTCCCTGTAAGTTCAACTTTTTGAAAAAGCCATACTCGATAGCCATAATCAAGCTTTCTCAAAATTCAACCAATTCAACTCAAACTTGTTGCAAAATATTTCTCTACTTATATAAAACTTTCCTTTAAACTAAAAACCATATTTTATCAACTTTCAAGGTGTTCTTGGTGAGATATTTTTCCTGGGTTTTTCTTAAACCCTCAAAACTCAAAAACCCAGACTCTAAAACATTCAACTATCACCTTAATATAGCAAGAATGATGCCTACATGATTCATAATAATGGAGAAACATTACCTGATGGTTCCTTTGAGTGATTTCTTAGTTCCCCTACAACTCTTGCTCTCTTCTCCTTCTGTTCCTTAGTGATATCTTCACAATACACACACCCACACTCTTTCAATGAAACAATGGTATGATTTTTGTGTGGGAGGTTGTGCCCTAATTTCTTATTTATACCCTCATGCCAATTCTCTTGTGGGACTAAGCCCAACTCAAACCTCTAGTCCAAAAATCCATTAAACTTTCATTGGATTAATATGTACACAAGCCCAATCTACTTAATAAATTCTCATCCACCATATACACATATACAAGACTTATGTCCCATTACTTAAATAATTCCCAAACACATTGTGCATAAAATCACCATTAATTTACATTAAAATATTCTTGTACATTTTAAAATTATGGGTATTACAACTCTCCCCCACTTAAATACGATTTCGTCCTCGAAATCTATATTTGAACAACGCCTGATAGTTTCTCTTCATCTCGTCTTCGGACTCCCAGGTCCACTCTGATCCTTTTCGGTGCTCCCGCTGCACCTTAACCATCCCTACTTGTTTGTTGCGTAGCTGTTTGACTCTTCTTTCAATGATCGCTACTGGTTTCTCCACATAGTTCAGCTTTTCGTCTACGGTGATGTCTTCCAAAGGCACAAATGCCGACTCATCGGCTAAGCATTTCCTCAAATGCGAAACATGAAAGGTGTTGTGTATTTTTGATAACTCCTCTCGTAGCTCTAAACGATAGGCCACCTTGCCAACTCTCGCAATGACCTTAAACGGTCCTATGAACCTGGGGTTCAACTTCCCCCGCTTTCTAAAACGAATTACCCCTTTCCACGGGGACACCTTGAGTAATACATGGTCACCCACTTGAAATTCTAATAAGGATCTTCGTTTTTCCGCGTAGCTTTTCTGCCGGCTCTGAGCCGCTTTCAATCGTTCGCGTGCTTGTTTTACGTACTCCGACATTTTCTGAACTATCTCGGTGTTACCAAGCTCCTTCAGACCTACTTCTCCCCAACAGATTGGGATCCTACACTTACTTCCATACAACATCTCATAGGGCGGCATCCCGATGCTGACATGGTAACTGTTGTTGTAGGAAAATTCTGCGAGAGGTAAGTAGATATCCCAACTTCCCCCGAAGTCGATCACGCAAGCTCTTAACATATCTTCAAGAGTCTGTATTGTTCTCTTGCTCTGCCCATCGGTTTGCGGGTGGTATGCTGTGCTGAGATTTATTCGCGTACCCAAATCCTCGTTAAATTTGCTCCAAAACTTGGATGTGAACCGCACATCCCGGTCCGAAATGATCGTAACCGGCACCCCGTGCCTTGAGATTATCTCCTTCACGTAAATATCTGCCAATCTCTCTGCCGAGCTAGCTTCTCGGATAAGTATGAAATGCGCGCTCTTGGTCAACCTATCCACCACAGCCCAAATGGCGTCAAAATTTCTTGGTGTCTTAGGCAGGTTTGTTATCAAGTCCATGGTTACGTGTTCCCATTTCCATACCGGTATCTCCAACGGTTGCAACTTACCGTGTGGTCTTTGGTGTTCTGCTTTTACTCGTAGGCACGTCAAACACTTTTCCACGTAACTGGCCACCTCCCTCTTCATCCCTAGCCACCAATAATCCATCTTTAAGTCTCGGTTCATCTTAGTAGCCCCCGGGTGTATAGAAAATTTTGACTTGTGGGCTTCATCTAAGATAACACTTCGAACCTCTGTAGCTTTCGGCACCCAAATCCTCCCGTAATGGGTCCATAATCCCCGAATGTCCTTGGCCATGAAGGCCAACTGACCCTTAATCCGTTCCGCTTTCTGGTTTTCCTCCTTTGCTGCCTCAACCTAGGCCGTCAAAATCATCTCTAAAAGTGAGGGTTGTAACCGTCATCCTTAGACATTTTACGCTGAACTGCAACTGACTCGCCTTTCGACTTAACGCGTTTGCCACCACGTTGGCTTTTCCTAGGTGTTACAAGATTTCGCAGTCATAATCCATGATGAGGTCTAGCCACCTCCGATGTCGCATGTTCAAATTCTTCTGATCGGTGAAATACTTCAAGCTCTTGTGATCTGTGTAGATGGTGCATTTAACTCTGTATCGGTAGTGTCGCCAAATCTTGAGCGTGAACACAATGGCTACCAACTCTAGATCGTGAGTTGGATAGTTACACTCGTGAGGTTTTAGTTTTCTTGAAGCATAAGCGATAACCTTCCCCCTTTGCATACGAACACACCCGAGCCCCACATGAGAGGCATCACAATACACCACTAGATCTTCCATTCCTTCGGGTAAGGTCAGTATCGGAGCTTCACATAGTTTGCCCCGAAGGATCTCGAATGCTTTCTGTTGATCGGCTCCCCAACTAAAAGGGGTATTCTTCTTCGTCAGTTTTGTTAGTGGCACTACCAGCTTCGAGAAATCCTTGATGAATTGTCTGTAGTAACCGGCTAAGCCCAAGAAGCTCCGGATCTCCGTCAGACTCTTCGGCGTTTCCCATCTCATCACGGCCTCTATCTTTGCCGGGTCCACTTTGATTCCTTCTCGGTTTACTAGGTGCCCGAGAAACTGCACCTCCTTTAGCCAAAATTCGCACTTCGAAAACTTCGCGTACAACTTTTCCCTTCTCAACGTTTCTAGCACCTCTCGAAGGTGTTTCTCATGTTCTGCTTCGGTCTTGGAGTAGACTAGGATGTCATCGATGAACACAATCACTGACTTGTCAAGCATCGATCGGCAAACCCGATTCATTAGATCCATGAAAGCTGTGGGCGCGTTGGTGAGGCCAAATGGCATCACCACGAACTCGAAGTGCCCATATCTCGTTCGAAATGCTGTCTTTGCTACATATTCTTCTCGGACTTTGAGCTGATGATAGCCCGACCGCAAGTCTATCTTTGAGAAACAGGACGCATCTTGTAACTGATCGAACAGGTCGTCTATTTGAGGTAACGGATACCTATTCTTCACTGTTACCTTGTTGAGCTCTCGGTAGTCGATGCACATTCTGAATGTTCCATCATTTTTCTTTACAAACAGAATCGGGCTCCCTAAGGTGAACTACTAGGTCGGATGAAACCCTTGTCAAGCAATTCCTGCAGTTGTGTCATTAGTTCCTGCATTTCTGGCGGTGCTAAACGGTATGGTGCTTTCGTGATAGGCGCTGCTCCTTGTACCAAATCTATACGGAATTCTACTTGTCGGTCTGGTGGTATCCCTGGCAGATCCTTTGGGAATACCTCGGGGTATTCACACACCACTGGTACGTAGGATATCTCCAACTGTTTCTTTTCCTTCCTCGAGTCGATGACGTGTGCGATAAACACAGCGCACCCCTTACGTAAATACTTTACGGCTTTGATTACGGTGCAGCATACTATCGTTCCTTTCTGCTTCTGACCATAGATGGAGATTTCTCCCCCACTCGGATTCTGGATCCGTATGATGCCTTGTTTGCACAAGATACTGGCCTGGTGACGCCCCAGCCAGTCCATTCCCACAATCACTTGGAATTCCCTCATCGGAGTCGGCAGCAGGTCTATAGGAAACTTTACATCATCCATTACTATTACATTGTTCCGATAGATGGTAGTTACATTCAAAGCCTTATCATCAGCTATTTCTACTTCTAGTGGCATTTCTAGCTTAACTAGTTCTACAATAAAACTTTTACAAAACGACAAGGATATAAAGGACTTGCTAGCCCCGGAATCAAAAAGTACAAGTGCAGGTAAGGAGTTAACGATGAAAGTACCTGCAATCACGTCCGGTTCTTTCTTAGCCTCTTCCACTGTCATCTGGAAGGCACGACCCCGCGGCTTAGGTGCTTCGGGCCTCTTCCCCTTCTCCCCATCAGTGATTCTGAGTGGCGGCTGCCCGCTAGCCTTCCCACTGCCCCCAGTTGCTTCGGGGCACTCTTCCATCCGGTGTCCCGGCTTATTGCATTTGAAGCACACATTGAGGTGGGCGTTGCAATCTTTCCCATGGTGCCTACCTCTTCCACACCTGTAACACCTATCTACCCCCTGCCGACAATTCCCAATATGCGTTTTACCGCATCGCCCACACCTGGACCCTACGTTCGGTTTCTTAACTGGCTGTTTCCCGTGGTGGCTGCCGAGAGCGGCCCGCTCTGTAGTACATTTCTTGTTCCTCTCTGTCAAATACAACTCTCTCTTTCGGGCCCCTTCAATTAGCTGGTCAAGGGTGGAACACTACCATTAGCTACGAACTCGCGGATATCCTCTCTCAACATCTGGGTGTACCTGTGCATCTGTAACCCCTCATCATTAGCATAAGCTGGACAGTAAAGTAGCTTTTCCTTGAATACCGTGGTGATCTGATTGACCGTTTCTATGGTCTGTTCTTGCTTCATAAACTCATCCATAACCCTCTCTACTTCAACCTTTAGTGCATACTCCGCATAAAACAAATCTGTAAACTCTTCCCATTTCATCCTAGCAATTGACTCACCCTTCATCTTACGCAGCAAGTTCCACCAGTCTTTGGCGGCTCCCCTCAAGAAATGGGATGCGAACCAAACCTTCGCATCATCGGCACACTTGCAGGTGAAGAACGCTCCCTCCACCGCTGCGATCTATCTGGTACTTAACACGGGGTCTGGCGGACCCTCAAAAGTCGGCGGCTGACATGCCGAGAAGTCTCGAAAGGTACCTCCTGGAGTTACCTAGTTAGCAGCTGGTGTCACTAGCTGGGTGTTTGCCTCGGTCAAACTTGCTTCTTTTGCGGCCCACAGAGCACCCAGTTTCTAGTCAATCATGGTGCTCATATCCTGCTTTATGTCCTCTAGTACCTTAGGTAGAAGTTCCTTCAAGGTATTGGTCACCGCTGTGGTTACCAATTCAGTTATGTCTGCTTCCCCAAACTCTTCACTTTCAGGGTCATTTGGTACTGCGTTCTCAAGAGCCACGTTCTTAGGAAGTGGCTGGTTAACAATTGGTTTCATGCGGGGGTCACTCTCCCCGGTCACACTACCATTTTCCCCGTCTGGCGGGTTTTCAAAAACTCTTTCCGCTAGAATAACCCTTCGGTTTCTCGTGCTCACCATACTGGATGTATAGACAGTGCACTAATCAATAGGCGGCATTGCCATATAGTCCTCGCTAATATCAAAGCATATATCAAGTATCACATGTCAAGACCTAGCTAGCAGGCAACCCTAGTGATTCTAAGGCACCCTAGCTACAGGCATCTTATCTCTACAAGTACCCCTCGCCGGATTCACAAGATTCCCTTGGATGCTGGTAGGTTCCCGTAAGTGTCGTGTGCAACTAATAATATGGGCCCTATTATTACCAACACACTATACGTACTAGATCCTAGCACTACCCTTGAAAATCCCGATTCACTGGCTTGGGCCATGTTTCATCACATTCTACAGCATCTGTTTCTCACGTATAGTAATCATGTAAAGGTCTCACTAACCCCTTGCTACCCTTCTACAGTAGCCTACTGTCAGAAATCATATACAACTAGCATATAGTATAATACTGTAAGTACCTTGTACCTCGCGCGTGATTACTTGGACTAGCTCCAGCTGATAGCTTATTAAAAACTTTTATCATTTGCAAGTTATGAACTTTGTTTGAAAATTCCTTAAGAACCAAGGTTTAAGTCTAAACACGCCGAAACACATCTAGATCCCTTAAAACTAGGCTCTGATACCAAGTTGTAACGTCCCAAAATTTTATTTTAACATAACTCATTCATAAAGGATATTCAAAATCATTGATAACGTAATTACACAACAAATTGTTCGCTGGATAAACACCCATAATCCATTAAGTTACAATCGTTCTCATTTTCTATAATTAAAACTATTACTGTTGAAATCTATGTTAAAAGATTGCGGAAGCTTGGGATTAGAGCTATCATCACTGTGCTGGAGCCCCGCCATGGTCGTTACCTGAAAAGTTATGAAACAACAACTGTAAGCCCAAGGCTTAGCGAGTATACTACTTACAACCAAAATAGTTCACATACTACTCAACTCATACCCACTACTGAAGTAAGTGGTCTCATCATACCCGTCACTAGGACGGTCTCGTCTCACCCATTGTCGTCACAATGGTCTAACATACCCGGCACCAAAGTGCTGGTCTCATACCCGACACCGAAGTGTACGGTCTAACATACCTGACACCAAAGTGACGGTCTAACATACCCGTCACCGGAGTAAACGGTCTAAACATACCCGTTACCGATGTAAACGGTCTAAGCATACCCGTTACCGAAGTAAACGGTCTAAGTACAATCAACTATAACACGTATATTCATAAATATCTGGTATTCACATGAATACATAACATCTGGAATCTATTCAAGTTATAAGTGAGAATACTCACCTGTCAGCTGTCTTAGCTACTCAGTTCCTACTGAAGGACTCTCCTTGTTTAGCTCTGTAACTGACTGCTACCTGACCAAGTCTAAACATTGTTTAGTACTGTATTTAACTGTTACTTACTGAAAATCACATGCCACGCATGCATGGCCTGAAAGTCGCATGGAGTCACCCATGCATACTGAAAGTCGCATGAACTGGCACACGGTACATGAAAGTCGCATGGACCTATACTCTACTCATGAAAGTCGCATGGACCTATCCTGGACTCATGAAAGTCGCACGGCATGTTCTCAAAGTCTCATGAACTAGCATATATCATATGAAAGTCGCATAGAACAATTTGAAAGTCGCATGGACTAGCATGGTATCCATCCGAAAGTCGCATGACATACTATTATGGCATAAAAGTCGCATGAACTAGCATAGCATAAATCTGAAAGTCGCATGGACTACTATCCAACATACAAAGGTCACATGGAAACATCACTTAATACATGAAGGTCGCATGGAACATGTCCAAAAGTCGCATGAACCGGCATTTAGCCATATGAAAGTCGCATGGCATAAAATCTCAAGAACTGAAAGTCGCATGGAATCATACTTAACACATGAAAGTCGCATGGAGCATATTCAAAAGTCGCATGAACTGTTTGAAGGTATTCGTTTGGCAAAAACAAGTAGCAACGGAAGCAATATGTATAACAAAAACAATGCCCAACTAGTGAATACACTCCCACGGACCAAAATCTAACAATGACATTGCAACTAATATGAACAAGATAAGAAGAAAGGTTATACCTCAATTGATCAAAACACAAGTTAACCTTCCTTGTCAAGTAGCTTAGAATCCAACAAAGAACCCCTCCAATGAAGTCCACCCTAAGCTTGTTAGATTCCCAAGTGCTAGCAAGTTGATGTGTAATCACCAAAGCAACAACCAAGTGTGTGTATATCTTGTTTCTTGTGCTCAAGAACACCAAGAACACCAAGAACAAGAGAGAGAGAGTTCTAATGTCAACCAAGGGACCAAGTGATAGCCAAAAGCCTCTACTAGAGCAGATAACTCGTGGTCTCTTTGTCTACCATCATTATTAGAAGTTAACCCCATTAAACCAAGTGTTTAAAGCTGTTAATTCTGCTGTTACAGCGAACGTACACGGCCCGTGTAGACCCAAAGTCCACGGCCCCAATTGGGCTAAGACGGCCCGTGTGTAACAGGCACTACACGGCCCGTGGTCACCTACATGTCCCGTGTAGGCCCAAACTACACGGCCTTGAATTGGGCCAATACGCCTCGTGTATGTTGGACAGGACACGGCCCGTGTTCAGGAACACGGCTCGTGTACCATCCTGCCAAAACCCATTTTGGCCTTTTCCTCTCTATTGCTTGATCGTGTTGCCGGAATCAATACTTGGTGTATGATCCAGTAGGCCTATACCTCATCGGTAGTGCCATTAACTCGTTCGTGTCAGCGGGCATATTCCAACAGACTCCCACTTGCACGTGACACGACTACGAAAAATAACACAAACATAGAGCGGCCTCTAGCAAGACATCTATGCTCTCAAGTCAGTATAGGGTATGCCACTCTTGACAAGATCCCCAATCATAAAATGATTGTCCTAAAGATAAATGAACATGTACATCCCTTTGTTCGCGATATCCAATGTGAACACAAGGCATGGAATATAGTCAACCTACAGATCATTAACGATTATGTTTCTCGATTCTAGATTAGTGGTGACCAACAAACCAAGTTAACATTTATCCATCATCAATGTAACTTGAGCACGGCCATGCATATGAATGTCAACACTCAATCATCGAGGGGCCCATGGATATTCTCTCTATACATAGAGGAACAAATATCTTTCGACTGCATAGTCCCGCCACATATAGATAATACTCTACCCAATCATCTCCCTTATAACGACCAGTTACAGACCGCGTTAGAAAACGATCAAAGCAAAGCAAACCTATGCTTTGAGATCACATGCATCTCTAGTTTAAGGATGAAATGTCATTACCATCCCAAGTTACTTGTGACTAAAACCATGAAGTAAACTCGGGTGCGGGTCCTCCAATCACTTGAAACCCCTTTCAAGTATAGGCAAAAATCACGTTTTATCAAAACCAATTCTTTACCTCAATCTTAATTCATACTTCCTTCCCACAAAGTATGACCGATTGTGGAGACTTAAAGATTGTAAAACAATCTAAGGAATAAATTAAACATGTAAAGATAGAACACAATAAAGACTAAATGTAAGTAACCGCAACATGCGTATATATAGATCTCTACTATATATTAATCGAAACAAACATTAGTTACATTATTGCTTAATGTTCCCAAATACATAATGGTCCAAACATAAATTAAAACTAAATCTAAACCAAGTCATGAGCAAATCTAACACCTATCGCCGTAGTGTGAGAATCATGAGAAGCTTGTGACAATGGTTTAGTAAACGGATCGGCCAAATTGCCTTCCGAGGTTACTCTACTAATATCGACTTCACCACTTAAAACCATCTCTCTTATCAAGTGGTATTTACGAGGTATATGCCTCATTCTCTTGTGAGATCTCGGTTCCTTCGCTAAGGCTACCGCACCCTCATTGTCACAAAAGATCTCAATAGGGTCGGATATGCTAGGAACCACTTCAAGGTCTCGGATGAACTTCCTTATCCACACAGCTTCTTTAGCAGCTTCACTAGCCGCAATGTATTCTGACTCTGTAGTAGAATCAGCCACTGTGTCTTGCTTTGAACTTCTCCAAGTAATAGCCCCACCATTCAATAGGAACACAAACCCCGATTGTGATCGGCAGTCATCCCTATCAGTTTGGAAGCTAGCATTAGAGTAACCCTTTACTTTGAGCTCTTCCTCACCACCAAAGATCTAGAACATCTCTTTAGTCCTCCTAAGATACTTAAGAATGTTCTTTACCGTAACCCAATGGGTTTTCCCCGGGTTTCCCTGATATCTACTAGTCAAGCTCAAAGCACATGACACTTCAGGACGAGTACATAACATGGTGTACATGATCGAGCCCACGACCGAAGCATATGGTACTCGCTTCATTACTTCTAGTTCCTCTTGAGAACTAGGACATTGAGTTTTACTCAATATCACTCCATGCGACATAGGAAGATTTCCTTTCTTGAAGTCCTCCATCTTGAACCGCTTCAAGACTTTGTCAATGTATGTACTTTGACTCAACCCGAGAAGTTTTCTAGATCTATCTCTATAGATCTTGATACCCAGAATCTATGCCGCTTCTCCTAAGTATTTCATTGAAAAGCATTTTCCAAGCCAAGTTTTGACACTTAGCAAGGTTGGAATATCTTTACCAATGAGTAGGATATCATCCACATACAAGACTAAGAAAACAACGGCGCTCCCACTAGCCCTAACGTATACACATGGCTCGTCTACACTTTTCGAAAAACCAAACTCTATGATTTTCTTATCAAAGCATAGATTCCAACTACGCGATGCTTGTTTAAGTCCATAAATGGACTTCTTTAGTCTACACACTCTATTAGGATGCTTCGGATGCACAAAACCCTCAGGCTGCGTCATATACACCTCTTCGGAGAGCTTCCCATTAAGGAAGGCGGTTTTGACATCCATTTGCCATATTTCGTAATCATGAAATGCAGCGATTGCCAAAAGTATCCTAATAGATTTCAACATGGCCACTGGGGAGAAAGTTTCATCATAGTCGACACCATGTGTCTGGGTGAAAGCTTTAGCCACCAGTCGGGCTTTGAATGTGTTGACTTTTCCATCCATATCGGTCTTCTTCTTGAAGACCCACTTACACCCTATTGGTTTACAACCGGGTGTGGGATCAACCAGTTCCCAAACTTAGTTATCCTCCATGGATTGCATCTCGTTATCCATTGCCTCCTTCCATTTAGCAGACTCGTGGCCCGCTGCCGCTTCCCGATAGTTGGTGGGCTCATTAAGATCCACCAATAACTCATCGCCCTCAGATATGAGAAACCCATATCTCTCTGGCTCATGGCGAGCTCTACCGGATCTACGGGGAGGTAACGGATTTACGTTAGTCTCCGCATTATCATGCTCAGACTCAACCTCACTAGGTTATTGGCTAGTGCCAACGTCCGGTCTTTCATCCGTTGACTCTTGAATTTCTTCAAGATCAATCTTGGTCCCGCCTTGCTGATTGGATACTAATTCTCTTTCTAAAAAGACCACCCTCCGAGCAACAAATACCTTGTTCTCGGAAGGTTTATAGAATATATATCCAATACCCGCAGCTGGATATCCGATGAAATAACACTTTTCGGATCGGGGCTCCAACTTGTCATCTACCTCACGTAGTACATAGGCTTGACAACCCCAAACCTTAAGATAGGCAAGAACGGGAGGTTTCCCATGCCACATCTCGAAAGGTGTTTTATCGACCTTCTTCGTTGGAACGAGATTAAGGATTCTTGTTGCCGTTTCAAGAGCATAACCCCAAAGGCTTATAGGCACTTGGGTTTGACTCATCATAGACCGAACCATATCTAACAATGTTCGGTTCTTCCTCTCGGTGACACCATTTAATTGTGGCGTCCTAGGAGGTGTAAGTTGTGAAATAATTCCACAACCCTTGAGATGATCACGAAACTCTTGACTAAGATACTCACCACCCCTATCGGATCTAAGTATCTTAATCTTTTTGCCCAATTGATTCTCTACTTCGTTTTGGAAAGTCTTAAAAACCTCAAAGTTCTCGGACTTTTGTCTAACCAGGTAGACATACCCATAGCTACTATAATCATCTATAAAGGTAACGAAGTATCTAGAATTGTCTCTTGTGATGTGCTTAAATGGACCACACACATCGGAATGTATAATGTCCAATAAGTCTTTTCCCCTCTCATTGACGCCGGAAAAGGGTGCTTTAGTCATCTTGCCTAATAAACAAGATTCGCATACTTCATTTGACTCGTGGTCAAAGGACTCCAAGATCCCATCCGCTTGGAGCTTGGTGATACGAGTCTTGTATATATGGCCAAGTCGACCATGCCACAAAGACAATTTGTCTAAACCATTTTTAGACGTTGAATCAATATTCATGATTGAACGATTATCACTAACGTACGCATCTACTTCATAAATACCACGACAAGGATAAGCTTTAAAATAACAAATATTATTTTTAGAACAAACGATAACTCCATTATCAAAAGAAAAACCAAAACCATTGTCGTGTAATGCATGAAAAGAAATAATGGTCCGCGCCACAAGCAGCGAATAGCATACGTTCAATAATAATATGGAAAAACCAGAATTAAAAGATAATTCAACTTCTCCTCGAGCCTTGACCGGGACAATATCCTTGTTTCCCATTATCAAGTCAAGCTCGCCACTCTCTATCCTTCTACTTGTCCTTAGCACCTACACAATATTACAAACGTGAGTGCCACATCCGGTATCTAATACCCAACTACCAGATGTAGAAGTATGATGGAGTTCAATCATGTACGTACCTGAGTCGGAAGTTCCTGCGATGCTCAACCCCTTGAGCTTCTTTAGACCTTCTAGGTACCCCGGGCAGTTACGGCGCCAATGGCCCTTCTTCCCGCAAAAGAATCATTCCGCTTCGTTCGGAGTCTTAGCTTGGGGAACCATCTTCCCCTTGCCTTTACCCTCCGAAGCGGGGCTAGACTTGGCAGCGCCAATCTTCCCCTTCCCCTTACCCTTAGGGGTATAAGCGGATCTCTTCTTCTTCTGGATTCGCCCCTCCCTTATAGCAAGAACGGGATTTGGAACGGCGGGCTTATTTTTGGTCATTCTAGACTCGGTTGTCTTAAGCATACCATGAAGCTCCATAATGGACTTATCCATACTATGCATATGATAACTCATAACGAATTGATCATACGCGGTGGGCAGGAACCATAGGATCAAATCCATGGCTAGCTCCCTCCTTATGGTAAATCCGAGTCGTTCCATGCGCTCCACGTTTGCTTTCATGCGCAACACGTGAGCACTCACATTCCTGCCATCGGCCATCTTACTACCAAGTACCGTCTTGAGACATTCAAACCTCTCTTGTCTCGCTTGCTGCTGGAACATTTCCTTAAGCTGAGCGATCAAATCAAAAGCACTCAAATGATCCATTTGCTTTTGGAGCTCGGGGATCATAGTACTTAGGATGAGGCAAGTAATGTCCTCGGACACGCTTCTCATAAGCGTCTCGGATAGCCCGAGTGGCATTGGTAGCAGGAGCCTCGGGTAGGGCCTCCTCTATGGTAACCATCTTCCCTTCTTGGCGTAGGACAAGTTTAAGTTGCCTAAACCAATCCAAGAAGTTGTTACCATTTAGTTTCTCCTTCTCAAGGAAAACTCTAAGAGAAAAATGGTTGGTGGTGTTGGTGTTGCTTGAAGACGCCATCTAAAATAGCAAAGTAGTTTAATTAGTTTGGAAATCCTTGTTAAAATAAGTACCCATAGTTTTAAACAAAACAATTTATTTGTAACAAGGGCTAAGAACCTTATTTCACCTCGCACCGTGACGGGTTTACCGCGGATCACGTGGCGAAGCTATTTAGGCCGGCAACCATTTTACCAATTGTAATCTCCATTACAACTCTTAGACACTTGCGGGACCCGTTGACATCCATTATGTCGGTTGGCATGTTTGATCCCTATCTTACACCAATCTTAATATATAATTTTTGTTTAGCTCGTGCTTAGCTCGACAACTAACCAAGAATTATATACTAAAATTGTAAATCGTCCGACAAGACACACGGGTGGCACTCTCGACCATTAATTGGCTCGTGCTTAGCTCGACAACCAATCATGCGAGTTACCCCACTCACCTTCCACACAACTACACAAGGAATGACTCGTGCTTAGCTCGACAATCATCCTTGCTTCGTTAGATTCGGGTGGTGTCATCTTATGGATGGTGCGTGATTTACATTTTGAAAAACGGGATTTTGTTTCCGGTTTATAAAACCCTTTTGTGAATTAACAAAGTAAGCGTCAAAATGATTTTAAGCACTTTTAATATAATACCATTCTATATTTTCTTTGTCAATTCTATTCGCGTGTAATTGTTAACCATTTTAACAAATATTGTATTTTATTTAATTTTATAGAAAAATTATCTAGCATGCGAATCCTAGTCCATGCATAGAATAATAAAATACAACCACGCAAATATATATACATATGATTCGGTAACATGCCCAAAATTCCTATGCGTTTTCCCCGTAAGCCACAACAGGGAAAACGAGGCCAAAAATCTAAGGACAAGATATGGTCACGTTGGATGAGCTCCCACTTAATCCAACACCTCCAATAGCATGTTGATTCCTTCTCGCCAAGACGTCATCACCATGACTCCCGTTGACTATTTTGGTTTTAAATCTATACTATATACGAATACATAGAATATATATAAACGACATGCAGGTCGCAATCCTATACTATTTATACAAATACATAGAATAAAAGTAACGGTGTGCAAGCCGCACCAATAAGTAAATAAACAAATATTGTTACAACAATACAGTACGCAGGCCGCCAAAAACCAAAAATAATCAATCATCACAACACATAGGTCTAGGGGCATATCTTGTTACAGAATCAAACCAAACATATCACATAGAAACATGGTGTGCCACACATAACCATGATATATAAATATATATCTATATTTTAGTTAAGATTGTCAAAACATCAAAGGCACTAAAAAGACAATCCTTGTACATATGCATTAGTGTATCAAACCATTTTTGAGACACATATTCATATATACCTTTATAAGTATATATTTTTGTACACTTCATGCCAAGTTACAACAAATATATAAATATAAAAACTAAAATATATATTAACACGTCTACGAATAAATCTATTCTAGCACAACAAGAGTCTCAATGGAAAAACCAATTTTAGGAAAACACTTTTCTTATCCAAAAACAAGTAGCAACGGAAGCAATATGTATAACAAAAACAATGCCAAACTAGTGAATACACTCCTAGGGACCAAAATCTAACAATGACATTGCAACTAGTATGAACAAGATAAGAAGAAAGGTTATATCTCAATTGATCAAAACAAAGTTAACCTTCCTTGTCAAGTAGTTTAGAATCCAACAAAGAACCCCTCCAATGAAGTCCACCCTAAGCTTGTTTGATTCCCAAGTGCTAGCAAGTTGATGTGTAATCACCAAAGCAACAACCAAGTGTGTGTATATCTTGCTTCTTGTGCTCAAGAACACCAAGAACAAGAGAGAGAGAGTTCTAATGTCAACCAAGAGACCAAGTGATAGCCAAAAGCCTCTACTAGAGCAGATAACTCGTGGTCTCTTTGTCTACCATCATTATTAGAAGTTAACCCCATTAAACCAAGTGTTTAAGGTTGTTAATTCTACTGTTACAACAAACGTACACGGCCCGTGTAGGTCTACACGGCCGTGTAGGCCCAAAGTCCACGGCCCAATTGGGCTAAGACGGCCTGTGTCTAACAGGCACTACACGGCCCGTGTAGGCCCAAACTACACGGCCTTGAATTAGGTCAATACGCCTCGTGTATGTTGGACTGGACATGGCCCGTGTTCAGGAACAGGGCCCGTGTACCATCCTGCCAAAACCCATTTTGGCCTTTTCCTCTCTATTACTTGATCGTGTTGCCGGAATCAATACTTGGTGTGTGACCCAATAGGCCTATACCTCATCGGTAGTGCCATTAACTCGTTCGTGTCAGTGGGCATATTCCAACACTGCTATCTATCACACGAAAGTCGCATGGCATACAAATTCAAGGTCTGAAAGTCGCATGGACTTCCCCAGTCCTCATGCGACTGTCACATGGCACACTCAAGTGCCCATGTGACTGTCGCATGCTATATCTTCTTCCCTGTAAGTTCAACTTTTTGAAAAACCCAGACTCCATAACCAAAATCAAGCTTTCTCAAAATTCAACCAATTCAACTCAAACTTGTTGCAAAACATTTCTCCACTTATATAACACTTTCCTTTAAACTTAAAACCATATTTTATCAACTTTCAAGGTGTTCTTGGTGAGATATTTTTCCTGGGTTTTTCTTAAACCCTCAAAAATCAAAAACCCAGACTCTAAAACATTCAACTATCACCTTAATATACCAAGAATGATGCCTACATGATTCATAATAATGGAGAAACATTACCTCATGGTTCCTTTGAGTGATTTCTTAGTTCCCCTGCAACTGTTGCTCTCTTCTCCTTCTGTTCCTTCGTGATATCTTCACAATACACACACCCACACTCTTTCAATGAAACAGTGATATGATTTTTGTGTGGGAGGCTGTGCCCTAATTTCTTATTTATACCCTCATGCCAAATATCTTGTGGGCCTAAGCCCAACTCAAACCTCTAGTCCAAAAATCCATTAAACTTTCATTGGATTAATATGTACACAAGCCCAATCTACTTAATAAATTCTTGTTAGACCCAGATTGAGTACACAACAACAAATGTTTGTAGAAGAGGGGGTTGAATACAAACTTTAGCTTTTAAAAATTAAAGACACACTAATATACTTTTATATAATTCTTATTGATATGAATCAAGAATTACATGTACTAGAAGCGGAAATTCTAAGTACAATAAAAGGTGCCAATCAATTTGTCTAACACATAGACAAGCTAACTCTAAAACAACTAATGTATATAGAGTGTTCAACACATGAACAAGTTTGATTCTACACAATGCTTATACTCTACTAAGTTCTCAACTGATGAGATTTTCTTTTTGTGGAGTAGAGACTTCAATGTTGTATTGTGTTGTGTATATTTGCATGTCCACCATGCATGAGTATATATAGAAGTCTTGGTGGATCCGGCTGCATGAAGGTAAGAGACAAAGAGGATATGGAAATATAATATTTTAATTCTAAAGGTAGTGGGTGAAAAGTAAAGTTACTTTAATCAAATGTATGATAAAAGTAATTGTACTTTTCTGTAAAAGTGCAACCCATTCACAATATAAAATATTAAAACCCACATCTACTGGTGTGTAGAAGTTTCTTTCCCTTTCCATGATTGTACTTTTAATCAACACCATGCTTCTGATTGATTTGACTTTACCAAGTATGGGATTGCCAGCCATACTTAGTTGTTTGAACAAATCTTCAAGATCTTCGTCTGTTTGAGGTATCATTATCCTTTTCCAGAGGATAAGATCAAACCTTTTTGTCTCATACATGATCCAAAAAGTGCATTTTTACTTTTACAAACAAAGATCTAAGGCATAATAGAACAACACATGTTCTGCCTTTTACATATGACTTACAATCTGAAAAGATAGAGTAGATTTGACATTTTTCACGACTCAGCTAACAGATTGTACTAGGAACTCTGATATTCACTACTCTGTTGACAAAAAATATCAGTTGATCACTTTTTGCTAGGACTCAGTTGATACATATTGCTCAGATGATCATATAGATGCTCAGTTGATCAATAGTAAGCTTAGGAGGACATAAGCTCATGTATTTGAATGTTCAGTTGATCAAGAATGCTCAGCTGATCAATCAAATACATCAGTTTATAAGGGGAGATGACTTGTGTAAAGGAAGACTTACTTAGCTGACGCTCTAGGCCTCAGCTGATTCATTTGTTCACTCAGCTGATAGAGTAGGCACTCAGCTGATCAATTCCTTCACTCAGCTGATCAATCTGTTCACTCAGCTGATGGAATATTTTCCTCAGCTGATCAACAATTTTGCTTAGCTGATAGTCTGTTTTCCTCTGCTGATGGTCTTCTTTACTTATTTTCTTCATCTGATGCTCCTTGGCTGATATCCTTTGGCTGATGCCTTATTTTCCTCAGCTGATGGTTCCATACTTAGCATATTTTTACATAAACTGATTCAAACAACACATGTTTGAATTCTTTCTAAGTCATACTGAATGTAGGGTTTGGTTATCATCAAATTCTATGTTTTAGGATAGACAGAGTTGATTATTAGGGTGAAGTGATTATCTCCCCAACAATCTCCCCCTATTTGATGATGACAAAACCTTTTTCTTTTTGAATAATCAGTTTGACTTCGAATTACAAAAGATTTAAACTTTTAAGTACATTTGGCTACCTAGCTATCTGTTTTTGGTAGCTCTTTTTATTTGAACCTTGTTCTGTTTTTGGTTTCTTTTCTAATGTTCCATTTTGTTCTGTTGTTGTGGAATCTTTTTCTGTGTTGTACCACTTTATTCTGTTTTTGTGGTATCTTTTCATTTTTCCATTTTTATATGTTTTTGGTTTTCTGATATACATAAATATCACTTGAAATAACAGAATAAAGAAATGTACAGAAGTGATTACAAAGATAGACTACTAACTAACTATTCTATAATTTACAATCAACTAAATAACAACAAAATCTTCAGAGTTAGAATCAGTCTTCAATCATCCCACCAAGGTTCTTCTTTAACTTCAAAATCTTTGGCATGGTGATCAGCTTCAGCTAAGACTTCACATTGGGCTTGAACAAGGGCTTCAAAGTTTTCATTTCCAGTTCTGCCTCTTATAGACATCCTTAGCCCAAATAGAAACTTCTTGCTAGCTTTAAGGATTTCAGACTGTCTAAAGAACCTCCATGTGCCAGCTCTGTCTAGAGAGAATATACCTTCAACAGACATAATTCATGCTAGGGTAGTGTTGGAATATGCCTGCTGACACGAACGAGTTAATGGCACTACCGATGACGTATAGGCCTATTGGGTCACACACCAAGTATTGATTCCGGCAACACGATCAAGCAATAGAGAGGAAAAGTCCAAAATGGGTTTTGTCAGGATGGTACACGGGCCGTGTTCCTGAACACGGGCCGTGTCCAGTCCAACATACATGAGGCGTATTGGCCCAATTCAAGGTCGTGTAGTTTGGGCCTACACAGGCCGTGTAGTGCCTCTTAGACACGGGCCATCTTAGCCCAATTGGGGCCGTGGACTTTGGGCCTACACGGGTCGTGTACGTTCGCTGTAACAACAAAATTAACAGCCTTAAACACTTGGTTTAATGGGGTTAACTTCTAATAATGATGGTAGACAAAGAGACCACGAGTTATCTGCTCAAGTAGAGGCTTTTGGCTATCACTTGGTCCCTTGGTTGACATTAGAAATCTCTCTCTCTCTCTCTCTTGTTCTTGGTGTTCTTGGTGTTCTAGAGCACAAGAAGCAAGATATACACACACTTGGTTGTTGCTTTGGTGATTACACATCAACTTGCTAGCACTTGGGAATCAAACAAGCTTGGGGTGGACTTCATTGGAGGGGTTCTTTGTTGGACTCTAAGCTACTTGACAAGGAAGGATAACTTGTGTTTTGATCAATTGAGGTATAACCTTTCTTCTTATCTTGTTCATATTAGTTGCAATGTCATTGTTAGATTTTGGTCCATGGGAGTGTATTCACTAGGTTGACATTGTTTTTTATGGTTTGAAGGGCTTGGAGCCTTTCTTATGAAGATTATCAACTGTGTGCACATTCCTGTAATAGTCATCTGGAGTGAAGGCCCTTTGTGACACAGCTAGAGCTATCCAATTCTGAATTTTCTGAATGAATTGAACTTTGAGCTTTGACTTGGATTTGAAGAGAAGGTACAGGATCTCAACTAACTCTGTGAACCCATATATGTGACACCTCTCATAGGATACAACTTCACAGCTGTTGAAGTTGTTCAGTCTTATAGCTTTGAGGTAGGGGTCACCATCACCTCTATGGACAGTGGCTCTTGTTATTGGAGTTGGTTATGTTCTGTTTCTTAGAATATTAATTCTTTCTCTGAAGCTTTGAATTATTTGTTGAATTAGATTGATAGGAGCTGATAAATCAAGGTTGAAGAGGGTTTTGATGGCATCAGCATGGGATCTAGCTTTGAGTAGTTCAGCCTGAGATTTTTCCCTTGCCAATTTGAGTTGAGTAGCAGCTTTATTTTGACTTTGTTCTTGCTCTTGCTGATATGCTAGCTCTTTGGCTTGGTAGATTTCTTCAACTGAAACACCCAATGCTTGAACCATTTGGGCATTTTCCCTTTCTTCCTGTATTGTCACATAGAATTGGGGTGTCTTCAAACTTCATATCATAATCAAGTAGTTGATTTTGTAACCACAAAATTTGAGCACAACAGCTTCGTGGAGAAATGTATTCTGCCTCTACAGTAGATGTTGACACTGAATTCTGTTTCTTACTAGACCAACTAATCAATCTTCCTCCTAAAAGTTGACAACCACCTGAAGTACTTTTTCTGTCTAATGTGCATCCTGCAAAATCAGAATCAGAATATCCAACTAACTCAAAATCTGAGTCTTTGGGGTACCAAAGACCAAGATTAGGAGTTCCTTTGAGATATCTTAATATTCTCTTAACAGCAGCAAGATGTGATTCTTTAGGATCAGCTTGATATATTGCACAGAGACATGTTGAAAACATTATATCTGGTCTACTTGCAGTGAGGTATAAAGGTGACCCAATCATTCCTCTATAAGTAGTAATGTTCACTGATTTGCCATCAGTGTCCTTTCCTAACTTGATAGAAGTAGACATAGGTGTTTTCATTGAAAAACAGTTTTCAAAATCAAACTTCTTGAGTAAATCTTTGACATACTTTGTTTGATGAATGGAAATACCATCAACCTCTTGTTTAATTTGCAAACCAAGAAAATAGTTTAACTCACCCATCATGCTCATTTGATAATTATTAGACATGAGTTTAGAAAACTTTTTGCATAGTTCCAAATTAGTAGACCCAAATATTATATCAGCTACATATATCTGCACAAGTATCACATCACCTTTGTACTTCCTAATAAATAAAGTGCTATCTATGCATCCTCTTGTAAAACCTTTGTTAATGAGAAAAGAAGAGAGGGTATCATACCAGGCTCTTGGAGCTTGCTTAAGACCATATAAAGATTTGTTTAGAAAGTAAACATGATCAGGTAAGCTTGACTCCTCAAAACCAAGAGGTTGTTTGACATACACCTCTTCTTTGAAATCTGCATTCAGAAATGCACTCTTCACATCCATTTGAAACACTTTGAAGCTGTTGAAGGCAGCATAGGCTAGGAATAGTCTGATAGCTTCCAATCTTGCAACAGGGGCAAAGGTTTCATCAAAATCAATACCTTCTTCTTGACAGTACCCCTGTACCACTAGCCTTGCGTTGTTTCTGATGATTTGCCCATTTTCATCTAGCTTATTTCTGAACACCCACTTGTTCCAATGATGGATTTATCCTTTGGTTTGGGTACCAAAGTCCATATATTATTTCTTTTGAATTCTACCAGTTCCTCTTGCATGGTATACACCCAGTGGGGATCAATGAGAGCTTCACCAACCTTCTTTGGTTCAATCATTGAGACAAATCCAGAATACATGCAGATGTTGCAAGCTTTTGATCTTGTTCTAAGTGGATCATCTATGTTGCCTATCACCAAATTATGAGGATGGTGCTTGAGGTCTTTGAAGGCTTTTTGGATTTCTTGGGAATTGGGATTCATTTGGATTTGGCGAGAAGAAGTTATATGGTGGCTATCAGCAGTAGAATGAGTTCATTTTGAGTGGCTGCTATAACTTCATTATTGCAATCTGTGGGTATCTCTACTGAAGAGGGAATGAGTGATATGGAATTGGAATCCAATGATGTTGAGTCATTTTCCACATGATTCAGTAGAGGTATAGGATTGGATGAGGATGGTTGTACATGGTTAAAAATTTGGATAGGAACAGGTTCATCTAAATCATGAGCAGCTAGTGGAGAGGGATCTACTTGCTCTTAAGGAACATCTCCAGTTTGCATAAGATCATTAAATTCTTCACCTGAAACATGATTAGAAGAGCAAGAAGCAACAAAGTCATTTTCATTGAAACTTACATTGATGGATTCTTCAATGACTTTGGTTCTGAGGTTGTATACTCTGTATGCTTTAGAAATCACTGAGTAACCTACAAACACTCCTTCATCTGCTTTAGGAGCAAACTTCTGTAATTGATCTTTTTGATTGAGTATGAAACATTGACAACCAAAGATATGTAGAAAGGAAATCTTCCTATGTCGCATGGAGTGATATTGGGTAGGACTCAATGTCCTAGTTCTCAAGAGGAACTAGAAGTAATGAAGCGAGTACCATATGCTTCGGCCGTGGACTCGATCATGTACACCATGTTATGTACTCGTCCTGATGTGTCATGCGCTTTGAGCTTGACTAGTAGATATCAGGGAAACCCGGGGCAAGCCCATTGGGTTACGGTAAAGAACATTCTTAAGTATCTTAGGAGGACTAAGGAGACGTTCTTGATCTTTGGTGGTGAGGAAGAGCTCAAAGTAAAGGGTTACTCTGATGCTAGCTTCCAAACTGATAGGGATGACTGCCGATCACAATCAGGGTTTGTGTTCCTATTGAATGGTGAGGCTATTACTTGGAGAAGTTCAAAGCAAGACACAGTGGCTGATTCTACTATAGAGTCAGAATACATTGCGGCAAGTGAAGCTACTAAAGAAGCTGTGTGGATAAGGAAGTTCCTCCGAGACCTTGGAGTGGTTCCTAGCATATCCGACCCTATTAAGATCTTTTGTGACAATGAGGGTGCAGTAGCCTTAGCGAAGGAACCGAGAGCTCACAAGAGAACGAGGCATATACCTCGTAAATACCACTTGATAAGAGAGATGGTTGAAAGTGGTGAAGTCGCTATTAGTAGAGTAACCTCGGAAGGCAATTTGGCCGATCAGTTTACTAAACCATTGTCACAAGCTTCTCATGATTCTCACACTACGGCGATAGGTGTTAGATTTGCTCATGACTTGGTTTAGATTTTGTTTGAATTTATGTTTGGACCATTATGTATTTGGGAACATTAAGCAATAATGTTACTAATGTTTGTTTCGATTTATATAGTAGAGATCTATATATACGCATGTTGCGGTTACTTACATTTAGTCTTTATTGTGTTCTATCTTTGCATGTTTAATTTATTCCCTAGATTGTTTTACAATCTTTAAGTCTCCACAATCGGTCATACTTTGTGGGAAGGAAGTATGAATTAAGATTGAGGTAAAGAATTGGTTTTGATAAAACGTGATTCTTGCCTATACTTGAAAGGGGTTTCAAGTGATTGGAGGACCCGCACCCGAGTTTACTTCATGGTTTTAGTCACAAGTAACTCGGGATGGTAATGACATTTCATCCTTAAACTAGAGATGCATGTGATGTCAAAACATAGGTTTTCTTTGCTTTGATAGTTTTCTAATGCGGTCCGTAACTGGTCGTTATAAGGGAGATGATTGGGTAGAGTATTATCTATGTGGCGGGACTATGTAGTCGAAAGGTATTTGTTCCTCTATGTATAGAGAGAATATCCATGGGCCCCTCGATGATTGAGTGCTGACATTCATATGCATGGCCGTGCTCAAGTTACATTGATGATGGATCAATGTTAACTTGGTTTGTTGGTCACCACTAATCTAGAATCGAGAAACATAATCGTGAACGATCTGTAGGTTGACTATATTCCATGCCTTGTGTTCACATTGGATATCGCGAACAAAGGGATGTACGTGTTCATTTATCTTTAGGACAATCATTTTATGATTGGGGATCTTGTCAAGAGTGGCATACCCTATACTGACTTGGGAGCATAGATGTCTTGCTAGAGGCCGCTCTATGTTTGTGTTATTTTTCGTAGTCATGTCACGTGCAAGTGGGAGTCTGTTGGAATATGCCCGCTGACACGAACGAGTTAATGGCACTACCGATGAGGTATAGGCCTATTGGGTCACACACCAAGTATTGATTCCGGCAACACGATCAAGCAATAGAGAGGAAAAGGCCAAAATGGGTTTTGGCAGGATGGTACACGGGCCGTGTCCAGTCAAACATACACGAGGCGTATTGGCCCAAGGCCATGTAGTTTGGACCTACATGGGCCGTGTAGGTGAACACGGGCCGTGTAGTGCCTGTTAGACACGGGCCGTCTTAGCCCAATTGGGGCCGTGGACTTTGGGCCGTGTACGTTCGCTGTAACAGCAGAATTAACAGCCTTAAACACTTGGTTTAATGGGGTTAACTTCTAATAATGATGGTAGACAAAGAGACCACGAGTTATCTGCTCTAGTAGAGGCTTTTGGATATCACTTGGTCCCTTGGTTGACATTAGAACTCTCTCTCTCTTGTTCTTGGTGTTATTTAGCACAAGAAGCAAGATATACACACACTTGGTTGTTGCTTTGGTGATTACACATCAACTTGCTAGCACTTGGGAATCAAACAAGCTTGGGGTGGACTTCATTGGAGGGGTTCTTTGTTGGATTCTAAGCTACTTGACAAGGAAGGATAACTTGTGTTTTGATCAATTGAGGTATAACCTTTCTTCTTATCTTGTTCATATTAGTTGCAATTTCATTGTTAGATTTTGGTCCATGGGAGTGTATTCACTAGTTTGACATTGTTTTTTGTTATACATATTACTTCCGTTGCTACTTGTTTTTGTCAAACGAATACCTTCAGGTAGTACCTCTCTTAGCTCAAATGGTTTGAAGGGCTTGGAGCCTTTCTTATGAAGATTATCAACTGTGTGCACATTCCTGTAATAGTCATCTGGAGTGAAGGCCCTTTGTGACACAGCTAGAGCTATCCAATTCTGAATTTTCTGAATGAATTGAACTTTGAGCTTTGACTTGGATTTGAAGAGAAGGTACAGGATCTCAACTAACTCTGTGAACCCATATATGTGACACCTCTCATAGGATACAACTTCATAGCTGTTGAAATTGTTCTGTCTTATAGCTTTGAGGTAGGGGTCACCATCACCTTTATGGACAGTGGCTCTTGTTATTGGAGTTGGTTATGTTCTGTTTCTCAAAATATTAATTCTTTCTCTGAAGCTTTGAATTATTTGTTGACTTAGATTGATAGGAGCAAATAAATCAAGGTTGAAGAGGGTTTTGATGGCATCAGCATGGGATCTAGCTTTGAGTAGTTCAGCCTGAGATTTTTCCCTTGCCAATTTGTGTTGAGCAGCAGCTTTATTTTGACTTTGTTCTTGCTCTTGCTGATATGCTAGCTCTTTGGCTTGGTAGATTTCTTCAACTGAAACACCCAATGCTTGAGCCATTTGAGCATTTTCCCTTTCTTCCTGTTCTTTAAGAGCAAGCTCCCTTTTCATTTGAGCATCTGCTTCAACTTGCTCATCTGTCATCTTTTGTTTGCCTTTATCCTTAGGAGCAGAGGTTGAAGCCTTTTGGATTGATGGGGTTGATTGGACTGGTGAAGCAGATGGCTTTGGGCTTTGTCTTCTTCTTATGAGGATGTCAGAAAGTGGAGTATCATCCTTATCATCAGAATCAGACTCTATGTTGATTTGTGGAGAGCAACCCTCAACAACTTTTCTTTTAGGCTTTAGCCTATTTGCCATCCTTTTCAACCTTTTGGGAAACCTTTGCTCCCCCTCAGAAGGTGCTTTTCTTTTAATAGGTGAGGGAGCTGTTGCTTTGGGTGCTTCCTGCTGCATGATTTTGGTGGCTGTTTCAGCATAGGCAACATCAATATCCTCTGAGTCAGGATCATCCTCCCTTGAAGAACTTTAGAATTTCTCCCCCTTTTGGCATCATCAAAAGGAGGAGGGGAGTCACCTGTTGCAGGCTTATGGGATGGGGTAGGGGCAGGGGTAGGGTATGGGTTAAGGAAGGGGTAGAGGGAATTTTAGAGAGCTGAAGGGAGAGGTCATCCTTGAGATCTTTAATGGCTTTCCATAATGAGAGATGGCTCATTCTAGATTGTTCTGTTAGGGTTTCTATGTCATCAAGGATGCCTTTAAGAAAAGAAGGCATTGGAAGGAGTTATTCAGGAATGGGTACAGAAATGTTTGGGTTGATTGGGCGTGGGGTTTGGAGTTGGGATAGGAGGTGGGATATGGTTTGGTTGAGGGTAGATATAGTAGAGTGGGGTAGGCTGGGAATTTGTGGTTGAGAGGGAAGAAGGGTAGAAAGATGGTCTATTTTGGTAAGGATTGGGGTAAGAATAATGGGTGCAGGGGAGGGTTGGGGTGGGGTTTTGAGAGACTCAATGTCCTTTGTGGGTTGAGACAATTGAGCAGAGGTTTGGGTTTGGAAGGTGTGGAAGGTTTGGGTTAGTTGATCAAGGTTTTGGTTAATTGTCTGGATAAGGGTAAGGTTTGGGGTGTGGGTAGATATAGATGGGGTAGAGGTGGAAGGGGTGGATAGAGGTTCAAAGAACTTGGGTAAGGTTTGTGTCCCCTCATTTGAGCCTTGGTGTATAAGCTCAAACTCATTGGGGAAAAGTGTTGAGCCCTGTGCAAGTGGTTGGTTTGTACCACTAGCATTGGCAGGCTATGCTTGTGTAAGAATAGAATCAATGATAGGTGCAAGATAAGTTGATTGAGTGTGGGATGCACTCAATAACAGGGAATCCCTTATTGGATCCACATTCTGTTGGGAGAATGTGGATGGTATAGGCTGACTCAATTAAGAGATAGACACAGTGTGACCTTGGGTTAAGGTCTGTCTTTCAATGAAATCAACCTTTTGGGAGGTTGTCTTAGCTAACGGTTTACGTCCCATTTTTACAAATGTATCCTTTTGTGAGGATACACCCACTGGTTCAAGGTTTGCAACATCCAATTGCTCCCCCTCAACATGAGGAAGGGTAATTGGAGTTGAGGTCAGAGGTGTGGATTGCACTCCCTCAAAGTGCTCATAATGAGTCACTTCTGGTGACCTTGTATATATGGGGCTACTGATAGGAGTAGAACTAGTGACCACAGGAGGTTCACTGGAGCTTGGCTGTTGGATTGGTGTATGGACTAGAGATGATGATGGGCTATCAAAGGTTAGGACGACCATTTGAATATCCTCAGAGGTGGAATCAGTACTATCCATACCTTGGGACATGATGTGCCTACTTCTGTCAATGAGTTCCAGAAGTTGCTCAGAGATTTCTTGTTCTTGGGCATCACCATCATCACCAAGAGGACTTAGCTCAATTGGACTGAGAGGAGCAAAAGCACCAGCATTAATATCACCATCACCAGCATCATCATCATCATGCTTAGAGCCAGTGTGGCTTTCATCATCATCATCATCACCATTATCATCATCATTTTCATCACTAGCATCAGCATTTTCATCACCATTTGCAGCATCTATGAGCTCTTGCATTTGGGCAGTGATTGGAGGACCTCTATTTGCCTCTAAGAAATGGAATATTTTTTCACCCACGGTAGGGACAGGAATATGTTCAAGATGTTCTGCTAAGCCCACATAATCATCCCCTCCAATTTCCCTCATGGCTATCAGGCCTAAATATCGAATGTAGGGCACCTGCGACCTCGATGATTTCTTGGTTGTGCTCTAAGTGATTTTATCAATGAGATCAGAGAATATGACTTGAGCAAAGTCGATGTTGACCCCAACGGCTAGGGCATAGAGCACCAGAAGCTCAGTTTGGTTGATGAGATGGTGGCTTCCAGATTTAAGACCGAAGCAACATATGACCACGTTGGCCAGATACTTCCATGGATGAGCAAGAGCAGAGACCTTGACTTGACCATGCTCTACAGGTTCATTGTAGCCAATGGTGTCTAAAACCGTTTGAACTTCGGCTCTGGATGGAAAAGCTGTGTAAGGTGGGAAGTGGGGAATACTAGTGGCTTCACGAAGTGTTTCAGCGGTGATTTGTAGATTATAGTTTCCTTGGGCTAGGGTGTAGTTGATGGTGTTGTTGTTTGGGTTATAGGTTGCAGAGTACCATAGCTCACCAATAATGGTAGGGTATATGTAGTGTGGATCAGCGGTGAGACTATCAAACAGGGGATGGGCTTGAAGGAACTAAACCATTGGTTCATAACCTTGGTTTTCTCGCGAGGCAGGGATGGTGGTGCAGAGGAGAATGTTGTTGGGAGTTATATTCATCAGTTGATTGGCTGCAACATTCTCACCAGGGTTAACAGCTGGGTCTGGACTATAGGTGGCCATTTGGTAGGGAAGATGAACAGTGAGTACCGAGAGAGAAAGTAGGGTAGTTCTTTGTAGAGAGAGAGGGAATTTGGAAAGTTTGAACAGGTAAAGGTGAATGAGAGAGAAATTGGGATATTTATGAAGTTTAGTTAACAGAGATCGTTAGATACTAACAAAAGATCTAACGGAAAACAAATTAATTAGCTATTAAATGAAATCTGACAAACGGAGTAAATAACTAGGGTTAAAAAGCATTAAATGAGAGTAAAAAGTGAAAATTTACTAAGTGTAGAATCATCAGCTGATCATAGGAGAGTATCAGCTGATGGAAAACTATTAGTTGAGGGGTATCAGCTGATGGAAAACTATCAGCTGATAGTGAGAATTTGGGGTATCAGCTGAGTAAAGTACTTAGCTGAGCATGTCTTTTTTATCTTAAAGTGATCAGCTGAGTAAATTTGATCAGCTATAGGCATCAGCTGAGCATAGTTACTCAGTTTATACAAACTAAGTAAGACTTAGATATGCTTAGATAAGTATCTTATAATTTTCAACACTTATAAATTAACACAAACTAAATTACCACTATTCTAAACTAAAAATTAAGCATACCTAGTTTGAATATTAGGAAATTGAACCTTGCTTCATCTAATGGTTTTGTGAATAAGTCTGCAAGTTGTAAATCAGTGTTGATGTAGTGCAAAGTTACCTTCTTCTTTTGCACATTATCTCTAAGAAAATGATGTCTGATTTCAATATGCTTTGTTTTTTAATGCATGACTAGATTATTTAAGATGGGTATTGCACTTCTATTGTCACATAGAATTGGGGTGTCTTCAAACTTCATATCATAATCAAGTAGTTGATTTTGTAACCACAAAATTTGAGCACAACAGCTTCGTGCAGCAATGTATTCTGCCTCTACAGTAGATGTTGACATTGAATTCTGTTTCTTACTAGACCAACTAATCAATCTTCCTCCTAGAAGTTGACAACCACCTGAAGTACTTTTTCTGTCTAATGTGCATCCTGCAAAATCTGAATCAGAATATCCAACTAACTCAAAATCTGAGTCTTTGGGGTACCAAAGACCAAGATTAGGAGTTTCTTTGAGATATCTCAATATTCTCTTAACAGCAGCAAGATGTGATTCTTTAGGATCAGCTTGATATCTTGCACAGAGACATGTTGAAAACATTATATCTGGTCTACTTGCAGTGAGGTATAAAGGTGACCCAATCATTCCTCTATAAGTAGTAATGTTCACTGATTTGCCATCAGTGTCCTTTCCTAACTTGATAGAAGTAGACATAGGTGTTTTCATTGAAAAATAGTTTTCAAAACCAAACTTCTTGAGTAAATCTTTGACATACTTTGTTTGATGAATGGAAATACCATCAACCTCTTATTTAATTTGCAAACCAAGAAAATAGTTTAACTCACCCATCATGCTCATTTGATCATTATTAGACATGAGTTTAGAAAACTTTTTGCATAGTTCCAAATTAGTAGACCCAAATGTTATATCAGCTACATATATCTGCACAAGTATCACAACACCTTTGTACTTCCTAATAAATAAAGTGCTATCTATGCATCCTCTTGTAAAACCTTTGTTAATGAGAAAAGAAGAGAGGGTATCATACTAGGCTCTTGGAGCTTGCTTAAGACCATATAAAGATTTGTTTAGAAAGTAAACATGATCAGGTAAGCTTGACTCCTCAAAACCAAGAGGTTGTTTGACATACACCTCTTCTTTCAAATCTGCATTCAGAAATGCACTCTTCACATCCATTTGAAACACTTTGAAGCTGTTGAAGGCAGCATAGGCTAGGAATAGTCTGATAGCTTCCAATCTTGCAACAGGGGCAAAGGTTTCATCAAAATCAATACCTTCTTCTTGACAGTACCCCTGTGCCACTAGCCTTGCTTTGTTTCTGATGATTTGCCCATTTTCATCTAGCTTATTTCTGAACACCCACTTTGTTCCAATGATGGATTTATCCTTTGGTTTGGGTACCAAAGTCCATATATTATTTCTTTTGAATTCTACCAGTTCCTCTTGCATGGTATACACCCAGTGGGGATCAATGAGAGCTTCACCAACCTTCTTTGGTTCAATCATTGAGACAAATCCAGAATACATGCAGATGTTGCAAGCTTTTGATCTTGTTCTAAGTGGATCATCTATGTTGCCTATCACCAAATTATGAGGATGGTGCTTGAGGTCTTTGAAGGCTTTTTGGATTTCTTGGGAATTGGGATTCATTTGGATTTGGCGAGAAGAAGTTATATGGTGGCTATCAGCAGTAGAAATGAGTTCATTTTGAGTGGCTGTTATAACTTCATTATTGCAATCTGTGGGTATCTCTACTGAAGAGGGAATGAGTGATATGGAATTGGAATCCAATGATGTTGAGTCATTTTCCACATGATTCAGTAGAGGTATAGGATTGGATGAGGATGGTTGTACATGGTTAAAAATTTGGATAGGAACAGGTTCATCTAAATCATGAGCAGCTGGTGGAGAGGGATCTACTTGCTCTTAAGGAACTTCTCCAGTTTGCATAAGATCATTAAATTCTTCACCTGAAACATGATTAGAAGAGCAAGAAGCAACAAAGTCATTTTCATTGAAACTTACATTGATGGATTCTTCAATGACTTTGGTTCTGAGGTTGTATACTCTGTATGCTTTAGAAATCACTGAGTAACCTACAAACACTCCTTCATCTGCTTTAGGAGAAAACTTCTGCAATTGATCTTTTTGATTGAGTATGAAACATTGACAACCAAAGATATGAAGAAAGTTGATGCTTGGCTTCCTTCCCTTGAGCACTTCATATGGAGTTTTGTTATGCCTCTTGATAATAAGGGACCTGTTCTGTGTGAAACATGCACAACTTACAGCCTCAGCCCAGAAATTAAAGGGTAACCCACTTTCACACAACATGGTTCTGGCAGCTTCAATCAATGTTCTATTTCTTCTTTCAGCTACACCATTTTGTTGTGGGGTTCTTGGAGCAGAAAAGTTTTGAGATATCCCTTTCTCGTCACAGAAAGATTCCAGAGTTTGATTTCTGAATTCAGTTCCATGATCACTTCTAAGACTCCTCACCAGATTGCAATTCAACACTTCCATCTTCTTGATAAAACAAATAATCTCTTCAGCAGCCTTACTCTTTGCCTTAAGAAAGAAAACCCAAGTATATCTTGAGAATTCATCAACCAATACAAGAGCATACTTACTTCCACCAATACTAGCAGTTGCAACAGGTCCAAAGAGATCCATGTGCAACATATAGAAAGGTTCTGTAATTGAGAAGGCCTGCTTGGATGGAAATGATGTCTTATGCTGCTTTCTCTTCTCACAAGCAGTGCAAGGTTTAGGCTTAAGATAAGTCAGTGAAGGTAGTCCTGACACTAGTTCACCCTTGCTCAACTTGTTGATGTTTTTGAAATTAAGGTGGGAAAGCCTCTTGTGCCACAGCTAGTTTGTATCCTCATTATTCTTGGAGTACAAACTTGTTTCCTTTGAAGGGTCACCAGAGGAAATGTCAAGTGTGTACACATCCTTGGTTCTCTTGGCACTGAACACTGTATTACCTTCTTTATTTATGATGGAGCCTCCTGTCTTTGTGAAGTGGACTTCATTATCTCCATCACACAATTGACTTATGCTTATTGGATTATATTTCAGCCCTTTGACATATGACACTTTTGACAGCTTGAGGTTCCCATTATGAAGCTCACCATAGCCTTTTGTTTGCCCATGGTTGTTGTCACCAAAAGTCACCCTTGGACCTTTCTCTTTCTTGTAGTTACTGAGCAAAGCCTTGTTACCTGTCATGGTTCTTGAACATCCACTGTCAAGAAACCAAGAACCAACACCCTTCACAGATTTGAATGAAAGAAGAGTTAGTGACACAAATAGGAATCTACTACTTAGTGGATCCCTGTGGAATGCACCTAGCTTTCCACTTCATCTCAGGTTTCTTATGTATGAGAGGAGTGACTATGTTATCATTACAAGTCCGCTGTCTTGAGTTCCCTTCTAAAGAACATTTAAATGCCTTATGCTCTTTGCTTCCACATTTATAAAATTTTTGAGATTTTGTGGCCTTGGAGCATTGAACAACATGGTTTGAATGCCTATGAGATTTCTTATCAGTCATCATTTGACTAATTTGACCATTCAGCTTATGAAGCTTATCCTGTAAATTTCTTAGGTCTTTATTCACAGGCACCTTAGATTGATCTTTGTTTTTGGAAAGTTTTTGACCAATCTTTGGAGTGGCAGAAATGGGAACAATGTGAACATCATTCTTTTTACTCATAGTTTCTTCTATTGAAAGAGAGTTGATTACTTATAGATCAACTGATTGTTTAGAGGATGAGCTATGATCAGCTGATAGGTTATCAGCTGAGCATTTATCATCTACTAACATATCAGTTGATGGAGTAGTATTAGCTAATGATTCTTCAGTTTGTGAAATGCTAAGAATAAAGTCATCTGTTTTCAAGGTTTGACAACATAATGTCTCTGAGGTCTCAACTAATGATTCCTTTCCTTTAATTACATCCTTTGACTTTGTGTTATTAGTATTTTTACATTATGAAATCTTACTAGAGGATGATTCAACAGAAGGAATAATTGATTCTTTTGAGTGGGAACTCTTGCTTCTAACAAACTTATTTGTGAACACACTTTTGCCTTTAACAGTCTTGTGAAAGGTCTGTGGCAAGATGTTAGCTTTGTTTAAGTTATTAAGGTTCTTACTAGAATCAACATAGTTAGCAGCCTTAGAGTAATTTCCACCAATAATAGCTTGAACTTGTTTGGGTATCTGCTCCTTGACACACTGAGTGGTCTTTTCTGCAGATACACACCAAGACTTTACTACTTTTTGGAGGTCATTAAACTTTTTTGTTGCTTCACTAGTTTCTTTTACTAAGATCTCATTAAGTATCTTTTGATTAGCTAGTTCATCATTTAAGATTGTTATCTGCTTAAGTTCCTCATCCTTAAGAATTAACTTCTCCTTTAGTGATTCTACTTCTAGTTTTAGCTTCTTCTTTCTTTGAATAGTAGACTGGAAATCAATACACAAGTAATCAAACATAGCATTCTTCTCATTATCATCATAGTTAATAAATTTTCCAACCTGATACATAGAAGAAGGATCCCAGTTGGTAGTTGAACAAGCTTTAGCAGCCTTTTTCATGTCTTCATCAAAGGAACTACCATCATTGTTGTTGGCCATCATGCAGAACTGAGCAGAGATCACCTCATCTTCATCTGAGGAGAGATCTTCTTCTGCCCAATCTTCTTCTTCAGTGGCAAGAACTTGGCCCTGGGCTTTCTTCTTCTTCTTCTTGTCAAGGACAGCAGCAGGGAGTTTCTTATACTTGGCTTCATAATCAATCTTGCCCTCCTGCTTTTGCACAGATGAAGAACCAGTGTTATATTTGGACTTACAGTCACTGGCTACGTGGCCAATCTTGCCACACTTATAACACTCTGCTGTGGAGGCATCAAAAGTGGATTTGGGCTTGACAAACTTTGATGACCTCTTGCTGAACCTCTTGACACCCTTTCCCTTCTTGAAAGGTTTGAACTTCTTAACCAGCATAGCTACACCTTCAACCAACTCCTCCAGATTACTTTCCTCACAATCTTCCTCCTCATCACTTTCTCCAGCACTCTCCTCTCCATCTCCTTCTTCATCAGAACCAGAATCAATAGCTGCAAAGCTTCTCATTTTTGTCTTGATACAAGGGCAGTTGGTGCAACTTTCACTACCTCCTTCATCTACTTTGATGACAACTTCCTTTGCTTGACTGATTGCACATGGTTAAGTAAGTTACCATAGAGAGCAACCAGAGACATTCCCTTAATCTTCTCACTATGTCTTAGAATAGTGACAAAGTGATCCCATGTTTCAGGGAGGGAATCTAGAAACTTGTTCACCAAGACAAAGTTGCTCTTGGTTATGTCTGCCCTTTTCAAGTCATTAACAAGGCAGTTGAACCTGGTGTATGTCTGTGTAAGACTCTCACCTTTCTGAGCAAAGCAGAATTCATACTCTCTATGAGGAGGAGCTTCTTGTTCTCCTTCACCTCTTCAGTCCCCTCATATGCAACTGTGAGTGTATCTAACATCTCTTTTGCATAAGACAGTTAAGCACTTGATGATAGATTTCATTGGGTAGTGTAGCGACAAGAGCTGATCTAGCCTTAACATCTAGGCTAACCAACCTCTTATCCTCATCTGTCCACAGATGCATGGGTTTGGGTATGATTCTTTCAGTTGTAGAGGGTTTGACCTTCAGATTCTGATGGAATAGATAACACTGATGTTGGAACATAAGGACCATCAGTGAGTATTTCAAGCATTTGGATATCAAGGGTGGATAGGAAAAGATGTGCTCTACTTTTCCACATGGAGAAATTTTCAGCATCAAACATGGGACATCTTGTTAAGGACCCAGTGTTTGAGATATTCATATTGTTTGTGGATGAGGCCATATTGAGAGGGATAGAAGCAGTTGTAGAGTAAGCAAAACAGATCTAGATATGATTATCTAACCTGCTCCGATACCAGTTGTTAATCCCAGATTGAGTACGCAACAACAAATGTTTGTAGAAGGGGGGGTTGAATACAAACTTTAGCTTTTAAAAATTAAAGACACACTGATATACTTTTATATAATTCTTATTGATATGAATCAAGAATTACATGTACTAGAAGAGGAAATTCTAAGTACAATAAAAGGTGGCAATCAATTTGTCTAACACATAGACAAGCTCACTCTAAAACAACTAATGTATATAGAGTGTTCAACACATGAACAAATTTGATTCTATACGATGCTTATACTCTACTAAGTTCTCAACTGATGAGATTTTCTTTTTGTGGAGTAGAGACTTCAATGTTGTATTGTGTTGTGTATATTTGCATGTCCACCATGCATGAGTATATATAGAAGTCTTGGTGGATCCGGCTGCATAAAGCTAAGAGACAAAGAGGATCTGGAAATATAATATTTTAATTGTAAAGGTAGTGGGTGAAAAGTAAAGTTACTTTAATCAAATGTATGATAAAAGTAATTGTACTTTTCTGCAAAAGTGCAACTCATTCACAATATAAAATATTAAAACCCACATCTACTGGCGTGTAGAAGTTTCTTTCCCTTTTCATGATTGTACTTTTAATCAACACCATGCTTCTGATTGATTTAATTTTACCAAGTATGGGATTGCCAGCCATACTTAGTTGTTTGAACAAATCTTCAAGATCTTCGTCTGTTTGAGGTATCATTATCCTTTTCCAAAGGATAAGATCAAACCTTTTTGTCTCATACTTGATACAAAAAGTGCATTTTTACTTTTACAAACAAAGATCTAAGGCATAATAGAACAACACATGTTCTGCCTTTTACATATGACTTACAATCTGAAGAGATAGAGTAGATTTGACATTTTTCACGACTCAGCTAACAGATTGTACTAGGAACTCTGATATTCACTACTCAGTTGACAAAATATATCAGTTGATCACTTTTTGCTAGGACTCAGTTGATACATATTGCTCAGCTGATCATATAGATGCTCAGCTGATCAATTGTAAGCTTAGGAGGACATAAGCTCATGTATTTGAATGATCAGTTGATCAAGAATGCTCAGCTGATCAATCAAATACATCAGTTTATAAGGGGAGATGACTTGTGTAAAGGAAGACTTACTTAGCTGATGCTCTGGGCCTCAGTTGATTCATTTGTTCACTCAGCTGATAGAGTAGGCACTCAGCTGATCAATTTCTTTACTCAGCTGATCAATTCCTTCACTCGGCTGATCAATCTGTTCACTCAGCTGATGGAATATTTTCCTCAGCTGATCAACAATTTTGCTTAGCTGATAGTCTGTTTTCCTCAGCTGATGGTCTTCTTTACTTGTTTTCTTCATCTGATGCTCCTTGGCTGATATCCTTTGGCTGATACTTTGAGTAGGATCTGATGCTCAGCCGATGGCTTATTTTCCTCAGCTGATGGTTCCATACTTAGCATATTTTTACATAAACTGATTCAAACAACACATGTTTGAATTCTTTATAAGTCATACTGAATGTAGGGTTTGGTTATCATCAAATTCTATGTTTTATGATAGGTAGAGTTGATTATTAGGGTGAAGTGATTATCTCCCCAACAATTCTCATCCACCATATACACATATACAAGACTTAAGTCCCATTACTTAGATAATTCCCAAACACATTGTGCATAAAATCACCATTAATTTACATTAAAATATTCTTGTACATTTTAAAATTACGGGTATTACATGTTTGGTTTAAATTACCTGATTAGGATAAGTCTTAGTTTGTTAGTTTGGTTATTTATTTGTAGAACAACTATATAAGCTAACCTTTTAATATGTTTAGAGGTTAACCGCCTACACATATGTTCCTCCTTGATAAGTTCATAATTGTTTAGGAAGATCATTGTTTTTCTATTCATTAGTTAAAATAGCAAAACAAGTTCTAGCAATTAGTTTGCTAGATTGAAAGAGAGTTAAACTGTAATTTGAATTAAGATTTCATTACTACCTTGTGTTGAATCTTGATTTGATTAATAAAAGCATTCGATTTGAGTTTAATTTATTCATAACAGTTGAGTTGTATATTCAACCCCCTTACTACACTTTTGTATCAATTTGTTTATTACCTTAGGGGGTGTTTGGTAGAGAGAAAAGAAATTGGGAGAACTGGTTTCTCTTGTTTGGGAGAAATGGTTATAGTTTTGGGAGGAGAAATGGTTTCTCCACCCATTTCCATTTCCCCCCTTCCTTTATATTTTCATTTCTCTTCAAATTGTGGAGAAATGGAGAGAAATGACAACCAATGTCTACTCATTATTGTCGATGTCCGGTTGCGATGTGTTTCCGGCATTCTAATCATCATCGTCGACGTCCGACAAGGCGGCCAACGCAGCAACCGCCGTCCGGTGACTTGAGCCACCATTTCTCTGTTTCATTTCTTTTCTGATACCAAACAAGGAAATCAATTCCATCTTCACACATTTCTATTTCTCCCCATGTCCATTTCTCTCCTATTTCCATTTCCATTTCTCCCCTATTCTGTAGCTTAAACCCAAAAAAAAACCATCACTTATTACATCATTAAACTTGCTAACTAAAACACATAACAATATATACACCGGTTTCAATAAATCATATAGTATGTACATTCTTTAAGTACTAATTTACAGGATTTTATGTTTATATTCTCATTAATTACCAACTTTAATAAACATATAAAGGGCATAATAATATTGAGTAAATGAAAATTAGGAGATGAAATTACTAACATATCTTACTCCTATATAATGCATTTACCACCTAAAAAACTCTTAATTTTAAAAAGAGTAAATTTACTAAAATACCCCTCCTTTATACATCTCATTTACCCCTCCTTTAAGTCCACAATTAATGAATTTAAACAAATAAATATTAAAAATATAACCGACAATTAATAAATTTAAACCAATACTTATAACTGAATTATTTCTAACCATATATTTTTAATATTAATTTTTGATTCATGAGATCACCATACTTATAACCGAATTAAGTCTAATCATATATTTTTAATATTAACTTTTGATTCATGAGATCACCTAAATTCTTGTTTTCAATAAATCAAGTTCAAGAGATTTCACAAACACCAAACAAATGAAAGAGTCAAAGAGTTCAAACTTATAAACATTGCATTCTAACTCAATTACATAATAATTGGAACTATGAAACATTACACACACACATATACATACATATATATAATCAACAACTTCATGATCCAGCCATGCGACAAAACTATTCCAACAAACTGAAAGACAAATAACTCAGAGTTAGCAATTTAATTCTTAATTTCAAAGTGGCTCTCACAAAAAATCTTCACAAACTCATATTATCTTCATCTCGCAAAGAATCTTCACAAACTCATATGAGCTCTTTGTGATTATTCTACACAAAACTAATCACAGCGCATTACACGGGTACCCCACTAGTATGTATAATACATTGTTAATTTAAGTTATCATCACGTAAGCTTTATCTAAAATCTCAAAATCCTCTTTGAGGCATAAACACAAACACATGGAGTGCTTTTGGTAAAAGAAAATATAAGCCTCTAAAACACTTTCAATCATGGTAATCATGATTTATACTATCAATAAGAAATTAAACGGAAGCTTGGCAATCATGGTACTCAAATTAGCCTATTTGATTTGAACTACTCAAGTTTTGGTAGCATGACGAGTTCATGGCATTTCATAAGGTGCGCGACTTAAGACGATAATTTTGTATATAATTTATAATTATGTACATCAAATTATATAAACAAATATTAAAAACGCATAATTATAGGTTTATAACTTAGTTTATCGTTTCTTTTCATTGTTATCCATATATCCGACCATCCTTATAACTAAATAACTATATATATTTGGCTCATATGACTCAGTACCTCTAACACACCTAAAAAAATACCATTTATAACAGGTAAAAGCATGCCATGCCGAACCTTAGCATACGTCAAGCCTTACGTCCAAGCCTTAAACCATATCATGACAGCATCGTCAAGCATCAACACTTAGCAGAGCTACATCAAAACTAACACGGGCTTTTTAAAAGCATGTAGTAAACTCTACCCTCCTTATTGCCGTTGTGAATCATCTTTGACATATCTGTCGCTTTGTGTGGTCCAATAGAAATGTCACATAACCAATGTTTTAAAACCCGGGTTGACCCGGGACACGGTCACACGAGCTGTCGGTTTTTTTGTCATTTTGCGGCCCGAAGCGACTCGGCCGGTTTAGCGGTCAAACCGGTCAATTTTAACCCGGTTTTATATTAATTAAGTTTTTTTTAATCGTAAAATTTGTTTTTACATAAAGTAATTTGGTATTATAATCTTAGTTTACTATTAGTTTTTGTAATAAGGTTATATTTTTTGGTTTTACATAAATTTAGGAAACTCAAGTGGTTATGTTCTTGTTGATGATGATGATAATGTTTGGGATGATAATGCATTTCATATACTAAGTGATCATGAGCTTGATGCGTTACTTTTTTTTTATTTTTTGCACTTTATATATATGTATACACGAGGGAGAGCTCAAATGAGAACTGTTTTTTATACGAGAACTGTGAGAACCAATCTTGGTCATTCAAGTGGTAAGTGGAATTTATGGATGAAGAGTGTGGGGGATTAAGTGTGGCAAGGTGCATGTAAGGAATTCATGGGTGGGCAATCCAATTGAAGGAGGGGGAATTGGACAGCTAAGAGTGGTTCTCGCAGTTCTCGTACATATAAAAAAATAAAAAATAAAAACTAGAAACCGGATTAAATCGTCGGTCAAACCGGTTAACCCCGGACCTGATAAAAAGACCAGTTCAACTAGGGGTGAGCATAAAACGGTCATGACCGCCCAACCCGGTTAAACCGACGGAATTGGTCCGAGACCGACCGTTTTCATCTGGTCCGGTCCTCGGTCTGACGATTATCCAACCCTATCTAGTCCCAACCGGTTTAATCAGATTTTTTACCCGCGAACAACCTAAATTCAACTAAAAACCCAGTTTTTAAAACATTACACATAACACGTTTATATGGATTTGTGGAATTCGTCCCTATGTGTGTGAATCGGCTAATCCACACACAAGTCAACAACGATGGAAAACACGCGTGACCCCACGCCGCAAATTCGGTCAAACAATAAACTTCTAGAAACTATGAACAAGAGTGTTTAAGCCGAATAGAGGTAGTTGGTTACACCATCAATTGATCTTCTAGAAACAGGGCTTTGACTTTTGATCGACCTACAAGTGACTTGTGGGCGCCAGTATACAATATATATCGTCTTCCACCATCCCCGGATCTGTCATTCTGTCGGTTCCTCAAGCTATTGCAGATCTAATTACAGCAGTATATCATCATCATCATCCCTCATTCTTCTTGATTGGTAGCATTTGCAGTCCACATCTACGATTCAGCAGTTCGATATGGTGAGTCTTTCTCCAAAAAAAAAGATTGTATACCATTCTCTCAAACTAACAAACGTATTGACACTTTGATGTTGTAGACAAGTCTGCAACTTTATTCGTTTTTCATGAGCAGTTCAGCTTATAGTGTTCGTATTGCCCTCAACTTGAAAGGTTTTTTTTTTTTTTTTTAATTTTTCTATCGCATTATTATTCTTCAATTGATTATTGTGTTATGCTTCTCATGCCATTTGAATTGAACTGCAGATGGTTAATTTTTGTATATTGTTGTTTTGTGTTGCTAACAGGACTTGATTATGAATACAAAGCTGTTAATCTCTTCAGAAACGAGCAGCACCGTCCTGGTAACAAATTGATTTTTCTATTCATTTTAGGGTTCATTTGAGAACTGTTCTTAATGTCACATGTAGCGCGAGAACCAATTAGCCATTCGTTTAGTGGGTGGAAGTCATGGATGGAGAGCGTGGGATAGAGTGTGACAAGGTGTATGAAATGAATTTATGGGTGGGTGATGGAATTGAAAGAAGGGAATTGGATGGCTTCGATTGGTTCTCGGGATAAGGACTGCTCTTAAATAAACTTTTTCATATATGTATAGTTTGATTAAATTACCTCAATGTCCAAAATAAGGGAAACTGATCCGTGCTCTTGAAGTACTAACTTAAGCTAATGTAAACGGATCATCTAAACGAGGGGTATATATTTCATTTCGGTCTTTAACTCGCTTAAGCGATGTTTTGAGTGTAAGAAAACCTAAATAGGTGCCTTTAACAGCACGGATCATATCCCTTTAAGTTAATGTAGAAAGCAAACTTAAAGGAAAATTGATGGATGTATGCTACTAAATGTGAGTAACAATCACTAATTGGTCAAAATGAAAAAGCTTAATACCATATTTCATAAACCTTAAAATCTTGTATCTACCTATGCATAATGTACAAATTGATGGATTTTTGTTATGATTCTATAATCTATGTGTACTTGATACTTACTGGATCCCATTGTTTATAAATGTAGAGTATTTAAAGGTCAATCCTATTGGGTATGTGCCTGCTCTTAAAGATGGTGATTTGGTGCTTGCTGATTCTTTTGCAATAATAATGGTTAGTAATTTCAGTGTTTCCCTCTCCAAAATATATGTATATATTTAAATTATATGTTTTCTCTGTAATGCAGTACCTTGAAGAGAAGTACCCTCAGCATCCTTTGTTACCTCATGACTTCAAGAAAAAGGCACTAAACTATCAGGTAATATTAGTTGGTTTCTTGTGCTTTACTTTTTCCATTTTTTTTGTTCTTTTGTTAGTTGACATGATTATAATAAGTTTGTACCAAGGACCAAAAGGTAATAAGATTGAGTTGAAAAGAAAAAAAAAACAAGAAACTACAAGTTCTTACTGTAAATCATTTGTTAAGTGCTATTAGTACTTAAGGTCATGCTGTAGTTTCCCATGGTTTTGGGATGTATACCCCAGTGAAACCCTGTATATGCTTATATACTAGTGTGGTTAGGCCAAAATCATAGTTATATAATGTAGCTCGTTCCGAATGAGGTTTAATTAATCATTCTTATCTTACAAGGTATCTAAATCATTATACAGCCCTGTCCGAAATGAATATATATAAAACTCGAATTTCTAAGGACTTTTCATAAACAGATTTGTCCCAACATTATTATTCTATTACACAATATAGAATATGCCGTTATATCGCAACAACTATATATAATTATATTCAAAATCTGGTAATCACGTAATATAAGATATGCAGCACATCTTCATTGTGCATTTCAACAAATTAAGTGTGTAATTAGGCCTTAAATATCATCACAATATTGTTCAAGGTGTTCTGATACAATCTCTCCTTTTCAATACAGGCTGCAACTATTGTTACTTCGAGCATGCAACCTCTAATAAGGTTACCTATTTTGGTGAGTAAGATTTTTTTTTTTTAAATTTATAAACCCTTTACAAAATTATATCTTATGTTATATTCATTATCCCATCTCGCAGGGCTATATCGGACGAACTCTTGGTCAGGACGAAAAGATTTCATGGGTTCATAGGCATCTTGGGAAAGGCTTTGCAGGTAAACTGTTACTTCCCAGAAATAACACAAAAAGGAGACATTTTAGTTATAAGAGGCTTGCCTGATTTCTGATTACTTGTGCAGCACTGGAGACATTACTAAAAGATCATGCCGGGAAGTATGCAACCGGGGATGAAATATTTCTGGTAAAAGTTCTTTCTTTTTGCATATACACTTGCATTATAACTAAGCTGTAGCTCCTTACTGAAAGCTATTTTTCTTAATAAAAATTATTTCTTATTGCATATAGTCACTTGTAGAGCACATGATAAACTAAAGTCACATTAATTTGTGTGAATGTATTTAGTGTTTGAACTTGTCTTTACTTATGCAGGCTGATGTGTTTCTGGAGCCAATCTTTAATGCATCACAAAGATACAACTTTGACTTGGTATGCTCTATTCCTATCCAACATTCCTATACTCATTCAACATTATTTTTAATACATTTTAGCATTCTACCTAGTTACTTATTGCGAACCTGCGCGGTTTGTTAGTTCACACATATTCACATGTGACATATATGTTTTCCATTTTTGATAAGTTAGTGATAAGCGAAATTAGATTGAGTACTGTTCAAAACCACAAAATGAGACTCGAGTGTTCGAACCCACAACCACATCTTTAGTGTCTCATACCTTGCGCTTAGGTTGGTTGGTATGGTGGTTGTCTATATATTCAAAACATCTTTTTCCCGCATTTTTATGCGATCCCTTTTCTTTTGGGTGATGATTCGTATATAACAAAAATTGTCTACACACAATAATTTATACATTATCAACATGTATTATATGTTGTTAAATGCTTGTACCTATTGCGTGTAAGAATCAGCTCCCTTTTCTATTAGTCTTAAAAAGGTGTTTTGGAAAATATTTTCCAAGAAATTAAATTTTGGTCCTTTAATATGTTATTTTTAAAGTGATTTTTGTGTGTAGGTTTGTTATCTTCACAATGATTTAGCCTTCAAAGGTGTTACCTTCCCAATGATTTTTCGTGTGGAAATCAATCCTCGTAAATCAAAAAAGAAATTTTTTATTATTTTATTCCCAAGACTTTTATGGTTAAAAGAAAGAAAATTGCAAAACAAAACTTGTTTAAATGCGTAAAAAATGATTTGAAATTTGTTTGCACAGATCATGTGAGGCGAAGGGGCTATTAGTCTGCAACTAAATAGAACGGTTCAGCGTGGTTGATTGTTGCCTCAAAATGAAAACTATGTTAAATAAAATAGAAAAATACTGTCGAATCATTTCGTCTTAAAATCTGAATTATTAAGCATTCATATTTTACTCTCTAATAAATCATTATTATAGTCAATAGATTTACTTTCATGGTCAAGTATAAGATTGTTCATTCAGAATTCTTATCAAACTGCATGTCACATTCAATGTCGATTTCATACGGAGCCTTTTAATCATTCAACGTTTTACTATTTTGTTTTATCAAACAACCCTTACGATTATTATTTAATTGTGCAGAGCGAGTACCCTCTTCTATCGAGGTTGAGCGAGGCATACAAGCATGTACCTGCTATCCAAAAGGCCATGCCTGAAAACCAGCCAGATGCCTCTTGATTGAAGATATTAAAGGAACCATTTTGGGGAATTCATTATCATATTCTGTTGATCTATAAGTTTTGGCTTTAACTCTTGAGATATTTAGTTCACATATTGTATTGATGATCAACTAAACGTTGAAAATTAATATCAAAATTGCAACTTTCATAATATTACACAGTCGATTTAACTACTTTAATTGAAAGGATATTTGTGCAAAATGCAATGAATTCGCAATTTAGGTCGTGTTCTTATTGAATATATATGTTGTCTTTTTCTGTACCCCCTCTTTTTGTTTCGTCTTTGTATCTGCTCGATTTAGTCTCATGTTCGGTAAGGTTTGGTTTGTGAGTTGTGACACTTAATTTCGTGTTCGATTTGAATTGTGTTTCGTGTCTACCCATTTTTTAAGGATATAAATGAGTCGAGCTACTCACTACATTCTTGAGCTCGGACCATTAAAAGTTTGAAACGAGTTGAGCCTTAACGAGGCCGAGAGAAGACTAAAGCTTATTTCGTAAACAGTCCTGAATTCAAGCCTCAAAGTGTAGGCTCATTTAAGCTCGAGAGTCTAAACGACCTTGATATATATATATATAGGGAAGGTTCATTTGAGAACCGTTTTTATTGCGAGAACCGCGAGAACCAATTTTAGCCGTTCATTTTAGATAATGGAATTAATGGATGAAGAGCGTGGGAGGATTGGGTGTGGCAGGGTGCATGTAAGGAATTCATGGGTGGGTAATCCAATAAAAGGAGTGGGAATTGGACGGCTAAGATTGGTTCTCGCGGTTCTCGCAATAAAAACGGTTCTTAAATGAACCTTTCACTATATATATATATATATATATATATATATATATATATATATATATATATATATATATATATAGGGGAGGGTTCATGCGAAAAGTGTTTTATTTACGAAAAGTGCGAGAAGCAATCTCAGCCCCTTATTTGAATTTGATCAAGTGGTGTAGATTAATCATGTTTTTTCATTTTTTATAATTTAAAAGGGCATAATAGTAAAATAAATTTTTTCTCTCTCCAATCTATTTCTCTTACCTAAATTTTAAATAAATACCAGATAAATTAAAAAATAATTTACTAGTATATTAATTTTACGAAGTTCACCACTAACATAACTTAGAAAATTAAGAGTTTTTTTTATCATTACTGTGTTCATTAATAAATCTCGCCAAAAGTATATGATTTTTAGATGAATTTTACAATATTCAATACTGAACACCGCGCTTTTATATCATTACTATTTTAGGTCGATTATACTCTGCTTGTTCACCAATGAATATATTTCAAGTCATTAGTCATTACTTACGATTGTGCATTCATGAACACTCGTTCCTAATATTTTATTATAGATGTTTATGTTTATAGATAAACAAAATACAAATCATTATCGTTCAACTCAAATATATAAAAACCTGTGTTAATTATATTTTGTAAAATAAAACTTACAGTGTTAAACAATGAACAAGTAAAAACAAAACAAAAGAACTTAATCATATGTTCACCATTAAACAAATAACAAACCCAAAATAAGATAATCAATTTCATAACATCAATGAATATTTAAAGATGGAGATGGAGAAAAATAAACTGTAACGACCCGAATATTGTAATAATATTTATCGAGAAATAAGATATTATTTTCGAAAGTCCAACTTATTAATAATAATAAAGAAATATTATTATTAAAGAAGAAAAGAAAGGAAAAGTGATAGAAAAGAAGGGAAAATAAAATAAAAAAAAGAAAAGGAAAATTCTGAAAAAGTCGAGGTCGTGACGCGACGCGTTAAGGGTTGCGGCGCGACGCGTCTGGGCTGCAAGACACGTGTCAAGGTTGCGTGTGTCAGTAACGTCGCGACGCGACGCGTCCATATGTCGCGACGCGACGCGTCGTCCAGATTCAAGGGCCTATAAATACAAGCTCATTCCATCCGATTTTCACACACACACTTCTACCATTTCGTTACTCTGCCCATTTTTCGAGGCAAACCAAGTTTATTGAGCGTTTAAGGGTGTCGTTGGAACTCATATTCAAGGTGCGAGAAGAATGGAGATAGCGTTTCGGGCGTAGTTTCGACCGTGGTTTCGCTTTGGTGACCCCGAGAGGTATATTCTTGTAAACTTAAGCTAATATTTCGGTTGTATGGCTTGATATGCTGCATGCATGTCGTTCTAGCATGTTTTGATGAACTTTCTAAGTTCGCGACGCGTATATCTTTGATAGAAAGTATTATTTTACATATCTTGGTTATTCGAGACATTTGAGGTCGATTTCTTGACGATCCGAGAGTATAGTTCGTCGAATCTAGATCGTGGGTTTATTTCTGGACTGAGGTGAGTTCAGTAGACTTTTACAAAACCGAGTACATAGACAAAACCTTATTTTCGAAATAAAGGTGATTATACGTATATCTATATATTGATTGATGATACATGTTATGTGTTCTAAGTTACATACTCGTTGCATGCATGAACAAACACGAAATACGCATGGTACGATTATTCACGATTTTACTACGATTTACATATGACTGCTTACGAGTTATTGCATGCATGTGTTTTTAATGGCGGGGGTAGTATAAGATATTACCATGTTGCGGATTTGCGGGCCTAGTTGGCATGATTGACCTTCTAGGATTAAAGTGCTAGCCAACAAGAGTCATTTGGTCTTTCTAGACGACTATATTGACACGTGGTATGCGGACACTTCGGTGTCCAAGTACTGGAGTACGTGATGTAGGCCAAGGAGGCTAGATCATACATCACGTGAGTGTGAGGAGAAGCTGATATACGATCGGCTTCGTTTGAACTCGTACTAGAACGACAACGCAGTACTTGTACTCGCACCGTCGGAGTAGCGAAAGCGGAGTCTCGGGATTTATGTTCTCGGGTGGGAGGCGCGCCCCGCTTGAAAACATAGGTTGGCCGGGCACGCAAGTAGTGAACCTTGGGTTTTCTAGTGTGGGCTTAGACTCTACAATAAGATCACCCTATTGACATGATTTATGCGATTATGATGCGATATGATTTATACGATTTATGCGATATGATTTATGCGATTTTGATGCGATATGATCTATGAAATGATTTGTAAATATTTGACCCATTTGGTGCTATGTGATCTGCGGGTTCTCGGTACGGGTTAAATACGTGAAGGGTGGGATATGGTATTTATTTACATGTCATATTTCTACTTACGAACCTATTTTATGGTTTTTGATTTACAACTTCTATTGACTCACTTAGCGTAAGCTGACACGTGCTTCTTTCAAAATGTGTCTTGTACTCGCGCAGGTGGCTTAGAGGTTGTGGTTCTGCGAGGAGGGTAGTATTAGTTCTGGTTTATATTTTGGTATCAACGAACAATCCGGTTATGTAATAAATTCATAACATTGAACTTGTACGGACTTTTGAATGACTGCGGTCGTAACCCCGTGGTTTATATTATGAAGGATTCTAGAATCGCCTCTATGGCGAAAACAACTATTTCCATTTATGAATTTTAAGACTTCCGCTGCATGTATTTGCTATTAATTAAAGGTTTTTATAAATGGTGAAATTTTGAAAAAATCATGGGCGTTACATAAATAAATAAAACCATAACTTTATACATCTAGAGAAAAATTAAGATGGAGACAGAGAAAAATGAACAAATAAACCCAAATCATTGAACAATAAGAAAACCACATATCATCTTAATCGATCCCAAGCTCATGCTTTAGTCAAAGAGATAGAGAGTTGGCCAGTCGACGCTATTGTGCACCATCGCGGGTTTTGGGTCTCGTCTGAAAGCACTAGTAACAGGTACCATGGGTAAAGCAAAGATAGATGGAGATGAAGAAGTCCGATTAGAACCAAAGACCAGTAAGATGGGTACCGGATGTGACTTATCTGTGGTGAAGGCGGCGGCTATGGTGTCGAGAAAGGAGGCCGACGGTGGTGTATCGAAAGGGGTCGGTGGTGGTATAATCAAGGCAGCGGCGATGAAACCGTACGCTCCATGTGGCAGCAGCGATGAAAACCCTAGACTTCATTCAGTGGCGGCGATGAAAACCCTAAGCGACGGTAGAGGGCTTAGTGCTTGAGGGTAGCAGCGGCGTTCGATCGTGGTCCAGCAACTGGCGGCGTTTGATTGGTAGTCCGGCAACGGCCGGCGTTAGATCGGTGGTCCAGCAACGAGCGGCGGTGGTTTGTTGAGGGTGGCAGAGAGCGCCGGTGGTTTCTTGAGGGTGGGATCGAGAGGTTTAGAATGAGCGCCGGTGGTTTATTTAGGGTTTGGATCCTAGTTTGATAGGACAGAGAAGAGTGGAGGTTGTTTGGTTTAATGTCTAAAATACCCCTTTTTATTTTAAATAATAACATTTTAGATTAGTTTATTTACGAAAATGCCACATGTTACAATGACCATTGATCACATTATCTAAGGGCTAGAAATGTTTCTCGCACTTTTCGCAAATAAACCACTTTTCGCATGAACCCTCCTATATATATATATATATAGTGTGTGTGTGTGGTATTATATATAGAGAGAGAGGGAGGTTTAAATGAGAAGGAGAAATTAAATGAGAATAAGAGACTCAATCTCAGTCGTCCGATCTGGACGTCGATCTAAAAAAATCACGCGGTGGTAATTTTGTAATTAATCGCAACTTTATAATGTTTGACATGTTTTAATCTCAGATTGAGTACGCAACAACGAATGTTTGTAGAAAGGGGTTGAATACAAACTTAAACTTTTTAAATTTAAATGAACAATCTAATGTCTAATACTTTTAATATAATTCTTATTGATATGAATCAAGAATTACATGTACAAGGAAGTGGAAATTCCAAATACAATAAAAGGTGTCAACTAAAATGTTTAACACATAGACAAGCTTCTTTAAAACAACTAATGTTTAGAAGATCCAACACATGAACAAGTTTTTCTACACTTTTTGTCAACTCTAAAAACTTGTTTTTACTTAAAAGCTTGAAGCTTGTTTTTCTTTTTGTGTAGTTGTAGTGTGTTTTGCACGTTGAGCATACATATCTATTTATAAAAGTCTTGGTAGCAAGTTGGAAGTTGGGAAACCAAGTGGTATATTAAAAGTAATATTAGTTATATGAAGAAGTTGTTGAAAAGTAATATTATTTTATTTTAGCAAATAAAATAACTTTATTTTTCGTGTGAGAGATCACCCAGTTGCTAATATAGCAATATTGTCTTTTATATCACTGTGCTTCGTAATGCTAAACTTCTTTTCCATGTTACTTCATTAAATGACAGCCATGCTTGACTTTACCAAATTTGTAGTTTCCAGCCATACTTGAGTAAATGAGCAAATCTTCAAGATCTTCTCTTCAGGAGTAACTTTAAATCTTTCAGGAGTAAAATTCTATTCTTTTTGTCCTTTGAAGATACAAACAGTATGAATACTTTTACATATAGAAGATCTAAGGCATAACAGAACAATACATATTTAGCCTTTGACTTAAAATAAATTACATTATAAATCAGAATATGGTACCGAATCAGTTAGAACAAATGTATCATAAGTTCAGTTGTACTAAACTGATGATGAAGATTGATCATGGAAATTTCAGACGATAAAGGTCGATCATGGACAATTCAGACGATAAAGATAAAGACAGATCATGGAAAGTTCAGATGATAAAGGTCTGTAACACCCTGAATTTCAGATCAAATTTAAACTTTTTCTATTTCAACAAAATATCGTCATAAGTGTGTTTGTTTACATCAAAAGGCGGAAGCTTGTCAAATTTACAAAAGATGGTGTTACTTGTTGACCCGAATACACGACCATTAAATAAACAAAATAAGAATAATTATGTATTCCAAACATATCCAAAGGCAACAAGTGCTCCCCAAAAGCTTCTACCCGCCTCACCGGCATCATACTATGGCTTATCTGCGGATACAAAACATAAACATAAATTTTGTTAGCCGAAGCTAGTGAGTGTGCCAAAATCATTTAAACAGGTAAACAAGTCATCATAGATCATAAAACAGTAATGGCATCATAAAACAGATCACACAAGATGTGGGGGACAAGTCCACTTATACTTGTATGTTCCATAGGGGCCATCCATGGTCAACAAGTCATCGTGGGGGTGTGCCCACATCTCCCGTCAAGGTGGGGGAAGCACAAAGCAGTCCACCATACAACGGTTCTCTGGAGTATAAGCCCTGTTCACCAAATCTACTCGTGTTACCCGGGCTCGGTGGCTCGTCATCCCAATGAACCCACACGGTCATGATGGCTACTGATATACCCCTCCACTCTCTACACCGATCCCTCAGCCACCCGTACCTCACGGTTACCCCGATTGCCGAAGCCACAGGAACCTCTGTGTACGTCCCAATGACTAGGAACCCTATGGTACAGAGTTCACATCAGAACAGCGGTCCGGACCATAGCACATAAACCCCGAAGGGTCACATAGCACATGCAAGTTATACACACAAGGTCACAACTTGCCATAATCAATACATAGCATAACATGCCTCAAAACAGGTGAATCATATATTCAATAGCATAAATCATTATCATAAACATGATAATATCAATTACAAATCACATTGATGCCATACATATACATAAACATGGTTTATACGAAAACAATTGATGACTTGCACTTTAAAACCATTTTGGGTATCCGCAGGGCACAACTCACCTGATTGAAGTGATGAGGATCACTTCCACTTCACAACAAGGCCACAAATTACTTGCACAACGATCCTATGATCATAAAATAATGTTAACTTAGTTAAGTTAACCATACAATGAAGTTACACGCAAGTATAGACTCAAAACACGACTTAAACGCTCATTTCGGGTCTTTCGAACTCCCTTTGGACTCCCTAAAACCATTAGAAACAAACCCCAATCAAATACAAGGTCAAATGGGGTCAAAAACAAGTTTTTGTACCTTCCAGGGGGTCTCGCGCCACGAGACAGGGTGCCTCGTGCCGGGAGAAATTCTCTGGAAAATGACCCCTTGCCAAATTCGGACCTCGCGCCGCGAGCCCCTGTGAACAGTAATCCGGGGCTGCTATCTTTGCTGCAGGGTCCGGTTTTCACACAAATTTCACAACAAACACCCATAGCTTCAATCATACACTTTAAAACTACAACTAAACTACCTCATAACCATCACAAACCATTTACAACACATTTTTAACCACTTTCAATTACATTCAAACCAATTTAATCAAGGATTAAATCTTTAATTCTTCCATTTTCATGTTCTCAACATAAATACCAAAAAAATCACTACAATCAACCAATCTTTTGTAATAATCCACCAACACCACATACAAAATCACCATCTAACTCAATTTTCCAACACCTTAAACACATTTGATCATTTCAAGCCCTAATTCTAGGCAATAACCCAACTTTTGACCCATTAAACACATTAAACCCAAAATCAAACCAAGAATCACCAATTACAACTTGTATAACTCAAATCAAACATCATTTTAGAGATTTAACTTACTTGATTTGAAACCCAATATGAATGGTTGCTTCCTTGCCCCAATCCAAGCTTAAAATGAAGGATTTCACCACCAAAACACTTGTTTTCTTGAATCCAACTCAACACCAACACTTTACCCCTTGATTCCTTCTTGACTTCTTGTTTCTCTCTTTAGCTTCTCTCTCTAGCTTCTCTCTCTAAAAGCCCTCTCTCGATTCTTTCTTTCAGAATTCTCTTCTTTCTTTCTTCTATTTTGATATTTATATACATATTTACACTAATGGTCCCTCTTCTTTCATCCTTATTGCATTTAGTTCCCCATTCAAGTTCTAGGCACATATACACACTATATAACATCTAAATAACATATTGAACACATAAATTACTAATACCACACAAATTGGCAATTTTATATATTTTTATAATTTTACAAAAATACGGGTTTTACAATCCCTCCCTCCTTACAAAGATTCCGTCCTCGGAATCAATTTTCGCTAAATAAGTGAGGGTAACGGGTTTTCATGTCATCTTCAGTCTCCCAAGTCAAGATATGGCCTTGACTATGCTTCCATTGCACCAAAACTAAAGGAATCAAGCGTTTCCTTAGCTTCTTGGTCTTTCTATCCACAATTGCAACTGGTTCTTCCACCAATCGCTTCTTCGGGTCGACCTGCAATTCATTGATGGGAATGACTTGATTGTCTTCCACTTTAGTCTTCTTGAAGTTGCAAACATGGAACGTGTTATGAACACCCTCCAATTCCGGTGGTAGCTCTATCTCGTACGCTTGCTCATTGACTCGCTTCAAGATCTTGAATGGCCCAATATACCTCGGGCTCAACTTCCCACGCTTCCCAAACCGAATCACCCCTTTCCAAGGTGAAACCTTAAGCATCACTTGATCACCGACTTCAAAATTCATAGGCTTTCTCTTCTTGTCGGCATACATCTTTTGGCGATCATGCGCGGATTTGAGCTTTTCAAGTGCAATTTGACCTTGTCGGTGGTCAATTGAACAATCTCCGGGCCTGCATACTGTTTCTCACCCGGTTCAAGCCAACATGTACGGGTTTGACATCGCCTTCCATATAACATTTCATAGGGAGGCATACCAATGCTAGAATGGTAGGAGTTGTTGTAGGCAAACTCGATCAACGGTAAATGGTAATCCCATGATCCACCAAATTCTAGAACACACGAACGCAGCATATCTTCCAAAGTTTGAATGATCCTTTCGGATTGACCATCCGTTTGCGGGTGATAAGCTATACTCAAATGGACACGAGTACCCAATTCTCTTTGAAGGCTTCTCCAAAAATTGGATGCAAAGCGTGAATCCCTATCCGAGACAATGGATAGCGGTACTCCATGCCTAGACACAATCTCATCCACGTACAACTTTGCCAATTTGTCTAAAGACGCTGACTCACGAGTAGCCAGAAAGTGAGCACATTTGGTCAAACGATCAACTATGACCCAGATCATGTCCTGACTCTTCGCTGTCTTTGGCAATTTCGTGACAAAGTCCATAGTAATGTGGTCCCACTTCCATTCCGGAATCTCCAAAGGTTGAAGGTTTCCGTATGGACGTTGGTGTTCAATCTTGACTTGTGCACAGATTGCACACTTCTCCACATAAGAAGCAATATCAACTTTCATCCCGGGCCACCAATATAATGCCTTTAGATCATGATACATCTTTGTGCAACCCGGATGTACGGACATTTTAGAACGATGGGCATCATGAAGAATCATCTCACGGTTGTTGCTAAGCTTTGGCACCCATACACGACCCACAAAGATCTTTAAGCTACGGCTATCATCTTCTAAACGATCTTTAAGTTTCATCATTTGCTCCTCTTTAAGGTTTTCTTCCTTCAATGCCTCTTGTGGAGCTACCTTCAGGCTTTCTACCAAATCAGAGATCACCTCCATTCAAAAAGATTGGTAACACAAGGCATCTGTTTGGGTTTTGCGGCTTAAAGCATCCGCCACAACATTAACTTTGCCCGGATGATACCGAATCTAACAATCATAATCCTTAATCAACTCGAGCCAACGACGTTGCCGCATGTTCAACTCTTTCTGATCAAAGATGTGTTGAAGGCTTTTGTGATCGGTGAAGATCACACAATGAGTACCATAAAGATAATGCCGCCAGAGTTTCAAAGCAAAGATCACGGCAGCCATTTCCAAATCATGAGTAGGATAATTGGCTTCATGAGGCTTCAATTTCCGGGAAGCATAGGCAATCACCTTGCCTCGCTGCATCAACACACATCCCAAACCTGACTTGGATGCATCACTATAAACCACAAAATCCTGTGATCCCTCGGGAAGAGACAAAACAGGATCTTGGCACAACAGTTTCTTGAGAGTCTGGAATGCAGCTTCCTGAACATCAGTCCAAGAATAGGGAACATTCTTACAGGTCAGCTTGGTTAGCGGCCCCGCTATCTTGGAGAAATCACGAACGAATCAGCAGTAGTAACCCGCCAGACCAAGAAAACTTTTGATTTCAGAAGGGGATTTTGGAGATTCCCACTTCATAACCGCTTCGATCTTAGAAGGATCAACTTTAACTCCTTCCTCACAGATAACATGGCCAAGGAACTGGACTTCCCGAAGCTAGAATTCACATTTGGAAAATTTGGCATAAAGCTTCTCATGCCGAAGGACTTCAAGAACTTCCCGCAAATGAACTTCGTGATCTTTCTCAGTTTTAGAATAAACCAAGATGTCATCAATGAACACAATCACAAACTTATCCAAGAAACGCCGGCACACTTGATTCATAAGATCCATGAACACCGCAGGAGCATTGGTTAGTCCAAAAGGCATCACAAGGAATTCATAATGCCCATAGCAGGTTCTGAAAGCAGTTTTGGGAACATCATCTTCTTTAACACGAACTTGATGATAACCCGAACGAAGATCGATCTTGGAAAAATAACTTGCTCTTTGAAGCTGATCAAACAAGTCATCAATGCGGGGAAGCAGATATTTGTTTTTGATGGTTCTTTTATTCAACCCCCGATAATCAATACACATCCGGAGAGTACCATCTTTTTTCTTCACGAATAAAACCGGGGCTCCCCAAGGCGAGGAACTCGGTCTAACAAATCCCTTATCCAAAAGGTCTTGGATTTGGGTCATCATTTCCCGAATCTCCGATGGTGCTAGACGTTAAGGAGCTTTGGCAACCGGAGTTGCCCCGGGAACAAGATCAATTTGAAACTCAACCTCCCGAACCGGAGGTAAGCCGGGAAGATCATCAGGAAACACATCGGGGAATTCACTAACCACTTTGATATTTGCAACACTTTGCTTCTCCTTTTTGGCATCAAGAACATATGCCAAGAAGGATTCACAACCTTTCCGGATACATTTTTTAGCCTTCATAACAGACAAGATCTCCATCCCAGATTTGCGTTTCTCACCTCGAGCTGTAACACATTCGCCATTAGGCAAAGGGATCCTGATCAATTTCTTAGAAAAAAGAATTTCTGCATTGTTAGCACTAAGCCAATCCATACCGATGACCGCATCGAAAGAAGATATGTCAACCGGTAGCAAATGAATTGGGAAAGAACTCCCATCAATATCAACCATACAACTATCACAAACATCAGACACAGAAATAATCTTGCCATCGGCAATTTCTACATCAAGAGGTTTGGCAAGCTTGCAAAAAGGTAATTTCAATTTCTCACAGAAAGCATATGATATGAATGATCTATTGGCTCCGGAATCAAATAACACATAGGCAGGGGTAGAGTTCAATTGGAACATACTAGATACTACGTCCCCCGCCTCCCAGGCCTCCTCTGTTGTCATCTGAAAGGCTCGCCCTTTTGCTTTTGGAGGGTCTTTGCCCTTTGAGGATGAACCACCAGCTCCTCCCTCCTTACGCTGAAGGCAATCCGCTATTTTATGACCCGGTTTGCGACATGCAAAACAAACATCCACTTTATACTTGCAATCAAACGGGATGTGGCCCGGTTTACCGCAACGATTGCAAGCTCTGGTATCTTTAGTGCAATCTCCCTTATGGGAAGACTTGCACATCCTGCACCATTGGGGTTTGGATTCATCAGTTTTGGGCTTAGAGAAGGAGGATGGGGTTGCTTTCTTTTTTGACTGACCACTAGAGGGCTCAGCCTTTCTCTTTTCACCACTTAACTTCTTGGCTTGCTTTGTACCCTTGAAGTCATCAAACAAGAATTTGGCCTTTTGAGTGGCCAAAAGAAGGGTAGAACAATCACGAATGTGAATTTTGTACTCCGGGGGTACGGTTTCAACAAACCGCTTCACTTTGGATTTTTCGTCGGGTACCCAGGTGGTCACAAAACTCAGACGCTCATTAAACTTGCGGACATGCTCGTCCATGGAAGAATCACCCAATTTCATATTCAAGAACTCCCTTTCGAGGCGTTCCAGATCTCTCTCAGTGCAGAATACCTGTTGAAACAGCTCAAGGAATTCCTCCCAACCTAGCTTGTCAGCTTCACCTTTAGGCATTGCTGCCTTGACAATGTTCCACCAAACAAGAGCCCTTCCTTTTAGTTGTCTCACAGAGTAAGGAACTTTGTGTTCCTCATCACAGTCACAAGAGGTGAAGGTTTGTTCCATCTCCCGAATCCATCCAAAAGTCACGATCGGGTCATCACTACCTTCATAGGTAGGGGGTTTGCAGTTCAAGAAGGTTTTATAGGAAACGGTAGGTTTCCTTGAGATTGAAGCATCACTAGACTCTCCATGAGTCGTAGTTCTTTGAATGTCATGGTTTCTTTTCAGCTGATTTTCTAACTCCTGGATGCGTGTTAGGAGTTGAGCTATCACAGAAGACTGGTCATTCGGGTTGCCCGTGTGGGGATGAGAGTGATGGGTGTGGTGAGAACCAGGATTTCCACCCGGTTGAGAGTGCTCTAGAGGTATTTCATCACCTCTGGGTTGAACCAACACGAAGTTGTCATCATTATGGGCATCCATGCCTCAAGTCTTGTCTACTACACACATTAAAACAACAGCAGATAGCACATTAAGGCACAAGGATCAACAGTGTGTCACAATTGGAAACAAAGTTTCCCTAACTCTCATGCAACTCTCATCTTAACCCATATGCCCACCCGATATGTTTGGATCTCCTATTAATGGTCGGCCTCGGTTTAAGACCAAACACTCGTTAAAGTGCTCAATTCTCTCAAACCTCGGCTTTGATACCAACTTATAACACCCTAAATTTCAGATCAAATTTAAACTTTTTCTATTTCAACAAAATATCGTCATAAGTGTGTTTGTTTTCATCAAAAGGCGGAAGCTTGTCAAATTTACAAAAGATGGTGTTACTTGTTGACCCGAATACACAACCATTAAATAAACAAAATAAGAATAATCATGTATTCCAAACATATCCAAAGGCAACAAATGCTCCCCAAAAGCTTCTACCCGCCTCACCTGTTGGTTCTATGTGCACAAGACACAAATTAATACGATATTACTGATAATAAATAAACCCATAGGGTCACACATTTACAATCAATGGACACCAATTACATATTTGAATATGATTTAAATATGTTTCCAACTCGTTATATATATATAAGTATATATATGCATTGTTGCATATTGTTATTTATGTGAAATAATAATATCACTCTTGTATATTGATACAAGATAATGCATATGAAATACATAAATATAAACATATGATTTTATATATGTATATATATATATGTATAAATATATATTTGTTACAAGTAAATTGTTACTAGTAACAATTATATAAATGTATGTATATCTTTGTTACAAGTAAAGAGTTACTAGTAACAATCAAGTATGTATATAAAATACATGTAGATGTATTTTATACTTAGTATGACATATCTAGTATACTCTTTTATATAAATTGAAAGAAAACTAGAAATTCACACATTAATCCTTCAAAGGGGCCATGTATTGCTTCTTGATTGGAATGGACCAAGGCATGGACTAGATGTACAAGCATGGAAGGAAGACAAGAGGGGACCCTCCCCCCTCACCCATTTTCGGCCGAAAATGGGAGCCAAAGGGGGCCTCCCTCTTGTTGCTTCACTTCTTGATCTTATTTAGTACATGCATGGTTCTTTGTTCTAACAAGTTTATGCTACCACCTTTCCTTGAGTTCTTAGAAAAGTTCTAAGTGTTTGATACTTGAAAACATCCTTACTTTGTAGTATTGGTGTTCTTCAAGTGAGCAAAGTGTGGTACTAGAATACATACTCAAATACATACATAGTAAGTTCAAGAAGAAGAACAAGAGGTTGTTGCTTGCTTGCTTGAATTTCAAGGTTTGGAGAGACTAGCATCTTGGAGGTGTTGGACTCATTGATTTGTGGATACCTTGGAGGAAGTCTTCTCTTGGCTTCTCATAGATCAACCACTTCATCAACGGTTTACTCACGCTACAAGGGTTGTAGTTCTAAACACCCTATGGTTGTTTTGTTTCTTAAGGCTTGCATATGGATCATTGGTGGGGAGTTTTAAAAGGTTTAAAATTGTTGTTCATGCTTCCGTTGCTAAAATATATTTTGAAAAACCGAACAAACCCCAACAGTGGTATCAGAGCCACTTATGTATAGTTTTAAGAAACTTTTTGAGTATGTATTGTTTAAGAAAATGGACAACTTTTCTTTTGTTAGAAAAGTTATGGATTTTCTTGTTGGCAACTTATATATGTTTATATATTTATTTTGGGAAACAACCAAACCACATGCATGTTTGGTTGTAAAAGTTGCCTAAATATCAAGTGTTGATATATATGTTTGTTTGAGTGTATGTTGTGCATAACAAGCCATAGACCTTTTGTGATGTGTTGGAAATTCGATTTGGTTGTAAAATTATTTTTTCATTTGGTATGTAATAATATTTTTAGTTTTGTTTCATCTTGTTGTATTTGTAAGTAGTAGAATAGTTTAGACTAGTTTACTTTTATAAAAATGTAACAAGATGAAGAAATGACCAAGTTGGAGTTTTTAAGTGTGGTGGAGTCAACCATGAAGGCTTGGAGTCATTTGCACTACAAGGAGTTGTTTTGGCAAGTGGGAGCTTCAAGTTCATCACAAGAGAAATATTTGGTCCTTAGTTATGACTTGGTATTTTTGTATGGCTCACAAAAATACCACTTAGGATAAATGGCTTGGTTATGCACTTATACATGTTATTTGTGTGTGTTTATGTTTATATTATTATGCATGGTTGAAAATAGGATTTTTGCATGCTAGATAATATTTTTACATAACATAAATCACACAATGGGAGTTTGGTATTTTAAGTTGACATAACATAAGATGTAAAATGAATTTTATATATAAAAGGAGTTTTGTAAAGATTAAAATTCATTGTGTCAAAATATATATATATATATGAGTTTTATAAAATAGAGATTTTAAAACTCAACCAAACTCCATTCAAGCTTAATAATAAAATGGTTTTATTACAAGCTAAAATTGGTCGTATTTGCGCGCTCGAAACTACACACGTTAATATAGGATATTAATACTAGTTTAAAATTGAACGCGTTGAGAGTTCGTAAAATATGGATTTTAAGAATACTCAAGACCAATATATATATAAAATATGATTTTATCAAAACGTGGACTTATTATTGTATGCATGCAATACTAGTCACACGACTCGTTTTGTTTAATAAATATACAAAACGGTAAAAGCCCTTTTTTCAAAACGTAAGTCTATGCCATCCCATTTTAAGACACTCGCTTGTTGCAACGACACTCACGTGGAGAGAGCATTAGCCAAACGCATGGATTGTTTTTGTAACAACCGAGGTGTTTTTCCGCGAATTCCATGAACGTCTTGGGCCGGAAATTCACCGTCTTGAAATAGGACGACTTAATCGGAATCTTATTACGGAGAGAGCATTAGCCAAACGTAAGGAAGCCCGAGGCATAGATGGGATCAAACATGTCAAAATTGACAATCGTTGTCTAGGATCCCATAAAGATCTAGGAATTACATACGAGATGTAATTGGTAAACGTTACCTACCTTGTTGTTTTAACTTGATGGAGAGAGCATTAGCCAAACATTCAAGGTTAAGTTCAACTTGGATCCTAGCCTTTAAAAATTAAAGAATTTTATAATTCTAAAGGGTATTAATTATTAAAGGATTAAATATCGAAAATACTAAATAGAACTTTGTTAATTTTGTAGATGGCCCCTAACTCAACTACGCCCGTTAACAACTTATCTCTTCGTTCAATCTTAGAGAAAGAAAAACTCAATGGTACAAATTTCTTAGACTGGTATCGTAACTTGAGAATCGTTCTTAAGCATGAAAAGAAATTGTACGTACTTGAGGATCCCGTCCCTGAGGAACCTCCATTGACTGCGGCCAAAGCCGTTAGGGATGCTTGGGTGAAGCATTCCGACGACTCGGTCGAAATTTCATGCCTCATGCTTACTACCATGTCTCCGGATCTTCAAAAGAACCTTGAGGAGCATGGAGCATATGAGATGCTTGGCCAGCTTAAGGAAATGTTCCAAAAGCAAGCGAAGCAAGAACGCTTTGAGGTCACTCGAGCTTTCCATGCATGTAAGATGGAGGAAGGTCAATCCGTTAGCGACTATGTGCTAAAGATGAAAGGATACATTGACCAGCTTGCTAGGCTTGGATCTCCCATAACCAACGAGTTTGCACAGGATATGATCCTTAACTCGTTGACCAAAGCCTATGATCAATTTGTCATGAACTATAACATGAACAATTGGGAGAAATCTGTCTCAGAGTTGCATGGGATGCTTAAAACTGCTGAGAGTAAGATTCCAAGCAAAACACCTCAAGTCTTGATGATTCAAGAAGGGAGAATCAAGAAGAAAAGCAAAAACAACTCAAAAGGGAAGGGCAAAGCGAAGGCAAAGGGAAAGGACAAAGGCAAGCAAGTTGCCAAGGCTCCTACACCCAAGACGGCGGGAAAGGTTCCCAAGAATGACCCGTGCTTTGAATGCGGGGTGGTAGGACATTGGAGGCGCAATTGTCCAACCTACCTTGCAGAGTTGAAAAAGAAGAAGGCTGGCGAGGCTAGCACTTCAGGTATATATATGATTGAAATGTATACTTTTTCCATTAATTCCTGGGTATTTGATACCGGTTGTGGAACTCACATTTGTAACAATGTGCAGGGGTTGAGAAAAAGTAAGCTGCTGAAGCCAGGCGATTTGGATCTCCACGTGGGCAATGGAGCAAATGTTGCTGTTGAAGCCCTTGGAACTTTTGAATTATTATTACCAAATGGCCTGTACTTAATATTAAACAATTGTTGTTATGTACCTAGTTTAACTAGGAATATTATTTCAGTAGCTCGGTTAAGAGAATCTGGATTCACATTTGGTTTCGTTGATGATGGCATTCGTGCCTTCAAAAACGACATTTTGTATTTTGAGGCTCGCCCTCTTAATGGAATATATGAAGTTAATCTTAAAAGATCTCTTGATGATAATTCTATATATACCACTAGCACCAAACGACCTAAGCATGACTTAAGTCAAACATACCTATGGCATTGTCGACTTGGTCATATAAACAAGAAACGCATTGCAAAACTTCAAAAGGATGGAATTTTAAAATCAAACGATTCTAGCTCATTTGAAGTTTGCGAATCATGTTTATATGGGAAGATGACTAAGGCTCCTTTCTCTAGTTCAAGTGAAAGAGCCAAAGATCTATTAGGAATCATACATACGGATGTATGTGGTCCTTTTAGATCAATGTCTAGGGATGGTGATAGATACTTCGTTACATTCACCGATGATTATAGTAGATTTGGTTATGTTTATTTGATGAAACATAAACATGAAACATTTGAAATGTTCAAGCTGTTTCAAAACGAAGTACAAAATCAACTCAACAAAACAATCAAGGCCCTTCGTTCAGATCGAGGTGGTGAGTACTTAAGCCAAGAGTTTATGGATCATCTTAGTAATTTTGGGATTATCTCACAACTTACTCCTCCTAGAACACCACAACATAATGGTGTATCTGAAAGGAGGAACCGAACTCTACTAGATATGGTTCGGTCTATGATGAGCCGAAGTACTCTACCCTCGTCCTTTTGGAATTATGCTTTATTAACTGCTGCGCGCATATTGAATATGGTTCCAACCAAGAAGGTAGATAAGACACCATATGAGATGTGGTATGGAAAGGTTCCAATCTTATCTTACTTGAAAGTCTGGGGTTGTGAGGCTCATGTACGACAAGAAGCTTTAAGCAAACTCGATCCTAGATCTATCAAATGTAATTTTGTGGGATATCCTAAAGATTCATTAGGATATTATTTATACAACCCAGCTGAGAACAAAGTGTTTGTTTCTAGGCATGCCACTTTCTTAGAAAAGGAGTTTCTTTCGAAAGAGGCAAGTGAGAGCAATGTAGACCTTGAAGAAATTCAAGAACCACAAAATACAAGTCAGGTTGACACTAGCACTCAACAAACGGTTGTTGAACCTGAACAATTGGTTGTTCAAGAACCTACTGAAACACAAAGTGTTTGTAGATCTGGTAGACCTCGTCAAGAACCCGAGAGATACGGATTTCTCGTGTCCAATGATGAGATTTTCTTGGTAGACTCTTCTGAGCCTACTAACTACCAAGATGCTATATCGGATCCGGAATCCGATAAATGGCTTGATGCCATGAACACTGAGATGCAATCCATGTATGTAAATCAAGTATGGGACTTGGTTGATCTTCCTCCCAATAGTAAGACTGTAGGGAGCAAGTGGGTCTTCAAGAAGAAGACAGACATGGATGGAAATGTACACACATTTAAGGCAAGGCTAGTGGCGAAAGGTTTCACTCAAACTCATGGTATTGACTATGATGAAACTTTCTCTCTGGTAGCCATGATTAAATCTATTAGAATACTTATTGCCATAGCTGCATATTATGACTATGAGATATGGCAAATGGATGTCAAAACGGTTTTTCTAAATGGACACTTAAGTGAAGATGTCTATATGGTTCAGCCTGAAGGTTTTGTAGATCCTAAATATCCTAATAAGGTGTGCAAGCTTAAAAGATCCATCTATGGACTAAAGCAAGCATCTCGAAGTTGGAATCTTCGATTTGATGAGAAAATAAAAGAGTTTGGTTTTATCAAATCAGAAGATGAACCGTGTGTTTACAAGAAAACTAGTGGGAGCGCAGTAGCATTCCTTGTCTTGTATGTTGATGACATACTACTCATTGGAAACGACATCCCGACCTTGCAAGACATCAAGTCTTGGCTTGGGAAGTGTTTCTCAATGAAAGACTTGGGAGAAGCCGCCTACATTCTTGGAATAAAGATCTATAGGGATAGATCTAGGCGTCTTATTGGCCTAAGTCAAAGCCCTAGCACAAGAGAAGAGCTAGATAGAATGAGTGAGATCCCATATGCTTCTGCAATTGGATCCATCATGTATGCCATGCTATGCACTAGGCCAGATGTCTCGTATGCTTTGAGCATGACGAGCAGATACCAGCAAAACCCAGGAGATAGCCATTGGATGGCAGTCAAGAACATTTTAAAATACTTGAGAAGAACCAAAGACATGTTCTTGATCTATGGGGGTTTGGAAGAAGATCTTTGTGTAAAGTGTTACACAGATGCTAGTTTCCAAACGGATCGAGATGATTCTCGATCACAATCGGGCTATGTCTTCGTTATGAATGGAGGCGCGGTTGCTTGGAAAAGTTCTAAGCAAAGTGTAGTTGCACAATCCACTACAGAATCTGAATACATTGCTGCTTCTGAGGCTGGACAAGAAGCTGCATGGATGAAGAAGTTCATTGCTGACCTTGGGGTAGTAACAAGCATTCAAGACCCCATAGAAATATTTTGTGATAATGAAGGTGCTATTGCCCAGGCAAAAGAACCTAGATCACATGACAGCACCAAACACATCCTCAGGCGTTTCCACTACATACGGGATATAGTGGATAGAGGAGATGTGTGTATTCGCAAAGTTCATACAGATCAAAATCTTGCAGATACTTTTACGAAACCTCTTGCCTCGACTAAGCATGAGTCTCATACTAGGGCAATAGGTCTTCGCTTTGCAAAGGATTGGATTTGAATTGTAATTTAGTATTTGGATATTTTGGAACATTATGACAATATCTATTTTATCTGAATGATGTATGGGATATGATCACTTCATTAATATATATTGTGTTCTTTATTAGCATGTTTAAATCCATGAATAATTCTTTATTCTAAAACGTCCATAGTCGGTTATAACTATGGGAATAGTTATGAATTAAGACTAATGTGAATAAGTTGGTTGACTTTCATTCGTGATGAAAGTAGGCAAAAGGGTTTGCAGCCAAATTCACTAATGTTTGTTAGGGAACAAACATTGGACATAACCCGCTCTTAAGATCGCTTCATGGATCAGTGTCATAAGTAAATCTTGAGAAAAAGGTGGTATCTTTGTATCCTTAGACCTGAAACACATATTGGGACTCGAGTATGAGGAGTATCATGCTTTAATGTGGTTAAACGCTATCTTTAACCGGGTAGTTATAAAGGCCATTATTAGGTATGATATGAGTCTTATAAGAGACGTATGTGGTCAACATGGAATTTGTTTCTCTCATTTAATTGGGAGTATAATATCTCTGGGCCCTAAAACAAGTTGAACATTATATGAGAATTGATGACGATCCATGTCTCATGTTCAACGAGATGTTAAAACAAAGGGATAATTGATGACTTACCTATAACAACGATTTGTAGCTAGTGAGTTAACTTCGTTGATGAAAGTGTTGATCAACACACTTTATTTATTATTAGGGGCAATGGGATGTTGCTAGACGTTCTTACCATTGTCTATATCGGCTTAAGTTGTAACTTGTGCAAGTGGGAGATTGTTGGTTCTATGTGCACAAGACACAAATTAATACGATATTACTGATAATAAATAAACCCATAGGGTCACACATTTACAATCAATGGACACCAATTACATATTTGAATATGATTTAAATATGTTTCCAACTCGTTATATATATATAAGTATATATATGCATTGTTGCATATTGTTATTTATGTGAAATAATAATATCACTCTTGTATATTGATACAAGATAATGCATATGAAATACATAAATATAAACATATGATTTTATATATGTATATATATATATATGTATAAATATATATTTGTTACAAGTAAATTGTTACTAGTAACAATTATATAAATGTATGTATATCTTTGTTACAAGTAAAGAGTTACTAGTAACAATCAAGTATGTATATAAAATACATGTAGATGTATTTTATACTTAGTATGACATATCTAGTATACTCTTTTATATAAATTGAAAGAAAACTAGAAATTCACACATTAATCCTTCAAAGGGGCCATGTATTGCTTCTTGATTGGAATGGACCAAGGCATGGACTAGATGTACAAGCATGGAAGGAAGACAAGAGGGGACCCTCCCCCCTCACCCATTTTCGGCCGAAAATGGGAGCCAAAGGGGGCCTCCCTCTTGTTGCTTCACTTCTTGATCTTATTTAGTACATGCATGGTTCTTTGTTCTAACAAGTTTATGCTACCACCTTTCCTTGAGTTCTTAGAAAAGTTCTAAGTGTTTGATACTTGAAAACATCCTTACTTTGTAGTATTGGTGTTCTTCAAGTGAGCAAAGTGTGGTACTAGAATACATACTCAAATACATACATAGTAAGTTCAAGAAGAAGAACAAGAGGTTGTTGCTTGCTTGCTTGAATTTCAAGGGTTGGAGAGACTAGCATCTTGGAGGTGTTGGACTCATTGATTTGTGGATACCTTGGAGGAAGTCTTCTCTTGGCTTCTCATAGATCAACCACTTCATCAACGGTTTACTCACGCTACAAAGGTTGTAGTTCTAAACACCCTATGGTTGTTTTGTTTCTTAAGGCTTGCATATGGATCATTGGTTGGGAGTTTTAAAAGGTTTAAAATTGTTGTTCATGCTTCCGTTGCTAAAATATATTTTGAAAAACCGAACAAACCCCAACATCACCGGCATCATACTATGGCTTATCTGCGGATACAAAACATAAACATAAATTTTGTTAGCCGAAGCTAGTGAGTGTGCCAAAATCATTTAAACAGGTAAACAAGTCATCATAGATCATAATATAGTTATGGCATCATAAAACAGATCACACAAGATATGGGGGACAAGTCCACTTATACTTGTATGTTCCATAGGGGCCAACCATGGTCAACAAGTCCTCGTGGGGGTGTGCCCACATCTCCCGTCAAGGTGGGGGAAGCACAAAGCAGTCCACCATACAACGGTTCTCTGGAGTGTAAGCCCTGTTCACCAAATCCACTCGTGTTACCTGGGCTCGGTGGCTCGCCAGCCCAGTGAACCCACACGGTTATGATGGCTACTGACATACCCCTCCACTCTCTACACCGATCCCTCAGCCACCCGTACCTCGCGGTTCCCCCGATTTCCGAAGCCACAGGAACCTCTGTGTACGTCCCAATGACTAGGAACCCTATGGTACAGAGTTCACATCAGAACAGCGGTCCGGACCATAGCACATAAACCCCGAAGGGTCAAATAGCACATGCAAGTTATACACACAAGGTCACAACTTGCTATAATCAATACATAGCATAACATGCCTCAAAACAGGTGAATCATATATTCAATAGCATAAATCATTATCATAAACATGATAATATCAATTACAAATCACATTGATGCCATACATATACATAAACATGGTTTATACGAAAATAGTTGATGACTTGCGCTTTAAAAGGATTTTGGGTATCCGCAGGGCACAACTCAAATGATTGAAGTGATGAGGATCACTTCCACTTCACAACAAGGCCACAAATTACTTGCACAACGATCCTATGATCATAAAATAATGTTAACTTAGTTAAGTTAACCATAACACGACTTAAACGCTCATTTCGGGTCTTTCGAACTCCTTTTGGACTCCCTAAAACCATTAGAAACAAACCCCAATCAAATACAAGGTCAAATGGGGTCAAAAACAAGTTTTTGTACCTTCCAGGGGGTCTCGTGCCGCGAGACATGGTGCCTCACGCCGGGAGAAATTCTCTGGAAAATGACCCCTTGCCAAATTCGGACCTCGCACCGCGAGCCCCTGTGAATAGTAATCCGGGGCTGCTTTCTTTGCTGCAGGGTCCGGTTTTCACACAAATTTCACAACAAACACCCATAGCTTCAATCATACACTTTAAAACTACAACTAAACTACCTCATAACCATCACAAACCATTTACAACACATTTTTAACCACTTTCAATTACATTCAAACCAATTTAATCAAGGATTAAATCTTTAATTCTTCCATTTTCATGTTCTCAACATAAATACCCAAAAAATCACTACAATCAACCAATCTTTTGTAATAATCCACCAACACCACATACAAAATCACCATCTAACTCAATTTTCCAACACCTTAAACACATTTGATCATTTCAAGCCCTAATTTTGGGCAATAACCCAACTTTTGACCCATTAAACACATTAAACCCAAAATCAAACCAAGAATCACCAAATACAACTTGTATAACTCAAATCAAACATCATTTTAGAGATTTAACTTACTTGATTTGAAACCCAACTAGAATGGTTGCTTCCTTGCCCCAATCCAAGCTTAAAATGAAGGATTTCACCACCAAAACACTTGTTTTCTTGAATCCAACTCAACACCAACACTTTACCCCTTGATTCCTTCTTGATTTCATGTTTCTCTCTCTAGCTTCTCTCTCTAAAAGCCCTCTCTCGATTCTTTCTTTGAGAATTCTCTTCTTTCTTTCTTCTATTTTGATATTTATATACATATTTACAGTAATGGTCCCTCTTCTTTCATCCTTATTGCATTTAGTTCCCCATTCAAGTTGTAGGCACATATACACACTATATAACATTTAAATAACATATTGAACACATAAATTACTAATACCACACAAATTGGCAATTTTATATATTTTTATAATTTTACAAAAATACGGGTTTTACAGGTCGATTATGGAAGTTTTAGATGAGAAAGATTGATCATGAAAATTTCATACAATCATTCCATTTGACTGAAAAGAGTGTAAATCTTATCGATCTAGATATATGTGTTAAATTATAACTAGGTGCTGAAAGACTATACTTAGCTGAAATATTTGGATGCCTCATCTGATCAAGGGGTTGTTCAGCTGAGCATATAGACGTTTAGCTAATGTGTTGAGTTATTTAGCTGACGGACTTAAGATGTTTAAAGAATGTTCCTTTACACTTGCATTCTTCTTCATATGTTGTCTTTGACTGATACTTAGTCTTTTAGCATATTTCTGACGTTACTTTAAGAACTTGTAAGTTTTAAGTCACAAATCAAACAACACGTGTTTCATTTCATTCTAAGTCTTTACTGAAAATCTAGTTTTGTTAACATCAAATCCTATGTATTTTAATAGACAGACTTGATTATCGGTTCGAAATGATTATCTCCTCAACAACAGGTTTCATATCTAAAATGACATTTGATTGATTTTTATTCCTCTTGTCATGTTTCATATATGAAATATCACTATATGTATGCTTTTGCTCCACCGCTTTACTTTTTAATTTGATATTTCAGATCTGAAATATTACTATTCATGCCTGAAATATCAAAGAAAAAAAGTCACCGCTCATTTTTTTTTCTTTAATATTTTAGAATTAAAATTCTACTGTTTAATGACTGAAATATTAAAGAAAAAAAAGTAACCGCTTCATTTTTTTCTTTGATATCTCAGAACTGAAATATTATGTTTCATAACTGAAATATCAAAGAAAAAAAATCATTACTTCACTTTTTTTCTTTGATATTTCAGAACTGAAATGCTACTATTTCATGACTGGAATATTAAAGAAAAAAAAGTCATCACTTTACTTTTTTTATATTTCAGAACTATAATACTACTATTTCATGACTGAAAAATCAAAGAAAAAAAGTCATAGCTTCACTTTTTTCTTTGATATTTTATAGCTGAAATACTACTGTTTCATGACTGAAATATCAAAGAAAAAAAGTGAAGTAGCAAAGTATAAGCAAACATATGCTTGATTCATATTTGAAAATCAAAATAAAAATATTATCAATAATTCATATATTAAATATCAAAGAACTACACATGATCATTGCGATTAATTACAAAATTGCCACAACATGACTTTTTTTATCAAGGTCCAGATTGTACGGCTAAGATTGAGTCTCTCATTCTCATTTAATTTCTCATTCTCATATGAACCTCCCATATCTATACTAATGTATAAAGCATTTAACACTCTCTCTCCTAAATGTCTTAATCTCTTAAATTTTAAGTCATTTGATATTACTAACTTACCCCTTATTTAAATCTTAAAAGAAAACTATTGAATACCATTTTAATAACTAAACTTTCTATAAAAATAATGTTTAAAAATGTCAACTCAATACAAATTAAATTTCAATCTATAAATATTACACAAATTAAAAATTAAATAAAAAAACCTCCATAGAAATATTATTTTCAATATTATATCATATACCAAATAATTTAATTGAAGTATTAGAAAATTCGTATAACTAAAACTCATAAACTTGATAACAAGTAACCGAATTTATAAACACTCATATAAGTAAAATAAAAAGTTTAACTTATAATATATTTAATATTATTTTACTTGAACTCTTAAATTTTAAGTAATAAAAAATTACCAATATAGTCTTAAATATCTTTATATTTTTTAAAATACACCAACCCAGCCACTAATATATTATCTCATACCTATACAATTTCTCATTCAAATTAACACAATTCACCAAGTCATTGATATGTTTTTATCATCTTATTTTATAAGTAAAGATTATTTTTTTCTTATTTTATTGTTTTTTAAAGGTTATTTTAGAAATTAACGAAAGAGTTGATAGATAATAAAGAAATAAGTAAAATGGAAAATAAGGAAACAAAATGGATATGCTACAAATGGAAATTATTCTACGTCATCATAGTGTGTGTATACCATACCCTACGTTATCGAAAACGGACATATTATCGAGAATGAATTAGTTATTGTAGCCGCATTGCGCAGGTAACATGCTAGTATGTATGTGTGTGTGTGTGTATATATATATATAGGGAAGGATTCAAATGAGAACTGTTTTTTGTACGAGAACTGAGAGAACCAATCTCAATTAAAATTAATCAATAGCTAAGATTTTTGGCGGCTCATTAATGACGGATATTTTATGAAAATCAAGCCTCGCAAATTAATGATGGCTCACCCGGACACAATTCACCGTTGAGTAATTATATAAATGACCAAAATACCCCTATTAGTTAGTCATTTTAACGATGTTACAAATAGTTCTCGCAGTTCCCGTACGAAAAACTCAACGTATTCCTATATATATATATATATATATATTGAACAGCTTCGCCTCAGCGGTAGTGGCACAGGATCGAAACCGGTTGATCTAATCCGGGCCCCGGTTTCGAACCACTCCAACTACACCCCCTAATTAATTCGGTAGGGCTGCTTTCACCAACGAGGGTGTGACCCTCAGCTACTCCTAGGAAGAAACCCTCCAGAGAGACTCGAACCCAAGACCTCTCCTTCACTGGGAAAACTCCCTTACCACCAGGGCAAACCCCTTTGGTTATATATATATATATATATATATATATATATATATATATATATATATATAGGAAGCGATTCAAATAAGAACTGTTTTTCGTACGAGATCTACAAGAACCAATGTGAATCAATTATTTATTAACTTGTCTTTTCTTTTAATTAAATAAATACCAATGGCAAATTGGGGAATTTTATTTATTGTGAATTGTCGCCGGATGATTTGAGTACATTTAGGTCTCATTTGTTTCGTAAAATTTGAAGGAACTGAATTGATTTAAATTTTATCAAATCCACCTATAGAATGTACTTTATATTACTTAAGGGAATGTAAATATTCCAAAGAATAAGATTCATTCAAAAACAAGTTTACCAAGCACAATATAACATAAAATTTAATTTAAATTTAATTCAATTCTTTTCAATTCTATTAAACAAACTGAAACTTAAGTTCTTAGGTTGGTGTTGGAACATATAGTTTTATTTATTGTGAATTGCCGCCAAATTTTACCTATTTCTTTCATCCTTTTTTTAATTTTATTAAACATATGATATGCTTTTATTTTCCTTGCAGTATTATAAATTAAATCTTTTTTCCAACCAACCATAAGTTTCATTAGTTTAACTTACGTCTAAAAAAGCTATGAGTATATCTATTTTTTTAAACTTTTCAAAATGTAAATATATATACTAACAATTAACGAAGAATAACTACAACGATGAGAACAAATTTGAAAACTTTTAATACACGATAATTATATATATTAAAATGTATTAAACTATACCCAAATGTTAATGTATGCATCCACCTTCCAAAAATGTTATTGTGTATTAAACTTTCAAAAAATGTGTTATTGTGTATATTAAACTTCCTATTATATATACTAAATTTATACGTTTTTTGTTTTTTTATGTAATCAAAATACGCACAATAACAAAAAATTAAAAATTTAATACACACAATAACATTTTTAAAAGTTGGATAAGTTTAATACATTTTAAATAAATAAACCCGGTATATTAATGCAATTATAAGAAAATTTAAGGAATTGAGGAACCAAGCCATCAAAGACGAATTAATTTGATGGGAGTAACGGGCTTAAGTGAGTATGTGGGCTCATGGTTCATGAAACAAAGGACCCATTTAAGACATTTTGCAAGCCCATTACTAAAAATTGAAGTGGGGTTTCAATTTTGTGAAGCCCATTTGTGAGACTTGGTGAAGCAGCATCTAAATGGGTTCAAATTTTTGTAGGCCATTATAAATTTTGGTAGCAAATTTCAAATAAATCCATTGAGCGAGACATTATTTACTTAAATTGGAATTTAAGTTTTAATAAATGTGGTTTTATAATTACATTTAGTTTGGTTTTCTGAATCATGTTTATGAATGACATAATGTTTTGTAGATGTGTATATATCTATATCTGTGCTGTAAAAACTAGGTGTACCTTTGCATATATGCACACATGCATCTATTTTTACATGTGCATGTCTACATATATGTCGGAAAAAAACTAGGTGAATTTGTGCATATGTACACATGGATATATTTGCACATGTGCACCTGTGGATATTGAAAAAAAACTCGTTAGTATGAACATGTGTATATGTCGAGACATGTGTTAAATAAACACAACAAACGCAAATTTATTTTTTTTTGAAAAAAAATATAGCAAGATCGGTTTTAAATTAAAGAGTATAATTTTCTCGTTAATTTGATATAAATTTTCGTAATTTAACACCTTTTCCTTTGATGGATATGTTAGTTTGAAAACAAAGAGGGTAATTTAAAAATATCCAAATTGCCTTTATTAATTAAGAATAAGTTTATTTAGTTCAAGGTTATCTATTAACAAATCTCTAATCTAGACCCTTCATCTTTTTGATCAATGCTATAATTAGTTTAAAAACAGTTCTCGTTTGAACAGTCTTATATATATATATATATATGTGTGTGTGTGTGTGTGTGTGTGTGTGTATGTCGAGACCTGTGTTAAAAAAACCCATCAAGAGTGAATTTTTTTTAAAATATAGTAAGATCGGTGTCAAATTAAAGAGCATAATTTTCTCATTAATTTTGTATAATTTTTGTAATTTAACACCTTTTCGTTAATGGATATATTAGTTTAAAAAAAGTGGGGTTATATAAAAATATCCGAATTGCCCTTAATTAATTAAGGATAAATTTGATTAATTTAAAGTTATTCATTAACAACTATTTAATCTGAACTCTCTATCTTTTTGATCAATGGCTATAATTAGATCTTCATCTTTAATCTGGACTCTCAATCTTTTTAAAGTTATCATACATAAACCCACAACTTTCTTTTTTTGTTTTATTTTTTACTCCTTAAATCTTTAAATGCCCATAACTATTTCAATTTTGAGAAATTAAGCAAAAAAATTATACTATTCTACTAATTTTTTAATCGTCTTTCAAACAAAACCACTCTTCCCATATTTCTGAAAATTTTATTTTGAAAATACAAACCATATGAAAATGATACAAAAATGTTATCATTTTGAATCATGTAAATTTTTATCATTTTCGGCAATAAAAATGTGTATTTATATTATTTTCGGTTAGAAAAAGTATATTTATATCATTTTCAGCTCGAAACATGTGTATTTGATATTTTCTGCTTACAATGAGTCTATTTTTATCATTTTCATTTGGATAATATTATCATTTTGAATGTTGTATATTGTTATCATTTTCATCTAGAGAATGTTATAATTTTCAACAAGAAATTGTTATCATTTTCATCTTGAAACATGTGTATTTGTATCATTTTTGGCCGGAATGAGTCTATTTTTATCATTTTTATCTGGATAATATTATCATTTAGAATGTTGTACATTGTTATTATTTTCAACAAGAAAATGTTATCATTTTTAACTGTAAAAATGTTACATTTTCGGCAAAAAAAGTTATCATTTTCGGCTGGACAAGACTTAGAGGGAAAAAAGGAAGGCGCTAGTGTAACACCGTAAATCTCAAGCCATTTTTTTAAACCGCTGCGGAAGCATTTACTAATTTCATTTAACATAAACATCCACAAAGTACAAAGTACTATCCCCAAAATACAACGTCAACTTGTGTTACAAAAGATTTATAAAAACATGGCTCGTCTCTTCTCAAAACATAATATCAGAGCGCTGGTCAGATTTCCCTTTCCACAAACAAAGCTTGTAACACCGCTTGTGATTTCAGTTGCTTTAATGTCAAAACAGATTTAGCAGCGGAAATTTTTTTCTTTTTAAAACAACCAAACAGTTAATTTACATTAATTACTTCTCAAATTATCGTTGGTGTTACCGAGTTCAGGAACCGACCATACTATTTAATTACATTACAACATAAATCTACAAGTGTTCCACCCACAAGGGGCAACAAATTTCTCAAAATCATCCCGCCTCGCAGGCCATCTAGTCTTTACCTGAAAATGGAAATCATAGCATCATTAGCTACACTAGCTAGTGAGTACATACAGTCATAAGCATCAATATAGCAAGTCATGCGTCATATCATAAACAATCATTGCTACCTTAGCACATTGCGGTGTGCTGACAAGATCGGTAAGAATCGTGTCTTGCAGGGAAATCACTCCCGCTCAACAACTCAGACCGGGGGATCAGACACGACCAATCCGCGCTGGTAGGGGAGCACAAGGCAGTCCACCGAGCATCGTTTACAGAGCCAGAGGCTCCACAGGTAATCCGGCTACAACCGGCCGATTACCACTCACGTTAAGGCACGGTGGTTCTGCAGAACTTTTGATTCAGGATGCCTCCTGAATCCCCGTGAAATCCCAAAGGATTCAGCTACAACCGGCTGACCTTAACCATGCTTCTGATAGTCTGCAGACAATTCACATACACATATACGTACATTTGATCCCACAGGGATCCGACATCTTTCGAACAGTCATTCATGCATAACATCGCAAATTAACTAAGTGGTTCCAAACTGGACCCACTGGCATGCTCCTGACACGTATTCTAACATCTTACAAGTCATAGACTTACCTCTTAGAGCGTACCTGCATAAGCAAGTTAGTCATACATAGTACATAGTCATCTATCAGGCAAGCCTTACTCTACTGAGTCTCATGAAAGTAGGCTCTCACCTGATTAGCTTACAACGCTCGTTTGCTTAGTGCTGAATCAGGTGACGCGTTCATCTAAAACATTCGGCAATCGCATTAAGCGTTTGCATGTGCTAAGTTCTATTACTAGAACATTTATAAAGCCATCTTATTAGTCTTAAGTTATTTATCAAACTCATCTTGAACACTACAAGACCTAATCAACAAGAGCTTGTGAACAAAACAAACCATTGCTTGAAAAGGCCCCGTCGCGCCGCGACGACAGGAAAGTCGGACCATGGGAAAAAGTTCATACGAAAGTCGGACCCTTGAACTATTGAACCCTCCGACTGTCGGACGGGTCATCCGACTGTCGGACCATTCATCCGAAGGTCGGACCAAATGAAAGTCGCATGGTTCATTTTTACATAGCGTCGCGCCGCGACCAATACCTGTCGCGCCGCGATTGCGGTTTTTTTCAGAATTTCAGCTTCTTCTTCATCAACTTTCATCCGACTTTCAGTTAACATTTTCAAAAAACTAGATTTCTAAACTTGTATTTTTCACTCTTTAAACACTTATAAGCTTCATATATCATCTATATGAACCTTATAAACAACTTAATACCTTTTAAAACATTAGAACATGATAAACCCACACTTAAAGTAAGCTTCATGTTCTTATTCATGGTGTTCTTCATCTTGGCACAACTTCCAAACATCCATGTATCTAGTTTGTAACAAGTGTAATCTTACTTAAACTTCAAAACAAGGATCATACCAACCTTGCTTTAGGTTTAGAACCTCAAATCTTTAAACTTCTAAGATTTCTTCTTCGAGCTTCTTACGAGCAGAGAGAGAGTTGTGTGTTTGTATATGTTTTTCTTAAGATCTTTTGACTTTGTAAGTCAAATGCACAACACACGTATATATCTAAATCTCAAACTTATCCAGAGGCAACTGCCTCTTGATAGAAAATATCTTTATTTTCTTTTTCCTTTTCTTCTTTTCTTTCTATTTCTTCTTTATTCTTTTCTAATTAACTACATATATATATTTATATATACTTAACACACATACACAAATACATATTTACAAATATGCATATATCAACTTAATCTCAATTAATTCACAAAGTCTTACAAACAAATATTCCTATTACATTTATCACTTGCGCGTACGTACAATTTACAACTAGGCCCAAGTTGAGGATGTTACAAATCTACCCCCCTTAAGAAGATTCCGTCCTCGGAATCTACTCAGTGATAAACAGGCGAGGGTATCTTGTCTTCATCTCGTCCTCAACTTCCCACGTCAGGTTTGGACCTAAGTTGTGCTTCCACTTCACAAGGACTAGCTTGATCATCTTCTTACGTAGCTTCTTGACCTTCGTGTCAAGAATCTCAACGGGGTCTTTAACTAGTCGCTTGGAAGAGTCGACTCATCAATTCCTGCAAAGGAATGATCTGTTCTTCCTCAACGTGGCACTTGCGTAAGTAGCACACGTTAAAGATGTCATGTATTCCAGATAGCTCAGGCGGCAGCTCTAGAGTCACCGTCTGATCATTCACCTTGCGTATAATCTTGAATGGGCCAATGAAACGTGCACTTAGCTTCCCCTTGCGCCCGAAACGAATGACGCCTTTCCAAGGAGAAACCTTTAAGAACACACGGTCACCGACTTCGAATGTAGCGGGACGATGCTTCGGATCCGCATACATCTTCTGTCGATCCCGAGCTGCTTTTAGCTTTTCAAGAGCCACATTCACTTTATCAGAAGTAATCTGGACGATTTCCGGTCCAGCGAACTGCTTCTCGCCCGGCTCCAACCAACAGGTCGGAGTGCGACATCGTCTTCCGTAAAGCATCTCGTATGGTGGCATTCCAATGTTGGAATGATATGAATTGTTATAAGCAAATTCAATCAATGGGAGATGAGAATCCCACGATCCACCAAATTCGAGTACACAGGCACGAAGCATATCTTCTAACGTCTGTATCGTACGTTCAGATTGGCCATCAGTCTGCGGATGATAGGCGGTGCTCAGATGAACACGAGTGCCAAGTTCGCGTTGCAGACTCTGCCAAAAATTCGAGACAAACCGAGAGTCACGATCAGATACAATAGAACATGTAAGACCGTGACATGACACAATCTCATCAATATACAACTGGGCTAAACGGGTCAGCGAAGCAGACTCGTTCGTTGCCAAGAAATGAGCACTCTTTGTTAGTCGATCAACGATAACCCAGATCATGTCGTGCCCTCTGGACGTCCTTGGTAGCTTCGTCACGAAATCCATCGTGATATTATCCCATTTTCACTCCGGAATATCCAACTGCTGCAGATTACCATAAGGTCTCTGGTGCTCCGTTTTCACTTGCGCGCAGATCTGACATCTCTCCACGAATGAAGCGATGTCTTTCTTCAGAGTTGGCCACCAGTAAAGCATCTTCAATCGTGGTACATTTTCGTAATTCCCGGATGGACAGATAATCTGGACTTATGGGCTTCTTGCAGAATCAACTCACGGTTACCTCCCACAGAAGGTACCCAAATCCTGGATTGAAAAGTTTTCAACCCACGATTATCTTCAGTAAGCTGATCCTTTAATTTCTTCATTGTCTCAGCCTTCAGATTTTCTTCTTGCAATGCCGTCTGCTGAGCTTCTTTCAATCTAGCAATCAAATCTGAGACAATCGCAATCTTCATAAACTTAGCTTCAGCTGTCGGTCCTTTACGGCTCAAAGCGTCCGCTACAACATTGGCCTTGCCAGGATGGTAACGGATCTCACAATCATAGTCTTTTATTAACTCCAACCAACGGCGTTGCCGCATGTTAAGTTCTTTCTGAGTAAAGACATACTGATGGCTTTTGTGATCTGTGCAAATCACACACTTTGTGACATAAAGATAATGTCTGCACAACTTCAGTGCAAAGACAACGGAAGCAAGCTCCAAATCATGGGTTGGGTAGTTCCACTCGTGTGATTTTAACTGCCTAGAAGCATAGGCAATCACTTTATCACGTTGCATTAGTACGCAACCCAAACCCGCATACGACGCATCACAATATACTGTGAAGTCCTCCGAACCCTCAGGTAGAGTAAGGATTGGAGCTTCACATAACAATCGTTTCAAGGTCTGGAAAGCTTCTTCTTGAGCTTCCGACCAGACATAAGCGACATCCTTGCGAGTTAGTTTGGTCAACGAACCCGCAAGTTTCGAGAAATCGCGGATAAACCGCCGATAGTAGCCAGCCAAGCCAAGGAAACTTTTAATTTCGGAAGGAGTCCGAGGAACTCCCCAATTCATCACAGCCTCCACCTTAGCTGGGTCTACTTTAACACCGTCGTGACATATAACATGGCTGAGGAAATGAACTTCCTTAAGCCAGAATTCACACTTAGACAGCTTAGCATACAACTGTTCTCGCTTTAACGTCTCGAGAACCAAACGAAGATGAAGCTCGTGATCAGCTTCCGTCTTCGAGTACACAAGAATATCATCAATAAATACAATCACAGATCTGTCAAGAAACGGACGGCAAAGCCGATTCATCAGGTCCATGAAGACGGCAGGGGCATTAGTTAAGCCAAACGGCATAACCAGAAATTCGTAGTGACCATAACGAGTTCGAAATGCAGTCTTCGGCACGTCTTTTTCACGAACTCGTACTTGGTGATACCCCGACCGGAGATCAATCTTAGAGAAGCATGTAGCCCCCTGCAACTGATCAAACAGATCATCTATTCGAGGAAGCGGATACTTATTCTTTACAGTTCGCTTGTTCAGCTCCCTGTAATATATGCACATTCGCATCATTCCGTCCTTCTTTTTTACAAACAATACAGGAGCTCCGCACGGCGAGGAACTCGATCGAATAAAACCTTTGTCAAGCAACTCCTGAATTTGAGTCATCATCTCTCTTATTTCAGAAGGAGCAAGACGATACGGACAACGAGCCACAGGTGTAGCTCCTGGAATAAGCTCGATCTTGAACTCAACATCACGAATCGGAGGCAAGCCCGGAAGTTCTTCAGGGAATACCTCAGGGTAGTCAGACACCACCCGAATATCACGAACTGGTCGCTTCTCCATCGTAGCATCAATAACGTATGCCAAATAAGAGTCACAACCTTTGGCAATCGACTTCTGAGCTTTTATCACGGAGACAATAGGAATATCAGAATCTCGTCGTTCTCCACATGCAATAGCATAAGATCCATCATCGAGAAGGATCTTAATCATCTTTTTGGAACAGATAATCTCAGCATTACTCTTGCTGAGCCAATCCATCCCGATTACAACATCAAATCCCGCAATAGGCATAACAAAGAAAGAGATAGGGATGTTACTCCCGTCAATATAAATCACAGCTATTGGGACTTTCTCTGTAACAGAGACTACTTTTCCGTCAGCGACTTCTACTCTGAGCGGCTCAGTTAAAGAAATGACAGGTAATTGCAATCTTCTACGACAAGCCATAGATACAAAGGAGTAGGTAGCTCCAGAATCAAATAAAACGCTAGCAGGGAGATAATTAATAAGAAAAGTACCCGTAACAACATCTCCTGCAGCTTTGGCCTCGTCAGCAGTCATCTGAAATGCTCTTCCTTTCGCGCGGGGTGCGTCATCTCTTTTAGGTCCTCTAGAAGAAGAAGACCCTTTGGCTCCAGCATTCTGCCTGTCTGGGCAGTCAGTCAACTTGTGCCCGGGCTTCTGGCACCTATAACACACATCCTCTTTAAAACCACACTCGGTCGTAGCGTAGCCCTTCTGTCCGCATCTCCAGCAATGTCTGGTAGAGTTAGAGCACTCACCAGAGTGGGAAGTTCGGCATAAAGAACACCAAGGAGAATTAGGCCTTGGCTTCTTGGAGGAATCTGTCTTCCCGCCTATAGTGGATTGTCCTTTGGAAGGACCCGATTTTTCAGACAGATTAAACTTCCTCTTTGACCCTGCACCGGCAGATTCGCCCTTGCAGTAAATGCGGTCACCTTCTAGTTGTCGGGTAATATCAAATGCCCGATCCAATTCCACAGCTGCCCTCACGTGCGGGCGAAACTCCAGTGGTAGAGTTGCCACAAACCACCTTATCTTGGTGGTCTCATCGGGGATTAAATGGGGAACAAACCGCATCTTATCAGTAAACGCGGTTATATGCTCTTCAATCGGCGTATCCCCTTTCTTGAGATCGTTAAAATCTCTTTCCATCCTCTCTAGGTCATACTCGGTGCAATACTTCTTAAGCACCTTCTCAGAAAACTGCTCCCAAGTGAGAGCATTCAAAACCTCTTTACGAACCGAAGCTTTAACCGTATCCCACCAGAATATGGCATGGCCCTTTAACATTCGAATTGCGTATTTCACGCAATATTCCGGCTCGCATTCGCAAGATTCAAACACCTGCTCCATTTCCCGGAGCCACTGTGGGGTTATCACTCCCTTGGAACGTTGGAGGATTGCAAGTTAAGAATTTCTTGTATGAACAAGTCTTGCGTGGCTTGTTCAACGTTGCTTGCAACAAAAGCTCCTTCGTCACACGAAGCTCCTCCTCCAATCGCCTTATGATAGCAGCCTGATCTGGCTCAGGTCTGCCTCCACCGACATTTTGCTGAGAACGTTCATCCTCAGCTTGATGAGGCATATGCGAAGCCTCATCTTCTAGCTCTTTAATTGCTTGCTCAGTATGGCCACGTTCGGCAAACATCTTTCTAGACTTCACATAACAGAGAAAGAGCAGTTAATACTCAATCTCACTATCTTATCTTACAAGCAAATCATCGTATAATGCTAACATGCATATAACTCTCACTCAATCCCCCCCCCCCCCTTCTAGGAACACTTCTTTATGGTCGGGCCCGAGCTTGAGATCGAATACTCTTTCAAGTATGCAATTCCCTCAAACTTAGGCTCTGATACCTAATTGTAACACCGCTTCTGATTTCAGTTGCTTTAATGTCAAAACAGATTTAGCAGCGGAAATTTTTTTCTTTTTAAAACAACCAAACAGTTAATTTACATTAATTTCCGAAAAGCATCCCGCCTCGCAGGCCATCTAGTCTTTACCTGAAAATGGAAATCATAGCATCATTAGCTACACTAGCTAGTGAGTACATACAGTCATAAGCATCAATATAGCAAGTCATGCGTCATATCATAAACAATCATTGCTAGCTTAGCACATTGCGGTGTGCTAACAAGATCGGTAAGAATCGTGTCTTGCAGGGAAATCACTCCCGCTCAACAACTCAGACCGGAGGATCAGACACGACCAATCCGCGCTGGTAGGGGAGCACAAGGCAGTCCACCGAGCATCGTTTACAGAGCCAGAGGCTCCACAGGTAATCCGGCTACAACCGGCCGATTACCACTCACGTTAAGGCACGGTGGTTCTGCAGAACTTTTGATTCAGGATGCCTCCTGAATCCCCGTGAAATCCCAAAGGATTCAGCTACAACCGGCTGACCTTAACCATGCTTCTGATAGTCTGCAGACAATTCACATACACATATACGTACATTTGATCCCACAGGGATCCGACATCTTTCGAATAGTCATTCATGCATAACATCGCAAATTAACTAAGTGGTTCCAAACTGGACCCACTGGCATGCTCCTGACACGTATTCTAACAACTTACAAGTAATAGACTTACCTCTTAGAGCGTACCTGCATAAGCAAGTTAGTCATACATAGTATATAGTCATCTATCAGGAAAGCCTTACTCTACTGAGTCTCATGAAAGTAGGCACTCACCTGATTAGCTTACAAAGCTCGTTTGCTTAGTGCTGAATCAGGTGACGCGTTCATCTAAAACATTCGGCAATCGCATTAAGCGTTTGCATGTGCTAAGTTCTATTACTAGAACATTTATAAAGCCATCTTATTAGTCTTAAGTTATTTATCAAACTCATCTTGAACACTACAAGACCTAATCAACAAGAGCTTGTGAACAAAACAAACCATTGCTTGAAAAGGCCCCGTCGCGCCGCGACGACTGGAAAGTCGGACCATGGGAAAAAGTTCATACGAAAGTTGGACCCTTGAACTATTGAACCCTCCGACTGTCGGACGGGTCATCCGACTGTCGGACCATTCATCCGAAGGTCGGACCAAATGAAAGTCGCATGGTTCATTTTTACATAGCGTCGCGCCGCGACCAATACGTGTCGCGCCGCGATCGCGGTTTTTTTCCAGAATTTCAGCTTCTTCTTCATCAACTTTCATCCGACTTTCAGTTAACATTTTCAAAAAAACCAGATTTCTAAACTTATATTTTTCACTCTTTAAACACTTATAAGCTTCATATATCATCTATATGAACCTTATAAACAACTTAATACCTTTTAAAACATTAGAACATGATAAACCCACACTTAAAGTAAGCTTCATGTTCTTATTCATGGTGTTCTTCATCTTGGCACAACTTCCAAACATCCATGTATCTAGTTTGTAACAAGTGTAATCTTACTTAAACTTCAAAACAAGGATCATACCAACCATGCTTTAGGTTTAGAACCTCAAATCTTTAAACTTCTAAGATTTCTTCTTCGAGCTTCTTACGAGCAGAGACAGAGTTGTGTGTTTGTATATGTTTTTCTTAAGATCTTTTGACTTTGTAAGTCAAATACACAACACACATATCTATCTAAATCTCAAACTTATCCAGAGGCAACCGCCTCTGGATAAAAAATATCTTTATTTTCTTTTTCTTTTTCCTTTTCTTCTTTTCTTTCTATTTCTTCTTTATTCTTTTCTAATTAACTACATATATATATTTATATATACTTAACACACTTACACAAATACATATTTACAAATATGCATATATCAACTTAATCTCAATTAATTCACAAAGTCTTACAAACAAATACTCCTATTACATTTATCACTTACGCGTACGTACAATTTACAACTAGGCCCAAGTTGAGGATGTTACAAAGCTAAACAGCTACTCACATAATCCTGCAAAAAGCAATCAACCATGGGGGATTAGCACAAAGCTAAGTGAATGGAAGAAATAAACAAGCTAACCACAATCACAGTTCACAATTGAACCTCTAAACAACAGTCACCAATCAATCCGTCAATTCAACAATCTCTCCAATCCCGAGGACCGGTGGTTCTGCCGAACCTACAACCAATGCCGGCCAAAGCAAAGGTTTACCGATACCTCTCTGCCAATCGGCACAGTGAAATTCCCCTCTAATACAACACATGCATGAGGAGGACAACCATTGCTCAACTAACCGCAGACGAGCCCAGCTCTTGCAACAGCAGCTGCCCCAACCAGCCCTTTCATAGAAGCTGAGCTCTACCAACCCTTTACAACAGAAGTTGGTTCTCAAACAAACTAGATACAAATCCAATCACGAACTCAATCAAAGCTCTAACACATAAAACACGTATACGAACATATAACTCTTGATCAACAATTAGCAGACTAACAGTCTATCATGGCATATCAAACAGTCTATCTTCGCGTATCGAACTCATCAATCAATAATCAGATATTCAAAACAACAATCAAACATTCCTTGAATCAAACAAATCATCATGTTACCACCAACACCACCCGTGAGTAAACTTCCACTCACCTCAATCCTCGAATCACGCGTGCTCAGTTGTCTAATATCACTGAGTCTGTGGTTTTCCTGAAAACACAACAACAACCGAATCAGCCTCGAATATATAAATATATCTTTCCACATATATTTATAACTTATATTCATGTAAACATCTTAATTTAATTATACAATTGATACCCCAACTTATTCCAAACAAAACACAAACAAAACAAGCAACATTCCTGAAACAGGCCTGGTCGCGCCGCGACCTGCACATGTGTCGCGCCGCGACAGTGTCGGATTTCGAATTCCGGATTTCAAGTCTCAGATTTGAGTGTCAGATTTCCAAGAATCGGATTTTTAGGGTCGGATTTCACATTTGTCGGATTTCCAAGGTCGGATTTGTAACTTTAGCGGAGTTCTTACAAACCGACTTGATTTGTCGGATTTCAACAGGGTCGCGGCGCGACCCTCACTGTAGCGCCACGACATTCAATGTTTCAGATCATCATCTTCCTTTTGTCGGATTTCTAGCCACCACAACATTTTATAAACGTTTCCAACATCAAATTTCTTTAAGCTAAACCCATATATAACATATATCATGCATATAAAACATCATAAACACCTTTTTAATCAATCAAAACAACAAAATCATCAAAACCCATTTCATCCATCTTCTTCAAAACCCATCAATGGTGAAACTCTATATAACCATGTAATCAATCAAATAAACACATAATGATGAACCATAACATGCTATAAACATATCCTCACCTTCTTTTGAATTTATAGAACACAATTTCTTCACTTTAGAAATTCAAGTTTCTTCTTTTCTTTCTTGTTCTTCTTTTCCAGGAAACACACACACACACACTTAACTTTTCCTTCTTTTCAATTAATAATATGTAAGTGTCATCGGATATACTCATACACACACACGTGTATTTTTATAAAATTCCCACAAACATGAAGTGTCCTCACTTTATACATGCATACACATACATCACTTTACATACATACATAACCTCATACATAGATACTTTTTCTTTTCTTTCCATTTCTAGTATCACACACATTACTTTATCCAAATCATTAATTAATTTAATTACTCCCAAATAACCATTTAACCAAATAAACTCAATTAATCACAAAATCACATACCTCTTACTCGTCAATCAACTAACCCGAATTTGCGGATGTTACAAATCTTCCCTCCTTCAAAGGATTCCATCCTCGGAATCCTATAACACATATCAAACGGAATACTCATTCCTCATATTCGTTCATCCCTTTGGTTGTCAAGTCCTTTGTAACGCATACCCATATCCATCTTATTATCATTCACTTACATTCATTTCTACTCATTTTTTTCTAATAGTTATCAGAGTTTAACAACTCTTCTTCAATTTAATCATATAACTCATAAACTCGAGAAACCTGTCCTTCAATCATTTTCTTTCACACTTACACATTTAAACGATATCAACACGTTTCTTGAATACTTGTTCACATCAATTTGTTTATCTCACTTAACAAATTCCATATATTTGTCGTTCACTGTCTACCGTACAAAGGTATCCACACATCACTTCTCTCTTGTTTCCAACTAATATGTCAAATATTACCACGATATGCACATATCAACTCACCACTAATATCTTAACATCTACCAAATAGAAATCACTTCACGTTTGTCTAGTCAGTTCAATTATGAATTCTGCGAATCATCAAAATCCAACACAAAAACACAAGTTCATCCTCATTTATCTGTGCAATTCTTTCTACTCAACTATCTCATAAGAATTCAGTCGTACTGCTCATTTCACATCTCAATTCTTGTCGTAAACTCTTCTAGAATTTAGTCAATTCTTTCAATTCCCATCAGAAATCTCTAAGTATAAAATATCATATCTTCAAATTCTCTTATCAATATACAAGTGTGTCTAGAAAATGCCGTCCCACTAATGATAGGAATACAGATGCTTCTTATTAATCAGTCGATAATCTTTCGTAAATAAACAAATTCTTTCACATGTAGTAAGATTTAGATATAAATTCCATCATGCCTTGTCATTATCACCGCTTGGTATCTCATATTATCTCAACAGTTAACAAATCTCTGATACTCTGCTTTAACTCATATACAATCATATTACATTTCCACGAAAAATATATATCTATCATATTCACTTTTGTAAGTCATCATTTAATTACTTCATATGGCATTATACTGTTTAGCCCTTCCAAGTGTATTGGCAATTAAGTTCTGAGAGTCTTGTTCAAATTAAATTTCCAGTTCCAAGCACAGGTACTTCCTAGCAAAGGCAATTCATACATATGATTCACAAATCTTCATTCTATATGCTCAGGCCATTACATTCCTCTTCTCTCATTGTCTCATGAATTCAATCTGCCATTCTTGAAATTACATATATCTTCAATTCACAAGTGTCAACTGTTACTATGACTAGTTCTTTCTCATATATAACTCCTTGTAATTAGACACCAATTACATCTCTTACCCAAACAATCCTGCACGTCACAAGCTTACCCAATCTGTAGCAGTCCATTCCTTTCTTATACTTGAAAATTTCAATCACTGATCCACTAATTTCCAGTAAAAACAACTTCCATTCTATTACTAGGTCGATTTTTACCTCAATTCGATAATACCAGTGTTAGCGTCATTAATTCCCTTGTATCTTAGCATATCCAACAATTTATCTTTCCAATGTAATTTCAAACCTTTCAATCACATTCATTGATTCATTCTAACCATCATTTCTGCCACATATTAGTTCATTCATAAACATTCACTACTTCTTTTAGTGATAAGATCAATAACACATATCTTTCTTTATACTTAATTCATTCATATCATCAACACAAACGCATCTGCTGCAACTCCAAAGGCATGGATTAGATCATTCCCCTCAAGGATTTTCAACTGTCACAAGACGTAGACCATTCCTCCAATTTCATAGCATATCATTTTATATATCAATCCAACAAATACAATATCTCAACACCTCATAAGTCTTTTCAAATTTATCAATCAATATCACAGGTTATCTTCAATCATTAGCTTTACCAATAACTCGTAATTTCAGTTATACATTTATTAACAACATCTCTTGATCGTCACAAAACCTTCCAAACTTCTTTATCTCCTCCACCTTCCTTCTTCTTTGTACAAACACATACATATACATATAAGCATATAAACACAGAACACACAAATCAAGTTTCATAGCTTATAACATGCAATTTTACCATTCTAAAAACATCTTTCTAGGGTACTGTATACCCAATTCACATCATACCATATATCTTATCATTTACTGTCTTATCACTTATTGCCATAAGCATTAGATATTTTCACAATTTAGAAACTATATCAACTATCTCTACTTCTCAAAGAATCATACTCTTTTAGAAGTAAACAAGCATACTTAGCACACATAGGCATTAAACATTCTCAATTAACTCTAAAGTTAATAAACATACGTACAAATATAAAGGTTATTAAAACGTACCCGTTACATCATCAGTAATGGCAATATCATCAGCCATCATGTTGAAAGTCTTACCCTCTTGCTCAGAAGGGTTCTTTCTCTTTCGTCCACTTGCTGACGAGGATCCCCCACCTGCCACAGCTCCTGACCCTGACTCTAACTCCTTGCTAACTTTGCAATCTCTTGCTCGATGATCTTCCTCAAAACAGATCCAACATACCTTTCATGAGAAACGACACTCTTTCATTTCATGGCCAAACTGCCCACAAGTCAGACACCGCATAGTCTGAGACGTACATAGTCCTGTGTGGTGCGACTTACACTTTCCATACCGTGGTACTTGTAGATTAGATACATCAAATGCAGGTCTATGTTTCAAATTTCTTTTACTCTGGCTCCCCTGCCCTCTTTGCTTTTCAACATTATACTGTTCCAATCGAAATTTCTGTTGAGAAATCTGATCTCGATTCGTTCTATCTCTAGCCTTCAAATCATCTTCAGCCGACTTGGCTAAGGTAAATGCTTGCGACAGTGTACTAGCCCATCTGGTAGTACTTCGATACTCTAGAAGCAAAGCTCCCACAAAGTGTTGTATCTTTGATGCCTCATCAGGCACCCATTGCTTCACAAAACGCAATCTCTCATTAAATTGTTTGATTACTTCATCCACAGTCATATCTTTAGTCATATGTAATTCCATGAATTCTCTTTTGATACGGGCTATCTCAAAAGTGTTGCAATATTGCTCATACAGTTTCTCCTGAAACTGATCCCAAGTCACACTGTCTTGCTGTTGTTTAGAAAAATGACTGGTAAGGGAATCTCACCAAACCATTGCATCTCCTTTAAGCATACGAGTTGCAAAACACACTCTCCATTCATCCTCGCCTCACCAGCTGGATGGATGAGCATGATCTTACTGTCTTATAACATTGGATATGGTATTCGGTGTCTGGTGCATACTACACCAACCGGTAGATCCGGTGATAGCGAGGAAGAGAGAGGAAATGAGACCGGTAGTCGAAGCACTTAAGAGGGGTGGCAATCTTCAGGTCGGCGACTGAAATTGAGTAGGCCGGCCCTAATGGATCCGAGTTACCACGAAGTACTAAACCCAACAAATCTAGCGATGGTGAAATACATAGGAAACGACGACGTTGAAACTCAGTCAAGGGAAAACGTCCAATGAAGATGAGATGGTGGTCGGTGGGGATGAGATGTGGATCCAATGACTGTGAAACACAGAGATAGCACTGATGGTGAGGCTAGTTGAGGTTGGCACCAGTGAGTATGAGATGGCCAGTGAGGATGTCATGAAAAGTAGATCCCAGACAGAGATATGATGGGAACAACTGAATAAGACAAGTTATTATGGGTTATTAATCTGAAATTAATATTTAATCATAACCATCCGATCTAATAAATATACGGTGAGGACTTATTCCATCAAGAACAATGAGAACGTAACATATACAATATAGTCAAATTTATTATACTCGTAATTATAAAACTTCATCAAAGTGTTTCATGAGTTTTCAAAACATCTAAATCAAAGAATAATTAAAAATCCGTATACCATAAAAATGTTTTAAATATACAACGTACGTTAAACTCATTCTTATATATCCGCGAATTTTCTTCACATTATTTAACCCAAATTCTCTAAAAATTTACGAAACAATATAATATATTGCATAATCATAAATCTAATAAATTTATTAATAAATTTGACTATATTACATACGTTCTCACTCTTCTTGTAATAAAACTCTTTATTCAACACCGTATGTTTACAAATTAGTTTCATTAACATAAAGAATCACACTAAATAACATAATTAAAATCCATATCAATAATCCAAGTCGATTTACATTACAATTTCAATCACACGACAAAACAAGCTTATCCGAAGTTACAAACCGAAAAGTCAAAAATAACTAAAAAAAAGAAGAAAAAAAAACACTTTAATTAACGAAACTAGGAAACCAGAAGTAATTAACAGAAGTATCGACGTTTTACTTTTGTCTGCAATCATCTTTATGCGAGCCCACCAACCTAACGCCAGAATAAATAAATATAATCAGAATTAATGTGCTTTTTTAATTGGTTCCGTTATCATCAACTTTTACCTTGTCATAAATAAAAGGATAGAATGTATACTTCTCGTGTTTTCATACTCATAATTACTTTACATTTTATGTGTTTTCATACTCATAATTACTTTACATAAAAGGTATGTTAGTTATTTCAACATTTAATCGTATAATGTACCGTTTATTTCGTAAAATTCGAATGAATTAAATAGAATTGAGATTAAATTTCGTGTTATATTACGTTTGGTAAACTTGTTATTTAATAGAATTTCATTCTTTGAAATGTTTACATTCTCTTGATTAATGAAAAGTACATTTCATAGGTGAACTTTATGGGTTTTAAATCAATTCTATTATTTCAAATTCTACGGAACAAAAGGAATTCAACGTTTTGTCAGTTTCGCATAATTCGAATTAATGAAATTGAAATCAAATCCCGTGCCGTATCGCATTTGGTAAAAACTTAGTTTTGAATTAAATCTTATTCTTTTAAATATTTACATTCTCTTAAGTAATGGAAAGTTCATATATTGCATAGGTATGATGAATGGAATTCATATCAATTCCGTTCCTTTGAATTTTATGAAACAAACTAAACCTAAGTGTTTACGAGTTTGAAAACACCCATCATCGAGTCACCTTATATATTGTTATGGGCATAAAAGTGTAGATCAATTGGACGTATGTGTTGGCCGTTTAAAAAACATTTATAAAAAAACTACCAAAGTACCAAGCAAAGAAAAACATTAATTTCGATACGTGTCGAAGGCGTATGGGTAACGTATTTATGATAAAGATAATCTTTGCATTTATTAAAATTAAAAAAAGATATTAAATAAAACCGTGTGAGTTTAGCCAACTAAATTGATCGATTTACAACTAATTTACAATTACGTTTCTAATTAATATATATATATATATATATAGTAAAATTGAGCAAAAAAATTATAGTAATTTATTCTTACATGAATAAAAATATTTTAAAAAAGGAAAATTGTAGATATTTCTAGAAAGAATGATTATTTTAATAAAATAATAATTAAAAATAAGCATAAAAATCATAGCAATTAAGTAACTTTACCATAAAAATCACTTGGTGATAGCATAAATTGCATAAATAATTCCAGGGATCCATCCAAACAAGGTCAACAAAACACAGATCCAAAACTCCACCTGCAAACAACATGCAAAAATATTTATTTATACAATTTAATTCTCCAATTCAACTATAATTAACTTAAAAAAATTAACCAAATTGGATTAATATTAGTAAATCGGGTCGGGTCAGACACGATCCATCGTGTTCTCTCTCAAAAATACGTCTTTTACAGGTCTCACTCTTATGTTTATGTTTATGAGAACACATGATAGATCGTGTTTAACCAAACATGAGAGGATCGTAACCGTATACAGTAGAATAAGTTTGAAACCAAGAGTAGAAAATTGAGAGATGAACACATACATGGCAGCCAAACTTGAAGAAAACACCAAGAGGAGGAAGGATGATTGCGAGGATGATGTCGATGCAGTTAAGAGTACCTTCCGACGGCATCTTCTTTCTTAAAATGATATTTACTTGAAGATTTTTTCTTTTTTATTCTTCCAAATGCTTTTGGTGGTGAGAGATATTATTATGTTGTAGGTTTGGTGTTGGTAGTTTTCGTTATTTATAGTACTTTAGTTAATGACTTAATGGGGTGGAGGTGGAGTAGAACACGTGTATCCTTTTTTTTTTATTCTTTATTTACTATTTAAATATTATTATTACTAATTTAAAATTAAAAATACTCCACCTATTTTAATATGTTTTTCTCATATGTATTAGTATGGTTTATTGTAATGTTATGGGGACAAATAGTTTTTCTCATAGCATATCGTTTTGTAAAATATAGAGGTATGTTTAGAGTTGTAAAGGAATCGAGCATTTGGTGAACCGTTCGGCGAGAAGTTCGTTTATTTAATAAATAAACGAACACGAACAAAAATCTTTGTTCGTTTAGTTAATTAAACAAACATGAACAAAGGCCCCGTTCATTCATTTATGTTTATGAATGTTCGTTTACATGTATGTGCATCTATATATATATAAATATAAAATAAATAAATAAATATATATATATATATAGTGTGTGTGTACATAGATATATACATACACTCTCTGTCTCACACACACACATATACATAGATATTATCTGTTTATATTTAATAATGTGTTTGTATTATATTAGTATATATGTCCGTTCGTTTGTATTCGTTTATGTTGGTTAAAGTTAAATGAACGAACATGAACACAAATATTTTTTTCGTTTATTAATCTATTCGTATTCGTTTATTTGTTCGGCTAAAGTTAAATTAAGGAACACGAACAAGTCATTTTTCGTGTTTGTTTGGTTCGTTTACAACCTTAGGTATAGTATTCGACGAGTATTATACCCGGTAATATGTCGTTGTATTTCTTGTTCTTTTCATCAACTCTTTTCAAAACAAAATTTTAAAAATAACAAAACAATCTTTTTCTTTATTTTTTTGTGGTTAAAATAAACAATCTTTTTCTATATTTTTTGTGGGCGGGGAAGTTAGGAAGTGTCTACTTATGAGAGTGTGTTTATTAGTGAATGTGTAAAGTATGAGAAAGAAATGGAGGTTATTTGAGGGATGTATTAATAATTTTCGATTTCGGAAATTTTAACAAATTAAGTAAAGTAGAAAAGAGGCTGTTAAATGTATTATAATGTAGTATAGATATGAAGTGATTTGAGAAGGATAGCTTAGTATAAATAGAATTTGTTTATGTATAATGTGTATGAGTAGTGAATAGTTAACTGTAATAATTTTCTTTCGTATAAATAACTTTTTTCAACGATTAGTGATAGCATAATAATTGTATTTTTTTTTTAACGACAAATACTTGTATCTTAGTCACATCTTGGTAATGCTAGGTTAAAGACTTTCTGGTAATTGCAAATTTGTATGTTAGTTACATAATAACTGAAGTGCCGAGGTTGTTTGATCTAATGTCGAAGTTAAGCGTTTTAAAACTTGATGAAATTTAGTTTTATAATTGTCAAGATAAAGAGAGTTTTTGTATCATTTTACTTTTTGTTCTTACTCATTCTTCTACTTATAAGATTAAGACAAATGTCTAAACAATGGATGATATAAAGAAGTAGAATGCGCGGATTCCATATGATATCATCTAGTGTGTAGAATGATGAAGTAGAAAACTTTAGTTGGAAGAAATATAATTTTCCCAAGTTAAAATAACCATTCAAAGGTGGTTATGAATATTTATTTCAGTTATTGACATCAAAATCAACTGAATTTTGGTTGTTTATAAATAAAAGTGAACAAACATAAATTATAAATACGTTTATCTTTTACTTAGAAGATTAATATAAATGTTAAAATCGGTGAAGATATAATAAAAAAATTAATAGATTACACATGTTATCTTATGATGAGTAAGAATAATAGAAACAAATGGTAAAAAGATTCTATTCTTTCGCAAATTCATCTTTCCATTATCTCTAAGCACTATTTGTTTATTCGAGAATTTGATCAATACCTAAGGAAAGTATCTCACGTTATTACAAGGTTATCGTAAAAGTGGTTTTCTATCTTTCAACAAAATATTTCTAATTATCTTCTTACTTACTAGATTAACATATGTGTTAAAATCGAGAAAATAAGTCATCATTTGGTAAGTAAGAAGTTAAAGTTAGAGAATGAAGTTATCAAGGTGATCTTGTACCTGGGCGCCTTCAGACATCCGGAGGGTATACAAACTTTGCTTATGATAAAGCCTATTTGTGAGGGTACTCCTCTGATACTTCTCACACATCTTTTTCCACAGACCTACAGCCGTTGTTTCATCCACCACCACCCTTAACACTTCATCAGTTAAGCATAGCAATCGCTGAATAGGCCTTTGCTAGAACATCTCTCTTTACGTCCTCCCTCATATCTCTCGATAACATGTCTTCACCTTCTAACGCCACCGCACAACCTTGCTGAACCAGAAGAGCCCTCATCTTCAACTTCCATAACGTGAAATCATTCGTACCAGAAAATTTCTCCAAATCGAATTTGAAAGATGACATCTTCACAATCAACAAATGCGCGAGCCCGGTGTACAGAACCGTGGCTCTGATACCACTTGTTAGGAATCGGGACACCCAAACAAGCGTTAGAATATAAATGCGGATAACGAACAAGACAAGTCACGACATGAGATATAACGTGGTTCGGTTGTTGGGGTCACGACCTACGTTCATGGGCATGAACCAGAGACTTCTTTATTAACTTGAGTGTTTGATGTGTTACATATGACTGAACAAAGACTAGATATTTATAATGAAGCTACAAAACCCTAATGATGCTCTAATCTTAATTAGGAAACAATAATTAACAAATATAGGAGATTCTCAGCCGTCACAAAAAAGAAAATCGACCCAGGATCTGACCAGCCCTGCTCCACGCCGTGGGCCTTCGAGGGTCACACGCCGAGCTCCCTTAGTGGACGCCGAGCAACATCAATTTTCTGGTTTTCTCGTTTTCCAAATATCTTACAAGCCTTCAAGTCATATCCCAACAGTAACGTTAGGTCAAAGGCTTTCTGGTAATTGAATATTTATATGTTAGTGACATAATAACTCAATTGCCGAGGTTGTTTGATCTAATGTCGAAGTTAAGCGTTTTAAAACTTGATGAAATTTAGTTTTATAATTGTCAAGATAAAGAGAGTTTCTATATTCTCTTACTTTTTGTTCTTACTCATTCTTCTACTCATAAGATTAAGACAAGTGTCTAAAGAATAGAAGATATAAAGAAGTAGAATGCGCGGATTCCACATGATATCATCTGGTGTGTAGAATGATGAAGTATAAAACTCTAGTTGGAAGAAATATAATTTTCCCAAATTAAAATAATCATTCAAAGGTGGTTATGAATATTTATTTCAGTTATTCACATCAAAATCAACTGAATTTTGGTTGTTTATAAATAAAAGTGAACAAACACAAATTATAAATACGTTTATCTTTTACTTACAAGATTAATATAAATGTTAAAATCGGTGAAGATATAATAAAAAAATTAATAGATTACACATGTTATCTTATGATGAGTAAGAATAATAGAAACAAATGGTAAAAAGATTCTATTCTTTTGCAAATTCATCTTTCCATTACCTCTAAGCACTATTTGTTATTCGAGAATTTGATCAATACCTAAGGAAAGTATCTCACGTTATTACAAGGTTATCGTAAAAGTGGTTTTCTATCTTTCAACAAAATATTTCTAATTATCTTCTTACTTACTAGATTAACATATATGTTAAAATCGAAAAAATAAGTCATCATTTAGTAAGTAAGAAGTTAAAGTTAGAGAATAAAGTTTAAAAAATATAATTTTTCTATCTATAATTGAATTTATATACACTAATTCTACTTTATTTTCTTGCACCTATGTCAGTAACACGTCTAGTAAAAAATAACCGTTTAATACTTACGTCGACATATCTAAAAAAAAAGCTTTTTAGAAACACTTTACATAAAAAAGAATATTTAAAATATAATATATATTATAATTAATCCAACTTGAAATATTGATTCATTTATTTTATTTGTAGGTTATTTAACAAAATTTCTGTATTTATCTTTTTATTAAAAAATTCATAAGATCATAACTATGGTTTGTCATATCTAACTTATTTTGTCTTATTGTTACCGACATCATAAACTATTTTCAAATTAATTGTTGCATGTTATGTATTAAATTAATAATCTTCTTATATATATATATAAAGATTAACATACTTCGAATTTATTAAACGATTTTAACTATTTATTTAATAAAATAAATTATTTGATTTTGACTGTCTATTTAATCAAAGACTAACATGTATCAAATTTATTAGACGATTCTAATTATTCATTTAATAAAATAAATTAAATTACTTGATTTTGATCAATTATTTAATAAAATTTAGAATTCCAATTTTAACTTTTATTAGTCAAACTTGAATCAAAATTATTAGGAGAATTTCATATATACCCCATTCTTAAAGTTTAAAATATCATACTTGACCACTTTAATTTACAAATATTATATTTACCCTTCATAAAATATAAAAAAACATCATATTTAACCAAATTAATAATTTTATTATTTTAAATTACTTTATAATTTTTTAACCAATATAATAATCGATGGATTGTATAAGAATTAAGAAATACAATCATGTGTTTTCATATGATGATATTACGTTTATGTTATCACGTCTTTCATCAACATTGCGTCTACACTTCTATCGCTAGTGTATATTAAGTATTAACACCAGTGTTTTATAATTATTTAATAATTTTTTATTAATTTTTAATATTTATCATTTTTAAATAATCTATGTATCACACAAGCATCTAATCTAGTTACATTATAAATAATGACGTGTTAATTAACAGGATAAGTACGCGGTTCCGTGTTTTTGCTATTAAGGAAAAACTTCTCCTTCACGTCCGGATCCGGCCCACATGCCAACCACCAGCCCAATAAAGTAAAAAGAAAGCCCATCCATCTGTCATGTGCTTCCCACTCTCACGCTCTCTAGCACGCGTTCACATCACGCGCTTATATTTTTTTTTCATATTAAATTTTTGCTTTCAAGTTAAGTTAATCGATCAAATATTATAAAATTGAGTCGTGATATATTCTCTTACTGTTTATTTTTACTTATCTTTTTACGTATATATTAATATAAATATTAGAATTAATAAAAGACGTGAATAAATAAAATTAATGAATTTCACATATCACTTTATGATAAGGAGAATAATAAAGTAGAAAGAAATAATATGAAAATATATCATTTGAATATAAAATTTCTCAATTAGATATTTAAAAATATTATTGTTTAAATATAACTTTTCTTGTTATGTATAACAAATAAACGTTGTGCACAAATTTTTATCTTAAAGTTTACAACATCAAAGAGGAGTTTTCTGCAAGTAGCAAGAAAAACTTCACCCACACATATATATAATTCTTACAACTAGGGGTGAGCATGGGTACCGAAAATACCGAATCGTACAGGTATTGTACCGGTACTGGTACCGAGTTAGAGTCATCGGTCCGGTACTCGGTACTTGAAATATTGATAAATCGGTATTCGGGATTGGTAACGAAAAAACTAGGTAAAATAGATACCGATACCGGTACCGGTACCGTATTTGAATACTCAGTACGGTATTCGGTACCATCTTTAAACCAAATTCGGTATTCGGTAAAACCGGTTCCGGTACCATGCTCACCCCTACTTAAAACATACCAATTACATCTTGCTATCCATAGGATTCATATATCGGTCTTAAGAAGGAAGAAAAATTTATTTTACACATAGATCAATGTTAGTATAACAAAACTAAATGTCAAAAAAAGTTTTAAAAAAATAACTTATTTGGTTCATTCTTATTTCTCATATTATTATTTTAATTTATCTTCAAATAATCATCTACTTTCACAAAGAAATAAATACAAGTACTACTTATATATGTTACCCCAAATCAATTATTTTTAGGTAGCTAAATATCATAAGTCTTGCAAATCATTGTGTAAGCATAAAACGATATTTTATGAACTTAAAATTGCATAAATTATATTTATCAAATAACTTTATAAATTCAATTTATTAGAGTGCTTGTAGTTTAGCGATACCAAATTTATTAAAAATCTGTTTCTAATAATTATGAATTTTAGTCTCATAGTAAACAAATACTTAAAAATAAAATTATGTGCACGACTAACCGTTAAAAAATATATATTTATCTTAAAAATTAACCTTTTTTACTCGTGAAAATTAAAAAGAAGACAGATAAAGTATATAATAATTTGTGAGCCTATTTTACAATAGGAGTTGATTCGTACATAATAGAATATATTCATACACAAAAATTACAAGCAATTAACAACACATAGTAAAAGTAAATAATACATAGATTTGTTATATATGGATAATTTTATTGTATACGACTCATCACATTAAAATATGGCATATCTCATAATTCCTTGTGAAAATCATTGTTTTATCTATTAAATTTCAAATAATTAAACTTTTTGACTTTTAACTAATCGGTTGTCTTATTGTTACACTTTCAACAATGATATTATAAAACGAACTTTTAGGGGAATTCGATCTAAAAAGCAAAAAAATTCAAGAGTTTAGTTCACTAAAATGTATTCTAACTTATTATGTTTTGTTACTATGTGTATTAAACTTTAAAAAGTTTTATTGTGTGTATCAAACTTTTAATTTGTTGTTATTGTATGTATTTTGAATGCATAAAAAAGGAAAAAATGTATAAGTTTAGTACATACAATGAAAGTTTAATATACATAAAAGCGACAAATTAGATGTTCAATACATATAATAAAAACTTTTAAAGTTCGATACACACAATAGCAAAACGTGACAAATTGAATACATTTTGATAAACTAAACCCAAAAATTAAAGATCGCAAATTATATAATGCTTGGTATGAGGAAAGTTTCTCCGAGGAGCTAAAGTTTATTTTCTATAAATTTAGATATACAAGTTTAATTATCGACAATTTTAGTAATAATATATAATTTATAACAAGTTTTAGGACCCAAACATAAATTTCATTAATTCACTTTAAATTGAAAGCTCACTAGAACCGAAAATTACTCATAACCTACTAACAAATTCTTGAAGAAAATTTAACCACTTTGCTAGACACGCTTTTGAGACGGGATTGAGTACTGTTGTTATTGCAAAGCACGCTTTTAAAAGTTTGTGTCTTTATGTGGAGAGCTAGATTGAGAAGGCTACCCGTTCGAGAATACCTTGATCACTTGGGAATTGACTTGCATTCGAAATTGTGTCCGAGATGCGAAGACAAAACCGAATCTTTACCGCATGCTTTAACTAAGGGAGGTTTTGAGGCTTTGGGAGAACATTATGCATTGGTGGGAGTTCCTTCTAACACAAGATGTGATTTTGCACGCTTAATGGATCTAGGCAGCTCCCTTTGAAAGATAGAGGTATCGGAGAAATATGACGGACTGTTCTATGATTGTTTACTTACCTAATACGGAGAAACCAAAAAATGATCAAAAGCTACAAGACTTATGGTTTGACTTTCAAATATGCATCTTTAATTGGATTAAACATCGTTCGAAAGGAGGTTGTTTGTTGTGATCGTCATGGCTCGTCAATGCAGTAAATGTGTAAAAGGTATATTAACAAATCAAGACTCTCTTTACAAGACATTGATACAAATACTCTAAGGGGCTGTTTAGTTGGTGTCATTTGGGGGGATTGGGATTTCAAATCCCTTTAAATGTGATGTTTGGTTTGCAAAAATGAGATGGGATTTTAAATGCTATGATTCTTTAAAATCCTATAGATGAAGGATTTTTCAATCCCTTCACCTCCATGGTATTTTGAAAACCCACAGATGAGGTATTTTCTTCGGGGAGCCTCCGGCTAAAATTCCAGCGAACCATCACCGCTGTCGCCATTGACTCCTTGTCGTCGCCGTTGCCGTCAATCCCTTCCGTTGTTGACATAAACCCTTGTGGATAGGATCCGTCTGCTGTCGCCGTCGACCCCTTCCTTCGCCGACAAAAAACCTTGTCGACAGGACCCGTTCACTGTCGCCGTCGACCCCTTCCTTCATCGACATAAACCCTTGTCGACAAGATCCGTTCACTGTTTCCATAGACCACTTCCTTCGTCGACAGAAACCCTAGTCACCGTTCGCCGTCGCCGGCATAAACCCTAGTCGCTGTAACGCCCCAATTTTCAAAACATAAATAAAAATCATATTTCAAGGTCTTTTATAAATAAAAGAGTTATTTTACAAAAGAGCGGAAGCAACAAAAACTGTTTTGAACCCTCAGGTTCGTACAAAAGCATAAAAGCTACATATTTATATCAAAAGACATTTTCTTACTATACAACCGGGCGTTAAGTTTCAAAACATTGTTTTCCTTATATACATAACAACCGTCAAACTGAAACTTTGCCCTTGTCTTTGATAAAACCTACAAAACATTTTAGAAATAGTATCTGATAAGCTGCGAGAGCTTAGTAAGTAAACTTGACTGCCAATCATATAAACACATGAATATAATCATATAATAAACACTGTCAACAACTGATAATAATCTCTGGGTAACTAACTGAGCCACTACTGCATAAGGCAATATGCTTTCTGACATATGATTAATTAACTGAGCCACAATACTGTGCTATTTCTGAGCCACTACTGCACAAAGCAGCATGCTTAATAATACCGAGCCTTATTGTACATAGCAGTATGCTTAACACACATAATTGTACTGTAACATTATTGTATCGCTACTGAACCTTACTGAGCATATCCCCCACATATGAGTGACCTAATATATTAACAACCTGATATAATAACATACATGCTGTAAATATGAATAATAGTCTAGAAGACTCACCTTATATTCGGTGATGTTATATAACAATCCACAATCGATAGTAATTTAGCGAACGCGCCACTGATAAGTCTCTACATGAAATAATACTGAATATACATCAACACATGCATCTGCTGAACTGAACAACTGAACAAAATACTAGGCACGCCCGTGCCTTTCACAAGGTACTCCCGTGCCTTATACCCAGACAACCCCGTGGTCTCTAGGCACCCTTTGGGCCTTCTTAGAACAGGGCACGCCCGTACCCTAAAGGTCACGCCCGTGCCTCCTTAGGTACGGCCAAGGGCATGGTTGGATCTTGAAGGTCATGCCCGTGCCCTTCAACTAGTAGCAGCAGTTTGGCCGACTTACTTGCTGTCTCCGGCCAAAACACCCCAAAAACCCAACTTTAATTCATAAAAACGCTACTAGGATGTTTTCCTACATCCCAAACAACTTCTAATCCATAAATAACAACAATAACGTGTTGAAATCTTTGATTCACCATAGAATCAACTAAAACCCATTAAAACTTCAAAAACAAGATCAAGAACTCTTACCTCCAAGTTGTTTGATCACTAGCTCCAGTTATCTCAGCTTGCTTCCACTGATCTTGATCAAAATCTCCAGAGAATATTGGTGTTTTATTGAATACGTGAGTTTGGTTTCTTGCAAAATGAAGACTTTGACTACTCAAAGTCAAAGATGGCTATTTATATAAATATCTATGGACTAATTACATAATTAGTCCCTCAACCTTTCCAAGTTCTGCTTTGACGGTTTTAGCCCCTCTAGTTTATAACCACATACTATCACATATATCCATTTGTAACTCATTTACCACTTTGTACATTTCTCGCGTTAACTTAATAATAGAATTCCGGGTGTTACAACTCTTCCCCACTTGAAATGATTTCGTCCCCGAAATCAATTGCCAAAGAGTTTTGAATAAATATCACTATTTTTGTTCAGGTCTTCATACATATTCTGAAATATTTTCTATACTTTTACCAGTCATTGACCCATCTACTCTGTTTATTAGATTCAACTGCTAAACATCTTTTGAAATATAACACACGAAAAGTGTTCTGAATTTATAACAACTCTTCTGACAACTCTGATCTATAAACTGCCCTTCCCCATATATACAATAATTCCGAATAACTGATTGAATTCCGGGCTTAGTTTTCTCTCCTTTCTGAATCTGATTACATTTTTCCACAGTACCACTGTCAATAATACATACCCACTACTGAAGACTGGTGTGGTGATCTCCGTTTATCTGTATAACCCTTCTGTCTATTCTGAGCATCTATCAATTTATTACCTACCTTCTGAATCTTTTCTGTCTTTAGCTGTACTATTTCTGTACTACCCCATTCTGTCTGACTCACATCATCCAATACACTGAAGTTTGACATTGATATCATACATTAGCATCCTGGTGCTGGACTGGTATTTGTTATAACACGAATTTCTGTCAAGCAAATTTATACTCCCGGTTTTCCTTCTGAATCGATAACACAATCATAACATATGTTTTCCATCAACTGTATATTCCTTTCATTCTGACTGTACTGAGATAAGACTTATCCCTCAACTCTATATGAAATCTGTTCCAAATTCTGAAAACACAATTGGCATCCCTGTCTGATTCAGTAGAGACTGATGTATTACCACAAGATACAATTTCTTTCACACACACCTCTGTTAACTATTTTGCATAATAAGTTTCTCTAATGGAAACAAGTTATATATCTTTAATGATATTTCCCCATTTGTCTGACTATATCTTATTTCACCTCCATCTATCAATAATTCACTCTTAGGTATTCATACCCTTAGTAACTTCTAGCTACACCACCACTATAAACTTATAAATTTTCATATAGATGTGTCTTGTACGCATCCACATAACCTGCTACTCATATACGATCATATCCAATTAATATATCATGACTGTTTTTAAACTGATTAACTACTTGTCCCCTTTTATCCCTTTGTTGTAATACTTTTCACCTTTGATCACTTTTCACTGAAATGTTCTTATCACCTTTGAATAAGAGTGTCGTCACTGTCATTTAGATAATTAATTCACACAAGTACTATTTCTGATTTCATGTTCAAACTATCAGCTATACCATTAGCCTTACCCTGAATAACATAATATTCTACTCACAATTCTCCACTGATTCTAACCAATGTTTCTGTCGTCTTTAAAGGTCTTTCTCATTCAACAGTTATTCCCAACTTTATAATTTAGTGTAAACAACGCTTCACATATAAACACATAATCTCATCATATCATACTGAATGCTATTGTAGCGTACTAACAGTAGTCTTGCATCTCCTCATCTCTAAATGCTATCGCAGCGCACTGACGATAGTCTTACATCACCTATGAATGCTATTGCGGCGCATCAACAATAGTCTTACATCCACATATCCACCCACTATCGAGGTATAACCATCACGTATCATATAAATAATATGCCACAGGTACTACTATCAGGCGCAAGTCTGTGTATTCATTCTCATACTATTTTAACTGTCTAAAAGTGTAAGCAATAATTCTGCCCCTCTGCATTAAAACACAATCCATGCCACTGTACAAAGCAATCTCAAACTACTATCATTTCAGGTAGCGCAAGAACTGTCGTTTCACAAAATTTCTGTTAACAATCCCATAACGATACTGACCACAATCTGTCTGTCTGGTGGTAACCTTGGTATTTCTTCGGTTTACACATCAAAGATTCGTATACTACTTTCACATATTTTGAACTCATTTGTTTGTACTCTAACTAATACTCGTAACACAAATTAAAGAAATAGTATATCCATACTGAGGATACTTCCTATTTCTATAAACTAACCATACATATAGCTTTTTCGTTTTTGATACTAACACATATACTTAGTTCTTCCTCACTTGGAATATGAACTCATATCACTTTCTGTTTACATAATACTGGTTAATATCAAACCAGTCTATTCCAATTACTGTTTGGAATTCTCTCATAGTCATGGCTATAGTTTCAACAAGGAATCTAACTGTATCTAGTTCTAACACATTTGACTGAATCTTTGCAGAATAGATAAATACAAATAATATACTTGTAGTAGAATCAAATAACATATGAGCAGACAAGTTGTTGACAAGACATACACCTGGAACTACACCTGGCTTTGTTTTACTCCTTCTCCCTCTTCATCTCGGAATACGCGTAGACGGTAAAGTTGAAGTAGACTTGAAATCGGTAATCGCTGTTATTGCGATTGGATTGGGACACTCAGACCTGTGATGACCTGACTGATAACAATTATAACACACCTTGATCGGATTCTTGCAATCTCTGCTCCAGTGATCAGGTTTCCCACATTTATAACATGCCAAAGAACCAATCCTGCATTCTCCCAAATGACGCTTTTTGCATGACAAACAAACTGGATATGTCTTCTGCATCACTATCTTTTCTTGAGTTTCAAATCTCGGTTTCTTATACACTAGCGTCGCCTTCTCCACTGACTTTCTTTCTGTTTCCTGTCTGACCAATTCTAACTCTCTAGCCCTTGCAGCATCCATCATGGATTTCACTGTTTGATGCTTACTAGCATCAATAAACTCTCGAATGCTAGGCTTGAGCACCATCATGTACCTATACATCTTCATATTTTCATTTGCCACATAGTCTGGGCAAAAACGAGCTTTCTCCATAAACTTCGCGTTAATCTCTGGTACAGTCTCCTTTGTCTGTTTCAATTTGTGGAATTCATCCACAATCTTATCAACTTCAGCCTGTGGTACAAATTGTTCGAAAACAATTTCTTTGAACTCTTCCCATGTCATAACTTCTATCTGAACATAACCTCTTTGTTTTACCTCCATATCCCACCAATCCTTAGCTGCACTTCTGAGTTGATTGGTTGCATATCTTACTTTATTCTCAGGTGCACACGAACAAGTGTGAAACGCACCTTCAACTTCAGAAATCCATCTGTGACTGACGACTGGATCAATTGCCCCATGAAACAACGGTGGCTGACAAGCTGCAAAGTCTCTGAACGTACAGCTTTTCGGTGCTTCACGTATAATAACTTGAGGTTGAAGATTAACCCCAACACCCGCAGCAGTTAACCTAGTTGCGATTTCCTGCCCAATCACTTCCTTATTCTGATCATTTACCTGATCTACAACTTGTTTTATGATATAAGGAATACTTCGTTCCAATGCTTTACTAATTTCCCTCGCTACAATTTCTCCAATTGTAGCTTCTGGTACTTCCTGATTTATATCTGGGGCTTCTCCCTCCCCATCATGCTGTGTTCCTAAAAGAACATGCTCATTTGTCACACTGGTCTCTACCCCTTCGGGTCTACGACTGGGACCACCCTTAACATTATTAACTTCTCTTGAACCTCTTGTATTAACCATCCTGGTAGTATAGATAAAGCATTAAGGCAAAAGGTAGCTCTATCACACCATCCTCTTTAGCAAACAGTTACTAGTACGTCCAACATATTAGTACACCTATTATCTGATCCAAAGTATTTATGTATATACTAAGGCATTCTATACATCTATAATCCCAGGTGTACTACTTCTACAAGTACCCCTCACCCGATTCACAAGATTCCTCATGATTTCATTAAGTTCCAACACGTATCATATGTCTGTAATAATATGAGCTCTTATATTATTATAAACACATTACACACGTTCGATCTTAACTTTACCACAAAAGTCCCGATTCACAGGCTTAGGCCATGTATCTCTAATAAAATATATCACATATTCATGTCATAATTTATTCCATACCGACTGCACATGTAAAACCAACTCTTAACAGTTGTAAGCACACATATCATATCTGTCCTGAACACATCATGCACTGACACATAATGCTCACGTAACACATATCAATATATTTACTAGTATACTCACCAAGCTGCAAGCCTCCAGTTTGACCAAATCCGCAGAACCATGGTTTAAGTCCAGACGATGCATAACACACCTCCAGATCCCTCAAACCTTGGCTCTGATACTAAGTTGTAACGCCCCAATTTTCAAAACATAAATAAAAATCATATTTCAAGGTCTTTTATAAATAAAAGAGTTATTTTACAAACGAGCGGAAGCAACAAAAACTGTTTTGAACCCTCAGGTTCGTACAAAAGCATAAAAGCTACATATTTATATCAAAAGACACTTTCTTACTATACAACCGGGCGTTAAGTTTCAAAACATTGTTTTATTTATATACATAACAACAGTCAAACTAAAGCTTTGCCCTTGTCTTTGATAAAACCTGCAAATCATTTTAGAACTAGTATCTAATAAGCTGCGAGAGCTTAGTGAGTTAACTAGACTGCCAATCATATAAACACATGAATATAATCATAAAATAAACACTGTCAACAACTGATAATAATCTCTGGGTAACTAACTAAGCCACTACTGCACAAGGCAGTATGCTTTCTGACATATGATTAATTAACTGAGCCACAGTACTGTGCTATTTCTGAGCCACTACTGCACAAAGCAGCATGCTTAATAATACTGAGCCTTACTGTACATAGCAGTAAGCTTAACACACATAAATATACTGTAACATTACTGTATCGCTACTGAACCTTACTGAGCATATCCCCCACATATGAGTGACCTAATATATTAACAACCTGATATAATAACATACATGCTGTAAATATGAATAATAGTCTAGAAGACTCACCTTATAGTATGTGTGGTTATATAACAATCCACAATCGATAGTAATCTAGCGAACGCGCCACTGATAAGTCTCTACATGAAATAATACTGAATATACATTAACACATGCATCTGCTGAACTGAACAACTGAACAAAATACTAGGCACGCCCATGCCTTTCACAAGGTACTCCCGTGCCTTATATCCTAGTAACCCCGTGGTCTTTAGGCACCCTCTGGGCCTTTTTAGAACAGGGCACGCCTGTACCCTAATGGTCACGCCTGTGCCTCCTTAGGTACGGCCAAGGGCACGGTAAGATCTTGAAGGTCACGCCCGTGCCCTTCAACTAGTAGCAGCAGTTTGGCTGACTTAGTTGCTGTCTCCGGCCAAAACACCCCAAAAACCCAACTTTAATTCATAAAAACGCTACTGGGATGTTTTCCTACATCCCAAACAACTTCTAATCCATAAATAACAACAATAACGTGCTGAAATCTTTGATTCACCATAGAATCAACTAAAACCCATTAAAACTTCAAAAACAAGATCAAGAACTCTTACCTCCAAGTTGTTTGATCACTAGCTCCAGTTATCTCACCTTGCTTCCACTGATCTTGAGCAAAATCTCCAGAGAATATTGGTGTTTTATTGAATACGTGAGTTTGGTTTCTTGCAAAATGAAGACTTTGACTACTTAAAGTCAAAGATGGCTATTTATATAAATATCTATGGACTAATTACATAATTAGTCCCTCAACCTTTCCAAGTTCTGTTTTGACGGTTTTAGCCCCTCTAGTTTATAACCAAATACTATCACATATATCCATTTGTAACTCATTTACCACTTTGTACATTTCTCGCGTTAACTTAATAATAGAATTCCGGGTGTTACAGTCGCGTTCACTGTCACCGATAGAACCCCTTCGCCTTTTGCTTTTGCTGTCAGCCATTCGTCGTCTTTCCTCTTCGATGGTGGCAGTAGTCGTCCAGTATATGTGGTGGTTGGTGGTGGCAATGGAGTTTGCAGGTGGTGTTTGACGGGATTTAGTGGTTATGGAAATCCCAATTAAGGAATTTGAACCAAACACCAGATTGGATTTTAAATCTCACAAAATGCAAATCCCACTATAAATGCATATCTCATAAAAAACAATACTTCTTACTTATCTTTTTACTTACAAGATCAATACAAATGTCAAATAAATAGAGGAGTTGAGAATTTTTTTAGATAAATCATAGGAGGATGAAATAGGAAAAAATATAATTTAAAAAAAAAAGGCATGGATACAATCATAACAGAAAGAAAAATTATATTTTCTCCTACGTTATCCTTTTACTTTATATTCCTACCAACTAAACAATTGACATGTAAAATGCAATGTATGGTTTTAACGGTAAAACACCTTTATATTCACAAATTGAAACATACGAGTGTCTTATGATATTGAATGTGACATTACTTTGTTACAGACGGTGCACATATATTTAATATGCACTAATTCTTTTTCCGAATATCATCCTTTAATTTTAAAACATTTATTAATCAAATAAGTAATACGTAATAAAAAAAAGTAAAATTATTTTATAGGAGGATATAAGATCACTCTAATGTGGTTGTGTTAACCATTATACCTTTGAATTTATACATAATAAATTTTTATCGTACACAGTAATAAGTGGTTGTTTTAACAATTATACCTTTGAATTTATGAATGATAATAATCTATTGTGGGTTGGAAGTGATATAAATATCATAATTATTACGTACAACTGATTTATGTTGTGTACAAATCATATCCCCTCTCTAATCCCCAAAAGACTTATAACCCAGAAGTATCTAGTGTTCTTGGTGTCCGACAAGATTATAGTTTCAACTTTCAAGTGTTGTAATTGATAAAATTAGGTTTAACTTTAAGAAATGTGTTTGTTTATAAAATCACTGCATCCAACTTAAAATTATTGCATATCGGCTAATAAACATAAGAAACTGTTAAAATTACTATTTTTTTATTGAAGAATTTAATAATTTTTTGTTTAAAAAACAATTACATCTTATTTAAAAACACTGCATCCGGTAATAAAATCATTATTAGATTGAATTATCTATTGATATTGTTACAAGAAACTTTTTATTCATAGTCCGGGCAGTCAAGAGCTGCTGTAATGCTTGATTATGCTTGATTAGTTCTGGTGGGCATAGTTGATAAATTGAAATCAGCGAAGGGGAATTCATGATTGCATCTAGCTCAATATATATAATTATATATATATGTTTGTATATTTATGCATGTATGTATACACACAGATATATATGATGGTATGTTAATAATCATCGCCTACCTTCTTTGACCAGATTGCACGAAATTCCAATGGCATTTCTTTGGCCGTTCGCTCGATGCGAACATTCGCATCTGATCAAGAACTGTTTTTCGTACGAGAACCAATTTTAGCTGTCCAATTCCCCCTTCAATTGGATTGCCTACCCCTATATATATACAGGGGAGGGTTCAAACGATAACTGTTTTTCGTACGAGAACTGCGAGAACCAATCTTGGCCGTTCATTTTGGATAATGGAATTCATGGACGAAGAGCGTGGAGGGATTGAGTGTGGCAGGGTGCATGTAAGAAATTCATGGGTGGGCAATCCAATTGAAGAAGGGGAATTGGACGGCTAAGATTGGTTCTCACGGTTCTCGTACGAAAAACAGTTCTCGTACGAAAAACAATTATTAAAGTAAAAAATGGAAGGATAAATTTCGACCATTAGATTTATCAGATCTGATAGATGATAGCTAACTTTCTTTTTTTAATTAATTAAATAAAATCCGTTAGTTAAAGGTATAACATTTTTTTTGATTATTTCATCACTTTCTAAAATCACGTAATCAGATATCACACCTAAAAATAGTGATTTAGAATTCAAAAAAATGTAACTATCAATGAATCAAGAGATTTGATGTACAGCAACAATTCATCAATTACAAATTGATTCATCAATTACAAATTGATGTCTAACAAGAAATCATCAATTATATTTCATTTTCATCAATAATAATTGATGAACTATTAATAATCAATTCATCTTTTCATGATAAAAATAAAAAATTCAACCCTACCACATTTTACAAGACATTTAAAAAACACGATTAAAATACGATGTAAATTAGATTCATGAACTTGAATACAACCAAAAAACAATTACAAATCATCACCTCTAACTGAACCCAAATGACTTGACGTTAATAGAGTATTAAGCGCGTGCAAGGCGTGTGAGTGTTTGCGGTTGAGATTCAGACACCTGGACAAAGGAACCGGCCCATGTAACGTATTTTGTTTGTCGAGAGCTTTCTTCAATGCCCCCACGTGTTAAGATGCATTGCCTTTTCCCCTTCCCCTACATTCATCATACAATTATATTATTATTATTATTATTATTATTATTATTAGAAATATATTAGTTATTATATAAAGCAGTCTTAAATAATTAATTTTACCTTTAGATTAATAATATTAATGTGTCACATTGTATTTTAAAAATTTGAATAAAGTGATATTTTCGTAATTTATACGTGATTTTATTATAAATCACATGTAATTGTATACTGAATCATACGTGATTCAATATTAAAATTTTAGAACTATGTTTTCTATATTGACTTTATTGAACACAACTCATATATACATTATAATATAAAATTAGTGTAAAATATAATATAAATATTAAAATTTATCATGTGAAGTGACATAAATTTTTGACTAATAAAAGCTAATTTTTCTGTTACATTAGCAACACATCATTATTTTTTATATCTTTCAAATCTTGGTGATAGTTATCTTTCAAAATCTTTAGCTATCCAGATGAATAAATCTTTATCTTTAATCTTTAAATATAAATACAATACTAATTTCAATCATCTTTATTAGATAATTCTATTCGTTTTTTTTATCAATTTAAATCTCAACCATCCATTAATATTGAAATCAAAATTTAATTTTGACTTTTATAAATCAAAGTTGTTTAGTTATTTATATATTAAAATTAATCATACATAATTATATATATGAAATTTTAAATTAATATACAATAAATAGTTTTTTTTATCATATATCTTTTTATAATTGTACAATAATGATCGACTTGCGTCGAAGCTACTGCTGGTCACTGTGTTGACGTCGTCTTTCATCATTTTTTTAATTCTCATATTTTTCGTGTTTTATAATTATTTAATATTTTTTTATCGTTGATTAATATTTATTTTTTTAAACTAAACCGTGTATTATACGAGTATTTAATCTAGTATTATAATAAAATATTTTAGTAACTTAAAAATAAATACAAATATGAAAGTAAAACTAAAAAACATTAGATGTTACTCAAACATATTAATTTACCACTAATTTGAAAAATACTATTAACTTTGATTTGCAAAACGACATCGTGGTCGTCGCCCGTCAAGTGATGGTGAAGTGTCACGGGGAATTGGAGATCCTTTTTGACTTCTTGCTGAGATGGGTTTTCTATCTCCATCATTTTTTGACGTTGTTTTTTTTTCTTTGCTTCTTTTTGACATTGTTCAAGTTAATAATTTTGAATTCTTTCAAATAATCCATCAAACACCCAAGACAATTGTTTATGGCTCTTGAATCTGGTTAGTAGGACCATGTATATTGTTAGGCACGTGTACTTTTGTATTCTATTTATTCGTAATTCAATAAAATTATGTTTCATGAAAAAAATTATATCCTAATATGGTATCAAGCCTCCTCTAATATAGTCGGCCATAACTCTATCCGTCGCTCTTTCTCTCTCGTTTTTTTCCGACAGCCCCTCGCTGGCGATCTCCTCCCCACCCTTCTTCTCTCTTCTCGGTTTTCTATTCTCCATGGCCGGCTCCTCTACTTCCTTTGAAAATCTGTTTGGTATCATCAGTACTAAAACCTGCATACCTTTTACCTTGAATATCAAGAAGCTTAATTATGATGCATGGTGAGAGTTGTTGGAAACACGCTGCATTGGTTTTGGCGTTTTGGGACACATAGATGGCACTTTCCTTCCTTCCGACCCTAATGATGCGGATTGGTGAAAACTTAATGCTATTGCCAAGTTATGGATTTATAGTACTATCTCACAGGGTCTTCTTTAGATGATTTTTAAGAAAAATACTAATGCACGGGATGTGTGACTTAGTCTTGAAAACCTTTTTCTTGATAACAAGGAAGCCCATGCTATTGAACTTGACAATGATATTCGCACCATCACCATTGGCTATCTCTCAATCACAGTGTATTGTCAAAAGATCAAGGTTATCTCGGATTTAGTTGCTAACATTGATTCATCGGTTCCCGAGAAAACTCTTGTTACTTATCTTCTCAATGGTCTTTCTGACAAATATGAAACTATGGTCATGCTACTTCGCCATCGCTTACCCTTGCCATCTTTCCTGTAGGCCTACTCCATGCTTCTCCTCAAGGAACAACGACTTGGTCGCCCTAGACGTACTTAACCGAGTCCCGGTGATCACTCATCCTCTTCTACAGTTTTATACACCGATACTCAACCTCGGGGAAACACTCTTAACCATACCCAGCAACGTGGGAAACTACCTATCTCATCATACCTCCGTCAACTCCACGGGTATCACCGCCGCCCCGACAGCTCGTGCTGGGCCTCCACCAGCATACTCATGGCCTTATTATCTATGGCTCTATGGTGTGCCACCTTCTCCCGTTTGGCCACCGCGAGCTCCAGCCACCACTCGCGAACCAAACCATCGCCAGGATTGCCAACAATAGTGGGGCGTACTTAGTGCTTCACTGTCCGGCCAACAGGCTCTCCTCACTGAACAACCACCGCTAATGCAACCTCCGTGGAACTGGTTCCCGCTTGTGAATGTTGTTCAAGCTACAACCCTTCCCGAGGCTTTCAATGCTTGTACTTTGAATGACCTAGCAGATGACTCATGGTACATGGATACCGGGGCTACATCGCACCTTTCCTCTAAGTAGTATTGTAAAAATCTGCCTGGGTGCCTAGGCAGTTATCAGCGGCCTGCCGAGCAAGAAATCTAATGATCAGTCAAAATAATCGGACGGGGTCAAAATCGGTCCGGGAAATCCTCGGCTGTCAACAAATAGTTTGAATTCATATAGAAAAACTAAAAAATTAGGGTTTAAGTTACACATCGATCGAGGCCGTCTACACACTACCACAGTTAAACATTCGACAAATGATTTGTCTCCACCTCCGACGAGCTTCCACCTCCGCCAACCACAGCCATAGGTTTGTCTCCGTTCCCTTATTTGTTTCTCTTCGACTCCATGGTCTACACCATAACCCTCAGTGGGTTTTGTTTCTGCTCGATCTTCCACCTCCGTCAACCTCAACCATAGCCATGAATTTATTGAACTTTTTTACTTTTGATTAATTCTCTCTTTCCCTTGTTTGTTTCTACTTGACTCCAAACCACTCTTTGTAAATTAGTAAATTTATCCAAGGTAAGAAGCAATAAACTATTTTTTACACAACCATTTATTTGTAAATTAAATTGTTTGTTCCTATATTTAATTTTTAAAAATAAATTCCTTTAAAATTTAGGGTCCCCACCAAGAACCTGATTAATTTCCGCTAAGACCGATTAATCGTTTGAAAGTGGTCGACCGCTGACATAGCGCCAAACAATTTTACGGTAAACTCTTGGCCATTTTAAATAAGAATTTATATTCCACTGCTGTTGTTGGTAATGGCTCACCTATTCTGGTAACTCAATCGGGACATTATAGCATACCCACCACCTACTGCCCGTTACACCTTCACAATGTTTAATCACTCCAAATATCATCCAAAACCTTATTTATGGTTGACAATTTACTAAAGGTAATAACCGCTCTATCGAATTTGATCAATTTGGTTTTTCTATGAAGGATTACCAGACCCACAAAACCTTATCATCCAAAACCTTATTTATGGTAGACAATTTACTAAAGGTAATAAATGCTCTATCGAATTTGATCAATTTGGTTTTTCTATTAAGGATTACCGGACCCATAAAACTCTGCTTATGTATGACAACTCTAGTGAATTATATCCCCTCAACATTCCTGCTATCTCTCGTGCGTTTGTGTCCACCAGTCTGTCTGTTTGACATCAAAGGCTTTGTCATTTCGGCTCCAGTGTCATTAAAGTTTTAGCATCTAATACACTTATTCCATGTAATAAAGGATTGTCGTATTTGTCTTGTCAAGCCTATTAACTTGGCAAACACACTCTCCTTCCATTTAGTATTTCTGATTCTAATGTTTTTAGTATGTTTGACATTATCCATTCCGATGTTTGGACGTCTCCTATTTCAAGTATTAGTGGTATTAAATATTATGTCCTGTTTTTAGATAGTTATTCTCATTCTTGTGGGTTTACTAGTTACGATATGTGTTCTCCAAGTTATTACATTTTCATGCTTACGTATTATATCAATTTGGTTGTGACATTAAATCTTTCCAATGTGATAACGACGGCAAATTCGATAATGCCTCGGTTGTAATACCCGGAATTTTAAAATGTATGAAAGTAATTTATTAGAATGATATAGTGATTTATATGTATATATATATATATTGTTGGATGGAAATTCTTAAGTTCATTGGGCTTATATATATATTGATCCAATGAAAGTTTAGTGGGTTTTGGACTTGAGGTCTTGAGTTGGGCTTAGGCCCACAAAAAGTTGGCATAAGGGTATAAATAGAAGTTTAAGGCACAGCCTCCCACACAAACTATCAAGTCACTGTTTCATTCATTCAAGGTGTGTGTGTGTGTGCTGTGTGCCATTTTGAAGAAACGAGAGGAAGAAGAAGGCTGCATCCATTTTTGGAACTTGAGATTTTGGCAAGGAAAATTATCAGGTAATGTTTCTCTATCCGTTAGTGTAACACTGGAAAACCCGAGCCATTTTTTTTAAATACGCGTTGCGGAAGCTTAAATATAACAAACAACTGTACATACAAAATAAATATTTACAACACACAAATATCTGAATAGATTCCATATGTATACTTATGCATGTGAATACGTGAATAGCCATGAGTTATAACTGAATGTGATTAGACCGTTCACTTCGATGACGAGCATGTTAGACCATTCACTTCGGTGACGGGTATGTCAGACCGTACACTTCGGTGTCGGGTGTGAGACCAACACTTTGGTGTTGGGTATGTTAGACCGTTGTGACAACAACGGGTGAGATGAGACCGTCCTAGTGACGGGTATGACGAGACCACTTACTATGGTAGTGGGTATGAGTTGAGTAGTTATGTGAACTATTTGGTTTATAAGTAGTATACTCGCTAAGCCTTGGGCTTACAGTTGTTCTTTTAACTCTTTTCAAGTGATTACCATGGCGGGGCTCTAGCTCGGCGTTGATAGCTCAATTCCTAAGGCTTCCGCAAATTTTAATGATCTAGTTTTCAGTAGTAACAGTTCAGTAACAAACAAACATGTCGGATGTAATTTATAGAACGTTGTGTACTTACCTTAATTAACAACTCTCATGTAATTACATTATCGTTTACTTTATCGACATCAATTTCTGAATGAAGGGCTTATGTTGTTAAAAATAAAATAAAATCTTGGGACGTTACAACTTGGTATCAGAGTCTAGGTTTAAGGGATCTAGATGCGTTTCGGCGTGTTTTGACTTAAACCTTGGTTCTTAAGGAATTTTCAAACAAAGATCATAATTTACAAATGACAAGACTTTTAATGAGCTATTAGCTGGAGCTAGTCCGAGTGGTCACACGTGAGGTACGAGGTACTTAAAGTATTATATTATATGCTAGTTATGTGATTTCTGATAATAAGCTACTCTAGAGGGGTAGCGAGGAGGTAGTACAACCTTTACATGATTGCTATACTTGAGAAACTAGATGCTGTAGAAAGTGATGATACATGGCCTAAGCCAGTGAATCGGGATTTTCAAGGGTAATGTTAGGATCCAGTATGTATAGTGTGTTGGTAATAATAGGGCCCATATTATTAGTTGTACACGATACTTACGGGAACCTACCAGCATCCAAGGGAATCTTGTGAATCCGGTGAGGGGTAGTTGTAGAGATAAGATGCTTGTAGCTAGGGTGCCTTAGATTGACTAGGGTTTCCTGCTAGCTAGGTCTTGACATGCGATACGTGATATATGCTTGATGTATTAGTGAGGATTGTATGGCAATGCCGCCTATTGATTAATGCACTGTCTATACATCCAGTATGGTGAACACGAGAAACAGAAGAGTAATACCAACACAAAGGGTTTTAGAAAACCCACCAGACAGGGAAAATGCTAGTGTAATTGGGGAAAGTGACCCCGTGTACAACCAGTTGTGAACCTGCCACTCCATGAGAGTGTGACTCCGGAGAACATGGTACCAGAGAATGTAGCAAGTGAGGAGTTTGGGGAAACGAACATGACAGAGTTGGTAACCGCGGCGGTAACAGGCGCATTGAAGGAACTTCTACCTAAGGAAGTGGAAGACCTAAAGCAGGATATGAGCACCATGATAGATCAGAAACTGGGTGCTCTTTGAGTTGCAAGGGAAGCAACTGTGACAGCGGCAAACACCCAGCTAGTAACGCAAGCTGCTAACCAGGTAACTCAAGGAAGTGGAAGGTTGCTTTCGAGATTTCTCAGCATGTCAGCCGTTGAATTTTGAGGGTCTGTCAGACCCTGTGCTAAGTACTAGATGGATTGCAGCGGTGGAGGGAGCGTTCTTCACCTGCAAATGTGTCGACGATGCAAAAGTTTGGTATGCATCAAATTTCTTGAGGGGAGCAGCTAAAGACCGGTGGAACTTGCTGCGTAAGATGAAGGGCGAGGCCATCGCTAGGATGAAGTGGGAAGATTTTACGGGATTGTTCTATGCAGAGTATGCACCTAAAGTGGAGATAGAGAGGGTGATGGACGAGTTTATGAAACTGGAGCTTGGTCACCTTACGATCCAACAGTTCAGTCGGAATCTAAACTTTGCTTCCGATCCATCGCTAGTATAATTTGATGGACGAGTTTATGAAACTGGAGCTTGGTCCCAAGTTAAGTCAGAACCTAAACCGTGCTTCCACTTGACCAACACCATTGGAATATGATTCTTTCGGAGCTTAGTCACCTTACGATCCAACAATTCAATAGGTTCTTCTATCAATCTTTTCTTCGAATCAACTTTCAATTCATGTACCGGGAGAATCTGATTTTCATCTTCAACCTTACATTTCCTCAGATAACAGACGTTAAATGTATCATGAATACCTACAAGCTCTGCTGGAAGATCCAATGTAACTGCCCGATCATTCACTATCTGACGAATGCGGAAAGGGCCAATAAAACGGGGAGCTAACTTTCCGCGTTTGCCGAAACGAATAACACCTTTCCACGGAGAGACTTTCAAATACACTAACTCCCCTACATCAAACTATTGGAATATGCCCGCTGACACAAACGAGTTAATGGCACTACCGATGAGGTATAGGCCTATTGGGTCACACACCAAGTATTGATTCCGGAAACACGATCAAGCAAAAGGGAGGAAGAGGCCAAAATGGGTTTTGGCAGGAGGGTACACGGGCCGTGTTCCTGAACACGGGCCGTGTCCAGTCCAACATACACGAGGCGTATTAGCCCAATTCAAGGTCGTGTAGTTTGGGCCTACACGGGCCGTGTAGATGAACATGGGCCGTGTAGTGCTTGTTAGACACGGGCCGTCTTAGCCCAATTGGGGCCGTGGACATTGGGCCTACACGGCCGTGTTGGCCAACACGGGCCGTGTACGTCTCTTGTAACAGCAGAATTAACAGCCTTAAACACTTGGTTTAATGGGGTTAACTTCTCATAATTGTGGTAGACAAAGAGACCACGAGTTATCTGCTCTAAGTGAGGCTTTTTGCATGTATATTGTATCTTGGTTGATACTTGAACTCTCTCTCTTGTTCATCTTGTTCTTGGTGTTCTTGAGCACAAGAAGCAAGAAATACACACACTTGATAGTTGTTTTGGTGGTTGTACATCAACTTGCTAGCACTTGGGAATCAAACAAGCTTGGGGTGGACTTCATTGGAGGAGTTCTTTGTTGGATTCTAAGCTACTTGACAAGGAATGTTGATTTGTGTTTTGCACTATTGAGGTATAACCTTTCTTCTTATCTTGTTTATATTAGTTGCAATTCCATTGTTAGATTTTGGTCCATGGGAGTGTATTCATTAGTTTGACATCGATTTTTGTTATACATATTGCTTCCGTTGCTACTTGTTTTGCCAAATGAATACCTTCACAAACGATACTGGACGACGTCGTGGATCTGCATACATTTTCTGTCTATCTCTGGCAGCTTTCAACTTTTCTCTAGCAATAGCAACCTTGTCAGTAGTCAACTGAACAATCTCAGGCCCTGCAAACTGTTTCTCACCAGCCTCTAACCAACAAGTCGGAGTACGGCAGCGACGACCGTACAACATTTCATACGGAGGCATCCCAATGTTGGAGTGGTAAGAATTGTTATACGCAAATTCTATCAATTGCAGGTGTGAATCCCAAGATCCACCATACTCAGTTACACAGGCATGTAACATATCTTCTAGTGTCTGTATGGTTCGTTCAGTCTGACCGTCAGTCTGGGGATGATAAGTTGTACTCAAATTAATCCCCGTCTCCAATTCTCTCTGTGAACTCCTCCAGAAGTTAGAAACAAACTTGGAGTCTCTGTCAGATACAATAGACAACGGTATACCATGCCTTGCAACAATCTCATCAATGTATAGTTGAGCCAACTTACTCAAAGAGGCCGTCTCACAAGTAGCCAGAAAGTGAGCACTCTTCGTCAGTCGATCCACGATCACCCATATCATATCATGATTCTTCTGAGTACGTGGAAGTTTTGTCACAAAATCCATTGTTATGTGTTCCCATTTCCACTCAGGAATCTCTAACTGTTTCAAAGATCCGTAAGGCTTCTGATGTTCTGCCTTCACTTGCGCACATATGTGACACGATTCCACAAAGTGTGCCACATCCGCTTTCATCGTAGGCCACCAGTAAAGCACTTTCAAGTCGTTATACATTTTAGTGCTCCCTGGGTGAACTGATAGTCTCGACTTGTGTGCTTCAGTTAAAATTAACTTTCTCAATTCTCCAAGCATAGGCACCCAAACACGGGTTTTGAATACTTTCAATCCACGAGAATTGTCATTAAGTTCATCCTTACTTTTCCTCATTAGTCTAGTCTTCAAATTTTCTTCCTTTAAAGCTTCCATCTGGGCAGACTTCAGTCTATTCACTAAGTCAGATACTATCTCCATACGCATGAACTGAACAGAACTTCCAGCTCCTTTGCGACTCAGGGCATCTGCCACTACATTTGCTTTTCCAGGGTGATATCTGATCTCGCAGTCATAATCTTTTATCACTTCCAACCATCGTCTCTGTCTCATATTCAATTCTTTTTGTGTAAATACATACTGAAGACTTTTAAGATCTGTACAAATTACACATTTGGTGCCATACAAGTAGTGCCTCCACATCTTGAGTGCAAACACAACAGCTGCTAGCTCCAAATCGTGAGTCGGGTAATTCTTTCATGAGGTTTCAACTATCTTGAAGCATACGCAATCACCCGATCTCTCTGCATTAGCACACAGCCCAATCCAGCAAATGATGCATCGCAATATACAATAAAATCATCTGATCCATTTGGCAACGCAAGGATAGGAGCCTGACACAACAACTGCTTTAATATCTGAAAATCCTTATCCTGTTCATTACTCCATACAAACTTTACATCCTTCCGAGTTAACTTAGTCAACGGACCCGCAATCTTGGAGAAATCCTTGATAAACCTGCGGTAGTATCCAGCCAATCCAAGAAAACTATTTATTTCTGAAGGTGTCTTTGGAGCATTCTAGTTCATCACTGCCTCTACTTTTGAAGGATCCACTTTCACTCCTTCATTACAAATCACATGCCCCATGAACTGTACTTCTCTTAACTAGAATTCGCATTTTGAGAACTTTGCATACAAATGTTCTCTCTTCAAAGTCTCCAGAACCTGTCTCAAATGCTGTTCATGTTCCATCTCAGTCTTTGAATAAATCAGGATATCATCAATAAAGTGAAGGTATTTGTTTGGCATAATCAAGTAGTAGCGGAAGCATAATATAGAACAAAATTTTAAAGCAAACCAAACAAATACTTCCCATGGACCAAAATCTAAACATGGTTATGCAACTAAAACAAATAAACAAGATAGGAAGAATTATACCACAATGCAAAGCACAAAGAACTCTCCCTTGTCAAGTTGTGAGAATCCAACCTAGGACTCCTCTAGTGTTGTCCACCCCAAGATGTGTTGATTCCCAAATGCTAGTGAGTTAGTGTTAGACACCAAAGCAACAACCAAAGTATATATATATATATATATCTCACTCTCTTGTGCATCAAAACTTGATCACCAAGAAGAATGTCAACTAGAGAGAAAATTAGCATGAACTAACACTCATAAGTCTCTTACAAGTCAGTTCAAATGCCTCAAAACCGTAACCTTTAATCTGCCAAATAAATTGACATAAACCCCATTAAACACAATGTTTAAGGCTGTTAATTCTGCTGTTACAGTGAACATACACAACCCGTGTTCATCGACACGGCCATGTCGGCCCAATGTCCACGGCCTCAAATAGGCCAAGACGCCCCGTGTTCATCTACACGGCCATGTCGGCCCAAAGTAGACGGCTTTGATTTGGGCCAAAACGCCCCGTGCCTGTTTGGCTAGACACGGACCGTGTTCAAGCACACGGGCCGTGTCTTATCCTACCAAAACCCATTTTGGCCTTTTCCTCTCTTTTGCTTTATCGTGTTGCCGGAATCAATACTTGGCGTGTGACCCAATAGACCTATACCTCATCAGTAGTGTTATTAACTCGTGCGTGCCAGCGGGCATATACCAACAAAAATACAATTACATACTCATCAAGAAACGGTCAACAAACTCTGTTCATAAGATCCATGAATATCGCAGGTGCATTGGTTAAGCCGAATGGCATAACCAAAAACTCGTAGTGACCATAACGCGTACGAAAAGCTGTCTTTGACACATCTTCCTCAGATACACATACCTGATGATAACCCGATCTCAAATCAATCTTTGAAAAGAACGAAGCTCCCTGTAGCTGATAAAATAAGTCATCAATTCTAGGCAATTGTAACACCATAAATTCTCAGTCATTTTTTTTATTTTCGCTGCGGAAGCTTTAATTAATTTAAACATTCATTTCATTCACGAATATTTACAAAACAAAATATCTGTTCTTTAAAGTCAACAAACAAAACTCTGTGTTACAAAATACTGGCTCATTTCATTTTTAAATCTAGACATCAGAGTCAGGTCAACTTCTCCTTCCACAAGTACTCACAAACACAAACCTGCAAAAAGCAACAACTGTAGGGAATTAGCTCAAATCTAAGTGAGTAGAGGCTAAACCCAAAAGCAAACATCAATAGCCAACACTTAACATGTAATCACAAATCCAAGAAGACCGGCGGTTCGGCGCAGAACCTACAACCAATGCCGGCCAAAGCAAAGGTTTACCGATAGCCCTCTACTGAATTGGCACAGTGAAATCCCACTCTGAAGCAACATATGCAACAGTAAGGCTACGACTATTCAACCAACCAGTAAACGAGCCCAGCCAAATTCCATGTATAGCTGACTTCTTAAACGCTACTCAAAATCATACTAAGAGTGCGTATCGATCAAATAGTCATGCAACATTCAACAATAATATTCATTCACAATCAGCAGTTCCAATATCAAACAATCAGATACAATCATGCATCACATCAATAATAACAACCATAATCTTTATCATTCGCATTCAACATCCACTCACCTTTCAATATCAGTTGAAGTACTCAGAAATCTAATGTTACTGAGTCTTTGGATAGCCTGAAAACACAATAGAGATCAATCAGTCCAAATCTTATAAATATATCTGACATATATTTATAATTCATTTATAACATCAACAATCAATAAACAAATATAAATAAAACTCAAAAGTGTCGGATTCACTGAACTATCGGATTTACACTCGGATTCTTAAAAATCCGCAACCCAAGTGTCGGATTTCACTAGTGTCGGATTTGGGAATCCGATGGATTCCAAAATTGTCGGATTCACCTTAATCGGATTTCAAGCACAAGGATTCAAAGAGTATCGGTTTTCATCATTTCCGGATTTCAAGTTCCGGATTCATGTATCGGATTCTGACTTAAATCACTTTCCAAGTTTAGGATTTCATATATAAATATAGCAATCGGATTTGGGGTTGTCATAATCCAAGTATCGGATTCCTAATATAGAATTGAGTGTCGGTTTTCCATAACTTCCGGTTTTCACTATCTATCGGATTTACCAACAATCGGTTTTCTTATCTTCTTTATTGAAATCCGATAGCATCATAATTTATTAAATCCGCCATCTTCAAATCATCATAATTCAAACCCAGATTTTATAGATTCGTTCAAATCTTTCCTGAAACATATTTAACATAAATAAAACACATTTTCATGCATTAGTAATATCATCTAAACACATGAATCATATAAACATACAAAATTAACAAAAGCATAATCTATTAAAACCGATTATGGTGTTCTTCATATTAACATGCAACCTTCAAACTGAACTTAAATCATAACTTAAAGATCAAAGAACTCATCAAAGAAGAAGAATAACACAAACCTTTTAATCTAGATTTAATTACACAATAAATTTGGAATCCGATTCTTTTTCTTCTTCTTCTTCCTTCGGTTTTCTTAGCAGAGAATTAGCACACACACACACACACACACACTTTCTTTTGTTTTGAAGGTAATGAGCATATGACTCAAACACACAAGATAACATGCATGGTAGGTGTCACACCCTCCTATTTCATTCCCCACGTGTATTTCCACTTACACACACATACACACATATACCTACGGTCATACATAAATACATACAATTTCTAATTTCTTAATTCAATTAATTAATAAACTAACTCACTTAATTAATTAATCACATAATTAAATTAAAGTAATTAAAACACAAACAAACACATATCGTAAACCCGCTAATCTACTAGCCCAGGTTTGCGGGTGTTACAGCAATGGATACTTATTCTTTATCGTCTTCTTGTTCAACTCATGGTAGTCGATATACATACGCAATGTACCATCTTTCTTATTCACAAATAATACTGGCGCTCCCCACGGAGACGAACTCCGACGAATAAACCCTTTATCCAACAAATCCTGAATCTGCGTCATCATCTCTCGAATCTCTAAAAGTGCCAACCTGTACGGAGCTTTTGCCACTGATCGTGAACCGGGGATCAAGTCAATCTTGAACTCTACCTCACGACCTGGAGGCAACCCTGGCAATTGCTCTGGAAACACATCCGGGTATTCCATTACCACCCGAATATCCGTCATAGCTTGATTTTCTTTCTTCACATCGATAACATACACCATATATGATTCACATCCTCTATCCAAAGCTTTCTTAGCTTTCAAACAAGAAATATTTGGGATCACAGACCTGGCTTTCTCACCTCTTGCTACCACTCTTGTGCCATCCACTAACGGGAAAGAAATGAACTTCTTGTGGCACTTAATACTTGCTTGGTTCAGACTCAGCCAATCCATCCCAAGCACCACATCGAAACCAGATAATGGCATAACAAGAAAATAAATAGGAAAAACACACCATCTATATCAATTTTAGCTCCAGCCACAACAGTTGTGATCGGAACCATCATGCCATCAACTACTTCTATTTCTAAAGCATTAGCAAGCTTAATAACAGGCATGCTCAGTTTATCACAAAATTCCACAGAAACAAAGGAGCGGTTTGCCCCAGAGTCAAGTAATACTCTAGCAGGAGTAGAGTTTATAAAAAACATACCCGTTATGACATCATCCATGGTGGTGGCATCATCCACCGTCATCCTGAACACCCGACTCTCAGCAGTAGGTGGGTTCTTTCTTTTTTGACTAGCTGAAAACGATTCCCCAGCCGCTCCCGCTCCTGACCCAGATCCTGACTTCTTACTCATCGGGTAGTCACCAACTCTATGCCCCTCTTTCTGGCAATTCCAGCAAACGCTTCTCGAGAATCTGCAGTTCTTAAAATCATGGCCAAACTAACCACATTTCACGCATCTCTGTGTTTGTGGCGTACACTGACCATTATGGAACGACTTGCACCCGCCACACCAAGGTGTCTGCTGATTAGACCCACCCAAAGTAGGCCTCCTATTCTATTCTCCCTGTCTGCTACCACTGCTCTGCCCTCCATGCCTCTGCTGAGTATTGTAATGTTCAAACTTAGTCTTCAGTTGGGAGATCCTCTCCCCACTCAACCTGTTTCTCGCAATCAAATCCCCTTCAGCCGATTTGGCTAAAGTGAAAGCCTGGGATAAAGTAGTAGCCTACCTTGTGGCGCTGCGATAATCTGGGTGCAAAGCTCCAACGAAATGAGCGATCTTTGATTCTTCATCAGGTACCCAGTGCTTCACGAATCTCATCTTCTCATTAAATTGCTTGATTAAGTCATCCACGATCATATTCCCCGTCATTTGCAAATCCATAAATTCCTTCTTGATTTTGGCAATCTCAAAGGAACTACAATATTGCTGACATAGCTTCTTCTGGAATTGACTCCAGGTGATGCTCTCCTGCCGTTGCTCGGTGAAATGGCCGGTAATCGAGTCCCACCAGACCATAGCATCTCCCTTCAACATCCTCATTGCATATTTTACTTTCAATTCGTTCTCGCAATTACAGGCATCTAATGCCTTCACCATCTCTCTCAACCAGTTCAAGGTAATATTGGGATCAGAACTCCCTCGATACTCAGAAGGTTTACAATCCAAGAATTGCTTGTACGTGCACGATTGCTTATATCCAGGAAACGCAAAAGGACAAGCTCCCGGTTGTGCATACGGATAATAAAATGGTGGTTGCATCATCCGTGTTACTGGTGGTAGGAGTGTTGTTACTGGTGCTGTTGTTGCCTGTGTAGGAATCGCAGTTGGTACCGGGGTTGGTTCAGGTTGGTTCGGTTGGTGCTACTCCATACTATGAACTTTATTCCTGAGTTCCACTGATTCATTTTCCAACTGATAAACATACTCGCTTTGGTCTTCTTCGCGAGCCTGACCTGATGTTCCGGCAATCTCTGTATTCTCTAAGTTTTCAATCACTGGTGCTTCAGTGGTAGCTTGGGTCACAGGAGGAAGGATGGGGGTTTCTCTGTCAGCCATAATCTATTACAATCACATCACCTCACAGCTCATTAGCATAAACCGCTAGTACACAAAATACTAACTACTACAAACATCTCTAACTCACCCTAATTCCCCCGAAGGAAAGCTTGACCCGTCACGAGCCAAGATTTGGGAATGCAACACTCTAGCCGTGCATGCATCGCTAAACCAAGGCTCTGATACCAAACTATAACACTGGAAAACCCAAGCCATTTTTTAAAAAGTACGCGTTGCGGAAGCTTAAATATAACAAACAACTGTACATACAAAAAATATGTACAAAGCACAAATATCTATTCTTAAACATCAAAACATCTGTTTGGGTATTACTAAACAAACTGGCTCGTTCCATTTTAAACAAAATATATATCAGAGCGGGGTCAACTTCTCCTTCTACAACACCAACAAACACAAACCTGCAAAATGTAACACTCTCAAACCTTGGCTAGGAGATTAGCAGGTTTGTGGTACGTGTTTAAATGTTTTAAATGTTTTTAACTTGATTTAATGGTAATTGAATTAATTCTTATTATGTGTTAATATATATATATATATAAAATTGTATTTTTATTGTATGTATCCATGTGTGTACTTGTGTACGTGTATGAGGTATGAGGAGGTGATTGCCACCTCCTGTTTATATGCATGTATACGTGTAGCTTTTATGGGTAAACATTGATTATCTTCAAAAAATTAAGAAAGTGTAGTGTGTGTTTGGTGTGTGTTCTCTGCCAAAGAACAAGAAGAAGAATAGTAACTTAAATCTTTGAAGATTTGATTGAGTGTTTGTTATTATAAAACAAAGGTTGGTATATGTTTTTTTGTTGATTATTATTAGGATTCTTGTAGTTTTTGATATGTATTTGATGAGTTTAGCATGTATAAACGGAAACACCATTAATGGTGAAAGTTGATAAACTTGAGAAATGGGTTTTGTTATATGATGATATTTAAATAATTTTGATATGTTCTTGATGATTCTTGACATGCTATATGAGTTTGTATGTGTTTAAAAGTGTTTTTATGATGTTTAAAGTTGTATGTATGTATAAGTTTGTTGTCTGGAAGTTTTAGTTGAAGAACATGATGATTTTCAGGGCTCATCCGACTTTCGGATGAGTCATGCGACTTTCAGTATGTTTCATCCGACTTTCAGCTTCATTCGACTCTTTATGTTGTAAATCGCATGGCGACGCGATGCGTCCATTTAATTAACGCGACGCGTCCGAGGATTTTTGTGTGTGATGCGACTTTCATTCCTTTGATCCGATTGTCGCATGAAACTCCTTGGTCCGACTGTCGCATGGGAAGATCAACGCGACGCGTTGAGGTACTGGATGCGACGCGTCCAGTGTATTTTCAGATGGAAGTTTTTGTTTGACGAATCTTTTGGTTTGCCTTTTGTATGTGTATTTATATGTAAATCTAACTTGTGGAAAATAAGTATGCTTGATATACTATATGAGAAGATATATTTATGAATCGGGGACTGATTTCTGGATTGTTGTATTCTCAGGAACTGCGAAGACTCAGTAATATTAGACCACTGAGCAACGTGACTGAAATCAGAGGTGAGTGGATGTTAAATACGGATGGTAAAGATTGCAGTTAATACTATGGATGTAAAGCATGATTGTGGATTGAGATTGAACTGATTGAACTGCTGACTATGATATTGAATGTTGATAACTGCTGCATGAATATTTGGTCGATACGCATTCTTAGGATGATTTTGAGTTACGTTGAGAAGTCAGCTATACGTGGACTTGGGCTGGGCTTGTCTAACTGGTTGGTTGAACAATAGTAGCCTTTCTATTGCATTTGTTGCTCAGAGGGGAGTTTACTGTGCCAATCTAGTGGAAAGCTATCGGTAAACCTTTGCTTTGGCCGGCATTGGTTGTAGGTTCTGCGCCGAACCACCGGTCTTCTCTGGATATGTGATTACATGAGTATTGATTGATTGTGAATGTTTGCATTCGATGTTTTAGCCTCTACTCACTTAGCTTTGTGCTAATTCCCCTCAGTTGAATGTTTTGCAGGTTGGTGTTTGTAGTTGAAGAAGAAAGAATTGACCACACTTTGATACTTATTTTGAAAAAGAGACGAGCCAGTTATATTTTGTAACACCAAACGATTGTAGTTGTGGTTGTCTTTTGAAACAAATGAATGTATATTTGTAATTATTGATTATATGTAATCAAGTTGTTTTTAATTAGCTTCCGCAATGCGTTTATAAAAAAATGGCTTGTGATTTTCCGGTGTTACAGTTTGGTATCAGAGCCTAGGTTTGGCGATGCATGCATGGCTAGAGTGTTGCATTCCCAAATCTTGGCTCGTGACGGGTCAAGCTTTCCTTCGGGGGAATTAGAGTGAGTTAGAGTTATTGTAGTAGTTAGTATTTTGGATACTAATAGTTTATACTAATGAGTTATGAGGTGATGTGATTGTAACAGATTATGGCTGATAGAGAGACTCCCATCCTACCTTCTGTGACCCAATCTACAGAGGCACCGGTGATTGGAGATGTGAACCAAGCTGGAACGTCTGGTCAAGAACAAGAGGAAGATCAGTGTGAATATATCTTCAAACCAGAGAATGAGATGATGGATCTCAGGAATAAAGTCCTTAACATGGAACAGAGATTGAGTCAACTGGAACCATCACTTGTACCAAGTGCGATAACCACACAAGCAACGGTACCACTAGTGTCAGTACCTTTACCACCAGTGACACAGATGATGCAACAACCTTTCTTCTATCCGTATCCACAATCTGGAGGTTATCCATTTGCGTTTCCAGGATATAAACAACCCTGCACGTACAAAAAATTCCTTGATTGCAAACCTTCTGAATACCGGGGGAGTTCTGGTCCCAGTATCACTCTGAATTGGCTTAGAGAAATGACAAAGACAGTAGATGCTTGCAACTGTGAAAATGAACTAAAAGTGAAATACACATCAAGGATGTTGAAGGGATACGCCATGGTCTGGTGGGATTCGATTACCGGCCATTTCATAGAGCAACAACAGGAGAGTATCACCTGGAGTAATTCCAGGAAAAGTTATGTGAATAGTACTGTGGAACGTTTGAGATTGCTAAAATTGTAAAGTATTAAATTGTATAGAAATAGGAGTTTACTTGAGAAAATACTTAGAGAGTATAAATAGGGATATGACCCTTTGTAATATGTGAGTTTTGCCATAATCAATGTTTAAGTGTGTGTTTTGTATGGTGTAAATCTTCTACACACTACATTCTTGCATTACTCCATTCATACTCGAACCACTTGGGACTAACAAGTGGTATCAGAGCCTAAGGAGTGTGATTTGATTCTGAATTCAACATACAAGTTCAAGATTTTTGAAGAATTTGAAGAAAACCGAGAACACATTTTGAGATTTTTGGGTTTTCGTCAAATTATGGGATTTTCGTGAAGATTATGATTGATTGATGCACGATTATAATTATAGAATCATTCTAGAGTGAATGAGAACAAATTAACAACAAAACAGCAAGCAAATAGAAGATTTTAGTATGTTTTGTGAAAAACGAGTTTTGGGGAAAATCGTCTAATTCGATATCAATTCGTTGTTGTTTATGAGAAAAATTGATATAGGATTGATTGAAGTTGATAGGCGAAGTGATCTGGGCAAGAAATATATAGATTAATGCAAATTTGAAGAATTTTTGAATTTGAACGGGTTGAAGATGAAGGTACCGGATTTTGAATATGAATGTATCGGATTTTTAAGATGAAGTTATCGGATTTCATAAATCCGATTGTATTTACCGGATTTGGTTTATGCGGATTTGAAAATTATCAGATTTCAAATTTGGCGGATTTGAAAGTCTCGGATTTGGTTTCTTCCGGATTTCAAAGTCTCGGATTTGGTTTCTTCCGGATTTGAAAGTGTCGGATTTGGCTTCTTCCGGATTTGGCTTCATCCGGATTTGAAAGTATCGGATTTTGCTTCTTCCGGATTTTAAAGTATCGGATTTGGGATTTGGCTCTGCCCCTTGGACGCCGCTAGGGGTTGCCACCCCTTGGACCCCACTATCAGGGGCGCTGCCCCCGAACCCCCATAGTCGTTGTGACTGTATTATCTGTTCACCTTGATTCCTAAGACAAGTGTTTGGATTTTTTGGCTGAGTCAGGAGTTCTCAAAGTTTCAGTTATCATTCTGATGTTTCTAGATTTGGTCTACTTTGGGTCGTTACTACCATATGCTGAATGTCTAGTACCTTATGTCTAGTCATCCTACCCTTTCCTAACTGATTTTTGGTCTTTCTTTCTTAGTGTCACCAATTTTTGGTCTCAAAACCAGATTTTGGCCATCTATTCCTTGTTTCTTTTGAATCTTGGTTATCTTATATCAGTCATTTTTGACAACCCAGATCACATTGTTGGTGAAATTGTTTGAAGGATTGACCAACATCAAATTACTTCAGGTTTTTGAGAAAATTTTATATTACATGCGAATGCTCTTGAGTAAGGATGGATCCGACTCACTGATTATTATATCAAAGTCACCTACTCACTTATGTGTACCCAAGTTCTTTTGCACCCGTATGTCTTCCAAATTTTTTTTGGGACTTGCGGTGATTTGGTCAAGGTTGATTACACGGTATTGGGAGACTTACTTGACAACATTATTCCCCAATATCATATTACATCCAACACAAAGTTATAAATCTTCACGAATTCAGATCAAATCATTACCACTCCTTAACGATCGAGAGTGGTTCGAGTATCTACTCATGTCATACAAAAAATGGAGATCTTTTTGACATGAATATGTAGGCTCCTCCCCATCCCTTTTTCCATGTTTGTTACAACCGAGTCTTAGAGTGATGTCCTTTATAACTGAATGTGATTAGACCGTTCACTTCGGTGACGAGTATGTTAGACCGTTCACTTCGGTGATGGGTATGTTAGACCGCACACTTCGGTGTCGGGTATGAGACCAACACTTCGGTGTCGGTTATGTTAGACCGTTGTGACGACAATGGGTGAGACGAGACCGTCGTAGCGACGGGTATGATGAGACCACTTACTACGGTAGTGGGTATGAGTTGAGCAGTTATGTGAACTATTTGGTTTGTTAGTAGTATACTCGCTAAGCCTTAGGCTTACAGTTGTTGTTTTAACTCTTTTCAGGTGATGGCCATGGCGGGGCTTCAGCTTGGCGTTGATAGCTTAATTCCTAAGGCTTCCGCAAATTTTAATTATCTAGTTTTCAGTAGTATCAGTTCAGTAACAAACAAACGTGTCGGATGTAATTTATAGAACGTTGTGTACTTACCTTAATTAACAACTCTCGTGTAATTACATTGTCATTTACTTTATCGACATCAATTTCTGAATGAAGTGCTTATGTTTTAAAAAAAAAATTTCGAGACGTTACATCGGTCAAACAAGTCTTTGATACTAATGGCATCAATATCGTTTCTCATGTCCTTGCACCTCTCAATAGAACGGTAAAAGCGTGCATATGATTCATTCCATTAATAATATGACATGTACTCTTTTATTTCAAAGTTATCTCCCACCAACCTATTGGGTTGAGGCCCTTCACATGGCCTTTCTTCTTTTGAACATCCTTCCTTCTACCTCCATCAAAAATGATATCCGTTTACCCTTCTCTTTAATAAACCTCCATCCTTCTCCCAGCTTCACGACTTTTGTGTCTTTGCTACCCTCACATCCTTACTCCTTACAAATTTGCACCTAGATCTACCCCTTGTTTCTTCCTAGGCTACCTCGCTAATCATCAGGGTTATCGATGTCTCAACCTCTCCACTCATAAAATCATCAATTCTCGCCTTGTCGTCTTTAATGAGTCTGTTTTTCCCTTTGCCTCCGTCACACCTACCTCCACTCCCAACTACTCCTTTCTAGACAACCCTTCTCCCACTTCTCCTTTTCATCGCATCTTAACTACTCCCTCGCCTACTGTCACACCACCAAACCATGCCACTCCTGGCTCCATATCAACACCTGGCCTACAACCGACACCCTCCCAAACTTCTCTTCCATCTAGCGTATTGTAACACTGAAAATCTCAAGTTATTTTTTTAAAATTCGCTGCGGAAGCATTGTAATATATAAAATACGAAACATGCACAAATAATTACGTACTATTTACAAAGCCACAGTATTAATTGTGTTACAATAGATTTACAAAATATAGCTCGTATCTATTCAAAACATAACATCAGAGTGTTGATCAAGTTTTCCTTTTCACAAAAGCACAGCTAAACATTTTCACTTACCGATCCTGTAAAAACGGGTTAACAGATGGGAATTAGCACAAAGCTAAGTGAATGAAAGCTAAGCTACAACAGAAAACAGCAACAATCAATACAAAAGTAGGTAATTGCATAAATCCGGAAGACCAGCGGTTCGGCACAGAACCTTTCAACCAATTACGGGCCAAAGCAAAGGTTTACTAATAGACCTTTGCTACTTGACACAGTTAAACCTCTTCCGTTGCAACACATGCCTTAGAAGGTCTAGAACTATTCAGCTAACAGCAAACGAGCCCAGCCTAATTCCACGCATAGCTGACTTCTATCATATCACGATACTCATTATCATCCCACGAGCACGTATCGGCCAAATAGGCACAAACCATGTACACATTATCATACCATGTGCACATATCTTTTGACTCGGTCAAATAACACATAAGCAATTATTCAATCATCAATCATCAAACTAAACAGACTATCAAAGCATCAATCACATGCATCACATCAATCATAACTTTTACCATCTATGAGTTAACATTCACTCAACTCATTTCTCAATTGCACCACTCAGATATGTTATCTTACCGAGTCTTTGTGTTTCTTGAGAACATAATAACACCGAAATCAATATTCGATTCATAAATATATATTCACATATATTTATATCAATCACAATCATAAACAACAATAGTTTCACAAGAAAATAGTATGCAACACAAAAGAACCAACATTTAACCAAGTCAAATGGGTCTAAAGGCGGACCGATTTCAAAGTCGGACCACCTTCAAAGTCGGACCACACCAAGTGCAAGTCGGACCAAGGAAGAAATTTGGACCATTTTCAACACATAACCCAAGTCGGACAGCCCTTGCGCCCGCAAAGGCAATCCTTTGCGGCCGCAAGGCCTCTTACTTCAGTACCCTTGCACCCGCAAGGGCAATCCTTTACGGCCGCCAGGCCCCTAAGTCGCATAAGACCAAATTCGGACCACTGCATAGCCGACTTTAAATCTTTTCTTCTTTCTTGTTCGTACCTCAGTTGTAGAAACACATTCATACAAGTATGAAATTCTGCAAATCACTCAAAAATACCTCCAAACTATACACAAACTTCATATAACATGTTAACAATCAACAAAAACACATCAAAACCAATTAAAACCTCCAAATCATCAAAACCCACATGTCAAGTTTACATCAAAACTCCATTAATGGTGTTCTTCAACGTCTACCATCAAACCCATTCTAAAACTTATTGAATTATATTCAAAGTCAATAATGAATATATATCAACCTTTGGTTTGCAATAACAATCACCAAATCTCTATTTCAATAATTCAAGTAGGTTGTTCTTGAGCTTTCTTCAAGTCAAAGCAACACACACATTTACACACACACACACACAAAAGATAAGTCTCAATAATGAGGAGGTGGTTTTTAAATCTTCATGTATATCGAAACACACACAACTTCAGTTTACGCATGAAACCAATTATCTAACCAAGTGATAATATCTAACATGAGGTGGCAATCATTTAGGATAATTACAAATACTAGTGTACTATACTACTTACTAGCATACAGTTAATCAATTGAACAATCAATCCCAATTAATTAACATGCAACAAGGTATCATCTACAACCCTCGTTCAAAAACGAATTTAACTAAATCATAAGCTCATGTGATATAAAAAATTTATTTAATCACATACAATTAAATAAACATGAATTTAAACACAATTAACTCACCCTAACCAGATCACTACTAGGCCGGGTTTACGGCTGTTACTCTTCTTCACTAACTCTCCAGACCACCACTACCCAACTCGATGACATACCCTCTCCTGCCATTACAGACGCCGTCAACACCTCTCACCTGATGACCACCCGGTCAAAAAGCGGGATTTTTAAGCCTATTCAATGCCTAATTGCTAATGTTTCATATGAATCCCCATTTGCCCAAATCTCACCTTTATGCTATGAGTGATCCTGATTGGTTACAAGTAATGGCAACGGAATATAAAGCTCCTATTCCTAATGGGACTTCAACACTTGTGTTGAGGCCTACTAGGGTTAATGTTGTTAGGTCCATGTGGCTCTTTAAAAAGAAATATAAAGTTGATGGCACGCATGAGCCTTACAAGGCTAGGCTCGTTGCGAATGGTTAAAGTCAATAACTAGGTATTGATTGCTTTGATACATATAGCCCAGTGGTAAAATCTGCGACTATCATTATTGTTTTAAGCTTGGTAGTTTCCCCCACGATTCACGAAATGGATGTTAAAGATGCGTTCTTAGATGGATCCATATCAGAAACTGTCTACATGCACCAGTCTCCAGGTTTTCGCGATCACAAGCATCCAGACTACGTTTGTCATTAAAAAAATAATCTTTAAATGGTCTGAAAAAGGCTCCACGGGTATGGTTTCAACGTTTTACGACTTACAAGATTAAATTGGGGTTTAAACACAACAAATGTAACTCATCTCTTTTTTTTTTTAAAATTGTGGTGCTTTTGTCGCATATCTCTTGTTGTATGTGGATGATATAATTCTGACCGCGTCTTTAAAGACTGTGCTTTCTTAGATCATCACAAGACTGAGCGGTGCGTTTGCAATGACCGATATGCGATCCCTTACATATTTCTTGCACGTCTCAACTAGGGATTTTGGTGGCTTATTTCTTAATCACCAGAAGTATGCCATTGATATATTAACATGGGATAACATGCTTCAATGCAATCCTACTTTCACACTAGCAGACACCTCCTCTTAACTTGATGACTCAGGAACTCCTGTAGCTAATCTGACACTTTATCGTAGTCTGACAGGTGCCTTTCAGTACCTTATTTTCATTAGACTAGACATTACTAACGCAGTCCAGCAAATTTGTCTTTTTATGCATGATCCCCGTGAACAACATTTCCATGCTCTAAATCTCATTATCAAGTATCTTCACGAGACACTTGACTTGGGTCTTCAATTATATGTCTTGTCAGCAAATTCTTTGGTTACTTATTCTGATGCTGATTAGGGCGGTTGTTCAACTATGAGATGATCCATGAGTGGTTATTGTGTTTTCCTGGGTGACAACCTTATCTCATGGTCATCTAAATGATAGACAACCATATCCTAATTGAGTGCTGAAGCATAATATTGAGGAGATGCTAATGCGGTTGCTGAAACTTGTTGGCTTTGTAATCTTCTTCGCGAGCTTCATATGCGTCTAACAAAGGCAACTATTCTATTGTGACAATATCACTGCCGTTTACTTTTACATGAACCCATTTCAACATCAGTGGACCAAACATCTGAGATCATGTGCTGATCCAATTTATATTTATATATATACATAATATTAGTTCTTTGACCCAAGTCGATTTTCAAAAATAAAAAATAAAAAATTCCATATTGAATGTTAATTTTACATAAATAAACTATTGACCCATCAATTTGGCCCAACATAAAAGTCAATTAATTTGTTGTTAACTTTTAGGGGTGAAACAAAAGTGACATCGCTTCATTTACCTTTTGTACCTATTTACTTGGGTTTATTATATTTTTGGTGCGATGATTTTTATGGTTTTTGTTGGTCCCAATACAGTGTAAAAGGGGGGGGGGGGGTTGAATACACTTTATTAGCAATTTACAATTCAATTAAAACCATCAAACAATGTATTATAATCTAACTCTTTAATCAAATGAACAGAATGATTTGATGTTACACTGATTACAAACTCAACTCTCTGTAAACACTCTTGAATCACAAACTAATTGATGATCGAACTTCTTGTTAAAACTGATTAACAAGAACTCTTGAAAACTCTCTTGAACTTTGAACACACAAAGTTATCACAAGACATGCGTATATCAAGTATGACGAACACACGTACGTTTGCAACTTATGCAGAACTCTCTCTGTGTAAACCTATAAGAGGGTTGATACTTATACTTGATTTATCTACGTACAAATCTTGGTTTAAAGATAGAACTTATCTTTTCTTTAAAACCGTAAGAAACTCCTTAATTAGAACTTATCTAACTAATTTCGTTTGAGATATCTATCCAACTAATAGATAGTTTAAATTAGGTTTAGATATTCTAATTTAAATGTCGTAGGTATTGAGAGTTTAAACATAATTTAAATCTTACTTAAATTCTTGAACTGACTTCTGGCGCTGAGATGGCTTACTCATATTTGACATTGTCAAACTGAGCTCTTGAATCTTCATGTCTTCATGTCTTCATGCTAAAAACCTATCTCATCTTAGAAGTCATTGAGTTATCTAGTACTTACATAGAAAACTCTATATCTGTTTGTACGCTGACTACTCAGCTTAAGCTGACTAGTTAGTCTACAACAGACTTACATAATTCCTAACACTTAACCTATCATCTATACATAGCTCTGGTTTGTCTCATCAAATCTAACTGATCTAAGCATGGGACTAAGAATCTCCCCCTATTTGATGATGACAAAACATTGAATCAAAATAAGCGTAGATTAAAGGAATTATGTTGAATAACTCTGGAACTGACCAAAGTTATTTCTGAAATAAGTATTGAACTGATCCCTACTTATTCCTCATGTTTTGAACTTACAAGATTTGTTGTTTTACAAAAAAACAAACTTGTATTCTAAGTGTTAAACTAACAAATACTTAGTTTCTGAACTTATCAGAATTAATTTAAGTTTTGTACTTACAAAACTTAAATAACTGAACTTATCAGTGTATAATTAAACATATCAATCATAAACAGTTGAACATATCAAACTTGAATTTTCATTAATGAACATTTCATTTACATCATGATCAGCTTATGCACACTTAGTGCTTACAAGATGTAGAACACCAAAGTTTTCAGATTTAATCTATTCTACAGGATCTCCAGCTTCCATCCACATATCTAAACATTTTAGTTCCCAGATTGCTGCTTCTTTGATAGCATTGTTTAGTATTTCTTCACCTTCTGGCAACTCTTTTATTTCAGTTTTTCTAGATCTGACTTCTCTGTTTAGTTGATATCTGAAAATGAGTTCTGAATTGAGTCATCACATAGAATTCTCAAGTACAAAATCAGCTCTAGATTTGCTAAATAAAGATCTGCTGACTTCAAGACACACTTGTTACCTTCCACATCAAAAGGTTGATCTATGTAAGTATTTTCTCTGAATTCAACTCCCTCTAGAACTTGTAAACTGATGTTTCTTTTAGCTCGCTGACTTGCTGCTCTACTTCTTGCAGCTTTGCTTCTACTTAGCAAGGTATCAATTTCATCAGCAGGAATCTCATCTAGTTGATCGATTTTTATTAAGAGTGTCTTAAGCACATCAACTATATCTTGTCTAATATGACTCTTTTTTATCATTTTGATAGTTGTGGCTACAATCTTTAATTCTGAGAAACCCAACTTGTACAAACATCTCATATCTAAACAAATCTCATGTTTGTTGTCTAGTAAAAATTTGATTATCACCAATTCTCCCTTTCTGCTTAGTGTAAGAGATTCAATCTTGTGATCAAAGTGTGTTCCATTATAGCAATGCCTTTGTAACACCGGAAAACTCAAGCCATTTTTTTTAAATTTATGCTGCGGAAGCTTTTAAACAAACAAACCATTTACATATATAATAATATTAACAATTGTACAAACGTTGTTCACAAAATCAGTATCATTGTTGTGTTACAAAAGCTACTGGCTCGTTTCATTCAAAATTAATATTAGAGTCAGGTCATCTCTTTCCTTTTAACAAACTCACAACAGGAACATATTTCGATCCCTTACATATTTCTTGCACGTCTCAACTAGGGATTTTGGTGGCTTATTTCTTAATCACCAGAAGTATGCCATTGATATATTAACATGGGATAACATGCTTCAATGCAATCCTACTTTCACACTAGCAGACACCTCCTCTTAACTTGATGACTCAGGAACTCCTGTAGCTAATCTGACACTTTATCGTAGTCTGACAGGTGCCTTTCAGTACCTTATTTTCATTAGACTAGACATTACTAACGCAGTCCAGCAAAATTGTCTTTTTATGCATGATCCCCGTGAACAACATTTCCATGCTCTAAATCTCATTATCAAGTATCTTCACGAGACACTTGACTTGGGTCTTCAATTATATGTCTTGTCAGCAAATTCTTTGGTTACTTATTCTGATGCTGATTAGGGCGGTTGTTCAACTATGAGATGATCCATGAGTGGTTATTGTGTTTTCCTGGGTGACAACCTTATCTCATGGTCATCTAAATGATAGACAACCATATCCTAATTGAGTGCTGAAGCATAATATTGAGGAGATGCTAATGCGGTTGCTGAAACTTGTTGGCTTTGTAATCTTCTTCGCGAGCTTCATATGCGTCTAACAAAGGCAACTATTCTATTGTGACAATATCACTGCCGTTTACTTTTACATGAACCCATTTCAACATCAGTGGACCAAACATCTGAGATCATGTGCTGATCCAATTTATATTTATATATATACATAATATTAGTTCTTTGACCCAAGTCGGCCAAAGCCGGCCAAAGCCGGCCAAAGCAAAGGTTAACCGATGCCGGCCAAAGCAAAGGTTAACCGATAGCCTTCCACTGAATTGGCACAATGCACTCCCCCTCTGGTGCAACATATGCACCAGTAAGGCTAACACTGTTCAACCAATCAGTGAACAAGCCCATCACAATTCTACGTATAGCTGACTTCCCAACGCAACTCAAAATCATACTAAGAGTGCGTATCGACCAAATATTCATGCACCAGATATCAACAATCAATATCACAATCAACAGTTCAATCAATCCAATCCAGTCACAATCATGCATCACACCAATAACATTAACCGAAATCTTTACCATCCGCGATCAACGTCCACTCACCTCAAAATCAACACGGGCTCAGAAGTCTAATTTTACTGAGTCTTTGGATTGCCTGAAAACACAACAACAATCAAATCAGTCGCAAATATATAAATATATCTTCTCATATATATTTATATCTCAAATTTATCAAAACATCTCAATTATATCACATAATAAATAAACTAACTCAAACCAAGCAAAATATATAAAAGAAAAGGCAACATTCGAATTTGGAGCATGTCGCGCCGCGACATACCCATTGTCGCGCCGCGACGATCATCGGATTTCAAATCCGAGATCTACAATCGGATTTCCATCGGATTTCATCAAGAATCGGTTTTTAGTGTCGGTTTTTGCCATTCTTCGGATTCTAAAATTGGATTCCGCAACATTAATCGGATTTCCCATGTCCATATGCATAACAATCGGATTTCTTAAAATCCAAAACCCAAATCCCGATTCTTTGAATGTCGCGCCGCGACCAAGGGGCGTAGCGCCGCTACGTTCATATTTCCAGATTCTCATCTTCTTCAAAGTGTCGGATTTTCAGTCCAATTTCTCCAAATCTCATTCTAACTTCATAATACTTCCACCAAAACACATATTTAGCATTTACCAAGCATATAGATCATCAAAAACATCTTTTTACTCATTCATAACAGCAAAATCTACAAAACCATTTACCAAGCTTTCTTTTAACTTCAACAATGGTATCCTTGCATAAACTCATGTTGTTTAACATCTAAACATATCAACATGAATCATAACAAGCTACAATTACTTCCTCACCTTCCTTTTGAATTAAAAATCACAAGATCTTGATCTTAGGATTTCAAGTTGGTGACTTTTTCTTCACAAATGGTTTTGCTTTCAAAAACACACACTAACAACTTCAACACTTTAAGATAATGAGCAGACAATATACACATATGAATACATAATTGTCTAAACAAGCAGGAGGTGGCAAAACTAAGAATCCTATTCTTTTATAAATTTTCTCATGCATGCCTACATACATACATATTAACTTACATACATACACACTTGTACTTCTTTTCCTTTTATATCCATCAGTAACATTTATTTTTTTGTAAACTCACATTTAAATTAATTTCACTTAACATTTAATAAACACACAATCAATTAAAGTAACCCAATCACGTACCGCCAACCCGCTAATCTCCTAGCCCAGGGTTGCGGGTGTTACAGCCTTAGATCAACATCTGTGTAATACCCGAACTTCCAAAAAATAAATAAAAAGAATACTTTATTGAGAGAATGATAAGTTGTGTTGGGTTGTGCATTTAATTGTGAAATATATTAGATATTTATGGGCTTGAATGAATAAGTGGTTAATGGACCAGACATATGTATGTTGTTGGATAATGTTTATCGGGCTTCTTCAATATGAAATTGGGCTTAGGCCTTTTTAGAAGGAATATATTTGTAGAATAGGGCACAACCCCCAAAAGATCTTGTTACTGTTACATTGAAAGAGAGAAAACAATGTGTGTTATGAGTGTGCTTAAACCTACAAAGAACAAGGAAGAAGGAGCCAAGATTTCATCAGTGGAATCAAAGAATTGTTAAAAGAATCATTAGGTAATGTTCCATACCTCACTATGATATTGTAGGTATCAATTTTAGCTTGGTTGAATGATGATAGCATGAATTAGCACCTTGGTTTTGGGGTTTAGGTTGAAGAACAAGAGAAAAGAATTTGAGTTGTGAGCTTTAATACTTGATGAAATGTGTTTAAATCTTGAAGGAAGTGTTTATATGAGTGGAGAAATGTTTTGAAACAAAAATGGAATGAATTGGTTGAGTTCTGAAAGAACTTGATTTTGGCCATGGAGCGTGTGAATAGAAAATGATGAACTGGCAGGGATGAATATGTCCCATGCGACTTTTGGATATGTGTCGTGCGACCTTACCCTTGTTCCATGCGACCTATTGTTTTGTTCCATACGACTTATTGTTTTGAATCCAAGTGACTTCCAGTTGAGACACACACATGATCCATGCAACTTTCACTTTTACCCCATGCGACTTTCATGCACCCAACCAAATACCCCATGCGACTTTCATGCATCCAACTACACACTGCATGCGACTTTTGCCTTGAACACCCCATGCCATGCGACTTTTTCCTTGAACACCCCATGCCATGCGACCTTTGCCTTGAACACCCCATGCCATGTGACTTTTTCCTTGAAAACCTCATTCCATGCGACTTTTGCCTTGAACACCCCATGCCATGCGAATTTTTCCTTGAACACCCCATGCCATGCGACTTTTGCCTTGAACACCCCATGCCATTTGACTTTCAGTGTACACCAAATAACCCTATGCGACTTTTACAGTTACACCCCATGCGACTTATACCTTGAAACCATTCATGCGACCTTTGCATGGCTATTTCATGCGACTTTAATGTGTGTAAAGACTCATGTGACTTTCACATGGCCAAGGTGGACATGCGACGTTCATATGGGCCAACTTATGGAACTTGGTAACGGGGTTGTTTTTCCCGAAAGTGAATAAAACTAAGAATAAAATCAAAGTGCGGAAATAGTTTTAAAGCAACTAACACACAAAAGTTTTCAAAGTAAGATTATATTAATAACCAAACTTCAAAGAGTGCACAAGAACAAACTTGAGCACCGAGTACAAACTAAACAAGAACAAACTTGAATACAAATTAGCGAACAAACGCTTAACCTTTACTCGTTAATCGAGCAGGGATTTATAGACTAAGTAAACTAATCCTGGCCATCTAATTTATTTACACGTGTACCGTTCTACACTTAATTAGGAACAAAAAACAAGATTGCCGTTTCGAGCTCCTTCAGAATGCGCAGATTGTGCACTTTACATAACAGGAAGATCCTGGTTATCAGATGTATCTTTAGTTCAGAAGATCCTTGATGACTGAAGACAAACTTCAGCTGACGTTCTCTTCAGAACTAATTTTTAGATGAACTACGGGCTTCTTTCTTCAAATGTCGTCAGAACAATTTACAAAAGAATGATATATTACACCTTCAGTCGCTTTCTTTGAAAGCTTCTTCAGGAATGGAATATATACAAATAAAAGGACTAACAATCTCCCCCTATTTGTTTATAATCCATGACTATGTACAAAATGAATAAGAATAGAAAGTATAAAGAATAAAGAATTAATATTCTACAAATCAGGTTTGAATTCTTTAGGAGAGGATTCCTTTGGAGTTTTAAGCTTCAACTACTTTAAGTATTCCACCAAAATGTCTTTGACATTCGGATCTTTATTGTCTATGAAAAATCGAAGAGATCTCAGATGAAGCCAGTCAGCCTTGGCAAAATCTGAAACTCTCTGAAAGCGAATCTTGTCATATGCATCAAAAAAATAAAATCCCCTAGGGTTTGAGAGAACTTTACCCACTTCAGGAATGAGACCAGGAGGCAACGAGGTATCGAAGCCTTTGCAATTTGGAAGCTCTCCAAGAGATATCAGCTCCAAAATTTGTTTCTGAGATTTCTTGAGAGTAAGCCTCCTTCTTTGAAATTTTAACTTTTCTACTTGAGTGGGTTTCTCCTTTTGAGGCATGACAGTTGCATCAGATCCTCTCTTCTTTACTTCCTCCTCATAATATTCAATAACTTTGGTGATTTCTCTCTGAATGAACTTGACCTCATCAGTTTGCTTACGTTTTGATAAAAAATCAAGTATTTCATTCCATTTAGACACCGCATAGTTTAGCTGAACATCCTTGATAGATAGTATGCTGAAGATAGGAAGATTTTTGTGCTGAATCGTCAGACAGGTTTCATTGTTTACCTTCTTCAGCTTGATTGCAGTGATTTTATGAGGATGTCTTCTTTGATGTCGAGAGCTTAACCACTTTTTAGCCTTTTGTTCCATTATTCTTTTCTTCTCCTTAAATGAAGCTTTTTCGGCTACAATATTTGCATGAATCTGTTTTTGAAGAACGAAAGGATCTGAGTCAATTTTGTTAGCAGCAAGCTCTTCAAGTGCAAATTTCTCTGCTGCTATTTTGCCAAGTACATCAGCCACTTTCAAGTCTTTTATTCTTGGATTCTCATCATCTAAGTCACTTAGATCATATATACCCTTACTCACCTGATCATCCGAAGAGACTATCACCATTTTTCCTTTACCTTTGTCATCTTGGCTTGGCTGACCACCGGATGAAGGAGCAGCTGATTGAATGGGAATCTGAGAGGCTTTGGCTTCAGTAATTATTTGCTGACATTCAGCTCCATCAAGTTCTGATCTGATGAACATATCAGCTTCAACTTTTCTTTGATCAAGGAGACTTTTGAGCTCCCCCTCAGCAAATTCCTTAGCTTCCTCAGCTTTGGCTAATTTGGCCTCAAAATCGATCAAGGCCTTATTCTTGTCTTCTTTTGTGGCTTTGAGGTGTGCCACTTCTTCTTCCAATCTTTGTAGATATTCAACACGTGAATACTTTTTATCCCATTTGATTATTTCCCGATCAGCGGTGGCCTTTCTTCTTATGATCTGACAGATTTTGGACTGTCTTCTTATTTTCTCCCCCTTAGAAGCTACAGAGAGACTTGAAGTTTCTACCGAGTGAGACAAGGCCGAAATCTACCTCGAAAGTCCGGAGAAGGAGGGAGCAAATAAATCTTGCAACTGACGAGTTGCAGTCTCAGAAAGATTAACAGTATGTATGTTGTCAACCTTGGAGGAAAGGGAATTTACAGTGGAGGTGAGAGAAGAGAGTTGAGAGTTCAACTTGGAAAACTCAAGAGTGGCAGAGTCAGCTATAGTTTTGATAAGATGGTGAAAAATTTTATACATCTCATGAAAAATCATATTTTTACGATCAATGGTTTTGGAGAGGGTGATGAACTGAGTGTTGATAGATTCAACAAGAGACTTTAGCTCAGATTCAAGCTTTGCTTGACCATTGGCTACACACTGACCTTGAAAGGTATTGAACTTAATAGAAGTGGAAACAGAAAGAACAAGTTTAGATAGACTTTCCAAAGAGGAAGAAATGTCTATTGGAGGCTCAGAGATTTGAGAATGTATAGACTTGGGGGATTGAAGAAAATCAAAGGAATCACTGTCATCAAAAGGATTGACAGGTGTATCAGGAGAAGGAATATCAAACAAGGTGTTTAGGAGAGATGGGGAGGCCATAGCATCAGGAGGAGTAACTGATGCATCAGGGGCCTGAGGCTCATTTGCTTCAGTTACAGTCGGGTTTAAGACTGTGTCTTCATTAGCATTAGGAATCTCTACTGAAGGAGGTTGAACTTCAGTTTCATTGATGAGGGAAAGTGGGGCATCACTCTCAGTTTGGTTTGAAACTGATAAATCATTTGCCCTGGTAGAATCCATAGTGTCAATGGGGATTGGTGACACATCAAGGCATTTGAGTGCAATCTCATCTTCAGAGTGTGCTGAAGAGTCATCAACTTGTTGGACCTCCGAAACTAGAGGTATTGTAGTTTCATCATTGGTGATTGGGTGAGCATCAGTGACAGCCAGTTTGGGTGCTGACTCATAATGTGCTTGGTCAATATCCATAGTCTCAGTTGGGTTTACTGGTACATTAAGGGATAGAGGGGGAAGATCAGCAGAGACAGGAATGGGTGTTCCCTGTTCTGGTGGTACCTGAGTTGCAGTGGGTTTGCTGACAGACTCAATGGTGGGTAAAGAAGAAGTCTCAGCTGACTGGTGTTTGTCAGTGTCCTGAACTTGTGAATGTAGAGGAGGGACTTCAGGGACAGCCTGGTTTTGAGTTGTCTCTTCATTAGTCAGACTAGGTTTAGAGACTTTGAGTAAAGGAGAGCTTAACTGAACAATGGCTGTTGATGTGGGGGAGTGAACTGAGTCTTGCGAAGAATCAGCGGTGTGTCGTCAGACGAATCCTCACTGGAAGCATAGTGAGATATGATGGGACTGGAGGGCAGGGTGGATTTGTGGCGTTTAGAGAGTGATCTTTGCGGGTGAGTGGTAGTAGGTTGTTTAGAGGTGGATTTGGGTATTGCTGAAGCGTTGGTGGATGACTTAGATGCGGTGGATAGTAACTTCCCTTTCTTTGTCTTTGATGGAGAAGACTGAGGGATTTGAGGTTGAGGTTTGGAAGGGGCAACTTCAGAAGATAGACCTGAATATGGTGGTAGAATAGCAGGAGAAGGCTTCAGCGAGACGATTGCAAGCATCGGAGCAGTCAGCGCTGGGTTGAAGGCAGATGAGGAGCCGGTCCATACTGAACCCGGTAAGGAAGGAGATGGAAGTAGGACCGAAGCAGAGTTGTATGCTTCAGGTGTTAACAACGAGTAGATAACCAATGAAACAAACCTTGGAAACGGGATGTGTTGATACCAGGAACGTGGAGCCTGTTTCAGTCCATAAAGGGCTTTGTCGAGCTTATAAACGTGATGTGGAAACTTGGAATTTTCGAATCCAGGGGGTTGCTGAACAAATACTTCTTCTTGGAGTTCCCCATTCAGAAAGGTGCTTTTGACGTCCATCTGAAAGACCCATTTTGTGCCAATAATAGACTTGTCTTCAGGTGGGTCAATCGGCGTCCACACTTTGTTCCTTTCAAACTCATTAAGCTCGTCTTGCATAGCGACTACCCAGTTAGGATCCTTCAGAGCTTCATCGACTTTCTTTGGCTTGACTTGTGATATAAATTCAGAGAACATGCAGAAAGCAGACGTGGTTGCATTTCTGGTTTGCACACCAGTGTTTGGATCACCAATTACATTAGTGATGGGATGAGCTCGAGTCCATTTTGTGACCCGTAGAGATATCAGAATAGCCTAAGAACACTCCTTGTTCTCCTTTAGGATCAAACTTGCTTTTCTGATCTTTTGTGTTCAGGATGAAGCATGTACTTCCAAAGACTTTGAAGTATCCGACATTGGGTGACTTCTGATAGAGTAACTCGTAGGGAGTTTTGCTTTGGCGCTTTACAATGATGGACCTGTTCTGTGTATAGCACACAACATTAATAGCTTCAGCCCAGAAATGGCCTTTCAGAGATGCTTCAGCCAGCATCGTTCTAGCTGCTTCTATCAGGGTCCTGTTTCTTCTTTCAGCAACCCCATTTTGTTGAGGGGTATATGGAGCTGAGAAGTTTTGGATGATGCCATTTTCATCACACAAATCTTGGAGGGTAGAGTTTCTGAACTCTGTCCCATGATCACTGCGAAGCGGTTTTATATGTGTGTCAAACTGTCTTTGAACACGACGAATGAAGCTCATCAGAACTTCAGCAGTGTCACTTTTGTTACGCAAGAAGAATACCCATGTAAACCTGGTGTATTCATCAATTACAACCAGAGTATACTTCTTACCTCCCATGCTTCGAGAATTGACAGGACCAAAGAGATCCATATGTAAGAGATGAAATGCGGAGTTAACTTGGTTGCAATGTTTTGATTTAAAGATTGATTTCTTTTGCTTTCCCTTCTCACATGCATGACACATCTTGTCTTTCTGAAACCGAACTAACGGTAGACCTCTGGTAAGCTTAAGCTTAGAGAGTTTGCTGATGTTTTTGAAGTTGAGATGAGAAAGCCTTTTGTGCCATAACCAGTTAACTTTTGAATCAGCTTCTGAAAAGAAGCAAGTATCTTTTTCAGAGATAGCATAATTGAAATCAACAACATACATGTTACCCTGTCTTTTTGCTTGTAAGACCTATTTCCCTTTCTTGTTAAAGATTGAACCTTTGGTCTTCTTAAAATGTACTTCATAATCTGCACACACAACTGACTGATGCTGATCAGGTTGTGTTCAAGTCCTGTCACATGGGCAACATTCTGGATGTTGACTGAACCTTGGTTGAGATAACCATAGCCATTAGTTTTGCCACATTTTCCTCCACCAAAAGTGACCTTGGGACCATTAGCTTCTTGAACTCCATTCAGTAGGGACTTACATCCGGTCATGTGCCTTGAGCATCCGCTGTCAAGGTACCAAGTGTTATCATGCTGATCGCCCTTATACATCATCGTGGGGTTCCATCCCTCAGCTGAGCTGAGTTTTTCAGCGTCAGCCAGATCTTTGCTGAATTTGCTTTCAGTGGCCATTAAACACATTTCAGGATGTGTAGTTCCACAGATATCTTCAGCCACCAGACATTTACCCCTGACTTCATTTTCTTCTTCTTCATCTGATGATGATTCAGAATCAGTCCAGCCCGGATCATCAGCTATCATGGCCTTTTCCTTCTTCCTTTAATTTGAGGTTTTGAGGGCTTTATATTTAGCTTTATACTTATCAACCTTAGAAGGAAACCCTTTCTTAGGATTTGAGGAAGCCTCCTTTACGTAGCACTCAGCTGCATAATGACCAGGCTTCCCACACTTGAAGCACTCATTCTTGGACCCTTCAGATGAGCCCTTTTTCTCTGAAGAGAACTTCTTATCAAATCTTCTCTTCCCTTCAGATTTGAACTTCTGAAACTTTTTGTAATTTTTCATGATGAAGGCTTTTTCAGTACCTTCATCATCAGACCTTTCCTCCTCCTCCTCCTCAGCTTCATTAACATGAGACTCATCATCAGAATCTGAGTCCTCAGTTTGCTTGTACTTAGCTCTTTGAGGATTTTCAGCAACAAGAGCCAGAGTTTTCTTGAAGGCCTTCTTCAGATCAGTTTTCTGAATGCGAGTCTGTTCATCATTCAGCAAGATTCCATATAACTTATGCATGTTCATGTCCCTGAGCATATTATTGGTTCTCAGGATCATGCACATGGTGTCCCATTCAGATGGGAGAGAATCCAGAAATCTGTTGAGTATTTGGAATTGCTCTCTGACAACTCCAACTTCAGTCATGTCGTTCAATAGACATGTGAACCTTGTGTAGATCTCAGTAAGAGACTCTGAGTCTTTAGCACAGAAAATTTCATACTTGCGTATGATGTTTGTCTTCCTGTTCTCATGAACTTCAACAGTTCCTTCGAACGATATGTAGATGCTCTCCCACATATCTTTTGCTATTTTCAGATTACAAATAGTATGAAATATTTCGTTAGGTAATGCATTAACAATACTGTTTCGTATTTTAGCATCCAAACCCACAAGTTTCTTCTCCTCCTCTGTCCATTGAGATCTTGGTTTAGGACGAGAGGGAATGGAGGTTTCAGCAGAACCAGGCTCCATGGAGATGGTTTGAGGAACATAGGGACCTTCCTCCAAAACAACAAGTGAATTGCAGTCAAGGTTTTCTAAATACAAAAGCATTCTATTTTTCCAACTGGAAAAATGTTCGATTGAAAACTTTGGTGGTTTGGCAGAGGAGCCATTATCGATGTAATCAAACTTCGACATGTTGAACAGATCACTAATTTATAGATAAAATTAGAACATGCTCTGATACCAATTGTTTTTCCCAAAAGTGAATAAAACTAACTAAGAATAAAATCAAAGTGCGGAAATAGTTTTAAAGCAACGAACACACAAAAGTTTTCAATGTAAGATTATATTAATAACCAAACTTCAAAGAGTGCACAAGAACAAACTTGAGCACCGAGTACAAACTAAACAAGAACAAACTTGAATACAAATTAGCGAACAAACGCTTAACCTTTACTCATTAATCGACCAGGTATTTATAGACTAAGTAAACTAATCCTTGCCATCTAATTTATTTACACGCGTACCGTTCTACACTTAATTAGGAACAAAAAACAAGATTGCCGTTTCGAGCTCCTTCAGAATGCGCAGATCGTGCACTTTACATAACAGGAAGATCCTGGTTATCAGATGTATCTTCGGTTCAGAAGACCCTTGATGACTGAAGACAAACTTCAGCTGACGTTCTCTTCAGAACTAATCTTCAGATGAACTACGGGCTTCTTTCTTCAGATATCATCATAACAGTTTACAAAAGAATGATATATTACACCTTTAGTCGCTTTCTTTGAAAGCTTCTTCAGGAATGGAATATATACAAATAAAAGGACTAACAGGGGTCCAATGTGGGACCCGAATGTATTATGTGAATAAACAACGCCACTCAAAAGTAAGGTGGTTTTATGACAATCTTCTCTTTATAAAGTCTTAAGAGATGTTTGACGGAGCGAACCACACATGGATATTTAAGATCTAGCAAGTCGGGAAGTCGTGCATTCGTGTTAGTATTCGAGAATGATCTTGTTTGACTAACACGTGCAAATGGATAAGCAGCATGATGAGGTGTATCACAATTCTTTTGAAGAAGTGTTTTCTCTTTCATTTCTTCAAAATGATCTTTGCTTTCATTCCAAAGCTTTCTTCGAAGCTTGACCCTATTTATGAACTGCTTTGTATATGACTTGGAACTTGAGTAATGATCCTTAGAGCATTTGGAGTTTAGATGCATATGACTCTTTGATGATTCACCTGCAAGAGAACCACCTTGATTTCCTTTCCCTTTGAAAACTTACACTTTTGAACTTTTTGAGAATCAGAAGATGTCGTGATGTTTTCTTCTACACAATTTTGTAAGTCTTTCTCCAATTTCTGAAGTTTAAGCTCAAATTGATTCATTCTTTCTAAAGATGACTTGTTTTGAATATCCAACAATTGTTGCTCAAGATTTCTTCTCTTGGCACATTCTTCAATCTCAAACTCTTGAAATTTGCTCTCGGACTTGTGAAGTTTCTCAGTCAATTTAGAAAGTTGTAGGGTAAGTTTTGCATTTTCTTTTTCTAAATCATCTGCCCTTTTTTCTGTCTCTCGCAAAAATCTACCCAAAGATCAAACATTTTAATTTTTTCGTCATTGGTTTTCATCATGATTGTAATCAAGTGTTGTAAGCAAGATTTATGATGAAAGCTTCAAGAGATGAACAGACACTTGATTTGAAATGATCGTTAGCTTGAGAAGTAAGATTGTGATTGTGTTTGAATTCGAAATTCGAAGTGATCAAACGAGAGATGAAAGAGTTCGAAGTTGATTTAAAGGTTTGTTCGAAATTAAACAAAGATTTCGAAGAATTCGGTGCTCGAAGTGAATGGCAAAATAAAAAGGTGGTGCTCGAAGTGTGAATGGCAAAAATAAAAATGATCTCGAAGTGAATGATTAAACAAATGTGCTCGAAGTGTGCATGGGGTTGAATTTGTGCTTCAAATTTGTGCATGGGATTTAAATGGACTTCGAATGGTGCATGGAATTATTGGTCTGCATGGAGTTTAATTGTGGACTTTGAATTGAAAGTTTAATTGGCTCCGAATTGCATGGACTTTAATGTGGGCTTCGAATGTGTATGGAATTTAATTTGGGCTTCGAAGATAATGGATATTAAAAGTGGACTTCGAATGGAATATTTAATAAAAGTGGAGCTCGAAGTGTTAATGGCTAAAAAGAAATATGGACTTCGAAGTGTGTGTGCATGGGGTATATAGGAGCTCGAAGTGAATGAAGGAACTTAATTGGCTCGAAGTGTGTAAGATAAAAAGGAGCTCGAAGTGACTTCTAAATTTCAAACATGGAATTCGAAGTGTGCATGGATTTTAGATGTGTTCGAAGTGTATGGAAAATAAAAAGCTCTCCAAGTCTATGAATGGAGTTTAATGGCCTTCGAATTGAATGGAATTTAATCCGCTCGAAGTCTTCACATAAAACAGTTTCCTGATTTTCAGAGATTTTGTTTGTAACTAACAAATTCGAAGTGTATAGGCGCGTGACTAACAAGCTCAAAGTTGTCTAGCAAACCCCTTTCATTTGTTTTTCAGAAGAATTATAGATCTAAATAATATTTCTTCACTGTTCTTCAACTTCTTCAAGTGTTCTTCAATAAAATTTGAATATTGACGAAACCTTTGAATAATTGACTCGAAATTGATTCCTTTGGATTCGCAAATCTCAGATCTCAATTAATAACCAACCAATTCAATTATCCACTTGTTTTAAAATGGATTTTAAAGGCAAAAATCGTAAGAACTAATTACGAGAAACCTTTAAAAATCCAAATCTAAACAGCTTCAAATTAAAGATATAGAACAATCAAACCTTAATCTTCGAAGTCTTATCTTTGATGATGAATACACAATCACGAGCCTTACTTTTATCAAGCTTGGCTCTATTACCACTTGTTGGTCCCAAACTTTAATAATGATCAATGATGTTGGAGCAAATGCACAATGATGATATATGAATTGATGAGAGAGAAACTAAGTATTCACACACACGCCTTTTCAGAATAATGAAATGCTCAATTGATTTGGGTTTGGTAGACTAGTATATATATCCATAAGGTATTTACTAAATCTACCCTCTACAATGACAAATGACAAACATAACTAAACTAATATAATGAACACAATATTTAGTCTAACAGGGATTCGTACACGGTATTGATTTGTTAGACCTATTGTAGGTGATGGTTGACTAGAAAGTAATCATAAGTGAGTAGTGAGATAAGATTGAGAAACTGAGACAACAAGACAGGTGAGTATTCTTACTTACTATCTAAACCCTATGATGTATGTGTTTAATGTGCTACATGTTGTATGATTGACGAATGAGGAAATGATAACCGATGAATTGATGAACTGATAATGTGTTATGCTGTGCTATTGATTGGACTGTTCACTTCGGTGACGGGAATGATTGGACCGTTCCCTCCGGTGACGGGAATGACTAGACCGTTCACTACGGTGACGGGTATGATGGGACCGTTCACTCCGGTGACGGGAATGCGGGACCGACTACTACGGTAGCGGGAATGTGGGACCCACTACTACGGTAGCGGGAATTTGGGACCGACTACTACGGTAGCGGGAATGTGGGACCGACTACTACGGTATCGGGAATGAAAGATGTAACGTGATTGTAAAGCAAAGGATTGGATGTCATATGGTTGATTGTAAGTAAATGGAATCACTAAGCTTCGTGCTTACGGTTGTTGTTTAACCTTCTTTTCAGGTGATGGCCATGGCGGGGCTCTAGCACGCGGTTGATAGCTCATCTTCTCAAGCTTCCGCAATGCTTTAAACTACTTTGAACTTTGATGTATTCTGAAATCACTACAATTGAACTTAGGAATTTATGGGTTTTAACCCGGGGTTGTAATTAGCTTACACAATGATTTAATTTTGGTTGATCATGAATCGTACACTTTGATAAATATTTGCTTGCAAAAAAAAAAAAAAATTGGGACGTTACAACTTGGTATCAGAGCCTTGGTTTAAGAGATTCGAATGCGTTTACACGTGTTTGAACTTAAACCTTGGTTCGTGAAAGATTTTAGACAAAGTTTTGAAACTTTTTCAAATGATAAATGTTACGATGAGCTATCGGCTGGAGTTAGTCCGAGTGGTCACCCACGAGTACAAGGTATGAATTTACGATATGATGATCATGTTAACTGATATGTTGAAATTATGAAATGCTGACTATGATAACGGAGACTTTGCAATTTAAATGCTTTAGTAGAATTTGAATAAAATCACACGATAATGTTTATATGATAACTTCCTATATGCTTGATGAAATGATTGATACATGGCCCAAGCCAGTGAATCTGGATTCCTAGTGGTAATGAACAGATCCAATATGTGTTACGTGTTTGTAATAATAGGGCCCATATTATTATTTGCACACGACACTTGTTGGAAGTTTGTCAAAATCAGGGGAATCTTGTGGATCCGGTGAGGGTACTTGTACAGATAAGATGCCTGTAGCTAGGGTGCCTTAGAATGACTAGGGTTGCCTGATAGCTGTACTATGAAATACGTGAAACATGAACTAATATAGTGATGAGGACTGTGTGGCAATGTCGCCTATTAATTAAGTGCATTGTCTATACATCCAGTATGGTGACTACAAAAAATCGTTCTGTGTTACCAACGGGTTTTGAGAACCCAGCTAATGGAGAAAATGCGAGTGTGACGGGAGAGAGTGACCCCCGTGCACAACCGATCTTGAACTAAACTGAGAATGTGACTCTGGAGAATGTAATGAATGAGGAGGAGTACGGGAATGAGGCAATGACAGAACTGGTAACCGCTGTAGTTACCAACACACTGAAAAAGCTACTGCCCAAGATTGTGGAGGATTTGAAACAAGATATGGGCACGATGATCGATCAAAAACTAGGAGCCCTATGGGCTGCAAAGGAAGCTACCGTGGCTGTTGTTGTCGCCCAACCGGTAGCGCAAACTGCTAATGAGTTGGCCCCAGGATGGACCTTGAGGGATTTTTTGGCGTATCAGCCGCCTGTCTTTGATGGAGTGCCAGACCCGGTGCGGAGCACCAGATGGGTCTCAGCAATAGAGGGAGCTTTCTTTACTAGCCGCTGTGCTGAGGAATCAAAAGTTTGGTTTGCTTCTAACTTCCTAAGGGGAGCAGCAAAGGATTGATGGAATCTATTGAGAAAGATGAAGGGCGAAGCTATCGCCAGGATGACGTGGGAAGAATTTACAAAAATTTTCTTTGAGGAGAATGCTCCAAAGGTTGAGGTGGAAAGAGTGATGGATGAGTTCATGAGACTCAAACAAACCATTGAGACGGTTAACCAGATAACCGCGACATTCAAGGAAAAGCTGTTGTACTGTCCAGCTTACGCAAATAATGAACGACTGTAGATACACAGGTATACGCAGATGCTAAGGGAGGATATCCAAGAGTTTGTTTCAAACGGCTAGTATGCTACACTGGACCAGCTGATTGAGGGAGCAAGAAAGAGGGAACTATATCTGATGGAGAGAAACAAGAAGAGGTCCGCTGAGCAGGCTGCACTTGGGGGAAATGCAAGCAGGCCACCGTTTAAGAAAGCGAATGCTGGAAATTTCAAGCCCGCCATTAGAAATCCGGGGGCAAGATGCGGTAAGTGTGGAAAGGGGCACGTGGGAGAGTGCCGGATTGGAACGACAAATTGTTTTGTGTGTGGGAAGGGCGGACACTATGGAAAGGATTGCAGGGTTCACTTGAATGTGTGCTTCAAGTGTAACAAGCAAGGGCACCGCATGGTCGAGTGCCCGGAAGCTACTGGGGGCAGCGGGAGACCTGCCTCGCAACCACCACTAAGGATTACTAATGGAGGGAGGGGAAAGAAGCCCGAGGTTCCAAAGTCTCGGGGGCGTGCGTTCCAGATGACCGTGGAGGAGGCGAAGAAAGAGCCCAATGTGATCGCAGGTACATTTGTTGTTAAGTCTCTACCTGCACTTGTATTATTTGATTTTGGGGCAAGTAAGTCCTTTGTATCTTCTACTTTCTGTAATAAATATGTAATTGCACCGGTGAAGTTAGAGACACCGTTAGAAGTAGAGATAGCTGATGATAAGGTTTGAGTGTTACCATGATCTATAGGGGTAATGTAATAGTGATAGATGATGTACAGTTTACTATAGATCTACTACCGACTCCGATGAGAGAGTTCCAAGTAATAGTGGGAATGGATTGGCTGGGGCGTCACCAGGCCAGCATCTTATGTAAGCAAGGGATCATATAGATCCAAAGTCCGAGTAGGGGAGAAATCTCCATTTACGGTAAACGACAGAATGGGTTTACGGCATGCTGCACCGTGACCAAAGCGGCAAAGTATATACGCAAGGGCTGCACGACCTTCATAGCTCACGTGGTCGACTCAAGAATGGAAAAGAGGAAACTGACAGTTTCAGATGTACCAGTGGTATGCGACTATCCGGAGGTATTTCCGGGGATTCCGCCAGACAGACAAGTGGAGTTCCGTATAGACTTAGTGCCGGGAGTAGCACCTATCGCCAAGGCACCATACCGACTAGCACCGGCCAGAAATGCAAGAGCTGATGTCACAGCTACAGGAACTGCTTGATAAGGGCTTCATACGCCCAAGTAGCTCACCGTAGGGAGCACCGATTATTTTCGTGAAAAAGAAGGATGGAACCTTCAGGATGTGTATAGACTATTGCGAGCTCAATAAGGTGACAATTAAGAGTCGTTATCCGCTGCCAAGGATCGATGACTTGTTCGACCAACTGCAAGGAGCGGCCTATTTTTCCAAGATATACTTACAGTCGGGATATCACCAACTCAAGGTCTGGGAGGAGGATATAGCCAAAACGGCTTTTCGCACGCGCTATGGGCACTTCGACTTTTTCGTCATGCCTTTCAGTCTTACAAACGCGCCGGCAGCTTTCATGGATCTAATGAAACAAGTATGTAGACCAATGCTTGATACGTCTGTGATACTATTCATCAATGACATCTTGGTTTACTAAAAGACGGAGGCCGAGCACGAACTATACCTACGGGAAGTACTTTAAACCTTGAAGAAGGATGTAACACCAGAAAATCTAAGCCATTTTTTTTAAATTTTGCGTTGCGGAAGCTTAATTAATCAAACATACATTTCATTCATACAATCATTTACATAACAAAATATACGTTCTTAATTCCAATAAACATAACTTTGTGTTACAAAATAAACTGGCTCGTTTCATTTTAAATCCTGACATCAGAGTTAGGTCAACTTCTCCTTCAACGAACCCTCACAAATACAAACCTGCAAGAAGCAACAACTGTGGGGAATTAGCACAAAGCTAAGTGAGTAGAGGCTAAACTCAAAAGCAAACATCACTAGCCAACACTAAACATGTAATCACAAATCCAAGAAGACCGGCGGTTCGGCGCAGAACCTACAACCATTGCCGGCCAAAGCAAAGGTTTACCGATAGCCCTCTACTGAATTGGCACAGTGAAATCCCATTATGTTGCAACATATGCATCCGTAAGGATACCACTGTTCAACCAACCAGTAGATGAGCCCAGCCCAATTCCACGTGTAGCTGACTTCCCAAACGCAACTCAAAATCATACTAAGAGTGCGTATCGAACAAATTGTCATGCAGCAGACATCAATAAATAATAATCACAATCAACAGTTCCATAACAATCCATCAATCATAATCATGCATCACATCAGTAACATTAACCATAATCTTTACCATTCACGTTCAACGTTTACTCACCTTTCAATCTCAGATGTAGTACTCAGAATTCTAATGTTACTAAGCCTTTGGATTGCCTGAAAACACAATAACAACTAATCAGTCTCAATAAATATATCTGACCACATATATTTATAATTAATCCATGAAATAAAAACAAACAATAAATAAATACAAATCCAAAACACAAAGTGTCGGATTTCTAGAAACTATCGGAATTCAAAGAATCCGCAATTCACAAGTATCGGATTTTTGGGTCTCGGATTCCAATCTGTCGGATTTCACTATTCCGGATTTGGGAGTTCCGGATTATTGACTTCCGGATTTAGAACTATCAGATTTACAAAGTACCGGATTCAAGTGTATCGGATTCTATCAATCGGAATTCCAAACTACCGGTTTTGGGTTCCGGATTTCATATGTGTCGGATTCTAAGTTCTTGGTTTTCAAGTGTAGGATTTCATATTTATATATAACAATCGGATTTGCGGTTCTCATATTCCAAGTATCGGATTTCTAATATAGGATTGTGAGTGTCAGTTTTTCAAACGGATTTGGGCTTCGGTTTTACAAATAATGGGTTTTCACCATCTTCTTCATTATATCAAATCCGACAACTTCATCCATAATAATAACCCCGAATTCATAACAATCACCAAAACATACCAGAAACATGTCTAAATACATTTAAACATATATTCATGAATCCTAAACACTTTCTATTCGTATGAATCATTTAAACATGCAAAACCCACTTAACCAAATAAACTACAAACATGATTCATGATGTTCTTAGCATGCAAACTTCAAACTTAACAGAAATCACGTCTTTAAAATCAGATAACTCATCAAGAAGAATAATAACATGATAAATTTATACACACCAACCTTTAATCTTGATTTTAAGAACACACTCTTAAAATTCCGATTCTTTTTCTTCTTTCTCTTCTTTCTTTCGGTTTTCTTGGCAGAGAGTACAACACACACAAACACACCATCTTTTGCAAATAATGAGCAGGTAGTTTGGTACACACAAGTTTACATGCAATGTAGGTGTCATCTTTTCTTTCTAAATTACACCACACACCCACACCTGTACAACCCACTAATCATGCATGCATACATACTTACGTTCATACATACATACATACATACATACATACATACATACATACTATCAATAATTCTAACTTAATTAATTAATTACCCATAAACTAAATTATTTAATTAACCACATGATTAAATTAATGCAATTTAAACAAAATAAAACACATACCGTAACCCGCTAATCTACTAGCCCAGGTTTGCGGGTGTTACGAATCTCCCCTCCTTAAGAGGATTATGTCCTCGGAATCCCTTCTTGTTTAAATAACTAGGGATATCTTTCTCTCATCTCTGCCTCAGTCTCCCACGTGAAGTCAGAACCTAAACAATGTTTCCATTTGACCAACACCATTGGTATCTGCTTCTTGCGGAGTTTGGTCACTTTTCAATCTAACAGTTCAATCGGTTCTTCTATCAGTCTCTTATTTGAATCAACTTTCAATTCATGCACTGGGAGAATCTGACTTTCATCATCAATCTTACATTTCCTCAGATAACAGACATAGAATGTGTCATGAATACCTGCAAGTTCTGCTGGAAGATCCAGTGTAACTGTCTGATCATTTACTATTTGACGAATGCGGAAAGGACCAATGCAACGGGGTCTTGGGTCAGCATACATTTTCTGTCTATCCCTGGCAGCATACATTTATTAACTCCCCCACACCAAACTTTACTGAACGTCGTCTTGGGTCAGCATACATTTTCTGTCTATCCCTGGCAGCTTTCAACTTGTCTTTGGCTATAACAACCTTGTCAGCAGTCAACTGTACAATCTCGGGACCTGCAAACTGTTTCTTACTAGCCTCTAACCAACAAGTCGGAGTACGGCAGTGATGACCGTACAACATTTCATACGGAGGAATTCCAATACTGGAGTGATGAGAGTTGTTATACGCAAATTCTATCAAAGGCACGCAACATATCCTCAAGTGTCTGTATGGTTCGTTCAGTGAGACCGTCCGTCTAAGAATGATAAATTGTACTCAAATTAATTCTTGTCCCCAGTTCTCTTTGCAAACTTCTCCAGAAATTAGATACAAACCTTGAATCTCTGTCAGACACAATTGACAACGGTATACCATGCCTCGCAACGATTTCATCGATGTATAGTTGTGTCAATTTACTCAAAGAAGCTGTTTCACAAGTTGCTAGAAAATGAGCACTCGTTGTTAGTCGATCCACTATCACCCATATCATATCATGATTCTTCTGAGTTTGAGGAAGTTTTGTTACAAAATCCATCGTTATGTGTTCCCATTTCCACTCAGGAATCTCTAGCTGTTTCAAAGACCCATAAGGTTTTTGATGTTCTGCCTTCACTTGCGCAAAAATATGACACGATTCTACAAAGTGTGCCACATCTGCCTTCATCGTAGGCCACCAGTAAAGAACTTTCATATCGTTATACATTTTAGTGCTTCCTGGGTGTTTAGACAATCTCGACTTGTGTGCTTCTGTTAAAATTAATTTTCTCAACTCTCCAAGCATAGGCACCCACACACGAGTTTTAAACATTTTCAATCCACGAGAATCTTCCTTCAGTTCATCTTTTCGCTTTCTCATTAACTTAGTCTTTAGATTTTATTCTTTTAGGGCTTCCAACTGAGCAGACTTCAGTCTATCTACCAAATCAGATACTATCTCAATACGCATAAACTGAATAGGACTTCGAGCTCATTTACGACTCCGGGCATCTGCCACCACGTTTGCCTTTCCAGGGTGATATCTAATCTCGCAGCCATAATCTTTTATCGGTTCCACCCATCGTCTTTGTCTCATATTTAATTCTTTCTGAGTAAATACATACTGTAGGCTCTTATGATCTGTACAAATTACGCATTTGGTGCCGTACAAGTAGTGTCTCCATAGTTTAAGCGCAAATACTACAGCTGCTAGCTCCAAGTCGTGAGTCGGGTAATTCTTTTCATGAGTTTTTAACTGTCTGGAAGCATACGTAATCACCCGATCCCTCTGCATTAATACACATCCTAAACCAGCCAACGACGCATCACAATATACTGTAAAATCTTCTGATCCACTTGGCAAGGCAAGGATTGGAGCCTGACACAACAATTTGTTAAACATCTTAAAAGCTCTATCTTGATCGTTACTCCACACAAACTTTACATCTTTCCGAGTTAGCTTAGTTAACAGATCCGCAATTTTGGAGAAATCCTTGATAAATCTGCGGTAATATCCTGCCAATCCCAGAAAACTCTGTATCTCTGATGGTGTTCTTCGAGCATTCCAACTCATCACTGCCTCTACCTTCGAAGGATCCATTTTTACCCCTTCATTACAAATTATGTGCCCTAGAAATTGTACTTCCCTTAACCAGAATTCACATTTCGAGAACTTCGCATACAATTGTTCCTTCTTCAAAGTTTCCAAGATCTGTCTCAAATGTTGTTTGTGCTCTAATTCAGTCTTCGAATAAATCAAAATATCGTCAATGAAGACAATAAAAAACTTATCAAGAAATGGTCGACAGACTCTGTTCATAATAGCCATAAAGATCGTAGGTGCATTGGTTAGACTGAATGGCATAACCAAAAACTCATAGTGACCATATCGCGTATGGAAAGCTGTCTTTGACACATCTTCCTTTGACACTCGTACTTGATGGTAACCCGATCTCAAATCAATCTTAGAGAAGAAAGAAGCTCCCTGCAGTTGATCGAACAAATCATCAATTCAAGGCAACGGATACTTATTCTTTATCGTTCTCTTGTTCAATTCCCAGTAATCGATACACATACGCAATGTGCCGTCTTTCTTTTTTACAAATAAAACTGGCGCACCCCACGGAGATGAACTTGGACGAATAAAACCCTTATCTAACAGATCTTGAATCTGTGTCATCATCTCTCGTATTTCTGAAGGCGCCAATTTGCACGGAGCTTTTGCCACCGGTCGGGACCGAGGTATCAAATCTATTTTGAACTCTACCTCACGAACCAGAGGCAACCCTGGCAATTCTTCCGGAAACACTTCCGGGTATTCCATTACCACCCGTATATCTGTCATAGCTTGCTTTTTCTTCTTTCCGTCAATCACATATGCTATGTACGATTCACAACCTTTATTCAATGCCTTCTTAGCTTTTAAACATGAAATTATTGAAATCACAGACCCGGCTTTCTCACCCCTTGCTACCACCCTTGTACCATCCGCTAATGGAAACGAGATCAACTTCTTGTGGCATTTTATACTCACTTGATTCAAACTCAGCCAATCCATTCCCAGTACCACATCCAAACCAGATAGAGGCATGACAAGAAAATAAACAGGAAAACACACACCATCTATATCAATTTTAGCTCCAGCCATAACAGTCGTGACTAGAACCATCATGTCATCAGCTACTTCTATCTCTAAGGTACTAGCAATTTTAATAATAGGCACATTAACCTACCACAAAACTCCACAGAAACAAACGAGCAATTAGCTCTAGAATCAAATAGCACTCTTGTAGGAATAGAGTTTATCAAAAACATACCGGTTATGACATCATCGGTAATAGTGGCATCCTCCACCGTCATTTTGAATGCCCTACCCTCTGCAGTGGGTGGGTTCTTCCTCTTTTGAGCAACTGAAGATGATCCCTCACCTGCCCCCACCCCTGTACCTGACCCTGCCTTCTTTCCCACCGGGCACTCTCCCACTATGTGCCCTTCTTTCTGGCAGTTCCAACAAACACTGCGTGGGAACCTACACTTCTTAAGATCATGACCAAAATGGCCACATTTAACGCATCTCATGGTTTGGGGCGTACACTGCCCGTTGTGGTAAGACTTGCACCGACCACACCACGGTGCCCTTTGGGTTGATCCACTCAAATTAGAGCTTCTGTTCTGGTCTTCATGTCTGTTCCCACTGCCCTGCCCACCTTGCCTCTGTTGGGTATTATAATAATCAATTCTCGATTTTTGCTGGGCAATTCTCTCCCCACTCAACCTGTTTTTAGCAATTAAATCCCCTTCAGCCAACTTGGCTAAAGTGAAAGCCTGTGATAAGGTGGTACCCACCTCATGGCGCTACGAAGATCTGGATGTAATGCTTCAACAAAGTGAGCGATCATGGACTCTTCGTCAGGTATAGAGTGTTTAAAAAACCTTATCTTCTGATTAAATTGATTATCAGATCGTCCACTGTCATGTTCCCAGTCATTTGCAGATCCATGAACTCCTTGATTTTGGCAACCTCAAAGGTACCGCAGTATTGTTCACAAAGTTTCTCCTGGAATTGACTCCAAGTAATTCTTTCCTGCCGTTGTTCGGTAAAATGGCCAGTAATAGAATCCCACCACACCATTGCATATCCCTTTAGTATCCTCGATGCATCAAATGCCTTCACCATCTCCCTCAGCCAGTTTAATGTGATGTTAGGGTTAGAACTTCTACTGTACTCCGAGGATTTACAATCTCCCTCAGCCAGTTTAATGTGATGTTAGGGTTAGAACTTCTGCTGTACTCCGAGGATTTACAATCTCAAAACTGTTTATACGTGCACGGTTTCTTGTACCCTGGGAACACAAAAGGGTAAGCTACTGGTTGTGGATATGGATAGTAAAACGGTTGTCGCATCATCTGTGTCATAGGTGGCAGGGGTATTGATACTGGTGGTATGGTTGCCTATGTAGAAATCGAAGTTGGTACAGTGGTTGGTTCTAGTTGAGTTAGTCTCTGTTCCAAGCTATGAACCTTATTTCTAAGATCCAACAATTCATTTTCCAACTTGAAAATATATTCGCTTTGATCTTCTTCTTGATCCTGTCCAGATGTTCCTGCTCGGTTCGTGGCATCCATATCTTCTATTACAGGTGGCTCTGATGATGATTGGGTCACAGGAGGGAGGATAGGGGTCTCTCTGTCAGCCATATATGTTACAATCACATGATCTCACAACTCATTAGCATAAACCGTTAGTACTCAAATACTTACTACAACAAACAACTCTAACTCACTCTAATTCCCCTTTGAAGGAAAGCTTGACCTGTCACAAGCCAAGATTTGGGAATGCAACACTCTAACCGTGCATGCATCGCCAAAACAAGGCTCTAATACCAAACTGTAACACTAGAAAATCTAAGCCATTTTTTTTAAATTTTGCATTGCGGAAGCTTAATTAATCAAACATACATTTCATTCATACAATAATTTATATAACAAAATATATGTTCTTAATTCCAATAAACATAACTTTGTGTTACAAAATAAACTGGCTCATTTCATTTTAAATCCTGACATCAGAGCTAGGTTAACTTCTCCTTCAACGAACCCTCACAAACACAAACCTGCAAAAACCAACAATTGTGGGGAATTAGCACAAAGCTAAGTGAGTAGAGGCTAAACCCAAAAGCAAACATCAATAGCCAACACTTAACATGTAATCACAAATCCAAGAAGACCGGCGGTTCGGCGCAGAACCTACAACCAATGCCGGCCAAAGTAAAGGTTTACCGATAGCCCTCTACTGAATTGGCATAGTGAAATCCCACTCTGTTGCAACATATGCATCAGTAAGGCTACCACTATTCAACCAACCAGTAGATGACCCCAGCCCAATTCCACGTGTAGCTGACTTCCCAAACGCAGCTCAAAATCATACTAAGAGTGCGTATCGAACAAATAGTCATGCAGCAGACATCAATAAATAATAATCACAGTCAACAGTTCCATAACAATCCATCAATCATAATCATGCATCACATCAATAACATTAACCATAATCTTTACCATTCACGTTCAACATCCACTCACCTTTCACTATTCCGGATTTGGGAGTTCCGGATTATTGACTTTCAGATTTAGAACTATCGGATTTAAGTGTATCGGATTTCCAAACTACCGGTTTTGGGTTCCGGATTTCATATGTGTCGGATTCTAAGTTCTTTGTTTTCAAGTGTAGGATTTCATATTTATATATAACAATCGGATTTGGGGTTATTATATTCCAAGTATCGGATTTATAATATAGGATTGTGAGTGTCAGTTTTCAAACTTCCGGATTTCTGGACTATCGGATTTGGGCTTCGGTTTTACAAATAATCGGTTTTCACCATCTTCTTCATTATATCAAATCCGACAACTTCATCCATAATAATAACCCCGGATTCATAACAATCACCAAAACATACCAAAAACATGTTTAAATACATTTAAACATATATTCATGAATCCTAAACACTTTCTATTCGTATGAATCATTTAAACATGCAAAACCCACTTAGCCAAATAAACTACAAACATGATTCATGGTGTTCTTAGCATGCAAACTTCAAACTTAACAGAAATCATGTCTTTAAAATCAGATAACTCATCAAGAAGAATAATAACATGATAAATTTATACACACCAACCTTTAATCTTGATTTTAAGAACACACTCTTAAAATTCCGATTCTTTTTCTTCTTTCTCTTCTTTCTTTCGGTTTTCTTGGCAGAGAGTACAACACACACAAACACACTATATTTTGCAAATAATGAGCAGGTGGTTTGGTACACACACAAGTTTACATGCAAAGTAGGTGTCATCTTTTGTTTCTAAATTACACCACATACCACACGTGTACAACCTACTAATCATGCATGCATACATACTTAAGTTCATACATGCATACATACATACTATCAATAATTCTAACTTAATTAATTAATTACCCATAAACTAAATTATTTAATTACCCACATGATTAAATTAATGCAATTTAAACACAATAAAACACATACCGTAACCCGTTAATCTACTAGCCTAGGTTTGCGGGTGTTACAAAGGAGAAGCTTTACGCAAAGTTTTCCAAGTGCTAGTTCTGGTTACCAGAAGTTCAGTTTTTCGGGCACCTGGTTAACCAAGAAGGGATCAAGGTCGACCCCGCAAAGATCGAGGCCGTGATGAAATGGGAAACGCCAAAGAGTCCTACGAAGATCCGAAGTTTTCTAGGGTTGGCCGGCTACTACAGGAGGTTTATTAAAGACTTCTCAAAGATAGCAGTACCACTAACCAAGTTGACAAAGAAGAGTGTTCATTTTGATTGGGGAGAGAAGCAACATAAAGCATTTGAGACCGTTCGAGGCAAACTGTGTGAAGCCCCGATACTAGCTTTACCAGAGGGAATGGAGAATTTGGTGGTTTATTGCGACGCGTCTCATGTGGGACTTGGCTGCGTATTGATGCAAAGAGGGAAGGTGATTGCGTATGCCTCACGACAACTGAAACCGCACGAGTACAACTACCCGACTCATGATTTGGAGTTAGCCGCTGTGGTGTTCGCACTCAAATTATGGAGACATTATTTGTACGGAGCCAAGTGCACGATTTATACAGATCACAAGAGTTTAAAGTATTTTGCCGATCAAAAGAATCCGAACATGCGCTAGCGAAGGTGGTTAGACCTGGTTAAGGACTACGACTGTGAAATCTTGTATCATCCGGGAAAACTAATGTTGTAGCAGACGCGCTAAGTCGTAAGGCGAACCATGTACAGTTGAATGTGAAATGCTTAAGGATGATGGTTACAACTTCACTGTTTGAATCAATTTCAGCCGCCCAAAGTGAAGCAACCAAAGAGGAAAATTAGAAAACCGAGAGGGTAAAGGGCCAGATGACACTGATAGTTAAGGATAGCCGCGGGTTGTGGACCCAATATGGACGAATTTGGGTACCAAAAATCATAGAAGTTTGGAATCTCATTCTTAATGAAGCGTACAAGTCGAAATTTTCTATACATCTGGGAGCCACGAAAATGTACAAAGACTTGAAAATGGACTACTGGTGGCCCGGGATGAAGAGAGATGTGGCTAAGTATGTTGAAAGGTGCCTCACATGTCTGCGAGTGAAAGTTGAGCACTAATGACCGCACGGTAAGTTGCAACCGCTGGAGATACCTGTATAGAAATGGGAGCACATAACTATGGATCTGATAAGAAAACTCCCTAAAACACCAAGGAACTATGACGCGATCTGGGTAGTGGTAGACCGATTAACGAAAACCGCCCATTTCATACCGATTCGAGAAGCTAGTTTGGCCGAGAGATTGGCGGACATCTATGTGAAAGATATAGTCTCGAGGCACGGAGTGCCGGTGACCATTATATCTCATAGGAATGTATGATTCACATCCAGATTTTGGAGCAAATTTCATGAGGATTTTGGAACGAGGGTGAACTTGAGTACGGCGTATCACCCCCAAACTGATGGACAAAGTGAGCGAACTATCCAAACACTGGAAGACATGCTGAGGGCATGTGTGATTGATTTTGGGGGAAACTGGGATTTGTACTTACCCCTAGCAGAATTTTCATATAACAACAGCTACCACGCTAGTATTGGTATGCCACCATACGAGATGTTGTATGGTAGGAAATGTAGAACCCCTATTTGTAGGGGTGAGGTTTGGGCAGAAAGAACTCGGTAACACAGAAATAGTACATAAAACCTCAGAATATGTCCAACAGGTTCGTGAACGACTTAAAGCAGCTCAGAGCCGACAGAAAAGCTACGCGGATAAACGAAGATCATTACTGGAATTTCAAATTGGTAACTATGTATTGCTAAAAGTATTTCCATGGAAAGGAGTGATACGATTCAGAAATCATGGAAAACTAAACCCAAGGTTTATTGGGCCTTTTAGGGTCATTGCAAGAGTAGGAAAGGTGGCTTATTGTTTGGAGCTACCCGAGGAGTTATCAAAGATGCATAACACATTTCATGTATCTCACCTGAGGAAGTGCTTAGCCGACGAGTCGGCATTTGTGCCATTGGAGGATATCACCGTAGATGAAAGACTGAACTACATCGAGAGACTGGTTACGATCCTCGAAAGAAAGACCAAACGGCTACGCAACAGAGATGTGGGAATGGTAAAGGTGCAGTGGGAGCACCGCAAGGGTTCATAATGGACGTGGGAGTCCGAATAGGAAATGAGGAAGAATTACCCCACCATGTTCGAATGAAGATTTCGAGGACGAAATCATGTTTAAGTAGAGGAGAGTTGTAATACCCGAACTTCCGAAAAATAAATAAAAAGAATATTTTATTGAGAGAATGATAAGTTATGTTGGGTTGTGCATTTAATTGTGAATTATATTAGATATTTATGGGCTTGAATGAATAAGTGGTTAATGGACCAGACATATGTATGTTGTTGGATAATGTTTATCGGGCTTCTTCAATATGAAATTGGGCTTAGGCCTTTTTAGAAGGAATATATATAGTAGAATAGGGAACAACCCCCAAAAGATCTTGTTACTGTTACATTGAGAGAGAGAAAACAGTGTGTGTTGTGAGTGTGCTTACACCCACGAAGAACAAGGAAGAAGGAGCCAAGATTTCATCAGTGGAATCAAAGAATTGTTAAAAGAATCATCAGGTAATGTTCCCTACCTCACTATGATATTGTAGGTATCAATTTTAGCTTGGTTGAATGATGATAGCATGAATTACCACCTGGGTTTTGGGGTTTTGGGTTTATGAAGAACAAAAGAAAAGAATTTGAGTTATGAGCTTTAATATTTGATGAAATGCGTTTAAATCTAGAAGAATGTGTTTATATGAGTGGAGAAATGTTTTGAAACAAAAATGGAATGAATTGGTTGAGTTTTGAAAGAACTTGATTTTGGCCATGGAGCGTGTGAATAGAAAATGATGAACTGGCAGGGATGAATATGTCCCTTGTGACTTTTGGATATGTGTCGTGCGACCTTACCCTTGTTCCATGCGACCTATTGTTTTGTTCCATACGACTTATTGTTTTGAACCCATGCGATTTCCAGTTGAGACACACACATGATCCATGCGACTTTTACTTTTACCCCATGCGACTTTCATGCACCCAATCATATACCCCATGCGACTTTCATGCATCAAACCCTACACTCCATGCTACTTTTTCCTTGAACACCCCATGCCATGCGACTTTTTCCTTGAACACCCCATGCCATGCGACTTTTGCCTTGAACACTCCATGCCATGCGACTTTTGCCTTGAACACCCCATGCCATGCGACTTTTGCCTTGAACACCCCATGCCATGTGACTTTCAATGTACACCAAATAACCCTATGTGACTTTCATAGTTACACCCCATGCGACTTATACCTTGAAACCATTCATGCGCCCTTTGCATGGCTAGTTCATGCGACTTTAATGTGTGTAAAGACTCATGTGACTTTCACATGGCCAAGGTGGCCATGCGACCTTCATAAGGCCATGCAACTATTATATGGCCCAACTTATGGAACTTGCTAACGGGGTCCAATGTGGGACCCGAATGTATTATGTGAATAAACAACGATGGATTCGTACACGGTATTGATTTGTTAGACGTATTGTAGGTGACGGTTGACTAGCAAGTAATCAGAAGTGAGTAGTGAGATAAGATTGAGAAACTGAGACAGCAAGATAGTTGAGTATTCTTACTTACCATCTAAACCGTATGATGTATGTGTTTAATGTGCTACATGCTGTATGATTGATGAATGATGAATTGATGAATGAAGAAATGATAACTGATGAATTGATGAACTGATAATGTGTTATGTTGTGCTATTGATTGGACCATTCACTTCGGTGACCGGAATGATTGGACCGTTCACTCCGGTGATGGGAATGACTAGACCGTTCACTACGGTGACGGGTATGATGGGACTGTTCACTCCGGTGACGGGAATGCGGGACCGACTACTACGGTAGCGGGAATGTGTGTTGGTCCCAAAGAGGGTGAACAAGCAACCGATACAGTGTAGAAGGGGGGGTTGAATACACTTTAAACAATCAAACAAATTAATCAAATGTATATTCAATTATCAACCAGTACAATAACTATTATCACTCTCTAATCAAATCAACAGGATGATTTGATATTACAATGATTATAACCTCAACTCTCTCTAAACACTCTTGAATCACAAACTAATTGATGATCGAATTTATTGTTAAAACTAATTAACAAGAACTCTTGAAAACTCTCTCTCTAACTTTCAACTAACAAAGTTATCGCAACACACGCGTATCAATTATCACGAACACATGTACGTTTTGCAACTTATGCAGTCTTGCAACTTATGCAGTCGTCGTTGTGTATCGCGTATTTGTTCTCGTACACACGTAAGAACATCTATGTAAAACCCATGAGAAGGTTTATACTTATACTTGATATATCTACGAACAAATCGCAGTTTAAAGATATAACTTATCTTTTCTTTAAAACCGTAACAAACTCCTTAATTAGAACATATCTAATTAATTTCGTTTGAGATTTCTATCCAACTAATAGATAGTTTAAATTAGGTTTAGATATCCTAATTTAAATGTCGTAGATATAGAGTTATAACAGAATTTAGAACTTACTTAAATTCTGAACTGACTTCTGACGCTGAGCTGACATACTCTGTCCTGACCTTGTCAAGCTGACTTCTTGAATCTTGGATTATTGAATCTTCAAGTCTGTAAATCTTCAAGTCCTCAAGTCTGCATTCTTAAGACCTATCTCAGCTTAGAAGTCACTGAGTTATCTAGTACTTACATAGAAAACTCTATATCTGTTTATACACTGACTACTCAGCTGAAGCTGACTAGTCAGTCTATAACAGACTTACATAATTCTTAACTCTTAACCTATCATATATACATATCGATAGTTTGTCTCATCAAATCTAACTATTCTAAACATGGGACTAACAATCTCTCCCTATTTGATGATGAGAAAACATTGAATCAAATAAGTTATAGGTTAATAGAATTATGTTGAACAACTCTCGAACTGACCAAAGTTAGTTCTTGAAATAAGTATTGAACTGATCCATACTTATTCACGTATCTAGAACTTACAAGATGTTTATGTTACAAATCTATTATAAGACTTGTATTCTAAGTATTTGAATATACAACTACTTAGATTCTGAACTTATCAAAGATAATTTAAGTTCTGAACTTACAAAACTTATATTACTGAACTTATCAGTTTACAATTGAACATATCAATCATCAGCTTAAACTTACAAAGCTGTCTGTTTGAACATATCAAACATGTCAAATAATAAAACAGTTGAACATATCAAACTTGAGTTTGTATTAATGAACATATCATTTACATTTTAGCTTGATCATTTTGATTAGCTTCTGCACACTTAGTGAAAAAAAATTATAGAACTAATCTATTTACCCAACGGAATCTCCAACTTCTAACCACATATCAGAACATTTAAGTTCCCAAATTGCAGCTTTCTTGATAGCATCAACCACAATTTCTTCACCTTCTGGCATCTCTTTCATCTCAGCTTTTCTTGATCTGATTTCTTTGTTGAGATAATATCTGAATACTGAGTTCTGAATTGAGCCGTCACATAGAATTCTCAAGTATAGAATTAATTCCAGATTTGCCAAATGAAGATCTGTAACTTTCAAGAAACATTGATTACCTTCCACATCAAGATACAAGAATCCTTCTAAAGGTTGAGTGATATACATATTCTCTCTGAATTCAACTTCCTCTGGAACTTGTAAAATGATGTCTCTTTTAGCTCGCTGGCTTGCTGCTCTAACTCTTGCAGCTTTGCCTCGATTAAGAAAGGTATCAATTTCATCAGCATGAATCTCACCTAGCTGATCGATTCTTATGAAGATTGTCTTAAGCACATCAACTATCTCTTATCTGATTTGACTTTTTTTCATCTGCTTGATAGTTGTGGCTACTGTCTTCAACTCTGAGAATCCCAACTTGTACAGACATCTCATATCTAGACCAATTTCTTGTTTGTTGTCTAGTACAATGTTGATGATTACCAATTCTCCTTTTCTACTAAGTGTAATTGATTCAATCTTGTTATTAAAATGTGTTCTTTTATAACAATGCCTTAGATCCACATCTGAGTAGGGAATTGGGGCAGCTCTTGGACCAGAATAATCAGCTTCAGCTTCAGCTCTGACAGTCTCAGCTTTAGCCTTTTCCCGTTGAACTTCAGCTTGTCGTTGCAGCTCTTTTATTTCCTCCACTGTTACGCCTAGTTCTTTAGCCATCTCTTGTAACATTTGCTCAGCCAGTATGTCACTGGCCTTTTGTGCTTCATCACTTGAGTCAGATTCATGTGCAACTAATTGAGACTTACCCTGTTGCTCTGGCTCAGGCTCAGCAATGATGACCTTTCTTTTCTTCGCTAGAGGCATAACACTTCTTTTCTTTCTTTTTACCATCTCAAACAGCTTCAACAAATTTTGGCAAATTAGCTTGAGGAAGGTTGGTGTGAACAGCTCAAGATGTTTCTTAAAGTGGAGTTTCTGGTTGAGCTTGTGAAGTTGTAGTTATTTGGACTGTTGGAGCCTGTTGTTGTTAAGAAGGCTGATCTACAGTAGTCATGAACTGATCATGAGCTTGTTCAAATTATACTTCCTCTGTATGCTCCCCCTCAACCTTATCATTATACTTCTTTGATTCTTCCTCCCCCTTTTTGTCATCATCAATAGGGGAGGGTGTGAGTTTGAACATGAAGCTTTCCAAGTTGGCAACTGAAGTTGACAAATCATTAAGCTTGCGCATCAACTTGGCTTTGTCAGCTTTTTGCTTTTTATGTAGGAGCTCAAACTGGGATTGTAGATAGTCCATAATGACTTTAACATTGGAAGTTATCAGTACGGGCTCCGCAGGTCTTCTTCTTACTTCAACGTCCTCCTGTCCAGTGGAAGAGTGTATTTACACCGTAGGAGTGGCTGTTGAGTGTTCCTCAATGGGTAAGGATGTGGGTCCCATACCCAAAGGTTGGTGAAGACCTATGGAATCAAGGGGGCCAGAATGGAGACCCTGTAAACCTTCCTGGTGTATGAAAGGTTTATTGACAGGTCGTGCGAGAGTGTGTGAGAGTAGAAGAGAAGAATGACCAAGTTCGTGAGGTATGGTAGTGGGTGAGCTAGGCTTATTGGTGAGGAGGGGCGTAAGTGACCCTGGTGATTGGTCAGAATTTCAATGTCACCTTCATGGGGCTGTGAAGGCATAGAAGTAGGCTCTCCCATGGCACTAGTAAGTATGGGCTGAGTAGACACCATACCCGGTATAGGCTTAAGGGTTGAACGGAGCCTAGAGGTTGGCACCTTAAGAGAAGGTGTCTCCCCCTCAGCTCCTGCCGGTGGAGGTATCAATGTGATATCGACTCTAGTGTCCTTTTGAGGTGAAGGACCACCTTTGGCAGTTTTCCTTGTATAGGTGTAGGAAATATCCTTGGTAGCAGTGGGCTGACCAAGGTAGGCTGTAGATTGTAAAATAGATGGAGATGTTTGAGGTGGAGGAGAGGGGTTAGACTGAGTTGGGCTTGACTCAGTCCTATCTCCTAAATTTGGAGATGGAGAAGTAAAAGAGAGAGAAGGAGATAAGGGTTGAGAAATCATATCTGCTGCACCTAGCAATGAACTCTGCACACAGCAACGTTAGGGTTTAAGAGAGAAGAATATTTTGGAAGTTTAAAAGAAATATGATGAACAATCTCTCTTATTTATACCTTTTCAATGTGAGAGAAAAGTTACCGTTATCAGAGGGTAATAAATATGACCGTTACCGTAAAAACTTCTACGCAGTTTGTTACAACGGCTAAATTTATTGTTAGTTACCCAAACGCACACTGTTATATTGAAAAGATATTTTACAAAAATATATCAGAAAAAATTTTCTGAACTACAAACGTTTATTTATCGGACACACCGTAAATATGTTGGACTTACCATATTATTGGACTTACCTAGACTAGTGGAACTGACCATACTTTGGAACTGATTACTCAGCTGATCCTGAATGGTCAGCTTATATGGAGTATTCAGCTGATCCTGAACATTCAGCTTATATGAAGCACTCAGCTGATCCTGAACGTTCAGCTTATGTGAAGCACTCAGCTTCAGCTTGAGCACTTAGCTAAGATTTTGACACTTAGTCAATTATAGCACCTAGCAAATATTAAACAGAGATAAAGACCGGAACATACCAATTAAGGGTTGAGCATTCCAAGCTTGGTGAGTAGAGTTGTGAATCTTGTGCCTTCTATTGGTTTCGTGAAGATATCCGCAAGCTGATCTTCAGTCTCAATGAAGACTAACTCTATCTTTCCCTTTTCTGCAATATCTCTGATGAAGTGATGTCTTATCTCAATGTGCTTGGTTCATGAGTGAAACACTGGGTTGTGTGTAATGGCAATAGCACTTTGATTGTCACAAAATATGGGAGTATTTGAATAATGCAGATCAAAGTCCTTCAGCTGATGTTGCATCCACAATATTTGAGCACAACAGCTCCCTGCAGCTACATATTCAGCTTCAGCTGTTGAAATTGCCACTGAGTTTTGTTTCTTGCTCGTCCAGTTGACTAATTTTCCACCCAAAAGTTGACATCCTCCAGTAGTACTCTTTCTATCAAGACCACATCCTGCGAAGTCTGAATCGGAGTACCCTATCAGCTCAAATCCTGATCCTTTGGGATACCACAAACCTAAGTTTGGTGTTCCCTTCAGATATTTTAGTATTCTTTTTACAGCTAGCAAGTGTGATTCCTTTGGATTAGCCTGATATCGTGCACAAACACATGTAGCAAACATTATATCAGGTCTGCTTGCTGTTAAATAGAGTAATGAACCTATCATTCCACTGTATGTAGTCTGACAAACAGACTTTCCATCAAGTCCTTGTGTAGCTTGACATTGTGTAACATAGGAGACTTTGCGGGATGGCTTGAGTCTAATCCATATTTCTTAATCAGATCAAAGATATACTTGCTCTGATTAAAGAATATACCATCTTCTTTCTGATAGATATGAAGTCCTAAAAAGTATGTCATCTAACCTATCATGCTCATTCTGTATTGATTAGACATTATCTTGGAGAACCAATCACACAGATCTTGGTTCGTTGATCCAAAGATAATGTCATCCACATAAATTTGAACCAGAATGACATGTCCTATACTATTTCTTATAAAAAGAGTTTTGTCAATACTTCCTCTGACAAAATCATTGGAGAGCAAATAGGTGGATAGTGTATCATACCAGGCTCTTGGAGCTTGCTTGAGTCCATACAAAGCCTTGTCCAACTTATAGACATAATCTGGATGGTTAGCATCAATAAAACCAGGGGGTTGTTTCACATAGACCTCCTCTTGTAGTGCTCCATTTAAAAATGCACTTTTAACATCCATTTGATACACTTTAAAATTTTTGAAGGCAGCATAAGCTAGAAACAACCTTATAGCTTCAATCCTCGCAACAGGGGCAAAGGTTTCATCATAATCAATACCCTGAGCTACTAGCCTTGCCTTGTTTCTGATCACTACTCCATCCTTGTCCATTTTATTTCTATAGACCCACTTAGTGCCTATAATTGTTTTTCCTTTGGGAGCAGGGACAAGGGTCCAGACCTTTTTTCTTTGAAATTATGTCAGCTCCTCTTGCATAGCTTCAATCCAATCTTCATCTTTTAGACCCTCTTCAGTCTTCTTTGGTTCCATTTGAGATAGAAAACTAGAGTAGGCAACATAGTTTGCATTTGCCTTAGATCTAGTTAACACACCATCTTCAACGTTCCCAATGACATCATCAAGAGGATGATCTTTTAATACTTTGAAGGTTGTTGTGTCACACCACGCTAAAGCGCAAACACGAGGTATCACAGCACAAGATATCATCGCACAAGGCATATAGACAATAACCATTATATTAACTTAACAAAAATAAATAGTTCGGGTAAAACATAAATAAAAGTTACATAACCGAATAATAATTAAATGACATTGTCTTGTACGATGCATGAATGAAATAGATAGTGTTTTCATAAAATGTGACGATGAAGATGGAAATGCCACACATCATGCTTGTATGCATAAGGTACCTAAGGTCGATCACCTGAAAGCACGGGTAAAAGAAAGAAACGGTCAACTACTAGAGTTGGTGAGTTCATAGGTTTTCTTAATATATGCACAAAATAACTTTTAAATGAGAAAAGTTTAAATAATTGATGGATGTTTTTGGAATAAAATAAAAGTATGCGCAAATGATGGAAGATGTATTATACTGTCCAATACGTTGCACATGGTAGTAATAGACTATGATGATTATTGCTTGAGCCATTATCCAACCTAGCCGACAACCAATTGCCCATGATAAGCCTAACGCCTATATTAAATGATGTTAGTAGTGGTAAAGTACATCTATAGTTCGTCAACCATAAATGGGAGACGTCGGAATCTCCAAATAGCGCTACCTACAAATACCATCGGCTCACTAGCGGAGTTAAGGAATAATGTCCAACGAAAGGGCCTTACAACGATCACCCAAGCACATCAATGAATATTACCATAAGTGCTCAAAATAGTATTTGAAATAAATAAGAAGATAGGCAATAAACTTTTCATGAAACGTATACACATGCTTTCACCCCAAAATAATATGAAATACGGTAAAAAGGGGCTATGATACTCACTCGGTATGCAAAGGTGTTCACTCGTAAGGATTTCTTGTTCCTACCGAAGCTCCTTTCCTAATATAAGAGGTATGTAGCTCTATTAGTTAAAGGTTGTCTTTATTTTTCCATAAATCATAAGTGTTCACTGGAATTTTTCAGTTCTTTAAGTTGAACTTTTAAAAATTAAAAACTGTGTTTTAGGGGTCATATTAAGGCTTGATATTTTAATATAATCTTAATACATGTTTCTAGAATGTCCAGTGAGAATATAGGAATTTATAATCCATGTTTAATATTTTTAATAATTAAAAGTGTATAAGATATCCACTGATCAGTGTCTGGATGACATGTTGTTACTCAAATGTCTGTTTAGGGCCCATACGACCTCGTTTTTACATGATTCAAAATGAGAATTAACCATGGTTCAAGGATGAAACTTTTGAAAAAAACCAGACGTATTTTTACTCAAGAATGAGTAAGTTACATGCTTTTAAAGTGTACCCTTCTAAATCTGTCAGATTTCCAGATTCAACATAGGAGTCTTTTTAAATATGTTTGAAGGATCAAACGTTGATGAAAATTAGTGAATCCAGGTTTAACTAAAAGGTAACACTTTAAACTAAGATTAACAAAAAGAATCAAATGATTTTGATACCTAGAACTCCAGATATAACAAAAATAAATGGGGAGTACTAGCATCAGAATCTGCCAGATTGTTATTCTTTTTGTTTATGGGTCATAACTTTAATATAACATGTTTATATGAATAATCATATTGTATGAGTATAAGCTTAGATAATCCATATGTTCTTACAACAATGGTAGGATGATACACATTTTATGTGTTCCTTACAACATTTGTTAAGATGTAACACATGCATGATCAAAGTCTTATTTTCTTGATTTTTAGTTGATTAAGTTCCATACAACAATGGTAGGATGATGCACATTTCATGTGCTCCTTACAACATTGGTAGGATGTTTATATTTACATGATATATATATATATATATAAAAGAAGAAAGAAGAAAAGTAGAAGAGTAGAAGAGTAGAGTTGAGTATTATATGATCATCTTACCAACTCTTGCCTTTGATTTGGTGTTGGATCTTCACAAGATGAACAATTCTTGTTGTTCTTGGGAGATTTTTGGTGGTGAAAGAGAAGAGAGAAAAGAGAAGAGATTGAGTGTGGTGGTAAAGGAAATGATGAGGAGAGTAAAGGGGGTTATATAGAGTATGGGGGAGATCAAGAGGTGTTTCTTGGGAACAGAAGGAAATCAAGAGAATTATGAGGGGGGAGGGGGGTAGGGTGGCCGACCTTTGTCGAGTAGTTCTTGTGGTTGTGCCGACAACTCTTGCATTTCTGATGGGGCCAGTCGATATGGTGCTTTCGCCACGGGAGTTGCTCTAGGGAATAGATCGATAAGGAATTTGACTAGCCGATTCGCGGGTAATCCTAGCAAATCTTCCGGAAATACTTCAAGAAAGTCTCGTACGACGGGAATTTCTTGAATGTTTTTCTCACAGGTTTTCTTATTGATTATATGTGCTAGGAATGCCTCGTTTCCTTTCCTTAAGCATTTTCTCATCTTGATGGATGAGATTATCTTGAAATCCCTTCCGGATTTTTCTCCATACAAATTAAGTGTCTCACCATCAGGCGTCGGAATTCGGACGTTCTTTTCGAAGCAACAGATTTCCGCTCGATGGCTAGAAAGCCAATCCATCCCAACAACTATGTCGAAACTTCCCATTTCAAGTGGGAATAAATCTATGGTATATGTTTTATCGGCTAAGCCCAAGGTACAACCAGGGATTATGTCCTTAACGCTAGTTTTCTGACCATTAGCAAATTCAATGGTGTAAGGCTCTTTCATTTCTATGGTTTTTAAATTTAGCCTTAACTTAAATCTTAATGATATGAAGCTTTTATCAGCCCCTGAATCAAATAGTACTGATGCATAATAACCGTTTAGAGGAAACGAACCTGTAGCGACATCGGGGTTTTGTCTAGCTTCATTTGCTCCAATCTCAAACACTCTGCCTCGTGCTTGATTTCCTTGGTTACCTTGGTTTGCAGGACGTGCTTGATTATAATTAGACCCTTGAGTTGGCCGCGAGCAGACGGTGCCATGGTGCTCCAGACTTCCGCACTTAAAGCATGGCTTTACTCGGCAAGTTTTGCTGAGGTGTCCTAGCCACTTACACCTAAAGCACACCATGCACTTCCCTTCATGGTGTTTGTGGCACTTGTCACATTTGGGGTAGGATCTCCATCCTTTATCGGCTGCTTGCGTCTGAGCTCCGAAGTTTCTAGCCCTTTTGTGAGTCCTCGCAGCTTCTCCACCAGATGGCTTCCTTGGCACCTCCTAAAGCTTCCTCTTACCCTTGTACTTGTCACTCCCAAGCGATCCCGAACGGATGGCATTGTGGGTAAGTCTTGTAGCTAGATTTACCGCACTTTGGATGGTGTTGGGGTTTGCAGCCGTGACATTTTCCCAGATCTCAGGGGCTAGACCCCAAATGTATCTATCGATACGGTTTTATTCCGGGGTCACCAAGTGCGGCACCAGCTTGGCCAAATCATGAAATCGGGTGGTGTAGGAGTTGATGTCGTCCCCGATCATTTCATGATTCCACAGCTCGGCTTCTAGCTTTTGAATTTCACTCTTCGAGCAAAATTCGTCCCTTAATAGTCTGAGGAATGCATCCCAGGTGAGTTGGTGCGCGGCATTTCTTCCAAGCGTTTGCACTTGGATATTCCACCACGATAGGGCTCGCCCTTGCAGAAGACATGCTGCAAACTCCACCTTGTTTGCTTCCGTACATTTACTGATGCTAAGGACTGATTCCATGCTTTCAATCCAGTTTAGTAGACCCACACCTCCTTCCGTTCCAAAGAATTCTTTAGGGTTGCAGGCCCTAAAGGTTTTGTAGTTGCAATCTTGGGTTGGGGTTGGTGCTCCTTGGTTTGTTTCAAGCCCAGCAGCAACTTGGCTAACTATGTTGGGTAATGTTGCAATCACATGTTCCATGACAAGTTGATCTAACTCGGGGTTTGCTCTTCGTGGAGGCATCGTTCTAGAGCATAATCACACGACGATTTTTAGTCACTCAATCTAATCAGTTTTATCATACTACTGTACGTGTAACGTGTTTAATTCATTCATGGCATTAAATATGACTAATAGTACGAGATTTAATTAAACAATCAATCATTCACTTGGCACAAAATAATTACCAAAATTGGCTCTTTAAAAGATGCCATATATATTAATAGAGTGTTAATAATAGCCATACGATCATACATCCTTTAAACCAACATAGGATGTTTTAGTTCATAATCAACAAAAAAAAATACATTAAAACCCAAAGTAAATCCACTCCAACCCATCAAGCGCCCAAATCCAATGTAAGCTAGCCCCACTAACATCATCAACACAACCCCTGAAACTAGGCGTGTATGCACTAGCCTAATTAGTCTTCGGGCTTCTTGAGCCGCCTCTAAGGCTTGCATTGCGTGATGGTGGTTAAGGTCCGCCATGTCTAAGCACGAACTAACCCTGTAGGTTTGGTAATCTAACATGCCTCTTATGTTATATAGCTCTAGAGACATGTGGTGGAATCTCCTCTTTTCCTCGTCGGTCATCCCGGATGAAAGTATCATCGGGATTCCCGTGGGGAGGGGGCTCTTACCGGCTCGTTCACCTGCCGGGAAGGTTCTCCCACGGTAGGCTGGGGTGGTGCTACGGTTGCTCGTACTAGAATGGCCACCCTCTTTCGGGCAGTTTGTCTAACCCGAGGCCCGGTTGTTCCAGGGTTTGGGTTTTGGTTTGGTTGGGAGGAGGGAATGTCAAAGATCCTTACGGGTCTACGTAGGGGTTCTAAGAACCCTTCAGGCAGCTGGTATTGCGGGGATTGGTTACTATCGATGGAAGATCTTTGGCCGTTCTTGGTAGGTTCACTTTCGCTTGACATGATCTGCAAGGTTTGAATAGACTTATTCACTAAATTCATAACTTAAATTGTCTATATATGAATGTTATGCTCATGCACACACAAAATGATCATGATCTAGAAAGAAAATAAATAAAATTTTGTTTCTAAGTTTATTTTTATTATAACTAACCTAAGTGCCATATCGTACATAGCTAAATTAGACATAGGTGATCAAGCTTTGTCTAATTGAGGTATAACAATGTGGTACTCAAATTAATTATATTATCAATACACTTGATGTATTTTAAACAAAATTATTTTGAAAATCATTTTTAGAAACCTTTGGTTATAGTTGGTGTTTTCCCCCATAAGGAAAACAACATTCTCTATAACCTTAGGCTCTGATACCAAATCTTTCACACCCCGCTAAAGCGGAAACACGAGGTGTCACAGCCCAAGATATCATCGCACAAGGCATATAGACAATAACCATTATATTAACTTAACAAAAATAAATAGTTTGGGTAAAACATAAATAAAAGTTACATAACCGAATAATAATTAAATGACATTGTCTTGTACGATGCGTAAATAAAATAGATAGTGTTTTCATAAAATGTGACGATGAAGATGGAAATGCCACACATCATGCTTGTATGCATAAGGTACCTAACGTCGATCACCTGAAAGCACGGGTAAAAGAAAGAAACGGTCAACTACTAGAGTTGGTGATTTCATAGGTTTTCTTAATATATGCACAAAATAACTTTTAAATGAGAAAAGTTTAAATAATTGATGGAAGTTTTTGCAATAAAATAAAAGTATGCGCAAATGATGGAAGATGTATTATATTGCCCAATACGTTGCACATGGTAGTAATTGACTATGATGATTATTGCTTGAGCCATTATCCAACCTAGCCGACAACCAATTGCCCATGATAAACCTAACGCCTATATTAAATGACGTTAGTAGTGGTAAAGTACATCTATAGTTCGTCAACCATAAATGGGAGACGTCGGAATCTCCAAATAGCGCTACCTACAAATACCATCGGCTCACTAGCGGAGTTAAGGAATAATGTCCAACGAAAGGGCCTTACAACGATCACCCAAGCACATCAAAGAATAATACCATAAGTGCTCAAAATAGTATTTGAAATAAATAAGAAGATAGGCAATAAACTTTTCATGAAACGTATACACATGCTTTCACCCCAAAATAATATGAAATACGGTAAAAAGGGGCTATGATACTCACTCGGTATGCAAAGGTGTTCACTCGGTATACTCACTCGTTAAGATGAAACACATGCATGATCAAAGTCTTATTTTCTTGATTTTTAGTTGATTAAGTTCCATACAACAATGGTAGGATGATGCACATTTCATGTGCTCCTTACAACATTGGTTGGATGTTTATATTTACATGATATATATATATATATATACATATATAAAGGAAATAAGATGAACAACAAAGAAGATAAATAAAAGAAAGAAGAAAGAAGAAAATTAGAAGAGTAGAGTTGAGTATTATATGATCATCTTACCAACTCTTGCCTTTGATTTGGTGTTGGGTCTTCACAAGATGAACAATTCTTGTTGTTCTTAGGTGATTTTTGGTTGTGAAAGAGAAGAGAGATAATAGAAGAGATTGAGTGTGGTGGTAAAGGAAATGATGAGGAGAGTAAATGGGGTTATATAGAGTATGGGGGAGATCAAGAGGTGTTTCTTGGGAAGAGAAGGAAATCAAGAGAATTATTAGGGGGGAGGGGGGGTAGGGTGGCTGGCCTTAGGGGGGGTTTCTTTTTTTTTTTGAATAATCAAGTGTAATTTGTTTAAATAAATTTTGTATAATTGGTGATTTTGTTTAAATCTTTTAATTACAAAGTTTAAATTACTTTTATGAGTTTATATATATATATATATATGTTTTATATTTTAACTTTTTATATTTATTATGATGTATTTAATTATTTTTATTGATATTATTTTTATTATTGTACATGATTTGTAATTCTTAACTTTTAATAATTCGATTTTTCATGCTCGGGAAGGTTCTAACCATATAGGCGGGATTTCTATTAAATCTAATATTATTATGGATGTATTTAAATCATAAATACTATTTTTAGTCATACTAGGCTTAAAAATTAGAATTTCTAATGGCTAACCTGGGAAATTTGTTGTCGAATGTCACATGTTGTGGGAGACTGAGGTTTTGGGTCTGATTCAGAGCAGTGTCTCTCAGGCTGAATAGGACTTACTTCTTCAGTCTGAGTAGGAATTTGATGGTTCACCGAGATTCTCAGGCTGATTATCTTCAATATTGATTATTTCTTTCAGTGGTGCACTTTTGTCAGATTTTCTATTATCATCATCATCAGAATCATCCATAACATACATGGGATTTGATGTGAGATCTTCTTTACTCCTTTCAAGCTCACTCAGACTAACCGAGTCAGCTTGAGCTCTGTTGGATTCATCAATACTTGTCTCGACAAACCTAACATGTACTGACTCTTCAATTACCTTTCTTTTAAGATTAAAGACTCTGTAAGCTTTGGAGATTGAAGAATATCCAACAAATATCCCTTGATCAGCTTTGGGTTCCAACTTATGGAGCTAATCTCTTTTGTTTAGCACATAGCATGTTGAACCAAAGATATGGAAGTATCTAATATTAGGTATTCTGCCATGATACATTTCATAAGGTGTTTTACCATGCCTTTTAACTATCATTGATCTGTTCTGTGTGTAGCAAGTTGTACTTACAGCTTCTGCCCAAAAGTTCAGCTTGAGCTTTGTTTCACATAGCATGGTTCTGGCAGCTTCAATTAAGGTTCTATTTCTCCTTTCAGCAACTCCATTTTGTTGTGGAGTTCTTACAGATGAGAAATTCTGGATAATTCCCTTCTCTTCACAAAAGCCTTCAAGGGTTGAGTTCCTAAACACAGTTCCATGATCACTTCTGCTTAATAGACTTACCCTTTTGCAACTCTTCTTGTCTTGTGAAGCTGATTAACTCATATCCAGCTTCACTTTTGGCTTTTAAGAAGACCACCCAAGTGAATCTTGTGAACTCATTAACAATCACTAGAGTATACTTTTTAGCACTTAGGCTTGGTGCTGGCCATTGTAAGAGAAACCTTTGAGTATTCCTCTTGAGGTGAGAATGTGGGCCCCAAATCCAAAGGTTGGTGCTGACCTCTGGAATCAAGGGGGCCAGAATGTGGACCTATAATTCTTCCTGGTGTCTGGAACCTTAAGAGAAGGTGTCTCCCCCTCAGCTCCTGCTGGTGAAGGTGTCAGTGTGACATCAGCTCCAGGGTCCTTTTTGAGGTGAAGGACCACCGTTGGTAGTTTTGCGTGTATAGGTGTGGGATATTGGCTTGGTAGTAGTGAGCTGACCAAGGTTGGTTTCAGAATAGAGAATATATGGAGATGTTCGTGGTGGGGGAGAGGGGTTAGACTGAGTTGGGCTTGACTCAGTCTTATCTCTCTATTTAGGAGGTGGAGAAGTAAAAGAGAGAGAGAAGGAGATAAGGGATGAGAAGTTATACATGCTGCACCTAGCAGTGGGGACTCAGAGCTAGGAAACAAACTCCTTTGCTCTAAGCTGGAAGTGGTGGAGGAAATTCTTTGTGCATGAGGTCTGAGCTGAGTCCTTGGTTGTTCAGCTTGAGAGGAGTCAGCATCAGAATTAATAGTATCACCTTCTTCTTCCTCAGCTTCATCCTCCTCCTCAGGTTTACTTGACTCAAGAGTCGGAAGTTGCACAAAGGCCCTCATTTGAGCACTCATTTCTGGATGCCGAGGGAAGATATCATCCTTAAGCATTCCTGTGCTGAGGGCAGGGGTTGGAGTAGTTTCATAAATTCTTGCATATTGAGCTCCAATCCTATCCTCGAACACCATTGATAGAAATCGGATTACTTGTCTTCCATGATACATACTGTTACATTGATCCTGATTTTACCAAGATTAATGAAATTACGTTTAAGAACATATCTTAAAAAAATATTTTATAAACGACTTACGTTAATTTAGAAAGAACATATCTTAATAAAACTGAACATACCATAGTGTTGGACTTACCATATATGAGGACTGACCTAGACATGTGGGACTGACCATACTTGTGAAACTGATTACTCAGCTTAGACTAAGTACTCAGCTTAGACTGAGCACTCAGCTCTAAGTTAGGAAATCAGCTCAGAATTTGACACTTAGTCAAAATTTAGCACTTAGCTAATATTGAACAGAGACAAAAGAATAATGATACATACCAATTTAAGGGTTGAGCATACCCAGCTTGCTAAGTAGGGTCGAGAATCTTGAGCCCTCAATTGGTTTAGTGAAGATATCTACAAGCTGATCTTTAGTTTCAATGAAGACTAACTCTACCTTGCCCGTTTCTACTCTGTCTCTGATGAAGTGATGTCTTATCTCAATGTGTTTTGTTCTTGAGTGGAAAACTGGATTATGTGTAATGACAATTGCACTTCGGTTATCACAGAATATGGGAGTCTTTGAATAATGCAAATCAAAGTCCCTGAGCTGATGTTGCATCCACAGTATTTGAGCACAACAGCTCCCTACTGCTGAAGGTATTTGTTTGGCATAATCGAGTAGCAACGGAAGCAAGATATCATACAAAAATTCTAAACTAACCAAACAAACACTTCCCATGGACCAAAATCTAGACATGGAATTACAACTAAGATAAAGTAACAAGAAGCAAGAAATAGTTATACCTTTAAGCAAGATGACAATATCTATTTCTTCTTGTCAAGTGTATAGAATCCAACAAGAGAATTCCTCTAAAGAAGTCCACCCCAAGCACACTTGATTCCCCAATAGTTGGTTGATGTAGCCACCAAAACAACAAGATTCAAGAACATATAACACCTTTGTGCATCAAAGCTAGATCACAAAGTGTATAACACCTTCTCTTGTGTGGGTTCTATGTGCACAAGACACAAATTAATACGATATTACTAATAATAAATAAACCCATAGGGTCACACATTTACAATCAATGGACACCAATTACATATTTGAATATGATTTAAATATGTTTCCAACTCATTATATATAAGTATATATATGCATTGTTGCATATTATTATTTATGTGAAATAATAATATCACTCTTGTATATTGATACAAGATAATGCATATGAAATACATAAATATAAAGATATGATTTTATATATGTATATATATATATATGTATAAATATATATTTGTTACAAGTAAATTGTTACTAGTAACAATTATATAAATGTATGTATATCTTTGTTACAAGTAAAGAGTTACTAGTAACAATCAAGTATGTATATAAAATACATGTAGATGTATTTTATACTTAGTATGACATATCTAGTATACTCTTTTATATAAATTGAAAGAAAACTAGAAATTCACACATTAATCCTTCAAAGGGGCCATGTATTGCTTCTTGATTGGAATGGACCAAGGCATGGACTAGATGTACAAGCATGGAAGGAAGACAAGAGGGGACCCTCCCCCCTCACCCATTTTTGGCCGAAAATGGGAGCCAAAGGGGGCCTCCCTCTTGTTGCTTCACTTCTTGATCTTATTTAGTACATACATGGTTCTTTGTTCTAACAAGTTTATGCTACCACCTTTCCTTGAGTTCTTAGAAAGGTTCTAAGTATTCTTGAAGCTTTGAAAACATCTCTACATTCTTGTATTGGTGTTCTTCAAGTGAGCAAAGTGTGGTACTAGAATAGATACTCATATACATACATAGTTTGTTCAAGAAGAAGAACAAGAGGTTGTTGCTTGCTTGCTTGAATTTCAAGGGTTGGAGAGACTAGCATCTTGGAGGTGTTGGACTCATTGATTTGTGGATACCTTGGAGGAAGTCTTCTCTTGGCTTCTCATAGATCAACCACTTCATCAACAGTTTACTCACGCTACAAAGGTTGTAGTTCTAAACACCCTATGGTTGTTTTGTTTCTTAAGGCTTGCATATGGATCATTGGTGGGGAGTTTTAAAAAGTTTAAAATTGTTGTTCATGCTTCCGTTGCTAAAATATATTTTGAAAAACCGAACAAACCCCAACAGTGGTATCAGAGCCACTTATGTATAGTTTTAAGAAACTTTTTGAGTATGTATTGTTTAAGAAAATGGACAACTTTTCTTTTGTTAGAAAAGTTATGGATTTTCTTGTTGGCAACTTATATATGTTTATATATTTATTTTGGGAAACAACCAAACCACATGCATGTTTGGTTGTAAAAGTTGCCTAAATATCAAGTGTTGATATATATGTTTGTTTGAGTGTATGTTGTGCATAACAAGCCATAGACCTTTTGTGATGTGTTGGAAATTCGATTTGGTTGTAAAATTATTTTTTTCATTTGGTATGTAATAATAATTTTAGTTTTGTTTCATCTTGTTGTATTTTGTAAGTAGTAGAATAGTTTAGACTAGTTTACTTTTATAAAAATGTAACTAGATGAAGAAATGACCAAGTTGGAGTTTTCAAGTGTGGTGGAGTCAACCATGAAGGCTTGGAGTCATTTGCACTACAAGGAGTTATTTTGGCAAGTGGGAGCTTCAAGTTCATCACAAGAGGAATATTTGGTCCTTAGTTATGACTTGGTATTTTTGTATGGCTCACAAAAATACCACTTAGGATAAATGGCTTGGTTATGCACTTATACATGTTATTTGTGTGTGTTTATGTTTATATTATTATGCATGGTTGAAAATAGGATTTTTTGCATGCTAGATAATATTTTTACATAATATAAATCACACAATGGGAGTTTGGTATTTTAAGTTGACATAACATAAGATGTAAAATGAATTTTATATAAAAGGAGTTTTGTAAAGATTAAAATTCATTATGTCAAAATATATATCTTTATATATATATATATATATATACACATATATGAGTTTTATAAAATAGAGATTTTAAAATTCAACCAAACTCCATTCAAGCTTAATAATAAAATGGTTTTATTACAAGCTAAAATTGGTCGTATTTGCGCGCTCGAAACTACACACGTTAATATAGGATATTAATACTAGTTTAAAATTGAACGCGTTGAGAGTTCGTAAAATATGGATTTTAAGAATACTCAAGACCAATATATATATAAAATATGATTTTATCAAAACGTGGACTTATTATTGTATGCATGCAATACTAGTCACACGATTCGTTTTGTTTTATTTAATAAATATACAAAACGGTAAAAGCCCTTTTTCAAAACGTAAGTCTATGCCATCCCATTTTAAGACACTCGCTTGTTGCAACGACACTCACGTGGAGAGAGCATTAGCCAAACGCATGGATTGTTTTTGTAACAACCGAGGTGTTTTTCCGCGAATTCCATGAACGTCTTGGGCCAGAAATTCACCGTCTTGAAATAGGACGACTTAATCGGAATCTTATTACGGAGAGAGCATTAGCCAAACGTAAGGAAGCCCGAGGCATAGATGGGATCAAACATGTCAAAATTGACAATCGTTGTCTAGGATCCCATAAAGATCTAGGAATTACATACGAGATGTAATTGGTAAACGTTACCTACCTTGTTGTTTTAACTTGATGGAGAGAGCATTAGCCAAACATTCAAGGTTAAGTTCAACTTGGATCCTAGCCTTTAAAAATTAAAGAATTTTATAATTCTAAAGGGTATTAATTATTAAAGGATTAAATATCAAAAATACTAAATTGAACTTTGTTAAATTTTGTAGATGGCCCCTAACTCAACTACGCCCGTTAACAACTTATCTCTTCGTTCAATCTTAGAGAAAGAAAAACTCAATGGTACAAATTTCTTAGATTGGTATCGTAACTTGAGAATCGTTCTTAAGCACGAAAAGAAATTGTACGTACTTGAGGATCCCGTCCCTGAGGAACCTCCATTGACTGCGGCCAAAGCCGTTAGGGATGCTTGGGTTAAGCATTCCGACGACTCGGTCGAAATTTCATGCCTCATGCTTGCTACCATGTCTCCGGATCTTCAAAAGAACCTTAAGGAGCATGGAAAATATGAGATGCTTGGCCAGCTTAAGGAAATGTTCCAAAAGCAAGCGAAGCAAGAACGCTTTGAGGTCACTCGAGCCTTCCATGCATGCAAGATGGAGGAAGGTCAATCCGTTAGCGACTATGTGCTAAAGATGAAAGGATACATTGACCAGCTTGCTAGGCTTGGATCTCCAATAACCAACGAGTTTGCACAGGATATGATCCTTAACTCGTTGACCAAAGCCTATGATCAATTTGTGATGAATTATAACATGAACAATTGGGAGAAATCTGTCTCAGAGTTGCATGGGATGCTTAAAACTGCTGAGAGTAAGATTCCAAGCAAAACACCTCAAGTCTTGATGATTCAAGAAGGGAAAATCAAGAAGAAAAAGAAAAACAACTCAAAAGGGAAGGGCAAAGCAAAGGCAAAGGGAAAGGACAAAGGCAAGCAAGTTGCCAAGGCTCCTACACCCAAGACGGTGGGAAAGGTTCCCAAGAATGACCCGTGCTTTGAATGCGGGGTGGTAGGACATTGGAGGCGCAATTGTCCAACCTACCTTGCAGAGTTGAAAAAGAAGAAGGCTGGCGAGGCTAGCACTTCAGGTATATATATGATTGAAATGTATACTTTTTCCATTAATTCCTGGGTATTTGATACCGGTTGTGGAACTCACATTTGTAACAATGTGCAGGGGTTGAGAAAAAGTAAGCTGCTGAAGCCAGGCGATTTGGATCTCCACGTGGGCAATGGAGCAAATGTTGCTGTTGAAGCCCTTGGAACTTTTGAATTATTATTACCAAATGGCCTGTACTTAATATTAAACAATTGTTGTTATGTACCTAGTTTAACTAGGAATATTATTTCAGTAGCTCGGTTAAGAGAATCTGGATTCACTTTTGGTTTCGTTGATGATGGCATTCGTGCCTTCAAAAACGACATTTTGTATTTTGAGGCTCGGCCTCTTAATGGAATATATGAAGTTAATCTTAAAAGATCTCTTGATGATAATTCTATATATACCACTAGCACCAAACGACCTAAGCATGACTTAAGTCAAACATACCTATGGCATTGTCGACTTGGTCATATAAACAAGAAACGCATTGCAAAACTTCAAAAGGATGGAATTTTAAAATCAAACGATTCTAGCTCATTTGAAGTTTGCGAATCATGTTTATATGGGAAGATGACTAAGGCTCCTTTCTCCGGTTCAAGTGAAAGAGCCAAAGATCTATTAGGAATCATACATACGGATGTATGCGGTCCTTTTAGATCAATGTCTAGGGATGGTGATAGATACTTCGTTACATTCACAGATGATTATAGTAGATTTGGTTATGTTTATTTGATGAAACATAAACATGAAACATTTGAGATGTTCAAGCTGTTTCAAAACGAAGTACAAAATCAACTCAACAAAACAATCAAGGCCCTTCGTTCCGATCGAGGTGGTGAGTACTTAAGCCAAGAGTTTATGGATCATCTTAGTAATTGTGGGATTATCTCACAACTTACTCCTCCTAGAACACCACAACATAATGGTGTATCTGAAAGGAGGAACCGAACTCTACTAGATATGGTTCGGTCTATGATGAGCCGAAGTACTCTACCCTCGTCCTTTTGGAGTTATGCTTTATTAACTGCTGCGCGCATATTGAATATGGTTCCAACCAAGAAGGTAGATAAGACACCATATGAGATGTGGTATGGAAAGGTTCCAAACTTATCTTACTTGAAAGTCTGGGGTTGTGAGGCTCATGTACGACAAGAAGCTTTAAGCAAACTCGATCCTAGATCTATCAAATGTAATTTTGTGGGATATCCTAAAGATTCATTAGGATATTATTTCTACAACCCAGCTGAGAACAAAGTGTTTGTTTCTAGGCATGCCACTTTCTTAGAAAAGGAGTTTCTTTCGAAAGAGGCAAGTGGGAGCAATGTAGACCTTGAAGAAATTCAAGAACCACAAAATACAAGTTAGGTTGGCACTAGCACTCAACAAACGGTTGTTGAACCTGAACAATTGGTTGTTCAAGAACCTACTGAAACACAAAGTGTTCGTAGATCTGGTAGACCTAGTCAAGAACCCGAGAGATACGGATTTCTCGTGTCCAATAATGAGATTTTCTTGGTAGACTCTTCTGAGCCTACTAACTACCAAGATGCTATATCGGATCCGGAATCCAAAAAATGGCTTGATGCCATGAACACTGAGATGCAATCCATGTATGAAAATCAAGTATGGGACTTGGTTGATCTTCCTCCCAATAGTAAGACTGTAGGGAGCAAGTGGGTCTTCAACAAGAAGACAGACATGGATGGAAATGTACACACATTTAAGGCAAGGCTAGTGGCGAAAGGTTTCACTCAAACTCATGGTATTGACTATGATGAAACTTTCTCTCCGGTAGCCATGATTAAATCTATTAGAATACTTATTGCCATAGCTGCATATTATGACTATGAGATATGGCAAATGGATGTCAAAACGGCTTTTCTAAATGGACACTTAAGTGAAGATGTCTATATGGTTCAACCTGAAGGTTTTGTAGATCTTAAGTATCCTAATAAGGTGTGCAAGCTTAAAAGATCCATCTATGGACTAAAGCAAGCATCTCGAAGTTGGAATCTTCGATTTGATGAGAAAATAAAAGAGTTTGGTTTTATCAAATCAGAAGATGAACCGTGTGTTTACAAGAAAGCTAGTGGGAGCGCAGTAGCATTCCTTGTCTTGTATGTTGATGACATACTACTCATTGGAAACGACATCCCGACCTTGCAAGACATCAAGTCTTGGCTTGGGAAGTGTTTCTCAATGAAAGACTTGGGAGAAGCCGCCTACATTCTTGGAATAAAGATCTATAGGGATAGATCTAGGCGTCTTATTGGCCTAAGTCAAAGTGCATATATTGACAAAATCTTGAAACGATTCAAGATGGAGAATTCTAAGAGAGGATTCTTGCCAATGGCGCTAGGCACGGTTTTGAGTAAAGCTCAAAGCCCTAGCACAAGAGAAGAGCTAGATAGAATGAGTGAGATCCCATATGCTTCTGCAATTGGATACATCATGTATGCCATGCTATGCACTAGGCCAGATGTCTCGTATGCTTTGAGCATGACGAGCAGATACCAGCAAAACCCAGGAGATAGCCATTGGATGGTAGTCAAGAACATTTTAAAATACTTGAGAAGAACCAAAGACATGTTCTTGATCTATGGGGGTTTGGAAGAAGATCTTTGTGTAAAGTGTTACACAGATGCTAGTTTCTAAACGGATCGAGATGATTCTCGATCACAATCGGGCTATGTCTTCGTTATGAATGGAGGCACGGTTGCTTGGAAAAGTTCTAAGCAAAGTGTAGTTGCACAATCCACTACAGAATCTGAATACATTGCTGCTTCTGAGGCTGGACAAGAAGCTGCATGGATGAAGAAGTTCATTGCTGACCTTGGGGTAGTAACAAGCATTCAAGACCCCATAGAAATATTTTGTGATAATGAAGGTGCTATTGCCCAGGCAAAAGAACCTAGATCACATCACAGCACCAAACACATCCTCAGGCGTTTCCACTACATACGGGATATAGTGGATAGAGGAGATGTGTGTATTCGCAAAGTTCATACAGATCAGAATCTTGCAGATCCTTTTACGAAACCTCTTGCCTCGACTAAGCATGAGTCTCATACTAGGGCAATAGGTCTTCGCTTTGCAAGGGATTGGATTTGAATTGTAATTTAGTATTTTGATATTTTGGAACATTATGACAATATCTATTTTATCTGAATGATGTATGGGATATGATCACTTCATTAATATATATTGTGTTCTTTATTAACATATTTAAATCCATGAATAATTCTTTATTCTAAAACGTCCATAGTCGGTTATAACTATGGGAATAGTTATGAATTAAGACTAATGTGAATAAGTTGGTTGACTTTCATTCGTGATGAAAGTAGGCAAAAGGGTTTGCAGCCAAATTCACTAATGTTTGTTAGGGAACAAATATTGGACATGACCCGCTCTTAAGATCGCTTCATGGATCAGTGTCATAAGTAAATCTTGAGAAAAAGGTGGTATCTTTGTATCCTTAGACCTGAGACACATATTGGGACTCGAGTATGAGGAGTATCATGCTTTAATGTGGTTAAACGCTATCTTTAACCGGGTAGTTATAAAGGCCATTATTAGGTATGATATGAGTCTTATAAGAGACGTATGTGGTCAAGATGGAATTTGTTTCTCTCATTTAATTGGGAGTATAATATCTCTGGGCCCTAAAACAAGTTGAACATTATATGAGAATTGATGACGATCCATGTCTCATGTTCAACGAGATGTTAAAACAAAGGGATAATTAATGACTTACCTATAACAACGATTTGTAGCTAGTGAGTTAACTTCGTTGGTGAAAGTGTTGATCAACACACTTTATTTATTATTAGGGGCAATGGGATGTTGCTAGACGTTCTTACCATTGTCTATATCGGCTTAAGTTGTAACTTGTGCAAGTGGGAGATTGTTGGTTCTATGTGCACAAGACACAAATTAATACGATATTACTAATAATAAATAAACCCATAGGGTCACACATTTACAATCAATGGACACCAATTACATATTTGAATATGATTTAAATATGTTTCCAACTCATTATATATAAGTATATATATGCATTGTTGCATATTATTATTTATGTGAAATAATAATATCACTCTTGTATATTGATACAAGATAATGCATATGAAATACATAAATATAAACATATGATTTTATATATGTATATATATATATATATGTGTAAATATATATTTGTTACAAGTAAATTGTTACTAGTAACAATTATATAAATGTATGTATATCTTTGTTACAAGTAAAGAGTTACTAGTAACAATCAAGTATGTATATAAAATACATGTAGATGTATTTTATACTTAGTATGACATATCTAGTATACACTTTTGCTTGATCGTGTTGCCGGAATAAATACTTGGTGTGTGACCCAATAGGCCTACACTTCATCAGCAAGGCTATTAACTCGTTCGTGTCAGCGGGCATATTCCAACAGACTCCCACTTGCGCGTGACACGACTACGAAAAATAACACAAACATAGAGCGGCCTCTAGAAAGACATCTATGCTCCCAAGTCAGTATAGGGTATGCCACTCTTGACAAGATCCCAATCACAAAGTGATTGTCCTAAAGATAAATGAACATGTATATCCCTTTGTTCGCGATATCCTATGTGAACACAAGGCATGGAATAAAGTCAACCTTCAGATCGTTCACGATTATGTTTCTCGATTCTAGATTAGTGGTGACCAACAAATCAAGTTAACATTGATCCATCATCAATATAACTTCAGCACGGCCATGCATATGAATGTCAGCACTCAATCATCGAGGGGCCCATGGATATCTTCTCTATACATAGAGGAACAAATTCCTTTCGACTACATAGTCCCGGCACATAGATAATACTCAACTTAATCGTCTCCCTTATAACGACCAGTTACGGACCACGTTAGAAGATGATCAAAGCAAAGCAGATCTATGCTTTGGAATCACATGTATCTCTAGTTCAAGGATGAAACACCACCATCATCCCGAGTTACTTAGACCAGAACCATGAAGTAAACTCGGGTGCAGGTCCTCCAATCACTTGAAACCCCTTTCAAGTATAGGCAAGAATCACGTTTATTAAAACTAATTCTTTACCTCAATCTTAATTTATACTTCCTTCCCATAAAGTATAACCGATTGTGGAGATTTTAGAATGGAAAACATTCTCAGAAGTGTTTAAACATGCTAAGATGAAACACAATAAGGATTCATAAAATACCCGCCCTCGGCGTATTATTAAATCTCCATTAAATAATCAATATAGTATGAATTGCAATACTGCTTATGTAACATCTTCAACTTGGGCCTAGATGTAATTAGTACGTGCGTATGTATTGTTATTATAATAAGAGGTATTTTTTGTAAGTACTTGTTGAATTAAATGAACATGTGTAAGTTTAAATGTGTGTTTATACATGTATGTATGCATGTATGCTAAGTGTATGTATGTATATAATTAATTAGGTAGAAATCCTATAGTGAAGTAAGAGGCAACCGCCTCTGGTGTTTTAGAAGGTATATATGCAAGTGTGCATGTGCCTTGTTGACTTTACAAGTCAAAGAAGAAAACACAAACACACTTTCTGTCGTCTCTCTTCTCTCTCGCTATTGTTCTCGGATTTCGGAAGAAGAACAAGAGCTCTCGGTTGTTGATCTTTAAGGTTAGCAACATAATTCTAAGATGTTTGAAAGATTATGATCATGTATTACATGTAAGAACCATGAATCCATGCATGAACACCTTGAAGAAACATGGAAGACTCACTTTGAAAGTAGGTTTCGCATGAATGGTGTTCTTGTTGGGATTTCATGTGTTTATGATGATTAGATGATGATGTTATGATTTTTTAATGAGTTCTGGACTTGAAACCAATGAATTCGAGATTGTTAGAATGAATTAAGGGTGTGTCGGAATTGCAGGTGGTGACACTGTCAGATTCCGCAACTATGAAGTTGTCGGAATCCGCATGTGGTGAAAACCGTATGATTTGTCGAAATCCGATGCAAGTGTCGGATTTGGCATTTCTGTCGGATTTGATGTCCAGGATTTGCTTAAGTGTTGAAATCCGATAAGTATCGGATTTCATTGTAAGTATCGGATTTCCCTTCATGTGTTGGAATCCGTAAGTGTCGGATTTCACATGCATGTTGGAATTCCTAAGTGTTGGAATCCGATTGATTGAGTATCGGAATTTGAAGTCTAAGTGTCGGATTTCATGAATCCGACAGGACCATCGGATTTCCCCAAATCCGACAATCCTAGCGGATTTGTGTTAAGTCCAAAGTTGAATATTATTTTGTAATTCTTGAATGCACATGTGAATGATTGAAGTAAATATGATGTGCTAGGTGAACTTATTGTATTTGTGAAGTCGAAACCAAATACCTGTGCATAGCAAACAGCTCAGGTGAGTGCCTGCTTTCATGAGACTCAGTAGAGTAAGGCTTGCATGCTAAGTGACTATGTGAATATACTATGTATGACTAACTTGCTTTTGCAAGTACGCTCGAGGACGTAAGTGTATAACTTGTATGATGTTAGAATATGTGTTAGGTGCATGCCAGTGGGTCCAGATTGGAACCACTTAGTTAATGTATAAAGATATGTACATATGAATAACTGTAAGATGTTATATGTAAGATGATGGATCCCTGTGGGATCAAATGTACGTATATGTGTATGTGATTTGTCTGCAGACTATCTGACGCATGGTTAAAGTCAGTCAGTTGTAACTGGATCCTTCGGGATTTCACGGTGATTCAGGAGGCATCCTGGATCATAGGTTCTGCAGAACCGCAGTGCCTTAACGTGAGTGGTGATCAGCCGGTTGTAGATGGATTACCTGTGGAGCCTCTGGCTCTGTGAACGATGCTTGGTGGACTGCTTTATGCTCCCCCACAAGCGCGGATTGGTCGTGTCTGATTCCCCGGTCTGTGTTGTTGAGCGGGATTGATTACCATGCTAGACACGACTCTTACTGATCATGTCAGCACACCGCTATATGCTAAGCTAGTAATGATTGTTTATGATATGATGCATGACTTACTGTATTGATGCTTATGATTGTATGTACTCACTAGCTAGTGTAGCTAATGGTGCTATGTTCCCTTTTCAGGTAAAGACTAGATACCTTGAGAGGCGGGATGCTTTTGGGAATTACATTGCCCCTTGTGGGTGGAAAACTTGTATTTTTGTGATGTAATGTAAATAGATACTATGGTCAGTTCCTGTACTTGGTAACACCAGCGTTCTTTTGATAAGCTGATAATGTAAACGACAGTTTGTTGTTTTAAAAAGAAAAATTTTCGCTGCTAAAACCTGATTTGCCATCAAGGTAACTGAACTCAGAAGCGGTGTTACAGCTTAACGTCCCTAAAATATAAGTACAAATCAAACATAAACCAAAACATATTCAAGTCAAGTTATATGCATTAGAAATGCTAATTGACCTAGTATGATAAACATCACTAGTCCATAACAACGGCTTAACCAGTGGATTTGTCCCACAACATCCACATGTACTTTTGTTATTTACTTATATCTCTTTTGACAAGACTACTTCAAAAGTATGCATCAAAGAGATCTTACTTTTTAAAAGGTTAAAGTAATCACACCCTCATTGTCTCAAAAGCCCACAATAGGGTTAGTGATACTTTAAGAACCAACAATCAACTTCACAAGTTAGGATCATCAACTTTGACCAAAGATCAACAGTTATCCTAGCAGAAACATGCATTAGAGTAACTAATTACTCCAAGCCTATTCAAGTCGTCAAACATCAAGAACATATCTCTATATTTCTTGAACTAAATACTATCCAATTTTGTATCTCCTAAATGCCCTTATGAAGCAGTAATTCCTGAATTAGGTTTGCAGATAACCTGATATCGGGACATTATCTTCAACAGACATTTAACAATGGGAATACAACAAAGCTCCCACTAGCCCTGACACATATAAAAGGTTTTTCTATGCTTCTAGAAAACTCATCACTTTGATCTTCTAATAGTAAGCAAAGACATTTCCTTTAAGATGCTAGCATAAGTTCGAATTGGACTTATCTACTTTTGTAGACATAATACGGATGTATATTAAGACCCTCGGAGAGTGTTATAAGAACTTCCTCACCATATTGTTCCATGACGGAACGCGGTCATTAATATCCATGAGTATCAAACATTCTTCAACATAGCCACTACGACAAGTTTCTCCATAACCATCATGAAAAATTTACCACTAGTCGGTATTTGAAGTTCTCTACAATTCCATCCATGTTAATCCATCACTACCACCTTGGTATACACATAGGTATGGGATCAAGTCAAGTCAAGTACTTGGACATTTCACATGGATTGCATCTCTTTATCATTTACTTCTTTTAATTTTAGTGAATTCCGGATCCACTACGTCTTCCGATAGGTGGTGAACTCAACGTGACTCACCATCATGTCATTGCCACTTAGATATAAGAAACCTGTATCTCTTTCGCTCTATATGACTCTTATCAAAATTTAAAAAAAAAGCAATGACACTTAGTCAGACATACCAGCATATCCATGTTGATCATCTGTCAAAGATATCAGATTATATGCTAGTATCAACATCAAGTCTTCATTTAAGTTCCACGTTCTTCCACTAGAATGCCTTAGTTTTAGTTTCTCTCTTCTTCCCTTTTAAGCAACAAACATTGTTCTCAAAAGGTTAAATAGATAAAACTTAGAAGAACTCCTCAAATGTATTAGCACTTCTTGATTTCAAGTTTATCCATCTCCCACTGAATGTAGAATGGATAACTTTGAACTATAAGATAGACAAGCAAAGAACCTTTCTAGTCGTATCTTAATAAATGCAAAATAGACTATGAAATGAATTTAGATTTGAGGACTTAGTCACAATGGTAAATGAATATCCCACGAAATCGGACACACATTCTTGACCCGTCATAAACCGGATCATTATCAATAACACCCGGTTCCCTACTCCATGACACCATGTACCAATGTGTCTTAGTAGGATATGAATTGTGAAACAATTCCACAAATCACTCTATGGTTATACAATATATAGATAGTAGGTATCTTAGCATCTTAACTAGATCTAAGTATCTTGATCGATATGCCCTATTGATTCTGAAAGTCGTTTTGGCTAATTCTGAACACCAACAAGGCTTCAAACATATACCTAAACTAGTAAACGTCTCGCAACTACTACCATCAAGGTAACGACGAAGAAGTTTCTCTTTCGTTATTCTTTGTGATGTGCTTGAACGGATTATCTACAAAAATGTGATCAATATCCAACAAGACTTCAATCCTCTCACAAACTCCGGTGAAGGATCTCATAATCACCTTAGCCTAATAAACAAGATCTACATCAAAACGTTTACCCCGAGGCTAAAGTATCCCGAGATCCCAACCACACGGATCTAGGCAATATATTTCTTGTTTTATGCGGCAAATGTGATTATCTCACAAAGATAACTTATCCAAACCATTTTTGGACTCAGAATCAATTATTCATGAATATTCTATTACTTGTAACAAAACCTTGTGTATTTCATGACATGGAAAATTTTGAATATAACAAAATATCTCACAATAAATGTTTCATAACAAATCTCATATTTTAAGAATAAACTCATCGTCACCACATGTAAAGTTGTGTATCACGCAAGGCAAAACAACACATGAGCTATGACCTAAATAAACCTTGAATAAACAATGCTTAAAAAAGGTTCTACATCAAAACTTCAAAATTATATCCATCGTCTTTAAAACCGAGCATACAAAAAAATGTTACTTGCCACGCAGGACAATAAAATAAAGTAATAAATAAACCGGCGACAAAAGAGAGATCAAGTCTCCTTATCTTCTCTTAGAGGACAATCATCATGGTTTCCACGTCCGAGATCCGGCTCTTCATGCTTTTCTTCAATCCAACAAGAACCTACACTTTGTAACAAAATAAATTTGTGACAAACGTGAGTCAATTAGCTCGGGTTAACAACCCGGCTTATAGAAGAATAGCAATGAACCATGAATGTACCTGAAGATGGAAAGTTAACTCTCTCTTTCCTTCGAAGTTTTATATCCTCTCGGCACGTAGGGCAAGCGTGACGGCCCCAATTTCCAAATCATCCATAGAAGTTGCAAACCACCTTTTCTTGAGTCTTTTCTTGAGGCACATTCTCTATGTCCTTCGACTCAATATCAAGGATAGGCTTGGAAACTCCAACCTTTCCTTTTTAGGGTCGGTTTCTTCTTCCTTTTCTTTTATTTCTTTAAACGCAAGACAGGAGTGGTTGAGGTGGAATTATGCTTGGCCATGTCAGACTCCGTAGACTTCCACATGCCATGCAATTCGCTTAAGGATTTATCCATTCCTTGCATATGATAGTTTGTGACAAACTGATCATATGATGCGGGCAGAGACTGGAGTACAATATCCACAGCGAGCTCTCTCCCAATAGGAGATCCTAACCTCTCCATTTGGTCCACGTTCGCTTTCATATTATGGACACGAAGACCAACATTCCCGCCCTCCTGCATCCTGTAACCGACTAGGCTTTTAACACACTCATAGTGTTCCTGCCTAACTTGCTGTTGGAACATGTCCTTGAGCTTGTTTAACATATTGTACACACTCATGTGCTCGAACTGCATTCGCAACTCTGAGCTCATAGTTGACAATATGAGGCAGGCAACATCGTGCGTGTCCTTAACACGTTTTTCATATCTGTATCAGACGGCCCAAGTCACATCGGTAGCAGGTGGCTCCGGAAGGGGTTCCTCAAGGATGTGCAACTTTGAGTCATGGCGAAGGACAATCCTCAATTGCCTAAGCCACACAATAAAGTTCACGCCCGTGAGTTTCTCCCTTTCTAAGAACACACAAAGTGAGATGTTTGACGGGGTGTTGTTATGGTTTGACATCTATAAATAACAAAACGCGAGTTTTGGTTAGTTTGATAAACCTTGTTAAAAAATAATTACCCAAAGTTTTAGATAAAAACAATTATTTGTAACAAGGGCTAAGAACCTTATTTCACCTCGCACCGTGACGGGTTTACCGCGGATCACGTGGCGAAGCTATTTAGGCCGGCAACCATTTTACCAATTGTAATCTCTATTACAACTCTTAGACACTTGCAGGATCCGTAGACATCCATTATGTCGGTTGGCATGTTTGATCCCTTCCTTACACCAATCGTAATATATAAGTTTCGTTTAGCTCGTGCTTAGCTCGACAACTAATCAAGAATTATATACTAAATTTGTAAACCGTCTGACAAGACACACGGGTGGCACTCTCGACCATCAATTGGCTCATGCTTAGCTTGACAACCAACCATGCGAGTTACCCCACTCACCTTCCACACAACTACGCAAGGAATGACTCGTGATTAGCTTGACAATCATCCTTGTTTCGTTAGATTCGGGTGGTGTCGTCTTACGGATGGTGCGTGATTTACGTTTTGAAAAACGGGATTTTGTTTCCGGTTTATAAAAACCTTTTTCTGAATTAACAAAGTAAGTGTCAAAATGATTTTAAGCACTTTTAAATATAATACCATCTTTATATTTTCTTTGTCAATTCTATTCACGCGAGATTGTTAACCATTTTAACATATGTTGTATTTTATTTAATTTTATAGAAAAATTATCTAGCATGCAAACCCTAAACCATGCATAGGAAAAATAAAATACAACCATGCAAATATATATAAATAATTCGGTAACATGCCCAAAAATCCTATGCGTTTTCCCCGTGAGCCACAACGGGGAAAACGAGGCCAAAACCTAAGGACAAGATATAGTCTCGTTGGGTGAGCTCCCACTGAATCCAACACCTCCAATAGCGTGTTGATTCCTTCTCGCCAAGACGTCATCACCATGACTCCCGTTGACTATTCCGGTTCTAATTCTATACTATATACAAATACATAGAATATATATAAACAACACGCAGGTCGCACTCCTATGCTATTTATGCAAATACATAGAATAAAAGAAACGCCATGCAAGCCGCGCCAAAAAATAAATAAATAAATACTATTACAACAATACAGCACGCAGGCCGCCAAAAACCAAAATAATCAACCACCACAACATATAGGTCTAAGGGCATATCATGTCACCGAATCAAACCAAACATATCAAATAGAAACATGGCGTGCCACACATAACCATGATACATATATATATATATATCTATATTTTAGTTAAGATTGTCAATAACATCAAAGGCACCAAAATGACAATCCTTGTACATATGCATTAGTGTAACAAACCATTTTTGAGACACACATTCATATATACATTTATAAGTATATATTTGTGTACACTGAAGGTATTTGTTTGGCATAATCGAGTAGCATCGGAAGCAAGATATCATAAAAAAATTCTAAACTAACCAAACAAACACTTCCCATGGACCAAAATCTAGATACGGAATTGCAACTAAGATAAAGTAACAAGAAGCAAGAAATAGTTATACCTTTAAGCAAGATCACAATATTTATTTCTTCTAGTCAAGTGTATAGAATCCAACAAGAGAATTCCTCTAAAGAAGTCCACCCCAAGCACACTTGATTCCCCAATGCTAGTAGGTTGATGTAGCCACCAAAACAACAAGAATTCAAGAACATATAACACCTTTATGCATCAAAGCTAGATCACAAAGTGTATAACACCTTCTCTTGTGCATCAAACTTGACCACAAAGAAGAAGAACCATTAGAGAGAATGATCAACATGAACCAATCACTTGAACCACCCAAGAGACTGTCCTCTTACACTAAAACCGTAGCATAGCATTAACATATACTTAATCAAATTAAAATGAGAGTTTAAAGATGTTAATTCTGCTGTTACAGTGATCGTACACGGCCCGTGTTGGTCAACACAACCGCGTAGGCCCAAATCCCACGGCCTTAATTGGGCCAAGATAGCCCGTGTCTAATAGGCTGAACACGGCCCGCGTACAACTACACGGCCGTGTTGACCCAAAGCACACGGTCTTGAATTGGGCCAAAACGCCCCGTGCTTGTTGGGCTGGACACGGCTCGTGTTCAAGAACACGGCCCGTGTACCATCCTGCCAAAACCCATTTTGGCCTTTCTCTCTCTTTTGCTTGATCATGTTGCCGGAATCAATACTTTGTGTGTGACCCAATAGGCCTACACTTCATCAGCAATGTTATTAACTCGTTCGTGTCAGCGGGCATATTCTAACAACTACAACATACTCAGCTTCAGCTGTGGAAATTGCCACTGAGTTTTGCTTCTTGCTTGTCCAGCTGACTAACTTACCACCCAACAGTTGACATCCTCCAGTGTGGTTGACTTAATTTGTGTATGGAGGTTCTTGGGATTCCCACCTGCCATTAATTGAATTTGCGTATAACAATTTGTACCATTCGAGTATCGGTATACCACCTTATGAGATGTTATATGGGCGTCGCTGCCGTACTCCTACGTGTTGGTTAGAGGCGGGTGAGAAACAGTATGCAGGGCCTGATATTGTACAGATCACCGCAGATAAAGTGGCTATTGCACGAGAAAAGTTGAAAGCTACGAAAGATCGACAAAAGATGTATGTTGATCCACGTCGAAGATTCATTGTTTTTGTTGAAGGTGAATTGGTTTATTTGAAAGTTTCTCCTTCGAAGGGGATTATCCGTTTCGGAAAGCGGGGAAAGCTAGCTTGTCGTTATATTGGGTGGTTTCGTGTCCAACGGGTAGTAAATGATCAGACGGTTATTCTTGATCTTCCTGCGGAATTATCAGGTATTCACAATACCTTCAATGTTTGTTACTTGCGGAAATGTAAAGTGGAGGATGAGAGTCAGATTCATCCTTTACAAGATCTTAAGGTGGATTTAAGGAAGAAACTAGTGGAAGAACCCATTGAACTACTAGATCGGAAAGTGACTAAACTGCGTAAGAAACAGATTCTGATGGTTCTGGTTAAATGGAGACACAGTTTGGGTTCAGATTATACGTGGGAAACTGAAGCAGATATGAAAGCTCGTTACCCTCGTTTGTTTGATAGTGAATAGATTCCGAGGACGGAATCCTTTTTAAGGAGGGAGGATTTGTAACATCCTACATTCGGGCCTAGTAATTACGTAGGCTTTGGTAAGTTAATATGTGTTTACCATTTGTTATATGGTTATTTAATTATTAGTAGTTATAAATTTAATTAAGTGTTACATATATTGGTTTATATTTATATATGTGTGTGTGTGTGTACGGATTAGTATGTGTGCATGTAACTTAAATTAAGAGGTCAACACCTCCTGCTTGGATAATTAAGTTTCATCTATATGTGGCTTATATGGGATACACAATAGAAGTCACCTCCTCAATTTCAATCTATTTAGTGTGTGTATTGTGTGTAAACCGAGAGAAAAGCTAAGAAGATCAAAGACTCGGATTTGGTGTTTTGAATTGGTAGATTCAAGTTAAAGTTTTGTATGATTCCTTTGTTTATATTGAATCATGAAACATGTTTAAACATGCCAGATTTGTTGTTTTAACCTGCTGGGTTTTGTGTATAAACACCATGGATGAACATGATGCAAACTTGATACATGGGTTTGTTTAGCTCGGTTGTGTTCTTGTGTTGTTATGATGTTTTTGATGGATGATAACATGGTTATTGATGTTTGATTATGTTTCTGGGTAAACTTTTATATATATTGTGAAACTATGAATCTAGGTTATGGAAGATTTGAAGTTGTGAGATTATGATGTTGAAGAAGATAAAATCCACTATCTTGAAATCCGAAGATTTGATGAAATACCGACAACTTGGAAAACCAACATTGATGAATCCGACATGAGGAATCCGATGGTGGATTCCGATATGTGAAATCCGACGATTGAGTTCAGATTGGTGAAATCCGATGGGAGTATCGGATTTCCTTAAAACCGATTGTTGTTGCGGATTTCCTTTAAGTCCGACATTGAGGTATCGGATTCTTAGAAATCCAATGATTTTGGCGGATTCCGATAGTTGTATCGGATTTGCCTTGAAATCCGATGGTTTTGGCTGTGTGTTGATTATTTGATGCTATATGCTAAGTGTTCATGCTTATGTAAATCTAACATGATATGTTTGATTTAAAGATGATATAAATATATGTTTGATAAATATTTACGAATCAGATACTGATGTTTGGTTGTTGTGTTCTCAGGAACAGACAAGGCTGAGTAAAATTAGATCACTGAGTGGAGAAGCTGAGAACTTAAGGTGAGTGGATGTTTACTCAGAGATGATGTTAGTTGTAACTGGTTTGGTTGCAACTATTTATGGTTTGACACATGGATAGATGTTATATCTAATAATTGATTAACTGGTTGATTGTTAATTAATTGTTGCATCAGTTTCGACTGGGCTTATGGGCTGGGTTTGTTTGCTATCGGTTAATCAGTATTGGGATCTTTTGATGCATTTGTTGCAACTTAAGGTAATACTGTGTGAGAATTGCAAATGAACTATCGGTAAACCTTTGCTTTGGCCGGCATTGTTGTAGGTTCCTGCAGAACCGCCAGTCTTCCTGGGACACGATTATCTGTTATCTATTGTTGTTGATATCATGCAGTTTTGGCTGATATATCTGTTGTGGCTTTACTCCATTCACTTAGCTTTGTGCTAATCCCCCACCTCTCACTCTCTTTCGCTGACACATCACCTAGGCCTCTGATGTGTTATTTGTGACGAGCCGTGTTTTTATAATACTGATATTTAACTAGTTGGTTTTGTAAAACAGTGGTTTATGTTCGGTTGTATATACTTTTATGTATTTGTGAACGCTTCCGCAGTGTTATTTAAAATGAAAATTTTTGGTTGAAAATATGGTGTTAGAAGTTTGGTATCAGAGCCTTGGTTTGGCGATGTAGGCACAGTGGAAGTGTTACATTACCAAATCTTGGCTCGTGGTAGGTCGATTACTCCTTGAGTGCGGGATTGGGGTGAATTGGAGTGTGTTGGAGTTTAGTGTAACATCTTGAGATTGGGCCTAGTAGATATGTAGGCTTCGGTAAGTTAATACATGGATTATTTATTGTTATGTTTGATTAATTAATGATTAACTTTTAACTAAGTGTTAAATTATATATGTGTTGGTTTAATATATATATATATATATATATATATATATATATATACGGATTTGCATGTCTGTGTGTGCATGTAACTTGAATTGAGGTTGACACCTCCTACTTGAATTATTGGTGTTAATATGTATACGTGGGTGTTGTGATAATCTTCACATTTGAAATTTGTTAAAAGTGTGTATTGTGTGAAAACCAAGAGAGAAAAGCAAGAAGAAGAACAACACAATCGGATTTGGTGATTTCATTTGGTAGATTTAAGTTAAAGGTTGGCTTGATTCTTGTTTTATTATTGAAACATGATTCATGTTAACATGCTACGGTTTTGTCATTAACATGTTGGGTTTTGTATATGAACACCAAGTTATGAACATGATAGAAACCTTTGTTAGTGGGTTTTGTATGTTTCAAGTGAATATGTGATTTAAAGATGTTTATGATGCATGATGGCATGTTTAATCATGTTTGTATATGTTTTGGCAAGCTTTTATATGAATTGTATAAACTGGGAATAAGATTTATGCAAGTCATGATGTTATCGGATTGTTGGTTTGAGAAGATGATGAAGTTATCGGATTCTTATTGAAGAAGATGATAAAAAACCGAAAATTTGGAAAACCGATACAAAGAATCCGAGAGTTGTGAAATCCGGTACTTTAGAATCCGGAACTCTTGAAATCCGATTGTTGAAATCCGATGGTGGGTTTCAAGGGTGAATTCCGACAAGTTGAATCCGAAAGTGAAGGAATCGGACAGTTGTTGTGGATTGTCTTCAAAATTCGACAGAAGTATGGGATTCTTAGGAATCCGATGGTTTTAGTGGAATCCGATGGTAGTATCGGATTTCCCTTGAAATCCGACAATTTGAGTGTTTGTTGATTATTTGATGCTATATGCTAAGTGTTTATGCATATGTGAATCTAACATGACATGTTTGATTTAAAGATGATATAAATATATGTTTGATATATATTTATGAATTAGATACTGATTTCAGTTTGTTGTGTTCTCGGGAACAGACAAGGCTAAGTAAAATTAGATCACTGAGTGGAGAAGCTGGGATCTTGAGGTGAGTGGATGTTTACTCACGGGTGATATTAGTTGTAACTGGTTTGGTTGCAACCGTTTGTTGATTGATGCATGGATAGAGTGTATATCTGAGAATTGATTAACTGGTTGGTTGTTAATTAATTGTTGCGTTAGTGGTATGTATACATGATGCATGTGTTGCAACATAAGATAATACTATGTGTGAATAGCAAATGAACTATCCGTAAACCTTTGCTTTGGCCGGCATTGGTTGTAGGTTCCTACAGAACCACCGGCTTCCCAGGGTGCTTATTTGTGGTTGTTGATATCATGCGGTTCTGGCTGATATATCTGTTGTGATTGTACTTCATTCACTTAGCTTTGTGCTAATCCCCCACCTCCCACTCTTTTTACAAGTTTTGGTTAGTCAGCGGCTCAGATGAGAGTGGTTAGCTTGGGGAGTAATCACCTAGGCCTCTGATGTGTATTTGTGACGAGCCGTAGTTTTTGTAATACTGATATTTTGAACAAGTTTGTTTTTTATAATCAGTGGATTGTGATTAGTTGTAAATACTTTTGGTATTTAATCGCTTCCACAATGTATTTTATGTGAAATTCTTTGGTATGAAAAAATAAGGTGTTACATTTAGTATGATATGTACTAACGGATTTATCTAATAAATCGTGAGGTGATGTGATTGTTGCAGAAAACAATGGCGGGTCGTGATTACTCAACTGGTGCCCCTACTGTCCTGTCTACTGCCGAGGTTTCTACTACGACACTGGAAATTCTGCAAAACGCTGGTACAGGATCTCAGAAAGGAGCTAGAGCAACAGAGACAAGTTCCTTCAACACAACCACCGGTTATTCCCATAGCTTCAACTACACTTGAGATACAACCGATCTTTCCGGCAATTACTACTTTAGCAGAAGTTCATCCAATGTCAATGCCGTTACCACCAGTATCTCAACCGATGTCCCAACCGTTCTTCTATCCGTTATTTCCTCAGGGATCTTACTCATATCCTTATATGGGATTTTCTCCTAACATGGGATAGAGGCAGCCATGTACATATAAGCAATTTCAAGATTGTAAACCTGATGAATATCAAGGTAGCACTGACCCTAACGTCACATTAAACTGGTTGCGAGATACTGCGAGAATCTTGGATGCTTTCAACTGCGAGGATGAAATGAGAGTATGTTTTGCTACGAGGATGTTAAAGGGTAAAGCGATGGTTTGGTGGGATTCCATTACCACACATCTATCTAGAGCTCAGATGGATGCGATTACGTGGAACCAATTTCGAGATAAATTGTGTGAACAATACTGCAATGCCTTTGAGTTGAATAAGATAAGGCAGGAGTTTATAGAGTTACGGATGACAAAGAAGATGATTGTGGATGAGTTAATAGAGCAGTTCAATGCGAAACTGAGGTTTGTGACTCAGTGGGTACCTGATGAACCTTCCGAGGTTCAACATTTTATTAGAGCAATGCTGCCGGAGTACAAGAGTTTGACACGTTTGGCTAGATCATTGTCCCAGGCTTTCACCTTGGCAAAATCTGCTGAGGGGGACATCCAGGCGAGAGATAAACAGAGTAGAGATGAGGAGGCTTTGCAGAAGCCGAGGTATGATTGTTTTTCCCGAATAAGTATAAAACTAACAATGAATAATATCAAAGTGCGGAAATAGTTTTAAAGCAATGACCACACGAAAGTTTTCAAAGTAGGATTATATTAATAACCAAACTTCAAAGAGTGCACAAGAACAAACTTGAGCACCGAGTACAAACTAAATCAAGAATAAACTTGAATACAAATTAGCGAACAAACGCTTAACCTCTTCTCGATTAACGAGAAGGTATTTATAGGCTAAGTAAACTAATCCTGACCATCTAAATTAATTACACGTGTACCGCTCTACACACAATTAGGAACAAAAAACAAGATTGCCATTTCAAGCTCCTTCAGATCCGCACATCGTGCACTTTACATAACAGGAAGATTCTGGTATTCAGGTGTATCTTCAGTGTAGATGACCCTTTGATAACTAAAGACTAACTTCAGTTGACGTTCACTTCAGAACAAATCTTCAGATGAAGTTTACTCTTCCTTCTTCAAATGTGTTGCGTCAGAACAGTTTAGAAAAGAATAAAGAATACTCCTTTAGTCGCTTTCTTCGAAAGCTCCTTCAGGAATGGAATATATACAAATAAAGGACTAACAATCTCCCCCTATTTTTTATAATCCATTACTATACACAAAATGAATAAAGAATAGAATGAATAAAGAATTAAAGAATTAATATTCTAAATATCCGGTTTGAACTCCTCAGGAGCGAGTTCCTTTGGAGTTTTGAGCTCCATTTGTTTCATGTACTCATCCACAATGTCTTTGACAGCTGGATCTTTATGGTCTATAAAGTATCTGAGAGATTTCAGATGAAGCCTATTAGCCTTAGCGAATTCTAAAACTCTCTAAAAGCGAACCTTGTCGTATGCATCAAGAAAGTAAAATCCCCTTGGATTGGAGAGAACTTTACCCACTTCAGTAATGAATCCAGAAGGTAAGGAAGTGTCAAAGCCTTCGCAATTTGGAAGCTCTCCAATAGATATCAGCTCCAAGATTTGTGGCAGAGACTTTTTGTGAGTAAGCCTCCTCCTCGAAATTTTAGCTTATCAGCTCTTGTGAGTTTTTCCTTTTGAGGCAAGACTTCAGCACCAGATCCACTCTTCTTTACTTCTTCTTCATAAAATTCGATCACTTTGGTGATCTCTCGTTGAATGAACTCAACATCATCAGTCAGTTTGCGTTTTGATAAACAAGACATTATTTCAGCCCATTCAGAAATAGCAAAGTTAAGTTGGACATTCTTGACTGTGTATATATTAAAGAGAGGAAGATCTCTGCCCTGAATATTCAGAAAGATTTCATTGTTAACTTTCTTTAGTCTTATTGAAGTGATCTTATCTGGATGTATTCTTTGATGCCGAGAGCTTATCCACTTTTCTTGTTTAGCATCCAAGATCTTTTTCTTCTTCTCTTGTAAAGCTTTTTCAGCTTCGATCTCCTCTTGAATCTGTTTTTGGTGATCCAAAGGAGATAGATCAATTTTATTTGCAGCAACTTCTTCAAGTGCCAATTTCTCTGCTGCAATTCTACCAAGTTCATCGGCCACTTTCATCTGTTTTGCTTCCGGATTTTCATCATCTGAGTCATCTAAATCATATGTACCCTTAGTCATATGATCATCCGGAGAACTTATGATTGCTTTCCCTTTGCCTTTATCAGCCTGACTTGGCTAACCACTAGATGATGGAGCAACTGATTGAGTGGGAATTTGAGAGGCTTTAGCTTCAGTTATTATTTACTGACATTCAGCTCCATCTAACTCAGCACTGAAGAGTTCAGCTTCAACTTTCCTCTGGTCAAGGAAACTCTTGAGCTCCCCCTCAGCAAGTGCCTTAGCTTCTTCAGCTTTGGCTAACATGGCCTCGAAATCGATCAAGGCTTTATTCTTATTCTCTTCAGCGGCTTTGAGGTGAGCCACTTCATCTTCTAATCTTTGCAAGTATTCAACTCGTGAATAGTTTCTGTGCCATTTGATAATTTTCCGATCAACGGCAGCTTTCTTTCTCATAATCTGACAAATTTTGGACTGTCTTCGAACTTTCTCCCCCTTAGAAGCTGCAGAGATACCTAAAGCTTCTACCACCCGGGACAGGGCCGAAATCTCTCTGAAGAGGCCAGAGAAGGAGGGAGCAAATAAATCCTAAGAGATGAGTTGCAGCTTCAGAGAGATTGACAGTATGAATGTTGTCAACTTTGGATGAATGAGAATGTACAGATGTTGATAGATCGGAGAGTTGGGAGTTGAGATTAGAAAACTCAATGGTGGCAGAATCAGCCACAGTTTTCACAAGATTCTGAAGGTTTTTGAACATCCCATGACATGTCAAATTTTGGCAGTCAATGGTTTGGGTGAGAGTTATGAACTGATTGTTGAGAGAGTGGAGCTCAGTTTCGAGCTTGGTTTGATAATTGGTTGCGCAATACCCTTGAAATGTGTTGGTCTTAATTAAATTAGAGACATAAAGGACGAGTTCAGATAGACTTTCCAATGAGGAAGCAATGTCTATTGAAGGCTCAAAAGGTTGGGAATGTACAGACTTGGGAGATTGAAGAAAATCAAAAGCATCACTATCATCAAAAGGATTGACAGTTGTTTCAGGAGAAATGAGATCAAAAAGATTGTTTAGAAGGGAGGTGGAGGCCGTAACATCAGTAGGAGTGACTGATACATCAAGGGCCTTAGCCACAGTTGCTTCAGTTACAGTCTGGTTTAAGACCGTGTCTTCATTAGCTTTGGTAATCTCAACTGAAGGAGGTTGAACTTCAGTGTCATTGATTTTGGAAGGTTGGGCATCACTTTCAGTTTGGTGTTGAACTGATAAATCATCTGCCATGGTGGAATCCATAGTATCAATTGGGATTTGTGATACATCAAGGGATTTAGGTGCAGTTTCATCTTTAGGGTGGACTGAAGAGTCATCAACTGGTTGGACCTCAGAAACTAGGGGAATTGTAGTTTCATCATTGGTGTTAGTCTGAGCATCAGAGTCAACCGGTTTGGTTGCTGACACATCATGTGCTTGGTCTATATCCATAGTATCAGTTGGGTTTACTGATGCATCAAGAGATAGAGGGGGAATTTTAGCAGAAACAGGAATGGTAGTTTCCTACACTGGTGGTACCTGAGTTGTAGTGGGTGTGCTAGCAGACTCATTGGTGGGGATTGGTAAAGTCTCGGCTGACTTGTTTTTGTCAGTGTCCTGAACTTGTGGAAGTGGGACCTCAGGAACAGCTTGGGTTGGAGCTATCTCTTCATCAGCCAGACTGGGTTTAGAAAATTGAAGTAAAGGAGATCTTACCTGAATAGCTTCAGAGGATTTTGATGTTTGAAGTTGAGTCTTGCGGAGAACCAAAGGTGTATCATCAAGGGAGTCTTCACTTGAAGCATAGTAGGAGATGATGGGACTGGTGGGAATGGTAGGTTTGTGGTGTTTGGCGGTTGAGAGTGATTTGAGTGGTTGAGTGGTGGTGGTGGTGGTGGTGGTGGATTTGGGAACAGCTAAAGGCTTAATGGATGGTTTAGACGAGATGGACATCAATTTCCTTTTCCTTGTTTTTGAAGGGGATGACTGAAGCACTTGGTGTTGGGTTTTAGAAGATTCAGTTTCAGTTAATAACCCCGAGTATGGTAGTGGGATGGTTCGAGAAGGTTTCAGAAAGACCAGTGCAAGCATTGGTGTGGTTAAAGCTGGGTTGAAGGCAGACGAAGAACATGTCTATACTGAACCTGGTAGTGAGAGAGATGGAAGCAGAACTGAAGTAGAATTTTATTCTTCAGTTGTCAGCAAGGAGTAGATAACCAAGGACACAAACCTAGGAAAAGGAATGTGTTAACACCTTGTGCGAGCCGTCAGTGAGACCACAAGACCTTCCATGATGAGTTCAGCAGAGTCAATGTTATGACCATGGATAATGGCATACGCCACTTTTAGAACAGCTTCATTTACCTAGTCAAGACCACCGGTTTTGCTGGTCATACAAAAGTTCAGAGGAGCAATCAGACAGTTCCACTCCTTTGGGAGTCGAGTTCGAACCATTGAGTTTCCTTTCACTTTATGCTCATCAGCGTATTGAAAGAAGGAGAAGAGCAGCTCCTTAGCGTTGGCAGTGGATGATGTGAGTTCCTGGCGAGTAAGATGGAGAACGGATGCAAGAAATTTCTTGGAGATTTCAGCGGGCTTGCTACCAGAGAGCATACTGATGTGAATACTTTGGCTGGAGGTTTTGGGGTTAATGACTTCAGCGGTCATCCAGAACTCACAGAGATGTTCTTCGGACATCGGAACCTTTGTCGAGAGAGCAAAGTTCAACGGGCAATTTTGAAGGTAGGTCATTTGAAGTGCGTTTTACGTACTAGTTTTAAATTTATATTTTACCGAATTATTTACTAAAAACAGCACGAATAGGCAAGTGTACCTAATCGTTTCGTATTATAGTTAGTAAGTCGGGTGTCGAACTCTTAGGGAACGGGAGCTAAAATGATTTTATCAAATTAACTAAGAATTAACTAACACAAACTAATTAAACCAAATAAACACAATTAAACTCAATAAATGCAATAAAATACTAAACTAAAGCAATTAAACTATATTAAGGGGAATTTGTTATCAAGATTAAAACTTTATTATTCTAAGTGACTACTAACACTACTAAATTACCAAAAACAACCAATTAAGCAAAAAGCAAGCAACTTTGTTGGATTAAACTATCAAATAAAATGCTTCCCTCCCTAGATTCAATTCCACCCTTTTCAAGTTGGTTTTATAAATCAAAATCATTGCAACGGACAATTAATGAACACTATACCGATTCCTATATTGTTAGACTCTTGATCCAAGTATCCAACTTATTTAATCATGCAATTAACTAATCAATTGGTCATTAAATCAATTAACTACACAATTAAGCATATTTAAGTTCGTATCTAACAAGATCGAACCTTTAATGATTGATTAAGTTACCAAATCATTCAATTAACACATGAAAGTCATCATATATCAATTCTAACACGTTAAAGTTCCTATCTTGATTGTTTAACCCTAGGTTTTGATCAAACACTAGTCAACACCAATTATTGGTCCTAATTAGCATTGATTAAAGTCTTATAAATGGATTGGTCCTCCAATTTTCATCAACTCAGATTCTAAACAAATCAAAAACAGAATTAAAACATGCTAGGATCATTGATTAGACTTGAAAGATAAATATAATGTCATTAAAGTCAAAAAGATATAAAATTAACCAACTTGATAGAGTTTCATCTCCTCTAGGGAGGAAAACAGAAAACCTAGCCTATTACAAGCATAATCAACTTCTGGAAATCAAGATTAAACATTAAAAATAGAAGAGAAGTAGAAAAACCGTAAAAAAGCAAGAATTCCAAGCCTTTAATCTTCAATTGTAGCTTTAATCCTCAAAATCCGAGCTCAAGCCTTGTGGGATGTGTTAAGGGATGTATTTAGCAGAGAAATGGTGGAAAAAATCGGGTGGTTAACCCTTTTTCAGATCTGTAAGTTCGTTTAAATAGATTTCTGAAAACAGGGGTGTCGCCCCGCGACGAGGAAGTGTCGCGCCGCGACAAGGTATTTCAACCCGATCCCAACTCGTTCAAATTTCAAAGCCGGCGTCATCCCATCACGTCGCGCCGCGACAACACGTGGCGAAGAGTAGGACCTTATCCGGAAGACTTCGTAGCACCGCGATGCACTAGGTGGTCGCGTCGCGACACCTCTTTGGGCGGCCGGATCATTCTTTTCTTGGGCTGGGCCTATTGGGCTTAGCTTCTTTTTTCTTTCTTTTCCTCTTTTTGGGCTTATTTCTTTTTATCTTTTCTCTTCTTTTTTGGCCCATTTATTTTTTTCGATTTATTTTCTCGACTTCTCTTTACTTTCTCGACTATTTGGATATTTCGCCTTTTTAACCTGCAAAACATAAAAGAAACGGTAAACGTATCTTTTTACAATTAAATAAACATTTTTCGGCTAAAACCAACCTCTCTAAAACCACAAAAGATAGTCAAGGCTTTGGTTCTTTGTGTGTTAGATCATTTGTGGTTGTTAGGTTGGCATACCTAACACTCTAGCAAATGGGAGACGATCACATCTTGGGGTGGACTACGATAGAGGTGTACACATTAGTACACGTACTTCCAAAGTCCAAATTCGGCTGAAGGAAGATAGCTTCAAGGGTATGAGTCTATTTCTTCTTGTCTTTATTTTGTTGCTTATCCATGTTTAGAGTTTTGGTCAATATGGGGGGCATATTTGTGGTCAAATTTTGAAACTCTTTTTCTATTCGTTTTGCTTCCACTTTGTTTTTGGACCTCGAAAACCCAACATCAAGATGGTGTCAAAGTAGATCCAGCTAAGGTGGAGGCTGTGATGAATTTGGGGTTTCCTCAAACACCTTCCGAGATTAAAAGTTTCCTTGGCTTGGCTGGCTACTAACGACGGTTTATCCGCGATTTCTCGAAGCTTGCAGATCCGTTGACCAAACTAACTCACTAGGATGTGAAGTTTATCTGGTCGGAAGCTCAAGAAGAAACTTTTCAGACCCTGAAGTGATTTTTATATGAAGCTCCGGTCCTTACTTTGCAAAAGGGTTCGGAAGACTTTATAGTATATTGTGACGCCTCATACGCGGGTTTGGGTTGTGTCCTAATGCAACGTGATAGAGTGATTGCCTACACTTCTAGGCAGTTGAAATCACACGAACGGAACTACCCAACCCATGATCTGGAGCTTGCTGCTGTTGTGTTTGCACTGAAATTATCGAGGCATTGCCTTTATGGTACAAAGTGTGTGATTTGCACTGATCACAAAAGCCTTCAGTATATCTTTTTGCAGAAAGAACACAACATGTAGCAACGCCGTTGGTTGGAGTTAATAAAAGACTACGATTGTGAGATCCGTTACCATCCTTGCAAAGCCAATGTTGTAGCGGACGCTTTAAGCCGCAAAGGACCGACAACAAAAGCTACGTTTACGAGAATTGTGATTGTGCCAGATCTAATCTCTAAGTTGAAAGAAGCTCAGCTGACTGCATTGCAAGAAGAAAATCTTAAAGCTGAGACAATGAAGAAATTAAAGGATCAGCTTACTGAAGATAATCGTGGGTTGAAGATTTTTCAATCCAGGATTTGGGTGGCTCTTGCTGGAGGTAACCGTGAGCTGATTCTACAAGAAGCCCGTAAGTCCAAATTATCCGTCCATCCGGGAATCACGAAGATGTACCACGATCTGAAGATGCTATACTATTGGCCAAGTCTGAAGAAAGACATTGCTTCATTTGTGGAGAGATTTCAGATATGCGTGCAAGTGAAGACGGAATACCAGAGACCGTACGGTAATCTACAGCAATTAGATATTCCGGAGTGGAAATGGGATAATATTACAATGGATTTCGTAACGAAGCTACCAAAGACGTTTAGAGGGCACGACATGATCTGGGTTATTGTGGATCGACTGACAAAGAGTGCTCATTTCTTGGCTTCAAACGACTCTTCTTCGCTGACCCGTTTAGCCCAGTTGTATATCGATGAGATTGTGTCACGTCCTGGTCTTCCTTGTTCAATTGTATTTGATCATGACTCTCGGTTTGTCTCTAATTTCTGGCAAAGTCTGCAACGCGAATTTGGCACTCGTGTTCATCTGAGAACTGCCTACCATCCGCAGACTGATGGCCAATCTGAACGTACGATCCAGACGTTGGAAGATATGCTTCGAGATGCTTATAACAATTCATATCATTCCAGCATTGGAATGCCACCATACGAGATGCTCTATGGAAGACGATGTCGCACTCCGACCTGTTGGTTGGAGCCTAGACAGAAGCAGTTCGCTGGACCTGAGATTGTCCAGATAACATCTGATAAACTGAATGTGGCTCTTGAAAAGCTAAAAGCAGCTCGGGACCGACAGAAGATGTATGCGGATCCTAAGCGTCGTCCCGCTACATTTGAAGTTGGTGATCGCGTGTTCTTAAAGGTTTCTCCTTGGAAAGGTGTCATTCGTTTTGGGTGCAAGGGGAAGCTAAGTCCACGTTTCATTGGCCCATTCAGAATTGTACGTAAGATGAATGATCAGACGGTGACTCTTGAGCTGCCGCCTGAGCTAGCTGGAATCCATGACACCTTTAACGTGTGCTACTTACGCAAGTGCCACATTGAAGAGGAGCGGATTATTCCACTACAGGAGTTGAAGGTTGATTCTTACAAGCGACTAGTTGAAGAACGTGCTGATATTCTTGATACGAAGGTCAAGAAACTGCGCAAGAAGATGATCAAACTAGTCCTTGTGAAGTGGAAGCACAATCTAGGCCAAACCTGACTTGGGAAGTTGAGGACGAGATGAAGACAAGATACCCTCACCTATTTACAACTGAGCGGATTCCGAGGACGGAATCCTCTTAAGGGGGGTAGATTTGTAACATCCTCAACATGGGCCTAGTTGTAAATAGTACGTACGTGTACGTAGTTAATGAAATAGGAGTATTTTACTTATGTGTATTTGTTAACTTAAGTGAATACATGTATGTTTATGTGTTTTAAGTATGTGTTTTGTGTGTGTTCGTAAATGTGTATGTGTAAGTGAGTATGTGTACGTGTCTATATGTAATTAAAAGAAAGAAGGAAACTTAATCCAGAGGCAACTACCTCTGGATTATCAGAAATATATATATATATATATATATATATATATGAGTGTGTGTGTGTGTGTGTGCATGTGCATAGTTTGACTCACAAATTCAAAGCTAGTCAAAACACACAAACCGCAAAAACACACACACTTCTCATTTCTGTCTCTGCTCTCTCGGATTTCAATTGATGGTCTACTTAGCACTTATTAAGATATGAGTAGAAAGGTTCTTTGCTTGTCTATCTTATAGTTCGAAGTTATCCAATCTACATTCAGTGGGAGATGGATGAACTTGAAATCAAGAAGTGCTAATACATTTGAGGAGTTCTTCTACGTTTTAGTTATTTAACCTTTCTAGAACAATGTTTTGTTGCTTAAAAGAGGACGATAGCTAAGGCATTCCGGTGGAAGAATGTGGAACTTAAATAAAAGACCTGATGTTGACACTAGCATATAATCAGATATCATTGATTGTTGATCGGCATGGATATGCTGGTATACCTGACTAAGATTTATTACTTCTTCTGATAAGAGTCATATAGAGCCGAAGAGATATGTGTTTCTCATATCTAAGTGGCAATGACCTGATGATGAGTCATGTTGAGTTCACCATCTATTGGAGGACATAGTGGATCCGGAATTCTCTAAGATAAAAGAAGTAAATGATAAAGAGATGCAATCCCTTTGAAATGTCCAAGTACTTGACTTGGCTTAATCCCATACCTAGGTGTAAACCAAGACGGTGGTAATGAGATTAACATGGATGGAATTGTAGACAACTTCAAATACCGACTAGTTGTAAAGTTTTCATGATGGTTATGGAGAAACTTTTCCTAGTGGCTACGTTGAAGAATGTTTGATACTTGTGGATATTAATGGCCGCGTTCCGTCATGGAACTATATTATGAGGAAGTGCTTATAACACTCTCCGATGGTCTTAATATACATCTTTAGTATCCGAATTAAGTCTACAAAAGTGAATAAGTCTACTTCGGACTTATGCTAACATCTTAAAGGAAAGATCTTTGCTTATTATTAGAAAAACAAAGTGATAAGTTTTCTAGAAGCATAGATAAAACCTTTTATATACGTCAGGGCTAGTGGGAGCTTTGTTGTATTCCTAATGTTATGTGTCTATTGAAGATAATGTCCCGATATTAGGTTATCTGCGAACCTAATTCAGGAATTACTGCTTCATAAGGACAATTAAGAGGTACAAAATTGGATAATATTTAATTCAAGGAATATAGAGACATGTTCTTGATGTTTAACGACTAGAATAGGCTTGGAGTAAGTGTTTACTCTATGCGTGTTTCTATTAGGATAACTGTTGATCTTGATCAAAGTTTACGATCCTAACTTGTGGTGTTGATTGTTGGTTCTTAAGTATCACTAACCCTATTGTGGCCTTTTGAGACAATGAGGGTGTGGTTACTTTAACCTTTTGAAAAATGAGATCTCTTTGACACATACTTTTAAAGTAGTCTTGTCAAAAGAGATATAAGTAAATAACAAAAGTACATGTGGATGTTGTGGTACAAATCCACTAGTTAAGACGTTGTTATGGACTAGTGATGTGTATCATACTAGGTCAATTAGCATTTCTAATGCATATGACTTGGCTTGAAATTTTTTTTGGTTTATGTTTGATTTGTACTTATATTTTGGGGACGTTAAGCAGTATTGTAATTCATACTATATCGATTATTAAATGGAGATTTAATAATACGCCGAGGGCGGGTATTTTATGAATTGTTAGTGTGTTCCATCTTAGCATGTTTAAACACTTCTGAGAACGTTTTTCATTCTAAATCTCCACAATCGGTAATACTTTATAGGAAGGAAGTATGAATCAAGATTGAGGTAAATAATTGATTTTGATAAACGTGATTCTTGCGTATACTTGAAAGGGATTTCAAGTGATTGGAGGACCCGCACCCGAGTTCACTTCATGGTTCTGGTCATAAGTAACTCGGGATGATAATGTCGTTTCATCCTTGAACTAGAGATACATGTGATTCCAAAGCATAGGTTTACTTTGCTTTGATCATTTTCTAACGCGGTCCGTAACTGGTCGTTATAAGGGAGATGATCGGGTAGAGGATTATCTATGTGGCGGAACTATGTCGTCAAAAGGAATTTGTTCCTCTATGTATAGAGAAGATATCCATAGGCCCCTCGATGATTGAGTGCTGACGTTCATATACGTGGTCGTGCTCAAGTTGTATTGATGATGGATCAATGTTAACTTGGTTTGTTGGTCACTACTAATCTAGAATCGAGAAACATAATCGTGAACGATTTGAAGGTTGACTTTATTCCATGCCTTGTGTTCACATTGGATATCGCGAACAAAGGGATGTACATGATCATTTATCTTTAGGATAATCATTTTATGATTGGGATCTTGTCAAGAGTGGCATACCCTATACTGACTTGGGAGCATAGATGTCTTGCTAGAGGCCGCTCTTTGTTTGTGTTATTTTTCGTAGTCGTGCCACGTGCAAGTGGGAGTCTGTTGGTATATGCCCGCTAACACGCACGAGTTAATAGCACTACTGATGAGGTATAGGCCTATTGGGTCACACACCAAGTATTGGTTCTAGCAACACGATCAAGCAAAAGAGAGTAAAAGGCCAAAATGGGTTTTGGCAAGATAAGACACGGGCCGTGTCTATGAACACGGACCGTGTCTAGCCCAACTGGCACGGGGCGTTTTGGCCCAAATCGAGACCGTGCACTTTTGGCCTACACGGCCGTGTAGTTGAACACGGGGCGTGTCCAGCCTATTAGACACGGGGCATCATGGCCCATTTGGGGCCGTGGACTTTGGGCCGACACGGCCGTGTTGATGAACACGGGCCGTGTACACACACTGTAACAGCATAATTGATTTGTTTTAATGCTCATTTTAATGGGATTAAGTGTCATTCATTTTTGGGAGTTTCATAGGCCACGAATGTTCTGTGTTCTTGGTGAAATATACTAGTAAGAACATAAGATGGCTTGATAGATTTTTCTCTCTAGTTCTCATACACTTTGTGATCAAGTTTTGATGCACAAAGGTGTTAGATGTACTTTGATCTTGTTGTTTTGGTGTCTACACCAACCTACTAGCATTGGGGAATCAAGTGCGCTTGGGGTGGACTACACTAGAGGAGTTCTTGTTGAATTCTACATACTTGACAAGAAGAAGTTGACATATTGATCTTGCTCATAGGTATAACCATTTCATACTTCTTGTTTCTTTATTTTAGTTGCAATACCATGTCCAGATTTTGGTCCATTGGGATGTGTTTGTTTGGTTAGCTTTGAATTTTTGAATTATATCATGCTTCCGCTTCATCTTGAAAAGCCAAACAAATACCTTCAAATAAACGGTGAAATCCTCCGAATTGTTAGGCAAGGTGAGGATCGGAGTTTCGCACAGTAATCGCTTTAAGGTCTGAAAAGCTTCCTCTTGAGCTTCCAACCAGACAAACGCTACATCCTTATGAGTCATCTTGGTCAACGGACCCGCAAGTTTAGAGAAATTGCGAATAAATCGCCGATAGTAGCCATCCAAGCCGAGGAAACTTTTAATTTCGGAAGGAGTTCGAGGAACCCCCCAATTCATCACAGCCTCCACCTTAGCTCGATCTACTTTGACGACTTCTTGACAAATGACATGGCCAAGGAAATGCACTTCCCTAAGCCAGAATTCACACTTAGACAACTTGGCGTACAATTGTTCTTGTCTGAGAGTTTCGAAAAGTTGACGAAGATGGAGCTCATGATCAGCTTTAGTCTTCGAGTAGACAAGAATATCATTGATAAAAACAATCACGGATCTATCAAGAAATTGACGACAAACAGGATTCATTAGATCCATGAAGATAGCAGCAGCATTAGTTAAGCCGAATGGCATAACCAAGATTCATAATGACCGTAACGAGTTCGAAAGGCAGTTTTTGGAATATCTTCTTCGTGAACTCGTACTTGATGATACCGCGAACGGAGATTAATTTTAGAGAAATACGTAGCTCCTTGCAATTGATCGAAGAGATCGTTGATTCGTGGAAGAGGATACTTATTCTTTACAGTTCGCTTATTAAGCTCTGTGTAATCTATACACATACGCATTGTTCCATCCTTATTCTTTACGAACAACACGGGAGCTCCCCACGGCGAGGAACTCGGACGGATAAAGCATTTATCAAAACAATTCCTGAATTTGAGTCATCATCTCAAGAATTTCAGAAGGAGCGAGACGATACGGAGATCTAGCTACAGGTGTAGCTCCTGGAATAAGCTCGATTTTATATTCAACATCTCTTACCGGAGGTAAACCCGGTAATTCATTAGGAAACACATCAAGGTAATCAGATACTACTCTGATATTTTGAACTGGTCGCTTATCCATCTTGGCATCAATGACATATGCTAAGAAAGAGTCACAACCTTTGGAAATAAACTTTTGTGCTTTAATTACAGAGATAAAATATCAGACTCCCGTCGCTCTCCACAAGCTATTGCATAAGATCCATCAAAAAGAGGAATCTTACTCATCTTCTTGGAACAGAGAATCTCAACATCACGACCACTGAGCCAATCCATCCCAATTACAGCATCGAAGCCCGCAATAGGCATAACATAGAATGAAATAGGGAAACTGCATCCCTCGATATCAAGAATAGCTATAGGAACTTTCTCTGCAACAGAGATCACCTTACCACTAGCAACTTCCACATTAAGTGGATCGATCAACTTGGAAACAGGTATTTTCAACTTCTTACAACAAGGTACAGAGATAAAAGAGTAGGTAGATCCAGAGTCAAATAACACAGAAGCAGGGTTATAATTAATAAGGAATGTACCTGCGACGACATCCCCCTGGTGCCTTTGCTTCCTCGGCTGTCATTTGAAATGCCCTCCCTTTTGCACGAGGTGCATTGTCTTTCGTCTGCCCTCCAGAAGACCCACCTGCTCTAGAGCTTTGTCTATCAGGGCACTCCACTATCTTATGACCGGGCTTATGACACCGGTAGCACACATCCTCTTTATATCGGCACTCATTCACAGAATGCCCCTTCTGCCTATTCCTACCACATCTTCTGGTTGCAGCGGAACACTCCCCAGCATGATAAGTTTAGCACGAAGAACACCAAGGATTTTCAAGTCTTGGTTTCTTAGAAGTATCAGTCTTTCCACCTCCAGAGGATTACTCTTTTGAAGGATCTGATATGAGAGATGGCTGAAACTTTCTTTTGTTACCCCCACTAGCAAACTCGCCCCGACATTGGATCCGATCACCTTCCATTTGTCGGGCCACTTTGAATGCCGGATCTAGAGTTGGAGCTGCCCGCACATGGGTGCGAAATTCTAGTGGCAAGGTTGCCACAAACCGTCTTATCTTGGTGACCTCGTCCGGTATCAGGTGTGGCACAAACCTCATCTTATTAGTGAAGGCAGTGATAAGATCTTCCATCGGCTTGTCTCCCTTTTGGAGATTATTGAATTCCCTCTCCATCCGCTTCATGTCGTACTCTGTACAATACTTCTTTAACAACTTCTCAGAAAATTGCTCCCACGAAAGAGCACTTAATACCTCTTTACTAACAGAGGCCTTCACAGTGTCCCACCAGAAAATGGCGCGACCTTTCAACATATGTACTACGTATTTCATGCAATACTCTGGTTCGCATTCACAGACCTCGAATGTTTGCTCCATTTCACGGAGCCACTGAATTGTAGTTGTGGGGTTATCACTCCCCTCGAAGGTCGGAGGCTTATACGACCTAAACTTTTTGTATGAGCAAGTCTTGCGTGGTTTGCCAAGAGTAGACTGCAATAAGAGCTCCTTAGCAATACGTAACTCTTCTTCCAGACGCTTTATATATGCTAACGGGTCTAGGTCACGTCTTTCGGCACCAACATTATGCTAAAAGTATGCATCTTCGGCTTGATGAGACATGTGAGAAGTCTCATCCTCCATTTCTTTCTGGGCTTGTTCAGTATTTCCGCGATTAGCAGACATCTTTAACTTAACTTTTCTATACAATAAAGAAGAGTATTCAATACTCTACTATACTTGGTTATCATACATGACAAGATATAATATAACAAGTAATATTCATGCAACTCTCATACTCAACCCCCCATAAGGAACACTTTACTATGGTCGGGCCCGAGTTTGAGATTGAATACTCTTGCAAGTACCCAATTCCCTCAAACTTAGGCTCTGATACCTACTAGTAACACCGGCTTTGCATATACCAAAATTAGCAAAAATTTTCTATTTTAATAAACATGAACTTAATCACGATTATAACATCGGGTTAAGCAGCGGAAAGCTAACCAAAAAGTTTACATCAGTTATTTACATTCAAAACATTGTATCAAGTGTTGGTGTTACTCTAACATACAAACCGACCATAATGTTATATTACAGAATAAAGTGTTCCATCCAAAATATCCAGCATAAGGCAACCCAGTTCACCAGGCAACCTATTCTCAATCTGCAAAAAGAGTCAACGTGGCACCATTAGCTATACACATAGCTAGTGAGTACAAACTTAACATAAGCATCAATAAAGCAAGTCATGCATCACAGTAATAAGCATACAATGCTATCCTATCACATTGCAGTGTGCTGATAAGATCGGTATAAGTCATTTCTTGCAGGATAGCTAGTCCCGCTCAATAACAATACACCGGGGATCAGACACGACCATCCGCGCTAGTAGGGGAGCATAACGCAGTACACCAAGCATCGTTTACGGAACCATAGGCTCCTTAGGAAACTCAACAACAACCGGTTGATTACCCCTCATGATATAAGGCACGGCGGTTCTGCAGAACCTACGATCCGGAATGTTACATCGAATCACCGTTAAGTCCCGAATCACCTAATCAAGGATCCCTGGAACCCAACTACAGAGTTGACCTTATCCATGCTTGAAGATGTCCACGAAATTTTTCACATACACATAGCTGATCCAATCTGGATCATTCACTTAGCATGCATATTCATTTAATTCATTAAGCATGCGTATTCATTCATTTCATCATTATGGATCCAATCTAGATGCCTAGCATACATATCATTCATCTCTCACCTATTTGATCCATTAAGGATCATTTTTTATGCATAACATTTATTTTAACTAAGCGGCTCCAATTCTGGATTCCGCTGGCATACACTTAACTTATCTTCAACAAGTATTTAGCATGGCATTGTACACAAAGTAGCATGGCAATACTTACATTTTCTCTAAAGCATACATGCAACTTAAAACATCTTTTAAATTACATTTAATACATTTAACAAGTAAGTCTTCCTCTATTGAGGCTTACGGAAGTCGGCACTCATGTGAATAGCTTAAAACAGATAGTTATTTCACTTCTGCTTTACTTAGTACGACAAGTTCACCTAGAACATTATGACTTACATTAATCATCTTCACATACAAAGAATGACTACTAGATTAACATAGGAATCCCTAAACTTGAACTTAGTACAAATCCGACACTTGTGGATTTTGGGGAAATCTGACACATACATGCGGAATCCGACCAACTTGGCGGAATCCGACACATGGGAATCCGATACACTATTGGAATCCAACACACAAAGAAATTTGACACACCATCGGATTCCAGTATACAAGGAAATCCGACATACTATCGGATTCCGATACTTAGACAAATTTTGACGTGTGGATTTCACAATTAGCGGAATCTGATATTCTATTGGAATCCGACAACTTGCGGATTCCGACAAAAGCGGATTTGATGAACTTGCGGATTCCAACACTTTCATGTCTCGGAATCCGACATCTTTTTAGGCAGAAATCGCTCCACCTTCATACTTTATTTCTAGAATTTCATTCTTGTTAGTTTTACTTTTAAAACACATTAGAGCTTCATATATCATCTATATGAACCTTAAAACCACAACAATACTTATTTAAAATATCAAACATAACAAACTCACTTTCAAAGTAAGCTTGTATGCTCATTAATGGAGTTTTCTCCATCATATTGGATTTTTTTAACCTTAGACTCAAGCATAGTTATTATAAAACAGATTTAATATTCATAAGGAACAATGAGCTTACCTTATTTGGATTCAGCAAATACCAATCTTTCATCATTTTCAAAAATACGAGAGACTCACGAGAGAGAAGGAAAGAGTGCGATTGTATGTGCGTGTTTGCAAATGTGCCAACTTTGACTAATCTTAGTCAAAGTATACACAAATATACATATATATCCACATCCAGAGGCAACCGCCTCTGGATTCTATTTGTTTTCTTTTTCTTTCTTTTATTCTCTAATGATATATATATATATATATATATATATATATTTACATTTAACAATTAAACACAAACACATTCTTATTAATATAACTAACTTATACAAAATGATACAACTTGGACCCTTTACATTATTTGCTATCTCACACTCACACACGATTTATAACTAGGCCCAAATCGAGGATGTTACATGAGGCACGGCCGTACCTTGTACAGCACGGGCGTGCCTGATCCAACAGGCCTTGGGCTGGACCGTGGTGTGCTGGGCCGGCACGACCGTGCCATATAAGGTATGGGCATACCCGTACGTTGTAACTGCAGAATCAACATTCTTAATCACTCTTTTTAATGGGATTAAAGGTGTGGTTAATGACTGTTAATTGAGCTACGGTTTTGGAGCTTTTTGAACAGACTAGTGATAGACAATTCTAGTTAGTTCATGCAAGTTTTCTCTCTAACTCATACTAACACTTTGTGATCTAGATTTTGATGCACAAAGGTGTTACACATACTTTAATCTTGTTGTTTTGGTGGTTACACCAACCTACTTGCATTGGGGAATCAAGATAGCTTGGGGTGGACTACACTAGAGGAGTTCTTGTTGAATTCTACATACTTGACCAGAAGAAGTTGATATAGTGATCTTGCTTAAAGGTATAATCATTTCTTCATTCTTGCTCCTTTTTAGTTGCAATACCATGTCTAGACTTTGGTCCATTGGGAAATATTTGTTTGGTTTCCTTTGAAATTTTGTTCACTGTTATGCTTCTGCTTCGTCTTGATTATGTCATACAAATACCTTTAGTGGTATGAGAGCCATATCTAACATGGCTTTGCACTAACAAGTCAAGAAAAACCATAAAATATGTAATTTTTCAAATGGTAGAAGGGAGGCATGGCCGTACCTATGGGGGTACGCGCGTGCCTGTCACCGGATGCATTTGGTCAAGGTACGCCTCGTGCTTAAGGGCGTACCCGTCGGGTACGGTTGTGTGTTCTGAGGTACGGTCGTGCCTGGTATTTTTGAAAATTTTAGCTTTTATAAAATTATAAGAAAATTGTTTTCTTGCTATGGTTTTTCCGGTTTGACTTTTGTTGACTGGTATTGTACTAGTCGTGATAGATTTATGTTTGTTGCCCCATAATATTTTATTTTTTATATTTATATATTTGTTGTAACTTGGCATGAAGTGTACACAAATATATACTTATAAATTTATATATGAATATGTGTTTCAACATTGGTTTGGTTCACTAATATATATGTACAAGGATTGTCATTTTGTGCCTTTGATGTTTTGGACAATCTTAACTAAAATATATATTTATTTGTATCATGGTTTTGTGTGGCACATCATGTTTCATTTTGTTGCGTTTGGTTAATTCGGTAACATGATATGCCCTTAGACGTATGTGTTGTGATGGTTGATTATTTTGGTTTTGGTGGCCTGCGTGCCGTATTAGTGTAATAGATATTTATTTATTTATTTATTGGTGCGGGTTGCATGCCGTTTCTTTTATTTCGTGTATTTGTATAAATAGTGTAGGAATGCGACCTGCGTGTCGTTTGTATATTTTATGTATTTGTAAATAGTATAGAATTTGAACCGCAGATGTCAACGGGAGTCATGATGATGATGTCTTGGCGAGGCGGAGTCAACACGCTATTGGAGGTGTCGGATTCAGTGGGAGCTCACCCAACGAGACATTATCTTGTCCTTAGGTTTTGGCCTTGTTTTCCCCGTTATGGCTCACGGGGAAAACACATAGGATTTTGGGCATGTTACCGAATTTTATTTATTTGCATGGTTGTGTTTTATTTTCTATGCATGGTTTAGGAATCACATGCTAGATAATTTTTTCTTAAAAATTAAATAAAATACAACCTTTGTTAAAATGGTTAACAATCTCGCGTAAATAGAATTAACAAAGAAAATATAAAATTGGTGTTACATTTATCAAGTGCTTAAAATCGTTTTGACACTTACTATGTTAATTCACAAGGAGGTTTTTTTTATAAATCGGAAACAAAATCCCGTTTTTCAAAACCTAAATCACGCACCATCCGTAAGACGACACCACCTGAATCTAACAAAACAAGGATGATTGTCGAGCTAAGCACGAGTCATTCCTTGCATAGTTGTGTGGAAGGTGAGTGGGGTAACTCGCATGATTGGTTGTCGAGCTAAGCACGAGCCAATTAATGGACGAGAGTGCCGCCCGTGTGTCTTGTCGGACGATTTACAATTTTGATATATAATTCTTGGTTAGTTGTCGATCTAAGCACGAGCTAAACAAAAATCATATATGGAGATTGGTGTAAGGAAGGGATCAAACATGCCAACCGACATAATGGATGTCAATGGATCCCGCAAGTGTCTAAGAGTTGTAATAGAGATTACAATTGGTAAAATGGTTATCGGCCTAAATAGCTTCGCCACGTGATCCGCGGCAAACCCGTCACAATGCGAGGTAAAATAAGGTTCTTACCCTTGTTAAAATAATTGTTTTTCTTAAACATAAGGGGTAATTATTTTTAACAAGGTTTATCTAACCAAAACTCGCATTCTTGTTATTTATAGATGTCAAACCATAATAACACCACGTCAAAAATGTCACTTCGTATGTTCCTAGAAAGGGTGAAACTCACGGGAGTGAACTTTATTGACTGGCTTAGGTAATTGAGGATTGTCCTTGCCATGAGTCAAAGTTGCACATCCTTGAAGAACCCCATCCAAAGCCACCTGCTACCAACACGACTTGGGCCATCCGATACGGATATGGAAAACATGTTAGGACACGCACGATGTTGCCTGCCTCATGTTGTCAACTATGAGCTCAGAGTTGCAAATGCAGCTTAAGCACATGAGTGTGTACAATATGGTAAACAAGCTCAAGGACATGTTCCAACAGCAAGTTAGGCAGGAACATTATGAGTGTGTTAAAAACCTAGTCGGTTGTAGGATGCAAGAAGGCGGGAATGTAAGTCTCCACGTCCTCAAGATGAAGGCGAACGTGGACCAAATGTAGAGGTTAGGATTTCCTATTGGGAGGGAGGGAGCTGTGGATTTTGTACTCCAGTCCCTGCCCGCATGATATGATCAGTTTGTCATAAACTATCACATGAAAGGAATGGAGAAATCCTTAAGTGAATTGCATGGCATGTTGAAGTCTGTGGAGTCTGACATGGCCAAGCATAATTCTACCTCATCCATTCCCGTCTTGGGTTTAAAGAAACAAAAGAAAAGGAAGAAGAAACCGACCCTAAAAGGAAAGGTTGGAGTTTCCAAGCCTATCCTTGAAATTGAGTCGAAGGACATAGAAAATGTGCCTCAATAAGAGACTCAAGAAAAGGTGGTTTGCTACTTTTGTGGAAGATTTAGAAATTAGGGCCGTCACGCCTGCCCTACGTGCCGAGGGGATATAAAACTTCTAAGGAAAGAGAGAGTTACCTTTCCCTCTTAAGGTACGCTCATGATTTATTGCTATTCTTCTATAAGCTAGGTTGTTGACCCGAGCTATTGACTCACATTTGTCACAAATTTATTTTGTTACAAAGTGTATGTCCTTGGTGGAAGAAAGAAAATCATGAAGAACCGGATCTCGGATGAGGACCAGGATGATTGTCCTCTAAGAGAAAATAAGAAGAATTAATCTTGCTTTTGTCGTCGGTTTATTTATTACCCTACGTGGCAAGTAACATTTCTTTATATGCTCGTTTTTTAAGATGATGGATATAATTTTGAAGTTTTAGAATTGATGTAAAACAATTTTAGCATCGTTTGTTCAAAGTTTATTCATTTCATAGCTTATGTGTTGTTTTGCTCTGCGTGGCACACAACTGTACATTTGATGATGATGAATTTATCCTTGAAATGTGAAGTTTGTTATGAAAAATTTTGTTATGAGATATTTCTATATATTCAAAAATAATTCATGTCACAGCATACGCAAGATTTTGTTACAAGTAATAAAATATTCATGAATAACTGATTCTGAATCCAAAATAGTTTGGATAAGTTATCTTTGTGAGATAATCAACTTTACCACATAAACAAGAAATATATCACCTAGATCCATGTGGTTGGGATCTCGGGATAGTTTAGCCTGGGGCTAAACGTTTGATGTTGATCTTGTTTATTGGGCTAAGATGATTATGAAGTCCTTCACCGGAGTTAGTGAGGGAAATGAAGGCTTGTTGGATATTGATCACACTTTTGTGGATAATTAGTTCAATCACACCACAAAGAATGACGAAAGAGAAACTTATTCATCAATACCTTGTTTAGGTATATGTCTAAAACCTTGTTGGCATTCAGAATTAGCCAAAACGACTTTCAGAATCAATATGACATATAGATCAAGATACTTAGATCTAGTTAAGATGCTAAGATACTTTATATCTATATTGAATGACCATATAGTGAATTATGGAATTCTCTCACAATTCATATCCTACTAAGACACATTAGTACATGTTATCATGGTGTAGGGAACCCAATATTACTCATAATGATCCAATTTATGACGGGTCAAGGATGTATGTCCCATTTGTTGGTACATTCATTTAACGTGATGAGTAAGTCCTCAAATCTAAATTCAATTAATGGTCTACTTAGAACTTAATAAGATATGACTAGAAAGGTTCTTTGCTTGTCTATCTTATAGTTCGAAGTTATCCAATCTACATTCAATGGGAGATGGATGAACTTGAAATCAAGAAGTGCTAATACATTTGAGGAGTTCTTCTAAGTTTTAGATATTTAACCTTTCGAGAACAATGTTATGTTGCTTAAAAGGGGACAGTAGCTAAGGCATTCCAGTGGAAGAACGTGGAACTTAAATAAAAGACCTGATGTTGACACTAGCATATAATCAGATATCATTGATTGTTGATGGGCATGGATATGCTGGTATACCTGACTAAGAATCATTACTTCTTTTCTTATAAGAGTCATATAGAGCCAAAGAGATATGGGTTTCTCATATCTAAGTGGCAATGACCTAATGATAAGTCATGTTGAGTTTACCATCTATCGAAGGACATAGTGGATCCGGAATTCACTAAGATAAAAGAAGTAACTGATAATTAGATGTAATCAATTTGAAATTCATTAACACTTTCTTGGTATTAATGGGATTATCATGGATGGAAATGTAGACACCTTCAAATACCGACTAGTTGTAAAGTTTCATGATGGTTATGGAGAAACTTTTCCTAGTGTCTATGTTGAAGAATGTTTGATACTCGTAGATATTATTGTCTGCGTTCTGTCATGGAACAATATTATGAGGAAGTGCTTATAACACTCTCCGAGGGTCTTGATATATATCCCTAGTATCCGAATTAAGTCTACAAAGGTGAATAAGACCCCTTTGGACTTATGCTAGCGTCTTAAAAGAAAGATCTTTGCTTACTATTAGAAAGTCAAATATATGAGTTTTCTAGAAGCATAGATAAGACTTTTAGATATGTTAGTGCTAGTGGGAGCTTTGTTGTATTCCTAATATTATGTGTCTATTGAAGATAATGTCCTGATATTAGGTTATCAGCGAACCTAATTCAGGAATTACTGCTCCATAAGGACACTTAGGAGATACAAAATTAGATAATATTCAGTTCAAGAAATATAGAGATATGTTCTTGATGTTTGACAACTAGAATATGCTTGGAGTAAGTATTTACTTTAATAGGAGCTTTGTTGTATTCCTAATATTATGTGTCTATTGAAGATAATGTCCTGATATTAGGTTATCAGCGAACCTAATTCAGGAATTACTGCTCCATAAGGACACTTAGGAGATACAAAATTGGATAATATTTAGTTCAAGAAATATAGAGATATGTTCTTGATGTTTGACAACTAGAACAGGCTTGGAGTAAGTATTTACTTTAAGGCGTGTTTCTACTAGGATAACTCTTGATCTTGATCAAAGTTTATGATCCTGACTTGTGGTATTGATTGTTGGTTCTTAAGTATCACTAACCCTATTGTGGGCTTTTGAGACAATGAGGGTGTGATTACTTTAACCTTTTGAAAAATAAGATCTCTTTGACGCATACTTTAAATTAGTCTTATCAAAAGAGATATAAGTAAATAACAAAAGTACATGTGGATGTCGTGTTACAAATCCACTAGTTAAGCCGATGTTATAGACTAGTGATGTTTATCATACTAGGTCAACTAGCATTTCTAATGCATATGACTTGGCTTGAATATGGTTTTGGTTTATGTTTGATTTGTACATATATTTTGGGGACATTAAGCAGTATTGTAATTCATACTATATCGATTATTAAATGGAGATTTAAGAATACACTGAGGGGCGGGTATTTTATGAATCCTTACTGTGTTCCATCTTAACATGTTTAAACACTTCCGAGAATTTTTTTCATCCTAAATCTCCACAATCGGTTATACTTTATGGGAAGGGAGTATAAATTAAGATTGAGGTAAGAATTGGTTTTGATAAACATGATTCTTGCCTGTACTTGAAAGGGGTTTCAAGTGATTTGAGGACCCGCACCCGAATTCACTTCATGGTTCTGGTCATAAGTAACTTTGGATGATAATGGCATTTCATCCTTAAACTAGAGATAGATGTGATTCCAAAGCATAGGTCTGCTTTGCTTTGATAGTTTTCTAACGCGGTCCATAACTGGTTGTTATAAGGGAGATGATTGGGTAGAGTATTATCTATGTGGCGGGACTATGTAGTCAAAAGGAATTTGTTTCTTTATGTATAGAGAGTATATCCATGGGCCCCTCGATGATTGAGGGCTGACGTTCATATGCATGGTTGTGCTCAAGTTATATTGATGATGGATCAATGTTAACTTGGTTTGTTGGTCACCACTAATCTAGAATCGAGAAACATAATCGTGAACGATCTGAAGGTTGACTTTATTTCATGCCTTGTGTTCACATAGGATATCGCGAACAAAGGGATGTACATGATCATTTATCTTTAGGACAATCATTTTATGATTGGGATCTTGTCAAGAGTGGCATACCTTATACTGACTTGGGAGCATAAATGTGTTGCTAGAGACCGCTCTATGTTTGTGATATTTTTTGTAGTCGTGTCACGTGCAAGTGGGAGTCTGTTGCTATATGCCCGCTGACACGCACGAGGTAATAGCACTGCTAATGAGGAATAGGCCTATTGGGTCACACGCCAATTATTGATTCCGGCAACACGATCAAGCAAATAGAGAGCAAAGGCCAAAATGGGTTTTGGCGGGGTGAGGCACGGGGTACCGGCCTTGGGCTGGACCGTGGTCAGTTGGGCCGGCACGGGCGTGCCACTACGTTGTAACAGCAGAATCAACAGTCTTAATCACTCTTTTTAATGGGATTAAAGGTGTGGTCAATGACTGTTAATTGAGCTACGGTTTTGGAGCTTTTTGAACAGACTAGTGATAGACTATTCTAGTTAGTTCATGCAAGTTTTCTCTCTAACTCATACTAACACTTTGTGATCAAGATTTTGATGCACAAAGGTGTTACACATACTTTAATCTTGTTGTTTTGGTGGTTACACCAACCTACTAGCATTGGGGAATCAAGATAGCTTGGGGTGGACTACACTAGAGGAGTTCTTGTTGAATTCTACATACTTGACAAGAAGAAGTTGATATAGTGATCTTGCTTAAAGGTATAATCATTTCTTCCTTCTTGCTCCTTTTTAGTTGCAATACCAAGTCTAGACTTTGGTCCATTGGGAAGTATTTGTTTGGTTTCTTTTGCTTTCGCTTTGTCTTGATTATGCCAAACAAATACTTTCAACATTTTCAAATAACGGCGCCTGGTTCAGCACGTTAAGGTCGTCGTAAGATCAAGCAACCCCCAAGTATGCATGCCAAATACAAAGATCCTGTGATGCCACTGGTTCTAGCATAATAGTCGGGTGATCATGGTCACCTCTCATATACTACCCGCGCCGCAATGAAGTTGGGCAATTTGCTCAATCCTAATGCATACATTATAGGCTTCTTAACATGTCTGGAAACTAGTACCTCGTTTCATGTATGGTGTATAATGGTTGAATATCATTGTAAGAAGGTTTACATAAGTACCGCTTAGCGTAAAGTTTGATGATATCTTTGGAAATTTTTGTATGCATTCTCGTGCAGTTGATGCCGCCATCTTCAAGTGATCATCAAAAAGTCAGCGAATACCCCATTTGCCATTTTTCGAATTGCCGAGGTACATTTTTACAAATGAGATAACCCTTTTTTGCCTCTATCATTCGATCCATGTTGAAAAAATGTATACCCCTGCTCCATATCCTCCAATATCCGTAGGAATAGTCGTCTGCTCATGTGAAACCATCTCCTAAACATCTCGTCATTGTAATTATTGTTTTCGGCCAGGACAACATGGCAAGATAGGGCCCACAATTCGTATAATCTTATATATTTAAATATAGCCTAAATGTACAGACATATAAAAAAAACTAATTTTTTTAGGCTCAACATTTGAAAAGCAAACTTAGAATATAAAAGAGCAATTAGCTTGGAAATGCCGGGTGCAGAGCAATCTCGTAAAGGAAAAAGGCAAAATCATGTCCCGGCAAAGTATCTTGCTATGGATCATAAGTCGTTGGTGATTGGTTCTCCTTTCCCCCTTTCATTCTTTGCAAATCATGAAACACAAAAACAAACCACAATTGTAAATCATCCAATCCGGAATTCACAGTAGGTGATTTCTTATGAAATGATCTGATCATCCACAATTCACTTCCTTTAATTACAAAATTGGTGATTTTAGTAGGCTGTAGGCATTTTCAGATTTTGTATTTTAGCTAGCAACTTGCAATTGCATACTGTTTTTGTTTTTTAGTGGGAAGATTTCTTTATCCTTTTGAGTACAGTAGAAAAAACAGAGTCTTGTTATATGGTAATAAGTTAATTAAAACCAGTATACCACATATAAGATCAAATTTTATCATTTCGTGAGACTTAAGAGTTTTAGTAATTAATTTATATTTGAACTTTTATTTCTTAATTTTAGTTTTGTGTTGGGTCCTAAAAAAGTTTCAAACGGCCCAGGTTAAAATGATCATATAAACTTAGTATTAAATTAGTGCCGGTCAAAATTAGACTTTTGTAAAAAGTCTTAAAAAGATAATATTTATAAAGTCAAATTGTTTAGTCAGGATTGTCTAATGTTGCTACTGTTAACAAAATAGCACCTCCTTCTCTCTATTAGCAACCGTTGTAAATTTTAGAGTTAATTACATTTTTTGTCCAAATGGTTTACATAAAATTTCACATTTAGTCCTTATACTTCAATAATTACGACATTGATCCCCATGGTTTATATTTCGTTTCGATTTTAGTCCTTAGTGTACTTGAAAAGACAAACTTACCCTTACCATTTCTTTAATTCATTTTTAATTTAATATCATTTTCTTTTATTAATAAATAATCGAATTTTATAAATAAAATACTCTTATGCTTTTTTATTAATTTTCCTTTAAATAATAATTAATTAAAAAACAAAAAATAAATACCCCACACTCCATTGATTCTATCAATACTCTCCCTTTCTTCTCCCTTTCCTTTCTCTCTCTCTAGCGACTATCCTCCTTGCCGGCGAACCCCTCCGACGAACACCCTTCATCCACCACCTTCTTCATCTCTACTCAAGATCTACTCTCCTTTTAACCGTCGCATCCCCACCATGAACCAAGTCCAAGATCTATTTTTTCTCTCTTATTCTCTATGAAGATCCACTGTTGATCTGTTCCAAATCGATAAACATACATGAATGAGGTTCAAAGAATGGAAGCCTTGGGTTGAATTGTAAATCCAAATGAACAAACCAGAAATCATACATGATGGAAACCATCGATCTACTCATCTACTCGTCTGTTCCTCGATTGTTATTGGAAGTGGTGTTTATGGTGGCGGTGGTGGAGATGTTTAGGGTTTTAGATCAAAGATGGTTTAGGTGGTGTCTTAGGGCTGTGGTTTAGGTTTGGGTGGTGGTCGATGGAGATAGAAAGAACGATGGTTTAGGCTGCAATTATGGTAGTAATGGTGTGGACTATGGAGAAAGAGAAAGGATGAGGGTTTGTGGGGAATCAAGGTGAGTGGGATGGGGGTGGTGTGGTGGTAGATGGGAAGATTCAGAGAGATGATGGTGGATATGAAGGTAGTCATAAATGGTGATGGGGGTGGCCGGTGATGGGTTTAGGGGAAGGGGTTGGGTATTTACGTCTAAGGGAACATGGGGAGATGGCGGTGTATAAACAGGGGGTTGGGTATTTGGGTTCAGTTGTCACCTTTTCCGGCGAAGAGGAGGTGGTGGGTGACGGTTGTTACATACCCAGGTGAATGGGTGACGATGGGTGGGATGGGTGGGAGAGAGGAATGAGAGAGAAAGTAACAGGTAACCAATTTTCTAAGTAATTATTTATATCTAGAGTTAATTACATTTTACTAATAAAATTTGATTATTTATTAATAAAAGAAAATGATTTTAGAATTTGAAAAATGAATAAAAAATGACAGGGGTAAGTTTGTCTTTTCAAGTGCACTAAGGACTAATATCGAAACGAAATATAAACCACGAGGATCAATGTCGTAATTATTGAAGTATAAGGAATAAATGTGAAATTTCATGCAAACCACAAGGACCAAAAATGTAATTAACTCTAAATTTTATTTTGACCTCGGGTTTGGGGCTTTGTTAGTAGCTCTCGACTTGTAAACTAAGGGTCGATCGGTCTTAATAACTTTTTACATTTTTTGAGGGGTTTACTTCAAAGAATTTTTTGCGTTGACCTCCTTGTTGAGTTATATCATACTAGTATTGTAATCGCGCAATGTTGCGGCGGTGAATATTTTTGTTTTGCAACATGTGGCTTTCAAAACCGTAATGATATGTTACTCCCATGATTCAAAGTCACAAATTATTTTTTTTAGCAACATGTCCATTTTTTTAAATTTTCTTTTATTTGCATCAACTATTTTGTCAATTTTAAAAATAAATTATAAAAGACATTAAAATAAGAAAAAAATTTATATTTATGAAATAAGAGAAAGAAGTTAATAAGATTTTGGTAATTGTATTGATATGGTGGATAATTGTGTTTGTGTGAGAATATATTTTAAATGAATAAAAAATTAAAGTAATTAGGAGAGAGGAATGGTTAAAGATTGAATGGATGAGACTAATTTAAACGGAATGAAAGGTCAAAATGTTATTTTGATTGAATTTTAAGAACTCTTAGAGTTAAAGAGTAGAGAGTGTTAAACGGTTTATATAGTAGTATAGATATTCTTGTGTCTAAGGTAAAATAATAACCAATTTTGTTCGAAATGATTAATTTGTTTGTTATATGTTTCCTACATGTTATTAACTATTTATCATTATAAACAGGAATAAGCTATTTGGGAGCTACTCGAGCTCAGATCCTAAAAAGATCAAAACAACCCTAGTCTTATCGAGCTCGAGTCTAGATCAAAGCTCAATTACTAAATAAACCCGAGCTTAAGCCTCAAAGAGTGGGCTTATTTAGGCTCTTGAGCCTAAACAAGGCTAAAAGTAGGGGTGACAATTATCGACACGACACATAAATAAATGGTTTGGGTTGAGCATAAATGGGTTCCTATCATTTTTAGGTTGACTCGCCAATCCGTATGAATAAACATGTCATGTTCGGGTTGGCTTGCAGGTTTACGGGTCGACCCGCCAACCCATATATATAATTTTGATATTGTTTGTTTTATAAATTATCCTTACATTTTTCATGTTTCATATTTGACCATTGAACTTTTGTCTTATTGCTTAGCCTTTGTAAACCTAATCAGAAACAAATCAACCGTTTTCCCACACCGTTTTGAAACTACTACGTAGACATCATCACAATATCATTTTTTAAATCATTTGTAGCTTAATTGTTTCTTAGAATAATCAAGTTTTTTTTATTTTGATTAAACTATCTAGGAAGGGTTGAATTTTATTTAGTGTTTAGTATTTGAATTATGTATTTTGACAAACAAGGGATAAATTTAAAAAAACTAGATCCGCCAACCCGCCAACCCGTTGATGACCCGTCAACCCGCGAATGATCTGCGAACCCTTATATTTAAACGTGTTACATGGATTATGTCGTATTTGAACTTATACGGGTTCGTGTCACACAACTTGATATGAATAATTATATGGGTCATGTTTGTGTCATGACCCACCAACCCAAACACTACACAATTGCCACCTCTAGCTAAAAGGGTTTCATATACAAAATTAATACATTAATATATTTATTTACTTATTTTTATGTGTATAATTTTATTAAAAATTGAAAATAATACCTATATGAATAATCAGGTCGTGCTCGGGTTGGCTTGCGGGTTCGCGGGTCGTCCAGCCAACTTGTATTTTTTTTTATATTTTTTTAGTCTTATAATTAATCCTTATATTTTTCATGCTTCCTATTTGACTATTGAGCTTTTATCTTATTTTTTAAACCTCATAAACCTAATCAGGAACAAATCAACCATTTCCCGCTTTTGTTTATTCGCCGTTTTGAAACTACTGAAAGTAGACATCAGCAAATTATCAAATATTTTTATCGCTTGTAGCTTAATTGTTTCTTAGAATCATCTAAATATTTTATTTTGATTAAACTATCTAGGGTTGAATTTTATTTAATATTTTTTATTTTGACAAACAAGGGACAAATTTAGTAAAACTAGACCGCTGACTCGACAACCCGTTTATGACCCGTCAACCAACGAATGACCTGCGAACCCTTATATGTAAAGGGTTACGTGTGCTTCAACTTATACGAGTTCGTGTCATACACCTTAATGAATAATTATATGAGTCTTGTTCATGTCATGACCCACCAACCGGCCACCTGCCAACCCACATGGCACGGATGCCACCCCTAGCTAAAAGGGCTTCATATACAAAATTAATTCATTTATATAGTTATTTACTTATTCTTTATGTATATTCTTTTATTAAAATTGAAAATAATACCCATATAAATAAAAGGGTCGTGTTCGGGTTGGCTTGTGGGTTCGTGGTCGACCTGCCAACCTGCATATATTTTTGATATTTTTTAGTTTTTGTAACGCCCCAAAAACCAAATTGGGAATAATAAGATCAAACACCTATAAGTGTTCGCATCTCAAAGTTTAACGTAAAAGCGGAAGCAATACTTGATTGAAAAACTGATGTATCAATAATACTCACATAAATACTATCATAAGTTTGGTACCAAAAACTTGATATTTACAAACCAGGCTTTAATTTCAAAGAGTTTAACAATTGGAAGTCAAACCGGAGCTTTACCCTTGCCTTTGATAAAACCTGCAAAACATTTTAAAAATAGTATCTAATAAGCTACGAGAGCTTAGTGAGTAATCTAAACATAACATCGTATGAGCACACATATACAATCACATGAAGATAATACACGCATGTTTGGCAATCAAAGCTAGCATCTGGTTCTAGACCCAGGGCAGCATCGTAGGTCACAGTACTGCACCGCATCTGAGCCTTACTGGACTTAGCAGTAAGCTTACATATACACATGAATAACATAGCATGTTAGCAATCTGATATGAAACTACACATGCCGCTGATATGAAGTAAAGTCTAGAAGACTCACCTTATAACTGTAATATGCAATACTTCACAGATCACTGATGCAGGTATTATGTCAATCACCTCCTATATAACAATACATGAATAATACATAAGACATTCTGATCTGAAATAGGGACTACACGGACCGTGTCCCATTAATGCTACACGACCTAAGCTGGCCAGTGTGGTCTAGTCACCCTACACGGGCCGTGTACCTCTACACGGGCCGTGTACCTCTACACGGGCCGTGTACCACTCATGCTACACGACCATGTAATCCTACATGGCCCTATGCCCGTCTTACACACTACACGGCTTTGTACCGCTACACGGGCCGTGTACCTCTTATACCACACCACCATGTAACCTTACATGGCCCTATGACCGCCATAACTACTACACGGCCGTGTACCGCTACACGGGCTGTGTACATCACAGACGAGCAGACTGTTCTTATCAAGAACTGTCGGATTTCACCAAATAATCCGATAGTTTCCACATAAAATCATCTAGAGGTGTTTTCCTACACCTCCTACAACTGATATACATAATCTAAATCATATGAAGCAATCCTAACATGAATTCACCATTGAATCATGTGTTTACTCTTACAAAACATCAAAAGCAAAGGTTAAAACCTTACCTTGAGTTGGATACTTGTTATGTTCTTGTTATAGCTGCTTGATCTACTGAATACCTCAAAGAAATGAGTGTTGCTAAGTCTGTCCTTGAAATCGTGAGTTTGCAGGAGAGAACAAAACCAACTTTGACTCCTAAGTCAAAGTCCATGACTTATATATATATATATATATATATATATATATATATATATATAAGTTTCAAAAATTGACACAACTGCCCCTGAACTTTAATCCAGTTACAATCTGACGGTTTTAGCCTCTCTAGTTTAAAACCCCATCTTATCACGTATATCCGTTTATAACTCGGGTAACACCTTGTACTTTTCTTGCATAAACTTAATAATAAAATTCTGGGTGTTACAGTTTTATAATTTATGGTTATATTTTTCATGTTTCCTATTTGATTATTGAGATTTTATATTATTACTTAGAACTCGTAAACCTAATTAGAAACAAATCAACCATTTCCCCCTTTTGTTTTTTCGCCGTTTTGAAACTACTGAAGTAGACATCATCAAATTATCAATTTTTTTATCACTTGTAGCTTAATTGTTTTTTTGAATAGTCAATTTTTTTATTTTGATAAAACTATATAGGTAGAGTTGTGAATTTTATTTAGTATTTTGTATTTGAATTATGTATTTTGATAAACAAGGGACAAAATTAGTAAACCTAGATCCATTGACCCGCCAACTCATTTATGACCCGTCAACCCGCGAACCCATATATTGAAACGGGGTACGTGGGTCGTGTTACAACTTATATGGATTTATGTCACACACCTTGATATGAATACTTATATGGGTCGTGTTTCGTGTCATGACTCGCCAACCCGCGACCCGCCAACCCGAACACGGTAAAATTGCCACCCCTAGCTAAAAGGACTTCATATACAAAATTAATTAATTAACTTGTTTTTTATGTATATTATTTTAATAAAAATTGAAAATAGTTCCCCTAGCCTAAACAAGCCGAGTAAAGCTTGATATAGCTTAAACGAGCAAAGCTCGATTCGTATACCTTAAATGAGTAGAGATCGAGTCTAAAAAATCCTAAACAAACTTGACTCAATAAATACCATGTTCAAGCTCGACTCAGATCAGAGCATTTAGGTTCCTAAAATCCAATATGTGCGTGTATATACTATACATGGATATGGAAATACCTCATATAAAGTGGACGGAGTGGCCAACGAAATCGGTGTGAAAAATCCTCAACCGCTTCGTGGTGGGACTGCCTACCACTTTAACACCACTCTTCCAGTTTTAATTTAGGAACATTTTCTTACGAGTTATCACCCAAAAGATATATGAGTTTCACACAAATACAGTTTCTAGACATACGCGTGCTAACATTTACAAAAGTAGTGTCAAAAGTTTACTTATCGAAAACCAGGAGCCTTACCCTTGCTAGAACTTGCTGGAACCTATGCCATCTGCAACATACAATACTGAAACATAAATTAACACTTATTGAGCATACTAGCTAAATATAAACAACATATAACTGGAGTAAAATCTCCCTAGGATGTCTCACATCCCTTGCTAGAACTTGCTGGAACCTATGCCATCTGCAACATACAACACTGAAACATAAGCTAACACTTAGTGAGCATACTAGCTAAACATAAACAACATATAACTGGAGTAAAATCTCCCTAGGATGTCTCACATCCAAGCTATATCACTTGCAAACCTACACAAACTGTTACTCTGCTGGGGCTTATCTACACCTCACGTGTAGCTGCTATTACTGTTAACTTGTCCGAGGGTTTGACCAGATCTCCGCATTTCCTTAGGTATAAATGTAACACCGTAAATTCTCAAGCCATTTTTTTAAACCGCTGCGGAAGCGTTAACTGATTTCATTTAATCAAATACAAAGTACAAAGTACTATTTACGAACATCACGTCAAGTTGTGTTTCAAAACATTTACAAACGTGGCTCGTCTCTTCTCAAAACATAATCTCAGAGCATTGGTCAAATTTCCCTTCCCCAAAAACAAAGCTAAACAGCCAGACCTGCAAAAAGCAATCAACTAAGCGGAATTAGCAAAAAGCTAAGTGAATGGAAGCTACAAACAAGCATCCTCAAACAACAAGCACAAGCAATCACCAATTGCACAAGCAAACCGATCTCAACAGATCAAACAATCAATCACAAGCCAATCCAATCTCCAATCCAATCACTAGAGTAACGGCGGTTCTGCAGAACCTGCAACCGATGCGGGCCAAAGCAAAGGTTTACCGTTAGCTATTTGCTACTTGGTACAGTTAAAGCCCCTTCTACTGCAACAAATGCATAGAAAGTCTAGAACTGTGCAACCAATAGCAGATAGCCCAGCCCAAAACATGCGATAGCTGACCCCCAACCATGTACGCATATAATTAACCATACGTACAGGTCTCGCCATGTGCACATATAATTAACCATGTACACTAGCCACGCAACAATCCAAACAATCCCAATCAACAAGCAACAATCAACGAATCACATTACACAGTCTGTCAAAACATACCAAATAACACATTCCATACTGGCAATTCAACTTAACGGTTCATCATGGCCTCTTGGATTAATCCAGTCTAGCATGGCATCTTAGACTAAACAGTCTAGCAAGGCAACTCAGACTAAACAGTCTAGCAAGGCAACTCAGACTAAAGAGTCTATCATGTCAACTTAGACTAAATAGCCTAACATGGCAAATCCAAATCATAACAATATCTCAATACATGTAACCACAAATGTTACCGCCATCACCACTCGTGAGTACACTTCCACTCACCTCAGTCCACGTTCCCGTCTGCTCAGTTGTCTAATATCACTGAGTCTTTGCAAATCCTGAGAACACAACAAACTGAAATCAATCTCTAAACATAAATATATATATATATATCCACATATATTTATATCAATTATCATCACATTCAATATGTTAAGATTACACATAATACACAAACAACAAGCTACACAATCGAACTAGTATCAAAAACGTCAATTTCTGAAAATTGCCCGGACGCGTCGCGTCGCCCCAAGTATCGGATTTCCCTTTCGAATTTCAAGAATCCGTCGGATTTCAAATCCCGGATTCTAAGTGTCGGATTTCAGAGTCTCGGATTTCACTTGTCGGATTCAAGAATCCGATTTTGGATCTCGGAAGTCAAACAATCGGATTTGGGCTTCAGATTAATCAAAGAATCCGATAAAGCCATGAACGCGTCGCGTCCAAAACCACAACGCGTCGCGACGTACCTGCATCATCTTCTTCAATTTCCCCGGCCGACTTAAACTTTCAAATCTCCTATTTCACATGTAATTCTTACCAAAACACTTCCAAAACATGTATAAACATTCTATAACATGTACACAAACATCATAAGCACTTTAAAACTCATTAAAACACCAAAAAATGTAAAACCCACTTATTAAGTTTATACCTAAGCTTCAACAATGGTGATTTCACATATAGTCATGGATTCCAGTATATTAACACATCAAAACAATCTGTAGCATCATATAAACACATACGTTTTTGAATTATGAATCACAAAATCCTCTACTTGAAATTCCAAGTTTCTTGTTTTCTAGCTTTCTTCAACAAGAGGTTTTTAGCACACAAACACACACTTCACCTTTACTATGTGCAGATAATTTGTTATACGTGGGGTGGCGAGGCTTTTCCACACACACATACATACATTCATACATGACATGCTACATATACATACATTCATACATGACATGCTACATATATTTATATTCATAAGTATATTTTCAATTTAATCCAATACTTAATCAATTAATCACATAATCAACTTACGCAAATTAAATACGAAATGACCTACCGCTAGCCCGCTAATCAACTAGCCCAATTTGCGGATGTTACAAATCTTCGCTCGTTTAGAGGATTCCGTCCTCGGAATCATATAGCACACATCAAACGAATTATCCATGCTTTATATTCATTTATCACTGATTGTTAATTCAATAGCTTCATCTTACTACCAGCCACCTACCTCTTTCTACTTGTCTTTCTCAGTTTCTTCAAGTCTCTTCTTTAACTCAGCGTACAATTCAACATGTAACTCTTAGATTCGATTAGTCTGTCTTTCAACTCATTCTCTTTCACATTCAAGCATATAGACAATTTCAACGCATTTCTCGAATACTCATTCACAGTACCCTGTTTATCTCAATTAACAAGTTTCACGTACTTTTCATTTACTGTCTGTCATGTAGAATACTCACATATCACTTCATTCTAACTTCCAATGAACATGTCGGTACATTACTCCGATATTCACATAACAACTCACAATTGACATGTTAACATCAACTTGTAAAATTCACATCCCGTCAGTCTAATCAATTGTTTATAAATTCCATGAAACATCAAAATCTAGTACAAACACAAGTTCACTTACACGTATCTGCACAGCTCTTCTACTGCACTATCCACGAGGATTCAGTCGTACTGTTCATTTTACATCTCAATTCTTGTAATAAAATCATTTAGAAATTACTCACTGCATCTCAATCTTTCATCAGCAGCCTCAACATATAAAACTTCATATCCTTGAATCATCTGACCAATATAATTTGCCCAACCAAGGATATCCCACTGGTGATATAATATTAGCGCTTCTTACCGATCAATACTTACTCGTGATATATCCAAATTCCTTCTCATATAATAAATCGGGCATCAACTCCATCGTAACTTATTTTCACAATCATTCCGATATCATCAGTACGCAATTCTGCTCAACAACGCCGTCTTACTGGCAATTACCCGTAATATACATATTCAGACTTCATCATGTAAGGTAAATCACATATAAGCTTCATCATCACCGTTCTAATATCTCAGGTATCTCAACAGTTCATAATCCTCAGATACTTTGCCTTAACTCATACACAACTTCTATATCCTGTTCACTCCTTTAGTAATTCATCAATTAAATACTCTGTATGACATTATATCATTTAGCCCTTCCAAGTGCAATCGCAATCTAGTTTCATAAGTCCTGTTCGAATTAAATTTTCAATTCCAAGCAAAGGCACTTTCCTAGCAAAGGCAATTCATGTATAAAATTCACAAGTCTTCATTCCACATGTTCAGGCCATTACATCATTCTTTCAAATCACATACGTCTTCAGTTCACTGATAACCACTATCATTTAGTCAATTCTTTCACATACATAACTTCTTGTACTTAGACATCAATCACATCTTTTACTCAAACAATCTTGTACGTTTCAGATTTATCCAATTTGTAGCAATCAATCTCTTTCTCATATTTCAATCATTAAGTCATCCATTTCCAGTAAAGGCAATTTTAATTCCATTCATCAAGTTGCGTATACTTCAATTCACATAACTCCAGTGTTATCATCATAAACTCTCTCGTATTTTCACATGTCTACTAACAATTATCCTACGCAGATAATATTCCAATCCCTCATTCACATTCTTCTATTCATTCTGAACTCTGTCTCTGTCATATATTCATTTCATCTGTATATAAGCATTCGCTTCTTCTTTTAATACTCATGTCAATCACACATATCATGCTTTACAATCAATACTCTCACATAATCAGTACAAACATATCATCAATTATCTTTTCCCAGTAGATTTAATATCAATAGTCTTTAATCTAAATCATATCTTTATCAAAACATCTCTTGGTTAACACCAATTTCTCCCCAGCCTCAACAATCTATTCTCTTCCCCTCATCTTCGCATAACACATAAACACATATATATACATATACAAACACAACATTCTTATGCACATAAGCAAATACCATTTGTAAAACAATCTTACAACACTTTGCATAGCATGCAATTTTAACTACTCTGGAACATTCTTTCCTTTAGCATATCATATTCAATTCACATAATTTCACATATCACATATGCACCATCATATCATTTCCTGACATTAGTACCAGATACTTTCACGATAACATACTATCAATTATCTTTACTTCTAAAGAATCATGCTCTTTCAGAAGTAAACACATACACTTAGCACACATAGACATCAAGCATCAACAATTAGCTCTAAAGTTAATAAACATACACACAAATATAAAGGTTATCAAAACGTACCCGTCATATCATCGCTGATATCAACATCGTCGTCATTCATCATATCAAAAGTTCCACCCTCTGGCACAGAAGGGTTCTTTCTCTTTCGTCCAACTACTGACGAGGATCCCCCACCTGCATCCATTCCTGACCCCGACCCCATTTTCCTTGCCTCTATACAATCATTCGTATGATGACCCTCTTTCTGACAATTCCAACACACACCTCGAGAGAAACCACATTCCTTGATCTCATGTCCAAACAATCCACATCGAATGCAACGCAAAGTCTGGGGTGTGCAAGGCCCCGTATGAACAAATCTACACCGGCGACACCACAACGAACTCTGTTTAGGTCTACTTGCCTTAGATTTCTTATTTTGATTCTTCTGTTTCTGGCCACTCTGCCCAATCTGCCCACTTTGTCTTTGTGGTTCACTAACACGTTCAATCATTGATTTATGCTGCAAGATACACCCTCTATTCATTCTATCCCTTGCCTTTCCATCACCCTTAGCCGACTTGGCTAGAGTTAACGCTTGTGATAAGGTACTTGCCCATCTGGTAGTACTTCGATATTCTGGAAGCAAGGCTCCAACAAAATGTTGTATCTTTGTTGCCTCATCTGGCACCCACTATTTCACAAATCGCAGTCTCTCATTGAATTGTTTAATCAAATCATCTACTGTCATGTCTCTTGTCATCTTCATATCCATGAACTCTTTTCTGATTTTTTCAATCTCAAATGAACTACAATATCGTTCACATAGCTTCTCTTGAAATTGATTCCAAGTAATACTTTCCTGTTGTGCTTGAGTAAAATGCCCAGTTATTGAATCCCACCATACCATCGCATCGCCTTTAAGCATACGAGTCGCAAATTTAACTCTGGATTCATCCTCGCAATTTCACGCATCAAGAGTTTTTACCATCTCTCGTAACCAATTCAATGTCTCGTTCGGATTAGTACTTCCATAATATCTCGATGGTTTACAATCCAAAAATTGTTTTTACGAACAAGGTTGTTTAAATCCCGGATATCCAAAAGGATAATCTCCCTGTAAGGTAGAAGGATTGATAAATAACGGTTTCTTCACTTGAGTTACCGGAGGAAACGGAGCAGTAACTGGCAAAGTAGTAGATTGGGTAACAACAGTTGTTGGTATCTGTGATGACATATTTGGATTAATCCTCTCTCTTCCGATACCACAAACTATATCTCTGAGTTCCTGAAGTTCATCCTCTAACTTGCGAATATATGCTTCTCGATCATTTTCCGGTTCATAACCTGAAGTACCCACGCGATTCGTCATATCCACAGTGTCAATCACTGAAGTCTCAACCACCGTTTGGGTCACAAGAGGATCAGCAGGGGTATCTCTGTCAGCCATATCTGTACAATCACATCATCTTACAATCTAATTAGATAAACCGTTAGTACATAACATACTAACTACAAACAGCTTCACCAATTCACTCTAATTCCCCCAAGGAAAGTTTGACCCAACACAAGCCAAGATTTGGGAATGCAACACTCTAGCCATGCCTGCATTGCCAAACCAAGGCTCCGATACCAACTTGTAACACCGTAAATTCTCAAGCCATTTTTTTAAACCGCTGCGGAAGCGTTAACTGATTTCATTTAATCAAATACAAAGTACGAAGTACTATTTACAAACATCACATCAACTTGTGTTACAAAACATTTACAAACGTGGCTCGTCTTTTCTCAAAACATAATATCAGAGCATTGGTCAAATTTCCCTTCCCCAAAAACAAAGCTAACCAGCCAGACCTGCAAAAAGCAATCAACTGAGGGGAATTAGCACAAAGCTAAGTGAATGGAAGCTACAAACAAGCATCCTCAAACAACAAGCACAAGAAATCCCCAATTGCACAAGCAAACCGATCTCAACAGATCAAACAATCAATCACAAGCCAATCCAATCTCCAATCCAATCACTAGAGGAACGGCGGTTCTGCAGAACCTGCAACCGATGCGGGCCAAAACAAAGGTTTACCGTTAGCTATTTGCTACTTGGTACAGTTAAAGCCCCTTCTACTGCAACAAATGCATAGAAAGTCTAGAACTGTGCAGCCAATAGCAGATAGCCCAGCCCAAAACATGCGATAGCTGACCCCAACCATGTACGCATATAATTAACCATACATACAGGTCTCGCCACGTGCACATATAATTAACCATGTACACTGGCCACGCAACAATCCAAACAATCCCAATCAACAAGCAACAATCAACGAATCACATTACACAGTATGTCAACACATACCAAATAACACATTCCATACTGGCAATTCAACTTAAACGGTTCATCATGGCATCTTGGATTTATCTAGTCTAGCATGGCATCTTAGACTAAACAGTCTAGCAAGGCAACTCAGACTAAACAGTCTATCATGTCAACTTAGACTAAACAGTCTAACATGGCAAATCCAAATCATAATACTATCTCAATACATGTAACCACAAATGTTACCGCCATCACCACTCGTGAGTACACTTCCACTCACCACAGTCTACGTTCCCGTCTGCTCAGTCGTCTAATATCACTGAGTCTTTGCAAATCCTGAGAACACAACAAACCGAAATCAATCTCCAATCATAAATATATATATCCACATATATTTATATCAATTATCATCACATTCAATATGTTAAGATTACACATAATACATATACAACAAGCTACACAATCGAACTAGTATCAAAAACGTCAATTTTTGAAAATTGTCCGGACGCGTCGCGTCCAGCGCTACGACGCGTCGCGTCGCCCCAAGTATCGGATTTCCCTTTCGGATTTCAAGAATCCGTCGGATTTCAAATCCCGGATTCTAAGTGTCGGATTTCAGAGTCTCGGATTTCACTTGTCGGATTCAATAATCGGATTTTGGATCTCGGAAGTCAAACAATCAGATTTGGGCTTCAGATGAATCAAAGAATCCGATAAAACCATGAACGCGTCGCGTCCAAAAGCACAACGCGTCGCGTCGCGACGTACCTGCATCATCTTCTTCAATTTCCCCAGCCGACTTAAACTTTCAAATCTCCATTTTCACATGTAATTCTTACCAAAACACTTCTAAAACATGTATAAACGTTCTATAACATGTACACAAACATCATAAGCACTTTAAAACTCATTAAAACACCAAAACATGTAAAACCCACTTATCAAGTTTATACCTAAGCTTCAACAATGGTGATTTCACATATAGTCATGGATTCCAGTATATTAACACATCAAAACAATCTGTAGCATCATTAAACACATACTAACCTTCACTTTGAATTATGAATCACAAAATCCTCTACTTGAAATTCCAAGTTTCTTGTTTTCTAGCTTTCTTCAACAAGAGGTTTTTAGCACACAAACACACACTTCACCTTTACTATGTGCAGATAATTTGTAACCCAAGTATACATATTTCCTTTTATGCAAGCTGGAGGTGGCGAGGTTTTTCCACACACACATACATACATTCATACATGACATGCTACATATACATACATCCCTACATAAACTTTTCCTTCTTTCTTTTTTATTTCTTATTCGAGTAACATGTATATTTATATTCATAAGTATATTTTCAATTTAATCCAATACTTAATCAATTAATCACATAATCAACTTACGCAAATTAAATACGAAATCACCTGCCACTAGCCCGCTAATTAACTAACCCAGTTTGCGGATGTTACAATAAAGAGCTCAATATACCCCTTTCCACTTTCTTCGATATAAAGCTACGCTTTCTGATGTGCGTTTTACGTACTAGATTTAAATTTATATTTTACTGAATTATTTACAAAAAAATAGCACGAATAGGCAAGTGAACCTAATCGTTTCATATTATAGTTAGTAAGTCGGGTCTCGAACACTTGGGAAACGGGTGCTAAACTGATTTTACTAAATTAATCTAGAATTAACTAATTAAACTAATTAAACCAAATAAAAGACAATTAAACTAAATTAGGGGAATTTGTGTGTCAAGACGCAAACTTTATTATTTTAAATCAACTACTAACACTATTAAATTGCAAAAACAAACCAAAGATGGCAATAGCAAGAATTTGTAGATTAAAACTTATCAATTAAGAAGCTTTCCCTCGCTAAACTTGATTTCACCCTTTTCAAGTTGATTTAATTAATTAAAATTGGGCAATGGACATTTAATTCACACTATACCGAGATTTAATGTTTAATGATTGATTAGGTTACCCATTCATTATATTAACACATGAAGGTTACCCATTCATCAAGTATTTATTCAAACACATTAAAGTTCCCATCTTGATTATCCAAGCCTAGGATTTGATCAATCACTAGTCAAAACTAATTATTTGTCATAATTAGCAATGATTAAAGTCATATAAATGGATTGATCCTCCAATTTACATAAACTCAGAACATAAAATCTCAAAAACAGAAACTAAAGCATGTAAGGATCTTTGATTAAACTTAAAAGATGAATATAACATGAATTAAGATCCTAAACATATAAATCAATCAAATTTAAAGGGTTTCATCTCCTCTAGGGAGGAAAACAAAAGATGTCTAGCCTAGAATCAACATATATTAAACCTATGGAAGTTTAAAATAAACATTAGAAATAGAAAAGGAAGGATAAAACCGTAAGAGTAATGATTCCAAGCCGAAATCCTCCGATTAAGCTCCAAATCTTCAAAGTTAAGGGACGTGTTTTGGCGGAGTTTAGGTGCAAGAAGTTGGGTGGTTAACCCCAAATTCGTTCTGGAGTTGTGTTAGTGTCGCATTGCAACCAGAAATTTTAACCCGATCCTGATTCTTTTGAAATTTGAAACTTGACGTAATCTTGACTCGTTGTGCCGCGACCAAGTCTTGGGTCGCGCTACGATCCCACGTGGCATCACTTTGGAGTTATCAGAAACACTTTTGTAGCGCCGTGATGGTAGAATGGATCGCCGCGATCCCTCTTTTCACCCGGCTCCCTCTTTTTATTTATTTGGGCCTTGCTTTGGGCTGGGCTCTTAATTATTTTCTTTTCTTTCTTCTTCTGGGCTTAGCTTTCTCTATATTTCTTTCTTGGGCTTTCTTCTTAGATTTTCTTTTCTCTTCTTCTCTTTAACTAATTTACTGTTCTCTTTCTCGATTCTTCTTTTTTCTTTATTTTTATTTGTTCGAATAATTCTACTTTTAGCCTTTTTAGCCTGCAAAATAGAAAAGCAACGATAAACGCATCTTTTTACAATTAAATGCATATTTTACGGCTAAAACCAACCCAATATCGCACAATATTTATATATTATAAACGCGATATCAAAATATCCCACACTTGAATTTTGCTTGTCCCCGATCAAATCACAACTCTACCCAGACTAAAAATTTAAATAACTAACGCCATTTTTGAAAAATAAAATATCACTTACGAAAGTCAAAAAAATTGATTAAAAACAAAACATAAGTTATACTTAGAATTATGCAAATGCCCATGATTAGATCCTCATTAACTTTTCAACCCTTCCAAATAACTTTCCATTTATACATATCCAAACCTTAACTTAAAAATTGCCTTTATATTTTAATTTGGTTAATTCGCCCTTTAAAAATTTTCTGACCTCAAGACTTATTGCATATTTTCAATTTTATTTTCACATATGCTTTTTATCTTTTCAGCTCTTTTTTATAAGTCTATGACCTTCTACGGAACCTATGTAGCGAATCCTCAACTCAACCGATCCCAAACCAGTTGGCTTTAGGTAGCTAGGTGTCGAACACCTCTGAGAGTTTACTAATTCGAATTCCAAAGGCCATGTATTTGACTTATATATATATACTAGATCTCACGCCCGTGTAAACACGGGCCAGGTTATAATATATTTGTTTACTTTGTTTAATATTAATGTTTTTTTAAAGTAAGTTACCGACCACATACATTAACATTCTACAAATTGTATAAATTGTCTTGCTTTATTATGAAAATTCTTTTTTTAGTTTGTTATGTTACTCTAAGTAAGCTCATATCCATTCATTGGTATATGAAAAAGGAAGAAAGTGTTTCTCAAAGTATAATGTGCCATTATACAAATATCTTTTTCGTTTAATTTATAAAGAATTATACTACCACAATATATTCTAAAGTAAGCAATATTTGGTATATATGGTTATTATTGTGCTACCTTAAAACTGTTTATTTGTATTTTCTTTTTTAAAGTAAAGGACCGATAACAATCATAGTTACTTGTAAGTATGCTAGCAGCAACAAGGTGATGTAACTGTAAACACCACTTGATGATTGTTTTGTATGACATTCACATTAATTGTAAAAAGCAACTTACTATGTTGTCTTAACTTTAAAGGTTTTTTGAAATCCCTCCACCAGTTCTTCCATCATTCATTGTTTTGATATATTCTTTTGTAGCCTTATTCACCTCTTTATGTGTAGGGATAATTTATTTACCGGATAAGTCAAAGTGTGTAAGGCTTATCATTCCTTTCATATAAGTGATTTTAAGATCTTTACATAATTTTTGCCATGTTGGTCCATATAAACCAACCCGTAGAGATTCATCAAACCGCACATCGACCTCATACACTCGTAAGTGAGTATATATTGCATGTTTTGTGGTGGTGTCAAAGTTGATTGATTGTATAAATGAATTGCTTAAGTCCTACATATGAGATTGTTGACATGTTATCTTTCATGAAATCACAATATATTTCTTGAATGTAGAATAACACTATAATTTCTACATACCTGATATGTTGCGGTTTGTTCACTAAATGTGGTGAAGTATTTTGGTGTCCTAAGGAATTGTTGGATCTTGTATAGTATATACAATCCATCCCATGCATTCTAATTCTACATTGATTAATTTTTGTGAATCAAATGTTATAAACATGGTTTGTAGTCTCTAAAGTAGTTTTTGTGGGAGAATTTTTAGGTAATAAGTCATAATTAGTAAACTTATCATACAATCTTGTGCATATGAAATTGTAAATATATTTGGGATGAGAAATTGTAATAGAGTATAAAGTAATGATATTCATAATTTCAATTTAAGAGTAATAATTAATATTAATAAGTAATATATTTTGATAATTGTAAAAGTAATTTTAATCTATAATAATTGATATTTTGAGAATCAATCGGTTGGCTTTTCTATATTGTAGATATATTTGCCATTAACAATTTTAATAAGTAGAAGAATCAATAAACATACAACAATATTGAAGTAGGTAAACCAATAAAAAGTGCATTTTATGATAAAAACTTATATTGTTATACATGAGAAATACTTGGATTCTCCCTCATTGCATTATGATATTGTTGGATTTATTAGGAATCTTCATACACAATCTTGTACATATAAAATTGTAAATATATTAATAGAGTATAAAGTAATGATAAATCATAATTATGATTTAAGAGTAATAATTAATATTGATGATTAATAAATTTTGATATTACATTAGTATTGTTAACCTATAAGAATTGATATTTTAATGATAAATAATTATTGCTATTTAATAGTAATAATTATCATTAATGTCTGATAAATTTATGTAATTTAATATATGTCTTAGGTTATTCTAGTAAAATATAAGTTACAAATAATTTTTCAAAAATATATAACAATTATTGACATGCGTAAAAAATATAAATTGAATTTTATAGTTACAGGTTGCTATTTAAGTGTAATAATTAATATTGATGTGTAATAAATGTGAATTGTTTATGGGTATTGTTATGTTACTATAGTAACATATAAGTTACAACAACATTTTCAATAGAGATGACGTAAATCATTATCAAGCTCAATTAATAATTCCAAACATGAAAACTAATATTTTAAAATTAAAATCAAAGTATATTATTTTCAGATGACCTAATTATCATATGGAAAAATGGATTAGTTTTGGGTAATACAGCCAAAGATAACTATGCTACTTATTTGATAAAAGTCAAAAACATTTTCGAGCCACCTTAGGAGTCACAATTTCACAATTATCACTATTTATTTGTATAGTCATCCTACACTAAAATTAGAAAATCATTGTATAACAAAGCCGAAATACAAACATATTATGTGTCGAGATTAATTGGACAATACACACATATATACCAACACACAACCCAAAGAACTTAATAATTTCAAACATGATACCTTATATTTTAAAACTCAAACCAAAGAGCTTAATAATTCCAAACATGAAAACTTATATTTTAAACTCAAACCAAAGTATATTATTTCCAAATGACCTAATTATCATACGGTGAAATGGATTAGTGTATGAGAAATACTATCAAAGATAATTAAGCTACTTATTTTATAAAAGTAAATAACAAAATACATTAATCTAAACGGTAGCCATCTCAAATCTTTCAAACTTTTTCTTTCTTCACAAACACAATCTTCATATTCACAAGAGTAGGTCCTTCTACATCCCATATTTGTCATCAATATTGCGACGTTTTCCGGATGGACCCGTGGTATTTGTTTTCAACCCAACCTTAGGACTCACAATTTCACAATCATCACTAACAATCACAATTTTGTTGTTTGTATTGTCATCTTACATTAAAATTAGAAAAAAAATTAAAGTAAGCTTCATAATCCTTGTACTCTTTATGTATTTATCGTTGTTAAATAACCACGGTTAATGACATAGAATACCTTCAATAATTCAACCTCGATATTTATCACTTAGATTAACAACAGTGAAAACAACAATGATAACATTCTTCACCTACAGAACATAAACTTCAATTTTCATAGGTAATGAATAAGAGATTTAGCACAAATAGTGAACTTCATTATAACTAAACAAACTACCTCACTAATATCATCATTACCTTTGAACAAAAAGCGAATAAAGAAGGAAGCTTTCAAATTTAAAAACCTTCGGTTGGAGCTCAAATGAAAACAACGATGAAAACTTTTTTCACCTACAAAGCATAAAGGTCAATTTCCATAGGTAAATAATAAAAGATTTAACACAATAATGAATTTCATTCTAACTATACAAGTTACCTCACTGTTATGGTCATTATCATTGAACAAAAAGAGTAGAAAGAAGGAAGCTTTAAAATTTATAAACTTTCAACTGAAGCTCAAATTTAGTACTATTCTCATTTACTTTCTTCACCTACAAAGCACAAAGATCAATTTTCATAGGAAAAGAATAAAATACTTAGCACAAATAGTGAAATTTTATTCCAACTAAACAAACCATCTCACTAATATCATCATTATCTTAGAACAAAAAGCCAAGAAAGAAAGAAGGAAGCTTTTGAATTTATAGACCTTGTGGATCCTCCTCTATTTCAGCAACCTCTATGCGCGATGATGCAACATGTCGAGACGCGTCTATCGCACCGTGCGTCGCGACGGTTAAAAATCCTGCGCCTCAGATCTAGGCTCTGGCCCCTCTACCAGCAGCCTCTCTAACTCCTCTAGGTCTCTCTCAGCATCTAAGAGACCTTCCCGCAGTGGCATCTGCCCCTCAGCTCCCTGAGTGTCTAACTTCTGTAGCTCACTCTCCAGAAGAATGTACACTATGTCCACAAAGAAGGCAGAGTCATCACAGACTTTGGAATGTTTCATGCATTTATCAATCCCAAATGTGATAGCATTTGTGCCTACCCTGAGTGTCCGCTATGACTCGTGAATATCGAATAATGCGCGAGCTGTGCTCAGGAAGGGTCTACCCAAGATAATGGGAACTTTATCATCCTCATCCATATCTATAACGATAAAGTCCGTAGGAAAGATGAATTTATCTACTTTCACTAGCAAGTCCTCAACTATTCCGCGTGGATAAGTGACATACTTGTTTGCCAGATGTATAGCCATGCGAACGGGTTTAGGCTCAAGAAATTCTAGTTTGGCGAAGAAAGAGTATGGCATCAGGTTCACGCTCGCTTCTGAGTCAGCAAGTGCATGACTAACGGGTAGATTGCCAAACTAGCATGGCAAAGTAAGACTCCGAGGATCAGTCATCTTCTTTGGGATCTTATTGAGCATGGCTACTGAACACTAATTGTTTAGAGTGACACTCGACACTTCTTCCATTTTCTTGCGGTTGGTAAGAAGGTATTTCATGAATTTGGAATATTTTGGCATTTGAGCCATAGCCTCAAAAAACGAGATGTTGATATGACTGGATTTCAGGTGCTGGAGAAATTTCCGGTGCTGCTCATCGTGCTTGTCTTGCCGAAGATACTATGGATAAGGTATCGGAGGGCGGTAAGGTTTCACTTGTGGTGGTATAGATGGAGTAGATTGAATAGATTTGGGATCAGGAGTGACCTCCTTCTCCTTCCCTTTTCCTTTGTCTGGCTGAGTGGGTGGTGGCTCATTAGGATCATCATAGGAGCCTTAGGTGGTGGGCATTCAGCTTTTTTTCCACTCTTGGTGGTCACAAATTTAGTTTCGGCCTTTGGGTTCGGTTCAGTGTTACTAGGAAGAGTGCCAGGAAAGCGGTCCTGGAGAACCGTAGAGATTTGCCAATCTGGGTCTCTATGTTGTGGATAGAGGCCTGCGGATTCCTCAGTGATGCTTCAGTAGATACGCCAATCTTCTTCACTAACTCCTCCGTCTCCTTATGCCTCTGAACTGATGTTGCTACGAAGCGCGTGAGTATATCCTCGAAATTAGGCTTCTTGTCTGGCCCCTTTGGTTGTTCTCTCTGATAGAACCCTGGGTCAGACTGCCTAAATCTCCCCTCCATGTCCTTGCGGCATTCAGGATATGGTTTCCAGTTTGGCTTTTTATTGCGGAAGAAAGCCTCGTCCTCTGGATAGTCATATTTATCTCCGGCTGAATAACATGCAGACTCTTTAAGATTCCCACTCTCGTCGTATGGGCAATCTCTAGCAAGATGAGGTCCACTACAGTTGTCATAACCGATCTGCGTAGCGTGAATGTTTTGATTCACCTTTTTAATGTCACGCCCTATGGCATCCAGCTTGGCACTAAGGGCCGGTATGTTATCAGATGAGTCAGCTATAGCTGCAGTCTTCCACCGGTAGGAAGAATCTCTAGAAGAATGCCACTGATGGGAGTGCTGAGCGATCTCCTCAATCAGGGCTTACCCTTCGGTGGGTGTTTTCTTTGGTATTGGTCCCTGAGAATCGACCATATGTCTAGTGCAGACATTAATACCATCATAGAACGTCTGGACAACCTGGTGAGCATTTAAATCGTGTTGTGGACAATTTTGGAGCATGTCCTTGTATATGTCCCGGGCGTCATAGAGAGTCTCGTCATCAGATTGTCTGAAGTTATGGATCAGCATCTTCATGTTGGCAATCTTTGATGGAGGACTGAATTGTTTGATGAAACGGGTTTTGAGCTCCTCCCATGTACGGATGGTGAGCTCGGATCGTAACCAATGTTTGGCTGTACCCTGGACTGTTATCGGAAACACTCGCAGCATAACAGCGTCACGACTAACTCCCGGCATGTGGAAGTAGTCAGCAATCTCGAGAACGACCTCGACATGCTAGTTGTTGTCCTTTCCGGTGAAAAGACTTTTGCGCATAAGATGAAAGAACTTGCCTTTGATCTTAAAATATCTCTCCTCGGGTATTTCAGGTTGGTGAATACCCACTCCGGTGCCCTCGCGCACACGGCTCGCGTACTCCTCGAGCGACATGTTGGCGATATTCTCCACCATTTTTCATGATCGCCCTCTCTCCCGTTTAACTTGTAGAAGTCGATGAAATTCGCGTTCTGGCTCGTCAAAAGGTTGAACTAAGTCAGAAGTGGGGTCTAAGGTCATGCACTGCCCTAAAAACCCTAAGTGAGTCTACTGGATTAAAGCACTAATCCTAATTAGGCCCGACACACAATTAAATAAAAACAGAAAATAAAACAGGAAATAATGTTCTGGTCACGTCCACAGGCTACAGTCGCGGCGCGATCAGAAGATAGAAACTCTAAACTTGTTCTTTTGAGCCGAAACACGCGGGAAATAACGGTTAACACTAAATTAACAAAATAAAAATAGAATAAGACCGTTCCCTGGCAGCGGTGCCAAAAACTTGATGTGCGTTTTACGTACTAGTTTTAAATTTATATTTTACCAAATTATTTACCAAAAAAACAATACGAATAGGCAAGTGAACCTAATAGTTTGGTATTATAGTTAGTAAGTCGGGTTTCAAACACTTGGGGAACAGGTGCTAAACTGATTTTACTAAATTAAGCTAGAATTAACTAATTAAACCAAATAAAAGACAATTAAACTAAATTAGGGGAATTTGTGTGTCAAGACGCAAACTTTATTATTTTAAATCAACTACTAACACTATTAAATTGCAAAAACAAATCAAAGATGGCAATAGCAAGAATTTGTAGATTAAAACTTATCAATTAAGAAGCTTTCCCTCGCTAAACTTGATTTCACCCTTTTCAAGTTGATTTAATTAATTAAAATTGGGCAATGGACATTTAATTCACACTATACCGATTCCTACTATAGTTAGATTCTTGATCCGATTATCCAACCTTTTTAAACATGCATTTAACTAACTTTATGGTCATTAAATTAATTAACTACACAATTAAGCACAATTAAGTTCGTATCTAACAAGATTTCATCTTTAATGATTGATTAGGTTACCAATTCATTATACTAACACATGAAGGTCATCAAGTATTAATTCAAACACATTAAAGTTCCCATCTTGATTGTCTAAGCCTAGGATTTCATCAATCACTAGTCAAAACTAATTATTGGTCCTAATCAGCAATGATTAAAGTCATATAAATGGATTGGTCCTCCAATTTACATAAACTCATAATATAAACTCTCAAAAACAAAAACTAAAGCATGTAAGGATCTTTTATTAAACTTGAAAGATGAATATAACATTTGTTAGTCCCATATTGAGTACGCAACAACAAATGTTTGTAGAAGGGGGGTTGAATACAAACTTTAGCATTTAAAAATTAAAGACACACCATTATACTTTTATATAATTCTTATTGATTATGAATCAAGAATTACATGTACTAGAAGCGGAAATTCTAAGTACAATAAAAGGTGGCAATCAATTTGTCTAACACATAGACGAGCTAACTCTAAAACAACTGATTTTAAAGAATGTTCAACACATGAACAAGTTTGGTTCTACACAATGTTTAAACTCTATGAATTTTCTTAATAGATGAGAGTGCTTTTTGTTGTGTAGAAACTTATTTTTGCATGTCCACCATGCATGAATATATATAGAAGCTTGTCATCCAGTTGCATGTAGGAAGGAGACAAAGAGTGTATGAAAATATGATATTTTAATTGTAAAGTTAGTGGGTGAAAAGTAAAGTTACTTTAATCAACTGTTTGATAAAAGTAATTGTACTTTTTTGAAAAAGTGCAACCCACTCACAATACAATATATTAAATCCCACACCTTTTGCCTTGTCAGACTGTCTTTACTTTTCCATGCTTGTATTTTAAACAACAACCATGCTTCTTCTAGATTTGACTTTACCAAGTATGAGATTGTCAGCCATACTTTAGTTGTTGAAACAAATCTTCGAGATCTTCGTCTGTTTGAGGTATCTTTCTCCTTTTTCAGAGGATAAGATCAAACCTTTTTGTCTCCTGCTTGATCCAAAAAGTTCTTTATACTTTTACAAACAAAGATCTAAGGCATAATAGAACAACACATGTTCTGCCTTTTACCTACGAAACTTACAATTTGAAAGGAAGAGCATATTTGACATTTTGCTCGACTCAGTTAACAGAATGTACTAAGAACTTTACCTTTCACTACTAAGTTGAATTAATAGATCATTTGGTCATTTTTGCTAAGACTCGGTTGATACCTATTGCTCAGTTGATCATATAGATGCTCAGTTGATCAATAGTTATACTAGGAAGACATAAGCTCATGTATTTATATGATCAGTTGATTAAGAATGCTCAGCTGATCACTTAAACACATCAGTATATGTAAGAAGATGACTTGTGTTTAGAAAAAAATACTTAGTTGATGATTTGGGCCTCAGCTTATCCAATATTCACTCAGCTGATGGTATAGCTGACCAAAATCCTTACTCAGCTGATGGGGTAAACACTCAGCTCCTCAGCCGGTAGTCTTCTACACTTGTTTTCTTCATCTAATGTTCCTCACCTGATGTCTTCGTTTGATGCTCTTGAGTAGTGGCTGCTTATCAGCTGATGGTTCCATACTTAGCATATTTTCTTGAATCTGATTCAAACAACACATGTTTGAATTCTTTCTAAGTCATACTTAAGATAGGGTTTGGTTATCATCAAAGTCTATGTTTTAAGACACACAAAGTTGATTATTAGGGTGAAGTGATTATCTCCCCAACAATCTCCCCCTATTTGATGATGATAAAACCTTTTTCTTTTTGAAGAATCAGTTTGACTTCGAATGCAAAATATTTAAACTTTTAAGTGCAATTGGCTACCTAGCTATCTGCTTTTGGTAGCTCTTTTTATTTTGAACCTTGTTGTGTTTTTGGTTTCTTTTCTAGTGTTTCATTTTGTTCTATTTTTGTGGAATCTTTTTCTTTGCTGTACCATTTTGTTCTGTTTTTGTGGTATCTTTTCAATTTTCCATTTTTATATCCTTTTGATTTTCCGATTTACATAAACATCACTTGAATAGCAGAATAAAGGAAATATTTACAGAGGATCAACTGTTTGATCTGAACTAGGCTATACTAGAAAGTAAAACTAATTACAACTATATACATCAACAAGAGTAATCACTAAGACTTCAGAGAGTGGCTAGTCTTTAATCCCACCATTATTCTTCTTTGACTTCAAAGGTTTTGGCAAGAGGATTTGTTTTGGCTAGGACTTCACATTGTGCTTGTACAAGGGCCTCAAAGTGATCATTTCTGGTTCTGCCTCTTGTAGATAACCTAAGTCCAAAGAGAAAGCTCTTGCTTGCCTTAGGGATTTTAGAGTGCCTAAAGAACCTCCAAGAACCACTTCTGTCTAGGAAAAATATATATGAATTTGAAAAGCTCAGGGGTGATGCTGAGTGGGAAAGTTGTGTTGAGACCTTCAAAATCATAAAGATATTCATGTTGGGGGCAGTACCTCTCTACGCTCAAATGGTTGAAAAGGATTTGAACCTTTCTTGTGTAGATTTTCAACTGTTGAACATGCCTATAATAATCATCATGAGTGAAGGCTTTTTGTGAAACAACAAGAGCTATCCAAGCTTGAATTGTCTGAATGAATTAGACTTTTAGCTTGCTCTTGGATTTGTAGAGGAGGTAGAGGATCTCAATTGACTCAGTGAACCCATATATTTGGCATCTGTCATATGATACAGTTTCACAACTGTTGAGGCTGTTTTACCTTGTGACTTTGAGACATGGATCACTATGACCTTTTTGGACAAAAGCCTTTTTAATTGAAGTTGGCTCAATTCAGCTTCTTATAATGTTGATTCTTTCTCTGAAGCTTTTAATTCTTTGCTAACTAAGATTGTAGGGAGTAGATAGGTCAAGACTGAAAAGAGTTTTAATTACATCTGCATGGGATCTTGCTTTGAGCATCTCAGCTTGAAACTTCTCCATTGCCAATTTTGTTTGAGCAGCAGCTTGAACTTGTTGTTTTTCTTGCTGTTGTGCATATGCTAGCTCTTTGGCTTGGTAGATTTGCTCCACTGGAACACCCAAGGCTTGAGCCATTTGGATATTCTCCCTTTCCTCTTGTTCTTTGAGCTCAAGCCCCCTTTTCCTTTGCTCTTCCTCTTCAACTTGCTCAGTTGTCATTTTTCTTTTCCCTTTATCTTTAGGAGTAGAGGTTGAAGGCTTTTGGACTGATGGAGATGGTTGGACTGTTGAAGCAGGGGATGATTTAGGGCTTTGTCTTCTACTTCTGAGGATGTTAGATAATGGAGTATCATCCTCATCATCAGACTCAGACTGTATGTTGATGGTTTTTGGAGAGCAACCCTCATCAACTTTCTTTTTAGGCTTTTGCCTATTTGCCATGCGCTTTAGTCTATTTGGAAACTTTTGCTCCCCCTCAGAAGTTTCTTTTCTTTTGAGAGCCGGAGGAGCTGTTGATTTGGGTGCTTCTTACTGCAAGATTTTGGTGGCTGTTTCAGAGTAGACAGCATCTATTTTATCTGTTGAAGCATCATCCTCCCTTGTCGAACTTTAAGATTTCTCCCCTTTTTTGTCATCATCAAAAGGAGGATTGGAATCACCTGAGGTTGTCTTTGGGGATGGGGTAGGGGCAGGGGTAGGCACAGTGTGACCTTGAGAGGAGGTCTGTCTTTCAAATAGAGCACCCTTTTGGGAGGATGTCTCAAATTGCGGTTTAAGTCCCATTTTTACAAATGTATCCTATTGGGAGGATGTATCCACTTGCTCATGGTGTGGAAAATCCAATGGCACCCCCTTAACATGAGAAGGGCTCATTGGTGTTGAGGCCAGAGGTGTAGATGTTACTGCCTCAAAGGGCTCATTATGAGCATCCTCAATTGACCATGTATATAGGGGGCTATGAATAACTAGTGAACACTAGAGGTTCACTAGAGCTTGCTATTGAATTGGTGTATGGACTGGAGATGAGGATGCGGTATCAAAGGTTAGGACTACCATTTGAATATCCTCAGAAGTATAGTCAGAGCTATCCTTACCCTCGGAGATGATGTGTCTGCTTCTATCAATGAGCTCAAGCAGTTGCTCAGAAATTTCTTGTTCTTGTTGGTCTAGCACAACATCATCACCAAGGGGACTCATAATTATTGGACTAGGAGGAGCAAAACCATGATCACCAGTATCACCACCATCATTACTATCACCTTCATCACCACCACTACCATCAACATTGTTACCATTATCACTTTCCTCAGCACCACTACCATCACCATCCACATTATCAACATTTGTCTTTGTAACACCGCTTCAAAATTCAGTTACTTTAATGACAAATTAGGTTTTAGCAGCGGGAATTTTTCTTTTTAAAACAACAAACTTTTATTTACATTCACATCTTATCGAAAGAACGTTGGTGTTACTAAGTACAGGAACCGACCATTGTATCACATTATATTACAACATATAATTACAAGTGTTCCACCCACAAGGTGCAATGTACAACAAAAAGTTCCCCGCCTTGCAGGACTACTAGTCTTTACCTGAAAAGGGAAACATAGTATCATTAGCTAACACTTAGCTAGTGAGTACATAGAGTTCACAAGTATCAATATAGTAAGTCATGCATCTTATCATAAATAATCATTGCTAGCTTAGCACATAGCGGTTTGCTGACGAGATCGGTAAGAGTCGTGTCTTGCAGGGTAATCAATCCTGCTCAACAACTCAAACTGGGGAATCAGACACAACCAATCCGCGTTGGTGGGGGAGCATAAAGCAGTCCACCAAACATCGTTTCAGAGTCAAAGACTCCTCAAGTAATCCAGCTACAACCGGCTGATTACCACTCACGTTAAGGCACGGTGGTTCTGCAGAACCTATGATCCAGGATGCCTCCTGAATCACCGTGAAATCCCGACGGATCTAGTTACAACCGACTGAACTTAACCATGCGTTAGATAGTCTGCAGACATTGCACATACACATATACGTACATTTGATCCCACAGGGATCCATCATCTTACATATAACATCTTTCAAGTAATCATTCACACATAGCATCATATATGGCTAAGTGGTTCCAAACTGGACCCACTGGCATGCTCCTGACACATATTCTAACATCATGGAAGTCATACACTTACCTCATCGAGCATACCTACAAAAGCAAGTTAGATACATACAAAACATTCACATAGTCACTTAGCATGCAAGCCTTACTCTACTGAGTCTCGTGAAAGTAGGCACTCACCTGATTGGTTTACTACGTACAGGTATTTGGCTTTAAGTCCTCAAATACAATAAGTTCACCTAGCATATTATACTTACATTATCCATTCATATGTGCATACCATGCTTACCAAAAAGAACACTTAACTCTGGACAATACAAATCCGCTAGAACTGTCGGATTTGGGGAAATCCGATGGTTCTGTCGGATTCATCAAATTTGACACATGCAAACCATGAAATACGATACTCACTAATCGGATTCCAACACTTAGGAATTCCAACCATGTACACAGAATCCGACACTTGCGGATTCGGATATATAGAAAGGAATCCGAGACTTGGAAATCCGATTCTTTGGATTGAAATCCGATACTTTGGAAATCTAGATCATGAAATCCGACAGACTTGTGGAATCCAACACTACCATTGGATTCCAACAATTCCTTCGGTTTTCACTACATGCGGAGCTGTCGGCAGAACTACAAGAACTACTCGACAAAGGTTTCATTCAACCAAGTTCACCCCCTTGGGGAGCCCCAGTTCTTTTCGTCAAAAAGAAGGATGGGTCGCTACGAATGTGTATCGACTATTGGGAACTCAACAAGTTAACTATCAAGAACCGATACCCTCTCCCTTGAATCGATGATCTGTTCGACCAGCTTGAAGGTGCCAAATATTTTTCAAAAATCGATCTTCGCTCGGGATATCACCAATTGAGAGTTCGCGAAGAAGACGTCCCTAAGACCGCCTTTAGAACCCGCTATGGACATTACGAGTTCTTAGTTATGCCTTTTGGGTTCACTAATGCTCTAGCAGTATTTATGGACTTAATGAATAGGGTTTGTAGACCATATTTAGATAATTTTGCAATAGTGTTCATAGACGACATTCTAATCTATTTGCGAAGTAAAGAAGATCATGAGCAGCATTTGAAATTAATCTTAACACTGCTTAGAAATTTCTTGTTCTTGTTGGTCTAGCACAACATCATCACCAAGGGGACTCATAATCATTGGACTAGGAGGAGCAAAACCATGATCACCAGTATCACCACCATCATTACTATCACCTTCATCACCATCACTACCATCAACATTGTTACCATTATCACTTTCCTCAGCACCACTACCATCACCATCCACATTATCAACATTTGTCTTTGTAACACCGCTTCTAAATTCAGTTACTTTAATGACAAATTAGGTTTTAGCAGCGGGAATTTTTCTTTTTAAAACAACAAACTATTATTTACATTCACATCTTATCGAAAGAACGTTGGTGTTACTAAGTACAGGAACCGACCATTGTATCACATTATATTACAACATATAATTACAAGTGTTCCACCCACAAGGGGCAATGTACAACAAAAAGTTCCCCGCCTCGCATGACTACTAGTCTTTACCTAAGAAAAGAAACATAGTATCATTAGCTAACACTTAGCTAGTGAGTATATACAATTTACAAGTATCAATATAGTAAGTCATGCATCTTATCATAAACAATCATTGCTAGCTTTGCACATAGCAGTGTCCTGACGAGATCGGTAAGAATCGTGTCTTGCAGGGTAATCAATCCCGCTTAACAACTCAAACCGGGGAATCAGACATGACCAATCCGCGTTGGTGGGGGAGCATAAAGCAGTCTACCAAACATCGTTTCAGAGTCAAAGACTCCTCAAGTAATCCATCTACAACTGGCTGATTACCACTCACGTTAAGGCACGGTGGTTCTGCAGAACCTATGATCCACGATGTCTCCTGAATCACCGTGAAATCCCGAGGGATCCAGTTACAACCGACTAACCTTAACCATGCGTCAGATAGTCTGCAGACAGTGCACATACACATATATGTACATTTGATCCAACAGGGATCCATCATCTTACATATAACATCTTTCAAGTAATCATTCACATATAGCATCATATATGGCTAAGTGGTTCCAAACTGGACCCACTGGCATGCTCCTGACACATATTCTAACATCATGCAAGTCATACACTCACCTCCTCGAGCGTACCTGCAAAAGCAAGTTAGATACATACAAAACATTCACATAGTCACTTAGCATGCAAGCCTTACTCTACTGAGTCTCATGAAAGTAGGCACTCACCTGATTTGTTTACTACGTACAGGTATTTGGGTTTGATTCCTCAAATACAATAAGTTCACCTAGCATATTATACTTACATTAGTCATTCATATGTGCATACCATGATTACCAAAAAGAACACTTAACTCTGGACAATACAAATCCACCAGAACTGTCGGATTTGGGGAAATCCGATGGTTTTGTCGGATTCATCAAATCTGACACATGCAAACCATGAAATCCGATACTCACTAATCGGATTCCAACACTTAGGAATTCTAACCATGTACACAGAATCCGACACTTGCGGATTCCGATATATAGAAAGGAATCCGAGACTTGGAAATACGATTCTTTGGATTGAAATCCAATACTTTGGAAATCTAGATCATGAAATCCGACAAACTTGCGGAATCCGACACTACCATCGGATTCCGACAATTCCTTCAGTTTTCACTACATGCGGATTCCGACACCTTCCTAGTATCGGAATCCGACAGCTTCATCAGCAGCTTCAATTCCGACACATTCATAATTCATTCTAACATCTTTGAATTTGTTGGTTTCTAGCCCAGATCATGTTAGGACATCATATTCTACTCGTGGAAAAATCTTAAACATGCCAAATCCTCACAAGAACACCAAACATGCAAAACCCATCAAAAGGTGAGTTTTCCATGTTCTTCAAGGTGCCCATGCATGGAGTTGTGTTTCTTACAACACAACACACAACTCTAATCTTCTAAACATACTAGAATTAGGTTGCTAACCTTCAAAATCAACAACCGAGAGCTTCTTGTTCTTGTTTGAAAATCCGAGAGAGCAACGAGAGAGAGAAATGTGTGTGTATGTTTTCTTCTTTGACATGTAAAGTCAACAAGGCACATGCACACTTGCATATATATTTTCTAACATACCAGAGGCGGTTGCCTCTTGCTTCACTATGGGTTTTCCTAAATATCTAATTACATACATACTTAACATACATACATATTTAACGTGCATACGTACATACATAACACACATCAAATACACACATTAATTCATTTAATTCAACAAGTACATACACAAAATACTTCCTATTACAATAACTACGTACACTCACGTACTAATTACAACTAGGCCCAAGCTGAGGATGTTACAAATCTACCCCCTTAAGAGGATTCCGTCCTCGAAATCTGCTCAATGATAAACAGGTGAGGGTACCTTGCCTTCATTTCGTCCTCAACTTCCCACGTCAGGTTTGGACCTAAGTTGTGTTTCCACTTCACAAGGATTAGTTTGATCATCTTCTTTCGCAGTTTCTTGACCTTCGTGTCAAGAATTTCAACAGGTTCTTCAACTAGTCGCTTGGAAGAGTCAACTTTTAATTCCTACAAAGGTGTCGTGAATTCCTGATAACTCAGGCGGCAGCTCTAGAGTCAGCGTCTGATCATTCACTTTGCGTATAATCTTGAATGGGCCAATGAAACGTGGACTTAGCTTTCCCTTGCGTCCGAAACGAATGACGCCCTTCCAAGGAGAAACTTTTAAGAACACGCGATCACCGACTTCAAATATAGTGGGACGACGCTTTGGATCCGCATACATCTTCTGTTGATACCGAGCTGCTTTCAGCTTTTTAAGAGCCACATTCACCTTGTCAGAAGTGATCTAGATAATTTCAGGTCCAGTGAACTGCTTCTCGCCACGCTCCAACCAACAAGTCGAAGTGCGACATCGTCTTCCGTAGAGCATCTCGTATGGTGGCATTCCAATGCTGGAATGATATGAATTGTTGTAAGAAAATTCAATCAATGGGAGATGAGAATCCCATGATCCACCAAATTCGACTACACAGGCACGAAGCATATCTTCTAATGTCTGAATCGTACGTTCAAATTGGCCATAAGTCTGCGGATGATAGGTAGTGCTCAGATGAACACGAGTGCCAAGTTCGCATTGCAGACTCTGCCAGAAATTCGAGACAAACTGAGAGTCACGATCAGATACAATCGAACATGGAAGACCGTGACGTGACACAATCTCATTGATATACAACTAGGCTAAACGGGTCAGCGAAGTAGACTCGTTCGTTGCCAAAATATGAGCACTCTTCGTCAGTCGATCAACAATATGTCATGCCCTCTGGACATCCTCGGTAGCTTCTTTACGAAATCCATTATAATGTTATCCCACTTCCATTCCAGAATATCCAATTGCTACAGATTACCGTATAGTCTTTGGTGCTCCGTCTTCACTTGCGCGCAGATCTGACATCTCTCCACGAATGAAGTGATATCTTTCTTCGAAGTTGGCCACCAGTATAACATCTTTAGGTCATGGTACATCTTCGTAATTTCCGGATGGACAGATAGTTTGGACTTATGGGCTTCCTGCAGAATCATTGTCCTTGCTACGATGGTAACGGATCTCAAAATCATAGTCTTTGCTTAACTCCAACCAACGACATTGCCGCATGTAGAGTTCTTTCTAAGAAAACACATACCGAAGACTTTTGTGATCTGTGCAAATCACACACTTTGTGCCATAAAGGTAATGCCTCCACAACTTCAGTGCAACCACAACAGCAGCAAGCTCCAGATCATGGGTTGGGTAGTTCCGTTCGTGTGATTTCAACTGCCTAGTAGCGTAGGCAATCACTCTATCACATTGTATCAGGACGCAACCCAAACCTGCATAAGAGGCGTCACAATAAACCGTGAAGTCCTCCGAACCCTCAGGTAGAGTAAGGATTGGAGCTTCACACAATAATCGTTTCAAGGTCTGAAAAGCTTCCTCTTGAGCTTCCGACCAGACAAAAGCAACATCCTTGCGAGTTAGTTTGGTCAACGAACCCGCAAGCTTCGAGAAATCGTGGATAAACCGCCGATAGTAACCAGCCAAGCCAAGAAAGCTTTTAATTTCGGAAGGAGTCCGAGGAACCCCCCCCCCCAATTCATCACAGCCTCCACCTTAGTTGGATCTACTTTGACACCATCTTGACATAAGATGGCCCAGGAAATGAACTTCCCTAAGCCAAAATTCACATTTGGACAGCTTGGCATACAATTGTTCTCGCTTTAAAGTCTGGAGAACCTGGCGAAGATGAAGCTCGTGATCAGCTTCCATCTTTGAGTAAACAAGGATATTATCAATAAACACAATCACGGATCTATCCTGAAACGGACGGTAGAGAAATTGGTTAAGCCAAACGGCATCACCAGAAATTCGTAATGACCATAACGAGTTCGGAAAGCAGTTTTCGGAACATCTTCTTCATGAACTCGTACTTGGTGATACCCCGATCGGAGATCAATCTTAGAGAAGCATGTAGCCCCCGCAATTGATAAAAAAGATCATCTATACGAGGAAGCGGATACTTATTCTTTACTGTTCGCTTGTTCAGCTCCGTGTAATCTATGCACATTCCCATCGTTCCGTCCTTCTTCTTCACAAATAATACAGGAGCTCCCCACGGCGAGGAACTCGAACGAATAAAACCTTTGTCTAGCAACTGCTAAATTTGAGTCATCATCTCTCTTATTTCAGAAAGAGCAAGACAATACGGAGAACGAGCCACAGGTGTAGCTCCTGGAATAAGCTCTATCTTGAATTCAACATCACGAATGGGAGGGAAACCCGGAAGTTCTCCAGGGAATACCTCTGGGTAGTCAGACACCACCCGAATATCACGAATTGGTCGCTTCTCCATCGTAGCATCAATAACGTATGCCAGATAAGAGTCACAACCTTTGGCAATCGACTTTTGAGCTTTAATCATGGAGACAATGGGAATATCAGAATCCCGTCATTCTCCACGCACAACAGCATAAGATCCATCAGAGAGGGATCTTGATCATCTTTTTGGAACAGATAATCTCAGCATCACGCTTGCTGAGCCAATCCATCCCGATCACGACATCAAAGCCCGCAATAGGCATAATAAAGAATGAGATAGGGATACTACTCCTGTCGATATAAATTACAGCTATTGGGACTCTCTCTGTAACAGAGACTACTTTGCCGTCAGCGACCTCTACTCTGAGCAGCTCAGTCAAAGGGATAACATGTAACTGTAATCTTTTACGACACGCCACAGATACAAAGGAGTAGGTAGCTCCAGAGTCAAACAAAATACTAGCAGAGATATAATTGATAAGAAAAGTACCCGTGACGACGTCCCCTGCTGCTTTGGCCTCGTCTACCGTCATCTGAAAAGCCCTACCTTTCGCGCGGGGGGCATCATCTCATTTTGGTCATCTAGAAGAAAAAGACCCTTTGGCTCCAGCACTTTGTCTTTCTAGGTAGTCTATCATCTTGTGCCCGGGCTTGTGGCACCGATAACACACATCCTCTTTAAAACCACACTCAGTTGTAGCGTGGCCCTTCTGCCCGCACCTCCAGCAATGTCTAGTAGAGTTAGAACACTCACTAGAGTGATAAGTTCGGCATTGAGTACACCAGCGAGAATTAGGCCTCGGCTTTTTAGAGGAATCAGTCTTTCCGCCTGCAGTGGATTGTCCTTTTGAAGCCTCAACTTCTAATTCTTTGATAGCTTGTTCGGTATGGCCGTGTTCGGCAGACATCTTTTCTAGATTTCTATATGACAGAGAAAGAGCAGTTAATACTCAATCTCACTGACTTAACTTACTAACAAGTCATCATATAATACAAGCATACATATAATACTCTCACTCAACCCCCCATAGGAACACTTCTTTATGGTCGGGCCCGAGTTTGAGATCGAATACTCTTTCAAGTACCCAATATATTCAAACTTAGGCTCTGATACCTATTTGTAACACAGCTTCTGAATTCAGTTTCTTTAATGGCAAATCCGTTTTTAGCAGCGGAAATTTTTCTTTTTAAAACAACAAACTATTATTTACATTCACATCTTATCGAAAGAACGTTGGTGTTACTAAGTACAAGAACCGACCGTTGTATCACATTATATTACAACATATAATTACATGTGTTCCACCCACAAGGGGCAATGTACAACAAAAAGTTCCCCGCCTCGCATGACTACTAGTCTTTACCTAAAAAAAGAAACATAGTATCATTAGCTAACACTTAGCTAGTGAGTATATACAATTTACAAGTATCAATATAGTAAGTCATGCATCTTATCATAAACAATCATTGCTAGCCTAACACATAGCAGTGTCCTAACGAGATCGGTAAGAATCGTGTCTTGCAGGGTAATCAATCCCGCTTAACAACTCAAACCGGGGAATCAGACATGACCAATCCGCGTTGGTGGGGGAGCATAAAGCAGTCTACCAAACATCGTTTCAGAGTCAAAGACTCCTCAAGTAATCCATCTACAACTGGCTGATTACCACTCACGTTAAGGCACGGTGGTTCTGCAGAACCTATGATCCACGATGCCTCCTGAATCACCGTGAAATCCCGAGGGATCCAGTTACAACCGACTAACCTTAACCATGTGTCAGATAGTCTGAAGACAGTGCACATACACATATATGTACATTTGATCCCACAGGGATCCATCATCTTACATATAACGTCTTTCAAGTAATCATTCACACAGAGCATCATATATGGCTAAGTGGTTCCAAACTGGACCCACTGGCATGCTCCTGACACATATTCTAACATCATGCAAGTCATACACTTACCTCATCGAGCATACCTACAAAAGCAAGTTAGATACATACAAAACATTCACATAGTCACTTAGCATGCAAGCCTTACTCTACTGAGTCTCATGAAAGTAGGCACTCACCTGATTGGTTTACTACGTACAGGTATTTGGCTTTAAGTCCTCAAATACAATAAGTTCACCTAGCATATTATACTTACATTATCCATCCATATGTGCATACCATGCTTACCAAAAAGAACACTTAACTCTGGACAATACAAATCCGCTAGAACTGTCGGATTTGGGGAAATCCGATGGTTCTGTCGGATTCATCAAATTTGACACATGCAAACCATGAAATACGATACTCACTAATCGGATTCCAACACTTAGGAATTCCAACCATGTACACAGAATCCGACACTTGCGGATTCGGATATATAGAAAGGAATCCGAGACTTGGAAATCCGATTCTTTGGATTGAAATCCGATACTTTGGAAATCTAGATCATGAAATCCGACAGACTTGTGGAATCCAACACTACCATTGGATTCCAACAATTCCTTCGGTTTTCACTACATGCGGAGCTGTCGGCACAACTACAAGAACTACTCGACAAAGGTTTCATTCAACCAAGTTCACCCCCTTGGGGAGCCCCAGTTCTTTTCGTCAAAAAGAAGGACGGGTCGCTACGAATGTGTATCGACTATTGGGAACTCAACAAGTTAACTATCAAGAACCGATACCCTCTCCCTTGAATCGATGATCTGTTCGACCAACTTGAAGGTGCCAAATATTTTTCAAAAATCGATCTTCGCTCGGGATATCACCAATTGAGAGTTCGCGAAGAAGACGTCCCTAAGACCGCCTTTAGAACCCGCTATGGACATTACGAGTTCTTAGTTATGCCTTTTGGGTTCACTAATTCTCTAGCAGTATTTATGGACTTAATGAATAGGGTCTGTAGACCATATTTAGATAATTTTGCAATAGTGTTCATAGACGACATTCTAATCTATTTGCGAAGTAAAGAAGATCATGAGCAGCATTTGAAATTAATCTTAACACTACTCAAGGACCAGAAGTTGTATGCCACATTCTCCAAGTGTGAATTTTGGATCCGAGAAGTACACTTCCTTGGTCACGTAGTTAATTCAAATGAAATTCATGTCGATCCAGCAAAGATCGAGGCAATCAAAAAGTGGGAAGCACCAAAGACGCCAACTGAAATTCGGCAATTTCTTGGTTTGGCAAGATATTATAGGTGATTCATCGAAAAATTTTCACGCATGGCTCAACCATTAACGACTCTGACTCAGAAGGATAAGAAATTCATTTGGGGAGATAAGCAAGAAGAAGCCTTTCAAACCTTAAAGCAGAAGCTATGCAACGCACCTATCTTGGCATTGCCAACTAGATCAGAAAACTTTGTGGTCTATTGCGACGCATCACACCAGGGGTTGGGGTGTGTTTTAATGCAAAAAGACAAAGTTATCGCTTACGCTTTGATACAATTGAAGGTTCATGAGAAAAACTACACTACTCATGTTTTGGAGTTAGGAGCGGTAGTGTTTGCACAAAAAATATGGAGACACTATTTATATGGCACCAAGTGTACCGTCTACACTGACCATAAGAGTCTCCAACATATTTTTGATCAAAAGATGCTCAATATGAGACAAAGGCGATGGGTAGAACTACTCAACGATTATGATTGCGAAATCAAATATCACCCACGCAAGGCCAATGTGGTAGCCGACGCGTTGAGTATGAAGGAAAGAGTAAAACCAACGCGAGTACGAGCATTAGGAGTTATTGTGCAAACAAGTCTGAAAGGAAGGATCCTTGAAGCTCAGGAGCAAGCATTAAAAGCAGAAAATCTAAAAGAGGAAACCCTCCATCATTTGGATCACAGATTCGAGATTGGAACTGATGGAGTACGTTACTTCGAAAAGAAGGTTTGGATACCCAAGGCGAATAACATACGGTTAACGATATTGGATGAGGCACATAAGTCTAAGTATTCTATTCATCCCGAAGCCGATAAAATGTACAAGGATTTGAAGGAATACTATTGGTGGCCCGGAATGAAGAAGGATGTCGCCCTATACGTGGGGAAATGTTTGACTTGTGCAAGAATTAAGGCAGAACACCAGAAACCCTTTGGATTACTGCAGCAACCAGAAATCCCGGAATGGAAATGGGAAGAGATAACTATGGATTTTGTGACTAAGTTACCCCGATCCGCTAAAGGGTACAATTCCATCTGGGTAGTAGTAGACCGGCTTACAAAGTCAGCACATTTCCTACCCATTTGTGAAGATTACAAGATGGAAAAGCTGGCACGAATCTACATCAATGAGATCGTCATGCATCATGGAGTGCCCATCTCTATCATCTCGGATAGGGATAGTCGCTTCACTTCACGATTTTGGCAATCACTTCTGAAAGCACCGGGAATGCGAGTCAATTTAAGCACCTCTTACCACCCCCAAACAGATGGTCAGAAAGAACTATTCAAACGCTGGAAGATATGTTACGTGCTTGTGTGTTAGATTTTGGAGGAAGCTGGGACTCGCATTTGCCACTAGTTAAATTTTCATACAATAATATTTATCACACTAGTATCCAGTGTGCACCCTATGAAGCATTGTACGGACGCAAATGTAGATCCCCGCTCAACTTGTTAGAAATCGGAGACCGAAAATTGTCCAGACCAGACGTCATACAGGAAACCACTGATAAGATCAAGATTATCAAGGAAAGGCTCAAAACCGCTAGGGACCGACAAAAGAGCTACGCTGATAATCGCAGGAAACCCCTAGAGTTTCAAGTTGGCGATAAAGTTCTACTAATTATATCACCTTGGAAAGGGATAGTCCGTTTTGAGAAAAAGAACAAATTAAGTCCCAGGTACGTTGGGCCATTCGAGATAATAGAAAGGATTGGAAGGGTAGCCTACAAGCTAAAACTGCCACAAGAACTGAGCGCCATCCATGACACGTTCCATGTGTCGAATTTAAAGAAATGCCAAACGGAGGAAACCTTAGTCTTACCCTTAAAATATGTGCAAGTTGATGACCGGTTGCACTTTGTAGAAGAACCAATCGAAATCCTTGACCGGGAGGTCAAAAAACTAAGGAGAAGCAAGATCCTCATTTTAAAAATTCGTTGGAACTCAAGGCACGGGCCTGAATACACTTGGGAGTGAGAGGATTATATGAAACTCAAATATCCTCACCACTTCGCCAAAAAGCAAGTCCAGGACGTCAACGACTAATTTCGGGATGAAATTCTTTTAATGAGGGGAGACTGTGACATTCGGCAACAAATTTCCTAGGTTAGCCATTAGAAATTCTAATTATAAGCCTGGTATGACTAAAAATAGTATTTATGATTTAAATACATCCATAATAATTTTAAATTTCATAGAAATCCCGCCTATATGATTAGAACCTTCCAGAGCTCGAAAAATCGAATTATTAAAAGTCGAAAATTACAAATCATGTACAATAATAATAATACCAATAAAAATAATTAAATACATCATAATAAATATAAATAAGTTAAAATATAAAACATATATATAAATAAGTTAAAATAACAAAATCACTAATTATACAAAATTTATTTAAACAAATTACACATAATATTTAAAAAAAAGAAAAACCCCCCCCCCATGGCCGGCCAAGGCTACCCCCCTCTCTTTTCTCTTGTCTCCTTCTCTTCCCAAGAACCACTACTTGATCTCCCCCATGTTCTATATAATCCTCCTTTCGTCATCATTTCCTTTACCACCACACTCCATCTCTTCTCTTTTCTCTCTTCTTCTTTCACCATCAAAAATCTCCCAAGAACATCAAGGATTATTCATCTTGTGAAGATCCAACACATAATCAAAGACAAGAGTTGATAAGATGATCATAAAACACTCATCTCTACTCTTCTACCTTTCTTCTTTTCTTCTTTCTTCTTTCTTTTTATTTATTTTCTTTGATGTTCATCTTATTTCCTTTATATATATCTATAATCATGTAAATATAAACATCCTACCAATGTTGTAAGGAGCACATGAAATGTGCATCATCCTACCATTGTTGTATGGAACTTAATCAACTAAAAATCAAGAAAATAAGACTTTGATCATGCATGTGTTTCATCTAAACAAATATTGTAAGGAACACATAAAATGTGTATCATCCTACCATTGTTGTAAGAACACATAGATTATCAAAGCTTATACTCATACAAGATGATTAGTCATGAATATAAACATGTTATATTGAAGCTATGACCCATAAGCAAAAAGAATAATAAATCTGGCAGATTCTGATGCTAGAACTCCCCATTTGTTTTTGTAAAATCTGGAGTTCTAGGTATCAAAATCAGTTGATTCCTTTTGCTAATCTTATTTTAAAGTTTTACCTTTTATTTAAACCAGGATTCACTAATTTTCATGAACGTTTTATCCTTCAAACATATTTAAAAAGACACATATGTTGAATCTGGAAATCTGACAGATTTAAAAGGGTACACTTTAAACGCGTGTAACTTACTCAGCCTTGGGTCAAAATACGTCTAGTTTTTAAAAGTTTCATATTTTAGTTGTGGTTAATTCCCAGTGTGAATCATGTAAAAAAGAGGTCGTATGCGCTTTAAACATACGTTTTAGTAACATGTCATCCAGACACTGATCAGTGGACATCTTATACACTTTTAATTATTAAAAATATTAAACATGGATTATAAATTCCTATATTTTTACTGGACATTCTAGAAACATGTATTAAGATTATATTAAAATATTAAGCCTTAATATGACTCCTAAAATACAGTTTTTAATTTTTAAAGTTCAACTTAAAGAAATAAAAATTCCAGTGAACACTTATGATTTATGGAAAAATAGAGACAACCTTTAACTATTTAATAAATAAGTTAAAACAAACATATAATACAAAATAATAAATAAAATAAGTCTAATTGAGCTACATATCTCTTATATTAGGAAAGGAGCTTCGGTAGGAACAAGAAATCCTTACGAGTTAACACATTTGCATACCGAGTGAGTATCATAGCCCCTTTTTACCGTATTTCATATTATTTTTGGGGTGAAAACATGTGTATATATTTCATGAAAAGTTTATTTCCTATCTTCTTATATATTCCAAATATTATTTTGAGCACTTATGGTATTATTCTTTGATGTGATTGGGTTATCGTTGTAAGGCCCTTCGTTGGACATTATCCCTTAACTCCGCTAGTGAGCCGATGGTATTTGTAAGTAGCGCTATTTCGAGATTCCGACGTCTCCCATTTATGGTTGACGAACTATAGATGTACTTTACCACTACTAACGTCATTTAATATAGGTGTTAGGTTTATTCATGGGCAATTGGTTGTCGGCTAGGTTGGATAATGGCTCAAGCAACAATCATCATAGTATATTACTACCATGTGCAATTTATTGGGCAATATAATACATCTTCTATCATTCGTGCATACTTTTATTTTATTCCAAAAACCTCCATAAATTATTTAAAAACTTTTTCTCATCAAAAAGTTATATTGTACATATATTAAAAACCTATGAACTCACCAACTCTAGTAGTTGACCGTTTTCTTTCTTTTACCCGTGCTTTCAGGTGATCGTTGTTAGGTACCTTATGCATAGGAGCATGATGTGTGGCATCTTCATCTTCATCGTTTCATTTTATAAAAACAATATCTATTTTATTTACGCATCGTACAAGACAATGTCATTTAAATATTATTCGGTTGTGTAACTTTTATTTATGTTTTATCCGAACTACTTATTTTTGTTAATTTAATATAATGGTTATTGTCTATTTACCTTGTGCGATGATATCTTGTGCTGTGACACCTCGTGTTTCCGCTTTAGCGGGATGTGACATAACTCAACCGTATCATCCCAGGTACGCCATTACTTATTGCCAACAAGCAATAAACAATCAATGCATCAAGCTGACAACTATGCTGGAAAGCTAAAAGTTTAACAGAGCCAGTCACGCCCATGCCTCCCTTAAGGCATGCTCGCGCCTTTCTAACATGGGCCCAAAACATGGCTTGCTCCAACATGGGTGTAGTGGGCCAAGCACGCCCGTACCTTAACTAGGCACGCTCGTGCCCGAAGAACAATGGCGGTCACACCTACTTGGCATGGCTGTGCCCCCAAAGGCACGCCCGTGCCCTATGAACTGCAGTAGCAGTTTTACGACTACTTAACTATTTTCCGGCCAAACTCACATATAAACTCACTTTTAATCCATAAAACACTACAAAGGGGTGTTTTCCTACACCCCAAACAACTTACTAACATCATTATACATATCTATCATGATTTAATCTTTTGAATATTTGTTTGACCCACTAGAACACTTACAACACAAACAATCATACATTTATTGATTTGCTACTATTATGAATACCAAATCCACTAGCTCTTGCTTAAAGTTTCAAAGAAAGAAGTATGGCAGCCCCTCTCTTCTTGTTTACATAAGGTAGCATGTGTGTATGTATGTTTGTTGACTAAGCAAGTCAATATATATATATATATATATATATCCAATTATCTTTAAATGTCAAAACAACACCCCTGAACTTATTATTTATGAGTAATGGTAGCTTTAGCCCCTCTATTTTTATAAACACCCCTAATCTTTTAAGACACTTAGCCATAATAACTTTGGGAATTTGGGCGTTACAACCACACCATAACGGCGTGGTGAAGAGGTTTGCGTGGCAAGAACCCATAGTGCGGTGGTGGCACGAAACAGTATATTTGGCCGGCTTTCTTTCATTTATTGCAGCTATAAATATGTAATTTGGAGTTAATTTTTGTTTGGTAGTTGTTGCATTTAATTTGGATGTGATATATATATATATATATATGAAAAATGTTCAATATAGTCCATAATTAATTCATAGTCCTAAGGGACTAATTTTAGCCTTTGCATCAATGTCATCAATAGTACTTATTAAATTTTAAAAATTTGGGCAGAGTGGTATTTTCGTAATTTTACAAATCACATGTGATTGTATATTGATTCACATGTGATTGAATATTAAAATTTCAGGACTATGTTTTTTAAACAGACTTTATTGAATACTCTATATATATATATATTAGTAGCTGTTACGGTGGCAGTAAATCTTCATCTTCATTCATCCTCATCTTCATCTCCATCTCCATCTCCATCCTCTTCTCCTTCATTTCATTACATGGATAATATAAATTGGTTTGGAAGTTCTTCATCTCCTTCTAGTCACACATCAAACTCACCAAATGCATCATCAAACCAACCATCAACACCACAAAGTTTATTTCCAAACTTTGGATCATGTTACATTCCTCAGATCTCACCACCACCACCAATTCAACAAACATACATATCACCAAATCTAAAATAATGTTACCTAAATCAACAACAATATCAATAATTTTTCAGTTGCAACAACCACCACAACCGTCACCAACACCAATTGAAAATAGATCTCAATTGAAGCCGGTCAAACAACCCGAGCCATCAAAAGGTAAGAAGATTTGTGAGAAGATTAGTTGGGCAAAGGAGGACGAGATTCTCTTGGCCACTTCATGGGCCGGTAGCAGTATCTGAAGACCTAATGGTTGGAAACTCTAAAAAAGGTGACTCTTTTTGATTCTAGCAATCTTTAACAAAGAGACAACCGGCATTCAACGAACTAAAGACCAATTCACGGTTAAATGGCGAGGTGTGAAGGTAAATTTACCGAGACATATCATTGTCTAAACCGGGAGTGTGGGAGTGGGGTAAATGATGCCGACCTTCTCACATTTGTCCTTGAATCATATCAATCCAATAATCTTTAACCATTTCCAGATATACATATTTGGGATGTTGTCAAAGCTCACCCAAAATGGAAGCATACGGATCTGGTAGTTCCCATGCATTGTAGCAAAAAATCAAGAACTTTCGAAACCTCTTCTGAGCAAAATGTATCCATAATTTTGGAGGCTTTCGATGATGTCCGAGATAACTCCCCTCCGGAGCCAAAACGTCCTTGAGAAAAAAGTTCGGAAAGAAAAATGGGGTGAATCCGGATCTCAAACAGTTGGTAGGTCTTCTTTTGCTAGTCAAGAATTCAATGATAAATATTTTGAACATATGGATCATCGCAACGCGTTGAAAGACTAATACACGTCAAAGAAAAACATGTACAAGGACCACGCATTTCTCGCGTTAGACGTTTCTAATTTAAACGAAAGGGACCGGGCCATCATCAAGGCAAAAAAAGAACACATTCGGAAAAAATATATGAAGTGTTATGTTTTCTGTTTTAATTATTTCTAAAAATATAATGTTTTTATTTTAGAAATGTAATGTTTTACTTGAATGAGTTAATATTTTATGTATTAGGATTGTTAGGTTGCATTTAATTTCTGCAGCTTTTTTTTAGTTTGTGGTAATTTTTGCAGGTTTTTTAAGTTTGTGGTTGAACTGTTAGGTTGCATTTAATTTTTGCAGATCTCTTTAATTTCATGATTGAATTGTTAGGTTGTATTTATTCATTAGGAATTATTAGGTTGTATTGAATTTTTGCAGGTGTTTTTAATTGTTAGGTTGTATTTATATGTGAACTTCTATTTGAATTTGAAACATAAGAATTTCTCTCAAATACAACAAGTTCTCTTAATGAATATGGATTCGTCTTCATCATCAGAATCTTCTGTAACACCCAAAATCTTAAGCCATATATTTTTTTAATTCGTTGCGTAAGCATTGATATAAAAAAATATACATAAACATCCACATAATTACATACGGTTCACAAAACCACAGAACTAATTGTGTTACAAAGATTTATAAAATATGGCTCATATCTATTCAAAACATAATATCAGAGTGTTGGTCAAAATTTCCTTTTCACAAAACCACAGCTAAACAGCTGCACTTACCAACATGCAAAAAACGGGTTAACAGTGGGGAATTAGACAAAGCTAAGTGAATGGAAGCTAAATCACAACAGCATACAACAACAATCAATACAAAAGCATGTAATCATAAAAATCCGGAAGACCGGCGATTCGGCACACAACCTTTCAACCATTTGCGGGCCAAGGCAAAGGTTTACAGATAGCCCTTTGCTACTTGGCACATTTAGATCCTTCTATTACAAATACTTACAATGCATGCATTAGAAGGTCTACAACTGCTCAGCCAATAGCAAACGACCCCAGCCGAACTACACGTATTGTTGACTTCCATCATATCACGATTCTCTTTATCATACCACAAGCACGTATCAGCCAAATAACACACAAGCAGTTATTTACCATCAAACATCAGACTAAAAAATCTATCAATCATCAACCACATGCATCACATCAATCATATCAATCATAACCTTTACCATCCGTGAGTTTACATCCACTCACCTCAATTCTCAATCACACCGCTCAATTTATCTGCGTATGTTTGGTAAAGAGAATAATCTTCTCCTTTGGGAATAATCCTAATTTAGTTAAGGAAAGGGTATCAATTGTTTTTCTCAAAAAAATATAGAAGAACGGAGTCTATGCCCCAATATCTGCCATAAAAGGGCCAAACCATAACAAATGCGAAGTTATACGACTTAACTCCAACATAATGATCTAATGTCACTAATTTTTCGTAGTTCCTGAGAACACAACAACACCGAAATCAGTCTTCGATTCATAACTATATATTCACATATATTTATATCAAACATAACCATAACCAACAGGTTAGAATCACATATGAAGCAAATATATAACATGCAACACAATCAAATCAGCAAACAAAAGCTTAAATGCTGAAAAACAACCGGACGCATCGTGTCGCGACGTAATTCGGACAACCCCAAAATCAGACCACCAAAGTCGGATCACCCATGTTGGAACATCAAAGTCGGACCACCAAAGTCAGACCAACAAGGTCGGTTAGGCCCAAAGTTGGACCATCATCGAATGCTTCGCGTTCCTTCCTTTGGATGTGTCGCGTCACACGATGAACAAACTTGTTTTGTTTTGTTTTTGCTCATTTCCAGCTTCAACCAAATCATCTCAAACACAACCATAATTCTGGAAATCGATTTCTAGCGGTTCTTAAACAATAGAAACTTCATATAACATGTTTAAAATCAACAAAAACACATCTAAACCAATTAAACTCTCAAAATCAATACTACCCACTTCATAAGTTCTTCAAAAGCTTCTTAACTTATTTAATGGAGTTTAAATCCTTTAAACATCAAAACTTCAGCATTTATACATCAAATATGAACAAGAATCATAATATAATCAATGATAAACATACACAAACCTTTCTGTTGCAATAATACACACCAAATCAACTTCAAAGTTTTAAGTTAGTTGTTCTTTGAGCTTTCTTCAAATGAAAATAAACACACACATACACACTCAAAAGATATATCTCAAAATGAGGAGGTGCCTAGTATATCCATACATGCACACACTCGGTACATGCACACACAAATATTAAGTCAAAACGATTCAATGAAACATGAGGTGGCAATTATTTAGGATAACTACAATTACTAGTGTTCCATACTGCTTACTAACATAAGTCAATCCCAATTAATTATCATACAACGAGGTATTATTTACAACCCTCGTTGAAAAACGAATTCGTCTATTTCATAAATTCATGCAATATAAAATGCTCATTTTAATCACATAATTTAATAAATACATAAACACGTAACAAACACAATCACTCACCCAACCCGCTAACAACTAGCCCGGGTTTACGGTTGTTACATCTTTGGACTCATTTGAATGGCTACAAATGACAAGAGAAGCAATTCACTTCCATGAACGTCTTCAAGAGGAACAAAATACATCTCGGGCAAGAAGATCTCAAAGATATATGGAGGGATCATGAAGGTCCAAATGATCATATGCTCACCGACTACTTGGGAGACAACCCCCGTTATCTCGTTATGTGTAACGACCTGAAAATATTGTGATATTATTATCGAGAAATAAATATTATTTATGGAGTTTAATTTGTTAATAATAATAATTATGGAATATTATTATTTAATGAAAAGAAGAAAAAAAGAAGAAAAAAATTAAAAAAAAAATATGGAAAATGGAGATCGCGGCGCGACATGTTGAGCGTCGTGACGTGTTGGGTGTGAAGATTGCGTGTGTCAGTTTTTGCATGTTGCGGAATCTCGAGAATTTGGGCAATTGCGACGCGACACATTGTCCGTCCTGACGCGACGTGTCCCGGTTGGCTCTATATATACAAGTTCAATTCCAGCCATTTTTCACAACATCCTCCACACCATACCGTTACTCTTGTAGAGAGATTCCAAGGCTCTAGAGCGTATTTTGGTGTTGAGGCTTCATTCTTACGTGTTTACAAGGTTCAGGTCCTTGAAGCCATTTCGGGCCAAGTTTCAACACCGGTTTTGTTCGTGGTGTTCTCGAGGAGTCTTTTGAAACATGTGAAACCAGCTTTCGATGGTCCGTGTGTTAAGGTTATCAATCTAGGTTCAAGTTGATCGTTTCATACTATTCAGTTGAGTTCAGTAGATTTTTACAAACCGAGTACATAGACAAAACCTAATTTTTGAAATAGAGATGGTTATACATGTATATATTGATTGATGATACGTGTTGTGTGTTTGTGGTTAAACACTTGATATATGTATGTTGAACACGTGATACACATGCTATGATTATGTGCGATCTATTACGGACACTACGTTGTTCAATTACTGGAGTGGTGTAGGCCATAGGGGCTAGATCATACATCACGAGGGTGTAAGGAGAAGCTGAAATTTGTGGTCAGCTTCGTTTGGATTTGCACCGAAACCACAACGTAGTACTTGTACTTGCATTATCGACATAGCGAAAGTGGCGATCAAATATAATATAAACATCGAATCCTTTGTTGTGTTACAAATATAATATAAAAACATGGCTCTTCTTTAATCCAAAAACAAATATGAGAGCACTGATCAACTTTTCCTTTAATTCAAAACAAAGCCACAAATACCGAACCTGTAAAAACAGTTCAATGGTGAGGAATTATCACGAAGCTAAGTGAGAGGAAGCTAAAACACCAAAACAAGCATCATTAATCGATACAAAAAGCATGTAATCACATAATCCAGAAGACCGGCGCATAACCGACAACCAATGCCGGCCAAAGCAAAGATTTACCTATAACCCACCGCTATGTGGGACAGTTAGATTCCCTCCGATGCAACGCGTGCACGAGAGGGTCTAAAACTGCTCAACCAAAAGCAATCAGGCCCAGCCCAATTCCACGCATAGCTGACTTTATTCACGCAACTCAATATCATCCAAAGAGTGCGTATCGACCAAATAATCACATACAATCAACAATCAATAGACACAACAGTCTATCAATCACAAACACATGCATCACATCATTCGTATCCATCATAACTTTACCATCCGTGAGTTATGTAACATCCTCGATTTGGGCCTAGTTGTAGATCGTTTGTAAATGTATGTAAGCTAATACAATACGTAAAGGGTTCAAGTTGTATATATATGTATGTATTAATTGAGTAAATGAAGATGTGTTTAATTGAAAATGTATATGTGTATATGTATATATGTTATTGTGTATTCTTTTAGTTAAAGTATATATATACATATTAAGAAAAATGAATTAAAAAATTAAAAAGAAAAAGAAAATGTACAGGCGGTTGCCTCTGGATAAGATTATATATATATATATATATATATATATATAGATGTGTATGTTTTTAGTATTGACTAAGAAGTTCAAAGTGGGTAAACACCTACAAAACACACACTAGTTCTCTCTCGTGAGATTCTGGAAAGCAAGAGGTTGGAAGATTTGGTGTTGTTGAATCAAGCAAAGGTAAGAATGTTGTTTGTTATGAAGTTTAAGCATGATTTGTGATAGATATGAGTTGGGTTATGGTTGGAAACTCAAGTTCAAATGAAAACACCATTGAAGAACATATGAAGCTTACTTGACAAGTGGGTTTTGCATGTTTGGTGTTCCTATTTGGATTTGATTAGTTTGTGAAGCTTGTATAAATGCTATATGAAGTTTATAAGTGTTTTAAAAGTGAATTTAACAAGTTTGAATATTCTGGTTTGTTGTGAAGTGTTCGGGAGTTAAAGTCAGACGAGTCATGCGACTCTTGGTCCGACTGTCGCATGAGTCATGTGAATCCTTGGTTAGACTGTCGCATGGGTCATGCGACTCTTGGTCAGAGTGTCAGCTGGCCATGCGACTCTATGGTCCGACCTTCGTATCATTGTTTTATCCGAATTTCGGGTGATCCGACTTTTCCTATCCGACAGTCGCATGATGAAATATGATGCCACGTGACCGGTGCCTGGACGCGACATGTCGGGTGAAATTCAGAAATGATCATTTTCAAAGTTAGATGTTTTAAGGCACAAGTCGTGCTAATTCATGTGAGGTTAATCTAGGGTGTTATAAGCCTTAGATTGTTCTTGAAAGTGTTCTAGTAATAGAATCCCATGTGTGTAAACGCTTAATGTGAATGATGATGTTCCTAGGTGAACTTGCCGAATTAGCTGAATCGGAGTTAAGGTAATCCGTAATATAAGCTACTCAAGTGAGTACCGACTTTCATACGTCTCAATAGAGGGAGACTTGCTTGCTAAATGAATTGAAAGTGATTAAAAGATGTTTTAAGTTGCATGTATGCTTAAAAGTAAAGACGTAAGTCTTGCCATGCTACTTTATTGCACTATTCTATGTTGAGTACTTGTTATATGTATGTTGAGTGCATGCCAGCAAAATCCATAATTGGAGTCGCCTAGTTAAAGATGAATGATATGTATGATACTCATCCTGATTGGATTAACTATGTGGAAATTGATGATATGCATGCTAGGGATCCAGATTGGATCCGCCTCGATGAAATGAATGAATATGCATGCTTAATTAATGATCTAGATTGGATCACTTATGTGTATGTGAAATGTTCGCGGACAATTCAAAGCACGGTTAAGGTCAGCTGGATAGCTGGATCCCAGAAAGCCTTGATGGTGGTTCGGGATTTAACGGTGATTCGAGGTAAAATTCTGGATCGTAGGTTCTGCAGAACCGTCGTGCCTTATATCATGAGAGGTAATCAGCCGGATGTAGCTGGATGCCTAGGGAACCTATGGTTCCGTAAATGATGCTTGGTGGACTGCTTTATGCTCCCCCACCAGTGCGGATGGTTGTGTCTGATCCCCCGCTTTAATGGTTTTGAGTGGGACTAGCTATCCCGCAAGAAATGACTCACACCGATCTTATCAGCACACCGCAATATGATAGGATTGCATTGATAGTTAATTCCTATGATACATGACTTGCTTTATTGATACTTATGTTAAGTTTGTACTCACTAGCTATGTGTATAGCTAATGGTGCCACGTTGACCCTTTTTGCAGATAAAGAATAGGTGGCCTGGGGAGCGGGGTTGCCTTCTGCTGGATATTTATTTTGGGATGGAACACTTTGATATGTTGTAATGATACGATATTATGGTTGGTTGTTGTGATAGAGTAGCACCAAACAGTTAATACATAATTTTCAATGTAAATATTTTATGTATAACCTTTTGGTTAAGAGTTTCCGCTGCTTAACTTAATGATATTTAAATCTTGAAAGAGTTCACGTTTATGAAAAACGCAAATTTTTGCTACTTTTGTCATTTTGCAAAGCCGGTGTTACAAGTAGCTATCAGAGCCTATGTTTGAGGGAATTGGGTTCTTGCGAGAGTATTGAGCCTCAAACTTGGGCCCGACCATAGTAAAGTGTTCCTTATGGGGGTTGAGTATGAGAGTTGCATGAATATTGCTTGTTATAATATAGCTTGTCAAGAGCTATAAGTAAGTATACTAGAGTATTAAATGCTCTTCTTTGTCATATAGAAAATTAAAAGAAAGTTGTCACTAAAAGATATGGAAGATGAGGCTTCGCATATGCCTCATCAACCTGAAGACAAAAGCTCTCAACATAATGCTCGAGGTGGTAGACTGGATCCAGATCAGGTAGCATACATAAAGCGTCTGGGAGAAGAGCTACGTATAGCTAAAGAGCTCTTGTTGCAAACTACTGTAGGCAAACCACGCAAGACTTGTTCCTATAAAAAGTTCTTGTCGTGCAAGCCTCCTACGTTCGAGGGGAGTGATAACCCCATACTTTCAATGAAATGGCTCCATAAGATCGAGCAGACATTTGAATCATGTAAATGTGAACCGGAGTATTGCATGAAATACATAGTACGCATGTTGAAGGGACGCGCCATTTTATGGTGGGATACTATGAACGCCTTGGTTAGTAAAGAGGTGTTGAGTGCTCTGTCATGCAGCAATTTTCTGAAAAGCTACTGAAGAAATATTGTACAGATTATGATATGGAGAGAATGGGGAGAGAGTTCAACAATCTCCAAAAAGGAGATAAGTTAAGGAGATAAGTTAAGGGAAGATCTTGTCACGGCTATTGCTGATAAGATGAGATTTGTTCCACACCTGATACCAGATGAGACCACCAAGATAAGAAGGTTTTTCGCAACCCTGCCATTGGAGTTTTGTGCCTGTAACACCGCCGTTTCGAGAACCAAATTTCTCTTTTTATAACATTTATTTATCTTATTCATTTGAAAACACGCAGTGGAAATAGAAAACACGTGGCAAATATATTACAAACCAAAAGATGCCACATACAAGTTCGGTGTTACTGTTACTTATCCGGTCGACCATTACTAAATTCAAACAAACATTATATCAGAGTTATTACAGACAAAGTGTTCCTCCTATGAAAACAAACTACCCGCAGGGTCCCAAGCTCACTGAGGATCACCTGCACATGTAGGGTGTAGCATCTGTTAGCTATAATAGCTAGTGAGTACTCAAATAGCATATGATTAACATAAATACATCACATATCATCAATCATGCTCAGATAGTTCTATCCTAGCATCTCGCGATGAGTTGGCGTAGTCAGGTGGTAACATATCTTGCAGGGGAGCTAACTCGGCTCAATGCACCAAACTGGGGTACCAAACACATCAACCGCTCCGGTGGGGGAGCTATACAGCGTCCACCGTTGCGTTTTGGAATCCGCAGATTCCTCTGTTGTACAGCCGCAGCTATACCCGAAGAGGACAGCTTTGTCCTTAAGTAGAACAGCTTTGTTCTTGTAGGACAGCTTTGTCTAGGACAACTTTGTCCATAGGATCCGGATCAACCACTAACAAACAATTTGATTCAATCGAATCATCAATCAATGCGCGCATATATTCAATAATCATCATAGCATACACCTAATCAAGTGCATACTACATTGTGTCAACATGGTATATTCTAGCATCATTATGCAACCTACACTTAAACAAGTGCGTGTACAAATCGTGGTATACAATCCAGTAATCGTTGTTAATATATGTTATAGATATATTAATCGTTATGTTATCAGGCACTAACCTGTCGAGTTAGAATGCTCTACTATTTGATATCGAAGCTTCTGGATCAACTGGAATACCTAAACAAGGTTTACAGCTATTAAAACCTTGTAAAACAAATTTTGCCACGGGCAGGGCACGCCCGTGCCTGGCGTGGCACGCCCCGGGTACGCCCCGTACCTAGGTCTCAGGTACACCCCGTGACTTCAGGGTACCCCCGGGCTCGCTAGGGTTAGGCACGCCCCGTACCCTTGGGAGGTACGGCCGTGCCTCCTAGGTACGCCCTAAGGTACGGTCTATTCTTGAGAGGCACGCCCGTGCCCTTCAATATACAGCAGCAGGTTCGTGCAGAACCTTCTTTTTTCCATTCTAAAATTACAGAAACTTCACCAAAGCTTTACCAATGGGTTTCTAATGTTGACATGTGAAATAACTCATCCAAAACAACTTCAAGGTACCATTTTTACACATCAAAACATCTAAAATCAGAATTTGGGACAAAATCATCATTTTGACCCATTTGGTACTTTAATTCTCAAAATCAAACTAAACCATCATTTTAATTATAGATTTTGATTCCTATTAGCTTAGAAACTCCTTAGAAACAGATTGGCAATCTTAGAAACAAAGATTGGGATCAAAATCAATGAAACCCAATTTAGAACCTAACTTGGTGAAACTAGAAAATCAAGAACAAAGAGCTTACTTGAATTGGAGATGATTAGGAGATAACACAGCAGATTAGAACTTGAAATCAGTACTTGAATTCAACAGCAAGAATCAGATTGCTTGATTGATTATTGAATTCTTCTCTTCTTCTTCAAAAACCACACACAAGAACACAAAGAAGTCAAATGAAATTGTATGTGTTTTGCAAGGGAGTTGTACACGTGGGTTTCCACAAGGTGCCTACTTGTTGGTTATGCATATCCACAAGTGGGTATCTTGTTCCCCTTTCCAACTTACAATTTAACGCACGAGTACCCATTTTAACTAACGGGGATATTTTTGGAAACCTCGTTCTAAACCATTTAATAATTCATTATTATTATCTATTTTCAATAATATTTTTAATATTATCATTTCTTTATTATTTTCCTTTATTTTCTTATTTAATCAATTATTTATATTTAATTCCTTTTATTCAATATTTAATAGGAGTTCTAGACGTACCAGATTCGAACACGACTAGGCCCATTTTGAGGTTGTTAAAGTGCCAATGTGCTAGCAGTTGCGATTCTTGATCGGGCATTTAAGGTGGCCCGGTAAATGGAAGGAGATTGAATTCAGTGTCAGGGCGAAACTGCCAGTGGGGGTTACAAAAGAAAGTTTCAGCCATCTCAAAAATCGGGTCCTTCATAAGGGCAATTCTCTGGAGATGGAAGAACTGAGACTTCTAAGAAACCAAGACCTGACAATCCTTGGTGTTCTTCATGTCGTACCTATCATTCTGGGGAATGCTCTGCAGCAACCAGAAGATGTAGGAGGTGTGGGCAGAAGGGGCATTCAGTGAGAGAGTGCCGATACAAAGAAGATGTTTGCTACCGGTGTCGCAAGTCCAGTCACAAGATGGTTGATTGTCCCGACATGCAAAGCTTGGGAGAAGGTGGGTTTTCTCGAGGGCCGAAGAGAGATGGTGCACCTCACGCGAAAGGGAGGGCATTTCAGATGATAGAAGAGGAGGCGAAAGCAGCGGGGGATGTCATCACGGGTACATTCCTTATTAACTATACTCCTACCTGTGTGCTATTCGACTTTGGAGCTACCTACTCCTTTGTCTTTGTTTCTTGTTGTAAAAAGTTGAAGTTGCCTGTTTCCAAGTTGCTTGATCCACTTAATGTGGAAGTTGCTAGTGGTAAATTAATCTCTGTTACAGAGAAAGTTCATATAGCTGTTCTTGATATCGAGGGAAGTAGTTTCCCTATCTCATTCTTTGTAATCCCTATTGCGGGCTTCAATGTGGTAATTGGAATGGATTGGCTCAGCAGTCGTGATGTTGAGATTCTCTGTTCCAGAAAATGATTAAGATTCCTCTTTCTGATGGATCTTATGCTATAGCTCGAGGAGTGCGACGGGAGTCTGATGCTCCTATTATCTCCGTTATTAAAGCTCAAAAGTCTATTTCTAAAGGTTGTGACTCTTTCTTAGCATATGTTATTGATGCCAAGATGGAGAAGTGACCCGTCCAAGACATCAGGGTAGCGTCTGATTACCCTGAGGTGTTTCGTGAAGAACTATCGGGTTTACCTCCGGTCAGAGATGTTGAATACAAGATTGAACTTGTTCCTGGAGCTACTCCTGTGGCTAGAGCTCCATATCGTCTTGCTCCTTATGAAATTCGTGAGATGATGAAACAAATTCAGGATTTTCTTGACAACGGTTTTATCCGTCCGAGTTCCTTGCCTTGGGGAGCTCCCGTGTTGTTTGTCAAGAAGAAGGATGGAATAATGCGTATGTGTATAGATTACAGGGAGCTTAACAAGCGAACTGTAAAGAATAAATATCCTCTTCTGCGAATAGATGATCTTTTCGATCAATTGCAGAGATCTACTTATTTCGCCAAGATTGATCTCTGGTCGGGGTACCATCAAGTCCGAGTTCATGAAGAAGATATCCCGAAGACTGCTTTTCGAACTCGCTATGCTAATTATGAATTTTTGGTTATGCCTTTCGGCTTAACCAATGCCCCTGCCATCTTCATGGATCTAATGAATCATGTTTGTCGTCCATTTCTCCATAGATCCGTGATCGTCTTTGTTGATGATATTCTTGTCTACTCGAAGACTGAAGCTGATCATGAGCTCCATCTTCGTCAGGTTCTCGAAACTCTCAAACGAGAACAATTGTATGCTAAACTTTCTAAGTGTGAATTCTGTCTTAGGGAAGTGCATTTCCTTGGCCATGTCGTTTGTAAAGATGGTGTCAAGGTAGATCCAGCTAAAGTGGAGACTATGATGAATTAGGAAGTTCCTCGAACTCCTTCCAAAATTAAAAGTTTCCTTGGCTTGGCTGGCTACTATCGGCGGTTTATCCGTGACTTCTCTAAATTTGTGGGTCTGTTGACAAAGCTGAGTCGTAAGGATGTAGCTTTTGTATGGTCTGAAGCTCAGGAGGAAGCTTTTCAGACCTTAAAGCAATTGTTATGTGAAGCTCCGATCTTCACCATGCGTGATGGTTCGAAAGACTTCACTGTCTATTGTGATGCCTCGTACGCGGGTTTGGGTTGTGCCTTAATGCAGCGTAATAAAGTGATTGCTTACGCCTCTCGGCAATTGAAATCACACGAAAGGAACTACCCAACCCATGATCTTGAGCTTGCTGCTGTTGTGTTTTCACTTAAGTTATGAAGGCATTAGTTTTATGGCATGAAGTGTGTGATATACACTGATCACAAAAGTTTACAATATGTCTTTTCCCAGAAAGAACTCAACATGCGGCAGCGCCATTGGTTGGAGTTAATTAAAGACTACGATTGTGAAATTCGTTACCATCCTGGTAAAGCCAATGTTGTAGTGGATGCTTTGAGCCATAAAGGACCAATAGCAGAAGCAAAATTCACGAAGATCACAGTGATATTAGATTTAATTGCAAAGCTAAAGGAAGCCCAACTGTTAGCTTTGCAGGAATACAATCTGAAAGCTGAAACGATGAAGAAGTTGAAAGACCAACTGGGTGAAGATAATCGTGGGTTGAAGACTTTTTAATCCAGGATTTGGATACCTCTTATTGGAGGTAACCATGATTTAATTTTACAAGAAGCTCACAAGTCTAAGTTGTCTATCCATCCAGGAATCACTAAGATGTACTATGACCTGAAAAGGTTGTATTGGTGGCCAACTCTTAAGAAAGACATGGCTTCATTTGTGGAGAGATGTCAAATATGCGTACAAGTCAAGACGGAACACCAAAGGACTTATGGCAATCTGCAACAACTAGATATTCCGAAATGGAAGTAGGATCATATCAAGATGGATTTCGTGACAAAGCTGCCTAAGACGTTCAGAGGGCATGATATGATATGGGTCATTGTCGACCGATTGACTAAAAGTGCTCACTTCTTAGGAACTAACGAGTCTGCCTCATTGACTCGTTCAGCTGAGTTGTATATCGATGAGATTGTGTCACGTTACAGTCTTCCCTGTTTAATTGTTTCTAATCGTGACTCTCGATTTGTTTCTAATTTCTGGCAAAGTTTGCAACATGAGCTAGGAACTCGTGTTCATCTGAGCACTGCCTATCACCCGTAGACCGATGGCCAATCTGAACGAACGATCCAGACAATGGAAGATATGCTCCGTGCGTGTGTACTCGAGTTTGGTAGATCATGGGATTCTCATCTCCCATTGATTGAATTTGCTTATAATAATTCATATCATTCTAGCATTGGAATGCTACCATACGAGATGCTATATAGGGACGTTGTCGTACTCCAACCTGTTGGTTGGAACCTAGTGAGAAGCAATTCGCTGGACCAGAGATTCTCTAGATCACAGCGGATAAAGTGAATGTGGCACTAAAAAAGCTAAAAACAGCTCGTAACCGACAAAAGATGTATGCAGATCCCAAACATCGTCCCGCTACATTTGATGTTGATGATCGTGTATTCTTGAAGGTTTCTCCTTGGAAAGGCGTCATTCATTTTGGGCGTAAGGGGAAGCTAAGTCCATGTTTCACTGACCCATTCAAAGTCATTCGTAAAGTCAATGATCAAACGGTAACTCTTGAGCTGCCGCCTGAGCTAGCTGGAATTCATGATACCTTTAACGTATGCTACTTACAAAAGTGCAACGTTGAAGACGAACAGATTCTCCCATTACAAGAACTCAAGGTTGACTCTTCTAAATGACTCGTAGAAGAACCTGTCGAAATTCTTGACACGAAGTTCAAGAAGCTACGCAAGAAGATGATCAAGCTGGTTCTTGTTAAGTGGAAGCACAGCTTAGGTCCAAACCTGACGTGGGAAGTCGAGGACGAGATGAAGAAAAGATACCCTCACCTGTTTATCACTGAGCGGATTTCGAGAACAGAATCCTCTTAAGGGGGAAGATTTGTAAAATCCTCGATTTTGGCGTAGTTGTAGATCGTATGTAAATGTACGTAAGCTAGTAAAATATGTAAAGGGTTCAAGTTGTATATATATGTATGTATTAATTGAGTAAATGAAGATGTGTTTAAGTGAAAATGTATATGTGTATATGTATATATGTTATTGTGTATTCTTTTAGTTAAAGTGAATATATATATATATATATATATGTATATATATATATATTAAGAAAAATGAATTAAAAGAATTAAAAAGAAAAAGAAAATCCAGAGGCAGTTGCCTCTGGATAAGATTATATATATATATATATATAGATGTGTATGTGTTTAGTATTGACTAAGAAAGTCAAAGTTGATAAGCACCTACAAAACACACACTAGTTCTCTCTCGTGAGAATCTGAAAAGCAAGAGGTTGGAAGATTTGGTGTTGTTGAATCAAGCAAAGGTAAGAATGATGTTTGTTATGAAGGTTAAGCATGATTTGTGATAGATATGAGTTGAGTTATGGACGGAAACTCAAGTTCAAATGAAAACACCATTGAAGAACATCTGAATCTAGGTTCAAGGTGATCGTTTCGTACTATTCAGGTGAGTTCAGTAGATTTTTACAAACCGAGTACATAGACAAAACCTAATTTTCGAAATAGAGATGGTTATACATGTATATATTGATTGATGATACATGTTGTGTGTTTGTGGTTAAACACTTGATATATGTATGTTGAACATGTGATACGCATGCTATGATTATGTGAGATCTATTGCGGTTTATGTATGATTATTTACGATTACATGCATCATCAACTTAGCGGGCGGGGGTAGTATATTATATTTCTCATTCGCGGATTATGAGCCTAGTAGGTATGCATGATATTCTAGGATTAAAGTGGTAGCAAATGCGGGTCACTTGGTCATTCAAGACGGCTAAAGTGACACATGGTATGCGGACACTACGTTGTTCAATTACTGGAGTGGTGTAGGCCAGAGGGGCTAGATCATACATCATGAGGGTGTAAGGAGAAGCTGAAATTTGCGGTCGGCTTCGTTTGGATTTGCACCGGAACCACAACGCAGTACTTGTACTTGCATTATCGAAGTAATAAAAGTGGCGATACTCTCGGGATCTATGTTTGTAACATTGTAAAATCCTAAGCCATTTTTTTAAAACACAGTGCGGAAGCTTAACTCACAAGATTACATAAAACACAAAATATTTACAACCATTCTTATAATACAAACATCTAACCCTTTGTTGTGTTACAAATATAATATAAAAACATGGCTCGTCTTTAACTCAAAAACAAATATGAGAGGGCTGATCAACTTTTCCTTTAACCCAAAACAAATCCACAAACACCGAACCAGCAAAAACAGTTCAACGGTGGGAAATTAGCACGAAGCTAAGTGAGAGGAAGTTAAAACACGAAAACAAGCATCATCAATCGATACAAAAGAATGTAATCACATAATCCAGAAGACCGGCGCAGAACCTACAACCAATGCCAGCCAAAGCAAAGGTTTAACTATAGCCCACCGCTGTCTGGGACACTTAGATTCCCTCCGATGCAACGCGTGCACGAGAGGGTCTAAAACTGCTTAACCAAAAGCGATGAGGCCCAGCCCAATTCCACGCACAGCTGACTTCATTCACGCAACTCAATATCATCCAAAGAGTGCGTATCGACCAAATAATCACACAACAGGTATACAATCAACAATCAATAGACTCAACTCTCTATCAATCACAAACACATGCATCACATCAATCATATCAATCATAACCTTTACCATCCATGAGTTATGTAACATCCTCGATTTGGGCCTAGTTGTAGATCGTTTGTAAATGTACGTAAGGTAGTAAAATATGTAAAGGGTACAAGTTGTATATATATGTATGTATTAATTGGTTAAATGAAGATGTGTTTAACTGAAAATGTATATGTCTATATGTCTATATGTTATTGTGTATTCTTTTAGTTAAAGTAAATATATATATATATATATATTAAGAATAATGAATTAAAAGAATTAAAAAGAAAAAGAAAATCCAGAGGCGGTTGCCTCTGATAAGATTATATATATATATTATATATATATATATATAGATGTGTATGTGTTTAGTATTGACTAAGAAAGTCAAAGTGGATTAACACCTACAAAACACATACTAGTTCTCTCTCATGAGATTCTGGAAAACAAGAGGTTGGAAGATTTGGTGTTGTTGAATCAAGCAAAGTTATGAATGATGTTTGTTATGAAGTTTAAGCGTGATTTGTGATAGATATTCGTTGATTTATGGCTGGAAAATCAAGTTCAAATGAAAACACCATTGAAGAACATATGAAGCTTACTTGACAAGTGGGTATGTTTGGTGTTCTTATTTGGATTTGATGAGTTTGTGAAGCTTGTATAAATGTTATGTGAAGTTTAAAAGTGTTTTAAAAGTGAATTTAACAAGTTTGAAGATTTGGGTTTGTTTTGAAGTGTTCGGGAGTTAAAGTCAGACGAGTCATGCGACTCTTGGTCCGAGTGTCGCATGAGTCATGCGACTCCTTGGTCAGATTTTCGCACAGGTCATGCGACTCTTGGTCTGACTGTCGGCTGGGCCATGCGACTCTATGGTCCGACCTTCGTATCATTGTTTCATCCAACTTTCGGGTGATCCGACTTTTCCTATCTGACTGTCCCATGATGAAACGTGACACGACTCCGGTGCCTGGACGCGACGCGTCGGGTGAAATTCAGAAATGATCATTTTCAAAGTTAGATGTTTTAAAGGCACAAGTCGTGCTAATTCATGTGAGGTTAATATAGGGTGTTATAAGCCTTAGATTGTTCTTGAAAGGGTTCTAGTAATAGAATCCCATGTGTGTAAACGTTTAACGCGAATAATGATGTTCCTAGGTGAACTTGCCGAATTAGCTAAATCGGAGTTAAAGTAATCCGTAATATAAGCTACACAGGTGAGTACCGACTTTCTTAAGTCTCAATAGAGGGAAACTTGCTTGCTAAATGATTTGAATGTGATTCAAAGATGTTTTAAGTGGCATGTATGCTTAAAAGTAAATATGTAAGTGTTGCCATGCTACTTTATTGCACTATGCCATGTTGAGTACTTGTTATATGTATGTTGAATGCAAGCCAACGGAATCTAGAATTGGAGCTGTCTAGTTAAAGATGAATGATATGTATGATACTAATCCTGATTGGATCAACTATGTGGAAATTGATGATATGCATGCTATGGATCCACATTGGATCCGCCTCGATGAAATGAATGAATATGCATGCTTAATGAATGATCCATTATGTGTATGTGAAATGTTCGCGGACAATTCGAACCATGGTTAAGGTCAGCCGGATAGCTGGATCCTAGGGAGCCTTGATCAGGTGATTTGGGATTTAACGGTGATTCGAGGTAACATTCCGGATCGTAGGTTCTGCAGAACCGTCGGGCCTTATATCATGAGGGGTAATCAGCCGGATGTAGCTGGATTGCCTAGGGATCCTATGGTTCTATAAACGATGTTTGGTGGACTACTTTATGCTCCCTCACCAGCGCAGATGGTTGGGTCTGATCCCCATTTAATGTTGTTGAGCGAGACTAGCTATCCTGCAAGAAATGACTCACACCGATCTTATCAGCACACCGCAATGTGATAGTATAACATTGATTGTTAATTCTTGTGATACATGACTTGTTTTATTGATACTTATGTTAAGTTTGTACTCACTAGTTATGTGTATAGCTAATGGTGCCATGTTGACCCTTTTTGCAGATAAAGATTACGTGGCCAGGCGAGCGGGGTTGCTTCTGCTGGATATTTATTTTGGGATGGAACACTTTGATATGTTGTAATGATACGATATTATGGTCGGTTGTTGTGATAGATTAACACCAAACCGTTAATACAGAATTTTGAATGTAAATATTTTATGTATAACCTTTCGGTTAAGAGTTTCCGCTGCTTAACTTAATCATATTTAAATCGTGAAAGAGTTCACATTTACGAAAAACGCAAATTTTTGCTAATTTTGTCGTTTTGCAAAGCCGGTGTTACAAGTTAACACCCACTCACCTCTCGATCTGAAACGCAACACTTAGATGTCTAATATCAATAAGTCTTAGTGTTTCCTAAAAATACAGCAACACCAAAATTAATTTCCAATAAATATATCTTCACATATATTTATATCAAGAATACTCATACTCTTCAATTTATATCCATATAATATAAACATAATATGCACTTCAAAAGAACCAACAACAACCTCAAGTTCGGAAAATCGTCGGATGCGTCGCGTCCAACCAATCGACGCGTCACGTCAGGCTTCGAGCAACATCTCTTCGAATGGCCACTTCAAACGGAGACTTTGAACGGGCTTCGAACGCCCACTTTGAGCGGCCACTTCAAGCACCCAAAACCTTCGAGTAGACTTCCAACTACCATTGACTTCGAGCGGATTCAACCTTCGAATGGAGGCTTCGAAATCAAAGCGAACGCGTCGCGTTCCTCCCCTAAAGTCGTCGTGTCGCGTTCTGTTAAGTTTAAACTTGTAACTTTTCTTCATCTAACAACTCCAACCAAATACGAACCAACATATATTCAAAGCTGGAAAACGATTTATAACACTTCTAAACTCATAATAATTTCAAATAACATGTATACAAACATATATAACACTTCAAATCCATTTAAAATACTAAAACAAACAAAACCCATTTGTCAAGTTTAATCTTCAAGTTCATCAATGGTGATTCTTCATACATATTCCTAAAACCCAGCAACAAAATATCAAGTTCATCTAACCATAGTTTTGATTTATCAATCAACAAACCTTCAAATCCAAAATTCAAGTTTGCAAGTTGATAGATCTTTCTTCAACAAGAGGTAAGCATACACACACATACACTTTCAAGTTGCTTTCAAATGAGGAAGTGAATTCCTTCAAACTAATCCATATACACGTACACCTACTCACTAATTCCCAAGCATGTGGTTATGCAAAATATCTCATAAAAAATTCCACATACATACACATATACATGCATGCGTACATATATACATACATACTTACTTAATTTAAGTAACTAATTAATTAAATATGAGATCATGGTTTTTAATTGAAATAAACACATAATCAAATAATTAATCACATGTAAACAAGTACCGCTAACCCACTAACGACTAGCCCGGGTTTGCGGATGTTACAATGTTCTTGGGTGGGAGTCATGCTCCACTAGATGCATAGGTCGGCCGGGCACGTGAGTAGTGAACCTTGGGTTATCTAGTATGAGTTTAGACTCTAGATTAAGATCACTTTATTAATATATATGCAGGTATGATGTGGAATGATATATGTGGTATGATTATCATTATGTGCGAATGATTATATGAAATGATTTGCGGATATTTGACCCATTCGGTGCTATGTGGTTTGTGGGTTATCAGGTACGGGTCAAATACACGAAGAGTGGAATATGGTATTTACTTTTATGTCATATTTCTACTTAGGATTATATTTTATGGTTTTTGGTAATAACTCCTATTGACTCACGAGGCGTAAGCTAACACTTGTTTCTTTTGAAATGTGTCTTATACTCGCGTAAGTTGCTTAGGGGTTGTAACTCTGTTGATGATTTAAGACTGTTGCTGCTAGTTTTTGTTATTATTGAAAAGTTTTTATAAGTGGTGAAATTTCGAAAACCGAAGTGTTACATTATCCAAGTGAATATTTTAGACGAAGATTTCGCATGTGTAGGGATCTTTTTCTTCAAATTGTTGATGCAATTCACAAACACTTTTACTACTTTAAACAAAGACCCGATTGTCGGCGTTTGTCTGGTTTTACTATTTTACAAAAATGCACATGTGCCATACGCTAATTGGCATATTGCACAGTCTCGGATTCTTTTGATGAATACTTGCATATGTCTGAAAGAACTTCTTATCTACGCCTACAGAATTTTTGTAAGTTTATAACTCATTTGTATTCGGCCAAGTACTTAAGAAAACCAACTTTAAACAATATCCAACGTATATATCATACACATTTCAATGTTCACGGGTTCCAGAATGCTTGGTAGCATTGATCGCATGCATTGGCCATGGAAAAATTGTCCGAATGTGTGGAGAGGACAATATACTAGAGGTGAACAGGGATGTCCGACAATTATGCTCGAAGTGGTCGCCTCGTATTACCTCTGGATATGACATATTTTTTTGGTGTTGCAGGGTCTAACAATGATATAGATATTCTCAATCAATCACCATTATTTGATAACCTAATCACACACAATGCTCTTAAATGTCCTTTTCAAGTTAATGGAGTTACTTACAATAAGGAATATTATCTAGATGATAGTATATATCCGGAATGGGCAACTTTTGTGAAGAGTTTCTCATTTCCAACCGATGAAAAAAGAAAAAAGTTCAAGAACGCACAAGAAGGTGCAAGAAAAGATGTCAAGAGAGCATTTGGTGTCCTACAAAGTCATTGGGCAATTGTCAGAATGCCAACAAGACCTTTGAGTTTGAAAAAAATACAAAGAACTATGTATGCATGCATCATTTTACACAACATGATTATTGAAGATGGTGGATATGCAATATCAAATGTCAATAAAGTCACTACTATTACTCAAAGCTGAAATACATCGTCAGCGAAATAAAGAACTACGACACAATGATACACATCTGAATCTTCGTCATGATCTCGAGGAGCACGTATGGAGCCTTCAACAAAATTATGAGTAATGTCTTTTATTTATTTCTATCATAAAAAAATTGCTTTTTAAATTTATGGCATTTATAATTTTACGATATTTAATTTTTAGAATCTTAAATGAATTTTATATCCTTTTATTTAAAAAATCTTGTTTTAATTTATCGAGTATTATTAAATTAAATATGAAATTAATAAAAAAAGTGGGTCCTATAATTTATGGAGTAACCACTACGGACTTGTGTAATGAGTTGAGTAGTTAGAGTAAAAAGCTGACGTGACAACGTGGTGAGTGTGATGGGAGGTAACCACTCCCACCACTCAAGTCTGAATCATCCAATAAGTTTATATAGTCCACGGACACCATATGCAATTTTCTCAGCATTTTCTCTTACATTTTTACCTTTTATTTATTTATTTATCTATTATTTATTATGATATGATAGAAATTCATTCTGCCCTTAACCGGTTCAACACGTAAATTAAGCATTCATGCATGCATGAAGTACAAAACATAGAAGCTAGCTAAATTGAAGGGGCTAGCTAGCTACAGCTCACCATCGCCTGCAGCCACCACCTCATCTTCCCATCCATCACCGTCTTCACTCGGCTCCTCCTCACTAGATTCTTCATCTTCAACCCCTCGCACATCTTTGGGCTTCGCGTATCGCTCAAGGTACTCTTTGCAATGCAAATTAAAAGGTACAACCATATATATATATCAATGTATGATCGAACATATAATTGACTTTTTCCATCAATAAACCTTCATCTTTTGAACATAATTGTTCGATCGATCAGCCCTGCTTGCTTTGTGTCCAATTAATTATTGTTAATTACTTGCACGTAGCTTTGAATTTTTCTTCATAAGCAGAATGGTGACGCAAGTAAAGAGATGCAGCATCTCTGTTAGCGGATCATCCGCATTCGGGTTCCTCAGAAGTTCTGGAAGTAGTCAAACACATTGACCAAGTCTATATATATATATATATATATATATATACACACACACATATCATCAAAAGCAATTAAACAAGTTAATACCAATTTAGCATGAGTGTCATAGACTGACTACGAAGTTAGCATAACTGAATATCTGTTGTAATAAACGGTTAATGTCATGAGCCTATATATCACTAGTCTCGTTTTAAAAAAAAATAATTAACCCTGTTTTGTAAAGAAGGAAAAACAAAACTCTTGGTTACAAGGACGATGCCCGCGGCCATGGCATTAGGAGTGGAGTAATAACATAGTCATGCCTGACGGGCATTAACAGCGGAGTAAGTCATGTGATCATCTCACTACTCCATATGCTCTAAGCATTTAGCGGTACTTGTAAAAATGGAAGTATTGCGTTTTATTTCATGGGACAATTAAAGGAGTCAAGTTTGATCAAATGAATTTCTTTTTAATTACCAAACATGGGCTCCATTTTTGATTAAACACATCTACGCACACTATCCAAGACCTGAAAAAAAGTTAATAATTATATATATAGAAAGAGAGAGAGAGAAGAGAGATTTGAGAACCTTTAGTATTGCAGAAAATCGCAAGAATTAATTTTAGTCATTCAATTGGTAAGTGGAATTTATGGATGAAGCGTGTGGATGAATAGAGTGTGGCAAGGTGCATATAAGGAATTCATGGGAGGCAATTGAATTAAAGGATGGAGAATTTGACGGCTAGGATTGGTTCTTGCGGTTCTCGCAATAAAAATGGTTCTCAAATAAACATATATATATATATACACACACATAAAGGATGCATAAATATATAGAATTAAGATGCAGGTGGAGTGTGGTACGAACTTTTCATCAATATTTGGATGGTAAATTTTGTTTACAAAACCGACGGATGGAGATGCATAAGGGTAAGCATCAGGAAGCTCAACCCTCACCTTCCATAGACCTCCAAAGTAAAGACTAATATAAACAAAAGACTAATCTATATTAAATTTATTTGACAATCTTGACCCTTAATTTAATAAAATAATTAAATTACGCAATCTTAACCATCTATTTAATCAAAACTAAAATTCTAATTTTGACTTTTCTTAGTCAAAGTTGAATTAAAGTTATTAGAAGAGTTGCATGTATGCCCTCCATAAATATTAAAATATCATATGTGGTCCACCCTAATTCAAAAATATCATATTTACCTTTATAACATTTAAAAATATTATCTTTAATCAAATTCTTAATTTTATCAATTTAAAATATTTTATAATCATTTATTAAAGTTCTTTTCAGTAATAAAAATATGACCTTACTGTGCTAATGGTAACAACAATGATCAATAACTTGTACAAGAAATACAATAATGATACTATGTTTCAACCATCACATCTACCCTCAACCTAGCGTTCTCTCTTCCACTGTGTTTGTCGTCAATTTTTTTAACTCTCATTTTTTTCGTGTTTTATAAATATTTGATATTTTTAATTAATATTTAAGATTTTTTTAAACCCAGCCCGTATTTCACAAGGGCATCTAATTTGGTTCCATAACAATTAACTAACTAATGATTTCATAAATTAATTAATAGTCATAATTTGGATATATTTATTAGTTTGCATTTTGAGTGATTATCTATAGTGACTTGATGCATAAACAATGTTTAAAAGCCGGATTTTTAGTTTCACCCGGTCACCTTATCGGGTCGCGGGTCAATCGGTGGGTTAACCTGATTTCTAGAATTTTCAAGGTTTTTAAAATATATATGTATATGTTTGTAGATATATATATGTATATGTATATGTATATATATATAGACTTTGAAATGATTACTAATTTGTCAAGAAACTAACTAATATATCAAACATTTAAGAAGTTAACTAATTTGTCAAAAAATTATTTAATTTACCAAGCTTTATAACTAACCTATCAAACATTTATCAATTTAACTAAACTATCAAGCATTTAAGAAAATTAATTAATCTGTCAATAAATTAACTCATGTTTCAAGCTTTTTTAAATAAATGTTGTATTAAAAAAATTGTCAAGTAATTCACTTATGGAAGAAATCATCAATAAAATTAACTCGATGGGTTGGAAGAAAGATGGGATTAAAGAAAATTACTCACTAGATGGGAATATAGGATTCAAGATGGGTTATGTGAACTCGATGGAGGCTTCTGCTCGAAGGACAGTCGCCTGTCCGAGATGGACTATCGTCTCACATCGGTCGGAGATGACTGCCGTCGACTGTTGAGAGGGTTTCACATCCGTTTTTAGGGTTTCTATCGAGTGAGGGTTTCAAAGTATCAACTGTTGAGGTAACTAAACCGCTGAGCTTTTATGTTTTAATAAAATATTAAAATAAAATATGGTCCAAATCAACCCGGGTCAGCCGGTTTAATTAAGTTGTGATTATTTATAAAAAGAGAAAGTATTTGAAGAGTTGAGAAGTTAAGGAGGATCTAAACGCAACTATGTGCTTAATTATAAGTATAGTTGATGTATTATTTTTAAATAAATGACACTAACATTGGTAAGTGATACTTGATTTTTAAGGAATGATGTTACATAGTGGTTCTTTATGGCCTAGATAATTTATGAGGACAAACAAAGTTCAAGTGTGAGATATTTTAATATCGTCTTTATTATACATATATTTTATGCGACATCCGTATTACGCAAAAAAGAGAACAAAAGGTACTTCATACCTTTGTTTGTTATGTTTCAGGCTAAAATGGAGCAAGGCTAAGAAGTTTGAGCTTAAACGAGAAAAATCAAGAAAAAAGTCAATTTTCTAAAAAATGAAGGTCGCAACGTGACACGAAGTTATAGTCGTGACATGACATGGTGATAAGCATCATAATTCAAAAAATATTGGATAAGGGGGGAAAGATTTGCGTCCCGACACGTCAGATAGGTAAATCCAAAACTATATAAAGAGATGTCCGAATCGGATTAGAGGACTTTTAACCTAATTTTAATCATACTAGAAGTTTAAAGAGGCACCAAAGACGGCTCAAGGCATATTTGAGACTGAATATTCCAAAGAATCCGTTATATTCAGTTTACTTAGTATGGGCTAAAATCCTTTCTTTTCCTCTCTAGAGGAGATGAACTCTTGATTTGGTTCAATTTCAATGAATGGGATGCTTAGGTATTATGTATTTGTAATGTTTTGCTTAATCTAAGATCCATATGTGTTAAAGTTTCCATCTTTGTTATTTATTGGCTGAGTTTGCATAGGTTAGAAGATCAATCTATCTATGTATACTTTTATTATCATTATCTAAGATCAATAGGTAATTTTGACTAATAATTGACCAATCCTAGAGGTTAAACAACAAAGTAGTTAAGTTTACTGTGCGTGCCAATTACATATAATGATCTTTATGTGTTATTGATTGATTGAATGATAATTGATAATCAATATTGATTAAGTCTTTCTTGATTCAAACAAATAGACTAATTGTGTCAATTCTTAATCCTATGACTATAGGCTTAGTATTTTTTATGATTATAGGGTTAGATATTCTGATCACGAAGTCTAACTAATTTAGAAATCAGTATATAATACTTTAATGTCCATTGCACATGTTTATTTGAAATCAACCGAATTTAAAGAGGAAAAACGAATTTTAAGGAGGGAAGCTGCAATCCATACTTAAATCTTTCAAAGTTCTTTGCTTTTTAATCTCCTTGATTAGTTTTAATTGTTTCTTTACTAACTAGTCCATTAAATTAGTGTTTACTTAGTTGGAATTAGTTTTAATATAAAATCCCAAAAATCCCCATTTTAATTCCTTTTATTGAGTTCAATAATTAATTGGTTGAATTATATTCAAAATTATATTCGACTCCAAAACTATACTACAATACGATTAGGTTCTTTTGCATATTTGTGTTGTAGTTAGTACCTTGGTGATTCTATTTTATAAATTTAAAACTCTGTACGTAAAACGCACATCATCACCATCTCTGTTAAAAGCACCACCATCTCTGTGTCAGCCCTGTCTTCTCCTCCTCCTCCTACTCCTTCACCTCCTCCTATTCATCCAATGGTTACTCGTGCCGGTGATCATATGTGAAATCCAGGGCCTTTCCTGATCATATGTTGTATCATGTCACATCTACTACTTAAACTGAACCTTTCACATTTTCTCAAGAACAAAAGTGGTATAATGGTGGGATGCAATGGAGACAAAAATTACTACTTTACACTCTAATCGTACCTGGATATTAGTTCCTCCTCCATCTCAAGCTAATATTGTTGGATGTACGTGGCTTACAGAATAAAACAAAATCAACATGGAACTGTAAGCATATATAAATCCCGACTTGTTGCTAGAGGCTTTAATCAATATGAAAGTGTTGATTAAACTGAGACTTTTTAGTCCAATTGTTAAACCTACCACAATAAGACTTGTTTTGTCCATGGCTTTTTCTCGAGGTTGGACGATGAGACAAGTTGATGTCATTAATGCTTTTCTTCATGGAGAATTGTCACAAACTATTTATATGGCTCAACCTCAAGGTTTTATTGATCCTAAACATCCTCAACATGTGTGCTTACTTAAAAAGGCCTTATATAGTTTGAAACTTTCAACTACTTTTATCAATTATTGATTTAACCATTGTGTGTCTAACACATCATTATTTTTTTATAGCTAAAATGGGATTTCATGTTATATTTTGATATATGTTGATGACATTATCATTACTTACAGCTCTTTTGATTTTGTGACAACACTTATCCAAAATCTCGGTAATCAATTTGCACTAAAGGATTTAGGTTCCTTAAACTTTTTTCTAGGAATACAAGCTATTTTTAAGGATGATTGTCTTTTTGTGTCCTAACAAAGATACATCATGGATCTATTACAGAAAACTTGTCTCAACCGGTGCAAGCCATTATCTTTTCTCGTATCTTTGAGGAAACAACTTTCAAGATGTTCTGGTCTTTTATTTGATGATCCAACAGTTTTTCAAAGTACTATAGGTGCATTACAATATCTTTTTCAAAGTACTATTGGTGCATTACAATATCTTGTACGAAACATCTTGAGATTAATTTTCACTTTATACGTGATGTGGTTCTTTCGCACACGTTGTGTGTAAAATCCATTGCAACATCTCATTATCTAAAATACGTGTCACTAAACGACTTAAAACAAATAAGTTCTCTTTATTTAGATCCAAGCTTCACGTGCTAGCGCCAGTTCAGCTTGCGGTGCGATGTTAGATATAAAAAGTGATGTGTATTTCTTAAAATAGTATAAATACTCTCTTTGTATTGTAATCTGTTCATAACAACAATAACAAACTATAAGGATCAAGAGACCCTTCAAGCCTTTAAAGGATGCGGATAACAAACAAGACAAGCAAACACAAGATATAACGTGGTTCGGTCAGAGTCACGACCTACGTACACGGACATGAACAAAGACTTCTTTTTTAACTCAAAGTGTTAGATGTACATATGACTAAACTCTAGGCTTTATATTTCTAACTAAACAAGAAACCCTAATTTTAATTAGGAAAATGAATTTAACAAAATTATAAGATTCGGACGCCACACCAACACCAAAAATAACTTGGGCTGAAAGTACCTACTCCACGTCGTGGATAAAGGGCCCACGCCGTCGAGCATCAAAGGATCCACGCCAAGCACTTCTGCTACACGAGCTAGAGGTGTTCATGGATGGTTAACCGAGAATCAGTTAACCGAAGTATCGGTTCGTAACTTTCATGAACCTAAACCTAAACTGATTAACCTTTAATCGGTTAACTAGTTTTTCGGTTCGGTTTTCAGGTTAACCAATTAACCATTTTAACTACTAAATATATTTCTAAAACCAAAGGTTTCAAAATTTAATATTCATATTTCAACTCAAATAAGGCTTAAATTTGAAATTTATAAAACATTACGAACTGTGTTATTTACGTATCAACTAATTATGACATAAAAAATATTTGGAATAAAAATACGATTAAAATAGAGTGAAACTAAGTAAATAAATAGTAAATGATAAGATTTTTAAATCTAGTTGACTAGTAAACTTAAATACTACATATATATAGGGGCGGTTCAAAGGAGAAATGTTTTTCGTACGAGAACTGCGAGAACCATTTCTGACCAATCATTTAATTTCTTGTCTTTTTTATTTACTTTAAGTGAAAAGGGTAGTATGAACATTTTTACATTACCCCTCATTTTTCTAAAACTAATATATCCATCAAATAAAAAAAATGTTAAATTACAAAAATTATACCATTAACGAGAAAATTGTGCTCTTTAATTTGAGACTGATCTTGCTATATTTTTTTGACAAAAAAATTCGTGTTTTCTCGGTTTTTTTTACACAGCTCGCGACATATGCACATATGGAAAATTTGCACATGTCCATATCTACATCTGTTTTGAAACCCTAGGTGAATATTTGCACATTTGCAAATGTCGAGCTGTGCTGAAAAAAAAAACCGAGCAAATACAAAGAAAAAAATTCAAAAAAATATAGCTAGATCAGTCTCTAATTAAAAAGCATAATTTTCTCGTTAATTTGGTATAATTTTTGTAGTTTAACACCTTTCCATTTGAGAGATATAATAGTTTAAAAAAAGTGGGGTAATATGAAAATGTCCAAATTACCCTTAATTAATTAAGGATAAGTTTGATTAGTTTAAGGTTATTCATTAACAACTCTTTAATTTGGACATTCCATCTTTTTGATCAACGACTATAATTAGTTCACGCAGTTCTCGTAAAAAAACAGTTCTCCTTTAAACCGTCCCATATATATATATATATATATGCTAATATCTATATTGAAAAGTGAAATAGACTTTGGGTAACCATTTGTTATGAATATATAATTATCATATGTGAATATTAATTAATTGGTAATATTAATAAACATAAAAACAAAATTTTGAATTTTTTAAGTTCTAGGTTTTTCGGTTAACCGTCCGCCTCTAAATTCATGAACCGTAACCTAACCGAAGTTGTTTTTTAGTTGTGGTTTTTTAGTTTTGGATATTTTGAACACCCGTACACCGAGCACTCCTACTACACATCAAGCGCCTTGTTCTTTGAGTTTCAAATATCTTCCAAGCCATTTCAAGTCATATCCCAACAATCTCCCCCTTGACTCGAACTCTCTTCAACCAGAGATTATCAAAGAACTGGTCTTTTTCCTGCCCGAAGGGACTTCCTCCTTAAACGAGTCACGAAGTCCGACACCGTGTCATGCAATTTCACTGGAGACAGTTTCCGCTCCATGAACAATACTACCTACGTTTCAAACACATAATTGCCTTCTAGAACGTAAATACCATGTAGTAGTCTGCCCTGCATTATCACTCGAGCATGCTTGGAAACCTTCGGTCCATTCCCTTTTCAAGAATATTCATATCCATTTTTCACCAAAGTAAGATCTGGGACATACTAGCAATGGATTCGTCTGACCACTCCATCATGCATCTTAATCTACACCATAACACTACCTTTGACACTCCGAATCCCATCGTTCCCCGGCTTCACTTTACCATTCCATTCCTTTAAAGAAACAAACATGTCTCCTGAATATGACCTGTGATGAAATGCACTTGTTTCCAAGATCCATGTATCAACGGGACTATAATTAGCACATATGGTCAAAGCATCGCCTATGTCACCATCTTCATGAACCACATTCATATCTCCCTTCCGTTTAGGATAGTTTATCTTAATGTGACCAACCTCCTTACACTAATATCAAAAAAAATTCCTGTGGATTTTGACTTGGAACACAACCCATCTACACCACCCTCATTGTCATGTGTCCTTCCCCTGCCTACATACAAGGTACAACCACACTCCCCCTCATTACCTGAAACCTTGCGGTTGAGTTCCTTCGACAATAGTGCATACTTCACCTCTGTAATAGAAATTGTTGACCTATCATGTAACATGGTATCAACAAAGTTCTTGTATGAACTCGGCAGTGAACACACCAGAATCAGGTCGAGATCTTCATCTTCAATTTTAACATCTACCGCCTTCAAAAGGATACGCTTAAAATTAGAAAAATGATCTTTTACCTAGGTGCCTTCTAACATCGAGAAAGTATACAACCTTTGCTTCTGATAAAGCCTATTCGTGAGAGTATTTTCTGATATTTCTTACACAGATTCTCCCATAGACCAACAACCATTGTTTGATCCACCACCTCCTTCAACACCTCATTAGTTAAACATAACAAAATCACCGAGTATGCTTTTGCTAGAACATCTCTTTCACGTCCTCCTTCATATCCTTTGGCAACTTGTCTTCATATTCTAACACCACCGTGCAACCCTGTGAACCAGTAGAGCCCTCATCTTTACCTGCCACAGTGTGAAGTCATTTGAGCCATTGAATTTATCCGGATCAAACTTCAAAGATAACATCTTCAATCAAAAAATGCGCTAGCCAAGGGAAAAAAACTAGGCTCTGATAGCACTTGTAAGGATCGAGAGACCCTTCAAGCGTTAAAAGAATGTAGATAACAAACCAGACAAGCAAACACAAGCTATAACGTGGTTCGGTCAAAGTCACGACCTACATCCACGGGCAGGAACAAAGACTTTTTTATTAACTTAGAGTGTTAGATGTACATATGACTTAATTCCAGTCTTGATATTTATAACTAAACAAGAAACCCTAATTTTTAGTAGGAAAACCTAATTTAACAAAATTATAAGATTCGATCGCCGCACCAACACCAAAAACAACTTGGGGCTTAAGGTACATGCTCCACGCCATGGATCCAGGGGCCATGCCGTGGACCATCGAAGGCTCCACGCCAAGCACTTCTGCTTCACGCTGAGCACACCTGCTGTACACCGAGCACTCCTACTACACGCCGAGCACCTTGTGTTTCCAGTTTTAAATTTCTTCCAAGCCATTTCAAGTCATATCCCAACACAAACATCTCTCTCTATTTCTTGATTATTCACGTTTGCACTAGTTATTTGGAATTTTTCACAAAGAACTGATTGTGTGAGCCAATTAGGTTTATCTTTATGGAAAAAATGAACGACTGTAACACTACAACTGGCTTATGAGTTACCACACCACTCATGACCATTGAACTTTTGCCCAAGTATGTGAAACGTATCTTGAAAATATTAAGAAATTATTAGAGACACACGTATCAACATTTTTCAACATCTTGTCGAGCATATTGTAACGAAATAAATATATATTGATAAAGATTAAAATTTCTTTTTAAGATTGTAATAATTCTATTATTTGAAATAAAATACAAAAAAATCAAATAATAGAATTATTACAATCTTAAAAAGAAATTTTAATCTTTATCAATATATTTGGGTATGGTAGGGTGGGGGTTAGGGTAGAGTAGGGGAGGGTGGGTGTGGTGGGGTAGGGGAGGGTGGGTGTGGTGGGGTAGGGTAGGGTGAGGGTAGGGTAGGGTGGGTAGAGATAGGGTAGGAGTAGGGTATGGATGTGGTGTGTAGGTAGGGTATGTTGGGGGTAGGGTAGGGTAGGGTATGGCAGGGTAGCGGTTAGGGTATGGTAGGGATGGGGATAGGGTAGGGTGGGGTAGGGGTAGGTAGGGATGGGTTGGGTAGGTAGGTTAGGTTGGGGGTAGTGTGGGTTGCGGTAGGGGTAGAGTAGTGTAGGGGGTAGGTAGGGTAGGATAGGATAGAGGGTGAGGGTAGGTAGGGGTTGGGGTGAGGGTAGGTAGGGGTAGGAATGGGGTGGGTAGGTAGGGTGGGGTGGGGTAGGGTAGGGTAGGAGTGTGGTAAGGATAGGTAGGGTGGGGGTAGTAAGGGTGGGGGTAACATGGTAATTTAGATATTCCGTTGGTTGTGGGATTTGAAAATACTAAGGGGGTGGGAGGATTTGTAAAATAATATGTCTAAATTATTTGGTGGGATTTTAAGGAAATCCTATCATTTGAAATACTTTGTCTTTTTTCCAAACAAACACAAGATTTCTTAGGATTTGAAATCCCAATCCCAAAAAATCCTAGGAAATACCACGAAACAAACAGAGCCTAAAGGTTGTTAACTCAAAGTAGAGTTGTCAACGAAAGATCAGATATTAATTTGACTTGGATTGAATCAATTACTATTCGATCTTGACCCGGACCCCGATCGACCCATTTAATATTAATTATTTATTATTACTTATATAGTAAGTAAATCAAATATTTCCTCCACCCACACCCACCCCACCCCTACTACCCCCATCCCCACCCCACCCAACCCCTACCTACCCTACCCTACCCCTACCCTTATCCCTCTCCACCCTACCCCATCCCTACCCCCAACCTAACCTACCCCCACCCTACCCCACCCTTACCCTACCCTACCATACTGCACTCCACCCCCACCCTACCCTACCCCACCGCACCCACCCTACCCTACCCTATCCCATTCCCTACCCCTACCCCCACCCCAGCCCTACCCCCTCCCACCCCACCTTACAATCTATCTATACCGGCGGTGGCGATGGTGGTGGTGGCGGCGATGGTGAAAGTGGTGGTGATGGTGGCGGCCATGACGGTGGTGGCGGAGGTGGGTGGTAGGGGTAGTAACGGGTAGCGGCGGCCGTAATGGTGGTTGTAGGGGCGGTAATGGTGTGCGGAGGTGGTGACGATGGCGGTCGTGATGGTGGTGGCGGCGACAGGTGGTGAGGGAGGTAACGGGCGGTGGCGGCAATTGGTAGGCGGTGGTGACGATCGATGGTGAGTGGTGGATGGTGATTGGTGAATAATAAATTGATGATGGTTGGTGATGGTTAAAAAAAATTGTAATTTAATATTAAATGGATCGACCGAGACAGCTCTTAGATCGAACCACGTAGTGATCCAATTAAATGGGTCGATATATTAGACCACTTATTGGGTCAATGGATCTAGTTTTTTGACCCGTTGGATCATATAAATTGAGCAGATCGGATCGGACCTAGATCTAGATCCGACCAATTGACACCCCTAAGTTTCAAAGTGATTAACTTAGAGTGAATCGGGAATGAAAATTTGTGAGATTCAATGAGTGTTATGTTGTGACATGATAAACATACAAAAAAGCAACAAAACTGTGCAAGTATCAAGGATAAAAACATGAATTTGAAAGCAGGACCAACGAGATTGATTGGTTGAATCGGGAACCCGTGATGAAAACTTGATATAAAATAAAACAAACCATTATGAATAGTCTCCGTCAAAGCCGGTCAAAAATCACTCAAACCAGTGAAGGTTAGACCTTCAAACCATATTAAAGGTGGTGTATTTGGTGGGCAACGGTGGTGGTAGTGAAGAAAGAGGTGCATGGTGGTTAGGGCGGAACAATGGAGAAAAAGGAAATGTTTGTCAAACTTGGATATGAAGAAAGAAGATAGATAAAAAGGAAGAGTAAGAGGAGAAATTAAAGAATCTAGAAATATAAGAAGAATATCTTAAGAAAGAAAGATAAGGATATAAATGAAATTATTGGATTACATATTCTCTAGAAGATGTGGAGAAAGGTTGTTTTTTTAGAGTTTAGTTTACTAAAATGTATTCAAGTTATCACGTTTTATTAGTGTATGTATCAAACTTTTAATTTGTTGCTATTGTATGTATTTTTGTTAAATAAAAAAGTAAAAAAGTTACAAGTTTAGCACACATAACATGAAGTTTAATACACACAATAACCACAAATTAAAAGTTCGATACACACAATAGAAGATTTTTAAGTTCAATACATACAATAGCAAAACATTACAACTTGGATACATTTTGGTAAACTAAACCCCTTTTTTTAATACCAAATTGCATATAGTACAACAATATTTGATATATTAAAAAGTGTTCTTTAGGGTTGTGAATTTAAGTTTTTCCGTGAACAAAAAGTGTAGACTTAAGAGTACGATTAATGGGTGTGTGTTATGCCGTTAAAAAAAGTCTTTTCATTCTTTTGAATTAAATCATTAATGTGTTCACAATGTAAACTAAATAAAGTAGATATTTTTGGTATCTTATATTAATTATAATTATTAAATATTTATTATGCTTGTCGGTTTTAATAGCGGTCAAACCGGTTAGACCGCTTGACCCATCAAACTAATACGATGACTATTTCGATATATGCTCTGATAACCATATTCTAGTTTTTTGAACCGTAATCATCGTAATTAAAACGCAAATCCAAACATTGATCAAGATAAATTCTAGAGACATCCACATAATCTAGCATCATGAAAAGCATAAATTCCCAAATTAAATTTAGGGTTACGAGAATTTACTATTGGCAGGTCGATTGAATTGCACATAAAATTCTTGCGTCTCATCGGTGATCATTTCCACCTTGTAATCACTCATCATCCTAAAATTGAAATTCAAACATTAGGAAAGCAACAATCCAAAAAATAGACGAAGATTAAATGAAATGGGCAGGGTAAAAAAACACAACTATTTAAAATTTGATTTAAGTAAATATATGAAATTGTAGAACTCACAGTTTCATCAAGTCCGTCTCTCTACGTTTCATTGGAGAAGACTTTTTTTTTCAAATTTGAGTAAATTTCTGTGAAGTTTTGCTCGTGCGTACGGGATTTAAATACTGATTTATGACGTAAGTCATAAAAGCAGCCGATAAGTCTTTATGAGCATGGGGGAGTACCCATTATCATGCTTCTCATGCTTAATGTTATACCAGTGTCAAATCACTCATACTTCATCCATGTTTCAACTCAGAAAATATACATTTTATGTACTACACATACTTTAAAGTTTTTTTTTAATTTCCCTCTCATCTCTTTCTCTCACCTCTCTCACTCCTCTCTTTATCTCACATCTCTCACTCCTCTCTCTTATCTTTGGTAATAAAACAGAGAGAAAACTTGTGGTTTTACGGTACCAAAAGGGGGGGTGTTCATCCTCGGTACCATAGACCACATAGGCGGTACCGAGAAGAGAGATAATGCACTCCGTATGCTTTAATTAATGGGGAAAACTACAAGAAATACACGAATATATAAAAATTGACAAGTATTATAACATAGAGGTTTGATATCATGCTACTTAATCCTCTTACTTATCACACCCACGTTAAGACATGAGTTAAAAGGTCTGTTTGGATTTTGCTTACTAGCTAAATAACCCGTGTGTCCACATGGGGATGATATAAGTCAATTTTAAATTTATATAGCTTTAAGGAGTACTAACACGTTTAGTAAAAATAATTAGAAAGCATAGATAGGAATGAGTAAACATTACAGAAATTTGAAATTCATACATAAGATTATCATTAGATTTTCAGTAGAACCTCTTTATAAACAACCTTGATGGTTTTATTAATAGGGTTGCCTTTATCATCGCGTATTAAAAGTTTTAAACCCTCCTTACTCTCCACTCTAGAAACCATCACATATAACTGTCCATGAAATGTAAACAAAACATATTTACATAAAAAAACAATAATGAAATGGCGCAATCTGATCGACAATGATTCTTTGAACATTAATGATTTAGCAAGAGGAATGTTCCTCCTCTTTTTTTCACCGTGTATACAAATATGAGTATCAAATATGGTGATTTAAAGTTATTTAAATTTAAATTTCATTATAAACAACTATTTAGCGATGAATTTAAAATTTTATATTTTAAATAATAGTACTCTTTAATTTAAAAATATTTCTAATAACTAATCTAAAGTTCCTCATATTTTAGTTAGTATCTAAAATTTAAAATTATTTGTAACTAATGTGGAATTTGACAAATGAAGTCATAATAGTAGGACTTTATTGTAACTAATCTTAATTTAATTATTTGTAACTAATCATAAATTTGGTTTTAAATATGCGTCTTATTTTATTATTGTAAATCATAATAATCTTATACACCAAAAAATAAAAATAGTCTCAAATAATAGTCTCTTTCTTGTCAAGTTAAAGACAAACACCATCTAAAATTAAGAGAGGTTGGATATTAAGTATTTAGCCCAATAAAAAAGAGATTATATGGTAATGTGTGATTATACTTGAAATAGAAAAAAAATTGATGGTTTGGGGAAGAAGAGATAACAAGAGAGGTGACTTGACTAGAGAAATCAAGGTGGTTAAGAAGACTAACCATTTATAATTGGGTGTTTTTAAAAGATAGTCACACACATATTATAAAAAATGCCTACATGGATGTTTAGATCATTAGATGATGTTTTAGCTATCCTCACCCTTTAGGTGTTACTATTTAGATCATGTCTCACACATACCAAACATGTCACGTCAATCGTTATAGTTTTCAACATAAGTCATATACTCACATATATCATATCACAGTGGGTCAATTTAGATATACAAAGAACACAAATATAAAATAACCCTCTAAAGTCACCTCATATTATGAGGTTAAATCACACCCTTTATATGGTTAATCATAGACCGAGTATCTTGGGAAAAGGTAAATGTATCACCTATGATTAATCAAGCCTCTAGATATGTTAATGTTTCTTGTTTGTGTCTTTGTTGCAACGTGTGATGCATGTGATGTATCATGCATATAAGTGATGGACCTGTACTGAAAATTATAATTGATTGATGTAATATTTATTGTATGTGGGAATGATGGATCCAAATAGTAGCACTCGTTAAAAAACAAATAACATATGTGATGGGTCCGAGGAAAAAAAGATAGTTGTAATTTGAAAAGAAGTATAGTTAACACCACTAATAAAATCCTTGGGAGTGTTTAAAGTATGATACCGCAAATGTCTAGTTGACATCCGATAGTAAAAATGAACACCGCCCCAATGTGTGGTACCCCAAAAAAGCAAACAATCTCGATACCTGGCTGCCAAGGAGAGAGAAATTACACACATAGGAGAGAGGAGAGTCATAAGAGAGAGAAAGAGAGAAGAATGGAGAGAGAAAAAGAGAAGTATGGTATCTTTTTAAGTTAAAGTATATAAAGTATGAAAAAAGTGTTTATTTCTTAGGTTGAAGTATAAAAAAATAAAAAATAAAGTATGAATAATATCACGGTAATCTAACATTATGTATGGAAAGTATAGGTATAACACTTAAATATTTGCATATTATTCAAAACTCAAAAGGCAGTCAATTTGTCTATCGCTTAAATTTGTGATACTTTATTAAAATGTTATATATTACCGATAATACTCTTCTATTTCATGAAAATACAAATATATATATATATATATATACATACATATATATCAAATGATAAAATTGTAATCACTAAAGATAAAAATAGTTACATAATTTAAGCGTTATATAAAGGAGGATGATTAGTGTACAAAACAAAATTTTCATAGATAACAAAAAGTATGTGCTTATATCATAATACCCTTAAACATGTAAATGGTATAAATAGATAATGAGTTTTTAGAAGATAAAATCATAATTGTTATATATGATAAATTTATATTGTATGTAAATCAGCTTGTTTCTACAATTCATCTCTATTAAAAGTAGAGTGAGATGTCATATGTCATATAAGGTCACTTACATATACAAACAAAACTTGAATAATATTAAACCATGTCTATCCATCCTCCTTCTTCTTCTTTTTGTCACATCAGCGCTATATCATTTTTTTTCATTTTCCTTCGTCCCACTTCTATCACTCCAACCCTCACATTTATCCCTCTCAACCATCCCATCTTTCACTTATATACACACACAGTTAAATATTTAAAAAAAACTAATAGTAAATTAGAACCATGGAAAACAAGCATGAGAGATTGGAACGATGATGTTCAAACCTCTCACGCTTCAACCAGCTACACACTTGTTGGTTGGATTGGATAGTCTTATTTACAAACGAAGAAAAAGTGTATGTAATCAGAAGATGAAAAAAAGTTACATTTTATATATTTAATTCTTGGTCAAATATATAGAGCCCACATTTTATATATTTAATTCTTGGTCAAATACATAAAGCCATATATGACTTGGGCAAAGTTTCATATATTTTATATACATTTTATCTATTTAATTCTTGATCAAATACACAATTCTTGGTCAATTACATTTTATATATTTACCTTTATATAATATATTCACCACATTACCATATCTATCGATAGGCAAAATTTTAGGGCAATATTTTCGTGAGATTTCAAGATCAGTTTAATTTATTTATTAATTATTACATTACCGTTACTTTTTTTAACCCTCATTATCTCACGATATATTTATAAGATGATATTTTGAAAAGATTTTAAAATTTTCAAATAAATTCAAAAAGACATATACTTTAAATTAAAGATGGAGAGGTAAGATTGATCTTCTGCATTATTCTTTGTAATGATCACTCGAGGTAAGATTGATCATCGTCATTATTCATTATGATACATAATTCCCGATATAGCATCTTCAATTATTGATTATGACGCAGCGGCTCTTCATCAAGATTGCAGCTTCAATAGTCGCTTATCTCATCCATTCAAGGTCGATTTACTTTGAGGTAATGCTGTTCCATCCCATTTGCTTTATCTTATCAAAAGAGGCATGTGACTAATGGATCAATTATGTTCTTGAATCGGGTTCATTATATGTAGGAAAGCATATTATTGGTATGACTCCGTATGAAATGCTCTATGGTAGGAAGTGTCGCAAACAAGGTAAAAGTGGCGTGAACAGTTGACAGTAGCTCGGGAGAGACAAAAGAAATACTCCAACAACAAGCACCGACCCAAAACTTTTGAAGTCAACGAGAAAGTGATGTTGAAGGTATCACCTCGGAAGGGGATTATCCGTTTTGGAAAGCGGGGTAAGCTTGGACCTCGTTGTATCGGTCCATTTTTTATAGTTGAACGTGTTGGAGAACAAGCGTACAAACTAGAGCTACCTCAAGAACCGGAAGGAATACACAACGTGTTCCATGTATGCTATTTATGAAGATGCTTGGCCGAGGAATCGACTATTCTACCATTGGAAGAACTCTGTGTTTACGAAAGTAAGAAGTTGGTCGAAGAACCCGTTGCAATCTTGGATCGTAAGGTCAAACAACTACGGAAGAAACGGGTCAAACTAGTAAAGGTACAATGAAAGAATAAGCACGGTGGGGATATGATGAGGGAAACCGAAGACGAGATGAAGGCTAGATATCCCCGGCTCTCTTAATTGATTCCGAGGACGAAATCTTTTTAAGGAGGGGACAATTGTAACAACCCGAATTTCGGAAAATATTGTATTATTATTTAAATGAGAAATAAATGATATTTATGGAGTTTATTTATTTGTAATGATAATTAAGGAATGTTATTATTATTATTATTTAAACAAAAGATTAAAAGTTGAAAAATCAAAAAATTCAAATTTATATTGGGTCACGACGCGACGTGTTTAAAGATCGCGATGCGGCGCGTTTAAAGGTTGTGACGCGGCGTGTTTAAAGATTGTGACACGATGCATCATCGGTTGCGTGTGTCGGTGTGTTCGTGTGTGTTGGTGGCTTTGCGTGTGGCAGAGGTTGCGGGAACTTGGCGGTCGCGACATGACCCGTTCCGGTAGTTCTATATATATGAGTTGTTGCTCACCCTTTTTCACACATTAGCACACTTGAGTCATTACTCTGCCAAATTAGTAACAGAACCCGAGTTTTGTGAGCGTGTGGGAGTGTCGGGTTTCGTTGGAACTCGTATTCAAGGTCCGGGAAGATCGAGATACCACTACATGCGTAGTTTTGACCATGGTTTCGCGTCGGTGACCCTGAGAGGTATACATTGCTATTCTTACGCTTATATTTTGGTTGTATAGCTTGTTAAGCCACCTGCATATCGTTTTAGCATGTTTTTATGGATTTCTTTCTTCGTGATGCATTGATTGTTGGTCGGAAGTTATCTTTTTGTTTGTTTAGGTAGATTAAGCAAGCATAGACTTGTTTTGGATCTTTAGATCATGTTTTAACATAATGATCTCCATAGGTTATTCGAGACGTTAAGTTCGAGTTTGTCGATCCGAGAGTGTACTTCGTCAATTCGAGATCATGTTAATCATTGTCTGGACTAAGGTGAGTTCAATATTTCTCAAATCCCAGTACTAGACAAAAATGATATATATTTTCGAAAGTAAAGATTTAGTATACGACGGTAATATGTGTTTATACATTACCTTGCTTCAAGAAATACGTGATATACGTATGATTTGTATACGTCATGAGATTGGTTGACGAGTATGCTATGTTATGAAATCATTATGTGTTATTGACGTTTGGTAGGGTAGTCCTATGAAATCATTATTTGAGAATAAAATGATGTTGTACTCAATTGTTTGCATGTTGAGTACTTAAGAAATTATGATTTTTTAACATAATGATGATTTATGAGGCCTTGTGATTAGGGTAGTCCTATCCTTAATAACGATGCCTAGTAGGTTGAACCTTCTACGAAAAGTGCTAGCCATTTGTGAGTTACCGGGCATTCATGACATGTCCGGAAAAACGTGATATGATGTATTTATACTCATTGGAATGATGTTTGGTGTGAGAAATAGTCACCTTAGTTCACCGTTAATACTTCACCTGAACGACATAGTAGGAATACGCTGTATACCACAACGCTGGAGTAACGATAGTGGAAGATCTTACAACTTTAGAATCGGTTGAAGTCGCGCTCTAATGATTCTAAGATGGTTAAAAACACGACTCATGGACCAGGTCTATACTTGGGTTAAGATAATTGCCCTAGACCATTGATGATGATTTAGAGAATTATGATAAATGAAAGTTTATGAATTGACAATTATGATATGCTATGTTTCGTGTAAACATGTCAATTTGTTATGATTAGTTGACCGTTATGTGTTAAATGAAAATTTGATTGGTTGGTCAACTATGTGATTGGGCGGGAAGGATTATTTACTATCTCGCACCATCTAAATCATGTTGTGTTTTTAATTGAATCTTTTTAGTAACTCTTTTGACTCACGAGCCTTTAAGCCGGCACTTGTTCTTTTAAAATGTGTCTTGTACTTGTGCATGTGAGACAGAGACTTTGGGTAGAGTACTGTTTTTAGACGATACCATTCTGTTTATGTTTAATCAAACAATTTATGTATTTAGAGTTTATGTTTATGAACGTGATGACGTGATTTCATATTATCGTAAACTCTTATCATTTTGGCAAGAAGTATTTTGTGATTAAGACTTCCGTTGCTAGTTTTATGATAATATGACAAAAGTTTTTGTAAAATGGTAAATTTAGATGAAGATTTCGCGTGCTTAGGTGTAACAACCGCAAACCCGGGCTAGTCGTTAGCGGTTTGGCGGTGCGTGTTATTGTGTGTTTAAATTATTTAAGTATGTCTTTAATTGGAAAAACTAATCTTTTATGATTAGTTAATTAATTAACTAAATGAATTATATATATATATATATATATATATGTATGTATGTAAGTGTGTGCGTATGTATGTATATATGAGATATTTAGTAAACACCCCATGCTTAATTATAAGTGCATGTGTGTATACGTGTAAATGAATGGATATGGAGGAGTCACTTCCTCATTTGAAAACAAACTTGAAGGTGTATGTGTGTGTAAGCTTACTTCCAACTCAAGAAACATCAAGAAAGCTCTTGTTACTTGCAACTTGAAATTTGGGAATTGAAGAACTTGTGTTGATTAATTCAAACCAAAGGTTAGATTATATTTCTATCATGATTATAAACATTTTGATATGCTTTTACTAGGTTTTGTGGATAATTGCATGAAAAACACCATTAATGAAGCTTTTAAAGCTTACTTGACAAATTGGTTTTGCTTGTTTTGATGTTATACATGGATTTAATGTGTTCTTGATACATGTATACATGTTATTTGAAGTTATTATCGGTTTAGATGTGTTATAAATCATTTTTCAGCTTTAAATATATGTTGGTTCGTATTTGGTTGGAGATGGAAGATGAAGAAAAGTTGCAGGTTTGAACTAAAACTTACACGACGCGACGCGTTCGGAGGAGGAACGCGATGCGTTCTATTCGAATTCGAAGGAGAAACACGCTCGAAATGAATGTTGGTTCGAAGGTGTGGCGCTTAAAGAGGACGCTCGAAGTGGGCATTCGAAGTCCCCATTCGAAGCCTCCATTCGAAGGAGGGCTGCTCGAAGGTTATGATCGATATGATTGATGTGATGCATGTGTTTGTGATTGCGACACTGTTAAGTCTGTTGCTTGTTGATTGTTGTTTATATCTGCTGTGTGATTATTTGGTCAATACGTGCTCGAGGGATGATATCGAGTATTGTTTGAGAAGTCAGCTATGCGTGGAATTGGGTTGGGCCCGATCGCTATTGGTTAAGCAGTTGTAGACCATTGATGCATGAGTTGTATCGGAGGGGATGTAACTATGTCAATTAGCGGTAGGCTATCGGTAAACCTTTGCTTTGGCTGGTATTGGTTGTACGTTCTACGCTGAACCGCTGGTCTTCTGGATTATGTGATTACATGCTTTTATATCGATTAATGATGCTTGTTGTTGTGTTTTAAGCTTCCTCTCACTTAGCTTTGTGCTAATTCCCCATCGTTGAACTGTTTTTGCACGTTCGCGAATTTTGTGATGTTTGTTAAAGGGAAAGTTGACTTTCTGCTCTTATATTAATTAGTTTTGTTGGAAACAAGCCATATTTTGTTTAAACTCTATAACACGAACAAGTTGATGTATTTTTGTAATTAGCATTCCCGGTTATGGGATTTATGTAAATTATGTTTGTTATTGCTTTCACAGTGTGTTTAAAAAATGGCTTAGGGTTTTACGGTGTTACAGTAGGGATCTTTTTCTTCAAATTGTTGATGCAATTTCAAATGTTCAAGGTAATGCAATTTCTAAACACTTTAACTGCTTTAAACAAAGACCTGATTGTTGGGGTTTGTCTGGTTTTACTTGGTTTTACTGCCTTACAAAAATGCAAATTTGCCATATGCCAATTGACATATGGCACGGTCTCAAATTCTTTTGATGAATACTTGCAAATGTCTAATAGAACTTTTTATCTATGCCTACACAGTTTTTGCAAGTGTATAATTGATTTCTATTCGGCCAAATATTTAAGAAAACCAACTTTAAACGATATCCAATGTTTATATCCGACACATTCCAATGTTCACGGGTTCCCGGAATGCTTGGTAGCATTGATTACATGCAATGGCCATGGAGAAATTGTCCGAATGCGTGGAAAGGACAATATACCACAGGTGACCAAGGATGTCCGACAATTAATCTTGAAGCGGTCGCCTCATATGACATCTGGATATGTCATGCTTTTTTTGGTGTTGTAGGGTCCAACAATGACATACATGTTCTCAATCAATCACCATTATTTGATAACCTACTTGCAGACAATGCTCCTGACTAGCCTTTTCAAGTTAATGGAGTTACTTACAATAACGGATATTATCTAGGTGACAGTATGTATCTGGAATGGACAACTTTTGTGAAGAGTTACTTGTTTCCGACGGATGAAAGAAGAAAAAAGTCAAAGAGGGCACAAGAAAGTGGAAGAAAAAATGTTGAGAGAGCATTTGGTGTCCTACAAAGTCGTTGGGAAATTGTTAGGATGCCAGCACGACCTTTGAGTTTGAAAAAAAAATTACAAAGAACTATGTATGCATGCATCATTCTACACAACACGATTATTGAAGATTGCAGATATGCAATATCAAATGTCAACGAAGACACTACTATTACTCGAAGCCGAGTCCAACAGACGTTTGCCGAGACTTGTGAAATACGTCATGGGCAAAATAAAGAATTACGACACAAGGATACATATTTGAATCTTCGTCATGATCTCGTGGAGCACATCTTGAGCCTTCAACGAAATTACGAGTAATTTCTTTTATGTATTTCTATCTTTTAAAAATTTAGTTATTAAATTTATGGCATTTATTATTTTGCGATAATTAATTATTAGAATCTTAGAAGAATTTTATATCCTTTTATTTTAAAAATTTTGTTTTAATTTATTGAGTATTATTAAATTAAATATGAAATTAATAAAAAACGTGAGTCCTATAATTTGGTGTAGTGGTGAGTAACCACTATGGGCCTATGTAAGGAGTTGAATGGTGAGAGTGAAAAGTTGAGGTGGTAATATGATCAAGTCTCCATCATCTGATAAGTTTATATAGTCCTCGGACACCATATGCAATTTTCTCAGAATTTTCTTTTACATTTTTAACTTTTATTTATTTATTATGATAGAAATTCATTACCCCCTTAAGTTGTTCAGTTCAACATGCAAATTAAGCATGCATGCATGCATGAAGTACAAAACATAGAAGCTAGCTAAATTGAAGGGGCTAGCTAGCTACAACTCACCATCGCCTGCAGCCACCACCTCATCTTCTGATCCATCACCATCTTCACTCAGCTCCTCCTCGCCCGATTCTTCATCTTCAACCCCTCGCACATCTTCGGGCTTCGCGTATCGCTCACGGTACTCTTTGCAATGCAAATAAAAAGGAACAACCATATATATATCAATGTATGATCGAACATATAATTGACCCAAACTCAAACATGAACAATTGAACACCCGCCCCACCCTGATCGATCCAAGCATAATCAATAAACCTTCATCTTTTGAACATAATTGTTCGATCGATCAGCCCTGCTTGCTTTGTGTTGTGGATTGCACATACGTACATACTTTCGTGGTCCAATTAATTAATGTTAATTACTAGTACGTACCTTTGACTTTTTCTTCATAAGCGGAATGGTTAGGCAAGTAAAGAGCTGCAACATCTCTGTTTAGCGGATCATCATCATTTGGGTTCCTCAGAAGTGCGGGCAGGAAGTACTCAAACACATTGACCAAGTGTATGTATATATATACATATCATCAAAAGTAATTAAACAAGTTAGTACCAATTTAGCATGAGTGTCATAGACTGACTACGAAGTTAGCAGAACTGAATATCTGTTGTAATAAACGGTTAATGTCATGAGCCTATATATCACTAGTCTCGTTTTAAAAAAAAATAATTAATACTGTTTTGTAAAGAAGGAAAAACAAAATCTTGGTTATGAGTGTCATGACATGACGATGCCCGCGGCCATGACATTAGGAGTGGAGTAATAAGATAGTCATGCCTGACGGGCATTAACAGCGGACATATGCTCTAAGCATTTAGCGGTACTTGTAAAAATGAAAGTATTGCATTTTATTTCATGGGACAATTAAAGGGATCGAGTTTGATCAAATGAGTTTCTTTTTAATTATCAAATATGGGGCTCCATTTTTAATTAAGCACATCTACACACACTGTCCCGGACCTGGAAAAAAGTTAATAATTATATATATATATATATAGAAAGAGAGAGGAGATTTGAGAACCTTTATTATTGCGAAAACCGTGAGAATCAATCTTAGTCATTCAATTGGTAAGTGGAATTTATGGATGAAGAGCGTGGATGAATAGAGTGTGGCAAGGTGCATATAAGGAATTCATGGGTGACAATTAAATTAAATGATGGAGAATTGGACGGCTAGGATTGGTTATCGCGGTTCTGGTAATAAAAATGGTTCTCAAATCAACACACACATATATATATATACACATACATACATATATATATATATATATATATAAAGGATTCATAAATATATAAAATTAAGATGCAGGTGGTACGTACGTTTCATCAATATTTGGATGGTAAATTTTGTTTACAAAACCGACACATGGAGATGGATAAGGGTAAGCATCAGGAAGCTCAACCCTCACCTTCCATAGACCTCCAAAGTAAAGACCTACACATGCAATTAAGTAAGTAGATATAACAATATAATATATAATGTCTTCTAATATAAATAAAAGACTAATCTATATCAAATTTATTTGACAATCTTGACCCTTAATTTAATAAAATACATAAAATTACGTAGTCTTAACCATCCCTTCAATCAAAATTAGAAATCTAATTTTGACTTTTCTTAGTCAAAGTTGAATTAAAGTTATTAGAAGAGTTATATATATGCCCTTCACAAACATTAAAATATCATATGTATCCACCATAATTCAAAAATATCATATTTACCTTTTATAACATTTTTAAAAAATTCTTTAACCCAATTCTTAATTTTACCAATTTTATCAATTTTATAAGCATTGATTAAAGTTCTTTTTAGTAATAAAGACCTGACCTTATTTCGCTAATGGTAAATCAATGACTTGTACAAGAAATACAATAATGTCTCTACTTATCATGTTATTAGATTTCAACCGTCATGTCTACCTTCAACCTAGGATTCACTCTTCCACTCTTAATCTGATGACGTTTGTCGTCAAAATTTTTAATTCACATTTCGTTAGTGTTTTATAATTATTTGATATTTTTAATTAATGTTTAAGATTTTTTTAAACCCAACCCATATTTCATAAGGGAATCTAATTTAGTTCCATAATAATTAACTAACTAATGATTTCATATATTAATTAATTAATAGTCATAATTTGGATATATTTATTAATTTGCATTTTGAGTGATTATATATAGTGACTTGATGCATAAAAAATGTTTAAAACCCGAGTTTTTTGTTTGACCGTGTCACCTTATCGGGTCGCGGGTCAACCGGTGGGTTAATCCGATTTCTAGAATTTTCAGGGTTTTTAAAATATATATGTATATCTCTCTCTCTCTCTCTCTATATATATATCTATATATATATATGTATAGGATATGGATCAAATAAGAGGTGAATAAAGATAAGAGGTGTAAGAGGGATTTTAGTCATGACACGTGTCAAATATACTTTATAAAAATTCTCTCTCTATCCCATAATCACCATTAATTTCTATACAAAATTCCAAATGTGCAGACCTTAAACCTAAAAGCACACTCCATTCCCTGAATTCATCATTGACGGCTGCTGCCTTCTTGAAGTCACCAATAACAACATTGCCACCCTTGTACGCCACCATCCTATATTCATCGGCGACCAACACCGCCACACGCACCGCAAACCACCTAGATCTGAAAAATTCCATAGTCGAAGGTAATCTTCTCCCATCAACCATTGGTGTCTGGACAGAAAGATTTGGACATCTGTGTTTATCGTTCTGGAGGCAAGTCATCGCCATCTATTTATTCTTACGGTGAGCTATTTGCGATCCCATCTCCCTTTCTCTTCCTAGCCTCTATCTTTCTAAGAAACTTACCCGTCTCCGCCGCCATTTGTGGTTTCAAGGTCGACTGCCGGCAATGATTTGTAGAGATTTTGTATTGCAGCGATTTGAAGAGATTTGTATCTCATTCTTTCTGCTGTCATCTCTTGTTTACCCTCAATTATTTTCATAGGTTATTGTGTATTGTTGTGATTTGTAAAGATTTATACAATCAGTTTGATATACTTATGATTTTATTTCATCAAATTGACATGTTCTTGATGAATTCAAAGCTAATTTATGTGCCTGTGAATCAAAAAATTTTCTACACGTTATCTCATTATTGTTTCATCAATTATTTTCTGAATAGTTTCATCAAAAAAGTTTTGTATCTTTAATTTTAGTGGTATGAATCTCTCTTTATTACCGTATATCTTCATCAAGAAAATTAGAAAAATTTGTTATGTATTTTTGTTTTTATTCTAATAATTTCATAGCAAAAATGGATGAATAATGAATTACACATGAATTTTTGTAATTGCTACAAGTTTTAGTATTGGTGGAAATTGATTAGGTGCATCAAATTTCTACTTGTTCATCAAATTTCTGAGCTCCATTTTGTTAATCAAAATCTCGTTTTTTTATGGTGTTGAATCTGTACATGTGTATTGAAGGAAATTTCTAAATCACGTTCCTTAATTTCAGGGTTTCATTAATACCGGATTTCATCAATTTTGTATGCTACCTATTATACCCTTTTGAATTATTTAATTTGAATTTAATTTTAGCAATCTTGACTTCATCTTGTTGACTTTTCATATGCATCCAACGGCTTAAATTGCCTCTTACACATCTTATCTTTAAATGCCTCTTACAAGAACTCTACCCTATATATATATATATATATATATATATATATATATATATAGGGAAGGTTCAAACGAGAATTCCACTTACCACTTGAATGATCAAGATTGGTTCTCGCAGTTCTCGTACAAAAAATAGTTCTCATTTGAACCCTCCCATATATATATATATATATATATATATATATATATATATATATATATATATATAGAGGAAGGTTTATGCGAAAAGCTCCTTATTTGCGAAATATGCGAGAAGCAATTTGAGCCCTTAGATTATTTGATCAATGGTTATGATTATTTATAGCATATTTGTAATTTAAATAAACTAAAATGGTTTTTATATTAATAAAAGGAGGGTAAAAATGTAAAATGAACTTTTTATAAAACAAAAGATGTTGCCTCTCTCCTCTCTCCACTCAGGTTTCCATTTATACCCACATTTACTCAAAACCCTAAATACACTCATAAACTTATTTGAAACGTCTATCCTCCACTCATACACTCATTTGAAAACCCTAATATCTCTCACACCCACCGGCCACACCCACCGGCCACAGGCAAACCTCCGTTGACAAGCATCGCTGACGACGAGGCCGACCTTTCTTCCTACCGCTACCGGCGACTTCAATCAAGCGAGCATTGTATCATTGACGATGAGGCCAACCATCGGCACTCGAAGGAAACACCGACGCACTCCAGCAAAGAAAGCGGCGGCAGCACACATCGATGACGAAAGCGGCTGCGGCGGCACACAGATCGACGACGACACAATAGGGAACATGAGTGTGCCTACTATGCTCACAAAAATCATCAAAGGTAACCGCCAACACCAACCCTAAACCACCATCGCCGCCCCATCCATTTTTTGTTTCCACTATCGCCGCCCCCATCGGAGATGTTCTCCGGCCGCCGATAGTCGATTTTAACATAAACATCAAACCCTTTACCCCCGTCAGAGCACAACCTTCATTTTTCTTTTTGCATTTTTTATTTTTTTTAATTTTTTATAATCTTTGTTGTTCTGATGTTCATGAATGAGATCTAAGAAAAAGATTTTTTGCTTTTGTTCTAGACCGGTGCTCATCATTGAATAGTAACATTTCATGTTAAAGAAAAACGTTATTTAGTTTGTTTGAGTTCTTATGTTATTTATTTGTTGTATATTCATCTCTATTGTAAATCTGGGATGTATGCTTTTTTTGTTAATTTGTTTGTTCATCTTCCGATTAGTTATGATTGTTGTATTTAGTTAATAGCTTTTTTTTCTATTTTTTTGTTTATTAGTGAATATTAATATTAATGAGTTGGATGGGGTTTATTACAGGTGTTCAATATTGAATATAGGTTTTATTATTGTGTTCAATAGTTTTTCTGTGTCATGTCATTTATCATTGAACATTCATTAGTTGTTTCGGGTTTGTTAATTATTGAACAAAAAATAAAGATGATCTTAGAAAATAAGTAGAAAAAATCTAAACAGAAAAAAAAGAATTAATTTGAAAAAAGGATATCAACATATTTGGGAAAATAAGAGTTTACTACCGAATAGATTGTAATGAACATAACATTTAATAATTAAAAACTCGTATTTTTGTTGTGTTTATCATGGCACACCGTAATTTTATTAAAAATGGTAAGAGAGAGAAAAATAAGACAGAGACATATATTGGAAAAAGAAAAAAAATTGTTTACTCTTCTACCTTTTTGAATTAAAATAAATAAAAAATAAGATTAATCTAAGCCATTAGATCAAATACAAATAAAAGGCTAGGATTGCTTCTCGCACTTTTCGCAAATAAAACACTTTTCGCATGAACCCTCCCCTATATATATATATGTATGTATGTAAACTTCCAAAAGATTACTAATCTGTAAAGAAACTAACTAATATATCAAACATTTAAGAAGTTAACTAATTCGACAAAACATTACTTAATTTATCAAGCATTATAACTAACCTATTAAACATTTATCAAATTAACTAAACTATCAAGCATTTAAGAAAATTAATTAATTTGTCAATAAATTAACTGATCTTTCAAGCATTTTTCAATAAATTTGGTATTAAAAACCTGTCAAGTAATTCACTTATTCAATAAAATTAACTCCATGGAGGTTTCTATTGGAAGAAAGGGTTGGAAGAAAGATGAGATTAAAGAAAATTACTAACTAGATGGGATTCAACATGGGTTACGTGAACTCGATGGAGGCTTCTAGTCGAAGGAGAGTCTCCTGTCGGAGATGGAGTATTGTCTCACGCCGGTCGGAGATGACAAAAGAAGACAGGAGCCGTCGTCGATTGTTGAGAGGGTATCACATCTATTTTTAGGGTTTCAGTCGAGTGAGGAGTTTCAAAGTATCGACCGTTGAGGTAACTAAATCGCTGAGCTTTTATGTTTAATAACATATTAAAATAAAATATGGTCCAAATCAACCCGGGTCAGCTGGTTTAATTAAGTTGTGGTTATTTATAAAAAGAGAAAGTATTTGAAGGGTTAAGAAGTTAAGGAGGATCTAAACACAAGTATGTGCTTAATTCTAAGTATAGTTGACGTATTGTTTTTAAATAAATGATACTGACATTGTTAAGTGGTACTTGATTTTTAAGGAATGATGTTACATATTGGTTGTTTATGGCCTAGATAATTTATGAGGACAAACAAAGTTCTAAATGTGAGATATTTTAATATCGCCTTTATTATATATATATATACATATATTATGCGATATTCGTTGAATTTAAGCTATTTATTATGCAATAAAGAGAACAAAAGGTACTTCATACCTTTGTTTGTTAGGTTTCAGGCTAAAATGGAGCAAGGCAAAAAGTCAAGTTTTCTGAAAAAGGAAGGACGCAACGTGACACGAAGTTACAGTCGTGACATGACATGGTGATAAGCATCATAATTCAATAGATATATCCAAAAGTATATAAAGAGATGTCCAGATTGGATTAGAGGACTTTTAACCTAATTTTAATCATACTAGATGTTCAGTGAGGCGCCAAAGAAGGCTCAAGGCATATTTGAGGCTGAATTTGAATATTATGGCTTGAAGATTGAAGATCAAGACCCGGACATTATTGGATTTCTCCCGTTATTTATATCAAATCAGCTTTTTCATGTTTTCCAAAGAATCCACTATTTTTAGTTCACCGAGTATGGGCTAAAATCTTTCTTTTCCTCCCTAGAGGAGATGAACTCTTGTCATTTGATTTAATTTCAATGAATTGGATGCTTAAGTATTATGTATTTGTAATGTTTTGCTTAATCTATGATCCATATGTGTTAAAGTTTACATCTTTTCTATTTATTTGCTGACTGTGCATAGGATAGAAGATCAATATATCTATGTATACTTTTATTATCATTATCTAAGATCAATGGGTATTTTTTACTAGTGATTGACCAATCGTAGGGTTAAACAACAAAGTAGTTAACTTTAATGTGTATGCCAATTGCATATAATGATCTTTATGTGTTATTGATTGATTGAATGATAATTGATAATCAATATTGATTAAGTCTTTCTTGATTCGAACAAATAGACTAATTGTGTTAATTCTTAATGTAATACCCGAACTTCGAAAATAAATAAAAAGAATATTTATTGAGAAAATGATAAAGTATATTGGATTGTGAATTTAATTGTGAAATGTATTAAAGATTTTATGGGCTTGAGTGGATAAATGGTTAATGGACTAGCCTTGTGTGCATTGTTGGATAATGTTTCTTGGGCCAATCATGGGAAATGTAGGCTTAGGCCTTTTTGATATATATATAGGATTAGAGCACAGCCCCCAACACCGTTCAAAGAATTGTTACTGTTACATTGAGAGAGAAAGTAGTGTGTGTTTGTGTGTATGCTTAAACCCTCACGAGAAAACAGAGAAAGAAGGGTGCAAGGATCATCTCGGAACTTGAAGAATTTTTGAAAGAATCATCTGGTAATATTTCTTACCTCACTATGATACTGTAGGCATCAATTTGATCTTGTTTGGTCGATGATAGCATGATTTAGCATCTGGGTTTTTGGGTTATGGGTTTTATGAAGAACCAGAGAAAAAGAATTGCAAGCATGAGCTTCAATACTTGTTGAAATATGCTTAAATCTTGAAAGAAGTGTTTAAATGAATGGAGAAATGTTTTGAAACAAAAATGATGTGATTTGGTTGAGTTTTGAAAGAACATGATTTTGGCCATGGAGCCTGAAAGTTGAAAAAAAAGATGAACTGACAGGGATGAATATCATCCATGCGACTTTTGTGTTTTGTGTCGTGCGACACTTGGTACCCCATGCGACTTTCGCATATACCCCATGCGACTTATGATATGCCATGCGACTTATGGTAAGTGAAATCCGATAACATTGAAACCCGGGTATAACAATCCGATAGTTGAGAATCCGATAGTTGAGAATCCAATAGTTGAGAATCCGATAGTTGAGAATCCAATAGTTGAGAATCCGAATGAGTTGAAATCTGACAGTCGGAAGAAATCCGACACTTTACCTCGACGCGACGTGTCCCCGATTTTTATGGACTTTAATGCATTTCTTATTGTTACATGCCTTGTGAAACCCGAATGTATTAAGGGGATAAATGAACGAGGGATTCGTACATGGTATTGATTTGTTATACCTATTGTAGGTGACGGTTGACTAGCAAGTAATCACAAGTGAGTTAGTGAGATAAGATTGAGAAACTGAGACTGCAAGACAGGTGAGTATTCTTACTTACTATCTAAACCCTATGATGTGTGTGTTAAATGTGCTATATGCTATATGATTGATGAATGATGAATTGATGAATTGATGAAATGATGACGGATGAATTGATGAACTGATATTTGTGTCATGCTATGCTATTATTTAGACCGTTCACTTCGGTGACGGGAATGTTGGACCGTTCACTTCGGTGACGGGAATGATGGGACCGTGCACTTCGGTGACAGGAATGATTGGACCGTTCACTTCGGTGACGGAAATGATGGGACCGTGCACTTCGGTGGCAGGAATGATTGGACCGTTCACTTCGGTGACGGGAATGACTAGACCGTTCACTACGGTGACGGGTATGATAGGACCGTTCACTTTGGTGACGGGAATGTGGGACCGACTACTACGGTAGCGGGAATGAAAGATGTAACATGAATGTAAAGCAAAGGATGTGATGTCATATGGTTGATTGTAAGTAAGTGTACTTTCTAAGCTTCGTGCTTGCGGTTGTTGTTTAACCTTCTTTTCAGGTGATGGCCACGGTGGGGCTCCAGCACGCGGTTGATAGCTCATATTTCCACAAGCTTCCGCAGTGTTTTAAACTACTTTGTTTTTAATGATGTATTCTAAACAATTACATTTGAATTCTATGGGTTATTACCCGGTGTTGTAATCAACTTATACAGTGTTTTATCTATGGGGAATTATTAATCGTACTCCTTGTTTAATTGTTTTAAAAAAAATTGGGACGTTACAACTTGGTATAAGTTCCTTGGTTTAAGAGATTCGAATACGTTTCCGCGTGTTTGAACTTAAACCTCGGTTCATAAAAGATTTTAGACAAAGTTTTGAAACTCTTTCAAATGATAAATGTTACGATGAGCTATCGGCTGGAGCTAGTCCGAGTGGTCACATGTGAGTACAAGGTATGAAGTTATGATATTACGATCATGTTAACTGGTATGTTGAAATTATGATATACTGACTATAATGACTGAGACTCTGCAATTTAAGTGCTCTAGTAGAATCATAATAGAATGACACGTTAATGCTTACGTGATAACTGACTGCATACATGATGAGATGATTGATACATGGCCCAAGCCAGTGAATCGGGATTCCTAGTGGTAATGACCAGATCTAATACGTGTAGCGTGTTTGTAATAATAGCGCCCATATTATTATTTGCACATGACACTTATTAAAACTTGTCATAATCAGGGGAATCTTGTGGATCCGGTGAGGGGTAATTATAGAGATAAGATGCCTGTAGCTAGGGTGCCTTAGAATGACTAGGGTTGCGTGATAGCTGTACTTATGACATGAGATACGTGAAACATGAACTGATATATAGTGATGAGGACTGTGTGGAAATGCCGCCTCTTAATTAAGTGCATTGTCTACACATCCAGTATGGTGACTACAAGAAATCGTTCCGTGATACCAACGGGTTTTGAAAAACCACCTGATGGAGAAAATGCGAGTGTGACGGGAGAGAGTGACCCAGTGCACAGCCAGTCTTGAACGAAACTGAGAATGTGAAACCGGAAAACGTTGTACCGGAAAATGTGATCAATGATGAACAATATGAGAATGAGGCAATGACTGAGTTGGCAACTACTGTGGTTACCAACACATTGAAGGAGCTGCTACCCAAGATCGTGGAGGATCTGAAACAGGATATGGGCACAATGATTGATCAAAAGTTGGGAGCCCTATGGGCTGCAAAAGAAGCTACCACGGCTGTTGTGGTCGGTCAACGGGTAGCACAAGCTACGAATCAAGTGATCCCAGAAGGAACTTTCCGGGATTTCTCGGCGTGTCAGCCGCCTGTTTTTGACGGAGTACCAGACCCGGTGCGGAGCACCCGATGGGTCTCGGCGATAGAGGGAGCTTTCTTTACCGGCCGTTGTGCTGAGGAATCAAAAGTTTGGTTCGCTTATAACTTCCTTAGGGAAGCGGCCAAGGATTGGTGGAACTTGTTAGGAAAGATGAAAGGCGAAGCTATCGCCGGGTTGAGGTGGGAGGAATTTACAAAATTGTTCTTTGAGGAGTATGCTCCAAAAGTTGAGGTGGAGCGGGTGATGGATGAGTTCATGAAACTCAAACAAACCACTAAGACGGTTAATCAGATAACCACGACATTCAAGGAGAAACTACTGTATTATCCGGCTTACGCAAGTGATGAGCGACTGCATACACAGGTATACGCATATGCTGAGAGAGGATATTCAAGAGTTTGTGTCGAATGGTCACTATGCTACACTGGACCAGCTGGTTGAGGGACCAAGAAAGAGGGAACTTTATCTGATGGAGAGGAACAAGAAGAGGTCAGCCGAGCGGGCTGCTCTGGGAGGTAATGCAAGCAAGCAACCGTTCAAGAAGCCTAATACTGGAAACTTCAAGCCCGTCGTTAGAAATTCGGGGGTAAGATGTGGGAAATGTGGAAAGCGGCACGCTGGGGAGTGTCGGGTTGGAACTGTATGTGGAAAGAGTGGGCACTACGGGAAGGATTGTAGGGTCCACTTGAACGTGTGCTTTAAATGCAACAAGCCGGGGCACCGCATGGCCGAGTGCCCGGAGGCTACCGGAGGAAACGGGAAACCCGCTTGGCAACCACCGCTCCGAATCACTGATGGGGATAAGGGAAAGAAACCAGAGGTCTCAAAGCCTCGGGGACGGGCGTTCCAGATGACCGTGGAGGAAGCAAAGAAGGAGCCCGATGTGATCGCAGGTACATTCGTTGTTAACTCTCTAGCTACACTTGTATTATTTAATTCCAGGGCGAGTAAGTCCTTTGTATCTTCTACTTTTTGTAATAAGTTTGTAATAGCTCCGGTAGAGTTAGAGACACCGCTAGAAGTAGAGATAGCCGATGATAAGGCTTTGTGTGTTACCACGATCTATAGGGGTAATGTAATATTGATAGATGATGTACAGTTTATATAGATCTGCTACCGACTCTGATGAGAGAATTCCAAGTGATAATGGGAATGGATTGGCTGGGGCGTCACTAGGCCAACATCTTGTGTAAACAAGGAATCATACGGATCCAGAATCCAAGTAGGGGAGAAATCTCCATTTACGGTAAACGATAGAATGGATTGACGGCATGCTGCACCATGACCAAAGCGGCAAAGTACCTACGTAAAGGCTGCACGACCTTCATAGCTCATGTGGTTGACTCGAGAATGGAGAAGAAAAAGTTGACAGGTTCGACATTCCGGTGGTATGTGAGTACCCGGAAGTGTTTCCGGAGGAATTGCCGGGGATTTCCGCCAGATAGGCAAGTGGAGTTCCGAATAGACCTAGTGTCGGGAGTGACACCTATCGCCAAGGCGCCGTATCGCCTAGCACCACCAGAATTGCAAGAGCTGATGTCACAACTACAAGAACCGCTCGATAAGGGCTTCATACGCCCAAGTAGCTCGCCGTGGGGAGCACCGATTCTTTTCGTGAAAAAGAAGGATGGAACCTTTAGGATGTGTATAGATTATCGCGAGCTTAACAAGGTGACAATGAAGAAACGTTATCCGCTGCTAAGGATCAACGACTTGTTCGACCAACTGCAAGGAGTGGCCTGTTTTTCCAAGGTAGACTTGCGACCGAGATATCACCAACTCAAAGTACGGGAGGAGGATATAGCCAAAACGGCTTTTCGCACGCGCTATGGGCACTTCGAGTTTTTCGTCATGCTTTTCGGTCTTATGAACGTTCTGGCAGCTTTCATGGGTCTAATGAACCGAGTCTGCAGACCAATGCTTGACAAGTCCGTGATAGTATTCATCGATGACATCTTGGTTTACTCAAAGACGGAGGCCGAGCACGAACTGCATCTACGGGAGGTACTTGAAACCTTAAAGAAGGAGAAGCTTTACGCCAAGTTTTCCAAGTGCGAGTTCTGGTTACAGGAAGTTCAATTTCTCGGGCACCTGGTCAACCGAGAAGGAATCAAGGTCGACCCCGCCAAGATCGAGGCTGTGATGATGTGGGAAACGCCGAAGAATCCTACGGAGATCCGAAGTTTTCTGGGTTTAGCCGGTTACTACAGGAGGTTCATTAAGGATTTCTCAAAGATAGCAGTACCACTGACCAAGCTGACAAAGAAGAGTGTTCGTTTCGACCGGGGAGAAAAGCAACAAGAGGCATTCGAGACCCTTCGGGGAAAATTGTGTGAGGCCCCGATACTAGCCTTACGAGAGGGAATGGAGGATTTGATAGTCTACTGTGATGCGTCCCATGTGGGACTTGGCTGCGTATTGATGCAAAGAGGGAAGGTGATTGCCTACGCCTCGTGACAACTGAAACTGCACGAGTTCAACTACCTGACTCATGAATTGGAGTTAGCCGCTGTGGTGTTCACGCTCAAATTATGGAGACATTATTTGTACGGAGTCAAGTGCACGATATACATAGATCACAAAAGTTTGAAGTATTTCACCAATCAAAAGAATCTGAACATGCGCCTGCGGAGGTGGTTAGACCTAGTCAAGGACTACGATTGTGAGATCTTGTATCAACCGGGAAAGGCTAACGTTGTAGCCGACGCGCTGAGCCGTAAGGCAAACCATGCATAGTTGAATGTGAGATGTTTGAGGATGACGGTTACAACTTCACTGTTCGAATCAATTTCAGCTGCCCAAAGTGAAGCAGTCAAAGAAGAGAACCAGAAAGCATAGAGGGTAAAGGGCCAGATGGCGTTAATGGTTAAGGATAGCCGAGGGTTGTGGACCCGATACGGACGAATTTGGGTACCAAAGATCACTGAAGTCCGGAATCTCCTTCTTGATGAAGCGCACAAGTCGAAATTTTCTATACATCCGGGAGCCACAAAAATGTAAAGAGACTTCAAAATGGATTAATGGTGGCCAGGAACGAAGCGAGATGCAGCAAAGTATGTTGAAAAGTGCCTTGTCTACGAGTAAAAGCTGAGCACCAGCGACCGCACGGTAAATTGCAACCGCTGGAGATACCCGTATGGAAATGGGAGCACATAACAATGGATCTGATCACGAAACTACCAAAAATAACAAAGAATTATGATGCAATCTGGGTAGTGGTTGATCGGTTAACGAAAAGCACTCACTTCATACCGATCCGAGAGGCCAGTTCGGCCGAGAGGTTGGCTGATATCTATGTGAAAGAGATAGTTTCAAGGCACGGAGTGCCGGTGACCATTATATCTGATAGGGATGTGTGATTCACATCCCGAATTTGGAATAAATTTCATGAGGATTTGGGAACAAGGGTGAACTTGAGTACGACGTATCACCCTCAAACTGACGGGCAGAGTGAACGGACTATCCAAACGTTGGAGGATATGCTACGAGTGTGTGTAATTGATTTCGGGGGAAGCTGGGATTTGTACTTACCCCTAGCGGAATTTTCGTATAACAATAGCTATCACGCGAGTATTGGATGCCAACGTACGAGATGTTGTACGGTAGGAAATGTAGAACCCCTATCTGTTAGGGTGAGGTTGGGCAGAAAGAACTATGCAACACAGAAATAGTACAGAGAACATTAGAGTATGCCCAACAGGTTCGTGAACGACTCAAAGCGGCTCAGAGCCGACAGAAAAGCTATGCGGATAAACGGAGATCAGTATAGGAATTTCATATTGGTGATTATGTACTGTTAAAGGTATCTCCATGGAAAGGAGTGATACGATTTAGAAAGCGAGGAAAACTGAATCCAAGGTTTTTTGGACCTTTCAAAGTTATAGGAAGAGTTGGTAAGGTTGCTTACCGTCTGGAGCTACCTGAAGAGTTATCGAAAATACACAACACCTTCTATGTATCTCATCTGAGGAAGTGTTTAGCCGATGAGTCGGCGTTTGTGCCCTTGGGAGATATCACCGTAGACGAAAAATTGAACTACATCAAGAGACCCGCTGCTATCCTCGAAAGGAAGATCAAACGATTACGCAACAAAGAAGTGGGAATGGTGAAGGTGCAGTGGTAGCACCGCAAGGGTTCAGAATGGACGTGGGAGTCCGAAGAAGAAATGAAGAAGAATTACCCCACCATGTTCGAATAAAGATTTCGAGGACGAAATCGTGTTTAAGTGGGGGAGAGTTGTAATACCCGAACTTTAAAAATAAATAAAAAGGATATTTATTGAGAAAATGATAAAGAATATTGGATTGTGAATTTAAAATTGTGAAATGTATAATTTTATGGGCTTGGGTGGATAAATGGTTAATGGACTAGCCTTGTGTGCATTGTTGGATAATGTTTCTTGAACCCAATCATGGGAAATGTGGGCTTAGGCCTTTTTGAAATATATATATATATATATATATATATATATATATATATATATATATATAGAGAGAGAGGATTAGGGCACAGCCCTAACACCCTTCAAAGAATTGTTACTGTTACATTGAGAGAGAGAAAGTAGTGTGTGTTTGTGTGTGTGCTTAAACCCTCACGAGAAAACACAGAAAGAAGGGTGCAAGGATCATCTGGGAACTTGAAGAATTGTTGAAAGAATCATAAAGTAATGTTTCTTACCTTACTATGATACTGTAGGCATTAATTTGATCTTGTTTGGTCGATGATAGCATGATTTAGCATCTGGGTTTTTGGGTTATGGGCTTCAATACTTGTTGAAATATGCTTAAATCTTGAAAGAAATGTTTAAATGAATGGAGAAATGTTATGAAACAAAAATGATGTGATTTGGTTGAGTTTTGAAAGAACATGATAATTGCCATGGAGCCTGAAAGTTGAAGAAAACGATGAACTGACATGGATGAATATCATCTATGCGACTTTTGTGTTTTGTGTCGTGCGACACTTGGTACCTCCCATGCGACTTTCGCATATACCCCATGTGACTTATGATATGCCATGCAACTTATGATAACATAAATCCGATAACATTGAAACCCGGGTGTAATGTAACATCCTCGATTTGTACCTAGTTGTATTTAAGTATATATATATATATATATGTGTTTGAAAGTCGAGTAAAATAGTAGTAAAGTATGCACGTCTATTATTACGTGCTTAATTGTTATATGTTTTAAGGAAATATATGTTGAAACACAAAATTAGTAGTAACATAAATAAGATGATTAATATATGAATGATTTTAAGTGAGGATTCCAGAAATATCCCTGTTCGTTAAAATGGGTAATCGTAGGTCAAGTTGTAAGTTGAAAAGGGGAACAAAATACCCCCTTGTTGATAGGCTTAAAGCCAAAGGCGGTTATGCCTTTTAATACTCATGTCTGTGTGTTTGTGTTCAAACACAAGCACACACAACTTGAAACAACTCTCTCTAGTGCAAGTTCTTGAAGGTTTTCTTGAAAGATTTCTTGTGTCAAGCTGATTTCCAGCAAGTAGAGGTCCTTGTTGTTGCCATCTTCTTCATCATCTTCACCATCTTGTTCTTCATTTGGTAAGAAGCATTACTAAGTAGGTTTTTGATGTTTACAAGTTGAACCTCAAATTAAGTTATCAAATTGACTTTAACCGATCTCTATATCAGTTATAAGTTGATTAGAAACAAATTGATAAATTAAAATGGTGTTTTGATGAAGTTCTTGAAAATTAAATAAAATGGGTTAAATGGATGATTTTGATTCCATATCATGTAAAAGTTGTTATAATAAATGAAAGAGATGTTTTTGGGATCATATGAATATTCCCTAAGATGTACAAATATTGAAAATAAGTTAGAAACTCGATTTTTGAGGTTTGAAAGCGAAACAGTCCGAACAGGGGATGCTGTAACCGACCTGTTCTTGAACAGGTTTGCTTGCGGGCGCAAGGAGCCCAAATCCGATGACTTAGATGCCAAATCCGACACATTAGGAAGGGAAATCCGGTAGTGCTTGCGACCGTAAGTAGTGTCGGAAGCCGATGAAAAGTGTCGGAATCCTAAAGTATTTGAAATCCGATTGAAAGTATTGGAATCCGATGGGAGTCGGAATCCGCAAGAAGTGTCGGAATCCGATAGTTTTATCGGATTTGTTGTGCTTACGGGCGCAAGCATTGGTGCTTGCGACCGCAAGGGGGTTTCTTTCTGTAAACGACTCTAAGATTGTTAAGTCTTTGTTTATTGGTCTATGGTCCTTTAGGGGTTCCTGATCTTTTCGTGTTTCGTTTATGCGAATAATTAATGTAAGTAATGACGTTGCTAGGTGATATTGTCGTGTTAGTGGAGTCAAAACCAGATACCTGTATGTAGTAGACTACTCAGGTGAGTGCCTACTTTCATGAGACTCGGTAGAGTAAGTTTTGCTTACTAAGATGAGTGTGTGAATGTGTATGTATGTCTAACCTGTCTATGCAGGTATGCTTAAGAGGATGAGCGTAAGTTTCTGAATGATGTTATGATTGCTTGTAAGATGTGTAGTAGGTGCATGCTAGCGGGTCCAGATTGGAACCGCTTAGTTAATAGCCGATGATGTGCATGAATGATGAACTGTATGATGATGCATGCGAAAGTATGAAAGAATGATTGTATGATAGATCCCAATGAGATCCTATAGATGATACATGATGAACATGATTAAGATGGATCCCTGTGGGATCAAATGTATGTTTATGTGTATGTGTACGGTCTACAGACCATCTGACATCTGACGCATGGTTAAGGTTAGCCGGTTAGCTGGATCCCAACAGGACTTCGGTCATTTCGGGATTTAACGGTAATTCGGGGTGCATCCCGGGTCGAGGTTCTACAGAACCACCGTGCCTTAACGTGAGTGGTAATCAGCCGGTTGTAGCTGGATTACTTGAGGAGTCTTTGGCTTCGTGAACGATGCTTGGTGGACTGCTTTATGCTCTCCCACCAGCGCTGATGGTTGTGTTTGATTCCACGGTCTGGGTTGTTGAGCAGGACAGACTCCCCTGCAAGATATGACCCTTACTGATCTTGTCATCACACCGCTATGTGTTAAGCTAGCATTGCTTGCTTATGTACGATATGTATGATATATATATATATAATGTGTATGCTGCATGACTCGCTGTATTGAAGCTTATGCTAAGTATGTACTCACTAGCTAAGTGTTAACTAATGGTGCTACGATTTCCCTTTTCAGGTAAAGACTAGAAGGCCTGGAGAGGCGGGTGACTTTGTGATGTAAATGCCCCTTGTGGGTTGGAACACTTGATAATGTTATGTAATGTAGTAAGATACATTCTGGTCGGTTCCTGTATGTTAGGTAACACCAATGAATGTTTTGGAAACAAAGATGACGTAATTAACTGTTTGTTAATATTAAAAGAAAAATTTCCGCTGCTAAACCTGAATTATCACTAAAGTAACTCTTTTCAGAAGCGGTGTTACATATAACAATCCGATAGTTGAGAATCCGAATGAGTTGAAATCTGGCACTTTACCTCGACAAGACGCGTCGATTTGATGGACGCGACGCGTCCCGATTTTTATGGACTTTAATGAATTTCTTATTGTTACATGCCTTATGAAACCCGAATCTGTTACGGGGATAAACGAACGAGGGATTCGTACACGGTATTTTTTTGTTAGACCTATTGTAGGTGACGGTTGACTAGCAAGTAATCACAAGTGAGTTAGTGAGATAAGATTGAGAAACTGAGACTGCAAGACAAGTGAGTATTCTTACTTACTATCTAAACCCTATGATGTGTGTGTTAAATGTGCTATATGCTATATGATTGATGAATGATGAATTGATGAATTGATGAAATGATGACGGATGAATTGATGAACTGATATTTGTGTCATGTTATGCTATTGTTTAGACCGTTAACTTCGGTGACGGGAATGTTGGACCGTTCACTTCGGTGACGGGAATGATGGGACCGTGCACTTCGGTGACAGGAATGATGGGACCGTGCACTTCGGTGATGGGAATGATTAGACCGTTCACTTCGATGACTGGAATGATGGGACCATGCACTTCGGTGGCGGGAATGATTGGACCGTTCACTTTGGTGATGGGAATGACTAGACCGTTGTCACTATGGTGTCGGGTATGATGGGACCGTTCACTTCGGTGACGGGAATGTGGGACCGACTACTATGGTAGCGGGAATGAAAGATCTAACATGAATGTAAAGCAAAGGATGTGATGTCATATGGTTGATTGTAAGTGATAATCCATTAATTCTTCAAGTATCAAGCTAATCTTCAATTGCATGTGTAGAACTATGAGAGAATACTAATTACACCTTGATTTACACATAGTTCATATCATTGATTATGGCAATTGATACATGATTAGTCTTAATCATAGGCTTATATACTCCATGAGTATATTTACAATTAAGACCCTCTAGTTTGTAATTAATACAAACTTCACTCAAAATGTAATCTTCTATTCTATACAATTAATAAACCTAACAATCTCCCCCTTTGTATAGAAATAGAAGATGTTATGTCTTTTTGGCATCTGACGCAAACTTTAACAATCTCCCCTTTTGAATCATGCAGATATTCTTTTTCAGTTAATATTCTTTTGAAGCTTTGGGGAATCTTCAAACCTTTACTTGATGTCTTCAAAATGACTTCTCATCTTTAAATAGAGACCTTTACTTGATGTCTTCAAAATGACTTCTCATCTTTAAATAGAGACTCTTCACTTTGAGAATAGTATTCACTTCAACATCTTGATGAGAACTTGAAACTTGATAGCATACAATGACACCTTTTCTCTTCAAACTCCTCTTTTGCATTGGTAACCTTAGGCCTTTCAACCTTTGGTTGTATTATCAAAATAACATGTAGTGATTTTTAGATTTTCCCAATCTTCAACCTATTCTTTCTAATCTTGAGCTCTCTTGTCTTAAAATAACCTTTGCTCGTGCATGCAGAATATTTTGTTCTCTCCCCCTTGAATGTAGCTCTTGATCTTTTTCAAATTTGATAGATATCTCTTTTCTTTGCTCCCTCTTGACTTGACATATATTGATTTTTCTAAATTAAACTTTTCTTTGTGTCCCTCTCAACACATGAATCTGGTGTTCTTTAGCTGCACAATTTTGATGAGAACTCATCATCATCTTCAGCTCAGTAAGAATCAGTTAATATTTTTGTTTCCTTCTATCAAGATCAACTGAATTTCAATTTCTTTAAACTTTCTCCCCCTCATGATGATCAGGATTCTTTATGAACATCATGCAATTGTAATTGACATTCAGCTTGATTTGTGCATGAATACTTCAACATTTATAGCTTAGAATCCTCCTCATGATATTCAGTTGAATTTATCAAATATGTATCTCTTTGATATTGTGACCAGAATGATATTACAATGAAAGTATCTGATACAGTCTTTAGGGCACCATCTCAAAGTTTCCGTTAGGAAATGTTAACACCGAGATCACATAGATTGCTCGTTGACACAATAGTTTTTAAACAGTGTGACCTACGTGTAGTGTTGGAATAATGATAGCAGTGGTAGGATTTCCATCTATCATCGTGAATATCACAAAGATATCACTCAAGATGTTCCGGTATCAGTTACGAAAACTAGATACTTGTGACATTTCCATCATGTGTCCTAAGAAATAAAATTATATAGCAATAAGCTCTAGACTCTATAAGTGCATGAAAGAAGTCGGGGACCGGAGCAGCATGTCCTCCTTGTTTCAATATTAACAATCTCCGAGTGAGATGTCAATAGAGATGTGCTAATTCTCCGTGTGAAGTTGAAACAATCATCTTTTAAGAGATAATTGAGTAGCTGGGTGGGGTTATTGCATTGCATCACTGGGTCCATGATGTCATCTTCAATACCAAATTTCAACACATGAAATATAGTAGTATATGTGGTTACCCAGATTGACACTGTTTTGAGAGGATCTTTCTTTTCTTTTGATCATATCTCTCACCCTCAGCTCTCTAAATATTTTTCAACTTCTCCCTCAAACTCTCGTTCCGAAATGAATGTCTGTATCTCCGCTGGATACAAATGGACACTTTTTATTTGTTCAAATGATTAGGAGCAATCATATTGATGTTAACAAGAATAATTTTCACGAAATATTCAGTTGAGAAAGATTGTCAAGAATGATTTGAGCTATCAAAGAATATGAACAATCAAAGAATTTTGAAGAAAAAAATAACAAAATGATTTGACATGTATGCTCAAAGTGATTTGTTGATCATATGCACCCCCATCTCTTGTTCCACCCCTCTCATTTTCATTTTATATCTGCCCACCAATCAGTATCACTTGATAACTGATTCTGCTCACCTATTTGACCTATTAAACCCTTTTTTTGTTTTTTTAAAGCATAAGGTGAACTCCTAGGGCAGGTCCTTCCGGTTCTGGATTGACCATAGGAGTAGAATTATCCTACACTCCCTCACTCTTTGGTGCCTTATTGACCACTTGAAAAATATGTGTCACATAAAAAATGATTGACACAAGAATGAACGGTTTCCATAATGAATGGAATATTCGACAATCAAGGAAGGATTTTTAGAATTATTATCGGGATAGAATTCAAGGAATGAAAAATGAGCGTTCAGAAGATCAACAATCAAATGAATCAAGAAAGACATCTGAATGAATCAACGAATGAATGTCTTCTCGATGGGAAAAACGATAAAATTTGAAAATTGAAAATCTTTTTGAATTTTAAAATTTTGTATTGTTTTTGAGATTTTCATTTTAAAAAAGATTTGAATGAAAAAAAATAAACTCTTCCTATGTTGATGCATTGAAATTCGAAAATGATTTTTCATCAACTAGGTTAGAAAAAAAATTGCTCCCCCAACAAGAATGCACAAAAATAGTTTTCATTTTAAACAAAATTGCAATCTTGTAGGTTCTCGACGAAAATGATTTGTCTGTCAAAGAATCTATGTCGTTCTTGCTCCCCCTACAAATAATAAACCATTATCACACAAGTTATATCAAGGAATGATAAACTACAAACATTAAGTTTCTCAGATCATTAGACTCGGTCTAATGCTGAACACAATGACATGTGAAATGGACTGCAGGGAACACTCTTCTTTCTTCAAGTCAGGAGATTGAAATTGTTAGCATACTGAACACAATGTACTTTTCAACGTATTCTGAATGATCTTCATTGTGTTTCAAAAATGTCTCTGACTAATTTTCAAAACAGATTAAGCATACTTTGGTACCCACTTGAAGTTGGGTCCAGCTATGTTAGGTTTATGAACCTTTCTATGCACTGGGCCTGTATGCCATTGGGGAATACCATTTTGAACAACAAATTTATGATTAGTTCTTGAAGTTTTACAAATCTTCTCTTTTGAAAGTCTGACTAAGTGCTTGACTGAGTATACCACAAAAGGATATTTGACATCAGTTTTGAGCATAAAATTTTCATTAGGCTTTGCTTTAGAAAAGAATTTGGTATTTTGATGTTTAAACGAATGATATTGCATATCAGCATGATTGTCCTTACCAGAATGATGTTGTCTATGCATTCTTCTTTCTGGTACAACATTGGACTTAAAACCATCATTGATGACATTCTTCATTCGAAACTCAGATACTCTAGGTTTAGTTTCTGAAGATGTCCTAATAGGTATTGCGTTGGATGAGAATTCATCGGTTATGACATTTATGATACAGAATTCTGATAATGAAAAACATGCATTTGAATGCACATGATTGATTGAACCACATGGTGAATTAAATATTGAGGTTTCTGTGGTTTTCTTCTTTTCAGTCCAGAATGATGATATATTTACAAACATGTCACCTAGATTCTTCTTTGGAATCCAAGCTTGTTTAGTCTTTGGTAAAGAATCATTTAAGCTTACTGAAAATTCAGAATCAATATAACGTGAATATGATGCATTCTGTTGACTTCTGGATTTAGTTTCTTTTGGCTTTTGAGAAGAAGTAGTTGCTTTGGGAGTAGAAGCATCAATGAAATCGTCATCTGATTTTCTACTTTCAGCATCTGCAATAGAAAAATAAGAGTCAGTATCGCTACCACAATGTGTTTCTGAATCAAAATTGATATTGTCAGCGGAAGCTTGGTAGATTCAGAAGCTTTTTCAGCAAGAAGCATTGCGAACTTGAGTTTAGCCAAAAACTGTAGTCTCTCTTACTCCAATGTTTTCTTTTCTGCGTCCAGAGTCTCCTGAAGCTCAGATATTTTGTTTTTCAGAACTGAGCTGGGAATATATAGTTTAGAAGAAGCAAGAAGCTGTTGCTCAAGTTCTTTGACTTTTCTTTGCAATTCAACCTTTTCAATACCTAAACTCGCTATCAACTTATCATCATTCTGCAACATCCTTTGAAAATCTTGACGTTCAACAGAAAATTCAGATATGAGGTCTTTAAACTTGGCATTCTCTTCTGACAAAATCTCTACTTTCTTTTTCTCCTCTTTAGAATGTACTTCAAGTTGTGAAATTTTCTCCACAAACTTACTTCTTTCTTCGTCAAACATTTTCTTTTCACTTTCCAAACTCTTTTCTAGGTCTAATACCTTTGTTTCTTTCTGTAACTCAACTTTTTCAACAAGTAGCTCTTGCTCAAGTTGTTTCAACTTATCCTGCAATTTAGCTTTTTCAACTTGTAATTCACTTGCTCTTTTCTTTTCAAATTCAACTTGTTCTTTTAGTAATGAAATCCTTACATCATAAATTGTATTTCTCTGTGTCAATGTGTGAATCTCTTTGTTCAGTGAAGAAATCTTCTCTTTGAGCTGGATATTCTCATTAACCAATCCGTCTACCTTCTTTTTCTCAAAATTTACTCCAACATGTGGAATCTTCGTTGACATCTTGATATTTATCTTGATACCTGAAAACTATATGATCGTTTAGGAATGATTTGATCTGATCACAAATTTAATCAATAATAATGATTTGAAAGTGTAGTATGAGAATCAATAAAAGTGACTATGAGTTGATAATGATTGATTCTAATTCAGTCACAAAGACGATGGGGGTTCGGGGGCAGCGCCCCGGATAGCGGGGTCCAAGGGGTGGCAACCCCCGCTGTGGTCGAGCTATGAAGAATTCAAATTTTAACCAAGAAAATTCAAATTGCTATATCAGAAAATGCAAGAAAATTCAAATTTTGTATTTTTAACCAAATTTTGAGTCATTTAAAATTGCTATGGAGAATTCAAAAATCCGACACTTTCCAAAATCCGACACTTTCAACCAAATCCGAGTCTTGGAAATCTGATACTTTCAACCAAATCCGAGTCTTGGAAATCCGATACTTTCAAAAATCCGAGAATTTCAAAAATCCGACACTTTTCAAAAATCCGATAGTCTTGGAAATCCGATGTGTAAATCCGATAATACTAAAAATACGATACTTACTAAATTCGTAAATCCGATACTTTTTGACACACAAACACCAAAAACACTTTTTGACTTAAAATTTTTGGATCAAAATCCTCCTTTCTTCATCTTCTACTTAAGAACATCAAGAACACCATCAATCTTGAATTTTCAAAATTCACCAAAATTGGATTTTCTTTCAAATTTATCAATCTCCACCTTCACAAACACTTTTAAAAAACTCCTTTTGTACCAATTTGAATCAAAAATCACGAATTTAACCAAAATTAACCAAGAACACAACAAACTTAATTTTCAAATTACTCCATGTGTGATTGATGAATTGATATGAAACTTTACATATTGATTCGTGATATGATTACTAACACTTGTTCAAAAAATGAGCAATTAATTCCAACTAAATCATGAATTTCAAAATTCAAGTCTCAAAAACATCTTTCAAAAACCCAGATTCGTAACTCTTAGATTTCTCTCACATAGAGTGGATTTAGCACTTGAAAATTTTACTGTAGGTTCCTGCAATCATACACAACAACATATCCAAAAATTAGATTAAATGAAGATCGTATGAATTTTCTAGAATTTTTCAAAGTTTCTGTCCAAAAATAATCCGAAAATTTCAAAAAATCTTCAAAATTTCTTCAAATTTCTTGCAATTCTTGATCCAATCTTCAATCAAATCACTCCTTAGGCTCTGATACCAATTGATAATCCCTTAATTCTTCAAGTATCAAGCTAATCTTCAATTGCATGTGTAGAACTATGAGAGAATACTAATTACACCTTGATTAACACATAGTTCACATCATTGATTATGGCAATTGATACATGATTAGTCTTTATCATAGGCTTATATACTCCATGAGTATATTTACAATTAAGACCCTCTAGTTTGTAATTAATACAAACTTCACTCAAAATGTAATATTCTATTCTATACAATTAATAAACCTAACAGTAAGTAAGTGTACTCTCTAAGCTTCGTGCTTACGGTTGTTGTTTAACCTTCTTTTCACGTGATGGCCACGGCGGGGCTCCAGCACGCGGTTGATAGCTCATATTTCCACAAGCTTCCGCAGTGTTTAAACTATTTTGTTTTAATCATGTATTCGAAACAATTACATTTGAATTCTATGGGTTATCACCCGGTGTTGTAATTAACTTATACAGTGTTTTATCTATGGGGAATTATTAAGCGTACTCCTTGTTTAATTGTTTAAAAAATTTTTTTGGGACGTTACACTTAATCCCATGACCATAGGATTAGTATTTTCCATGATTATAGGGTTAGATATTTTGATCACGAAGTCTAACTAATTTAGAAATCGGTATAGAATACTTTAATGTCCATTGCACATGTTTATTTGAAATCAACCGAATTTAACGAGGAAAATCGAATCTAGGGAGGGAAGCTTCAATCCATAGTTAAATCCTTCAAAGTTCTTTGCTTTTTAATCTCCTTGATTAGTTTTAATTGTTTATTTGCTAACTACTCCATTAAATTAGTGTTTACTTAGTTGGAATTAGTTTTAATATAAAATCCCAAAAATCCCCCTTTTAATACCTTTTATTGAGTTCAATAATTAATTGGTTGAATTATATTCAAAATCATATTCGTTTCCCTTGTGCTCGACACCCAGTCTTACCAAAACTATATTGTAATATGATTATGTTCCGTTGAATATTTGGTACCTTGGCGATTCTATTTTATAAATTTAAAACTGGTACGTAAAATGCACATCATCACCATCTTTGTCAAACAATATAGTTACTGCCTTTGTGTCAACCCCGTCTTCTCCTCCTCCTCCTACTCCTTCACCTCCTCCTATTCATCCAATGGTTACTCGTGCCCGTGATCATACGTGAAAATCCAGGTCGTTTCATGATCATATGTTGTATCATGTCACATCTGCTACTTAAATTGAACCTTTCACATTTGCTCAAGCACAAAAGTGGTATAATGGTGGGATGCAACGGAGACAAAAATTACTACTTTACACTCTAATCGTACGTGGATATTAGTTCCTCCTCCATCTTAAGCTAATATTGTTGGATGTAAGTGGCTTACAGAATAAAACGAAATCAACATGGAATTATAAGTATATATAAAGCCCGACTTGTTGATAAAGGCTTTAATCAAACTGAAATTGTTGATTAGACTTAGACTTTTAGTCCAATTGTTAAACCTACCACAATAAGACTTGTTTTATCCATGGCTTTTTCTCGAGGTTGGACGACTAGACAAGTTGATGTCATTAATGCTTTTTTTCATGGAGAATTGTCAGAAACTATTTATATGGCTCAACCTTAAGGTTTTATTGATCCTAAACATCCTCAACATGTGTGCTTACTAAAAAAGGCCTTATACAGTCTGAAACAAACAGTCAGAGCTTGGTTTTCAAAACTTTCAACTACTTTTATCAATTATTGATTTAAACATTATTGGCATACAAGCTATTTTGCACTAAAGGATCTAGGTTCATTAAAATATTTTCTAGGAATACAAGCTATTTTTAAGGGTGATTGTCTTTATGTGTCCTAACAAAGATATATCTTGGATCTATTACACAAAACTTGTCTCAACCAGTGCAAGCCATTATCTTTTCTCGTATCTTCGAGGAAACAAGTTTCAAGATGTTATGGTGTTTTATTTGATGATCCAATAGTTTTTTGAAGTACTATAGGTGCATTACAATATCTTGTTATGACTCATCTAGACATTGCTTATGCTGTGAGTAAGGTTTCTCAATTCTTCATTGACCTAGTGATCTTAACTTGACAATATCCAATCATATTCTTCGCTATCTTCAAGGCACATTGGACTATTGATTAAAATAAGTACTTTTACTGACTTTACAATTCATGCTTATTGAGATACTGACTAGGCAGGTTGTCTAGATGACAGACGATCAACAATGGTTCTAATCTCATTAGTTGGAGTTCTAAAAAGCAGCATATTGTTGCTTGCTCAAGTACAAAAGAAGAATATAGACCTATGACACATACGGCTGCTAACATTTAATGGATAATTTCCTTATTACAAGAGCTTCGTATTCAGTCAACATACACTCCTACTTAGTGGTGTGATAATCTTGGTTCAACGCATTTAGCAGTTAATCTAGTTATTCATCTACATACGAAACATCTTGAGATTGATTTTCAATTTATATGTGATGTGGTTCTTTTGTACACGTTGCGCGTAAAATATGTTGCAACATCTCATTAGCTAGAATACGTGTTCATTAAATGACTTACAACGAATCAGTTCTCTTTATTTAGATCCAAGCTTCACGTGCTCGCCCTAGTTCAACTTGCGGGGTGATGTTAGATATAAAAAGTGATGTGTACACGTTGCGCGTAAAATATGTTGCAACATCTCTTTTTGTATTGTAATCGGTTCATAACAACAATAACAAAGGATCGAGAGACCTTTTAAGCATTAAAAGGATGCGGATAACAAACAAGACAGGATATAACGTGGTTACGTCGACAAGCAGGAACATAGACTTCTTTATTAACTCAGATTGTTAGATGTACATATGACCGAACTCCATACATAGTATTTATAACTAAACAAGAAACCCTAATTTTAATTAGGAAAATGTAATTTAACAAAATTAGAAGATTCGGCCGCCGCACCAACTCCAAAAATAACTTGGGCCCAAGTTACCTACTCCATGTCGTGGATAAAGGGCCCACGCCCTGGAGCATCCAAGGATCGACGCCGAGCAATTCTACAACACGCCGAGCATACCTATTGCACGCCGAGCAAGGGGTGTTCATGGTTGGTTAACATAACTTTCATGAACCTAAACCTACATTGAAAAACCGATTAACCATTAATCGGTTAACCAGTTTTTTTATGTTCGGTTTTCAGGTTAACCAATTAACCATTTTAACTACTAAATATATTTCTAAAACAAAAAGTTTCAAATTTAATATTCATATTTCAACTTCAAGAAGGCTAAAATTTGAAATTTATAAAACATTACAAACTATGTTATTTATGTATCAACTAATTATGACATAAAAAGATTCTGAATAAAAATATGATTAAAATAGAGTGAAACTAAGTAAATAAATAGTAAATGATAAGATTTATAAATCTAGTTGAGTAGTAAACTTAAATAACGCACACACACATATATAATTATCGTATTGACTTTGGGTAACAATCCGTTATGAATAGATAATTATCGTATGTGAATATTGATTAATTGTTAATAAACATAAAAAAAATTTAAAGTTTTTAAGTTGTCGGTTTTTCGGATAACCATCGGTCTCTAAATTCAAGAACCATAACCGAACCGAATAATCAATGTTTTTATAGGTTCGGTTAACCAAACTGAAAAAAATAAAATATTCTCTTTGGTTAACCTAGATTTTGGTACGATTTGCCGGTTTTCACGTGTCGTTTTTCAGTTTCGGATATTTTGAACATCTCTACGTCGAGCACTCCTACTGCACACCGAGCGCCTTGTTCTTCCGGTTTCGAATATCTTCCAAGCCATTTCAAGTCATTTTCCAACAATCTCCCCCTTGACTTGAACTCTTTTCCACCAATCATCAGAGACTATCAAAGAACCGTCTCTTTCCTGCCAACCTCCCCGGAGGGACTTCCTCCTAACACAAGCCACGAAGTCTGACACCGCGTCATGCAATTTCACCGAAGAACATCTCCACCAGTGTCGTCTCAACTTCGTCACGTCAACTTTCCGCTCCAAGGACAATACTGCCTATGTTCCAAACACATAATTGCCTTCTAGAACGTAAATACCACGTAGCAGTATGCCCTGCATTATCACTCGAGCATCCTTGGAAACCTTCGGTCCATTCCCTTTTCCAGAATATCCATCCATTCTTTGCCAAAGTACAAGGAAATCAGGTTCTTCTAAAGATCCGGGACATACCATCAATGGATTCGTCTGACCATTCCATCATGCATCTTAATCTACACCATAACACTACCTTTGACACTCCAAATCCCATTGTCCTCCAGCTTCACTTTACCATTCCATTCCTTTAAAGAAACAAACAGGTCTCGTGAATATGCCCTGTGATGAAATGCACTTGTTTCCAAGATCCAGGTATGAGCAAGACAATTGCGCATATGGTCATATCATCGCATATGGTCATATCATTGCATATGTCACCATCTTCTTGAACCGCATTCGCATCTCCCTTCCGTTTAGGATAGTTTATGTTAATCTGACCAACCTCCTTACAGTAATATCACAAAAAATTTCCTGTCTATTTTGACTTGGAACGCAACCCACCTATACCACCCTCTTTATCATGTGTCCTTCCCCTGCCCACATACAAGGTAGAACCGGACTCCCCCTCATTAGTTCCTTCGACAATAGTGCAATTCACCTCTGTAATAGAAATTGTTGACCTACCATACAATATGGTATCAACAAAGTTCTCGTATGAACTTAGCAGTGAACGGACCAGAATTAGGTCAAGATCTTCATCTTCAATTTTAACATCTACAGCCTTCAAATCAAGGACATGATTAAAATTATCAAGATGATCTTTAACCGGGGTGCCTTCTAACATCGGGAAAATATACAACCTTTTCTTCTAATAAAGCCTATTTCTGAGAGTATTTTTTTTGATATTTCTCACACAGCTTCTCCCATAGACCAGCAACCATTGTTTGATCCACCACCTCCCTCAATACCTCATTAGTTAAACATAGAAAAATCACCGAGTATGCTTTTGCTAGAACATCTCTTTTCACATCCTCCTTTATATCCTTTGGCAACTTGTGTGCACCTTCTAACGCCACCATGAAACTTCAAAAGCATTTGAGCTATTGAAGCCCTCATCTTTACCTTCCACAGTGTGAAGTCATTTGAGCCATTGAATTTCTTCGGATCAAACTTCAAAGATAACATCTTCTATCAAAAAATGCGCTAGCCAAGGGAAAAACATAGGCTCTGATACCACTTGTAAGGATCGAGAGACCCTTCAAGTGTTAAAATAATGCGGATAACAAACTAGACAAGAAAACAGAAGCTATAACGTGGTTCGCTCAGAGTCACGACCTACGTCCACGAGCCGGAACAAAGACTTCTTTATTTACTCAAAGTGTTAGATGTACATATGACTAAATCCCAGCCTTGATATTTATAACTAAACAACAAACCCTAATTTTAATTAGGAAAACCTAATTTAACAAAATTGGAATATTTGACCACTGCACCAACACCAAAAACAACTTGGGGCTCAAGGTACATGCTCCATGCCGTGGATCAAGGGCTCACGTCATGGAGCATCGAAGGCTCCACGCCGAGCACTTCTGCTTCACACGAGCACTCCTACTGCATGTCGAGCGCCTTGTTTTTCCGGTTTAAAATATCGTCCAAGCCATTTCAAGTCATATCCTAACACAAACATCTCTCTCAATTTCTTGATTGTTAACGTTTGCACTAGTTATTTGGAATTTTTCACAAAGAACCGATTGTGTAAGATAATTAGGTTTACCTTTATGGAAAAAATGAACGGCTGCAACACTGCAATTGGCTTACGAGTTACGACACCACGGATGACCATTGAAATTTTGCCCAAGTATGTGAAATGTATCTTGAAAATATTAAGAAATTACTAGCGGGGCCGGCCCATGCGCAAGCCTAGGGCAACAAATGATGGGGCATTACTTCTTTAGTCCATGTTCAATAATACTAGACCCATTTAAAAAAAAGATAAATACATATTACAATAGGGCAGGTTGAGAGGCGGGACTTGGGAGTTGGGAGGCAGCAAAGAAGAGTTCCGAGGCAGCTTCTCCACTCCTGTATAATGATGGTAATCATGGAAAAGAGATATACACAGATCCAGATAGTTGGGAAAAATCCAATCAACACATCCGACTATATACTCAATCGAGTTTCCACTCCGCTATATAAGGCTCACGATTCACGATTCATCGAGATTGAGGTATGAAACAACAATACCTTTCTCTGAAGTGTCATTCACCCCTTCAAGAATTCAAGGAATCAAGGGCACACATCAAATCAAGGGCATCATTATCTTCGTTCTCCTGTGTGACTCACTCTAGTAAGTTGTTTAGGAATAAAGGTTGAAAGTGTCTTACGCACAACACACAGGACGCACCTCATTTTGATTTTATGGTATATGTTTTCTAATTTATGCGGTGTTTATTCTTGATCGATATTGGCAGATTTCCAAGAAGTTTGTGGCATGAGTTGAGGGTGTACACGTATTGGTTAGTGTGTCAATATAATAGTTTCTGATTTTTATATTAATCTATGCCTTGTTTATTTGTTCCCCCTTTTGTTCTTATTTTTGTTTATTTTATATAATTGTTTTGCACCTGCCAAGAACTTTATATATTTTTGTATCTCTAGATATTGTCACGTAGGATAAAGGTCTAAGATTTATATATTTGGATATACAACACGTGAATTGATAATAGAAATCATACATTGAAAGAAAACAGTACAATTTTTTCACAATTTGAGAAAAAACAAGTTGTTTGTTTACTTGTTTTAACAAACAATCCAATGTCTTCTTACTTTTTTCTTCATCAATCTTTGTAATGTTCTTCTTAAACATTACTAATTGTTTTTCTTATAAAAGTTCGGTTTATAAAATTGTAGATGCAAAGACAAGATCTTGTTGATTACAAGAAGATAACAAAATGCCATGTATTATCTTTCTATGTTTTAATACTTTTTCTTCAAATAATTATTTTACTATAATTTGTGTCTTCATCTAATCACATTTAGAACAGTTTAAGGGGTCATAACTAGAATACTAGGTTCTGACCCTTAAAAAGCTGTGTTGCTTGTCGGGGCATATTTTTAACACTTCGCCCTAAGAATGATAAAACTCTAGACCATTACTATAGACACACGTATCAACATTTTTGAACATCTTGTCAAGCATATTGTAACCAAATAAATATATATTGATAAAGATTAAAATTTCTTTTTAAGATTGTAATAGTTCTATTATTTTATTTCTTTTTTTTCAATATGTTAATGTAATTTTTTATTTAATAATTGAACGTAATTCTTCTTTAATTACTTAATTATCTAATCCAACATTTAATTTCAATATATTTTTATTTAATTAAAAGGTAGCGAGAATAAAAAAATGTAGAAGAGGGAAGAAAGCAATATCTGAAGGTTGTTAACTCAAAGTAGAGTTGTCAACAAGCATATCAAATCGGATCTTTTAAAGATTTAACCTGACTTGTCGATCAATTTAATTCGATTTGGATCAGATCCAATAATATGTAGATCCATTTAATTCCATTTGGACTGGATCAATTACTTTTGGATCTTGACCCGGCCTGGATTGACCGATTTAACGTTAATTATTTATTATCTTTTATATAATAAGTAAATCAAGTATTTCCCCAACGCAATCCCACCCCCACCCTCACCCAATCCCACCCCACCCCTACTACCCCTACCCCCACCCATACGCACCCTACCCTACCCTACCTTACCCTACCCTACCCTACCCCCACCCTTACCCCTCTCCACCCTACCCCATCCCTACCCCCACCCCTACCATATCCTACCCACCCCTACCACATCTCATCCTACCCTATCCTACCCCATTCTCTGCCCCTACCCCACCCCACCCCTACCCCTACTTACCCTACAGTCTACCTAGGCCGGCGGTAACGATGGTGGTGGTGATGGTGATGGAGGTGGTGGCGGCGGCAGTGACGGTGGTGGCAAAGGCGGGTGGTAGGGGCAGTGGTGACAGCGACGGATGGTGAGGGAGGTAACGGGCGGTGGCGGCAGTTGGTAGGAGGCGGTGACGATCGATTGTGGGTGGTGGATGGTGAATAATAAATTGATGATGGTTGGTGGTTATTAAAATAAAATTGTAATTTAATATTAAATGGATAGATCCAGACATATCTTGGATCGACCCATGTAGTGATCCAATTAAATGGGTCGATCTATTAGTTCACTTATTGGTTCAATGGATCTAATCTTTGACCTGTTGGATCATATAAATAGAGCAGATCGGATCTAGATCATGATCCGACCCATTAACACCCTAAGTCTCAAAGTGATTGACTGATTGAGGAATGAAAATTTGTGAGATTCAATCAGTGTTATGTTGTGACATGAAAAACATACAAAAAAGAAACTAAACTATTGATTGGTTGAATTGGGAACCGTTCCTGAAACCTTGATATAAAATCAAACAAACCATTATGAATAGTCTCCGTCAAAGCCGGTCAAAAACCACTCAAACCAGTGAAGGTTAGACCTTCAAACCATATTAAACAGGTCCTTTTAAAAACTAATTACTCATTTTATGACCGTCTTCATAAATAGCCATGGCGTGATGCCAGTATAGGTGGCACCAACAACTGTGTTGTATTTGGTGGGCAACGTTGGTGGTAGTGAAGAAAGAGGTGGTCATTAGGGAGGAATAATGGAGAAAAAGGAAAAGTTGGTCAAACTTGGATATGAAGAAAGAAGATAGATAAAAAGGAAGAGTAAGAGGAGAAATTAAAGAAACTAGAAATATAAGAAGAATATCTTAAGAAAGAAAGATAAGAATATAAATGAAATTATTGGATTACATATTCTATAGAAGATGTGAAGATAGGTTGTTCTCTTTAGGGTTTAGTTTACTAAAATGTATTCAAGTTATCACGTTTTGTTATTGTGTGTATTGAACTTTAAAAGTTTCTATTATGTGTATCAAACTTTTAATTTGTTGCTATTGTATATATTTTTGTTACATAAAAAAGTAAAAAAGTTACACGTTTAGTATATATAATAGAAAGTTTAATACACACAACAGCGACAAACTAAAAGTTCGATATACACAATAGAAAATTTATAAGTTCAATACATACAATAGTAAAACATGACAACTTTGATACATTTTAGTGAATTAAACCCTTTTTTAATAGCAAATTGCATATATTATAAAGATTAAGGGGTGTGTTATGCTGTTAAAAAAAGTTTTTTAATTCCTTTGAATTAAATCATTAATGCGTTCATAATGTAAACTAAATAAAGTAGATATTTTTGGTATCTTATATTAATTATAATTATTAAATATTTATTATGCTTGTCGGTTTTAATAGCGGTCAAACCGGTTAGACTACTTCACCCATCAAACTAATCAAACTAATACGATGACTATTTCGATATATGCTCTAATTACACTATTCTAGTTTTTTGAAAACGCAAATCCAAACACTGATCAAGATAAATTCTAGAGACATCCACATAATCTAGCATCATGAAAAGCATAAATTTCCAAATTAAAACAAACAAGAAACAAGAAATTAATTTAGGGTTACGAGAATTTACTATCGGCAGGTCCATTAAATTGCACATAAAATTCTTGCGTCTCATCTGCGATCATTGTAATCATGCATCATCCTAAAATTGAAATTCAAACAATAGCAAAGAAACAATCCAAAAAATAGACGAAGATTAAACGAAAACGGTCGGGGTAAGAAAACACAACTATTTAAAATTTGATTTAAGTAAATAGATGAAATTGTAGAACTCATAGTTTCATCAACTCCGTCTCTCTACGTTTCATTGGAGAAGACATTTTTTTTTCAAATTTCAGTAAATTTCTGTAAAGTTTTGCTCGTGGATACGGGATTAAAATACTGATTTATGACGTGGGTCATAAATGCAGGTGATAACTCTTTATGAACATGGGGGAGCACCCATTATCATCATGCTTAATGTTATATGAGTGTCACATCACTCATACTTCATCCATGTTTTAACTTAGAAAATACACATATTTTACATACTACACATACTTTAAAGGTTTTTTTTTAATTTCTCTCTCATCTCTCTCACTCCTCACTCCTCTCTTTATCTCACATCTCTCACTCCTGTCTCTTATCTTCGGTAATAAAACACCCAGAGAAAACTAGTGGTTTTGCGGTACCAAAAAGGGGTGGTGGTGTTCATCCTCGGTACCATAGGCCACGTAGGCAGTACGGAGAAGAGAGATATTGTACTCCGTATGCTTTAATTAATGGGGAAAACTACAAAAAAATACACCATTGGAATATATAAAAATTGACAAGTATTATAACATAGAGGTTTGATATCATGCTAGTTAATCCTATTGCTTATCACACTCAGGTTAAGACATGAGTTAAAAGGGCTATTTGTTTTTTGCTTACTAGCTAAGTGACCCGTGTGTTAACACGAGGATGATATAAGTCAATTTTAAATTTATATAGGTTTTAGAAGTACTAACACGTATAGTAAAAATAATTAGAAAGCATATGTAGGAATGAGTAAACATTACAGAAATTTGAAATTCATACATAAGATTGTGATTAGATTTTGTGTAGAACCTTTATTAACAACCTTGATGGTTTTAGTAATAGGGTTGCCTTCATCATCGCATATTAAAACTTTTAAACGCTCCTTACTCTTCACTCGAGAAACCGCCACATATAACTGTCCATGAAATGTAAACAAAACTAATTTACATGAAAAACAATAAAGAAATGGCGCATTTAAATATTAATGATTTAGCAAGAGGAATTTTCCTCCTCTTTTTTTCACCGTGTATACGAATATGAGTGTCAAATATTGTGATTTAAAGTTATTTAAATTTAAATTTGATTATAAATAATCATTTGGCGGTGAATTTAAAATTTTTAAATTTTAAATAATAGTACTCTTTAATTTGAAAATATTTGTTGTAACTAATCTAAAGTTCCTCATATTTAGTTAGTATGTAAAATTTAAAATTATTTGTAACTAATCTGGAATTTGACAAATTAAGTCATAATAGCAAGACTTTATTGTAAGTAATCTTAATTTAATTATTTGTAACTAATCGTAAATCTGGTTTTAAATATTAGTTGTAACTAATCTAAAAATCCACTCTTTTTAAATTCGTAATAACAAATATTCAAATTCAAATTTTCCGTATTTAAATAATAAACTAACTAATATTTAAATTTAATTCAGTTTATATCAAGGTTTACTTAGATATGCCCCGTGTTAATTTGAACAAACTAATATATTAATCTAAAAATTCGGAAAATATGGTGAATTAGTTATATTGTCTTCCTTAGTGATTGAAGCAATATGTGACGTAATAGAACTCTTTAATTTCAATTTTTTATTTTTTTTAATGAATGTTTTGATTGGTGCAAAGTTTATTGTGAAAAGGATGATGACATCTATAAGGTTATAAGATTATAAGCTTATAATTTATAAGTTCGTTTATTTTTCATAAGTCTTTATTTCAGCTTATTTTTATAAATGCGTCTTATTTTATTATTGTAAATCATAATAATGATATACACCAAAAAATAAAAATAGTCTCAAATAATAATCTCTTGTTAAAACAAACACCACCTAAAATTAAGAGAGTTTGGATGATTTATTAGGAGTAAATTAATTTTCCATTATGATTTGATTTGGTGTGTGTAATAGATTACGTTGCAAAGAGATATAGAATAAAAAAGAGATTATATGGTGATATGCGATTATACATGAAATAGATTTTTTTTTGATGAGTTGGGTAAGAAGAGATAGCAAGAGAGGTGACTTTGTAATACCGTATTTTTAACCCAAAAATTTTCATTTTAAATTTACACTATGGAAGCGTTTTAAACAACAAAGTAATTACAAATCATTGTTTACAAAATATCAGTATTACAAAACAAGACTCGTTACAAATACTTTATGAGAGTCGTACGTGATTACTCCCCAAGCTAACCACTCTCAGCCGAGCCGTTGACTTACCAAAATCTGCAAAAAGAGTGAGAGGTGGGGGATTAGCACAAAGCTAAGTGAATGGAGTAACATCCAACAGATATATCAGCCAGAACCGCATGATCTCAACAACCACAAATAAGCACCTTCGGAAGACCGGCGGTTCTGCAGGAACCTACAACCAATGCCGGCCAAAGCAAAGGTTTACCAATAGTCCATTTGCTATTCTCACACAGTATCATCCTCTGGTAGCAACAAATGCATCCTAAGGTCCTGATACTGCTTAGGCAATAGCAAATGAACCCAGCCCATAAGCCCAGTCGTAAACTGACTTCCCTTCCAACATGTATACATAACACAGAATACAACAACTAACATTCACAGTTAATTAACCAATAGATATACAATCTATCCAACCATAGTTGCAACCAAACCAGTACAACTAATATCACTGTGAGCAAACATCCACTCACCTGAGCAAACCAGTAGAATTAACATCTCAGCTATTTGCACTCAGTGATCTAATTTTACTGAGCCTTGTCTATCCCTGAGAACACAACAACCAACCATTAGTAATCAACTCATAAATATATATATATATATATATATATATATATCAAACATATATATTTATATCCATTTAATCAAACATAAACATGTAAGATTCACATATGTATACACATATGACATATAGCATTAAACAATGCAAACAAAAGCCAAACTGTCGGATTTCATGAGAAATCCGACACTACCATCGGATTTGCACCAAATTCGCAACCACTATTGGAATCCGACACTTTGTATCGGATTTAAAGGAATCCGATACTTTCTTTGGATTTCACTTGGTACAATCGGATTTTCCATGCTACTCGGATTTCATACTTAGGATTCCACATTCGGATTCAAACCATAGGATTTCGACACTAGGATTTCACACATCCGGATTTCAAGAGTTTCGGATTTCACAACTACCGGATTCAACACCCAGTTTTCCACTCGGTTTTCATCATCATCATCAAAATCCGCAACCTTCAACACTTCCATGAATCCGATAACTTCAACCTTGCATGCCTCAACTTTCCAGTTTATACAATTCACATACAAGTTCATATAAACACATATAAATATGCAAGCATGCATATTAAACACCATAAAACTATAAGAACACCAAGAACATCAAATCCGATAAATTCATAAAGCATGAGCATATGATGTTCATATCAAATCCACTTAAAACCGTAACATGCTTATAACAACTAGCATGTTAGCAAGAATCATGAAATATTCATCAACCTTTGAAACTTGAATCACACAATCAAGAAATCAGAATTCTGATTGTTGCTCTTCTTTCTTCCTTTCTTCTTTGCTCTCAGTTTCACACTCACTTTACACACACAATAATAGCTTCAATGTAAAGTAATACCAACACACACCCACGTATACATCTTAATTGAGCATGAGGTGTCATGGTTTTAAAATACTAAGCACATGCACACACACTCATATCACCGTATACATACCTACTTATATATAATCCATATTAATTAAGTAAATAATTAATTAATCAAATTAACCATTAAATACCAATTAATTAACATAATAATTCACGTGTCACATACCCCAATGCCTACGTTTCTACTAGGCCCAATCTCAGGATGTTACAGACTTGACTAGAGAAATCAAGCTGATCAACAACACTAACCATTTATAATTGGGTGTTTTTAACTCCACACTCTAATACTCAAAGCACATTATGTCAACAATTTTTTACAAGATAGTCATACACATATGATCATATATGCCTACATGGGTGTTTAGATCATTAGATGATATTTTAGCTATCCTCACCATTTAGGTGTTACTATTTAGATCATCTCTCTTATACATACCAGACATGTTATATCAATCATTACAGTTTTTCAACATAAGTCATATACTCACATATATCAAATCACAGTAGGTCAAATTATATATACAAAGAATATAAATATAGAATAACCCTCTAAAGTCACCTCATATCATGAGGTTAAATCATAGCCTATCTATAGTTAATCATATACGGAGTATCTTGGGAAGAGGTAAGTAAATGTATCACCTATGATTAATCACACCACCGGTTGTTTTAATGTTTTTTGTTTGTGTATTTTTTGCAAAGTGTGATGCATGTGATGTATCATGCATGTAAGTGATGACCTCTATTAAAAATTATAATGTATTGATGTAATATGTCTCGTATGTGGGAATGACGGATCCAAGTAGCAGCACTCGTTAAAAAACAAATAGTATATGTGATCGGTCCGAGGCAAAAAAAGATAGTTGTAATTTGTAAAGAAGTGTAGTTAACATCACTAATAAAATCCTCCGGAGTGTTTAAAGTATGATACCGCAAATGCCTAGTTTACATCCAATAGTAAAAATGAACACCACCCCCAATGTATGATACCCCAAAAAAGCAAACAATCTTGATACCTGGCTGCCGAGGAAAGGGAAATTACACCCGTAGGATAGAGGAGAGTCACAAGAGAGAGAAAGAGAAGTATGGTGTTTTTTTAAGTTAAAGTATATGAAGTATGAAAAACGTGTTTATTTCTTAGGTTGAAGTATAAAATATAAAGAGTAAATTACATTTTTGGTCCTGTGGTTTGTTCAAAATAACGGGTTTAGTCCCTCCCGACCCGAACTCATTTCACTTTTGGTCCCTACTCCGTTATCAAATTGGTAAATATTTATAAATGACCATTTTACCCTTCTTTTTTAGTCCCTCAAGTTTGTAACTATTTTCATTTTTGGTCCCTCGGTATTTTTTATTTTAATCATATTTACTTATTTATTTAACCATTTATTACTAATTATATTTAATTTAATAATATTAATACAACTCAACTAACCTTAATTAAATATATTATGGGTTACTACCATGTTTGCAGCATAGATTCGATTTTATCTTTTATCTAGTTTAGGGCTATAAACGAACTCAATTTTATAAGCTGTTTTATGTATGTTTATTTAAAAAAATGAATATGAACTATTGTCTCGTTTGTTCGTTTAAGTACACATATATATATATACACACACGCACACAAACATGTGCGCGTGCGTGTGTGTGATACGTTTGTTAATATTTAATGTTGGTCCCATAGAGGATAAACAAGCAACCGATATAGTGTAGAAGGGGGGGGGGTTGAATACACTTTAACACAATCAATCAAATTAATCAAATGTATATTCAATGATCAAACAGAATGATTAAAGTTATCACTTTCTAATCAAATCACAGGATGATTTGATGTTTACACTGATTATAAACTCAACTCTCTCTAAACACTCTTGTATCACAAACTAATTGATGATCGAACTTCTTGTTAAAACTGATTAACAAGAACTCTTGAAAACTCTCTTTAACTTTGAACTCACAAAGTTATCGCAACACACGCGTATCAAGTATAACGAACACACGTACGTTTTGCAACTTATGCAGTCGTATATATTCTTTGGTATTGTGTGTTCTATATATATATTGAAAAACCCATAAGAAGGTTTACACTCATACTTGAATACACTTTAAACAAATAATAAAATTAATCAAACGTATATTCAACGATCAAACTAAACAATAACTATTACCACTCTCTAATCAAATCAACAAGATGATTTGATATTACAATAATTATAACCTCAACTCTCTCTAAACACTCTTGAATCACAAACTAATTGATGATCGAACTTCTTGTTAAAACTGATTAAAAGAACTCTTGAAAACTCTCTTGAACTTTGAACTCACAAAGTTATCGGAACACACGCGTATCAAGTATGACGAACACACGTACGTTTTGCAACTTATGCAGTCTTGCAACTTATGCAGTATCACATACTTGTTGTCGTGTATATTCACGCATTCGTTCGTCTGTTGTTTTTCGTCTCTGTTAAACCCATAAGAAGGTTTATACTTATACTTGATATATGTACGAATAAATCGCATTTTAAAGATATAACTTATCTTTTTTTTAAAACCGTAACAAACTCCTTAATTAGAACATATCTAATTAATTATGTTTGATATCTCTATCCAACTAATAGATAGTTTAAATTAGGTTCAGATATCCTAATTTAAATCTCGTAGATATGGAGACTTTATAACAGAATTTAGAACTTACTCAAATTCTTGAACCGTCTTCTGACGCAGAGCTGACTCACTCAGACTTGACATCGTCAAGCTGAGTTCTTGAATCTTCAAGTCTTCATTCTTGAAACCTATCTCAGCTTAGAAATCACTGAGCTATCTAGTACTTACATAGAAAACTCTATATCTGTTTATACGCCGACTACTCAGACTTACATAATTCCTAACTCTTAACCTATCATCTATACATAGCTATGGTTTGTCTCATCAAATGTAACTATTCTAAACATGGGACTAACATTTAATGATGTTGGTTTTGCATTATAATACATTTTTATATGCATTTGTTCATTATTTCATTTATGTATGTTTGTGTTTAAACCAACGAAAATAAAAAAAACCAATTTTATAAATGAACAAACATGAGCACAAAATTTTGTTTGTTTATTAGTTCGTGTTTATATGTTTGTTCAACTTAAAAAGAAAATGGGCCAGAAACAAGTTCGTTAAGATGTGTATATTTGTGTCCGATTATTTTTTCAAGCCTAACAGACATACAAACACCAACTAATAAACAAACAAAATTTTGTACTCATCTTCGTTTATTTATAAAAATAGTTTTTTTTCATTTTCGTTTGTTTAAATACAAACATACATAAATGAAGCAATGAACAAATGCACATAAAAATGTATTATAATGCAAAACCAACATCATTAAAAATTAACAAACATATCACACACACGTGTGTGTATATGAACTTAAACGAAAAAACAAGACAATAGCTCATATTCATTTGTTTAAATAAACATACATAAAAATAGTTTATAACATTGACTCCGCTTATAGCCTTAAATTAGATGAAAAACCAAAATGAATCTATGTTGCAAACATGATAGTAACCCATGATATATTTAATTTTGGTTAGTTGAGTTGTATTAATAATATTAAATTAAATATAATTAGTAATAAATGGTTAATTAACTAAGTAAACATGATTAAAATAAAAAATCATCCGGGGACCAAAAATGAAAATAGTTACAAACTTGAGGGACTAAAAAAGAAGGGCAAAATACTCATTTATAAATATTTAACTATTTTCTAACGGAGTAGGAACCAAAAGTGAAATAAGTTCGGGTCTAGAGGGACTGAACCCGTAACTTTTCGGATCCAGGGATCAAAGCCGTAATTTTGAAGAGGGACCAAAAATGTAATTTACTCAAAAATAAATAATAAAGTACGAATAATATCACGGTAATTTAACATTAAGTATGGAAAGTATAGGTATAACACTTAAAATATTTGCATATTATTCAAAATTCAAAAGGCAGTCAATTTGTATGTCGCTTAAATTTGTGATACTTTATTAAAATGTTATATATTACCAATAATACTTTTCTATTTCATGAAAATACAAAAAGAAAAATATATATCAAATGATAAAATTGTAATCACTAAAGATAATAATAGTTACGTGATTTAAGTGTTATATAAAGGAAGACGATTAGTGTACAAAACACATTTTTCATAGACAACAAAACGTATGTGCTTATATCATAATACCCTTAAACATGTGAATGGTATAAATAGATAGTGAGTTTTTAGAAGATAAAATCATAATTGTTATATATGGTAAATTTATGTTGTATGCAAATCAGCTTGTTTGTACATTAGGCACGACGTGTCTTCACGAGGCACGGGCATACCTAGCCACAGGTCATGCCCAAGCTACGCCCGATTTGGGCTCGTGTCTTCCCGTAGGGCACGACCATACCTATGATGTCGGAATTAGTTTCTGGATTTCTCTCTCCTTTGACCGTTTGTGATGTCGGAATACTTGACGTGTGACCCAATAAGCCCTTGCTTCATCCAACAGTTTCCTATTTGACTATTGAGTTTTTATCTTATTCCTTAGACCTGGTAAACCTAATTAAAAACAAATCAACCATTTCCCCCTTTCGTTTTTTTGCCGTTTTGAAACTAATGTAGTAGGCATAATCAAATTATCAATTTTTTATCACTTGTAGCTTAATTATTTTTTAGAATCATCAACTTTTTTTATTTTGATTAAACTATCTAGGTAGGCTTGTGAATATTATTTAGTATTTTATATTTGGATTATGTATTTTGACAAACAACGGACAAAATTAGTAAAATTAGATATTAGATCTGTAACACCCAAGGTCCGAAAATATATTTAAATAATAGAAATAAATAATAAGTGTTATACATGTGATATTAGATATGATTAAATGTGTTTATAAAACTAGAGGGGCCAAAACTGTTAGATTAGAACTTAAATAAGTGTAGGGACCATTTGTGTAATTTAGTGATAGATGTATTTATATATATGACTTTATCTTGACTTCACCATGAAGTCTTCTTGCATAAACACTTTCCAGACAACTTTTCTTCCATTCTCTCTGCATACGTGTGTGCCTTAGTTCTACTTTCTTTGAATCTTGAACAATAGAAACAACAAGAATTAGCATCATTCCATCTCTACATCAAGTTCTTTATCATCAAGGTGAGTTTCTTTGATGTTTAAGTGTTCATATGGGTTAAATGGGTCAAGGATTGATCCAAAGATCAAAGTATGTTATTTTGGTGTTAGTTGTTGGTTATTAGCTGTTTGGAATGAAGGGAATCACCCTTATACAGTTCTAAATCGAGTACAAATGAGTTTTGGTTGAAAAATGAACATTTACAGCAAGCTGGCCGACTTACTGGTTCAGATCAGAGCCGGGCACGGCCGTACCTTTGTAGGGTACGGGCGTGCCTATGGCCGGAACCGCCATTGTTCTTCAGGTACACCCCGTGACAAGGGGCAATGTCACGGGCGTACCCTGTCCAGTCACGGGCATGACTTAAGTGTCGCACGACTTTTGACTTCTAAGAGTCGGATGAATAAGTTGATACGAAGGTCGGATCATTTGTAGCATCCGTAGGTCGCATGACCCAGGCACGGGCGTGCCTTGCCCAATTTTAGTTTATATTTTCTATGTTTTAACATGTGTTGATATATTATTGATATTATACCTGTAGAGACGAATCATGGACGTTTTCACTAAACTGTAACCATCTGTGGATTGATTTATAATATTACAGCTTATAAGGTGAGTTTACTAGACTACCATTCATATTTATAGCATGTGTGTTATCATGATAGAATATTATGCATATACTATTCATATGTGTTGTTAGCATACTGCTATGTGCAGTAAGGCTCAGATGTGGTACAGTACTGTGCCCTATGTAGCTGCCCTGGGTCTAGAACCAGAGGCTAGCTTTGTTGCCTGACATACGTGTGGTATCTCTTTATGATTCTATACGTGTGTTTATATGATTTATAGTTTAGCATACTCACTAAGCTCTCGTAGCTTATCAGATACTATTTTTAAAATGTTTTGCAGGTCATTACAAAGGCAACGGCAAAGCTTCCGTTTGACAGCTTTTACTGAACTTCTTTTGAAACTTAACGCCGTTGTGTAACATACGAATTATCAGATGTGTTTTCCTTATGAAACAGTACTTAAACTTTGTTGTAAACTATGCTTCCGCTTACTTTAAAATTCTATATGTTAATCCTTTTTATTGTATTTTATTTAAATATGGTTTTTATAAAATGGGGCGTTACAACTTGGTATCAGAGCCACGGTTTGAGAGATCTGGATATGTGTTATGCACAATCTGGACTTGAACCATGGTTTTGAAAATACTTGTCAAACGGGAGGCTTGCAGCTTGGTGAGTATACTAATCATTATGTTGATTATGTATTATATAAGGATTATATGTGTATGCTTGTGATTATTATAGACTTGATATGATATATGTGAAATCTTTATGATTAAATTGATTATATGATATAATTTATTGATAATACATGGCCTAAGCCTGTGAATCGAGAATTTTTGTGATAAAGTTAAGATCGAACATGTGTAGTGTGTTTAGAGTAATATAAGGGCCTATAATACTACAAACACATGATACATGTTGGAACTTAATGTGATCATGATGAATCTTGTGAATCGGGTGAGGGGTACCGGTTAAGATAGTACACCTCGGAATATATATAGAATGTTTTAGTATGTATAGAAATTCTTTGCATTCGAAAATAGGTGTACTGATATATTTGATGTGCTTATAACTATTCTCACATAGAGGATAGTGTGGTAGAGCTACCTTATGCCTTAACGCTTTATCTATACTATCAGGATGGTAAACACAAGAGTTTCATGCGTAGTTAATAGGCATGAGGGTGGTCCTAGTTATAGATCAGAAGGAGTAGAAACACTGGTGAACAAATCCCTATAAGGGTCTAACCAAATTTGAATGAAGGAGCACCAGATCTCAATCAGGGAGTTGTTGAACCAACAATTCAGGAGACAATTGCTAAAGAGATTGGCAAAGCCTTGGAGCAGAGTATACCTTACATTGTCACACAAGTGGTGGGACAGATACAAGATCAAAACCGTGAGATGATCAGACAGGAGTTTGCAGCAAGAGTTGCTGCTAGAGGTGAAGGGGTTAATCCCCAACCGCAAGTTATTATTCGTGATGCACCAAAAGTCTGCACTTTTAGGGACTTTTCAGCATGCCAACCACCACTGTTTTATGGTGTTGGTCCTAAAGAGGGTGAACAAGCAACCGATACAGTGTAGAAGGGGGGTTGAATACACTTTAAACAAATAATAAAATTAATCAAACGTATATTCAACGATCAAACTAAACAATAACTATTACCACTCTCTAATCAAATCAACAAGATGATTTGATATTACAATAATTATAACCTTAACTCTCTATAAACACTCTTGAATCACAAACTAATTGATGATCGAACTTCTTGTTAAAACTGATTAACAAGAACTCTTGAAAACTCTCTTGAACTTTGAACTCACAAAGTTATCGGAACACACGCGTATCAAGTATGACAAACACACGTACGTTTTGCAACTTATGCAGTCTTGCAACTTATGCAGTATCACATACTTGTTGTCGTGTATATTCACGCATTCGTTCGTCTGTTGTTTTTCGTCTCTGTTAAACCCATAAGAAGGTTTATACTTATACTTGATATATCTACGAACAAATCGCAGTTTAAAGATTGAACTTATCTTTTCTTTAAAACCGTAACAAACTCCTTAATTAGAACATATCTAATTAATTCCGTTTGAGATCTCTATCCAACTAATAGATAGTTTAAATTAGGTTTAGATATCCTAATTTAAATGTCGTAGCTATAGAGAGTTTATAACATAATTTATAACTTACTTAAATTCTTGAACTGACTTCTGACGCTGAGCTAACTCACTCAGTCTTGACCTTGCCAAGTTGAGTTCTTGAATCTTGGGTTCTTGAATCTTCAAGTCTTCAAGTCTTCAAGTCTTTACTCCTAAAACCTATCTCAGCTTAGAAGTCACTGAGCTATCTAGTACTTACTTAGAAAACTCTATATATGTTTATACGCTGAGTACTCAGCCTAAGCTGACTAGTCAGTCTATAACAAACTTACATAATTCCTAACTCTTAACCTATCATCTATACATATCTATAGTTTGTCTCATCAAATCTAATTATTCTAAACATGGGACTAACAATCTCCCCCTATTTGATGATGACAAAATATTGAATCAAAGTAGGTATAGGTTAACAAAATTATGTCGAACCACTCTTGAACTGAAAAAAGTTAGTTCTTGAAATAAGTATTGAACTGATCCATACTTATTCATCATATCTTGAACTTACAAGATGTTTATATTACAAATCCATTATAAGACTAGTATTCTAAGTATTTGGATATACAACTACTTAGATACTAAACTTATCAGAATTAATTTAAGTTCTGAACTTACAAGAACTTATACAACTGAACATATCAGTTTATAATTGAACATATCAATCATCAGCTTAAACTTACAAAGCTGTTTGTTTGAACATATCAAACATAATTTTGAACATATCAGATAATAAAACAGTTGAACATATCAAACTTGAGTTTGTATTAATGAACATATCATTTACATTGTAGCTTAATCTTTATGATTAGCTTCTGCACACTTAGTGCTTACAAAATCATAGAACTAATCTATTTAATCAATAGGATCTCCAACTTCTAACCACATATCATAACATTTAAGTTCCCAGATTGCAGCTTTCTTGATAGCATCATTCACAATCTGTTCACCTTCTGGCAGTTCTCTCATCTCAGTTTTTCTTGATCTGATTTCTTTATGGAGATGATATCTGAATATTGAGTTCTGAGTTGAGTCATCACATAGAATTCTCAAGTACAAAATCAATTCCAGATTTGCCAAATAAGGATCTGCTACTCTCAAGAAACATTGATTACCTTCCACATCAAGATACAAGAATCCTTCCAAATGTTGAATGATATAAGTGTTTTCTCTAAATTCAACTCCCTTTGGAACTTGTAAACCGATGTCTTTTTTAGCTCACTCGCTCGCTGCTCTAGCTCTTGCAGCTTTGCCTCGATTCAGGAAAGTATCAATTTCATCAGCAGGAATCTCACCTAACTGATCAATTCTTATGAAGATTGTCTTAAGCACATAAACTATCTCTTGTCTGATTTGACTCTTTTTCATCTGTTTGATAGTTGTGGCTACGATTTTTAACTCTGAGAACCCCAACTTGTACAGACATCTCATATCTAGACCAATTTCTTGTTTGTTGTCTAGTACAGAGTTGATAATTACCAATTCTCCTTTTCTACTCAGTGTAATTGATTCAATCTTGTGATTAAAATGTGTTCTTTTATAACAATGCCTTAGATCCACATTTGAGTAGGGAATTGGGGCAACTCTAGGTCCAGAGTAGTCAGCTTCAGCTTCAGCTCTCGCAGCCTCAGCTTTAGCCTTTTCTCTTTGAATTTCAGCTTGTCGTTGCTGCTCTTTTATTTTCTCCACTGTCATGCCTAGTTCTTTAGCCATCTCTTGTAACATTTGCTCAGCAAGCATGTCACTGGCTTTCTGTGCTGCATGAGCTTCATCACTTGAGTCAGATTTATGTGCAACTAGTTGAGACTTACCTTGTTTCTCTGGCTCAGGCTCAGCAATGATGACCTTTTTTCTCTTTACTAGAGGCATAACACTTTTTTTCTTTCTTTTTACCATCTCAAACACCTTTTTCTTCCCTTTATCTATTTGTGAAGTCGGAACAGACTCAGCTTCAACAAATTTTGACAATTCAGCTTGAGGAAGGTTGGTGTGAGCAGCTTGAGATGTTTCTTCATGTGGAGTTTCTGGTTGAGCTTGTGAAGTTGTGGTAATTTGGACTGTTGGAGCCTGTTGTTGTTGGGAAGGCTGATCTACTGTACTCATAAATTGATCATGAGCTTGTTCCTCAAATTGTATTTCCTCTGTATGCTCCCCCTCAACCTTATCGTCACACTTCTTTGATTCTTCCTCCCCCTTTTTGTCATCATCAATAGGGGAGGGTTTGAATTTGAGCACGAACCTTTCCAAGTTGGCTACTGAAGTCGATAGATCATGAAGTTTACGCATCAACTTGGCTTTATCATTTTTCCTCTTTTTATGCAGGAGCTCAAACTGAGATTGTAGATATTCCATAATGACTTGAGCATCGGTGGTCATCAGCTTAGGCTCCTCAAGTCTTCTTCTTACCTCAAAGTCTTCTTGTCCAGTGGAGGAGTGTATTTCCACCGTAGGAGTGGCTATTGAGTGTTCCTCAATCGGCGAGAGTGTGGGTCCCATATCCAAAGGTTGGTGTTGACCTATGGAATCAAGGGGACCAGAATACGGACCCTGTAAACCTTCCTGGTGTATGAAAGGTTCATTGACAGGTCGTGCTAGAGTGTGTAAGAATGGAAGAGAAGAATGACCAATGTCGTGAGGTATGGTAGTGGGGCGAGCTAGGCTTAGTGGTGAGGGGGGGGGTATTTGACCCTGGGGATTGGTCAGTATTCCAATGTTACCTTCATGGGGCTGTGAAGGCACAGAAGTAGGCTCTCCCATGGCACTAGTAAGTATGGGCTGAGTAGACACCATACCTGGTTTAGGCATAAGGGTTGAACTGAGCCTAGAGATTGGCACCTTCAGTGAAGGTGTCTCCCACTCAGCTTCTACCGGTGGAGGTATCAATGAGATATCAACTCCAGAGTCCTTTTGAGGTCAAGGACTACCTTTGGCAGACTTGCTAGTATAGGTGTAGGATATTTCCTTGATAGCAGTGGGCTGTAGATTGTAAGATAGATGGAGATGTTTGAGGTGGAGGAGAGGGGTTGGGCTTGACACAGTCTTATCTCTCAATTCTGGAGGTGGAGAAGTAAAAGAGAGAGAAGGAGATAAGGGATGCGAAAGTATACCTGCTTCACCTAGCAGTGGAGACTCAGAGCTAGGAAATAGACTCCTTTGCTCTGAACTCGAAGTGGTGGATGAAATTATTTGAGCACGGGGTCTGAGCTGAGTCCTAGGTTGATCAGCTTGAGAGGACTCAGCCTCAGATCCAACACCGTCACCCACTTCTTTCGCAGCTTCCTCCTCTGTCTCAGCTTCACTTGACTCAGGAGTCGGAAGCTGTACATATACCCTCATCTGAGCACTCATTGTAGGATGCTCAGGGAAAATATCATAGACGAACATTCTATAGCTGAGAACAGGAGTAGGGGTTGACTCAAATTGGGCAGTATATCTTCTACCTAACCTGTATCGCCATTGTATCCAAGGGAACGAACCACAGTGGATACCATGAATCCCCATGCTGTCTGGAAAACAGATTTCCGTATTACACCAATAACTTGAGGATGACCCATTAGGGGTAAAACGCTTCGTGATTTTTCCCTAGAAACCGTCGCTTCATACTGATTATGAACCGGGAGATGAAGAATTATGCGGAGACAATTTGCATCGACTTCTATCGCCACTTGTCCACTTAGGACTGTACCCCGAATGAGCGGTTGAGTTGCATCCAGTTTACACGTATACCAGAATTCCGTGAGAAGTTGAGGGATGAGCACAACAGGACGCACCGTAAATATTATAGACGTACTATATTATTGGACATACCATCTGTTAGGACTAACCTAGATCTATGGAGTTGACTACACATTAGAACTGATTACTAAGCTCAGATTGAGCACTCATCTTAGATTGAGCACTCAGCTCAGATTGATCACTCAGCCCAGATTGAGCACTCAGCTCATATTTAGACACTTAGTCGAATATAGCAGTTAGCAAAAATTAAACAGAGATAAAGAATGGAACATACCAATTAAGGGTTGAGCATGCCAAGCTTTCCATGTAGAGTTGTAAATCGTGTGCCTTCAGTTGGTTTAGTGAAGATATCTGCAAGTTGATCTTCAGTCTCAATGAAGACTAGCTCTATCTTTTCCTTTTCTACAATATCTCTGATTAAGTGATGTCTTATCTCAATGTGTTTGGTTCTTGAGTGAAACTCTGGGTTGTGTGTAATGGCAATAGCACTTTGATTGTCACAAAATATGGGAGTCTTTGAATAATACAGATCAAAGTCCTTAAGCTGATGTTGCATCCACAGTATTTGAGCACAACAGCTCTCTGCAGCTACATATTCAGCTTTAGCTGTTGAAATTGCCACTGAGTTTTGTTTCTTGCTTGTCCAGCTCACTAATTTTCCACCCAAAAGTTGACATCCTCCAGTAGTACTCTTTCTATCAAGACCACATGCTGCAAAGTTTGAATGTGAGTACCCTATTAGCTCAAATCTTGATCCTTTAGGATACCACAAACCTAAGTTTGGTGTTCCCTTCAGATATTTGAGTATTCTTTTAACAGCTAGCAAGTGTGATTCCTTTAGATCAGCCTGATATCGTGCACAAACACATGTAGCAAACATTATATCAGGTCTGGTTGCTGTTAAATAGAGTAATGAACCTATCATTCCTCTATGTGTAGTCTAACATACAGATTTTCCATCAATGTCCTTGTGGAGCTTGACATTGTGTAACATTTGAGACTTTACGGGATGGCTTGAGTCTATTCCATATTTCTTAATCGGATCAAAGACATACTTTCTCTGATTAATAAATATACCATCTTCTTTCTGATAGATTTGAAGTCCCAAAAAGTAGGTCATCTCACCCATCATGCTCATTCTGTATTGATTGGACATTATCTTAGAGAACCAATCACACAGACCTTGGTTTGTTGAACCAAAGATAATGTCATCCACATAGATTTGAACCAGAATGACATGTCCTCTGCTCTTTCTTATGAATAGAGTTTTGTCAATACTTCCTCTAACAAAATCATTTGAGAGCAAGTAGGTGGACAGTGTATCATACCAGGCTCTTGGAGCTTGCTTGAGTCCATACAAAGCCTTGTCTAACTTATAGACATAATCTAGATGTTTAGAATCAATAAAACCAGGGGGTTGTTTCACATAGACCTCCTCCTGTAGTTCTCCATTTAGGAATGCACTTTTAACATCCGTTTGATACACTTTAAAGTTTTTGAAGGCTGCATAGGCTAGAAACAACCTTATAGCTTCAATCCTTGCAACAGGGGCAAAGGTCTCATCATAATCAATACCTTCTTCTTGTCGATACCCCTGAACTACTAGCCTTGCCTTGTTTCTAATCACTACTCCATCCTTGTCCATTTTATTTCTATAGACCCATTTAGTGCCTATGATTGTTTTTCCTTTGGGAGCAGGGACAAGGGTCCAGACCTTATTTCTTTGAAATTATGTCAGCTCCTCTTGCATAGCTTCAATCCAATCTTCATCTTTTAGAGCCTCTTCAGTCTTCTTTGGTTCCATTTGAGATAGAAAACTAGAGTAGGCAACATAGTTTTCATTTGCCTTAGATCTAGTTAACACACCATCTTCAACGTTTCTAATGACATCATCAAGAGGATGATCTATTAATACTTTGAAGGTTGTTGTGGGAGACTGAGATTTTGGGTCTGATTTAGAGCAGTGTCTCTCAGGCTGAATAAGACTTACTTCTTCAGTCTGAGTAGGAATTTGATGATCACTTAGATCCTCAATCTGACATGTACCTGATGGTTCACCGAGATTCTCAGGCTAATTATCTTCAATATTGATTATTTCTTTGAGTGATGCACTTTTGTCAGATTTTCTATTATCATCATCATCAGAATCATCTATAACATACATGGGATTTGATGTGAGATCTTCTTTACTCCTTTCAAGCTCACTCAGACTAACCGAGTCAGCTTGAGCTCTGTTGGATTCATCAATACTTGTCTCGTCAAACCTAACATGTACTGACTCTTCAATTACCTTTCTTTAAAGATTAAAGACTCTGTAAGATTTAGAAATTGAAGAATATCCAACAAATATCCCTTAATCAGCTTTGGGTTCCAACTTATGGAGCTGATCTCTTTTGTTTAGCACATAGCATGTTGAACCAAAAATGTGGAAATATCCAATGTTGGGTTTTCTACCATGATACATCTCGTAAGATGTTTTACCATGTCTTTTCACTATGATTGATCTATTCTGAGTATAGCAGGCTGTACTTACAGTTTCTGGCCAGAAGCTCAGCTTGAGCTTTGCCTCACATAGCATGGTTCAGGCAGCTTCAATTAAGGTTCTATTTCTCCTTTCAGCAACTCCATTTTGTTGTGGAGTTCTTATAGATGAGAAGTTTTGGATAATTCCCTTCTCTTCACAAAAGCCTTCAAGGGTTGAGTTTCTAAACTCAGTCCCATGATCACTCCTGGGCTGTTTAAGAGACTTACCCTTTTGCAACTCTTCTTGTCTTATGAAGCTGATTAACTCATATGCAGCTTCACTTTAGGCTTTTAAGAAGACTACCCAAGTGACTCTTGTGAACTCATCAACAATCACTAGAGTATACTTTTTGCCACTTAGGCTTGGGGTGCTAATAGGTCTAAATAGGGCTAAGTGCAACATATGCAATTGTTCTGTAATTGAAAAATTCTATTTGGACTTGAAGGATCCCTTATGATGTTTTCCCATTTCACAAGCTGAGCAGAGTTTGTCTTTAGCAAATGTGATCTTAGGCAGACTAGAGACTAACTCTTTGCTAGACAATTTGTTAATATATTTGAAATTTAAATGAGATAGTCTCTTGTGCCATAACCAACTCAGCTTGGGAGTTAGGTTAGAATACAAGCAGGTTTCAGTTGAAGGATCTGCGGAGCTGAGATCTAACAAATAGATATCTCTCTCTCTTTGCCATTAATATTGGTTGTCCCTTCTTATCATAAATTGTTCCTGCATGCTTTATGATGGTGACTTCATAATCCTCATCACACAGTTGACTGATACTTATCAGATTGTGTTTAAGGCCTTCAACATATGCTACCTTTTTGAAAGTGACTTTTTCAGCAGTTATCTTTCCATAACCTTTAGTCCTTCTTTGATAATTATCCCCAAATGTCACCTTGGGTCCTTCATTGTTTTGGAATTCACTTAGAATCCCCTTGCTTCCTGTCATGTGCCTTGAGCATCCACTTTCTAGATACCACTTGTAGGAGCCCTGCACATGATCAACTAAACATACTAGTTTCTTTTTGGAACCCACTGTTTGGTGGGTTTTGAGGATGAGCACTTAGCTGATCTTTTAGAGTTTGACTGATCCGCTCGAACAGATTCTGGGTCTGTTTTGGACTGATCATCCTTTACTTTTTCAGGTCTAAGATTGGTACTCACACAATCTTTGGCCTCATGACCTCTATCACCACACTTATAGCATTTTCTTCTAAAGATGGGTTTTTGGGTGATTTCTTTGAGTTTTCCAACATTAAATTTGGATTCAGTTTTAGGGTCATAAACTGTGGATAACCTTTGTCAGCTTTATGGTTACCCTTATTTGGTGAAGACTGACTTACAGACAATTTCCTGTTCTTAGACATCCTTTCATATTTGGCTTGAGAGTTATGTCTTTTTGAGTTGACGTGAGATATTCTGTCAAAAATAGTTGTTCTCACAGGATTGTAATCCAATCTGTTGAAAACTGACTTACAGTTTTTGTTGGATCTGGAACATTCAGCTTGATGGTTTGTATGAATAACCTGGGGACTTTGGGTTGGTCTCACAATCTTATTGGTTTTGACCTGTTTTCCATCCTTGTTCCTTAAAAATGTTTTTAGGAGTATATCATCTGATTTCATCATTTTGTCTTCAAGACTGACTTGATCTTCGATGATTTCATTAGCAGCAGCACTATAATCTCCCCCTAGCACTACTTTTACTTGATTTGGTATCTGCTGGTTAATACATTTTTCTGCTTCTCTTGATGACTTACACCAAGATTCACAGATCTTTCTTAGATTATCAGCTTTTTCTTTTGATTCTAGTAGTTCTTCAGTTAGAAGTTTGTTTATATGAAGCTAACATTCATAATCACTTTGAGTCTTTTTACCAGCATTTAAGAGATTTTCAGAGTGTTTAAGTTCATCTTTTAATTTTGAAATTTCAGTTTTCAAACTAGATTGAACCGTGAGAAAGGTTTTGAAGTCATTCAACAAATAGTTGAACATTAGACATTTTTGTTCATCAGTGTAAGAGCTAAAGTTATTTACCTTATACATTGAGGCAGGATCCCAGTTACTGGTTTGCTTAGTCAGCTTAGCCGCTTCTGCTAGATCCTTATCAAAGCAAATGTCTTCTAACTCATAGTCAACTTGTTCCTCTTCATCCTCAATGGCCATCAAACACCTATTTGGCTCATCATCATCTGAAGTAGATGATTCAGTGTCCCAAGTCTCAGCAAGAAGGCCTTTGGTGTTTTCATCTGGCTTTCCTTTGAGTCTTTGATATTTCTTTTTATAAATATCAGCTCTGTAGGCATTCTTGTCAGCTACTGAAGCAAATTCTCCCTTCTTAACGCTGCACTCAGTAGCTATGTGTCCTATCCTTTGACAGTTATAGCACTTAGCTTTCTTAGGATCAAAAGTAGACTTACCACTTTTGCTTCTGTGAGGTTGACCTTCCTCTTTTGAACTCTCTAAAGTTTCTTGCTAACATTGCCATTTGTTTAGTAAGAGCATCCATTTCTTCATCATCTGAACCGGAGTTAGGACTTACTTCCTCAGATTCAGATTCAGAGTCAGTCTCAGCTTGAGACTTTTTAGATCCCTTCTTCTTCTTTTCTGCAATTAATGCAGATCCAACATTATTTATAGATTCTTTTAGTTGTTGTTGGGCCACTTTCTTCTGTTCCATGATCTGTTGTTGATTTAGAAGGAAACAATAGATAGATCTGAGATCATACTTTCCTAAGGTTCCTCCAGCATGAAGTGCAATGGTGATATCATTGAATTGTTCTGGTAACACATCCAAGAACTTGAGTACCAACTCATTCTCATCTTTCTTGACACCTACCAAGATCAGATCATTTATCAAGCATTGAAATCTAGTAAACAAATCTGCCAGAGTTTCATTCTTTTTAGCAAAGAAAGTCTCATAAGAACGACTCAGATTTGTCTTCTTATGTTGCTTGACCAAGTCAATGCCTTCATACGTAACACTGAGAGTATCCCACATCTCTTTTGCAGTTTGGCACCCAGCCACAGTATGCAGAAGAGGATTTGTCAAAGTATTTGCTATAATGCTGTGTGCCTTGTCATCAAGGTTGAACAGTTTACGATCTTCCTCACTCCAAGATGCTTCAGGCTTGGGAGTTTCTCCAGACAGAACAGTTTTGTCAGTGGCAGTAATATGGATCATTGGTATGATTAGGCCATCTTGAATCACGGTACTCATCCTGTGATCCACGGACTTCAGATATATCATAGCTCTAAACTTCCACATAGGATAGTCAGTGCCATAAAAAATAGGACACCCTTTTGCTGCCATTGTTGGTATATGACTTGATTGCTTGCTAGTTGACATCTTAACCTCTTAACAACGGATCTTGATCTTCAACTTATGAAGAAACTTTCTCTGATACCAGTTGTTGGTCCCAAAGAGGGTGAACAAGCAACCGATAAAGTGTAGAAGGGGGGGTTGAATACACTTTAAACAAATAATCAAATTCATCAAACGTATATTCAATGATCAAACAAAACAATAACTATTACCACTCTCTAATCAAATCAACGGGATAATTTGATATTACAATGATTATGACCTCAACTATCTCTAAACACTCTTGAATCACAAACTAATTGATGATCGAACTTCTTGTTAAAACTAATTTACAAGAACTCTTGAAAACTCTACTGAACTTTGAACTCACAAAGTTATCGCAACACACGTGTATCAAGTATGACGAACACACATACGTTTTGCAACTTATGTAGTCTTGAAACTTATGCAGTATCACGTACTTGTTATCGCGTATATTCACGCATTCGTTCGTCTGTTGTTTTTCGCCTCTTTAAACCCATAAGAAGGTTTATACTTATACTTGATATATCTACAAACAAATCGCATTTTAAAGATATAACTTATCTTTTCTTTAAAACCGTAACAAACTCCTTAATTAGAACATATCTAATTAATTCCGTTTGAGATCTCTATCCAACTAATAGATAGTTTAAATTAGGTTCAGATATCCTAATTTTAAATGTCGTAGATATAGAGAGTTTATAACAGAATTTAGAACTTACTTAAATTCTTGAACTGACTTCTGACGCTGAGCTGACTCACTCAGTCTTGACCTTGTCAAGCTGAGTTCTTGAATCTTGGGTTCTTGAATCTTCAAGTCTTCAAGTCTTTACTCCTAAAACCTATCTCAACTTAGAAGTCACTGAGCTATCTAATACTTACATATAAAACTATATATCTGTTTATACGCTGACTACTCAGCCTAAGCTGACTAGTCAGTCTATAACAGACTTACATAATTCATAACTCTTAACCTATCATTTATACATATCTATAGTTTGTCTCATCAAATCTAATTATTCTAAACATGTGACTAACACATGGATTGACCGATCCTGTTATTAGTTACATCAACTATAAATATAAACCTTGAATGGGTTTATACGATGTATGCGTGATACACAGAACAAGAATAGCATAAGTTGCGAAGCCTGTGTTCATACTTGATACGCGTGTGTTGCGATAACTTTGTGAGTTCAAAGTTAAAAGAGAGTTTTCCAGAATTCTTGTTAATTAGTTTTAACAAGAAGTTCGATCATCAATTAGTTTGTGATTTAAGAGTGTTTACAGAGAAGTTGAGTTTATAATCAGTGTAATATCAAATCATCCTGTTGATTTGATTTGAAAGTAAAAATTGTAACCAGTTCATTTGATTAGTCAATATACATTTGATTAAATTTAATTGGTTGTTTAAAGTGTATTCATCCCCCCCTTCTACACTGTATCGGTGGCTTGTTTACCCTCTTTGGGACCAACAACTGGTATCAGAGTTAGTTTCTTCGTAAGTTGAAGATCAAGATCCGCTGACAAGAAGTTAAGATGTCAACTAACAAGCAATCAAGTCATATCCCAACAATGGCGGCAAAAGGGTGTCCTATTTTTTATCGCACTCACTATCCTATGTGGAAGTTCAGGGCTATGCTATATCTAAAGTCCGTGGATCACAGGATGAGTATCGTGATTCAAGATGGCCCAATAATACCCAAGATCCATATTACTGCCCCTGACAAATCTGTTCCCTTTGGAGAAACTCCCAAGCCTGAAGCATCTTGGACTAAAGAGGATCGTAAACTATTCAACCTTGATGACAAGGCATAGAGCATTATAGCAAATGCTTTGACAAACCCTCTTCTGCATATTGTGGCTGGGTGCCAAACTGCAAAAGAGATGTGGGATACTCTCAGTGTTACGTATGAAGGCACTGACTTGGTCAAGCAACATTAGAAGACAAATCTGAGTCGTTTCTATGAGACTTTCTTTGCCAAAAGGAATGAAACTCTGGCTGATCTATTTACCAGATTTCAATGCTTGATTAATGATCTGCTCTTGGTAGGTCTCCTGAAAGATGAAAGTAAGTTGGTACTCAAGTTCTTGGATGTGTTACCAGAACAATTCAATGAGATCACCATTGCACTTCATGCTGGAGGAACCTTAGGAAAATATGATCTCAGATCTATCTATGGTTTCCTTCTAAATCATCAACAGATCATGGAATAGAAGAAAGTGGCCTAGCAGCAACTAAAAGAATCTATCAATAATGCTGGATCTGCATTAGTTGCAGAAAAGAAGAAGAAAGGATCTAAAAAGTCTCAAGCTGAGACTGACTCTGAATCTGAATCTGAAGAAGTAAGTCCTAACTCAGATTCAGATGATGAAGAGATGGATGCTCTTACTAAACAAATGGCAATGTTAGTAAGGAATTTTAGAAAATTCAGAAGAGGACGGGGTCAATCTGACAGAAGCAAAGGTGGTAAGTCTACTTTTGATTCTAAGAAAGCTAAGTGCTACAACTGTCAGAAGATAGGACACATAGCTGCTGAGTGCAGAGTTAAGAAGGGAGAATCAGCTTCAGTGGCTGACAAGAATGCCTATAGAGCTGATAAATATAAAAAGAAATATCAAAGACTCAAAGCCAAGCCAGATGAAAAAACCAAAGGTCTTCTCGATGAGACTTGGGATACTAAATCATCTACCTCAGATGATGATGAGCCAAATAGGTGTTTGATGGCCATTGAGGATGAAGAGGAACAAGTTGACTATGAGTTAGAAGATAGTTCCTTTGATGAGGATCTAGTAGAAGCGGCTTAGCTGAGTAAGCAAACCAACAACTGGGATCCTACCTCAATGTATAAGGTAAATAACTTCAGCTCTTACACTGATGAATAAAAATGTTTAATGTTCAATTATTTGTTGAATGATTTCAAAACCTCTCTCAATGTTCAATCCGATTTAAAAACAGAAATATCAAAATTAAAAGATGAAATTAAACACTCTGAAACTCTCATAAATGCTGGTAAAAAGACTCAAAGTGATTATGAGTGTCAGCTTCATATTAACAAACTTCTAAGTGAAGAATTACAAGAATCAAAAGAACAAGCTGACAATCTAAGAAAGATCTGTGAATCTTGGTGTAAGTCATCAAGGGAAGCAGAAAAATGTATCAATCAGCAGATACCAAATCAAGTAAAAGAAGTACTTGGGGGAGATTATAGTGCTGTAGCTGATGAGATCATCAAAGAACAAGTCAGTCTTGAAGACAAAAATGTGAAATCGGATGAAATACTTCCAAAGAAATTTTAATGAACAAGGATGGAAAACAGGCCTAAACCAATAAGTTTGTGAGACCAATCCAAAACCCCCAGGTTATTCATTCAAACCATCAAGCTGAATGTTCCAGATCCAACAGAAACTGTAAGTCAGTTTTCAAAAGATTGGATTACAATCCTGTTAGAACAACTGTCTTTGACAGAATAACTCCAAATAAGTCAAAGAGAAATAACTCTCTGGTCAGTTCTGAAAGAAGTTATAAAAATAGGAAGTTGTCTGTAAGTCAGACTTCACCAAATAAGGGTAACCATAAAGCTGACAAAGTTAAGTCCAAGGTCAGAGAAAATGAAGTAGACAATCTCTCTAGAAGGATTGAAAGGTTATCCACATCCTATAACCCTAAAACTGAATCCAAATTTAATGTTGGAAAACTTAAAGAAATCACCCAAACACCTATATTTAGAAGAAAATGCTATAAGTGTGGTGACAGAGGTCATGAAGCCAAAGATTGTGTAAGTACCAATCTTAGGCCTGAAAAAGTAAAGGATGATCAGTCTAAAATAGACTCAGAATCTGTTCAAGTTGATCAGTCAGATTCCAATGGATTAGCTAAGTGCTTATCCTCAGAACCCACAAAACAGTTGGTTCCTAAAAGGAACTAATATGTTTAGTTGATCATGTGCAGCACTCCTATAAGTGGTACCTAGACAGTGGATGCTCAAGGCACATGACAGGAAGTAAGGAGATTCTAAGTGAATTCCAAAATAATGAAGGACCCAAGGTGACATTTGGGGATAATTCTCAAGGAAGGACTAAAGGTTATGGAAAGATAACTGCTGGAACAATCACTTTAAAAAAGGTAGCATACGTTGAAGGCGTTAAACACAATCTAATAAGTATCAGTCAACTGTGTGATGATGAAGTCACCTTCAGAAAGCATGCAGGAACAATTTATGATAAGAAAGGAAAGCCAATACTAATGGCACAAAGAGAGAGAGATATCTATTTGTTAGATATCAGCTCTGTAGTTCCTTCAACTGAAACCTGTTTGTATTCTGACTCAACCCCCAAGCTGAGTTGGTTGTGGCACAAAAGACTGTCACATCTAAATTTCAAATATATTAACAAATTGTCTAGCAAAGAATTAGTTTCGGGTCTACCAAAGATCACATTCGCTAAGGACAAACTTTGTTCAGTGTGTGAGATGGGAAAACATCATAAGGGATCTTTTAAGTCCAAGCAGAATTTTTCAATTACAGAACCATTGCATATGTTGCATTTGGACTTATTTGGACCTATAAGCACCCCAAGCCTAAGTGGCAAAAAGTATACCCTAGTGATTGTTGATGAGTTTACAAGATTTACTTGGGTAATCTTCTTAAAAGCCAAAAGTGAAGCTGCGTATGAGTTAATTAGCTTCATAAGACAAGAAGAGTTGTAGAAGGATAAGTCTCTTAAACAGCTCAGGAGTGATCATGGAACTGAGTTTAGAAACTCGGTTCTGGAAGGCTTTTGTGAAGAAAAGGGAATCATCCAGAATTTCTCATCTGTATGAACTCCACAACAAAATGGAGTTGCTAAAAGGAGGAATAGAACTTTAATTGAAGCTGCCAGAACTATGTTATGTGGAGCAAAGTTTAAGCTGAGCTTCTGGGTAGAAGCTGTAAGTACAGCCTGTTATACCCTGAATAGATCTATAATAGTTAAAAGACATGGTAAAACATCCTATGAGATGTATCATGGCAGAAAACATAATATTGGATATTTCCATATTTTTGGTTGCACATGCTATGTGCTAAACCAAAGAGATCAGCTCCATAAGTTGGAACCCAAAGCAGTGTTGGAATCTTCCCACCGACACACGGAGGCCAGCATCACTGCCAATGAAGCGCGGGCCTATTGGGTCACATGCCAAGTTTCAATCTCGACAGCCTACTATAAGAAGAAAGAGTCAAAATGGTCAAATTCCAGTTGACCTAGGCTTCACGACCGTGAAGGATGCTCTACGGGTCGTGAAGCAGCTCGTGTCCACGAGTCCTGTCGTGGGCCGCATGATTCGTGAAACCCTAGGGCTTCACGACCCCACACGGCCCGTGAAGGAGGTCGTGAAGGCACGAACCCTCACGATTCTTGCACGGCGCGGCACGACTCGTGGAGGATAAATGGCTGGTCGTGGCGCATTTATCCTTCACGGCCCGTGAGAGCCCGTGAAGAAGTCGTGAAGGCAGAATTCCAAGTGACACTTGTGTTTCATTGGACCATTTGAGTTGGTCCAATGATATAGTGCCATTGGGGTCCGACTCTGGCTCTTTTGAACAGAATGGAAGTCTTTAAAAGGGGCTCTCTTAGTTCATTAGCCACTCTTGGTCATTTTGTGCATTACACACATATTGTGAGTTCTTCCAGAGAGAGAGAGAGAGCAAGAACAAGTGAAGGTGGTAAGTGCACAAGTGTTTACAAGGCTGTTCCAGAATCAAACCCTCAAGTGTTGGTGGTTTGGTGGCTTGCTAGTACAAGGAGAAAGAAGGTTAGCTTGGTGTGGACTTCTTTGGTGCTTGAAGCCTTTTGTTTCAAGAGCTCATCCCAAATCTCCAAATTGTTCCAGAATTATCAAAGTCTTCAAGGGTATGGATTGCTTACCTTCTTCTCTTTGTATTTGTTTTTGGTTGCATGCATGTTCTTCCAAGTTTTCACCACCATTGGGAAATCATGGGATCCTTTTGTTTGTTTTTGTTGCTTCCGTTGCGTGCTTTGATCCCCATGGATTCCCAACAGTGGTATCAGAGCCATACTTGTAAGATGCATGCACCTTTGTTGCTTGAAAATCCATATTTTTGATTTTGGACATTCTGTCCAGAAGGTCTTCACGGGCCGTGGAGCTTGCTTCACGGGTCGTGAAGGCCACACGACCAGTCTCGTGGGGTGATGGTCGTGAAAGGTTTTTAATCTGTTTCACGAGTCGTGGAGTGTACTACCTTCACGGCTCGTGAGGGTCCGTGAAGAGCAGTAGCTCGTGAAGGCGTCATGAACAGGCTGTTTTTGGCCTTTTTGAAAAAGAAAACTTGATATGGATTTTGGCACATGATTTTGGTGTTTCCAGAATGATTTTAGGCTGTTTAGCCTTGTAGATTAAGCCCCATAATATCCTAATTCTTTTATGTGTATGTATTGGGTGGTTTTGGCATAAAATGCACACATGCATACATATAAATTGTGTATATATGAATATGGATTTCAAAGTGTTTGGAATCCTAATGCATATGTACAAGGTGTATTCTTGTGCCTTTAGTTTTTGAATAAACTTAATTGGGATATTGTTTTGTGCATGGTTTGGTGTGGCACACCATGCTTTGTGGTTGTTTCGTTTTCGTGAGCACCGGTTTGAACCTAGACCTTTGTGTGGTTGTTTGGTTGCTTTATTTGTTGTTCATTCATTTGGTGGTTTGTACCACATTTGGTTTGTAATAATTTATTTAATCCGGTTTGTAATAATTTATTTATTTGTTTGTGGCTTGCACGCCAAAGTATTTATTCTTTGTAATTGTATATTAGCTTAGAATAGATTATGTGGTTTGCATGCCATTTCTCTTTAAATTATGTATGTAATGAGAAGAGAAGACCGGAGGCACCAACGGGAGTCTTGGGAGACGTCTTGGCTACCTCGGATCTGGAGGCGCGGGATCGAATTGGAGCACACCACGAAGTCTTGGATTGTTTGTCCTTAGTAGACTTAGTTCCTTGGTTGGCTCACCGGGGAACACTTAGGTTGGCTCAAATTGGTTTTGTATGCGTGGTTGTGTAGTTTTATTTATTTGTTTTTCTTGCATGGTTGTAGGATCTTCGCATGCTAGAAAATCTTTTGAAAATAATAAAACTATATAGTTTTCCTTAATTGGTTAACAAACCCCGCTCGTTCACATGATTAACAAAAGAATATAAAGTGTTTATGTTCAATTGGTGAAAAATGCGTTTTGTCACTTATTTGTTAATCAAAACGAAAAGAGGTTTTTAACCGGAAAAACAAAAGTCCCGTTTTTCTTAAAAACGTAAATCACACGCCATCCAAAAGATGACACCACCCGAATCTAATGAAGCATGGGACAATTGTCGAGCTTAGCATGAGTTTTTCCATGTGGACTTGTGTGGAAGGTGCGTGTGGCGTCTTGAAATTTTTGGTTGTCGAGCTTAGCATGAGCCAATTATTGTCAAGGGCGTCATCGTGTATCTTGTTGGACGATTTGCAATTCCAATTTAATACGCCTTGATAATTGTCGTGCCTATACTGAGTTATCAAAGCGGCTTATTGAGGAATCGGTGTAGAAAGGGATCAAACATGCCAAACCGGTGCTATGAGTACCGATGGATCCCGCAAGTGCCTAAGAGTTGTAATCACGGATTGCAATTGGTAAAGCGTTTACCGGCCTAAATGCCTTCACAAAGTGATCCGCGGTAAACCCGTCATGTAGTGAACTTATGTTGGGTTCTTAGCCCTTGTTAAATTTAAGTGTTAAACTATTGGGTATTTGTTTAACAAGGATTAAAATATGTCGAACTAACCTTTTTGTGTGCTTTGCCTTCTTTTAGATGGCATCTACAAGCAACACCGCGACACACATTTCACTCCGTCCATTTTTGGAGAAAGAGAAACTCATAGGCGTAAACTTCATGGATTGGCTTAGGCAATTGAGAATTGTCTTGCGCCATGAAAGAAAGTTGTACGTCCTAGAGGAAACTCTTCCAGAGGCTCCTGCTACTACCGCTACGCGGGCCATTAAGGATGCTTATGAGAAGCGCCTTAAAGACCCTAATGAGGTGACTTGCCTCATGTTGACGATCATGAGTTCCGAGTTGCAAAGGCAATTCGAGGACGTTGGTGCGTTTGACATGATCTCGCAGCTAAAGGAAATGTTTCAGCAGCATGCGAGGCAAGAACTCTACGAGTGTGTCAAGGCCTTTGTAGGGTGTCGGATGTAGGAGGGCGGGAACGTGAGCTCCCACGTGCTTCGTATGAAGCAATACGTGAACCAGCTCGAGAGGTTGGGCTTTCCTATGGGGAAAGAGTTGGCTACGGAGATAATCCTCCAATCTTTGCCTCAAGCATATGGTCCGTTCATTGTGAACTACCATATGCATAATATGGATAAGTCCTTGATGGAGTTGCACGGCATGTTGAAGACCGCCGAGTCTAACATCGCCAAGGCAAAGCCATCGACCTCCGCACCCGTCCTAGCCATCCATGAGGGTGGTGCTAAGAGGAAGTGACCCGCTTCAAGCTCCAAGGGAAAAGGGAAGGGGAAGGCGAAGGTGGCAACACCCAAGCCCAAACCACTCCCGGCGCCGGAGCCGAAGGGGAAGGAACCCGCTCCTATAGCCCCCTCACCGGAAGAGGCCACTTGCTTCTTCTGCGGGGAGAAGGGACACTACCGGCGTAGTTGCCCCAAGTACACGGAGGAGCTCAAGAGGCTTCGCGCCAAGGGACAAGGCGCCTCCGGTACGTATATGATTGAACTCCATAACACTTCTACTTCTAACGCTTGGGTCATGGACACTGGGTGTGGTACTCACATAGTTAATAATGTGCAGGTACTAAGAAGAAGTAGGGACTTGGTTGATGGGGAGCTGGATCTCATCATGGGAAACAAGGTGGTTGTCCCGGTTGAGAAGATAGGGAGCGTGGACCTCGCCTTTCCATCCGGCTTATTTGTTACTTTATTAAATGTATCTTATTCGCCCTGCGTGGCAAGAAACATTTTATCATTTTACGCACTTGTTGACGATGGATTTGACTTTAAATTCTCTAATGGAATTATTTCATGCTTTAAAAATGATTTATTTTATTTTAAAGCACATCCATGTCGTGGCATATATGAGACAAGCGTATGCTTGCAAAGTAATAGATCAATCATGAATGTTGGTTCTAAATCCAAATGTGATTTGGATAAGTTATCTTTATGGCATGGTCGTTTGGGCCACATAAACAAGAAACGCATCGCCAAGCTCCAAGCGGATGGGATCTTGGAATCATTTGACCATGGGTCGGATGATGTATGCGAATCTTGCTTGTTGGGCAAAATGACCAAAGCACCCTTCACCGGCGTTTGTGAGAGGGGCAAAGACTTGTTGGTTATCGTTCACACGTATGTGTGTGGTCCGTTCAAGCATGTCGCTAGGGATAACTCAAGGTACTTCGTAACCTTTACCGATGATTTTAGTAGGTATGGGTATGTCTACTTGGTGAGACAAAAGTCGGAAACCTTTGAGGTTTTCAAGATCTTCAAAAACGAAGTTGAGAACTAATTAGGTAAACGAATTAAGATGCTCAGATCGGATCGTGGTGGTGAGTATCTAAGTTCGGAATTCCGTGACTATCTAAAAGATTGTGGAATTGTTTCACAATTGACACCTCCTAGGACACCAAAATTAAATGGTGTCGCCGAGAGGAGGAACCGGTCATTATTGGATATGGTTCGGTGTATGATGAGTCGTACAGATGTACCCATTAGCTTTTGGGGCTATGCATTGGAAACGGCCGTTAGAATCCTTAACCTCGTACCAACTAAGAAGGTCAAGAAGACACCCTTTGAGATGTGGCATGGAAAGGTTCCATTACTCTCATATCTAAAGGTTTGGGGTTGTCCTGCCTACGTGAGACGTGAGGGGGAGGACAAATTGAAACCCCGAGCAGAGAGGTGTTTGTTCATTGGATACCCTGCCGGGTCTATGGGATATTTGTTTTACAAACCGTCCGAGAACAAGGTATTTGTTGCTCGGAGGGCCGTCTTTCTTGAAAGGGAGATGCTATCCAAAGACGCTAGTGGGAGAAAGGTAGATCTTGAAGAGATTCAAGAACCCTCCAATGACCAACCTGAAGTTGGCACTAGTTCACATGATGATTCTCAGCACGACACTACTGGAGAACCTGACACGGATACTTTACCTCTTAGGAGATCCGGTAGGAGTCGCAACGAGCCAGAGAGATATGGGTTTCTCATGTCTAAGGGCTGCGACCTAGTGGTGGATCATGATGAACCATCATCTTATCGGAACACCGTGGTGGGCCCTGAGTCTGCTAGGTGGAAAGAGGCTATGGAGTCCAAGATGCAATCAATGTCTGATAACCAAGTCTGGGATTTGGTAGATCCGGTGCCCGGGTGTAGACCCGTAGGGTGCAAATGGGTCTTTAAGAGAAAGACCGGCATAGATGGAGAGGTAGACACCTTCAAAGCCCGACTGGTGGCTAAGGGTTTCACGCAAACTCATGGTGTAGACTATGATGAAACCTTTTCCCCGGTGGCTATGTTGAAGTCTATCCGGATACTTATGGCAATTGCCGCATTTCATGATTATGAGATTTGGCAAATGGATGTAAAAACCGCGTTCCTTAATGGGACACTTAACGAGGAGGTCTATATGACTCAACCCAAGGGTTTAGTACATGCCAAGCATCCGGATAAAGTCTGCAAGCTTAAGAAGTCCATTTATGGACTTAAGCAAGCATCGCGCAGTTGGAACCTGTGCTTTGATGAGAAGGTCAAAGAGTTTGGCTTTTTGAAAAGCAAGAACGAGCCATGCGTATATGTCAGGGCTAGTGGGAGCATAGTTGTGTTCCTAGTCTTGTATGTCGATGACATACTCCTCATTGGAAACGATGTCCCAACCCTTCAAGGTGTAAAATATTGGTTAGGGAATTGTTTTTCAATGAAGGATCTAGGAGATGCGACTTATATTCTTGGGATCAAAATCTATAGAGATAGATCCAACAGGCTTATTGGGCTTAGCCAAAGTACATATGTTGACAAAGTCCTAAAGCGGTTTAGGATGGAAGACTCCAAGAAGGGATTCATTCCAATGCCATATAGTTTGGTATTGAGTAAGACTCAATCCCCTAGTTCCCCAGAGGAACGGGAAGTAATGAAGCGAGTGCCATATGCTTCGGCTGTGGGCTCGATCATGTACACCATGCTATGTACGAGGCCTGATGTATCGTGTGCCTTGAGCATGACGAGTAGATATCAAGCCAACCCTAGCGAAGCTCATTGGAGGGCGGTGAAGAGCATTCTCAAGTATCTTCGGAGGACTAAGGAGATGTTCTTAGTGTACGGAGGTGAGGAAGAGCTTAGAGTAAAGGGTTACTCTGATGCAAGCTTCCAAACCGATAGGGATGACTGCCGATCACAATCGGGGTTCGTGTTCCTATTAAACGGCGGTGCTATATCCTGGAGGAGCTCCAAGCAAGACACCGTGGCCGATTCCACTACTGAGTCGGAATACATTGCAGCCAGTGAAGCTGCTAAGGAGGCCGTATGGATAAGGAAATTTCTGCTTGATCTGGGAGTGGTTCCAAGCATCAGCGACCCTGTTGAGATCATCTGTGACAACGAGGGTGCCGTTGCTTTGGCAAAGGAACCGAGGTCTCATCGACGCACGAGGCATATTCCGCGGAAATATCATTTTATCCGGGACGTGGTCGAAAATGGAGACATCGTCATCAGCAAAGTACACACGGATAGCAATTTGGCGGATCCGTTCACTAAACCGTTGTCGCAAGCCAAGCACGATGCCCACACACGTGCTATTGGGATTAGATTTGCTAGTGACTTGGTTTGAGTTAAATATTGGTTATTGTATTCGATGTATTTACTGTGATATTGGGAACATTAAGCAATATTGTATTTTTTGAATGTATTGATTAATAAATGGAGATTTAATGATACGCGTGTATCGAATACTTTCTTTGCATGTTTTATCACTTCCATGAATGTTTTACATTCTAAACAGTCCACGATCGGTCATTCTTCAAGGAAGGAAGTATGAACGAAGATCGAGGGAAATGATTGGTCATAGTGTTCAATAGGGATTGAATACAAGGGACGCAATATTTCGCCTATACTTGAAAAGAGTTTCAAGTGATTGGACGACCCACACCTGATGTTACTTCATGTTACATGTCAAGAGTAAATCAGGATGATAATATCTTTTATCCTTAGACCGGAGATGCATGTGTTTCACTATTTTGGTTTGCTTTATTCTGACTTCTTTCAAACGTAGACCGTAATTGGCTATTATAAAGGAGGTATTTGGGTAAAGTATTGCCATTGTATTGGAGGCAATGTAGTCGAAGGAATTTTTTCCTCTATAGAGAGAGATATCCCTGGCCCCTCGATGATTGGGCGCTGACACCAAAACTGCATAGCCATGCTCGAGTTTTCAATGATTTTTGTTTAGTTGTAACTCACCTTTTGGTCACCACCAATCTTGATTGAGAAACATAATCGTGAACGGTCGGAGAATGACTTTGTACCATGTCTCGTGTTCACTTGGATATCGCGAACAATAGGATAATTGATCACTTATCTATAGGACCATGTCAAACTCTTTTAGTTTATCATGGTACTTGTCAGGGATGACATACCCCATGTTTTGTTGGGGGCAGGGATACCTTGCTAGAGGCCGCTCCCCGTCTGTGGGGCCCATGGATATGGTGTGTCATGTGCAAGTGGTAGTTTGTTGGAATCTGCCCACCGACACACGTAGGCCAGCATCACTGCCAATGAAGCGCGGGCCTATTGGGTCACACGCCAAGTTTCAATCTCGACAGCCTACTATAAGAAGAAAGAGTCAAAATGGTCAAATTCCAGTTGACCTAGGCTTCACGACCGTGAAGGATGCTCCACGGGTCGTGAAGCAGCTCGTGTCCACGAGTCCTGTCGTGGGCCGCATGATTCGTGAAACCCTAGGGCTTCACGACCCTACACGGCCCGTGAAGGAGGTCGTGAAGGCACGAATCCTCACGATTCTCGCACGGCGTGGCACGACTCGTGGAGGATAAATGGCCGGTCGTGGCGCATTTATCCTTCACGGCCCGTGAGAGCCCGTGAAGAAGTCGTGAAGGCAGAATTCCAAGTGACACTTGTGTTTCATTGGACCATTTGAGTTGGTCCAATGATATAGTGCCATTGGGGTCCGACTCTGGCTCTTTTGAACAGAATGGAGGTCTTTAAAAGGGGCTCTCTAAGTTCATTAGCCACTCTTGGTCATTTTGTGCATTACACACATATTATGAGTTCTTCCATAGAGAGAGAGAGCAAGAACAAGTGAAGGTGGTAAGTGCACAAGTGTTTACAAGGCTGTTCCAGAATCAAACCCTCAAGTGTTGGTGGTTTGGTGGCTTGCTAGTACAAGGAGAAAAAAGGTTAGCTTGGTGTGGACTTCTTTGGTGCTTGAAGCCTTTTGTTTCAAGAGCTTATCCCAAATCTCCAAGTTGTTCCAGAATTATCAAAGTCTTCAAGGGTATGGATTGCTTACCTAATTCTCTTTGTGTTTGTTTTTGGTTGCATGCATGTTCTTGCAAGTTATCACCACCATTGGGAAATCATGGGATCCTTTTGTGTGTTTTTGTTGCTTCCGTTGCGTGCTTTGATCCCCATGGATTCCCAACAAGCTGATCAAGGCATATTTGTTGGATATTTTTCAATCTCCAAAGCTTACAGAGTCTATAATTTTAAAGGAAAGGTCATTGAAGAGTCAATACATGTTATGTTTGATGAGACAAGTATTGATTGATCTGACAAAGCTCAAGCTGACCCAGTTAGTCTGAGTGAGCTTGAAAGAAGCAAAGAAGATCTCACATCAAATCCCATGTATATTATGGATGATTTTGATGATGAGGATGGTGGAAAATCTGAAAAGGTAATATCAACTAACGAAGCCAGAAATATTGAAGATGATCACATCAATAATTCTGTTGAAACTAATCATCAGCCTGAGAATCTAGGTGAATCATCAGGTATAAGTCAGATTGAAAATCTAAGTGATATCTCCATCATGAGGTATCTACAAGCTCAATTTGAGCTTTTGCACAAGAAGAGGAAGAGTGATAAAGCCAAGTTGATGCGCAAGCTGACTGATCTATCAAACTCTGTAGCCAACCTGGAGAACTTTGTGCTCAAACTAAGACCCTCCCCTATTGATGATGACAAAAAGGGGGGGAAGAATCAAAGAAAGATGATGATACAGTTGAGGGGGAGAATACTTGAGGAAGTGCAAATAGAAGAAGAAACTCATGATCAGTTCATGAGTACCATAGATCAACCCTCTCAACAGCATTCAACTCAACCAGACATTCCACTTGCCGTGATCCCTCAAGCTGAGCTACCAAAGTTTGTTGAAGCTGAGTCTGCTCCAACTTCACAAATGGATAAAGGGAAAATCAAGGTGTTTGAGACGGTAAAGAGAAAGAAAAGAACAAGTACTAAGTCTCAAGCCAAGAGAAGGAAAGTCATCATTTCAGAGCCTGAGCAACAAGGTCAGTCCCAAGTTGCTGAAGCTGACTCTGACTCTAGTGATGAAGTTGATGCAGCGTAGAAGGCCAGTAATATATTAGCTGAACAAATGTTACAAGAAATGGCCAAAGAACTGGGTATGTCATTAGAAGAGTTGAAAGAACAGCAGAGGGAAGCCGAACTACAAAGAGAACAGGCCAAAGCTGATGTTGCACTAGCTAAAGCTGAGGATGACTATTTTGGACCTAGAGCTGAGCCAATTACATACACTGACGATGATCTCAGATACTGCTACAAGAGAAAATATTTTGGTCATAAGATTAAAACTCTAACTTTGAGCAGAAAAGGTGAGTTAGTGCTACTCAACTTTGTATTAGAAAACAAAGCTAAAGTAGGATTGGATTTGAAAAGATTATACAAGTTGGGATTCTCCAAGTTAAAAATAGTGGCCTCAATTGTGTGAAAGATGAATAAAATTCAGATCAAACAAGAGGTCATTGATGAGCTGAAGAGAATATTTATTAAAATTGATCAGCTTGGAGAAGTTCCCGCAGCTGAGTTCGATGTCTTCTTAAACAGAAACAAAGCTGCAAGAGAAAGAGCAGCAAGGCAATGAAAAGACAGAACTCTCAGCTTACAAGTTCCCAATGGTATTGAATTCAAGGAGAATACATATATTGATCAACCCCTAGCAGGCTTCATGTACTTGGATGTCGAAGGAAATAAATGTTTCTTGGAGGAAGCCAGTATGCACTTGGCTAGCTTGGAGCAAATTCTGTATCTGAGGATTCTATGTGATGACTCAGTTCAGAACTCACCATTCAGATATCAGCTTAACAGGGCTATCAGGTCCAGAAGGGATGAGATGAAAGAATATCAAGATGGTGAAGAAACTCTTATCAGTGCTATCAAAGAAGCAGCCATCTGGGAGCTTAAGTGTTATAATATGTGGTTAGAATTTGGAAATCCTGTTGATTAAATAGATTAGTTCTATAAATTTTTGTAAGCACTAAGTGTGCATAAGCTGATCAAAATGATCAAGCTAAAATGTAAATGATATGTTCATTAATGAAAATTCAAGTTTGATATGTTCAACGGTTTGATGTGTTCAAATAAATAGCTTAGTAAGTTTAAGCTGACTATTGATATGTTCAAGTATAAACTGATAAGTTCATTGTTAAAAGTTTTGTAAGTTCAGAACTTAAATAAATTCTGATAAGTTAAGTGTCTAAGTAATTGTATGTTCAAATACTTAGAATACAAGTCTTAGAGTAGATTTGTAACCTAAAGTCTTGTAAGTTCAAGAAGTGATGAAAAGTTATAGATCAATTGAATACTTATTTCAAGAACTAACTTTGGTCAGTTCAAGAACTCAGCTTGACAATGTCAAGCTGAGTAAGTCAGCTCAGCGCCAGAAGTCAGTTTAAAGAATTTAAGTAAGTTTTAAATTCTGCTATAAACTCTCAATATCTACGACATTTAAATTAGAGTATCTGAACCTAATTTAAACTATCTATTAGTTGGATAGAAATCTCAGACGGAATTAGTTAGATATGTTTTAATTAAGGAGTTTGTTACGGTTTTAAAGAAAAGATAAGTTCTATCTTTAAACTACGATTTATTCGTAGATACATCAAGTATAAGTATAAACCTTTTATGGGTTTACATGATGTATGCGTGATACACAGAACAAGGACAACATAAGTTGCGAAGCCTGTGTTCATACTTGATACGCGTGTGTTGCGATAACTTTGTGAGTTCAAAGTTAAAAGAGAGTTTTCCAAAATTCTTGTTAATTAGTTTTAACAAGAAGTTCAATCATCAATTAGTTTGTGATTCAAGAGTGTTTGGAGAGAAGTTGAGTTTATAATCAGTGTAATATCAAATCATCCTGTTGATTTGATTAGAAAGTAAAAATTGTAACCAGTTCATTTGATTAGTCAATATACATTTGATTAAATTTAATTGGTTGTTTAAAGTGTATTCATCCCCCCCTTCTACACTGTATCGGTTGCTTGTTTACCCTCTTAGGGACCAACAATTATACTATGATTGGAGCAATGACATGGGAGGAATTTAAAGAGTTTGCGATTGAGCAGTTTGTTCCTCAATCGGTGATTGACAGGATTGTGGATGAATTCCACAGGTTGAAACAGACAACGGAGACGGTTCCGGAGATCAATGCAAAATTTCTCGAGCAATCACGATTTTGTCCTGACTATGTTGCAAATGATAAAATGAAGATGTATCGATACACGATGGTACTCAAGCAAAGCATAAGAAAATTCATTGATGCTAGCAAACATCAAAGTGTGAAGTCTATGATTGATGCTGCCAGGGCAAGGGAGTTGGAGTTAGAGAGTCAGGAGAAAGAAAAGAAGCCAGTCGAAAGGAATGCGCCAGTGTTCAAAAATCCAAGGGTGGATTCTACAGAAAAGAAGGGAATGCAAAAGACTTACCCGTTATGCCCTACATGTAAGAAACACCATCTGGGAGAATGTCGTTATGGCTCTCCTATGTGCTATAAGTGTGGGAAACCAGGCCATGTGGGAAAGGATTGTAAGAACCCGCTTTAGGTTTGTTTTAATTGTTATCAGCTGGGACATCCGAGGTCAGAATGCCCGAAGTTAACTTCAGCCACTCAATGTCTAAAGCTACTCCAGCATTGCCTCCATTACGGATTCCTGGAGTAAAAGAAGTGAAGAAGGAAGATGTACCAAAACCGAAAGGAAGAGCTTTCCAGCTTATAGCTGAGGAAGCCAAGACCGAACCAGACGTGGTAACATGTAAATATCTTATCAACAATTCGCCTGCCCTTGTGTTATTTGATTCGGGTGCCAGTAAATCATTTGTATGTGTTTCCTTCTTCAAAAATTTCAACCAAATGTGTGAAAAGCTAGATTCTCCTCTTGAGGTTGAAATTGCTGATGATTAATCTGTAATTGTATCTGATGTGTATAGACATAATGTGATAGAAATAGATACACTTAGGTTCCCTATTGAACTTATAATTATGATTATGAGAGAATTCCAAGTAGTAGTTGGAATGGATTGGCTAGGCCATCATCAGGTTATTATACTGTGTGGGCAAAAAGAGATACGGATTCAAACCCCAAGTGGGGAAGAACTATCTATATGTGGTGATATCAAAAAGGGGAAGTCATATGTGTGTTCAGTGTCTAAAGCTCGAAAATATTTGCAGCACGGGTATACAACTTTCTTAGCTCATGTTATAGATACGAAATTAGAAAAGAAACAAACGAGTTTAGAATATGTGAAAATAGTATGTGAGTATCCCGATGTATTTCTTGAGGATCTACTTGGTATACCGCCAGATAGACAGGTTGAATTCAGAATTGATTTAGTACCGGGAGCTTCACTGGTTGCAAGAGCTCCGTACAGGCTTACTCCACCAGAGATGCAGGAATTAGTGAAGCAACTCCAGGAACTGCTAGACAAGGGGTTTATTAGACCCAGTAGTTCTCCGTGGGGTGATCCGATATTATTTGTAAAGAAGAAGGATGGTACTTTTCGTATGTGCATCGATTATCGTGAGCTTAATAAAGTGACCATCAAGAACAAATATCCTTTACCTAGAATAGATGATCTATTCGATCAGCTGCAAGGAGCATTGTGGTTTTCTAAAATCGACTTAAGCTCGGGGTACCATCAACTTAAAATCAAAAAGGAAGATATTCCAAAAACAGCGTTCAGAACCCGATACAGACACTTTGAGTTTGTGGTGATGCCGTTTGGTCTTACTAATGCACTTACAACATTCATGGATTTGATGAACAGAGTTTGTATACCCATGTTAGATAAATCAGTAATTGTGTTCATTAAAGATATTCTTATTTACTCGAAGAATCCAGTGGATCATGAAAAACATCTTAGAGAAGTTTTAGAAACTTTGAGAGAAGAGCAATTGTATGCAAAATTCTCCAAATGTGAATTTTGGATTCAGGAGGTGGAATTTTTGGGTCATTTAATTAATTAGAAGGGAATCAGAGTAGATCCTGCTAAAGTTGATGCTATGATGAAGTGGGAAAAACCGAAGAATCCTATAGAGATTCGAAGTTTTATGGGTTGGCTGGTTATTATAGGAGATTCATACAAAAATTTTCAAAGACTGCTGTTCCATTGACTCAGTTGACTAAAAAGAATGTTGAGTTTGTATTGGGAAGTGAACAAGAGACTGCTTTCTCAACTCTCAAGAAGAAGTTATGTGAAGCACCAGTTCTTGTATTACCTGAAGGAGTGGAAGATATGGTGGTATTTTATGATCCCTCTTACCGTGGGTTAGGTTGTGTGCTAATGCTTAAAGAAGAGTTATTGCTTATGCTTCACGGTAGTTGAAGCCACATGAAAGTAACTACCCAACACATGACTTGGAGTTGGCAGCGGTAGTATTTGCACTTAAGATTCGGAGATGCTATTTATACGGTGTGAGATTTACTATTTACACTCATCATGAAAGTTTGAAATATTTCAAGGATCAGAAGAGTCTCAACATGAGGAAAAGGCGTTGGGTGGAATTGTTAAAGGGCTATGATTGTGATATTCTGTATCATCCGAGAAAAGCAAATGTGGTAGCTGATGCCTTGAGTAGGAAGTCAGGAATGGTAATTATGAAGAATTAGACTTTGAGAATGACTGTGTAACACCCGCAACACTGGGCTAGGAGATTAGCGGGTTAGCGGTATTTGATTGGTTGTTTGAATTGATTATGTGTTTATTAAGATTTAATGAAATTAGGTAATTAAGGATATATAAATATATATATATATATATGTTTACTGGTGAGTGTAATTAAAAGAACAGGAGTATGTATGTATGGTATGTTAAATATGTATATATGTATGTAGGCATGCATGAATTAAAGGAATAGGATTTCTAAAAGTTTGCCACCTCCTACTTGGTGGAAAATCAGATATATGTGTACGTGTATAGCAAACCTTCTGCTCCTTATCTTGAATGTGCAAAAAGGTGTAGTGTGTGTTTATTAGAGCAAAACCAAGAGTGAAGTAAGGTTACTAACTTGAATTCCTAAAGTCAAGATTTGGTGTTATTTAATTCAAAAGGAAGGTGAGCAAGTGTTATTGACATGATATGAATTGTATTGGTAAGTTTATATGTTGAAAAGCATGAATTTATATGGTTTGACCATTGTTGAAGTTAGGAAGAAAGCTAGGTAATGGGTTTTTGTAGATTTTGTTGTTTTGAATGAGTTAAAAAGTGTTTATGATGTTTTGTAGACATGGAATATGTTATATATGTGTTTTGATGGAAGAAAATGATGTTAGAAAAGAGTTATATGAATTAATATTGGCTGGAAATCCGACACTAAGGAAAAAGACAACCTGAAACAAAACACGCCGCGGCGCTACGATTGAATGTCGCGGCGCAACATTGTGAAATCCGGAACTTTGGAGTCTGATTGTGAGAATCCGAGTGAGTTTATAAAACCGACCTTGGAAATCCGAGATTTTGCAAATCCGACCCTGGAATCCGAAAGTTTGCAAATCCGCCACCAAAATCCGACACTTGCTTCTCGGATTCGAAATCCGACATCGTCGCGGCGCGACATGGGTGATTTCAGAAAGATGCTTTATTTATTAATGTGTTTTACATGGAATAAGTTAACATGTTATTTATATGATTTTATTGAGTTGTTTTTATAGATTTGAGATATAAATATATATGAGAAGATATATTTATTCGAGACTGATTTGATTGTTGTTGTATTTTCAGGCAATCAAAAGACTCAGTAAAATTAGATTTCTGAGCCCTTGTTGATTTTGAGGTGAGTGGAAGTTAATCGCGGATGGTAAAGATTTCGGTTAATGGTATTGATTTGATGCATGACTGTGATGGAGATTGGATTGGATTGATTGAACTGTTGATTGTAATTATTGATGGTTGATATCTGTTGCATGATTATTTGGCTGAGGCGCACTCTTAGGATGATTTTGAGTTGTGTTGGGAAGTCAGCTATACGTATATTTGGGTTGGGCTCGTTCACTGGTTGGTTGAACAGTGTTAGCCTTACTGGTGCATATGTTGCATCAGAGGGGGATTTTCACTGTGCCAATTCAGTGGAGAGCTATCGGTAAACCTTTGCTTTGGCTGGCATTGGTTGTAGGTTGTGCGCCGAACCGCCGGTCTTCTCGGGATATGTGATTACATGCTTTGATATTGACTGTGGATGTTTGGTTTTGGTGTTTAGCCTCTACTCACTTAGCTTTAAGCTAATTCCCCTCAGTTATTGTTTTTGTAGGTTCTAGTTTGTGAGGTTGGCTAAAGGAGAAGTTGACCTGACTCTAATATTAGTTTTGAAAAGAAACGAGCCTTTAGTTTTTGTAACACAACAATGATATTTTGTTTGAACAATGATGTATATTTGTTAATATTGGTTTGAATGTATTTAAATGGTTTGTTTATTTATAGCTTCCGCAGCGTATTTAAAAAAATGCCTTGACTTTTCCGGTGTTACGGATTGGTATCAGAGCCTAGGTTTGGCGATGCATGCACGGCTAGAGTGTTGCATTCCCAAATCTTGGCTCGTGACGGGTCAAGCTTTCCTTCGGGGGAAATTGAGTGAGTTAGAATTGTTTGTAGCAGTTAGTATTTTGGATACTAACGGTTTATGCTAATGAGTTATGAGGTGATCTGATTGTAACAGATAATGGCTGACAGAGATACTCCTATCCTTCCTCCTACGACCCAAGCTGCAACTGAAGCTCCAGTGACTGAATATTTGAGAGACACAGCTACGGAAGGAACGTCGGGTCAAGCCCGGGAAGAAGATAATGGTGATTATGTGTACCAATTGGAAAACGAGTTGGTTGAACTTAGAAACAAAGTCTAGAGAATGGAGCAATAGCAACAACAACAAACTGAACCAACTCCAGTACCGACTGCGATTCCTACATGGGCAACAACCGCACAAGTGAAAGCACCTTTACCACCTATGACACAGATGATGTAACCACCATTCTATTATCCATATCCACAACTAGGAGCCTATCCGTTTGCGTTCACCAGATATAAACCACCGTGCACCTACAAGCAATTTCTTGATTGTAAACCATCTGAGTATCATGGGAGTTCTGATCCTAATGCAACATTGAACTGGTTGAGAGAGATGGCAAAGGCACTTGATGCCTGTAATTGTGAAAATGAATTGAAGGTTAAGTATGTGTCACGAATGTTGAGAGGAGACGCATTGGTCCGGTGGGATTCCATTACCTGCCATTTTACTGAACAGCAACAGGAGAGCATCACCTGGAGTCCATTCTAGGAAAATTTCTGTGAACAATATTGTGGAACCTTTAAGATGGCCAAAATCAAAAAGGAATTCATGGATCTACAGATGACTGGGAACATGACTGTTGATCAATTGATTAAACAATTTAATGAGAAAATGAGGTTTGCCAAGCACTGGGTACCCGATGAAGAATCGAAGATTGCCCATTTTGTGGGGGCACTGCACCCTGATCTCCGTGGCGCCACTAGGTGGGCTATCACACTGTCCCAGGCTTTCACTTTGGCCAAGTAAGCTAAAGGGGACATCGTTGCGAGAAATAGGTTGAGCGGGGAGAAACTTTCCCAACAAAAATCGAGATTTGAACATTATAACGCTCAACAGAGGTAGGGAGGGCAGAGCAGTGGGGGCAGGTAGGGGGAACAGAATAGAAGACCTACTTCGGGTGGGTCTACTCAACGGGCACCTTGGTGTAGTAGGTGCAAATCTTATCATAACGGGCAGTGTACGCCCCAGACAATGAGATGCGTGAAATGTGGCCAGTTTGGCCATGATTTAAAGAACTGCAGGTTCCCAAAGAGCGTTTGTTGGAATTGTCAGAGGGAAGGGTACAGAGTTGGTGATTGCCCAATGTGGAAAAAGTCCGGGTCAGGGTCAGGGGGAGGAGGAGCTGGAAGATCGTCTTCGGGTGGTCAAAAGCGAAAGAACCCACCCACTGTTGAGGGTCGGGCATTCAAAATGACGGTGGATGATGCCACCACCACCGACGACGTGATCACGGGTATGTTTCTAATAAACTCTACTCCTGCTAGAGTATTCTTTGATTCAGGAGCAAATCGCTCCTTTGTTTGTGTGGAATTCTATGATAAGTTGAATATGCCTGTTATTAGACTTGATACTGCTTTAGAGATAAAAGTAGAAGATGGCATGATGGTTCCGGTCACGACTGCTGTGGATGGAGCTAGAATTGATATAGATGGCGTGTGTTTTCCTGTTTATTTTCTTGTTATGCCATTGTCCGGGTTTGATGTGGTGCCTGGGATGGATTGGCTGAGTCTGATTCAAGCCAGTATCAAGTGTCACAAGAAGTTAATTTCTTTGGCGTATGTGATCGATGGAAAGAAAGAAAAGCAAGCAATGACTGATATCCGGATGGTAACGGAATACCCGGAAGTGTTTCTAGAAGAGTTGCCAGGATTACCTCCGGTTCGTGAAGTGGAATTCAAAATAGACTTAATACCTGGTTCTAGACTAGTAGCAAAGGCTCCGTACAAGTTTGCACCTTTAGAAATTCGGGAGATGATGACGCAGATTCAGGATCTACTAGATAAAGGGTTTATTCGTCCGAGTTCGTCCCCGTGGGGAGCACCGGTATTGTTTGTAAAGAAGAAAGACGGTACATTGCGTATGTGTATCGACTACCGTGAACTGAATAAGAGGACAATAAAGAACAAGTATCCGTTGCCGAGAATCGATGATTTGTTTGATCAGCTACAGGGAGCTTCGTTCTTTTCCAAAATTGATTTGAGGTCGGGATATCATCAAGTGCGTGTTTCTGAGGAAGATGTGTCGAAAACGGCCTTTCGTACGCGTTACGGGCATTAGGAGTTCTTGGTTATGTCGTTCGGCTTAACTAATGCTCCTGCGAATTTTATGGATTTGATGAACAGGGTTCGTCGACCATTCTTGGATGATTTTGTAATAGTCTTCATTGATGATATTCTAATTTATTCAAAGACTGAACAAGAGCACGAACAACTTTTGAGACAGGTTTTGGAAACTTTGAAGAAAGAACATTTATTTGCTAAGTTCTCAAAATGCGAGTTCTAGTTGAGGGAAGTTCAATTCTCGGGGCATGTAATATTTAATGAAGGAGTGAAAGTAGATCCTTCGAAAGTGGAAGTTGTGATGAACTGGAACGCTCCGAAGACACCGACTGAAATAAAGAGTTTTCTGGGTTTAGCTGGATACTACCGCAGGTTTATTAAGGATTTTTCTAAAATTGCGGATCCGTTGACTAAGTTAACTCGGAAAGACGTGAAATTTGTTTGGGGTAGTGAACAAGATAAGGCTTTCTAGACTTTGAAGCAGTTGTTATGTCAGGCTCCCATTCTTGCATTGCCAAGTAGATCAGATGATTTTACTGTTTATTGTGATGCGTCGTTTGCTGGGTTGGGATGCGTGCTTATGCAGAGGGATCGGGTAATTGCGTATGCCTCAAGACAGTTGAAACCACATGAAAAGAATTACCCGACTCATGATCTATAACTGGCAGCTGTCGTATTTGCCGTAAAACTGTGGAGACACTATTTGTATGGCACCAAGTGTGTAATTTGTACTGATCATAAGAGTCTCCAGTATGTATTTACTCAGAAAGAACTGAACATTAGACAGAGACGATGGGTGGAGCTGATAAAAGACTATGATTGCGAGATTAGATACCACCCTGGGAAAGCGAATGTGGTAGCAGACGCCTTGAGCCGCAAGGAAGCGGGGAGTTCTATTCAATTCATGCGTATGGAAATTGTATCTGATTTAGTGGATAGATTAAAGTCTGCACAACTGGAATCTCTGAAGGAAGAAACCTTGAAGAATGAACTGATGAGGAAACATAAGGACGAGCTTATTGATGATTCTCGCGGATTGAAAATGTATAAGACTCGTGTGTGGGTGCCTATGCTTAGAGAATTGAGAATGTTGATTGTAACTGAAGCACACAAGTCGAGACTGTCTGTTCATCCTGGAAGCACTAAAATGTACAACGATTTGAAAGTGATTTACTGGTAGCCTACTTTGAAGGCAGATGTGGCTTATTTTGTGTAGTCATGCTATATCAGTGCACAAGTGAAAGCAGAGCTTCAAAAACCCTATGGATCTTTAAAACAATTGGAGATTCCTTAGTGGAAGTGGGAACATATAACGATGGATTTCGTGACTAAACTTCCGCGAACTCAGAAGAATCACGATATGACTTGGGTGATCGTGGATCGACTGACGAAGAGTGCCCATTTTCTGGCTACCTGTGAGACGACTTCTCTTACCAAGTTGGCACAATTGTACATTGATGAGATCGTTGCAAGGCATGCTATACCGTTGTCGATAGTATCTCACTAAGACTCCAGGTTTGTTTCTAACTTCTGGAGGAGTCTACAGACGGAGTTAGGGACGAGAGTTAATTTGAGTACTGCTTATCATCCCAGACTGACGGTCAAACTAAGCGAACCATACAGACACTCGAAGATATGCTACGTGCCTGTGTAATTGAGTATGGTGGATCTTGGGATTTGCACCTGCCATTGATAGAGTTTGCATATAATAATTCTTACCACTCCAGTATTGGAATGCCTCCGTATGAAATGTTGTACGATCGTTGCTGCCGTACTCCGACGTGTTGGTTAGAGGCTGGTGAGAAACAATTTGCAGGACCCGAGATTGTTCAAATGACTGCTGACAAGGTTGCTATAGCTAGAGAAAAGTTGAAAGGGGCCAGAGATAGACAGAAAATGTATGCGGATCCACGATGTCGTCCAGTAGCGTTTGATCTGGAGAGTTAGTGTATTTGAAGGTCTCTCCGTGGAAGGGCGTGATTCGATTTGGTAAACGCGGGAAGTTAGCTCCCCGTTACATTGATCCTTTCAGAATTCGTCAGATTATAAATGACCAGACAATTACATTGGATCTCCCAACAGAGCTTGCACGTATTCACGAAACATTCAATGTCTGTTATTTGAGAAAATGAAAGGTTGAAGACGAGAGTCAAATTCTCCCAGTACACAAACTGAAAGTGGATTCAAAGAAGAGACTGATTGAGGAACCTGTTGAACTGTTAGATCGTAAAGTGACTAAGCTCCGAAAGAAGCAGATACCGATGGTGTTGGTCAAGTGGAAACACAGTTTAGGTTCCGATTTGACATAGGAGATTGAGGCAGAAATGAAAGATAGATATCCTCACTTGTTTGAGCAAGAAACGATTCCGAGGACGGAATCCTCTTAAGGAGGGGAGATTTGTAACACCCGCAACCCTGGGCTAGGAGATTAGTGGGTTAGCGGTATGTGATTGGTTGTTTTAATTGATTATGTGTTTATTAAGATTTAATGAAATTAGGTAATTAAGGATATATATATATATATATGTTTACTGGTGATTGTAATTAAAATAAAAGGAGTATGTATGTATGGTATGTTAAATATGTATATATGTATGTAGGCATGCATGAATTAAAGGAATAGGATTTCTAAAAGTTTGCCACCTCCTACTTGGTGGAAAATCAGATATATGTGTACGTGTATAGCAAACCTTCTACTCCTTATCTTGAATGTGCAAAAAGGTGTAGTGTGTGTTTATTAGAGCAAACCCAAGAGTGAAGTAAGGTTACTAACTTGAATTCCTAAAGTCAAGGTTTGGTGTTCTTTAATTGAAAAGGAAGGTAAGCAAGTGTTATTGACATGATATGAATTGTATTGGTATGTTTATATGTTGAAAAGCATGAATTTATATGGTTTCACCATTGTTGAAGTTAGGAAGAAAGCTAGGTAATGGGTTTTTGTAGATTTTGTTGTTTTGAATGAATTAAAAAGTGTTTATGATGTTTTGTAGACATGGAATATGTTATATATGTGTTTTGATGGAAGAAAATAATGTTAGAAATGAGTTATATGGATTTATGTTGGCTGGAAATCCGACACTAAGGAAAAATAAAAACCTGAAACAAAGCACGTCGCGGCGCGACATTGTGAAATCCGGAACTTTGGAGTCGGATTGTGAGAATCCGAGTGAGTTTACAAAACCGACCTTGGAAATCCAAGACTTTGCAAATCCGGCCCTGAAATCCGAAAGTTTGCAAATCCGCCTCCCAAATCCGACACTTGCTTCCCGGATTCGAAATCCGACATCGTCGCGGCGCGACGCTTATTATTTCGCGGCGCGACGGGGGTGATTTCAGAAAGATGCTTTATTTCTTAATGTGTTTTGCATGGAATAAGTTAACATGTTATTTATATGATTTTATTGAGTTGTTTTTATATATTTATGAGATATAAATATATATGAGAAGATATATTTATTCGAGACTGATTTGATTGTTGCTGTGTTTTCAGGCAATCAAAAGACTCAGTAAAATTAGATTTCTGAGCCCTTGTTGATTTTGAGGTGAGTGGACGTTAATCAGAGATGGTAAAGATTTCGGTTAATGTTATTGATGTGATGCATGACTATGATTGAGATTGGATTGGATTGATTGAACTGTTGATTGTGATTATTGATGATTGATATCTGCTGCATGATTATTTGGCCGATACGTACTATTAGGATGATTTTGAGTTGCGTTGGGAAGTCAGCTATATGTAGATTTGGGTTGGGCTCGTTCACTGGTTGGTTGAACAGTGTTAGCCTTACTGGTGCATATGTTGCATCAGAGGGTGATTTTCACTGTGCCAATTCAGTGGTGAGCTATCGGTAAACCTTTGCTTTGGCCGGCATTGATTGTAGGTTGTGCGCCGAGCCGCTGGTGTTCTCGGGATATGTGATTACATGCTTTGATATTGACTATGGATGTTTGCTTTTGGTGTTTAGCCTCTACTCACTTAGCTTTGTGCTAATTCCCCTCAGTTATTGTTTTTATAGGTTCGTGTTTGTGAGGTTGGCTGAAGGAGAAGTTGACCTGACTCTGATATTAGTTTTGAAGAGAAAAGCGAGCCTTTAGTTTTTGTAACACAACAATGATATTTTGTTTGAACAATGATGTATATTTGTTAATATTGGTTTGTATGTATTTAAATGGTTTGTTTATTTATATCTTCCGCAGCGTAGTTTTGAGGTGATGTGATTGTAACAGATAATGGCTGACAGAGATACTCCTATCCTTCATCCTACGACCCAAGCTGCAACTGAAGCTCTAGTGACTGAGTATTTGAGAGACACAGCTACTGCAGGAACGTCGGGTCAAGCCCGGGAAGAAGATAATGGTGATTATGTGTACCAATTGGAAAACGAGTTGGTTGAACTTAGAAACAAAGTCCAGAGAATGGAGCAACAACAACAAAAACAACCAGAACCAAAATCCAGTACCGACTGCGATTCCTACACAGGAAACAACCGCACCAGTGAGCACCTTTACCACCTATGACACAGATGATGTAACCACCATTCTATTATCCATATCCACAACCAGGAGCCTATCCGTTTGCGTTCCCTGGATATAAACCACCGTGCACCTACAAGCAATTTCTTGATTGTAAACCATTTGAGTATCATGGGAGTTCTGATCCTAATGCAACATTGAACTGGTTGAGAGAGATGGCAAAGGCACTTGATGCTTGTAATTAAGAAAATGAATTGAAGGTTAAGTATGCGTCATGAATGTTGAGAGGAGACGCATTGGTCTGGTGGGATTCTATTACCAGCCATTTTACTGAACAACAACAGGAGAGCATCACCTGGAGTCAATTCCAGGAAAAGTTGTGTCAACAATATTGTGGAACCTTTAAAATGGCAAACATCAAAAAGGAATTCATGGATCTGCAGATCACTGGGAACATGACTGTGGATCAATTGATTAAACAATTTAATGAGAAAATGAGGTTTGCCAAGCACTGGGTACCCGATGAAGAATCGAAGATTGCCCATTTTGTGGGGGCACTGCACCCTGATCTCCGTGGCGCCACTAGCTGGGCTACCACACTGTCCTAGGCTTTCACTTTGGCCAAGTCGGCTGAACGGGACATCGTTGCGAGAAATAGGGTGAGCAGGGAGAAACTTTCCCAACAGAAATCGAGATCTGAACATTATAACGCTCAACAGTGGCAGGGAGGGCAGAGCAGCAGGGGCAGGCAGGGGGAACAGAATAGAAGACCTAATTCGGGTAGGTCTACTCAACGGGAACCTTGGTGTAGTAGGTGCAAATCTTATCATAACGGACAGTGTATGCCCTAGACAATGAGATGCGTGAAATGTGGCCAGTTTGGCCATGATTTAAAGAACTGCAGGTTCCCAAGGTGCATTTGATGGAATTGTCATAGGGAAGGGCACAGAGTTGGTTATTGCCCAATGAGCAAAAGACTGGGTCAGGGTCAAGGGGACGAGGAGCTGGAGGATCGTCTTCGGCTGGTCAAAAGCGAAAGAACCCACCCACTATTGAGGGTCGGGCGTTCAAAATGACGGTGGATGATGCCACCACCACCGACGACGTGATCACGGGTATGTTTCTAATAAACTCTACTCATGCTAGAGTATTGTTTGATTCAGGAGCAAATCGCTCCTTTGTTTGTGTGGAATTCTGTGATAAATTGAATTTGCCTATTATTAGACTTGATACTGCTTCAGAGATAGAAGTAGCAGATGGCATGATGGTTCCGGTCACGACTACTGTGGCTGGAGCTAAAATTGATATAGATGGCGTGTGTTTTCCTGTTTATTTTCTTGTTATGCGATTGTACGTGTTTGATGTGGTGCTTGGGATGGATTGGCTGAGTCTGAATCAAGCCAGTATCAAGTGTCACAAGAAGTTAATTTCTTTTCCGCTAGCTGATGGTACACGGGTAATAGCAAGAGGAGAGAAGGCTGGGTATGTGATTCCTATGATTTTGTGTTTGAAAGCAAATAAAGCATTGGGTAAGGGGTGTGAATTTTATTTGGCGTATATGATCGATGGAAAGAAAGAAAAGCAAGCAATGACTGATATCCAGATGGTAACGGAATACCCGGAAGTGTTTCTAGAAGAGTTGCCAGGATTGCCTCCTGTTCGTGAAGTGGAATTCAAAATAGACTTAATACCTGGTTCTAGACCAGTAGCAAAGGCTCCGTACAGGTTGGCACCTTCAGAAATTCGGGAGATGATGACGCAGATTCAGGATCTGCTAGATAAAGGGTATATTCGTCCGAGTTTGTCCCCGTGGGGAGCACCGGTATTGTTTGTAAAGAAGAAAGACGGTACGTTGCGTATGTGTATCGACCACCGTGAACTGAAAAAGAGGAAAATAAAGAACAAGTATTCGTTTCCGAGAATCGATGATTTGTTTGATCAGCTGCATGGAGCTTCGTTCTTTTCCAAAATTGATTTGAGGTCGGGATATCATCAAGTGCGTGTTTCTGAGGAAGATGTGTCGAAAACAGCCTTTCGTACGCGTTACGGGCATTATGAGTTCTTGGTTATGCCGTTCGGCTTAACCAATGCACTTTTATGGATTTGATGAACAAGGTTTGTCGACCATTCTTGGATGATTTTGTGATAGTCGTCATTGATGATATTCTAATTTATTCAAAGACTAAACAAGAGCACGAACATCTTTTGAGACAGGTTTTGGAAACTTTGAAGGAAGGTCAATTCTCAGGGCACGTGATATGTAATTAAGGAGTGAAAGTAGATCCTTCGAAAGTGGAAGCTTTGATGAACAGGAACGCTCCAAAGACACCGACTGAAATAAAGAGTTTTCTGGGTTTGGCTGGATACTACTGCAGGTTTATTAAAGATTTTTCTAAAATTGCGGGTCCGTTGACTAAGTTAACTCGGAAAGACGTGAAATTTGTTTGGGGTAGTGAACAAGACAAGGCTTTCTAGACTTTGAAGTAGTTGTTATGTCAGGCTCCCATTCTTGCATTGCCAAGTGGATCAGATGATTTTACTATTTATTGTGATGCGTCGTTTGCTGGGTTGGGACGTGTGCTTATGTAGAGGGATCGGGTAATTGCGTATGCCTCAAGACAGTTGAAACCACATGAAAAGAATTACCCGACTCATGATCTAGAACTGGCAGCTGTCGTATTTGCCCTAAAACTGTGGAGACACTATTTGTATGGCACCAAGTGTGTAATTTGTACTGATCATAAGAGTCTCCAGTATGTATTTACTCAGAAAGAACTGAACATGAGACAGAGACGATGGGTGGAGCTGATAAAAGACTATGATTGCGAGATTAGATACCACCCTGGGAAAGCGAATGTGGTAGCAGACGCCTTGAGCCGCAAGGGAGCGGGGAGTTCTATTCAATTCATGCGTATGGAAATTGTATCTGATTTAGTGGATAGACTAAAGTCTGCACAACTGGAAGCTCTGAAGGAAGAAACCTTGAAGAATGAACTGATGAGGAAACGTAAGGACGAACTTACTGATGATTCTCGTGGATTGAAAATGTATAAGACTCGTGTGTGCGTGCCGATTCTTATAGAATTAAGAAAGTTAATTCTAACTGATGCACACAAGTCGAGACTGTTTATTCATCCAGGAAGCACTAAAATGTACAACGATTTGAAAGTTCTTTACTGGTGGCCTACTATGAAGGTAGATGAGGATCATTTTGTGGAGTCATGCCATATCTATGCACAAGTGATAGCAGAGCATCAAAAACCCTACGGATCCTTAAAACAATTGGAGATTCCTGAGTGGACGAGAATTAATTTGAGTACTGCTTATCATCCTTAGACTGACGGTCAAATTGAGCGAACCATACAGACACTCAAAGATATGCTACGTGCCTGTGTACGTGTATAGCAAACCTTCTGCTCCTTATCTTGAATGTGCAAAAAGGTGTAGTGTGTGTTTATTAGAGCAAAACCAAGAGTGAAGTAAGGTTACTAACTTCAATTCCTAAAGTCAAGATTTGGTGTTCTTAAATTCAAAAGGAAGGTGAGCAAGTGTTATTGACATGATATGAATTGTATTGGTATATTTATATGTTGAAAAGCATGAATTTATATGGTTTCACCATTGTTGAAGTTAGGAAGAAAGCTAGGTAATGGGTTTTTGTAGATTTTGTTGTTTTGAATGAGTTAAAAAGTGTTTATGATGTTTTGTAGACATGGAATATGTTATATATGTGTTTTGATGGAAGAAAATGATGTTAGAAAAGAGTTATATGAATTTATGTTGGCTGGAAATCCGACCTTAAGAAAGAAGACAACCTGAAACAAAGCACGTCTTTTCGCTACGATTGAATGTCGCGCCGCGACATTATGAAATCCGGAACTTTGAAGTCGGATTATGAGAATTCGAGTGAGTTTACAAAACCGACCCTGGAAATCCGAGACTTTGCAAATCCGACCCTAAAATCCGAAAGTTTGCAAATCCGCCACCAAAATCCGCCACTTGCTTCTCGGATTCGAAATCCGACATCGTCGCGGCGTGACGCATACTATGTCGCGGCGCGACGGGGGTGATTTCAGAAAGATGCTTTATTTCTTAATGTGTTTTGCATGGAAAAAGTTAACATGTTATTTATATGACTTTATTGAGTTGTTTTTATAGATTTATGAGATATAAATATATATGAGAAGATATATTTATTCGAGACTGATTTGATTGTTGCTGTGTTTTCAGGCAATCAAAAGACTCAGTAAATTTAGATTTCTGAGCCCTTGTTGATTTTGAGGTGAGTGGACGTTAATCACGGATGGTAAAGATTTCGGTTAATGTTATTGATGTGATGCATGACTGTGATTGAGATTGGATTGGATTGATTGAACTGTTGATTGTGATTATTGATGATTGATATCTGCTGCATGATTATTTGGCCGATACGCACTCTTAGGATGATTTTGAGTTGCGTTGGGAAGTCAGCTATTGTAGCACCCAAGTTTCGGAAATTTCTGTAATTACTGACATTTCGACTTAATGTGTTTTGGTATTGCCTAATTGAGATTAGGAGGTGTTTAGAAACTTGGGTGACTTGTGTTGTAATTTTTGATACTAGAAAGCCAAGGGGCCATTTGTGCCATTTTCCAAAGATATGTATATATATTGGCTGATTTGACATTGAGGAGTCAAACCTACCATTTTATTTTATCTGTTGTCATCGACAGAGCTAGAGAACAGAGCTTCTTTGGGTTTTTGAGCAAGAAATAGTAGAGAACAAGTGTTTCCAATCTTTCCTAGCTAGATCAAGTTGAGGTAAGCTTTCCTTGTTGCTTGTTCTTGATAAGTTTAGTGGGGTTTAAGGTGATTCAATGGTGAATCAAGGTTTAAGCATGTTATGGTTGTTTTTATTGTTTTATATGTTGTTTGGGGTGTAGGAAAACATCCCAGTAGTTTTCTTACGAATTGTTAGCAAGTGTTTTTGAGGTTTTAATCGAGTACACAGCAGACAGTCGACGAACTGGAGCTGTAAGTAGAAAGGCACGGGCGTGCCTTTGAGGGGTACGGCCGTACCTCATGGCCGTGACCGCCTCTGTTCTTGAGGTCCGGGCGTACCTAAGCACGGGCATACCTGGATAGGGTATGGGCGTGCCTAGGTCCGGTTCAGGGTGTGCTTCACCCGGTACGCCCTTGCTTGTTAGGGCCTACTTTTGGGCCTTAGGCTTAGGAGCACGGGCGTACCCTGCCCCTAGTCAGTTTGTTTATGTGTTGGTTCGAGAGTATCTTGATACTATAATTGTATATGATTGTAGGGATTACTATCTGAAGTATTCTCTGTTTGCGTGATATATCTCTGTGTGATATTTATTGCTAAGGTAAGTTTTCTAAACTCTGATTCATATCTGTGATATGTGTGTGGTACATTGCAATGTGATATATTATTGATTAGAGAATCACCAGAGAGAGAGCTGTAGCACACTGCTTTGTGCAGTAGTTGCTACGGGCAGCATTTTAGCCTTCTTGGCGGATGCTAAGATGGTGCAGTACTGTATCCATAAGACTTGTTTTGGCATTCGTATATGTGTATGCGCATGCTTATATGATTTACAGTTTAGTTTTCTCACTAAGCCCTGTGGCTTATCAGATACTGCTTACTGTTGTTTTGCAGGGCGTGATTCCTCCAAGGGCAAGGCCCCACTTTGATAGAGGTTGTGATTTGAGAGGAAATTTGTATTTTAAAACTAATGCCCGGTTGTATTTTGTGAAACAAATCTTTTGTTGTAAATATTTGGTACCACTTTTGTAACTGAACAAGAGGGTTCAGTGTGATTAGTAGCTTCCGCTTTTGTATAAACTCCTTTTAACTCTAAAATACTTTTATTATCAGAGTTTTACTTTATTTAAGATTTTGGGGCATTACAACTTGGTATCAGAGCCAAGGTTTGAGAGATCTAGAGGTGTGTTATGCATCGTCTGGACTTAAACCATGGTTGTGAGGATTTTTAAGTCAAACTAGAGGCTTGCAGCTTGGTGGAGGTATAGAGTGTTGCATCGAGAATATGCTAACTGTTTATGTTGCTATTTGTGGTATAGAGATACCTGAGATATTAATGATGCTAGTGTCAGATACGTGATGCCTTATGTGATATGATATGCTAGTGATTCATAGCCTAAGCCTGTGAATCGGGACTTTTTGTGATAAAATTAAGATCGAACGTGTGTAGTGTGTTATGAATAATATAAGGGCCCATATTATTACAGACACATGATACATGTTAGAACTTGATGGAGTCATGAGGAATCTTGTGAATCGGGTGAGGGGTACTTGTAAGAGGTAGTACACTTGAGATTATAGATGCCTTAGTATGTATAGAACTACTTTGGGTCTGAGGATAAGTGTACTGAGATATTGTTTGTACTTGAGATTGTTTGGTATAGAGGATGGTGTGGTAAAGCTACCTTTTGTCTTAATGCTTTATCTATGCTATCAGGATGGTGAATACTAGAGGGTCACGAGCTACGGATCGTCTTGAGGGTGGTCCTAGTAATAGACGAGAGGGGGTAGATACTAGTGCAAGTGGTAGGAGGAGGCGACCTGTGGCCCATAATACACAAGCAGAGGAGACACCAGAGTTGAATCAGGGGTTCGCTGAAACCCAACCTAGTGTGACTGTTGCTGAGGAAATTGGCAAAGCTTTAGAGAAATCCATACCGTTTATTATTACCCAAATGGTAGATCGTCTGAAGGAAAGTACAAGGGAAGCTGTACGACAGGAAGTGGCAGTTGCGTTAACTGGGAGGGAGGAAAGAGTTAATCCTTAACCGCAAGTGATTATCAGAGATGCACCGAAAGGGTGTACTTTGAGAGATTTTGCTGCGTGCCAGCCACCGTTGTTTAATGGATCTACTGATCCGATTGTGAGTCAGAGGTGGATATCAGAGTTAGAGGGAGCATTTCACACTTGTTCGTGTGCTCCGGAAAACAAAGTGAGGCTTGCTACAAACCAATTGAGGGGTGCCGCCAAAGATTGGTGGGATTTAGAAAAGAAGATGAGGGGTGAGACTCAGATCGAGGCCATGACCTGGGCGGAATTTAAAGAGGTTACTACGGAGCAGTTTGTTCCGCAGTCTGAGATTGATCGTATTGTTGATGAGTTCCATAAACTAAAGAAAACTACAGAGACCGTTCCAGAGATTAATGCCAAGTTTCACGAGAAGGCACGGTTCTGTCCTGATTATGTAGCCAATGAAAAGATGAAGATGTATCGTTATATGATGGTTTTGAAGCTGAGTATCAGAAAGTTCATTGATTCGAGCAAACATCAAACACTGAAGTCTATGATGGATGCTACGCGGGCTAGAGCGTTAGAATTAGAGAGACAGGTGAAGGAGAAGAGGCCAGTGGAAGGATCGACACCACAGAATAACAGCCCGAGGGTAGATTATGGGGAAAAGAAGGAAGCACCGAGGGTGTGTCAGAAGTGTAAAAAGAGTCACTACGGGAACTGTCAGAAAAATGTTATTCACTGTTTCAAATGTGGCAAGCCGGGTCATATGGGTAAAGATTGTCGTAGTTCGTTGAGCGTGTGTTTTCACTATTATCAGCCCGGCCACCAGAAAGCCAACTGTCCCCAACTGGCTGCATCCAACCGTTTAACCGGATCAAGAAACACTTCATCTTTACCACCACTGCGGATTACAGAGAATAAAGAGGTAAAGAAAGAGGATACTTCCAAGAGCAAGGGGAGGGCCTTTCAATTAACTGCCGAGGAAGCACAGAGGAAACCTGATGTTGTTGCAGGTACATATCTCGTAAATTATCTGCCTGCTTTAGTAATATTTGATTTGGGTGCTAGCAAATCGTTTGTATCTGCTTCTTTTTGTAAAAGTTTCAAGCAAGTATGTGATAAGCTGAGTCCCCCTCTCGAGGTACAAATAGCAGATGATAAGTCTGTGCTTGTGACTGATGTGTATAGAGATAATGTGCTAGAGATAGACTCTGTTAGATTTCCTATTGAGCTTATACCTATGCCTATGAGAGAGTTTCAAGTGGTAGTGGGAATGGATTGGCTTGGGTGTTACCAAGCAACCATTCTGTGTGGGCAAAATTGATTCGAGTTCAGGCCCCAAGTGGGGAAGAACTATCAATTTTTGGTGATAGAGAAAGTAAGAGAATGTGTTTGTGTTCCGTGACTAGAGCTAGGAAGTATCTTCAGCATGGGTGTACAGCCTTTTTAACTTATGTTATTGATTCGAAATTAGAAAAGCGATAGGAAAGTGTGAATGATGTGGCAGTGGTATGTGAGTATCCAGATGTTTTTCCAGATGATCTGCCTGGTATACCGCCTGATAGGCAAGTAGAGTTCAGAGTTGAGTTGGTACCGGGGGCTGCACAGATTGCCAGAGCTCCGTACAGACTTGCACCGCCAGAGATGCAGGAATTGATGAAACAGTTGCAAGAGTTATTGGATAAAGGTTTTATCAGACCTAGCAGTTCACCGTGGGGCGCTCCCATTTTGTTTGTAAAGAAGAAAGACGGTACGTTCCGTATGTGTATTGACTACCGTGAACTTAATAAAGTGACTGTGAAGAATAAGTATCCTTTGCCCAGAATAGACGATTTGTTTGACCAGTTGCAAGGGGTGTCGTGGTTTTCAAAGATTGATCTGAGGTCAGGTTATCATCAGTTGAAAGTGAGGGAGGAAGATATTCCTAAAACTGCGTTTAGGACGCGGTACGGGCATTTTGAGTTTGTAGTTATGCCATTTGGTCTTACAAATGCACCTGCAGCATTTATGGATCTTATGAATAGAGTTTGCTGTCCGATGTTGGACAAATCTGTTATTGTGTTTATTGATGATATTCTCGTGTATTCGAGAAACCCGACAGAACATGAAAGGCATTTGAAAGAGGTATTGGAGACGCTGCGAAGAGAGAAGCTGTATACTAAATTCTCCAAGTATGAATTCTGGATTCCAGAGGTGCAATTCTTGGGTCATTTGATTAATAAGGAATTAAAGTTGATCCTGCGAAGGTTGATGCAGTAATGAACTGGGAACCTCCGAGGAACCCTACTGAAATCAGGAGCTTTTTAGGGTTAGCAGGTTATTATAGGAGATTTATTCAGAACTTTTCAAAGACTGCAGTTCCATTGACCAAGCTAACCAGGAAGAATGCAGAGTTTGTATGGGGAGATGAATAAGAGGCTGTGTTTTCAACTCTCAAGCAAAGGTTATGTGAGGCGCCTGTTCTTGCTTTGCAAGAAGGAGTGGAAGATATGATTGTGATCTGTGATGCTTCTTATTTGGGGTTGGGATGTGTTTTGATGCAGAGAGGTAGAGTAATTGCTTATGCTTCGCGACAGCTTAAGCCGAATGAGATTAATTACCCAACTTACGATTTGGAGTTAGCAGCAGAGGTTTTTGCGTTAAAGATCCGGAGACATTATTTGTATGGAGTGAAGTGTACTATTTATACTGATCACAAAAGTTCGAAATATTTTGTGGATCAGAAGAATCTTAATATGAGGCAAAGAAGGTGGTTAGAGCTTTTGAAGGATTATGATTGTGAGATACTTTATCACCCGGGGAAAGCCAATGTTGTGGCAGATGCTTTGAGCAGAAAGTCGGGGTCGGTACTTTGGAAGAATTAGTCGTTACGGATGATGGTGACTACGCCATTGTTGGATGTTATAAGAGATGCTCAGCTGGAAGTAGTTAAAGAAGAAAATCACAACAAAGAGCGGATTAAGGGGCAGGTAACTAATTTTGTTAAGGATAGTCGTGATCTATTCTTATGTTGTGGACGAGTATAGGTACCAAATCACGGAGAAGTGAGAGAGACTCTTTTGAGTGACACTCACAGATCTAAATTCTCTATTCACCCGGGGGTAACAAAAATGTACAAAGATCTGAAGGTAGAGTATTGGTGGCAAGGTATGAAGCGAGATGTGGCTAGGTATGTGGAGTGGTTTCTTACGTGCCTGCAAGTGAAAGCTGAACACCGGAAACCGCATGGGAAATTACAACCTCTGGATATACCAGTGTGGAAGTGGGAGAATATTACTATGGATCTAATCACTAAATTACCTAAGACCCCTAGAGGTTACGATGCTATTTGGGTAATTGTGGATAGATTGACTAAGAGCGCGCATTTTATTCCTATTAAAGAGACTTACTCATCAGAGAAGCTATCAGAGGTGTATATGAAAGAAATAGTATCACATCATGGTGTGCCAGTGTCTATTGTGTCAGATAGAGATACTCGATTTACTTCCAGGTTTTGGAATAGATTTCATGGCGAAATGGGGACTAAGCTTCATCTTAGTACCGCATTTCATCCGCAGACTGATGGTCAAAGTGAGAGGACGATTCAAACCCTAGAGGATATGCTACGCGCGTGTATTATTGATTTTCGAGGGAGTTAGGATTCTTATCTACCGCTTGCGGAGTTTTCTTATAATAATAGTTATCATTCCAGTTTGGGAATGCCGCCTTATGAAATGTTGTATGGTAGGTTGCTAGCAGCTCAGAGTAGACAAAAGAGTTACGCGGATAAAAGAAGATCACCACTAGAGTTCCAAGTGGGTGATTATGTGCTGTTAAAGGTGTCACCGTGGAAGGGGGTTATTAGATTCAGAAAGAGAGGTAAACTGGGTTCGAGGTTTATTGGACCGTTCAGAGTTAGTGCTCGTGTGGGGAAAGTTGCATACAGACTCGAATTACCAGAAGAGTTATCCAAGATACACAATACCTTTCACGTGTCTCATCTTCGGAAATGTTTAGCAGACGAGTCTGCATTTGTGCCACTAGAGGATGTATGCGTTGATGATAAATTGAATTACGTTGAGCAACTTGTTGCTGTACTAGAAAGAAGAGTTAAAGCTCTACGTAATAAACAGATTATGTTGGTTAAAGATCAGTGGAAACACCGAAAAGGGTCAGATTATACTTGGGAACCAGAGAGTGAGATGATACGTAACTACCCAGAACTCTTCAGCAGTTGATTTCGGGGACGAAATCGTTTTCAAGTGGGGAAGAGTTGTAACACCCAAGTTTCGGAAATTTCTGTAATTAGTGACATTTCGACTTAATGCATTTTGGTATTGCCTAATTGAGATTAGGAGGTGTTTAGAAACTTGGGGGACTTGTGTTGTAATTTTTGAAACTAGAAAGTCAAGGGGCCATTTGTGCCATTTTCCAAAGATATGTATATATATTGGCAGATTCGACTTTGAGGAGTCAAACCTACCATTTTACTTCATCTGTTGCCATCGAGAGAGCTAGAGAATAGAGCTTCTTTGGGTTTTTGAGCAAGAAATAGCAGAGAACAAGTGGTTCCAATCTTTCCTAGCTAGATCAAGTTGAGGTAAGCTTTCCTTGTTGCTTGTTCTTGATAAGTTTAGTGGGTTTTAAGGTGATTCAATGGTTTATATGTTGTTTGGGGTGTAGGAAAACACCCAAGTAGTGTTCTTACGAATAGTTAGCAAGTGTTTTTGAGGTTTTAATCGAGTACACAACAGACAGTCGGCGAACTGGAGCTATAAGTAGAAAGGCACGGTCGTGCCTTTGAGGGGTACGGCCGTACCTCATGGCCGTGACCGCCTCTGTTCTTGAGGTCCGGGCGAACCTAAGCAAGGGCGTACCTGGATAGGGTACGGGCGTGCCTGGGTCCGGTTCACGGTGTGCTTGACCCGGTACGCCCATGCTTGTTAGGGCCTGTTTTTAGGCCTTGGGCTTAGGAGCACGGGCGTACCCTGCGGGGGTACGGGCGTGCCCTGCCCCTGGTCAGTTTGTTTAAGTGCTGGTTCGAGAGTATCTTGATACTATAATTGTATATGATTGTAGGGATTACTATCTGAAGTATTCTCTGTTTGCGTGATATATCTCTGTGTGATATTTATTGCTGAGGTGAGTTTTCTAAACTCTGATTCATATATGTGATATGTGTGTGGTTCATTTCAATGTGATATATTATTGATCAGAGGATCACCAGAGAGAGAGCTGTAGCACACTGCTTTGTGTAGTAGTTGCTACGGGTAGCATTTTAGCCTTCTTAGCGGATGCTAAGATGGTGCAGTATTGTATCCATAAGACTTGTTGTGTCATTCGTATATGTGTATACACATGCTTATATGATTTACAGTTTAGTTTTCTCACTAAGCCTTGTGGCTTATCAGATACTGCTTACTGTTGTTTTTCAGGGCGTGATTCCTCCAAGGGCAAGGCCCCAGTTTGACAGAGGTTGTGATTTGAGAGGAAATTTGTATTTTAAAACTAACGCCCGGTTGAATTTTGTGAAACAAATCTTTTGTTGTAAATTTGTGGTACCACTTTTGTAACTGAACAAGAGGGTTCAGTATGATTAGTATCTTCCGCTTTTGTATAAACTCTTTTTAACTCTAAAATACTTTTATTATCAGAGTTTTAATTTATTTAAGATTTTGGGCGTTACAACTATATGTAGATTTGGGCTCGGTTCGTTCACTGGTTGGTTGAACAGTGTTAGCCTTACTGGTGCATATGTTGCATCAGAGGGGAATTTTCACTGTGCCAATTTAGTGGAGAGCTATCGGTAAACCTTTGCTTTGGCCGGCATTGGTTGTAGGTTACGCGCCGAACTGCCGGTCTTCTCGGGATAAGTGATTACATGCTTTGATATTGACAGTGGATGTTTGCTTTTGGTGTTTAGCCTCTACTCACTTAGCTTTGTGCTAATTCCCCTGAGTTATTGTTTTTGTAGGTTCGTGTTTGTGAGGTTGGCTGAAGGAGAAGTTGACGTGACTCTGATATTAGTTTTGAAAAAGAAACCAGCCTTTAATTTTTGTAACACAACAATGATATTTTGTTTGAACAATGATGTATATTTGTTAATATTGGTTTGTATGTATTTAAATGGTTTGTTTATTTATAGCTTCCGCAACGTATTTAAAAAAAATGGCTTGAGTTTTCCGAGGTATTCCCTGAATAGCTTCCGGGTTTGCCTCCGATTTGTGATGTTGAGTTTAAGATTGAATTTTTTCCAGGAGCTACACCTGTGGCTCGCTCTCCGTATTGTCTTGCTCCTTCTGAATTAAGAGAGATGGTGACTCAAATTCAGGAGTTACTAGACAAAGGTTTTATTCGTTCGAGTTCCTTGCCGTGGGGAGCTCCTGTATTGTTTGTAAAGAAGAAGGACGGAACGATGCGAATGTGCATAGATTACAGGGAGCTGAATAAGCGAAATGTAAACAATAAGTATCCACTTCCTCGTATAGATGATCTGTTTGATCAGTTGGAGGAAGCTACATGCTTCTCTAAGATTGATCTCCGGTCGGGGTATCACCAAGTACGGGTTCGTGAAGAAGACGTGCCGAAGACTGCATTTCAAACTCGTTATGGTCACTACGAATTTCTGGTTATGCCATTCGGCTTAACCAATGCCCCTGCCATCTTCATGGATCTGATGAATCGGGTTTGTCGTCCATTTCTTGACAGATCTATGATTGTGTTTATTGATGACATTCTTGTGTATTGAAAGACAGAAGCTGATCACGAGCTTCATCTTCGTCAGGTTCTCGAGACGTTAAAGCGAGAACAGTTGTATGCTAAGTTGTCCAAGTGTGAATTCTGGCTTAAGGGAGTTCATTTCCTCGGCCATGTTATATGTCATGATGGTGTTAAAGTAAATTCAGCTAAGGTGGAGGCTGTGATGAATTGGGGAGTTCCTCGGACTCCTTCCGAAATTAAAAGTTTCCTTGGCTTGGCTGGCTACTATCGACGGTTTATGCGCGATTTCTCGAAGCTTGCGGGTCCGTTGACCAAACTAACTCGCAAGGATGTTGCTTTTGTCTCGTCGGAAGCTCAAGAGGTAGCTTTCCAGACCTTGAAACGATTATTATGTGAAGCTCCAATCCTTACTCAGCCTGAGGGTTCGGAGGACTTCACGGTTTATTGTGATGCGTCTTACGTGGGTTTGGGTTGCGTCCTGAAGCAACGTGATAAAGTAGTTGCCTATGCTTCTAGGCAGTTAAAATCACACGAGCGGAACTACCCAACCCATGATCTGGAACTTGCTGCCGTTGTCCTTGCACTGAAGTTGTGGAGACATTATCTTTATGGTACAAAGTGTGTGATTTGCACAGATCACAAGAGTGTTTAATACGTCTTTACTCAGAAAGAACTCAACATGCGGCAACGCCGTTGGTTGGAGTTAATAAAGAGTATGACTGTGAAATCTGTTACCATCCTGGCAAGGCCACTGTTGTAGCGGACGCTTTGAGCCGTAAAGGACCGACAACAGAAGCTAAGTTTATGAAGGTTACGATTGTGTCAGACTTGATTGCTAGATTGAAGGAAGCTCAGCAGGCTGCATTGCAAGAAGAAAATTTAAAAGCTGAGACGATGAAGAAGTTAAAGGATCAGCTCACTGAAGATAATCGTGGGTTGAAGACTTTTCAATCCAGGATTTGGGTACCTTCTGCTGGAGGTAACCGTGAGCTGATTCTGTAGGAAGCCCATAAATCCAGATTATTTGTCTATCCGGGAATCACAAAGATGTACCACGACTTGAAGATGCTTTACTGGTGGCCAACTCTAAAGAAAGACATTGCTTCATTCGTAGAGAGATGTCAGATCTGCGCGCAAGTGAAGACGGAGCACAAGAGACCTTATGGTAATCTGCAGCAGTTGGATATTCCGGAGTGGAAATGGGATAATATCACGATGGATTTCATGACGAAGCTACCAAGAACGTACAGAGGGCACGGCATGACCTGGGTTTTTGTTGATCGACTAACAAAGAGTGCTCATTTCTTGGCAACAAACGAGTCTGCTTTGCTGACCCGTTTAGCCCAGTTGTATATTGATGAGATAGTGTCACGTCACGGTCTTCCATGTTCAATTGTCTCTGATCGTGACTCTCGGTTTGTCTCGAATTTTTGGCAGAGTCTGCAACGCGAACTTGGCACTCGTGTTCATCTGAGCACTGCCTATCATCCGCAGACTGATGGCCAATCTGAACGTACGATACAAACGTTAGAAGATATGCTTCGTGCCTGTGTACTCGAATTTGGTGGATCGTGGGATTCTCATCTCCCATTGATTGAATTTGCTTATAACAATTCATATCATTCCAGCATTGGAATGCCACCATACGAGATGCTTTACGGAAGACCATGTCGCACTCCAACCTGTTGGTTGGAGCCTGGTGAGAAGCAGTTCGCTGGACCGGAAATTGTCCAGATTACTTCTGACAAAGTGAATGTGGCTCTGGAAAAGCTAAAAGCAGCTCGGGATCGACAGAAGATGTATGCGGATCCAAAGCGTCGTCCCGCTACATTGGAAGTCGGTGACCATGTGTTCTTGAAGGTTTCTCCATGGAAAGGCGTCATTTGTTTCGGGCGCAAGGGGAAGCTAAGTCCATGTTTCATTGGACCATTCAAGATTATACGTAAAGTGAATGATCAGACGGTGACTCTAGAGCTGCCGCCTGAGCTAACTGGAATACATTACACCTTTAACGTATGCTACTTATGCAAGTGCCACGTTGAGGAAGAACAAATTATTCCTTTGAAGGAATTGAAAGTCGGCTCTTCCAGGCGACTAGTTTAAGAACGTGTTGAGATTCTTGACACGAAGGTTAAGAAGCTACGTAAGAAGATGATCAAACTGGTCCTTGTGAAATGGAAGCACAACTTAGGTCCAAACCTGACGTGGGAAGTTGAGGACGAGATGAAGACAAGATACCCTCGCCTGTTTATCACTGAGTAGATTCCGAGGACGGAATCTTATTAAGGGGGTAGATTTGTAACATCCACAACTTGGGCCTAGTTGTAAATAGTGCGCACGCGTGAGTGATAAATGTAATAGGAATATTTGTTTGTAAGACTTTGTGAAGTTTATAGAGATTAAATTAATGTATATATGTATATTTGTATATGTGTACTTGTGTATCTATGTATATTGAATATATATATATATATATATATATATGTAGATAATAAAGTAAAGAAGAAAAGAAGAAAAAAAAGGAAAAGAGAAAAGAAAGAAAGTATAGATATTTTCTATCCAGAGGCGGTTGCCTCTGGATAAGTTTGAGATGAGATATAAGGTTTGTGTGTTGAAGAAGAATTCATAAGATCTTGAAGAAGAATTCATAAGATTTTAAGATTTGAAGTTCTTAACCTAAAGCAAGGTTAGCATGATCCTTGTTTTGAAGTTTAAGTAAGATTACATTCGTTATAAACTAGATACATGGATGTTTTCATGGCTGGAAGTTGTGCCAAGATGAAGAACACCATGAATAAGCATGAAGCTCACTTTATAAGTGGGTTTACCATGTTTTGATGTTTTTAAAATATGTTAAGTTGTTTATAAGGTTCATATAGATGATATATGAAGCTTATAAGTGTTTAAAGAGCGAAAAAGACGAGTTCATAAATCTGGGTTTTTGAGTTGTAAGGTGAAAGTCGGATGAAAGTTGATGAAGAAAGCGGCGCGACGCCTGATAAATTTGAACCATGCGACTTAGTTTGGTCCGACCTTCGCATGAAGGGTCCGATAGTCAGATGACCCGTCCGACCTTTGGTCCGACTGTCGGATGGTTCAAAGTTCCATGGTCCGACTTTCGCATGGACCCTTTCCCATGGTCCGACTTTCTCACTCGTCGCGGCACGACACCTTATACCGTCGCGGCGCGACGTGGCCTTTTCAGGAAGGGTTTGTTTTATTAACATTTTCTTGTTGATTAGGTTTTGTAGTAATTGATGTAAGATTAATGAATGACTTACGACTATTAAGAAGACTTTATGAATGTTCTAGTAATAGAACTTAGCACGCGCAAACGCTTAACGCGATTGCTGAATGTTTTAGGTGAACGTGGCAGCCGAACCAGCGTTAAGTGAATGAACGTTTGTAAGCTAATCAGGTGAGTGCCTGCTTTCATGAGACCCAGTAGAGTAAGGCTTGCCTGATAGATGACTATGTACTATGTATGACTAACTTGCTTTTGCAGGTATGCTCAAAGAGGTAAGTGTTTGACTTGTAAGATGTTAGAATACGTGTGAGGAGCATGCCAGCGGGTCCAGTTTGGAACCACTTAGTTAATTTACGATGCTATGCATGAATGACTGTTCGAAAGATGTCGGATCCCTGTGGGATCAAATGTACGTATATGTGTATGTGAATTGTCTGCAGACTAACTGAATCATGGTTAAGGTCAGCCGGTTGTAGCTGAATCCTTCGGGATTTCATGGGGATTCAAGAGGCATCCTGGATCATAGGTTCTGCAGAACCACAGTGTCTTAACGTGAGTGGTAATCAGCCGGTTGTAGCTGGATTACCTATGGAGTCTTTGACTCTGTGAACGATGCTCGGTGGACTGCCTTGTGCTCCCCCACCAGCGCGGATTGGTCGTGTCTGATCCCCCGGTTTGAGTTGTTGAGCGGGATGGATTACCCTGCAAGACACGACTCTTACCGATCTTGTCAGCACACCGCTATGTGCTAAGCTAGCAATGATTGTTTATGATATGACGCATGACTTAGTCTATTGATGCTTATGATTGTATGTACTCACTAGCTAGTGTAGCTAATGATGCTATGATTTCCCTTTTCAGGTAAAAACTAGATGGCCTGCGAGGCGGGATACTTTTGGGAATTTGTTGCCCCTTGTGGGTGGAACACTTGTATTATATGTAATGTAATGTAATTAGATACTATGGTCGGTTCCTGTACTTGGTAACACCATCGATATTTTGAGAAGTTGTTAATGTAAATAACTATTTGGTTGTTTTAAAGTGAAAAAATTTCCGTTGCTAAATCTGTTTTGTCATTAAAGCAACTGAATTCGGAGGTGGTGTTACATTTGAAGACTTTTCAATCCCGAATCTGGGTACCATTTATTGGAGGCAATCGTGAGTTGATACTACAGGAAGCTCACAATTCCAGGTTGTCTATTCCTCTAGGTATTACAAAGATGTATTATGATGTTAAAAAGTTGTATTGGTGGCCTACTCTTAAAAGAGACATTGCTTCTTTCATAGAGAGATGTCAAATATGTGCACAAGTTAAAACAGAGCATCAAATGCCTTATGGCAATTTGCAACAACTTGACATTCCAGAATGGAAGTGGGATCATATTACAATGGATTTTGTCACAAAGCCACCCAAGAAACTGAAAGGGCACAACATGATTTGGGTCATTGTTGACCGATTGACCAAGAGTGCTCATTTTCTTGCTACAAATGAAACTTCATCATTGACATGCCTAGCTTAACTCTATATCAACAAGATTGTCACACGTCACGGTTTACCTTGTTCTATTGTTTCTGACCGTGACTCTTGTGTCGTATCTAATTTCTGGTAAAGCTTGCAACGTGAGCTTGGCACATGGGTTCATCTGAGTATTGATTATCATCCACAAACGGATGGTCAGTCTGGAAGAACAATTCAGACTTTAGAAGATATGTTAAGAGCATGCGTACTTGAATATGGTGGTTCTTGGGATTCTCATCTCCCACTGATAGAGTTTGCTTATAATAATTCCTATCTTTCCAGTATTGGAATGCCAGCATATGAAATGTTATACGGGAGGCGTTGTCGCATTAATACTTGTTGGCTTGAACCGGGTGAGAAGCAGTATGCCGGACCCGAAATTGTGCAGATCACATCTGATAAAGTCAAAATAGCTCTTGAGAAACTGAAAGCAGCTCGTGATCTTCAAAAGATTTATGCGGACCCAAAGCGCCGACCTGTTGAATTCAGTATGGGCGATCGGGTATTCTTGAAGGTATCTCCTTGTAAGGGTGTAACTCGGTTTGGACGCAAAGGCAAGTTGAGCCCAAGTTATATTAGTCCATTCAGGGTTATCCGAAAGTCAACGAGCAGACTGTATCTCTTGAATTACCTCCTAAGCTATCTGGTATTCACAACACTTTCAATGTATGTTATCTAAGAAAGTGTAAAGTTGATGAAGATCAAGTTCTACCTCTACAAGAGTTGAAGGTTGATTCAGCTAAACGTCTTGTAGAGGAACGAGTTGAAATTCTTAACGCGAAGATAAAGAAGTTGCGTAAGAAGATGATCAGGTTAGTTCTTGTGAAAGTGGAAGCACATCTTGGGTTCCAACATGACATGGGAAACTAAGGATGACATGAAGACACGATACCCTCATTTATTTCCAGCTGAGCAGATTCCAAGGACGGAATCTTCTTAAGGGTTAGAGTTGTAACATTATCAAATCGGGCCTATTCGTGCGTTCCATTCGGTATGTGAATTAATTTAAAAGAAGTAAATTAAAAGTATATGTTCTGTAATTAAAGAAAATATGCTATTGGTCAATTAAATGTGAATTTAAAAATAATAAAGAAAATAGATAAAAATGATTAAATATTAAATGGTTTCAAACGAGGTTTCCAAAAATATCCCCATTAGTTAAAACGGGTACTCGTGCGTTGAGTTGTATATTGAAAAGGGGAAAAAATACCCCTTGTGGATAATTAAGAACCTAAAGGTAGTTCTTATGTTTACCAACACAGACACACGCACACATTCACGTAACATACACACACATACACACGCTCACTTCACTTGTGTTTTTGACGATGGAAGAAGAACTCAAGCTAAATCAAGATCAAAGGCTGGAATCAAGCAAGGAAACAAGTCTATAATCTGTTCATAGACTCTTCATCATCATCATCTTGCTTCTAGTAAGCTCTCAATCAATGTTCTTGAGTTTTGACATTTAATTCAAATGGGTCAAAAATCCAAATTGACCTCAATGACGGATTCTACTGATTCTAATCGGTTTCCACTCCATTTCTAAGTCATATGTAATCAAGATATTGAATTAAAGTGGTAATTATAGTTGAATTTGGAAGATTTATACAAATGGGTCAAAATAAGAGATTTTGATCTTAATTGTTTAATTATATGTTAAAATGAGTTTGAAGAGTTGTTTCTAGCTTAGTTTGAATGCTTCTTTCATATGTGAATGCTGGAAAATGGTTTGGAATCAATTGGTAAAGATTTGGGTTTGAAATTGGCCAAAACAGGGGCTGAAAATTGACACTGGTCTGTATAGACTTGCTTGCGGGCATAAGGACCACCCTTGCGGCCACAAGGATCAGTGCTTATGGGCGCAAGGGATTCCTTGCGGGTGCAAGCATTGTTTTGCTCTTGCGGGCGCAAGTAAAGTACTTTCTCTGTGGGCGTAAGCAACTGCTTGTGTGTAACATCCTCAAATTGGGCCTATTTGTGCGCCCCATTTCGTATGTGAATTTATTTAAATGAATTAAATAAGAATATATTGGTAAGTATTAATAGAAAATTAGCTATTGGCCAGTTAAATGTGAATTTAAAAATAGTAATAAAAATAACTAAGAATAATAAAATATTAACTGGTTTCAAACGAGGTTTCCAAAAATATCATCGTTAGTTGAAATGGTTAATCGGGTGTCAAGTTGTATGTTGAAAAGGGGAACAAAATACCGCTTGTGGATAACTCAAAAACCAAAGTCGGTTTTTAAGTCACCACTTCACTGTACACACACACACACCTACGAATACACACACACACACACACACTTCTCACTTGTTCTTCTCTTGTTCTTGAAGAAGAAAACACTGATCAAGGCTTAACTAAGGCTGGAATCAAGCTCAAAGATTGCTCATTAGTTGTCCACAATCTGCTATTCATCATCATCTTCATTTCTAGTAAGCTTCTTCTCACTTGTTCTTCATTTTTGGTGATTAGGTCAAAAATGGGTAAAACGAATTTAGTTAACCTAGCTTAGATTTCTTCATAGATATCTGTTCTAACATGATTTATAAGTTATTTGGAACTAATTTTATGGATTAAAAATGATAACTTGATTGTATTTCTTGAAATTGACCAAATGGGTCAAATATGATGAATTGGTGATTGAAACAAGAATCTGGTGTTAAAGCATGATGTTTTGATGTTTATGAACTCCTTTTGATGTCCTAAAACTAGTACAAAAGCTAAAAATAATTAAGAATGAGTTAAACCTGGGTTTGAATGGAAAACAGCAAGTGCATGGGCTCAATTCGCAACTCTAAAGCTGTGTAGCGGCGCGACACAAGAAGGTGTGGCGGCGCGACCTCATGTGCAGCCAACAGCTTGTTGTTTTTCAATGTTCAGGGTGTATGGGATGTGGTTGAATCGTTTTTGACCATTTTAGGGGTATTTGGGTTAGTTTATGTATTTTTACCAGTTTAGACACATTTAGGGAATTTAACATTAGAACTAGTATATGTATATGATATGTGGTAATCTAAATGGACTTATATGTATACAATAGGTAATTAATCAATCAAGGAAGGCCGAATCTATATTTGAGTTGTTTTAAGCACCAAGGTGAGTACCGGCTCTAATGGTACTCGTGTGCCATTCCTTTAATCTCTTCGGGTGATTGCTTTAACTGGCTAAGCCTAATGAACCTTTGGCTCCGTAACGAGCAGGAGGAGTCACTTATGTAATGAAACCAGCACGGTTGGCAGTGTTTGATTCCCCCAGTGGTTGTTATTGAGCCGGACTAGCTATCTGGCAAGACATAGCACTGCTGGACATGTTAGCATTACCGCTATGTGTTAGGGTAGCATTGTATGCTCATTCTTGAATCATGACTTGCTATTATTGTACTCAAAGCTGTCTGTATTCACTAGCTATTTTAAATAGCTAATGTTGTTGTTGTTTCCCTTTTTCAGACAAAGAATAGGCAGGCCTGGTGAGTGGGGATCACTTGTAGCTATTGTAAAGGCTTTTGTTGGAACACTGCTTTTGGTATATAATATACAATGGTCGGTTTAGATTAAAGTGACACCGGTTTTCATGGTTGGCAGGTTTTTGTATTGTATATTTGTATATACGCCAAACATGTGTTTTTAAACTGTAATAGTTAATAGGCTTGGGTTTGCTTATGTTTTAAAATTCCGCTGCTTAGTTTTGAAATTCAGTTAAGTTAACAAACATGTAAACATTCAATTTACTAACGGACCCATGCAGTTTGAAAACTCAAATTTTATCTGATTTTAAGGTTTAAATGGCGGTGTTATAAGTTAGGTATCAGAGCCTAAGTTTGAGGGAATTGGGTACTTGAAAGAGTATTCAGTCTCAAACTCGGGCCCGACCATTATGAAGTGTTCCTAATTGGGTAAAGGGGTTTGAGTATGAGAGTTATATGACAAGTACTTGTTAATACTATAGGTTTATGTTTAAGTATAATTGCTATAATGAATAATCCTTCTTTCATATAGCAAAAGTTGAATATGTCTCCCCAGCCGGGTGCTACTGAACGGGCCCTCAAGGAAATGGAGGATGAGGCCTCCCATGTACCACAACAGGCTGTAGATGAGTAGTCTCAGCACCATACAGAGGGTGCTCCCGCTGATAATGTGCAACAGGCGTACATCAGACGCCTTGAGGAGGAGCTCCGTAATGCAAAGGAACTTCTACTCAACTCTTCTTTGGGTAAACCAACCCGTAAGCCATGTTCATACAAGAGATTCTTGTCATGCAACCCACCTACCTTCGAGGGGAGTGATGACCCCACTGTTACTATGAGGTGGATTAGAGAAATGGAGCAGGCATTCGAGTCTTGCGAATGTGAACCTGAATACTACGTGAAATACGTAGTAAGGATGTTAAAGGGTCGTGCCATCTACTGGTGGGACACGGTCAAGGCCTCTGTCAAAAAGGAGGTACTCAATGCTCTGACTTGGGAGCAATTTAGTGAGAAACTCCAGAGGAAGTACTGCACTAAGTATGATGTGGATAAATTGGAATACGAATTCAACAATCTCTAAAAGGGGGATAAATCTATGGAGGATCACATCGGTACTTTTACTGATAAAATGAGGTTTGTTCCTCATTTGATGACTGACGAGAATACAAAGATTCGGAGGTTTGTCAAAACATTACCTTTGGAGTTTCGAGCTCATGTCAGAGCAGCTAGTGATCTGGATCGAGCCTTTGAAACAACTCGACAAATGGAGGGTGATCGCATCCAATGTAGGGGTGAATCTGCAGGAGGAAGCAACAAGAGCAAGTTCCAATCTTCTTCAAACCCAAGTCCTTTAAAAGGACAATCTTCTGTAGGTACAAAATCAGGTGTTTACAAGAAGCCTAGATCTGAAGGCTCGTGGTGTAACCAATGTCGTTCCTCTCATTCTGATGAGTGTTCTAGAGCTACGAGAAGGTGTACTAGATGTGGTATCAAAGGCCACCCAGTGGAGGAATGCAAGTTTAAGGAAGACGTCTGCTTCAGATGTCGCCAGCCAGGGCACAGAATAGCTAAATGCCCACAGAGTTCAAATACCTGAGCTGGTGGATCATCTTCTGAGCCGAAGAGAGAGGGCACCCTTCGTGCCAAAGGGCGTGCGTTCCAGATGACGGCCAAGGAGGCCAAGACTACGGGTGATGTAATTACGGGTACTTTCTTTGTTAATTTTACCCCAGCATGTGTATTGTTTGATTCCGGGGCTACTTATTCTTTTGTCTCGGTATCTTTTTGTCATAAGTTGCAATTTCCTACATCTGCATTAACTGATCCGATTACAGTAGAGACCGCTAACGGTAGAATAGTTTCTATTGCTGATAAAGTTCCTATCGCGATTATCTATATTGATGGCATTAGTTTCTCTATTTCATTCCTTCTCATGTCTATTGCTGGGTTTGATATTGTGATTGGAATGGACTGGCTCCGCACTCGCAATGCTGAGATTTTGTGTTCTAAGAAGATTATCAAGTTTCCTTTATCAGATGGATCATATGCAATAGCAAGGGGGAAGGACAGGAATCTGACATTCCTATCATCTCAGTTATCAAAGCTTCTAACTCATTGGCGAAAGGTTGTACATCCTACTTAGCATATGTTATTGATGCTAAGATGGAGAAGCAACCAGTTGAAGACATCAGGATAGTGTCAGAATATCCCGAGGTATTTCGAGATGAATTACCCGGGCTACCTCCAGTCAGGGATGTTGAGTACAAGATCGATCTTATTCCAGGAGCTACTCTAGTGGCTAAAGCTCCATATCGTCTCGCTCCTTCAGAGATCCGTGAGATGATGAATCAGATACAAGAACTACTTAACAAGGGCTTCATACTCCCAAGCTCTTCTCCTTGGGGAGCTCCAGTTCTATTCGTCAAGAAGAAAGATGGCACTATGCGAATGTGCATAGATTACAGGGAGCTTAATAAGCGAACCGTAAAGAATAAATACCCACTCCGGCGCATAGATGATTTATTTGATCAATTGCAGGGAGCAACGTGCTTTTCTAAAATTGATCTTCGATCAGGACACCATCAGGTACGGGTTCATGCTGAAGACATACCGAAGACTGCCTTTCGTACACGCTACGGCCATTATGAATTCTTGGTTATGCCATTCGGCTTAACCAATGCACCAACTATCTTCATGGATCTCATGAACCGAGTTTGTCGTCCATTTCTAGACAGGTTCGTGATAGTCTTTATCGATGACATTCTAATCTTTTCAAAAACCGAAGCTGAACATGAATCACACCTTCGTCAAGTTCTTGATACTCTTAGATGAGAACAACTTTATGCCAAACTTTCTAAATGTGAGTTTTGGCTTGGGGAGGTGCACTTTCTTGGCCATGTTATCTGCAGGGATGGTGTTAAAGTAGACCCAGCTAAAGTAGAGGCAGTGATGAATTGGGAGGTTCCCAAAACTCCTACAGAGATCAAGAGTTTTCTTGGTCTGGTGGGCTATTATCGGCGGTTTATCCGCGATTTTTCTAAACTCACTGGTCCTCTTACTAAATTGACATGGAAGGATGTTTCTTATGTGTGGTCTGATGCACAGGAGCAATCCTTTCATTCTTTGAAGTGGCTATTATGTGAGGCTCCTATTCTTACATTGCCTAACGGGTCGGAGGATTTTATCGTCTATTGTGATGCATCTTATTCTGGATTGAGTAGTGTTTTAATGCAACGCGATAATGTGATTGCCTATGCTTCAAGAAAATTAAAACCAGATGAAAAGAACTACCCAACACATGATCTTGAACTCGCAGAAGTTGTATTTGCATTGAAGTTGTGGAGACATTACTTATATGGCACGAAATGTGTTGTATGCATGGATCACAAAAGCTTACAATATGTCTTTTCTAAAAAAGAACTCAATATGAGGCAACGACGCTGGATTGAGTTAATCAAAGACTATGATTGTGAGATCCGTTATCATCCAGGCAATGCTAATGTAGTAGCTGATGCCTTAAGTCGGAAAGGGGTTTCAACTGAAGCTAATTGTGGTTCCTAATATTATTTCAAAAATGAAGGAAGCACAACAATTGGCTCTACAGGAGGAGAATCTGAAGGCAGAGACTATGAGAAAGCTGAAAGATCAGCTTATTGATAACAGCCAGGATTTGAAGACTTTTCAATCCCGAATTTGGGTACCATTAATTGGAGACAACCGTTAGTTGATACTAGAGGAAGCTCATAATTCCAGGTTGTCTATTCATCCAGGTATTACAAAGATGTATTATGATCTCAAAAAGCTGTATTGGTGGCCTGCTCTTAAAAGAGACATTGCTTCCTTCGTGGAGAAGTGTCAAATATGTGCACAAGTCAAAACCGAGCATCAAAGGCCTTATGGAAATCCGCAACAGCTTGACATTCCAGAATGGAAGTGGGATCATATTACAATGGATTTTGTCACCAACCTACCCAAGACACTAAAGGGGCATAATATGATTTGGGTCATTGTTGATCGGTTGACCAAAAGTGCCCACTTTCTTGCTACAAACGAATCGCATCATTGACACGCCTAGCTCAACTCTACATCAACAAGATTGTCACACGTCATGGTTTACCTTGCTCTATTGTCTCTGACCGTGACTCTCGTTTCGTGTCTAATTTATGGCAAAGCTTGCAGCGTGAGCTTGGAACATGGGTTCATCTGAGTACTGCTTATCAACCACAAACGGATGGTCAGTCTGAAAGAACAATTCAGACTCTTAAAGACATGCTGAGGGCATGTGTACTTGAATATGGTGGTTCTTGGGATTCTCATCTCCCTTTGATAGAGTTTGCTTATAATAACTCTTATCATTCTAGTATCGGGATGCCACCATACGAAATGTTATACGGGAGGCGCTGTCGCATTCCCACTTATTGGCTTGAACCGGGTGAGAAGCAGTATGCTGGACCGGAGATTGTGCAGATCACTTCTGATAAGGTCAAGATAGCTTTGGAGAAACTAAAAGCGGATCGTGATCGTCAAAAGATATATGCAGACCCAAAGCGCCGACTTGTTGAATTTGGTGTGGGTGATAGGGTTTTCTTGAAGGTATCTCCTTGGAAGGGTGTAATTCAGTTTGGACGCAAAGGCAAGCTGAGTCCACGTTATATGGTCCATTTAGAAATACCCGAAAAGTCAACGAGCACACTGTGTCTCTTGAATTACCTCTTGAGTTATCTGGTATTCACAACACTTTCAATGTATGTTATCTAAGGAAGTGTAAAGTTGAGGAAAGTCAAGTTCTACCTCTACAAGAGCTGAAGGTTGATTTAGCTAAACGCCTTGTAGAGGAGCCAGTTGAAATTCTTAACGCAAAGACAAAGAAGTTGCGTAAGAAGATGATCAGACTTGTTCTTGTCAAGTGGAAGCACAGCCTAGGTCCCAACCTGACATGGGAAACAGAGGATGAAATGAAGGCACGATACCCTCACTTATTCCGAGTTGAACAGATTCCAAGGACGAAATCTTCTTAAGGGGGGGTAGAGTTGTAACATCCTCAAATTTGGCCTATTCGTGCGCCCCATTTGGGATGTGAATTTATTTAAATGAATTAAATAAGAATATATTTGTAAGTATTAATAGAAAATTAGCTATTGGCCAATTAAATGTGAATTTAAAAATAGTAATAAAAATAGATAAGAATAATAAAATATTATCTGGTTTCAAACAAGGTTTTCAAAAATATCCTCATTAGTTGAAATGGATAATCGGGTGTCAAGTTGTATGTTGAAAAGGGGAATAAAATACCCCTTGTGGATAACTCAAAAACCAAAGTCAGTTTTTAAGTCACCACTTCACTATACACACACCTACGAATACACACACACACACGTCTTAATTGTTCTTGAAGAAGAAACCACTGATCAAGGCTTATCTAAGGCTGGAATCAAGCTCAAAGATTGCTCATTAGTTGTCCACAATCTGCTATTCATCATCATCTTCATTCCTAGTAAGCTTCTTCTCACTTGTTCTTCATTTTTGCTGATTAGGTCAAAAATGGGTAAAACGAATTTAGTTAACCTAGCTTAAATTTCTTGATAGAAATCTGTTCTAACATGATTTATAAGTTGTTTGGAACTGATTTTGTGGATTAAAAATGATAACTTGATTGTATTTCTTGAAATTGACCAAATGAGTCAAATATGATGAATTGGTGATTGAAACAAGAATCTGATGTTAAAGCATGATGTTTAGATGTTTATGAACTCCTTTTGATGTCTTAAAACTAGTACAAAAGTTGGAAATAATTAAGAATGAGTTAAACTTGGGTTTGAATGGAAAACAACAGGTGCAGGGGCTCAATTCGCATCTCTAAAGCTGTGTAGCGGCGCGACACAAGAAGGTGTCGCGGCGCAACGTCATGTGCAGCCAACAGCTTGTTGTTTTTCAATGTTCGGGGTGTATGGGATGTGGTTGAATCGTTTTTGACCATTTTAGGGGTATTTGGGTTACTTTATGTATTTTTACCAGTTTAGACACATTTAGGGAATTTAACATTAGAACTACTATATGTATATGATATGTGGTAATCTAAATGGACTTATATGTATACAATAGGTAATTAATCAATCAAGGAAGGCCGAATCTATATTTGAGTTGTTTTAAGCACCAAGGTGAGTACCGGCTCTTACGATTTCAATAAAGGAAGTGTTTGAATGCTAATTGGTTTAAACGAACACGGTATGCTATTTATTACACATAGACTTGTATATTTGTGTATATAAGCTTAGAAAACAAGTAGTGACATGATGAATGATATATTTGACATGTATTTAAGTACATGTATATTTATTGTAATATTTTGATGAATACAAGCCATATGTGAATGCATGCATGCTATGATCCCTATTATGGGTTAATGATGAGCTATTTGCACGTCCAGACATATATGTATGGAAGGTCAGCTTCGGGTGGGTCTCAGGGGCCTTCGGGCAATTGTTCGGCACTAATGGTACTCGAGTGCCATTCCTTTAACCTCTTCGGGTGATTGCCTTAACTAGCTAAGCCTAATGAGCCTTTGGCTCCGTAACGAGCAGGAGGAGTCACTTATGTGATGAAACCAGCACGGTTGGCAGTGTTTGATTCCCCCGGTGGTTGTTATTGAGTCGGACTAGCTATCTAGCAAGACATAGCACTGCTGGACATGTTAGCATTACCGCTATGTGTTAGGGTAGCATTGTATGCTCATTCTTGAATCATGACTTGCTATTATTGTACTCATAACTGTCTGTATTCACTAGCTATTTTAAATAGCTAATGTTGTTGTTGTTTCCCTTTTTCAGACAAAGAATAGGCAGGCGTGGTGAGTGGGGATCACTTGTAGCTGTTGTAAAGGCTTTTGTTGGAAGACTACTTTTGGTATATAATATACAATGGTCGGTTTAGATTAAAGTAACACCGGTAGTCATGTTTGGCAGGTTTTTGTATTGTATAGTTGTATATATGCCAAACATGTGTTTTTAAACTGTAATAGTTAATAGGCTCGGGTTTGTTTATGTTTTAAAATTCCGCTGCATAGTTTTGAAATTCAGTTAAGTTAACAAACAGGTAAACATTCAATTTACAAAGGGAACCATGTAGTTTGAAAACTCAAATTTTATCTAATTTTAAGGTTTAAAGGTGGTGTTACATTGTAGCCGTAAGGAGCCTTGTTTCAGCACAAAGTTTGTTGTTTCGTGTATTACTAATATATGGGATATTGTTTAGGTGATTCCAACGATCGGGGAGATCCTGAACAGTATATTTGCTTAATTTAGACACTTAGGTGAGTATGGACTTCCATGAATTCAACAAAGGGAGGTTTGGGTGTTAATTGAACCAAATGACTATCGTATGCTATTTATTGTACAATAGAACTACTTGTATGTACAGTTAAGATCAGAAAATGAATGTTGCCATGATTAAATGATATGCTAGACATGTGTCTAAGTACATGTGCATATATATATATATATATATATTCATGTATTAAGTTATTTGTAAATGCATGCATGCAGTTGTTCCTGAAAAGGATTATTCATGAGCTATATGTATGTCCAGACAAATTATTGATTAAGGTCAGCTTCAGCTGGATCCTAGGCCTTCGGGCATAAAGTTCTGGATCAACAGTACTCGAGTGTCGTTCCTTAGATTATCTATGGAGATTTCCTTAAATGGCTGAGGCTATGAGCCTTTGGCTTCTGAATGAGCATGGTGATTCACTTGCGTGGTGAAACCAGTGCGGATGGTAGTGTTGGATTCCCCCGGTGGAAGTTGTTGAGCTAGATTAGCTATCCCGCAAAAGATAACAACCGTCGGACATGTCAGCACTCCGCTATGTGATAGGTTAGCATTGTTTGCTAATTCCTAATATATGACTTCTTTATTGCTAGTCATGCCTGATAGTACTCACTAGCTATTTTATGTAGGTAATATTGATGATATTTTCCTTTTCACAGATAAAGACTAGGTATGCTTGGTGAGAAGGGATCACTGCTGGGAGTTGTGAAGGGATCAGTGTTGGGAGTTGTTAATATTTTTTGGTAAGGAACATTGTATATGGTATTTTGGATACAATGGTCGGTCATTGATATAGTAACACCAGTATTATGTGATTTGGCAAAGTTTTGATATGTATGTATAATCACCAAATCATAGTGTTTTGAACTGTAGTAGTTAATAGGGTTTTGTTTGGTTTCTAAATTCCACGGAATGTTTTAATTTACTAGTAGATAACAAAACACGTAAACATTATATTTACAAATAGACCCATGCAGTTTAAAAACTCAAATTTTCACGGAGTTTAACAATGCAAAAATGTGGTGTTACACCCGGTACATGAGTTAAAAGTGGATTTGAAAAAGAGATTGATAGAGGAACCTGTTGAACTGTTGGATCACAAAGTGACCAAGCTCCGTAAGAAGCAGATTCTGATGCTGTTAGTCAAATGGAAGCACAGTTTAGGGTTTGATATGACTTGAGAGAGTGAGGAAGATATTAGAGACATGTACCCTGAGTTGTTTGAACGAGAAGGGATTCCGAGGGCGGAATCCTCTTAAGAAGGGGAGATTTGTAACATCCGTAAACCCGGAATAGTCAATTAGCCGGTTGGCGGTACGTGATTAATTTTGTTTTAATTGTTTTTGTGTTACGTTGAGATTAGTTGGTTAACTAAAGTTATTAAATCGAAAATATATGAATATATGTAAATATAAATAAATGTTACTGAAAACATAGTAACATGTTATGTAGTATGTTGTATGTGTGTATGCATGCATGATATTATGGATAAGTCTTAGCCACCTCCTGCTTGGTTCTAATAGAATATGTGTGTACGTGTAGTTGCATAGGAACCATCTGCTCATTTTTCTCAAAGTGTTAGAATTGTAGCATGTGTTTAGAAACCTTTCAAGTGAAGAAACATCTCAAAGTAACAAACTTGAATTGTTGAGATAAAGATTTGTGATTCTATAAATCAAAGTTATGGTTAGTATGTGTAAATATCATGCTACAAATAGTTTTGATGTGTTAATATGTTGAAATCCATGGCTACATGAAGAACCACCATTAATGGAGCTTGAAGCTCAAATTTGATAAATGGGTTTTACATGATTTGGTGTTTTGATGGGTTTAAAAGTGTTTATGATAATCTATGGCATGTTATATGTGTAATAGCAGTATTTTGTATCAAGAAATTTCTAAGGGTTGCGGCGCGACCCCGTCGGAATCCGACAAATCCTAATCCGGTTACATGAAATCCGGCATTTACAAATCCGACCTTATGAAATCCGATAATTTCAAATCCGACCCTGAAAATCCGATTCCTTAAAAACCGGTACTTAAATCCGACACCAAGAATCCGGGATTTTGAATCCGATAGCGTCGCGATGCGACGCATGTGTCGGTCACGGCGCGACGGAGCTATTTTAGAAAAGTTTCATTGTTTTGCTTTGTGTTGAATTTATGAAGTTATCATTTGTGTGATTATATTAAGTTGTTTACAAGCTATTGAGATATAAATATATGTAGATAGATATATTTATATATTCGAGACTGATTTATGTAACACCCGCAAACCCGGGCTAGGAGATTAGCGGGTTAATTGACTAATTAGTATATATGTTTGTTGGTGAAAAAGGGAATTAAGTACATGTATGTATGCATGTCTGTTAGTATGTATGTATGTATGCATAGAAAGTAAGTAAGTAAATTGCCACCACGTGCTTGGGTTGTAATGAAAAGTATGTACGTGTATGGCATGAGAAACCATCTGCTCAAAATTCTAAAAGTGTTAAGGTGTTGTGTGTGTTTTAGAGAGAAAACCCTTTGTGAAGAAAGCTTAAAAAAGTTTTTAACTTAAAATTCGAAAGTCAAGATCTTGTGATCTTTAATTCAAAAAGAAGGTAAACATATGTTTGTAACATGTTATATGTCATCTTTATGCTTGAATCTGTTGAAAAACATGAATATGTGATGTTTCACCATTGTTGGAGCTTCAAGCTCAAACTAGTAAATGGGTTTTGCATAAAATAATGATATGATGAGTTCTAGGATGTTCATGATAGTTGTATACATGTGATATTATGTTTACACATGTTTGTAAGTGTTTTGGATAGAAAATCAGAGATTAAAATGGAGTTTGAAGGTTTGAGTCAGCTGGAAAAATGAAGAAGAGGATGCAGAGTTCGTCGCGACGCGACGCGTTCTATACTTGGGTGCGACGCGTTCTTGATAATTATCGGATTCTTTGAAAATCTGAAGTCCAAATCCGATAGTTAATTCCGATACATGATGTGATTGTGATTGGAAGGATTGTTGATTGAACGGTTGATTGTGATATTGATTGTTGATATCTGCTGCATGACTATTTGGTCGATAAGCGCTCTTAGGATGATTTTGAGTTGTGTTTGAGAAGTCAGCTATACGTAGAATTGGGCTGGGCTCATTTACTTTTTGGTTGAATAGTGGTAGCCTTACTGTTGCATATGTTGCTTCAGAGGAGGATTTCACTATGCCAATTCAGTAGAGAGCTATCAGTAAACCTTTGCTTTGGCCGGCATTGGTTGTAGGTTCTGCGCCGAACCGCCGGTCTTCTTGTATATGTGATCACATGCTTTGATATTGATTGTGGATGTTTGCTTTTGGGTTTAGCCTCTACTCACTTAGCTTTGTGCTAATTCCCCTCAGTTGTTGTTTTGCAGTTTCGTGTTTGGGAGGTTTGTTGAAGGAGAAGTTGACCTGACTCTGATATTTGATTTTGACAAGATATGAGCCTGTTTATTTTGTAACACCAAAATAGATGATACTTTTGTTTGTGAACAGTGATTTTACATTTGTTAATATTGGTTTGTATGTAAATGAGTTTGTTTACTTAAAGCTTCCGTAGTGCATTTAAAAAAATGGCTTGTGATTTTCCGGTGTTACAATTTGGTTGTTGTTGTGTTTTCAGGCAATCCAAAGACTCAGTGATATTAGATATCTGAGTTTGCGTTGAATACGAGGTGAGTGGACATTAATCGCGGACGGTAAAAAATTATGGTTGATATTATTGATGTGATGCATGCGTATGTGATTGATAGTCTATTTAGTCTGATTATTGATTGTGATTATTGATTGGTTATATATGTTGCGTGACTATTTGGCCGATACATGCTCTTTGGATGATATTGAGTTGCGTTTGAGAAGTCAGCTACACGTAGAATTGGCTGGGCTTGTTTACTGATTGGTTGAACAGTGATAGTCTTATTGATGCATGTGTTGCATCAGAGGGGAATTTTTACTGTGTCAACTCAGTAGAGGGCTATCGGTAAACCTTTGCTTTGGCCGTCATTGGTTGTAGTTTCTGTGCCAAACTGCCGGTCTTCTTGTTTCTCTGATTACATGCTTTGATGTTGACTTGATGTTTGCTTTTGTGGTTTGCTTTTGCTTACTTAGCTTTGTGCTAATTCCCCTCGGTTGTTGCTTTTGCAGGTTTGTGAGCGTTGGTGTTGAAGGTATTTGTTTGGCTTTTTGAGATGAAGCGGATGCATGATGTAATACAAAAATTCTAAGCTAATGAAACAAACACTTCCCATGTACCAAAATCTAGACACGGAGTTGCAACTAAAATATAGAAACAAGAAGCAAGAGATAGTTATACCTTTAAGCAAGATCACAATATCTATTTCTCCTTGTCAAGTGTATAGAATCCAACAAGAGAATTCCTCTAAAGAAGTCCACCCCAAGCACACTTGATTCCCCAATGCTAGTTGGTTGATGTAGACACCAAAACAACACAATCTAAGTATAAGAAACATCTTTGTGCATTAAAGCTAGATCACAAAGTGTATATCACCTTCTCTTGTGCATCAAACTTGATCACAAAAAGGAAGAACCATTAGAGAGAATGATGAACATCAACAAGAACCCTTCCACTACCAAAAGTTTGTTCTTGGGCACAGAAAACCGTAGCACACTTAACACCCTACTTGTTAGGCTGGACACGGCCCGTGTACCATCTTGCCAAAACCTATTTTGGCCTGTTTCTCTCTTTTGCTTGATCATGTTGCCGCAATCAATACTTGTTGTGTGACCCAATAGGCCTATACTTCATCAGCAGTGCTATTAACTCGTTCGTATCAGCAGGCATATACCAACATACTCCCACTTGCACGTGACACGACTACGAAAATTAACACAAACATAGAGCAGCCTCTAGCAAGACATCTATGCTCCGAAGTTAGTATAGGGTATGCCACTCTTGACAAGATCTCAATCATATAATGATTGTCCTAAAGATAAATGGACATGTACATCCCTTTGTTCGTGATATCCTATGTGAACACAAGGCATGGAATAAAGTCAACCTTGAGATCGTTCACGATTATGTTTCTCGATTCTGTGACCAACAAACCAAGTTAACATTGATCCATCATCAATATAACTTGAGCACGGCCATGCATATGAACGTTAGCACTCAATCATCGAGGGACCCATGGATATCCTCTCTATACATAGAGGAACAAATTCCTTTCTACTACAGATTCCCGCCACATAGATAATACTCAACTCAATCATCTCCCTTATAATGATTAGTTACGGACCACGTTAGAAGATGATCAAAGCGAAGATGATCAAAGCAAAGCAGACCTATGCTTTGGAATCACATGTATCTGTAGTTCAAGGATGAAACGCCATCATCATCCCGAGTTACTTATGACCAGAACCATGAACTAAACTTGGGTACGGGTCCTCTAATCACTTGAAACCCCTTTCAAGTACAGGCAAGAATCACGTTTAGCAAAACCGATTCTTTACCTCAATCTTAATTTATACTTCCTTCCCATAAAGTACAACCGATTGTGGAGATTTAGAATGGAAAAATATTCTCGGAAGTGTTTAAACATGCTAAGATGGAACACAATAAGGATTCATAAAATACCCGCCCTCGGCGTATTATTAAATCTCCATTTAATAATCGATATAGTATGAATTACAATACTGCTTAATGTCCCCAAAGTATACGTACAAATCAAACATGAACAAAAACAATAAACAAGCCAATTCATGTGCATTAGAAATGCTAAAAGACCTAGTATGACAAACATCACTAGTCCAAAACAATGGCTTAACTAGTGGATTAGTCCCATAACAACCACATGTACTTTTATTATTTACATATATCTCTTTTGACAAGACTATTATAAATATATGCATCAAAGAGATCTTGCTTTTCAAAAAGTTAAAGTAATCACACCCTCATTGTCTCAAAAGCCCACAATAGGGTTAGTGATACTTAAGAACCAACAATCAACACCACAAGTTAGGATCATAAACTTTGATCAAAATTAGCAGTTTATGCTAACAGAAACAGGCAATAGAGTAAACACTACTCCAAGCCTATTCTAGGCGTCAAACATCAAGAACATATCTCTATATTTCTTGAACTAAATATATTATCCAATTTTGTATTTCCTAAATGCCCTTATGAAGCAATAATTTCTGAATCAGGTTCGTAGATAACCTAATATTAGGACATTATCTTCAATAGACATGTAACACTAGGAATACAACAAAGCTCCCACTAGCCCTGACATATATAAAAGGCTTTATCTACACTTCTAGAAAACTCATCACTTTGATTTCCTAATAGTAAGCAAAGATCCATCCTTTAAGATGCAAGCATAAGTCCGAAGTGGACTTATTCACTTTTGTAGACATAATTCGGACACTACGGATGTATATTAAGACCCTCGAAAACGTTGTAAGCACTTCCTCGTCATATTGTTCCATGAAGGAACACGGCCATTAATATCCATGAGTATCAAACATTCTTCAACATAGCCACTAGGAAAATTTTCTACTTAACCATCATGAAAACTTTACAACTACTCGGTATTTGAAGTTGTCTACAATTCCATACATGTCAATCCCATTACTACCGTCTTGGTTAACACCTCGGCATGGGATTAAGCCAAGTCAAGTACTTGGACATTTCAAATGAATTGCATCTCGTTATCATTTATTTCTTTTAATTTTATTGAATTCCGGATCCACTACATCTTACGATGGGTGGTGAACTCAAAATGACTCATCATCAGGTCATTTCCACTTAGATATGAGAAACCCATATCTCTTTGGCTCTATATGAATGTTATCAAAATTAAAAGAAGTAATGACTCTTCAGGCATACCAACATATCCATGTTGATCATCTATCAAAGATATCAGATTACATGCTAGTATCAACATCAAGTCTTTCATTCAAGTTCCACTGGAATGCCTTAGTTTTAGTTTTTTTTCTTCTTCCCTTTTATGAAACAAACATTGTTCTCAAAAGGTTAAATAGCTAAAACTTAGAAGAACTCCTCAAATGTATTAGCACAATCATTATTTCAAGTTTATCCATCTCCACTGAATGTAGATTGGATAACTTCGAACTATAAGATAGAAAAGCAAAGAACCTTTCTAGTCGTATCTTAATAAACGCTAAATAGACTATCAATTGAATTTAGATTTGAAGACTTAGTCACAATGGTAAATGAATATCACAACAAATCCGACATGCATTCTTGACCCGTCACAAAACAGATGATTACCAATAATACCCGGTTCCCTACACCATGACACCATGTACCAATGTGTCTTAGTAGAGATATGAATTGTGAAACAATTCCACAACTCACTATATGGTCATTCAATATAGATAGTAAGTATATTAACATCTAAATTAGATCTAAGTACCTTGATCTATATGCCCTATTGATTCTGAAATTTGTTTTGGTTAATTCTGAACACCAACAAGGTTTCATACATATACCCAAACTAGTAAACGTCTCGCAACTACTATCATCAAGATAGTGATGAAGAAGTTTCTCTTTCGTTATTCTTTGTGGTGTGCTTGAACGGATTTTCCACCAAAAGTGATTAATATCCAACAAGCCATTATTCTCTCACTAACACCGGTGAAGAATCTCATAATCATCTTAGCCCAATAAACAAGTTCGATACCAAACATTTAGCCCAAGACTAAACTATCCCGAGATCCCAACCACACGGATCTAGGTGATATATCTCTTGTTTATGTGGTGAAGTTAATTATCACACAAAGATAGTTTATCCAAACTATTTTGGATTCAGAATCAATTATTCATGAATGTTCTATTACTTGTAACAAAACCTTGAGTATGCCATAACATGGAAAATTTTGAATCTAACAAAATATCTCACAACAAATTTCCATAATAAATTTCATATTTTAAGAATAAACCCATCGTCACCGCATAGAGTTGTGTGCCACGCAGGGCAAAACAACACATGAGCTATGACATAAATAAACCTTGAATAAACAATGCTTAAAAAGGTTTTACATTAATTCTTAAAACTTCAAAATCATATCCATCGTCTTAAAAACTGAGCATACAAAGAAATGTTACTTGCCATGCAGGGTAACAAAATAAAGTAATAAATAAACCGGTGACAAAAGCGAGATCAATTCTCCTTATCTTCTCTTAGAGGACAATCATCCTGGTTTCCTCGTCCGAGAACCAGTTCTTCATGCTTTTCCTTCACCCAAGGACCTACACTTTGTAACCAAATTAATTTGTGACAAACGTGAGTCAATCAGCTCGGGTCAACTACCCAGCTTATAGAAGAATAACAAAGAATCATGAATGTACCTAAAGAGGGAAAGTTAACTCTCTCTTTCCTGAGAAGTTTATATCCTCTCGGCACATAGGGCAGACGTGACGGCCTCCATTTCCAAATCTTCCACAGAAGTATCAAATCACCTTTTCTTGAGTCTCTTCTTGAGGCACATTTTCTAGGTCCTTTGACTCAATATCAAGGATAGGCTTGGAAACTCCAACCTTTCCTCTTAGGGTCGGTTTCTTCTTCCTTTTCTTTTGTTTCTTTAAACCCATGATGGGAGTGGTTGAGGTGGAATTATGCTTGGCCATATCAGACACCACATACTTCAACATGCCATGCAATTCACTTAAGGATTTCTCCATTCCTTGCATGTGATAGTTATCATATGACTCAAGCAGAGACTGGAGTACAATATCCACAGCGAGCTCTCTCCCAATAGGAAGTCCTAACCTCTCCATTTGATCCACGTTCGCCTTCATCTTAAGGACATGAAGACCAACATTCCCGCCTTCCTTCATTCTACAACCGACTACGCTTTTAACACACTCATAGTGTTCCTGCCTAACTTTCTGTTGGAACATGTCCTTGAGCTCGTTTAAGATATTGTACACACTCATGTGCTCAAACTTCTTGCAACTCGGAGCTCATAGTTGAAAACATGAGGCAGGCAACATCGTGCGTGTCCTTAACACGTTTTTCGTATCCGTATCGGACGGCCCAAGTCGCGTCGGTTGCAGGTGGCTCCGGAAGGGGTTCCCCAAGGAGGTGCAACTTTGACTCATGGCGAAGAACAATCCTCAATTGCCTAAGCCATGCAATAAAGTTCACCCACGTGAGTTTCTCCCTTTCTAGGAACACACGAAGTGAGATGTTTGATGTTATGTTGTTATGGTTTGACATCTATAAATAACAAAAATGTGAGTTTTTGTTAGTTAGATAACCTCGTTAAAGATAATTACCCCATGTGTTTAAGGAAAACAATTATTTTAACAAGGGCTAAGAACTTTTTTCACCTCGCACCGTGACGGGTTTACCGCGGATCACGTGGCGAAGCTATTTAGGCCGGTAACCATTTTACTAATTGTAATCCCTATTACAACTCTTAGTCACTTGTGGGATCCATTGACATCCATTATGTCGGTTGGCATGTTTGATTCCTACCTTACACCAATCTCAATATATAATTTTTGTTTAGATTGGGCTTAGCCCGACAACTAACCAAGAATTATATACCAAAATTATAAATCGTCCGACAAGACACACGGGTGGCACTCTCGACCATCAATTGGCTCGTGCTTAGCTCAACAACCAATCATGCGAGTTACCCCACTCACCTTCCACACAACTGTGCAAGGAATGACTCGTGCTTAGCTCGACAATCATCCTTGTTTCGTTAGATTCGGGTGGTGTCGTCTTACGGATGGTGCGTGATTTACGTTTTGAAAAACGGGATTTTGTTTCCGGCTTGTAAAAACCTTTTTGTGAATTAAAAAAGTAAGTGTCAAAACGATTTTAGGCACTTTATAAATACAACACCAATTTTATATTTCCTTTGTCAATTCTATTCGTGCGAGATTGTTAACCATTTCAACAAACATTGTATTTTATTTAATTTTTAAAGAAAACTTGTCTAGCATGCGAATCCTAATCCATGCATAGAAAATAAAATACAACGACGCAAATATATATATATATATATATATATATATATGATTCGGTAACATGCCCAAAATCCTATGCATTTTCCCCGTGAGCCACAACGGGGAAAACAAGGCCAAAACCTAAGGACAAGGAATAGTCTCGTTGGGTGAGCTCCCATGAATCCAACACCTCTTGTAGCGTGTTGATTCCTTCTCGCCAAGACGTCATCACCATGACTCCTGTTGACTTCTCCGGGTTCTAATTCTATACTATTTACAAATACATAGAATATATTTAAACGACACGCAGGTCGCATTCCTATACTATTTATACAAATACATGTTATAAAAGAAACGGCGTGCAAGCCGCACCAACAAATAAATAAATAAATATTATTACAATACAGCACGCAGGCCGCCAAAAACCCAAATCAATCAACCACCACAACACATGGGTCTATGGGCATATCAAGTTATCGAATCTAACCAAACACATCAAATAGAAACATGGTGTGCCACACAAAACCATGATACAAATATCTATCTATATTTTAGTCAAGATTGCCAAAACATCAAAGGCACAAAATGACAATCGTTGTACATATGCATTAGTGTACCAAACCATTTTTGAAACACATATTCATATATACATTTATAAGTATATATCTGTGTACACTTCATGCCAAGTTACAACAAATATACAATATAAAAACTAAAATATTATGACGACTACAAATATATCAATTTTACTCCAACAAGAATCTACACGAAAAACCATTTTAAGAAAACAATTTTCTTATCAAATAAAATATTTTTATGGTTTTTCTAGACTCAGCAGTGCAAACCCATGTTAGATATGGCTTTGATACCACTGAAGGTATTTGTTTGGCTTTTCGAGATGAAGCGGAAGCATGATGTAATACAAAAATTCTAATCTAACCAAACAAACACTTCCCATGTACCAAAATCTAGACATGGAGTTGCAACATATAGAAACAAGAAGCAAGAGATAGTTATACCTTTAAGCAAGATCACAATATCTATTTCTCCTTGTCAAGTGTATAGAATCCAACAAGAGAATTCCTCTAAAGAAGTCCACCCCAAGCACACTTGATTCCCTAATGCTAGTGGGTTGATGTAGACACCAAAACAACACAATCCAAGTACAAGAAACACCTTTGTGCATGAAAGCTAGATCACAAAGTGTATATCACCTTCTCTTGTGCATCAAACTTGATCACAAAAAGGAAGAACCATTAGAGAGAATGATGAACATCAACAAGAACCATTCGACTACCAAAACTCTGTTCTTGGGCACAGAATACCGTATCACACTTAACACCCTCTTAATACCATTAAAAAGAGTCTTTAAGAATGTTAATTCTGCTGTTACAGTGATCGTACACGGCCCGTGTTGGTCAACACGGCCGTGTAGGCCCAAAGTCCACGACCCTAAATGGGCCAAGTTAGCCCGTGTCTAATAGGCTTAACACGGCCCGTGTACAACTACACGCCCGTGTTGGCCCAAAGCACACGGCCTTGAGTTGGGCCAAAACGCCCCGTGCTTGTTAGGCAGGACACGGCCCGTGTACCATCTTGCCAAAACCTATTTTGGCCTGTTTCTCTCTTTTGCTTGATCGTGTTGCCGGAATCAATACTTGATGTATGACCTAATAGGCCTATACTTCTTCAGCAGTGCTATTAACTCGTTCGTGTCAGCGGGCATATACCAACACGTGTTAGTAAAAGGAAAGCTCGACCCCGCTCTCATAGATTTTTGAATTAAATGGAAACGAGCCAGTTGTTTTTGTAGCACCTTGACAGATGATGTTGTTGTTTGTAAACAGATGTTTTAATTTGTACTTTTTTGTTTTGTATGTAAAGTGGTTTGTTTAATTAAGCTTCAGTAACACGTCTTTTTAAAAAAAATGGCTATGGTTTTCCGGTGTTACAGGATTGGCCGCAGAAATCGGTGTGAAAAAATCCTCAACCGTGCCGTGGTTGGACTACCTACCATACAAGGGCGGCGTGGTGAATACGTTTGCGTGGCAAGAACCCATGGTGCGGTGGTTGCGCAAAACAGTATTTTTGGCCGACTTTATTTCATTAATAGCAGCTATAAATATGTAATTTGGAGTTAATTCTTATCTGGTAGCTCTAGCATTTAATTTGAATCTCATATGTGTGTGTGTGTATATATATATATATATTAGTAGTTGTTACGGTGGCAGTAAATCTTCATCTACATCATCTTCATCTTCATCTCCATCTTCATCCTCTTCTCCTTCATTTCATTACATGGATAATATAGATTGGTTGGAAGTTCCTCATCTCCTTCTAGCCACACATAAAACTCACCAAATGCATCATCAAACCAACCATCAACACCACAAAGTTTATTTCCAAACATTGGTTCATCTTACATACCTCAAATGTCACCACCGCCACCAATTGAACAACCATACGTATCACCAAATCTACGACAATTTTACCTAAATCAACAACAATATCAACAATTTTTGTAGTGGCAACAACAACAACCACCACAACAACCGTCACCGACACCAACTAAAAATACATCTCAATTGGAGCCGGTCAAACAACCCAAGCCATCAAAAGGAAGGTTTGTGAGTAGAATAGTTGGGCAAAGGAGGACGAGATTATCTTGGCCACTTCGTGGGCCGGTAGCAGTATCCAAAAACCCGATGGTTGGCAACTCTCAAAAAGGTGACTCTATTTGTTACAGTTTTCTAGTTATCTTCTACAAAGAGACAACAGGCATTCAACAAACTAAAAACCAACTCACGGGCAAATGGCGAGGCGTGAAGGTAAATTTATCTAGACATATCATTGTCTAAACCGGGAGCGTGGGAGTGGGGTAAATGATGCCGACCTTCTCACATTTTTTGTCGATCTTATCAAGCCAACAATCTGCAACCATTTCCATATATAAATGTGTGGGATGTTGTCAAAGGTCACCTAAAATGGAAGCATCCGGATCCGGTAGTTCCCATGTATCGTAGCAAAAAATCAAGAACTTCCGAAACCTCTTCAAAGCAAAATGTATCCATAAATTTGGAGGCTTTCGATGATGTCCGAGACAACTCATCTCTAGAGACAGAATGTCCTTGAGGAAAAGTTCAGAAAGAAAAACGGGGTGAATCCGGATCTCAAACCGTCGGTGGGTCTTCTTTTGCAGTTCAAGAACTCAATGATAAATCTTTTGAACATATGGATCATCGCAACGCGTTAAAAGACGAATACATGTCAAAGAAAAACATGTATAAGGACTTCACATTTCTCGCATTAGACGTTTCTAATTTAAACGAAAGGGACAAGGCCATCATGGAGGCAAAAAAATAAGACATTCGGAAAAAAATATGAAGTGTAATATTTTCAGCTTTAATTATTTCTAAAAATATAATTATTTTTATTTTAGAAATCTAATGTTTTATTTGAATGAGTTAATACTTTTATTTATTAGGAATTGTTAGGTTGTGTTTAATTTTTACAGGTTTTTTTTAAGTTTGTGGTAATTTTTGAAGGTTTTTTAAGTTTGTGGTTGAACTGTTAGGTTGTATTTAATTTTTACATATCTCTTTAATTTGCTGATTGAATTGTTAGGTTGTATTTATTTATTAGGAATTATTATGTTGTATTTAATTTTTGCAAGTCTTTTTAATTGTTAAGTTGTATTTATATGAGAACTTCTGTTTGAATTTGAAACATAATAATTTCTCTCAAATATAACAAGTTCTCTTAATGAATATGGATTCATCTTAATCATCAAAATCTTCTGATTCATTTGAATGGATACAAATGACAAGAGAAGCAATTCACTTCCATGCACGTCTTCAAGATAAACAAAATACATCTCGGGCAAGAAGATCTCGAAGATATATATGGAGGGATTGTGAAGGTCCGAACGAACATCTGCTCACCGACTACTTTGGAGACAACCCCCGTTATATGTAAAGACCAGCAAATATTGTGATATTATTATTGAGAAATAAATATTATTTATGGAGTTTAACTTTTTAATAATAATAATTATGGAATATTATTATTTAAAGAAAAGAAGAAAAAAAGAAGAAGAAAATAAAAAAATTCTGGAAAATGGATATTGCGGCGCAACACGACGTGTTGCGTGGGAAGATTGTGTGTGTCAGTTTTTGCATGTCGCGGAATCACGAGAATTTGGGCGGTCGCAACGTGATGCGTTGCCCGTCGTGACGCGACGTGTCCCGGTTGGCTCTATATATACAAGTTTACTTTTAGCCATTTCTCTCAACATCCTCCACACCATACCATTACTTTTCCCGATTTTAGTGAGATTCGAAGGCTCTAGAGCGTATTTTGGTGTTGAGGCTTCATTCTTACGTGTTTACGAGGTTCGGGTGTTACATTGATTTCATACTGTTCACGTGAGTTCATTAGATTTTTACAAATTGAGTACATAGACAAAACTTAATTTTCAAAATAGAGATGGTTATACATGTATATATTGATTGATGATACGTGTTGTGTGTATTATAGTTAATGTATGATTATTTTCGATTACATGCATGATCAACTTAGCGGTCGGTGGTAGTATATTATATTACCCATTTGCGGATTATGAGCCTAGTAGGTATGTATGATCTTCTAGGATTGAAGTGCTAGCCAATGCAGTTCAGTTGGTCTTTCTAGACGGCTATAGTGACACATGGTATGCGGACACTTTGTTGTTCAATTACTGGAGTGTTGTAGACCAGAGGGGCTAGACCATACATCATGAGGGTGTAAGGACAAGCTGAAATTTAAGGTCTGCTTCGTTTGGACTTGCACTGGAATGACAACGCAGTACTTGTACTTGCACCATCAAAGTAGCGAAAGTGGCAATACTCTCGGGATCTATGTTTTTGGGTGGGATTCGCGCCCCACTTGATGCATAGGTTGGCTAGACACGTGAGTAGTGAACCTTGGGTTATCTGGTGTGGGTTTAGACACTAGATTAAGATCATTTTATTAATATATATGGGGTTATGACGCGGTATGTTAGTCCCATGTTTAGAATAGTTAGATTTGATGAGACAAACCATAGCTATGTATAGATGATAGGTTAAATGTTAGGAATTATGTAAGTTTGTTATAAACTGACTAGTCAGCTTAGGCTGAGTAGTTAGCGTATAAACAAATATAGAGTTTTCTATATAAGTACTAAATAGCTCAGTGACATCTAAGCTAATATAGGTTTCAAGAATGAAGACTTGAAGATTTGAAGATCCAAGAACTCAAGAATTCAGCTTGATAACTTCAAGACTGAGTGAGTCAGCTCAGCACCAGAAGTCAGTTCAAGAATTTAAGTAAGTTTTAAATTCTGTTATAAACTCACGATATCTATGACATTTAAATTAGGATATCTAAACCTAATTTAAACTATCTATTAGTTGGATAGAGATCTTAAGCGAAATTAATTAGATATCTTCTATTTAAGGAGTTTGTTACGGTTTTAAAGAAAAGATAAGTTCTATCTTTAAACTGCGATTTGTTCGTAGATATATCAAGTATAAGTATAAACCTTCTTATGGTTTTCAATAAACCGAATAGAGAGTTCTGCATAAGTTGCAAAACGTACGTGTGTTCGTCATACTTGATACGCGTGTGTTGCGATAACTTTGTGAGTTCAAAGTTCAAGTGACTTTTTCAGAGTTCTTGTTAATCAGTTTTAACAAGAAGTTCGATCATCAGCTAGCTTGTAATATAAGAGTGTTTAGAGAGAATTGAGTTTATAATCAGTGTAACATCTAATCATACTGTTGATTTGATTAGAAAGTGAGATTGTAATATGTTGATTGATTATTGAATATATTCTTATTGAATTGTTTTAAAGTGTATTCAACCCCCCCCTTCTACACTATATCGGTTGCTTGTTTACCCTCTTTGGGACAAACAACTGGTATCAGAGCAAGTTTCTTCATTAATTGAGGATGAAGATCCATTGTCAAGAGGCTAAAATGTCTACTAACAAGCAATCAAATCATATTCCAACAATGGCGGTGAAAAGGTGTCCTATTTTTTATGGCAATGACTATCCAATGTAGAAGTTTAGAGCCATGTTGTATCTTAAGTCAGTGGATCACAGGATGAGTACCGTGATTCAAGGTGGCCTAATCATACCCATGATCTATATTACTGCCACTCACAAAACTGTTCCCACTGGAGAAACTCCTAAGCCTGAAGCATCTTGGACCGAGGAAGATCGCAAATTGTTCATTCTGGATGATAAGGCACAAAGCATTATAGCAAATTCTTTGACAAACCCTCTTCTCCGTACTGTGGTTGGGTGCCAAACTGCAAAAGAGATGTGGGATACTCTCAGTGTCACTTATGAAGGCACTGACCTAGTCAAGCAACATAAGAAGACAAATCTGAGTCGTTCTTATGAGACTTTCTTTGCTAAAAGGAATGAAACTCTGGCTGATCTGTTTACAAGATTTCAATGCTTGATAAATGATCTGCTCTTGGTAGGTGTCAAGAAAGATGAAAATGAGTTGATACTCAAGTTCTTTGATGTGTTACCAGTACAATTCAATTAGATCACCATTGCTCTTCATGCTGGAGGAACCTTAGGAAAATATGATCTTAGATCTATCTATGATTTCCATCAAAATCATCAACAGATCAAGGAACAGAAGAAAGTGGCCCATCAACAACTAAAAGAATCTATCAATAATGCTGGATCTGCATTGATTGCAGAAAAGAAGAAGAAGGGATCTAGAAAGTCTCAAGCTGAGACTAACTCTAAATCTGAGTCTGAGGAGGTAAGTCCTAACTCAGACTCAGATGAGTAAGCAAACCAACAACTGGGATCCTGCCTCAATGTATAAGGTAAACAACTTCAGCTCTTACACTGATGAACAAAAATGTTTAATGTTCAACTATTTGTTGAATGACTTCAAAACCTCTCTTACAGTTCAATCTAATTTGAAAACTGAAATTTCAAAATTAAAAGATGAACTTAAACACTCTGAAACTGTCATAAATGCTGGTAAAAAGACTCAAAGTGATTGTTGAAGGTATTCGTTTGGCAAAATCAAGTAGCAACGGAAAAAATATGTATAACAAAAATTAACAAAGCCAAGCAAACGAATACTCCCATGGACCAAGATCTAACCATGAACTTGCAACTAAATAAACAAACAAGATAGGAAGAGAAGATTATACCTCAAAGCAAATCACAAAACAAATCATTCTTGTCAAGTTGTGAGAATCCAACAAAGAACTCCTCCAATGAAGTCCACCCCAAGCTTCTTTGATTCCCAAGTGCTAGCAAGTTGATGTGCAACCACCAAAACAACAATCAAGTGTGTATCTTAGACTCTTGTGCATCAAAATGATCACCAAGAACAAGAAGGAGCTAGAGAGAATATCTTGTGATGAACTAAGAACAAAAGAACAACCAAAAGTCTCTTCTAGAGCAGAGAAATTCGTTGCCTCTTTGTCTACCACAATAATTAGACATTAACCCCATTAAACCTAGTGTTTAAGACTGTTAATTCTGCTGTTACAGCGAACGTACACGGCCCCAATTGGGCTAAGACAGCCCGTGTCTAATAGGCACAACATAGCCCGTGTTCATCTACACGGCCCGTGTCGGCCCAAACTACACGACCTTGAACTGGGCCAATACGCCTCGTATATGTTGGACTGGAAACGGCTTGTGTACCATCCTGCCAAAACCCATTTTGGCCTTTTCCTCTCTTTTGTTTGATCGTGTTGCCGTAATCAATACTTAGTGTGTGACCCAATAGGCCTATACCTCATCGGTAGTGCCATTAACTCGTTCGTGTCAGCAGGCATATTCCAACAGACTCCCACTTGCACGTGACACGACTACGAAAAATAACACACACATAGAGCGGCCTCTTGCAAGACATCTATGCTCCCAAGTTAGTATAGAGTATGCCACTCTTGACAAGATCCCCAATCATAAAATGATTTTCCTAATGATAAATGAACATGTACATCCCTTTGTTCACGATATCCTACGTGAACACAAGGCATGGAATATAGTCAACCTTCAGATCGTTCACGATTATGTTTCTTGATTCTAGATTAGTGGTAACCAACAAACCAAGTTAACATTGATCGATCATCAATATAACTCGAGCACGGGCATGCATATGAACATTAGCACTCAATCATCGAGGGGCCCATGGATATTCTCTTTATACATAGAGGAACAAATATCTTTCGACTACATATTCCTGCCACATAGATAATACTTTACCCAATCATCTCCCTTATAACGACCAGTTACAGACCGCGTTAGAAAATGATCAAAGCAAAGTAGACCTATGCTTTGGGATCACATGTATCTCTAGTTTAAGGATGAAATGTCATTACCATCATGAGTTACTTGTGACTAAAACCATGAACTAAACTCGGGTGCGGGTCCTCCAATCACTTGAAACCCTTTTCAAGTATAGGCAAGAATCACGTTTTATCAAAACCAATTCTTTACCTCAATCTTAATTCATACTTCCTTCCCACAAAGTATGACTAATTGTGGAGATTTAAATATTATAAAACAATCTAAGGAAGAAATTAAACATGCAAAGATAGAACACAATAAACACTAAATGTAAGTAACCGCAACACGTGTATATATAGATCTCTACTATATAAATCGAAACAAACATTAGTGACATTACTGCTTAATGTTCCCACATACATAATGGTCCAAACATAAATTAAAACTAAATCTAAACCAAGTCATGAGTAAATCTAACACCAATTGCCATAGTGTGAGAATCATGAGAAGCTTGTGACAACGGTTTAGTAAATGGATCGGCCAAATTGCCTTCTGAGGAACTCTACTAATAGCGACTTCACCACTTTCAATCATCTCTCTAATCAAGTGGTACTTACGAGGTATATGCCTCGTTCTCTTGTGAGCTCTCGGTTCCTTTGCTAAGGCTACTGCACCCTCATTGTCACAAAAGATCTCAATAGGGTCGGATATGCTCGTAACCACTCCAAGGTCTCGGATGAACTCCCTTATCCACACAGCTTCTTTAGAAGCTTCACTTGCCCCAATGTATTCTGACTCTGTAGTAGAATCATCTACTGTGTCTTGCTTTGAACTTCTCCAAGTAATAGCCCCACCATTCAATAAGAACACAAACCCCCATTGTGATCGGTAGTCATCCCTATTAGTTTGGAAGCTAGCATCAGAGTAACCCTTTACTTTGAGCTTTTCCTCACCACCAAAGATCAATAACATTTCTTTAGTTCTCCTAAGATACTTAAGAATGTTCTTTACTACAACCCAATGGGCTTGCCCCGGGTTTCCCCTGATATCTACTAGTCAATCTCAAAGCGCATGACACATCAGGACGAGTACATAACATGGCGTACATGATCGAGCTCACGGCCGAAGCATATGGTACTCACTTCATTACTTCTAGTTCCTCTTGAGAACTACGACATTGAGTTTTACTCAATATCACTCCATGCGACATAGGAAGATTTCCTTTCTTGGAGTCCTCCATCTTGAACCACTTCAAGACTTTGTCAATATATGTACTTTGACTCAACCCGAGAAGTTTTCTAGATCTATCTCTATAGATCTTGATACCTAGAATATTCGCCGTTTCTCCCAAGCCTTTCATTGAAAAACATTTTCCAAGCCAAGTTTTAACACTTTGCAAGGTTGGAATATCTTTTCCAATGAGTAGGATATCATCCACATACAACACTAAGAAAACAACGGCGCTCCCACTAGCCCTAACGTATACACATGGCTCGTCTACACTCTTCGAAAAACCAAACTCTTTGATTTTCTCATCAAAGCATAGATTCCAACTACGAGATGCTTGTTTAAGTCCATAAATGGACTTCTTTAGTCTACACACTGTATTAGGATGCTTCGGATGTACAAAACCCTCAGGCTGCGTCATATACACCTCTTCGGAGAGCTTCCCATTAAGGAAGGTGGTTTTGACATCCATTTGCCATATTTCGTAATCATGAAATGCGATGATTGCCAAAAGTATCCTAATAGATTTCAACATGGCCACTGGGGAGAAATTTTCTATAACACCTAAGGTTCAAAATTCCAAAATTATTATTTCATAGGATGGTTATATATTTATACAAGTTGCCCTTATGAGATTAGATTTGTTTCTAAAACTAGAGGGACTTAAAATGTCAAATTATATGCTAATTAAGTTCAGGGACCATTTATGTAATTAACTTAAACTTATAGATATACGTGTAGTTGATCTTTTAGTAATCAACCTACAACATATATGCTTGCACAACAAACACAGCTGCTATACCTCATTTATGGTGATTTTGTTACCTAAATCACAACTATTACATCATTTATTTAGCATCACAAAAATCCAACTTAGTAAAGGTATGTGTAGTTTGATTAGTTGTTGTGTTCTTCATCTTTATATGGGTCAAGAATTGATCACAAGGATCAAAGTGTGTTAATTTGTTGTTAGTTAGGTTGTTTAGATGTTATGGGTGTAGGAAAACACTCTATACATGTTTTTAGAATGATTGGATTTGAGTATATGTGTTTTTGGCCGGATTTACAGTTTCTATCGGTCAGAACTGTGCAGACCAGGGGAGGGCACGGGCGTACCTAAGGAGGGTACGGGCGTGCCTTTCGCCCCGTGGCAAACCCTAGTTCTTCAGGTACCCCCCGTGCTTAGAGGCATAGGCACGGGCGTACCTTATATAGGCACGGGCGTGACTGCAGGATAGGTACCCCCATGCCTGAGAGTAGTCTGGTCGTGCCTTAGTTGCAGGCACGGGCGTGCCTTTGACAGGTACGGCCGTGCCCTAGCCCTGTTCAGTTTATTTTGACTAGTAAGCAGGTGTTGATACATACACTATTGATATTATGTTGTAGAAACAAGTTGTGGACCTATTCACTGAATCATTCTCGTTTGTGGATCAATTAAGATTATAAATATCAGAAGGTGAGTCTTCTAGACTTCACTTCATATCAGCAGCATGTGTAATTTCATATGAGATTACTAACAGGCCATGTTATACAAGTGTATATGTAAGCGTAATGCTATGTGTAGTAAGGCTCAGATGCGGTATAGTACTGTGACCTATGTTGCTGCCCTGGGTCTAGAACCAGAGGCTAGCATTGATTGCCAGACATACGTGTGTTATCTTCATATGATTGTATACGTGTGTTCATATGATGTTTTGTTTAGATTACTCACTAAGCTCTCGTAGCTTATCAGATACTGTTTTTTTTAAATGTTTTGTAGGACGCAGCAAGGGCAAGGACAAAGCTCCTGTTTGACTGCTTTTCAGTTTTAAACGATAAACACTTAACGCCTGTTTGTGTAAATATTTAACTTTGACAGTACACTAAGTCTGTACTTATGGACGAGTCTTTTGGTACTAGCACTGTTTTATTATGAAAACGTTTCCGCTTATGATTTTCAAATGACATGTGTGCTATTATGAAAATATTCTACTTTTATATCATTTATTGAAAATGGGGCGTTACAACTTGGTATCAGAGCCACGGTTTGAGGGATCTGGATTGTGTGAAGCATAGTCTGGACTGAACCATGGTTTTGAAAATTTTGGTCAAACTTGAGACTTGTACTTGTAGCTTGGTGAGTAATCTAACAGTGGATATTTACTGTAATTTATATGGAGATTCACATGTTATATGCAAAATCTTTATGATATACATGATTATATGATGTTATATTGATGATACTTGGTCTAAGCCTGTGAATCGGGACTTTTTGTGATAAAGTTAAGATCGAACGTGTGTAGTGTGTTTAGAATAATATAGGGCCCATATTATTACAAACACATGATACATGTTGGAACTCAATGGAATCATAAAGGATCTTGTGAATCGGGTGAGGGGTACTTGTAAGAAGATAGTATACATGGTATAGTATGTTTAAATAGAATGCCTTAGTATGTATAGAAATACTTTGGTTTTAAAAATAAGGTATACTCAGTTGTTAGATCTATGAGTATCTACTTCATATAGAGGGTGGTGTGATAAAGCTACCTTATATCTTAATGCTTTATCTATACTATCAAGATGGTTAACACTAGAGGTTCGCGAGCAACCAATAGACAGGAAGGTGGTCCCAGCCATAGACCAGAAGGGATAGAAACCAGTAAAACTCGTGAACAGATTCCGATTAAGAATCAACCAGTTGTAAATGAGGGAGCACCAGATCTGAATGAATGAATAGTGGACCCTACAGTACAAGAGACTATCGCCAGGGAGAAAGGCAGGGCTTTGGAACAAAGTATTCCATTTATTGTTACTCAGGTGGTTGAACAGATAAAAGATCAGAACCTGGAAATGATCTGACAAGAGTTTGCAACCAGATTCGCTGCAGGTGGTAAAGGATTCAATCCCCATCCAGAAGTGATTATCCATGATGCACCTAAAGTTTGCACATTCAGAGATTTCTCGGCATGCCAACCTCCGTTGTTTTAGGGGTCTACAGATCCAGTCATCAGCCACAGATGGATTTCAGAGATAGAAGGTGATTTCCATACATGTTCATGTGCACCTGAATTTAAAATGAGGTATGCTACCAATTAGATGTGTGGCGCTGCAAAAGATTAATGGGATATGGAGGTGAAGCAGAGGGGTTATACACAAATTGAAACTATGACTTGGGAGCAGTTTAAAGAACTTGTCATAGAGCAGTTCGTTCCCCAGTCTGAGATAGACAAGAGAGTGGATGAGTTTCACAGGCTGAAGCAGACAATAGAAACTGTTCCAGAGATCAATGCTAAATTTCTAGAACAAGCGCGCTTTTGCCCCGATTATATTGCAAACAAAAATATGAAGATGTACACGTACATGATGGTACTTAAACCGAGTATAAGAGAGTTTATAGATGCCAGTACACATCAGACGTTGAAGTCCATGATGGACGCGGCTAGAGCAAGGGAGTTGGAATTAGAGAGGGAAGATAAAGAGAGAAAGGTGACTGAGAAAGTTGCACCAGTATACAAGAAATAGAGGGTGGAACCATCGGATAAGAAGGTGGTACAAAAGACTTACCCGTTATGTCAGATTTGAAAGAAACATCACTTGGGAGAATGTCGGCTTGGTTCTTCTGCGTGTTATAAGTGTGGCAAGACTGGTCATGTCGGGAAGGATTGTGAGAATCCGTTACGGGTATGTTTCAAATGTTATCAGCCGGGCCATCAGAGGTCCGAATGCCCGAAACTTTCATCTAATGCACCGTCTACCGGATCGAGACCTACTCCAGCCTTGCCCCCACCACGAAGCTCTAGGGTAAGAAAAGTGAAAAAGGAAGATGCTCCCAAATCTAAAGGAAGAGCTTTCCAACTTACACTTAAGGAAGCTAAAACTGAACCAAATGTAGTAACAGGTACATATCTTGTCAACAACTTGCCTGCTCTTGTGCTATTTGATTCTGGTGCAAGTAAATCATTTGTATCTGTTTCTTTCTGCAAAAATTTCAACCAAATGTGTGAAAAGCTAGATTCTCCCCTTGAAGTTGAAATTGCTAATGATAAATCTGTAATTATATCTGATGTGTATAAATGTAATGTGTTAGAAATAGATACAGTTAGATTACCTATTGAACTTATACCCATGACTATGAGAGAATTCCAAGTAGTGGTTGGAATGGATTTGTTAGGTTATAACCAGGCTACCATCATGTGTGGGCAGAAAGTTATACGAGTTCATACCCCAAGTGGGGAAGAACTATCTATATGTGGTGATGTCAGAAAGGGAAAATCATGTGTATGTTCGGTGTCTAAAGCCCGAAAGTATTTGCAGCATGGGTATACAGCTTTCTTAGCTTATGTGATAGATTTGAAACTAGAGAAGAGACGGACGAGCCTAGATGATGTGAGGGTAGTATGTGAATACCATGATGTCTTCCCTGAAGACCTACCAGGTGTGCCACCAGATAGAAAAGTTGAGTTCAGGATTGATTTAGTAACGGGAGCTTCACTAGTTGCCAGAGCTCCATACAGACTTGCTTCACCAGAGATGCAAGAATTGATGAAACAACTTCAGGAACTGCTAGATAAGGGGTTTATTAGACCCAGTAGTTCTCCATGGGGTGCTCCAATATTGTTTGTTAAGAAGAAGGATGGTACCTTTCGTATATGCATTTATTATCGTGAACTTAATAAGGTGACCATCAAGAACAAATATCCTTTACCCAGAATAGATGATTTGTGTTATCAGTTACAAGGAGCATCGTGGTTTTCAAAAATCAACTTAAGGTCGGGATATCATTAGTTGAAAATCAGAAGGAAGGTATTACTAAAACCGCATTCAGAACCCGATACGGACACTTTGAGTTTGTGGTGATGCCGTTTTGTCACACCCCGCTAAAGCGGAAACACGAGGTGTCACAGCACAAGATATCATCGCACAAGGTAAATAGATAATAACCATTAGATTAAATTAACAAAATAAGTAGTTCGGATGAAACATAAATAAAGGTTACATAACCGAATAATATTTAAAGGACATTGTCTTGTACGATGCGTAAATAAAATAGATATTGTTTTTATAAAATGTGACGATGAAAATGAAGATGCCACACATCATGTTTGTAAGCATAAGGTACCTAACGGCGGTCACCTGAAAGCACGGGTAAAAGAAAAGGGTCAACTACTAGAGTTGGTGAGTTCATAGGTTCTTAATGTATGCACAAAACATCTTTTAAATGAGAAAAGTTTAAATAATTGATGGAAGTTTTTGGATAAAAATCCAAGTATGAAATAATGATAGAAGATGTATTATATTGCCCAATACGTTGCACATGGTAGTAATAGACTATGATGATTGTTGCTTGAGCCATTATCCAACCTAGCCGACAACCAATTGCCCATGATAAACCTAACGCCTATATTAAATGACGTTAGTAGTGGTAAAGTACATCTATAGTTCGTCAACCATAAATGGGAGACGTCGGAATCTCCAAATAGCGCTACTTACAAATACCATCGGCTCACTAGCGGAGTTAAGGAATAATGTCCAATGAAAGGGCCTTACAACGATCACCCAAGCACATCAAAGAATAATACCATAAGTGCTCAAAATAATATTTGAAATAAATAAGAAGATAGGCAATAAACTTTTCATGAAACGTATACACATGCTTTCACCCCAAAAATAATATGAAATATGGTAAAAAGGGGCTATGATACTCACTCGGAATGCAAAGGTGTTTTCTTGTAAGGATTTCTTGTTCCTACCGAAGCTCCTTTCCTAATATAAAAGGTATGTAGCTCTATTAGACTTATTTTATTTATTATTTTGTATTATTTATTTGTGGTTAACTTATTTATTTAAATAGTTAAAGGTTGTCTCTATTTTTCCATAAATCATAAGTGTTCACTGAAATTTTCAGTTCTTTAAGTTGAACTTTAAAAATTAAAAACTATAATTTAGGAGTCATATTAAGGCTTGATATTTTAATAAAATCTTACTACATGTTTCTAGAATGTCCAGTAAAAATATAGGAATTTATAATCCATGTTTAGTATTTTTAATAATTAAAAGTGTATAGGATGTCAACTGATCAGTGTCTGGATGACATGTTGTTACTAAAACGTCTGTTTAGGGCTCATACGACCTTCTTTTTACATGATTCAAACTGGGAATTAACCACGACTCACAGACTAAACTTTTAAAAAAAACTAGACGTAATTTGACCCAAGAATGAGTTAGTTACACGCGTTTAAAGTGTACCCTTCTAAATCTGACAGACTTCCAGATTCAACATATGGGTCTTTTTAAATATGTTTGAAGGATCAAACGTTCATGAAAATTAGTGAATCCAGGTTTAAATGAAAGGTAACACTTTAAACTAAGATTAGAAAAAAGAATCAACTGATTTTGATACCTAGAACTCCAGATATAACAAAAACAAGTAGGGAGTTCTAACATCAGATTCTGCCAGATTTGTGATTCTTTTTGCTTATGGTTCTTAACTTTAATATAACATGTTTATATTCATGAATAATCATATTGTATGAGTATAAGCTTTGATAATCCATGTGTTCTTTCAACAATGATAGGATGATACACATTTAATGTGTTCCTTACAACATTTGTTAAGATGAAACACATGCATGATCAAAGTCTTATTTTCTTGATTTTTAGTTGATTAAGTTCCATACAACAACGGTAGGATGATGCACATTTCATGTGCTCCTTACAACATTGGTAGGATGTTTATATTTACATGATTATATATATATATAAATAAAGGAAATAAGATGAACAACAAAGAAAATAAATAAAAGAAAGAAGAAAGAAGAAGAGAAGAAAGGTAGAAGAGTAGAGATGGGTGTTTTATGATCATCTTACCACTCTTTTCCTTGATTTTGTCTTTGATCTTGAAGAGATGATCAAGACTTGGATGTATTTGGGGAGATTTTTGTTGGTGAAAGAAGAAGAGAGAAAAGAGAAGAGATGGAGTGTGGTGGTAAAGGAAATGATAAAGAGTAGTAGGGGGCTTATATAGAGCATGGGGAGATCAAGTGGTGGTTCTTGGGAAGAGAAGGAGGCAAGAGAAATTTGAGGGGGGGGGGTAGGGGTGGCCGGCCTCATGGGGGGGGGGGGTTTCTTTTATTTTTTTTTATTTTTTTTTGAATAATTAAGTGTAATTGGTTTAAATGAATTTTGTATAATTGTTGATTTTGTTTAAATCTTTTAACTACAAAGTTTTTATTACTTTTATGAGTTTATTTTTATATGTTTTATATTTTAACTTATTTATATTTATCATAATTTATTTAATTATTTTAAATGATATTATTTTTATTATTGTACCTGATTTGTAATTCTTGACTCGTAATAATTCGATTTTTCGAGCTCCGGAAGGTTCTAACCATATAGGCGGGATTTCTACGAATTCTAATATTATTATGGATGTATTTAAGTCATGATTACTATTTTTAGTCATGCTAGGCTTAAAATTAGAATTTCTAATGGCTAACCTGGGAAATTTGTTGCCGAATGTCACACGTTTGGTCTTTCGAATGCGCCGGCAGCATTTATGGATCCGATGAACAGAGTTTGCAGACCAATGTTAGATAAATCGGTGATTGTATTTATTGACGATATACTGATTCATTCGAGGAATCCAGTGGATCATGAAAGACATCTCAAAGAAGTTTTGGAAACCTTGAGAAGAGAACGGTTATATGCCAAATTCTCTAAATGTGAATTTTGGATTCAAGAAGTGCAATTTCTGGGTCATCTAATTAATCAAGATGGATTCAAAGTGGATCCTGTGAAAGTAAATGTTGTGATGAAATGGGAACCACCAAAGAACCCTACTGAAGTTCGAAGTTTTCTAGGATTGGCGGGCTATTACCGGAGATTTATTCAGAATTTTTCCAAAATTGTTGTTCCTTTAACCCAGTTGACTAAAAAGAATGCCGAATTTGTTTGGGGTAGTGAACAACAATCTGCTTTCTAAACTCTTACACAGATGTTATTTGAGGCACCAATTCTTGCTTTACCAGAAGGGGTTGAAGATATGGTAGTATTCTGTGATGCTTCATATCGTGGATTGGGCTGTGTATTGATGCAGAAAGGTAGAGTTATTGCTTATGCTTCACGGTAGTTGAAGCCACATGAAAGTAACTACCCAACTCATGATTTGGAGTTAGCAGCAATAGTCTTTGCACTCAAGATATGGAGGCATTATTTGTATGGTGTGAGATTCACTATTTATACAGATCATGAAAGGTTGAAATATTTTAAAGATCAGAAGAATCTCAACATGAGACAAAGGCGTTGGCTAGAATTATTGAAAGATTATGATTGTGATATACTCTATCATCTAAGAAAAGCAAATGTGGTAGCTGATGCTTTAACTAGAAAGTCAGGAATAGTGCTTGTGAAGAACCAATCTCTAAGGATGACTGTTACAACGCCTATCATTGAAGTTATACGAAAAGCTCAGTTAGAAGCAATCAGAAGTGAGAATCATAACTCTGAGCGAATTAAGGTTCAGGCAACAGATTTTATTAGAGACAATCGTGATGTATGGACCCGTTATGGTCGTATATGGGTACCGGTTTATGGTGATGCACGTCAGATACTTCTTAATGAAGCTCATAAGTCCAGATTCTCTATTCATCCAGGGGCTACTAAAATGTATAAGGATCTAAAGATTGATTATTGGTGGCCAGACATGAAACGTGATATAGCAAAATATGTAGAAAGATGCCTTACTTGTTTACAAGTGAAAGCTGAACACTAGAAACCTCACGGGAAGTTGCAACCGTTAGAAATTCCAGTCTGGAAATGGGAAAATATTACTATGGACCTGATTACCAAATTACCTAGGACCCCATGTGGTTATGATGCTATATGGGTAATTGTAGACATGTTAACTTAAAGTGCTCATTTTATTCCCATCAAGGACACTTACCCTTTAGAAAGATTGGAAGATGTTTATGTAAAAGAGATTGTGACTCGCCATGGTGTACCAGTTTCAATTGTGTCAGACAGAGATACCAGATTTACTTCTAGATTCTGGAGCAAATTTCATAGGGATCTGGGAACTAGATTACATCTCAGCATAGCATATCATCCTCAGACTGATGTCCAAAGTGAAAGAACTATTCAAACTCTGGAAGATATGCTGTGAGCATGTGTTATTGATTTTGGGGGAAGTTGGGATTCTTATTTGCCATTAGCAGAGTTTTCGTATAATAACAGCTATCATTCCAGTATTGGGATGCCCCCGTATGAAATGTTATATGGTAGAAAGTGCAGAACTGATGTATGCTGGGGTGAAGTAGGTTAGAAAGAGTTATGTAGCACAGAAGTGGTTCAACGAATGACTGAACAGATTAGCTCATCAGAGACAGATTGCTAACTGCCCAAAGTAGACAGAAAAGTTATGCAGATAGACGCAGGTCACCACTTGAGTTTCAGGTGGGAGACTATGTATTGTTGAAAGTATCGCTGTGGAAAGGAATTATCAGATTCAGAAAGAGAGGAAAACTCGGTCCAAGGTTTATTGGACCATTCAGAATCATTGCACGTGTGGGAAAGGTTGCTTACAGATTAGAGTTACCAGATGAATTGTCCCAGATTCATACCACCTTCCATGTTTCACATCTCAGAAAATGATTAGTAGACAAGTCTGCAATTGTACCATTGGAAGATGTTACTATTGACGATAAACTGAATTATGTGGAGCAATCTATAGCTATATTGGAAAGAAAGATCAAGACGTTACGTAACAAATAGATTGGACTGGTCAAAGTCAAATGGAAGCACACGAAAGGCTCGGACTTTACATGGGAGCCCGAACAGGAAATGATGCATAATTATCCAGAACTCTTCAACAGTTGGTTTCGTGGACGAAATCATTCCAAGTGAGGAAGAGTTGTAACACCCAAGGTTTGAATTCCTAAATTATTATTTAATAGGATGGGTTATATGTTTATACAAGTTGCCCTTATGAGATTTGACGTGTTTCTAAAACTAGAGGGACTTAAAATGTGAAATTATATGCTAATTAAGTTCAGGGACCATTTATGTAATTAACTTAAACTCATAGATATACATGTAGTTGATCTTTTAGTAATAAACCTACAACATATATGCTTGCACAACAAATACAGCTGCTATACCTCATTTCTGGCGATTTTTGTACCTAAATCACAGTATTACATCAGTTATTTAGCATCACAACATTCCAACTTAGTAGAGGTATGTGTAGTTTGATTAGTTGTTGTGTTCTTAATCTTTATATGGGTCAAGAATTGATCACAAGGATCAAAGTGTGTTAATTTGTTGTTAGTTAGGTTTTTTAGATGTTATGGGTGTAGGAAAACACCCTATACATGTTTTTAGAATGATTGGATTTGAATATATGTGTTTTTGGCCGGAATTACAGTTTCTGTCGGTCAAAACTGTGCAGACCAGGGGAGGGCACGGGCGTACCCAAGGAGGGTACGGGCGTGCCATTCGCCCCGTGGCAAACCCTAGTTCTTCACGTACCCCCCGTGCTTAGAGGCATAGGCACGGGCGTACCTTAGATAGGCACGGGCGTGACTGCAGGATAGGTACGCCCATGCCTGAGAGTAGTCTGGTCGTGCCTTAGTTGTAGGCACGGGCGTGCCTTTGACAGGTACGGCCGTGCCCTAGCACTGTTCAGTTTATTTTGACTAGTCAGCAGGCGTTGATACATACACTATTGATATTATGTTGTAGAAACAAGTTGTGGACCTATTCATTGAATCATTCTCGTTTGTGGATGTATTTAGATTATAAATATCAGACGGTGAGTCTTCTAGACTTCACTTCATATCACCAGCATGTGTAATTTCATATGAGATTACTAACATGCCATGTTATACATGTGTATATGTAAGCGTACTGCTATGTGCAGTAAGGCTCAGATGCGGTATAGTACTGTGACCTATGTTGATGCCCTGGGTCTAGAACCAGAGGCTAGCATTGATTGCCAGACATACGTGTGTTATCTTCATATGATTGTATACGTGTGTTCATATGATGTTTTGTTTAGATTACTCACTAAGCTCTCGTAGCTTATCAGATACTGTTTTTTTTAAATGTTTTGTAGGACGCAGCAAGGGCAAGGACAAAGCTCCTGTTTGACTGCTTTTCAGTTTTAAACGATAAACACTTAACGCCTGTTTGTGTAAATATTTAACTTTGACAGTACACTAAGTCTGTACTTATGGACGAGTCTTTTGGTACTAGCACTGTTTTATTATGAAAACGTTTCCGCTTATGATTTTCAAATGACATGTGTGCTATTATGAAAATATTCTACTTTTATATCATTTATTGAAAATGGGGCGTTACAACTTGGTATCAGAGCCACGGTTTGAGGGATCTGGATTGTGTGAAGCATAGTCTGGACTGAACCATGGTTTTGAAAATTTTGGTCAAACTTGAGACTTGTACTTGTAGCTTGGTGAGTAATCTAACAGTGGATATTTACTGTAATTTATATGGAGATTCACATGTTATATGCAAAATCTTTATGATATACATGATTATATGATGTTATATTGATGATACTTGGTCTAAGCCTGTGAATCGGGACTTTTTGTGATAAAGTTAAGATCGAACGTGTGTAGTGTGTTTAGAATAATATAGGGCCCATATTATTACAAACACATGATACATGTTGGAACTCAATGGAATCATAAAGGATCTTGTGAATCGGGTGAGGGGTACTTGTAAGAAGATAGTATACATGGTATAGTATGTTTAAATAGAATGCCTTAGTATGTATAGAAATACTTTGGTTTTAAAAATAAGGTATACTCAGTTGTTAGATCTATGAGTATCTACTTCATATAGAGGGTGGTGTGATAAAGCTACCTTATATCTTAATGCTTTATCTATACTATCAAGATGGTTAACACTAGAGGTTCGCGAGCAACCAATAGACAGGAAGGTGGTCCCAGCCATAGACCAGAAGGGATAGAAACCAGTAAAACTCGTGAACAGATTCCGATTAAGAATCAACCAGTTGTAAATGAGGGAGCACCAGATCTGAATGAAAGAATAGTGGACCCTACAGTACAAGAGACTATCGCCAGGGAGAAAGGCAGGGCTTTGGAACAAAGTATTCCATTTATTGTTACTCAGGTGGTTGAACAGATAAAAGATCAGAACCTGGAAATGATCTGACAAGAGTTTGCAACCAGATTCGCTGCAGGTGGTAAAGGATTCAATCCCCATCCAGAAGTGATTATCCATGATGCACCTAAAGTTTGCACATTCAGAGATTTCTCGGCATGCCAACCTCCGTTGTTTTAGGGGTCTACAGATCCAGTCATCAGCCACAGATGGATTTCAGAGATAGAAGGTGATTTCCATACATGTTCATGTGCACCTGAATTTAAAATGAGGTATGCTACCAATTAGATGTGTGGCGCTGCAAAAGATTAATGGGATATGGAGGTGAAGCAGAGGGGTTATACACAAATTGAAACTATGACTTGGGAGCAGTTTAAAGAACTTGTCATAGAGCAGTTCGTTCCCCAGTCTGAGATAGACAAGAGAGTGGATGAGTTTCACAGGCTGAAGCAGACAATAGAAACTGTTCCAGAGATCAATGCTAAATTTCTAGAACAAGCGCGCTTTTGCCCCGATTATATTGCAAACAAAAATATGAAGATGTACACGTACATGATGGTACTTAAACCGAGTATAAGAGAGTTTATAGATGCCAGTACACATCAGACGTTGAAGTCCATGATGGACGCGGCTAGAGCAAGGGAGTTGGAATTAGAGAGGGAAGATAAAGAGAGAAAGGTGACTGAGAAAGTTGCACCAGTATACAAGAAATAGAGGGTGGAACCATCGGATAAGAAGGTGGTACAAAAGACTTACCCGTTATGTCAGATTTGAAAGAAACATCACTTGGGAGAATGTCGGCTTGGTTCTTCTGCGTGTTATAAGTGTGGCAAGACTGGTCATGTCGGGAAGGATTGTGAGAATCCGTTACGGGTATGTTTCAAATGTTATCAGCCGGGCCATCAGAGGTCCGAATGCCCGAAACTTTCATCTAATGCACCGTCTACCGGATCGAGACCTACTCCAGCCTTGCCCCCACCACGAAGCTCTAGGGTAAGAAAAGTGAAAAAGGAAGATGCTCCCAAATCTAAAGGAAGAGCTTTCCAACTTACACTTAAGGAAGCTAAAATTGAACCAAATGTAGTAACAGGTACATATCTTGTCAACAACTTGTCTGCTCTTGTGCTATTTGATTCTGGTGCAAGTAAATCATTTGTATCTGTTTCTTTCTGCAAAAATTTCAACCAAATGTGTGAAAAGCTAGATTCTCCCCTTGAAGTTGAAATTGCTAATGATAAATCTGTAATTATATCTGATGTGTATAAATGTAATGTGTTAGAAATAGATACAGTTAGATTACCTATTGAACTTATACCCATGACTATGAGAGAATTCCAAGTAGTGGTTGGAATGGATTTGTTAGGTTATAACCAGGCTACCATCATGTGTGGGCAGAAAGTTATACGAGTTCATACCCCAAGTGGGGAAGAACTATCTATATGTGGTGATGTCAGAAAGGGAAAATCATGTGTATGTTCGGTGTCTAAAGCCCGAAAGTATTTGCAGCATGGGTATACAGCTTTCTTAGCTTATGTGATAGATTTGAAACTAGAGAAGAGACGGACGAGCCTAGATGATGTGAGGGTAGTATGTGAATACCATGATGTCTTCCCTGAAGACCTACCAGGTGTGCCACCAGATAGAAAAGTTGAGTTCAGGATTGATTTAGTAACGGGAGCTTCACTAGTTGCCAGAGCTCCATACAGACTTGCTTCACCAGAGATGCAAGAATTGATGAAACAACTTCAGGAACTGCTAGATAAGGGGTTTATTAGACCCAGTAGTTCTCCATGGGGTGCTCCAATATTGTTTGTTAAGAAGAAGGATGGTACCTTTCGTATATGCATTTATTATCGTGAACTTAATAAGGTGACCATCAAGAACAAATATCCTTTACCCAGAATAGATGATTTGTGTTATCAGTTACAAGGAGCATCGTGGTTTTCAAAAATCAACTTAAGGTCGGGATATCATTAGTTGAAAATCAGAAGGAAGGTATTACTAAAACCGCATTCAGAACCCGATACGGACACTTTGAGTTTGTGGTGATGCCGTTTTGTCACACCCCGCTAAAGCGGAAACACGAGGTGTCACAGCACAAGATATCATCGCACAAGGTAAATAGATAATAACCATTAGATTAAATTAACAAAATAAGTAGTTCGGATGAAACATAAATAAAGGTTACATAACCGAATAATATTTAAAGGACATTGTCTTGTACGATGCGTAAATAAAATAGATATTGTTTTTATAAAATGTGACGATGAAAATGAAGATGCCACACATCATGTTTGTAAGCATAAGGTACCTAACGGCGGTCACCTGAAAGCACGGGTAAAAGAAAAGGGTCAACTACTAGAGTTGGTGAGTTCATAGGTTCTTAATGTATGCACAAAACATCTTTTAAATGAGAAAAGTTTAAATAATTGATGGAAGTTTTTGGATAAAAATCCAAGTATGAAATAATGATAGAAGATGTATTATATTGCCCAATACGTTGCACATGGTAGTAATAGACTATGATGATTGTTGCTTGAGCCATTATCCAACCTAGCCGACAACCAATTGCCCATGATAAACCTAACGCCTATATTAAATGACGTTAGTAGTGGTAAAGTACATCTATAGTTCGTCAACCATAAATGGGAGACGTCGGAATCTCCAAATAGCGCTACTTACAAATACCATCGGCTCACTAGCGGAGTTAAGGAATAATGTCCAATGAAAGGGCCTTACAACGATCACCCAAGCACATCAAAGAATAATACCATAAGTGCTCAAAATAATATTTGAAATAAATAAGAAGATAGGCAATAAACTTTTCATGAAACGTATACACATGCTTTCACCCCAAAAATAATATGAAATATGGTAAAAAGGGGCTATGATACTCACTCGGAATGCAAAGGTGTTTTCTTGTAAGGATTTCTTGTTCCTACCGAAGCTCCTTTCCTAATATAAAAGGTATGTAGCTCTATTAGACTTATTTTATTTATTATTTTGTATTATTTATTTGTGGTTAACTTATTTATTTAAATAGTTAAAGGTTGTCTCTATTTTTCCATAAATCATAAGTGTTCACTGAAATTTTCAGTTCTTTAAGTTGAACTTTAAAAATTAAAAACTATAATTTAGGAGTCATATTAAGGCTTGATATTTTAATAAAATCTTACTACATGTTTCTAGAATGTCCAGTAAAAATATAGGAATTTATAATCCATGTTTAGTATTTTTAATAATTAAAAGTGTATAGGATGTCAACTGATCAGTGTCTGGATGACATGTTGTTACTAAAACGTCTGTTTAGGGCTCATACGACCTTCTTTTTACATGATTCAAACTGGGAATTAATCACGACTCACAGACTAAACTTTTAAAAAAAACTAGACGTAATTTGACCCAAGAATGAGTTAGTTACACGCGTTTAAAGTGTACCCTTCTAAATCTGACAGACTTCCAGATTCAACATATGGGTCTTTTTAAATATGTTTGAAGGATCAAACGTTCATGAAAATTAGTGAATCCAGGTTTAAATGAAAGGTAACACTTTAAACTAAGATTAGAAAAAAGAATCAACTGATTTTGATACCTAGAACTCCAGATATAACAAAAACAAGTAGGGAGTTCTAACATCAGATTCTGCCAGATTTGTGATTCTTTTTGCTTATGGTTCTTAACTTTAATATAACATGTTTATATTCATGAATAATCATATTGTATGAGTATAAGCTTTGATAATCCATGTGTTCTTTCAACAATGATAGGATGATACACATTTAATGTGTTCCTTACAACATTTGTTAAGATGAAACACATGCATGATCAAAGTCTTATTTTCTTGATTTTTAGTTGATTAAGTTCCATACAACAACGGTAGGATGATGCACATTTCATGTGCTCCTTACAACATTGGTAGGATGTTTATATTTACATGATTATATATATATATAAATAAAGGAAATAAGATGAACAACAAAGAAAATAAATAAAAGAAAGAAGAAAGAAGAAGAGAAGAAAGGTAGAAGAGTAGAGATGGGTGTTTTATGATCATCTTACCACTCTTTTCCTTGATTTTGTCTTTGATCTTGAAGAGATGATCAAGACTTGGATGTATTTGGGGAGATTTTTGTTGGTGAAAGAAGAAGAGAGAAAAGAGAAGAGATGGAGTGTGGTGGTAAAGGAAATGATAAGGAGTAGTAGGGGGCTTATATAGAGCATGGGGAGATCAAGTGGTGGTTCTTGGGAAGAGAAGGAGGCAAGAGAAATTTGAGGGGGGGGGGGGGGGGGTAGGGGTGGCCGGCCTCATGGGGGGGGGGTTTCTTTTATTTTTTTTATTTTTTTTTGAATAATTAAGTGTAATTGGTTTAAATGAATTTTGTATAATTGTTGATTTTGTTTAAATCTTTTAACTACAAAGTTTTTATTACTTTTATGAGTTTATTTTTATATGTTTTATATTTTAACTTATTTATATTTATCATAATTTATTTAATTATTTTAAATGATATTATTTTTATTATTGTACCTGATTTGTAATTCTTGACTCGTAATAATTCGATTTTTCGAGCTCCGGAAGGTTCTAACCATATAGGCGGGATTTCTACGAATTCTAATATTATTATGGATGTATTTAAGTCATGATTACTATTTTTAGTCATGCTAGGCTTAAAATTAGAATTTCTAATGGCTAACCTGGGAAATTTGTTGCCGAATGTCACACGTTTGGTCTTTCGAATGCGCCGGCAGCATTTATGGATCCGATGAACAGAGTTTGCAGACCAATGTTAGATAAATCGGTGATTGTATTTATTGACGATATACTGATTCATTCGAGGAATCCAGTGGATCATGAAAGACATCTCAAAGAAGTTTTGGAAACCTTGAGAAGAGAACGGTTATATGCCAAATTCTCTAAATGTGAATTTTGGATTCAAGAAGTGCAATTTCTGGGTCATCTAATTAATCAAGATGGATTCAAAGTGGATCCTGTGAAAGTAAATGTTGTGATGAAATGGGAACCACCAAAGAACCCTACTGAAGTTCGAAGTTTTCTAGGATTGGCGGGCTATTACCGGAGATTTATTCAGAATTTTTCCAAAACTGTTGTTCCTTTAACCCAGTTGACTAAAAAGAATGCCGAATTTGTTTGGGGTAGTGAACAACAATCTGCTTTCTAAACTCTTACACAGATGTTATTTGAGGCACCAATTCTTGCTTTACCAGAAGGGGTTGAAGATATGGTAGTATTCTGTGATGCTTCATATCGTGGATTGGGCTGTGTATTGATGCAGAAAGGTAGAGTTATTGCTTATGCTTCACGGTAGTTGAAGCCACATGAAAGTAACTACCCAACTCATGATTTGGAGTTAGCAGCAATAGTCTTTGCACTCAAGATATGGAGGCATTATTTGTATGGTGTGAGATTCACTATTTATACAGATCATGAAAGGTTGAAATATTTTAAAGATCAGAAGAATCTCAACATGAGACAAAGGCGTTGGCTAGAATTATTGAAAGATTATGATTGTGATATACTCTATCATCTAAGAAAAGCAAATGTGGTAGCTGATGCTTTAACTAGAAAGTCAGGAATAGTGCTTGTGAAGAACCAATCTCTAAGGATGACTGTTACAACGCCTATCATTGAAGTTATACGAAAAGCTCAGTTAGAAGCAATCAGAAGTGAGAATCATAACTCTGAGCGAATTAAGGTTCAGGCAACAGATTTTATTAGAGACAATCGTGATGTATGGACCCGTTATGGTCGTATATGGGTACCGGTTTATGGTGATGCACGTCAGATACTTCTTAATGAAGCTCATAAGTCCAGATTCTCTATTCATCCAGGGGCTACTAAAATGTATAAGGATCTAAAGATTGATTATTGGTGGCCAGACATGAAACGTGATATAGCAAAATATGTAGAAAGATGCCTTACTTGTTTACAAGTGAAAGCTGAACACTAGAAACCTCACGGGAAGTTGCAACCGTTAGAAATTCCAGTCTGGAAATGGGAAAATATTACTATGGACCTGATTACCAAATTACCTAGGACCCCATGTGGTTATGATGCTATATGGGTAATTGTAGACATGTTAACTTAAAGTGCTCATTTTATTCCCATCAAGGACACTTACCCTTTAGAAAGATTGGAAGATGTTTATGTAAAAGAGATTGTGACTCGCCATGGTGTACCAGTTTCAATTGTGTCAGACAGAGATACCAGATTTACTTCTAGATTCTGGAGCAAATTTCATAGGGATCTGGGAACTAGATTACATCTCAGCATAGCATATCATCCTCAGACTGATGTCCAAAGTGAAAGAACTATTCAAACTCTGGAAGATATGCTGTGAGCATGTGTTATTGATTTTGGGGGAAGTTGGGATTCTTATTTGCCATTAGCAGAGTTTTCGTATAATAACAGCTATCATTCCAGTATTGGGATGCCCCCGTATGAAATGTTATATGGTAGAAAGTGCAGAACTGATGTATGCTGGGGTGAAGTAGGTTAGAAAGAGTTATGTAGCACAGAAGTGGTTCAACGAATGACTGAACAGATTAGCTCATCAGAGACAGATTGCTAACTGCCCAAAGTAGACAGAAAAGTTATGCAGATAGACGCAGGTCACCACTTGAGTTTCAGGTGGGAGACTATGTATTGTTGAAAGTATCGCTGTGGAAAGGAATTATCAGATTCAGAAAGAGAGGAAAACTCGGTCCAAGGTTTATTGGACCATTCAGAATCATTGCACGTGTGGGAAAGGTTGCTTACAGATTAGAGTTACCAGATGAATTGTCCCAGATTCATACCACCTTCCATGTTTCACATCTCAGAAAATGATTAGTAGACAAGTCTGCAATTGTACCATTGGAAGATGTTACTATTGACGATAAACTGAATTATGTGGAGCAATCTATAGCTATATTGGAAAGAAAGATCAAGACGTTACGTAACAAATAGATTGGACTGGTCAAAGTCAAATGGAAGCACACGAAAGGCTCGGACTTTACATGGGAGCCCGAACAGGAAATGATGCATAATTATCCAGAACTCTTCAACAGTTGGTTTCGTGGACGAAATCATTCCAAGTGAGGAAGAGTTGTAACACCCAAGGTTTGAATTCCTAAATTATTATTTAATAGGATGGGTTATATGTTTATACAAGTTGCCCTTATGAGATTTGACGTGTTTCTAAAACTAGAGGGACTTAAAATGTGAAATTATATGCTAATTAAGTTCAGGGACCATTTATGTAATTAACTTAAACTCATAGATATACATGTAGTTGATCTTTTAGTAATAAACCTACAACATATATGCTTGCACAACAAATACAGCTGCTATACCTCATTTCTGGCGATTTTTGTACCTAAATCACAGTATTACATCAGTTATTTAGCATCACAACATTCCAACTTAGTAGAGGTATGTGTAGTTTGATTAGTTGTTGTGTTCTTAATCTTTATATGGGTCAAGAATTGATCACAAGGATCAAAGTGTGTTAATTTGTTGTTAGTTAGGTTTTTTAGATGTTATGGGTGTAGGAAAACACCCTATACATGTTTTTAGAATGATTGGATTTGAATATATGTGTTTTTGGCCGGAATTACAGTTTCTGTCGGTCAAAACTGTGCAGACCAGGGGAGGGCACGGGCGTACCCAAGGAGGGTACGGGCGTGCCATTCGCCCCGTGGCAAACCCTAGTTCTTCACGTACCCCCCGTGCTTAGAGGCATAGGCACGGGCGTACCTTAGATAGGCACGGGCGTGACTGCAGGATAGGTACGCCCATGCCTGAGAGTAGTCTGGTCGTGCCTTAGTTGTAGGCACGGGCGTGCCTTTGACAGGTACGGCCGTGCCCTAGCACTGTTCAGTTTATTTTGACTAGTCAGCAGGCGTTGATACATACACTATTGATATTATGTTGTAGAAACAAGTTGTGGACCTATTCATTGAATCATTCTCGTTTGTGGATGTATTTAGATTATAAATATCAGACGGTGAGTCTTCTAGACTTCACTTCATATCACCAGCATGTGTAATTTCATATGAGATTACTAACATGCCATGTTATACATGTGTATATGTAAGCGTACTGCTATGTGCAGTAAGGCTCAGATGCGGTATAGTACTGTGACCTATGTTGATGCCCTGGGTCTAGAACCAGAGGCTAGCATTGATTGCAAGACATACGTGTGTTATCTTCATATGATTGTATATGTGTGTTCATTTGATGTTTTGTTTAGATTACTCACTAAGCTCTCGTAGCTTATCAGATACTATTTTTTTAAATGTTTTGTAGGACGCAGCAAGGGCAAGGACAAAGCTCCTGTTTGACTGCTTTTCAGTTTTAAACGATAAACACTTAACGTCTGTTTGTGTAAATATTTAACTTTGACAGTACACTAAGTCTGTACTTATGGACGGCTTTTTTGGTACTAGCACTGTTTTATTATGAAAACGTTTCCGCTTATGAATTTCAAATGACATGTGTGCTATTATGAAAATATTCTACTTTTATATCATTTATTGAAAATGGGGCGTTACACTTTCATCATAGTTGACACCATGTGTCTGAGTGAAACCTTTAGCCACCAGTCGGGCTTTGAAAGTGTTAACGTTTCCATCCATGTTTGTCTTTTTCTTGAAGACCCACTTACACTGTATTGTTTTACAACCGGGTGTAGGATCAACTAGTTCCCAAACATGGTTATCCTCCATGGATTGCATCTCGTTATCCATTGCCTCATTCCACTTTGGAGACTCGTGGCCCGCTGCCGCTTCCCGATAGTTGGTGGGCTCATTAAGATCCACCAATAACTTGTCGCCCTCAGATATGAGAAACCCATATCTCTCTGGCTCATGGCGAGCTCTACCGGATCTACGGGGAGGTAATGGATGTATATTAGTCTCCGCATTATCATGCTCAGACTCAACCTCACTAGGTTGTTGGCTAGTGCCAAAGTCAGGTCTTTCATCCGTCGACTCTTGAACTTCTTCAAGATCAATCTTGGTCCCGCCTTGCTGATTGGATATTAATTCTCTTTCCAAAAAGACCGCCCTCCGAGCAACAAATACTTTGTTCTCGGAAGGTTTATAGAATATATATATCCAATACCCGCAGCTGGATATCCCATGAAATAACACTTTTCGGATCGGGGCTCTAACTTGTCATTTACCTCACGTCGTACGTAAGCTTGACAACCCCAAACCTTTAGATAGGCAAGAACGGGAGGTTTCCCATGCCATATCTCGAAAGGTGTTTTCTCGAGCTTCTTCATTAGAACGAGATTAAGGATTCTTGTTGCCGTTTCAAGAGAATAACCCCAAGGCTTACAGGCACTTGGGTGTCACTCATCATAGACCGAACCATATCTAACAATTTTCGGTTGTTTCTTTCGGCGACACAATTTAATTGTGGCGTCCTAGGAGGTCTGAGTTGTGAGATAATTCCACAACCATTGAGTTGATCACGAAACTCTTGACTAAGATACTCACCACCCTATAAGATCTAAGTATCTTAATCTTTTTGCCCAATTGATTCTCTACTTCATTTTGGAAAGTCTTAAAGACCTCAAAGGTCTTGGACTTTTGTCTAACCAAGTAGACATACCCATACCCACTATAATCATCTATAAAGGTAACGAAGTATCTAGAATTGTCTCTTGTGAAGCACTTAAATGGACCACACACATCGGAATGTATCTAGAATTGTCTCTTGTGATGCACTTACAAGGTAACGAAGTAGACATACCCATAAGTCTTTTCCCCTCTCATTCACGCCGGAAAAGGGTGCTTTAGTCATCTTCCCTAATAAACAAGATTCGCATACTTCATTTGACTCGTGGTCAAATGATTCCAAGATCCCATCCGCTTGAAGCTTGGCGATACGAGTCTTGTTTTATGGCCAAGTCGACCATGCCACAAAGACAATTTGTCTAAACCATTTTTAGACGTTGAATCAATATTCATGATTGAACGATTATTACTAACGTATGCATCTACTTCATAAATACCACCACAAGGATAAGCTTTAAAATAACAAATATTATTTTTAAAACATACGATAATCCCATTGTCAAAAGTAAAACCAAAACCATCGTCGTCTAAAGCATGAAAAGAAATAATGTTTCGCGCCACAAGCGGCGAATAGCATACGTTTAACAATAATATAGAAAAACCGGAATTAAAAGATAATTCAACTTCTCCTCGAGCCTTAACCGGGACAATCTCCTTGTTTCCCATTATCAAGTCAAGCTCGCTATTCTCCATCCTTGTACTTGCCTTTAGCACCTACACAATATTACAAACGTGAGTGCCACAGCCAGTATCTAATACCCAACTACCAGATGTAGAAGTATGATGGAGTTCAATCATGTACGTACCTGAATCGGAAGTTCCTCCGATGCTCAACCCCTTGAGCTTCTTAAGACCTTCTAGGTACCCCGGGCAGTTATGGCGCCAATGGCCCTTCTTCGCAGAAGAAGCATTCTGCTTCATTGAGAGTTTTAGCTCGGGGAACCATCTTCCCCGTGCCTTTACCCTCCAAAGCGGGGCTAGACTTGGTAGCGCCAATCTTCCCCTTCCCCTTACCCTTAGGGGTATAAGCAAATTTCTTCTTCTTCTGGATTCGTCCCTCCCTTATAGCATGAACAGGATTTGGAACGACCAGCTTGTTTTTGGTCATGCTAGACTCTGTTATCTTAAGCATACCATGAAGCTCCATAATGGACTTATCCATACTATGCACATGATAACTTATAACGAATTGATCATACGCGGTGGGCAGGGACCATAGGATCAAATCTGTAACACCGGAAAATCACAAGCCATTTTTTTAAAACACGCCGCGGAAGCTTATTAAAACCAACTTGATTACCTATAACCAATAATTACAAACGTACAATCTTTGTTCTAAAATTTAACACAACAACTAGTATTTGGTGTTACAAAATATGACTGGCTCATCTCATTTAAAACTTAGTATCATAGTAATGGTTAACTTTTCCTTCTTCAACTCAAAAACGAACCTGCAAAATATCAACTGACGGGAATTAGAACAAAGCTAAGTGAGTAGAGGCTAAAACATCAAATGCAAACATTCACAATCAATCATCAATCATGTAATCACATATCACGAGAACACCGGCGGTTCGACGCAGAACCTACAACCAATGACGGCCAAAGCAAAGGTTTACCCATAGCTTTCCACTGGATTGGCATAGTAAACTCACCGCTGAGCAAAAAATGCAACAGAAAGGCTACTACTGTTTAACCAACCAGTTAGACAAGCCCAGCCCAAGTCCACGTATAGCTGACTTCTCAAACGCAACTCAAAATCATCCTAAGAGAGCGTATCGACCAAATAGTGATGCAGCAGTTATCAACAATCAATATCACAATCAGCAGTTCAATCAATCCAATCTCAATCCACAATCATGCATCACATCAATAATATTAACTGCAATCTTTACCATCCGTGATTAACGTCTACTCACCTCTTTTTCAGCACGAACTCAGATATCTAATTTACTGAGCTTTTGGATTGACTAAAAACACAGCAACAATCAAATCAGTCTCAATCCGATAAATATATCTATCCATATATTTATAAATCATTAATCAAATAATAATAATCAATAAACAATTTCAAGTTCAAAACATAATGTATCGGATTTCTCGAAACTATCGGATTCCAAGAATCCGCTACCCAGTGTCGGATTCTTGAAAAAAATGTCGGATTTCCCTTTACTTGGGTTCTAAGACCAGGATGTTAACTTCATCGGATTTAGGTATAGAATTTTGAGTGTCGGATTCTATTATTTGGATTTCAAGTTTCGGATTTAGAGTCCCGGTTTACATCGATCGGATTTAAGGTATCTGTTTGCAAACAATCGGATTTAACAAGTGAACTTTGGAGTACAGGATTCTAGTATCGGTTTTAGGGTTCCGGATTTCAATCTCTCGGTTTATGTTTATCGGATTTACAAGTATCAGTTTTCCAAACTATCGGTTTTTAGCTTCTTCCATTAAATCCGACAACTTCATAGATTCGTCCAATCCGCCATCTTCACAACTCAAACCCATAATTCATAAACTCATCTAAATCATTCCGGAAGCATGTTCTAATCTATTTAAACACCTTTTCATGCATCATAATATTATTTAAACATGCATTTCGTATGAACACACAAAACCCATAAAACCATGTTCTAAAACCGATTATATAGTTCCTCATGCTTTTCATGTTTTAATCACTAACAATACTGCCAACCTAGCATGCAAACATAATAAAGTATGTATCTAACCTTTAACTTAATTTTGGGATTGAATTTATGGAATTCTGATTGATTTATCTTGTTCTTCTTCTTCGGCAGAGGAAACTCACTTAAACACACACTTTCAGTTTTCTTGTTTTAAAACAAATGATTAGATTAATTGCATACCATCTACCTTGATTACACATACACACTTAACAAATATGAGGTGGCAAGCCCACCTCTTGACATCTACACGTGCATACACAATACATGCATACATACGGGTACATACATACTATTTAAACACATACATGCATATCTATTTAACCATATAAATAGAATTAATTCAAATAATCATAATAATCAATTAAGCACTTACCACAAACCCTGCTATTCTCCTAGCCCATGTTTACGGGTGTTACACATCTCTCCCCCTTAAGAGGATTCCGTCCTCGGAATCCTTTCTTGTTCAAACAAGTGGGAATATCTTTCCTTCATCTCTGTCTCAGTCTCCCATGTTAGGTCTGAACCTAAACTATGTTTCCACTTGACCAATACCATTGGTATCTGCTTCTTTCGAAGCTTGGTCACCTTTCGATCCAACAGTTCGACTGGTTCTTCTATTAATCTTTTATTTGAATCAACTTTCAGTTCTTGTACTGGGAGAATCTGACTTTCATCATCAACTTTGCATTTTCTCAGATAACAGACGTTAAACGTGTCGTGAATTCCTGCAAGCTCTGTTGGAAGATCTAGTGTAACTGTCTGATCATTCACAATCTGACGTATGTGGAAAGGACCAATGTAACGGGGAGCCAACTTTCTGCATTTACCGAATCGAATCACACCCTTCCACGGAGAAACCTTCAAGTACACTAACTCTCCCACATTAAACTCAACTGGGCGACGACGTGGATCCGCATACATTTTCTGTCTATCTCTGGCCGCTTTCAACGTATCTCTGGCAATAGCAACCTTATGAGCAGTTATCTGAACTATCTTGGGCCCTGCAAATTCTCTCACCCGCCTTTAACCAACACGTCAGAGTACGGCAACGACGACCGTATAACATCTCGTACGGAGGCATCCCAATACTGGAGTGGTAAGAGTTATTATACGCAAACTCAATTAATGGCAAGTGCGAATCCCAAGATCCACCATACTCAATCACACAAGCACGCAACATATCCTCAAGTGTTTGTATGGTTCATTCAGTCTGACCGTTAGTCTAGGGATGATATGCAGTACTCAAATTGATTCTTGTCTCCAATTCCCTCTATAAACTCCTCCAGAAGTTAGAAACGAATCTGGAGTCTCTGTCAGACACTATTGACAACGGCATGCCATGCCTCGCAACAATTTCATTAACATAAAGTTGCGCCAACTTACTCAGAGAAGTCGTCTCATTTGTGGCCAGAAAGTGAGCGCTCATGGTTAGCCGATCCACAATCACCCAAATCATGTCATTATTCTTCTGAGTTTGCGGAAGTTTAGTCACGAAATCCATCGTTATGTGTTCCCACTTCCACTCAGGAATCTCTAATTGTTTTAAAGAACCGTAAGGCTTCTGATGCTCTGCCTTCACCTGTGCACATATATGGCATGATTCCACAAACCGTGCCACGTCTGTTTTCATAGTGGGCCACCAATAAAGCACTTTCAGATCGTTATACATTTTAGTGCTTCGTGGGTATACTGACAATCTCGACTTATGTGCTTCTATTAAAATCAGTTTCCTCAAATCTCCAAGCATAGGCACCCACACACGTGTCTTATATACTTTTAATCCACGAGAGTCATTAGCAAGCTCATCCTTACGTTTCTTCATTAGTTCATTCTTCAAATTTTCATCCTTAAGAGCCTCCAACTGTGCACACTTTAGTCTATCCACTAGATCCGATACTATTTCCATACGCATAAACTGGATAGAACTTCCCGCTCCCTTGCGGCTTAAGGCATCTGCTACCACGTTTGCTTTTCTTGGGTGATATCTGATTTTGCAATCATAGTCTTTAATTAATTCCACCCGGCGTCTTTGTCTCATATTCAATTCTTTCTGAGTAAACACATACTGCAGGCTCCTATGATCTATACAAATTACGAATTTGGTGCCATATAAGTAATGTCTCCACAGTTTCAGGGCAAATACAACTGCTGCCGGCTCCAAGTCATGTGTCGGGTAATTCTTCACATGGGGTTTCAACTGTCTTGAAGCATATGCAATCACCCGATCCCTCTGCATAAGTACACAACCCAATCCAGCAAACGATGCATCGTAATAAACTATAAAATCTTCTGAACCACTTGGCAATGCAAGAATAGGGGCCTGACATAACAACTGTTTCAACATCTGGAAGGCTTTGTCTTGTTCACTATCCCAAACAAACTTCACATCCTTTCGAGTCAACTTAGGCAACGGACCCGCAATCTTTGAGAAATCTTTTATAAACCTGTGGTAGTATCCAGCTAACCCCACAAAACTCTTAATCCCGGACGGTGTCTTTGGAACGTTCCAATTCATAACTGCCTCCACTTTTGAAGGATCCACTTTTACTCCCTTATAACACATCACATGCCCCAAGAACTAAACCTCTCTCGACCGGAATTCGCACTTTGAGAACTTGGCAAACAGATGCTCTCTCTCTTAAAAATCTCCACAACCTGTATCAAATGTTGTTCATGCTCTACCTCAGTCTTTGAATATACCAGAATGTCATCGATGAAAACTATTACAAAGTTATCCAAGAATGGTCGACAAACTCTGTTCATTAAATCCATGAAAATCGCAGGTGCATTGGTTAAGCCGAATGGCATAACCAAAACCTCGTAGTGCCCGTAGCGCGTATGAAAAGCCATCTTTGACATGTCTTCCTCTGAAACCCGCACCTGGTGATACCCTGATCTCAAATCTATCTTAGAAAAGAACGAAGCTCCTTGTAGTTGATCAAACAAATCATCTATTCTTGGCAACGGATACCTGTTCTTTATCGTTCTCTTGTTCAGTTCACGGTAGTCGATACACATTCGCAACGTACCGTCTTTCTTCTTCACAAACAACACTGGCGCACCCCACGGAGAAGAACTCGGACGAATAAAGCCCTTGTCTAACAGATCCTGTATCTGAGTCATCATTTCCCGAATCTCTGAAGGTGCCAACCTGTACGGTGCCTTTGCTACTGGTCGTGAACCAGGATTTAGGTCTATCTTGAAATCTACCTCACGAACTCAGGGTAGCCCTGGAACTCTTCTGGAAACACTTCCGGGTATTCCATTACCACCCGGATGTCGTTCACTGTTTGCTTCTCTGTCTTTCCATCAATAACATAGGCCAGATACGATTCACAACCTTTATCCAACGCCTTTCTAGCCTTCAAACATGAGATAATCGGAATTACAGACCCAGCCTTCTCTCCCCTTGCTACTACTATTGAGCCATCAGCCAACGGAAAGGAGATCAACTTCTTGTGGCACTTGATACTGGCCTGATTCAGACTCAGCCAATCCATCCCGAGCACCACATCGAACCTAGATAACTGCATTACAAGGAAATAAACAGGAAAACAAATACCATCTATATCTATCTTGGCTCCAGCCACAACAGTCGTGAACAGAACCATCATACCATCAGCTACCTCTATTTCTAACACAGTAGCAAGTTCAGTTAAATGCACATTTAACCTACCTCAAAATTCTACAGATACAAAGGAGCGATTTGCCCCCGAATCAAATAACACTCTAGCAGGAGTAGAGTTTATGAGGAACATACCGGTTATAACATCGTCTGTGGTAGTGGCATCATCCACACTCATTCTGAATGCCCGACCCTTAGCAGTGGGTGGGTTCTTTCTTTTCTGTCTTGCTGAAGATGATCCCCCAGCACCTCTCCCCCTGACCCTGATCGTGCTTTCTTACTCAATAGGCAATCACCAACCCAGTGTCCCTCCTTCTGACAGTTCCATCATGGGCGTGCATTGCCCATGATGATAAGATTTGCACCTGTTGCACCAAGGTGCCCTCTGAGCAGATCCACATGTAGTATACGTCCTATTCTGACCACCCTGTCGGTTTCCACAGCCCTGCCCTCCTTGCCTTTGTTGAGTGTTATAGTGTTCAAACTTTGATTTCTGCTAAGAAATCTTCTCCCCACTCAACTTATTCCTTGCAATCAAATCCCCTTCAGCCGACTTGGCTAACGTGAAAGCTTGGGATAAAGTAGTAGCCCACCTGATGGCACTACGGAGATCAGGATGTAACACCCCGACAAAATGGGCAATATTGGACTCTTCATCTAGTACCCAATGCTCCACAAATCGCATTTTCTCGTTGAATTGTTTAATCAATTCATCCACGGTCATATTTACAGTCATTTGCAACTCCATAAATTATCTCTTAATCTTTGCAATCTCAAAAGTACCACAATACTGCTCACAAAGTTTCTCCTCAAATTGACTCCAGGTAATACTCTCCTGTTGCTGCTCTGTGAAATGGCCGGTGATTGAATCCCACCAAACCATAGCATCTCCCTTTAACATTCTCGAGGCATATTTTACTTTCAACTCATTCTCACAATTGCAGGCATCCAATGTCTTTGCCATTTCTCTAAGCCAATTCAAGGTGATACTCGGGTCAGAACTTCCCCGGTATTCGAAAGGCTTGCAGTCAAGGAACTGTTTATTGTTGGATTATGCGCACTGACACACACACACACGAGTTGGTATCATGGCTGATGAAGCAAGGGCCTATTGGGTCACACGCCAAGTATCGATTCCAGCATCACGGATGGTCTAATGAGAGAGAAAACCAGAAACTGGTTCTGGTGGGCCAAGGCACGCCCGTACCTCTATGAGGTACGGTCGTGCCCTACGGGCAGGCAGGAGCCCAAGTCGGGCGTGACTTGGGCGTGACCTGTGGCTAGGTACGCCCGTGCCTCTATGAGGCACGCCGGTGCCCTGTGCCCAATGGACAGGCACGAGCCCAAGTCGGGCATGACTTGGGCGTGGACTCTCGGGCTTGCACGCCCGTACCTTATGAGGCACGGCCATGCCTCATGCAGTAACAGCCTCTTAACTAGGCTTTCAAAGCTAGTTAAATGGTGTTTATGTGTATTGATCATGTAACAGCCATGAGATTTATTATTGCACGTTTTTTGAACTAAAGTTTAAGTTCTATATAAACCACACTAAGTCTAATGGTTTTGGTTGCTTGAAAGAAATATACTAAGTTGACATAGTTTGCACAAATTCTCTCAAAACACACAAAGTAGTTCCAAGGCTTTGGTTCTATTGTGTAGACATCTTTGTGGTGTTTAGGTTGGCGTACCTAACACTCTAGCAAGTGGGAAAAGATCAAGACTTGGTGTGGACTTCAATAGAGGTGTACACGTTAGTACACGAGACTTCCAACCTCCAAACTCGCGAATACAAAGAAGAAAGCATCAAGGGTATAACTCTATCTCTTTGTATGTTTATTTTGTTGCTTAGTCATGTGTAGAGTTTTGGTCCATTTGATGGGCGTATTCGTGGTCAAATTCAGAAATGATTTTCTACTCGTTTTGCTTCCGCTGCGATTTTAGACCACGAAAACCCAACAGTGGTATCAGAGTCATCTATAACATGGCTTTGCACTTTTGGCGACCGGGGCACGGGCGTACGAGTGGGGGTACGGGCCGTGCCGGCAGAATTCGTAAACTGTTTAAAAAACTGACAAAATGGTAGGCACGCCCGTGCCTAATGGTTTTTGGTCAGAATTAGTTTTTGAAACAATATGTTTAAATATATTAAAATCCGGGTTTTAGACTAGTCTTGATTCTGTTGATCCCCACTATATTTTGATTCCTAATTTTATATGTTTTGTGTGACTTGGCATGAAGTTCAAAAAAACATATATCTTTAGGTGTATATATGAATATGCAATTTTAAAGGTGTATTAAAATTGTTAATGCATATGTACAAGGGTTGCTTGTTATGCCTTGAGTGTTTTTTGCAATCTTGATCAAAATATATATATCTTTGTTGGACATGGTTTTGTGGCACACCATTGCATTCGTTTGGTTGTGTTTGTTGTGGTAGCCCGGTAACTTGATTTGCCCATAGCCCTTTGTGTTGTTTGTGGTTGGTTTTGGTTTTGGCCTGCGTGCCGTAATGTTGTAATATTTATATTTGGTGCAACTTGCATGTCATTTATTTAAATCTTTGTACTCGTAATAGATTATTAGGATCGCGACTTGCATGTCGTTTTCTTATTATTATGTACTCGTACTTAGATTATTTCAAATATGTAATATTGCATCAAAACCGACCTGGGTACACGGTGTTGGCGTCTTGACGAACCAACTCCGGGAGATTTGCCGGAGTGGAGATCGTGACGGAGAATCCATTAGTGTTGTCCCTAGATTGACTATGTTTTCCACATTTTGGCTCACGGGGAAAACACTTAGGATTTGGGCATGTTACCGGGTCGTTATTTATCTATATTTATGTGTGGTTGTTTTGTATTTGAATTCTTTTGGATTTGTATGCTAGAGAATTTTTGAAAATATATAAAACAAAAGAGATATATAAATGAGTTTATATTTCTACGCGCATAAGAATTGGCAAATATTAATATAAAAGTGTTTATATTAAATGGTGAATAAAAAGGAGTTTTTGTCACTTAAATTGCTAATTCGTCAAAAGTTGTTAAAATATTATTTTAACCGGAAAAACAAAAACCCGTTTTTTGAAAAGTAAGTCACACGCCACCCGTAAGATGACACCACCCAAATCTAACGAAACTTGGATGATTGTCGAGCATTAGCACGGGTCATGCCTTGTGGAGTTGTGTGGAAGGTGAGTGTGGCAACCCGCAATATTGGTAGTCGAGCTTAAGCACGAACCAATGATTGGGCTAGGGTACCAACGTGTGTCTTGACGGGCGACTTACAAGTTCTTTTATGTTTCTTAAATGATGTCGATCTCTAGCCGAGTCATTTAAGAAATAATAAAAGGATTGGTGTATGAAGGATCCCGCAAGGATCTAAGAGTTGCAAAAGTTGCAATTGGTAATTTGTCTACCGGCCTAATTAACTTATTTCATGATCCGTGGTAAACCCGTCATGAGATAGAGTGAAATATGCTTCTTAGCCTTGTTCAAATAATTAAGTTTTATAACTATTGGGTAATTATTTCTACAAGGATTTACAACTAAAATTGGTACTCTAAATTTTGTAGATGGCATCCAACAACGCTTCTACATCTTCATTGAACTCTATTTCCCTAAAGTTGTTCCTCCAAAAGGCCAAACTCGATGGCCAAAACTTCATGGATTGGTTCATGCAACTAAGAATAGCCCTTTGGTATGAGCAAAAGATGTGGGCCATCGAATAGCCTTTGCCGGAGGCACCTGCGGCTAATGCGACTAGGGCGGTCCGAGACGCGTATGACAAGCCTGTCAAGGAAACGAATGAAGTGGTATGAGCAAATGATTCATGAGCTTCAAAAGCAAATGGAACATTTAGGAGCATATGATATGCTTAACCAGCTGAAGGAAATGTTCCAACAGCAGGCTAAGCTAGAGCGCTTCGAGTGCCTAAAGTCCCTTTTCGATTGCCATATGCAGGAGGGCGAAAATTTGAGCGTTCACGTGCTTAAGATGAAAGCATTGGTTGATCGCTTGGAGAGGTTGGGATTCCCGTTAGGGAGGGAGTTGGCGGTGGATGTGATCCTCCGTTCTCTTCCTAGTTCCTTTTCACAATTTGTGTGGAACTATCATGTCCGTGGCATGCACAAGTCCCTAATGGAACTTCACGGAATGTTAAAGACTGTCGAGTCCGACATGTCCAAGAAGCCCTCCTCGTCCAAACCCGTCCTAGCCATCCAGGGAGGCGGAACCAAAAGAAAAGGTGCTCCCCCTTCTAAGGGAAAGGGTAAGGGGAAGGTTGCAAAACCTAACCCAAGTCCGGCCCCGAAGGGCAAGGGAAAAGCCGTGATGCTTCCACCGGCCGAGGACCCTGCGGAAGCCGAGTGCTTCCACTGCAAGGAAAAGGGGCATTGGCGGCGTTCTTGCCCAAAGTTCCTTAAGGAGCTCAAGCGGGTAAAACCTCAAGCGTTCTTGCTACTTTTAACGGCTGGGTACTTGATACCGGTTGTGGCACTCATATTTGTGACAATGTGTAGGTGCTAAAAAGAAGTAGGGCGCTGGGTGCTGGGTGCTGGAGAGCTTGACCTGATCATGGGAAACAAGGATGTGGTTCCCGTGGAGCGGATTGGGAGTGTTGATCTCGCCTTTCCTTCAGGGCTTGCTATTACTTTGTTGAATGTTTTTTTTTCGCCCTGCGTGACACGAAACATTATTTCCTTTCACGCTTTGTATGACGATGGATATGATTTTGGTTTTAATAATGGAATTATCTCTTGTTTGAGAAATGATGTTCATTACTTTAAAGCTTATCCATGTCGTGGGATTTATGATAAAAGTGTGTGTTTGGATGGTAATAAATCAATCATGAACATTGATTCTAAGTCCAAAGGTGTATTGGACAAGTTGTCTTTGTGGCATAATCGTCTTGGCCATATAAGCAAGAAACGTATCGCCAAACTCTAAGTGGATGGGATTTTGGAATCGTTTGACCACGGGTCAAGCGAAGTATGCGATTCTTATTTATTAGGCAAAATGACTAAAGCGCCCTTCACCGGCGTTAGTGAAAGGGGCAAAGACTTGTTGGACATTATTCTCATGGATGTGTGTGGTCCATTCAGGTCTGCTACAACAAACGACTGTAGGTACTTCGTTACTTTTACTGATGATTTCAGTAGGTAAGGTTATGTTTATTTGATTAAGCATAAGTCTGAAACCTTTGAGGTGTTTAAGACATACCTAAACGAAGTGTAGAATCAATTGGGCAAGCGGATTAAGATTCTCAGATCCGATAGGGGTGGTGAGTATCTTAGTACCGAGTTTCTTGATCATCTTAGGGGTTGTGGAATTATTTCACAACTTACTCCACCCAGGACACCACAATTAAATGGGGTCGCTGAGAAGAGGAACCGAACTTTATTGGATATGGTTCGGCCCATAATGAGTCGTACAAAGTTACCCGTAAGTTTTTGGGGTTATGCTTTGGAAACCGCTGCTAGGACCTTAAACCTTGTACCAACAAAGAAGGTTGCAAGTACACCGTTCGAGATGTGGCATGGAAGGGTTCCTTCGCTATCCTATCTCAAAGTCTGGGGTTGTGAGGCTTACGTTAGACGTGAAGCTTAAGACAAACTTGAACCCAGAGCCGAGAAGTGTATTTTCATTGGCTATCTAGCTGGTTCTATGGGATATTTGTTTTACAAACCTTTGGAGAACAAGGTGTTTGTTGCTCGAAGGGCGGTGTTCCTTGAAAGGGGGTTGATATCTGCAGAAGCTAGTGGGAGGCAAGTCGATCTAGAAGAAATTCTAGATGACACCAATGATAAACCTGATGTTGGCACTAGTACAGCTTCCGAGGTTGGCGCACCGGAAGAAGTGGAACCTCAACCAATGGTGGATGAGGTGCCTGATACACAACCATTAGAGCTCCATAGATCTTGTAGAGTTCGTAATGAGCCGGAAAGATATGGGTTTCTCATATGTGAGGGCGACGAACTATTGGTGGATCATAGTGAACCGACCAACTACCGGGAAGCCATAGTGGGCCCTGAGTCTGCTAGGTGGAAGGAGGCAATGGACAGTGAGATGCAATCCATGGCGGATAATCAAGTATGGGACTTGGTTGATCCAGTACCTGGCCACAAGCCTGTAGGGTGCAAATGGATCTTCAGAAAGAAGACTAACATGGATGGAAAAGTAGACACCTTAAAAGCCCGACTGGTAGCAAAGGGTTTCACTCAAACTCATGGTGTAGACTATGATGAAACCTTTTCTCCGGTGGCTATGTTGAAGTATATTAGGATACTAATGGCTATCGCTGCATATTACGATTACGAAATATGGCAGATGGATGTCAAGACTGTCTTCCTTAATGGGAAGTTGGCAGAGGAGGTTTACATGGCACAACCTGATGGTTACGTAAACCCCAAATATCCTAATAGAGTCTGCAAGCTTAAGAGGTCCATTTATGGACTTAAGCAAGCATCTCGTAGTTGTAACATTTGCTTTGATGAAAAGGTCAAAGAGTTTGGCTTTTCTAAAATCAAGAATGAACCTTGTGTGTATGTCAGGGCTAGTGAGAGTGCTGTAGTTTTCCTAGTCTTGTGTGTAGATGACATACTGCTCATAGAAAGTGACGTGACTACCATGCAGGAAGTAAAAACCTGGCTTGGGAGTTGCTTCTCTATGAAAGACATGGGAGAAGCAGCATATATTTTGGGGATAAAGATCTATAGAGATAGATCTAAGAGACTCATTGGTTTGAGCCAGAGTACGTACATAGATAAAGTCTTGAAGATGTTCAAGATGCAAGATTCCAAGAAAGGGAATTTGCCTATGTTGCATGGTATGGCGTTGAGCAAGTCTCAATGTCCTAGATCTCAAAAGGAACTAGAAGAAATGAGTCAAGTCCCGTATGCTTCGGCAGTGGGATCGATCATGTATGATATGCTATGTACTCGGCCTGATGTGTCGATGCCTTGAGCATGACGAGCCGATATCAGGCTAATCCTGGTCAAAGTCATTGGGTTGCGGTTAAAAACATCCTTAAATATCTTCGGAGAACTAAGGAAATATTTTTAGTGTTCGGTGGATTGGAGGAGCTAAGAGTTACTGGATATTCTGATGCTAGCTTCCAAACGGACAAGGATGATTGCCGGTCTCAATCGGGATTTGTATTCTTGTTAAATGGTGGAGCAATAAGTTGGAGGAGTTCCAAGCAAGATACCGTGGTTGATTCAACCACGGAGTCAGAGTATATTTCTGCAAGCGAGGCTGCTAAGGAAGCCGTCTGGATGAAGAAATTCATTCAAGACCTTGGAGTTGTTCCTAGCATCGCTAACCCTATTGAGATCTTCTGTGACAATGAGGGTGTAGTAGCTCTAGCTAAGGAACCAAGAGCGCATCGACGTACGAGTCACATTGCTCCGAAATATCATTTTATTCGTGATATCATCGAGAATGGTGACATTGTGCTTAGTAGAGTACCAACTGAGGGGAACCTGGCAGATCCACTCACCAAACCTATGTCACAAGTTAAGTATGATTCTCATGCTAAGTCTATTGGTATTAGATTTGGTAGTGACTTGGTTTAATTATTTTAGTTGTATTTGTTATTGAGAACATTAAAGCAATAATGTATTTGTTATTGTAATGACTATTAAATGGGGATTTAATATACGCATGGTGCGGTTACTTTATGAAACATTATTGTGTTCTATCTTTGAACGTTTAATACTTCCATGAATAAACTTGTTTATTCTAAATACTCCACGATCGGTCGTTCTTCATTGGAAGGAAGAAGTGAATTAAGATCGAGGCAAGTGGTTGGTAAAGTTTTCATTGAATACTTGTTTAAGCAACACTAGCCTGTACTTAATTGTGATTAAGGAATTGGAGGACCCGTACCTGACTTGACTTCATGGATATTATCACGAGTAAATCAGGATGATAATATTATTTATCCTTCTACTCGAGATGCACGCGTTGCTTGATTATTAACTTGGACTTGTTTAGATTGCTTTCTAACACAGTTCGTAACTGGTTGTTATAAGGGAAGTTTTCAGGCAAGAACTTGTTAATATGATAGGACGGTGTAGTCAAAGGTATTCGTTCCTCTTTTGAGAGATATCCTTGGGCCCCTCGTTGACTAAGCTGATGACAAACCAAAATGCATGGCCGTACTCAAGTTGAATTGATGGTGGATCAATTATGCAACTTGTTTTGTTAGTCATAGTTAGCCTATATCAAGAAACATAATCGTGAATGGTTTGGGGTTGATCATGTTCCATGACCTGCATTCACAACGGATATCGTGAACGAAGGGGTATATAATTGCTTATCTATAGGACCTTTCCTTTTGATTAGGTATTTGTTTTGGGAAGACAAACCCTGTGCTGACTTGGGGGCATAGATGCCTTGCTAGAGGCCTCTCTATGTCGGTGACGCCTTTCGTGAGTTTGTCATGTGCAAGTGGGAGTCAGTTGGATTATGCCCACTGACACACACACGAGTTGGTATCATGGCTGATGAAGCAAGGGCCTATTGGGTCACACGCCAAGTATCGATTCCGGCATCACGGATGGTCAAATGAGCGAGAAAACCATAAACTGGTCCTGGTGGGCCAAGGCACGCCAGTACCTCTATGAGGTACGGCCGTGCCCTACGGGCAGGCATGAGCCCAAGTCGGGTGTGGCCTGTGGCTAGGTACACCCATTCCTCTATGAGGCACGCCCGTGCCCTGTGCCCAATGGACAGGCACACGCCCAAGTCGGGCATGACTTGGGCGTGGCCTCTCGGGCTGGCATGCCCATACCTTATGAGGCACGGCCGTGCCTCATGTAGTAACAGCCTCTTAACTAGGCTTTCAAAGCTAGTTAAATGGTGTTTATGTGTATTGATCATGTAACAGCCATGAGATTTATTGTTGCATGTTTTTTGAACTAAAGTTTGAGTTCTATATAAACCACACTAAGTCTAATGGTTTTGGTTGCTTGAAAGAAATATACTAAGTTGATATAGTTTGCACAAATTCTCTCAAAACACACAAAGTAGTTCCAAGGCTTTGGTTCTATTGTGTAGACATCTTTGTGGTGTTTAGGTTGGCGTACCTAACACTCTAGCAAGTGGGAAAAGATGAAGACTTGGTATGGACTTCAATAGAGGTGTACATGTTAGTACACGAGACTTCCAAACTCCAAACTCGCGAATACAAAGAAGAAAGCATCAAGGGTATAACTCTATCTCTTTGTATGTTTATTTTGTTGCTTAGTCATGTCTAGAGTTTTGGTCCATTTGATGGGCGTATTCGTGGTCAAATTCAGAAATGATTTTCTGCTCGTTTTGCTTCCGCTGCGATTTTAGACCATGAAAACCCAACATTTATAAGTGCATGGTTGTTTGTATCCTTGAAACGCAAATAGATATCCTCCGGGTTGTGGATACGGATACAATAATGGTTGCTGCATCATCTGAGTCATTGGTGGTAGAGGTGCTGACACTGGTGGTACTGTTGCTTGTGTGGATATTGCTGTTGGTACAGGAGTTGGTTCAGGTTGGTTCAACCTTTGCTCCATGTCAAGGACTTTATTTCGAAGATCCATCAATTCATTCTCCAGTTTAAAGATATATTCACTCTGATCTTCTTCTAGTTCTTGCCCAGATGTTCCAGCTTGATTTGTATTACTCAAATCTTCAATAGTTGGTGCCTCTGTAGATTGGGTCACAGGAGGTAAGATGGGAGTCTCTCTATCAGCCATAATCTGTTACAATCGCATCACCTCATAGCTCATTAGCATAAACCGTTAGTATCCAAAATAGTAACTACTACAGACAATTCTAACTCCCCCGAAGGAAAGCTTGACCCGTCACGAGCCAAGATTTGGGAATGCAACACTCTAGCCGTGCATGCATCGCCAAACCTAGGCTCTGATACCAAACTGTAACACGAGAAAATCACAAGCCATTTTTTTTAAAACACACTGCGGAAGCTAATTAAAACCAACTTGATTACATATAACCAATAATTACAAACGTACAATCTTTGTTCCAAAAGTTAACACAACAATTACTATTTGGTGTTACAAAATATGACTGATTCGTCTTATTTGAAACTTAGTATCAGAGTAATGGTCAACTCTTCCTTCTTCAACTCAAACACGAACCTTCAAAACATGAACTGAGGGGAATTAGCACAAAGCTAAGTGAGTAGAGGCTAAAACATCAAATTCAAATATTCACAATCAATCATCAATCATGTAATCACATATAACGAGAAGACCGGCAGTTCGGCGCAGAACCTACAACCAATGCCGGCCAAAGCAAAAGTTTACCAATAGCTTTCCACTAGATTGGCACAGTAAACACCCCTCCGAGCAACAAATGCAACAGAAAGGCTACTACTGTTCAACCAACCAGTTAGACAAGCCCAGCCCAAGTCCACGTATAGCTGACTTCTCAAACACAACTCAAAATCATCCTAAGAGCGCGTATCGACCAAATAATCATGCAGCAGTTATCAACAATTAATATCGCATCCAGCAGTTCAATCAATCCAATCTCAATCCACAATCATGCATTACATCAATAATATTAACTGCAATCTTTACCATCCGAGATTAACGTCCACTCATCTCAGTTTCAGCTTGAACTCAAATATCTAATTTTACTGAGCTTTTGGATTGCCTGAAAACACAACAATAACCAAATTAGTCTCAACCTCATAAATATATCTATCCATATAATTAAAAATCATTCATCAAATAATAATAATCAATAAACAATTACAAGTTCAAAACATAAAGTATCGGATTTCTCGAAACTGTTGGATTCCAAGAATCCGCTACCCAGTGTCGGATTCTAGAAAAAAATGTCGGATTTCCCTTTACTTGGGTTCTATGACCCGGATTTTAACTTCATCGGATTTAGGTATAGAATTTTGAGTGTCGGATTCTATTATTCGGATTTCAAGTTTTGGATTTAGAGTCCTGGTTTACATCAATCGGATTTAAGGCATCTGTTTGCAAACAATCGGATTTAACAAGTGAACTTTGGAGTACAGGATTCTAGTGTCGGTTTTAAGGTTCCGGATTTCAATCTCTCGGTTTATGTTTATCGGATTTAAGGTCTTGGATTTACAAGTATCGATTTTCCAAACTATCGGGTTTTACCTTCTTCCATTAAATCCGACAACTTCATAGATTCATCCAATCCGCCATCTTCACAACTCAAACCCATAATTCATAAACTCATCTAAATCATTCCGGAATCATGTTCTAATGTATTTAAACACCTTTTCATGCATCTTAATATTATTTAAACATGCATTTTGTATGAACACATAAAACCCATAAAACCAAGTTCTAAAACCGATTATATAGTTCCTCATGCTTTTCTTGTTTTAATCACTAACAATACTTCCCAACCTAGCATGCAAACATAATAAAGTATGTATCTAACCTTTAACTTGATTTTGGGATTGAATTTATGGAATTCCGATTGATTTATCTTGTTCTTCTTTGGCAGAGGAAACTCACTTAAACACACACTTTCACTTTTCTTGTTTTAAAACAAATGATCAGATTAATTGCATTCCATCTACCTGGATTACACATACACATTTAACAAATATGAGGTGGCAAGCCCACCTCTTCACATCTACACGTGCATACACAATACATGCATACATACGGGTACATACATACATACTATTTAACCACATACATGCATATCTATTTAGCCATATAAATAGAATTAATTCAAATAAACATAATAATCAATTAAGCACTTACCACAAACCCTGCTATTCTCCTAGCCCAGGTTTGCGGGTGTTACAAAATCCACGGCTAACTCATAACGAATTGTCTCACTAGCTGCTAGAACATTTCCTTAAGCTGAGCGATCAAGTAAAAAACACTCATATGATCCATTTGCTTTTGGAGCTCGGGGATCATATTACTTAGGATGAGGCAAGCTATCTCCTCGGTATCCTTGACACGCTTCTCATAAGCGTCTCGGATAGCTCGAGTGGCATTGGCAGTAGGAGCCTCGGTAGGGCCTCCTCTATAGTAACCATCTTCCCTTCTTGGCGTAAGACAAACTTAAGTTGCCTAAACCAATCCAAGAAGTTGTTACCATTGAGTTTCTGCTTTTCAAGGAAAACTCTAAGCGAAAAATGGTTGGTAGTGTTGGTGTTGCTAGAAGACACCATCTAAAATAGCAAAGTAGTTTTAGTTAGTTTGGAAATCCTTGTCAAAATAAGTACCCATAGTTTTAAACAAAACAATTTATTTGTAACAATGGCTAAGAACCTTATTTCACCTCGCAGCGTGACGGGTTTACCGCGGATCATGTGGCGAAGCTATTTAGGCCGGCAACCATTTTACCAATTGTAATCTCTATTACAACTCTTAGACACTTGCGGGATCCGTTGACATCCATTATGACAGTTGGCATGTTTGATCCCTTTCTTACACCAATCTTAATATATAATTTTTGTTTAGCTCGTGCTTATCACGACGACTAACCAAGAATTATATACTAAAATTGTAAATCGTCCGACAAGACACACGGGTGGCACTCTCGACCATTAATTGGCTCATGCTTAGCTCGACAATCATCCTTGCTTTGTTAGATTCGGGTGGTGTCATCTTATGGATGGTGCGTGATTTACATTTTGAAAAACGGGATTTTGTTTCCAGTTTATAAAAACCCTTTTGTGAATTAACAAAGTAAGTGTCAAAACGATTTTAAGAACTTTTAATATAATACCATTTCTTATATTTTTTTTGTCAATTCTATTCGCGCGCAATTGTTAACAATTTTAACAAACATTGTATTTTATTTAATTTTATAGAAAAATTGTCTAGCATACGAATCCTAATCCATGCATAGAAAAATAAAATACAACCATGCAAATATATATATATGATTCGGTAACATGCCCAAAAATCCTATGTGTTTTCCCCGTGAGCCACAACGGGGAAAACGAGGCCAAAACCTAAGGACGACGAATAGTCTCGTTAGGTGAGCTCCCACTGAATCCAACACCTCCAATATTGTGTTGATTCCTTCTCGCCAAGACGTCACCACCATGACTTCCGTTGACTTCTCCGGTTCTAATTCTATACTATTTACAAATACATATAATATATATAAACGACATGCAGGTCACAATCCTATGCTATTTATACAAATACATAGAATAAAAGAAACGGCGTGCAAGCCGCACCAATGAATAAATAAATAAATAAATATTGTTACAACAATATAGCACGCAGGCCGCCAAAAACCAAAATAATCAACCACCACAACACATAGGTCTAAGGGCATATTATGTTACCGACTCAAACCAAAACATATCACATAGAGACATGGTGTGCCACTTATAACCATGATACATAAATATATATATATATATATATATATATATTAGTTAAGATTGTCAAAACATCAAAGGCACCAAAAAGACAATACTTGTACATATGCATTAGTGTACCAAACCATTTTTGAGACACATATTCATATATACATTTATAAGTATATATTTGTGTACACTTCATGCCAAGTTACAACAAATATATAAATATAAAAATATAGAAATTAAAATATTAACAAGACTACAAATATGTCAATTCTTGCCCAACAAGAGTCTCAATGAAAAACCAATTTTTATGAAAACAATTTTCTTATCAAAAACACTTTTATGGTTTTTCTTGTGAAGTTGTGAGAATCCAACAAAGAACTCCTCCAATGAAGTCCACCAAAAGCTTGTTTCATTCCCAAGTGCTAGCAAGTTGATGTGCAACCACGAAAACAACAATTAAGTGTGTATCTTAGACTTTTGAGCATCAAAATGATCACCACGAACAAGAAGGAGCTAGAGAGAATATCTTGTGATGAACTAAGAACAAAAGAACAACCAAAAGTCTCTTCTAGAGCAGAGAAATTTGTTGCCTCTTTGTCTACCACAATAATTAGACATTAACCCCATTAAAACAAGTGTTTAAGGCTGTTAATTCTGCTATTACATCGAACGTACACGGCCCGTGTTGATCAACACGGCCGTGTTGTAACATCCTGGAATTGGGCTTAGTAATTAGAGTGGTTTTGGTATGTTAACTTGTGATTAGTATTGATTAATTACTTTTTAGTATTGAATTATATGTTTAAAATATATACATGTATGGATATATATATATATATATATGTTAGTATGCATGATTGTATGTGATTATGAGATATTTATAAATAAACATGGACACCTCATGCTTGAGAAACCATACGTGGAATATAATGGAATTAACATCTGATTTACCTCTCACTTGAAAACCAACTCTTGGTGTTGTGTGTCTTTTTTAGAGAAGATGCATAAGAAACAAGTAAACTTGAAAAGTGGAAGTTTGGATTTGTGTTGTGTTAATTCAAATCAAAGGTATGGTTGTAATCCAAGCAAGATTCTAATCATCCTAACATGTTTTGTTTCTGATTTTATGCTTAGAACATGAAGTTGCCATTGTTAAAGTTTAGAAGTAAACTTGCTTGATGGGTTTTTTATGATTTGGTATTTAAAAAGGATTTGACATGTTCTTGTTGTTGTATACATGTTATAAGATGTTTATACATGTGTTAGAAGTGTTCATAATGGATTTTGAGTGTTTAAAGCGGATTTGGAAAGTTGGAGTCGGCTGGCAAAATGAAGAAGATGATGCAGGTTTGTGAGCGACGCGACGCGTCACTCCCTTGGACGCGACGTGTTCTTCAATTTTTTCGGATACTTGGAGGAATCCGAATGGAAATCCGATAGTGCAATCCGGAATCCAAATCCGATAAGGAAAATCCGAGAGGTCCAAAATCCGACAGTTGAAATCTGAGACTTGAAGTCCGGAACTTGAAATCCGACATATGGAATCGGATTTATGAAATCCGACACTTGGAGGCGACGCGACGCGTCGGGTGCTGGAATGGGACGCGTCCGCAAATATTGTGGAATTCTTTGATTGTTTGCATTGTTTAATGCCATGTGATATATGTTTATACATATGTGAATCTTACATGTTAATGTTTAATCAAAGTGAAATAAATATATGTGTTTGGTATATATTTATGAATCGGTTACTGATTTCAGTTTGTTGTGTTCTCAGTAACAGACAAGGCTCAGTAATATAAGATCACTGAGTGGAGAAGCTAAAAGCTTGAGGTGAATGGATGTTTACTCACGGATGATATTAGTTGTAACTAGTTTGGTTGCAGATGTTATTGGTTTGACGCATGGATAGATTGTGTATCTGATAATTGATTAACTGTTGATTGTTAATTGATTGTTGCGTTAGTGATATGTATACATGATGGTTGGGAAGTCAGTTTCGGCTGGGCATATGGGCTGGGTTAGTTTGCTATCGGATAATCAGTATTGGGATCTTTTGATGCATTTGTTGCAACTTAAGGTAATATTGTGTGAGAATTGCAAATGAACTATCGGTAAACCTTTGCTTTGTCCGGCATTGGTTATAGGTTCCTGCAGAACCGCCGGTTTTCCCAGGGCACGATTATCTGTTATTCTGTTGTCGATATCATGCGGTTTTGGCTGATATGTCTGTTGTGGTTTTACTCCATTCACTTAGCTTTGTGCTAATCCGTCACCTATCACTCTTTTTACAGGTTTTGGTAAGTCAGCGGCTCGGCTGAGAGTGGTTAGCTTGGGGAGTAATCACCTAGGACTCTGATAGATTATTTGTGACGAACCGTGTTTTGTAATACTGATATTAAACAGGATGGTTTTTGTAAACCCTGATTTATGTACAGTTGTAATTACTTTTGCTATTTAATTCACTTCCGCAGTGTTGTTTAAAAAATGAATAAAATTTGGGTTGAAAATACGGTGTTACAAGTTTGGTATGAGAGCCTTGGTTTGGCGATGTAGGCACAGTGGTAGTGTTACATTCCCAAATCTTGGCTCGTGGTAGGTTGATTACTCCTTGGGTGTGGGATTGGGGTGAATTGGAGTGTGGTGGAGTTAGTATGTTATGTACTATCGGATTTATCTAATAAATCGTGAGGTGATGTGATTGTTACAGATAACAACGGCTGATCGTGATCACTCAACTAGTGCCCCTATTGTCCCATCTACTGCTAAAGTTCCTATTACAAAAGTGGAAACTTTGCAAAATGCTGGTACATCTGGTACCGCTGGGTATGAAAGAGACGAGTACATCTTTCAGTTGGAGGGCCAGCTGCAAGATTTGTGAAAGGAACTAGAGCAACAAAGACAAGTTCCTGTAATTCAACCCCCGGTTACTACTGCGATATCAACCGCACCTGTGATACAACCGATTTTTCCACGGATTACTACTTTGGCTACCGTTACCACCGATGTCTCAACCTATAACTCAACCGTTCTTCTACCTGTTATTTCCACAGGGAGTTATGCATCAGGGATCTTACTCTTATCCTTTTATGGGATTTCCACCCGGTATGGGATACAGACAGCCATGTACATACAAGCAGTTTCTTGATTGTAAACTAGAGGATTACCATGGCAGCACGGATCCTAACGTTACGTTAAACTGGTTGAGAGATACCGCGAGGATTTTAGATGCCTGTAACTGTGAAGAGGAAATGAGAGTATACTTTGCCACCAGGATGCTTAAGGGCAAGGCGATGGTTTGGTGGGATTCCATTACCACCCACTTATCGAGAGCACAGATGGATTCAATCACATGGAATCAATTCCGGGATAAACTATACGAGCAGTACTGTAATGCCTTTGAATTGAATAAAATAAGGCAGGAATTTATGGAATTGAAGATGACAAGGAAGATGTCAGTTGATGAATTGATTGAATAGTTTAACGTGAAACTGAGGTTTGTAACTTACTAGGTACCAGATGAATCTTCCCGGGTTCAGCATTTCATCAGAGCTTTATTACTAGAGTACAGGAGTACTACGCATTTGGCTGGATCACTGTCCCAGGCCTTCACCTTGGCAAAGTCTGCTGAGGGGGACATTCAAGCCAGAGATAAGCAAAATAAGGATGAGGGGGCTTTGTAGAAGCCGAAGTATGACTAGGTAGGTGGTCAACAAAAGAAGAAGTGGCCGGGCAATTCTTCTCAGGGAAGTCAGAGTCGGAAGCTAACCACATGGGGTACGAATGCGAAGTCCCAATGGTGTACCCGATGTAGATCCACACACACTGGGCAGTGTACTGCTAAGACCATGTGTTGCTTGTGTTGTGGGACACATGGGCATGAAACGAAAGACTTCAGGTTTCCCCACAATGTTTGATGGAACTGTTTGAAGGAAGGGCACAGGTCTGGTGATTGCCCTACTAGGAGAAGATCCGAGACGGGGACAGGGGCAAAGGGACGTTGGGGGATCATTGTCAGGGGCACAGAAACGAAATAATCCTCCGACACCGGAGGGTAGGGCGTTCCGGATGACAGTAGACGATGCTACATGATGTTATCACTGGTACGTTTCTTATAAACTCCCTACCTTCTCGTATGTTATTTGATTCTGGAGCGAATCGCTCCTTTATTTCTGTGGCTTTTTGTGATAAGTTGAAATTGCCTACTGTTATTTCTGTACCGATTGAGATAGAAGTAGTAGATGGTAAGATAGAACCTGTTAGAAGTTCTGTGACTGGGGCTGAGATAGATATTGATGGTAAGTGCTTTCCAGTGTCATTTCTATTGATGCTAATAGCGGGGTTTGATGTGGTTTTGGGGATGGATTGGCTGAGTAAGCACAGGGAGAGTATTAAATGTCATAGGAAATTGATTTCATTTCCGTTACCCGATGGGTCGCATGTAGTGGATCGAGGGGAAAGGAACAGGGCTACGTTTCCTATTACTTCTATGTTGAAGGCTAAGAAATCCTTGAGTAAGGGATGCGAGTGTTTTCTGGCATATGCTATTGATGCTAGAAAAGAGAAGCGGGCAGTTACTGATGTGTGAGTCGTATTAGATTTTGCTGAAGTGTTTCCGCATGAGTTACCTGGGTTACCTCCCGTTCGAGAGGTGGAGTATAAGATTGACTTGATACCAGGTTCTAATCCACTGAATAGATCTCCTTACAGGTTGGCTCCTTCTGAGATTAGGGAGATGATGACACAGATTCAGGATTTATTGGATCGGGATTTTATTCGCCCGAGTTCTTCACCGTGGGGTGCACCGGTTTTGTTTGTGAAAAAGAAAGATGGCACGCTACGGATGTGTATTGATTATAGGGAACCAAATAAGAGGACGGTAATGAATAAATACCCTCTACCCAGGATTGATGATTTGTTCGATCCATTGCAGGGTGCTTCGTATTTCTCTAAGATCGATTTGAGATATGGTTATCACCAGGTACAAGTTTCTGACAAAGATATTGCCAAGACTGCCTTCCGTACCCGGTATGGTCATTATGAATTCTTAGTCATGCCGTTCGGTTTGACTAATGCACCTGCAGTGTTTATAGATTTGATGAACCGAGTTTGTGACCGTTTCTGGATAAATCTGTGATAGTATTTATCGACGACATTTTGGTTTATTCTAAATCTGAAGTTGATCACAAGATTCACTTGAGACAGGTTCTTGAGACATTATAGTGGGAGCAATTGTATTCCAAGTACTCAAAGTGTGAATTCTGGATGTGGGAAGTTCACTTTCTAGGGCATGTCATTTGCAAGGATGGAGTCAAGGTTGATCCGGCAAAGATAGAAGCAGTGATGAATTGGGAGGCTCCGAAGTCGCCTTCTGAGATTAAAAGCTTCTTGGGATTGGCAGAAAATTATAGACGGTTTATCCGAGATTTTTCTAAAATTGCGAATCCCATGACTAAGTTAACTCGCAAGGAGGTTCCATTAAAGTAGACTGATGAAAAGGGGAGGGCTTTTCAAACACTAAAACGAATCTTATGTCAGGCTCCAATTCTTGCTTTACTGGATGGGTCCGATGACTTCATAGTTTATTGTGATGTTTCTCTAGCAGGGTTGGGTTGCGTGTTGATGCAGCGGGATAGAGTTATCGCCTATGCTTCTCGTCAGTTGAAACATAATGAGAAGAACTATCCAACCCATGATTTGGAATTAGCAGCTGTGGTTTTTGCGTTAAAATTATGGAGACATTATCTTTACGGTACAAAGTGCGTCATTTGTACGGATCACAAAAACCTACGGTACGTATTTTTGTAGAAGGAACTCAATATGCGATAGAGACGATGGCTGGAACTTGCTAAATATTATGATTGCAAGATTCGCTATCATCCAGAGAAAGCTAACATGTTAGCCGATGCTTTGAGTCGCAAAGGAGTTAGTGAAGATATCAAATTTATGCGAATTGAAATAGTCTCCGACTTGAATGATAGATTGAAGGTAGCTCAGTTGGAAGCCTTGAAGGATGAAAATCTAAAGTCTAAGATTATGTTAAAGAAAAAGAATGATCTGACAGATGATTCTAGGGGATTGAAGATTTATCAATCTCGTGTTTGGGTGCCTTTGCTTGGAGGTCTCCGGAGTTTGATTTTGACTGAGGCGCCTAAATCGAGACTATATGTTCATCCAGGTAGCATAAAAATGTATAACGATCTAAAGATGCTTTATTGTTGGCCTACAATGAAGACAGATGTTGCACAATTTGTGGAGTCTTGCCATATTTGTGCACAGGTTAAGGCAGAGCACCAGAAACCTTACGGATCACTGAAATAGTTTCAGATTCCAGAGTGGAAGTGGGAGCACATAACGATGGATTTCGTAACTAAACTTCCACGTACGTAGAGGAATCATGATATGATTTGGGTGATCGTTGATAGATTGACCAAGAGTGCTCACTTCTTGGCTACGAGTGAGACGGCGCCACTCAGTAAGTTGGCTCAGTTATATATAGATGAAGTTGTTTCCCCACATGGTATACCGCTTTCGATCGTATCAGATAGAGATTCTAGGTTTGTGTCGAATTTCTGGAACAGTTTACAGCGGGAGTTGGGTACACGTGTTAATTTGAGTACATATTACCATCCTTAGACAGATGGGCAATCTGAACGAACTATTCAGACACTTGAGGATATGTTGCGTGCATGTGTGTTAGAGTATGGAGGTTCTTAGGATTCCCACCTGCCGTTGATTGAATTCGCGTATAACAATTCTTATCATTCGAGTATCGGTATGCCACCTTATGAGATGTTATATGGTCGTCGCTGCCGTACTCCAAGTGTTGGTTAGAGGCGGGTGATAAAAAGTATGCAGGGCCTGATATTGTATAGATCACCGCAGATAAAGTAGCTATTGCGCGAGAAAAGTTGAAAGCTGCGATGGATCGACAGAAGATGTTTGCTGATCCACATCGTAGGTCTATTACTTTTGCTGAGGGTGAATTGGTTTATGTGAAGGTTTCTCCGTGGAAGGGGGTTATCCGTTCTGGGAAGCGGGGAAAGCTAGCTCCGCGTTATATTGGACCGTTTCGTGTCCAACGGGTGGTTAATGATCAGACGGTTACTCTTGATCTTCCAGCAGAATTGTCAGGTATTCACAATACCTTCAACGTTTGTTACTTGCGGAAATGTAAAGTGGAGGATGAGATTCAAATTCTTTCTTTACAAGATCTTAAAGTGGATTCCAACAAGAGATTGGTAGAAGAACCCATTGAACTACTAGATCGGAAAGTGACTAAACTGCGTAAGAAACAGATTCCGATGGTTCTAGTTAAATGGAGACATAGTTTGGGTTCAGACTTGACGTGGGAAACCGAGGCCGATATGAGAGCTCGTTAGCCTCAATTGTTTAGAAGTGAATAGATACCGAGGACGGAATCCAGTTTAAGGGGGGAGGATTCGTAACATACTGGAATTGGGCTTAGTAATTAGAGTGGCTTTGGTATGTTAACTTGTGATTAGTATTGATTAATTACTTGTTAGAATTGAATTATATGTTAAAAATATATATACATGTATGGATATATATATATATATATGTATGTATGCTAGTATGCATGATTGTATGTGATTATGAGATATTTATAAATAAACATGGACACCTCATGCTTGAGAAACCATACGTGGACTATAATGGAATTAACATCTGATTTATCTCTCACTTGAAAACCAACTCTTGGTGCTGTGTGTGTTTTTCAGAGAAGAGGCATAAGAAGCAAGTAAACTTGAAAAGTGGAAGTTTGGATTTGTGTTGTGTTAATTCAAAGCAAAGGAATGGTTGTAATCCTAGCATGATTCTGATCATCCTAACATGTTTTGTTTCTAAGTTTATGCTTAGAACATGAAGTTGCCATTGTTAAAGTTTAGAAGTAAACTTGCATGATGGGTTTTGTATGATTTGGTATTTAAAAATGATTTGATGTGTTCTTGTTGTTGTATACATGTTATAAGATGTTTATACTTGTGTTAAAAGTGTTCATAATGGATTTTGAGTGTTTAAAGTGGATTTGGAAAGTTGGAGTCGACTGGCAAAATGAAGAAGATGATGCAGGTTTGTGAGTGACGTGACGCGTCACTCCCTTGGACGCGACGCGTTCTTCAATTTTGTTGAATTCTTGGAGGTATCTGAATGGAAATCCGATAGTGCAATCCGGGATCCAAATCTGATAAGGCAAATCTGAGAGGTCCAAAATCCGACAGTTGAAATCCGAGACTTGAAGTCCGGAACTTGAAATCCGACATATGGGAATGGGATTTGTGAAATCCGACACTTGGAGGCGACGCGACGCGTCGGGTGCTTGGACGTGACACGTCCGCGACTATTGTGGAATTCTTTGATTGTTTGCATTGTTTAATGCCATGTGATATATGTTTATACATATGTGAATCTTACATATTAATGTTTAATCAAAGTGAAATAAATATATGTGTTTGGTATATATTTATGAATTGGTTACTGATTTCAATTTGTTGTGTTCTCAAGAACAGACAATGCTCAGTAATATAAGATCACTGAGTGGAGAAGCTGAAAGCTTGAGGTGAGTGGATGTTTACTCACGGATGATATTAGTTGTAACTAGTTTGGTTGCATTTTTATTGGTTTGACGCATGGATAGACTGTGTATCTGATAATTGATGAACTGTTGATTGTTAATTGATTGTTGCGTTAGTGATATGTATACATGATGGTTGGGAAGTCAGTTTCGGCTGGGCATATGGGCTAGGTTTGTTTACTATCGGCTAATCAGTATTGGGATCTTTTGATGCATTTGTTGCAACTTAAGGCAAGACTGTGTGAGAATAGCAAATGAACTATCGGTAAACCTTTGCTTTGGCCGGTATTGGTTGTAGGTTCCTGCAGAACCGCCGGTCTTCCCGGGGCACGATTATCTGTTATTCTGTTGTTGATATCATGCGGTTTTGGCTGATATGTCTGTTGGGGCTTTACTCCATTCACTTAGCTTTGTTCTAATCCCCCACATCTCACTCTTTTTACAGGTTTTGGTAAGTCAGCGGCTCGGCTGAGAGTGGTTAGCTTGGGGAGTAATTGTGACATTCGGCAACAAATTTCCCAGGTTAGCCATTAAAAATTCTAATTTTAAGCCTAGTATGACTAAAAAATAGTATTTATGACTTAAATACATCCATAATAATATTAGATTTCGTAGAAATCCCGCCTATATGGTTAGAACCTTCCCGAGCTCGAAAAATCGAATTATTAAAAGTCAAGAATTACAAATCATATACAATAATAATAATAATAATAACAATAAAAATAATTAAATACATCATAATAAATATAAATAAGTTAAAATATAAAACATATATATATATATATAAACTCATCAAAATAATTAAAACTTTGTTAATTAAAAGATTTAAACAAAATCACCATTTATACAAATTTATTTAAACTAATTACACAAAATTTATAAAAAATAAAAAAATAAAAGAAACCCCCCATCTCTTTTCTCTTGCCTCCTTCTCTTCCCAAGAATCACCACTTGATCTCCCCCATGCTCTATATAAGCCCCCTACTACTCTTCATCATTTCCTTCACCACCACACTCCATCTCTTCTCTTTTCTCTCTTCTTCTTTCACCAACAAAAATCTCCCAAGAACATCCAAGTCTTGATCATCTCTTAAAGATCAAACACAAAATCAAAGAAAAGAGTTGGTAAGATGATCATAAAACACTCATCTCTACTCTTCTACCTTTCTTCTTTTCTTCTTTCTTTTTTTCTTTTATTTATTTTCTTTGTTGTTCATCTTATTTCCTTTATATATATCTATAATCATGTAAATATAAACATCCTACCAATGTTGTAAGGAGCACATGAAATGTGCATCATCCTACCATTGTTGTATGGAACTTAATCAACTAAAAATCAAGAAAATAAGACTTTGATCATGCATGTGTTTCATCTCAACAAATGTTGTAAGGAACACATAAAATGTGTATCATCCTACCATTGTTGTAAGAACACATGGATTATCAAAGCTTATACTCATACAATATGATTAATCATGAATATAAACATGCCATATTAAAGTTATGACCCATAAGCAAAAAGAATAACATTCTGGCAGATTCTGATGCTAGAACTCCCCACTTGTTTTTGTTATATCTAGAGTTCTAGGTATCAAAATCAGTTGATTCTTTTTTTCTAATCTTAGTTTAAAGTGTTACCTTTCATTTAAACCTGGATTCACTAATTTTCATGAACGTTTGATCCTTCAAACATATTTAAAAATACGCATATGTTGAATCTGGAAATCTGGCAGATTTAGAAGGGTACACTTTAAACGCGTGTAACTTACTCATTCTTGGGTCAAAATACGTCTAGTTTTTTTTTAAAGTTTAATCTTTGAGTCGTGGTTATTTCCCAGTTTGAATCATGTAGAAACGAGGTCGTATGAGCCCTAAACAGACGATTTAGTAACAACATGTCATCCAGACCCTGATCAGTGGACATCCTATACACTTTTAATTATTAAAAATACTAAACATGGATTATAAATTCCTATATTTTTACTGGACATTCTAGAAACATTTATTAAGATTATATTAAAATATCAAGCCTTAATATGACTCCTAAATTACAGTTTTTAATTTTTAAAGTTCAACTTAAAGAACTGAAAATTCCAGTGAACACTTATGATTTATGGAAAAATAGAGACAACCTTTAACTATTTAAATAAATAAGTTAACAACAAATAAATAATACAAAATAATAAATAAAATAAGTCTAATAGAGCTACGTACCTCTTATATTAGGAAAGGAGCTTCGGTAGGAACAAGAAATCCTTACGAGTGAACACCTTTGCATACCGGGTGAGTATCATAGCCCCTTTTTACCGTATTTCATATTATTTTGGGGTGAAAGCATGTGTATACGTTTCATGAAAAGTTTATTGCCTATCTTCTTATTTATTTCAAATATTATTTTGAGCACTTATGGTATTATTCTTTGATGTGCTTGGGTGATCGTTGTAAGACCTTTTCGTTGGACATTATTCCTTAACTCCGCTAGTGAGCCGATGGTATTAGTAAGTAGCGCTATTTGGAGATTCCGACGTCTCCCATTTATGGTTGACGAACTATAGATGTACTTTACCACTACTAACGTCATTTAATATAGGCGTTAGGTTTATCATGGGCAATTGGTTGTCGGCTAGGTTGGATAATGGCTCAAGCAACAATCATCATAGTCTATTACTACCATGTGCAACGTATTGGGCAATATAATACATCTTCTATCATTATCTCATACTTGGATTTTTATCCAAAAACTTCCATCAATTATTTAAACTTTTCTCATTTAAAAGATGTTTTGTGCATACATTAAAACCTATGAACTCACCAACTCTAGTAGTTGACCCTTTTCTTTTACCCGTGCTTTCAGGTGACCGCCGTTAGGTACCTTATGCTTGCAAACATGATGTGTGGCATCTTCATCTTCATCGTCACATTTTATATAAACATTATCTATTTCATTTACGCATCGTACAAGACAATGTCTTTAAATATTATTCGGATATGTAACCTTTATTTATGTTTCATCCGAACTACATATTTTGTTAATTTAATCTAATGGTTATTATCTATTTACCTTGTGCGATGATATCTTGTGCTGTGACACCTCGTGTTTCCGCTTTAGCGGGGTGTGACAGATTTTGGTGTGACAGATTTGGTATCAGAGCCTAAGGTTATAGAGAATGTTGTTTTCCTTATGGGGGGAAAACAACAACTATGACCAAAGGTATATAAAAATAATTTTTAAAATAATTTTGTTTAAAATACATCAAGTGTATTGATAATATAATTAAGTTGAGTACCACATTGTTATACCTCAATTAGACAAAGCTTGATCACCTATGTCTAATTTAGCTATGTACAATATGGGACTTAGGTTAGTTATAATAAAAATATACTTAGAAACAAATTTTATTTATCTTCTTTCTAGAACATGATTATTGTGTGTGTGCATAAGCATGGCATATCATAAGTACTTGCATATATTAGCACACTTAGTAACCAATTTTATATATATCGAAGTCTGTAATGTCATCATTAGGTTGACGCACTAAGATTACATATTCTTTATCCATGGAGGTTAGAATAGAAACTTAGTAGGAGAGTCCCCGAGTTTCACGACCTAGTGTATTATCAACACCAACTTCCTGTGAAGCATGTGTTAGGCTCACGGCTAGGAAAAGAGTCCCCTTACCAACGAGAGTAACATCGTGACCTTTTCATTAGGAGGGAGAAAACTGCTGATTTAGGGAGCACATAGAGGCACCCTGAGTAGTAACGAGAACTATCGTAAGGACATTAAGGGTGACCCCAAAGACGGAAGGTGGGTACAAAGCATATCACTAGAACTGAGTATTCATCATACTAGTTTAGACCACTGGCACCATGACCTATGTAATTTTTTTTTTCTATGCTCTCGGAGTCGCAACACCGAAGCGTTAAGAGCTGTGGGGACTACCATTGCAACAAGGAGGGCCGTGTAGATGATTTAATTATATATGTGCTTGGGAGGATATTTTTTTATAGTGATGGTGAGATTGCTAGTAAGTATGATGGTACGCTAGGGTTGTTTTTAAGGAGATTGAATTAGTGAAAGATTTGGAGTTTCTTTCGATTATTAAACTTGGTGGTTTTTTTTTTTTGATGATTTGTTAAACATTAATCACTTGATGTCTTTTAGGAAATCATTTTGGTACTTTTGGGAACTATATGATTGAACATATGTTGCTTAAATCACGTTATGAAATGTTTGATTTTACATGCATTGCTATATGATTGAACGGGAGTGTTAGTTGTTAGACCTTATATCTTAGGATCACCATAACCTAGCTAAGTAGAATTTGTACAAAGGAGAGACCCGAATGTGATTACTAGTATGTTTCTTCTGAACAATTATAATGCATCAATGCTATCTGACTCTAGAATATATAGAAGCTTAGTACCACTAGTTTTTAGGCCAAAGCTCAATCTAAAATTTCAAATATTGAAAGAGGCCTATATCATGCAATTTGCTAATGGACAAGAAGTCAAGACTAGAGATATAATCACTAAGTGTACCTTGAACTTAGCTAGCAAAAACTTTAACGTAGACCATACCAATCAAATTAGGGAGCTTTGATGTAGTTGTTGGTATGTATTGGCTATCCAAAAATCAAGCTGAAATACTTTGTTCTGCAAAGATCATTCAGATTCCACTATCACAAGATGAAACGCTTGTCATATAAGGAAAAAAGACTAGGAAGAACGTCAAGGTGGTATCATGCATGAAAATGCAAAAATATTTAAGAAAGGACTATATCGCATTCTTCGCTCACGTTGTAGAAACGGAGGTTTAGGAAAAGCACATTCACGATTTTCCAATCGTTCGGGATTCTCCCAAGGTGTTTCCGGATGAATTACTTGGATTACCCTCAGTTAGACAAGACAAATTTGGATTGATTTAATCCCTGGAGCCACGCTCGTAGCAAAGGCACCATATCGGTTAGCCCCGTTGGAAATGTAGGAAATTGCCTGCACATCTTCAAGAGCTACTCGACAAAGGAATTATTCGACCAAGTACCTCACCATGGGGAGCCGTAGTCCTATTCGTCAAAAAGAAAGATGGATTGCTACGAATGTGCATACACTATAGGGAACTCAACATATTGACCATCAAAAATCAATACCCTCTTCCTCGAATCGATGACCTTTTCGATCAACTTCAAGGTACTACCTGTTTTTCTAAAATCAATATTCAATCTGGATATCATCAATTAAGAATCCGTGAAGAGGACGTGCCCAAAACCGCGTTTAGAACACGTTATAGTTATGCCCTTTTGATTGACAAACGCACCAATTGTCTTCATGGACGTAATGAACCGAGTATGCAGACTATACTTAGATAAGTTGTGATTGTGTTTGTTGATGATATACTCATTTACATGCGACAAAAGAGCACCATGAAAAGCATTTAAGGTTGATACTAAAGTTACTTAAGGATCAGAAGTTTAAAGTTACTTAAGGATCAGAAGTTGTATGCCGGGAATTACGTTTTCTAGGCCACGTAATTAATAGGAATTCATGTTGACCCAACAAAGATCGAAGCCATAAAGAAATAGGAACCCCATATATCCCGACTGAAATTGTAAATTTCTCGGTTAAGTACATTTATTTATAGCAAATTTCTCAAAATTTGCGCAACCACTCGCGGCATTAACTCAAGAGGATAAGAAGTTTGTTTGGTGAAAAAAAAAAACATTTTCTACGCTTAAGAATAAGTTAGCAATGCACCAATTTTGGCGTTACCCGGAGGAACATATAACTTCGCGGTATATTGCGATGCGTCACACCAAGGATTGGGTTGTGTGTTGTTGCAAAAAGAGAAAGTCATTGATATGATTCGAGACAATTCAAAGTGCATGAGAAGAAATTTACTACCCACAACTTAGAGTTAGGAGCCATAGTATATGACCTAAAAAAAAATGGAGATATTACCTTTATAGTACTAAGCGAACTATTTATACAGACCACAAGAGTCTTCAGCATATTCTTGATCCAAAGATGCTCGATATGAGGCGTAGAAGATGAGTGGAATGGCTTAGTGACTACGATTGTGAAATCAAATACCATACTAGCAAGGCCAATATGGTCGCTGATGCTCTATGAAGAAACAAAAGAGTGAATCCATCTAGGATATAAGCTTTAGGAGCAACCATTCAAACAAGCCTAAAGGAAAGAATAGTTGAAGCTCAAAAAGAAGCATCAAAGACGGAAAATTTGAAGAACGAGACCCTATATCACTTGGAGCGATGATTCAAAACAGGCCAGATGGAGTGCACCACTTCGAAAACAAGAATTGGATAGCTAAGTTTAATAACCGTTAATCGACAATTTTAGACGAGGCTTATAATATTCAATCCACCCTGGAGCCGACAAAATGTTCTCAAGGAATACTATTGGTAGGCCTGGAATAAAGAAAGACGTCTCCTTGTTCGTGGGAAATGTTTAACTTGCGCAAGGGTTAAGACAGAACACCAGAAGCCATCCGGTTTGTTGCAACAGCCAGAATGGAATGGGAACATATAAGCATGGATTTCGTATCTAAATTACTCCGATCTGCAAAAGGGTACGATTCCATTTGGGTTATAGTAGATCGCCTCACGAAATCGGCACCTTTTCTCCCTATACGGGAAGATTACAAAGTGGAAAACTGGCTCAGAATTATATTGACGAAGTTGTTGCCCGACACGCAGTACCAATTGCAATAATATCCAATAGAGGTAGTCGGTTCACATCCCGATTTTGGCAATCGTCACAAAGGGCGTTAGGTACGCAAGTAAACCTGAGCAGCACCTACCACCCTCAAACGGATGGGCAATCGGAGAGAACGATTTAGACACTAGAAGACATGTTGTGTGCATGCGTAATAAATTTTAGTGGAACTTGAGATTCACATATACTATTAGTTAAGTTTTCTTAGAATAATAGGTGTCACACTAGCATCCAGTGTGCACCATATAAAGTCTTGTATGGGCGCAAGTGTAGATCCCCACTTAATTTGTTGGAAATTGGCGATAGGAAATTGACTAGACCTGATATCATGCAAGCGGTCATCGACAAGAATACAATTATGAACGATAGGCTTAAGACTGCCAAAGATCATTAGAAAATTTACGCTGATAATCTCCGTAAGCCTTTAGAGTTCCAAGCGGGCGATAAAAGTGCTTATAAAGGTATTGCTGTGGAAGAAAATAGTACATTTTAGGAAAAGAGGAAAACTATATCCCATATTCTTTAGACCATTTGATATAATTAGAAGAATTAGGCGAGGGGCGTATATGCTTAAATTGCCACAAGAACTGAGCGCCATCCATGACACGTTCCATGTGTCGAATTTAAAGAAATGCCAAACGGAGGAAACCTTAGTCTTACCCTTAAAAGATGTGCAAGTTGATGACCGGTTGCACTTTGTAGAAGAACCAATCGAAATCCTTGACCGGGAGGTCAAAAGACTAAGGAGAAGCAAGATCCCCATCTTAAAAATTCGTTGGAACTCAAGGCACGGACCCGAATACACATGGGAACGCGAAGACTACATGAAACATAAATATCCTCACCTCTTTAATAACGTTAGTACAAAGTAAATTTCGGGACGAAATTCTTTTAATCAGGGGAGACTGTGACATTCGGCAACAAATTTCCCAGGTTAGCCATTAAAAATTCTAATTTTAAGCCTAGTATGACTAAAAAATAGTATTTATGACTTAAATACATCCATAATAATATTAGATTTCGTAGAAATCCCGCCTATATGGTTAGAACCTTCCCGAGCTCGAAAAATCGAATTATTAAAAGTCAAGAATTACAAATCATATACAATAATAATAATAATAATAACAATAAAAATAATTAAATACATCATAATAAATATAAATAAGTTAAAATATAAAACATATATATATATATATAAACTCATCAAAATAATTAAAACTTTGTTAATTAAAAGATTTAAACAAAATCACCATTTATACAAATTTATTTAAACTAATTACACAAAATTTATAAAAAATAAAAAAATAAAAGAAACCCCCCATCTCTTTTCTCTTGCCTCCTTCTCTTCCCAAGAATCACCACTTGATCTCCCCCATGCTCTATATAAGCCCCCTACTACTCTTCATCATTTCCTTCACCACCACACTCCATCTCTTCTCTTTTCTCTCTTCTTCTTTCACCAACAAAAATCTCCCAAGAACATCCAAGTCTTGATCATCTCTTAAAGATCAAACACAAAATCAAAGAAAAGAGTTGGTAAGATGATCATAAAACACTCATCTCTACTCTTCTACCTTTCTTCTTTTCTTCTTTCTTTTTTTCTTTTATTTATTTTCTTTGTTGTTCATCTTATTTCCTTTATATATATCTATAATCATGTAAATATAAACATCCTACCAATGTTGTAAGGAGCACATGAAATGTGCATCATCCTACCATTGTTGTATGGAACTTAATCAACTAAAAATCAAGAAAATAAGACTTTGATCATGCATGTGTTTCATCTCAACAAATGTTGTAAGGAACACATAAAATGTGTATCATCCTACCATTGTTGTAAGAACACATGGATTATCAAAGCTTATACTCATACAATATGATTAATCATGAATATAAACATGCCATATTAAAGTTATGACCCATAAGCAAAAAGAATAACATTCTGGCAGATTCTGATGCTAGAACTCCCCACTTGTTTTTGTTATATCTAGAGTTCTAGGTATCAAAATCAGTTGATTCTTTTTTTCTAATCTTAGTTTAAAGTGTTACCTTTCATTTAAACCTGGATTCACTAATTTTCATGAACGTTTGATCCTTCAAACATATTTAAAAATACGCATATGTTGAATCTGGAAATCTGGCAGATTTAGAAGGGTACACTTTAAACGCGTGTAACTTACTCATTCTTGGGTCAAAATACGTCTAGTTTTTTTTTAAAGTTTAATCTTTGAGTCGTGGTTATTTCCCAGTTTGAATCATGTAGAAACGAGGTCGTATGAGCCCTAAACAGACGATTTAGTAACAACATGTCATCCAGACCCTGATCAGTGGACATCCTATACACTTTTAATTATTAAAAATACTAAACATGGATTATAAATTCCTATATTTTTACTGGACATTCTAGAAACATTTATTAAGATTATATTAAAATATCAAGCCTTAATATGACTCCTAAATTACAGTTTTTAATTTTTAAAGTTCAACTTAAAGAACTGAAAATTCCAGTGAACACTTATGATTTATGGAAAAATAGAGACAACCTTTAACTATTTAAATAAATAAGTTAACAACAAATAAATAATACAAAATAATAAATAAAATAAGTCTAATAGAGCTACGTACCTCTTATATTAGGAAAGGAGCTTCGGTAGGAACAAGAAATCCTTACGAGTGAACACCTTTGCATACCGGGTGAGTATCATAGCCCCTTTTTACCGGATTTCATATTATTTTGGGGTGAAAGCATGTGTATACGTTTCATGAAAAGTTTATTGCCTATCTTCTTATTTATTTCAAATATTATTTTGAGCACTTATGGTATTATTCTTTGATGTGCTTGGGTGATCGTTGTAAGACCTTTTCGTTGGACATTATTCCTTAACTCCGCTAGTGAGCCGATGGTATTAGTAAGTAGCGCTATTTGGAGATTCCGACGTCTCCCATTTATGGTTGACGAACTATAGATGTACTTTACCACTACTAACGTCATTTAATATAGGCGTTAGGTTTATCATGGGCAATTGGTTGTCGGCTAGGTTGGATAATGGCTCAAGCAACAATCATCATAGTCTATTACTACCATGTGCAACGTATTGGGCAATATAATACATCTTCTATCATTATCTCATACTTGGATTTTTATCCAAAAACTTCCATCAATTATTTAAACTTTTCTCATTTAAAAGATGTTTTGTGCATACATTAAAACCTATGAACTCACCAACTCTAGTAGTTGACCCTTTTCTTTTACCCGTGCTTTCAGGTGACCGCCGTTAGGTACCTTATGCTTGCAAACATGATGTGTGGCATCTTCATCTTCATCGTCACATTTTATATAAACATTATCTATTTCATTTACGCATCGTACAAGACAATGTCTTTAAATATTATTCGGATATGTAACCTTTATTTATGTTTCATCCGAACTACATATTTTGTTAATTTAATCTAATGGTTATTATCTATTTACCTTGTGCGATGATATCTTGTGCTGTGACACCTCGTGTTTCCGCTTTAGCGGGGTGTGACAGTAATCACCTAAGACTCTGATAGATTATTGTGAGGAGCCATGTTTTGTAATACTGATATTAAATAGGATGGTTTTTGTAAACCCTGATTTATGTACAGTAGTAATTACTTTTGGTATTTAATTCACTTCCGCAGTGTTGTTTACAAAATGAAAAATTTTTGGGTTGAAAATACGGTGTTACAAGTTTAGTATCAGAGCCTTGGTTTAGGGATGTAGGCATAGTGGAAGTGTTACATTCCCAAATCTTAGCTCAAGGTAGGTTGATTACTCCTTGGGTGTGGGATTGGGGTGAATTGGAGTGTGGTGGAGTTAGTTTGTTATGTACTATCAGATTTATCTAATAAATCGTGAGGTGATGTGATTGTTACAGATAACAATGGCTGATCGTGATCACTCAACTAGTGCACTTATTGTCCCGTCTACTGCTGAAGTCCCTACTACAACAGTGGAGATAAAAATGTGGAATCTGATGATATAATTCCAAAGACATTTTTGAGAAACAAGGATGGAAAGCAGGTCAAAACCAATAAGTTTGTGAGACCAACCCAAAGCCCCTATGTTATTCATGCAAACCATCAAGTTGAGTGTTCTAGATCAAACAGAAACTGTAAGTCAGTTTTCAAAAGATTGGATTACAATCCTTTGAGAACAACTGTCTTTGACAGAATAACTCACATCAACTCAAAAAGACATAACTCTCAAGTCAAATATGAAAGGATGTCTAAGAACAGGAAGTTGTGTGTAAGTTAGACTTGACCAAATAAGGGTAACCATAAAGCTGACAAAGTTAAGTCCAAAGTCAGAGAAAGTCAAGTAGACAAATTTTCTAAAAAGATTGAAAGGTTATCCACATCTTATGATCCTAAAACAAAATCCAAATTTAATGTTGGAAAACTTAAAGAGATCACTCAAACACCCATCTTTAGAAGAAAATGCTATAAGTGTGATGACAGAGGCCATGAAGCCAAGGATTGTGTAAGTACCAATCTAAGACCTGAGAAAATAAAGGATGATCAGTCTAAAACAGACTTAGAATATGTTCAAGCTGATCAGTCAGCCTCTAAAGGATTAGCTAAGTGCTTATCCTCAGAACCAACCAAACAGTAGGTTCCCAAAAGAAACTAATATGTTAAGTTAATCATGTGAAGGGCTCCTACAAGTGGTACTTAGACAGTGGATGCTCAAGGTACATGACAGGAAGCAAAGGGATTCTAAGTGAATTCCAAAACAATGAAGGACCCAATGTGACATTTGGGGATAATTCTTAAGGAAGGACTAAAGGTTATGGAAAAATAACTGCTGGAACAGTCACTTTCAGAAAGGTAGCATATGTTGAAGGCCTTAAACACAATCTGATAAGTATCAGTCAATTATGTGTTGAGGATTATGAAGTCACATTCAGAAAGAATGCAAGAACAATTTATGATAAAAAGGGAAAGCCCATACTAATGGCAAAATGAGAGAGATATCTATCTGTTAGATCACAGCTCCGCAGATCCTTCAACTAAAACATGACTGTATTCTGATTCAACTGCCAAGCTGAGTTGGTTGTGGCACAAAAGAATGTCACACCTTAATTTCAAATATATTAACAAACTGTCTAGCAAAGAGTTAGTCTCTGGTCTGCCAAACATCACATTTGCCAAAGACAAACTGTGCTGAGCTTATGAAATGAGAAAACATCACAAGGGATCCTTCAAGTCCAAACAGAATTTTTCAATCACAGAACCATTGCATATGTTGCATTTGGATTTATTTGGACCTATAAGCACCCCAAGCCTAAGTGGTAAAAAATACACTCTAGTGATTGTTGTTGAGTTCACAAGATTCACTTGTGTGGTCTTCTTAAAAGCCACAAGTGAAGCTACATATGAGTTAATCAGCTTCATAAGACAAGAAGAGTTGCAAAAAGGTAAGTCTATCAAGCAGCTCAGGAGTGATCATGGGACTGAGTTTGGAAACTCAACCCTTGAAGGCTTTTGTGAAGAGAAGAGAATTATCCAGAATTTCTCATCTGTAAGAACTCCACAACAAAAGGGAGTTGCTAAAAGGAGAAATAGAACCTTAATTGAACCTGCCAGAACCATGTTATCTGGAGCAAAGCTCAAGCTGAGCTTTTGAGCAGAAGCTGTAAGTACATCGTGCTACACACAGAACAGATCTATGATGGTTAAAAGACATGGTAAAACACCTTATGAGATGTATCATGGCAGAAAACCTAATATTGGATATTTACACATCTTTGGTTCAACATGCTATGTGCTAAACCAAAGAGATCAACTTCATAAGTTGGAACCTAAAGCTGATCAAGGTCTATTTGTTGGATATTCTTCAATTTCCAAAGCTTACAGAGTCTATAATCTTAAAAGAAAAGTAATTGAAGAGTCAGTACATGTTACGTTTGATGAGATAAGTATTGAAAAATCATACAAAGCTCAAGCTGACCCGGTTAGTCTGAGTGAGCTTGAGAGGAACAAAGAATTTCTCACGTCAAATCCCATGTATGTTATGGATGATTCTGATGATAAGGATGGTGGCAAAACTAAGAAACTTGTATCATTGAAAGAATCTATCAATATTGAAGATGATCACATAACTGAGTCTATTGACACCAATACTCAGCCTGAGAATCTAGGTGAATCATCAGGTGCAAGTCAGACTGAAAATCTAAGTGATTTCTCAATCCCTACCGAGACTGAAGAAGTAAGTCCTATTTAGACTGAAAGACACTACTCAAATTCAGCCTCAGAACCACATTCTCCTACTATAACCTTCAAAGTGTTAAAAAACCATCCTCTTGATGATATTCTTGGGAACATATAAGATGGTGTGTTAACTAGATCTAAGGCAAATGCAAACTATGTTGCCTACTCTAGTTTTCTATCTCATATGAAACCAAAGAATACTGAAGAGGCTCTAAAGGATGAAGATTGGATTGAAGCTATGCAAGAGGAGCTGACAGAATTTCAAAGAAATAAAGTCTAGACCCTTGTCCCTGCTCCTAAAGAAAAAACAATTATAGGCACTACGTGGGTCTATAGAAACAAAATGGACAAGGATGGAGTAGTGATCAGATTTAAGGCAAGGCTAGTAGCTTAGGGGTATAGACAAGAAGAAGGTATTGACTATGATGAGACCTTTGCCCCTTTTGCAAGAATTGAAGATATAAGATTGTTTCTAGGCTATGAAGCCTTCAAAAACTTTAAAGTGTATCAAATGGATGTTAAAAGTGCTTTCCTAAATGGATCACTATAGGAGGAAGTCTATGTGAAACAACCCCTGGTTTTGTAGATCCTAAACATCCAGATTATGTCTATAAGTTGGACAAGGCTCTATATGGATTCAAGCAAGCTCCAAGAGAATTGTATGATACACTATCCACCTATTTGCTTTCAAATGATTTTATTAGATGAAGTATTGACAAAACACTATTTATAAGGAAAAGCAGAGGACATGTTATTCTGGTTCAAATATATGTGGATGACATTATCTTTGATTCAACAAACCAAGGTCTTAGTGATTGGTTCTCAAAGATAATGTCTAATCAATACAGAATGAGCATGATGGGTAAGATGACTTATTTCTTAGGACTTCAAATTAGTCAGAAAGAAGATGGTATATTTATTAATCAGAGCAAATATGTTTTTGATCTGATTAAGAAATATGGATTAGACTCAAGCCATCCTGCAAAGTCCCCAATGTTACACAATGTCAAGTTGCACAAGGACATTGATGGGAAGTCTGTATGTCAGACTACATATAGAGGAATGATAGGTTCATTACATTCCTTGACAGCAAGCATACCTGATATAATGTTTACTTTACATATCAGGATGATCCAAAGGAATCACACCTACGAGCTATTAAAAGAATGCTCAGATATTTGAAGGGAACACCAAATTTAGGTTTGTGGTATCCCAAAGGATCAGGATTTAAGCTAATAGGGTACTCAGACTCAGACTTCGCAGGTTATGGCCTAGACAGAAAGAGTACTACTGGAGGATGTCAATTATTGGGTGGAAAATTAGTTAGCTGGACAAGCAAGAAACAAAACTCACTGATAATTTCTACAACTAAAGTTGAGTATCTTGCAGCAGGGAGTTGTTGTGCTCAAATATTGTGGATGCAACATCAGCTTAAGGACTTTGATATACATTATTCAAAGACTTCCATATTCTGTGACAATCAAAGTGCTATTGCCATCACACATAACCCAGTGTTTCACTCAAGAACAAAGCACATTGAGATAAGACGTCACTTCATTAGAGACATAGTAGAAAAGGGAAAGATAGAGTTAGTCTTCATTGAGACTAAAGATCAACTTGCAGATATCTTCACTAAACCAATTGAAGGCACAAGATTCACAACTCTACTTGGCAAGCTTGGCATGCTCAACCCTTAACTTGGTATGTCCCACTATTTCTCTATCTCTGTTTAATATACGCTTAGTGCTAACCTTGACTAAGTGTTAAAATCTGAGCTGAGTAATCGGTTCTAAGGTGTGGTCAGTTAGTCCTAATAAATGGTAAGTCCAACACTATGGTAAGTATAAAATATGTAAGGTATGTCCTTCAAAATAAACGTAAGTCATTTACAAATTAATTATTTAAAAGATGTTTCTGATAATAATTCTTTTCATATTGTTAAAATTCGGATCAATGTAACAGTGTGAGTCTAGGTAAGTTATATTAAATATAGCCGTCATAACAAACTGCGTAGTCGGTTGTTACTGTAACGGTCATATTTATTACCATCTGTTAACAGTAACATTTCTCTCCCATTGAAAAGGTATAAATCGAGAGACTTTTCACCGTATTTTGTTTACTCTTCCAAATCCTATACCTCCTTCTCTATTCTCTAAACCCTAACATTGCTTTGTGCAGAATCAATTGCTCAGTATGAAACCCTACAACTGCTAAGTGCAATCAAATACGATCAGTTCGAAATCAATGGAGGGATATACTCTTAATTTGTCTGATCAAATGATTCGTGGTGGTACTTTCAAGAATAATGCGCTCCACTTCTACAAACAAAACAATGTCATAGCCTGTATCGACATCCCTTAGTCCAAGATTGGCAGGGCTTATGAGGATTGGGTCTCCTACATTCGAAAGGGACCCTGGCACATGCTTTTCTCAGTGGTCCTACTGTGCTCATCCCACAAATCCTCACAGAGTTTTGGTTCACGTGCAGATTGGATGCGAATCAACACGTCATAAGAGGTACAGTCATGAGTGGACAAGTGGCGATAGACGTAGATGCAAACTATCTCCGACGAATTCAACATCTCCTGGTTCACAATCAGTATGAGGCCACGGTTTCTAGGGAAACACCAAGGAGTGTATTACCCTTAATTGGTCATCCTCAAGTCGTTGGAGTGATAAGAAAATCCGTTTTCTAGACAACATGGGGATTCATGGTGGCCACAATGGTTCGTTCACTTGGATAGAAGGTGGGTGGACTGGATAATGTTAATGACTTTGAAATGCAACTGCTATATGACATATTCTATGATCAAAGATTGGACTACACCGAGTTAATCTTTGAGGCACTTAAGTCTTTGGTGACCAATAATGTGAGGGATACCATTGTGCCCTTTGTAAGAATTTTTTTCAATGGTGATCGAGGACAGAGGTTGGGTAGAAGAGACACTGCACAATATGAGTCAACCCCTACTCATGTTCTCAGCTCAAGAATGTTCACTCATGATATTTTCCCTGAGCACCACACAATGAGTGCTCAGATGAGGGTGTATGCACAGCTTCCGACTTCAGAATCAAGTGAAGCTGAGGAAAGTGCAAATGATGAGGAGGAAACAGAAAGCGTCAATGATTCTGAGGCTGAGTCCTCCAAAGCTGAACCTCAAAGAACTCAGCTCCGATAGCGCATACAACGGATTTCTTCCACCTACAGCTCTGAGCAAGAGAGTATCCTCCCTAGCTCAGAGTCACCACTGATTGGTACTACAGGTATAACCTCTCTTCCTTCATCTCCTTCTTTTTCTCGTATTTCTCCATCTCCTATATAGGGAGATAAGGCTGAGTCAAGCCCATCTCAGTCTAACCTCTCTCCCCCACCACAAACATCTCCATATATTCTCCACTCTACAACCACCACTGGTCAGCCCACTACTACCAAGGATATTTCCCAAACCTACACTCCCAAAACTACCAAAGGTGGTCCTTCACTGAAAAAGGACCATGGAGCTGATGTCACACTGACACCTCCACCGGCAGGAGCTGAGGGGGAGACACCTTCTCTTAAGGTGTCAACCTCAAGGCTCACTTCACCCAGTCAGCCTAAGCCGGGTATGGTGTCTACTCAGCCCATACCTATTCTAGCCATGGGAGAACCCATTTCTGTGCCTTTACAGACACATGAAGGTGACATTGAACATATGACCTCTCCCCAGGTTCAACTACCCCCTCCTCACCACTCAGCCCAGCCTACCCTGTCACCAAAGCACACGACCTTGGTCATTCTTCTTCTTTTCTATTCTTACACACTCTAGCATGACCTGTCAACGAACCTTCCATACACCAGGAAGGTTTACAGGGTTCCCATTCTGGCCCCCTTGATTCCATAGGTTAGCACCAACCTTTGGATATGGGGCCCATATTGTCACCCCATGAGGCACATTCAACAGCTTCTCCTATAGTGGAAATTCATTCCTCCACTGGCCAGGAGGACTTTGAGGTTAAGCATAGACCAGAGGAGCCCAAGCTGATGGCAAATGATGCCCAAGCCATTATGGAGTATTTACAAACTCAGTTTGAGCTCCTGCACAAGAAGAGGAAGAGTGATAAAGCCAGGTTGATGCGCAAGCTGAATGATCTCTCAAACACTATGGCCAACTTGGAAAGCTTTGTGCTCAAATCAAGACCCTCCCTTAATGATGATGACAAAAAGGGCGAGGAAGAATCAAAGAAAAATGATGATACAGTTGAGGGGGAGCATACGGAGGAAGTGCAAATTGAAGAAGAAGCTCATGATCAGTTCATGAGTATCGTAGATCAACCTCCTCAACAAAAGGATATTGCAAAAGGTTCACAAGCTCCAGCAGTCCAAATTAGCACAGTTTCACACGTTCAATCAATTCAACAACAAGTTCCACATGAAGAACCATTTCAAATTGTTCCTACAAACTTCCCTCACGCTGAGCTACCAAAGATTGTTGAAGCTGAGCTTGTTCCAGCTTCACAAATAGTTTAAGGGAAAGGCAAGGTGATTGAGACTAGAAAAAGAAAGAAAAGAACAAGTGTTGTGCCTCTAGAAACGAGGAGAAAAGTCATCATTACTGAACCTGAGCCAGAGCAACAAGGTCAGTCTCAACTAGTTGCATATGAATCTGACTCAAGTGATGAAGCTGATGCAGCACAGAAGCCCAGTGACATGCTTGCTGAAAAAATGTTACAAGAAATGGTAAAGGAACTGGGCATGACAGTGGAGGAAAGGAAAGAGCAGCAAAGGCAATCTGAGTTTCAATGAGAAAAGGCTAAAGCTGAGGCTGCCAGAGCTGAAGCTGAAGCTGATTATTCTAGACGAAGAGCTGCCCAAATTCCCTACTCAGATGTTGATCTAAGGCACTTCTACGAAAGAACACACCTTCATGACAAGATTGAATCCATCACACTAAGCAGAAAAGGAGAATTGGTGATAATCAACTTTGTACTAGACAACAAACATGAAATTGGTCTAGATATGAGATGTCTGTACAAGTTGGGCTTTTCAGAGCTAAAGGTTGTAGCCACAATTATCAAAAGAATGAAAAAGAGTCAAATTAGACAAGAGATAGTTGATGTTCTCAAGACACTCTTCATAAGAATTGATCAATTAGGAGAAATTCCAGCTGATGAAATTGATACCTTCCTAAATAGAAACAAAGCTGTAAGAGTCAAAGCAGCAAGCAGCGTGCTAAATGAAACATTAGTTTACAAGTTCCAGAGGGAGTTGAATTCAGAGAAAATATTTATATCACTCAACCTTTGGAAGGATTTTTGTATTTGGATGTGGAAGGAAACCAATGTTTCTTGAAGGTAGCAAATCTTCATTTGGAAAATCCAGAGTTAATTCTGTAGTTGAGAATTCTATGTGATGACTCAACTCAGAACTCAGTATTCAGATATCATCTTAACAAAGTATTCAGATCAAGGAAAACTGATATGTGGTTGGATCAAGGAAGCAGCCATATGTGAACTTAAATGTTCAGATATGTGGATGGAAGCTGGAGATCCTATAGATTAGTTCTGTAATTTTGTAAGCACTAAGTGTGCATAAGCTGATCAAAATGATCAAGCTAAATGTAAATGATATGTTCATTAATGAAAAGTTAAGTTTGATATGTTCAACTGTTTGATATAAGAATTGATATATTCAAGTATAAACTGATAAGTTTAGTGATATAAGTTTTGCACGTTCAGAACTTAAATTAATTCTGATGAGTTAAGTATCTGAGTAATTGTATGTTTGAATACATAGAATACAAGTCTTAGAATATAGTTGTAACCTAAAATCTTGAAAGTTCAAGAAATGATGAATAGGTATAGATCAGTTCAATACTTATTCCAAGAACTAACTTTGGTCAGTTCTAGAGTTATTCAACATAATTCTGTTAACCTATACTTACTTTGATTCAATATTTTGTCTTCATCAAATAGTGGGAGATTGTTAGTCCCATGTTTAGAATAGTTAGATTTGATGAGACAAACCATAGCTATGTATAGATGATAGGTTCAATGTTACGAATTATGTAAGTCTGTTATAAACTGACTAGTCAGCTTAGGCTGAGTGACTTCTAAACTAAGATAGGTTTCAAGAATGAAGACTTGAAGATTTGAAGATCCAAGAACTCAAGAACTCAGCTTGATAACATCAAGACTGAGTGAGTCAGCTCAGCGCCAAAAGTCAGTTCAAGAATTTAAGTAAGTTAAATTCTGTTATAAACTCTGGATATCTATGACATTTAAATTAGGATATCTGAACCTAATTTAAACTATCTAGTAGTTGGATAGAGATCTCAAACAAAATTAATTAGATATGTTCTATTTAAGGAGTTTGTTACGGTTTTAAAGAAAAGAAAAGTTCTATCTTTAAACTGCGATTGGTTCGTAGATATATCAAGTATAAGTATAAACCTTCTTATGGGGTTCAATAAACCGAATAGAGAGTTCTGCATAAGTTGCAAAACGTACGTGTGTTCATCATACTTGATACGCGTGTGTTGCGATAACTTTGTGAGTTCAATGTTCAAGAGAGCTTTCCAGAGTTCTTGTTAATCAGTTTTAACAAGAAGTTCGATCATCAATTAGTTTGTGATACAAGAGTGTTTAGAGAGAATTGAGTTTATAATCAGTGTAACATCGAATCATACTGTTGATTTGATTAGAAAGTGAGATTGTAATATCTTGATTAATTATTGAATATATTCTTATTGAATTGTTTTAAAGTGTATTCAACCCCCCCTTCTACACTATATCGGTTGCTTGTTTACCCTCTTTGGGACTAACACGGTATGATATATGCGGTATGATTATGATTATGTGCGAATGATTATATGAAATGATTTGTGGATATTTGACCCATTTGGTGCTATGTGGTTTGCGGGTTATGAGGTACAGGTCAAATACACGAAGGGTGGAATTATATATTTACTTTTTGGTAATAACTCCTATTGACTCACAAGGTGTAAGCTGACACTTGTTTCTTTTGAAATGTGTCTTGTACTCGCGTAGGTGGCTTAGGAGTTATGTTTCTACAAGGATGGTAGTCTTAGTCTTTAGACCGGTTTAGTGGTCAGTGCCAACGAATATTTTGGTTATGTAAGCTATTTACGATTTTAAACTCGTACGGTCGTAACACTATGGTTTCACGTTGAATGATTTTAAATCGTTGCTATGGTGAAAAAAGTTCATTCCGTTAATGATTTAAGACTTCCGCGACATGTTTTTGCTATTATTGAAAAGTTTTGTAAGTGGTGAAATTTTGAAAACTGCAGTGTTACATTATCCAAGTGAATATTTTAGACGAAGACCAGATTGCCTGGGTTTTTCTGGTTTTACTGTTTTACAAAAATGCACATGTGCCATACACCAATAGTCATATGGCACGGTCTCAGATTCTTTTGATGAATATTTGCAAATGTCTGAAAGAACTTCTACTCTATGCCTACACAATGTTGCAAGTTTATAATTGATTTGTATTAAGCCAGATACTTAAGAAAACCAACTTTAAACGATATCCATCGTTTATATCATTCACATTCCAATATTCACCGGTTCCCCGGAAGGCTTGGTAGCATTGATTGCATGTATTGGCTATGGAGAAATTCTCCGAATGCGTGGAAAGGACAATATACTAGAAGTGACCAAGGATGTCCCACAATTATGCTCGAAGCGGTCGCCTCGTATGACAACTGGATATGACATTCATTTTTTGGTGTTGCAGGGTCCAACAATGACATAGATGTTCTCAATCAATCACCATTATTTGATAACCTACTTGCAGACAATGCTCTTGAATGTCATTTTCAAGTTAATGGAATTACTTACAGCAAGGGATATTATCTAGCCAATAGTATATATCTCGAATGCGAATCTTTTGTGAAGAGTTTCTCGTTTCCAACCGATGAAAAAAGAAAATTTTCAATAGGGCACAAGAAAGTGCAAGAAAAGATTTCGAGAGAGCATTTGGTGTCCTACAAAGTTGTTGGGCAATTTTTAGGATGCCAGCAAGACCTTTGAGTTTGAAAAAAATACAAAGAACTATGTATACATGTATCATTCTACACAACATGATTATTGAAGATGGTGGATATGCAATATCAAATGTTAATGAAGTCACTACTATTACTCGAAGCCGAGTCTAACTAACATTTACCATGACTTGTGAAATACGTCATCCGCGAAATAAATAATTACGACACAAGGATACACATCTGAATCTTCATCATGATCTCCAGGAAAACGTATGGAGCCTTCAACCAAACCAAGAGTAATTTTTTTATGTATTTCTATCTTTAAAAAAATTACTTTTTAAATTTATGGCGTTTATTATTTTACCATATTTAAATTTTAGAATCGTATGAATTTTATATCCTTTTATTTTAAAAAGCTTTTTTTAATTTATTGAGTATTATTATATTAAATATAAATTAATAAAAAATGTGGGTCCTATAATGTGGTGTGGTGGGGAGCAACCACTACGGACCTATGTAATAAGTTGAGTGATGAGAGTGAAAAGCTGACGTGACAATGTAATTGGTGTGGTGGGAAGTAGCAACTCCCACCACTCAAGTCTGCAACATCCGATAAGTTTATATAGAGTCCACCAACACCATATGCAATTTTCTCAGCATTTTCTTTTACATTTTTAACTTTTATTTATTTATTTATTACGATAGAAATACATTGTGCCCTTAATTGGCTCAACATGCAAATTAAGCATTCATGCATGCATGAAGTACAAAACATATAAGCTAGGTAAATTGAAGGGGCTAGCTAGCTACACCTCACCATCGCCTGCAGCCACCACCTTACCTTCCGATCCATCACCATCTTCACTCGGCTCCCCCTCACTCGATTCTTCATCTTCAACCCTACGCACATCTTCAAGCTTTGCGTATCGCTCACACTCTTTGCAATGCAATTTAAAAGGTACAACCATATATATATATATATATTTCAATGTATGATCGAACATATAATTCACCCAAACTCAAACATGAAAAATTAAACACCCACCCCGCTCTGATCGATCGAAGCATAATCAATAAACCTTCATCTTTTGAACATAATTGTTCGATCGATCGGCCCAGCTTGCTTTGTGTTGTGGAATACACGTACGTACGTACTTTCATCGTCCAATTAATTAATGTTATTTACTTGTGCGTACCTTTGACTTTTTCTTCATAAGTGGAATGGTCACGCAAGTAAAGAGCCGCAACATCTCTGTTTAGCGGAACATCCGCATTTGGGTTCCTCAAAAGTTAGGGCAGGAAGTACTCAAAAATATTGACGAAGTCTATATATATATATATATACATATCATCAAGACCAATTAAACAAGTTAGTACCATTTTAGCATGATTGAATATTTGTTGTAATAAATGGTTAATGTCATGAGCCTATACATCACTAGTCTCATTTTTTAAAAAAATAATTAACCCTGTTTTGAATAGAAGGAAAAACAAAACTCTTGATTATAAGTGTCATGACATGACGATGCCCGTGCCATGACATTAGGAGTGGAGTAATAACATAGTCATGCCTGACGGGCATTAACAGCGGAGTAAGTCATGTGATCATCTCACTACTCCATATGCTCTAAGCATTTAGCGGTACTTGTAAAAATGGAAGTATTGCATTTTATTTCATGGGAAAATTAAAGGGGTTGAGTTTGATCAAATGAATTTCATTTTAATTACCAAACATGGGGCTCCATTTTTTATTAAGCACATCTACGCACACTGTCCCGGACCTAAAAAAAAGTTAATAATTATATATATATAAAGAGAGATAGGGAGAGAGAGAGAGAGGAGATTTGAGAACCTTTATTATTGTGAAAACCGTGAGAACCAATCATAGTCATTCAATTGGTAAGTGGAATTTATGGATGAAGAGTGTGGATGAATAGAGTGTGGGAAGGTGCATATAAGGAATTCATGGGTGGCAATTGAATTAAAGGATGTAGAATTTGACGGCTAAGATTGGTTCTTGCAGTTCTCACAATAAAAATGGTTCTCAAATAAACAAATATATATATACATATATATATATAGGTTGTGGTTCAAACGAGAACTGTTTTTCGTACGAGAACTGCGAGAACGAATCCTTGCCATTGATCTAATTTGTTTTATTTAAGGATACTAATTTAGGCGGAGGGGTATATTTGCCCATTTAGAATTTTTGTCCCGTACCCTTATTACGCCGCCATTCTTATTTATATTATCGTCGTCTCTTTCCTTCCACCATTCTTCTTATTTCCTTCCGCCATTCTTGTTCAAGGCTGTTTCCTTCTCGATTTTCGTCTTTATTGTGACCACCGTTTACCGCCGCTAATCTGACATCCGGTGTCTCGTTAATTCTTCCCAGTGATTTTTGTTTGATTTCGTCTCGTAATTAGGGCAATCAACTGATTTTCGTCGACATTCGATTGACATCTGTTGCGATTTTATGCGAGGTTTTGTATTCTTTTTCTTAATGTTTGGTTCTGTTTTCTATGTGAATTCATTACTAGTGTATTTTATCTTTTAGTTTATTTTATCTTTTAGTTTATTTTTAAATGTTGATATCTATTGTTTTTTTAGAACATTAACAATGTTCAAAGTGTTTGTTTATTTGTTAACAGATATGGATATTGCTTCTGCTGATTCTAGTTCTAATTTCTATAAATAATATTGATTTGAATTGTCCTGCTGTTGATAGTGAAGAATTAATTGATAGTGATAAATTAAATGAGGATGTTGAAGGTATTTGTTTTTCTGTTTTTTTACATGTGCGTTTTTTTACATTTTGCAAATGTGCATTTTTTACACTTGTGCAAATATTTACATACAACAGTTTAAAGTATTTGCAAACTTTTTTTTGTAGCTAATGCTCCTGATACTAGCAATGGATCTTCCTTTTCTAGCAATTTTATGGAAAATCAATTTGGGAGTGTTTTGTTTGTTCCTGATGTTCGAGCCGATGAAAAACCAATTATTGGAATTGCTTTTGATAATTATGATTCCGCTATTTCTTATTATTTAGAATATGCGAAGAAGGCGGGTTTTGGTATAAGAAAGTCAGCTGTTAAGGTTAACAAGAACAATACAAAATGTTATGTACGTTGCAACAAAGCAGGGATACCAAAAAAGTAGAGTTCGTTTGGATACGTTGGATCCTCCTTCTAAGAAAAGGCGTCGATCAAGTTTTAAAGTTAGTGATTGTAAAGCACTTATTTGTTTAAAGGGTATCCCAGGTTCGGAATCTTATAGGTTGGTTAAATTTATTGAAGGTTACAATCATATTCTGTTTGATGATGATAATAAACATTTATCACGTCACAACCGACAATTAGAAGTAGCTGATAAAGAATTTATTCATAAAGTATCAGCATCTAATATAGGACCTACCAAAGCACATAGACTGAATTCTTTATTAAAGTGTGGTCCTAGTAGTGTACGTGGTACAGTTGTTGATTAAAAAAACTTCAGACGTGATGTGAACAAGTTTGTCGGGAAAGAGATGCGCAAATGTTTGTGGAAAAACTTGAATCTCGTAAATTACATGTTCCAGAGTTTTCTTTTGAGTATAAAGTTGTTGAAAGTGAACTTACTTCTATTTTTTGGGCTGATGGAATGTCAAAGTATAGTTACAAAGTTTTTGGGGATGTGGTTTCTTTTGATGCTACATATGACACAAATTTGTATGTTTTTCTTTTGATGCTACATGTAACTGTCAAATTACAGTTTCCAAGTAACGGTTTTAAAAACTTGCACATGTGCAAAACGTATTCACTTTTTTCATTAACTCTGTTTTTGTTTGCACAAGTACATGTTTTTAACTGTTTTAGAATTATATGCATATTTTTTTAATATTTAGGTTTTAATATTTTTTTATATTCTTTTTTCATGTTTGTTATAAAGGTACAAGATGGTGTTTGTGCCATTTACCGGAGCAGACAACCATGAAAAATGTATTACATTTGGTTGTGGTTTACTAAAGTCAGAGACAATTGAGTCATATGAATGGCTTCTTGAGGCATTTCTAAAGGCTCGTATTAAGGAACCTAAGCAAGTACTTACGGATCAAGATCCTGCTATTAAACAAGTTCTTCCGAAAGTTTTTCCTGAAAGTCCTTTGATAGTGAAGAAGATGAGTAACAATGAACACTTGAAGTAAAGATGATGAAGTTTAATAAGAACAACTGTGAACTCTATGCATGCAAGATGAAGATTCTCTCTGTATTGCAATGAACGTTTAGTACAAGCTGAGAATACAAGATTGGCAAAGGTTGCCTTGCAAACTAGATTTGCAAGGCTTTAAATACAAAAGCCTCATGGGCTTAAAAGCCACATGATCCCAAAACTAGTCAACTAGGCTAGACTAATGGATTACATATTAAAGTGGGCTAAGCCCATAACTGTTGGTCCCAAAGAGGGTGAACAACCAACCGATACAGTGTAGAAGGGGGGAGGGGTTGAATACACTTTAAACAATTAAACAAATTAATCAAATGTATATTCAAGTTATCAACCAGAATAATAACTATTATCACTCTCTAATCAAATCAACATGATGATTTCATATTACAATGATTATAACCTCAACTCTCTCTAAACACTCTTGAATCACAAATAATTGATGATCGAGTTTCTTGTTAAAACTGATTAACAAGAACTCTTGAAAACTCTCTTTAACTTTGAACTTACAAAGATATCGCAACATATGCTTATCAAGTATCACGAACACCATACGTTTTTCAACTTATGCAGTCTTGCAACTTATGCAGTATCACGTACTTTTTACCGTATATATTAGTGCATTCGTTCGTGTATGTATATCGTATATAACCCAGAAGAAGGTTTATACTTATACTTGATATATCTACGAACAAATCGCAGTTTAAAGATAGAACTTATCTTTTCTTTATAACCGTAACAAACTTCTTAATTAGAACATATCTAATTAATTCCGTTTGAGATTTCTATCCAACTAATAGATAGTTTAATTAGGTTTAGATATCCTAATTTAAATGTCATAGACATAGAGAGTTTATAACAGAATTTAGAACTTACTTAAATTCTGAACTGACTTCTGACACTGAGCTGACATACTCAGTCTTGACCTTGTCAAGCTGAATTCTTGAATCTTGGATTCTTGAATCTTCAAGTCTTCAAGTATTCAAGTCTTTGTTCTTAAAACCTATCTTAGCTTAGAAGTCACTTAGCTGACTAGTACTTACATAGAAAACTCTATATCTGTTTATACGCTGACTACTTAGCTTCAGCTAACCAGTCAGTCTATAACAGACTTACATAATTCCTAACTCTTAACCTATCATCTATACATATCGATAGTTTGTCTCATCACATCTAACTATTCTAAACATGGGACTAACAATCTCCCACTATTTGATGATGACAAAACATTGAATCAAATCAGTTATAGGTTAACAGGATTATGCTGAACAACTTTGGAACTGACCAAAGTTAGTTCTTAAAATAAGTATTGAACTGATCCATACTTATTCACGTATCTTGAACTTACAAGATGTTTATGTTACAAATCTATTATAAGAATAAGTATTTGAATATACAACTACTTAGATTCTGAACTTATCAGAAGTAATTTAAGTTCTGAACTTACTAAACTTATACAACTGAACATATCAGTTTATAATTGAACATATCAATCATCAGCTTGAACTTACAAAGCTGTTTGTTTGAACATATCAAACATAATTTTGAACATATCAAAAAAGTTGAACATATCAAACTTGAGTTTGTATTAATGAACATAGCATTTACACTCTAGCTTAATCTTTATGATTAGCTTCTGCACACTTAGTGCTTACAAAATTATAGAACTAATCTATTTAATCAACGGAATCTCCAACTTCTAACTACATGTCATAAGATTTAAGTTCCCAAACAGCAGCTTTCTTGATAGCCTCATTCACAATTTCGTCACCTTCTTGCATCTCTTTCATCTCAGCTTTCGTTAATCTTATTTCTTTGTAGAGATGATATCTGAATACTGAGTTCTGATTTGAGTCATCACATAGAATTCTCAAGTACAGAATCAATTCCACATTTGCCAAATGAGGATCTGTTACTTTCAAGAAACACTGATTACCTTCCACATCAAGATACAAGAATCCTTCCAAAGGTTGAGTGATATAAGTATTCTCTCTGAATTCAACTCCCTCTGGAACTTGTAAAAGGATGTCTCTTTTAGCTCGCTGCCTTGCTGCTCTAACTCTTGCAGCTTTGCCTCGATTAAGGAAGGTATCAATTTCATCAGCAGGGATCTCACCTAGCTGATCGATTCTTATGAAGATTGTCTTAAGCACATCAACTATCTCTTGTCTGATTTGACTCTTTTTCATCTGCTTGATAGTTATGGCTACGATCTTCAACTCTGAGAACCCCAACTTGTACAAACATCTCATATCTAGACCAATTTCTTGTTTGTTCTCTAGTACAAAGTTGATGATTACCAATTCTCCTTTTCTACTCAGTGTAATTGATTCAATCTTATTATTAAAATGTGTTCTTTTATAATAATGTCTTAGATCCACATCTGAGTAGGGAATTGGGGCAGCTCTTGGACAAGAATAATCAGCTTCAGCTTCAGCTCTGGCAGCCTCAACTTTAGACTTTTCTCGTTGAACTTCAGCTTGTCGTTGCTGCTCTTTTATTCCCTCCACTGTTATGCCTATTTCTTTAGCCATCTCTTGTAACATTTTCTCAGCAAGTATGTCACTGGCTTTCTATGCTGCATCAGCTTCATCACTTGAGTCAGATTCATGTGCAACTAGTTGAGACTTACCTTGTTGCTCTAGCTCAGGCTCAGCAATGATGACCTTTCTTTTCTTCGCTAGAGGCATAACACTTCTTTTCTTTCTTTTTACCATCTCAAACACCTTACTCTTCCCTTTATCTATTTGTGAAGTTGGAACGAACTCAGCTTCAACAAATTTTGGCAAATAAGCTTGAGGAAGGTTAGTGTGAACAGCTTGAGATGTTTCTTCAAGTGTAGTTTCTGGTTGAGCTTGTGAAGTTGTGGTAATTTGGACTGTTAGAACCTGTTGTTGTTGAGAAGGCTGATCAACAGTACTCATGAACTGAACATGAGCTTGTTCAAATTGTACTTCCTCTATATGCTCCCCCTCAACCTTATCATCACACTTCTTTGATTCTTCCAACCCCTTTTTGTCATCATCAATAGGGGAGGGTCTGAGTTTGAGCATGTAGCTTTCCAAGTTGGCTACTGAAGTTGACAAATCTGGAAGGTTGCACATCAACTTGGCTTTGTCATCTTTCCTCTTCCTGTGTAGACGCTCAAACTGAGTTTGTAGATAGTCCATAAGGACTTGAGCATCAATGGTCATCAGCTTGGGCTCCTCAGGTCTTCTTCTTACCTCAACGTCCTCCTGTCCAGTGGAAGAGTGTATTTCCACCGTAGGAGTGGCTATTGAGTCTTCCTTAGTAGGAAAGGATGTGGGTCCCATATCCAAAGGTTGGTGATGACCTATGGAATCAAGGGGGCCAGAGTGGAGACCCTGTAAACCTTCCTGGTGTATGAAAGGTTCATTGACTGGTCGTGCGAGAGTGTGTGAGAATAGAAGAGAAGAATGAACAATATCGTGAGGTATGGTAGTGGGGTGAGCTAGGCTTATTGGTGAGGAGGGGGTAATTGACCCTAGGGATTGGTCAGTATTTCAATGTTACCTTCATGGGGTTGTAAAGGCACAGAAGTAGGCTCTCCCATGGCACTAGTAAGTATGGGCTGAGTAGACACCATACCTGGTATAGGTTGAAGGGTTGAACTGAGCCTAGAGGTTGGCACCTTAAGAGAAGGTGTTTCCCCTTCAGCTCCTGCCGGTGGAGGTATCAATGTGATATCAACTCAGTGTCCTTTTGAGGTGAAATACCACCTTTGGCAGATTTCCTTGTAGAGGTGTAGGATATCTCCTTTGTAGCAATGGGCTGACCAAGGTTGGCTGTAGATAGTAAGATAGATGGAGATTTTTGAGGTGGAGGAGAGGGGTTAGACTGAGTTAGGCTTGACTCAGTCCTATCTCCTAGTTTTGGAGATGGAGAAGTAAAGAGAGAGAAGGAGATAAGGGATGCGAAAGTATACCTGCTGCACCTAGCAGTGGAGACTCAGAGCTAGGAAACAGACTCCTTTGCTTAGAACTCGAAGTGGTGGATGAAATTATTTGAGTACGGGATCTGAACTGAGTCCTAGTTTGATCAGCTGGAGGGGACTCCGCCTCAGAACCAACATCGTCACCTACTTCTTCCGCAGTTTCCTCCTCTGTCTGAGCTTCATTTGACTCAGGAGTCGGTAGCTGTACATACACCCTCATCTGAGCACTCATTATGGGGTGCCTAGGGAAATATCATGGGCGAACATTCTGTAGCTGAGAACAGGAGTAGGAATGGACTCATATTGAGCAGCATATCTTCTACCCAACCTGTCCTCGATAACCATGGATATAAATCTTGCGAAGGGCACAATGGTGTACCTTATGTTCTTGGTCACCAATTACTTGAATGCCTTAAAGATCAACTCGGCGTAATCCACTCGTCGATCACAGAATAAGTTGTATAACAGTTGCATTTCAAAGTCATTCACATTATCCAGGCCTCCCACCTTGTATCTAAGGGAACGAACCACAATGGATACCATAAATCCCCATGCCGTCTGGAAAACAGATTTCCGTATGACGCCAATAACTTGAGGATGACCCATTAAGGGTAAAACGCTTCGTGATGTTTCCCTAAAAACCGTTTCTTCATACTGATTATGAATCGGGAGATGAGGAATTCGGCGGAGACAGTTCGCATCGACTTCTATCGCCACTTGTCCACTTAGGACTGTGCCCCGTATAACCGGTTGAGTTCCATCCAGTTTACACGTATACCAGAATTCCGTAAGAAGTTGGGGAATGAGCACAGCAGGTCCACGAAGAAATGCATGTGCCAGGGGTCCCTTGCGAATGTAGGAGACCCACTCCTCATATCCTCTGCCAGTTTTGGACTTCGGAATGTCGATACAGGCGATGACATTGTTTTGTTTGTAGGTGGGGAGTGCGTTGTTCTTGAGATTTCCACCACGAATCATTTGTTCAGTTAGATTTAGAGTATAGCCCTCCATTGAAATCGAACTTATCGTTTTGGATTGCACTTAGCAGTAGTAAGGATTAGTACTGAGCAATGAACTCTGCACACAACAACGTTAGGGTTTAAGATAGAAGAAAAATTTTGGAAGTTTAAACAAAATATGATGAAAAATCTCTCTTATTTATACATTTTCAATGTGAGAGAAAAGTTACCGTTATCTGAGGGTAATAAATATGACCGTTACCGTAAAAACTTCTACGCAGTTTGTTACAACGGCTAAATTTATTGTTAGTTACCCAAACGCACACTGTTATATTGAAATGATATTTTTATAAAAAATACATCACAAAAATTTTCTAAACGACTGACGTTTATTTACCGAACACACCGTAAATATTTTGGACTTACCATATTATTGAACATACCATTTGTTAGGACTAACCTAAACATGTGGAACTGACCACACTTTGGAATGGAGTGTTCATCTGATCCTGAGTGTTCAGCTTATATAGAGTACTCAGCTGATCCTGAATGTTCAACTTAGATGGAGTACTCAGCTGATCCTGATTGTTCAGCTTAGATGGAGCACTTAGCTTCAGATAGCACTCAGCTCAGTTTGAGCACTCAGCTCAGATTAAGCACTCAACTCAGATTTTGACACTTAGTCAAATGTAGCACTTAGCAAAAAAAAATTAAACAGAGATAAAGAGTGGAACCTTCAAATTAAGGGTTGGTTGAGCATGCCAAGCTTGCCAAGTAGTGTTGTAAATCTTGTGCCTTCAATTGGTTTCGTGAATATAACCGCAAGCTGATCGTCAGTCTCAATGAAGATTAACTCTATTTTTCCCTTTTCTACAATATCTCTGATGAAGTGATGTCTTATCTCAATATGCTTGGTTCTTGAGTGAAACACTGGGTTGTGTGTAATGGCAATAGCACTTTGATTGTCACAAAATATAGGAGTCTTCGTATAATGTAAATCAAAGTCTTTAAGCTGATGTTGCATCCACAATATTTGAGCACAACAGCTCCCTGCAGCTAAGTATTCATCTTCAGCTGTTGAAATTGCTACTGAGTTTTGTTTCTTGCTTGTCCAGCTAACTAATTTTCCACCTAAAAGTTGACATCCTCCAATAGTACTCTTTCTATCAAGACCACATCCTACGAAGTCTGAATCGGAGTACCCTATCACCTCAAATCCTGATCCTTTAGGATACCACAAACCTAAGTTTGGTGTTCCCTTCAGATATTTGAGTATTCTTTTAACAGCTAGCAAGTGTGATTCCTTTGGAGCAGCCTGATATCGTGCACAAACACATGTAGAAAACATTATATCAGGTCTGCTTGTTGTTAAATAGACTAATGAACCTATCACTCCTCTATATGTAGTCTGAGATATAGATTTTCCATCAATGTCCTTGTGTAGCTTGACATTGTATAACATTGGAGACTTTGCGGGATGGCTTGACTCTAATCCATATTTCTTAATCAGATCAAAGACATACTTTCTCTCATTGATAAATATACCATCTTCTTTCTGACATATTTGAAGTCCCAAAAAGTATGTCATCTCACCCATCATGCTCATTCTGTATTGATTAGACATTATCTTGGAGAACCAATCACACAAATCTTGGTTTGTTGATCCAAAGATAATGTCATCCACATAAATTTGAACGAGAATGACATGTCCTCTGCTCTTTCTTATGAAAAGAGTTTTGTCAATACTTCCTCTGACAAAATCATTTGAGAGCAAATAGGTGGATAATGTATCATACCAGGCTCTTGGAGCTTGCTTGAGTCCATACGAAGCCTTGTCTAACTTATAGACATAATCTGGATGTTTAGCATCAATAAAACCAGGGGGTTGTTTCACATAGACCTTCTCCTGTAGTGCTCCATTTAGGAATGCACTTTTAACATGCATTTGATACACTTTAAAGTTTTTGAAGGCTGCATAGGCTAGAAACAACCTTATAGCTTCAATCCTTACAACAGGGGCAAAGGTCTCATCATAATCAATACATTCTTCCTGTCGATACCCCTGAGCTACTAGCCTTGCCTTGTTTCTGATCACTACTCCATTCTTGTCCATTTTAATTCTATAGAGCCACTTAGTGCATATAATTGTTTTTCCTTTAGGGGCAGGGACAAGGGTCCAGACCTTGTTTCTTTGAAATTATGTCAACTCCTCTTGCATAGCTTCAATCCAATCTTCATCTTTCAGAGCCTCTTCAGTCTTCTTTAGTTCCATTGGAGATAGAAAACTAGCGTAGGCAGCATAGTTTGCATTTGCCTTAGATCTAGTTAACACACCATCTTCAATGTTTCCAATGACATCATCAAGAGAATGATCTTTTAATACTCTAAAGGTTGTAGTAGGAGACTGAGGTTATGGGTCTGATTCAGAGCAGTGTCCCTCAGGCTGAATAGGACTTACTTCTTCAGTCTGAGTAGGAATAGGAAGAACACTTAGATCTTCAATCTGACATGTACTTGATGATTCACCGAGACTCTCAGGCTGATTATCTTCAATATTGATAATTTCTTTCCATGATGCACATTTGTTAGATTTACTATCATCATCATCATCAGAATCATCCAGAATATACATGGGATCTAATGTGAGATCTTCTTTGCTCCTCTCAAGCTCACTCATACTAACTTGGTCAGCTTGAGCCCTGTTGGATTCATCAGTACTTGTCTCATCAAACGTAACATGTATTGACTCTTCAATTACCTTTCTTTTAAGATTAAAGACTCTGTAAGCTTTGGAGATTGAAGAATATCTAACAAATATCCATTGATCAGCTTTGGGTTCCAACTTATGGAGCTGATCTATTTGGTTTAGCACATAGCATGTTGAATCAAAAATGTGGAAGTATCCAATGTTGGGTTTTCTGCCATGATACATCTCGTAAGGTGTTTTACAATGTCTTTTAACTATAATCGATCTATTCTAAGTATAGCAGGCTGTACTTACAACTTCTGCCCAGAAGCTCAGTTTGAGCTTTGACTCACATAGCATGGTTCTGGCAGCTTCAATTAAGGTTCTATTTCTTCTTTCTGCAACTCCATTTTGTTGTGGAGTTCTAGCAGATGAGAAACTCTCGACAATTCCCTTCTCTTCACAAAAGCCTTCAAGGGTTGACTTTCTGAACTCAGTCCCATGATCACTTCTGAGTTGTTTAAGAGACTTACCCTTTTGCAACTCTTCTTGTCTTATGAAGCTGATTAACTCATATGCAGTTTCACTTTTGGCTTTTAAGAAGATTACCCGAGTGAATCTTGTGAACTCATCAACAATCACTATAGTATACTTTTTACCACTTAGGCTTGGGGTGCTAATAGGTCCAAATAGGTCCAAATGCAACATATGCAATACTTCTGTAATTGAAAATTTCTACTTGGACTTGAAGGATCCCTTATGATGTTTTCCCATTTCACAAGCTGAGCAGAGTTTGTCTTTAACAAATGGGATCTTAGGCAGACTAGAGACTAACTCTTTGCTAGACAACTTGTCAATATATTTGAAGTTTAAATGAGACAGTCTCTTGTGGCATAACCAACTCAGCTTGGGAGTTAAGTCAGAATACAAGCTGGTTTCAGTTGAAGGATCTGCGGAGCTGAGATCTAACAAATAGATCTCTCTCTCTCTTTTTGCCATTAATATTGGTTTTCCCTTCTTATCATAAATTGTCCCTGCATGCTTTCTGAAGGTGACTTCATAATCCTCATCACACAGTTGACTGATACTTATCAGATTGTGTTTAAGGCCTTCAACATATGCTACCTTTTTGAAAGTGACTTTTCTAGCAGTTATCTTTCCATAACCTTTAGTCCTTCCTTGAGAATTATCCCCAAATGTCACCTTGGGTCCTTCATTGTTTTGGAATTCACTTAGAAACCCCTTGCTTCCTGTCATGTGCCTTGAGTATCCACTATCTAGATACCACTTGTAGGAGCCCTACACATGATCAACTAAACATATTAGTTTCTTTTTGGAACCCACTGTTTGGTGGGTCCTGAGGATGAGCACTTAGCTGATCCTTTGGAGTTTGATTTATCAGTTCGAATAGATTCTGAGTCTGTTTTGGACTGATCATCCTTTTCGTTTTCAGGTCTAAGATTGGTACTTACACAATCTTTGGCCTCATGACCTCTATCACCACACTTATAGCATTTTCTTCTAAAGATGGGTGTTTGGGTGATTTCTTTGAGTTTTCCAACATTAAATTTGGATTCAGTTTTAGGGTTATATGATGTGGATAACCTTTCAATCCTTTTCGAAAGTTTGTCTACTTGATTTTCACTAACTTTGGACTTACCTTTGTCAGCTTTATGGTTACCTTTATTTGGTGAAGTCTGACTTACAGACAACTTCCTGTTTTTAGACATCCTTTTATATATGGCTTGAGAATTATGTCATTTTGAGTTAACATGAGATATTATATCAAAAACAGTTGTTCTCACAGGATTGTAATCCAATCTTTTGAAAACTGACTTACAGTTTCTATTGGATCTGGAACATTCAGCTTGATGGTTTGAGTGAATAACCTGAGGACTTTGGGTTGGTCTCACAAACTTATTGGTTTTGACCTGTTTCCATTCCTTGTTCCTTAAGAATGTTCTTGGGAGTATGTCATCTGATTTCAACGTTTTGTCTTCAAGGCTGACTTGATCTTCGATGATTTCATCAGCAGCAGTATTATAATCTCCCCCTAGCACTGCTTTTACTTGATTTGGTATCTGCTGGTTAATACACTTTTCTGCTTCTCTTGATGACTTACACCAAGATTCACAGATTTTTCTTAGATTGTCAGCTTGTTCTTTTGATTCTTGCAGTTCTTCACTTAGAAGTTTGTTTATATGAAGCTGACATTCACAATTACTTTGAATCTTTTTACCAGCATTTAAGAGAGTTTCAGAGTGTTTAAGTTCATCTTTTAGTTTTGAAATTTCAATTTTCAAACTAGATTGAACTGTGAGAGAGGTTTTGAAATCATTCAACACATAGTTGAACATTAGACATTTTTGTTCATCAGTGTAAGAGCTAAAGTTATTTACTTTATACATTGAGGCAGGATCCCAGTTACTGGTTTGCTTACTCAGCTTAGCCGCTTCTGCTAGATCCTCATCAAGGGAACTGTCTTCTAACTCATAGTCAACTTGTTCCTCTTCATCCTCAATGGCCATCAAACACCTATCTCGCTCATCATCATCTGAAGTAGACGATTCAGTATCCCAAGTCTCAACAATAAGACCTTTGGTGTTTTAATCTGGCTCGCCTTTGAGTCTTTGATATTACTTTTTGTATTTATCAGCTCTGTAGGCATTCTTGTCAGCTACTGAAGCTGATTCTCCATTCTTAATTTTGCACTCAACAGCTATGTGTCCTATCCTCTGACAGTTATAGCACTTAGCTTACTTAGGCTCAAAAGTAGACTTACCACTTTTGCTTCTGTCAGATTGACCCCTTCCTCTTCTGAACTTTCTAAAGTTTCTTGCTAACATTGCCATTTGTTTAGGAAAAGCATCCATCTCTTCATCATCTAAACCAGAGTTAAGACTTACTTCTTCATATTCAGATTCAGAGTTAGTCTCAGCTTGAGACTTTTTAGATCCCTTCCTTTTCTTTTCTGCAGTTAATGCAGATCCAACATTGTTTATAGATTCTTTTAGTTCTTGCTGGGCCACTTTCTTCTGTTCCATGATCTGTTGATGATTTAGAAGGAAGCCATAGATAGATCTGAGATCATATTTTCCTAAGGTTCCTCCAGCATGAAGTGCAATGGTGATCTCATTGAATTGTTCTGGTAACACATCAAAGAACTTGAGTACCAACTCATTATCATCTTTCTTGACACCTACCAAGATCATATAATTTATCAAGCATTGAAATCTGGTAAACAAATCTGCCAGAGTTTCATTCTTTTTAGCAAAGAAAGTTTCATAAGAACGACTCAGATTTGTCTTCTTATGTTGCTTGACCAAGTCAGTGCCTTCATACGTGACACTGAGAGTATCCCACGTCTTTTTTGCAGTTTGGCACCCAGCCACAAAATACAGAAGAGGATTTGTTAAAGCATTTGCTATAATGCTTTGTCCCTTGTCATCAAGATTGAACAGTTTACGATCTTCCTCAGTCCAGGATGCTTCAGGCTTGGGAGTTTCTCCAGAAGGAACAGTTTTGTCAGTGGCAGTAATATGGATCATTGGTATGATTGGGACATCTTAAATCACGGTATTCATCCTGTGATCCACAGACTTCAGATATAGCATGGCTCTAAACTTCCAGATAGGATAGTCAGTGCCATCAAAGATAGGACAACCTTTTGCCGCCATTGTTGGTATATGACTTGATTGCTTGCTAGTAGACATCTTAACCTCTTGACAGCGGATCTTGATCTTCAACTTATGAAGAAACTTGCTCTGATACCAGTTGTTGGTCCCAAAGAGGGTGAACAAGCAACCGATACAGTGTAGAAGGGGGGGGGGTTGAATACACTTTAAACAATTAAACAAATTAATCAAATGTATATTCAAATTATCAACCAGAATAATAACTATTATCACTCTCTAATCAAATCAACATGATTATTTGATATTACAATGATTATAACCTCAACTCTCTCTAAACACTCTTGAATCACAAACTAATTGATGATCAAATTTCTTCTTAAAACTGATTAACATGAACTCTTGAAAACTCTCTTTAACTTTGAACTTACAAAGTTATCACAACATACGCTTATCAAGTATCACGAACACTATACGTTTTGCAACTTATGCAGTATCACGTACTTGTTATCGTATATCTTTGTGCATTCGTTCATGTATGTATATCGTATATAACCCAGAAGAAGGTTTATACTTATACTTGATATATCTACGAACAAATCGCAGTTTAAAGATAGAACTTGTCTTTTCTATAAAACCGTAACAAACTTCTTAATTAGAACATATCTAATTAATTTCATTTGAGATTTCTATCCAACTAATAGATAGTTTAAATTAGGTTTAGATATCCTAATTTAAATGTCGTAGATATAGAGAGTTTATAACAGAATTTAGAACTTACTTAAATTCTAAACTGACTTCTGACGCTGAGCTGACATACTCAGTCTTGACCTTGTCAAGCTGACTTCTTGAATCTTGGATTCTTGAATCTTCAAGTCTTCAAGTCTTTGTTCTTAAAACCTATCTCAGCTTAGAAGTCACTGAGGTAACAAGTACTTACATAGAAAACTCTATATCTGTTTATACGTTGACTACTCAGCTTCAGCTGACCAGTCAGTCTATAACAGACTTACATAATTTCTAATTCTTAACCTATCATCTATACATATCTATAGTTTGTCTCTTCAAATCTAACTATTCTAAACATGGGACTAACAATAACAATGAATAGTCTAGAATAATACATAGTTTAATTACAACAAAAGTAACACAAGGCTAACAAACAAATAAATATCTAACATTCTCCCCTTTTGTTGCCTTGTGCTAGAGCAGGTATTGATCATCTGCTTCTCTGATCAAGAAGCCTTTCCCAGCTCTTTATGTCCTTTCTTTCTTGAATCTTCTCTTCCAGCTGATCCACAGTTCTAGTCATTTTCACTAACTCTGATTGATCTGGCAAATGTCGGTTATTGAAGCAAGTTTCGCAGAATTTTGATATACACCTTTGAAGCGTTCCATCAAAATATGCACCGAGCTCCGAGAGTCTAAGAAATGATTTGCCTTTGTTAAGGTTTGACATGATAAATCCATCAGTTCCTTCATAATCCTCATTAAATTTTTTTAATAATCGTATATTTTCTGTGCTTGTCAAGCTTAGAATGTTGTTGGTTGGGCCTTTGAACATTTATCTTTGCAAGATCAGCCTCGACACGTAGCTGTAAATTGTGGGTTCTACACAGGAGGATTTTCTTTCGCATGAAATCTCTCATAACTTGGAGAGCTCTTTCCTCCCGATTCTTCCCGTTCGTACATGCCAACTCATCTTCCGTATGAGTAATGTCCCCCAAATTCAGAAATCTTAGCTCGACCTCGTGAAATGTATATCTTTTCCCATGTGCTCTGGTAACGTGAAAGTGAACCATTGATTAGTTGAGGAAATTATGCAAGTACACGAATTCAATCTTGACAATTGGATATTTGGAGGCCACTTCTCGTGCTCTTGAGAGTTTAGCACGTATAGATCATTAACCTCTCTGACTACTTATGAGAAGATCTGTGGAATTCTCTCTTCTAGATAGTGAGTATTCAGCCACTGAGTAGGCCAACGAGGTTGATCCTTTGCAAGTGCTTCCCTAGGCCTGATATTTCTTATGTTTGGCCTTTCTGCTATTATTCTCTCGTAAGTGGCCAAGGGTTTAGGTCCTCCATGGTAGGTTTCAGGTACAGGCCACTCACCCTCTTGTTGCTCAGATCTCTGAGGTTGCTGCAGACTGATAAGATCTATGGGTGCAACATTGAATTACCCCTGTTCCAGTGGAAAATGTCAGGAAACTCCCTGTTAATTGTAGTGAAGACCTTGTGTATGTTGATCAGCGGAGTTTCTTCCACTTCCTCGGTTATAGGCCTTTTGCCTTTGGATTTTTCTGTTGAAGGTTCGGGAAGGGAAGATTCTGGTTCTGTTGTAGTTGTTTGGATTTGCGGGATTTGGATTATTTGGGTTTGGATTGTTGGGATATCTGGCTTATCACTCTGCCTCTTGACTAGTTTCAAATTCAAACTCTACGGTTTCAGGCTCAACTGGTTGTTGTTGTTGTTGTTTGCTGCCACTAGCACTACCACTACCACTCTGATGGCTTGGATATTGGGGCGGCTTCAATTCTTAACACTGTACTTTGAGCCCCAATGTATCGCCGTTGCCGTTTCTCCCCCTCATGATGTCCTGGATCCTCAGGATCATCATGCCTCCGCTTCCTAGATTCAGATTAGGCTTTGCAGGATTCCTCCACTGTAACACCGCTTCTGAATTCAGATACTTTAATGATAAATCAGATTTTAGCAGCAGAAATTTTTTTCTTTTTAAAACAATAAACTGTTATTTACATTAACTACTTTCAAAAGGACGTTGGTGTTACCAAGTACAGGAACCTACCATTGCATTTATTTACATTATAACATAATAATTAACAAGTGTTCCACCCATAAGGGACAATGTACTTCCCATAAGCTACCCGCCTCGTAGGACATATAATCTTTACCTGAAAAGGGAAATCATAGCATCATTAGCTAACACTTAGCTAGTGAGTACATACAACCACAAGTATCAATATAGAAAGTCATGCATCATATCATAAACAATCATTGATATCTTAGCACATAGCGGTGTGCTGACAAGATCAGTAAGAGTCGTGTCTTGCAGGGTAATCAATCCCGCTCAACAACTCAGACCGGGGGATTAGACACAACCAATTCATGCTGGTGGGGGAGCATAAAGCAGTGCAAAAAACATCGTTCACAGAGCCAAAGGCTCCACAGGTAATCCAGCTACAACCGGCTGATCACCACTCACGTTAAGTCACAGCGGTTTTGCAGAACCTAGGATTCAGGATGCCTCCTGAATCACCGTGAAATCCTGAGGGATCCAGTTACAACCGACTGACCTTAACCATGCGTCAGATAGTCTGCAAACAGTGCACATACACATATACGTACATTTGATCCCACAGGGATCCGTCATTTTACATATAACCTCATATAGTCATTCATACGTACATATCATCATACATTAACTAAGTGGTTCCAATCTGGACCCACTGGCATGCACCTGACATATATTCTAACATCATGCAAGTCATACACTTACCTCCTTGAGCGTACCTACAAAAGCAATTTAGTCATACATAATACTTTCACATAGTCATTTTGCATGCAAGCCTTACTCTACTGAGTCTCATGAAAGCAGGCACTCACCTGAGCTTTTTTCTATGCACAGGTATTTGGTTTCGACTCCACAAAGACAGTAAGTTCACCTAGCATGTCATACTTACATTAGTCATTCACATGTGCATACAAGACTTACAAAACCACCATTTAACTTTGGACAACACAAATCCGCCAGAACTGTCGGATTTGGGGAAGTCCGATGGTTCTGTCGGATTCATGAAATCCGACAACTACCAATCATGAAATCCGATACTCATCAATCGGATTCCAACACTTAGAAATTCCAACCATGCACACAGAACCGACACTTGCGGATTCCGACACATAGAAGGTAATCCGAGACTTAGAAATCCGATTCTTTGAATTAAAATCCGATACTGTCGGATTTCAACACTTGGAATCCGACAATCACCAAATCCGACATACAATCCGGAACTTAGGAACTACAGGACATGAAATTCGATAGATATGTGAAATCCGACACTACTATCAGATTCCAACAAACCCTTCGGTTTTCACCACATGCGGATTCCGACAACTTCATAGTTTCAGAATCCGATAACTTCATAGCGTGGAATTCTGATACATTCATTTGGTCATCTAAACAACTTTGTTTTTGTGGGTTTCAAGCCCAGAACTTATTAGAACATCACATTTTATCCAAATAGTCATCATGAACACATCAAATCCTAACAAGAACACCATTCATGCAAAACTCAATTAGAAAGTGAGTCTTCATGTTCTTCAAGGTGGTTCTTGCATGGATTCATGGTTCTTACATGTAATACATGGTTCTAATCTTGTAAACACATCAGAAACACGTTGCTCACCTTCGTACATCAACAATCAACTGCTTCTTGTTCTTCTTTGGAAATCCGATGAGAGCAACGAGAGAGAAAGGTGTTTAAGGTTTTGTGTGTTTTCTTTTAGTTGACTTAAGTCAACTAAACCCACCTTCTACACATATATTTAATCAAACCAGAGGCGGTGACCTCTGGATTTGGTTTTCCTTAAATATCTAGTTTACATACTTACTTAACATGCATACATACATTTAGCATACCTGCATACGTACATACATGAACCCACATACAATACATATAAACATAAATTCATTTAACTCAACAAGTACATACATAAAATACTTCCTATTACAATAACTATATACACTCACGTACTAATTACAAGTAGGCCCAAGCTGACCTTGTCTTCATTTCGTCCTCAACTTCCCAAGTCATGTTTGTGAAGGCATTTGTTTGGCATAATCAAGTAGCAACGGAAGCAAAATGTATATAACAAAAAACATAGCCAAGCAAACGAACACTCCCGTGGACCAAGATCTAACCATGAACTTGCAACTAAATAAATGAACAAGATGGGAAGAAAAGTTTATACCTCATTGAAAATCACAAAGTAAACCTTTCTTGTCAAGAAGCTTAGAATGCAAATAAGAATCCCTCTAGTGTTATCCACCCCAAGCTCCTTTGATTCCCAAATGCTCGTTTGTTGATGCAAAACACCAAAGCAAAAACCTAGTATGTATCTTAGACTCTTGTGCACCAACAAGAACACCAAGAACAAGATGAAGTTTTAGAGAGAATACCTTGTGATGAACTGACTCCAAGCCACCCCAAAAGTCTGTATTCTAGCGGAGAAAAAGGTAGCCTTTTGGTGCACTAAAGTTAATACCATAAACCCCATTAAACATAGTCTTTAAGGTAGTTAATTCAGCTGTCACATCAGACGTACATGGCCCATGTTCACCAACACGGTAGTGTAGGCCCAAAGTCCATGGCCCCAATTGGGCTAAGACGGCCCGTGTTTAATAGGCTATACACGGCCCGTGTCGGCCCAAACTACACGACCTTGAACTGGGCCAATACGCCTCGTGTATGTTGGAATGGACACGGCCCGTGTTCAAGCACACGGCCCGTGTACCATCTTGCCAAAACCCATTTTGGCTTCTTTTTCTCTCTTGCTTGATCATGTTGCCGGAATCAAAACTTGGTGTGTGACCCAATAGGCCTATACCTCATCGGTAGTGCCATTAACTCGTTCTTGTCAGCGGGCATATTCCAACAGACTCCCACTTGCACGTGACACGACTACGAAAAATAACATAAACATAGAGCGGCCTCTAGCAAGACATCTATGCTCCCAAGTAAGTATAGGGTATGCCACTCTTGACAAGAACCCCAATTATAAAATGATTGTCCTAAAGATAAACGAACATTTACATCCCTTTGTTCGCGATATCCAATGTGAACACAAGGCATGGAATATAGTCAACCTTCAGTTCGTTCACGATTACGTTTCTCGATTCTAGATTAGTGGTGACCAACAAACCAAGTTAACATTGATCCATCATCAATATAACTTGAGCATGGCCATGCATATGAATGTCAACACTCAATCATCGGGGGGCCCATGGATATTCTCTCTAGACATAGAGGAACAAATACCTTTCGACTACATATTCCCGCCACATAGATAATACTCTACCCAATCATTTCCCTTATAACGACCAGCTACGGACCGCGTTAGAAAACGATCAAAGCAAAGCAGACCTATGCTTCGGGATCACATGTATCTCTAGATTAAGGATGAAATGTCATTACCATCCTGAGTTACTTGTGACTAAAACCATGAAGTAAACTCGGGTGCGGGTCCTCCAACCACTTGAAACCCCTTTCAAGTATAGGCAAGAATCACGTTTTATCAAAACCAATTCTTTACCTTAATCTTAATTCATACTTCCGACCTACAAAGTATGACGGATTGTGGAGATTCAAAGATTGTAAAAAAATCTAGGGAAGACATTAAACATGCAAAGATAGAACACAATAAAGACTAAATGTAAGTAACCACAACACGCATATATATAGATCTCTACTATATAAATCAAAACAAACATTAGTGACATTATTGCTTAATGTTCCCAAATACATAATGATCCAAACCTAAATTAAAACTAAATCTAAACCAAGTCATGAGAAAATCTAACACATATTTCCATAGTGTGAGAATCATGAGAAGCTTGTAACAACGGTTTAGTAAACGGATCGACCAAATTGCCTTCCGAGGTTACTTTACTAATAGCAACTTCAGCACTTTCAATCATCTCTCTAATCAAGTGGTACTTACGAGGTATATGCCTTGTTCTCTTGTGAGCTCTCGGTTCCTTCGCTAAGGCTACCGCACCCTCATTGTCACAAAAGATCTCAATTGGGTCGGATATGCTAGGAACCACTCCAAGGTCTCGGATGAACTTCCTTATCCACACATCTTTTTTAGCAGCTTCACTTGCCGCAATGTATTCTGACTTTGTAGTAGAATCAGCTACTATGTCTTGCTTTGAACTTCTCCAAGTAATAGCCCCACCATTCAACAGGAACACAAACCCCGATTGTGATCGGCAGTCATCCCTATCGGTTTGGAATCTAGCATCAGAGTAACCCTTTACTTTGAGCTCTTCCTCACCACCAAAGATCAAGAACATTTCCTTAGTCCTCCTAAGATACTTAAGAATGTTCTTTACCGCAACCCAATTAGCTTGCCCCGGGTTTCCCTGATATCTACTAGTCACGCTCAAAGCGCATGACACATCAGGACGAGTACATAACATGGCGTACATGATCGAGCCCACGACCGAAGCATATGGTACTCACTTCATTACTTCTAGTTCCTCTTGAGAACTAGGACATTGAGTCTTACTCAATATCACTCCATGTGACATAGGAAGATTTCCTTTCTTGGAGTCCTCCATCTTGAACCGCTTCATGACTTTGTCAATGTATGTACTTTGAGTCAACCCGAGAAGTTTTCTAGATATATCTCTATAGATCTTGATACCCTGAATATATGCCGCTTCTGCTAAGTCTTTCATTGAAAAACAATTTCCAAGCCAAGTTTTAACACTTTGCAAGGTTGGAATATCTTTTCCAATGAGTAGGATATCATCCACATATAAGACTTAGAAAATAACGGCGCTCCCACTAGCCCTAACGTATACACATGGCTCGTCTACACTCTTCGAAAATCCAAACTCTTTGATTTTCTCATCAAAGCATAAATTCCAACTACGAGATGCTTGCTTAAGTCCATAAATGGACTTCTTTAGTATACACACTCTATTAGGATGCTTCGGATGTACAAAACCCTCAGGCTGCGTCATATACACCACTTCGGAGAGCTTCCCATTAAGGAAGGAAGTTTTGACATCCATTTGTAATATTTCGTAATCATGAAATGTGGCGATTGCCAAAAGTATCCTAATAGATTTCAACATGGCCACTGGGGAGAAAGTTTCATCATAATCGACACCATGTGTCTGGGTAAAACCTTTAGCCACTAGTCGGGCTTTGAAAGTGTTAACTTTTCCATCCATGTCGGTCTTCTTCTTGAAGACCCATTTACACCCTATTGGTTTACAACCAGGTGTAGGGTCAACCAGTTCCCAAACCTGGTTATCCTCCATGGATTGCATCTCGTTATCCATTGCCTCCTTCCACTTAGCAGACTCATGGCCCGCTGCCGCTTCCCGATAGTTGGTAGGCTCATTAAGATCCACCAATAGCTCGTCGCCCTTAGATATGAGAAACCCATATCTCTCTGGCTCATGGCGAACTCTACCAGATCTGCATGGAAGAATTGGATATACGTTAGTCTCTGCATTGTCATGCTCAGACTCAACCTCACTAGGTTGTTGGTGTTGGAATATGCCAGCTGACACGAACGAGTTAATAGCACTGCTGATGAAGTATAGGCCTATTGGGTCACACACCAAGTATTGATTCCGCCAACATGATCAAGCAAAAGAGAGGAAAAGGCCAAAATGGGTTTAGGCAGCATGGTACACGGGCCGTGTTCTTGAACACGGGTTGTGTCCAGCCAACTAGTACGGGGCGTTTTCGCCCAAGTAGAGACCATGTGCTTTGGGCCTACATGGCCGTGTAGATGAACACGGGCCGTGTTGGGTCTGTTAGACACGGGCTAACTTGGCCCAATTGAGGCCGTGGGCTTTGGGCCTACACGGTCGTGTTAACCAACACGGGCCGTGTAAAGTCCATGTAACAGCAGAATTAACAGCCTTAAACACTTGGTTTAATGGTGTTTATGTCATTAACTTGGGTAGACTAAGAGGCTACGTTTTTCTCTGCTCAAGAACAGACTTTTCGTGGTTCTTGGAGTTGGTTCATGCACAAGAAAAGCTCTCTCAATCTTGACCTTCTTCTTGGTGTTCTTTTGGGTGCACAAGAGTGTAAGAATATACTTGATTGTTGTCTTGGTGGTTACACACCAACCTACTAGCATTTGGGAATCAACACAACTTGGGGTGGACTTCATTAGAGAAATCCTAGCTTGGGTTTTTGAAGCTTGACTTGTTTGGTTCTTGAAGCTTGACAAGATGGAGATTGTGGTACTTGCATAGTGGTACATTCCTATCCATCTTGTTCTTATTCTAGTTGCAATTTCATGTATAGATATTGGTCCCTAGGAAGTGTTTGTTTGGTTAGCTTATTATTTTTACATTGTATCTTGCTTCCATTGTTACTTGTTTATGCCAAACAAATACCTTAAGTGGTATCAGAGCCATATCTAACATGGCTTTGCACTAACGAGTCTAGAAAAACCATATGAATATTTTATACAAGAATATTGTTTTCTTGAAAGTTTTTCGTGTAGATTTTTGTTAGGCTAAAATTGATATATTTGTAGCCTACATAATAATCATATAAATATTTTTATATTAGAAAATTGTTTTGTAGAAATGGTTTTTCATGTAGATTCATGTTAGGCTAAAATTGGTATATTTGTAGCCCACCTAAGATGTCAGTTTTTACATCAAGTCTCAAAAACCATATAAGAACATTTATATAAGAAAATTGTTTTCTTAAAATTGGTTTTTCCATTGAGGCTCTTGTTGTGCTAGAATAGATTTATTCATAGACGTGTTAATATTTTAGTTTTTATATTTATATATTTGTTGTAACTTGGCATGAAGTGTACACAAATATATACTTATAAATGTATATATGAATATGTGTCACAAAAATGGTTAGGTACACTAATGCATATGTACCAGGATTGTCATTTTGGTGCCTTTGATATTGTTGACAATCTTGACTAAAATATAGATATATATTTATATCATGGGTTTGTGTGGCACACCATGTTTCACTTATGTTGCGTTTGGTTAATTTGGTAACACGATATGCCCTTAGACCTATGTGTTGTGGTGGTTGATTGATTCGGTTTTTGGTGGCCTACGTGCCATATTGATGTAAATATTTATTTATATATTTGTTGGTGAGGCTTGCACGCGGTTTAATTTATTCCGTGTATTTGTATAAATAGTGTAGGAATGCGACCTGCTTGTCGTTTATATATATATTCTATGTATTTGTAAATAGTATAGAATTAGAACCGGAGACGTCAACGAGAGTCATGGTGATGACGTCTTGGCTAAAAGGAATCAACACGCTATTGGGGGGTGTTGGATTCGGTGGGAGCTCACCCAACGAGACTTTACCTTGTCCTTAGGTTTTGGCCTCGTTTTCCCCGTTGTGGCTCACGGGGAAAACGCATAGGAATTTTGGGCATGTTACCGAATTATACATATATATACTTGCGTGGTTGTGTTTTATTTTTCTATGCATGGATTAGGATTCGCATGCTAGACAATTTTTCTATAAAATTAAATAAAATACAAAGTTTGTTAAAATGGTTAACAATCTCGCGCGAATAGAATTGACAAAGAAAATATAAACTTGGTATTATATTTAAAAGTGCTTAAAAATGGTTTTGACACTTACTTTGTTAATTCACAAAAAGGGTTTTAGAAACCGGAAACAAAATCCCGTTTTTTTAAATGTAAATCACGCACCATCCGTAAGATGACACAATCCGTATCTAATGAAACAAGGATGATTGTCGAGCTAAGCACGAGTCATTCCTTGCATAGTTGTGTGGAAGGTGAGTGGGGTAACTCGCATGATTGGATGTCGTGCTAAGCACGAGCCGATTGATGGTCGGGAGTGCCACCCGTGTGTATTGTTGGACGGTTTACAATTTTAGTATATAATTCTTGATTAGTTGTCGAGCTAAGCACGAGCTAAATGAAAATTATATATTAAGATTGGTGTAAGGAAGGGATCAAACATGCCAACCAACATAATGGATGTCAACGGACCCCGCAAGTGTCTAAGAGTTGTAATAGAGATTACAATTGGTAAAATGGTTGCCGGCCTAAATAGCTTCGCCACGTGATCCGCGGTAAACCCGTCACGGTGCGAGGTGAAATAAGGTTCTTAGCCCTTGTTATAAATAGTAGTTTTTGTCTGAAACTATGGGGTAATTATTTTTTAACAAGGTTTATCAAAACTAACCAAAACTCGTATTATTGTTATTTATAGATGTCAAACCATAACAATACCACGTCAAACATCTCACTTCGTGTGTTCCTAGAAAGGGAGAAACTCACGGGGGTGAACTTTATTGCATGGCTTAGGCAATTGAGGAGTTTCATTTGCCATGAGTCAAAGTTGCACATCCTTGAGGAACCCTTTCCGGAGCCACCTGCTACCAATGCGACTTGGGCCGTCCGATACGGGTATGAAAAACGTGTTGAGGACACGCACGATGTTGCCTGCCTCATGTCTTCAACTATGAGCTCGGAGTTGCGAAAGCAGCTCGAGCACATGAGTGTGTACAATATGTTAAACAAGCTCAAGGACATGTTCCGACAGCAAGTTAGGCAGAAACACTATGAGTGTGTTAAAAGCCTAGTTGGTTGTAGGCTGCAGGAAGGCAGGAATGTTGGTCTTCACGTCCTTAAGATGAAGGCGAACGTGGACAAAATGGAGAGGTTAGGATTTCCTATTGGGAGAGAGCTCGCTGTGGATATTGTACTCCAATCTCTGCCCACATCATATGAACAGTTTATCACAAACTATCATATGCAAGAATTGGAGAAGTCCTTAAGCGAATTGCATGACATGTTGAAGTCTGCGGAATCTGACATGGCCAAGCATAATTCCACCTCAACCACTCCCGCATTGGGCTTAAAGAAACAAAAGAAAAGGAAGAAGAAACCGACCCTAAGAGGAAAGGTTGGAGTTTCCAAGCCAATCCTTAATATTGAGTCGAAGGACATAGAGAATGTGTCTCAAGAAGAGACTCAAGAAAAGGTGGTTTGCTACTTCTGTGGAAGATTTGGAAATTGGGGCCGTCACGCTTGCCCTACGTGCCGAGAGGATATAAAACTTCTCAGGAAAGAGAGAGTCAACTTTCCATCTTCAGGTACGTTCATGATTCATTGCTATTCTTCTATAAGCTGGGTTGTTGACCCGAGCGGATTGACTCACGTTTGTCACAAATTTGTTTGTTACAAAGTGTAGGTCCTTTGTTGAAAGAAAACATGAAGAAACGGATCTCGAACGAGGAAACCATGGTGATTGTCCTCCAAGAGAAGATAAGGAGACTTGATCTCACTTTTCTTACCGGTTTATTTATTACTTTATTGCCCTGCGTGGCAAGTAACATCTCTTTGTATGCTCGGTTTAATTACGGTGAACAAAAATTTTGAAGTTTTAAGAATTGATGTTGAACCTTTTTTAAACATTATTTATTCAAGGTTTTATGTCATAGCTCATGTGTTGTTTTGCCCTGCGTGGCGTACAACTTTACATGTGGTGACGATGAGTTATTCTTAAAATACGAAATTTATTATGAAAATTTATTGTGAGATATTTTTCGTTCAAAATTTCCCATGTCATGGCATACACAAGGTTTTGTTATAAGTAATAGAATATTCATGAATAATTGATTTTGAATCCAAAATAGTTAGGATGAGTTATCTTTGTGTGATAATCAACTTAACCACATAAACAAGAAATATATCGCCTAGATCCATGTGGTTAGGATATTGGAATAGTTTAGTCTCGGGCTAAACGCTTTGATGTGGATCTTGTTTATTAGGCTAAGATGATTATGAGATCCTTCGCCGGAGTTTGTGAGAGGATTATAAGCTTGTTGGACATTGATCACACTTTGTGGATAATCCGTTCAAGCACACCACAAAGAATAACGAAATCGAAACTTCTTCGTCACTACCTTAATGGTAGTAATTGCGAGACGTTTATTAGTTTAGGCATATGTCTGAAACCTTGTTGGTGTTCATAATTAGCCAAGACAACTTTAAGAATCAATAGGGCATATACATCAAGGTACTTAAATCTAGTTAAGATGCAAGGTATCTATTGTCTATATTTCGGATGACCATATAGTGAATTGTGGAATTGTTTCACAATTCATATCCTACTAAGACACATTGATACATGGTGGCATGGAGTAGGGAACCGGGTGTTATTGATCCGGTTTATGACGGGTCAAGAATGTGTGTCCGATTTGTTGGGATATTCATTTACCATTGTGATTAAGTCCTCAAATCCAAATTCAATTGATAGTCTATTTAGCATTTATTGAGATACGACTAGAAAGGTTCTATGCTTGTCTATCTTATAGTTCGGAGTTATCCATTCTACATTCAGTGGGAGAAGGATAAACTTGAAATCAAGAAGTGCTAATACATTTGAGGAGTTCTTCTAAGTTTTAGTTATTTAACCTTTTGAGAACAATGTTTGTTGCTTAAAAGGGGAAGAAGAAAGAAGCTAAAACTAAGGCATTCCAGTGGAAGAACGTGGAACTTAAATGAAGACTTGATGATGATACTAGCATATAATCTGGTATCTTTGATAGATGATCAGCATGGTTATGCTGGTATGCCTCACTAAGAATCCTTACTTCTTTAAATTCTGATTAGAGTCATATAGAGCCAAAGAGATATGGGTTTCTCATATCTAAGTGGTAATGACTTAATGGTGAGTCTTGTTGAGTTCGCTGCCTATGGGAAGACGTAGTGGATCCAGAATTAGCTAAAAATAAAAGAAGTAAATGATAAAGAGATGCAATCCATTTGGAATGTCCAAGTGCTTGACATGACTTGATCCCATACCTAGGTGTATACCAAGGTGGTAGTGATGGGATTAACATGGATGGAATTGTAGACAACTTCAAATACCGACTAGTGGTAAAGTTTTTCCTAGTGGCTATAGTGATAAACTTTTTCCTAGTGGCTATGTTGAAGAATGTTTGATACTCGTGGATATTAATGACCGCGTTTCTTCATAAAACAATATGATGAGGAAGTGCTTATAACACTATCCGAGGGTCTTAATATACGTCCGTAGTATCCGAATTATGTCTACAAAAGTGGATAAGACCACTTCGGGCTTATTCTTGCATCTTGAAGGAAAGATATCTTTGCATACTATTAGAAGATCATAGTGATGAGTTTTCTAAAAGCATAGATAAAACCTTTTACGTATGTTAGGGCTAGTGGGAGCTTTGTTGTATTGCTAGTGTTAAATGTTTATGGAAGATAATGTCCCGATATTAGGTTATTTGCAAACCTAATTCAGGAATTACTGCTTCATAGGGGCATTTAAGAGATACAAAATTGGATAGTAATTAGTTCAAGAAATATAGAGATATGTTCTTGATGTTTGACGACTTGAATAGGCTTGGAGTAAGTAGTTACTCTAATGCATGTTTCTGCTAGGATAACTGTTGATCTTTGATCAAAGTTAATGATCCTAACTTGTGGTGTTGTTTGTTGATTCTTAACGTATCACTAACCTTATTGTGGCTTTTTGAGACAATGAGTGTGTGATTACTTTAACTTTTTGAAAAGTAAGATCTCTTTGATGCAAACTTTTGAAGTAGTCATGTCAAAAGAGATATAATTGAATAACAAAAGATCTAGTGGATGTTGTGGGACAAATCCACTAGTTAAGCCGTTGTTATGGGCTAGTGGTGTTTGTCATACTAGGTCCATTAGCATGTCTAATGCGTATAACTTGGCTTGAATATGTTTTGGCCTATGTTTGATTTGTACTTATATTTTGGGGACATTAAGTAATATTGCAATTCATACCATATCGATTATTAAATGGAGATTTAATAATACGCCGAGGGTGGGTATTTTATGAATCCTTATTGTGTTCCATCTTAGCATGTTTAAACACTTCCGAGAATGTTTATCATTCTAAAATCTCCACAATCGTTTATACTATATGGGAAGGAAGTATAAATTAAGATTGAGGTAAAGAGTTGGTTTTGTTAAACGTGATTCTTCCCTATACTTGAAAGGGGTTTCAAGTGATTGGAGGACCCGCACCCGAGTTCTCTTCATGGTTCTAGTCATAAGAAACTCGGGATGATGATGACGTTTCATCCTTAAACTAGAGATGCATGTGATTCCAAAGCATACGTCTGCTTTGCTTTGATCGTTTTCTAACACGGTCCGTAACTGGTCGTTATAAGGGAGATGATTGGGTAGAGTATTATCTATGTGGCGGGACTATGTAGTCGAAAGAAATTTATTCCTCTATGTATAGAGAAGATATCCATGGGCCCCTCGATGATTGAGTGCTGACATTCATATGCATGGCCGTGCTCAAGTTATATTGATGATGGATCAATGTTAACTTGGTTTGTTGGTCACCACTAATCTAGAATCATGAAACAAAATCGTGAACGATCTGAAGGTTGACTTTATTCCATGCCTTGTGTTCACATAGGATAACGCGAACAAAGGGATGTATATGTTCATTTATCTTTAGGACAATCACTTTATGATTGGGATCTTGTCAAGAGTGGCATACCCTATACTGACTTGGGAGCATAGATGTCTTGCTAGAGGCAGCTCTATGTTTGTGTTGTTTTTCGTAGTCGTGCCACGTGCAAGTGGGAGTCTGTTGGAATATGCCCACTGACACGAACGAGTTAATAGCACTGCTGATGAAGTATAGGCCTATTGGGTCACACACCAAGTATTGATTCCGGCAACATGATCAAGCAAAAGAGAGGAAAAGGCCAAAATGGGTTTTGGCAGCATGGTACACGGGCCATGTTCTTGAACACGGGCTGTGTCCAGCCCAACTAGCACGGGGCGTTTTGGCCCAAGTAGAGACCATGTGCTTTGGGCCTACACGGCCGTGTAGATGAACACGGGCCGTGTTGGGTCTGTTAGACACGGGCTAACTTGGCCCAATTGTGGCCGTGGGCTTTGGGCCTACACGGCCGTGTTGACCAACACGGGCCGTGTAAAGTCCCTGTAACAGTAGAATTAACAGCCTTAAACACTTGGTTTAATGGTGTTTATGTCATTAACTTGGGTAGACTAAGAGGCTACGTTTTTCTCTGCTCAAGAACAGACTTTTGGTGGTTCTTGGAGTTGGTTCATGCACAAGAAAGCTCTCTCAATCTTGAACTTCTTCTTGGTGTTCTTTTGGGTGCACAAGAGTGTAAGAATATACTTGATTGTTGTCTTGGTGGTTACACACCAACCTACTAGCATTTGGGAATCAACACAACTTGGGGTGGACTTCACTAGAGAAATCCTAGCTTGGGTTTTTGAAGCTTGACTTGTTTGGTTCTTGAAGCTTGACAAGAGGGAGATTGTGGTACTTGAATAGTGGTACATTCCTATCCATCTTGTTCTTATTCTAGTTGCAATTTCATGTATAGATATTGGTCCATGGGAAATGTTTGTTTGGTTAGCTTATTATTTTTACATTGTATCTTTCTTCCGTTGCTACTCGTTTATGCCAAACAAATACCTTCAGTTGGCTAGTGCCAACGTCTGGCCTTTCATCCATTGACTCTTGAACTTCTTCAAGATCAATTTTATTCCCACCTTGCTGGTTGCATATTAACTCCCTTTCTAAAAAGACCGCCCTCCGAGCAACAAATACTTTGTTCTTGTAAGGTTTATAGAATATATATATCCAACACCCGCAGCTGGATATCCGATGAAATAACACTTTTCGGATTGGGGCTCTAACTTGTCATCTACCTCACGTCGTACGTAGGCTTGACAACCCCAAACCTTTAGATAGGCAAGATTGGGAGGTTTCCGATGCCACATCTTGAAAGGTGTTTTCTCGACCTTCTTTGTTGGAACGAGATGAAGGATTCTTGTTTCCGTTTCAAGAGCATAAGCCCAAAGGCTTATAGGCACTTGGGTGTGACTCATCATAGACCGAACCATATCTAACAATGTTTGGTTCTTCCTCTCGGCGACACCATTTAATTGTTGCGCCCTAGGAGGTGTAAGTTGTGAGATAATTCCACAACCCTTGAGATGATAACGAAACTCTTGACTAAGTTACTCACCACCCCTATCGGATCTAAGTATCTTAATCTTTTTGCTCAATTGATTCTCTACTTCGTTTTGGAAAGTCTTAACGACATCAAAGGTCTCGGACTTTTGTCTAACCAAGTAGACATACCCATACCTACTATAATCATCTATAAAGGTAACAAAGTATCTAGAATTGTCTCGTGTGATGCGCTTAAATGGACCACACACATCGGAATGTATGATGTCCAATAAGTCTTTTCGCCTCTCATTCATGCCGGAAAAGGGTGCTTTAGTCATCTTGCCTAATAAACAAGATTCGCATACTTCATTTGACTCATGGTCAAATTATTCCAAGATACCATCCGCTTGGAGCTTAGTGATACGAGTCTTGTTTATATGGCCAAGTCGACCATGCCACAAAGACAATTTGTCTAAACCATTTTTAGACGTTGAATCAATATTCATGATTAAACGATTATTACTAACGTATGCATCTACTTCATAAATACCACGACAAGGATAAACTTTAAAATAACAAATATTATTCTTAAAACATACGATAATCCCATTGTCAAAAGTAAAACCAAAACCATCGTCGTGTAAAGCATGAAAAGAAATAATGTTTCGCGCCACAAGCGGCGAATAGCATACGTTTAACAATAATATAGAAAAAATAGAATAAAATAATAATTCAACTTCTCCTGGAGCCTTGACCGGGACAATATCCTTGTTTCCCATTATCAAGTCAAGCTCGCCATTCTCTATCCTTGTACTTGTCTATAGCACCTGCATAATATTACAAACTACCAGATCTAGAAGTATGATGGAGTTCAATCATGTATGAACCTGAATTGGAAGTTCCTCCGATGCTCAACCCCTTGAGCTTCTTAAGACCTTTTAGGTACCCCGGGCAGTTACGGCGCCAATGGCCCTTCTTCCCGCAGAAGAAGCATTCCGCTTCATTCGGAGTTTTAGATCGGGGAACCATCTTCCCCTTGCCTTTACCCTCCGAAGCGGGGCTAGACTTGGCAGCGCCAATCTTCCCCTTCCCCTTACCCTTACCCTTAGGGGTATAAGCGAATTTCTCCTTCTTCTGGATTTGCCCCTCCCTTATAGCAAGAACGGGATTTGGAACGGCAGGCTTGTTTTTGGTCATGCTAGACTCCGTTGTCTTAAGCATACCATGAAGCTCCATAATGGACTTATCCATACTATGCATATGATAACTCATAACGAATTGATCATACGCGGTGGGCAGGGACCATAGTATCTAATCCACGGCTAGCTCCCTCCCTATGGTAAATCTGAGCCGTTCCATGTGCTCCACGTTTGCTTTCATGCGCAACATGTGAGCACTCACATTCCCGCCATCGGCCATCTTGCTACCAAGTACCGTCTTAAGAAAATCTAACCTCTCTTGTCTCGCTTGCTGCTGGAACATTTCCTTAAGTTGAGCGATCAAGTCAAAAGTACTCAAATGATCCATTTTCTTTTGGAGCTCGAGGATCATAGTACCTAGGATGAGGCAAGTAATGTCATCGGTATCCTTGACATGCTTCTCATAAGCGTCTCGGATAGCCCGAGTGGCATTGGCAGCAGGAGCCTCGGGTAGGGCCTCCTCTATGGTAACCATCTTCCATTCTTGGCATAACACAAGCTTAAGTTACCTAAACAAATCCAAGAAGTTGTCATCACTGAGCTTCTCATTTTCAAGAAAAACTCTAAGCGAAAAATGGTTGGTGGTGTTGGTGTTGCTTGAAGACGCCATCTAAAATAGCAAAGTAGTTTTAGTTAGTTTGGAAATCCTTGTTAAAATAAGTACCCATAGTTTTAAACAAAACAATTTATTTGTAACAAGGGCTAAGAACCTTATTTCACCTCGCACCGTGACGGGTTTACCGCGGATCACGTGGCGAAGCTATTTAGGCCGGCAACCATTTTACCAATTGTAATCTCTATTACAACTCTTAGACACTTGCGGGATCCGTTGACATCCATTATGTCGGTTGGCATGTGTGATCCCTTTCTTACACCAATCTTAATATATAATTTTTGTTTAGCTCGTACTTAGCTCGACAACTAACTAAGAATTATATACTAAAATTGTAAATCGTCCGACATGACACACGGGTGGCACTCTCGACCATTAATTGGCTCGTGCTTAGCTCGACAACCAATCATGCGAGTTACCCCACTCACCTTCCACACAACTACACAAGGAATGACTCGTGCTTAGCTCGACAATCATCCTAGCTTCGTTATATTCGGGTGGTGTCGTCTTACGGATGGTGCGTGATTTACATTTTGAAAAACGGGTTTTTGTTTCCGGTTTATAAAACCCTTTTGTGAATTAACAAAGTTAGTGTCAAAACAATTTTAATCACTTTTAAATATAATACCATCTTTATATTTTCTTTGTCAATTCTATTCGCGCGCAATTGTTAACCATTTTAACAAACATTGTATTTTATTTAATTTTATAGAAAAATGGTCTAGCATGCGAATCCTAATCCATGCATAGAAAAATTAAATACAACCACGGAAATAGATATATATATATATATATATATATGATTCGGTAACATGCCCAAAAATCCTATGTGTTTTCCCCATGAGCCACAACTGAAAAAACGAGGCCAAAACCTAAGGACAAGGAATAGTCTCGTTGGGTGACCTCCCACTGAATCCAACACCTCCAATAGCGTGTTGATTCCTTTCTCGCCAAGACATCATCACCATGACTCCCGTTGACTTCTCCGGTTCTAATTCTATACTATTTACAAATACAAAGAATATATATAAACGACACATAGGTCGCATTCATATGCTATTTATACAAATACATAGAATAAAAGAAATGGTGCGCAAGCCGCACCAATAAATAAATAAATAAATATTGTTACAACAAGACAGCACGCAGACCGCCAAAAACCAAAATAATCAACCACCACAACACATAGGTCTAAGGGCATATCATGTTACCGAATCAAACCAAAACATATCACATAGAAACATGGTGTGCCACACATAACCATGATACATAAATATATATCTATATTTTAGTTAAGATTGTCAAAACATCAAAGGCACCGAAAAGACAATCCTTGTACATATGAATTAGTGTACCAAACCATTTTTTAGACACATATTCATATATATACATTTATAAGTATATATTTGTGTACACTTCATGCCAAGTTACAACAAATATATAAATATAAAAACTAAAATATTAATGAGATTACAAATATATCAATTCTAGCCCAACAAGAGTCTCCATGAAAAACCAATTTTTATGAAAACAATTTTCTTATCAAAAACACTTTTATGGTTTTTCTAGACTCAATAGTGCAAAGCCATGTTAGGTATGGCTCTGATACCACTGAAGTCATTTGTTTGGCATAATCAAGTAGCAACTGAAGCAAAATATATATAACAAAAAACATAGCCAAGCAAACGAACACTCCCATGGACCAAGATCTAACCATGAACTTGCAACTAAATAAATGAACAAGATGGAAAGAAAAGTTTATACCTCAATGCAAATCACAAAGTAAACCTTTCTTGTCAAGAAGCTTAGAATCCAAATAAGAATCCCTCTAGTGTTGTCCAACCCAACCTCCTTTGATTCCCAAATGCTAGTTTGTTGATGCAAAACACCAAAGCAACAACCAAGTATGTATCTTAGACTCTTGTGCACCAACAAGAACACCAAGAACAAGATGAAGTTTTAAAGAGAATATCTTGTGATGAACTCACTCCAAGCCACCCCAAAAGTCTGTATTCTAGCAGAGAAAAACGTAGCCTTTTGGTTTACCAAAGTTAATACCATAAACCCCATTAAACATAGTGTTTAAGGCAGTTAATTATGCTGTCACTGCGGACGTATATGGCCCGTGTTCACCAACACGGCCATGTAGGCCCAAAGTCCATGGCCCCAATTGGGCTAAGAAGGCCCGTGTCTAATAGGCTATAGACGGCCCGTGTCGGCCCAAACTACACGACCTTGAACTGGGCCAATACGCCTCATGTATGTTGGACTGGACACGGCCCGTGTTCAAGCACACGGCCCGTGTACCATCTTGCCAAAACCTTCGTGTCAAGAATTTCAACAGGCTCTTCAACTAGTCGCTTGCATAAGTAGCACACGTTAAAGGTGTCGTGTATTCCAAATAGCTCAGGTGGCAGCTCTAGAGTCACCGTTTGATCATTTACTTTGCGTACAATCTTGAATGAGCCAATGAAACGTGGACTTAGCTTCCCCTTGCGCCTAAAACGAATGACGCCCTTCCAAGGAGAAACCTTTAAGAACACGCGATCACCAACTTCAAATGCCGCAGGACGACTCTTTGGATCCACGTACATCTTCTGTTGATCCCGAGCTACTTTTAGCTTCAAGAGCCACATTCACTTTGTCTGGACAATGTCAGGTCCAACGAATTGCTTCTCACCAGGCACCAACCAACAGGTCGGAGTGTGACATCGTCTTCCATTGATCATCTCGTATGGTGGCATTCCAATGCTGGAATGACATGAATTATTGTAAGAAAATTCAATCAATGGGAGATGAGAATCACATGATCCACCAAATTCGAGTACACAGGCACGAAGCATATCTTCTAACGTCTGGATCGTACTTTCAGATTGGCCATTAGTCTGCGGATGATAGGCAGTTCTTAGATGAACACGAGTGCCAAGTTCGCGTTGTAGACTCTGCCAGAACTTTGAGACAAACCGAGAGTCACGATCAGATACAATCGAATAGGGAAGACCGTGACGTGACACAATCTCATCGATATACAACTGGGGTAAATGGGTCAGCGAAGCAGACTCGTCCGTTGCCAAGAAATGAGCACTTTTCGTCAGTTAACCCAGATCCTGTCGTGCCCTATGGACGTTCTCGGTAACTTTGTCACGAAATCCATCGTGATATTATCCCATTTCCACTCCGGAATATCCAATTGCTGCAGATTACAATAAGGTCTCTGGTGTTTGGTCTTCACTGGCGCATAGATCTGACATCTCTCCACAAATGAAGAGATGTCTTTCTTCAGAGTTGGCCACCAGTAAAGCATCATCAAATCGTGGTACATCTTTGTCAATCCCGAATGGACAAACAACTTGGACTTATGGGCTTCTTGCAAAATCAACTCACGGTTACCTCCAATAGAAGGTACCCAAATCCTGGATTGAAAAGTTTTCAACCCACGATTATCTTGAGCAAGCTGATCTTTTAATTTCTTCATTGTCTCAGCCTTTAGATTTTCTTCTTGCAATGCAGTCTGCTGAGCTTCCTTCCGTTTAGCAATCAAGTCTGATACAATCAAAATTCTCATAAACTTAGCCTCTGTTGTCGGTCCTTTACGGCTTAAAGCGCCCGCTACAACATTGGCCTTGCTAGGATGGTAATGGATCTCAAAATCGTAATCTTTTATTATCTCCAACCAATGGCGTTGCCGCATGTTGAGTTCCTTCTGAGAAAAGACATACTGGAAACTTTTGTGATCTGTGCAAATCACACACTTCGTGCCATAAGGGTAATGCCTCCACAACTTCAGTGCAAACACAATAGCAGCAAGCTCCAGATCATGGGTTGGGTAGTTCCGTTTGTGTGATTTCAACTACCTAGAAGAATAGGCAATCACTCTATTACGTTGCATCAGGACGCAACCCAAACCCGCATAAGAGGCGTCACAATATACCGTGATGTCCTCCGAACCCTCAGACAGAGTAAGGATCGGAGCTTCACATAACCATCGTTTCAGGGTCTGAAAAGCTTCATATTGAGCTTCCGACCAGACAAAAGCAACATCCTTGAGATTAGTTTGGTCAATGGACCCACAAGCTTAGAAAAATCGCGGATAAACCGCCGATAGTAGCCAGCCAAGCCAAGGAAGCTTTTAATTTCGTATGGAGTCCGAGGAACCCCCCAATTCATCACAGCCTCCACCTTAGCTGGATCTACTTTGACACCATCATGACGTATAACATGGCCGAGGAAATGAACTTCCTTAAGCCAGAATTCACTTTTGGATAACCTGGCGTACAATTATTCTCGCTTTAGAGTCCTGAGAACCTGACGAAGATGAAGCTCGTGATCAGCTTCCGTCTTCAAGTATACAAGAATATCATCAATAATCACGATCACGGATCTATCCAGAAACGGATGACAAACCCGATTCATCAGATCCATGAAGACGGCAGAGGCATTGGTTAATCCGAACGGCATAACCAGAAATTCGTAATGACCATAACGAGTTCGGAACGCAGTATTCGGCACATCTTCTTCATGAACTCGTACCTGGTGATACCCCGACCGGAGATCAATCTTAGAGAAGCATGTAGCCCCCTGCAACTGATCAAAAAGGTTATCTATTAGAGGAAGCGGATACTTATTCTTTAGAGTTCGCTTGTTAAGCTCCCTCTAATCTATGCACATTCGCATGGTTTCGTCCTTCTTCACAAATAACACAGGAGCTCCCCACGGTGAGGAACTCGAACGAATAAAACATTTCTCTAGCAACTCCTGAATTTGAGTTATCATCTCTCTTATTTCAGAAAGTGCAAGACGATACGGAGAACGAGCCACAGGTGTAGCTCCTTGAATAAGCTCTATCTTGAATTCAACGTCACGAATTGGAGGCAAACCCGGAAGTTCTTCAGGGAATACCTCAGGGTAGTCAGACACCACCCGAATATTACGAAATGGATGCTTCACCATCGTAGCATCAATAACATATGCTAGATAAGAGTCACAACCTTTGGCAATCGACTTCTGTGCTTTAATCATTGAGACAATGGGAATATCAGAATCCCGTCGTTCTCCACGTGCAACAGCATAAGATCCACCGGAGAGAGGAATATTGATCATCTTTTTGGAACAGATAATCTCAGCATCACGCTTGCTGAGCCAATCCATCCGGATCACGACATCATAGCCCGCAATAGGCATAATAAAGAAAGAAATAGGGATACTACTCCTGTCAATGTAAATCACAGCTATTGGGATTTTCTCTGTAACAGATGAAACTTTGCCGTCAACGACCTCTACTCTGAGCGGCTCAGTTAATGGAACAACAGGCAATTGCAATCTTCTACGACACGCCACAGATACAAAGGAGTAGGAAGCTGCAGAGTCAAATAAAACACTTGTAGGGATATAATTGATAAGAAAAGTACCTGTGACGACATCCCCTTCTAGCTTGGCCTCGTCTGCCGTCATCTGAAAAGCCTTGACTTTTGCGCGGGGCGCATCATCTCTTTTTGGACCTCTAGAAGAAGAAGATCCCTTTGCTCCTGTAATCCGCGTTTCCGGGTACTCGGTTAACTTGTGCCTGGGCTTGTGGCACCGATAGCATACATCTTCTTTACGACTACACTCAGTTGTAGCGTGGCCTTTCTGCCCTCACCTCCAGCAACGTCTGGTAGAGTTAGAACACTCACCAGAGTGTTAAGTACGACACTGAGAACACCAAGGAGAGTCAGGCCTCGGCTTCTTGGAGGAATCAGTCTTTCTGCCTGCAAAGGATTGTCCTTTGGAAGGACCCGATTTATCAGATGGTTGGAACTTCCTCTTTGCCCCTACACCGGCAGATTCGCCCTTGCAGTATAAACGGTCACCTTCCAATTGTCGGGCTATTTCAAAAGCCCAATCCAGACCAGTAGTAGCCCATACATGAGGGCGAACTTCCAATGGCAGAGTTGCCATAAACCGCCTTATCTTGGTCGTCTCGTCCGGGATCAGATGGGGAACAAACCGCATTTTATCAGAGAACGCGGTTATGTGTTCTTCAATCGGCTTATCCCCTTTTTGGAGATCAATGAATTCCCTCTCCATTCTTTCCAGATCATACTCTGTGCAATATTTCTTTAGCACCATCTGAGAGAACTGCTCCCAGGTGAGAGCACTCAGCACCTCCTTGTTAACAGAGGCTTTCACCGTATCCCACCAAAAGATGGCACGGCCTTTTAACATCCGTACTACATACTTGACACAGTACTCAGGTTCGAATTCACATGACTCAAACACCTGCTCCATTTCCCGGAGCCATAGTATAGTAACTGTGGGGTTATCACTCCCATGGAATGTCGGAGGTTTGCAGGATAAGAACTTCTTGTATGAAAAAGTCTTACGGGGCTTATTCAGTGTGGCCTGCAATAAGAGCTCTTTTGTTACTCGTAGCTCTTCCTCCAACCACCTGATATAAGCAGCCTGATCTGGCTCAGGTCTGCCCTCTCCAGCATTGTGCTGAGATCTTTGATCTTCAGCCTGATGAGGAGTATGAGAAGCCTCATCTTCCAATTCTTTAATAGCTTGTTCGGTATGGCCACATTCGGCAAACATTTTATATCAACTTTCTATATGACAGAGAAAGAGCAGTTAATACTTTATCTCACTGGCTTAACTTATTAACAAGTCATCATATACTACTAGCATACATATAACACTCTCACTCAATCCCCCCATAGGAACACTTCTTTATCGTCGGGCCCGAGCTTGAGATTGAATACTCTTTAAAATACCCAATTCACTCAAACTTAGGCTCTGATACATAGTTGTAACACCGCTTCTGAATTCAGTTACTTTAATGATAAATCAGATTTTAGCAGCGAAATTTTTTTTCTGTCTAAAACAATAAACTGTTATTTATATTAACTACTTTCAAAACAACGTTGGTGTTACCAAGTACAGGAACCGACCATTGCATCTATTTCCATTACAACATAATAATTATCAAGTGTTCCACCCACAAGGGGCAATGTACTTCCCAAAAGCTACCCGCCTCGTAGGACATCTAATCTTTACCTGAAAAGGGAAATCATAACGTCATTAGCTAACACTTAGCTAGTGAGTACATACAACCAAAGTATCAATACAGTAAGTCATGCATCATATCATAAACAATCATTGCTAGCTTAGCACATAGCGGTGTGCTGACAAGATCAGTAAGAGGCGTGTCTTGCAGGGTAATCAATCCCGCTCAACAACTCAGACCAGGGGATCAAACACGACCAATCCATGCTTGTGGGGGAGCATAAAGCAGTCCACCAAACATCGTTCACAGAGCCAAAGGCTCTACAGGTAATCCAGCTACAACCGGCTGATCACCACTCACGTTAAGGCACAACGGTTCTGTAGAACCTAGGATCCAGGATGCCTCCTGAATCACCGTGAAATCCCGAGGGATCCGGTTACAACCGACTGACCTTAACCATGCGTCAGATAGTCTGTAGACAGTGCACATACACATATACGTACATTTGATCCCACAGGGATCCGTCATTTTACATAACCTCATATAGTCATTCATACGTACATATCATCATACATTAACTAAGTGGTTCCAATCTGGACCCACTGGCATGCACCTGGCATATATTCTAACATCATGCAAGTCATACACTTACCTCCTCGAGCGTACCTACAAAAGCAAGTTAGTCATACATAATACTTTCACATAATCATTTAGCATGCAAGTCTTACTCTACTGAGTCTCATGAAAGCAGACACTCACCTGAGCTGTTTATTATGCACAGGTATTTGGTTTCCACTCCACAAACACAATAAGTTCATCTAGCATATCATACTTACATTAGTCATTCACTTGTGCATACAAGACTTACCAAACAACCATTTAACTTCGGATAACACATATCCGCCAGAACTGTCGGATTTGGGGAAATCCGATTGTTCTATCGGATTCATGAAATCCGACACCTACCAATCATGAAATCCGATACTCATCAATCGGATTCCAACACTTAGGAATTCCAACCATGCACACAGAAACCGACACTTGTGGATTCCGACACATAGAAGGTAATCCGAGACTTGGAAATCCGATTCTTTGAATTGAAATCCGATACTGTCGGATTTCAACACTTGGAATCCAACATACAATCCGGAACTTAGGAACTAGAGGACATGAAATCCGATAGATATGCAAAATCCGACACTACTATCGGATTCCGACAAACCCTTCGGTTTTCACCACATGCGGATTCCAGCAACTTAATAGTTTCAGAATCTGATAACTTCATACCCTGGAATTCCGATACATTCATTTGGTCATCTAAACAACTTTGTTTTTGTGCGTTTCAAGCCCATAACTTATTAAACATCACATTCTATCCAAATAGTCATCATGAACACATCAAATCCTAACATGAACACCATTCATGCAAAACCCACTTAGAAAGTGAGTCTTCATGTTCTTCAAGGTGGTTCTTGCATGGATTCATGGTTCTTACATGTAATACATGGTTCTAATCTTTTAAACATATCAGAACCACGTTGCTCACCTTTGTAGATCAACAATCAACTGCTTCTTGTTCTTCTTTGGAAATCCGATGAGAGCAACGAGAGAGACGAGAGAGAAAGGTGTTTGTGGTTTTGTGTGTTTTCTTTTAGTTGACTTAAGTCAACTAAACCCACCTTTTATACATATATATTTAATCAATCCAGAGGCAGTGACCTCTGGATTTGGTTTTCCTTAAATATCTAGTTTACATAGTTACTTAACATGCATACATACATTTAGCATACATGCATACGTACATACATGAACACACATACAATACATATAAACATAAATTCATTTAACTCAACAAGTACATACATAAAATACTTCCTATTACAATAACTATATACACTCACGTACTAATTACAACTAGGCCCAAGCTGAGGATGTTACAAATCTACCCCCTTAAGAGGATTCCGTCCTCGGAATCCACTCAGTGATAAACAGGTGAGGGTACCTTGTCTTCATCTCGTCCTCAACTTCCCAAGTCAGGTTTCGACCTAGGTTATGCTTCCACTTCACATGGACTAGTTTGATCATCTTCTTGCATAGTTTCTTGACCTTCGTGTCAAGAATTTCAACAGGTTCTTCAACTAGTCGCGTGGAAGAGTCAACATTCAATTCCTGCAAAGGAATAATATGTTCTTCTTCAACGTGGCACTTGCGTAAGTAGCACACATTAAAGGTGTCGTGTATTCCAGATAGCTCAGGCGGCAACTCTAGAGTCACCATCTGATCATTCACTTTGCGTACAATCTTGAATGGACCACTAAAACGTGGACTTAGCTTCCCCTTGTGCCCGAAACGAATGACGCCCTTCCAAGGAGAAACCTTTAAGAACACGCGGTCACCAACTTCAAATGCCGTGGGACGACGCTTTGGATCCGCGTACATCTTCTGTCAATCCCGAGTTTCTTTTAGCTTTTTAAGAGCCACATTCACTTTGTCAGAAGTAATCTGGACAATTTCAGGTCCAACGAATTGCTTCTCACCAGGCTCTAACCAACAGGTCGGAGTGCGACATCGTCTTCCACATAGCATCTCGTATGGTGGCATTCCAATGCTGGAATGATATGAATTATTGTAAGCAAATTCAATAAATGGGAGAAGAGAATCCCATGATCCACCAAATTCGAGTACACAGGCACGAAGCATATCTTCCAACGTCTGGATCGTACGTTCAGATTGGCCATCAATCTGTGGATGATAGGCGGTGCTCAGATGAACACGAGTGCCAAGTTCGCATTGCAGACTCTACCAGAAATTCGAGACAAATCGAGAGTCACAATCAGATACAATCGAACAGGGAAGACCGTGATGTGACACAATCTCATCGATCTACAACCGGGCTAAACGGGTCAGCGAAGCAGACTCGTTCGTTGCCAGAAAATGAGCACTTTTCGCCAGTTGATCCAAAGTAACCCAGATCATGTCGTGCCCTCTGGACGTTCTCGGTAACTTTGTCACGAAATCCATCGTGATATTATCCCATTTCCACTCCAGAATATCCAATTGTTGCAAATTACCATAAGGTCTCTGGTGTTCGGTCTTCATTTGCGCGCAGATCTCACATCTGTCCACAGATGAGGCGATGTCTTTCTTCAGAGTTGGCCACCAGTAAAGCATCTTCATGTCGTAATACATCTTTGTAATTCCCGAATGGACAGACAACTTGGACTTATGGGCTTCTTGTAGAATCAACTCACCGTTACCTCCGGCAGAAGGTACCCAAATCCTGGATTGAAAAGACTTCAACCCACGATTATCTTCAGCAAACTGATCCTTTAATTTCTTCATTGTCTCAGCCTTCGGATTTTCTTCTTGCAATGCAGTCTATTGAGCTTCCTTCAGTTTAGCAATCAAGTCTGATACAATCGAAATTCTCATAAACTTAGCCTCTGCTGTCGGTCCTTTACGGCTTAAAGCGCCCGCTACAACCTTGGCCTTGCCAGGATGGTAACGGATCTCAAAATCGTAATCTTTTATTATCTCCAACTAACGGCGTTGCTGCATGTTGAGTTCCTTATGAGAAAAGACATACTGGAAACTTTTGTGATCTGTGCAAGTCACACACTTCGTGCCATAAAGGTAATGCCTCCACAACTTCAGTGCAAACACAACAGCAGCAAGCTCCAGATCATGGGTTGGGTAGTTCCGTTCGTGTGATTTCAAATGCCTAGAAGCGTAGGCAATCACTCTATTACGTTGCATAAGGATGTAACCCAAACCCGGATAAGAGGCGTCACAATATACATAAAGTCCTCCGAACCCTCAGGCAGAGTAAGGATCGTAGCTTCACATAACAATCGTTCGAGGGTTTGAAAAGCTTCCTCTTGAACCTCTGACAAGACAAAAGCAAAATCCTTGCGAGTTAGTTTGGTCAACGGACCCGCAAGCTTAGGAAAATCGCGGATAAACCGCCGATAGTAGCTAACCAAGCCAAGGAACTTGAGGATGTGGGCTGGGGTTGCTGTTGTAGTGCTGTAAGTAGATTGGATTGTTCAGTGGTTCGATTAGCAACACTATTAAGTTTGGTAAGGAGAAGGTCTTTGAGTTCATCGATAAAGTAATCTCGCTTAATGACAGTGGGTGGGCAGTTTTCAAGGGCTAGGATTTGGGCTCTGAGGGAAGCAATTTTGAAGTGGAGCTGTGTGTTGACGTACTCCCTCAGGCCAGAGTCAAGAATGGAGAGCTTTGAATCCATGTAGGATCTAAGTTCCGTTGTAACCCCGAGCTCAAGTAGAGGCTCGGTTGGCATAGGTCTTTCAGTCCTATGGCCCTCATGCAGTGTTGGCATAATGGTAGCACTAGAGGGACTTCCACTCGATCCTTGCGTCACCTTTGCAGTAGAGGCCGCTACGGGCGTTCCGGCAACGTCACGAAGACGTGCAAGTGGTGATCGTGTCCTAGCAAAGGATTGAAATCCAGTTAAGATTGGCGCTAGACTCGATTGTGGATGAAATGAAGATGTGGACGGGGGAGGCAGTCCACTAGGTTCAAAGCCAGCAAACTCCGAATGAGTTGCCGACTGAGTATGTGATGATTCCTTGTGGAATGAAGCTACTCCCGGTTGAGTGGAAGCAGAGTGGCTGGTGGGGTGAGGTGCTTCCACTGGTGGGATGCCAGTGTCTAATTCAATACCAGCTGGAACAGTGTCCTGACTGATAGTAGATGAGGCTTCCCGGCTTTCTGGTTCTGGGGTACTCACCCTCTTTCTTTTCCAACTCATCCTTGCTATCACTAATAACCACATCTACGTCTACATATTATCTTTCTATGATAGGCACATTACCGAAGGTGGCAAATATGTCGGACAGGTCATCATGGATGTCCTCCTGGTGATCAGATATTTGTCTCGTGCCAGTAAATTCAGCACGAACTAGAGAAGGTCGCGGGCCAAAGGAGATTGACTACCCGGAGGAAGATGATTCGGTTCGAGTCCTTTCTGTGGAGAACTTACTCGCTGATGCGTCATGGTTGGAGGGCTCGGAGTCACTGATCACCACTGCCTCACTCTCATGTATCTCTTCTCCCTCACCACTTCCACAACCCCTCTCAACAGATTGTTCACGCTCAAGCACAACCCTGCTTAGGGCACCCATGTGCACCCGAGCTCCTAGACCACTAGGACCCTTGCCAGGTGCAACTGCTCTATGGGCAGGCACAACCGGTTCTGGTTGCGCCAGAGGAGCGATCCTATTCTCTCTCATATACTTACGCACAACCTCACTCCCCTGATTCAAGATTCGAAGAAGGGCAAAAGGCACCTGCATAGCAACGATGTTAGGTAAATCTCTTATACGAAGGAATCGGGTTATCCATAGCATTTGGATCTGTGGGTTATCAAGGTGTCGAGGAATAGTGTGATAGGTTTCCAAGTCCGCAGTGATCAAGATGGTGAGAAATCTTTGGGATGGAATGAATGTTTTGCGCCGGTTTGTGGTTTTCTCAATCACCATCCATACCATTTCCTCAAATATGATGGTGGCATAGTCAAGATGGAGGTGATAAGCAACACCAGCCAGAAGTAGCAATGAGTAGTACCAGCCACCATCAGTACCCCTATGAATGCCAGTGAGGGTACGGGAGATTATTGTTGCAAGCGTCTGCCAGAGAGGCGCAAGGCTGGTTCGTCTGAATTGGTGAATTTGTTGTAGCTCTCTGTTGTAACCAAGGCCTTGAACAAGCTGAAGCACTTCATCAACCCCTGGGTTTTCATCAAATTTAGTTTTCATCAAATTTTTCGGATCAACTTTCACTTGAAAGTCGCATGAACAAATTGTATGAATGTTGGATGGACTGTTAAGTCGAATAAAACATTTCAGATTAAAGGTCGCATGACACAAAGTTGCTTAGATTAATCCACTTGAAAGTCGCATGGAAGGTTTTGAACTTTAAAGTCGCATGGAACATTTCAGAGTGAAAGTCGCATGGACAAGGAATCATGCGAAAGTCGGATTTGCAAAGTTCATATGAAAGTCAGATGGACAAAGTTCATTCGAAGGTCGGATTGGCAAAGTTCATATGAAAGTCGGATGGACAAAGTTCATTCGAAAGTCGGATGGACAAAGTTCATTCAAAAATCGGATGGAAAAAGTTCATTCTAAATTCGGATGGACAAAGTTCATATGAAAATCGGATGGATAAAGTTCATTTGAAAGTCGGATGGACAAAGTTCATATGAAAGTCGAATAGAGTAAATTATACAAGAGTCGCATAGAACAAAGTCATATGAAATCGCATGAACCAATTTCCCAAAGGTCGGATAAACCAAATTTCATTCAAAGGTCGGATGCTTCAACTTCTTTTCATCCGACATTTAAGAACAGCCATACCAGTCGTACTAAGTCAAAATCGACTTTAGACTAAATGTATGTTTGTGGATACAAGTTTTATACCAAATGACTCGGATTTCAACCCCAAATATCTATTTGTTTTCAAATAAGCCTAAACATCCCTAAGCTTCACCGATTTTGGATTTGAACGGCACTATTCATCGAGGAAGATGAACAGTGCCTTTATTTCTTAAAAACCCAATTCTGTAATGACATTTCAATGATTTTCACCACCATTTTTGTTAAACAACATGTGTAACCAACCACTATAAGCAACAACATTTAAGATGTAAAAGATTCAATTTTCATATAAAACCCACTATTCGATAAACAAAGAACAAAAACACATTGCAACTTACAATTTTAGCACCTAAGTGTTCAAATGCATCGACATTTCTTGTTGAAATGATCTTACCTTTCAGTTTAGTGTTGAAAAAACACAAAATGTTTGCAAATGGAAGGATTCGATCGAAGGCAGTTGAGAGAGAAGAAGAAGATGAATAATGTTATGCTTTTTGAAATTTTTGAAGGCGTGGGGAAGAAGGAAGGTTGGGTAGCTCCTTTTATGGACTATCCGACTTTCCGATCATGGGTCGGGGCTTATCCGACTGTCGGATCAACCTAGTGGGCCCAAAGATTGATGTTTTGCCCAGTTCATTTTGTTTTTACCTAAGGCTTAGAATTGTACAAGATGTAAGCCCAAAAAGAGTAAAATTTTTGTTATCCTTTCTTTTTAATGTTTTCTTCAACAATTAACTCACCTAGAAATGATAACTAGAAAGTAAGCCTCTAGAAATCAATCATCTAGAAATTAGAAAACTGCGAGTGTTTTTCTGATTTGAATTTCTCTGCTTATCCTAAAACATAGAATTTGATGATAACCAACCCCTACATTCAGTATGACTTCGAAAGAATTCAAACATGTGTTGTTTGAATCAGATTCTGGAAAATATGCTAAGTATGGAACCATCAGCTGACCATTAACTGAGTATCAGATCTTACTCAAAGTATCGGCCAGGGGATATCAGCTAAGGAGCATCAGATGAAGAAAACACATGAAGAAGACAATCAGCTGAGGAAAGTAATATATCAGCTGAGTAAAGAAATTCGATCAACTGAGTGCCTACGCCATCAGCTGAGCAAGGACTTTGCACAACTACACCATCAGCTAAGTGAAAAATGGATCAGCTGAGGCCCAGAGCATCAGCTAAGTAGGTCTTTTCTTACACTAGTCATCTCTCTACATAAACTGATTTATTTAAATGATCAGCTAAGCACTCTTGATCGACTGATCATATAAATACATGAGCTTATGTCCTTTTAAGATAACTATTGATCAACTGAGCATCCATATGATCAGCTGAGCAATATGTATCAACTGAGTCCTAGCAAAAATTGATCAACTGATATATCTTGTTAACTGAGTAGTGAAATTCAATGTTCCTTGTACTTTATGTTAGCTGAGTCGAGCAAAATGTCAAATTTGCTCTATCTTTTAGATTGTAAAAGGCAGAACATGTGTTGTTATGCCTTAGATCTTTGTTTGAAAAAGTAAAAAGCACTTTTTGGATCAAGTATGAGATAAAAAGGTTTGATCTTATCCTCTGGAAAAGGAGAAAGATACCTCAAACAGACGAAGATCTTGAAGATTTGTTTCAACAACTAAGTATGGCTGGAAATCCCATACTTGGTAAAGTCAAATCAAATAGAAGCATGGTTGTTGTTTAAAGTACAAGCATGGAAAGGGAAAGAAAGTTCTACACGACAGTAGATGTAGGTTTTAATATTTTATATTGTAAGTGGGTTGTACTTTTTCCGAAAAGTACACTTACTTTTATCAAATAGTTGATTAAAGTAACTTTAGTTTTCACCCACTACCTTTACAATTAAAATATTATATTTCCACATACTCCTTGTCTCCTTCCTTCATGCAACCGGACGCCAAGACTTCTATAAATATACATGCATGGTGGACATGCAAAACAACCGAAAAAGATCAAGCTTCTACACAACACAAAGCAATCTCATTAGTGTTGATAAATTCGTAGAGTTTAAGCATTGTGTAAAACCAAACTTGTTCATGTGTTGAACACTCTTTATACATTAGTTGTGTTTAGAGTAAGCTTGTCTATGTGTTAGACAAATTGATTTCCACCTTTTATTGTACTTAAAATTTCCGCTTCTAGTATATGTGATTCTTGATTCAAAATCGATAAGAATTATATAAAAGTATAATGGTATGTCTTAAATTTTAAAAGCTAAAGTTTGCATTCACCCCCCCCCCCCTTCTACAAACATTTGTTGTTGCGTACTCAATCTGAGACTAACAACTAGTATCAGAGCATGTTAGATAATCAATATCTAGATCTGTTTTGTTTACTCTACAACTGCTTCACCACTCTCAAAATGGCCTCATCATCAATCAACATGAACATCTCAAACACTGGGTCTTTAACAAGATGTCCCATGTTTGATGCACAAAACTTCTCCATATGGAAAAGTAGAGCACATCTTTTATTTTCCACCCTTGATATCCAAATGCTTGAAATAGTTACTAAGGGTCCTTATGTTCCAACATCCGTGTTATCCATTCCATCAGAATCTGAAGGTCAAATCTCCACAACAGCAAGAATTGTCACCAAACCGATGCATCTATGGACAGATGAAGATAAGAGGTTAGTTAGCCTAGATGTTAAGGCTAGATCAGCTCTTGTCTCTGCACTACCCAATGAGATCTATCATCAAGTGCTTAACTGTACTTTTGCTAAAGAGATTTTAGATACACTCACAGTTGCATATGAAGGGACTGAAGAGGTGAAGGAGAACAAGAAGCTCCTCCATAACATAGAGTATGAATTCTTCTTTGGTCAGAAAGGTAAGAGTCTTACACAGACATACACTAGGTTCAACTGCCTAGTAAATGATTTGAAGAGGGCAGACATATCAAAGAGAAACTTTGTCTTGGTGAATAAGTTTCTAGACTCTCTCCCTAAAACATGGGATCACTTTGTCACTGTACTAAGGCATAGTGAGAAGATTAAGGGAATGTCTTTGGTTGCTCTCTATGGTAACTTACTAAACCATGAGCAATCAGTCAAGCAAAGGAAGTTGTCATCAAAGGAGACGAAAGAGATTGTGAAAGCTGCATCAACTGCCCTTGTATCAAGAGATACAAAGATGAGAAACTTTGCAGCTATCGATTCTGGTTCTGATGAAGAAGGAGATGAAGAAGAGAGTGATGTAGAAAGTGATGAGGAGAATGGTTGTGAGGAGAATAGTTTAGAGGAGCTAGTTAAAGGAGTAGCCATGTTGGTTAAGAAGTTCAAACCTTTCAAGAAGGGAAAGGGTGACAAGAGGTTCAGCAAGAGGCCATCAAAATTTGTCAAGTCCAAATCTACTTTTGATGCCTCCACAATAGAGTGTTATAAGTGTGGCAAGATTGGCCACATGGCCAGTGACTGTAAGTCCAAAAATAACACTGGTTCTTCATTTGTGTCAAAGCAGGAGGGCAAAATTGATTATGAAGCCAAATATAAGAAACTCCTTGCTGCTATTGTCCTTGACAAAAAAAAGAAGAATAAAACCCAGGGCCAAGTTCTTGTAGCTGAAGAAGAAGATTGGGCAGAAAAAGATCTTTCCTCAGATGAAGATGAGGTGATCTCTGCTCAGTTCTGCATGATGGCCAACAACAATGATGGTAGTTCCTTTAAAGAAGATATGAAGAAGGCTGCAAAAGCTTGTTCAACTACCAACTGGGATCCTTCTTCAATGTATCAGGTTGGAAAGTTTATTAATTATGATGATAATGAAAAGAATGTTATGTTTGATTACTTGTGTATTGATTTCCAGTCTGCTATTCAAAGAGGGAAGAAGCTAAAACTAGAAGTAGAATCACTCAAGGAAAAATTAATTCTTAAAGATGAGGAACTTAAGCAGATAGCAACTTTAAATGATAAGCGAGCAAATCAAATGATACTTAATGAGATCTTAGTAAAAGAAACTAGTTAAACAACCAAAAAGTTCAATGACCTCCAAAAAGTAGTAAAGTCTAGGTGTGTATCTGCAGAAAAGACCACTCAGTGTGTCAAGGAGCAGATACCCAAACAAGTTCAAGCTATTATTGGTGGAAATTACTCTAAGGCTGCTAACTATGTTGATTCTAATAAGAAACTTAATATCTTAGACAATGCTGACATTTTGCCACAAACTTTTCACAAGATTGTTAAAGGCAAAAGTGTGTTCACAAATAAATTTGTTAGAAGCAAAAGTTCCCACCTAAAAGAATCAATTATTCCTTTTGATGAATCATCCTCTAGTAAGATTTCAGAATGTAAAAATACTAAGAACACAAAGTCAAAGGATGTGAGTAAAGGAAATGAATCATTAGTTGAGACCATAGAGACATTATGTTGTCAAACCTTGAAAACAGATGACTTAAATCTTAGTATTTCACAAACTGAAGAATCATTAGCTAATACTACTTTATCAACTGATATGTTAGTAGATGATAAATGCTCGGCTGATGGCCTATCAGCTGATCATAGCTCATCTTCTAAACAATCAGTTGATCTAGAAGTAATCAACTCTCTTTCAATGGAGGAAACTATGAGTAACAAGAATGATGTTCACATTGTTCCAATTTCTGCCACTCCAAAGATTGATCAAAAATTTTCTAAATCCAAAGATCAATCCAAGGTGCTTGTAAATAAAGACCTGAGAAATTTATAGGATAAGCTTCATAAGCTGAATGGTCAAGTAAGTCAAATGATAACTGATAATTGTCAGAGGACTAATAAGAAAACTCATAGGAATTCAAATAATGTTGTTCAATTCTCCAAGGCCACAAATCTAAAAAATGTTATAAGTGTGGAAGTAAAGAGCATAAGGCATTTGAATGTTCTTTAGAAGGGAATTCCAGACAGCGGACATGTAATGATAACCTAGTCATTCCTCTAATACATAAGAAACCTGAAATAAAGTGGAAAGCTAGGTGTATTTCACAGGGATCCGCTAAGTAGTGGATTCCTACTTGTGTCACTAACTCTTCTTTCATTCAATATGTGCAGGGTGTTGGTTCATGGTTTCTTGACAGTGGAAGTTCAAGAACTATGACAGGTAACAAAGCTTTGCACACTAACTATAAGAACGGGAAAGGTCCAAGGGTGACTTTTGGTGACAACAATCATGAGAAAACAAAAGGCTATGGCGAACTTCATAATGGGAACCTTAAACTGTCCAAACTATCATATGTCAAAGGGTTCAAATACATTCTCATAAGCATAAGACAATTGTGTGATGGAGATAATGAAGTCCACTTCACAAAGGCAGGAGACTCCATAATAGATAAGGAAGGTAATACAGTGTTAAGTGCCAAGAGAACCAAGGATGTGTATACTCTTGACATGTCCTCTGGTGACCCTTCAAAGGAAGCATGTTTGTACTCCAAAAATAATGAGGATACAAACTGGCTGTGGCAGAAGAGGCTTTCCCACCTTAATTTCAAAAATATCAACAAGTTGAGCAAGGGTGAACTATTTTCAGGACTACCTTCTCTGACTTATCTTAACCCTAAACCTTGCACTGCTTGTGAGAAGGGAAAGCAGCATAAGACATCATTTCCATCCAAGCAGGCCTTCTCTATTACAGAACCTTTCTATATGTTGCACATGGATCTCTTTGGTTCTGTTGCAACTGCTAGTATTGGGGAAAGTAAGTATGCTCTTGTATTGGTTGATGAATTCTTAAGATACACTTGGGTTTTCTTTCTTAATGCAAAGAGTGAGGCTGTTGAAGAAATTATATGCTTTATCAAGAAGATGGAAGTGTTGAATGGCAATCTGGTGAGGAGTCTTAGAAGTGATCATGGAACTGAATTCAGAAATCAAACTCTTGAATCTTTCTATGATGAGAAAGGGATATCTCAAAACTTCTCTGCTCCTAGAACACCACAACAGAATGGTGTAGCTGAAAGAAGAAATAGAACATTGATTGAAGTTTCCAGAACCATGTTGTGTGAAATTGGTTACCTTTTAATTTCTGGGCTGAGGCTATAAGTTATGCATGTTTCACACAGAACAAATCCTTTATTATCAAGAGGCACAACAAAACTCCATATGAAGTGCTCGAGGGAAGGAAGCCAAGCGTCAACTTTCTGCACATTTTTGGATGCCAATGTTTCATCCTCAATCAAAAGGATCAATTCCAAAAGTTTGCTCCAAAAGCTGATGAAGAAATGTTTGTAGGTTACTCAGTGATTTCCAAAGCATACAGAGTATACAACCTTAGAACCAAAGTCATAAAAGAATCTATCAATGTAAGTTTCAATGTAAATGACTTTGTTGCTTCTTGTTCCTCTAATCATGTTTCAGGTGAAAAATTTAATGATCTCATGCAAACTGGAGAAGACACTCCAGAGCAAGCTGATCCCTCTCCACCAACTGCTCATGATGTAGATGAACCTGTTCCTATCCAAATCTTTAACCATGTGCAACCATCCTCATCCAATCCTATACCTCTACTGAATCATATGCAAAATGACTCAACATCATTGGATTCTAATTCCATAGCACACATTCCCTCTCCAGTAGAGATACCCACAGATTGTGACAATGAAGTTATATCAGCGACTCAAAATGAACTCATTTCTACTGCTGATAGTCAACATATAACTTCTTCTCCCCAATTCCCAAGAAATCCAAAAAGCCTTCAAAGACCACAAGTATCATCCTCATGATCTGGTGATAGGCAATATAGATGATCTAGTTAGAACAAGATCAAAAGCTTGCAACATCTGTTTGTACTCTGGATTTGTCTCGATGATTGAACCAAAGAAGGTTGTTGAAGCTCTCAATGATCCCCACTGGGTGACTGCCATGCAAGAAGAACTGGCAGAATTCAAAAGAAATAATGTATGGACTTTGGTACCTAGACCAAAGGATAAAACCATCATTGGAACAAAGTGGGTGTTCAGAAACAAGCTAGATGAAAATGGGAAAATCATCAGTAACAAAGCAAGGCTAGTGGCACAGGGGGATTGTCAAGAAGAAGGTATTGATTTTGATGAAACCTTTGCCCCTGTTGCAAGATTGGAAGCTATCAGACTATTCCTATCCTATGCTACCTTCAAGAACTTCAAAGTATTCCAAATGGATGTGAAGAGTGCATTTCTGAATGGATATATGAAAGAATAGGTGCATGTAAAATAATCTCCTGGTTTTAAGAAGTCAAGCTTACCTCATCATGTATTCTTTCTAAACAAAGCTTTATATGGTCTTAAGCAAGCTCCAAGAGCCTGGTATGATACCCTGTCTTCTTTTCTCATTAGCAAAGGTTTTACAAGAGGATGCAATGATAGCACTTTGTTTATAAGGAAGTACAAAGGTGATGTGATACGTGTGCAGATATATGTAGATGACATATTATTTGGGTCTACTAATTTGGAACTATGCACAAAGTTTTCTAAACTCATGTCTGATAATTATCAGATGGGCATGATGCGTGAATTAAACTATTTTCTTGGTTTGCAAATAAAACAAGAGGTTGATGGTATTTTTATTCATCAAACAAAATATGTCAAAGATTTACTCAAAAAGTTTGATTTTGAAAATTGTTCCTCAATGAAAACACCTATGTCTATTTCTATAATGTTTGGAAAGGACACTGATGGCAAATCAGTGAACATTACTGCTTATAGAGGAATGATTGGGTCACTTTTATACCTCACTGCAAGTAGATCAGATATAATGTTTTCAACATGTCTCTGTGCAAGATATCAAGCAGATCCAAAGGAATCACATCTTGTCGCTGTTAAGAGAATATTCAGATATCTCAAAGGAACTCCTAATCTTGGTCTTTCGTACCCCAAAGACTCAAATTTTGAGTTAGTTGGATATTCTGATTCTGATTTTGCAGGGTGTACATTAGATAGAAAAGGTACTTCAGGTGGTCGTCAACTTCTGGGAGGAAGATTGATAAGTTGGTCTAGTAAGAAACATAATTCAGTATCAACATCCACTGAAGAGGCAGAATACATTGCTGCACGAAGCTGTTATGCTCAAATTTTGTGGTTACAAAATAAACTTCTTGACTATGATATGAAGTTTGAAGACACCCCAACTCTATGTGATAATACAAGTTCCATTTCCATCTCAAATAATCCAGTCATACATTCAATGACAAAGCATATTGAAATCAGACATCACTTTTCAAAGATAATCCATTGGAAGAAGCAAGATTCAATTTCCTAATATCCAAACTAGGTATGCTTAATTTTTAGATTAGAATAGTGGTAATTTAGTTTATGTTAATTGATAAGTGTTAGATATCATGTGTTACTTATCTAAGCATCTCTAAGTCTTACTGAGTATGTGTAAACTAAGTAACTTTGCTCAGCTGCTGTCTATCAGCTGATCAAATTTACTCAGCTGATCACCCTCAGATAAGAAAGAAATGCTCAGCTAAGTACTTCTCAGCTGATACACTCAAAATTTTCACTATCAGCTGATGCCTTTCAATTGATACTTTTAAATGCTCAGCTGATGGTTCAACACTTAGTAAATTTTCATCTTTTGTGTTCGTTTAATGCTTTTTAACCCTAGTTATTTACTCTGTCTATCAGATCTCATTTAATAGCTAAGTAATATATTTTCCGATAGAATTTTTGGTAGTATCTAACAATCTATGTTAACTACCCTTCATAAATATCCCACTTCCTCTCTCATTCATCTTTACTTGTTCAAACTCTCAAAATTCCCTCTATCTCTAAAAAGACTTACCCTAACTTTCTCTCTCGATACGTCTCCATTTCTCTCACTGTTCATCATCCCTACCAAATGGACACCTATATCCCTGATCCTGCTGTCAACCCATGTGAGAATGTTGCTCCAAACCAAGCCATGAACATAACTCCCAAGAACATTCTTCTTTGAACCATGATTCCCGCCTCTCGTGAAAATCAAGGTTATGAGCCTATGGTACACTTTCTTTAACCTCACCCTCTGTTCGAATGTTTAACCGCTGACCCACACTACATCTTTCCCACCATCATTGGAGAACTATGGTACTCTGCCACCTACAACATCAATGACAATACCATCCATTGTACCCTAGCCCAAGGTAACTATCATCTTCAAATAACCACTTAAACCTTGAGAGAAGCCACTGGTATTCCTCACTTCCCACCTTACACCGCTTTTCGATCAAGAACTCAAGTTCAAACTTTTCTACAAATAATCGGTTACAATGAGCCTGTGATGCATGGGCAAGTGAATGTTTCTGCTCTTTCCCATCCATGGAAGTATCTAGCCAATGTGGTCATTCGCTGTTTTTGTCCAAAATCTGGAAGCCACCATCTCATCAATCAAACAGAGCTTCTGGTACTCTATGCCATAGTTTTTGGAGTTAACATTGATTTTGCTCAAGTAATCTTCTCTGATCTTGTTGAAAAAATCACACAGAGCACCAAGAAGAAATCCTCAAGATCTCAAGTGCCACATATTCGATTTTTGAGCTTAATTGCAATGAGGGAGATCGGTGAAAATGACTATGTGAGCCTAACTGAACATCAAGATAATATTCCTGTCTCTGCCATGGGTGAAAAAGTATTCCACTTTATAAAGGCCAAATGCAAGAGTTGATTGATGCTGCTGATGAAAATACAAATGATGGTGATGAAAGTGGTGGTGATAGTAATGATGATGATAATGGTGAGGAAAGTCATAATGGCAACAGTGATGATGATGATAATGCTAGTGCTGGTGATGCTTGTAATTTTGGTGATTCGGAATTCACTCCCCTAAGTCCAATGGTCATGAGTCCTCTTGGTGATGATGCTGAACATCAAGAACAAGAAATCTCTGAGCAACTCCTTGAGCTCATTGATAGAAGCAGGCACATCATGTCCCAAGGTAAGGATAGCACGTACAAAACCTCTAAGGATATTCAAATGGTAGTCCCAACCTTTTATAGCCCATCCCCATCTCCAGTCCATACACCTATTCAACAGCCAAGCTCTAGTGAACCTCCTGTGGTCACTAGTTCTACTCCTATTCGTAGCCCCATATATACAAGGTCAACAGAGGTTGCTCATTTTGAGCCCTTTGAGGTAGTGACATCTACACCTCTCACCTCAACTCCATTTACCCTTCCTCATGTTGAGGGGGAGCAATTGGATGTTGCTAACCCTAAACCAGTGGATGTATCCTCACAATAGGATAAATCAGTAAAAATGGGATTAAAACCGCAATCAAAGGCAGCCTCCCAAAAGGTTGTTCTCATTGAAAGACAGACCTCACCCCAAGGTCATACTATGTCTACACCCCTCTTGCTTTAGCCTATACCATTCACATTCTCCCAACAGAATGTGGATCCAATAAGGGATTCCCTATTATTGAATGCATCCCACACTCACTCTACCTATCTTGCACCTATAATTGATTCAATTCTTACACATGTACAGCCTGCCAATGCTAGTGATGCAAACCAACCACTTGTATAGGGCTCAACAGTCTTTCCCAATGAATTTAAGCTTATACACCAAGGCTCAAATGAGGGAACACAAACCTTACCCAAGTTCTTTGAACCCATCTCAACCCCTTCCATCTCTCAACCCTCTACCTCTACCCAAACACCAAACCTTACCCTTCTTCAAACCATACACCAAAACATTGATAATCTTACCCACACCTTCCAAAACTTCCAAACCCAAACCCATAATCGACTGTCTAGACTTGCTCAAGACATAGAGTCCCTTAAAACCCAAGCCTCACCAACCCCTGCACCCCTCCATACCTCCACTGATCTCTCTCTCATTGTAGCCAAATTATACCATTTATCTACCCTTCTTCCATCTCAAACACAATCTCCAATCCTACCTCAATCCACTATCTCTTCCCTCAACCAAACCATATCCAACCTACTCACCCAACTACAAACCCTTCGGCCAATTAACCCAAACATTTCTGTCTCTATCCCTGCACAACTTCTTCCCATGCCTTCTTTCCTAAAAGGCATTCTTGATGATCTTGAAGCCCTCACTGAACAATCCAGAATGAGTAATCTCTCCTTAAGGAAGGCTCTCCGAGATCTCAAAGATGACCTCTCCCTCCAACTTTCTAAACTTACACCTACCCACTCCTCAACCTCTAGACCCACCCCTACCCCAATCCCAACACCAACCTCATGTGACTGTCTCCTTCTTTTGATGATGCCAAAAAGGGGGAGAAATTCTCATGTTCAACAAGGGAGGATGATCCTGATTCAGAGGAAATAGATGCTGCCTATGATGAAAGTGCCAAAAATATTTTAGAGTAGGAAGCACTCAAAGCAATAGCTCCTCCAGTTCCCAAAAGAAAAGCAACTTCTGAGGGGGAGCAAAGATTTCCAAAGACATTGAAAAGAATGGCAAACAGGCCAAAGCCAAGAAGGAAAGTTGCTGACAGTTGCTCTCCTCCAATAGATGTAGAGTCTGATTCTGATGATGAGGATGATACTCCACTATCTGACATCCTCAGAAGAAGAAGACAGAGCCCAAACCACAATCAACTCCATTAGTCCAAAAGCCTTCAAGATCTCATGCGGATGCAATCAAAATCCTGTTGAGTCTTGACCTATGTGCTCCCTACAATTTAAGTCAACAAATATTACAAAGCTTCAGAGAAAGAATCAATATTTTGAGAAACAGAACCGAGCCAACTCCTATCACAAGAGCCATTATCCATAAAGGTGATAGTGAACCCTACCTCAAAGCTATAAGGCAGAACAACTTTAATAGCTGTGAAGTTGTATCATATGAGAGGTGTAACATCTATGGGTTCACATAATTGGTTGAGATCCTATACCTTCTCTACAAATCCAAAAGCAAGCTCAAAGTGCATAGCTCTTGCTGTGTCACAAAAGGCCTTCACTCGAGATGATTATTATAGGCATGTGCACACAGTGGATAATCTACACAAGAAAGGCTCCAAGTCCTTTAAACCTTTTGAGCTAAGAGAGGTATTGCCCCAACATGAATACTTGTATGATTTTGAGGGTCTCAACATAACCTTGCCACTCAACATTACTCGTGATCTTTTCATGTTTATATCTATGCCTGTTGAGGGTATATTCTTTCTGGATAGAGGAGGCACTTGGAGGTTCTTTAGACAATCTGAAATCCCCAAAGCTAGCAGAAATTTTCTCTTTGGACTAAGAGTATCTACAAGAGGCAGAACTGGAAATGAACAATTAGAAGCCCTTGTCTAAGCTCAATGTGAAGTCTAAGCCAAAGCAGATCCTCTAGCAAAGACATTGGATGTTAAAGAAGAAGAATGGTGGGATTGAAGACTGATCTATCTTTGAGGACTTGTTGATCTCTTGTTGATTGTATATATCTTGTAAATTCTTCATAGAGTAGCTTAGTTAGTAGTTAATCTTTGTAAATACTTCTGTACTTTTCTTTATTCTGCTATTTCAAGTGATGTTTATGTAAATCAGAAAATAAAAAATATATAAAAATGGAAAAAGGAAAAGATACCACAAAAACATAACAATATGGTACAACAAAGAAAAAGATTCCACAAAAACAGAACAAAATGGAACACTAAAAAAGAAACCAAAAAAACAGAACAAGGTGCAGAATAAAAAGAGATACCAAAAATAGATAGCTAGGTGGCCAAATACAATTAAAAGTTTAAATCTTTTGTATTCGAAGTCAAACTGATTCTTCAAAAGAAAAAGGTTTTGTCATCATCAAATAGGGGGAGATTGTTGGGGAGATAATCACTTCCCCCTAATAATTAACTTTGCCTATCCTAAAACATAGAATTTGATGATAACCAAACACTACATTCAGTATGACTTAGAAAGAATTCAAACATGTGTTGTTTGAATCAGATTCTGGAAAATATGCTAAGCATGAAACCATTAGCTGACCATCAGCTGAGTATCAGATCCTACTCAAAGTATCAGCCAAGGGATATCAGCTAAGGAGCATCAAATTAAGAAAACAAGTGAAGAAGACCATCAGCTGAGGAAAGTAATCTATCAGCTGAGTAAAGAAATTCGATCAACTGAGTCCCTACTCCATCGGCTGAGCAAGGACTTTGCTCAGCTACACCATCAGTTGAGTGAAAAATGGATCAGGTGGGGCCTAGAGTATTAGCTAAGTAAGTCTTTTCTTACACAAGTCATCTCTCTACATAAACTGATGTATTTAAATGATCAGCTGAGCACTCTTGATCGACTAATCATATAAATACATGAGCTTATGTCCTCCTAAGATAACTATTGATCAACTGAGCATCCATATGATCAGCTGAGCAATATGTATCAACTGAGTCCTAGCAAAAATTGATCAACTTATATATCTTGTCAACTAAGTAGTGAAATTCAAAGTTCCTAGTACTTTCTGTTAGCTAAATCGATCAAAATGTCAAATCTGCTCTATCTTTCAGATTGTAAAACTCATATGTAAAAGGCAGAACATGTGTTGTTCTATTATGCCTTAGATCTTTGTTTGTAAAAGTAAAAAGCACTTTTTGGATAACTATGGTTAGCACTCCCATACTTGGTAAAGTCAAATCAAACAGAAGTATGGCTATTGTTTAAAGTACAAGCATGGAAAGGAAAAGAATGTTCTACATGACAATAGATGTGGGTTTTAATATTTTATATTGTAAGTGGGTTGCACTTTTTTCAGAAAAGTACAATTACTTTTATTAAACAGTTGATTAAAGTAACTTTACTTTCCACCCACTATCTTTACAATTAAAATATTATATTTCCAGACACTCCTTGTCTCCTTCCTTCATGAAACCGGACGCCAAGACTTCTATAAATATACATGCATAGTTGACATGCAAAACATCCAGAAAGATCAAGCTTCTACACAACACAAAGCAATCTCAATTGTTGAGAGAAATTTGTAGAGTTTAAGCATTGTGTATAACCAAACTTGGTCTTGTGTTAAACAGTCTTTATACATTAGTTGTGTTTAGAGTTAGCTTGTCTATGTGTTAGACAAATTGATTGCCACCTTTTATTGTACATAGAATTTCCGCTTCTAGTACATGTAATTTTGATTCAAAATTAATAAGAATTATATAAAAGTATAATGGTGTGTCTTTAATTTTAAAACCTAAACTTTGTATTCAACCCCCCCCCCCTTCTACAAACATTTGTTGTGGCGTACTCAATGTAGGACTAACAACCATCGTCATCATCTCTTTCATCATTTGATCCTTCCTCATCATCACTATCATTATTTTAATCAGCATCTTCTTCACATTCCTTGTCATCTTCCTCCTTATCATCCTCTCCATCTTTTTCTTCATCATCATCATCTTTTTCTTCTTCTCTTTCCTTGTCATCTTCCTCCTTATTTTCACCTTCAGATTCATCGTTACTTTTGTTTTCCTTTTCAGCATCTTCACTTTCATCTTCATTATCAGTTTCTTCATTTTCCTCCCCAAATTGATCAATGTTTTCTTGTAGCTCTTGTGTTTATGTTTCGTTAACAGTAACCCAACTACCACTAAAAAGCCTATCATGCTTTTTTGTTCATTATTTCCAATTTATCGGCTCCTTCATGCTTATCAAAAGCATCCAACCACATCTTTTCAAATTGTTCCTTTTCTTTTGACATCCATTCGTGAAGATTTTCTAATCTGGTGACATAATCATGTTAAAGAGTAACAAATTTTATTATCATTTTATGTATGTGCATGTGCAAAATATGTGCACATGCGCAAAAAGTTGCCTTTATCTTTCTGATTTTCTCCTTTTCGCACAAGTGCAAAATGTATGCATAAGTGCAAAATATATACACAAGTGCAAAAGTTTGCCCACCTTTCTGGTGTGCACACATTTTGCATAATATCATAAGGTTTTTTGTTTTGAGAAACATAAAATATGTGCAAAAGTGCAAAAAGTTGTCTTTATCTTTCTGATTTGCTCCTTTTGCACAAGTGCAAAATGTATGCACAAGTGCAAAAGTTTTCCCCCCTTTCTGATGTGCACACATTTTGCACAATTATAAAACACGTGCACTTGTGCATAAAGAAACTTTTTTTTTCTTGATGTTACCCACTTTGCATAGAATATAACATCATATTTTACTCATAAAAAATATAGATTATAGAATATAAGTGTTTTTTGCATTTAAAACTTTTGTGGAATAAAAAGTAAATTTTTTTTATTATTTTTGAAGTTACCTCCAAAGATTCTTTCTTAGTCTTCTTTGCAGAAATTTTTTTCTATAGATCTACCTTTCCAAACGCTCCACTTTTTTTTTAATCTCCTCCCTTCTTCGCATTTTGTCTAAAGTCCATCCTAGTATAGTAGGCCTTCTTCTTTCAACATCAAACTTTTTACATCTTGTGTAATCAACATATGCAAGCTGTGATGAAAATGAAATTGGAAATGTTAATTATGAATTTTCAGTATAATGACTCATTTGCATACATGTGCATTATATTTTTTAAAAAAATTACTAACCACTAGGACAACAAGTGGGCCTCGGTAGTATATTTTTTGGTCGTTTCTTTTCCAACCAGATTTTCTTTTCTTCAAAATGTCTAGAACGAACCCGCATCAATTAGTCTCCTTATAATCAGTCTTTTTGATTATGTAATTGAGGAAGTCCAATCTACAAACTCCGGATTTGTGTATCTCTCCCATAGACGAAACAAATAGAGTAATGAAATCTAATTTAAAACTCCATCTTGTTTCCTTCTTCTCATAAATACTTTTCACACAATTAGCAAGAGTCATGTTTTTTGGATGACTAGATCTCCAATTGGATGTTTCTGCATCAATTTTTTTTTGTTTTGGTAATGAATAGAGATCTGATTTCCCTCGGAGAATTCCTAGCATCTCATAGACAATTTCCTTTGTAATCTTTATCATCTTCTTATTTCCAAGATTTATAGTCATTGTATTCTCATCAAAAGAATCAACTACAAAGTAACCAAGGTTTGATTTTACTCCTTCGAGTCTCATGGTAAGCATTTTCCCAAAACCCATATCTTCGACCACTTGTTTTTGTTCTTTGCTTAAGCTTGATATTGCTAAACAGAGAGGTTTTGGTGAAACTCTTGTCTTTATAGATGGTATTTGTATTTGTTTTTTTTGTTTTGAACCCTTAACATCCAACTTTATTTTTTTTATTTTCCTTCTTTCATTTCTTCTTCCTCCTTCTTCCTTCCTCTCTTTTTGGATTCACTTTTTGATTCTGAAATGTTCAAAGAAAGCAAAATAGTTATTACATCATTTTTCTTTATTAATGCACATTTGCATTAAAATATGTCACTGTACTTGTACAAAACTAAAATTCTTTATATGTATTTTAACATAACAGTAGTTGATGAAGTTTTTTTTATTTATAGTCAGTGCACTTGTGCAAACTTTTTTAATTGTGAACCAAATGCACAGTTGCAAATTCTAAATGTATATACCCGAATAGCACAAAATGCACATGTGAAAGTTCTGTAGATAGATTTAAAAGAATAGTGGACAAAAACATACCTTTGGTTGTCTTCTGTTCAGTAATCTTTTGTTTTTGTAGTTTATCTTTTATCTTTTTCGCAGGAACTATTTGCAACTTTTCTGCTTCAACTTTGTCTACTACAAATGAAAAATTAATTAGTTAATTTATTTATTTCACATGAGCATACATTAACAATGTCATAGTACAAAATTATGCATAGTACAGAAATCTAGAGCACTATCTTCCAAATCCAACAACATTAAATTTGAACAAAGTTATTACTAACATCAAATCTATTACTTATACTGTTTTAGTAATTAATTGTATTAAATAAGTTATTACTAGCTATGAACTTGTTCAAATTTTTTACATTACCTTTCTTCTTTAGCTTCTTCTTCTCAAAAGTTATCTTAGGCTTTGAAATTACCTCTTCATCTGCAATTATTTTATGGAAATAGTTGAGAATATATTATATATTTTATTTTAACAGTTACAAGTGTATACTGTAAGAACATCAAATGAGATTGTTTTTGCACTCACCAAAAAGGTAAAGGCAACTTTTTGCGCAAGTGCATTTTTTTGCAGTTGTGCGAAATGTGTAACTTCAAGAAGGTTTAAGGAAAAATATTTGCACAGGTGCATGTGCTATGAACTTATGCAAAATGTGTAACTACATAAAGTGAAAGGGAAAGTTTTTGCACTTGTGCAAATAGGTAAACATCATAAACGAAAGTTATCCATTTTGCACAACTGCAAAATGCTGCCTCCTTTGTATTCATTTTTGCACAACTGTAGAACATATGCACAAGTGCAAAATGTGGTATACTCATTTTTGCAATTAGTGCAGAACATATACCTTAAGATTTATGAAGTTATCCATGTTGCACAAGTTCATATACTTTGCACTTTTATACTTCAATTAAAGAATTAGTAATAGATACCTCCATCTGAGTTTCAGAATCTTTTGTTGGAGATGACCCACCGCTTGCAGTTTCAGACGATTCTTTCTCTGTAGACAATTTTAAATATTTTAGAATTTATATTGTTCAAAATTGTTATCAAAATTTAATATATAATTATATAAATAAAGTGAAATGAAATGATATGCTACCTTTCTTCTTCAATTTTTGTTGTTGTTTTTCATTCTTTGAAACTATCTTCTCTTTTTCAATTGGTTTCATCTTTTTCTTAAAAGGTTCTTATCACTATCTTTTCTAGATGCAAACCTTTTGACACCTGTAGTTTTAACCTTTTTTCTTCCTGCTTCAACTGTATTATTAGAATATAGAAATAATTGATTGGTGTATTATTAGAATATAGAAATAGTTAATTCGAGAAGTTAAGCAGACTGTATATGCACAAGTGCAAAACAAAACATATGGAATTTTGAATGTTTTATGTGTACATGAACAGAAAACATGTTAATATCAATTTCATGAAGAAACAATTAATATTAAGCTATTTTAATATAAGAAATAATCCGTTTACTTGTATTCCTGTTTCTTCTTCTATATTTATTGGATTTTCTTGGGTGTTTGTAAATTTTGCCATGATTTGATTTCGTCCACTTCTTCTTCTACCTATATTAAATCATTAGTTTTTATAGGTATCTTTTTGTGAATATGTTTTGCACAATATGTTGCAAAAGTCCAAAAACAAATAAGATATGATAACAAAAACAAAAGGCAGACTACTATTTTTGCACAAGTGCAAATATTTTAAACAACAAATAATGTTTATGTAATAAACGATAATCTAGAGTTATATATCAGTATAATTTCATTTTATGTTTTTTATGCTACCTTTATCCATAGTGACACCTTGCAGTTGAAGATCTGGAAAACGACAAACTTTATAGTCAGTTAACAAAAATTATGCGTATGTGCAAAATGTTTTTGATAATCAATCAATACATATCAATGTGTGAGTATTTTATAAGATGTATTCATTGCATTATTATCATTGAAGACTAAGAGGAAGAAATATATACAGAATATTGGAACTAAACTTAGGGTTTTCTAATGTTTTTGAATGATTTCGTTGTTTGTTTTGTATGAATACTAACTTATTTTCAGTTTTCAGTATGATTGAAAACAGAATGTAAGTATATGTATGATTATTCTAGGGTATTATGAAGTTTTTTTGATCGATTTTTGAGAAAATTGATAGTATAAAGAGTTGAATCTTACTCGTAGTATAATGTTGATGCTCATGTTTTCGATTGAAAGAAAAATGGAGAGGAAACGTGAGTCTGTGAGTTTTTCGAAGAAAATGGTGATTGAACGAGACGAAGAGAGAGAAATGTTCGGTAGAAGTTATGGAGGCTTCGATTTTTTGAATTTTTTAAGCCGGTTGTTAATAAAGTAAGACGTAAAATGCCGCCGTTGCAACAACAAATGAAATCCCCAAAATACCCCCAAATATGAAAGCCATTCTGTCCCAGGTTGTTGAGGCAGTGTTGCTATGTTTCAGTTATTTACAATCTTGCCACCACATTATTCACCGTAGATCAGTTTAATCAAGGACTGAAAATGGTTCTCGCAGTTCTCGCACGAAAAACAGTTCTCGTTTGAACCGTCCCTTATATACATATATATATATACATAAATATATATATAAAGGATGCATAAATATATAGAATTAAGATGCAGGTGGTAGTGTGGTGCGTACTTTTCATCAATATTTGGATGGTAAATTTTGTTTACAAAACCGACGGATGGATATGCATAAGGGTAAGCATCAGGAAGCTCAACCCTCACCTTCCATAGACCTCCAAAGTAAAGACCTGCACATGCAATTAAGTAAGTAGATATAACAATGTTATAATATATAATATCTTCTAATATAAATAAAAGACTAATTTATATTAAATTTATTTGACAATCTTGACCCTTAATTTAATAAAATAAATAAATTACGCAATCTTAACGATTAATTTAATCAAAACTAAAATTCTAATTTTGACTTTTCTTAGTCAAAGTTGAATTAAAGTTATTAGAAGAGTTGCATGTATGCCTTCCATAAATATTAAAATATCATATGTGGTCCACCCTAATTCAAAAATATCATGTGGTCCACCCTAATTCAAAAATATCATATTTACCTTTATAACATTTAAAAATATTATCTTTAATCAAATTCTTAATTTTATCAATTAAAAATATTTTATAATCATTTATTAAAGTTCTTTTCAGTAATAAAAACATGACCTTATTGTGCTCATGGTAACAACAATGATGAATGACTTGTACAAGAAATACAATAATGTCTCTACTTATGATGATACAACGTTTCAACCGTCACGTCTACCCTCAACCTAGCGTTCACTCTTCCACTGTGTTTGTCGTCAATTTTTTTAATTCTCATTTTTTTCGTGTTTTATAATTATTTGATATTTTTAATTAATGTTTAAGATTTTTTTAAACCCAACCCGTATTTCACAAGGGCATCTAATTTAGTTCCATAACAATTAACTAACTAATGATTTCATAAATTAATTAATCAATAGTCATAATTTGGATATATTTATTAATTTATATTTTGAGTTATTATATATAGTGACTTGATGCATAAACAATATTTAAAACCCAGATTTTTAGTTTAACCCGATCACCTTATCGGGTCACGGGTCAATCGGTGGGTTAACCTGATTCTAGAATTTTCAAGGTTTTTAAAATATATATGTATATGTTTGTAGATATATATATATATATATGTGTATGTATATGTATATGTATATGTATATATATAGACTTTGAAAGGATTTCTAGTTTGTCAAGAAACTAACTAACATATCAAACATTTAAGAAGTTAACTAATTTGTCAAAAAATTACTTAATGTATCAAGCATTATAACTAACCTATCAAACATTTATCAAATTAACTAAACTATCAAGCATTTAAGAAAAATAATTAATCTGTCAATAAATTAACTCATGTTTCAAGCATTTTTTTAATTTGGTATTAAAAAAACTATCAAGTAATTCACTTATGGAAGAAATCATCAATAAAATTAACTCGATTGAGGCTTCTATTGGAAGAAAGATGGGATTAAAGAAAATTACTCACTAGATGGGAATATGGGATTCAAGATGGGTTATGTGAACTCGATGGAGGCTTCTGCTCGAAGGACAGTCGCCTGTCCGAGATGGACTATCGTCTCACACTGGTCGGAGATGACAGAAGATAGCAACTGCCGTCGACTGTTGAGAGGGTTTCACATCCGTTTTTAGGTTTTCTATCGAGTCGACTGTTGAGAGGGTTTCACATCCGTTTTTAGGTTTTCTATCGACTGTGGGTTTCAAAGTATCGACTGTTGAGGTAACTAAACCGTTGAGCTTTTATGTTTTAATAAAATATTAAAATAAAATATGGTCCAAATCAACCCGGTTCAGCCGGTTTAATTAACTTGTGATTATTTATAAAAGGAGAAATTATTTGAAGAGTTGAGAAGTTAAGGAGGATGTAAAAGCAAGTATGTGCTTAATTATAAGTATAGTTGATGTATTATTTTTAAATAAATGACACCGACATTGGTAAGTGATACTTGATTTTTAAGGAATGATGTTACATATTGGTTCTTTATGGCCTAGATAATTTATGAGGACAAACAAAGTTCAAGTGCGAGATATTTTAATATCGCCTTTATTATACATATATTTTATGCGACATCCGTTTAATTTTAGCTATTTATTATGCAAAAAAGAGAACAAAAGGTACTTCATACCTTTGTTTGTTATGTTTCGGGCTAAAATGGAGCAAGGCTAAGAAGTTTGAGCTTACACAAGAAAAATCAAGAAAAAAAAGTCAAGTTTTCTAAAAAATGAAGGTCGCAACGTGACAGGAAGTTATAGTCGCGACATGACATGGTGATAAGCATCATAATTCAAAAGATATTGGATAAAGGGGGAAAGATTTGCGTCCCGACGCGGCAAATAGATATATCCAAAACTATATAAAGAGATGTTCATATCGAATTAGAGGACTTTTAACCTAATTTTAATCATACTAGAAGTTTAAAGAGGCACCAAAGATGGCTCAAGGTATATTTGAGACTCAATATTCCAAAGAATCCGCTATTTTTTGTTTACTCAGTATGGGCTAAAATCCTTTATTTTCCTCTCTAGAGGAGATGAACTCTTGATTTGGTTTAATTTCAATGAATGGGATGCTTAGGTATTATGTATTTGTAATGTTTTGCTTAATCTATAATCCATATGTGTTAAAGTTTCCATATTTGTTATTTAGTGGCTGAGATTGCATAGGTTATAAGATCAATTTATCTATGTATACTTTTATTATATTATCTAAGATCAATAGGTAAATTTGACTAATAATTGATCAATCCTAGGGTTAAGTAACAAAGTAGTTAAGGTTAATGTGTGTGCCAATTATATATAATGATCTTTATGTATTATTGATTGATTGAATGATAATTGATAATCAATATTGATTAAGTCTTTCTTGATTCAAACAAATAGACTAATTGTGTTAATTCTTAATCCTATGACCATAGGATTAGTATTTTTCATAATTATAGGGTTAGATATTCTGATCACGAAGTCTAACTAAGTTAGAAATCAGTATAGAATACTTTAATCCCCATTGCACATGTTTATTTGAAATCAACTGAATTTAAAGAGGAAAATCGAATCTAAGGAGGGAAGCTTCAATCCATAGTTAAGTCCTTCAAAGTTCTTTGCTTTTTAATCTCCTTGATTAGTTTTAATTGTTTCTTTGCTAACTAGTCCATTAAATTAGTGTTTACTTAGTTGGAGTTAGTTTTAATATAAAATCCCAAAAATCCCCATTTTAATTCCTTTTATTGAGTTCAATAATTAATTGGTTGAATTATATTCAAAATTATACTCGTTTCCCTTGTACTCGACACCCGGTCTTACCAAAACTATACTATAATACGATTAGGTTCTTTTGCATATTTGTGTTGTAGTTAGTACCTTGGTGATTCTGTTTTATAAATTTAAAACTGGTACTTAAAACGCACATCATCACCATCTCTGTTAAACAATATACTTACTGCCTCTATGTCAACCCTATCTTCTCCTCCTCCTCCTCCTCCTATTCATCCAACGGTTACTCGTGCCTGTGATCATATGTGAAATCCATGTCCTTTCCTGATCATATGTTGTATCATGTCACATCTGCTACTTAAACTAAACCTTTCACATTTGCTCAAGAACAAAAGTGGTATAATGGTGGGATGCAATAGAGACAAAAATTACTACTTTACACTAATCGTACCTGGATATTAGTTCCTCCTCCATCTCAAGCTAATATTGTTGGATGTACGTAGCTTACAGAATAAAACAAAATCAACATGGAACTGTAAGCATATATAAAGCCCGACTTGTTGCTAGAGGCTTTAATCAAACTGAAAGTGTTGATTAAACTGAGACTTTTACTCCAATGGTTAAACCTACCACAATAAGACTTGTTTTATCCATGGTTTTTTCTCGAGATTTCAGAGCTTGGTTTTCGAAACTTTCAAATACTTTTATCAATTATTGATTTAAACATTGTGTGTCTAACACATCATTATTTGTTTATAGCTTAAATGGGATTTCATGTTATGTTTTGATATATGTTGATGACATTATCATCACTGGCAGCTCTTTTGATTTTGTGACAACACTTATCCAAAAGCTCCGTAATCAATTTGCACTAAAGGATCTAGGTTCCTTAAACTTTTTTCTAGGAATACAAGCTATTTTTAAGGATGATTGTCTTTATGTGTCCTAACAAAGATATATCTTGGATCTATTACACAAAATTTGTCTCAACCGGTGCAAGCCATTATCTTTTCTCGTATCTTCGAGGAAACAAGTTTCAAGATGTTCTGGTGTTTTATTTGATGATCCAATAGTTTTTCAAAGTACTATAGGTGCATTACAATATATTTTTCAAAGTACTATAGGTGCATTACAATATCTTGTACGAAACATCTTGAGATTAGTTTTCACTTTATACGTGATGTGGTTCTTTCGCACACGTTATGTGTAAAATCCGTTGCAACATCTAATTATCTAGAATACGTGTTCACTAAATGACTTAAAACGAATAAGTTCTCTTTCTTTAGATCCAAGCATCACGTGCTAGCCCCAAGTTCTGCTTGCGGTGCGATGTTAGATATAAAAAGTTATGTGTATTTCTTAAAGTAGTATAAATACTCTTTTTGTGTTGTAATCTGTTTATAACAACAATAACAAACTATACGGATCAAGAAACCCTTCAAGCCTTAAAAGAATATGGATAACAAAGAAGACAAGCAAACACAAGATATAACATGGTTCGGTTAGAGTCACGACCTACGTACACGGGTAGGAACAAAGATTTCTTTATTAACTCAGAGTGTTAGATGTACATATGACTGAACTCCGGTCTTTATATTTATAACTAAAAAGGAAACCCTAAATTTAATTAGGAAAATAAATTTAACCAATTTAGAAGATTCGGCCACCGCACCAATACCAAAAATAACTTGGGCCGAAGGTACCTGCTCCACGTCGTGGATAAAGGGCCCACGCCATGGAGCATCAAAGGATCCACAGCAAGCACTTCTGCTACATGCCAACCTAGGGGTGTTCATGGATGGTTAACTGAGCATAAGGTTAACCGAGAACCGGTTAACCGAAGTATCGGTTCGTAACTTTCATGAACCTAAACCTAAACCGATTAACCGTTAATCCGTTAACCATTTTTTTGGTTCGGTTTCCAGGTTAACCAATTAACCATTTTAACTCCTAAATATATTTCTAAAACAAAAGGTTTCAAAATTTAATATTCATATTTCAACTCAAACAAAGTTTAAATTTGAAATTTATAAAACATTACGAACTGTGTTATTTATGTATCAACTAATTGTGACATAAAAAATATTCTGAATAAAAATATGATTAAAATAGAGTGAAACTAAGTAAATAAATAGTAAATGATAAGATTTTTAAATCTAGTTGACTAGTAAACTTAAATACTACACATATATATAGGGGACGATTCAAACGAGAACTGATTTTCGTACGAAAACTGTGAGAACCATTTGTGGCCAATCATTTAATTTCCTATCCTTTTTATTTTTTAAATGGAAAGGGTAGTATGGACATTTTTACATTACCCCTCACTTTCTAAACTAATATATCCATCAAACAAAAATATGTTAAATTACAAAAATTATACCAAATTAACCAGAAAATTGTGCTTTTTAATTTGAAACCGATCTTGCTATATTTTTTCGAAAAAAAAATTCGCATTTACTGGGTTTTTTTTACACAACTCGCGACATATGCACATGTGCATATCTACATCTGTGCTGAAAAAACTTTGCACATGTGCAAATATCAAGTTGTGCTAAAAAAAACCAGCAAATACAAAAAAAAAAATTCGAAAAAATATAGCTAGATCAGTCTCAAATTAAAGAGCATAATTTTCTTGTTAATTTGGTATAATTTTCGTAATTTAACACCTTTCAATTAGAGAGATATAATAGTTTAAAAAAAGTGGGGGTAATGTGAAAATGTCCAAATCTTTAATAGTTTGATTAATTTAAGGTTATTCATTAACAAATTCTTAATGGGGACCCTCCATCTTTTTGATCAACAGCTATAATTAGTGTCGCAGTTCTCGTACGAAAAATAGTTCTCGTTTGAACAGTCCCATATATATATATATATATATATATATATATATATATATATATGCTAATATCTATATTGAAAAGTAATTTAGATATTGACTTTGGGTAACAATTTATTATGAATATATATTTATCGTATGTGAATATTAATTAATTGGTAATATTAACAAACATAAAAACAAAATTTTGAATTTTTTAAGTTCTAGGTTTTTCGGTTAACCGTCCGCCTCTAAATTCATGAACCATAACCTAACGGAAGTTTTTTTAGGTTCGTTTAACCAAACCGAAAAAATTTAAAAACTCTTTTGGTTAACATAGATTTTGGTACGCTTTGCGAGTTTTTCAAGTGTGGTTTTTTAGTTTTGGATATTTTGAACACCCGTACACCAAGCACTCCTACTACACATCGAGCACCATGTTCTTTCCGTTTCAAATATATTCCAAGCCATTTCAAGTCATATCCCAACAATCTCCCCCTTGACTTGAACTCTCTTCAACCAAAGATTATCAAAGAACTGTCTTTTTCCTTCCAACCTCCCCGAAGGGACTTCCTCCTTAGAATCATACTCTCTTGCTCAGAGCTTGAGGTGGAAGATATCCTTTGGATGCGTGATCGGAGCAGAGTCCATTGAGGTTCAGCTTTGGAGGACTCAGCCTTAGAATCATCTACACCATCTGTCTCCTCCTCATCATTTGCACTTTCCTCAGCTTCGGTTGACTCTGAGGTCGGAAGTTGTGTATACACCCTCATCTGAGCACTCATTGTAGGGTGCTTAGGAAAATATCATGGGAAAACATTCTTGAGCTGAGAATAGGAGTAGGGATTGACTCATATTGGGCAGTGTATCTTCAAGCTAACCTGTCCTCGATCACCATTGATAAAAATCTTACGAAGGGCACAATGGTATCCCTTAAATTCTTGGTTACTAGCGCCTTGAGTGTCTCAAAGATGAACTCAGCATAATCTATGCATCGATCATAAAATACATTGTATAACAATTGCGTTTCGAAATCATTTACGTTATCTAAACCACCCACTTTGTATCCGAGTGAACAACCATAGTGGACACCATGAATCCCCATGCTGTCTGGAAAACAGATTTCCTTATAACTACAACAACTTGAGGATGACCCATTAAGGGCAAGAAGCTCCTTGATGTTTCTCTAGAAACCGTCGCCTCATACTGATTATGAACTGGGAGATGGAGAATTCGGCGTAGACAATTTGCATCGACTTCTATCGCCACTTGTCCACTTAGGACTGTACCCCGTATGACCGTTTGATTCGCATCCAGTTTACATGTATACCAGAACTCCGTGAGAAGTTGAGGGATGATCACAGCAGGACCACGAAGAAATGCATGTGCCAGGGGTCCCTTTCGAATGTATGTGACCCAGTCCTCATAACCCCTGCCAATTTTGGATTTTGAAATGTCTATACAGGCGACAACATTGTTTTGTTTATAGATGGGGAGTGTGTTGTTTTTGAAAATACCACCACGGATCATTTGATCAGTCAGATTTAGAGTGTAACCCTCCATTGAATTCGAACTTATCGTATTAGATTGCACTTAGTAGTAGTAGGGTTTAGCACGGAGCAATTGATTCTCAACAAAGCGAGGTTAGGGTTTTAGAAAGTAGAGAAGAATAGATAAGATTTGGAAGAGTAAACGAAATATGATGAAGAGTCTCTCGTATTTATACCTTTTCAATGTTGGACTGACCGTTTGTTAGGACTAAACCAGACCTATAGAACTGACCACACATTATAGCTGATAACTCAACTCACATTGAGCACTCAGCTCAGAGTGAGCACTTAGCTTAGATTAAGCACTCAACTCAGATTGACACTTAGACGAGGTTAGCACTTAGCATATGTTTAACAGAGATACAAAATGGAACATACCGAATTAAGGGTTGAGCATGCCAAGCTTGCCAAGTAGAGTTGTAAATCTTGTGCCTTCAATTGGTTTAGTGAAGATATCAGCAAGTTGATCTTCAGTCTCAATGAAGACTAACTCTATCTTTCCTTTTTCTACAATGTCTCTGATGAAGTGATGTCTTATCTCATTGTGCTTGGTTCTTGAGTGAAACACTGGGTTGTGTGTGATGGTAATAGCACTTTCATTGTCACAGAATATGGGAGTCTTTGAATAATGTAAGTCAAAGTCCTTAAGCTGATGTTGCATCCACAATATTTGAGCACAACAGCTCCCTGCAGCTACATACTCAGCTTCAGCTGTGGAAATTGCCACTAAGTTTTGTTTCTTGCTTGTCCAGCTAACTAATTTTCCACCCAAAAGTTGACATCCTCCGGTAGTACTCTTTCTATCTAGACCACAATCTGCGAAGTCTGAATATGAGTACCCGATCAGCTCAAATCCTGATCCTTTGGGATACCACAAACCGAATTTTGGTGTTCCCTTGAGATATTTGAGTATTCTTTTAACAGCTAGCAAGTGTGATTCCTTTGGATCAGCCTGATATCATGCACAAACACATGTAGCAAACATTATATCAGGCCTGCTTGCTGTCAAATAGAGTAATGAACCTATCATTCCTCTATATGTAGTCTGACATACAGATTTTCCATCAATGTCCTTGTGTAACTTGACATTATGCAACATTGGAGACTTTGCAGGATGACTTGAGTCTAATCCATAATTCTTAATCAGATCAAAAACATACTTGCTCTGATTAATAAATATACCATCTTCTTTCTCGTAAATTTGAAGTCCCAAAAAGTAAGTTATCTCACCTATCATGTCCCAAAAATATACCATCTTCTTTGTTGAACCAAAGATAATGTCATCCACATAGATTTGAACCAGAATGACATATCCTCTGCTCTTTCTTAGGAATAGAGTTTGTCAATACTTCCTCTAATAAAATTATTGGAGAGCAAATAGGTGGACAGTGTATCATACCATGCTCTTGGAGCTTGCTTGAGTTGTAACACCATGATTTTCAGTCCAATTTTAAACTTTTTCAAACCTCAATTTGAAACACATTTTTCACATAACCGCCGAAGCATTTTCAATTTTCTTTAAATGTTTCAACAATAAATATTTTCAATAATTATAATCGAGAACATTGGGTGTTACCACAGTCAATCTCACGACCATAAACATAGAATAGGAAATCCAAGGTTACCGGAAATGCAGTCTATCCAAAACTATGCCCCAAGGAATCTACCCGCCTCATCAAGGCCTCTCTACAACCTGCGGATACAAAACATTTTTATGCACAATGTTAGCTATAAACATAGCTAGTGAGTACTACCAAAAACATTTGATTTATCAAAGTCAAGTCATCCTCTTTCTCTTTTGAAAACATATGTTTGGCAATCCATATACTTTTAAAAAAAGCATACACAACAGCACATAAGTATGCGGGTCTGTCCATTGGGCCACAATGTATCCACGTGGTAGCTAGCCACGGTCAACACATGCCCACATGGGGGATAACCACATCACCCCGTCAAGGTGGGGGATGCACGAAGCAGTCCACCATACAACGGTTATCTAGAGTGTAAGCCATGTTCACCAAATTCACACGTGTTGCCCCGGGTTCGGTGGCTCGTCAGCCAAGTGAACCCACACAGTCATGATGGCCTACTGACATACCCCTCCACTCTCTGCACCGATCCCTCAACCACCCGTACATCACAGTTCCCAAAACGCTGAAGCCAAAGGAACCTCTATGTACGTCTCAATGACTAGGAACCCAATGGTACAGAGTTATATCACACAGTGGTCCGAACCGAAGCACATATAACCCGAAGGGTCACATAAGCACATTCCCCGAAAGGTCACATAATCACATACCCCGAAGGGTCATAAAATCTCATACCCCGAAGGGTCATATAATCACATACCCCGAAGGGTCATAAAATCTCTATTGGCATCTCAATGCCCAAAACATTATTGGTATAACCGTATCTTTAATTATCCAAAATCGTTTCATAGTTGGCATCTCAATGCCCAAGGTACATCTTAATTGAAAACATGAAATTCATTACTCAAAACCATGTCTTTTGTTTCAAAATCGAAGTTTACTCCAACATGGACAGTTATGTTTCAAAAACCATATTCGTTATTACCAACTCAAAGCTTACTCCAATCATGGAGTATCAGTTTCAAAACAGTCATGTAAAACAAGCTTTAACATAGACCATCTCGAAAATGGAGCAATGGTCCTATTTGAAAACCATTTCTCAAAATACATCATGTACTGAATTTACAATCTCACAATTTCTGTAAATACATCCATCATCTTAAAACATTTGAAATTCATGCAATCACATTGTAAACAGTCTAATATTTCACAAACAGTTGTAAATCATAGAACCCGCATTTATAAAACAAAGCATAATTCACATCCTTTGTATCCTCAAGATTCATCAAACAATTGCCAAACAATCAAAACACAACATGATGACTTGTAATTTTTTAACAACATTTGGGTATCCGCAGGGTGTATTCACATGAGAGTGTGATGAGGATCACAACCCCATCATCCAAAGCTTAAACACTCGATCATAAACCTATAATCACAAAACATAAGGTTAACTAATATAAGTTAACCAAAAACAAGGTTTCTAGACTCGAATATAGACTTAGACACATTTTCGGGTCTAAAAAGACTCTATTTATCCCATATAAAACCTTAAAATCAATCCTCAAACATGAACATAGTCAAATGGGGTCAAAAACATGAATTTTGGAGGTTTTAGGATGCCTCGTGTCGCGAGGAAGAGGTCTCGGGCCGCGAGAAAATCTCTGGAAAACAACCTTTCTTCGACCCAGCTGTGTCGCGCCGCGACAAGCCTGCACAAGTCTGTTCCGCTTCTTTTTCTTTGCTGCAGCTCACAAATTCCTCAAGTTTTCACTACCAAAACGTAGTTTATCATACCCAACACTTAAAACTCAATCAAAACAACTTCATAACATGGAATTCATCACTAATAACACACTCTTCCCAATTTTGATCACCAAATCTCATCTTTACCAAAATTTCAAGTTCTTGACCCATTTAACATTTATACACAAATCCAACCATAATCACTCACACATATCATATAATACCATAATCAAGCTCAAATATCTACACTTTAAACACATTTAATCCTTCAAAACTACCACTTCAACCGTCACCCCAAACTTGACCGATTTACCACAATTTCTCAACATAAAAAGTCAAAGATCATAGCAACCAACAATCCAAACTTAAAATCAAACACAAAATCAAGATTAGAACTTACTTGTCATGAAATTCCAACTTGATTTCTACCTTCTTGCTTCAATCCAAGCTCAAAGATGAAGGAATCATGGTTCAAACTCATGAAATCTTGAATCCAAGCTCATAAACTACCAATCCCTCTTGATTTCTCCCTTCACCCCTTGATTTCTTCCTCTAGAACCATCTCTCTCTCTCCATACGTTTCTTCCCGACAAAATATTGAGAGCTTGACTCTCAATTTGTCAATTATGTACATATATACACACAACTAACACTAGTGCTAAGAAGATGTTTGCACCATAAACCCTCAAAGTTTCATCTTTGTACATACATAACCCTTAATTCACAATATTAATAACACCAATTATTTAAAGCTTGAACCAGTTGTACCTTATGCATTAGTAACTATACCCCATGACCAAATATTATTAGATAACTATAATCACTTTTGAAATCGATAAATTTTCCAAATTATCCCTATTATACTTTCATTTACTTAACCCGCAGATAAAATACCTCTTTAACCAATAATGATGGTATTTAAAATTGTGGAATATTACAATTCCTCCCTCCTTAACAAGATTCCGTCCTCGGAATCGAATCAATCCACAAGCTCAAGTATTTTCAACCTATTTGTGCTAGGATCCTGACTATGATCATTTAATTTAACTAACGGTATCAACTCTTTCATAATCTCTTAATCTTTCTTCTATAAGAGCAATAATTACTCTTATCTAGACTTAAGCTTTTAATCATCGATTAAAACGCTTAACCCCCAAGATAGCCCATCTATACAGCTTTTCTAATTCATAATTTTAAAATCAATTTCTTTAACTAGGCCTTTTAAAATTACCTAGTATCTCACCATTAAATGGTTCATAAATTTCTCCCATTTGAACTATCCAAATCAACATCGTTAACCAAAACTTGATGACTCTTAAGTCATATAACCTTATGGCTAACAAATTTGCTCATAAAGGTTCTTTATTACATGTCTTATTTGAAAGCATACCAGCTAATCAAACACCCAAGCTATTGCAAGTCAATTTCGGCAAACAACCCACTCATGAACATAAGTGTTCCTCATTAGCATTTTCCCCGTAATTGGAGTAGCATCAGAGTGGTTAATCATAACTACATGTCATGATCCCAGACCCTCACACCAATACAGTTCTATATCAAAGTAAGTATATTCACATGAATAGTGAAGTAATCTTACAAGTATCACAAATAAGGTCACTCTTTAGCATTGGTCCCACATTGACCTAAGTCATAACGTATTCTCTCAAGGTTCTTAACACCCTTGACACTTCACATAAATTATTCGCTTCAAAGATCACATCTTAATTTATTGGCTATACTTGCCACTATCAATCGATATCTAATGCACGATCTCAAATCATTTGCACAATATTATCACAATACCAAAGAAAAGTTCACTTGAACCAGTATGCATTAAACACCAATAATACCTCATCAAGCCTTAAAGTTCGAATCCGCTCAACAGCCATGGTAGATATAATTTATCATCCTTAAGACAATCACTAAGGTAAGCACAGACCCTACTCCAAGATCTTAATCCCGCAAGGCCTTTGTCGTGCACCCCTAAGTCGCCTTATAAAATTCAAAACATCTTTTGGTCTAAAAGACACACAACAACACTATTAGTGCTATAACCTAGCGACTTCAAATTTAGGTCACAACTTATGCCATGCCCGGATAAAATAGATCTCAAGGTCAAACTCCCGACCAACTAGAGCTACCGACCTCGCCGCATACTCCTGATGGTCATATACTCAGTCAACTCTTGGGGTCTCAAAGCACCACACTATGCTTAACACATGTAAGCTAGCTACTTGTCACAAGGACATCTAGTATCAAAATAGAAGGATCTTAACTCTATCTCATAGCCTGATGACATGCCTCAATTCATTCAAAGGAGCTTCACTTTTGGGTTCAGCTCCACTAATTTCTAAATCTCTTTTAAGGGTCCGAACACGTAAACAAAGTGAATCACTCCTTAGGTAACAAAAACGCATTACACTAAGATGTCACAATCAAAACAGATTTAACCCAAAGAATCTCATTTGATTCCAAAAGTAACCACTATGAGGTCCTAAAGATTTTTCACCTCAAAGGTAAATCTATAGACCCCAGCACCATATCACATAAAATTTTATGTTCTTAATGGAATTCATATTTCATACCACAAAACTGACCCTACAATTAATCAATCCTCATAAGAGGTTCAATAGTCTACAATTATCTTTCTTTAACACAAATCTCTAAATCATCAAAGAAGAGAGATTTGGTTCCACAAATTCTTAAGTGATCACATCACTAATCAATAATACCACAATCTTAATTTCAAAAATCACAACCACTAGAGAATTAAATCTCTAAGTTTAATTAGCAACTTAATCACAAGATTACTCAATGTATAGCCTTACTCAAACATTTCATTACATTATCTCAATCACAAGATATGATTAGGATTACTCAGCTGACTTTATACTTCTTATCTCCTCTAAGCACTTCTCAAGTGCTAGGAGCGGTTTATAGCTTTCAATCAAAACTTGAGAGCTTACGTGACTAAAGGTTTTCAATTAATCTTAGTCATTCTACATTACATCTCGATGTGTGGCCCATTAGATCACTAAATCTATAAATGATTCCCATGAGGAGTCCAACTCATTTGGACTAAACTACACCACCCCGACAGTGACACAATATCTATTCTTATATCATAGAAGATACAATTCAATAGAAAATTCTTGTTTCTCTCGGAGAAACACACAAACACTAATTCACTATAACCATACTCATCAGAGTAAATCTGCCATACATGAATCATTAACTTCAATTTCAATTTCAACTTAACCAATAATCCCAATAGGATTCATACTTAGATAGAGAAACAACTTTCAAGGCAAATCACATAGAATGTCACTAACAGATGACTCTAACAATTATCCATAAAGGATCCGAACCCGCAACCGCAGTCGCATGAAGGGTTCATTCTATAGACTAAATCGTCTTTTATATCACTTCCCATAAGATGCCTCCCTCCTTGAACCAAGGATAATGGCACTTTTCTGATCCAACTGCATTCTAGGAGAGTTCATAAATTGCTCACCTTATTAACTAAGGTATACTAAACAAAGCCTCTGATATCATAATCTCATGTTTCTATTTGCGAAACTAATCTTAATCAAGACTTAGTTTCTCATTCTAGTGCTCTAAGCGTCTCATATCTCATCAAGGAAGTCTTTCCTTATAAACCAATCTATCCTTACAAAGGATAAATCAATGGCTTATCCATAATACCGGATACAGTACAGAAGCTCAAACAGCTTTCTGTCACTATCCTAGGTTCTATGTGAACCAGGACAACTATTCTTAGTACTCAACAGTACAATTAAGTTCTAAACTAATACCCAAGGTAGGCTTTTTCATAGAACGTATCTTAACACTGAAGTCAAACTTAGTAACTTAGGGCTAGCAACACACTTGAGTTACCTAAGACTCAGGCAACTCTCATCCTAACCCAAGTTACCCCCTTCCAGCTCAAATGGATTTCCTTTAATGGTCGGTCTGGTTTGAGACCAAACACTAGCTCGAGTGCATGATTCACTCAAACCCAGGCTCTGATACCAACTTGTAACACCCAGATTTTCAGTCCAATTTTAAACTTTTTCAAACCTCACTTTGAAACACATTTTTCACATAACCACGGAAGCATTTTCAATTTTCTGTAAATGTTTCAACAATAAATATTTTCAATAATTATAATCGAGAACATTGGGTGTTACCACAGTCAATCTCACGACCACAAACATAGAATAGGAAATCCAAGATTACCGGAAATGCAGTCAATCCAAAACTATGCCCCAAGGCATCTACCCGCCTCATCAAGGCCTCTGTACAACCCGCGGATACAAAACATTTTTATACACAATATTAGCTATAAACATAGCTAGTGAGTACAACCAAAAACATTTGATTTATCAAAGACAAGTCATCCTCTTTCTCTTTTGAAAACATATGTTTGGCAATCCATATACTTTTAAAAAAATCATACACAATAGCGCATAAGGATGCGGGTCTGTCCATTGGGCCACAATGTATCCACGTGGTAGCTAGCCATGGTCAATACGTGCCCACATGGGGGATATCCACATCACCCCGTCAAGGTGGGGGATGCACGAAGCAGTCCACCATACAACGGTTATCAGGAGTGTAAGCCCTGTTCACCAAATTCACACGTGTTGCCCCGGGTTCGGTGGCTCGTCGGCCCAGTGAACCCACACGGTCATGATGGCCTACTGACATACCCCTCCACTCTCTGCACCGATCCCTCAGCCACACGTACCTCGCGGTTCCCAAATCGCCGAAGCCAAAGGAACCTCTATGTACATCTCAATGACTAAGAACCCTATGGTACAGAGTTATATCACACAGTGGTCCGGACCAAAGCACATATACCCCGAAGGGTCACATAAGCACATTCCCTAAAGGGTCACATAATCACATACCCCGAAGGGTCATAAAATATCATACCCCGAAGGGTCATATAATCACATACCCCGAAGGGTCATAAAATCTCTATTGGCATCTCAATGCCCAAAACATTATTGGTATAACCGTATCTTTAATTATCCAAAATCGTTTCATAGTTGGCATCTCAATGCCCAAGGTACATCTTAATTGAAAACATGAAATTCATTACTCAAAACCATTTCTTTTGTTTCAAAATTGAAGTTTACTCCAACATGGAGAGTTATGTTTCAAAAACCATATTCGTTATTACCAACTTAAAGCTTACTCCAATCATGGAGTATCAGTTTTAAAACCGTCATGTAAAAACAAGCTTTAACATAGACCATCTCCAAAATGGAGCAATGGTCCTATTTGAAAACCATTTCTCAAAATACATCATGTACTGAATTTACAATCTCACAATTTCTTTAAATACATCCATTATCTTAAAACATTTGCAATTCATGCAATCACATTGTAAAAAGTCTAATATTTCACAAACAGTTGTAAATCATATAACCCGCATTTATAAACAAAGCATAATTCACATCCTTTGAATCCTCAAGATTCATCAAACAATTGCCAAACAATCTAAACACAACATGATGACTTGTAATTTTTTAACACCAGTTGGGTATCCGCAGGGTGTACTCACCTGAGAGTGTGATGAAGATCACAACCCCATCCATCCAAAGCTTAAACACTCGATCATAAACCTATGATCACAAAACACAAGGTTAACTAACATAAGTTAACCAAAAACAAGGTTTCTAGACTCGAATCTAGACTTAGACAAATTTTCGGGTCTAAAAAGACTCTATTTACCCCTTATAAAACCATAGAATCAATCCTCAAACATGAACATAGTCAAATGGGGTAAAAAACATGAATTTTGGAGGTTTCAGGGTGCCTCGTGTCGCGAGGAAGATATCTCGCGCCGCCAGAAAATCTGTGGAAAACAACCTTTCTTCGACCCAGCTGTGTCGCGCCGCGACAAGCCTGCACAAGTCTGTTCTGCTTCTTTTTCTTTGCTGCAGCTCACAAATTCCTCAAGTTTTCACTACCAAAACTTAGTTTATCATACCCAACACTTAAAACTCAATCAAAACAACTTCATAACATGGAATTCATCACTAATAACACACTCTTCCCAATTTTGATCACCAAATCCCATCTTTACCAAAATTTCAAGTTCTTCACCCATTTAACATTTATAAACAAATCCAACCATAATCACTCACACATATCATATAATACCATAATCAAGCTCAAATATCTACACTTTAAACACATTTAATCCTTCAAAACTCCCACTTCAACCGTCACCCCAAACTTGACCCATTTACCACAATTTCTCAACATAAAAAGTCAAAGATCATAGCAACCAACAATCCAAACTTAAAATCAAACACAAAATCAAGATTAGAACTTACTTGTCATGAAATTCCAACTTGATTTCTACCTTCTTGCTTCAATCCAAGCTCAAAGATGAAGGAATCATGGTTCAAACTCACGAACTCTTGAATCCAAGCTCACAAACTACCAATCCCTCTTGATTTCTCCCTTCACCCCTTGATTTCTTTCTCTTGAACCTTCTCTCTCTCTCCATACGTTTCTTCCAGACAAAATATTGAGAGCTTGACTCTCAATTTGTCAATTATGTACATATATACACACAACTAACACTAGTGCTAAGAAGATGTTTGTACCATAAACCCTCAAAGTTTCATCTTTGTACATACATAACCCTTAATTCACAATATTAATAACACCAATTATTTAAAGCTTGAACCAGTTGTACCTTATGCATTAGTAACTATACCCCATGACCAAATATTATTAGATAACTATAATCACTTTTGAAATCGATAAATTTTCCAAATTACCCCTATTATACTTTCATTTACATAACCCGCAGATAAAACACCTCTTTAACCAATAATGATGGTATTTAAAATTTTGGAATATTACATGAATCCATACAAAGCCTTGTCTAACTTATAGACATAATCTAGATGTTTAGGATCAACAAAACCAGGTGGTTGTTTCACATAGACTTTCTCCTGTAGTGATCCATTTAAAAAAGCACTTTTAACATCCATTTGATACACTTAAAAATTTTTGAAGGCTGCATAGGCTAGGAACAATCTTATAGCTTCAATCCTTGCAACATGGGCAAAGGTCTCATCATAGTCAATACCTTCTTCTTGTCGGTACCCCTGAGCTACTAACCTTGCCTTATTTTTTATCACTACTCCATCCTTGTCCATTTTGTTCCTATAGACCCACTTAGTGCCTTTAATTGTTTTTCCTTTAGGAGCAGGGACAAGGTTCCAGACCTTATTTCTTTGAAATTCTGTCAGCTCCTCTTGCATAGCTTCAGTCCAATCTTCATCCTTTAGAGCCTCTTCAGTCTTCTTTGGTTCAATTTGAGATAGAAAACTAGAGTAGACATCATAGTTTGCATTTGCCTTAGATCTAGTTAACACACCATCTTTAATGTTACCAATAATATCATCAAGGGGATGATCTTTTAATACTTTGAAGATTGTGGAGGGAGATTGTGGTTCTAAGTCTGAATTTGAACAGTGTCTCTCAGGATGAATAGGACTTAATTCTTCAGTCTGAGTATGGATTGAGAGATCACTTAGATTTTCAATCTGACTTGTACCAGATGATTCACCAAGACTCTCAGGCTGAGTAGCTTCAACATTGATAGTTTCTTTTGATGATGCACAATTGTCAGATTTACCCCCATCATCATCATCATCAAAATCATCCATAACATACATGGGATTTGATGTGAGATCTTCTCTGCTACTTTCAAGCTCACTCAGACTAACTGGTCAGCTTGAGCTTTGTTAGATTTGTCAATACTTGTCTCATCAAAAGTAACATGTACTGACTCTTCAATTATCGTTCTTTTAAGATTAAGGACTCTGTAAGCTTTGGAGATTGAAGAATATCCAACAAATAGACCTTGATCAGCTTTAGGTTCCAACTTATGGAGCTGATCTCGTTGGTTTAGCACATAGCATGTTGAACCAAAGATATGGAAGTATCCAATATTAGGTTTTCTACCTTGATACATCTCATAAGGTGTTTTACCATGTCTTTTAACTATTATTGATCTGTTCTGTGTGTAGCAAGCTGTACTTACAGCTTTTGCCCAAAAGTTCAGCTTGAGCTTTGCTTCACATAGCATGGTTCTGGCAGCTTCAATTAGGGTTCTATTTCTCCTTTTAGCAACTCCATTTTGTTGTGGAGTTCTTCCGGATGAGAAATTCTGGATAATTCCCTTCTCTTCACAAAAGCCTTCAAGGGTTGAGTTCCTAAACTTAGTTCCATGATCACTTTTGAGCTGCTTGATAGACTTACCCTTTTGCAACTCTTCTTGTCTTATGAAGCTGATTAACTCATGTGCAGCTTCACTTTTGGCTTTTAAGAAGACCACCCAAGTAAATCTTGTGAACTCATCAACAATCACTAGAGTATACTTTTTACCACTTAGGCTTGGGGTGCTTATAGGTCCAAATAAGTCCAAATGCAACATATGCAATGGTTCTGTAATTGTAAAATTCTGTTTGGACTTGAAGGATCCCTTGTGATGTTTTCCCATTTCACAAGTTGAGCAGAGTTTGTCTTTAGCAAATGTGATCTTAGGCAGACCGGAGACTAACTCTTTGCTAAAAAGTTTGTTAATATATTTGAAATTTAGGTGTGACAGTCTTTTGTGCCACAACCAACTCAGCTTCGGAGTTGAGTCAGGATACAAACAAGTTTTAGTTGAAGGATCTGCGGAGCTGAGATCTAAGATATATATCTCTCTCTTTTTGCCGTTAGTATTGGCTTTCCCTTCTTATCATAAATTGTTCATGCATGCTTTCTGAAGGCGACTTCATAATCCTCATCACACAATTGACTGATACTTATCAAATTGTGTTTAAGGCCTTCAACATATTCTACCTTCTTGAAAGTGACTGTTCCAGCAGTTATCTTTCCATAACCTTTAGTCCTTACTTGAGAATTATCCCCAAATGTCACCTTGGTTCCTTCATTGTTTTGGAATTCACTTAGAATCCCTTTGCTTCCTTTCATGTAGGATCCCTCCACATGATCAACTAAACACATTAGTTTCTTTTTGGAACCTACTGTTTGGTGGGTTGTGAGGATGAGAACTTAGCTAATCCTTTAGAGGCTGATTGATCAGCTTGAACAGATTCTGATTTGGTTTAGACTGATCATTCTTTACTTTTTCAGGCCAAAGATTGGTACTTACACAATCTTTGGCTTTATGACCTCTATCACCATACTTATAGCATTTTCTTCTAAAGATGGGTGTTTGGGTGACTTCTTTGAGTTTTCCAACATTAAATTTGGATTCAGTTTTAGGGTCATAAGATGTGGATAACCTTTCAATCTTTTTAGACAGTTTGTCTACTTGATTTTCTCTGACTTTGGACTTACCTTTGTCAGGTTTATGGTTACCCTTATCTGGTGAAGTCTGACTTACAGACAACTTCCTGTTCTTAGACATTCTTTCATATTTTGCTTGAGAGTTATGTCTTTTCGAGTTGATGTGAGTTATTCTGTTAAAGACAGTTGTTCTAACAGGATTGTAATCCAATCTTTTGAAAACTGACTTATAGTTTCTGTTGGATCTGGAACATTCAGCTTGATGGTTTGTATGAATAACCTGGGGGCTTTGGGTTGGTCTCACAAACTTATTCATTTTGACCTGTTTTCCATCCTTGTTCCTTAAAAATGTCTTTGGAAGTATATCATCTGATTTCACATTTTTGTCTTCAAGACCGACTTGTTCTTTGATGATTTCATCAGCAGCAGCACTATAATCCCCCTAGCACTGCTTTTACTTGATTTGGTATCTGCGTGTTGATACATTTTTCTTCTTCCCTTGATGACTTACACCAAGATTCACAGATCTTTCTTAGTTTGTCAGCTTGTTCTTTTGATTCTTGTAATTCTTCACTTAGAAGTTTGTTTATGTGAAGCTGACATTCATAATCACTTTGAGTCTTTTTACCAGCATTTATGAGAGTTTCAGAGTGTTTAAGTTCATCTTATAATTTTGAAATTTCATTTTTCAAATTAGATTGAACAGTGAGAGAGGTTTTGAAGTCATTAAACAAATAATTAAACATTAAACATTTTTGTTCATCAGTGTAAGAGCTAAAGTTATTTACCTCATACATTGAGGCAGGATCCCAGTTATTGGTTTGCTTACTCAGCTTAGCCGCTTCTGCTAGATCCTCATCAAAGGAACTATCTTCTAACTCATAGTCAACTTGTTCCTCTTCATCCTCAATAGCCATCAACACCTATTTGGCTCATCATCATCTGAGGTAGATGATTCAGTATCCCAAGTCTCAGCAAGAAGACATTTGGTGTTTTCATCTGGCTTGGCTTTGAGTCTCTGATATTTCTTTTTATATTTTTCAGCTCTGTATGCATTCTTGTTAGCCACTGAAGCTGATTCTCCCTTCTTAACTCTGCACTTAGCAGCTATGTGTCCTATCTTCTGACAGTTGTAACACTTAGCTTTCCTAGGATCAAGAGTAGACTTACCACTTTTGCTTTTGTTAGATTGACCCCTTCCTCTTCTGAATTTTCTAAAGTTCCTTGCTAACATAGCCATTTGTTCAGTAAGAGCATCTGAATCTGAGTTAGGACTTACCTCCTCAGATTCAGATTCAGAGTCAGTCTCAGCTTGAGAGTTTTTAGATCTCTTCTTCTTCTTTTCTGCAATTAATGCAGATCCAACATTATTGATTGATTCTTTTAGTTGTTGTTGGGCCACTTTCTTCTGTTCCATGATCTGTTGATGATTTAGAAGAAAACCATAGATAGATCTGAGGTCATATTTTCCTAAGGTTCCTGCAGCATGAAGTGCAATGGTAATCTCATTGAATTGTTCTGGTAACACTTCCAAGAACTTGAGTACCAACTCATTTTCATCTTTCTTGACACCTACCAAGAGTAGGTCATTAATCAAGCATTGAAATCTGGTAAACAGATCAGCCAGAGTTTCGTTCTTTTTGGCGAAGAACGTTTCATAAGAACGACTCAGATTTGTCTTCTTATGTTGCTTGACCAGGTCAGTGCCTTCATACGTGACACTAAGAGTATCCCACATCTCTTTTGCAGTTTGGCACCCAGCCACAGTATGCAGAAGAGGGTTTGTCAAAGAATTTGCTATAATGCTTTGTGCCTTATCATCAAGATTGAATCGTTTGCGATCTTCCTCAGTCCAAGATGCTTAAGGCTTGGGAGTTTCTCCAGAAGGAACAGTTTTGCAAGTGGCAGTAATATGGATCATGGGTATGATTGGGCCATCTTGAATCATGGTACTCATCCTGTGATCCACTGACTTCAGATACAGCATGGCTCTGAACTTCCACATAGGATAGTCATTGCCATCAAAGATAGGACACCCTTTTGCCGCCATTGTTGGAATATGATTTGATTGCTTGTTGATAGACATCTTGACCTCTTGACAGCGGATCTTGATCTTCAGTTAATGAAAAACTTGCTTTGATACCAGTTGTTGGTCCCACAGAGGGTAAACAAGCAACCGATATAGTGTAGAAGGGGGGTTGAATACACTTTAAACCAATCAATCAAATTAATCAAATGTATATTCAATGATCAAACAGAATGATTATAATTATCACTTTCTAATAAAATGAACAGGATGATTTGATGTTTATACTGATTATAAACTCAACTCTCTCTAGACACTCTTGTATCACAAACTAATTGATGATCGAACTTCTTGTGAAAACTAATTAACAAGAACTCTTGTAAACTCTCTTGAACTCACAAAATTATCGCAACACACGCGTCTCAAGAATGACGAACACACGTATGTTAGCAACTTATGCAGTCGTATATTATTCGGTATATTGTGTTCTATATATATTAAAACCCATAGGAAGATTTATACTCATACTTGATGTGTCTACGAATAAATCACAGCTTAAAGATAGAACTTATCTTTTCTTTAAAACCATAACAAACTCCTTAATTAGAACATATCTAATTAATTCCGTTTGAGATCTCTATCAAAATAATAGATATTTTAAATTGGATTCAGATATCCTAATTTAAATGTCATAGATATCGAGAGTTTTAACAGAATTTAGAACTTACATAAATTCTTGAACCGACTTCTGGCGCTGAGCTGACTCACTCAATCTTGATGTTATCAAGCTGAGTTCCTGAATCTTCAAGTCTTCAATTCTTCACTCTTGAAACCTATCTCAGCTTATAAGTTACTGAGCTATCTAGTACTTAAATAGAAAACTCTATATCTGTTTATACGCTGACTACTCAGCCTAAGCTGACTAGTCAGTGTATAACAGACTTACATAATTCCTAACTCTTAACTTATCATCAATACATAGCTATAGTTTGTCTCATCAAATCTAACTATTCTAAACATGGGACTAACAATCTCCCCCTATTTGATGATGACAAAATATTGAATCAAAGTACGTATAGATTAACAGAATTATGTTGAACCACTCTGGAACTGACCAAAGTTAGTTCTTGAAATAAGTATTGAACTGATCCGTACTTATTCACCATATCTTGAACTTACAAGATGTTTATGTTACAAATCTATTATGAGACTTGTATTCTAAGCATTTAAACATATCAAAATTTAGATACTGAATTATCAGAATTTATTTAAGTTCTGAACTTACAAAACTTGTATTACTGATAAGTGTTGAATATTATGTTTTACTTATCTAAGCATCTCTAAGCCTTATTGATCTTGAAATAACTATGTAAATTTGATCAGTTGATGCCTATCAGCGGACCAAAATTACTCAGCCAATCAACCTCGGCTAACGAAGAAATGCTCAGCTAAGTAACTCCATCAGCTGATGTAGCTAAAATTCTTTCTATCAACTAATGCTTCTCAACTGATACATTTCAAACGCTCAGCTGAATCAACACTTGGTCAATTTTTCCTGTTTATGCTCAGTTATGTTTTTTAACCCAAGTCATTTACTCCGTCTGTTAGATTACATTTAATAGCTTATTATTATGCTTTCCGTTAGAACTTTTGTCAGCATGTAACGATCTATGTTAACTACACTTCATAAATACCCTACTTCCTCTATCATTTCCATCTACCATTTCAAATTCTCAAAACTCCCTCTTTCTTTCTCTAAAAAGCATTACCCTAACATTCTCTCTCCCTATTTCTCTATCACTCTTACAGTTCATCATTTCTGCAAAATGGAAACCTACACTCCTGACCCTGCTGTACACCCTGGTGAGAATGTTGTGCAAAACTAACCCATGAACATTACTCCTAACAACATTCTCGTGTGCTCCTCCATTCCCGCCTCTGGTGAAAACTAGGGGTATGAACCAATGGTGCAGTTCCTTCAAGCTCAACCCCTGTTCGATAGTCTTACCACTGATCCTCACTATATCTTTCCAACACTCATTGGTGAGCTATGGTACTCTGCAACATACAACATCAACGACAATGCCATCCATTATACCCTAGCCTAAGGAAACTATCATCATCAAATAACCACTGAAACTTTGAGAGAAGCCACTTGTATTCCTAACTTCCCACCGTACACTGCTTTTCCCTCTCGAACCCAAGTTCAAACTGTTCTACCAACAATAGGCTACAATGAGCTTGTGGTGCACGGGCAATAAACATTTCTGATCTATCCCATCCTTGGAAGTATCTGGCCAATGTGGTCATTCGTTGTTTTGGTCCTAAATATGGAAGCCATCATCTCATCAATCAAAGTAAGCTTCCGGTCCTATATGAACTGGTGTTTGGGGTAAACATTGATTTCGCTCACGTCATCTTTTCTGACCTTGTTGACAAAATTACACAGAGCACTAACAAGAAATCCTCAAGGTCTCAAGTGTCATATATTCGATTTTTAAGCTTAATTGCGATGAGGGAGGTCAGTGAAAATGATTTTGTCGGGCTAAATGAACACCTTGATAGCATTCATGTCCCTGACATTGGTGAGAAAGTATTCCATTTTATAAAGGCAAACAGAGGTCCTCCTATCGCTGTTGAAATGCAAGAATTGTTTGATGCTGCCACTGAGGCAAATCAAAATAATGATGATGATGATGTTGATGGTAGTGGAGCTGATGAAAATGATGATGATAATGATGGTAACTATGCTGATGATGGTGATGATCATGATAGTAATGATGATGGTGTTGGTGATTTTGGTTTTGCTCCTCTAAGTCCAATGGTAATGATTCCTCTTGTTGATGTTGTTGTGCTAGATCAACCAGAACAAGAAATTTCTGAGCAACTACTTGAGCTCATTGAAAGAAGTAGGCACATAATTTCCCAGGGTACGGAACATTCTAACTCAACCTGTAAGGACGTTCAAATGGTAGTCCCAACCTTTGATAGCCCTGTTGGTATATGTCCGTTGAAACACACAAGATAATAGCACTTCTGATGAGGTATAGGCCTATTAGGTCACACACCAAGTATTGATTCCGGCTACACGATCAAGGAAAAGAGAGAAAAGGCCAAAATGGGTTTTGGCAGGATGAGGCACGACGGTGCCATGTGAGGCACGGGCGTGTCTAATCCCATAGGTACGGGGCGTACAAGCCTTAGGCTAGACCGCAGTCTTTTGGGTAGGCACGGCCGTACAAGACTCACAAATTAGAGGTCTTTTGAACAACTTTGTGGAGTGTAGAACATGGTTCTTGACACAACTTTCTCTCTAATTTTGTATGCACTTTTGGTGATCAAGTTTGATGCAACAAAGTGTGCAATTTGAGTTTTGATCTTGTTGTTTTGGTGTTTACATCAACAAACTAGCATTTGGGAATCAAGTGTGCTTGGGGTGGACCACACTAGAGGAATTCTCTTGTTGGATACTACATACTTGACAAGAAGAAGTTGATATTGTGGTCTTGCTTAGAGGTATAACATGTTCTTCCTTCTTGTTCCTTTATTTTAGTTTCTAAACCATGGCTAGAGTTTGGCCCATTGGGATGTGTTTTGTTGGTTAGTTTTGAAAATTTTGAATTACATCTTGCTTCCGCGTTACTCTTGAAAAACCAAACAAATACCTTCAGTGGTATCAAAGCCATCTCTAACGTGGCTTTGTACTAAAAAGTCAAGAAAAACCATAAAAATGTGTTTTTGTCAAATGGCAGAAGGGAGGCACGACTGTACCTATGGGGGTAAGGGCGTGCCTGTCGCCGGATGCGTTTGGTCAAAGCACACCTCGTGCATGAGCGTGTACCGTCAGGTAAGGTCATGCCTTTCTGAGGTACGGCCGTGCCAGCCATTTTTTGAAAATTTTAATTTTTAAAAAAAATTATAAGAAAATTGTTTTCTTGCAATGGTTTTTTGGTTTGACTTTTGTGTACTGCTTTTGGACTGGTCTTGATATGTTTGTAGTGCCCATAATATTTTAGTTTTTATATTTATATATTTGTTGTAACTTGGCATACACGAATATATACTTATAAATGTATATATGAATATGTGTCACAAAATTGGTTTGGTTCACTAATGCATATGTACAAAGATTGTCATTTTGTGCCTTTGATGTTATTTAGACAATCTTAACTCACACACAGACATATATATATATATGTGAGTGTGTGTGTGTGTGTGTTTCATGGTTTTGTGTGGCACACCATGTTTCGTTCTTTTTTGCGTTTGAGTTAATTCGGTAACATGATATGCCCTTAGACCTATGTGTTGTGGTGGTTGACTAATTTGGTTTTTCGTGGCCTGCGTGCCGTATTGATGTAATATTTATTTATTTATTGGTGTGGCTTGAATGCCATTTCTTTTATTCTGTGTATTTGTATAAATAGTGTAGGGATGCGACATGCATGTCGTTTAAAAATTCTATGTATTTGTAAATAGTATATAACTTAAACCGGAGGTGTCAACGGGAGTCATGATGACAACGTCTTAGCGAGACGAAGTCCACACGCTATTGGAGATGTCGGATCCAGTGGGAGCTCACCCAACGAGACATTACCTTGTCCTTAGGTTTTGGCCTTATTTTCCCCGTTGTGGCTTGCGGGGAAAACGCATTGGATTTTGGGCATGTTACCGAATTTTATTTTATTTGAGTGGTTGTGTTTTATTTTCTATGCATGGTTTAAGAATCGCATGCTAGATAATTTTTCCTTTAAATTTTAATAAAATACAACATTTGTTAAAATGGTTAACAATCTCGCGCAAATAGAATTGACAAAGAAAATATAAAATTGGTATTATATTTATGAAGTGCTTAAAATCGTTTTGACACTTACTTTGTTAATTCACAAGAAGGTTTTTTATAAACCAGAAACAAAATCACGTTTTTCAAAACGTAAATCACGCACTATCTGTAAGACGACACCACCCGAACCAAACGAAACAAGGATGATTGTCGAGCTAAACACAAGTCATTCCTTACGTGGTTGTGTGGAAGGTGAGTGGGGTAACTCGCATAATTGGTTGTCGAGCTAAGCACAAGCCAATTAATGGTCAAGAGTGCCACCCATGTGTCTTGTTGGACGATTTACAATTTTGGTATATAATTCTTGGTTAGTTGTCGAGCTAAGCACGAGCTAAACAAAAACTATATATTGATATTGGTGTAAGGATGGGATCAAACGTGCCAACGGACATAATGGATGTCAATCGATCCTGCAAGTGTCTAAGAGTTGTATTAGAGATTACAATTGGTAAAATGGTTACCGGCCTAAATAGCTTCGCCACGTGATCCGCGCAAACCCGTCACGGTGCGAAGTGAAATAAGGTTCTTAGCCCTTGTTATAAATGATTGTTTTCTTAAATATGTGGGGTAATTATTTTTAACAAGGTTTATCTAACTAACCAAAACTCGTACTCTTGTTATTTATAGATGTCAAACCATAATAACACCACCTCAAACATCTCATTTCGTATGTTCCTAGAAAGGGAGAAACTCACGGGCGTGAAATTTATTGACTAGCTTAGGCAATTGAGGATTTTCCTTCGCCATGAGTCAAAGTTGCACATCCTTGAGGAACCCCTTCCAGAGCCACCTGCTACCAACGCGACTTGGGCTGTCCGATACGGATATGAAAAACTTGTTCAGGACACGTACGATGTTTCCTGCCTCATGTTGTCAACTATGAACTCAGAGTTGCAAATGCAGTTCAAATACATGAGTGTGTACAATATGGTAAAAAATCTCATGGACTTGTTCCAACAACAAGTTAGGTAGGAACACTATGAGTGTGTTAAGAACCTAGTCGGTTGTAGGATGCAGGAAGGCGGGAATGTTTGTCTTCACGTCCTCAAGATGAAGGCGAACGTGGACCAAATGGATAGATTAGGATTTCGTGTTAGGAGGGAGCTCGCTATCGATATTGTACTCCAGTCCCGGCCCACATCATATGATCAGTTTGTCATAGACTATCACATGCAAGGAATGGAGAAATCCTTAAGTGAATTGCATGGCATGTTGAAGTCTGCGGAGTCTGACATGGCCAAGCATGATACCACCACATCCTTTCCCGTCTTGGATTTAAAGAAACAAAAGAAAAGGAATAAGAAACCGACCCTAAAAGGAAAGGTTGGAGTTTCCAAGCCTATCCTTCAAATTGAGTTTAAGGACATAGAAAATGTGCCTCAAAAAGAGACTCAAGAAAGGGTTGTTTGATACTTCTATGGAAGATTTGGAAATTGGAGCCGTCACGCCTGCCCTACGTGCCGATAGGATATAAAAATTCTAAGGAAAGAGAGAGTTAACTTTCCCTCTTAAGGTACGTTCATGATTCATTGCTGTTCTTCTATAAGCTGGGTCGTTGACCCGAGCTGATTGACTCACGTTTGTCACAAGTTTATTTTGTTACAAAGTATAGGTCCTTGGTGGAAGAAAGAAAAGCATGAAGAACCAGATCTCAGACGAGGAAACCAGGATGATTGTCCTCTAAGAGAAAATAAGGAGACTTGATCTCGCTTTTGTCGCCGGTTTATTTATTACTTTATTTTGTTGCCCTGCGTGGCAAGTAACATTTCTTTGTACACTCGTTTTTGAAGACGATGGATATAATTTTTATGTTTTAAGACTTGATGTAAAACCATTTTAGAATCGTTTGTTCAAAGGTTATTCATTTCATAGCTTATGTGTTGCTTTGCCCTGCGTGGCACACAAGTGTACATTTGGTGACGATGAATTTATCCTTAATATATGAAACTTGTTATGAAAAATTTTGTAATGAGATATTTGTATATATTCAAAATTATTCACGTCACGGCATACGCAAGATTTTGTTACAAGTAATAAAATATTCATGAATAACTGATTCTGAATCCAAAAAAGTTTCGATAAGTTATCTTTGTGAGATAATCAACTTTACCACATAAACGAGAAATATATCACCTAGATCAATATGGTTGGGATCTCGGATAGTTTAACCTTGGGCTAAAGGTTTGATGCTGATCTTCTTTATTAGGCTAAGATGATTATGAGATCCTTCACCGGAGTTAGTGAGAGGAGGCTTGTTGGATATTGATCACACTTTTGTGGGTAATCCGTTCAAGCACACCACAAAGAATAACGAAAGAGAAACTTCTTCGTCACTACCTTGATGGTAGTAGTTGTGGGATGTTTACTAGTTTAGGTATATGTCTGAAACCTTGTTGGTGTTCAGAATTAGCCAAAACGACTTTTAGAATTAGTAGGGCATATAGATCAAGATACTTAGATCTAGTTAAGATGCTAAGATACCTTCTATCTACATTGAATGACCATATAGTGAATTGTGGAATTGTCTCACAATTCATATCCTCCTAAGACACATTGGTACATTGTGTCATGGTGTAGGGAACCGGATATAGTTAAGATGCTAAGATACCTTCTATCTATATAGAATGTATGTCCGATTTGTTTGTACATTCATTTACCATTGTGACTAAGTCCTCAAATCTAAATTCAATTGATGGTCTACATAGCACTTATTAAGATACAACTAGAAAGGTTCTTTGCTTAATCTATATTCAGTGGGACATGGTTGAACTTGAAATCAAGAAGTGCTAATACATTTGAGGAGTTCTTCTAAGTTTTAGATATTTAACCTTTTGAGAACAATGTTTTTGTTGGGGAGATAATCACCTCACCCTAATAATCAACTGTGCCTATCTTAAAACATAGAATTTGATGATAACCAAACCCTACATTCAGAATGACTTAGAAAGTATTCAAACATGTGTTATTTGCATCAGATTCTGGAAAATATGCTAAGTATGGAACCATCAGCTGAGTATCAGCCCCTACTTAAAGTATCAGCCAAGAGACATGAGCTAAGGAGTATCAGATGAAGGAAACAAGTGTAGAATACCATCAGCTAAGGAAAATAAACTATCAACTAAGTGAAGAAATTTGATCAACTGAGTGATTACACAATCAGTTGAGCAAGGACTTTGCTCAGCTACCCCGTCAGTTGAGTGAACATTGGATAAGCTAAGGCCCAGAGCATCAGCTAAGTAAGTATTTTTTAAACACAAGTCATCTTTCTACATAAACTGATGTATTTAAATGATCCGCTAAGCATACTTGATCAACTGATCACATCAATACATGAGCTTATGTCCTCCTAAGATAACTATTGATCAACTGAGCATCTATATGATCAGATGAGCAATATTTAATTACTGAGTCCTAGAAAAAATTGATCAACTGATCTATCTTGTCAAATGAGTAGTGAAATTTAAAGCTCCTATTACTTTCTGTTAGCTGAATCGAGCAAAATGTCAAATCTGCTCTATCTTTCAGATTGTAAAAGTCATATGTAAAAGGTAGAATATGTGTTGTTCTATTATGCCTTAGATCTTTGTTTGTAAAAGTAAAAAGCACTTTTTTTGATCAAGTATGAGACAAAAAGGTTTGATCTTATCCTCTGAAAAAGGAGAACGATACCTCAAACATATGAAGATCTCGAAGATTTGTTTCAACAACTAAGTACGGCTGGCAATCCCATACTTGGTAAAGTAAAATCACGAAAAAGCATGGTTGTTGTTTAAAGTACAAGCATATAAAGGGAAAGAAAGTTCTACACGGCAGAAGATGTGGGTTTTAATATTTTATATTGTGAGTGCGTTGCACTTTTTCAAAAAAGTACAATTACTTTTATCAAACAGTTGATTAAAGTAAATTTAATTTTCACCCACTACCTTTACAATTAAAATATTATATTTCCACACACTTTTTGTCTCTTTCCTTCATACAACCGGATGCCAAGACTTCTATAAATATACATGCATGGTGGACATGCATCTTATCTTATCTTATCCGAAAAAGATCAAGCTTCTACACAAAACAAAGCAATCTCATTAGTTGAGAAAATTCGTAGAGTTTAAGCATTGTGTAGAACCAAACTTGTTCATGTGTTGAACACTCTTTAAACATTAGTTGTTTGAGAGTTAGGTTGTCTATTTGTTAGACAAATTGATTGCCACCTTTTATTAAACTTAGAATTTCCGCTTCTAGTACTTGTAGTTCTTGATCCATAATCAATAAGAATTATATAAAAGTATAACGATGTGTCTTTAATTTTAAAAAGCTAAAGTTTGTATTCATCCCCCCCCCTTCTACAAACATTTGTTGTTGCGTACTCAATCTGGGACTAACAACTAGTATTAGAGCAGGTTAGATAATCAATATCTAGATCTGTTTTGCTTACTCTACAACTGCTTCTACCCCTCTCAAAATGGCCTCATCCTCAAACAACATGAACATCTCAAACACTAGGTCTTTAACAAGATGTCCCACGTTTGATGCAGAAAACTTCTCCGTGTGGAAAAGTAGAGCACTTCTATTTTTATCCACCCTTGATATCCAAATGCATGAAATAGTTACTGAGGGTCCTTATGTTCAAACATCTGTTTTATCCATTCCATCAGAATCTGAAGGTCAAACCTCCACAACATAAAGAATCATCACCAAACCCATGCATCTGTGGACAGATGAGGATAAGAATTTAATTATCCTAGATGTTAAGTCTAGATCATCTCTTGTCTCTTCACTACCCAATGAGATCTATCATCAAATGCTTAACTATACATCTGTTAAAGAGATGTTAGATACACTCACAATTGCATATGAAGGGACTGAAGAGGTGAAGGAGAACAAGAAGCTCCTCCTCAACAAAGAGTATGATTTCTTATTTGCTCATAAAGGTGAGAGTGTTACCTAGACATACACCAGGTTCAACAGCCTTGTAAATGATTTAAAAAGGGCAGACATATCCAAGAGCAACTTTGTCTTGGTGAATAAGTTTCTAGACTCCCTCCCTGAAACATGAGATCACTTTGTCACTGTACTAAGGCATAGTGAAAAGATCAAGGGAATGTCTCTGATAGCTCTCTATGGTAACTTACTCAACCATGAGTAATTAGTCATGCAAAGGAAGTTGTCATCCAAGGAGACGAAAGAGGTTGTGAAAGCTGCACCAGCTGCCCTTGTATCAAGAGACAAAGATGAAAAGCTTTGCAGCTATTGAATCTGGTTCTGATGAAGAAGGAGATGAAGAAGAGAGTGCTGGAGAAACTGAAGAGGAGAAAGGTGATGAGGAGAGTAGTTTGGAAGAGCTGGTTGAAGGTGTAGCAATGCTGGTTAAGAAGTTCAAACCATTCAAGAAGGGAAAGGGTGTCAAAAGGTTCAGCAAGAGGCCATTAAAGTTTGTCAAGTCAAAATCCACTTTTGATGCGTCTACAACAGAGTGTTACAAATGTGGCATGATTGGCCACATAGCCAGTGACTGTAAGTCCAAAAGTAACACTGGTTCTTCATCGGTGCCAAGGTAGGAGGGCAAAATTGATTATGAAGCCAAGTATAAGAAACTCCTTGCTGCTGTTCTTGACAAAAAGAAGAAGAAGAAAGCCTAGAGCCAAGTTCTTGTAACAGAAGAAGAAGATTAGGCAGAAGAGGATCTTTCCTCAGATGAAGATGAGGTGATATCTGCTCAGTTCTGCATGATGGCCACCAGCAACAATGATGGTAGTTCCTTTGATGAAGACATGAAAAAGGCTGCAAAAGCTAGTTCAACTACCAACTGGGATCCTTCTTCAATGTATCAGGTTGAAAAGTTTATTAATTATGATGATAATGAAAAGAATTATATGTTTGATTACTTGTGTATTGATTTCTAGTCTGCTATTCAAAGAGAGAAGAAGCTAAAACTCGAAGTAGAATCACTAAAGGAAAAATTAATTCTTAAAGACGAGGACCTTAAGCAGATAACGATTTTAAATGATAAGCTAGCAAATCAAAAGATACTTAATGAGATGTTAGTAAAAGAAACTAGTGAAGCAACCAAAAACTTCAATGACCTCCAAAAAGTAGTAAAGTCTTGGTGTGTATCTTCTGAAAAGACCACTCAGTGTGTCAAGGAGCAGATACCCAAACAAGTTCAAGCTATTATTGGTGGAAATTATTCTAAGGCTGCTAACTATGCTGATTCTAATAAGAACCTTAATATCTTAGACAATACTGACATTTTGCCACAAACCTTTCACAAGACTGTTAAAGGCAAAAGTGTGTTCACAAAGAAATTTGTTAGAAGCAAAAGTACCCACTCAAAAGAAATCAATTATTCCTTTTGTTGAATCATCCTCTAGTAAGATTTCAGAATGTAAAAATACTAAGAACACCAATTCAAAGGATGTGAGTAAAGGAAAGGAATCATTAGTTGAGACCAAAGAGACATTGTGTTGTCAAACCTTGAAAACAGATGACTTAAATCTTAGTATTTCACAAACTGAAGAATCATTAGCTAATGCTACTTTCTCCACTGATTTGTTAAAAGAAGGTAAATGCTCAGCTGATGGCCTGTTAGCTGATCATAGCTCATCTTCCAAGCATTCAGTTGATCTAGAAGTAATCAACTATCTTTCAATAGAAGAAACTATGAGTAACAAGAATGATGTTCACATTGTTCCCACTTCTGCCACTCCAAAGATTGGTCAAAAACTTTATAAATCCAAAGATCAATCCAAAGTGCCTGTGAATAAAGACCTAAGAAATTTACAGGATAAGCTTCATAAGCTGAATGGTCAAGTTAGTCAATTAATAACTGATAATTGTCAGAAGACTAACAAGAAAACTCATAGGCATTCAAATAATGTTGTTCAATGCTTCAAGGCTACAAAATCTCAAAAAACGTTACAAGTGTGGAAGCAAAGAGCATAAGGCATTTGAATGTTCTTTAGAAGGGAATTCAAGACAGCGGATTTGTAATGATTACATAGTTATTCCTTCTATACATAAGAAACCTGAAATGAAGTGAAAAGCTAGGTGCATTCCATAGGGATCCACTAATTAGTGGATTCCTACTTTTGTCACTAACTCTTCCTTCATTCAATCTGTATAGGGTGTTGGTTCATGGTTTCTTGACAATGGATGTTCAATAACTATGACAGGCAACAAGGCTTTGCTCAGTAACTGTAAGAAAGAGAAAGGTCCAAGGGTGACTTTTGGTGACAACAATCATGGGCAAACAAAAGGCTACGGTGAACTTCATAATGGGAACCTTAAACTGTCTAAAGTATCATATGTCAAAGGGCTGAAATACAATCTCATAAGCATAAGTCAATTGTTTGATGGAGATAATGAAGTCCACTTCACAAAGACAGGAGTCTCCGTAATAAATAAGGAAGGTAATACAGTATTTAGTGCCAAGAGAACCAAGGATGTGTACACTCTTGACATGTCCTCTGGTGACCCTTCAAATGAAACATGTTTGTACTCCGAAAATAATGAGGACACAAACTGGCTATGGCACAAGAAGCTTTCCCACCTTAATTTCAAAAACATCAACAAGTTATGCAAGGGTGAACTAGTGTCAGGATTACCTTCTCTGATTTATCTTAAGCCTAAACCTTGCACTGCTTGTAAGAAGCGAAAGCAGCATAAGACATCATTTCCATCTAAGCAGGCCTTCTCTATTACTAAACCTTTCTATATGTTGCACATGGATATCTTTGGTCCTGTTGCAACTGCTAGTGTTGGTGGAAGTAAGTATGCTCTTGTATTGATTGATGAATTCTCAAGATACACTTGGGTTTTCTTTTTTAAAGCAAAGAGTGAGGCTGCCGAAGAGATCATATGCTTTATCAAGAAGATGGACGTGTTGAATGGAAATCTGGTGAGGAGTCTTAGAAGTGATCATGCAACTGAATTCAGAAATCAAACTCTGGAATATTTTTGTGATGAGAAAGGGATATCTAAAAACATCTCTGCTCCAAGAACCCCACAACAGAATGGTGTAGCTGAAAGAAGAACTAGAACATTGACTGAAGCTGCCAGAACCATGTTGTGTGAAAGTGAGTTACCTTTTAACTTCTGGGCTGAGGCTGTAAATTGTGTGTGTTTCACATAGAACAAATCCCTTATAATCAATAGGCATAACAAAACTCCATATGAAGTGCTCAAGGGAAGGAAGCCAAGCATTAGGTTTCTACATATTTTTGCATGTCAATGCTTTATCCTCAATCAGAAGGATCAATTGCAGAAGTTTTCTCCAAAAGTTGATGAAGGAGTGTTTGTAGGTTACTCAGTGATTTCCAAATCATACATAGTATACAACCTCGGAACCAAAGTCATAGAAGAATCTATCAATACATAGTATACAACCTCTAGAGCAAGTTGATCCCTCTCCACCAACTGCTCATGATGTAGATGAACCTGCTCCTATCCAAATCTTTAACCATGTACAATCAACCTTATCCAATCCCATACCTCTACTGAATCATGTGGAAAATGACTCAACATCATTGGATTCTAATTCCATATCACACATTCCCTCTTCAGTAGAGACACCCACAGATTGTGCAAATGAAGTTATATCAGCCACCCAAAATGAACTCATTTCTACTTCTGATAGTCAACACATAAGTTCATCTCCCGAAATCTAAATTAATCCCAATTCCCAAGAAATCTAAAAAACCTTCAAAGATCACAAATATCATTCTCATGATCTAGTCATAGGCAATATAGAGGATCCAGTTAGAACAAGATCAAAAGCTTGCGACATCTGTTTTTACTCTATATTTGTCTCTATGATTGAACCAAAGAAGGTTGATGAAGCTCTTAATGATCCCCACTGGTTGACTGCCATGCAAGAAGAGCTGGTAGAATTCAAAAGAAATAATGTATGGACCTTGGTACCTAAACCAAAGGATAAAACCATGATTGGAACAAAGTGGGTGTTCAGAAACAAGCTAGATGAAAATGGGCAAATCATCAAAAACAAAGCAAGGCTAGTGGCACATGGGTATTTTTAAGAAGAAGGTATTGATTTTGATGTAACCTTTGCCCCTGTTGCATGCTGACGTGGTACGTATATTAAACTAGTAAATTGAATAAAATATATATATTTGTAGATATTAAAAAAATAACTAAATTAGTTATTAAATGAGTAAATATAAAATATTAATAAAAATATAAAAGAATATTAAATGGTTTAGAACGAGGTTTCCAAAAATATCCCCGTTAGTTAAAACGGGTATTCGTGCGTTAAGTTGTAGGTTGAAATGGGGAACAAGATACTGTGTTGTGGATAACTTAGAAGCAAAAAGCAATTCTAAGTTATACACATACACAGATACGCGATATACACACACTTCCAAGAGCTCATTTCTTGCTTTGTGTGTGTTCTTTGTGTTCAAGCTCTCAAGAGGGATTCAAGAAGTGATTTGCTGTAAATCCAAGGATTAAATCAAGTTCTAATCTGCCTTAATCATCCTTCTAATCCAATCTGTAGTCTTGTAAGTTATTGTTATTCCTCTTATTTAAGTTCTAAGTTTTTGGGTATTTGGGTGGAAATCACCAAATTGAAGCCAATAGATGAAATTGTTGTTACCAATTGATTTCTATGTTGATATTTGGATCACAGAAGTTAGTTTTGATAATTAAAGGTTCCGTTTTGATTGATTTTGAGAATTAAATACCAAATGGGTCAAAAGTGGGATTTTGGTCCCAAACATTGATTTTGGTGTTAAATGATATGGAAATGGTGTTTCTAGCTAGTATTTTATGCGTTATTTCATATGTGAACCATAGAGATTGTCTAGAAATCGAATTGGTAAGTTTTGGTGATCATTTGGCTGGGAAACAGCAGGTTCTGGTCGAACCTGCTGCTGCAAATGGAAAGGCACGGGCGTGCCTCTCAAGAACGGAACGTGACCTTGGGCGTACCCTGGGAGGCACGGGCATACCTTCAAAAGGTACGGGCGTGCCTAACCCTAGAAGGTCCGGGGGAGTGTTTCTAGCCACGGGGTGTACGTGAGTATCAGGTACGGGGAGTGCTTGCCCAAGTCCGGGCGTGCCTTGGCAAGGTACGGCCGTACCCTGCTTCTGGCAGATTCTGTTTTAAGTGTTAAATGGCATGTATTCAGTTGTTTAGGTTACCAGTTGATCAAGGATCACCTGTGACGTAGTACTTACTTGTTATAGCTCAACAGGTGAGTAATAGTTAACTCGAGCATGATATTAAAAGTATTAGAAGATGTTTTGTATGTTACAATCCATGAAATTGTAGATATGCATGGTTAGAGGTTTATGAACCAATTATGAGAACCAAGTGATATGTATGCGTCTTGTAGGTCATTATTGATATATGAAAAGGCCTGTTTAGGTCACTCTTGATATGTAAAGGGCCGGAGTAGGCCATTGTGTTTGTGTTGAGGCCAGAGTAGGCCATTGTTTGAGTGCCGGTACTACCTTGTAGAGATTGTGGTGCGGAGATTCGATGATCACGAATCTTGGTTCTAGCTAAACCGCCGCCCTCAATACTAACTCGGGGCTCTCAGTTTCCCACTGATCCCAAATGGGATATGTTCCGGATAACGCAATGGTGGACCGCTACCCGCTTCTCCACCGGTGCGGAGGAAGTAACGGTTTCCCCAGTGAGGATCATTGAGCCGGTCTTATAACCCTGCAAGACGTGATGCCTGCTGACAACCGGTGCTTCACCATGTGTTAGGATAGACTTGAATGAAGTTATGTGATTCATGAAATGTGTTTTGATACTGTTAATATACTGCTTCCGCTTTAATTGTTATTCACTAACTATTTATAGCTAACCCTCTCATGTTCATTCCTAATGCAGGTAAATAGACTAAAGGTGAGTACGGGTACCTGCAGGGATGTCATGTTAGGTTTGGGAACACAATGTAAAGACGATATTATGTAATAGTTAGTGTAATGGTTGAACTAGTTGGTAACGTTTGGAATGTTTATTAAACAACACTTTTGTATTAAAACTTATATTTATATAAGTTGTATAATGTGAATTAATTATTCGCTTCCGCACGTGTTTAAAATAAAAAATATATACTCTGATAAATGAAAAGACTGGTGTTACAAATTGATTGATGTTGTTGAGGAAAATGTAGATGAGTGGATGGTAATGGTAGTGGTCGTGATAGTAATGGGGTGGTGCTGATGAAAGTGATAATGGTGGAGATGCCGGTAATAATGGTGATGAAAGTGATGGTGATGCTGGTGATGGTGCTACTTTTTGTGATTATGATTTTGCTCCTTTAAGTCCAATAGTCATGAGTCCTCTTGGTGATGCTGTTGAGCTAGATCAACCTAAACAAGAAATATCTGAGCAACTACTTGAGCTCATTGATAGAAGCAGGCATATCATATCCCAAGGTAGTACTGACTCAACTTCTGAGGAGATTCAAATGGTAGTACCAACCTTTGATAGCCCATCCTCATCCCCTGTCCAAACACCAATTCAACAGCCAAGCTCTAGTAAACCTCCAGTAGTCACTAGTTCTACTCCTCCTCGTAGTCCCCTATATACAAGGTCAACAGAGGTTGCTCATCTCGAGCCCTTTGAGGTAGTGACATCCACACCTCTAAACTCAATTCCAATTACCCTTCCCCATGTTGAAGGGGAGCAATTAGTTGTTGCTAACCCTGAGCCAGTGAATGTATCCTCTCAACAGGATACATCTGTAAAATTGGGATTAAAGCCGCAATCTGAGGCAGCCTCCCAAAAGGTTGTTCTCATTGAAAGACAAACCTCATCCCAAGGTCACACTGTGTCTATACCCCCATTGAGTCAGCCTATACCATTCATATTCTCCCAACAGAATGTGGATCCAATAAGGGATTCCCTAGTATTGAGTGCATCCCACACTCACTCCACTTATCTTGCACCTATAATCGATTCTATTTTTACACATGCGCAACGTGTCAATTCTTGTAGTACAAACCAATCACTTGTACAGGGCTCAACAGAATTTCCCAATGAATTTGAGCTTATACACCAAGGCTCAGATGAGGAAACACAAACCTTACCCAAATTCTTTGAACCAATCTCAACCTCTTCCACCTCTCAACCCTCTCCCTCTACCCTAATCCAAAACCTTACCCATCTCCACACCATAAACCAGAACCTTGAAAACCTTACACAAACTTTCCAAACCTTCCCAACCCTAACCAATACTCGACTGTCTAAACTTTCTCAAGACATAGAGTCCCTTAAAACCCAAACCCCACCCTCCCCTGCACCTATCCAAACCACAACTGACCTTACTCCCCTTCTCACCAAATTAGACCAATTATCTACCCTCCTTCCCTCTTAAACACACACTTCTACCTTACCTCAATCCACCATCTCCTCTCTCAACCAAACCATCTCCAACCTTCTCACCCAACTACAAACCCTACGACCAATCAACCCAAACATTTATGTTCCCATACCAGAACAACTTCTACCCATGCCTTCCTTCCTAAAAGGTATCCTTGATGATATCGAAGCCATCACTGAACAAAGCAGAAATGGGCCATCTTTCTCTCTGGAAAGCTCTAAGGGATCTCGAGGATGACCTCTCCCTCCAACTCTGTAAACTTACCCCTACCTCTCTTCCCACCCATACACCTACCCCTGCCCCTACCCCATCCCCAAAACCAACATCAGGTGAATCCCCTCCTCCTTTTGATGATGACAAAAAGGGGGAGAAATCTTCAAGTTCAAGAAGGGAGGATGATTTTGATTCAGAGGACATAGATGTTGTTTACAATGAAACTGCAACAAAAATTTTACAGCGGCAAGCACTCAAAGCAACAGCAATAACTCCTCCTGTTCCCAAATGGAAAGCATTTGTTGAGGGGGAGAAAAGATTCCCTAAAATATTAAAAAGAATGGCAACAGTCCAAAATAAAAGAAGAAAGTTGCTAATGGTTGCTCTCCTCCAATCAATATAGAGTCTGATTCTGATGGTGAGGATGATACTCCACTATCTGACATCCTCAGAAGAAGAAGACAAAGCCCCAAACCATCTGCTCCAAAAGTTCAAATGCCTTCAACCTCTGCTACAAAAGACAAAGGAAAAAGAAAAACGACAGAAGAGCAAGTTGAAGAAGATATCAACATAAAAAGGAAGCTTGAGCTAAAAGAGTAAGAGGAAAGGGAAAACATCCAAATGGCTCAAGCCTTAGGTGTTCCGGTGGAAGAGATCTACCAAGCCAAAGAGCAAGCATATCAACAAGAACAAGAAAAAGCTCAAAGTCAAGTTGCTGTTCAACTTAAATTAGCAAGGGAGAAATCTCAATCTGAGATGCTTAAAGCAAGATCCCATGCGGATGCAATCAAAACCCTTCTCAGTCCTGATCTTTCTACTCCCTATAATCTAAGTCAACAGAGGATAGAGAAACAATCAACATCCTGAGAAACAGAACCGAGCCAACTCCCATCACAAGAGCTTCTGTCCACAAAGGTGATGGTGAACCCTACCTCAAAGCTATAAGGCAAAACAACTTCAACAGCTATGAAGTTGTATCATATGAAAGGTGCCATGTTTATGGGTTCACAAAACTGGTTGAGATCCTGTACCTTCTCTACAAATCCAAAAGCAAGCTTAAAGTGCAATTCATACAGAAAATTCAAAATTGGATAGCTCTTGCTATGTCACAAGAGGCCTTTACACCTGATGATTACTTTAGGCATGTGTATACAGTTGATAATCTATACAAGAAAGGCTCCAAGCCCTTTATTCCATTTGATCTTAGAGAGGTACTACCCCAACATGAATATCATTCTGATTTTGAGGGTCTCAACACAACTCTCCCACTCAACATCACCCCTGAGCTTTTCAAATTCATATATATACGTGTTGAGAGTATATTCTTTGTGGACAGAAGTGGCTCAGGGAGGTTCTTTACGCAGTCTAAGATTCCCAAGGCAAGCAAAAGTTTTCTCTTTGGGCTAAGAATATCTACAAGAGGCAGAACCGGAAATGATCACTTTGAGGCCCTTGTACAAGCACAATATGAAGTCCTAGCCGAAGCAGATCCTCTTGCTAAAGCCTTTGAAATCAAAGATGAACAATGATGGGATTGAAGACTAGCCATTCCCTGAAGTCTTACTCTTGTTGATGTAAATATTTTTGTAATTAGTTTTACTTTCTAGAATAGCCTAGTTCAGATCAATCAGTTGATCTTTTGCAAATACTTATGTTTTTTTTATTCTGTTATTCAAGTGATGTTTATGTAAATTAGAAAATCAAGAATATATAAAATGGAAAAATGAAAAAATAACACAGAAACAGAACAAATGGTACAACAAAGAAAAAAATTCCACAAAATCAGAATAAAATGGAACACTAGAAAAGAAACCAAAAATAGAACAAGGTTCAAAATAAAAAGAGCTACCAAAAACAGATAGCTAGGTAGCTAAATGCACTTAAAAGTTTAAATATTTTTTATTCGAAGTCAAACTTATTCTTCAAAAAGAAAAATGTTCTATCATCATCTAATAGGGGGAGATTGTTGGAGAGATAATCATTTCACCCTAATAATCAACTCTGCCTATCTTAAAACATAGAATTTGATGATAACCAAACCCTACATTCAGTATGACTTAGAAAGTATTCAAACATGTGTTGTTTGAATCAGATTCTAGAAAATATGCTAAGTATGGAATCATCAGCTGACCATCAGCTCAGTATCAGCCACTACTCAAAGTATCAGCCAAGAGACATCAACTAAGGAGTATCAGATGAAGGAAAAAAGTGTAGAAGACCATCAGGTGAGGAAAATAAACTATCAGCTGAGTGAAGAAATTTGATCAGCTGAGTGATTACACCATCAGCTGAGCAAGGACTTTGCTTAGCTACCCCATCAGTTGAGTGAACATTGGATAAGCTGAGGCCCAGAACATTGGCTAAGTAAGTTTTTTTAAAACAAGTCATGTTCCTACATAAACTGATGTATTTAAATGATCAGCTGAGCATACTTGATCAACTCGTCACAACAATACATGAGCTTATGTCCTCATAAGATAACTATTGATCAACTGAGCATCTATATGATCAGCTGAGCAATCTGTATCAACTAAGTCCTAGCAAAAATTGATCAACTGATCTATCTTGTCAAATGAGTAGTCAAATTTAAAGTTCCTATTACTTTCTGTTAGCTGAGTCGAGCAAAATGTCAAATCTGCTCTATCTTTCAGATTGTAAAAGTGATATGTAAAAGGCAGAACATGTGTTGTTCTATTATGCCTTAGATCTTTGTTTGTAAAAGTAAAAAGCACTTTTTGGATCAAGTATGAGACAAAAAGGTTTGATCTTATCCTCTGGAAAAGGAGAAAAATACCTCAAACAGACAAAGATCTCAAAGATTTGTTTCAACAACTAAGCATGGCTGGCAATCCCATACATGGTAAAGTCAAATCAAGAAGAAGCATGGTTGTTGTTTAAAGTACAAGCATGGAAAGGGAAAGAAAGTTCTACACGGCAGAAGATGTGGGTTTTCATATTTTATATTGTGAGTGGATTGCACTTTTTCAGAGAAGTAAAATTACTTTTTATCAAACAGTTGATTAAAGTAACTTTAATTATCACCCACTACCTTTACAATTAAAATATTATATTTCCACACACTTTTTGTCTCCTTCCTTCATGCAACTAGATGCCAACACTTCTATAAATGTAGATGCATGGTGGAATTGCATCTTATCTTATCTTATCCGAAAAAGATCAAGCTTCTACACAAAACAAATCAATCTCATTACTTGAGAAAATTCATAGAGCTTAAGCATTGTGTAGAACCAAACTTGTTCATGTGTTGAACACTCTTTAAACATTAGTTGTTTTAGATTTAGCTTGTCTATGTGTTAGACAAATTGATTGCCACCTTTTATTTTACTTAGAATTTCCGCTTCTAGTACATGTAATTCTTGATCCATAATCAATAAGAATTATATAAAAGTATAACGGTGTGTCTTTAATTTTAAAAGCTAAAGTTTGTATTCAACCCCCTTCTACAAACATTTGTTGTTGCGTACTTAATCTTGGACTAACAGTTTTGTTACTTAAAAGGGGACAATAGCTAAGGCATTCCAGTGGAAGAACGTGGAACTTAAATAAAAGACCTAATATTAATACTAGCATATAATCAAATATCATTGATTGATAATCTGCATGGATATACTGATATACCTGACTAAGATTCATTACTTCTTTTAATTCTGATAAAAGTCATATAGAGCCAAAGAGATATGGGTTTCTCATATCTAAGTGGCAATGACCTGATGATGAGTCATGTTGAGTTCACCATCTATCGGAGGACATAATGGATCCATAATTCACTAAGATAAAAGAAGTAAATGATAATGAGATGCAATCCATTTGAAATGTCTAAGTACTTGACTTGGTTTAATCCCATACCTAGGTGTAAACAAAGATGGTAGTAATGGGATTAACATGGATGGAATTGTAGACAACTTCAAATACCGACTAGTTGTAATGTTTTCATGATGGTTATGGAAAAACTTTTCCTAGTGGCTATGTTGAATAATGTTTGATACTCGTGGATATTATTGACCGCGTTCCGTCATGGAACAATATTATGAGGAAGTGCTTATAACACTCTCCGAGGGTCTTAACATATATCCGTATTATCCGAATTAGCTCTATAAAAGTTATATAAGTCCACTTCGGACATATGCTAGCATCTTAAAAGAAAGATCTTTTCTTATTATTAGAAAATCAAAGTAAAATCAATAACAAGAATTATCTTTTGAATTTAAATCAGAGTTGTATAAAAGACAATATTTGAGTTTGATCACAATCAACTAAGAAGTTTCGGAATCATACTTAATTGATTTAATAAAGGTTTTAATCACAAGAACAATTTAATCAATTCAAAGAATAACTTCGAAACATACGATGTTTATTAATAATCAAGGATGATTACAATATTCACCTACACCTCCAATCTAACTCTTTTGTTAGACGAAGAACACACTTTGTTCTTAGGTTTCAAAAAAACTTGGAGGCTAATACACTTTCTGAAAACTATGAATAATACGAATATGTGTAAATTCTGACAGAGTTGAATTACAAAACTATCAATGCTAACAAAATATTCTAAAACAAAGTATTTATAATCTCTTGATCTTCCTTGAATAGTTGAAGTTTGTTAATCTTCTATCTTGCGAGATAATCTTGATAATCTTCCAATCTTGATAAGATATCCTTCAAATCCACAAAGATAGTAGTTTCCATAAATAGCTTAACAGAAATTGTTTGTTGAATAAATAGTTCTGAGTTTCTTCTAACAGTATTCTCTTCAATGTCTTCTAACAGTTGTCATGATTGAATTAACAGTTCTGAGCCTTTTGTATTAATAGTTGTAACACTCACAGCAACTGTTATTCACAACTGTTTTCACCAATGTAACAGTTTCAAAACTGTTTTCTCAAAAATTTCTCTAACAGTTTTGCCTTTGTATGTCCAACAGTTTTAAATCACTTAGCCAATTTCCCAACAATCTCCCCCTAACTTAAGGTATTGAACAATATACTTAAGTTGTTTATAGGGTTCAACCACAGAAAAATTAACCTAAGCAAATAAAATATGCAAAACTATTTCAATCAAAACATAAAGATTATACTTTCTTAGACTGTAGAAATTCCAACCTTTATTTAAGCCTCTGAAGAAGATTTTCTTTAACTTTAGAAGGGCCAAAGAACTTTTCTTTTATCAAATATGAGAGCTTTGTTTTGTTGTGCTCTATGAATTCAATATCAAACCAATGAGTTAGTGCATTTCCCATTACCATGTGATAAGTCTTTGACTTAGCATACACTTTAACAGTACTTATTGGGAATGTCTCCTCAGCAATCAGCATCGGCATTACTTTCAGAGGATCACATATGCTCGTGAAATGCCTCATTAGCACTCTGATTTCAATTCCAGCAGCTTCTCCATAGTCACTTAGACCATATTCATACATTTCTTGCACATCTCTTCTCGTCACACTTTCCATTAACTGTAAGAAGCTTGCAAAGCTTTCAATGGGTTCATGTTCTCTTACAATGGTTACCCCTTGCTTCCCTATTTCAATCCTTAGCAATTCAAATCTCCTCTCAGTGATGTGGGATTTTTGACCTAATTGAACTTCCACTAGCTTTTCCAATTTCTGTTCAACTTCCACTCTCAGTCTCTCTTGCAAGATGGTTTGAACCATACCAGCTGTAGCTTTCTCTTTAGATCTTTGAACTGTTTGGGATTGTTGAGGTTGAGGTGTTTGCTTTTTCTTTTCAACTGTTTCCTTGGGAGGTGGAACTGCTTTCTTCCTTTCAATTCTTTTTCTTTTCACTCCCTTATAAACCTTCTTAGCCTTTTCTTCTTCATCAATCTCCTTTGTGATTTCAGCTGCCATCTTTTGAGCCAATTCTAAATATTTTTGCTCTTGTTGCTCAATCTCAGCATTCAGCCTTTGTTCTAGCTCATGATCATGCTCTTCTTGTTGTTCTTTTGAAAGTTTTAGCTTTGGAATATTAACAACAACTTCCTTTCCCTTACCTAGCACAGAAGTCATCTTCTCATCTTTCTTTGATTCTTGAATTGCAATACCTTTGAACCCTGGCTTAGGTGCAATTGGATCTAGCTTTGACACTTTGCCATCTAGCCACCCATCATCAATCTTTTGAGCCATCTTCAATGTACTGATATTAAGAGTTTGAGCTCCCACTGCGATCAAATGATCTTGCTTTACTTTATACCATGTTTTGAATACCTCTGTTGTTGGATAATCTCCAGACATGATCATCCTATTTATCAACACTCTATCAACTGCCGACAATTTATCTTCAACTGTTTGAGCACTAGCAGCTGTTTGTAGTTTATCAGGAGCAACTGTTGTTTGTGGAGTTACAACTGTTAGTGATTCTGGCACAGCTGTTTGTGTACTTTGCACATCCTTCACTTGCTTCTTTATGATTGCCTTCTCCCCCTTTTTGATTGGAACTGTTTGAGGAGGAGTGGCATGAATCTGTTTAAACATTTGATCATGGACTCGAAGAACATCCGTAGCCTTCTTGAGAGTAGATGATAAGACTTTGATTTGATTGTCTTCCTGAATAATAAGCTCATTATGCTTGGCAAGAAGCTTGTCTTGTAGGGTGCTCCTCTTTTTGAGATAGAGGAAGGCAGCAAGAAATGGTACAAGTTCAGGATTCGTCAATGCCTTTTGTTTCATACTTGCCTCATTGTCAGCAAGTGTTGCCACCTCAAACATATCATTGGCAGATAGAACTGGTGGGTCACTCCTAGAAGTTCCCTCACCAGTACCCCTTTGTTCTTGGTACTGGGGATTTCCAAAAGCTGTTTGACCAGCCTTTGTTGCCATGGTTGAGGTCTTACTTATGTTGACACTGCCCTGCTCACCCCTTGCGGATGAAACAGTAGTGTCAGCCTCAAGAACCACATGATCACTCTCCATTGGAGTGATCACCTCCTCAGTGTGCTTGAGAGATAGCACAATGGGTTCCCTTTGGATATTCTGCACAGGTGAATGCACCTGTGCAGGGCTTACAGTTGGGGATATTGAGATTGTGGTGGAAGGAGCACCAACAGTTCTCTTCCTCTTTTTGAATGTTATAAGAGAGGGGGCTTGTGTTGTAGCTTGAAAAATGGTAGCAGAGGGGAATATTTGAGTATCGTGAGTTGTGGGTTCCAGAGTTGGTGGTGTAGCAATAATGTAGGCTTCATGCTCAACTCTGGCAGCTCTGTTTCTTGAAAGAAACTCGACCATTGCAGAGAGTGGTGGAGTAATGGCACTAGAACAATTCTTGCCGATTATCAACAGTTTGCTCAATGTGGAGGCCACATGAGCAGAGGGAATCAGGACCCTGTTGTGAGTTTGAAGATTTGGCAATAAAAGGTTTAACAAAGTTTGCACAAATCTGGGGTACATCAAAAAGAGACCATATTTGGTCCCGAGATGTTTTACCATACCATTAAAGATTAATTTTGAAAAGTTGAAACGCCGATTGTTGGCCAAACAGATTAAGGCCAAAGCAATGTTGCTTCCTAACTCATTACAGCCAGTTCTTTTGGGGTTTAGACATTGTTGTAAAGTATGTATCAAATATTTCCAGTGAGCACAAAATTTCCCTTTGTAGAAGGTACCCTTTCCCCTAGGGCCCTCATACCCCAGCTTAAACAACTCCTTGTGCAAGAATTCCAAGGAGACTGAATCAGAATACTCACACTCATTATCTTCAAGGTGAAGGTGTTCGCGAATGGTATTCTCAGGTAATGAAACATCATGGTTATCAACATTTGAAGTGATCCATTGCACTCCATCTACTTGAGTGAGCGTAGCGTTTTTCTAGAATTGATCGAGATGGGAAGTGTAGATGGTTGGATTGATGGTGAGAGCAGTGTTGAGGTTTGACAGTGTAAGGTAGTCGATCATGTCATGAAAGACATACAACTCAGCTGGTTTGGAGAGGAAGTCTAGCATGTTATGTTCTTTCACAAACGGAAGGGGAGCCATGGCGATTTTGAAGAGAAAGTCTAGGGTTTAGCGTTCGATTGAAGTTTAGTAAGCATAATGAAAACTGCAGGGAGGGAATGGCTTATATATGTAATGCATATTAAATGCAATTCAAAATGCCTCAGAATATCTTCAAAGACTAAAATACCCTTGACTAACAGTTGAAGGAAGATTTAGAGCTAACAGTTGAAAACTGTTTGGTTAGTGAACCTCAACTGTAACACTCCCCCTTGTCTGATTAGGCAACTTGCCTAACAGTTGTGACACCTATGTACTAACAGTTCAAAACTGTTAGTTGCAACTTGTACTGTAGATCCCTGAACACTTACATAGACAGTTGTTAGACTTAAGACTAACAGTTTCAAACTGTTAGTGTGAAAACACAAAAACACAGAAGGATAAGCTAACAAACCATTATTCTAAGTTAATCATTCCAATATTTGAGATTAGAAAGTTAAATCTACTCACATCAAATGCTTTAGTGAACAGATCAGCTAACTAATCATCAGTATGAACTTTTAAAACTTGGATTAACTTTTTCTCATTGCAATCTCTGATGAAGTGAAACCTGATCTCTATGTGCTTTTTTTTAATGCTTCACAGGATTGTTAACAATGCTGATAGCACTTGTGTTATCAGCATAGATAGGAGTATTCAAGAAAGTCATACCATAATCCAGAAGCTGATTCTGGATCCACAATACTTGTGTGCAGCAACTTGATGCAGCAATATATTCAGCCTCAGTTGTTGAAGTTGAAACTGTTGTTTGTTTATTGCACTGCCACGATACCAACCTTGAGCCAAAAAATTGACATCCTCCAGAGGTTGATTTTCTATCCACATTAGCTCCACCATAGTCACTATCAGAGTATGCCACCAATTCAAATGGTGAATGCTTAGGATACCAAAGACCCAGTTTTTGTTGGCCTTTGAGGTACCTAAAGATCCTTTTTACAGGAAAGATATGTGACATCTTGGGATTGCATTGAAACCTGGCACAAACACACACAACAAATATTATATCTGGTCTAGAATCAGTTAAGTACATTAATGAGACTATCATAGACCTATACAAGTGTATGTCTACATCCTCCCCCTTAGAATCTGCTCCCAACTGTTTGTGTGTTTCCATTGGAGTACTTGTCAGCTTTACATCTTGATAGCCAAACTTGTCCAGAATGTCTTTGACATACTTTGATTGACTGAGAAAGATACCAGATGGCTTTTGCTTTACCTGTAATCCCAAGAAGAATGTAAGTTCTCCCATGGAACTCATCTGGAATCTCTTATGCATGATAGCTTCAAATTCCTTGCAAAGATTGTCATTGGTGGATCCAAAGATTATATCATCAACATAGATCTGTACAAGTAAAATCTCTGTTTCAGCAATCTTTGTAAACAATGTTTTATCAATTGTGCCTCTTTTAAAACCATTCTCAATCAAATGAGATGACAATGTCTTGTACCATGCTCTAGGAGCCTGATGTAACCCATACAAGGCTTTATCCAACCTATATACCCTATCAGGATACTTTGAGTCTTCAAAACCAGGTGGTTGACACACATATACCTCCTCATCAATAGTGCCATAGAGAAAAGTTGATTTGATATCCATTTGATATACCTTAAATCCTTTGAAGCTTGCGAAGGGAAGGAACAATCTAATTGCTTCTATTCTTGCAACTGGTGCAAAGACATCATCATAATCTATACCCTCCTCTTGAGTATAACCATGTGCAACAAGCCTAGCCTTATTCTTGATGACTATACCTCTTTCATCCTTCTTATTTTTGAACACCCACTTGGTGCCAATTGCTCGTTTGCCTCTAGGAAGTTCTACCAACTTCCACACTTGCTGAATTTGGAACTGTAAAAGTTCCTCTTGCATTGCTTCTACCCATGAAGGGTCTTTTAATGCCTCTATTGCTTTCTTTGGTTCTATCTGAGATAGAAAGCAGGCATTCACATCAAACTTTTCAAGAGGTACACCACTATGTTCATTTTGTAGCATAGCTCTTGTTTGAATGGTAGTGGTAGGATCACCTATAATTTGCCTTATAGGATGATTCTTGTGAATTCTTGATGTAGGGATGTTCTCTTCAGGCAGTACATTCTCCAAATTTGACATATCAACATCAGAGTCCCTTTCATTCCCAGAAGTGCTACACACTTGATCAACAACTGTTTGATGTCCAGATGCATGGTGTTGGTTAGGAACATGAGATTCCATGTCCTTTGAAGGATCATCATCATCATTTATTTGACCAGCAGCATTGGAAGAATTACTTTCAGTCAAAGTAATCACTACAAAGTCTTCAGGCACTTTGTTTTCATCAACAATTGTTGGATTTAAAGTAATAGTCTCAAAACTGTTGAAACTGTTGGAAGCAGGTTGTTGATCTGTACCAATAGTTGTGGGAACATCTGCAACTGTTTCTGTAGAAAACTCAAAAGACAAAGATTTGGTTAGTGCATCAATATCAAATAACCACTCAGGACCATTACCTACAACATTGATCCTATTCTCATTGAAAGATACATGCATACTCTCTTCTATGATCCTAGAAACATTGTTGAAGATTCTATATGCTTTGCTTTGAGTGGAGTATCCTACAAAGAATCCTTCTTCTGCTTTGCTTTCAAACTTGCCTAATTAGGACTTGGTATTAAGGATAGTGCAGGGATAACCAAATGGTTTCAAAAAGTTGATTAATGGATTTCTGTTAAGAAACAACTCATAAGGAGTTTTCCCTTTGGAGTTGACAACTTGTACTCTATTATGAACATAGCAAGCAGTGTTCACAGCTTCTGCCCAGAATGTCATTGGAAGCCTAGAATCAGCTAGCATTGATCTAGCAGCCTCTATCAAAGTCCTATTCCTTCTCTCAGCCACTCCATTCTGTTGAGGAGTCCTAGGAGCACTAAACTGTCTTTCAATCCCTTTTTCTTCACAAAAACTATTTAGCTCATAGTTCTTGAACTCAAAACCATTGTCAGACCTAATGACTTTCACCTTCAAATCAGATTGATTTTCAATTCTAAGAATAAGAGATTTAACTAAGTCAGCAGTTTCATCCTTCGATCTAAGAAATTGAACCCAAGTAAATCTGGTGAAATCATCAACTATGACTAAACAATAAGCTTTCTTCCCTATACTGACCACAGATGTAGGACCAAAAAGATCCATATGCAGTAATTGTAAAGGTGCAGAGATGGAAGAAACTTCTTTGGTCTTAAAAGAAGTTTTGTGTTGCTTGCCTTTGAGACAAGCAATACAATGATCATCACATGAGAATTCTTTTTGGGGTAAACCTCTTACCAAACTTTTTTTAGCTAACAAATTCATGGTTTTAAAGTTCATGTGACACATCCTTCTATGCCAAATGGCAGACTCATCATGAGATGCCTTTGAGAGTAAACAACTTAAAACATTTTGCTAAGCAACACTTTAAGTATCCAAACAGTATACGTTATCCTTTCTTGGTGTTCTTAAAAGAATATCCTTTTCAGTTAACTTAAAATCTTTTGAAGGATAATGCATTCAGTATCTGTGAACAATACTTTGTTCCCAATATCACGGATTTGAGACACACTCAACAGATTGTATTTGAGTTGTTCAACAAAGAAAACATCATTAAAAGTAAGATTACCTGCATCTACAGCTCCTTTACCTATGATTCTTCCTCCCTTTGGATTTCCTCCAAATGCTACATATCCTCCATTGATTCTTTTGAAATCCTTTAAGCAGTGTGGATTTCCAGTCATGTGCCTTGAGCATCCACTATCCACATGCCAGATTGCTCCTTGATTGGCCCTATGAATGCTTTGCACAAAACAAACTCAGTTAGTAGCAGGAAGTACCCAGGCCATGCAGGTCTTGGGTACATCATTCATGTCATAATACTTAACCACAAATTGAGTTTTCTTAATTTCATCCCAGTTATATTTCTCTATTCTGTGTGATGAGTATTTAGTGAGAACATGTGGTTTCCAACTGTTGTGATTAACATGTGGCTTGACTTGACTTTTAGATGGATTATCAGTTTTAGCCTCTTCAGAGACTGTTTGTTTCTGCAATTTTACCCAAGCCAGACAAACATTCTTTGATTTTGGCTTAACAGTTGAAGAACTGTTAGACTATTTTGGCTTAACAATTAAAGAACTGTTAGACTGTTTTGGCTTAATAGTTGAAGAACTGTTAGACTATTTTGGCTTAACAGTTGAAGAACTGTTAGACTGTTTTCTGGTACTTGGTTTCTGGGTTCCATAGACCTGTGGGTTATGATAACAGTTGTGAGCCAAGTGGTTTGCTTTCCCACAAATGTAAAATTTTTTGGTTTTGACTATAGGTAACCCATTTCTTTGTGCCCATAACTGTTTTCTATTTCTTTGATTTCCCCTCACTGGTGCTGAAGGAGGAAACTTTTGCACACCATGCTGTTTGCATGTGCAAACAGGCACTTCTGTATGCCTCTTCACATGTTTGAATTTGGATTGTGATTTTGAAGCTTCCTTCTTTTGCTTTGTAACTACAACTTCACCAACCTTCTTCTTTTGTTTGGTCTTAATACTAACAGTTGAGGTTTTTGGGTGAAGACTGTTTGGGTTTTGTTTGGAATTGTTAGTGTAAAGATGGGGACTGTTTTCAACAGCAGTGGAACTTTTTATAGAATGAATAGTTTTGAAGGGTTTTGGTTTACTGGTGGAGGGTTCTGAGGATGCTTTTACAAACATCACATGTTGTGAAGAAGATTTAGATGCTTTAGATTCACAACAGATGTGATTTTCAATTGGAATGTCTTCTTCTTTCTTTACGCATCCCTCCTTCTTCTCGTCAATCACCTCATACACAACTCCCTCATCTTCACTTTCAAGTTGTGGATCAGCTGACTTCAATTCTTCTTCTAATGGTTCATTAACATACCTTTCAGCTACATCAGTCATGGGAGTTATATAGTAATGATTGTATGGAGGTGGGGTCTGTTTATAGCCTATGCTTGTTTTTACCTTGTTTGAGCTTTGTGATTTCAACACAGTTTCATGTTTAAGAGATGAAGCTTTGAACGTGCTTAAATCCATGTCCACACCATTCAATTTCTTGGTTAACTCATCTATCTTACTCTCTTTCTCACTCAACTTCTCCTTAAGACAATCAATCTCTTCTTGAAGTTGCTCTTTCTCCCACTTATGATACTTTCTATCATAATCCATTTGCAGTTAATTAGCATGATAATCTTTGATTTTCTTTTCAAAGCTTTCAATCACAGCACTCGTTTCATACCTTCTTTCTTCCATTTTGCTCAGAGCAGCACAAACCTTTCTATTGTGCTCTCTGAACCTTTTAACTATAGCTCTACATTCACTAGTTAATAGTTTAGAAGATACCTGAATGTCTTCCGTTTCTGATGAATCCATGTTGATGGAGGAGTCAGTCAATGTCATCAATGCTTTATTGTGAGTGGCTTGCTCTTCTTGATCACTCCAATCAAACCCATAACCTTCTTGTGAGACCAATGCTGATCAGGTGGGAGTTGAATTTTGACCTTGATGTTGGCCTTGTCCACCAGATCTGCATTCCCTGGTAAAGTACCCATGCTGTTGACATTTGAAACATCTTACTTTGGATTTGTCAAATCCAGCCTGACCATCAGCCTTGAAGTTCATGTTCTATCTTCCTCTTCTTTTGATGAATCTTTTTGCTCTTACAGTTAGCATAGCCATCTGGCACTTGAGATTCATCTCCTCAAGATCATCTGGATGCACTTGTTCAAGATCCTCATTTGTAAGAGTTGAATGTGCATGACTAGCTAAGAATGCTTTAAGCACTGCATCAGAAGTATTCACATCTACTCCAGTAACAGTACCTACACAACCATCAATTGTGTTAGTTAAAGAAAGATTTGAGTCCATACCTGAGGATGAAAGAAGAGCAGCATTGTGGCTAGGGGTAATAGACTTCCTTTTTCCTTCAATTTCCTCTTCAAACACAATCAAACTATTGTAAAGATCATCTAATTCTATATCTTCCAGAGAATCCTCAGTTCTCCATTGTGCAGCATAAACTGTCCATTCATCACCTAAGGACCTGAGAAACTTTCTATTGATCTCATCTTGCTCTATTCTAACTTTTGCACTCTCAAGTTGACTTACCAACTTATAGAACCTATCAAAAATTTGAGTTATACTCTCATTCTTCCCACTAGAAAAGTTCTCATAAGCTTGTTTAAGAAGATCCCTTTGATTCCTTTTGGAACTTGCATTCCCTGCAAACCTTTTCTCTAATGCATTCCACAATTCATTTGCAATCTCAAACTTCTTAAACTGATGTTGATACTTGTAACGCCCCCAAAAACCAAATTTAAAATATTAAGATCAAACACCTATAAGTGTTCGCATCTCAAGGTTTATCATATAAGCGGAAGCAATACTTGTTTGAAAAGTTAACGTATCAATAGATACTCACATAAATAATATCGTAAGTTTGGTACCAAAAGCTTTATATATACAAACCAGGCGTTAATTTTAAAGAGTTTAACAGTTGGAAGTCAAACCGGAGCTTTGCCTTTGCCTTTGATAAAACCTGCAAAACATTTTAAAAATAGTATTTGATAAGCTACGAGAGCTTAGTGAGTAATCTAAACATAACGTCATATGAGCACACGTATACATTCACATGAAGATAATACACGCATGTCTGGCAATCAAAGCTAGCCTCTGGTTCTAGACCCAGGGCAGCATCGTAGGTCATAGTACTGTACCGCATCTGAGACCTACTGCACATAGCAGTAAGCTTACATATTCAGATGTAAAACATAGCATGTTAGCAATCTAATATGAAACTACACATGCTGCTAATATGAAGTGAAGTCTAGAAGACTCGCCTTATAACTGTAATTTGCAATACTTCACAGATCACTGATGCGGGTATTATGTCAATCACCTCCTATATAACAATACATGAATAATACATAAGGCATTCTGATCTGAAATAGGGCCTACACGGGCCGTGTCCCATTAATGCTACACGACCTAAGCTGGCAACATGGCCAGTGTGGTCTAGTCACCCTACACGGGCCGTGTACCTCTCATGTAACACCTGGTACTTTTTCTTGCATAAATCTAATAATAAAATTCTGGGTGTTACAATACTCATTTGGAATAGCAATATGAAGAATGCTTAGAGCTTTCATCTCTAGCATCCTCTCTTTTCTTTCAACATCTGTTTTTGGTGGTGGTTTCTTCCTTGGTTTTCCAATTTCATCTAAATCAATAGGAGTTGTGGGTTCATTCTCAATGATTTCCCAAACAGCATAGTCCATTAATTGAACATGCTGCTTGATTCTAAGTTTCCACATCTCAAAATCAGTTGGTTTGAGCATGGGAACATGAATGTTTGACCCAGATCCAGTGTTATCAGAAGATCCACCAGACTCCATTGCAATGAATGGATTTAAAACTCACAATAGAACTTTTAGAAGTACTTTAAAAGCACTGAAATACAGCAGATCTGTGAAAAACCTTCAACTGGTGATCAAAGAAACCTTAATGTTAAGGCTCTGACACCACTTATCAGGATCGAATATAACCAAAATCAATAACAAGAATTATCTTTTGAATTTAAATCAGAGTTGTATAAAATACAATGTATGAGTTTGATCACAATCAACTAAGAAGTTGCGGAATCACACTTAAATGATTTAATAAAGAATTTAATCACAAGAACAATTTAATCAATTCAAAGATTAACTTCAAAACATACGATGTTTATTAATAATCAAGGATGATTACAATATTCACTACACCTCCGATCTAACTCTTTTGTTAGACAAAGAACACACTTTGTTCTTAGGTTTCAAAGAAACTTGGAGGCTAATACACTTTCTGAAAACTATGAACAATACGAATAAGTGTAAATTCTAACAGAGTTGAATTACAAAATATCGATGCTAACAAAATATTCTAAAACAAAGTATTTATAATCTCTTGATCTTCCTTGAATAGTTGAAGTTTGTTAATCTTCTATCTTGCAAGATAATCTTGATAATCATCCAATCTTGATAAGATATCCTTCAAATCCACAAAGATAGTAGTTTCCATAAATAGCTTAACAGAAATTGTTTGTTGAATAAACAGTTCTGAGTTTCTTCTAACAGTATTCTCTTCAATGTCTTCTAACAGTTGTCATGATTGAATTAACAGTTCTGAGCCTTTTGTATTAATAGTTGTAACACTCACAGCAACTGTTATTCACAACTGCTTTCACCAATGTAACAGTTTCAAAACTGTTTTCTCAAAAATTTCTCTAACAGTTTTGCCTTTGTATGTCCAACAGTTTTAAATCAGTTACCCAATTTCCCAACAGAGCTTTGTTGTATTCCTAATATTATGTGTCTATTGAAGATAATGTCCCAATATTAGGTTATCTGCGAACCTAATTCAGGAATTCCTACTCCATAAGGACACCTAGGAGATACAAAACTGGATAATTTTAGTTCAAGAAATATAGAGATATGTTCTTGATGTCTGACAACTAATAGGCTTGGAGTAAGTATTTATTCTAATGCGTGTTTCTATTAGGATAACTGTTGATCTTGATCAAAGTTTATGATCCTAACTTGTGGTGTTGATTGTTGGTTCTTAAATATCACTAACTCTATTGTGGGCTTTTGAGACAAAGAGGGTGTGATTACTTTAACATTTTGAAAAATGAGATCTCTTTTATGCATACTTTTAAAGTAGTCATATCAAAAGAGATATAAGTAAATAACCAAAGTACATGTTGATGTTGTGTTACAAATCCACTAGTTAAGCCGTTGTTATAGACTAGTGATGTTTATCATACTACGCCAACTAGCATTTCTAATGTATATGACTAGCTTGAATATTGTTTTGGTTTATGTTTGATTTGTATTTATATTTTGGGGACATTAAGCAGTATCGTAATTCATACTATATCGATTATTAAATGTAGATTTAATAATACGCCGAGGGCGGGTATTTTATGAATCCTTACTGTGTTCCTTCTTAGCATGTTTAAACACTTCCCAGAATGTTTTTCATTCTAAATCTCCACAATCGGTTATACTTTATGGGAAGGGAGTATAAATTAAGATTGACGTAAAGAATTGGTTTTGATAAACGTGATTCTTGCCTGTACTTGAAAGGGGTTTCAAGTGATTGGAGGACCCACGCCCGAGTTTGCTTCATGGTTCTAGTCATAAGTAACTCGGGATGATAATGGTGTTTCATCCTTGAACTAGAGATACATGTGATTCCAAAACATAGGTTTGCTTTGCTTTGATCATATTCTAACACGGTCCGTAACTAGTCGTTATAAGGGAGATGATTGGGTAGAGTATTACCTATGTGGCGGAGCTATGTAGTCAAAAGGAATTTGTTCCTCTATGTATAGAGAAGATATACATGGGTCCTTCGATGATTGAGTGCTGACGTTCATATGCATGGCCATGCTCAAGTTATATTGATGATGGATCAATGTTAACTTGATTTGTTGGTCACCGCTAATCTAGAATCGAGAAACATAGTCGTGAACGATGTGAAGGTTGACTTTATTCCATGCCTAGTGTTCACATAGGATATCGTGAACAAAAGGATGTACATGATCATTTATCTTTAGGAAAATCATTTTATGAATGGGATCTTGTCAAGAGTGGCATACCCTATACCCACTTGGGAGCATAGATTCTTGCTAGAGGCCGCTCTATGTTTGTGTTATTTTTCGTAGTCGTGTCACGTGCAAATGGGAGTCTGTTGGTATATGCCCACTGACACGCACGAGATAATAACACTGCTGATGAGGTAAGCCTATTGGGTCACACACTAAGTATTGATTCCGGCAACACGATCAAGCAAAAGGGAGAAAAGGCCAAAATGGGTTTTGGCAAGATGAGGCACGGCTGTGCCATGTGAGGCATGGTTGTGTCTAATCTCACAGGTACGGGGCGTACTAGCCTTGGGCTAGACCGTGGTCTTTTGGGTAGGCATGGCAGTACCATATATGGCACGGCGTGCCTGTACGTTGTAACTACAAAATCAATTGTCTATTAATGCTCTTTTAATGGGATTAAGTAGGTTTAATTGGCAGTTACAAGGGTCACGAATAAGAGGTCTTTTAAACAACTTTGTGGAGTGTAGAACATGGTTCTTGACACAATATTCTCTCTAGTTTTGTATGCACTTTTGGTGATCAAGTTTGATGCAACAAAGTGTGCAATTTGAATTTTGATCTTGTTGTTTTGGTGTTTACATCAACATACTAGCATTTGGGAATCAAGTGTGCTTGGAGTGGACCAGAGGAATTCTCTTATTGGATTCCACATACTTGACAAGAAGAAATTGATATTGTGGTCTTGCTTAGAGGTATAACATGTTCTTCCTTCTTATTCCTTTATTTTAGTTGCTAAACCATGGCTAGAGTTTGGTCCATTGGGATGAGTTTGTTTTGTTAGTTTTGAAAATTTTGAATTACATCTTGCTTTCGCGTTACTCTTGAAAAGCCAAACAAATACCTTCAAGCCCATCCTCATCCCTTGTCCAAACACCAATCCAACAGTCAAGCTCTAGTAAACCTCTAGTGTTCACTAGTTCTACTCCCATTCGTAGCCCCTTATTTACAAGGTCAATAGAGGATGCTCATAATGAGCCCTGAGGTAGTATCTCCTACACCTTTGACCTCAACACCAATTAGCCGTCCTCATGTTGAGAGGGAGCCATTGGATGTTGCTCACCCTAAACCAGTGGATGCATCCTCACAACAGGGTGCATCTGGAAAAATGGGACTAAAACAGCAATCTGAGACAGTCTCCCAAAAGGTTGTTCTCATTGAAAGACAGACCTCCTCCCAATGTCACATTGTGTCTACACCCCTATTGAGTCATCCAACACCATCCACATTCTCCCAACAAAATGTGGATCCAATAAGGGATTCCCTAGTATTGAGTGCATCCCATACTCACTCCACTTATCTTACACCTATAATTGATTCTCTTCTAACACATGCACAGCCTGTCAATACTAGTGGCATAAACCAACCTCTAGTACAGGGCTCAACTGTCTTTCCCAATAAGTTTGAGCTTATACACCAAGGCTTAAATGAGGGAACACAATCCTCACCTAACTTCACAGAACCCTTACCTTCCTTCTCCTCTCAACCTTTAACCTCAACCTCCACCTCAACCCTAAATCAAACTCTTAATCTTATCCAAACCCTGAACCAAAGCATTAAGAACCTTACCAAAACCTTCCAAACAAAAACCAATACTTGACTGTCTAAGCTTGCTCAAGACATAGAGTCCCTTCAAACCACCAATCAACCATCCCCTACACCTATTCAAACCTAAACCGACCTCACTCCCCTTCTCACCAAACTTGACCAATTATCTACCCTTCTCCCATCTCAACCACCTATCTTACCTCAATCCACCATATCCTCTCTAAACCAAATCATCTCAAATCTTCTAACCCAACTCCAAACTCTAACACCAATAAACCTAAACATTTCTATACCCATACCAAAACAACTTCTACCCATGCCTTCATTTCTAAAAGGTGTCCTTGATGATGTTGAAGCCCTAACCGAACAAAGTCGTATGAGCCATCTTTCCTTATGGAAAGCTCTCATGGATCTCAAGGATGACCACTCCCTCCAAATCTCTAAAATCTCTACCATTCCTTCCTCAACCAATACACCTACCCCTGCCCCTACCCCATCCCCAAAACCAACCGCAGGTGACTCACCTCCTCCTTTTGATGATGCCAAAAAGGGGGAGAAATCTTCAAGTTCAACTTCAAGGGAAAATCCAACATAAGATGTAATAGATGCTTCCTATTCTAAAACTGCCACCAAAATTCTCCAGCAGAAAGCACCCAATGCAACAGCAACAACCTCCCCTGTTCCTAAAAGAAAAGCATCTGTTGAGGGGGAGCAAAGGTTTCCTAAAAGATTAAAACAAAGGTCAAACAGGCCTAAATCCAAAAAGAAAGTTGATGAGGGCTGCTCTCCACAAATTAATATTGAGTCTGATTCTAATAATGAGGATGATACTCCACTATCTGACATCCTCAGAAGAAGAAGACGGAGCCCCAAACCATCCCTTACTCCATCAGTCCAATCTCCTAAAATCCAAAAACCTTCAACCTCTGCTCCAAAAGACAAAGGCAAAAGAAAAATTACACAAGAGCAAGTTGAAGAAGATGAACAAACAAAGAGGGAGCTTGCCCTTAAAGAGCAAGTGGAGAGAGAGAGAATGCCGAAATGGCTCAAGCCTTGAGTGTTCCAGTGGAGGAGATCTACCAAGCCAAAGAGTTAGCATATCAACAAGAACAAGAAAAAGCTCAAAGTCAAGCTGCTGCTCAACTTAAAATGGCAAAGGAGAAATCTCAAGCTAAACTTCTCAAAGATAGATCCCATGCGGATGCAATCAGAACCCTCTTCAGTCTTGATCTCTCTGCTCCCTACAATTTAAGTCAACAGAGGATCCAAAGCTTCAGAAAAAGAATCAACATCTTAAGAAACAGAATCGAGCCAACTCCAATAACAAGAGCCTCTATCCACAAGGGTGATGGTGAACCTTATCTCAAAGCTATATGAAAAAAAAACTTCAACAGCTGTGAAGTTGTATCTTATGAGAGATGCCATGTTTATGGATTCACAGAACTAGTTGAGATACTATACCTTCTCTAAAAATCGAAAAGCAAGCTCAAAGTGCAATTCATACAGAAAATTCAAAATTGGATAGCTCTTGTTGTGTCACAGAAAGCCTTCACCTATGATGACTATTATATACATGTGAGCATAGTGGATTCCATGCATAAGAAAGGCTCAAAACCTTTCAAACTATTTGAGCTTAGAGAGGTACTACCCACCCATGAATATTTTTATGATTTTGAGGGTCTCAACACAACTCTCCCACTGAACATCACCCCTGAGCTCTTCAAGTTTATATCTATGCCTATTGACAGCATCTTCTTTAGACAGTCTGAGATCCCCAAGGCAAGCAAGCGTTTTCTCTTCAGGCTAAGAGTGTCTACAAGAGGCAGAACCGGAAATGACCAATTTGAGGCCCTTGTCCAAGCTCAATGTGAAGTCCTAGCTGAAGCAGATCCTCTTGCAAAAACCTTTGAGGTTAAAGAAGAAGAATGGTGGGATTGAAGACTGACCTATCTCTAAGGACTTGTTGTTTACTCTAGTTGATTGTATATACTTGTAAGTTCTATTTAGTTTCTTCTTAGACTAGTATAGTTAGTAGTTAATCTCATGTAAATACTTTTGTATCTTTCCTCGTTCTGTTATTCAAGTCATGTTTATGTAAATACAGAAAATCAAAAAGATATAAAAATGAAAAAATGAAAAGAAACCAAAAACAGAACAAGGTTCAAAATAAAAAGAGCTACCAAAAACAGATAGCTAGGTAGCCAATTGTACTTAAAAGTTTAAATATTTTGCATTCGAAGTCAAACTAATTCTTGAAAGAGAAAAAGGTTTTGTCATCATCAAATTGGGGGAGATTGTTGGGGAAATAATCACTTCACCCTAATAATCAACTCTGACTATGTTAAAACATAGAATTTGATGATAACCAAACCCTACCTTCAGTATGACTTAGAAAGTATTCAAAGATGTGTTGTTTGAATCAGATTCAAGAAAATATGCTAAGTATAGAACCATCAACTGATAAGGAACCACTACTCAAAAGCATCAGCCGAAGGACATCAGCTGAGGAATACAGATGAAGAAAACAAGTGAAGAAGACCATCAACTGAGGAGAATCATCTATCAAACACATTCTTGAAAGAGAAAAAGGTTTTGTTATCATCAAATTGGGGGAGATTGTTGGGGAAATAATCACTTCACCTTAATAATCAACTCTGTCCATGTTAAAACATAGAATTTGATGATAACCAAACCCTAAATTTGATGATAACCAAACCCTACCTTTAGTATGACTTAGAAAGTATTAAAACATGTGTTGTTTGAATCGGATTCAAGAAAATATGCTAAGTATAGAACCATCAACTGATAAGGAGCCACTACTCAATAGCATCAGCCGAAGGACATCAGCTGAGGAATACAGATGAAGAAAACAAGTGAATAAGACTATCAACTGAGGATAATCATCTATCAGCTGAGTGAAGAAAATTGATCAGCTGAGTGTTTTCACCATCAGCTGAGCAAGGATCTTAATCAGCTAAACCATCAGCTGAGTGAATATTAGATAAGCTGATGCCGAGAGCATTAGCTAAGTAAGTCTTTCTAAACACAAGTCATTTTCCTACATAAACTGATGTATTTAAATGACCAGCTGAGCATACCTGATCAACTGATCATATCAATACATAAGCTTATGTCTTCCTAAGATAACTATTGATCAACTGAGCATCTTTATGATTAGCTGAGCAATAGGTATCAACTGAGTCTTAGCAAAAATGATCAATTGATCTATTCTTTCAACTGAGTAGTGAAAGTTATAAGTTCTTAGTACTTTGTGTTAGCTGAGTCGAGCAAAATGTCAAATCTGCTCTTCCTTTCACATTGTAAGTTTCATATGTAAAAGGCAGAACATGTGCTGTTCTCCTATGCCTTAGATCTTTGTTTGTAAAAGTATAAAGAACTGTTTGGATCAAGTACGAGACAAAAAGGTTTGATCTTATCCTCTGGAAAAGGAGAAAGATACCTCAAACAGATGAAGATCTCGAAGATTTGTTTCAATAACTAAGTATGGCTGGAAATTCCATACCTAGTAAAGTCAAATCTTGAAGAAGCATGGCTGTTGTTTAAAGTACAAGCATGGAAAGGGAAAGAGAGTCTTATAAGGCAAAAGGTGTGAGGTTTAATATTTTATATTGTGAGTAGGTTGCACTTTTTCAGAAAAGTACAATTACTTTTATCAAATATTTGATTAAAGTAACTTTATTTTTCACCCACTAACTTTACAATTAAAATATTATATTTTCATACACTCTTTGTCTGCTTCCTACATGCAACCAGATGCCCAAGCTTCTATATATATTCATGCATGGTGGACATGCAAAACTAAGCTTCTACACAACACAATAGCAATCTCATCTGTTGAGAAAATTCGTAGAGTTTAGCAATTGTGTAGAACCAAACTTGTTCAGGTGTTGAACACTCCTAAACATAAGTTATTTTAGAGTTAGCTTGTCTACAATTTAATTGCCTCCTTTTATTGTACTTAGAATTTCCGCTTCTAGTACATGTAATTCTTGATTCATATCAATAAGAATTATATAAAAGTATAATGGTGTGTCTTTAAATTTCAAAAGGCTAATGTTTGTATTTAAAGCCCCCCCCTTCTACAAACATTTGTTGTTACGTACTCAAACTGGGACTAAGAGAGTTCAATATTTCTCAAAACCGAGTACTAGACAAAAATTATATATATATTTTCAAAAGTAAAGATTTAGTATGCGAAGGTAATATGTGTTTATACATTACCTTTCTTTAAGAAATACATGATATACGTGTGTTTTATATACGTCATGAGATTGGTTGACGAGTATGCTATGTTATGAAATCATTATGTGTTATTGACGTTTGGTCCATTGGACGCGAACATTAATTGAGAATAAAATGATGTTGTACTCAATTGTTTGCATGTTGACTACTTATGAAATTATGATTTTTAACATAATGATGATTTATGATGCATTGGTATGAGGGTAGTCCTATCCTTAATAACGATGCCTACTAGGTTGAACCTTCTAGGAAAAGTGTTAGCCATTTTTGAGTTACCGGGCGGTGATGACATGTCCGGAACAACGTGATATTATGTATTTATACTCATTGGAATGATGTTTGGTGTGAGAGATAGTCACCTTATTAAACATCATGTGGGTAAAAGGAGGTGTGAGAGCTAGTTCACAATTAATACTTCACCTAAACAGCATAGTAGGAATATGATGTATACCACAACGTCGGAGTAACGATAGTCAAAGATCTTACAACTTTAGAGTCAATTAAAGTCGCACTGTAATGATTCAAAGATGGTTAAAAACATGAGTCATGGCCCGGGTCTATACTTGGGTTAAGATAATTGCCCTATACCATTAATGATGATTTAGAGAATTATGAAAATGAAAATTTATGAATTGACAATTATGATATGCTATGTTTCGTGTAAACATGTCAATTTGTTATGATTAGTTGACCGTTATGTGTTAAATGAAAATTTGATGGTTGGTCAACTATGTGATTGGGCGGGAAGGATTATTTACTATGTGGAACCATCAAAAGCATGTTGTGTTTTTAATTGAATCTTTTTAGTAACTCTATTGACTCACGAGGCTTTAACCCGACACTTGTTCTTTTGAAATGTGTCTTGTACTTGTGCATGTTGCGTAGAAGCTGCTTATGTGAGACACGGACTTTGGGTAGAGTACTGTTTTTAGATTATACCATTCTTCTTATGTTTAATCAAACAATTTATGTTTTTAGAGTTTATGTTTATGAACATGATGACGTGATTTCATATAATCGTAAACTGTTATCATTTCGGTAAGATGTATTTTGTGATTAAGACTTCTATTGCTAGTTTTATGACGATATGACAAAAGTTTTTGTAAAACAGTAAATTTAGATAAAGATTTCGCGTGCGTAGGTGTAACACCTGCAAACCCGGGCTAGTCTTTAGCGGTTTGGCGGTGCATGTTATTGTGTGTTTAAATTATTTAAGTATGTGTTTAATTGGAAAAAATAATCTTTTATGATTAGTTAATTAATTAACTAAATGAATTATATATATGTATGTATGTAAGTGTGTGCGTATGTATATATGAGATATTTAGTAAACACCCCATGCTTAATTGTAAGTGCATGTGTGTATATGTGTAAATGAATGGATATGGAGGAGTCACTTCCTCATTTGAAAACAAACTTGAAGGTGTATGTGTGTGTAAGCTTACTTCCGACTGAAGAAACCTCAAGAAAGCTCTTGTTACTTGCAACTTGAAATTTGGGAGTTGAAGAACTTGTGTTGGTTAATTCAAATCAAAGGTTAGATTATATTTCTATCATAATTATAAACATTTTGATATGCTTTTAGTGGGTTTTGTGGATAATTGCATGAAGAACACCAGTAATGAAGCTTTTGAAGCTTACTTGACAAATGGGTTTTTCTTGTTTTGATATTATACATGGATTTAATGTGTTCTTGATACATGTATACATGTTATTTGAAGTTATTATCGGTTTGGATGTGTTAGAAATCATTTTCCAGCTTTAAATATATGTTGGTTCGTATTTGGTTGGAGATGGAAGATGAAGAAAAGTTGCAGGTTTGGACTGAAACTTACACGATGCGACATGTTCAGAGGAGGAACGCAACGCGTTCTCTTCGAATTCGAAGGAGAAACACGCTCGAAATGAATGATGGTTCGAAGGTGTGGCGCTCAAAGAGGCCGCTCAAAGTGGGCATTGGATGTCCAATTCGAAGCCTCCATTCGAAGGAGGGCTGCTCGAAGGTTATGATCGATATGATTAATGTGATGCATGTGTTTGTGATTGCGACATTGTTAAGTCCGATGCTTGTTGATTGTTCTTTATATCTGTGGTGTGATTATTTGGCAGATACGTGGTCGAGGGATGATATCGAGTATCGTTTGAAAAGTCAGCTATGCGTGGAATTGAGTTAGGCTCGATTGCTATTGGTTAAGCAGTTGTAGACCATTGATGCATGAGTCGTATTGGAGGGGATCTAACTATGTCAATTGGCGGTAGGCTATCGGTAAACCTTTGCTTTAGCCGGTATTGGTTGTAGGTTGTACGCTGAACCGTCGGTCTTCTGGATTATGTGATTACATGCTTTTATATCGATTGATGATGCTTGTTGTTATGTTTTAAGCTTCCTCTCACTTAGCTTTGTGTTAATTCCCAACCGTTGAACTGTTTTTGCAGGTTCGCGAATTTTGTGATGTTTGTTAAAGGAAAAGTTGACCTTCCGCTCTCATATTAGTTTTGTTGGAAACGAGCCATATTTTGTTTAAACTATATAACACGGACAAGTTGATGTATTTTTGTAATTAGCATTGCTGGTTGTGGGATTTATGTAAATTATGTTTGTTATTACTTTCACAGCGTGTTTAAAAAAATGGCATAGGGTTTTACAGTGTTACAGTATGGATCTTTTTCTTCAAATTGTTGATGCAATTTCATATGTTCAAGGTAATGCAATTTCTAAACACTTTAACTACTTTAAACAAAGACCCGATTGTCGGGGTTTGCTAGTTTTACTGTCTTACAAAAATGCAGATTTGCCATATGCCAATTGACATATGGCACGGTCTCAAATTCTTTTGATGAATACTTCCAAATGTCTCAAAGAACTTCTTTTCTATGTCTACACAGTTTTTGCAAGTGTAAAATTGATTTCTATTCGGCCAAATATTTAAGAAAACCAACCATAAACGATATCCAACGTTTATATCAGACACATTCCAATGTTCACGGGTTCCCGGAATGCTTGGTAGCATTGATTACATGCACTGGCCATGGAGAAATTGTCCGAATGCATGGAAAGGACAATAATCTCGAAGGGGTCGCCTCATATGACATCTGGATATGGCATGCTTTTTTAGGTGTTGTAGGGTCCAACAATGACATAAATGTTCTCAATCAATCATAATGATAACCTACTTGCAGACAATGCTCCTTACTAGCCTTTTCAAGTTAATGGAGTTACTTACAATAAGAGATATTATCTAGGTGAGAGTATATATCCAGAATGGACAACTTTTGTGAAGAGTTACATGTTTCCAACAGATGAAAAAAAGAAAAAAGTCAAAGAAGGCCCAAGAAAGTGCAAGAAAAAAAATGTTGAGAAAGCATTTGGAGTCCTACAAAGTCGTTGGGCAATTGTTAGGATGCCACCAAGACCTTTGAGTTTGAAAAAAAATACAAAGAACTAAAGTCAAAGAAGGCTCAAGAAAGTGCAAGAAAAAAAATGTTGAGAGAGCATTTGGAGTCCTACAAAGTCGTTGGGCAATTGTTAGGATGCCACCAAGACCTTTGAGTTTGAAAAAAAAATACAAAGAACTATGTATGCATGCATCATTCTACACAACATGATTATTGAAGATGACGGATATGCAATATCAAATGTCAACGAAGACAATACTATTACTCGAAGCCGAGTCCAACGGACGTTTACAGAGACTTGTGAAATACGTCGTCGGTAAAATAAAGAATTACAACACAAGGATACATATCTGAATCTTCGTCATGATCTCGTGGAGCACGTCTTGAGCCTTCAACGAAATTACGAGTAATTTCTTTTATGTATTTCTATCTTTAAAAAATTTACTTATTAAATTTATGGCATTTATTATTTTGCGACAATTAATTTTTAGAATCTTAAATGAATTTTATATTCTTTTATTTTAAAAATCTTGTTTTAATTTATTGAGTATTATTAAATTAAATATAAAATTAATAAAAAAAGGCCAGCCCTATAATTTGGTGTAGTGGTGAGTAACATGGCATATGTAAGGAGTTGAATGGTGAGAGTGAAAAGCTGACGTGATAATATGATGAATATGATGGAATGTAACCACACCCACAACTCAAGTCTGCATCATCCGATAAGTTTATATAGTCCTCGGACACCATATGCAATTTTCTCAGCATTTTCTTTTACATTTTTAACTTTTTTTATTTATTATCATAGAAATTCATTACACCCTTAAGTTGTTCAGTTCAACACGCAAATTAAGCATGCATGCATGCATGAAGTACAAAACATAGAAGCTAGCTAAACTGAAGGGGCTAGCTAGCTACGGCTCACCTTCGCCTGCAGCCACCACCTCATCTTCCGATCCATCACCGTCTTCACTCGGCTCTTCCTCACTCGATTCTTCATCTTCAACCCATGCATATCTTCACGCTTTGCGTATCGCTCACGGTACTCTTTGCAATGCAAATTAAAAGGTAAAACCATATATATATATATATATATATATATATATATATATATATATATATATATATATATTAATGTATGATTGAACATATAATTGACCCAAACTCAAACATGAACAATTGAACACCCGCCCCACCCTGATCGAAGCATAATTAATAAACCTTCATCTGTTGAACATAATTGTTTGATCGATCAGCCCTGCTTGCATTGTGTTGTGGGTTGCACGTATGCCCGTATGTTGGTCGTCCTATTAATTAATGTTAATTACTTGTATGTACCTTTGACTTTTTCTTCATAAGCGGAATGGTCACACAAGTAAAGAACTTGCAGCATCTCTGTTTAGCGGATCATCCGCATTCGGGTTCCTCAGAAGTTCGGGCAGGAAGTACTCAAACACATTGACCAAGTCTCTCTCTCTCTCTCTCTCTATATATATATATATATATATATATATATATATATATATATCATCAAAAGCAACTAAACAAGTTAGTACCAATTTAGCATGAGTGTAAAAAGTTAGCATGACTGAATATATGTTGTAATAAATGGTTCATGTCATGGGCAAAACTCTTGGTTATGAGTGTATTGACATGACGATGCGTGCGGCCATAACATTAGGAGTGGAGTAATAATATAGTCATGTCTGATGGGCCCATGACACTCGTGATTATGTCACTACTCTATATGGTCTAAGCATTTAGCGGTACTTGTAAAAATGGAAGTATTGCATTTTATTTCATGGACAATTAAAGGGGTCGAGTTTGATCAAATGAATTTCTTGCTAATTACCAAACATGAGGCTCCATTTCTGATTAAACACATCTACGCACACTGTTCCGGACCAGAAAAAAAGTTAATAATTATATATTGAAGGAGGGTGAATTTGACGGTTAAAATTAGTTCTTGCAGTTCTCGTAATAAAAAGGTTCTCAAATTAACTTTTCAGTAAGCGTAATCATCAAGAAGCTCAACCCTCACCTTCCATAGACCTCCAAAGTAAATACCTAAACATGCAATTAAGTAAGTAGAAATAACAATATTATAATATATGATATCTTCTAATATAAATAAAAGACTAATCTATATCAAATTTATTTGGCAATCTTGAGCCTTAATTTAATAAAATAAATAAAATTACGCAATCTTAACCATCAATTTAATCAAAATTAGAATTCTATTTTTGACTTTTGTTAATCAAAGTTGAATTAAAGTTATTAGAAGAGTTGCATATATGTCCTTTATAAACATTAAAATATCATACGTGTCCACCCTAATTCAAAAATATCATATTTACCTTTTATAAATTTAAAAATATTATCTTTAACCAAATTCTTAATTTTCAATTTAAAATATTTTATAATCATTTATTAGAGTTCTTTTTTAGTAATAAAGACCCGACCTTATTGAGCTAACGTTAACAACAATGATGAATGACTTGTACAAGAAATACAATCATGTATCTACTTATCATCCTACTACATTTCAACCGTCATGTCTACTCTCAATCTAGCGTTTACTCTTCCACAGTTAATCTGACAACGTTTGTCGTCAATTTTTTTTAATTTTCATTTCTTTCGTGTTTTATAATTATTTGATATTTTTAATTAATGTTTAAGATTTTTTTAAACCCAACCCGTATTTCACAAGTACATCTAATTTAGTTCCATAATAATTAACTAACTAATGATTTCAAAAATTAATTAATTAATAGTCATAATTTGGACATATTTATTAATTTTCATTTTGAGTGATTACATATAGTGACTTGATGCATACACAATGTTTAAAATCCGGGTTTTTTGTTTGACCAGGTCACCTTATCGAGTCACGGGTCAACCGGTGGGTTAACCCGATTTCTAGAATATTCAAGGTTTTAAAAATATATATGTATATGTCTGCATATATATATATATATATATATATATATATATATATATATATATGTATATAAACCTTGAAAGGATTACTAATCTCTCAAGAAACTAACTAATATATCAAACATTTAAGAAGTTAACTAATTTGTCAAAACATTACTTAATTTATCAAGCATTATAAATAACTTATCAAACATTTATCAAATTAAGTAAACTATCAAGCATTTAAGAAAATTAATTAATCTGTCAATAAATTAAAATTAACCGATCTTTCAAGCATTTTTCTATATATTTGATATTAAAAAAAAACTGTCAAGTAATTCACTTATGGAAGAAATCATCAATAAACTTAACTCGATGGAGGCTTCTATTGGAAGAAAGATGGGATTAAAGAAAATTACAAACTAGATGGGATTCAAGATGGGTTATGTGAACTGCATGGAGGCTTCTACTCGAAGGACAGTCGCCTATCGGATGTGGACTATCGTCTCACGCCGGTCGGAGATCACAGAAGACAGGAGCTGTTGTCGACTATTGAGAGGGTTTCACATCCATTTTTAGGGTTTTTGTCAAGTGAGGTGTTTTAAAGTGTCGACTGTTGAGTAACTAAATCGTTGAACTTTTATGTTTAATAAAATATTAAAATAACATATGGTCCAAATCAACCCGGGTTGGCCGGTTTAATTAAGTTGTGATTATTTATAAAAAGGGAAAGTATTTGAAGGGTTGACAAGTTAAGGATGATCTAAACAAAAGTATGTGATTAATTCTAAGTATAGTTGATGTATTGTTTTTAAATAAATGAGACTAACATTGTTAAGTGGTACTTGATTTTTAAGGAGCGATGTTACATATTGGTTCTTTATGGCCTACATAATTTATGAGGACAAACAAAGTTCTAAGTGTGAGATATTTTAATATCGTCTTTATTATATATATATATATATATATATATGTTATGGGATATTCGTTTAATTCAAGCTATTTATTATGCAAAAAAGATAACAAAAAGTACTTCATACCTTTGTTTGTTATGTTTCAGGCTAAAATGGAGCAAGGCAAAGAAGTCTGTGCGAGCTTAAACGAGGAAAAATCAAGAAAAAAAGTCAAGTTTTCTGAAAAATGAAGGTCGTGACGTGACATGAAGTTACAGTCGCGACATGACATGGTGATAAGCATCATAATTCAAAAGATATTGGATAAGGGGCCAAAGATTTGTGTCCCGGCGAGACAAATAGATATATCCAAAACTATATAAAGAGATGTCCAGATCGGATTAGAGGACTTTTAACCTAATTTTAATCATACTAGATGTTTAGAGAGGCACCAAAGATGGCTCAAGACATATTTGACGCTGAATTTGAATATCATGGCTTGAATATTGAAGATCAAGACCCGGACATTATTGGATTTCTTCCGTTATTTATATCAAATCTGCCTTTTCATGTTTTCCAAAGAATTCACTATTTTTAGTTTACTGAGTATGGGCGAAAATCCTTTCTTTACCTCTCTAGAGGAGATGAACTCTTGTTATTTGGTTTAATTTCAATGAATTGGATGCTTAAGTGTTATGTATTTGTAATGTTTTGCTTAATCTATGATCCATATATGTTAAAGTTTCCATCTTTGCTATTTATTGGCCGAGTGTGCATAGGTTAGAAGATCAATCTATCTATGTATACTTTTATTATCATTATCTAAGATTAATTGGTATTTTTGACTAGTGATTGACCAATCATAGGGTTAAAAAACAAACTAGCTAACTTTAATGTGTGTGCCAATTGCATATAATGATCTTTATGTGTTATTGATTGATTGAATGATAATTGATAATCAGTATTGATTAAGACTTTCTTGATTCGAACAAATAGTCTAGTTGTGTTAATTCTTAATCCCATGACCATATGATTAATATTTTCCATCATTATAGGGTTAAATATTCTGATCACAAAGTCTAACTATTATAGAAATCGGTATAGAATACTTTAATGTCCATTGCACATGTTTATTTGAAATCAACCAAATTTAAAGAGGAAAATCGAATCTAGGGAGGGAAGCTTCAATCCATAGTTAAATCCTTCAAAGTTTTTTTCTTTTTAATCTCCTTGATTAGTTTTAATTGTTTCTTTGCTAACTAGTCCATTAAATTAGTGTTTACTTAGTTGGAATTAGTTTTAATATGAAATCCCAAAAATACCCCTTTTAATAACTTTTATTGAGTTCAATAATTAATTAGTTGAATTATATTCAAAATCATATTCGTTACCTTCCCGGTCTTACCAAAACTATACTATAATATGATTATGTTCTCTTGCATATTTATGTTGCAGTTGGTACCTTGGCGATTCTAGTTTATAAATTTAAAACTAGTACGTAAAACGCACATGATCACCATCTCTGTCAAACAATATACTTACTGCCTCTGTGTCAATCCCATCTTCTCATCCTCCTCCTACTCCTTCACCTCCTCCTATTCATCCATTGGTTACTCGTGCCCGTGATCATACGTGAAAATCCAGGTCATTTCCTGATCATATGTTGTATCATGTCACATCTGCTACTTAAATTGAACCTTTCACATTTGCTCAAGCACAAAAGTGGTATAATGGTGGGATGCAATGGAGACAAAAATTACTACTTTACACTCTAATCCTACATGGATATTAGTTCCTCCTCCATCTCAAGCTTATATTGTTGGATGTTAGTGGCTTACAAAATAAAACGAAATCAACATGGAACTATAAGTATATATAATGCCCGGCTTGTTGATAAAGGCTTTAATCAAATTGAAAGTGTTGATTAGACTTAGACTTTGGTCCAATTGTTAAACCTACCACAATAAGACTTGTTTTATCCATGGCTTTTTCTCGAGGTTGGACGAAGAGACAAATTGATGTCGTTAATGCTTTTCTTCGTGGAGAATTGAGAGAAACTATTTATATAGCTCAACCTCAAGGTTTTATTGATTCTAAACATCCTCAACATGTGTGCATACTGAAAAAGGCCTTATACAGTCTAAAACAAGCACTCAGAGCTTAGTCTTCAAAACTTTCAACTACTTTTATCAATTATTGATTTAAACATTGTCCGTCTAACACATCATTATTTGTTTACATCTAAAATGAGATTTCATGTTATATTTCGGTATATGTTGATGACATTATCATTACTAGCAGCTCTTTTGATTTCATGACCACACTCATCCAAAAGCCCCATAATCAATTTGCACTTAAGGATGTAGGTTCGTTAAACTATTTTCTAGGAATACAAGCTATTTTTAAGGATGATTGTCTTTATGTGTCCTAACAAAGATACATCTTGGATCTATTACAGAAAACTTGTCTCAACCGGTGCAAGCCATTATCTTTTCTTGTATCTTCATCATTCAATATGTTCTAGAGTTTTATTTGATGATCCAATAGTTTTTCGAAGTACTATTGGTGCATTACAATATCTTGTTATGACTCATCTAGACATTGCTTATGTTGTGAGTAAGGTTTCTCAATTTCTTCATACACCTAGTTATCTTCACTTGACAATAGCCAATCATATTCTTCGCTATCTTCAAGGCACGTTAGACTATAGATAAAGATAAGTCATTTTACTGACTTTACAATTCATGCTTATTGAGATACTGACTAGGCAGGTTGTGTAGATGACACACGATCAACAACGGTTCTAATCTAATTAGTTGGAGTTCTAAAAAGCAGCATATTGTTGCTCGCTCAAGAACAAAAGCAGAATATAGAGCTATGACACATACTGCTGCTGACATTTAATGGATAATGTCCTTATTACAAGAGCTTTGTATTAAGTCAACATACACTCCTACTTAGTGGTGTGATAATCTTGGTTCAACGCATTGGGCGGTTAATCTAGTTTTTCATCTACTTACGAAACATCTTGAGATTGATTTTCACTTTATACTTGATGTGGTTCTTTCACACATGTTGCGTGTAAAATACGTTGAAACATCTCATTAGCTAGAATATGTGTTCATTAAATGACTTACAACGAATTAGTTCTCTTTATTTAGATCCACGCTTCACGTGCTAGCCCCGGTTCAACTTGCGGGGCGATGTTAGATATAAAAAGTGATGTGTATTTCTTAGAAGAGTATAAATACTCTTTTTGTATTGTAATCGGTTCATAACAACAATAACAAAGAATCAAGAGACCTTTTAAGCGTTAAAAGGATGCGGATAACAAACAAGACAAACAAACACAAGATATAACGTGGTTCGGTGAGAGTCACGACCTACGTCCATGAGCAGGAACATAGACTTATTTATTAACTCAGAATGTTAGATGTACATATGACTGAACTCCAGGCATGGTATTTATAACTAAACAAGAAACCCTAATTTTAATTAGGAAAATGTAGTTTAACAAAATTAGAAGATTCGGCCGCCGCACCAACACCAAAAATAACTTTGGGCTGAAGGTACCTGCTCCATGTCATGGATAAAGGGCCCACATCGTGGAGCATCGAAGGATCCACGCAAGGCACTTCTACTACACGCCGAGAACACCTATTGCATGCCGAGCTAGGGGTGTTCGTGGATGCTTAACCAAACATAAGGTTAACGGAGAACTAGTTAACCGAAGTATCGGTTCGTAACTTTCATGAACCTAAACCTAAATCGAAAAACCGATTAACCGTTAATCGATTAACCGGTTTTTTTGTTTGGTTTTCAAGTTAACCAATTAGCCATTTTAACTACAAAATACATTTCTAAGACAAAAGGTTTCAAAATTTAATATTCATATTTCCACTTCAACAAGGCTTAAATTTGAAATTTATAAAATATTACGAACTGTATTATTTATGTATTAACTAATTACGACATAAAAATATTTGGAATAAAAATATCATTAAAATAAATTGAAACTAAGTAAATAAATAGTAAATGATAAGGTTTATAAATCTAGTTGACTAGTAAACTTAAAAAATACATACATACATACATACATACATATATATATATATATATATGCTAATATCTATATTGAAAAGTGAAATATAGATATTGACTTTGGGTAACAATTCGTTATGAATAGATAATTATCGTATGTGAATATTGATTAATTGTTCATATTAATAAACGTAAAAACAAAAATTAAAATTTTTAAGTTCTCGGTTTTTCGGTTAACCGTCCGTCTCTAAATTCATGAACAGTAACCGAACCAAATAACCAAAGTTTTTATAGGTTAGGTTAACCAAACCGAAAAAATTAAAATATTCTTTTTGGTTAACCTAGATTTTGGTACGATTTGCCAGTTTTCAGGTGTAATTTTTCGGTTTCGGATATTTTGAACACCTCTACGCGAGCACTCCTACTGCACGCCGCCGAGCGCCTTGTTCTTCCCGTTTCAAATATCTTCCAAGCTATTTTAAGTCATTTTCCAACAATCTCCCCCTTGACTTGAACTCTCTTCGACTAATCAACACAGATTATCCGACACCGCGTCATGCAATTTCGCCGGAGAACATCTCCACCCGTGTCGTCTCAACTTCGTCATGTCAACTTTCCGCTCCAAGGACAATACCGCCTACGTTCCAAACACATAATTGCCTTCTAGAACGTAGATACCACGTAGCAGTCTGCCCTGCATTATCACTCGAGCAACTTGAAACCTTCGGTCCATTCCCTTTTCCAAAATATTCATATCCATTATTCGCCAAAGTACAAGGGAAATCAGGTTCTTTTAAAGATCCGGAACATACCAGCAATGGATTCGTATGAACACTCCATCATGCATCTTAATCTACACCATAACACTACCTTTGACACTCCAAATCCCATCGTCCCCTGGCTTCACTTTACCATTACATTCATTTAAAGAAACAAACAGATCTCGTGAATATGCCCTGTGATGAAATGCACTCGTTTCCAAGATCCAGCTTTTAGCACGACTATCAGCGCATATGGTCAAAGCATCGTTATTGTCACAATCTTCATGAACCGGATTCTCATCTCCCTTCCGTTTAGGTAGTTTATGTTAATGTGACCAACCTCCTTACAGTAATATAAAAATAATCCTGTTGATTTTGACTTGGAACGCAACCCACCTACACCACCCTCTTTATCATGTGTCCTTCCCCTGCCCACATACAAGGTAGAACCGGACTCCCCCTCATTACCTAAAACCATGTGCTTAAGTTCCTTCGACAATAGTGCATACTTCACCTCTGCAATAGAACTTGTTGACTTACCATACAATATGGTATCAACAAAGTTCTCATATAGAATCAGGTCAAGATCTTCATCTTCAATTTTAACATCTACCGCCTTAAAATCAAGGATACGATTAAAATTATCAACATGATTTTTAACCATGGTGACTTCTAACATCGAGAAAATATACAACCTTTTCTTATGATAAAGCCTATTCGTGAGAGTATTTTTCTCATATTTCTCATACAACTTCTCCCATAGACGCAACCATTGTTTGATCCACCACCTCCCTCAATACCTCATTAGTTAAACACAACAAAATCACCAAGTATGCTTTTTCTAGAACATATCTTTTCACGTGCTCCTTCATATCCTTTGGCAACTTGTCTGCACCTTCTAACGCCACCGTGCAACCTTGTTGAACCACAAGAGCCATCATCTTTACCTTCCACAGTGTGAAGTCGTTTGAGCCATTGAATTTCTCAGGATCAAACTTCAAAGATAACATCTTCAATCAAATGCACTAGCCAAGGGAAAAACCTAGGCTCTGATACAACTTGTAAGGATCGAGAGACCCTTCAAGCGTTAAAAGAATGCGGGTAACAAACTAGAGAAGCAAACACAAGCTATAACGTGGTTCAATCAGAGTCACGAGAGTGTTAGATATACCTATGGCTGAATCCCAACCTTTATATTTATAACGAAACCAGAAACCCTAATTTTAATTAGGAAAACCTAATTTAACAAAATTAGAAGATTTGACTGCCGCACCAACACCAAAAACAACTTGGGGCTCAAGGTACATGCTCCATGCCTTGGATCAAGGGCCCATGTCATGGAGCATCACACCTACTGTACATCGATCACTCCTACTACACGTCGAGCGCCTTGTTTTTCCAGTTTCAAATATCTTCCAAGCCATTTCAAGTCATATCCTAACGCAAACATCTCTCTCTATTTCTTGATTGTTCACGTTTGCACTAGTTATTTGGATTTTTTTTCACAAAGAACCAATTGTGTAAGCTAATTAGGTTTACCTTTATGGAAAAAATGAACGGCTACAACACTGCATTTGGCTTATGAGTTACGACACCACCGATGACCATTGAACTTTTGCCAAGTATGTGAAACGTATCTTGAAAATATTAAGAAATTACTAGCAGGGCCGGCCCAAGCATTGAGCGGCCCGTGCGCAAGCTGAGGGCAGAAAATGATATGGAGCATTACTTTTTTAGTCTAAGTTCAATAATACTTGGACCATTAAAAAAAGATAAATACATATTACAATAGGGTAGGTTGAGAGGTAGCAAAGAAGAGTTCCGAGGCAGCTTCTCCACTCCCCTATAATGATGGTAATTAGGGCCGGCAATCCTTGACACGACCCTAAACCCGACACGAACCTAACCCGATGTGGGTCAACACGAACCCGACACAAAAACAAGGTGAGTCAATAATGGGTTGACACGAAAATGACACGAAATTTTTTGGGTCAGGTTAACACGATAAACCAGAAATTGACCCATTTAACCCGTTTACTTATATAATAATTATTTCATCCGTCCCAAAATTATTATGAGATAAAAAACACCATTTAAAAAAATATAATTAATATTATCTTTATTTTGTAAAATGACACTTTTACCCCTTTTAAAATATTTTCTTTATTTAAACTCATGGAATTTAACAAGTCCACATATATTCCGCACACTCAATAAAATTTTGCCACAAAATTTTTACCACTATTTTTGAGATTTTATTTTCATTATTACCAATAACATGGAGTCAAAATTGTTTTTCCCAACGAAGTACAAAACTAACAATGATTATTTATCAAAGTGCGGAAATAGTTTTAAATAACGAACACACGAAAGTTTTCAAAGTAAGATTATATTAATAACCGGACTTCAAAGAGTGCACAAGAACAAACGTGAGCACCGAGCACAAACTAAAGAAGAGCAAACTTAATGCAAATTAGCGAACAAATGCTTAACCTTTTCTCGAACAATGAGAAGGTACTTATACGCTAAGTAAATTAATCCTGACCATTTAATTTAATTACACGTGTACTGCTCTTCATAAAGTTAGGAACAGAAAACAAGATTTCCGTTTCAAGTTCCTTCAGATGTGCTGATTGCACACTATACATAACAAGAAGAAGCTAGTACGCTGACGTGTCTGCAGTGATGAAGACCCTTTGATAACTGAAGACTTACTTCATTTGTCATTCACTTCAAAACAAATCTTCAGATGAACTTAGGCTTCTTTCTTCAGATGTGGTGCGTCAGAACAATTTACAAAAGAATAATGAATACTCCTTCAGACTTCAAAAGCTTCTTCAAGAATGGAGTATATACAAATATAGGACTAACAATCTCCCCTTATTTATTTATAATCCATGACTATTTACAAGAAGAATAAAGAATGAAAAGAATAAAGAATATAGAAATTTACTCTACGAAATAATTGGTTCGAACTCATCACGAATGGGTTCACTTGGAGTTTTGAGCTCCAATTGTTTCGGATACTCATCCAGGATGTCTTTGACAGCAGGATCTTTAGGATCAATGAAGTATGTGAGAGATTTCACATGAAGAACATCAGCCCTGGGAAATTCTGATACTCTCTGAAAACGAATCTTATCATTAGCATCAAGGAAGTAGAACCCTCTTAGATTAGAGAGAACTTTTCGTACTTCAGGAATGAATCCAAGAGGTAAGGAAGTATCGATGCCTTTGCAGTTAGGAAGCTCTCCAATAGAAATCACCTCCAGAATTTGTTGTTGAGACTTTTGTGTGTGAGCTTTCTTCACTGAAATTTTAACTTGTCCGCTCTTGAGGGTCTATCCTTTTTATGTAAGACCTCAGCGTCCGATCCTCTCTTCTTTATCTCCTCTTGGTAATACTCGATCACTTTGGTGATCTCTCTATGAACGAATTCAACGTCCTCGGTTAGCTTGTGTTTTGAGAGACAAGCTATGATCTCAGACCATTCGGTGAAAGCACACTTGAGCTTGACTTTCCTGACTGAGTATGCAACAAAGATAGGAAGATTTCTGCGTTGAAGGTTCAGAAAAATTTCATTTTTAACTTTCTTTGGTCTCACTTAAGTGATCTTCTCTAGATGTATTCTTTGATACCGAGAGAGCAACCATTCTTCTTGTTTAGCATTCATCATCTGTTTCTTCTTTTCTTGCATAAATTTTTCAGCTTCGATCTCCTCCTGAAGTTGTTTTGGTGTTCATAGGGGATAAGTCGATTTTATTCGCGACAACTTCTTCAAGAGACAACTTTTCTGCTGCTTGTTTTCCAAGTTCATCAGCCATTCTCTTTTCTTTGGCATTCGGATTTTCAATATCTGAGTCATCTTCACCATATGTACCTATTCTCATCACATTATCCAGAGAACATATTATTACTTTCCCTTTACCTTTGTCAACATGGCTAGGTTGACCACTAGTATATGGAGCCGCTGATTGTATGGGGATCTGAGAGGCTTGATATTCAGTCAATACCCTTGTTTCAGCATCCCGTATTATTTGCTGACATTCAGCTCCGTCTAACTCTGATATGAAGAGTTCAGCTTCAGCTTTCCTTTGATCAAGGAGACGTTTGAGCTCCCCCTCAGCATGTGCCTTAGCTTCTTCAGCTTTGGCTTTTCTTCTTCGACTTTTGCGAGCCTAGCCTCAATATCTATCAAGGCTTTATTTTTATTTTTTTCAGTGGCTTTGAGACGAGCCACTTCATTTTCTAATCTTTGCATGGCATCAACTCTGGAAAATTTTCTTCAGTGGCTTTGAGACGAGCCACTTTATTTTTATTGTCTTCGAACATTCTCCCCCTTAGAAGCTGCAGGGATTACTGAAGCTTCTATTGATCTGGACAGGACCAAAATCTCATTTGAGAGACCAAAGAAGAAGGGAGCTAATAGATTCTGTAGATGATGGATTGCTGCTTCGGAAAGATTTACAGCATTGAATTTATCAACTTTGGAGGATAGAGAATGTACAGATTGTGAAAGAGTGGAGAGTTGTGAATTGAGGTTTGAGAATTCAATATTGGCAGAATCAGCGAGAGATGTAACAAGACTATGGAATTCTTGAACATCCCTAGGCGTGTCCAATTTTCGATGGTTCTGGTGAGAGATGTGAGTTGGTGGGTACGGGAATCAACAAGAGATTTGAATTCCCTTTCAAACTTGGTTTGATTACCAACTATGCAAGACACCTAAAAAGAATTTGACTTAACTAACTCACAAACAGAAAGAAGAATTTCCGATAGACATTGCAGAGAGGAAGCAATGTCTATTGAAGGCTCGGGGGTTGGGATTGTACTGATTTCGAGGATTGAAGAAAGTCAAAAGCATCAATTTCATCAAAAGGATTGACATTTGTTTGAGGAGAGGAGATGTCAAAGAATTTGTCTAGAAAGGATTTGGAGGACATAACATCAGTAGGATTGACCAATGTATCAAGGGCCTTGGGCAGAGTTGCTTCAGTTACAGTCTGGTTTAAGACTGTGTCTTCATGAGCATGGGTAATCTCAACTGAAGGTGGTGGAACTTCAGTTTCATTAATTTTGGGAGGTTGGGCATCACTCTCTGTTTGGTATGTAACTAATAAATCATCTGCCCTGGATGAATCCATAGTGTCATTTAGGTTTTGTGACACATCAAGGGATTTGGGCATAGTTTCATGAACTGGTGAGACCTCAGAAACTAGGGGAATGGTAGTTTCATCATTGGTAATGGGCTGAGCATCAGGGTCAGTTGGTTTAGGTGCTGACACATCATATGCTTTGTCTGTATCCACAGCATCAGTTGGGTCGACTTACGCATTAAAGGATAGTGGGGTAATTTCAGCAGATTCAGGAATGGTAGTTTCCTGAACCGGTGGAACCTGAGTTGTAGTGGGTGTGCTAGCAGACTCATAGGTAGGGACTTTGAAAGTCTCGGCTGACTAGTTTTTGTCAGTGTCCTGAACTTGTGTAAATGGGACCTCAGTGACAGCATGGGTTGTAGCTATCTCCTCATCAGTCGTGACATGTTTTGAAAGCAAAACTAAAGGAGATTTTACCTGAGCAGCTTCAGTGTGTTTTAATTTCTGAATCTGAACGTTCTAGAGGACTAAGGGAGTTTCATCACCAGATTCCTCACCTGAAGCAGAGTAGGAGAGGATGGGACTAGAGGGAATGATGGATTTATGTCACTTGATGGTTGTGGTTGATTTGGTTTGGACAATATGAGCTACTGAAGGTTTGATTGCTAGTTTGGAAGAGCTGGACACCATTTTCCTATTCTTTGTTTTAGGAGGGGAAGAGGGAAGCACAGGTTTTAGAGATTTAGAGTGTGCAGTTTCATACGACAAACCTGAAAATGGTAGAGGGATGGTAGGAGAAGGTTTCAGAGATACAAATCCAAGCATTGGTGCAGTTAAGGCTGGATTGATGGCTGAAAAGGATCCTGTCCACACGGAACCCGACAGAGAAGGGGAAGGAAGCATAACTGAAGCAGAGTTGTATTCTTCAGTTGTCAGCAGAGAGTAGATGACTAAGGACACAAACCTGGGGAAAGGAATGTGTTGAGACCTTGAGCGTGTGGTCAGCGAGACCAGAAGACTTTCCCGTATGAGTTCAACGTAGTCAATGTCGTGACCATGAATTATGGCATAAGCCATTTTTAAAACCGCTTCATTAACTTGGTCAAGACCACCTGTTTTGCTTGTCATACAGAAATTTAGATGAGCAATTAGACAGTTCCACTCCTTTGAGAGGCGAGTGGGAACCATCGAGTTACCTTTCACCTTGTGCTCATGAGCGTACTGAAAGAAGGAGAAGAGAAGCTCCTTAGCATTTGCAGTGGATGAAATAAGGTCTTGGCGGGGAAGATGCAGAACAGTTCCAAGAAAGTCTTTGGATATTTCAGCTGGCTTACTGCCGGAGAGCATGCTGAAATGAATACTCTGGGTAGAGGTTTTAGGTTTAACGACTTCAGCGGTCATCCAGAACTCACAGAGATGTTCTTCGAACATTGAAACCTTTGCAGAGAGAGCAAAGTTCAATGGGCAGTTCTGGAGATAGGAAATGATTTGGTGAAGAGGTGAGGATGGAGGAGGAACAGTAAGATTAGCTGGGTAGTTGTTGTTCTTGAAACAGATGGAAGAGAGGGGAATTTATGGAACGATATCATGAGGGAGAGTCACCTTCGTAGTAGTAACTTTGGGACCCATGGGAGTAAGCACAGAGAGGAATTTCGAATTTTCAAAAGTGAAATCACCAGAGAAGATGAGTTGCATGTGAGTAACTTGAAGAGGCGATTTGGGGTTTTAAAGTGGTTTAAAAACAGGGAATCTGAACGGTTGAGTAAATCAAGGGCGAAAATGGGCGCGTGAATGCAGAAAATGCGCAAGGTTAATCTTTGCGATGTCAAACGGTTATTAGTGAAACCATTTTAACCGGAGCAGCCTTAGAAACTGTTGGAATATGCCCACTGATACATGTGCACTAGCATCATTGCTGATGAGGTACGGGCCTATTGGGTCACACGCCAAGGGTAGATTCTGGTAGCACAACCCAAAGATGAGAGAATATGAAATTAGGGTTTCTGGCGAACTTCACGGGCCTTCACGGCCCGTGAAGAGGTCGTGAAGTGAATCCCTCCACGAGGCTTCACCACCCGGACAAGCATTCGTGGGAGCACTGCCTTCACGAGGGCTTCACGGCCCGTGAGAACCCGTGAAGGCAGGTGCCATGCTTTTTATTAGACCTCTCGTTGGCCCAATGAGAGTGTGCGGTGGAACCCGGCCTACGAGGCCTTCACGAGTGCTTCACGGCCCGTGAGAGGCCGTGAAGGCAGAAGTCAAAGTGTCACTTTAATTTTATTGGACCTTTGTGTTGGTCCAATGGGGGGAAGCCTATGTGGCCTAACCTTGTGACTCTTTCTTCCGCAGATGGGTTTATAAAAGGATCATATCTCTCTTTGGAGAGAACTCTTGCTTCATGTCATAACACACACATACATATGGTTCTTGAGTTCTATTAGAGCTAAGATTAGTGTATCATGTAAAGGTAAGTTCTCCTAGAGTTGTGGTTGTTCCAGATTCACGATGACATCGTGTGGCTCGTGTCTCGGGTCGTTAGCAAGACGGAATCTCGGCTAATTGGTGTGGACTATCAATAGAGGAGCTCGGATTCAGGTTCTCCAAGATCTTCCTTGCTCGGTGGATAGTTCCACCCACGGGATGGTATATTTCTTCTCCCTCTCATTTGTTTTAGTTGCTATATTCGTTTGTAGTCACGATCCCCACTTGGGGAATACGTGCATGTCAGTTTTAATACCCGAAAACTCCGGTTTTTTATGTCGTTGCTTCCGCTACGTACGGGTGTTGGCGTGCATGGATTTCCTATAGTGGTATCAGAGCCTAGGCTACAAAGATATAACATGAAAATGGCTCGAAAAACCGTTTTGGAAGATTCGTTAATCTGTCCAGTAGGCCTTCACGGGTGGTGAAAAGTTCTTCACGAGTCGTTAAGGCCACACGACCAGTATTCGCGAGGGGTCTGGTCGGGGGAAGTGTTTTCAGACTTCACGAGTCCTTATGGCCCATGACCGGTCGTGAAGATCTTGGGCTTCACGAGTCGTGAGGGGTCGTGAAGGCACTCGTGAACAGCATAGTCGTGAAACTTGGTTTTTAGGCTCACGAGCCCTTCTGACTCGTGATCAGTCGTGAGGCCCTTGGGCTTCATGAGCCGTGAGGGGCCGTGAAGGTGCTTCTGTGCAGTTTTTGTCCTTAAAAGAAAATTTTCTTGTTTTTCGGGTCGTAGAGGAGTTTCTGTTTTTCTGGCAGATTGCATTTGAAACCCCTTATAATAATTTGGTACAAATATGGGTATGTAAGGTATGGTCTTGGCATGAGATGCATACATGCATACACATATGTTGTGTATACATGAATATGGGTATAAAAATTGGTTTTGTGATCTAATGCATATGTACAAGAATTTCCTTGTTGTGCCTTGAGTGTTTGTGTTGGAAATTCTTACCGAAATATTCGTTTAGTCACGGTTTTGGCACACCGTGCTTTCTAGTTGTTGTTTGTTGCTTTTAGTTGGTAACCATAGCCCTAGATCTTGTGGTTATGCCTTGTGGTTTGTTTGGATTTATTTGGTGACCTTGGTGTCACATGTGTTGTAATTAATTATTTATTCATTTGGTATGTAATTTATTATCGCGGCTTGCATGCCGTTTCATTTATCCATATGTACTTATGCTAGATTGATAGGAAGCGCGTGGCTTGCATGCCATTTCCTTTCTTTTGTGTACTTGTGTTTTGAAGACCACAATCAAGAGTCAAGAGGAGACGTCTTGGAGACCTTGAATCCGGTTAGTCCCGATGGAGGTAGCGGATTCAGTGGGAGCACTCCATGGTCTAGGTTTGTGTCCTTAGTAGACCTAGTCCTCCCGGCTTGGCTCACGGGTAGGGCGCATAGGTTTTTGGCTTGGTTACCAACCCCTTTGTATGCATGTGATGTGATTTATATTTCTTGAATGGTTGTTTATGTTTCTTCGTATGCTTGATAACTTTTCTAAAGTTAATAAAATCACAAGAGTTTTTTAAATTGGTTAACAAACTCTCACGCATACACGATTAACAAGACAATATAAATTGGTATTTATATTTAAAGTGAAAATCGGTTTTGTCGCTTACTTTGTTAATCAAATATTAAAACTTGGTTATAATCAAGAAACTAAAGCCCGTTTCCTAAAAACGTAAATCACGCACCATCCATAGGATGACACACCCGATTCTAGTGAAGCATGGGATGATTGTCGAGCTTAACACAAGCCAATGATTGTTGAGTTTGCTACCATGTATCTTGTTGGACGATTTACAATTGCAAACTAAAATCCTTGTGTGTTTGTCGAGCTAAGCACGAGTCAACCAAGAATTTTAATTTGGGATTGGTGTAAGTAGGGATCAAACATGCCAACCGACCGATAGTGTCGTTGGATCCCGTAAGTGTCTAAGAGTTGCAATATAGATTACAATCGGTGATATGGTTACCGGCCTAAATAGCTGCATGAAGTGATCCGAGGTAAACCCGTCAAGTAGTGGAATAAAATATGGTTCTTAGCCCTTGTTAAGATAAAATTGTTTTTCTAAAACTTTATGGGTAATTATTTTAACGAGGATTATATCGAACTAACTAAAATGTATACTTTGTTATTTATATATGTCAAACAATAATAACACCACGTCAAACTATTCGCTTCGTATGTTCCTACATAGGGAGAAACCCACAGGAGTGAACTTCGTTGACTGGCTCAGGCAATTGAGAATTGTCCTTCTCTATGAGTCAAAGTTGCACATCCTTGAGGAACCTCTTCCGGAGCCACCTGCTACCGACGCGACATGGTCCATCCGATACCCGTATGAAAAGCGTTTTGAGGACACACACGATGTTGCCTACCTCATGTTGTCAACTATAAGCTCGGAGTTGCAAAAGCACTTTTAGCACATGAGTGTGTACGATATGATGAACAAGTTGAAGGACATGTTCCAACAACAAGTTAGGGAGGAACACTATGAGTGTGTTAAAAACCTAGTAGGTTGTAGAATGCAGGAAGGTAGGAGTGTGAGTGCCCATGTCCTTAAGATGAAGGCATACGTGGACCAAATGGAGAGACTAGGATTTCCCATTGGGAGGGAGCTTGCTGTGGATATAGTACTCCAATCCCTGCCCGCTTCATATGATCAGTTTGTCATGAACTATCACATGCATAATATGGAGAAAACCTTAGGTGAATTACATCGCATGTTGAAGATTGCCGAGTCTGACATGGCCAAACATAAATCCACCTCTTCCATTCCTACCACGAGTTCAAGGGAACAAGAAAAAAGGAAGAAAAAACCGACACAAACAGGAAAGGTTGGAGTGTCCAAGCCTATCCTCAACATTGAATCTAAGAACATAGGTTATGTGCCTCATGAAGAGATTCAAGGAGTGGTTTGCTACTTCTGTGGAAGATTTGGAGATTGGGGCCGTCACGCATGCCTATCGTGCCGAGAGGATATTAAACTTCTAAGGAAAGAGAGAGTTAATGTCCCCTCTTAAGGTACATTCATGATTGATTGCTAATTCTTCTATTTTGCTGGGTTGTTCACCCAAGCTTATTAACTCACATTTTTCACAAATTTATTTTCTTACAAAGTGTAGGTACCATTTAAAAGAAGAAATAATAACATGAAGAACCGGATCTCTAAAAGAGGAAACTTTATAGATTGACCTCTAAAAGAGAATTGGGAGTTGAGATCTCGCCTTTTGTTATCAGTTTAATTATTACTTTGTTTTTGATGCCCGGCGAGGCAAGATGAGCTTTTATTGTATGTTCATGAAGACGATGGATGAAGTTTTGAATTTTAGGTTGTAAAACTTTTTCGCATTACTTATTCAATTTCGAAGTTTATTCATGTCATAGTTTATGTTCTATTTTGGCCTTCAAGGCGCATCATTCTACATTTGATGACGATGAGTTCATACTTGAAATTTGTATCTTGTTTTTGAAAATATTTGTTGATTGATAAAAATCAAAATTATCCATGTCACGACATACATGCTACAAGTAATAAAAATCATGAATAATTGATTCTAAGTCCAAAGTAGTTTGGATTAGTTGTCTCTATGTCATAATCTACTCAACCATATAAATAAGACAACTATCGCCTAGATCCATGTGGTTCGGATCTTGGAATGGTTTAACTTCGGGTTAAACATTTGATGCTAGTCTTATCTATTAGGGTGAGATGATTATGAAACCCTTCACCGTGTTTGTGAGAGGGATGTATACTTATAAGATATTGATCACCCTTGGTGGATAATCCGTACAAGCACATAATTAAGAGAAACTAATTAAAGAATCAATCGGATGATATAGATAGGATGCTTAGATCTAGTTGAGATGCTAAGATACCTTAAATCTATATCTATGACCACATTATGAATTGCGGGATTGTCTCACAATTCATTCCTTACATAGACACATTCGTACATGGTGTCACGCTAAAGGAAACCGGATATTAATGAATATGATCTGGTACATAATGGGTCAAATACGTGTATTCGACTTGTTGGTATGCACATTAAATGTGACGACCCAAGCCCTTAATCTTAATCCAACTTGAAAGTCTATCTAGCACCTTATGAGATATATCTTGATAGAGTTCTTTGCTTATATATATCAAACTTTGATGTTGCTTAATCTACATTTAGTGGGAGATTGATGAACTTAAATGGTGCTAATACATTTAAGGAGTTCTTATAGATTTTAGATATTTGACCCTGCGAGAACAATGTTTTGTTGCTCCAAAGGAAAATAATAACTAAAACATTCTAGTGGAAGAACGTGCAACTTAAATGAAAGACTTGATATTGGCACTAGCATATGATCAAATATCGGCATGAGAATGCCGGTTATCCTGACCATGAGTAATTACTTTCAAGGCTGATAGAAGTCATGTAACCAAAGAGATATGGGTTCCTCACATCTAAGTGGCAATGACTTAATGGTGAGTCTTTTACATGTCACCATCTATCGGAAGGCATAGTGGGCCCTGTGTTCACTAAGGTTATGAGAAGTAATTAATCATGAGATGAAATCCATTTTAAGTATGCGAATACTTTACTTAATTCCATACCAAGGTGCAAACCGAGATGGTATAAATGGAATTAACATGGATTGTATTGTAGACTACTTCAAATACCGACTATGGGTAAAGGTTTTATGATAGTTATTGTGGAAACTTTTCCTAGTGGTCATGTTGAAGGTCATTTGACACTCGATGCTATTGTTGCCTTCTCATGGCAATAAAAGATAGTGCACGGATATACAAGACCGCGTTCCTTCATGGAACTATGTATTGAGGAAGTGCTTACCACACTCCTCAAGGGTCTTAGACATCCGTAGTATCCAAATTAAGTCTACAAGTGTGGATAAGTCCTTTGGACTTATCCTAACATCGTAAAAGTAAGATCTTTGCTTTCATGAGAAGATCAAAGTCATGAGTTTTCTAGAAGCATAGATAAGACTTTTACATATGTCAGGACTAGTGGGAGCTTTTGTTGTATACCTAGAAGTATGTATCGATTGAAGATAATGTCCCATTGTCAAGTGTTCTATGAACCTGCAATTGGGAATTATTGTATCATGATAATACTTAGAACATACAAAATTTTGAAATTTTGAATTTCAAGAAATACTTGTATATGTTCTTGATGTTTGACGACAAGAAATAAGCCTTGGAGTAGGTTTATACTCTGATACTAATTTCTAATAGTATAACTGTCGATCTTGATCGAAGTCTATGATCCTACTTAGTGGTGTTGATTAGAAAAAGGTTCTTAAGTATCACTGATCCTATTGTGAACTTTTGAAACAATGAGGATATGAGTACTTTAGCACTTTATTTTATATATATATATATATAATCTCTTTGACGAATACTTTGAATAGTAGTCTGGTCAAAAGAGGGTTGTGAAGATAACAAGAATACAAATGGATATTGCATGGAAAATCCATTAGATAAGCCTTTATCATAATGACTAGTGATATTGGTCATACTAGGTCATGTAGCATTTCTCATGCATATGATTTGGCTTGAAATATTGTTTTAGTAGTTGATTGTTTTAAGTTAGCTTTGGGAACTGCAAGCAGTATCGTAACTTTTGATTTTCATTAGTCTTTATTGTGTTCCATCTTAGCATGTTTAACCACTTCCCTGAGTGCTTAGGCACTCTAGATTTCCAAATTCAGTCATTCTTCATGGGAAGGAAGTTTGAACTAAGACTGAGGTTAGGGTTTGGTCATGCATTAATCAAGGATTGAATGCAAGTGACGCAAAACTAACCTATGCTTGAAATGAATTTCAAGTGATTGGAAGACCCACACCTGAGTTCACTTCATGGATTATGGTCACAAGTGACTCGGGATGATAATATCATTTCATCCTTAGACCGGAGATACATGTGTTTCCAAAGCATGAGTCTGCTTTATTTTGATTCTTTTCAAACGTGGTTCGTAACTGGCCGCTATAAAGAGAGTTTTCAAATAGAGTATGAAGCATGTAGCGGGGCTATGTAGTCAAAAGGATTTGTTCCTCTGATTAGAGAGATATCCTTGGCCCCTCGATGATTGGGCGCTGACACCAAATATGCATGGTCGTGCTCAAGTTACAATGATTTTAGATCAGTTGCAAACTTGTTATTTTGGTCACCACCAATCTAGAATCGAGAAACAGAATCGTGAACGATTTGGAGATTGACATTTTTCCATGTCTCGTGTTCACACGGATATCGCAAACAAAGGGATGTTTATGATCACTTAACTATAGGAACTTTTAGCCTTTCTAGGCTACCAGGATTTGTCGAGGATAACATAACTCGTACCGACTTGGGGGCAAGTATGCTTTGCTAGAGCCGCTGCTTGTCTGTGGTGTTAGTAACGATGTATCATGTGCAAGTGGGAGTCTGTTGGAATATGCTCACAGATACACGTGCACCGGCATCACTGCTGATGAGGTACGGACCTAGTGGGTCACACGCCAAGGGTAGATTCCGACGGCATAATCCAAAGATGAGAGAATATGAAATTAGGGTTTCTGGCGACCTTCACGGGCCGTGAAGAGGTCGTGAAGTGAATCCTTCCACGAGGCTTCACCACCCGGACAAGCAGTCGTGGGAGCACTGCCTTCATGAGGGCTTCCCGTGAGAGCCCGTGAAGGCAGGCGCCATGCTTTTTATTGGACCTCTCGTTGGCCCAATAAGAGTGTGCGGTGGAACCCGGCCTATGAGGCCTTCACAAGTGCTTCACGGCCCGTGAGAGCCCGTGAAGGCAGAAGTCAAAGTGTCACTTTAATTTTATTGGACCTTTGTGTTTGTCCAATGGGGGGAAGCCTATGTGGCCGAACCTGGTGACTCTTTCTTCCACAGATGGGTTTATAAAAGGATCATATCTCTCTTTAGAGAGAACTCTTGCTTCATGTCATAACACACACATACATATGGTTCTTGAGTTCTATGAGCTAAGATTAGTGTATCAAGAGAAGGAAAGTTCTCCTAGAGTTGTGGCTGTTCCAGATTCACGAGGTCATCGTGTGGCTCGTGTCTCAGGTCGTTAGCAAGACATAATGTCGGCTACTTGGTGTGGACTATCAATAGAGGAGCTCGTATTCGGGTTCTCGAAGATCTTCCTAGCTCGGTGGATAGTTCCAGCCACGGGATGGTATATTTCTTCTCCCCCTCGTTTGTTTTAGTTGCTATATTTGTTTGTAGTCACGATCCCCACTTGGGGAATACATGCATGTCGGTTTTAATACCCGAAAACCCTGGGTTTTTGATGTCGTTGCTTCCGCTGCGTACGGGTGTTGGCGTGCATGGATTTCCTACAGAAACATCCAATCTTCATCAACAAACAATTTGTGAAGAGATAGAATTTCACAAAGAAAAAGATGATATTTAAAAAAATATCCAACTTTTGCTTCGGAAATTTTAATCTCACAAAAAATAACAATAATAAAAAATTACACACAATGCCAACAAGAATAAGAACTAATCTTGGATATAACTAATGCCATATTACCAAAAGATGGTTACATCGATATTCATCATGGTTTACATAAACTGCCAAAAAAAATTACAACCATGCCTTAGATATTATGAATATTTGAGATGATACATCAATCCCGATTCCTTCTTCTGGAATGCGAACCGTGATCATGTAGCAAACTGGAAAGAAGACGAACGTAATGGTAAACATCATGAGTTTTTGAGAGAAAATGGAAGATTTTCTTTGATTTTGCAGAAGATGAAAAAGGAATGAAAATCTACGGAGGCTTATAAAGAAAATTACTCATGATTACGCTTCAGAAATGATTTTATAGTCAGAGAGAGATGGGGTAAAAGTAATTATTCAAGCTTAGCTATTAGGGTGGCTCGCATTAAATGTGACAAGAAAGAATGAATAGTAATAATCAAACTTACCTGAAATAGTTACATTTATGAAGGATAAGCATTCCAATTTCTGCAACTAATAAATTGAACCAATGTTCATCCAGGGCTTTTGTGAATATGTCAGCGAGCTGGTGTTCAGTAGAAATGAAACGAAGCTCGATTTCACTTTTTGCGATGTGATCTCGAATGAAGTGATGACGAACATCAATGTGCTTTGTACGAGAATCAAGCACAGGATTATTTGAAATTGCAATAGCACTACTATTATCACAATATATGGGAGTGTGCTGAAAGGAGATGCTATAGTCAGCTAGCTGATGTTGCATCCATATCCATAGTATTCGTGCACAGCAACTCCCAGCTGAAATGTATTCAGCTTCAGCGGTGGATAAGGAGATTGAGTTTTGCTTTTTGGTTTGCCAACTTACTAATTTTCAACCAAGTAACAACCACTAGTGGTACTTTTCCTATCAATCTGACATCCGGCGTAGTCAGAATCTGAAAATCCAGTGAGATCAAAGTCGTAGTATCGGGAGTACCATAACCCTAGTTCAGGCGTTCCTTTCAGATATCTGAAAATCCTTCTGACAGCTGACAAATGTGATTCATTTGGATTCGCCTGAAATCTTGCACAGAGACATGTGGAAAACATTATGTCAAGATGACTGGCTGTCAGATATAGAAGGGATCCGATCATTCCTCTGAAAGTGGGAAGATCAACTGCTTTCCCGTTAGGATCGGATGTGAGCTTGGTTTTTGGAACAATGGGAGTCTTCATCGAGGATGAGTCTGAAAAGTTGAACTTTTAGAGTAAATCCTTCACATATTTACCTTGATTGATGAAGATGCCTCAGTTAGATTGCTTTATCTGAAGCCCAAGGAAGAAGTTCAGTTCTCCCATCATGCTCATTTTGAACTTCTCTGACATGATCTTTTCAAATTTCTTACATAAAAGATTGTCAGTGGAACCGAAAATAATATCATCAACATAAATTTGAACTAGAATGAGTTCACCTTTTTCTTTACATAGGAATAGAGTTTTGTCAATGTTCCCTCTCTAAAATCCGTTCTTCAGAAGATGAGTGGACAGTGTGTCATACCATGCGCGCGGAGCTTGCTTCAGTCCATAGAGAGCCTTGTCGAGCCTATAGACATAATTTGGAAATTGGCGACTTTCAAAACTAGGAGGTTGTTGAACAAATACCTCTTCTTGTAGTTCTCTATTCAGAAAAGCGCTTTTAACATCCATCTGAAAGACTTTGAATCCTTTAAATGCTGAAAAAGTGAGAAACATGCGTATGGCTTCCAGACGAGCAACTGGAGCAAATGTTACATCATAATCTATACCCTCCTCTTGACAGTAAGCCTTAGCAACTAATCTAGCCTTGTTTCAAACCACTCATCCTGTTTCATCACGCTTGTTTCTGAACACCCATTTTGTGGCAATAATGGACTTGTCTTCAAGCGGAGCGATGAGTTTCCAAACCTTGTTCCTCTCGAATTCATTGAGCTCTTCTTGCATTGCGACCACCCAGTTTGGATCCTTCAGAACTTCTTCACCTTTCTTTGGCTCGATTTGTGAATAGAATTCAGAGAACATGCACAAGGCAGAGGTAATTGAATTTCAGGTTTGTACGCCAGTGTTTGGATTACAAATAACATTTGTAACGGGATGAGCTCGACTCCATTTTGTGACTCTAGTTGGTTGCTCATGATCCTCATTAGCAGAAGAGTTATTCGGTTCCAATTGATCTTCAGTGATCTGATCCACATTTACTAACGGAATATTGTCGTCAGTTTTTACCTCTTGAGAATAGTCATCTAAATCATCATTAAGTGACTCATGTAAAAGAGAATCAAATTCTTCAAAAACAACTTGATCAGTATGATTTGAGTTTGACTGAAACATCAAGTTCATCAAAGGTGACATTTATGGTTTCAACCACAAAACTTTTCTTGGGAAGAAACACGCGATAAGCTTTAGAAATGTCAGAGTAACCCAGAAATACACCTTGTTCTCCTTTGCGGTCAAATTTACTTTTCTGATCTTTAGTGTTAAGAATGAAAATGTGCTTCCAAATATCGTGAAGTATCCAACATTGGGTGACTTCAGATGAAGTAACTCATAAGGAGTTTTACTGTATCGTTTGACAATTATGGACCTGTTCTGAGTGTAGCATGCAGCATTAACAGCTTCAGCCCAGAAATGCACTTTTAGAGATGCTTCAACAAGCATTGTACAGGATGCTTCAATTAAAGTCTTGTTCCTTCCTTCAGCAACCCTATTTTGTTGAGGGGTATATGGAGCTGAGAAATTTTGGATGATACCATTTTCATCACAAAATTCTTGAAGAGTTGAGTTTATGAACTCTGTTCCATGATCACTGCGAAGCTGTTTGACTTGAGTATCAAACTGTCTTTGAACACAACGAATGAAATTCATCAGAATTTCGGCAGTATCACTTTTGTTGCGCAGGAAAAATACCCATGTGAATATGGTGTATTCATCAACAACCACCAAAGTATATTTCTTGCCTCCCATACTTGGTAAGCTCACAGGGCCAAAGAGATCCATGTGAAGTAACTGAAAAGCGAAGTTGACTTGATTACAGGGTTTCGATTTGAAGACTGACTTATTTTGCTTTCCTTTCTCACAAGCGTGACACAACTTGTCTTTGTGAAACCGAACTGACGATAGTCCTCTGGTTAGCTGAAGCTTTGAGAGTTTGCGTATGTTTTTGAAGTTGAGATGGAATAGCCGTTTGTGCCATAACCAGTTTACTTGAGTTAGCTTCTAAATAGAAGCATGCATCTCTTTCAGAGGAGGCATAGTTAAAATCGACAACATACATGTTTCCCTGCCTCTTTGCTTGTAAGACTTCCTTTCCTTTCTTGTTGAAAATAGAACCCTTTGTCTTTTTGAAATGAACTTCGTAATCTGCATCACATAGCTGGTTGATGCTGATAAGGTTATGTTCGAGCCCTGTGACATGAGCAACATTTTTTATGTTAACTGAACCTTGATTTAGATACCCATATCCATCTGTTTTGCTAAACTTTCCTCCACTAAACGTAACTTTAGGGGCATTTGCTGCTTGAACCCCATTCAGTAGGGACTTACATTCAGTCATATGTCTTGAATATCCACTGTCAAGGTACCAAATGTTATCACGGTGATCGCCCTACACAGACAATTTAAAGTTAGTTCACTTGATGAGCCAAAACTTTACTGGGCTCCAAAACACAATGCTCAGAGAAGCGATTAGAGATTTTGCCTTCATTTGAACAAGAGATTGCTTCATGACCTCTCATTCCACACCTATAACATTTTCTTGTTGATTTAGAATTATGTGCCTTAATCTTTTTATTTTTCTTATTTTTCACTTTTTCACCAATTAATTTCAGAATTTTGAAAAGAGAGTCCTTAACTTCTTTGAGTTTTGATACCGGCATAGCAAAGGTTTTCTCTAGACCGGTGGTTTTGAAGGGTTTGGAATTTTCAGCTATGGGTTTTGAAGATTCAACTGATGAATTTTCGTCAGAAGGGTTAATAGGAATAATGATGTCATAGAAGACATTGGTTTCAGGAAGAAAGCTTGAATCAGATAACTCAGGCGTTTTGTTTTCGGAAGGTTTTCCAGAAACGGATTCAGAAGAAGATGACTTGAGTGTTTTAGAACTGGTTTCAGACTATGATTCAGGAGATGAAGATGTAACATGTATTTCAGAAATTGTTTCTAACACAACTTCAGGTTGGGTTTCAGTAGATGAAGATGTAACAAGTATTTCAAAAATTGGTTCTGAAGTTTTGCTGGCCCGGGTATCATACTCAATAGGAAGTTGAAGATTTCTGATTTCAGAATTTGTTCTTTCAAACAAACTGGGATCCAGATGTTTAGATTTAGTGAATCTCTTATGAAAAAGATTTTGATTTCCGATATCATTTATGCTTATATCATTAAAAATCATTTCATCAACATTTTTACACTTCTTGCTAAAATCAGCTGCTTGTTTTATATGTCCTATGCCCACTCTTTCTCTTTGAATAACCATCTGATGATTTATGCTTTCAAATCCTAGTTTGTTAGGACTCAACCATAGATCAATAATCGACTGATGATCCTTCACTTTTTCATTTGAGTCTTGCAAATCCAGTTTTACATTTTTTAGTTCATTTGTCAGAAATTCAAGGTGATTTCTTAAAGCATATGATTCTTGAAGAAATTTTTCTTTTTCTTTTTCTACAGCGTTGATTTAAGAAGTGAGCTTGGTGATAGTTTGTTTAGATTTGTTTTGATTGTTATGAGCAACTATCGGATCAGAACACAAATAAGCAAACACATCATCCTTTTCATTCATGCAATAATTTTTGAAATTTGATACCTTGTACATCATAGTGGGATTCCATCCTTCTGCTGAGCTCAATTTTTCAGCCTGATGAACTTGCTTTCAATAGCCATTAAGCACATTTCAGGATGAGCAGATCCAAGGATTTCTTCAGCCACCAAGCACTTTCCTCTCACTTCACTCTCTTCATCAGAATCTGTCCAGTTCAAATCATCGGCAATCATGGCCTTTTCTTTCTTTTTCTTTTCACTGGATGCTTTCAGGGTCTTGTACTTAGCTTTGTATTTATCGGCCTTAGATAGAAAACCTTTCTTTGGATTTGATGAAGTTTCCTTGACAAAACAATCTGCTGCATAGTGGCCGGGCTTCCCACATTTGAAGCATTCATTTTTTGATCCTTGAGACGGGCTCTTTTTCTCAGAAGAGAACTTCTTTTCAAACTTCCTTCTTCCATCAGATTTGAATTTTTGTAATTTCTTGTAGTTTTTCATGATGAAGGCTTTTTCTGAGCATTCATCATCAAATCCTTCTTCCTCCTCAGCATCGTTTGTCTGAAGTTCATCTTTAGATTCAGAGTCTTCAGTCGACCTGTACTTGGCTCTTATGGGATTTTCAGCTACGAGAGCCAAGGCTTTCTTCAAGTCATTTTTCTGAATGCGGGTTTGTTCGTCATTCAGTAGAATTCCATAGAGTTTACACATGTTCATGTCCTTGAGCATGTTGTTTGTTCTCAAGATCATGCACATGGTATCCCACTAAGGGAGTCGAGAAATCTATTTAGATTTGGAATTGTTCTCTGACTACTCCAACTTCAGTCATGTCAATTAGAAGACATGTAAATCTCATGTAGACCTCAGTGAGAGACTGTGAGTCTTTAGCACAGAAGCTTTCATACTTGCGTATGATGTTGACTTTCTTGTTTTCACGAACTTCAATAGTTCCTTCAAAAGATATGCATATACTTTCCCACATATCCTTGGCAGTTTTCAGATTGCAAACAGTATGGAATATCTTATTTGGTAAAGCGATAACAATATTGTTTCTTATCTTAGTGATGTTGTGCAGTTATATATATGAAAAATGATTTGAAATAAAACGGAAATACTAGACTAAACTACACACCGGGCAGTGAACCCATCGTATAGTAGTAAAGTGTTTGTAAGACCGAGTGTCGAACCTCAAGGAAGCAAGATGAAATCTCAATACTAGGTTGTCGTCATTAATTAATCTATGATCAAATGTTTATATTCCTAAAGTTAACAATCAAAACAAGAGAGATAAAACAAACGAGATATTTTTTTAGAACTTTTCAATTTGAGAAGGAAGTGCTACTAGACTCGATTACAAATAGAGTTAATTGACAAGGATTTGATAAATTTGATGGGCAAGACTTTAAACCATCTAAACACTTCAAATATTAGATAAAACCAAACAAGAAGGTCTCCTTAGAATGATTTTACAAGATATAAGGAGTGACTAGAATCTACCACTTTGTAAAAACATTCAAGCAAGGATTTAGTGTTGTATTAAACACGTTTAATAACAAAGTTCTCTTTTAATTAAACAATCAATTCTTCAAAACTAACCCCCTAAGTTTTCCGAAGTAGCCAATTTCACAAAAATCAACTTTAAAGATATTCCAACACTTGACTACTCACAAGATAAGCATTTCAAAGTCAATTTTATCAACAAATTGCTCAAACAATGGTGAAAACCCAAACCCAAGTGTAAATTCTCACAAATTGGGCATCACAACTAGGAGTAATTGCAAAGAAACCAAGAACCAATCAACACAATATGTCTATTACATCAATTAGTCAAGGAAATTTGGGGAAAAACATGAATTCAAGCAATTTGAGAAGAAACCCTAGCTTGAAGCTTCCATTAATGGTGGAATTTGGGGAAACCCACAAAAATCCCAAATCCAAGTCAATAACCTACTTGAATCTCATCTAATAGCACTAAAATTAACTACTCCATGCTAAACATTACGAAATCTAAGTAAACAAAACTGAAATTGAAAGAAGACATGAAGGAGAGCTTAAACCCTTGAAGAAACCAAGGAAGAAGATGAAGATGAAGCTTCCAAGTCAAGATCCAAGCTCCAAATCTTGTTCTCTTGGGATGTATCCTTTGAAAATTAGACTTGAACCTCTGGAAAATGTGCCGAAAAATCGCCTCTCCTCAGGTTCTAGGGCTGGAAAACGAGTTATGTCAAAAGGGGTAGAAAAAATGCTTAAATATGCCATCAGCGTCTAGCACATGTACGGCCGTACATCGCACTTTACGGGGCCGTACAAACAGGTCTGGAACATGATTTTTCTATTTCTTCCAAATTTTTGGGATTTTCCTTCCTTTTGCCATGGATAATCATTAAAGACCTGAGATATCAAAAATAATGAATTAAGTATCAATTAAGACCAAATTACTCAGAAAATCATACGAAATGATCGGATATCGCCCCGAAATAACTATTCAATTTGGGCGATATCAAAGATTCCCACACTTGAAGGTTGGTTGTCCCTAAGCAACTCCTAATTTCACTAAAATGCACTCAATTATTAGAACAACTGAACCTAACATAAATTAAGGAATTAAACAAGGTGACTAAAGGATTATCTCAATGCAATCATAGATTTCAATAGATTAAAGTAACAAATTTGATAACAAATTAACCAAACATGCCAAAACCCATATTGAATATAATTTGTCAAAAAGTGAAATCCGGGATAGACAAATCAAATAAGGATTAAAAATGTATCCAAATCAGTTAGCTCCCACATTGAACTCACAAGACTAGAATCGAGATAAGACAAACTTGTTAAGAACACTTAGACAAACCCCCTTTGCTCAAAAGATCTTGGATATTGGATGAATCACCACAATTTGTCTTTTCGATCAAAATCGGCTTACTTCAAAGGAAAACCTCAAAAACCTTCGTAACAACCAATTATTCGATGTTTTTAAGGTCCCGCAATCAATTCTAGCATTTCGGCAATTGCCAATTATTCGGTTGATAGAGCTAAAATCAATTGCTTCCATATTATGCTTCACACCCGCTATCCATTTTAGGCCTTATTGATTTGCGATGGCAAAATGCCAATTATTAATTTCGATGGCATAAATGTCATTTATTGATGGTTTTCAACTTCAAGCAGATGAAAAGGTCTAATATGGAACCTAATCCGAAAGAATCAAAATTTCTCAAGAACAAAAGGTGAAATAGAACCAAAATCCTCACTTTATATCTACAAAGGGGTATGATAAATCGCATAATAATTTTTTTTTAGCACTCGAAACAGTCAAGCAGTCTAACAAAGAAGAGGCTAGTGAAAGAATTCATCAAAAATCCATAAAAGGTTTGAAAACCCGAATACACAATGAGTTGAATTTAATGTAGGAAATTTGGCAAAAATGGAAATTTGAAATCAAACTAAATACTAAAATCAAATTGATCTAAATGATTAACAACTGAAAAAGAATCCTAAGTCACTAATTAAAACGGAAACTAAGAACAATTATCTAATTTTTTTTGTGTTTGTGTATAAATAAAAACGAAAAAATTGAGTGATTTTTAGTAAAACTAAGGATTTCCAAAAGGGACAACAAACAATGTAGTAACTACTCCCCTTCCCACACTTGAAATAAACATTGTCCTCAATGTTTGAAAATGTTTGTCTCGACTTTGTCCTAGAACGGCCCCCAATGCAAAGTCGCTAGCATCACACATTAATTTGAAAGGAAGACTCCAATCGGGTGCAACCATGATAGGGGCGGATGTGAGCTTAGCCTTCAAAAGATCAAATGCTTCAACACAATCGTTAGTAAAATCAAATACAACATCCTTTTCTAACAAACGGGTCATGGGTCTTGCGATTTTTGAAAAATCTTTAATGAAACGATGATAAAAACCCGCATGACCCAAGAAACTCCTAATCGATCTCACATTGGTGGGATAGGGAAGATTAGCTATGGTTTCAACCTTTGCTCGATCAACCTCTATTCCCACACTTGAAATTTTATGACCAAGAACTATTCATTCCCAGACCATAAAATGACATTTTTCCCAATTTAACACAAGACGAGATTCCTCACTTCCATACAACTTTCAATCATGTCGTGAAAAATAGCCACCATGCACCTTTGAAAGGTAGCTGGGGCATTGCATAAACCAAATGACATGCGTCTATAGGCAAATGTACCGTAAGGATAAGTAAAGGTGGTCTTTTCTTGATCCTCGGGAGCAATTGGGATTTGAAAATATCCCAAAAATCCGTCTAGAAAGCAATAAAATTCATTACCAAATAACCTTTCCAGCATTTGGTCAATAAATGGCAAAGGAAAGTGATCCTTCCTAGTTGCATCGTTGAGCTTCCGGTAGTCTATGCAAACTCTCCACCCGGTTACCGTCCTTGTAGGTATCAATTCATCTTTTGAATTCTTGATCACGGTCATTCCACCCTTCTTCGGGACCACTTGTACCGGGCTAACCCATGAACTATCTGAAATAGGATAGATAAGACCCACATCAAGCAACTTCATTACCTCTTTTTTCACAACTTCTTGCATATTCGGATTAAGTCGCCTTTGATGTTGAACAACCGGTTTCATATCCTCCTCCAAAAGTATCTTGTGAGTACAAAATGATGGATTCAAACCTTTGATATCCGAAAGTTTCCAAGCAATGACCGACTTGTGCTTTTTCAATACCTCAATCACCAGGTTTTGAGAAGTACCATGAAGATAAGCATATTCAAGATGCTCGGGTAATGGCTTTAACTCCAATTCGGGTGGTTCTTCAATAGATGTCTTCAACTTGTTTCCTTTCTCCAAGTTCAACACTTCAACTTCTTCAATTACTTGAGATGAATCAAAATTTAAAAGTTGCTCTAGTTCTTGAATGTCACGTTCCGGATCAAAAGGTTTATCTTCAAATCTCATGGGAAAATCTTCCAAAAGATCATCTTCACAAATTTGGGTGGGAACAGGGGTGGTACGGCCGTACGAGTAAGTTGTACGGGCCGTGCAAACAGGTACCATATGGTTTTTTTCAATTTCCGAAATTCCAGTGGGGTTTGTACGGCTATAAGTACGGCCGTGCAAATCCTTCAGTAGCCAAAATTCTTGATTTTGACTTTCTGAGTCAACTTTTGTGCATAACCAAATCATTTTTTCAGCAAGTTTTTCCACTTTATCCATATCCTCCACATTAAAATCATCATCATAAGCTTCTTCAAACTCAAATTGTGAAGTATCCGTTAGTAGAGTGTGTCATCTTGTCTTGAAGAGTATTTCAAAGATTTCGTAAGGTCAAAAACCACTTCTTCATCACCAACACGAAGTGTGAGTGTTTTACCAAAAACATCAATCAATGCTCGGGCTATGGTAAGAAAAGGTCTACCCAAGATAAATGGCACTCGACTATCTTCATCCATGTCGAGAATAACAAAATCCACCGGAAAGATAAACTTATCCACTTTCACAAGCATATTTTCCACAATACCTCTTGGGATTTTGATCTATCGATCGGCTAATTGAATGCTCATTTGAGTAGGTGCCAACTCACCTAGCCCCAACTTTGTAAATAAAGAATAAGGCATAAGGTTTATACTTGCACCGAGATTGGCGAGAGCATTAGTTACCTTAAAATCACCAATAACACATGGAATTGTAAAACTACCCGGATCTTGAATCTTTGGTGGTAGTTTGTTTTGTACAATCACCGAACACTCCTCATTCATTGGAATATTAGCGAGTTCTTCCAATTTCCTCTTGTTAGTGCATAATTCCTTGAGAAACTTAGCATATTTTGGCATGTGTGCCAATGCTTCCACCAATGGAAGGTTAATATGCAATTTCTTGAAAAGTTCCAAAAATTTACCATATTGAGCTTCAAACTTATCTTTTCTAAGACGAGAAGGATAAGGAAGAATCGGGACATACGGCTTTAAAGGAACAGGAGCCGGAGGTGGGACACTTGCGGTACTTCGTGAGCTTGTAGGTTGCACTTGGTCCATTGACTTCTCCGAGTCTTCCACAACTTCTTCTAAGACAAAAGGTGAATCATGAGGTAAAGTTTTGACAATCCCGGTTGTTTTCCCTCCTCTTGTAGTTATCAAAACAGCTTCATCTTCGGTTGAATCACCTCCATCTTCCACTTTGACACTTCCATCCTCATCACTTGAGTAAATAACATTGACATGATGTTGAGGACCTTTTTGCTTAGGATTCACCTCGGTATTGCTTGGCATCCCACCATAAGGACGTTCGATTAGCATCTTTGATATTTGGCCCACTTGATTCTCAAGGTTGTGAAATGAAGCTTGGGTATTTCTCAATTGGTTATCAACTTGTTGATTTCTTACCTCTTGAGCCTTGTCTTTAGCTTCTTGAGCAACTAGAAATTTCTCCATTAAATCCTCCACTTTGCTTTTCTTTTCCTCCACTTGAGGTGTAATGTTGGCATTGAATCTATAAGCAGGTCCTTGACCGGGTGGATATTGGCGGTATTGGTTTTGGGTTGGGAGATATTGATTTTGGTGTTGGAAAGATGGATTTTGCTGCATAGGGTATTGGTGTTGAAATTTTTGGGCATTTGGGTTGAAACCGGGTGGGATTAAGTGTTGGGCATTGTTTCCTTTGAATCCGGGGTATGGGTGGCTTCTTTGTTGTTGGTTAAAACGGTTTCCATAGGGTGCTTGGGGGTTAAAATTCTGCCTTGCTAAGTTTGTACATGAACCAATATCATGTGGTCCTCCACACCATTCACAATTATCCATAAAAACTTGATTTCCCACTTCATACATCTCTTGAGCAACATGAGAAGTACCGGATGGTTGTGGCTTGGAAAATTGATTAAACTTCTCATTTAGCTTTTGCAATTGGGAAGTAATACTAGCCAACTCACTAGATACCATCATATTTGAAGAGTAGGATGCACAATCGTTCATAGCCATCTCATCAATCATTTGATAAGCAAAAGAAGGGGTTTTATTCATGATTGTTGCCCCGGCCGCGACATCAATGGATTGACGACTTCCCAAGAATAAACCATTATAGAAAAGTTGGATTTGATCACTCAAGCTAACACCATGGTGTGGGCATGATCTCAAAAGCTTCTTGAATCTCTCCCATGAGTCATAAAGTGTCTCCCCTTCACGTTGTATAAAGTTGTTGATGTCGTTCTTCAACTTTGCGGTCTTTGCGGGAGGAAAGTACCTTTTCATGAATCTTTGTAATAAATCATCCCAAGTAGTAAACGAGTTAGGGGGTTGGCTTATAACCAATCTTAGGCTTTTTCACATAGAGAAAATGGGAACGATCGTAGGCGAATGGCATCATTTGGTACTTGTTGAATCTTGAACATATCACAAATCCTCAAAAACCGTGAGATGTGAGAATTAGGATCTTCATCCGAGTTACCACTAAATTGACATGTGTTTTGAATCATAGCGATAACGAATAACTTGATTTCAAAATGATTGGCGGCTACCCCAGTGGGTTGATAGAATCTTGTTGAGCCGGTTTCACTCTAGGTTGCCAAAGAGAACCGAGTGTTCTTTCTTCGTCCATTTCTTGTTGTGGTATCAAATCGGGGTTGGGTTGTGTTGGTTGATAAGAACTTTCTTCTCCAAATTCGTCTAATTCCGGGCACCATACTCTTCTAAAGAATATCCTCTCCGGTTCGGCAAATGGATTCACTATATCCTCAGAAGAAGACCAGGTCATCCACTACAAAACAACAAAGAAATTTCTCAAAGTAGATTGCCCAAATCAGAAATAAACAAGTAAAGTAACTTGTAAAAATAAATTTTCACAAGGATCGACTAAACTAATGACTATAACCTTTTTCAAAAGATCAAAATTGCTTCCCCGGCAACGGCGCCAAAAACTGATGTTATGCAGTTATATATATGAAAATGATTTGAAATAAAACGGAAATACTAGACTAAACTACACACACGGCAGTGAACCCATCGTATAGTAGTAAAGTGTTTGTAAGACCGAGTGTCGAACCTCAAGGAAGCAAGATGAAATCTCAATACTAGGTTGTCGTCACTAATTAATCTATGATCAAATGTTTATATTCCTAAAGTTAACAATCAAAACAAGAGAGATAAAAGAAACGAGATATTTTTTTAGAACTTTTCGATTTGAGAAGGAAGTGCTACTAGACTCGATTACAAATAGAGTTAATTGACAAGGATTTGATAAATTTGATGGGCAAGACTTTAAACCATCTAAACACTTCAAATATTAGATAAAATCAAACAAGAAGGTCTCCTTAGAATGATTTTACAAGATATAAGGAGTGACTAGAATATACCACTTTGTAAAAACATTCAACCAAGGATTTAGTGTTGTATTAAACACGTTTAATAACAAAGTTCTTCGTTAATTAAACAATCAATTCTTCAAAACTAACCCCCTAAGTTCTCCGAAGTAGCCAATTTCACAAAAATTAACTTTAAAGATATTCCAACACTTGACTAGTCACAAGATAAGGATTTCAAAGTCAATTTTATCAACAAATTGCTCAAACAATGGTGAAAACCCAAACCCAAGTGTAAATTCTCACAAATTGGGCATCACAACTAGGAGTAATTGCAAAGAAACCAAGAACCAATCAACACAATATGTCTATTACATCAATTAGTCAAGGAAATTTGGGGAAAAACATGAATTCAAGCAATTTAAGAAGAAACTCTAGCTTCAAGCTTCCATTAATGGTGGAATTTGGGGAGACCCACAAAAATCCCAAATCCAAGTCAATAACCTACTTGGATCTCATCTAATAGCACTAAAATTAACTACTCCATACTAAACATTACGAAATCTAAGTAAACAAAACTGAAATTGAAAGGAGACATGAAGGAGAGCTTAAACCCTTGAAGAAACCAAGGAAGAAGATGAAGATGAAGCTTCCAAGTCAAGATCCAAGCTCCAAATCTTGTTCTCTTGGGATGTATCCTTTCAAAATTAGACTTGAACCTCTGGAAAATGTGTAGAAAAATCGCCTCTCCTCAGGTTCTAGGGCTGGAAAACAAGTTATGTCAAAAGGGGAAGAAAAAATGCGTAAATATTCCATCAGTGTCTAGCACATGTACGGCCATACATCGCACTTTACGGGACCGTACAAAAGGGTCTGGAACATGATTTTTCTATTTCTTCCAAATTTTTGGGATTTTCCTTCCTTTTGCCATGGATAATCATTAAAGACCTGAGATATCAAAAATAATGAATTAAGTATCAATTAAGACCAAATTACTCAGAAAAGCATACGAAATGATCGGATATCGCCCCGAAATAATTATTCAATTTGGGCGATATCACTTAGCATCTAGACCAACAAGCTTCTTCTCCTCCTCAGTCCATTAAGATCTTGGTTTTGAATGGGAGGGAATGGAAGTTTCAGCAGAACCAGTCTCCATGGAGATGGTTTGAGGAATAAAAGGACCTTCCTCCAAAATAGTTAGAGAAATGCAGTCAATGTTTTCCAAATAAAGCAACATGCGATTCTTCCAACTTGAAAAATGTTCTATAGAAAACTTTGGGGGTTTGGCAGAGGAGCCATTTTCGATGTATTCAAACTTTGACATTTTGAACAGATCATGCTCTTATACCAATTGTTTTTCCCAACGAAGTACAAAACTAACAATGATTATTTCTCAAAGTGCGGAAATAGTTTTAAATAACGAACACACAAAATTTTTCAAAGTGGGATTATATTAATAACCGGACTTCAAAGAGTGCACAAGAACAAACTTGAATGCAAATTAGTGAACAAACGCTTAACCTTTTCTCGAACAATAAGAAGGTATTTATACGCTAAGTAAATTAATCCTGAGCATCTAATTTAATTACACGTGTACTACTTTTCATAAAGTTAGGAACAGAAAACAAGATTGCCGTTTCAAGTTACTTCAGATGCGCTGATTGCACACTTTACATAACAAGAAGAAGCTAGTACGCTGACGTGTCTTCAGTGATGAAGACCCTTTGATAACTGAAGACTTACTTCAGTTGTCATTCACTTCAGAACAAATCTTCAGATGAACTTAGGCTTCTTTCTTCAGATGTGGTGCGTCAGAAAAATTTACAAAAGAATAATGAATACTCCTTCAGACGTTTTCTTCGAAAGCTTCTTTAGAAATGGAGTATATAAAAATATAGGACTAACAATCTCCCCCTTATCTGGATTTGATGTGGTGCTCGGGATGGACTGGCTGAGTTTGAATCAAGCCAGTATAAAATGTCATAAGAAGTTGATTTCCTTCCCGTTGGATGATGGCACGCGTGTGGTAGCAAGGGGTGAGAAAGCTGGGTCTTTGATCCCAACTATTTCATGTCCGAAAGTGAAGAAAGCATTGGATAGAGGATGTGAATCGTATATGGCGTATGTTATTGACAGAAAGAAAGAGAAGCAAGCTATGAATGATATTCGTGTGGTAACGGAATACCCGGATGTGTTTTCAGAGGAATTGTTAGGGTTGCCTCCAGTTCGTTAGGTAGAATTCAAGATTGACTTGATCCCTGGGTCTCGACCAGTGGCAAAGTCTCCATATAGATCGGCACCTTCAGAGATCAGAGAGATGATGACACACATCCAGGATTTGTTAGACAAGGGTTTTATTTGTCCGAGTTCTTCTCCGTGGGGTGCGCCAGTATTATTTGTAAAGAAGAAAGACGGTATGTTGCGTATGTGTATTGACTACCGTGAGTTAAACAAGAAGACGATAAAGAATAAGTATTCGTTGCCTAGAATTGATGACTTATTTGATCAGCTACAGGGAGCTTCGTTCTTTTTGAAGATTGATTTGAGATCAGGTTTTCATCAGGTACGTGTATCTGAAGAGGATGTGTCAAAGACAACTTTTCGTACACGCTATGGTCACTACGAGTTCTTTGTTATGCCGTTCGGCTTAACTAATGCACCCGCGGTATTTATGGATTTGATGAATAGAGTCCGTCGACCATTTCTGGATGATTTCGTGATTTTCTTTATCGATGATATCTTGATTTATTCAAAGATGGAATTGGAACATGAACAACATTTGAGACAGGTTTTGGAGACTCTGAAGAAAGAACACTTGTATGTGAAGTTCTCAAAGTGTGAATTCTGGTTGAGAGAGGTAGTGAAGGAGTGAAAGTGGATCTTTCAAAGGTAGAGACAGTTATGAATTTGAACGCTCCAAAAACACCTTCTCAGATAAAGAGTTTTCTTGGATTGACGGGGTATTACCACAGATTTATTAAAGACTTCTCCAACATTGCCGGTCCGTTGACCAAGTTGACTTGGAAAGATGTAAAGTTTGTGTGTGCTGACGATCAAAATAAAGCTTTTCAGACATTGAAATAGTTGTTATGCCAGGATCCTATCCTTGCTTTGCCAAGTGGATCAGACAATTTCATTGTCTATTACGATGCATCATTTGCTGGATTGGGATCGTTTGCAGGCCAGAGATTGTTCGGTTAACCGCTGACAAGGTTGTTGTTGCTAGAGAGAAGTTGAAAGCTACCGAGGATATGCAGAAGATGTATGCTGATCCGCGACGTCGTCCAGTATCGTTTGATGTGGGTGGGTTAGTATATTTGAAAGTCTCTCTGTGGAAAGGCGTGATTCATTTCGGAAAACGAGGGAAGTTAGCTCCCCGTTTTATTGGTCCTTTCCGCATTCGTCACATAGTGAATGATGAGATGGTTACGTGGGATCTTCCAGTAGAGTTGGCAGGAATTCATGATACATTTAATGTTTGTTATATGAGGAAATGTAAGGTTGAAGATGAAATCCAGATTCTCCCGGTGAATGATTTGAAGGTGGATTCAAAAAAGAGATTGATAGAGGAACCTATTGAATTGTTGGATCGTAAGGTGACCAAGCTCCGCAAGAAGCAGATTCCAATGGTGTTGGTCAAATGGGAGTACAGTTTAGGTTCTGATTTAACTTGGAAGACTGAAGCTGATATGAGGGATACGTACCCTCAAATGTTTGAAGGAGAAGGGATTCCGTGGACGGAATCCTCTTAAGGAGGGGAAATTTGTAACACCCACAAACCTGGGCTAGTCGATTAGCGGGTTAGCGGAAACACAAAGACTCAGTAATATAAGATATCTGAGTTCACTTTCGAGATCACGAGGTGAGTGGACGTTAATTGCGGATGGTAAGATTATGGTTGATGTTATGATGTGATGCATGCGTATGTGATTGATAGATTGTTGAGTTTGATTGTTGATTGTGATTGTTGATTGATTATATGTGTTGCATGACTATTTAGCCGATACGTGCTCGAGGTATGATATCGAGTTGCGTTGAAAAGTCAGCTATGCGTGGAATTGGGCCAGGCTCGTCTACTGGTTGGTTGAACAGTGGTAGTCTTACTCATGCATGTGTTGCATCATAGGGGAATTTCACTGTGCCAATTCAGTAGAGGGCTATCGGTAAACCTTTGCTTTGGCCGGCATTGGTTGTAGGTTCTCTGCCGAACCGTCGGTCTTCTTGATTGTGTGATTACATGCTTTGATGTTGACTCTGATGTCTGCTTTTGTGTTTAGCTTCTACTCACTTAGCTTTGTGCTAATTCCCCTCATTTGTTGCTTTGTAGGTTTGTGATTGTTGGTGACGTTGTAGAAGGAAAGCTCGTCCCTGCTCTGATTTGTATTTTGAAAAGGAAACGAGCCAGTTTTTTTATGTAACACCAAGACAATTGTTTTTTATGGTAAACAGATGTTGATGTTTCTAATTATTTGTACCGTATGTACAGTTGTTAATTAAGCTTCCGCTATGCGTTTTTAAAAAATGGCTTTGGTTTTCCGGTGTTACACCACCCTTACCCCTCTCCACCCTACCCCATCCCTACCCCCACCCCTACCCTACCCACCCCTACCTTATCCTACCCACCACTACCGCATCCTACCCTAACCTACCCCACCCACCTACCCTACCCTACCCCCACCCTACCCCTACCCTACCCCCACCCCACCCCTACCCTAGCCCCACCCACCCCACCCTACAGTCTACCTAAGCCGGCAATAATGATGGTGGTGGTGGTGATGGCGGTGGAGGCGGCGGCAGTGCCGGTGGTGGCAGAGGCGGATGGTAGAGGCAGTGGTGGTAGCGACGGGTGGTGAGGGATGTAACGGGCAGTGGCAGCAGTTGGTAGGCGGCGGTGATGATTGATTGTGGGTGGTGGATGGTGAATAATAAATTGATGATGGTTGGTGGTTATTAAAATAAAATTGTAATTTAATATTAAATGGATCGACCCAGACATATCTTGGATCGACCCACGTAGTGATCCAATTAAATGGGTCGATCTATTAGATCACTTATTGAGTCAATGGATCTATTTTTTGGACCCGTTGTATTATATAAATAGAGCAGATCGGATCTAGATCATGATCCGACCCACTAACACCCGAAAGTCTCAAAGTGATTGACTTAGAGTGATTGGGGAATGAAAATTTGTGAGATTCAATGAGTGTTATGTTGTGACATGAAAAACATACAAAAAAGCAACTAAACTATTGATTGGTTGAATCGGGAACCGTTCCTTAAACCTTGATATAAAATCAAACAAACCATTATGAATAGTCTCTGTCAAAGCCGGTCAAAAACCACTCAAACCAGTGAAGGCTAGACCTTCACACCATATTAAACAGGTCCTTTTAAAAATTAATTAGTCATTTTATGACAGTCTTCATAAATAACCATCATGTGATGCCAGTATAGGTGGCACCAACAACTGTGTTGTATTTGGTGGGCAACGTTGGTGGTAGTGAAGAAAGAGGTGGTGATTAGGGAGGAACAATGGAGAAAAAGGAAAAGTTGGTCAAACTTGGATATGAAGAAAGAAGACAGATAAAAAGGAAGAGTAAGAGGAGAAATTAAAGAAACTAGAAATATAAGAAGAATATCTTAAGAAAGAAAGATTAGGATATAAATGAAATTATAGGATTATATATTCTCTAGAAGTTGTGGAGATAGGTTGTTTTCTTTAGGGTTTAGTTTACTAAAATTTATTCAAGTTATCACGTTTTGTTATTGTGTGTATTGAACTTTAAATGTTTCTATTTTGTGTATCAAACTTTTAATTTGTTGCTATTGTATGTATTTTTATTACATAAAAAAGTAAAAAAGTTACAAGTTTAGTATATATAATAGAAAGTTTAATACAAACAATAGCGACAAACTAAAAGTTCCATATACACAAGAGAAAATTTTTAAGTTCAATACATACAATAGTAAAACATGACAACTTTGATATATTTTGGTGAACTAAACCTTTTTTAATACCAAATTGCATATAGTATAACAATATTTGATCTATTATAAAGTGTTCTTTAGGGTTGTGAATTTAAGTTTCTCGGTGAACAAAAAGTGTAGATTTAAGAGTACGAATAAGAGGTGTGTTATACTGTTAAAAAAAGTCTTTTCATTCTTTTGAATTAAAACATTTATGCGTTCACAATGTACAATAAATAAATTAGATATTTTTGGTATCTTATATTAATTATAATTATTTAATTATTTATTATGCCTGTCGGTTTTAATAGCGGTCTAACCGGTTAGACTACTTCACCCATCAAACTAATACGATGACTATTTTGATATATGCTCTGATTACCATATTCTAGTTTTTGAAAACGCAAATCCAAATATTGATCAAGATAAATTCTAGAGACATCCACATAATCTAGCATCATGAAAAGCATAAATTTCCAAATTAAACAAACAAGAAACAAGAAAGTAGTTTAGGGTTACGAGAATTTACTAATTGCACGTAAAATTCTTGCGTGTCATCGGCGATCATTTCCACCTTGTAATCATGCATCATCCTAAAATTGAAATTCAAACAATAGGAAAGAAACAATTCAAAAAATAGAAGAAGGTTAAACGAAAACGGCCAGGGTAAGAAAACATAACTGTTTAAAATTTGATTTAAGTAAATAGATAAAATTGTAGAACTCACAGTTTCATCAAGTCCGTCTCTCTACGTTTCATTGGAGAAGACATTTTTTTTCAAATTTCAGTAAATTTCTGTGAAGTTTTGCTCATGGGTACGGGATTAAAATACTGATTTATGACGTGAGTCATAAATGTTGGTGATAACTCTTTATGAACATGGGGGAGTACCCATTATCATGTTTCTCATGCTTAATGCTATATCAGTGTCACATCACTCATACTTCATCCATGTTTCAACTCAGAAAATACACATATTTTACATACTACACATACTTTAAAAAGGTTTTTTTTAAATTTCTCTCTCATCTCTCTCACTCCTCACTCCTCTCTTTGTCTCACATCTCTCACTCCTATCTCTTATCTTCAGTAATAAAACACCGAGAGAAAACTAGTGGTTTTGCGGTACCAAAAAGGGGGGTGGTGTTCATCCGCTGTACCATAGGCCACGTAGGCAGTACCGAAAAGAGAGATAATGTACTCTGTATGCTTTAATTAATGGGGAAAACTACAAAAAATACACCATTGGAATATATATAAAAATTGACAAGTACTATAACATAGAGGTTTGATATCATGCTATTTAATCCTCTTACTTATCATACTCACGATAAGACATGAGTTAAAAGGGTTGTCTGTTTTTTACTAGCTAAGTGACCCGTGTGTCAACACGGGATGATATAAGTCAATTTTAAATTTATATAGCTTTAAGGAGTATTAACACGTACAGTAAAAATAATTACAAAGCATATATAGGAATGAGTAAACGTTACAGAAATTTGAAATTCATACATAAGATTATCATTAGATTTTCTGTAGAACCTCTTTATTAATAACCTTAATGGTTTTATTAATAGCGTTTCCTTCATTATCGCATATTAAAACTTTTAAACACTCCTTACTCTTCACTCCAGAAACCGCCACATATAACTGTGCATAAAATATATACAAAACTTATTTACCAGAAAACAATAAAGAAATAGCGCAATCTAATCGACAATAATTCTTTAAATATTAATGATTTAGCAAGAGGAATTTTCTTCCTCTTTTTTCACCGTGTATACAAATATGAGTGTCAAATATGGTGATTTAAAGTTATTTAAATTTAAATTTGATTATAAATCATTATTTGGCAGTGAATTTAAAATTTTTAAATTTTAAATAATAGTATTTTTTAATTTGAAAATATTTGTTGTAACTAATCTAAAGTTCCTCTTATTTAGTTAGTATCTAAAATTTAAAATTATTTGTAACTAATTTAGAATTTGATAAATTAAGTAATAATAGCAGGACTTTATTGTAACTAATCTTAATTTAATTATTTGTAACTAATCATACATCTGGTTTTAAATATTAGTTTTAACTAATCTAAAAATCCACTCTTTTTAAATTCGTAATAACAAATATTCAAATTCAAATTTTCCGTATTTAAATAATAAACTAACTAATATTTTTAATTCAATTTATATCAAGGTGTACGTAGATAAGCCCCGTGTTAATTTGAACAAACTAATATATTAATCTAAAAATTCGGAAAATATGGTGAATTAGTTATATTATCTTCCTTAAGGGATTGAAGCAATATGTGACATAATAGAAGTCTTTAATTTCCATTTTTTTATTTTTTTAATGGAATGTTTTGATTGGTGCAAAGTTTGTTGCGAAAAGAATGACATCATCATCCTTTTCTTTACATAAGGTTATAAGATTATGAGCTTATAATTTATAAGTTCATTTATTTTTCATAAGTCTTTTTTTCAGCTTATTTTTATAAATGCGTCTTATTTTATTATTGTAAATCATAATAATCTTATACACTAAAAAAATAAAATTGGTCAAATAATAATCTCTTGTTAAAACAAACACCACGAGGTTGGATGATTTATTAGGAGTAAATTAATTTTCCATTATGATTTGATTTGGTGTGTGTAATAGATTACGTTGCAAAGAGATATTAAGTATTTTGGAAGAATAAAAAAGAGATTATATGGTAATATGCGATTATACTTGAAATAGATTTTTTTTTTTTTTTTGATGAGTCGAGTAAGAAGAGATAACAAGAGAGGTAACTTGACTAGAGAAATCAAGCTATCAATAACACTAACCATTTATAATTGGGTGTTTTTAATTACACACTCTAATACTCAAAGCACATTATGTCAATAATTTTTTACAAGATAATCATACACATATTATCATATATGCCTACATGGGTGTTTAGATCATTAGATGATGTTTTAGCTATCCTCACCCTTTAGGTGTTACTATTTAGATCATCTCTCTTATACATGCCAGATATGTTACATCAATCATTACAGTTTTTAACATAAGTCATATACTCACATATATCATATAAGGCCCTGTTTGGTTCACTGTATTTCGTGGGATTTCGTGGGAATAGGATTTCAAATATAGGGAAATGTTGTGTTTGGTTAGAAAAAAGGAAGGGATTTTAAATGCTGGGAATTCTTTATAATCCCTCAAATTCCCTTACTCAAGGGATTTTACAAATGCATCCACCCCCATGGTATTTCAAAATGCTTTGTATAAAGGATTTTCCATTTTACCATTTTGCCAAATGCAAATCCATTTTACAATCCTGTCAAATGCAAATCCTGCGAAATACAAATCCTTTGACACTCGAACCAAACGCCCCCTAAGAGTGGGTTAAATTATATATACAGAGAATACAAATATAGAATAACCCTCTAAAGTCACCTCATATCATGAGGTTAAATCACAGCCTCTTTATAGTTAATCATATACGGAGTATCTTGGGAAGAGGTAAGTAAATGTATCACCTATGATTAATCACGCCACTGTTATGCATGTGATGTATCATGCATGTAAGTGATGACCTCTATTAAAAATTATACTTTATTGATGTAATATGTCTGGTGGGAATGATGGATCCAAATAGTAGCACTCGTTAAAAAACAAATAGCATATGTGATGGGTCCGAGGGAAAAAAAGACAGTTGTAATTTGAAAAGAAGCGTAGTTAACATCACTAATAAAATCCTTGGGAGTGTTTAAAGTATGATACGGCAAATGCCTAGTTGACATCCGATAGTAAAAAGAACATCACCCCCAATGTGTGATACCCCAAAAAAGCAAACAATCTCGATACCTGGCTGCCAAGGAAAGAGAAATTACACCCGTAGGATACAGGAGAGTCACAAGAGAGAGAAAGAGAGAAAGAGAAGTATGGTGTTTTTTTTAAGTTAAAGTATATGAAGTATGAAAAACATGTTTATTTCTAAGGTTGAAGTATAAAAAATAAAGGGTAAATTACATTTTTGGTCCCTGTGGTTTATTCAAAATAACTGTTTTGATCACTGGATCCTAAAAGTTACAGGTTTAGTATCCCTCCTGACCCGAACTCATTTCACTTTTGGTCTCTACTCCGTTAGCAAATTGTTAAATATTTATAAATGATCATTTTGCCCTTCTTTTTTAGTCCCTCAAGTTTGTAACTATTTTCGTTTTTGGTCCCTCGGTGATTTTTTATTTTAATCATATTTACAAATTTAATTAAGCATTTATTACTAATTAAATTAAATTTAATAATATTAATACAACTCAACTAACCTTAATTAAATATATTATGGGTTACTACCATGTTTGCAACATATATTCGATTTTATCTTTTATTTAGTTTAGGGCTATAAACGAACTCAATTTTATAAGTTGTTTTTATGTATGTTTATTTAAACAAATGAATACGAACTATTGACTCGTTTGTTCGTTTAAGTACATATATATATATATATACACACACACACACGCACACAAACGTGTGCGCATGTGTGTGTGATATGTTTGTTAATGTTTAATTATGTTGGTTGCATTATAATACATTTTTATATGCATTTATTCATTACTTCATTTATGTACGTTTGTGTTTAAACAAACAAAAATTAAAAAAAAACAATTTTATAAATGAACGAACATGAGCACAAAATTTTGTTTATTTATTAATTTGTTTTTGTATGTTAGTTCGGCTTAAAAAGACAATCGGACACAAACAAGTTCATTAAGATGTGTATATTTTTGTCCAATTATTTTTTTTAAGCCTAACAGACATACAAACACCAACTAATAAACAAACTAAATTTTGTACTCATGTTCGTTTATTTATAAAATTAGTTTTTTTATTTTCGTTTGTTTAAATACAAACATACATAAATGAAGTATTGAACAAATGCATATAAAAATGTATTATAATGCAAAACCAACGTCATTAAATATTAACGAACATATCGCACACACGTGTGTGTGTATATGAACTTAAACAAAAAAATGAGACAATAGCTCGTATTCATTTGCTTAAATAAACATACATAAATATAGTTTATAACATTGAATTCGTTTATAGCCTTACATTAGATAAAAAACCAAAATGAATCTATGTTGCAAACATGGTAGTAACCCATGATATATTTAATTAAGGTTAGTTGAGTTGTATTAATAATATTAAATTAAATATAATTAGTAATAAATGATTAATTAACTAAGTAAACATGATTAAAATAAAAAATCATCCAGAGACCAAAAATGAAATTAGTTACAAACTTGAGGGACTAAAAAAGAAGGGAAAATAGTCATTTATAAATATTTAACCATTTGCTAACAGAGTAGGGACTAAAAATGAAATAAGTTCGGGTCCGGAGGGACAGAACCCATAACTTTTCAGATCTAGAGACCAAAGCCGTTATTTTGAACAAACCACAGGGACCAAAAACGTAATTTACTCAAAAATAAATAATAAAGTATGAATAATATCACGGTAATTTAACATTAAGTATGGAAAGTATAGGTATAACACTTAAAATATTTGCATATTATTCAAAATTCAAAAGGCAGTCAATTTGTCTCTCGCTTAAATTTGTGATACTTTATTAAAATGTTATATATTACGAATAATACTTTTCTATTTCATGAAAATACAAAAAGAAAAATGTATATCAAATGATAAAATTGTGATCACTAAAGATAATAATAGTTACGTGATTTAAGCGTTATATAAAGGAAGACGATTAGTGTAGAAAACAAATTTTTCATAGACAACAAAACATATGTACTTATATCATAATACCCTTAAACAAGTGAACTGTATAAATAGATAGTGAGTTTTTAGAAGATAAAATCATAATTGTTATATATGGTAAATTTATGTTGTATGCAAATCAGCTTGTTTGTACATTAGGCACGACGTGCCTTCACAAGGCACAGGCATACCTAGCCACAGGGCACGCCCAGGTCACGCCCGATTTGGGCTCGTGTCTTGCCGTAGGGTACGGCCGTACTTGTGATGTCGGAATTAGTTTCTGGATTTTTCTCTCCTTTGACCATTTGTGATGTCGGAATCAATACTTAGCATGTGAACCAACGGGCCCTTGCTTCATCCAACAGTTTCCTATTTGACTATTGAGTTTTTATCTTATTCCTTTGACCTCGTAAACCTAATTAGAAACAAATCAACCATTTCCCCTTTTGTTATTTCGCCATTTTGAAAATACTGTAGTAGACATCATCAAATTATCAATTTTTTATCACTTGTAGCTTAATTGTTTTTTAGAATCATCAACTTTTTTTATTTTGATTAAACTATCTAGGTAGGGTTGTGAATATTATTTAGTATTTTGTATTTGAATTATGTATTTTGACAAACAAGGGACAAAATTAGTAAAATTAGATCCGCTGACCTGTCAACCCATTTATCACCCGTTAACCCGCGAACCCATATATTTAAACCGGGTACGTAGGTCGTGTTTCAACTTATACGGATTCATGTCACACACCTTGATATGAATAATTATATGGGTCGTGTTCGTGTCATGACTCGCTTAAACAAGCCGAGTAGAGCTTCATATAGCTTAAACGAGCAAAGCTCGATTCGTTTACCTTAAACGAGTAGAGCTCGAGTCTAAAAAAATCCTAAACAAACTCAACTCAATAAATACCATGTTCAAGCTCGACTCAGCTCAGAGCGTTTACATTCCTAAAATCCAATATGTGTGTGTATATGTAAATACCTCATATAAAGTGGACGGTGTGACTGCTGAAATCGGTGTGAAAAATCCTCAACCGTGTCATGGTTGGACTACCTACCACACCATGGCATCGTGGTGAAGAGGTTTGTGTGGCAAGAACCCACGGTGCGGTGATGGCACGAAACAATATTTTTGGCCGACTTTATTTCATTAATTGCATCTATAAATATGTAATTTAGAGTTAATTCTTGTATGGTAGTTGTAGCATTTAATTTGGATCTCATATGTGTGTGTATATATATATATACATATATTAGTTGTTGTTACGGTGGGAGTAAATCTTCATCTTCATCTTATTCATCCTCATCTTCGTCTTCATCTCCATCTCCATCTTCATCCTCTTCTCCTTCATTTCATTACATGGATAATATAGATTGGTTAGAAGTTTCTCATCTCCTTCTAGCCACACATCAAACTCACCAAATGCATCATCAAACCAACCATCAACACCACAAAGTTTATTTCGAAACTTTGGTTCATCTTACATTCCTCAAATGTCACCACCACCACCAATTCAACAACCATACGTATCACCAAATCTACAACAATTTTACCTAAATCAACAACAATATCAACAATTTTTGCAGTGGCAACAACAACAACAACCACCACAACCGTCACCGACACCAACGATTATCTGTTATTTGTTGTTGATATCTGTTGTGGCTTAACTCCATTCACTTAGCTTTATGCTAATCCCCCACCTCTCACTCTTTTTATAGGTTTTGGTAAGTCAACGGCTCGGCTAAGAGTGGTTAGCTTGGGGAGTAATTACCTAGGCCTCTGATGATTATAATTGTGACGAGCCGTAAATTTTGTAATACTGATATTTGAACTATGGATGGTTGTGGAAACTGTTTTATGTTTTCAGTTGTAAATAATATTAGTATTTTAATTCGCTTCCGCAATGTGGTTTGTAAAATGAAAATTTTTGGTTGAAAATACAGTGTTACAAGTTTGGTATCATAGCCTTGGTTTGGCGATGTGAGCACAGTGGAAGTGTTACATTCCCAAATCTTGGCTCGTGGTAGGTCGATTACTCCTTGGGTGTGGGATTGGAGTGAATCGGAGTGTGGTGGAGTTTAGTATGTTATGTACTAAGGGATTTATCTAAAAAATCGTGAGGTGATGTGATTGTTACAGAAAACAATGGCTGATCGTGATTACTCAACTGGTGCCCCTACTGTCCCGTCTACTGCGAAGTTCCTACAACAATAGTGGAAATTTTGCAAAATGCTGGTACAGCTGGAGATGAGAGGGATGAATACATCTTCCTGGTAAAAGGTCAGTTACAGGATCTAAGAAAGGAACTAGAACAACACTAACAAGTTCCTACAACACAACCAACGGTTATTCCTATAGTTTCAATTACACCTGACCACCGATCTTCCCGGAAATTACTACTTTAGCAGAAGTTCCTCCAATGTCAATGCCGTTACCACCGGTATCTCAACCTACGTCTCAACCGTTCTTCTATCTATTGTTTCCTCAGGGATCTTATTCTTATCCTTACATGGGATTTCCTCCAAATATGGGATACAGGAAACCATGTACATATAAGCAGTTTTTGGATTGCAAACCTGATGAATACCATGGTAGCACTGATCCTAACGTTACTTTGAATTGGTTGCGTGATACCGCGAGAATCTTGGATGCTTGCAACTGCGAGGATGAGATGAGAGTGTATTTTGCTACGAGGATGTTAAAAGGGAAAGCAATGGTCCGGTGGGATTCCATTACCACACATCTATCTAGAGCACGGATGGATGCGATTACATGGAATCAATTTTGAGATAGACTGTGTGAGTAATTCTGCAATGCCTTTGAGTTGAATAAGATAAGGCAGGAGTTTATGGAGTTGCGAATGACGAAAAAGATGTATATGGATGAATTGATAGAGCAATTCAATGCGAAACTGAGGTTTGTCACTTTATAGGAGCTTTGTTGCCAGAATACAGGAGCACGACTCGATTAGCTGGATCGTTGTCCCAGGCTTTCACCTTGGCAAAATCTGCTGAGGGGGACATCCAGGCTAGAGATAAACAGAGCCGGGATGAGGCGGCTTTGTAGAAGCCTAAGTATGATCAATCGGGTAGCCAATAGAAGAAGAGATGGCAGGGTAATCAATCCCAGGGAAACCAGAACAGGAAGGCATCAACGGGGGATTCGAGTGTTAAATCGCAGTGGTGTACGAGATGTAGATCTACCGACACTGGGCAGTGTACTGCTCAGACTATGCGATGTGTGTAATGTGGAACACATGGGCATGAGGCAAAGGATTGTCGATTTCCCCGGAACGTGTGTTCGAATTGTCAGAAGGAAGGGCACCGGGCTGGTGATTTTCCTTCAGGAAGAAAGGCAGGGACCGGGACAGAGACAAGGGAAGGAACAGTTGGGGGATCATCTTCATTGGGCAAAAGAGTAAGAATCCTCCGACACCGGAGGGTAGGGCATTCAGAATGACAGTAGATGATGCTACTGCCACCGATGAGGTTATCACCGGTATGTTTCTTATAAACTCCCTACCTATTCATGTGTTATTTGATTCTGGAGCAAATCGCTCTTTTATTTCTTTGGCATTTTGTGATAGATTAAAATTGCCTACTACTGTTATTTCTGTACCAATTGAGATAGAAGTAGCAGATCGTAAGATAGTTCCTATTGCAACTTCTATGACTGGAGCTGAAATTGATATCGACGGTAAATGCTTCCAGTGTCGTTCCTTTTAATGCATTTGGCTGGTTTTGATGTGGTTTTGGGGATGGACTGGTTGAGTAAGCATAGGGCGAGTATTAAATGCCATAGGAAGCTGATTTCTTTTCCGTTGCCTGTTGGGTCACACGTGGTGGCTCGAGGAGAAAGGAATAAGTCTGTGTTTCCTATTATTTCTTTATTGAAAGCTAAGAAATCTTTGAGTAAAGGATGCGAATGTTTTCTGGCATATGCTATAGATGCTAGAAAGGAAAAGCGGGCAATTACTAATGTACGAGTAGTATCAGATTATCCTGAAGTATTTCCGGATGAGTTACCTGGGTTGTCTCCCGTTCGAGAGGTAGAGTACAAGATTGATTTAATACCAGGTTCTAATCAAGTGGCGAAATCTCCTTATAGATTGGTTCCTTCTGAGATTAGGGAGATGATGACACAAATTCAGTATCTTTTGGATCGGGGTTTTTTTCGTCCGAGTTCATCACCATGGGGTACACCGGTCTTATTTGTGAAAAAGAAAGATGGTACTCTGCGAATGGGTATTGATTATTGATAACTAAACAAGAGGACGGTTAAGAATAAATACCCTCTACCCAGAATTGATGATTTGTTTGATTAGTTGCAGGGTGCTTCTTATTTTTCTAAGATCGATCTGAGATCAGACCAGGTACGAGTTTCTAAAGAAGATGTTGCTAAAACTGCTTTCCGTACCCGCTATCGTCATTACGAATTCTTAGTCATGCCGTTCGGTTTGACTAATGCATCTGCTGTATTTATGGATTTGATGAATCGGGTTTGTCGACCGTTTTTGGATAAATTTGTGATAGTATTTATTGATGACATTCTGGTTTACTCTAAATCCGAAACTGATCACGAGATACATTTGAGACAGGTTCTTGCAACTCTGAAGCGGGAGCAATTGTATGCCAAGTATTCAAAATGTGAATTCTGGATGCAAGAAGTTCATGTCATTTGCAGTGATGGAGTTAAAGTTGATCCGGCAAAGATAGCAGCTGTAATGAATTGGGATGCTCCGAAGTCGCCTTTTGAGATTAAAAGCTTCTTGGGATTAGCAGGTTATTATCGTCGGTTTATGAAAGACTTTTCCAAAATTACGAATCCCATGACTAAATTGACTCGCAAGGAGGTTCCATTTAAGTGGAATGATGAACAGGAAAGAGCTTTTCAGACGCTGAAACGACTTTTATGTCAGGCTTCTATTCTTGCTCTACCGGATGGGTCAGATGACTTCATTGTTTACTGTGATGCGTCATTAGCAGGGTTAGGTTGTGTATTGATGCAACACAATAGAGTTATTGCGTATGCTTCTCGTTAGTTGAAACCTAATGAGAAGAACTATCCAACCCATGATTTAGAACTTGCATCTGTGGTTTTTGCATTAAAATTATGGAGACATTATCTTTACGGTACAAAATGCGTTATTTGTACGAATCACAAAAACCTACAGTATGTATTTTCTCAAAAAGAACTTAATATGCGACACAGAAGATGGCTAGAACTTGTTAAAGATTATGATTACGAGATTCGTTATCATCCCTGAAAAGCCAACGTGGTAGCCGATGCTTTGAGTCGCAAGGGAGTCGGTGATAATATTAAATTTATGCGAATTGAAATATTCTCTGACTTGATTGATAGATTGAAAGCAGCTCAGTTGGAAGCCTTGAAGGATGAAAATTTTAAATCCAACATTATGATAAAGAAAAAGAATTATTTGAATGATGATTATGGGGGATTAAAAGTGTATCAATCTCATGTTTGGGTGCCTTTGCTTGGAGGTCTCCGGAGTTTGATTTTGACTGAGGCTCACAAATCAAGATTATCTGTTCATCCAGGTAGCACGAAAATGTAAAACAATTTGAAAGTGCTTTATTGGTGGCCTACAATGAAAATAGATGTAGCACAGTTTGTGCACAGGTTAAGGTAGAGCATCAAAAACCCTATGGATCATTAAAATAGTTGCAGATTCCATAATGGAAGTGGGAGCACATAACGATGGATTTCGTACTAAACTTCCACGTACGCAGAGGAATCATGATATGATTTGGGTGATCGTTGATAGATTGACCAAGAGTGCTCACTTCTTGGCTACCGGTGAAACAACATCACTCAACAAGTTGGCTCAGTTGTATATTGATGAAGTTGTTTCCCGGCATGGTATACCGCTTTCGATTGTTTCGGATAGAGATTCCAGGTTTGTGTCTAATTTCTGGAACGGTTTACAGCGGGAGTTGGGTACGCGTGTTAATTTGAATACAACTTATCATCCTCAGACAGACGGACAATCTGAACGAACGATTCAGACACTTAAGGATATGCTGCGTGCATGTGTGTTGGAATATGGAGGTTCTTGGGATTCCCACCTGCCATTGATTGAATTTGCGTATACCAATTCTTATCATTCGAGTATCGGTATGCCACCTTATGAGATGTTATATGGGCGTCACTACCGTACTCTTACGTGTTGGTTAGAGGCCGGTGAGAAACAGTATACAGGGCCTGATATGTACAGATCACTGCAGATAAAGTAGCTATTGCGCGAGAAAAGTTGAAAGCTGCGAGAGATCGACAAAAGATGTATGCTGATCCACGTCACAAATCTGTTACTTTTGTTCAAGGTGAATTGGTTTATATGAAGGTTTCGCCTTGGAAGGGGGTTATCCATTTTGGAAAGCGGGGAAAGCTAGCTCCTCGTTATATTGGGCTGTTTCGTGTCGAAAGGGTGGTTAATGATCAGTCGGTTACACTTGATCTTCCTGCGGAATTGTCAGGTATTCACAACACGTTTAACTTTTGTTACTTGCGGAAATGTAAAGTGGAGGATGAGAGTCAGATTCTTCCTTTACAAGATCTTAAAGTGGATTTAAGAAAGAAGTTAGTGGAAGAACCCATTGAACTACTAGATCGGAAAGTAACTAAACTGTGTAAGAAACAGATTCCGATGCTTCTAGTCAAATGGAGACATAGTTTGGGTTCAGATTTGACGTGGGAAATCGAGGCAGATATGAAAACTCGTTACCCTTGTTTGTTTGAAAGCGAATAGATTCCGAGGACGGAATCCTTTTAAGGAGCGAGGATTTGTAACATCCTGAGTTCGGGCCTAGTTATTATGTGGGCTCTTGGTAAGACTATACATGATTATTATGGATTTAATGGTTATTTAATATTTAATTAAGTTTTTTTATATATGTATACTATGTACGAGTATATATATATATATGGATATATACAGTTGTGTGTGTGCATGTTATTGAAATGGAGAGGTTGACACCTCCTGCTTGAATGTTAGTTTCTTGTATATGTGGCTTATATGGAATAGAAGTCGCCTCCATATTTGCAATCTGTTGTGTATGTGTTGTGTGTGAAAAACCGAGAGAGAAAAAGAACAAGAATCGGATTTGGTGTATTGAATTCGTAGATTCAAGTTAAAGGTTTGTATGATTCTTGTTTTGTTAATTAAACCATGATTCATGTTTAATCTGCTAGATTCATGGATTATAACATGCTGGGTTTTGTGTATAATCACCATGGATGAACATGATAGAAACTTGGTTAATGGGTTTAGTTACTTTGATCATGTTCTTTGGTTTTATGGTGTTTATGATACGTGATAGCATGTTTAATCATGTTTGAATATGTTTTGGCAAGTTTTTATATGAATTGAATAAGCTGGAAATATGATTCATGAAAGTTATGAAGTTGTCAGATTGTGATGAGGAAGAAGATAAAAACCGCTATGTTTAAATCCGAAGATTTGATGAATACCGGACAACTTGGAAAACTGACATTGATCAATCCGATTCTGAAATCCGAGAATTGTGAAATCCGGTTACCATGAATCCTAAAGGATGAAATTCGATGGTGGATTCTGATTTGGTTGAAATCCGAAGGGTGAAATCCGATGGAAGTATCAGATTTCCTTAAAACCGACAATTGTTACGGATTTCCTTCAAATCCGACATTGAGGTATCGGATTCCCATAAATCCGATGATTTTGGCGGATTTCGATGATTGTATCGGATTTCCCTTAAAATCTATGGTTTTGTCTATGTGTTGATTATTTGATGTTATATGCTAAGTGTTCATGCATATGTGAATCTAACATGATATGTTTGATTTAACGATGATATAAATATATGTTTGATATATATTTATGACTGATGTTTGGCTCAGTAAAATTAGATCACTGAGTGGAGAAGCTGAGAACTTGAGGTGAGTGGATGTTTACTCACGGGTGATATTAGTTGTAGCTGGTTTGGTTGCAACTGTTATTGGTTTGACTCTTGGATAGATTTTATATCCGATAATTGATTAACTAGTTGATTGTTAATTAATTGTTACGTCAGTGATATGTATACATAATGGTTGGGAAGTCAGTTCCGGCTGGGCATATGGGCTAGGTTTGTTTGCTATCGGTTAATCAGTATTGGGATCTTTTGATGCATTTGTTGCAACTTAAGGTAATACTGTGTGAGAATAGCAACTGAACAATCGGTAAACCTTTGCTTTGGCCGGCATTGGTTGTAGGTTCCTACAGAACTGCCGGTCTTCCCGGGACACGATTATCTATTATTTGTTGTTGTTGATATCTGTTGTGGCTTAACTCCATTCACTTAGGTTTGTGCTAATCCCCCACCTCTCACTCTTTTTACAGGGTTTGGTAAGTCAGTGTCTCGGCTGAGAGTGGTTAGCTTGGGGAGTAATTACCTAGGCCTCTCATGATTATATATGTGACGAGCCGTAAATTTTGTAATACTGATATTTGAACTATGGATGGTTGTGGAAACTGTTGTATATTTTCAGTTGTAAATACTATTAGTATTTTAAATCACTTCCGCAATGTGATTTGTAAAATGAAAATTTTTGGTTGAAAATAGGGTGTTACAGATGATGTCCGAGACAACTCGTCTCAGGAGACACAATGTGTGAATCCAGATCTCAAACCGTCGGTGGGTCTTCTTTTGCGGTTCAAGAATTCAATGATAAATATTTTGAACGTATGGATCATCGCAACGCATTGAAAGATGAATACATGTCAAAGAAAAACATGTATAAGAACTTCGCTTTTCTCGCATTAGACGTTTCTAATTTAAACGAAAGGGACCAGGCCATCATCGAGGCAAAAAAAAAAGACATTTGGAAAAAATATGAAGTGTAATGTTTTCTGCTTTAATTATTTCTACAAATATAATGTTTTTTATTTTAGAAATGTAATGTTTTATTTGAATGAGTTAATACTTTTATTTGTTAGAAATTGTTAGGTTGTATTTATTTTTTGCATGTTTTTTTAAGTTTGTGGTCATTTGTGCAGGTTTTTTAAGTTTGTGGTTGAACTGTTAGGTTGTATTTACTTTTTACAAATCTCTTTAATTTGGTGATTGAAATTGTTAGGTTGTATTTATTTATTAGGAATTATTAGGTTGTATTTAATTTTTGCATGTCTTTTTAATTGTTAGGTTGTATTTATATGAGAACTTCTGTTTGAATTTGAAACATAACAATTTCTCTCAAATATAACAAGTTCTCTTAATGAATATGGATTCATCTCAATCATCAAAATCTTGCGATTCATTTGAATGGCTACAAATGACAAGAGAATCAATTCACTTCCATGCACGTCTTCAAGAGGAACAAAATACATCTCGGGCAAGAAGATCTCGAAGATATATATGGAAGGATTGTGAAGGTCCGAACGAACATCTGCTTACGGACTACTTTGAAGACAACCCCCGTTATCTGTAACGACCCAAAAATATTTTTGATATTATTATCGAGAAATAAATATTATTTATGGAGTTTAACTTTTTAATAATAATAATTATGCAATATTATTATTTAAAGAAAAGAAGAAAAAAAGAAGAAGAAAATTAAAAAAATCTGGAAAATGGATATTGCGGCACGACACGACGTGTTGGGTGGGAAGATTGCGTGTGTCAGTTTTTGCATGTCGCGGAATCTCGAAAATTTGGGCGGTCGCAACGTGACGCGACATGTCCCGGTTGGCTCTATATATACAAGTTCACTTCCAGCCATTTTTCACAACATCCTCCGCACCATACCATTACTCTGCCCGATTTTAGAGAGATTCCAAGGCTGTAGAGCGTATTTTGGTGTTGAGGCTTCGTTCTTACGTGTTTACAAGGTTCGGGTGTTACATTTAAGCCAGTTTTGAAACGTGGAGTGTTTTGAAACGTGTGGGACCAGCTTTCGATGGTCCATGTGCTAGCTCATCAATCTAGGTTCAAGGTGATAGTTTCATACTATTCAAGTGAGTTCATTAGATTTTTACAAATTGAGTACATAGACAAAACTTAATTTTCGAAATAGAGATGGTTATACATGTATATATTGATTGATGATACGTGTTGTGTGTTTGTGGTTAAATACTTGATATATGTATGTCGAACACGTGATACACATGCTATGATTATGTGCGATCTATTATAGTTTATGTATGATTATTTACGATTATATGCATGATCAACTTAGCGGGCAGGGGTAATATATTATATTACCTATTTGCGGATTATGAGCCTAGTAGGTATGTATGATATTCTAGGATTAAAGTGTTAGCCAATACGGGTCACTTGGTCTTTCTAGACGGCTATAGTGACACATGGTATGTAGACACTTCGTTGTTCGGAGTGGTGTAAGTGAGAGGGGCTAGATCATACATCACGAGGGTGTAAGGAGAAGCTGAAATTTGCGGTAGCTTCGTTTGGACTTGCACTGGAATGACAACGCAGTACTTGTACTTGCACCATCGAAGTAGCGAAAGTGGCGATACTCTCGGAATCTATGTTTTTGGGTGGGAGTCACGCCCCACTTGATGCATAGGTTGGCCGAGCACGTGAGTAGTGAACCTTGAGTTATCTAGTGTGGGTTTAGACACTAGATTAAGATCACTTTATTAATATATATGCGGTTATGACGCGGTATGATATATGCGGTATGATTATGATTATGTGCGAATGATTATATGAAATGATTTGTGGATATTTGACCCATTTGGTGCTATGTGGTTTGCGGGTTATCGGGTACGGGTCAAATACACGAAGGGTGGAATTATATATTTACTTTTTGGTAATAACTCCTATTGACTCGCAAGGCGTAAGCTGTCACTTGTTTCTTTTCAGATGTGTCTTGTACTCGCGTAGGTGACTTAGGGGTTATATTTCTGAAAAGATGGTAGCCTTAGTACCGGTTTAGTAGTTGGTGCCACGAATATTTTGGTTATGTAAGCTATTTACGGTTTTAAACTCGTATTGGCTTTTTGAACGACTACAGTCGTAACACTGTGGTTTGACGTTGAATGATTTTAAATCGTCGCTATGGCGAAAACAGTTAATTTCGTTAATGATTTAAGACTTCCGCGGCATGTTTTTGCTATTATTGAAAAGTTTTGTAAGTGATGAAATTTTGAAAACTGCAGTGTTACATTATCCAAGTGAATATTTTAGACGAAGATTTCGCATGTGTAGGGATCTTTTTCTTCAAATTGTTGATGCAATTTCAAATTCAAGGTGATGCAATTCATAAACACTTTCACTACCTTAAACAAAGACCCGATTGTCAGGGTTTCTCTAGTTTTACTGTTTTACAAAAATCAGGGTTTCTCTAGTTTTACTCTTTTACAAAAATGCACATGTGCCATACACCAATTGGCATATGGCATGGTCTCAGATTCTGTTGATGAATACTTGCAAATGTCTGAAAGGTCTTCTTATCTATGCCTACACAATGTTACAAGTTTATAATTGATTTGTATTCAGCCAAATACTTAAGAAAACCAACTTTAAACGATATCCAACGTTTATATCATACACATTCCAATATTCACGGATTCCCCGGAATGCTTGGTAGCATTGATTGCATGTATTGGCCATGGAGAAATTTTCTGAATGCGTGGAAAGGACAATATACTAGAGGTGCCAAGGATGTCCCACAATTATGCTCGAAGCGGTCGCCTCCTATGACCTTTGGATATGACTTTCTTTTTTTGGTGCTGCAGGGTCCAACAACAACATAGATATTCTCAATCAATCACCATTATTTGATAACCTACTTACAGACAATGCTCTTGAATGTCATTTTCAAGTTAATGGAGTTACTTACAATAAGGGAAACTTTTGTGAAGAGTTCCTCGTTTCCAACAAATGAAAAAAGAAAAAAGTTCAATAGGGCACAAGAAAGTGCAAGAAAAGATTTCGAGAGAGCATTTTGTGTCCTACAAAGTCGTTGGACAATTTTTAGGATGCCAGCAAGACCTTTGAGTTTGAAAAAAAATACAAAGAACTATGTATGTATGTATCATTCTACACAACATGATTATTGAAGATGTGGATATGCAATATCAAATGTCAATGAAGTCACTACTATTACTCCAAGTCGAGTCCAACTAACATTTACCAGACTTGTGAAATACGTCATGGGCGAAATAAAGAATTACGACACAAGGATACACATCTGAATCTTTGTCATGATCTCCACGAGCACGTATGGAGCCTTCAACCAAACCAAGAGTAATTTTTTATGTATTTCTATCTTTAAAAAATTTACTTTTTAAATTTATGGCGTTTATTATTTTACGATATTTAAATTTTGGAATCGTATGAATTTTATATCCTTTTATTTTAAATATCTTGTTTTAATTTATTGAGTATTATTATATTAAATGGAAATTAATAAAAAAATGTGGGTCCTATAATGTGGAGTAGTGGGGAGCAACCACTACGGACCTATGTAATAAGTTGAGTGATAAGAGTGAAAAGCTGACGTGACAATGTGATTGGTGTGGTGGGAAGTAACGACTCCCACCACACAAGTCTGCAGCATCCGATAAGTTTATATAGAGTCCACGGACACCATATGCAATTTTCTCTGCATTTTCTTTTACATTTTTAACTTTTATTTATTTATTTATTATGATAGAAATTCATGGCGCCCTTAATTGGTTCAACACGCAAATTAAGCATTCATGTAAGGAGTTGAATGGCGAGAGTGAAAAGCTGACGTGATAATATAATGAATGTGATGGAAGGTAACCACACCCACAACTCAAGTCTGCATCATTCTATAAGTTTATATAGTCCTCGGACACCATATGCAATTTTCTCAGCATTTTCTATTACAATTTTAACTTTTATTTATTTATTATGATAGAAATTCATTACGCCCTTAAGTTGTTCCGTTCAAGACGAAAATTAAGCATGCATGCATGCATGCATGAAGTACAAAACATAGAAGCTAGCTAAATTGAAGGGGCTAGCTAGCTACGGCTCACCATCACCTGCAGCCACCACCTCATCTTCCGATCCATCACCGTCTTCACTTGGCTCCTCCCCACTCGATTCTTCATCTTCAACCTCACACACATCTTCAGGCTTTGCGTATCGCTCACGGTACTCTTTGCAATGCAAATTGAAAGGTACAACCATATATATATCAATGTATGATGGAACATATAATTGATCCAAACTCAAACATGAACAATTGAACACCCGCCCCGCCCTGATCGATGGAAGCATAAATAATAAACCTTCATCTTTTGAACATAATTGTTCGATTGATTAGCCCTGCTTGCTTTGTGTTGTGGATTGCACGTACGTACGTACGTTTGTCGTCCAATTAATTAATGTTAGTTACTCGTACGTACCTTTGACTTTTTCTTCATAAGCGGAATGGTCACGCAAGTAAAGAGCTGCAGCATCTCTGTTTAGCGGATCATCCGCATTCGGGTTCCTCAAAAGTTCGGGCAGGAAGCACTCAAACACATTGACCAAGTCTATATATACATATCATCAAAAGCAATTAAACAAGTTAGTACAAATTTAGCATGACTGTCATAAAGTGACTATCAAGTTAGCATGACTAAATATATGTTGTAATAAATGGTTAATGTCATGAGCCTATATATCACTAGTCTCGTTTTAAAAAAAAGTAATTAACCCTGTTTTGTAAAAAAGAAAAAAAATAAAACTCTTGGTTATGAGCCTCATGACATGATGATGCCCACGACCATGACATTAGGAGTGGAGTAATAACATAGTCATGCCTGACGGTCATTAACGGCGGAGTAAGTCATGTGATCATCTCACTACTCCATATGCTCTAAGCATTTAGCGGTACTTGTAAAAATGGAAGTATTGCATTTTATTTCATGGGACAGTTAAAGAGATCGAGTTTAATCAAATGAATTTCTTTTTAATTACCATACATGGGGCTCCATTTCTGATTAAGCACATCTACGCACACTGTCCCGGACCTGAAAAAAAGTTAATAATTATATATATAGAAAGAGAGAGAGAGTAGATTTGAGAACCTTTATTATTGCGAAAACCGCGAGAACCAATCTTAGTCATTCAATTGGTAAGTGGAATTTATGGATGAAGAGTGTGGAGGAATAGAGTGTAGCAAGATGCATATAAGGAATTCAATGGTAACAATTGAATTAAAGGATGGAGAATTGGACGGCCTGGTTATCACCGTTCTCGCAATAAAAATGGTTCTCAAATGAACATATATATATATATATATATATATATATATATATATAAAAAGGATGCATAAATATATAGAATTAAGATGCAGGTGGTACGTACCTTTCATCAATATTTGGATGGTAAATTTTGTTTACAAAACCGACGGATGGAGATGCATAAGGGTAAGCATCAGGAAGCTCAACCCTCACCTTCCATAGACCTCCAGAGTAAAGACCTACACATACAATTAAGTAATTAGATATAACACTATAATATATAATATCTTCTGATATAAATAAAAGACTAATCTATATCAAATTTATTTGACAATCTTGACCCTTAATTTAATAAAATAAATAAAATTACGTAGTCTTAACCATCCATTTAATTAAAATTAGAAATCTAATTTTGACTTTTCTTAGTCAAAGTTGAATTAATGTTATTAGAAGAGTTGCATATATGCCCTTCGTAAACATTAAAATATCATATGTATCCACCCTAATTCAAAAATATCATATTTACCTTTTATAACATTTAAATTTTTTTTCTTTAACCCAATTCTTAATTTTATCAATTTAAAATATTTTATAAGCATTTATTAAAGTTCTTTTTAGTAATAAAGACGTGACCTTATTGCGCTAATGATAACAGCAATGATCAATGACTTATACAAGAAATAAATAATGTCTCTACTTATCATAATATTACATTTCAACCGTCATGTCTACCCTCAACCTAGGGTTCACTCTTCCACCCTTAATCTGACGACGTATGTCGTTAATTTTTTTAATTCTCATTTCTTTCGTGTTTTATAATTATTTGATATTTTTAATTAATGTTTAAGATTTTTTTAAACCCAACCCGTATTTTACAAGGGCATCTAATTTAGTTCCATAATAATTAACTAACTAATGATTTCATAAATTAATTAATTAATAGTCATAATTTGGATATATTTATTAATTTGCATTTTGAGTGATTATATATAGTGACTTGATGCATAAACAGTGTTTAAAACCTGGGTTTTTTGTTTGATCAGGTCACCTTATCGGGTCGCGGGTCCACTGGTGGGTTAACCCGATTTCTAGAATTTTCAAGGTTTTAAAAATATATATGTATATGTCTATGTGTATATATATATACTAGCGGGGTACTCGCACAATATGACAACGATGAATAAAAATGGTTTGTAAGGAGTTGTTTTGGTAGGTATTGATTAAGATGACACACAAAACGTAATTTCGTAATTTTTATTTAGCATGTGAAAAGAGAATGAAATTTAGATGTAATTTTGTCATTTTTATGTACCAGGTGAAAAGCGAATATTATATATTTTTCCTTTCCGGAATTTATGGAATGTTATTAAGCTTATGGAATATTTTGTTTCGTAAGTTTTGCTATGGAATTTATGGAAAGGGAATATTCTGGAATTTATGAAAAATGAATGTTATTAAGTTTATTTTATGAAATCATTTTTTAGTAGATGAGGGTAGAATAGTAACCTTAAGTGACTTAAAATTTAAGAGTTTTAAGGAAAAAGCTTAAATGCTTTATATAATAGCATAGATATATATATATATATATATATATATATATATATATATATATATTTGTATGTATATAAACTTTGAAAAGATTACTAATCTATCAAGAAACTAACTAATATATCAAACATTTAAGAAGTTAACTAATTTGTCAAAACATTACTTAATTTAGCAAGCATTATAACTAACCTATCAAACATTTATCAAATTAACTAAACTATCAAGCATTTAAGAAAATTAATTAATCTGTGAACAAATTAACCAATCTTTCAAGCATTTTTCAATAAATTTGGTATTAAAAAAACTGTCAAGTAATTCACTTATGGAAGAAATCATCAATAAAGTTAACTCGATGGAGGCTTCTATTGGAAGAAAGGGTTGGAAGAAAGATGGGATTAAAAAAAATACTAACTAGATGGGATTCAAGATGGGTTACGTGAACTTGATGGAGGCTTCTACTCAAAAGACAGCAGCTGCCGTCGCCGATAGATATTGGATAAGGGGTGAAAGATTTGCCTCCCGACGAGACATATAGATATATCCCAAACTAAATAAACAGATGTCCAGATCGGATTAGAGGACTTTTAACCTAGTTTTAATCATACTAGATATTTAGAGAGGCACCAAAGATGGCTCAAGGCATATTTGAGGCTGAATTTGAATATCATGGCTAGAAGATTGAAGATCAAGACCCGGACATTATTTGATTTCTTCCGTTATTTATATCAAATCTGCTTTTTCATGTTTTCCAAAGAATCCATTATTTTTAGTTCACTGAGTATGGGCTAAAATCCTTTCTTTTCCTCTCTAGAGGAGATGAACTCTTGTAATTTGATTTAATTTCAATGAATCGGATGCTTAAGTATTGTGTATTTGTAATGTTTTGCTTAATCTATGATCCATATGTATTAAAGTTTCCATCTTTGCTATTTATTGGCCGAGTGTGCATAGGTTAGAAGATCAATCTATCTATGTATACTTTTATTATCATTATCTAAGATATGTGTTTTTTTTACTAGTGATTGACCAATCGTAGTGTTAAACAACAAACTATTTAACTTTAATGTGTGTGCCAATTGCATATAATGATCTTTATGTGTTATTGATTGATTGATTGAATGATAATTGATAATCAATATTGATTAAGTCTTTTTATCCGAGCAAATAGACTAATTGTGTTAATTCTTAATCCCATGACCATAGGATTAGTATTTTCCATGATTATAGGGTTAGATATTCTCATCACGAAGTCTAACTAATTTAGAAATCGGTATAAAATACTTTCATGTCCATTGCACATGTTTATTTGAAATCAACCAAATTTAAAGAGGAAAATCGAATCAAGGGAGGGAAGCTTCAAAGTTCTTTGCTTTTTAATCTCCTTGATAAGTTTTAATTGTTTATTAAGTTAGTGTTTACTTAGTTGGAATTAGTTTTAATATAAAATCCCAAAAATCCCCCTTTTAATAACTTTTATTTAGTTTAACAATTAATTGGTTGAATTATATCAAAATCATACTCGTTTCCCTTGTGCTCGACACATGGTCTTACCAAAACTATACTATAATATGATTATGTTCTCTTGCATATTTATGTTGTAATTGGTACCTTGGAGATTTTTTTTTATAAATTTAAAACTAGTACGTAAAACGGACATCTTCACCATCTCTGTCAAACAATATACTTACTTCCTTAGTGTCAACCCCATCTTCTCTTCCTCCTCCTACTCCTTCACCTCCTCTTATTGATCAATGGTTACTCGTGCCCGTGATCATACATGAAAATCCAGGTCGTTTCTTGATCATATGTTGTATCATGTCACATCAGCTACTTAAATTGAACCTATCACATTTGCTCAAGCACAAAAGTTGTATAATGGTGGGATGCAATGGAGACAAAAATTACTACTTTACACTCTAATCATACCTCCTCCTCCATCTCAAGCTAATATTGTTGGATGTAAGTGGCTTACAAAATAAAACAAAATCAACATGGAACTATAAGTATATATAAAGCTCGACTTGTTGATAAAGGCTTTAATCAAACTAAAAGTGTTGATTAGACTTAGACTTTTAGTCCAATTGTTAAACCTACCACAATAAGACTTGTTTTATCCTTGGCTTTTTCTCGAGGTTGGACACCGAGACAAGTTGATGTCATTAATGCTTTTCTTCATGGAGAATTGTCAGAAACTATTTATATAGCTCAACCTCAAGGTTTTATTTATCCTAAACAACCTCAACATGTGTGCTTACCGAAAAAGGTCTTATACAGTCTCAAACAAGCACTGAGAGCTTGGTTTTCAAAACTTTCGGCTACTTTTATCAATTATTGATTTAAATATTGTCTGTCTAACACATCATTATTTGTTTACAACTAAAATGGGTTTTCATGTTATATTTTGGTATATGTTGATGACATTATCATTACTGGCAGTGGCAACTCTTTTGATTTCGTGACCACACTCATCCAAAAGCTCCATAATCAATTTGCACTTAAGAAAACTTGTCTTAACCAATGCAAGCCATTATCTTTTCTTGTATCTTCAAGGAAATAACTTTCAAGATGTTCTAGTGTTTTATTTGATGATCCAACAGTTTTTCGAAGTACTATAGGTGCGTTACAATATCTTGTTATGACTCATCTAGACATTGCTTATGTTGTGAGTAAGGTTTCTTAATTTCTTCATAGACCTAGTGATCTTCACTTGACAATAGCCAATCATATTCTTCGCTATCTTCAAGGCACGTTGGACTATGGATAAAAATAACTCCTTTTAGTGACTTTACCATTCATGCTTATTGAGATACTGACTAAGCATGTTGTCTAGATGATAGACAATCAACAACGATTCTAATCTCATTAGTTCGAGTTCTAAAAAGCAGCATATTGTTGCTCGCTCAAGTACAAAATCAGAATATAGAGCTATGACACATACTACTACTGACATTTAATGGATAATGTCCTTATTTCAAGAGCTTCGTATCCCGTCAACATACACTCCTACTTAGTGGTGTGATAATCTTGGTTCAACGCATTTAGCAGTTAGTCTAGTTTTTCATCTACATACGAAACATCTTGAGATTGATTTTCACTTTATACGTGATGTGGTTCTTTCGCACACGTTGCGTGTAAAATACGTTGCAACATCTCATTAGCTAGAATACGTTTTCATTAAACAACTTACAACGAATCAGTTCTCTTTATTTAGATCCAAGCTTCATGTGCTAGCCCCGGTTCAGCTTGTGGGGCGATGTTAGATATAAAAAGTGATGTGTATTTCTTAAAAGAGTATAAATACTCTTTTTGTATTGTAATCCATTCATAACAACAATAACAAAGGATCGAGAGACCTTTTAAGCGTTAAAAGGATGCGGATAACAAACAAGACAAGCAAACACAATATATAACGTGGTTCGGTCAGAGTCACGACCTTCGTCCACGGGCAGGAACAGAGACTTCTTTATTAACTCAGAGTATTAGATGTACATATGACGAACTCCAGGCATGGCATTTATAACTAAACAAGAAACCCTAATTTTAATTAGGAAAATGTAATTTAACAAAATTAGAAGATTCGGCCGCCACACCAACACCAAAAATAACTTGGGGCTGAAAGTACCTGATCCATGTCGTGGATAAAGGGCCTACGCCGTGGAGCATCGAAGGATCCACGCCGATTACTTCTACTACACGCCGAGCACACCTATTGCACGCTGAGCTAGGGGTGTTCATGGATAGTTAACCGAACATAAGGTTAACGGAGACCCCGTTAACCGAAGTACCGGTTAGTAACTTTCATGAACCTAAACCTAAATCGAAAAACCGATTAACCGTTAATCGATTAACCGGTTTTTTCTATTCGGTTTTCAGGTTAACTAATTAACCATTTTAACTACTAAATATATTTCTAAAACAAAAGGTTTCAAAATTTAATATTCATATTTCAAGTTCAACAAGGCTTAAATTTAAAATTTATAAAACATTATGAACTGTGTTATTTATTTATCAACTAATTATGACATAAAGATATTCTGAATAAAAATATGATTAAAATAAATTGAAACTAAGTAAATAAATAGTAAATAATAAGATTTGTAAATCTAGTTGACTAGTAAACTTAAATAATACATATATATACATATATATACACATATATATATAGAGGTAGGTTCATGCGAAAAGTGCGAGCGAAAAGTGCGAGAAGTAATCTAGACCACAAGATGATTAAATCAATGGTTAATATTTATTGTGGCATTTTAGTAAATAATTTAAAACTTAATGGTAATTAATAAAATAATAAAGGATAGAAATGTCATTTGTTTAATTAAAAAAGGAAACCTAAATTAACCTCTCTCTCCCTCACCTACGGTACTCTCTAAAATCTCTCAATCTACCCACATTTTAAACACTAAATCTCTCTCTCTCCATATGGTTCTCTATCTTCTTCTCTTCCCAAGATGTTCCAGAACCAAAAACCACCACCAAGAGGTTTCCGGCCAAGTGATGGTCGACGATTACTTCACCAATCTCAGACATTCGATCGTTTAAGGTTTCTGGCAAATGGTTCATCGCCAAACCCAACTAACCTTCGTTCCCTTCATCGACGATTACTACACCATTGACAACACCACTCGCTCCTCGTGTCTTGTGGTCATCGTCGGTAGTCTCTCTTGCTTCTCGCCGATTAAACTAGATCTGCGCCGCCGGCCATCGTCCTCTGCTTCAACACTGCCGCCGCACCATTTCTTTGTTCAGCGACAATCTTCGGCCTCTAGCTTCAAAAGCGCCGCCGGCGGCCACATATCACTGCTTAACGCTGCAACAACAAAAAAGTCCAAACCCTAATTTCTTCATTTAACCACCATCACCATCGCTGACAACGACTACCGCCGCCACTGCCTAACGTTGTCACCGTCGCCAACTGCTAATCTACACCAAGGTTCAAGGATCTGTTTTTCTTTTTTTATGGGTTCAAGTATATGTTTTTGTTTCCAATTTCATAGATTTGCTTTAAGTTCACGGATCTGTTTTTTTTTTTTTTGGTTCATGGATTTGTTCAATGATGTTGATGTTAAAAGAAAGATTTATGGTTTGTTTAGTTTTAGTTGTTGGTTTGTTTTAATCGATGGTAGTTAAGGTTTTTGGTTTTAATTTATAAGGAGAAGAAAGGTCCATTATTTTTAGTTTAAGATTGTTCAATAATGATTAATAGTGATAAGAAATGTTTATTGTTTGTTTTAGTTTTTGGTTCTTTTTAGTTTTGGTTGTTTATAGGTTGTTAACTAATGAACAGAAAAATAGAGATAAAGAATGATTATTTGTTATGGGTTGTTAACTAATGAACACAAAAAAAACGAAGATAAAGAACAATTGGTTGTTTAATAATGATCACAGATACATTGTTCAATAATAAACAACCGCTTATTGATTTTTGGATGTATTTATTCTTGAATAAAGCTTCAGCAAAAAAACTCGTAAATGGTGTAACACGACACATTTGAGGTTCCTTCTATGAATAATTAATTATTCGATCATTGATGAACGAGTATTATTTAATAGAAAAACTCACGTATCTATAGTGTTGTTCAATATTGAATTTTGTTTGTTGAATAAAGCATCGGTGAAAAACTCGTAAATTTTTTTGGTATATTCAATGGTGAACTCCGTAAAATTAATAATTTCTAGTATATTAGTTTTAAATTATTTTGTTATTTATTTAAAATTTAGGAGAGAGAAAAATAGGAAAGAGAAATAAATTGGAGAGAAAAAATTTTGTTTACTATTATACCCTTTTAAATTAAAAAAATAAAAAAAACTTAAATAATCTACACAACTAGATCAAATACAAATGAGTGGTCGAGATTGCTTCTCGCACTTTTCGCAAATAAACAACTTTTCGCATGAACCCTCCCCTATATATATATATATATATGCTAATATCTATATTGAAAAGTGAAATATAGATATTGACTTTGGGTAACAATTTGTTATGAATAGATAATTATTGTATGTGAATATTGATTAATTGTTAATATTAATAAACGTAAAAACAAAAATTTAAATTTTTTAAGTTCTCGGTTTTTCGGTTAACCTACTGTCTCTAAATTCATGAACCGTAACCAAACCGAATAACCAAAGTTTTATAGGTTCGGTTAACCAAACCGAAAAATTAAAATATTCTCTTTGGTTAACCTAGATTTTAGTACGATTTGCCGGATTTCAGCTATGGTTTTTCGGTTTTGGTTAACCTAAACACCTCTACGCCGAGCACTCCTACTGCATGCCGAGCGCCTTGTTTTTCAAATATCTTCCAAGCCATTTCAAGTCATTTCCCAACAATCTCCCCCTTGACTTGAACTCTCTTCTACCAATCAACAGAGATTATCAAAGAACCGCTCTTTCCTGCCAACCTCCCCCCAAGGGACTTCCTCCTTACATGAGCCACGAAGTCCGACACCGCGTCATGCAATTTCACCGGAGAACATCTCAACCCGTGTTGTCTCAACTTCGTCACGTCAACTTTATGCTCCAAGGACAATGTTGCCTACGTTCCAAACACATAATTGCCTTCTAGAACGTAAATATCACGTAGTAGTCTGCCCGGCATTATCACTCGAGCATCCTTGGAAACCTTCCGTCTATTCCCTTTTCCAGAATATTCATATACATTCTTCGCCAAAGTACAAGGATCAGGTTCTTCTTAAGATCCGGGACATACCAGCAATGGATTAATCTGACAACTCCATCATGCATCTTAATCTACACCATAACGTACACTACCTTTAACACTCCATATCCCATCGTCCCCCAGTTTCACTTTACCATTCCATTCCTTTAAAGAAACAAACAGGCCTCGTGAATATGCTGTGTGATGAAATGTACTCGTTTCCAGGATCCAGGTATTAGCACTACTATTATGGTCAAAGCATCGCCTATGTCACCATCTTCATGAACCGCATTCGCATCTCCCTTCCATTTAGGATAGTTTATGTTAATGTGACCAACCTCCTTACAGTAATATCACAAAAAATTTCATGTGGATTTTGACTTGGAACGCAACCCACCTACACCACCCTGTTTATCATGTGTCCTTCCCGTGCTAACATACAAGGTAGAACCGGACTCCCCCTCATTACCAAAAACCCTACGCTTGAGTTCCTTCGACAATAGTGCATACTTCACCTCTGCAATAGAAATTGTTGACCTACCATACAATATGGTATCAACAAAGTTCTCGTATGAACTTAGTAGTGAACGCACCAGAATGTCAAGATCTGCATCTTCAATTTTAAAATCTACCGCCTTTAAATCAAGGATACTATTAAAATTATCAAGATGATCTTTAACCTAAGTGCCTTCTAACATCCGGAAAATATACAACCTTTTCTAACACAGGTTCTCTCATAGACCAGCAACCATTGTTTGATCCATCACCTCCCTCAATACCTCATTAGTTAAACACAACAAAATCACCGAGTATGCTTTTGCTTGAACATCTCTTTTCATGTCCTCCTTCATATCCTTTGGCAACTTATCTGCACCTTCTAACGCCATTGTGCAACCCAATTGAACTAGAAGAGCCCTCATCTTTACCTTCCATAGTGTGAAGTCGTTTGAGCCATTGAATTTCTCGGGATCAAACTTCAAAGATAACATCTTCAATCAAAAAATGTGCTAGCCAAGAGAAAAACCTAGGCTCTGATACCAGTTGTAAGGATCGAGAGACCCTTCATGCGTTAAAAGAATGCGGATAAAAAACTACACATGAAAACACAAGCTATAACGTGGTTCGGGCAGAGTCACGACCTACGTCCACGAGGAGGAACAAAGACTTCTTTATTAACTCAGAGTGTTAGATGTACATATAACTGAACCACAGCCTTGATATTTATAACTAAATAAGAAACTCTAATTTTAATTAGGAAAACCTTATTTAACAAAGTTAGAAGATTCGACCGCCGCACCAACACCAAAAACAACTTGGGGCTTAAGGTACATGCTCCACGCCGTGGATCACGGGCCCATGTCGTGGAGCATCGAAGGCTCTACGCCGAGCACTTCTGCTTCATAACAAGCACATCTACTATACATCGAGCACTCCTACTGCACGCCGAGCACCTTGTTTTTTCAGTTTCAAATATCTTCAAGCCATTTCAAGTCATATCCTATCACAAACATCTCTCTCTATTTCTTGATTGTTCACGTTTGCACTAGTTATTTGGAATTTTTCACAAAGAACAAATTGTGTAAGCTAATTAGGTTTACCTTTATGGAAAAAATGAACGGCTGCAACACTACAATTGGCTTAGGAGTTGCGACACCACCGATGACCATTGAACTTTTGCCCAAGTATGTGAAACGTATGTTCAAAATATTAAGAAATTACTAGGGGGGCCGGCCAAGCATTTGGCGGCCCGTCCGCAAGCCAAGGGCAGCAAATGATATGGGGCATTATTTTTTTTAGTCCAAGTTCAATAATACTAGGCCCATTCTAAAAAAATGATAAATACCTATTACCATAGGGCAGGTTGAGAGGTGGGACTTAGGAGGCAACAAAGAAGAGTTCCGAGGTAGCTTCTCCACTCCCCTATGATAATGGTAATCATGGCAAAGAGATATACACAGACCAAGAGAGTTGGGCAAAATCCAATCAACACATTAGACTATATACTCAAACGAGTTTCCACTCCGCGATATAAGGCTCACGATTCATCGAGATTGAGGTCTGAAACAACAATACCTTTCTTGTGTGAAGGGCCGGTTCCCCTCTTCAAGGATTCAAGGAATCAAGGGCACAGATCAAATCAAGGGCATCATTATCTTCGTTCTCCTATGTGACTCACTCTAGTAAGTTGTTTAGGGATAAAGGTTGAAAGTGTCTTACGCACAACACACAGGACACACCTCATTTTGATTTTATGGTATATGTTTTCTAATTTATGCGGTGTTTATTTTTGATCGATTTTGGCAGATTTCCAAGAAGTTTGTGGCATGAGTTGAGGGTGTACACGTATTTTTCAGAGTGTCAATATAATAATTTCTGATTTTTATATTAATCTATGCCTTGTTTATTTGTTCCCCCTTTTGTTCTTATTTTTGTTTATTTTATATAATTGTTTTGCACCTGCCATGTACTTTATATATGTTTGTATCTCTAGATATTGTCACGTAGGATCAAGGTTTAAGATTTATATATTTGGATATACAACACGTGAATTGATAATAGAAATCATACATTGGAAGAAAAACAGTATAAATTTTTCACAATTTGAGAAAAAACAAGTTGTTTGTTTACTTGTTTTAACAAACAATCCAATGTCTTCTTACTTTTTTCTTCATTAATCTTTGTAATGTTCTTCTTAAACTTTACTAATTGTTTTTCTTATAAAAATTCGGTTTTTCATAGATGCAAAGACAAGATCTTGTTGATTGCAAGAAGATAACAAAATGTCATGTATTATCTTTTTATGTTTTAATACTTTTTTTCAAATATTATTTTACTATAATTTGTATCTTCACGTAATCACATTTACAATAGTTTACGGGTTCATAACTAGAATACTAGGTTCCGACCCTTAAAAAGTTGCGCTGCTTGTCGGGGCATATTTTTACTGCTTCGTCCCGGGCATTATAAAACTCGGACCTGCCCTGATTACTAGAGACACACGTATCAACATTTTTCAATATTTTGTCGAGCATATTTTAACCAAATAAATATATATTGATAAAGATTAAAATTTCTTTTTAAGATTGTAATAGTTCTATTATTTGATTTCTTTTTGTATTTTATTTTAATATGTTAATGTAATTTTTTTATTTAATTATTTAACGTAATTCTTCTTTAATTACTTACTTATCTAATCCAATATTTCAATATATTTTTATTTAATTAAAAGATAGCGAGTATAAAAAAGAGTAGAAGAGGGAAGAAAGCAATATCTAAAGGTTGTTAACTCAAACTAGAGTGGTCAACAAGCATATCACATTGGATCTTTTAAAGATCTGACCTTACCTGTCTATCAATTTAATTGGATTTGGATCAGATCTAATAACATGTAGATCCATTTAATTAGATTTGGATTGGATCAATTACTATTGGATCTTAACCCGGACCGGACCCAGATCGACCCATTTAATATTAGTTATTTATTATTTTTTATATAATAAGTAAATCAAATATTTCCCCACCAATTCCCACCCCCACCCTCACCCAATCCCACCCCTACTACACCCACCCCACCCCTCCCCACCCAACCCCTACCTACACTACCCTACCCTACCCTACCCCCACCCTTACCCCTTTCCACCCTTACCCCTCTCCACCCTACCCCACCCCTACCATACCCTATCCTACCCTACCCTACCGCATCCCAACCTACCCTACCTCACTCACCCTATCCCACCCTACAATCTACCTAGGCCGGTGGTAACGGTCATCGTGGTAGTGGTGGTGGCCGCGGCGGTGACGGTGGTGGTGATGGTGGCCGTCGTGACGGTGGTGGCGGAGGCGGAAGCAGGTGGTAGGGTCAATAACGGGTGGCGGCGGCCATAATGGTAGTGGTGGCGGCGGGTGGTAGGGGCGGTAACGGTGTGTAGAGGTGGTAATGATGGCGGTCGTGACAGTGGTGGCGGCGACGGGTGGTGAGGGAGGTAACGGGCGGTGGCAGAAGTTGGTAGGCGGCGGTGACGATCGTTGGTGGGTGGTGGATGGTGAATAATAAATTGATGATGGTTGGTGGTTATTAAAATAAAATTGTAATTTAATATTAAATGGATCGACCCATGTAGTGATCCAATTAAATGGGTCGATCTATTTGATCACTTATTAGGTCAATGGATTTAGTTTTTTTGACCCGTTAGATCATATAAATGGAGCCGATCGAATCCGACCCATTAACACCCCTAAGTCTCAAAGTGATTGACTTAGAGTGATTGAGGAATGAAAATTTGTGCGATTCAAAGAGTGCTATGTTGTGATATGAAAATAATACAAAAAAGCAACAAAACTATTGATTCGCTGAATCGGGAACCAGTGATGAAACCTTGATATAAAATCAAACAAACCATTATGAATAGTCTCCGTCAAAACCACTCAAAAACCACTCAAACCAGTGAAGTTTAGACCTTCAAACCATATTAAATAGGTCCCTTTTAAAAACTAATTAGTCATTCTATGACAGTCTTCATAAATAAACATCGTGTGATGCTAGTATAGGTGGCACCAACAACTGTGTTGTTGTATTTGGTGGGCAACGTTGGTGGTAGTGAAGAAAGAGGTGGTGATTAGGGAGGAACAATGGAGAAAAAGGAAAAGTTGGTCAAACTTGGATATGAAGAAAGAAGATTGATAAAAATGAAGAGTAAGAAGAGAAATTAAACATATTCAAGTTATCACATGTTATTGTGTGTATTGAATTTTAAAAGTTTATCAAACTTTTAATTTGTTGCTATTGTATATATTTTTGATACATAAAAAAGTGAAAAAGTTACAAGTTTAGTACATATAATACAAAGTTTAATAAACACAATAGTGGCAAATTAAAAGTTCGATACACACAATAGAAAACTTTTAAGTTCAATACATACAATAGCAAAACATGACAACTTGAATAGATTTTAGTGAACTAAACCCTTTTTTTAATACCAAATTGCATATAGTAAAACAGTATTTGATATATTAAAAAGTGTTCTTTAGGGTTGTGAATTTAAGTTTCTCAATGAACAAAAAATGTAGATTTAAGAGTACGATTAAGGGGTGTGTGTTATGCCGTTAAAAAAAGTCTTTTCATTCTTTTGAATTAAAACATTAATGCGTTCACAATATAAAATAAATAAAGTAGATATTTTCGGTATATTATATTAATTATAATTATTTAATTATTTATTATGCATGTCGGTTATAAATGCGGTCTAACCGGTTAAACTACTTGACCCACCAAACTAATACGATGACTATTTTGATATATGCTCTGATTACCATATTCTAGTTTTTTGAACGGTAATCATCGTAATTAAAACGCAAATCCAAACATTGATCAATATAAATTCTAGAGACATCCACATAATCTAGCATCATGAAAAGCATAAATTTCCAAATTAAAACAAACAAGAAACAAGAAATTAATTTAGGGTTACGAGAATTTACTATCGGCAGGTCCATTGAATTGCACATAAAATTCTTGCGTCTCATCGGCGATCATTTCCACCTTGTAGTCATTCATCATCCTAAAAGTGAAATTCAAACAATAGGAATGAAACAATCCAAAAAATAGACGAAGATTAAACGAAAACAGTCGGGGTAAGAAAACACAACTGTTTGAAATTTGATTTAAGTAAATAGACGAAATTGTAGAACTCACAATTTCATCAAGTCCGTCTCTCTACGTTTCATTGGAGAAGACATTTTTTTTCAAATTTCGGTAAATTTCTGTGAAGTTTTGCTCGTGGGTACAGGATTTAAATACTGATTTATGACGTGAGTCATAAATGCAGGTGATAACTCTTTATGAACATGGGGGAGTACCCATTCTCATGCTTCTCATGCTTAATGCTATATCAGTGTCACATTATTCATACTTCATTCATGTTTCAACTCAGAAAATACACATATTTTACAAGCTATACATACTTTAAAGGTTTTTTTAATTTCTCTCTCATCTCTTTCTCTCACCTCTCTCACTCCTCTCTTTCTCTTCACCTCTCTCACTCCTCACTAATTAATGGGAAAACTACGAAAAATATACCATTGGAATATATAAAAATTGACAAGTATTATAACATAGAGGTTTGATATCATGCTATTTAATCCTTTTACTTATCACACTCATGTTAAGACATGAGTTAAAAGGGTCGTTTGTTTTACGCTTACTAGCTAAGTGACCCGTGTGTCAACACAGGGATGATATAAGTGAATTTTAAATTTATATAGCTTTAAGGAGTACTAACACGTATATTAAAAATAATTAGAAAGCATAGATAGGAATGAGTAAACATTACAGAAATTTGAAATTCATACATAAGATTATTATTATTAGGGTTGCCTTCATCATCGCATATTAAAACTTTTAAACCCTCCTTAATCTTCATTCGAGAAACCGTCACATATAACTGTCAATGAAATGTAAACAAAACTTATTTACCTGAAAACAATAAAGAAATGATGCAATCTCATCGACAATGATTATTTAAATGTTAATGATTTAGCAAGAGGAATTTTCCTTCTCTTTTTTTCATCGTGTATACAAATATGAGTGTCAAATATAAAGTTATTTAAATTTTAATTATTTGACGGTGAATTTAAAATTTTTAAATTTTAAATAATAATACTCTTTAATTTGAAAATATTTGCTGTAACTAATCTAGAGTTCCCAATATTTAGTTAGTATCTAAAATTTAAAATTATTTGTAACTAATCTCGAATTTGACAAATTAAGTCATAATAGCGGACTTTATTGTAACTAATCTTAATTTAATTATTTGTAACTAATCGTAAATTTGGTTTTAAATATTAGTTGTAACTAATCTAAAAATCCACTCTTTTTAAATTTGTAATAACAAATATTCAAATTCAAAATTTCCGTATTTAAATAATAAACTAACTAATATTTTAATTCAATTTATATCAAGGTTTACGTAGATATGCCCTGTGTTTATTTGAACAAACTAATATATTAATCTAAAAATTCGGAAAATCTGAATTAGTTATATTATCTTCCTTAAGGAATTGAAGCATTATGTGACATAAGAGATCGAAGACTTTAATTTCGATTTTTTTATTTTTTTTAAACGAAATGTTTTGAATGGTGGAAAGTTTGTTTTGAAAATGATGGTGACATCATCATCCTTTTCTTTTAATAAGGTTTTAAGAAGATTATGAGCTTATAATTTCTAAGTTCGTTTATTTTTCATAAGTCTCTTTTCAACTTATTTTTATAAATGCGTCTTATTTTATTATTGTAAATCATAATAATCTTATACATCAAAAAATAAAAATAGTCTCAAATAATAATCTCTTGTTAAGTTAAAACAAATACCACCTAAAATTAAGAGAGGTTGGATGATCTATTAGGAGTAAATTAATTTTCCATTATGATTTGACTTGGTGTGTGTAATAGATGCAAAGAGATATCAAGTATTTTAGAAGAATAAAAAAGAGATTATATGGTAATGTGCGATTATGCTTGAAATAGAAAAAAATGTGATGGTTTGAGGAAGAAGAGATAACAAGAGAGGTGACTTGACTAGAGAAATTAAGTTGGTTAACAACACTAACCATTTATAATTGGGTGTTTTTAACTACACATATTATCATATATGCCTACATGGGTATTTAGATCATTATCATAATACTCAAAGCACATTATGTCAATAGTATTTTATAAGATAGTCACACACATATGTTATCATATATGCCTACATGGGTATTTAGATCATTAGATGATGTTTTAGCTATCCTCACCCTTTAGGTGTTACTATTTAAATCATCTCTCTTCCATACCAGACATATCACTAGGAATGGCAAAAAAACCGAACCCGACGGGAAAAACCGAAAACCGAGTTAAACGGGGCGGTTTTCGGGGATGCTAAACGGGGAGGGGGATGGTAACCGAATAATTTAAGCGGGGACGGGGACTGTGATACCCGCACCGATTACCCGATTAACCGGCCCGATACCTGGCCCGATTACCCGATTATATTATATTTTTATATTTTATATATTTTTTATTCTATTTTTATATTTTATATTCTATTTTTAATTATATATTATATATTATATATTCATATGAAGTTGGAAGAGTGATATAATTTATAATTTGAATCGTCCTTGAACACTAAGTGTTTTAAAACCATTTGTTTGGATACATTTGAACACTTAATCATTATCTTGGATCGTTTTGTATGTATTTGTGGAGAATGTATTAATGTTGAATAATTTTAGTATAATTGTTTTTTAAAACTCGAGACAAAATCTTAATAATGACGAGAATCCCCACAGTGAAAAATCACCGTTTAACTTTATACGGGTATCCCCGCGGTGAAAATTATCCGTTCACATTAAACGGGGATACCCATTTCCCCGGTTACCCAACGGGGATCCCCCGTTTAAATCCACGCGGTTTTTTAAGCGGGGACAGGGACGGTTTTTTAAAACGGGGACGGGGGGACCAATCCCCGGCCCGAAACCGGCCCGTTGCCATCCCTACATATCACATCAATCATTATAGTTTTAAACATAAGTCATATACTCATATATATCATATCACAGTGGGTCAATTTAGATATACAAAGAATACAAATATAGAATAACCCTCTAAAGTCACCTCATATCACGAGATTAAATCACACCCTCTATGGTTAATCGTAGACGGAGTATCTTGGGAAGATGTAAATGTATCACCTATGATTAATAACGCCTCTAGTTATGTTAATGTTTTTTGTTTGTGTGATTGTTGCAAAGAGTGATGTGATGTATCATGCATGTAAGTGATTATTTGTATTGAAAATTATAATTGATTTATGTAATATGTCTAGTACGTGGGAATGAGAGATTTAAATAGTAGCACTCGTTAAAAAACAAATAACAGATGTGATGGGTCCTAGGAAAAAAGATAGTTGTAATATGAAAAGAAAGTGTATTTAACATCAGTAATAAAAGCGTTGGGAGTGCTTAAAGTATGATACCGCAAATGCCTAGTTGACATCCGATAGTAAAAATGAACACCACCCTCAATGTGTGGTACCCCAAAAAAGCAAACAATCTGGATACCTTGGTGCCGAGGAGAGAGAAATTACACCCGTAGTAGAGGTGAGAGTCACAAGAGAGAGAAAGAGATATGGTGTTTTTTTAAGTTAAAGAATATGAAGTATGGAAAACGTGTTTATTTCTTAGGTTGAAGTATAAAAAAATAATAAAATATGAATAATATCACGATAATTTAACATTAAGTATGGAAAGTATAGGTATAACACTTAAAATATTTGCATATTATTCAAAACTCAAAAGGCAATCAATTTGTTTTTCGCTTAAATTTGTGATACTTTATTAAAATATTATATTACCAATAATACTCTTCTATTTCATGAAAATACTATATATATATATATATATATATCAAATGATAAAATTGTAATCACTAAAGATAATAATAGTTACGTGATTTAAGCGTTATATAAAGGTAGACGATTAGTGTACAAAACAAATTTTTCATAGACAACAAAAAGTATATGCTCATATCATAAATAGATGGTGAGTTTATCAAATCATAATTGTTATATATGGTAAATTTATGTTGTATGCAAATCAACTTGTTTGTATAATTCATCTCTCTTAAAAGTAGAGTGAGATGTCATATCATCGTTGTCATATGTCATATAAGGTCACATACATATAGCAACAAAACTTGAATAATATAAAACCATGAGTATTGATCATCTCTTTATTCTTCTTGTCAAATTAACGCTATATCATTTTTCCCTTCCATTCTTCTCCGTCTCACTCCAATCACTCTAACCTTCACATTCATCTCTTTCAACCATCCAATCTTTCACTTACACACACGCACGGTAAAATTTATAAAAAAAAAACTCAACGTGAATAGGAACCATCGAAAACAAGAATGAGGGATAGGAACCATGATGTTCAAACCTCTCACGCTCCAACGAGCTACACACCTACGGTGGATTGGATAGTCTTACTTACAAATGAAGAAAAAGTGTATGTAATCGGAAGTTGAAAAAAGTCATTTTATATATTTAATTCTTGGTCAAATACATAAAGCCAACATTTTATATATTTAATTCCTGGTTAAATACATAAAACCATACTATATGACCGGTCAAAGTTTCATATATTTTCTATACATGTTATTTATTTAATTCTTGGTCAATTACATTTTATATATTTACCTTTATATAAATGGGTATATTATCGAGAAAGGTAACATAAATATCGATATTTGCCAATAAAGGTAATGTCTAATTTCTTAGGCCAATAAAGGATTCTAAATTTAAATTTCTAATATTAAAGGTAACCGATTTACATTTATAGCAGGTAACAGGTTAAAGTGATGACGTGACTAATTTTTATATACACAAATTGACGAAAAAGGTAACATAAATATTAAAAAATTTCAATAAAGGTAATGTTCATTTTTTCTAGACTAATAAAGGATGATGAATTCCAATTTAAATCAAAACATCATGTTTGGATCTAGGTACGTGTTCGTGTGTGTTTTCTCTTTCTTTTATATAATAATAAAATATTTAAAATTAAAACAATATTACATCATTTTCGTATATGATATTTGGAATGTATTATGTTGGTACTTTGGCATTTGACTACTTGCAGTGGATATTTTGATACTTTAATATCTTATATTGCCTTTATAATTGTATTAAATGAACATAATCAAAATTTGAAGTACAAAATTGGAAACAAATTCAAACAAACACCAAATTTGAAGTTTGAATCAAATCAAAATGAGTCTTGAATTCTAAAGTTTAAATCGAAAAATATCATATTCAAAATTCGTATCAAAACAAAAAAAGAATATAAGTATTGGAAAGTCGGAAAAATACTCGTCGAATACATTTGGCCAAAATGGGTCAACCCTAAATATGACTGATAAATAAATGGTCAAAATGGGTTGACACGTAATTGACGCGAACACGGTAACATGAACTCGCTGCAAATTGTCAGCATACCCTTTTTTACGATGGATTGAAATTTATCATCCTTTTTTTGACTTAAAAAATTAGATATTACCTTTATCGGCAAATTTGGACTATCTTAACCTGCTCACTATACCTTTTTTTGTTAGAAATTTAAATTTTAAATCCTTTCTTGACTCAAACAAATTGACATTATATTTGATAAATTTTAATGTTTATTTTATCTTTCTCGACAATTTGCCCAAATATAAATATATGCACCACATTACCATATCTATTGATAGGCAAAATTTTAGGGAAATTTTTTCGTGAGATTTCAAGAGCTGTTTAATATATTTATAATAATTATTAATTATTACAATATTGTTAATTTTTGTTTGAATCCTCATTATCTCACGATATATTAATAAGATGATATTTTGATAAGATTTTAAAATTTTCTGATAAATTCAAAAAGACATATACTTTAAATTAAAGATCGAGAGGTAAGATTGATCTTGTGCATTATTCTTTGTAATGATCACTCGAGATAAGATTGATCATCTTCATTATTCTTTATGATACATAATTTCCGATGTAGAATCTTCAATTATCGATTATGATGCAGCGGCTCTTCATCAAGATTGCAGCTTCAATAGTCGATTATCTCATCCATTAAAGGCCGATTTACTTTGAGGTAATGCTATTTCATCCGATTTTCTTTCTTATCAAAAGAGACATGTGAATAATGGATCAATTATGTTCTTGAATCGGATTCATTATCTGTAGGAAAGCATATTATTGAATTAGGGCTCATTATGCCACTTTAATTGTTTATGTTTGATTGCGTTTAGAGAGCTCGGAGTGGGCAAGGGGATGAGAGGGGGGTCGCACCATTGCGTCGTCGTCACTTGATCGGCCACACCATCGTGCAGTGGTGGAGGCCTTTAGGGGTGGAAACTCCGCCGTGTTATGAGGCGGGGGTGGGAATGAGGAAGATGGCGGCGAGGGCTTCTCTTAAAATGGAAAGGTATGATGGAATCTTTATTTTAGTTTTATCGGCATAGAAAATTGGAAGAAGAAACCTTCAAAAAATTTTGTCTCCTAACATTATCTATTATTTTTTCTTATGGAATTTTTATTTTACTTTTATTATAATATTAAATATTTTTAATTAAATTTATTTTATTTATTTTTACTTTTATATTTTTATTGGGTATAATTAAATATAAAATTAATAATTAAGATGAGTCCCAATATTTGATGTGTACGGATCTGAGTGGTGGGAATAAAATTGTGACATGGCAGTATAGTGGGTGTGGTGAAAGATAACCACTCTCATCTCTCTAAAGGGGTGGAACAAATTGAAGGCATTGAAGGTGGGGCCGAGGTAATTTTATGAATATAATCTAATAACCTTATTAAAAGAAAATGATACGTTACATTAGCATCTTTTTCAAAAACAATTTTTCATCAATCGCAACATTCCATTTTAATAAGAAAATTTTAAAAAAATCAAAATTTTAAAAATATCTATTCTTAAAATAACAACTTAAATTCAAATTTTAAGATATGCCTTTCAAATATCCTAACAAACTACAAGTTTTCAAAAATTAAGATAGTTTAACAAAATTTCACCTATTTAATCATTCATAAACCTGTTATTTCTTTAGGTTAACTACAATTGTTTCAAAGAAGTTCAATGGCAATTTCAACTTCAAAAACAATTGTTCCTATATTGAAGAAAGAAGATAGATTCACCTTGGTAAAAGACGTGAAAGGTTAGTCTGATCATTGTATTATCAAAGTTATGGTAATGATCATGTAAAAGCCATTCTTTAATGACAATCAAAGAAGTTCATCCACTCTTGAACTTATCTTAATTGATGAACAAACATCTTCAATTATATTTGATAATTTCATTTGTATATGTTTGCAACTTTTTCATATTATTTCAAAATGACCGGTACTTCTTTTTGAAGCATACATCTTTGGTCAACAATGATACACTACTTTTTATTGCATATTAGGTTAGGTTGTTTTACAATTGACACATAATTAGCTTTTTGGTATTTTTTTTTGGTTCATACATACATTTTTAGTACTTGAGATAATGTTATTCATGTATTGGTACAATATTTTTTACTCTTGGTTAGAATAAGTTGTTTGTGATTGAAAGAGTATTATCATTTATTTTATTCAAAGTAAAAAACCAAATTTTGAACTTATTTTAATTACTATAACTATTGACCAAATTTTATGTAACCAAATTAAAATTTATTTTAATTTCTATAACTATTGACCAAATTTTCTGATTTTTAAGATTATGTTGATACTATGCCAAAAAAATTTCAAATTTTATAATTTCAAAACATTAATTATTAATGTTTGAAGAAAATTCTAACAAAAAGTCCCAAGTTTATTTAACCAAATTAATAGATTAATATGGTATTAATTAACTTTTTATCTTATAACTAATAACTAATTATATAACTAAGTGATCAAATTTTATTTAATCAAATAAAAAAACAAATCTCGAAATTTAAAGAAATATTAGATTAGTCAAAAAAAATTTAATATATTAGTTTGTTAAAATTTACTCTTTATTCTATAATTAATAACTATTTGATTAAGTTTTTCCTAATCAAATTAATAAATTAGTTTGTTAAATTTACATTTTCTCTCTACGTAACATCTAATTTAAATTGAATTCAATTTAATGATTAGTTAATTTATTATATACATAATATAAATTTGGAAATTAGTTATTACGAATTAAAAAAAATCTCGAAATTTGAAGAAATATTAGATTAGTCAAAACAATTTAATAGATTAGTTTGTTAAGATTTACTCTTTATTTTATAATTAATAACTATTTGACTAAGTTTCTCCTAACCAAATTAATAGATGAGTTTGTTAAAATTTATATTTTCTTATGTACATAATATCTAATTTAAATTGAATTTAAAGATAACTTAATTTATTATATACATAATTTAAAAGATTACTTATTACCAATTTAAAAGGATTCAATACTAACTAATTATGAGGAATGTTAGATTAGTTACAACTAATTTAAAACTTTCAAAATGTAAATTTTAAATTAAAGAATACCATTCTTTAAAATTCTAAAATTTTAAAATCACCGCCAAATAATTCTTTAAAACCAAATTCAAATTTAAATAACTTTAAATCACCATATTTGATACTCCTATTTATATCCAAGGTGGGAAAAGGAGGAGAAAAATCAACATGCTAAATCATCAATATTCAAAGAATCATTGTTGTTCAGACCTTACAATATCATTCTCTTGGTTTGTTTTGCAATGATGATAAACAAAAGTCAATGTCAATCTTTATCGAATGTTGGATTGTTTTTTAGACGACCCATTTTCATTCATGGACAATTATGTATAGCAGTTTCTCGAGTGAAGAGTAAGGAGGTTTAAAAGTTTTAATTTACGATGATGAAGGCAACCCTACTAATAAAACCATGATATTGTTTATAAAGAAATTCTACAAAAAATCTAATGATAATTTATGTATGAATTTCAAAATTCTGTAATGTTTACTAATTTCTTACGAGATTTTATATTCTTATCTATGCTTTGAGATTACTATACATGTTAGTACTCTTTAAAACTATATATGTTAAAAATTGACTTATATCATCTCTATGTTGATATACGAGTCGTTTAGATAGTATTATGTATATGATAAGAAATAAACGTGTGTATCTAAGTACAAGTGCATGCCTACGTGGTGGCAAACCCAGAAACATTTGTGGTAACATAATATTCGTAATTTGTTTAGTTTCATATCTTATATTCATTCACATAAGACTAAGGTGTGTACACACCTTTTTCTCAAACAAAGCACACATAAATATAGTGTTTTATATGAAGCTTGTTATGCAAGTGCAATGAATTATATAACTGAAAACATGATAATATTGATGTTGGTCACTATATTCATATATAAGTAATTATAAAAGTTTACAAGGACATGGATGAAATTCTTCTTTGATAATAAGAACCAAACTGATATAACACTTTGGAAGTGATGACAAAACCAAGGTGGTATGCCAAAGGCTTAACAATGGTACTATACTCAATAGATGATTAGGAGCTACAACAACTTGGAATGTTGAAGTATCAAATTTGAAAGCATGCCTGAAATTTCTTTTGCACAAATGATTGCCTTTAGATTCATTTTTAATGTTTTATTAGGCATTTAGGTGAACAAATGTCAGATGTTATCTGAATGGCAGATATGCTTGAATACCCAGTCAGGTTTATGAATTGCAAAGTAATTACTCCAAAGCAACAATATTTCTTAACCTTCTTTATTTCCTCTCTTCCACTATTTATCACGACTACAAAATCAATAGTATCTCTTTCACTTTTTCTCATGACCGTCAACTACACGACACAATTTGAAGTTTTTAACAATTATGTTTATGTTTCTAACATATTTGTTGGGCCCTACGAACAATTTTATTTATATCTTGGTATTTACGAACATACTACATGTGAATTTTTGAATTTATACATAGAAAATCCCAATCCGAGTACTCTCTACTCCCCGGTCGGCCGCTCGAGTAGTGCCTAGCAATTTTTGCAACATTGATGCTTATGTGGTGTTGATCCTAAGGTGAAAGCCAAGTGACTTCATTGTGGTGGATCAAATTGTAGGTTCTAAGTTCTAACTACTAGTCTACTACCAAACCAATAGATCAAAAATTAAAACAGAAAAAGTAAAGAAAAAAGGATAGAAAGTAACAGCTGTAGCCCATACTTGCCTAGTTGCCTTCACCAAAGCCGAAAGTTTCGCATGGTAATTCAACTCCAAATCACCACCACGCCGTGGTGGTGTGGCTGGCCATCTTTACCACAGTTGAACTTAGTTTACACAGTACCAAAGTTGCACTCTAATTCTAATCATATAATGTACTAGGGAAATTGCCATTATTAGAGTAAAATATACATATTTACAAGTTCACTCAAAACCTACCTGCATTTACCAACTTAATCACACAGCATCATGAGAGATGATTGTAAAACATATGTACCAAAGTTTTGTGACCACCTCATTGCTTATGAAGAAAAGGTTTCATCTGGCTTCAAGAAATTGTGGGATTCCACCACAGTCATCTCACCACCAGCTACTGGGTCAAACTGACATCGATAGAAGCTGCGAAAACACAGTTTTAAGATTGTCAAACGACGTACAAAATCTGTTTATATTGAAAGTATGCGGTTGTTCTAATAATTGTATGATTGCAGAAACTTAGGAAAAAAACAAATGTAGGTATTTATTACCTCCCATCCATGCCAAGGATCACAACTGTGTTCTTTTGGTGACCAAAACCAACAACGTACTGTAAACCCTCGTTCAAATGAACACGAGCCACTGACCATTCTGAACTGAAATATTTTGGTAGTACACCTGCAAGAAGTTTAGGGAGGTGGTTTGGAATTACATTTTAAACTGATTATCTATCAACTTTCTAATGTTTGAATGAACAAATTCTGCTACTGATTCATCTAATACTTTAATTGCCATTAAATCAGTTTCCTCACTCACCAAAATGATTATCAAAATAAAAAGCATGGATCGTACATGGATGGTAGTTGGTGACGGCGGCTCTCCTAGTGTTCCGAGAATCCATACATCCTTATTAGTGAAGATCAATTGATCATAGAGTAAAAAACAGAGGTCTTTCTACAATAAGTATTAACTATTTACTGTGCTGTTATCTTAATTTTAGAGACTCCTACTCCCATCTTACGTCTCCTTTATAAAAAAATGCCCCTTATGATTATTTTTATGTATTTAAATTCTTAAATAGTTGGAATATGCCAAACACACAAACTACGGACTACTTAATTAGAGCAAACGTAATGGCTCAGCGTGATAGGGGGTTTCATAGGCAGGGCTTAGCTCGGGGTAGGGGTGTTTAAAGGTTATTTTAGGTTAGTTGTAACTTTATTCTCTTGATTTATGTATGTTTAGGTAATAAAACTTTCTATAAAGCCACCTTGACCTTAGTAATTATTAAAAAAACTCAAATATGTAAATAAAGAAATTATAAGAATAACAATAGTAAGAATTAATACAATGATAACACTAAAAAGAATGAGGAAAATAAAGCTAATCGTAAGAATTAGTATTATTTTTATTACAATCGTGATTCTAATACTAACAAAATATCAGTAATTATTATTGGCTTCACCAATATAATAAGAATAATAATAAAATCATACATTTCTAATATCAAAAATCAGTTATAACTTTATTTCTAAGATATATCTGAGAAGTATTTATTAATAACCTATATTTTTTATTTTTTTAATTAATTAATTTATTTTTCTATTATTATTTTCTTATTTAGTTTTTCTCTATTTCTTTTAATGGAGATCTTTTTGAAAGCAGTCGCTCTACTCATGGGTAGAGTTACAAATGTCTATATATTACTTCCCACATACCCCCACTTAGATCGAACTGTGTAATTTTTGTTGTGTAATGGTTCAGCATGGTCCCAGAGTGGGATGACATTGAAGTGGTGTGGCATCCAGCATCATAGTACGGGTCCGCGTCCGGCGTGAGAAATCGGGTGGGAAAGGGAAAGTGATGTGGCGCTAAGGTGACATTCGCGGTGGTCCAGGGTCACGGGCAACACTACACATGCTCTTAATGTTCTTTCATGTTCACATGGAATCATTTTCTTCTGTCTTATAAAACTTTACTCTTTAAAGAAAGAACAAATTGTAAGGAATTCCAAAGGTAAGAGTACCTTTCATGAATGATAGATGTGAAACAACCGGTGGGGATCCATTATTTGGATCTGATGTACTTTGCAATGGTCCAGAATCAACTTTTAGGTTGAAAACATGAACAGTTCCTCGGTCACTTGAAACAGCTAGCCTTTCAGCTGTTGTAGAAAAAGCAAGGCTGTAAATGTCTGCTCTATCTGCACCCCTCCTCACCTGCTTTTGATATGCAATGATCAATCTCAAGGACAAAAAGAATACACAAGTCTTGAATTTGATTACAACATAGAACAGCAAATCTAATGTTCTGGAAAAACATACCGGTGCCTATCACTACTTCGTGTTCTGTTGTATTTGTGGATTTATGTGTAGAAATTATTCAGCTAAAAACACTTATAAGTTCATATGAATATAAAGGTCTTGTTTGGTAGAGTAGGGAGACAAGACGACTTTGCAGTGATCAGTATTTAAATATATACTTTTGGTTTAACAGAACTGCAATTCTTACCTTTTCACGTTCTATGTTTATACATATTATATGAATTATTTATTATAAAAATATTTGTCAATCTATAACCAATTCAAGAAGTATATTGATCCTTGAATCAAGTCACTAATTGGCAATTTGGCATGGCAACTACAAGTCTACAAATTTAGTTGTGTTACAGAACAAGTTATGTGTGTAATTCCAAGCACCCATAGCACCTTCTAATCATTAAAGCAACCATAGAACCTAACTTACATGCATAATCAATAAGGTAACATTTAGAATGAAATTTAGTTGCATAATCAATGAGCTGTTCAATGGAGAATCACAACAAACTATACCTCCTGAAGCAACGAACCATCAAGGGTGTTGAATATCCGAATTAGGGTTCCCTTGCTGCTGGCAGTGGCAAGCAACCTGCCATCATGAGTAAGAGCAAGACACACAATCCTTGAATCATGAGCCATTATAAACTTCGTCTGCTTCGAGGCATAATGCTCCACTCTAATTTGCCCCTTCCTCAACCCAGGGCACACTAAAACCATAGAACTAGAAAGATGAGAAACCTCACATAACCCCTTAGGGTTTGTAAACGTATCTATCTGTTGCAAAAGCTTCAAATCCGCGAAATTATAGACGTATATCTTCTGAAGTAAAATCACAACAATTCTATCCCGTCTCAGCCGGACAGACTTGACCTCTGACCGGAACGACAATTCGCCGATGCATCGACTCTGATGATCATCCCAAATCATGACTTTATTCAACGGATACTGTGGCTGCGATCCACCACCGACTAAAGCGAGTATATTACACCGGAAGAGCATCTGAACGACACCGATACCGCCTCCGTTGTCAAAATCCCGGCGGAATATCTCTCGGAACGGGTCGCAATTGAAGATACAGAAGCCACGATCAGTACCAGCAGCAAAACAGCCGGAATCCTGGTTGAAGGAAAGGTGAAGTAGGTTGGCGGTTGTTGAAGAAGCAAAATCCAATGATTGTTGTTGGTTGGATTGAGAAGAAGAAGCGGTCTGGTGGTCCATGATTAATGTAATCGGAGAAACGGAATCAAGAGGATTGGTAGGAGGAGGTGAGACAGTCGTCATCTATATCTTCAGATGAAGGACGACGGCCACCGGCGGCAAGTCGGCACGGCGGCGGAAGGTTTTGGATACAGAAAGAAAGACTTGATATTGGAGTTATTGGTTGATTCGAAGCAAGACTTAACGGTGTGCAGGGGCCCCGAGTAGCCTTTTGTTTTCTTCTAAAATCTATAAATTCGATTTTTTAAATAGAGATAATGATCAAGATAGAGTCATCGGAAAGATTTATGATGACTATCTAATATTAAAATAATATTATAATTATTATTAAATTGATTAATTTAGCTTTAATTTAGGAGATTTAATTTTCGAAAATACATTTAGGGGGTGTTTGGTTAGAAGGATTTTATGAGATTTTAAGGAGAAATTCTAATGTTTGGTTCACCATGGAATTAGAATTTGAAGGAATTAAAATCTATGAGTGAGGGAATGTAAAATCCTTCAAGATAAGAAGGGATTTTAAAATCCATGAGGGAGGGAATGTGGTTTATTATCATTATACCCTCTGCCTCTTGTCTTCGCGTCGCGTGTCGCCCTTCAATGTATGTCGTTCGCCTATCATATTTCGCCGGTCGTCATTCATTAGTCGCGTCCCCGTTCGTCGTTCGTCAATCCTCACCGGTCGCCGTTTGATCGATGTTTGTCGTTCGCGTTTCGTCTTTTGATGTTCGTCGTTCGTCAGTCCTCACGGGTCGCCGTTCACCGTCCCTCTTTTGCGGGTCGTTGTTTGGTGCATCCCAGTTCGTCGTTCCTTGCGAGTCTCCGTTCGCCGTTCTCCGTTTGCCATCCGTCTTTCGCGAGTCGTCGTTCGGTGCGTCCTTGTTCGTCAGTCGCATCCGCGTTCGTCGTACGTCAGTCCTCGCGGGTCGCCATTCAATGTTCGCCGTTCGTGGTTTTTCGCCATACGATGTTCACCGTTCATCCGAATTTCTCGGGTCACCATTTGTCTTTCGCCGGTCTTCGTTCGATGGTCGCCATTCACGGGTTGCCGTTTGTCGTCTTTCTCCGTACGATGTTCGTTGTTCCTCGTCGTTCGCTGTATGATGTTCATCTTTTGTCTATCTTTCTCAGGTCGCCGGTCGTCGTTCAATGTTCACCGTTCGCGGGTCGCCGTTCTTCTTTCGCCGTTCATATTCGTCAGTTAGGTTGTCAAATTAATTAATCATTAATAAAAATATATTAAATAATTATAAAACAAGAAAAATTTATGAAAATTGTAACAGAAAGCGTCAACACCCAAATCAATGGTAAAAGTGTTGACGTGAGATTAAAGGTAAACATGATGACAAAAATGTTATCATGATACGAAAAGATACAATTGTTTTTTTGTACAATCTCGATTATTATTTGTATAATTAGGTAAATAAGGTTAAATTTTTATTAGTTATAATTAAAAAAATAAAAATTATTATAATGAAATTTCAGATTTTGTCCTTAGGCTTCATTAATTACGACATTCATCCTTGTCGTTTAACATATGTTTCGATGTTGGTCCAACTGTCTAACCTCCGTCTATTATGACGTTAAAATGCCTCACGTGTCCCTCATGTGATTTATGTCATTACACCTCCTTTATTTACGTTATTCAAAATAGATTTGTGTATTCTTTCATACTTAGTCCCTGTCAGTTGATTTCGCCCCCTCCTAAAGCAAAGCTTCCCTCCATTTTTGGAGATTACAGCTTGAAGGTGTGGAGAAAACCCTAATTGTAGAAGATGGTGGTTCAGGCATCGATGATTAGGCCTAAAGATGAACCAAAATATCATTGTTCAAAATTATATGGTGAGTGATTCTATTCCATTGCAATTATCGTATATCACAAAGTGTTTGACTAACTTATTTTCTTGTTCTGTTTCTGAGGGATGTGATAGCTCATTTTCCCTTTGCATTCACCATGGAGGGGAATTTTCTAATATTCCTAAGAGGAAGTATAGAAAAGGTGAGATAACTTATGTAGATTTCTTTGACATAGACTATTTCTCCATCATTGAGTTTAATGAAGTAATGATACAACTGGGGTATGATGATGGTAGGGAATAGTATTATCATTTTCTTAAGCCTGGGTCTGATCTTGATTTTGGATTACATGCATTTGGGAATGATGCGGATTGTCTTGAATTCTCAAAATATATTGTGAACCATAAGTTGATGCATTTCTACATTGAACATCATATTACTAAGTTAGACACATACTTTTCCCCCACCAAGTCATTTGGTGTAGTTATTAAGGAAATAAATGATAGTCAAGTGAGTGATGTTAATCAAAGCACAGTTTCAAAAAGATTATATTTAGAATGGATTGAAGACCCTGTTAATGAGGCCAATACTGGTGTTAGTAATGAAATGGATAAACTAAATCTTAGTAGCCAGTCTAAGGGTAAAGGTGTAGCACAAGATGATCAGGGTCATTTGCACGAACTATTTGATGATGATTTCTTCAATTTTGAACCCTTTTTAGATGACAGAAGTATTAACTTAGGGGATTATACATCTGAAGAAGGGAAAGTGATTGAAGAAGAAGAAAGTGAAGAGAGTGGAGATGATAGTGAAGACACTGATTATATTGTTGATCATAAGAATGAAATCTTTGATCTTGAAGTAGACATGAGAGATTTTAATTTACATATAGATGAAAATGTAGAGTTCATGGGATAAGGAAGAAGGAAGGAAGATTCAACTGTCAATGATGAAGATATGGATGTTGAGGTTATTGATAATGATACATTTAGTTTTGGAGATGAGTCTGGTGATGAAATTAAAAACAGAAGGGCAAGGAAGCTTAGGGAGTTACAAAAACAGGGTAGTGCTAGTTGTTTTTATGTTGATCAAGTATTTTCTACTTCAAAGGAAGTCAAGGATTTGGTAAAGAAACATGCAGTGGAAACCAGAAGGGACTTAAAATTAGAAAAAAAAATGATAAAACCAGAGTTAGAGCCATTTGCATGGGTAGTTGTCCGCAATTCACTGATGACATGGCTGACACTCAATGTAGTCAAAGTAGACCCCAAAGTAAAAGTGTTGGAGCATTAAAAAAGGGTAGTAGTGTAAAATCAATAACTTATCCATGGGTTTTATTGGTTTCTAAATTATTTAATTCTGAAACCTGGCAAATGAAGACATATCTTCCACAACACAAATGTCTATAGTCTAGAAAGGTTAGGGCTTGCACAACATACTTCCTTTCAAAAGAAGTTGTTAAGTTGGTTCAAGGTTGTAACATCCGAAAACCTGGCCTAGTAGTAGGCGGGCTAATGGTAAATTGAAATGTGTTTAGTTATGCATATTTAAAGATTTGTTATGTGATTAAACGAGTATTTGATATCGTATGTGTTTATGATTAAATAAGATTGAGTTTGGTACGAGGATTGTAGAAAATACCTCGATTGTATGTTAAGTTAATTGGTTAAGTGGTTAATTAGGAGTAATTAAATTAATTGATGGATTGGATAAAATAATGTGTATGATATTGGAAATAGAAAAGAAAAAGGTTATGTAGGTAGGTAATTGTATGTATGTATGTGATTATATGTATGGGATCATGTATGTATGCAAAAATAACGTGAGTATTCATGTTAGGTGATGACACCTAATATTTTGAGAAGTTTTATAATATTACACGTGTGTGTGTGTGTGCATGTTACCATTTGAAGAAAGTCTGATTATTATTTGAAAGAAAGAAAGGAAGTGAAGTGTGTGTATGTGTTTCTCTCTAGAAAGAAGAACAAGAAAGAAAAGAAGAAAACTTGGATTTCTTAAAGTGAAGATTTGTGTTTTTATAATTCAAGATAAAGGTGAATTGTTGATTCTAATATGATTAAGATTATCTGAGTATGCTTTATTTGTGTTTTTATTAGCTTGAACATGAAACACCATTGTTGGATTTTGAAGAAATGGGTTTTTGAATGTTTTGATGTTACATATGGATTTAAGTAGTTCTAAGAGGTTGTTGTTATGTAATATTAAGTTTCATATACGTTAGAGGTGTTTTGGAATTGAGAAATTATATGTTGATATGATATATATGGGTTTTGATGGCTGGAAATCCGACAGAAAGGAAGAAGATGAGCTGAGATCCGAGTGTCGCGGCACGACCTTCATAAAACCGATACTTTTGTTTCGGATTGTAAGAATCCGAGAAATTCCAAAACCGACCTTGGAAATCCGACAAATGTGCAAATCTGACCCTGAAATCCGATTCTTTGTAAATCCGACACTAAAATCCGATTGTTGAATTCCGGATTCGAAATCCGATGGCGTCGCGGCGCGACGCAGGGTATGTTGCAGCGCGACGAGACCTATTTCAGGAGGATTGCTTGTTTTGCTTGTATTTTGTTTGGAATAAATTGGATTATCAAATATATGATTAAATTAAGATATTTTACATGAGTATAAGATATAAATATATGTGGAAAGATATATGTATATATTCGAGACTGATTCGGTTGTCGCTGTGTTTTCAGGCAATCCCCAGACTCAGTGATATTAGACAACTGAGCACGCATGATTCCAGGACTGAGGTGAGTGGAAGTTTACTCATGGGTGGTATTGGTGGTAACGTGATGATTTGTTTGATTTAAAGAATGATTGTTTGCAATGTTGATTGCTATTTGAATATATGATTATTAACTAAGGAGTTCGATATACGAAGATAGATTGATTGTTATGCCATGATAGACTGTTAAGTCTGCTATTTGTTAAACTAGAATTAAATGTTCATATATGTTATATGTGATACAGTTTTGAATGTGCTTGTGATTGAAAGAGTAACTGGATTTGTTTGAGAACCAACTTCTGTGTAACGGGTTGGTAGAGATCAGCTTCCTTGTAAGGGCTGGTTGGGGTCAGCTGCTGTGGCAAGAGCTGGGCTCGCCTGCGGTTGGTTGAACAGTAGTAGTCCTCCTGATGCATGCGTTGTATCAGAGTGGAATTTCACTGTGTCGATCGGCAGGGAGCTATCGGTAAACCTTTGCTTTGGCCGGCATTGGTTGTAGGTTCGGCAGAACCGCCGGTCCTCGGGATGGAAGAGTTTGTTGATTTGATGGATTGATTGTTGATTGTTGTTCGGAGGTTCCGCTGGGAACAGTGGTTGTTGTTTGCTTGTTTGTAGCTTCCATTCACTTAGCTTTGTGCTAATCCCCCACGATTGATTGCTTTTTGAAGGTTTCTGTGTGTAGCTGTTTAGCTTGGTTTGTGGAAGGGAAATTTGACCAATATTCTGATATTGTATTTTGAGAAGAGACGAGCCATGTTTTATAATCTTTTGTAACACAAACAGATGTAATAATTTGTAAAAGTACTTTATACTTTGTAGATGTTTATGGTAAATGAAATTAAGTATATGCTTCCGCAGCGTTTAAAAAAAATGGCTTGAGATTTACGGTGTTACAAAGGTAACCCAAGTATACCAGTGAGTGCATTACAGGATCAACTTCAGAAGAAGTTTGAGGTTGGTGTTTCTAAAATGAAAGCATTTAGGGCAAAGGAAAAGGCTACAGTATACCTGAAAGGGGACCACATCTCACAATATGGATGTTAAGGGATTATTGCATGGAGTTGATGAAGTGTAATCCTGGTTCTACTATAAAGATTGATGTTGAACCATCTCATAATCCAGATTCAACAAGTAGACAGTTTAGGAGGATTTATGTATGCCTGGGTCCACTAAAATAGGTTTAAAGCTTGCAAGAGGGATTTTCTTGGTTTGGATGGATCATTCATGAAAGGGCCATTTCCAGGTCAGATTTTGACAGCTATGGGACTAGATGCAAACAATGGTATCTACCCTCTAGCCTATCCAATTGTTGAAGCAGAGACAAGAGCTAGTTGGACATGGTTTCTAAAATGCATTGGAGATGATCTAGACTTGTCTAGCCAATCAAACTTCACTTTCATTAGTGACAAACAAAAGGTTATACTTTTTTTTAAATTCATAATACATGTTTTAATTTATGTTACACTAACCATTCATACTTTACTTGAATAGGGCATTTTACCTGCCATAGAAAGTTTGTTCCCATATGCTGAACACAGATATTGTATAAGGCACATACATGAGAACTTCAAACAAAGGTGGAAAGGAAAAACATACTAGGATTTATTATGGATGTGTGGAACAACTACTACTGTCCAACAGTTTGAACAAGCAATGTCCAACTTGAAATCCTTCAATGCAGATGTTGGTAAGTGGCTATCTGAAATACCACCTCAACATTGGGCTAGGTCCCACTTCTCTGGTAGGGCTTGCACAGATTTGTTATTAAATAATATTTGTGAAGTATTCAACAAACAGTTGGTTGATGGTAGAGACAAACCAATCACTACATGTTTAGAGTTCATTAGGGAGTATTGTATGAGAAGGATTGCAATTGTTCAAAGGGTGGTTGATAAAACTGATGGTCCTCTTACCCCCGCAGCTAGTAAATTATTAGAGGAAATTAAAAAGGATGTTGCACAATACCCTGTTATATGGAATGGTGAGTGAAAATACCAAGTGAGTGGACCTTGGTTGGACCAATGTATGGTTGATATCATTGCAAAGGAATGCACTTGTAGGAAATGGGAGATCACTGTAATCCCTTATAAACATGTAGTGGTTGTTATATGGAATATGTCTTTAAATGGGCAAGATGTAGGGATACCTAAATCATGGGTTCATCAAGTTTACTGGTTGCAGACATGGAAGGATACCTATAGCTTCAAAATAGATCCCATTAATGGGAGAGACATGTGGCCACATTCAGAATGCCCAAAAACACTCACTACACCAAATCATCACAAACAAATCGGAAGACCAAGAAAGAAGAGAAGAAGAGGAATTGATGAAATAGATTCACTAGACAGGGGAGGGAAACTATCTAGGGCTATGAAGAGTGTGACATGTGGTAAATGCAAAAAGCAGGGGCATAATTCAAGGACATGCACGGGCTAAGGATTAAGCCAAGCAACAACAACAACACAACCATCTTGAATTATGAAAGTTTATGTCTTTTGGTGAACAATATTAGTCATAACACATTGTATTTTTGGTTATGAACTATGGTACTTTTGGTTGTGAACTATTGTACTTTTGCTTGTGAATTCTTGTGGTAGAAACTGTCTTTTTATTTCATGAATGAATATCTATCTTGAACTCTTTTTGGTTATGTACTCTTGTGGTGGAATCTGTCATGTTTTGTAAAATTTAATATCTATCTTGAACAATATTATATTGTTGGTCCCAAAGAGAATAAACAAGCAACTGATACAGTGTAGAAGGGGGAAGGTTGAATACACTTTATTAACAATTAAACAATTCAATTCAACAATCAAACAATGTATTGCAATCTCACTCTTTAATCAAATCAACAGGATGATTTGATGTTACACTGATTACAAACTTAACTCTCTCTAAACACTTTTGGATCACAAACAAATTGATGATTGAACTTCTTGTTAAAACTGATTAACAAGAACATTGGAAACTCTCTTGAACTTTGAACACACAAAGTTATCGCAACACACGCGTATCAAGTATGACGAACACACGTATGTTTTCAACTTATGCAACACTTCTCGTTTGTAAATATATAAGAAGGTTTATACTTATACTTGATTCATCTACGAACAATTCGTGGTTTAAAGATAGAACTTATCTTTTCTTTAAAACCGTAACAAACTCTTTAATTAGAACTTATCTAATTACTTCGTTTGAGATTTCTATCCAACTAATAGATAGTTTAAATTAGGTTTAGATATCCAATTTAAATGTCGTAGATATGGAGAGTTTATAACAGAATTTAAAACTTATTTAAATTCCTGAACTGACTTCTGGCGCTAAGCTGACTTACTTAGACTTGACACCGCCAAACAGAGTTCTTGAACCTTCATGTCCTCAGGTCTTTACCCTAAAAACCTATATCAGCTTAGAAGTCGCCGAGTTATCTAGTATTTACATAGAAAACTCTATATATGTTTGTACACCAACTACTCAGCTTAGGCTGACTAGTCAACCTACAACAGACTTACATAATCCCTAACACTTAACCTATCATCTAACACTTAACAATCTCCCCCTATTTGATGATGACAAAATATTAAATCAAAATAAGCATAGGTTAACAGAATTATCTTGAACAACTCTGAAATTGACCAAAGTTAGTCCTGAAATAAGTATTGAATTGATCATGTCTTGAACTTATAAGATTTTTTATATTGCAAATTTGCTATAAAACTTGTATTCTAAGTGTTGAACTGACAATCACTTAGATGCTAAACTTATCAGAATTAATTTAAGTTCTGTACTTACAAAACTTATATAACTGAACTTATCAGTGCATAATTGAACATATCAATCCTCAGCTTGAACTTACAAAGCTATTTGTTTGAACATACCAAACTTAATATCGAACATATCAAATAATAAACAGTTGAACGTATCAAACTTAAATTTTCATTTATGAACATATCATTTACATTTTAGCTTATCATCATGATCAGCTTATGCACACTTAGTGCTTACAATATACAAAACTATAAGATCAGCTTATTATAGTTTTGAAATCAGCAAAGTTTTCACATTTACTTTGATCTTTAGGATCTCTTTCTCCAGCTTCCATCCACAGATCCAAACACATTAGTTCCCAGATTCCTGCTTCTTTAATAACACTGTTAAGTGTTTCTTTTCCTTCTGGCAACTCTTTCATTTCAGTTCTTCTAGATCTGATTTCTCTGTTCAGTTGATATCTGAATGATGAGTTCTGAACTGAGTCATCACATAGAATTCTCAAATACATAATCAGCTCTAGGTTTGCTAAATGAAGATCTGCTACCTTCAAAAAGCACTTGTTACCTTCCACATCAAGATAGAAGAATCCTTCCAAAGTTTGATCTATGTAAGTATTTTCTCTGAATTCAACTCCCTCTGGAACTTGTAAACTGATGTCTCTTTTAGCTCGTTGACTTGTTGCTCTACTTCTTGCAGCTTTGCTTCTGTTTAGGAAGGTATCTATTTCATCAACAGGAATCTCACCTAATTGATCGATTTTTATTAAGAGTTTCTTAAGCACATCAACTATCTCTTGTCTAATCTGACTCTTTTTCATCTTTTTGATAACTTTGGCTACAATCTTCAATTCTAAAAAACCCAACTTGTATAGAGATCTCATATCTAAACCAATCTCATTTTTGTTGTCTAGTACAAGTTGATTATCACCAATTCTCCCTTTCTGCTTAGTGTAAGAGATTCAATCTTGTGATCAAAATGTTTTCTCTTATAGCAATGCCTTAGATCAATATCTGAGTAAGGAATTAGAGCAGCTCTTGGTCCATGATAGTCAGCTTCAGCTTCAGCTCTGGCAGCTTCAGCTTTAGCTTGTTCTCTTTGTAGCTCAGCTTGTCTTTGTTGTTCTCTCAGTTCCTTCATTGACATACCCAGTTCCTTGGCCATCTCTTGTAACATCTGTTCAGCTAACATGTTAATGGCCTTATGTGCAGTATCAGCTTCATCACCTGAGTCAGTGTCAGATTCAATAACTTGGGACTGACCTTGTTGCTCTAGCTCAAGTTGGCAATGATGGCTTTCCTCCTCTTAGCTGGAGACTTCATGCTTATTCTCTTCTTTCTTTTCACAGTCTCTACAACCTTGCCTTTCCCTTTATCAGCTTGTGAAGCTGCAACAGACTTAGCTTCAATTTTCTTTATCAATTCAGCTTGAGGGATTTCTCTAAGCTCAGCTTGAGAAGTTTCAACATGTGGAATTTGTTGTGGAGCTGATTGAACTGATGTAGATGTAATTGTTTGGACTGCTGGGGCCTCTTGATCTTGTGACTGTCGTTGAGGAGGCTGATCTATAGTACTCATGAACCGATCATGAGTTTCTTCTTCAATCTCTACCATTTCAGTGTGCTCCCCCTCAACTTCATCATCCTTTTTCTTTGATTCTTCCTCCCCCTTTTGTCATCATCAATAGGGGAGGTTCTCAGCTTGAGCACTGAGCTCTCTAACTATGCTACTGACTTGGATAGATCATTTAATTTGCCTATCAGCTTGGCTTTATCTTTTTTCCTTTTCTTGTGTAGAAGCTCAAACTATATTTTTAGATATTTCAATATGGCTTAAGCATCAGTGGCTTCAGTTTCATCAAAGAAGGTGGATTTGGGCTCCTTTGACCTCTTTTTGAGCTCAAAGCCCTCCTTGCCAGTGGAGGAATGAATTTTCACTGTAGGAGAGACCTTTGAGTATTCCTCCTGAGGTGAGATTGTGGGCCACATATCCAAAGGTTGGTGCTGACCTATGGAATCAAGGGAGCCAGATTGTGGACCCTGTAATCATTCCTGGTGTCTGGGAGGATCATTGGCAGGTCGTGCAAGAGGGTGTGAGAAGTGAAATGAAGGAGAAGGACCAAAATCGTGCAATATGGTGGTAGTGAGGGCTGGACTGAGTGGTGAGGAGGGGGTAGATGACCCTGGGGATTAGTCAAATGTTCAATGTAACCTTCATGAGTCTGTGAAGGCATAAAAGTAGGCTCTCCCATGGCTCGAGTAGGTATGGGCTGAGTAGACACCATACCCGGTATAGGCTGGATGGGTGAAGTGAGCCTTGAGGTTGGCACCTTAAGAGAAGGTGTCTCCCCCTCAGCTCCTGCCGGTGGAGGTGTCAGTGTAACATCAGCTCCAGGGTCCTTTTGATGTGTAGGACCACCTTTGGCAGTTTTTCGTGTATAGGTGTGGGATAGTAGCTTGGTAGTAGTGGGCTGACCAAGGTTGGTTTCAGATTAGAGAATAGGTGGAGATGTTTGTGGTGGGGGAGAGGGGTTAGATTGAGTTGGGCTTGACTTAGTCTTATCTCCCTATTTAGGTGGTAGAGAAGTTAAACAGAGAGAAGGAGATGAGGGATGAGAAGTTATATCTACTTCACCTAGCAGTGGGGACTCAGAGCTAGGAAATAAACTTCTTTGCTCAGAGTTGTAAGTGGTGGAAGAAATCCTTTGTGCACGAGGTCTGAGCTGAGTCCTTAGTTGTTTAGCTTGGGAGGTCTCAGCCTCGGAATTAACAGCATCACTTTCTTCCTCCTCAGCTTCTTCATCCTCCTCAGCTTCACTTGACTCAGGAGTAGGAAGCTGTGTAAAGGCCCTCATTTGAGCACTCAATTTTGGGTGCTCAGGAAAGATATCATCCTTAAACATTCTTGAACTGAGGGCAAGAGTTGGAATGGTTTCATATCTACATGTATATTGAGCCCCAAGCATGTCCTCAAACACCATCGATAGAAAGCGGATGAAGGGCACATTTACATCTCTCACCGTTTTGGTGACTTGTGATCTGAGCACCTCAAAGATCAGCTCTGCATAATCTACTTGTCTTCCATAATACATATTGTACACCAGCTGAATCTCGAAATCATTGACATTATCAAGTCCACCAACCTTGTATCCCAGTGAACGTACCACTGTAGATACCATGAAACCCCAACCGGTTTGGAAGACTGACTTCTTGATTACTCCGGTTACTTGTGGATGACCCAAGAGTGGTAGCACGATCCTAGCTGTTTCCCTAGAAATAGGTTCATCGTAATGTGGACCACAGGTAGTCGTAATACTCTCCGTAGAGCATTCGCATCAACCACCATCCCCTATTGTCCACTTAGGACAGTTCCCCGAATAAACCTGTGATCAGCTTCATAGCGACAGGTATACCAAAATTCTGTCAACAACTGAGGAACTAGAACGTCAGTACCATCAAGAAAGGCATGTGATAGGGGTCCTTTGCGAATATAGGAGACCCACTCCTCATATCCGTGACCTCATTTGGATTATGGAATGTCGATGCATGCTAGTATGTTGTTTTGTTTGTACACCGGAAGTACATTGTTCTTGAATGTACCTCTTCGGATCATCTGATCAGTTAGATTAAGAGCGTATCCCTCCATTGGTATTGAACTAATCGTGTGAAATTGCACTTAGTAGTTTTAGGGTTTTGCACCGAGCGATTGATGCTGCACAAAGCAATGTTAGGATTTAGAGAATAGAGAGGGAGGTATAAGATTTGGAAGTGAAGACGAATCCGGTGAAGAGTCTTTCTGTTTATAGCTTTTCAATGTGAGAGAAAAGTTACCGTTATTAAATGATAATAAATATAGCCGTTACAGTAAAAATGATTTGTTACAACAGCTCTATTTAATGTAAGTTACCGAAACTAACAATGTTACATTAATCCGGATTTTACCAAGATTAATGGAATTACTTTTAAAGGCATATCTTAAAAAATATTTTTATAAACGACTTACGTTTATTTAAAAAGGACATACCTTTAAAAATTTGGACTTACCATAATGTTGGACTTACCTAGACATGTGGGACTGACCACACTTATGAAATTGAGTATTCAACTTAGACTGAGCACTTAGCTCTAAGTGAGTGAGTGAATCTTGTGCTGACACTTAGTTAAATTTAGCACTTAGCAAATATTGAACAGAGACAAAATAATAATGGAACATACCAATTTAAGGGTTGAGCATACTGAGCTTGCCAAGTAGAGTCGTGAATCTTGTGCCTTCAATTGGTTTAATGAAGATATCTGCAAGCTAATCTTCAGTTTCAATGAAGACTAACTCTACTATGTCTTAGATGAAGTGATTTCTTATCTCAATGTGTTTTGTTCTTGATTGGAAAACTGGATTGTGTGTAATGGCAATTGCACTTTGATTATCACATAATATGGGAGTCTTTGAATAATGCAAATCAAAGTCCCTAAGATGATGTTGCATCCACAGTATTTGAGCACAACAGCTCCCTACTGCAACATACTCAGCTCCAGCTATGGAGATTACCACTGAGTTTTGTTTCTTGCTTGTCCAGCTGACTAACTTACCACCCCACAATTGACATCTTCGAGTAGTACTATATCTGTCTAGACCACAACTTGCGAAGTCTGAGTTTGAGTACCTTATCAACTCAAATCCTGATCCTTTGGGATACCACAAACCTAAATTAGGTGTTCCCTTCAGATATTTGAGTATTCTTTTGACAGCTTGCAAGTGTGATTCCTTTGGATCAGCCTGATATCTTGCACAGACACATGTAGCAAACATTATACCAGGTCTGCTTGCTGTCGGATAGAGTAATGAACCTATCATTCCTCTATATGCAATCAGACATACATACTTCCCATTAATGTCCTTATTTAGCTTGACATTGTGTAACACTGGAGACTTTGCAAGATGGCTTGAGTCTAGTCCATATTTCTTAATCAGATCAAACACATACTTGCTCTGATTAATAAACATACCATCTTTCTTCTAATTAATTTGATGTCCCAAAAAGTAAGTCATCTCACCCATCATGCTTATTCTGTATTGATTAGACATTATCTTAGAGAACCAATCACATAGACTTTGGTTAGATGAACCAAAGATAATATCATCTACATAGATTTGAACCAGAATGACATGTCCTCTGCTTTTTCTTATAAATAGAGTTTTATGAATGCTTCCTCTAATAAAATTGTTTGAAAGCAGGTAGGTGGATAGTGTATCATACCAGGCTCTTAGTGGTTGCTTGAGTCCATAAAGAGCCTTGTCCAACTTATATACATAATCTGGATGTTTAGGATCAACAAAACCAGGAGGTTGTTTCACATAGACCTCCTCCTGTAGTGATCCACTTAGGAATGCACTCTTAACATCCATTTGATACACTTTAAAGTTCTTGAAGGCTGCATAAGCTAGGAATAATCATATAGCTTCAATTCTTGCAACAGGGGTGAAGGTCACATCATAATCAATACCTTCTTCGTGTCTATACTCCTGAGCCACTAGCCTTGCCTTATTTCTAATCACTACTCCATCCTTGTTCATTTTATTTCTATAGACCCATTTAGTGCCTATAAGTGTTTTTCTTTTAGGGGCAAGGACAAGGGTCCAGACCTTATTTCTTTGAAAATCTGTCAGCTCCTCTTGCATGGCTTCAATCCAATCCTCATCCTTTAGTGCATCTTCAGGCTTCTTTGGTTCTATCTGAGATAGAAAAATAGAATAGGAAACATAGTTTGCGGTAGCCTTTGATCTAGTTAACACACCATCTTTAATGTTGCCAATAATATCATCAAGAGGATGGTCTTTTAACACTTTGAAGGTTGTAGTGGGAGACTGTGGTTCTGAGTCTGGATCTGAGTAGTGTCTTTCAGGCTGAATAGGACAGACTTCTTCAGTCTGAGTTAGGATTGAGACATCACTTAGATCCTCCATTTGATTTATACTTAAAGATTCACATAGATTCTCAGGTTGATGATCAGATTCATAAACCTTATCTGTGTGATCATCTTCAATGTTGATGGCTTCTTTATGTAACACTGTCTTGTCAGATTTGCCACCTTCTTCATCATCAGAATCATCCATAACATACATGGGATTTGATATGAGATCTTCTTTGCTCGTTTCAAGCTCACTCAGACTAACTGAGTCAGCTTGAGCTTTGTCAGATTCATCAATACTTGTCTCATCAAATGTAACATGTACTAACTCTTCAATTACCTTTCTTTTAAGATTATAGACTCTGTAAAATTTAGAAATTGAAGAATATCCAACAAATACACCTTGATCAGCTTTAGGTTCCAACTTATGGAGCTGATCTCTTTGGTTTAGCACATAACATGTTGAACCAAAAATATGGAAATATCCAATGTTAGGTTTTCTGCCATGATACATCTCATAAGGTGTTTTACCATGTCTTTTAACTATTATAGATCTGTTCTGTGTATAGAAGACTATACTTACAGCTTCTGCCCAGAAGCTTAGCTTGAGCTTTGCTTCACATAACATGGTTCTGGCAGCTTCAATTAAAGTTCTATTTCTCCTTTGAGCAACTCTATTTTGTTGTAGAGTTCTTACAGATGAGAAATTATGGATAATTCCCTTTTCTTCACAAAAGCCTTCAAGGGTTGAGTTTCTTAACTCAGTTCCATGATCACTCCTGAGCTGCTTGATGGACTTACCCTTCTTCAACTCTTCTTGTTTTATGAACTGATTAACTCATTAGCAGCTTCACTTTTGGATTTTAAGAAGATCACCCAAGTAAATCTTGTGAAGTCACCAACAATCACTAAGGTATACTTTTTGCCACTTAGGCGTGGGATGCATATAGGTCCAAATAGGTCCATATGCAACATATGCAATGGTTCTGTAATTGAAAAGCTCTGTTTGGACTTGAAGGATCCTTTATGATGTTTTCCCATCTCACAAGCTGAACAAAGTTTGTCTTTGGTAAATGTGATCTTTAGGAGACCAGAGAGTAACTCTTTGCTAGACAATTTATTAATATATTTGAAATTTAGGTGTGACAATCTCTTATGCCACAACCAACTCAGCTTGGGAATTGAGTCAGAGTATAAGTAGGTTTCTGTTGAAGGGTATGCTGAGCTGAGATCTAACAGATAGATACCTCTTTCTCTTTTTGCCATTAATATTGGCTTTCCTTTCTTATCATAAATGGTCCCTACATGTTTTCTGAAGGTGACTTCATAATCCTCATCACACAATTGACTGATACTTATCAGATTGTGTTTAAGGCCTTCAACATATGTGACCTTCTTGAATGTGACTGTTCCAGCTGTTATCTTTCCGTAGCCTTTTGTACTTTCTTGAGAATTATCCCCAAAGGTCACCTTGGGTCCTTCAATGTTTTGGAATTCACTTAGGGGGTGTTTTGTAACACCGTGATTTTGAGAACCAAATTTTTCTTTTTAAAATACAATTTAAGATTTCAAACTGCGTGGGTTTGATTGTAAATAGAACAATCAAACCCGTCTTATAATTTTAAAATGCAGCGGAAGTAAAAACATGTGGCAAACTATATAAACATTCAAAATGATGCCACAAACGACAGTTGGTGTTACGGAATACATAACCGGCTGACCATTATCTTAAACAGACATAAACATAGTTCAACAGAGTTTAAACATAAAAGCAGTGTTCCTCCCAAAGCAATTAACTACCCGCAGGCTCCCGAGCTCACTGAGGATTACCTGCACATGTGGAGTGTAGCATCTGTTAGCTATAATAGCTAGTGAGTACCAAATAGCATGCAATCAATATAAGTACATCACATATCATCAATCATGCACAGATAGTTCTATCCTAGCATCTCGCGATGAGCTGGCATAGTCAGGAGGTAGCATATCGTGCAGGGGAGCTAACGCGGCTCAATGCACCAAACTGGGGTACCAGACACATCAACCGCATCGGTGGGGGAGCTGTTAAGCGTCCACCGTTGCGTTTTGGAATCAACAGATTCCTCTGTTGTATAGCCGCAGCTATACCCGAAGAGGACAAACCTTGTCCGGGGCAAACCTTGCCCAATAAGTAGGACAACTTGGTCCGGGGCAAACCTTGCCCAATAGATCCGTACCGATCACAAACGGATAGTATGATTCAACCGAATCATCAATCAATCAATCATCAAAGCGCGCATATATTCATTTATCATCATAGCATACACCTAAACAAGTGCATACTACATTGTGTCAACATGGTAAGTTCTAGCATTATCATGCAATCCTACACTTAAACAAGTGCGTGTACAAATCATGGTATACAATTCTGTGATCATTGTTAATATATGTTATAGGTATATTAATTGTTATGTCATTCGTCACTCACCTGATAGGCTAGAATAAGCAAAGACCTTGCTTTGGCACACAAGGATTGTCAATTCAACCTATAATACCAAGACTTACGCATCAATCATTTGAACACGCGAGGAACGTCTAGGATACTTAAAACAATACCCTAATGATGCTATTTTACCATTTATTAACTAACTATAGCAGCCCAAACAACAACACGCGAACACGTAGCACAAAACAGCAAAGAAAGCTGTGTGCAGGGGTGTTGCGCCGCGACACAGCCTTGTCGCGCCGCGACCAGTGTGCAGCAGCTGCAGCTAGTGGTGTTTTGTGCACAACAAGCCCATTTTAGCTCATTTCAATTCCAAATCAATTTTGGTAAAAATCTAGTCTTTCATAGGACCATTTGACACTTGTGGAAGCTTTCTAACATCAAAAACTCCTATCCAATTAATTGATACGAAAATCATAATTAAATGGACAAAGACGTGCGCATAATGGCCAAAACTTGGTGTAGACCAATTCCAACACTTGCAACACACCATATACACCTAATATGATGTATTGAAGGTGTTGCAACTAACCAAAACCTTTAAACTCTTTGTTTGGTATCATTTTCCAATTTCTTGCCTATTTATGACCCATTTTTCACTATTTTAGCCAATTCAAGCAAAACAACCATTCCAATTCAAAACCAATGTTCTAATCAATTCATACAAGTCATATGAACCTATTAGAACCTTAAAAATCAGTTCTTGATGTGTAAAAACATATTTAGGCCATTTTGACCCATTTAGGCTAAATATTGGATTTGTGCATAAACACCACTTCTAATGCACCAATTGAGTTTTAATCAATCCTAACAAGTTATAAGATCAATTAGAACACTAAATTTCAGTTCTTGAAGGTCAAAATCAGTTTGACCCGTATTTGACCAATTTTGACCCATTTGAGCCAAAATTCAAAACTCATCAAGAACACTACTTTAATTCATGGAATTGGTTCCTATACACTTATAAATGATATTAAAACCTATTTCAATCATCAATTTCAGTTCTTGATTGAATAATCACCATAACCCATCAAAACCTAAAATTTCAAGAACATGAAGAACTCTAGCATGAACAAGGATGAATTGGAACTTACAATGATCAAAGGATGTTTAGGAACTGATCTTGGAGTGATTCTAAGCCTTAATTGACTGCTGGAACAAAGTTTAGTAAGTTTTCTTTCAAAACCCAAAAATCAAGAACATGGTGTTTTCATGGAAGGAAGCTTACAATGAAGGTTGAAGATGATGAAGATGAAGTTCAACAGCGAATTATAGCTTGATTTGGCACTTGAATCCAGCAAGAATTAGATTGACACTTGAATCTTCAATGAATTCCTTCAAACCAAGAACACATGAGATAGGAACAAAGTCTGTGTTTGTGTAAATGGCTGTACACGTGAATTAGTTGCCATGTGCCCACTTGTGGGTTATAATTATCCACAAGTGGGTATTTTGTTCCCCTTTCCAACTTACAACTCATCTCTCGTTTAACCGTTTCAACTAACGAGGATATTTTTGGAATCCTCGTTTGAAACCGTTCAATATTTTATAATCTTTATCTATATTTATTAATTTTTTTAATAACCCTTTTATTTATTATTTTTCATATTTCATATCATTTCCTAGAATATATATTTATATTATTCAATTGAATTGAATAATTGACGTACCATATTCGGACACGTTTAAGCCCGTTTTGAGGATGTTACATGTTTGGTTCAAGTATTTTTTTGAAGGGATTTTCATTTATAATGGGATTGGTATTTGGTGGGATTTGCATTTGGTGGGATTTAAAATCCCATCTTGTGTTTGGTTCATATTTCTTAGGTGGGATTTCCACCACCACTAAACTCCATCAACAGCCAACCACCACACCTGTTGCCACCATCGAAGAGGAAGGACAACGACGGCGACGGTTGACGGGTGACGGTGACGGCGAACGGGTGACGGCGACGACGAACGGGTGACAGCGACGGCGAATGGCGACAGTGAACGGGTGACGGCGAATGGCGACGGTGAATGGGTGATGGCGACGGCTAACGGCGAATGGTGTCGGTGAACGGGTGACGGCGACGGTGAATGGCGACGGCGGACGGGTGACGGAGACGGCGAACGGGTGACAGTAAACGGGTGAAAGCAAACAGGTGACAGTAAACGGGTGACGGCGACAACAAACGGGTGACAGTGATGGCCTTGCGACGGTCTTGCGATGACGATGTAGGCAAAATCGGTGATGGTTCAACGGAATATTAGCCCGAGAGTCGCCAGAGAGAATACCTCATCTGAGGGATTTCAAAATACTAGGGGGTGGAAGGATTTAGAAATCCCTCATATGTGGGATTTTATAAAATCCTATGATTTGAAATCCCATCCCATTTTGCCAAACCAAACACCACATTCGGAAGGATTTGAAATCCTAATCCCATGAAATCCCCCCAAATGACACCAACCAAACACCCCCTTAGAATCCCTTTGCTTCTTGTCAAGTGCCTTGAGCATCCACTGTCTAAGTACCACTTGTAAGAGCCCTGAACATGATTGACTAAACATATTAGTTTCTTTTAGGAACCCACTATTTGGTAGGTTTTGAGGATGAGCACTTAGCTGATCCTTTAGAGGATAGCTGATCAGCTTGAGCAGGTTCTGAGTCCTTCTTAGACTGATCATCCTCTATTTTCTCAGGCCTCAGATTTGAACTTACACAATCCTTGGCTTCATGACCTCTATCACCACACTTATAGCATTTTCTTTTGAAAATAGGTGTTTGGGTGATTTCTTTAAGTTTTCCAACATTAAATTTGGATTCAGTTTTAGGGTCATGAGATGTGGATAAATTTTCAATCTTCTTAGACAGTTTGTCTATTTGATTTTCTCTGACTTTGGATTTACCTTTGTCAGAATTATGGTTATCCTTATTTGGTGAAGTCTGACTTACAGACATCTTCCTGTTCTTAGAAGTCCTCTCAGAACAGACTTGAGAGTTACGTCTTTTTGAGTTGGTATGAGTTATCCTATCAAAGAAAGTTGTTCTAACATGATTGTAATCCAATCTTTTGAAAACTGACTTACAGTTTCTTTTAGATTTAGAGCACTCAGCTTGATGGCTTGCATTAATAACCTGGGGGCTTTGGGTTGGTCTCACAAACTTATCGGTTTTGACCTGCTTACCATCCTTGTTTCTCAAAAAAAAATTTGGTAGAATATCATCAGATTTCACATTTTTATCTTCTAGACCGACTTGATCTTTGTCAATCTCTTCAGCCGTAGCACTGTAATCTCCACCTAGCACTACTTTTACTTGATTTGGTATCTGCTGGTTGATACATCTCTCTGCTTCTCTTGATGACATACACCAAGATTCATAGATCTTTCTTAGATTGTCAGCTTGATCCTTCAATTCTTGTAACTCTTCACTTAGAAGTTTGTTGACATGAAGCTGACACTCATAATCACTTTGAGTCTTTTTACCAGCATTTATGAGAGTTTCAGAGTGTTTAAGTTCATCTTTTACTTTTGAAATTTTAGTTTTCAAATTAGATTGAACAGTAAGAGAGGTTTTGAAGTCATTCAACAAATAGTTGAACATTAAGCATTTCTACTCATCAGTGTAAGAGCTAAAGTTATTTACCTTGTACATTGAGGCAGGATCCCAGTTGGTCAGCTTACTCAGCTTAGCAGCTTCAGCTAGATCCTCATCAAAGGAGCTTTCCTCTAACTCATAGTCAACTTGTTCCTCTTCATCCTCAATGACCATCAAACACCTATTTGGCTCATCATCATCTGAGGTAGATGATTCAGTGTCCCAGGTTTCAGCAAGGAGACCTTTGGTGTTTTTATTTGGCTTGCCTTTGAGCTTCTGATATTTCTTTTTGTATTTATCAGCCCTGTAGGCATTCAGCTGAATCCCCTTTCTTAGCTCTGCACTCAGCGGCTATGTGTCCTATCTTCTGACAGTTATAACACTTAGCTTTCTTAGGATCAAAAGCAGACCTACCCCTTTTGCTCTTGTCAGATTTACCCTTTACTCTTCTGAACTTTCTAAAACTTCTTTCCAGCATATACATTTGTTCAGTAAGAACATCCATCTCTTCATCATTTGAGTGTGAGTTAGGACTTACCTCCTCAGACTCAGACTCAGAGTCAGTCTCAGCTTGACAGATTCTTTCAATTATTGCTGGGCCACCTTCTTCTGTTCCATGATCTGTTGATGATTTAGAAGGAAACCATAGATAGATCTGAGATCATATTTTCCTAAGGTTCCTCCATCATGAAGTGCAATGGTAATATCATTGAATTATTCTAGTAACACATCCAAGAACTTGAGCACCAACTCAGTTTCATCTTTCTTGACACCTACCAAGATCAGATCGTTGATCTAGCATTGAAACCTGGTAAACAGATCAACTAGGGTTTCATCCTTCTTAGCAAATAAGGTCTCATAAGAATGACTCAGATTTGTCTTCTTATGTTGCTTGACCAGGTCAGTGCCTTCATAAGTGACACTTAGAGTATCCCACATCTCTTTTGCGGATTGGCACCCAGCCACAATATGCAAGAGAGGATTTGTCAAAGCATTTGCTATGATGCTCTGTGCCCTGTCATCAAGATTGAACTATTTGCGATCTTCCTCAGTCCAAGGTGCTTCAGGCTTGAGAGTTTCTCCAGAGGGGACAGTTTTGTCAGTGGCGGTAATTTGGATCATGGGAACGATTGGGCCATCTTGAATCACGGTACTCATCCTATGATCCACAGACTTTAGAAACAGTATGGCTCTGAACTTCCACATAGGATAATCAGTGCCATCAAATATAGGACACCCTTTTGCTGCCATTGTTGGAATATGATTTGATTGCTTGTTAGTAGACATCTTGGCCTCTTGACAGTGGATCTTGATCTTCAACTTATGAAGAAACCTACTCTGATACCAGTTGTTGGTCTCAAAGAGAATAAACAAGCAACCGATACAGCGTAGAAGAGGGGGGGGGTTGAATACAATTTATTAACAATTAAACAATTCAATTCAACAATCAAACATTGTATTGCAATCTCACTCTTTAATCAAATCAACAGGATGATTTGATGTTACACTGATTACAAACTCAACTCTCTCTAAACACTTTTGGATCACAAACTAATTGATGATTGAACTTCTTGTTAAAACTGATTAACAGGAACACCGGAAACTCTCTTGAACTTTGAACACACAAAGTTATCGCAACACACGCTTATCAAGTATGACGAACACATGTACGCTTTCAACTTATGCAGAACTTCTCGTTTGGAAACATATAAGAAGGTTTATACTTATACTTGATTCATCTACGAACAAATCGTGGTTTAAAGATAGAACTTATCTTTTCTTTAAAACTGTAACAAACTCTTTAATTAGAACTTATCTAATTACTTTCGTTTGAGATTTCTATCTAACTAATAGATAGTTTAAATTAGGTTTAGATATCCTATTTAAATGTCATAGATATAGAGAGTTTATAACTGAATTTAAAACTTATTTAAATTCCTGAACTGACTTCTGATGCTAAGCTGACTTACTCTGACTTGACACCGCCAAACTGAGTTCTTGAACCTTCATGTCTTTAGGTCTTTACCCAAAAAACCTATCTCAGGTTAGAAGTCACCGAGTTATCTATTAACTACATAGAAAACTCTATATCTGTTTGTACACCAACTACTCAGCTTAGGTTGACTAGTCAGCCTACAACAGACTTACACAATTCCTAACACTTAACCTATCATCTATACATAGCTATGATTTGTCTTATCAAATCTAACTATTCTAAGTATGAGACTAACATATATGGTACTCTTGTGGTGGAAGTTGTACTTTAAACAGACACATTAGACATTTTTCATTAAACAACATAATCCATACATTAGCAAACCATCAACAAACAAACCATAACTTAACAAACAACAGGGGAGGGAAACTGATATTTGCGTTTTTATGTATGTTTTACATGCCGAAAGGCCTCATTATTAACCCATTTCCAAGGTGAATCTTATATTTAATGATCTAATTTGCTTATAATTCACCATGCAGACTTAAAAGGGATTAGTGTGAGAAAAATGGTCAAAACCAGTGAAGTATTCATGTATATATATATGTATAAGAATAGAAGAGGAGGGGCCATAACCTTTCTTTTGTGTAATACCCGAATTTCCGAAAAATAAATAAAAGAATATTTATTGAGAAATGGTAAATTATATTGGATTATGAATTTAATTGTGATATATGTTAATGAGTTATGGGCTTGAATGGATAAACGAATAATGAGTAATGGACTATTTATATATATGTTATTGGACTAGATATGTGTGTAGGATTGGATTTATGCTCTTGGGACCAATCAATGGGAGTAATGGGCTTAAGCCTCTTTGGAAAGTGTGTATATATATATATATATATATATAGTGAAATAGGGCACAACCCCCAAAGGGTGTGTTACTGTTACATTGAGAAAGAGAGAGTTCTAGTGTGTGTTTTTGGTGTATGCTTAAACCCACGAAAAAGAAGAAGAAGAAGAGTCAAGCATCATCTGAAAACTTGAAGAATTGTTGAAAGATTCATCAGGTAATGTTTCTTACCTCACTAGGATGCTATAGGCATCAATTTTATCTTGTTTAGTTGATGGTAGCATGATTTAGCATCTGGGTTTTTGAGTTATGGATTTATGAAGAACAAGAGAAAGAAATTTGAGAGATAAACTTCAATACTTGATGAAATGTAGTTAAATCTTAAAGGAAGTGGTTAAATGAATGAAGAAAGGTTTTGAAACAAAAATAAAATGATTTGGTTAAGTTTTGAAAGAGTTTGATTTTTGACTATGGGGTCTGGGATTTTGAAAATGATAAGCTGGTGAAGAAGATGAAGGTCCATGTGACTTTCAGAAGCCCCATGCGACTTTTAGAGGTGGTCCATGCGATCTTCTGTTTGTTCCATGCGACTCTTGTATGGTTGTCATGTGACCCTCGAATGCCAATATGTAAACACTCATGCGACTTCTGTAGAAAGTTCCATGCGACTTTTACAAATGTACTATGCGACTTTAGAAAATGATTCATGCAACACTTGATAGGATTTCATATGACTTTGAATAAGCCCATGCGACTTTCACATAGGGCACAATGTTAGCACCTCCCATGCGACATTCGCATGGTGCGACTGTCGCATGGGGCAACTCACGAAACACTCATGCGACTTATACATTTGATTGAGAATCCGACTGGTGCTATGTGTATTTTAATACGAGAGTTAAGTTGAGAATCCGACACTCAATCCGGATTGTGAAATCCGATACTTATACACTCGACGCGACGCGTCGATTTGATGGACGCGACGCGTCCCCGACTTAATGGACTTTAATACTTTTCTTATTGTACATGCAATATGAAACCCGAATGTATTACGGGGATAAACGAACGAGAGATTCGTGCACGGAATTGATGTGTTAGACCTATTGTAGGTGACGGTTGACTAGCAAGTAACCACAAGCGTGTTAGTAAGATAAGGTTGAGAATCTGAGAACTGCTGACAGGTGAGTATTCTTACTTACCATCTAAACCTTATGGTGTATGTGTTTAATGTGCTACATGCTATATGATTTATGAATGATTAATTGATGATTTCATGAAATGATGAAATGGTGAAATGATGATTGATGAATTGATAAACGGCTAATGTGTTATGCCATGTTATTGATTAGACCGTTCACTTCGGTGACGGGAATGACTAGACCGTTCACTTCGGTGGCGGGAATGATGAGACCGTTCACTCCGGTGCCGGGAATGAGGAGACCGTTCACTTCGCTGACGGGAATGACGAGACCGTTCACTTCGGTGATGGGAATGACGAGACCGTTCACTTCGGTGACGGGAATGATTAGACCGTTCACTCCGGTGACGGAAATGATGAGACCGTTCACTACGATGACGGGAATGTTGGGACCGTCTACTACGGTAGCGGGAATGAAAGACGTAACCTGATTGCAGAGGAATTGACGCCTTATGGTTGATTGTAAGTAAGTGTACTCGCTAAGCCTCGTGCTTACGGTTGTTGTTTAACCTTCTTTTCAGGTTATGGCCACGGCGGGGCTCGAGCACGCAGTTGATAGCTCATACTCCCTAAGCTTCCGCAATGTTCAAACTATTTTGTGTCTCTTGACGTATTTTAAACAATTACATTTGCATTCGACGGGTTATCACCCGTGTCTGTAATTAACTCATACAATGTTTACTTGTGATGAATTATTAATCGTACTGTTAGTTTAATTGTTCTATAAAAAAAAATTTTGGACGTTACAACTTGGTATTAGAGCCTTGGTTTAAGAGATTCAAATACATTTCCATGTGTTTGAACTTAAACATTGGTTCGTGAAAGATTTTTGACAACGTTTTTAAACCTTTTCAAAAGTTAAATGTTAGAATGAGCTATCAGCTGGAGCTAGTCCGAGTGGTCAAACGCGAGTACAAGGTATGAGTTTATGATATGATGATCATGATTAACTGATATGTAGAAATTATGATACGCTGACTATGATGACTGAGACCTTGTAATTTTAGTACTCTAGTAGAACCAGAATAGAATGACATGCTAATGCTTACATGATAACTGATTATATGCTCGATGAGATTATTGATAAATGGCCTAAGCCAGTGAATCGGGATTCCTAGTGATAATGAACAGATCCAATACGTGTAGCGTGTTTGTAATAATAGGGCCCATATTATTATTTGCACACGACACCTGTTGAAACTTGTCAAAATCCGGGGAATCTTGTGGATCTGGTGAGGGGTACTTGTAGAGATAAGATGCCTGTAGCTAGGGGGCCTTTGAATGACTAGGGTTGCCTGATAGCTGTACTTATGACATGAAATACGTGAAACATGAACTGATATAGTGATGAGGACTGTGTGGCAATGCCGCCTGTTAATTAAGTGCATTGTCTATACGTCTAGTATGGTGACTACGAGGAATCAATCTATGATACCAACGGGTTTTGAGAACCCACCGGATGGTGAGAATGCAAGTGTGACGGGTGAGAGTGATCCCCGTGCACAACCAGTCTTGAACGAAACTGAGAATGTGAATCCAGAAAATGTCATACCGGAGAATGTGATGAATGACGAAGAGTACGAGAATGAGGCGATGACTGGATTGGTGACTACTGTGGTTACCAACACACTAAAGGAGCTGTTGCCCAAGATCGTGGAGGATCTAAAGCAAGATATGGGCACAATGATTGATCAAAAGCTGGGAGCCCTATGGGCTGCGAAAGAGGCCACCGCTGCTGTTGTGGTCGCACAACCGGAAGCACAAGCTGCTAACCAAGTGATTACTGGAGAGACTTTCAGGGAATTTTCGGCGTGTCAGCCGCCGGTTTTTGACGGAGTGCCAGACCCGGTGCGGAGCACCAGATGGGCCTCTGTGATAGAAGGAGCTTTCTTCACCAGCCGTTGTGCTAAAGACTCTAAAGTTTGGTTCGCTTCTAACTTCCTGAGAGGAGCGGCCAAGGATTGGTGGAACTAGTTAAAAAAGATGAAAGGCGAAGCTATCGCCGGAATGAAGTGGGAAGAGTTTACAAAATTGTTCTTTGAAGAGTATGCTCCTAAGGTCGAGGTGGAGCGGGTGATGGATGAGTTTATGAAACTCAAGCAAACTATTGAGACGGTTAATCAAATAACCGTGATATTCAAGGAGAAACTACTGTACTGCCCGGCTTACGCCAATGATGAACGACTACAGATACACAAGTATACGCAGATGCTAAGGGAGGATATTTAAGAGTTTGTCTCGAACGGCCAGTATGCTACACTGGACTAGCTGATCGAGGGGGCGAGAAAGAGGGAACTGTATGTGATCGAGAGGAACAAGAAGAGGTCCGCGGAGCGGGCCGCACTAGGAGGTAATGCAAGTAAGCAACCATTCAAGAAGCCGAATACTGGAAACTTGAAGCCCGCCGTTAGAAATTCGGGGGCGAGATGTGGAAAATGTGGTAAGGGGCATGCTAGGGAGTGCCGATTGGGAACCGTGAACTGCTTTCTGTGTAGGAAGAGTGGGCATTACGGGAAGGATTACAAGGCTCACCTGAACGTGTGTTTCAGGTGCAACAAACAAGGGCACCGCATGGTAGAGTGCCCAGAAGCTGCCGGAGGAAGCGGGAGACCCGCTTGGCAACCACCGCTTCGAATCACCGAGGGAGATATAGGAAAGAAGCCCAAGGCCCCAAAGCCTCGCGGGCGCGCCTTCCAAATGACCATGAAGGAGGCTAAGAAGGAGCCAGATGTGATTGTAGGTACATTTATTGTTAACTTTCTACCTGCACTTGTATTATTTGATTCCGGGGCGAGTAAGTCCTTTGTATCTACTACATTCTGTAATAAGTTTGTAATAGCTCCGGTGAAGATAGAAACACCGTTAGAAGTAGAGATAGCCGATGATAAGGCTTTGTGTGTTACCACGATCTATAGGGGAAATGTAATAGTGATAGATGATGTACAGTTTACTATAGATCTGCTTCCGAATCCAATGAGAGAGTTCCAAGTAATAGTGGGAGTGGATTTATTGGGGCGTCAGCAGGCCAACATCTTGTGTAAACAGGGGATCATACGGATCCAGAGTCCAAGTGGGAGAGAAATCTCCATCTACGGAAAATGACAGAACGGATTAACGGCATGCTGCACCGTGACTAAAGTGGCAAAGTATCTACGCAAGGGCTGCACGGCCTTCATAGCCCATGTGATTGACTCGAGAATAGAAAAGAAGAAGCTGACAGTTTCAGATGTACCTAGTGCCAGGAGTGGCACCTATCGCCAAGGCACCGTACCGCCTAGCACCGCCAGAAATGCAGGAGCTGATGTCACAATTACAGGAACTGCTTGATAAGGGCTTCATACGCCCAAGTAGCTCACCGTGGGGAGCACCGATCCTTTTCGTGAAAAAGAAGGATGGAACCTTCAGGATGTGCATAGATTATTGCGAACTCAACAAAGTAACAATTAAGAATCGTAATCCACTGCCGAGGATCGACGACTTGTTCGACCAACTGCAAGGAGCGGCCTGTTTTTCCAAGATAGACTTGCGATCAGGGTATCATCAACTCAAGGTCCGGGAGGAGGATATAGCCAAAACGGCCTTTCGCATGCGTTATGGGCACTTCGAGTTCGTCGTCATGCCTTTTGGTCTTACGAACGCGCCGGCAGCATTCATGGATTTGATGAACCGAGTCTGAAGACCAATGTTTGATAAGTCCATGATCGTATTAATCGATGACATCCTGGTATACTCAAGGACGGAGGCCGAGCACGAGCTACATCTACGGGAGGTACTTGAGACCTTAAAGAAAGAAAAGTTGTATGCAAAGTTTTCCAAGTGCGAGTTCTGGTTGCAAGAAGTTCAGTTTCTCGGGCACCTGGTTAACCGAGAAGGAATCAAAGTCGACCCCGCCAAGATCGAGGCTGTAATGAAATGGGAAACGCTGAAGAGTCCTATGGAGATTCGAAGTTTTCTAGGTTTGGCCGGGTACTACAGGAGGTTTATCAAGGATTTCTCAAATATAGCCGTACCACTAACCAAGCTGACAAAGAAAAGTGTTCGTTTCGATTGGGGAGAGGAGCAACAGGAAGCGTTTGAGACCCTTCGGGGCAAATTATGTGAAGCCCCGATACTAGCCTTACTAGAGGGAATGGAAGATTTGGTGGTTTATTGTGACGGGTCCCACGTGGGATTTGGCTGCGTATTGATGCAAAGAGGGAAGGTGATTGCTTACGCCTCACGATAACTGAAACGCACGAGTGAAACTACCCGACTCATGATTTGGAGTTAGCCGCTGTGGTGTTCGCACTTAAGTTGTGGAGACATTATTTGTATGGAGTTAAGTGCACCATCTATACGGATCATAAGAGTTTGGAGTATTTTGCCGATCAAAAGAACCTGAACATGCGCCATCGGAGATGGCTAGACCTGGTCAAGGACTACGATTGTGAGATCTTGTATCATCCGGGAAAGGCTAACGTTGTAGCCGACGCGCTGAGCCGTAAGGCAAGCCATGAACAACTGAATGTGAGATGTTTAAGGATGACGGTTACAACTTCACTATTCGAATCGATCTCAGCAGCCAAGAGTGAAGCAGTCAAAGAAGAAAATCAGAAAACCGAGAGGGTAAAGGGCCAGATGGCGTTGATGGTTAAGGATAGCTGCGGGTTGTGGACCCGATACGGACGGATTTGGGTACCCAAGATCACTAAAGTTCGGAATCTCATTCTTGATGAAGCGCACAAGTTGAAATTTTCTATACATCCGGGAGCCACGAAAATGTGCAGAGACTTGAAAATGGATTACTGGTGGCCAGGGATGAAGAGAGATGTGGCTAAGTATGTTGAGAAGTGTCTTACTTACCTTCGGGTGAAAGCTGAGCACCAGCGACTGCATGGTAAATTGCAACCGCTGGAAATACCCGTGTGGAAATGGGAGCAAATAACCATGGATCTGATAACGAAACTACCGAAAATGCCAAGGAACTATGATGCAATTTGGGTAGTGGTTGATCGGTTAACAAAGAACGCTCACTTTATACCGATCCAAGAGGCGAGTTCGGCCGAGAGATTGGCGGACATCTATGTGAGAGAGATAGTTTCAAGGCACGGGGTGCCGGTGACCATCGTCTTTGATAGGGATGTACGATTTACATCCAGATTTTGGAGTAAATTTCACGAGGATTTGGGAACGAGGGTGAACTTGAGTACGGCATATCACCCTCAAACTGTCGGGCAAAGTGAACGAACTATCCAGACGTTGGAGGATATGCAACGAGCGTGTGTAATTGATTTCGGGGGAAGCTGGGATTTGTACTTACCCCTAGTAGAATTTTCGTATAACAATAGCTACCACGCGAGTATTGGTATGCCACCGTACGAAATATTGTACGATAGGAAATGTAGAACCCCGATCTGTTGGGGTGGGGTTGGACAGAAAGAGCTTGGCAACACGGAAATAGTGCAGAGAACCTCCGAGTATGTACAACAGGTGCGTGAATGACTGAAAGCGGCTCAGAGCCGACAGAAAAGCTATGCGGATAAACGGAGATCAGTGCTAGAATTCCAAGTTGGCGATTTTGTATTGTTAAAGGTATCACCATGGAAAGGAATAATACGATTTAGAAAGCGTTGGAAGCTGAACCCAAGGTTTATTGGGTCATTCAAGGTCATTGCAAGGATTGGAAAGGTGGCTTATCGTCTGGAGCTACCCGAAGAGTTGTCGAAGATACACAGCCGTGTCATGTATCTCACCTAAGGAAGTGTTTGGCCGATGAGTCGGCATTTGTACCATTGGAGGATATTACTGTAGATGAAAGATTGAATTACATTGAGAGACCGGTTGCGATCCTGGAAAGAAAGACCAAACGGCTACGCAACCGGGAAGTTGAAATAGTAAAGGTGCAGTGGGAGCACCGTAAAGGTTCAGAGTGGACGTGGGAGTCCGAGGAAGAAATGAAAAAGAACTACCCCGCAATGTTCGAGTGAAGATTTCGAGGGCAAAATCGTGTTTAAGTGGGGGAGAGTTGTAATACCTGAATTTCCGAAAAATAAATAAAAGAATATTTATTGAGAAATGGTAAATTATATTGGATTATAAATTTAATTGTGATATATGTTAAAGAGTTATGGGCTTGAATGGATAAATGAATAATGAGTAATGGACTATTTATATATATGTTATTAGACTAGATATGTGTGTATGATTTGATTTATGCTCTTGGGCCCAATCAATGGGAGTAATGGGCTTAAGCCTCTTTGGAAAGTATATATATATATATATATATATATATATATATATATGTATGTTGGAATCTGCCCACTGACACACGTATGCCGGATCACTGCTAATGAAGCGCGAGCCTATTGGGTCACACGCCAAGGATTGATCCCGACAGTTTTATGTGGAAGGAGAATGTCAAATAATCAAAAGTGTTTTGATTCAGGGCTTCACGACCGTGAAGGATGCTCCACGGGTCGTGAAGCAGGCTACCCTAACGATTGTTCGACGGCCGCCACGCGTCGTGATGCCTTTGGGCTTCACGGCCCGTGACGGGGTCGTGAAGGAGATGCCCTTACGAGTCTCGACCGGGCGGCACGGCTCGTGGAGTTCTAAGTCCCCTCGTAGCGCACTTAGGCTTCACGGCCCGTGAGAGCCCGTGAGGGGTCGTGAAGAGGGTAGCTGCAGTGACACTTGTGTTTTATTGGACCATTTGATGGTCCAATCAAATGACATGCAATTTGGCCGAGTTTCTGGTGTCAATAGGCATGGTTTGAGGCTGTAGAACACAAGCAACCATATACAACTTATCTCTACTCCATTTTCTCTCTTGGTACAAAATGGGTTTCATGCTACAACACTAAGATGGTGATCTTGAGTGTTCATATGAAGATCATTGGTGCAATTTGCTTTGTAGTGTGTTCCACCATTGGAACTAGTTGTGGGCTTTGTGTGTGCTTTCTTTTTGTCTTGCATGCTACTTTCTTGTTTGCTTCCGCTGCGTTTATGCCCACCACGAGTTCCAACAGTGGTATCAGAGCTATTTCTACAAAGAAATTGCACTTTGATGGCTTGAAAACCGAAAATGGACATTCTGTCCAGAAGCGCTTCACGGACCGTGGAGGTTTTGGCTTCACGGGTCGTGAAGCCTACACGAGTGGCTTCATGGGGTGTTGCTCGTGAAAGGTTTTGACTATGTCAGAGTCATGGAGCTCATGGGCTTCACGGACCGTGACGGCCCGTGAAGGCTTCTGGGCCGTGAAGGTCTCGTGAACAGTGTTTTTTATCCTTGTTTATTAAAAGAAATAAATTTTCGGTTTTAGCACCTTTCGATTCTGTTTTTCCAGAATCTGTCCTTTTGTTTGGACACTTGAAAAGCCCCGTTTATGTGTCTTGATTCATATATTTATATGTATTGGGTGGTTTTTGGCATAAAATGCACACATGCATATACTTATATTGTGTATATATGAATATGTGTTCTCAAAGTGTTTGGGATACTAATGCATATGTACAAGGATTGTTCCTTTTTGTGCCTTGAGTGCTTTGCTTGTTTGAACAATCTTAATTGAGATACATTTTACATGGTTTTGTTGTGGCACACCATGTTTTGTTTGTGGTTGTTGTTTTGTCCGGTAACGCCTTGCCCGTTAGACCTATGTGTTGATTGTTTGGTTGTTTATTTATGTATTCATTCATTTGGTGACTTTTAGTCACAATGGTTTGTAATAATATTTAATTCGGTTTTTAAATTTGTAAATTTATTATGGCTTGCATGCCATTGCTTTCCTTTGTACTTGTTGTAAGTAGCTTAGAATAGAAATCGCGGCTTGCATGCCGTTTCTTTTCAAATCGTTTGTAATTGTGAAAAGAAAACCGAAGACAACCATCAAGAGTCGTGGAGGAGACGTCTTGGCTACCTTGGATCTGGTGGAGATGACGGATTCAGTGGGAGCACTTCCAGCGAGGCCATTTGGTTGTGTCCTTAGTTTGGCCTTGCTCTCTCCGTTTGGCTCACGGAGAGGGCGCATAGGGTTTAGGGGCGTGTTACCGGATATTTACTTTGTGCGTGGTTGTGATTTATTTTGTTATTTTCTTGCATGGTTGTTTAGGATCTTCGCATGCTAGAAAACTTTTCAAAATAATAAAATCACAAGAGTTGTTAAATTGTTTAACAAACCCCGCGCGCTCACGATTAACAAATAAATATAAATTGGTTTATATTAAAGTGAAAAATGCGTTTTGTCACTTGTTTGTTAATCAACCTGAAAAGAGGTTTTTTAAACCGGAAAGACAAAAGTCCCGTTTTTCTCAAATGTAAATCACACGCCACCCGTAAGATGACACCACCCGAATCTAGTGATGCATGGGATGATTGTCGAGCTAAGCACGAGTTGTTCCATGTGGATCTGTGTGGAAGGTGAGTGTGGCGACTTGAAATTATTGGTTGTCGAGCTAAGCACGAGCCAATGATTGTCAAGGGTGTCACCGTGTATCTTGACGGACGATTTACAATTCCAACTTAATACGCCTTGGTAATTGTCGTGCCTATACCGAGTTTCCAAAGCGGCTTAACGAGGAATTGGTGTGAGAAGGGATCAAACATGCCAAACCGACGCTATGAGTGTTGATGGATCCCGCAAGTGTCTAAGAGTTGTAATCTCGGATTGCAATTGGTAAAGCGTTTACCGGCCTAAATAACTTCATGAAGCGATCCGCGGCAAACCCGTCATGTAGTGAAGTGAAATAAGGTTCTTAGCCCTTGTTAAGATAATTGGTTTTCTTAAAACTAAATGGGTAATTATCGTAACGAGGATTGTATCAAAACTAACTAAAACGTGTATTTTTATATCTTTAATTGGCAAACGTTAACAACACCGCTTCAACTTAAAACTCCGTTCGTTCCTAAAGAAGGAGATACTCATTAGTGTGGACTTCGTGGACTAGGATTGGTTGTTGAGGTTTGTCCTCCACCATGAGTCAAAGTTGCACATTTTAGAGAAATCCCTTCTAGAGCCAAAATGCTACCAACACGACCTAGACCTCTAAATGCATGTAAAAGTGCATCGTGGTCTTGATCGGTTGAAGGATGCATGAAGGTGGGAAAATTAGTGTCCATATCCTTGAGTTAGAGAGGTACGTGGACCTAAAGGAGAGGCATGGATTCTCCATAGGGAGGGAGCTTGTGGTGAATGTATATTCTCCAAAGTCCCTGTCCAAGTGATGTAAATGGTTCATTGTGAACTATCACATGCACAATATGGAGAAGTCCTTGATAAAGCATTATGGCATGTTGTGGACTACTAAGTCTTGCATGGCCAAAGTATGACTTGCCTCACCAACTTCTGCTAAAATTATAAAGGAACAAGAAACCGAGAAGAAGAAATTGACCTCAAGTGAAAGTTTGGTTTTACCAAACCTACCATATATGTGAAGTCAGAAGGCAATGAGATTGTGCCTCAATATATGACTCCACAAGGGGTAATTTGCTACTTCTGCGGAAAGATTGGAAAATTGGCGCCACCACGCCTGACCTATGAGCCTGAAAGAGCTAAAATCACTTATGAGTAAGAGAAAGTAGCTCCTTGACTTCAGGAACATTCATGATCAAACTCCATTGCTCTTCTACTACTAAAGGCTAGGTTTTAAATGCTAGCAATAACGCTCACGTTTGTCACAAATTTGTTTGTTACAAAGTGAAGGTGTTAAAAGAGAAGTAGGCGGATGAGGCATGGAGAGTTGGAATTCGAAAAGGAAAACATAGTTGTCGTCCCTATTGAAAGGATTGGAAGTTTGTATCTTGCCTTTCCTTCCAGCTATTCTATTACTTTATTGGATGTATGTTTATGCCATGTATGGCTAGAAACATTATATCTAAATGCCTTTGTTGACGATGGATATTACTTTGAAATTTGAAATTAGTGGTGATTTATTTCAAAGTTTATCCATGTCGTGGCATTTAAAGTAAGCTTTTGCTTAAGGAGTAATAGAACGATCATAAATTAACTGATAAGTTATCCTTATGTAGAAGTCGATTTAGCTATATAAACAAGACTTGCTTCACCAAGATCCGTGAGGTTTAGGAACTTGGAACCCTTTGACCATGGGTCAAATGTTGAATGCATATCTTGTTTTTTATGCTAGATGACTTAAACATCCTTCACTTGAGTATGTGAAAGGATTGAAAGCTTGTTGGATTTCGTTCACACTTTTAGTGTGTTGACCGTTCAAGCAAACATTAAGGAGTAACTTTAGATACCTTGTTACCTTTACCGGTGATGGTAGAAGGGATGGTATGTCTATTTTAATGGACTAGTTTTTGAAACCTTAGAGGTGTTCAAAACTCACCATAACAAGGTACATGATAGAGAGGGCAATGCAACTATGATACTCGGATCTAGTTAAGATGCTGAGTACCTTAGTTTTATATTATGTGACTATCATAAGAATTATGGGATTGTCTCACAATTCATTTCTCTTAAGACACATTGTTACATGTGGTCGTCTAAAGGAGGAACCGGACATTTTGATATGGTCCGACAAGTGATGGGTTACACTTATATGTCCAAAATTGTTTTGGGTCATTATCCAAATGGTGGGCATGAGTTCTAAATTTTATGAACAACAAAGATGGTCATGTAAACGCCTTAGAGGATATGACGAAAAGGAGGATCCTTGTTTGTCTATTCCGAAGTCTGGATTGTCTAGCCTACGTTTAGACGTGAGGTGGAGGAACCCAGGATCTAGAGGTATTTACTCCATTAGGTACTCCACTAAGACCATGGGATATTTGTCTTGACAAACCTTGTGAGAACTTGTAAGTTTCTCAAAGGTAGAGTCTCTTAAGAAATTAATATCCATGGATGCTAGTGAGAGTAAAGTATACCTTGAATGGAAGAACCTGATGTTGACACTAGAATCCAATCAGAAATGATTGAAACTCAGCATGGCAATGTTGGAGAACCTGGCATAAAATCATTACCACTTGGTAGAAGTTGTCATAAGACCAGAAAGATATAACTCGTTATATCTGAGGAAGACAACTTAATGATGATTCATGATGAATGCGTCAACTACCGGAAAGCGTAGTAGGCTTGGAGTCCGCTAGGAGAAAGGAGGAAATGATAAGATGAGATGCTATCCATGACGGATATCCAAGGTTTCGACTTGGTTGATCCTACACCTGGGTGTGAACCCGCGAGGTGTGATTGGTTATTTGAGGAAATAGACCAAACATGGATAAGTTTGTAGACTACTTCAAATACCGACTGGTAGGAATGGTTTCACGATGATTGACCATGAGGAAGGTATAATCTAGAAACATTCTCCCGGTGGTTATGTTGAAGTCCACATGGATACTTATTTTATAAGTGCCTTTTAGGCTATATTGGATAGAAGTGAAGACTACAATCCTTAATAGGCATTTCTGAGGAAATGCTCACAACATTTTCGAGGGTCTTTCACTATCAATAAGTATCCTAATGAAATCTACAAACCCTAAGTAGTCCACTTGTGGACTTATGTTGCCATCTCAATGTTAGAATCTTTGCGTTGATATGAAAATCATTTGTTTGAGTTTTCAAATAGCAATGATGAAACATGGAAGAATGCCAGAGCTAGTGGGAGCATTTTGTAATCCTATTCTAAATATGTCTAGCACATACAACGTATTGGAGATAATGTCCTGATCTTGCTTGGAAAAGCTTAAATCAAGAATTATGCATCCATAACGATTATAGGATATACAAAACCTATGGAAGGAGTTAAAGAAATATTGAAATATGTTCTTGTTGATCTATAGTAAGAAGCAACATAGAATAAGTTGTTATTCAAATGCTTGCTTATATACTTCTTAGGATAACTGCCGATCTTTATCGGGGTTCGTGATCCTACTAAATATGGTGTTAATAAGTATGCTTCTCAAAGCATCGCTGACTCTATTGGGATCTTATGAGACAATGAGAGTACGATGGCTTATGAAAGATAACCTTTATCTCAAGCATCTTTGATCTTATTGAGTTCTGATGAATCAATGAAGGTATAATAGCTTGACATAGGACCATGATCTCACCAACGCACACTTCTTAAGCGATTGGTTGTGGCGGAGATATGGTCTTCTGGAGGATACACACGGATGGCATGGAGGCGGATCCGTTTTGCTAAAGCCGTAGTTGCAAGATAGTGATGATTGTCATACTAGCGCTTGCAAAGACTTGGCTTGAGTTTGTTTTAGTTGAAATTTTGATATGCTGATTTTGGGAACGTTAAGCAACATTGTGCTTCTGTTAGTATCGATTATCAAATGGAGATTTGTTAATACACGTGTAGCAGGTACTCTTAGTTTCCTTTATTGTGTTCCATCTTAGCATGTTTACCACTTCCCTGAATGTTTTACATTCTAAATATCCACAGTCAGTCACTCTTCAACAGAAGGAAGTTTGAACGAAGACTGAGGGAAAGGGTTGGTCGTGTATTCAATGGTGATTGGATACAAGAGACGCAACACTTTACCTATACTTGAAAAGAGTTTCAAGTGATTGGACGACCCACGCCTGAGTTTACTTCATGGTACATGTCAAGAGTAACTCAGGATGATAATATCTTTTGTCCTCTGACCAGAGATACATGTGTTTCCACGACATTGTTCTGCCTTGTTCTGATTGCTTTCAAACGCAGTCCGTAACTGGTTTCTATAAAGGAGGCTTTTGGGCAAAGTATTGCCAATGTAATGGGGCAATGTAGTCGAAGGAATTTGTTCCTCTGTTTAGAGAGATATCATTGGGCCCCTCGATGATTGGGCGCTGACACCAAAATGCACGGCCGTGCTCATGCTTGCAATGATAGTTGATCAGTTGCAAACTTGCATAATTTGGTCACCACCAATCTTGATCGAAAAATATAATCGTAAACGATCGGAGAATGACTTTGTACCATGTCTCGTGTTCACCCGGATTTCGCGAACAATAGGATGATTGATCACTTATCTGTAGGACCTTTTCAAACCCGTTTAGATTGTGATTAGGTACTTGTCAGGGATGACATACCTCGCTTTGATTTGGGGGCAGGGATGTCTTGCTAGAGGCCGCTCCCTGTCTGTGATGCATATGGGTACGGTGTGTCATGTGCAAGTGGGAGTTTGTTGGAATCTGCCCACTGACACATGTATGCCGGTATCACTGCTAATGAAGCGCGAGCCTATTGGGTCACACGCCAAGGATTGATCCCGACAGCTTTATGTGGAAGGAGAATGTCAAATAATCAAAAGTGTTTTGATTCGGGGCTTCACGACCGTGAGGGATGCTCCACGGGTCGTGAAGCAGGCTACCTTAACGATTGTTCGACGGCCGCCACGCGTTGTGATGCCTTTGGGCTTCACGGCCCGTGACGAGGTCGTGAGGGGTCGTGAAGGAGATGCCCTTACGAGTCTCGACCGGGCAGCACGGCTCGTGGAGTTCTAAGTCCCCTCGTGGTGCACTTAGGCTTCACGGCCCGTGAGAGCCCGTGAGGGGTCGTGAAGAGGGTAGCTGCAGTGACACTTGTGTTTTATTGGACCATTTGATGGTCCAATCAAATGACATGCAATTTGGCCGAGTTTCTGGTGTCAATAGGCATGGTTTGAGGCTGTAGAACACAAGAAACCATATACAACTTATCTCTACTCCATTTTCTCTCTTGGTACAAAATGGGTTTCATGCTACAACACTAAGATGGTGATCTTGAGTGTTCATATGAAGATCATTGGTACAAGAGGAGGACATCTTTGTGCTGTTCCAGATGGTGAAGTCTTGGTGGACGTTCATCTAATGGATTGCTAGTACAATGGGATCAAACTCTTCTTGGTGTGGACTAGCAATGGAGGAGGAAGCCATTTTGTTTCCTCAAGTTCATCCCCACACATGGAGCTCGATTTCTAGCTGGAAGAAGGTATACTTTCTACTCCTTCTTCTTGTTCTTTTGTTGCAATTTGCGTTGTAGTGTGTTCCACCATTGGAACTAGTTGTGGGCTTTGTGTGTGCTTTCTTTTTGTCTTGCATGCTACTTTCTTGTTTGCTTCCGCTGCGTTTGTGCCCACCACGAGTTCCAACAATATATAGGGTAGAGATCAAGTAAAAAGAAAATTAAAGTAAAAAGGGTAAAGGGATGATTATTTAATCATTTTTCGGTATATATATCAACTGATAATCGTTAGTTCATCATCTTTATTGATTAAAACTAGTTCTTCATCAATTTCTTTTTGATGAATCCAACATATTCATCACTTTTTAGATGAAAGCATTTTGTTCATCAACAAATTATTCCAAAATTTTGTTTTCAAAATCTGTATTTAAAATCAAAATGAAATTGATCAAGAACTAGTTTTAATCAATAAAGATGATGAACTAACGATTATCAGTTGATATATATACCGAAAAATGATTAAATAATCATCCCTTTTACACTTTTTTCTTTAATTTTCTTTTTATTTGATCTCATCCCTATATATATATATATATATATATATATATATATATATAGTGAAATAGGGCACAACCCCCAAAGGGTGTGTTACTGTTACATTGAGAAAGAGAGAGTTTTAGTGTGTGTTTTTGGTGTGTGCTTAAACCCACGAAAAGGAAGAAGAAGAAGAGTCAAGCATCATCTGAAAACTTGAAGAATTGTTGAAAGATTCATCAGGTAATGTTTCTTACCTCACTAGGATGTTGTAGGCATCAATTTTATCTTGTTTAGTTGATGGTAGCATGATTTAGCATCTAGGGTTTTGAGTTATGGGTTTATGAAGAACAAGAGAAAGAAATTTGAGAGATAAACTTCAATACTTGATGAAATGTAATTAAATCTTAAATAAAGTGGTTAAATGACTGAAGAAAGGTTTTGAAACAAAAATAAAACGATTTGGTTAAGTTTTGAAAGAGTTTGAATTTTGACTATGGGGTCTGGGATTTTGAAAATGATGAGCTGATGAAGAAGATGAAGGTCCATGCGACTTTCAGAAGCCCCATGCAACTTTCAGAAGCCCCATACGACTTTCAGAAGTGGTCCATGCGACCTTCTGTTTGTTCCATGCAACTCTTGTATGGTTGCCATGCGACCTTCGAATTCCAATATGTAAACACTCATGCGACTTATGTGGAAAGTGCCATGCGACTTTTACAAATGTACTATGCGACTTTAGAAAATGATTCATGCAACACTTGATAGGATTTAATGTGACTTTGAATAAGCCCATGCAACTTTCGCATAGGGCACAATGTTAGCACCTCCCATGCGACTTTCGCATGGTGCGACTGTCGCATGGGGCAACTCACGAAACACTCATGCGACTTATACATTTGATTGAGAATCCGACTGGTGCTATGTGTATTTTAATACGAGAGTTAAGTTGAGAATCCGACACTCAATCCGGATTGTGAAATCCGATACTTATACACTCGATGCGACGCGTCGATTTGATGGACGCGACACGTCCCCGACTTAATGGACTTTAATACTTTTCTTATTGTACATGCAATATGAAACCCGAATGTATTACGGGGATAAACGAACGAGAGATTCGTGCACGGAATTGATGTGTTAGAGCTATTGTAGGTGACGGTTGACTAGCAAGTAACCACAAGCGTGTTAGTAAGATAAGGTTGAGAATCTGAGAACTGCTGACAGGTGAGTATTCTTACTTACCATCTAAACCTTATGGTGTATGTGTTTAATGTGCTACATGCTATATGATTTATGAATGATTAATTGATGATTTCATGAAATGATGAAATGGTGAAATGATGATTGATGAATTAATAAACGGATAATGTGTTATGCCATGTTATTGATTAGACCGTTCACTTCGGTGACGGGAATGACTAGACCGTTCACTTCGGTGGTGGGAATGATGAGACCGTTCACTCCGGTGCCGGGAATGAGGAGACCGTTCACTTCGCTGACGGGAATGACGAGACCGTTCACTTCGGTGATGGGAATGACGAGACCGTTCACTTCGGTGACGGGAATGATTAGACCGTTCACTCCGGTGACGGAAATGATGAGACCGTTCACTACGATGACGGGAATGTTGGGACCGTCTACTACGGTAGCGGGAATGAAAGACGTAACCTGATTGCAGAGGAATTGATGCCTTATGGTTGATTGTAAGTAAGTGTACTCGCTAAGCCTCGTGCTTACGGTTGTTGTTTAACCTTCTTTTCAGGTGATGGCCACGGAGGGGCTCTAGCACGCGGTTGATAGCTCATACTCCCCAAGCTTCCGCAATGTTCAAACTATTTTGTGTCTCTTGATGTATTTTAAACAATTACATTTGCATTCGACGGGTTATCACCCGGGTCTGTAATTAACTCATACAATGTTTACTTGTGATGAATTATTAATCGTACTGTTAGTTTAATTGTTTTATAAAAAAAATTTGGGACGTTACATTTTGTGAAGTATTCACGTATATATATATATATATATATATATATATATATATATATATATATATATATATATATGTTTTATCCTATAAAACATGATATGAATACTTGCAATACATTAAGGGAATACATCTAAATGTATTTCCGTAAAACAAGATATATAATATGTATATATATAATATGAGTAACAAGTTTACTCAAAATCGATATATATATATATATATATATAGTTATCGTAAGATTATTAGTTCACTTAAATAATAATGCGTCCAATAAATATATAATAGAGTTGATTATATTTTGAATCGTATTCAAAACATATAATTAGCGTCTATTTGCTCTTTATGTGCGACCCTATAAGTTTATTTATTATCAGCAATATCATCTTAAGTTGTATCTTGGACATATAGAACTAACAATCTCCCACTTGCACAAGGTTCAACTTAAGTCGATATAGACAGTGGTAAGAACGTATAGCAACATCCTACTTCCCCTAATAATAAACAAAAATGTGTCGTTTATAGCATCCACCAATTAGCTCACAAGCTACAAATTAGTATTTTAGGCAATGTATCAGTTGTCCCTTTGTTGCTGACATCCTATTGAACATGAGACATGGATCGTCATCAATCTCATAAAGTTCAACTATAGCCATTTGAGTGGTGCTGCAAATGTTTAAAAGATTCACCTTTAGCCATTTGATAAAACTTGAGAGGTTTATACTTTGAAACGCTTTGACTATTCTCATGCAAGAACCCTTTTTTTAATGATATTTAAATATCATAGATTTTCAATAAGTCAAAGCCCTTCAAAAAAAGGTCCAAGTCTTGTAGAATCAACCATGAAAAAAGTAATATCAATAAAGTTGTTTAAATACTTCTTATAAGTATCTCCACAATTTTATTAACGTTTCTAAATGACTTAACCAATTAAATATGTACTAATAGTTTCTTTTTCATGTTATGAGAACATTTCTCACGTCATGATACCCGACAAGAAAATTAGTACAATTAAAATTTTTTATTTAAAAAAACGAATCGCAATAATTAGTTAATAATCATCAAAAAAGTCAAACTTTAGTATTTTCGATATTTATCCTTTAAAATTAATAACCCTTTATTTTAATTTAATAAAATATTAATTACTAGGATCCAAGTTGAACTTAATCTTGAATGTTTGGCTAATGCTCTCTCCACCAAGATTAAAACAACAAGGAAGATAACGATTACCGATTGTATCTCCATACAATTCCTAGATCTTTATGGGATCCTTGACAACACTTGTCAAAATGGCATGTTTGATCTCATCTATGCCTCGTACTTCCTTGCGTTTGGCTAATGCTCTCTCCACAATTAGTCATGATTAAGTCGTCCTAATTTAAAACTCATGGTTTCCGGCCCAAGACTCTCATGGAATTCGCGAAATACCACCTCGGTTGTTACAAGTCAATCTATGCGTTTGGCTAATGCTCTCTCCACAAGGACATTCTGGTAATAAGCAAGTGTTTTAAGTTAGGATGGCATAGACTTACATTTCAAAAAGGGCTTTATTCGTTTTGCGTTGTTATATATAAATATATAATTCAAAACGAGTCGTGTAACATATATTGCATGCATACAATCATAAGTTACAAGTTTTATAGTAAAATCATATTTTACGTATTGGTCTTTGAGTTGTCTTAAAATCTCTATATTACGAACTCTCGACGTGGTTAATTTTAGATTTATATTAATATCCTATATTAATGTGTGTTGATTGAGCACTCGAATTACGACCAATTTTAGCTTGTAATAAAACACCTTTTATTATTAAGCTAGTGACGGAGTTTGGTTGAGTTTTAAAATCTCTATTTTACAAAACTCATTTCATATATATATATATATATTAAACTTGACGTCATGATATTTTATTTAAAACTTCTTTTATACAAAGATCATTTTAACCATTACAAGAATGTTGTCAAATATATATATTACCAAACTCCCATTTGCGATTTATTTTATGTTCAAAATATTATCTAGCATGCAAAAATCTTATTCCAACCACGCATGATAAATATAAACATAAAAACGCAAAACGTATATATGTGCGTAGCCAAGCCATTTCCTAGTCGGTATTTTTCGTGAGCCAAACGAAAAATACCAAGTCAATCTAATGGACATTTCAAATATCCAAGTGTGATGATCTTGAAGCTCCCACTTGCCTAACAACCATTGTCTTGCAAAGATCTCCGAACACCATGGTTGTGGCTTTCACCAAAAGGTCTCCAACTTGGCAATCTCTATCTTGTTACAATTTTATAAAAAATAAAACTAGTCTAAACTATTCTATTATTTACAAAAATAAACAAGATGCTAGAAATTAAATGATTATTACATACCAAATGAAAAATAATAATTTATAACCAAATTGAATATTAAACAACCACAAATCATCACAAAGGTCTTAATGCTTGCTATGCACCATAACAACACACAAAATCAACACTTGATTTTAGGCAACTTTACAACCAAATATGCATGTAAAAATGGTTGTAACAAATAAGCAATATAAACATATATATATATATATATATATATATGTTACCCAAAAGAAATCTACTACTTTTCTACTAAAAGAAAAGTTGTCTATTTCTTTTATAATCAAGAAAATATAATTTTCATAAAATAAAGTTTCTTACATATGCATAAGTGGCTCTGATACCACTGTTGGGATTTGTACCGGTTTTTATAAAATATTTAATAGCAACGGAAGTGTGAAAACGAGTACAACAATTTTAAACTCTTTAAAACTCCCCACCAAGATCCATATGCATGTATAAAAAAACTATAACCAACCATAGGGGGTTTAAGAAATACAACATTTTTAGCGTGAACCGGTATCGGTGGAGACTATAAACGACAAGGAACCAAGTGTAGCTTCCCTCCAAGGTATCAACATGCGAGCAACATCCAACACCAACCGAGTGCTAGCCCTTTCAACCCTATATGTAGACAACACCAAGTAGAAGCAAGAAAACACTTTTCTTCTTCCTAACTCGTGTTCAAGTCTACTAATTGTTGTGGTTCTTTCAACTCTTTGAAAACCACCAATAATAATAGCTTGTAGTTGTATTTCATGAGAGAAGAAAACAAGTTGGTTATATGATAATTTAAGTCTCTACTTAAACGACCAACATAACCAACAAATAAACAAGAGAGATGACTTGATTTTAAAAACAAAATCTCTCCTTTGTTTTTCTTTTTCACCATAGCCTTACAAACAAAATTTTCTTTCTATGTTATATGGCACACAAGCATTCAAGCTCATGCATTAACCATTAAATATAAATACAAAATTCTATTTTCTAATTTTTGTGTTTGCCGTGTACCTTACTCAAAAATCATCTTATCCTTTTTTTTCTTATGACAAACCTCACCAACCACCCTCACAATACATGCTATACATATCAAGAAGGAGGGCCTCCCTAAATGGTTGTCCTACGACAGCCAAAAAACACACAAGGAGAGGGGGCCTCCATCAATGTATAAGTAGTTATGAAAGGTAGTGCAATCAAGTTAGATATCTTCATACCTTCTAGCAGTGTATAAGAATAGAAGAGAAGGGGCCATAACCTTTCTTTTCTGAAGTATTCATATATATATATATATATATATATATATATATATATGTTTTATCCTATAAAACATGATATGAATACTTGCAACACATTAAGGGAATACATGTAAATGTATTTCCTTAAAACAAGATATATAATATGAGTAACAAGTTTACTCAAAATAGATATATATATATATATACATATATACATAGTTATCATAAGATTATTAGTTCACTTAAATAATAATGCGTTCAATAAATTTATATTAGAGTTGATTATATTTTGAATCGTATTCAAAACATATAATTAGCGTCTATTTGTTCTTTATGTGCGACCCTGTAGGTTTATAATATCATCTTAAGTTGTATCTTGGGTATATAGAACTAACGGTTGGATCTCTTTGTGCGAAAATGAGGTGTTCTCTCATAGTAGCCCTTGTGCCCACAAGCAAAACTGCTTGCAGCCACAAGCATATACCCCCCTTGCGGCCACAAAGATAACTCCTTGTGGCCGTAAGGACCTCTTTTATGTCAGTGTGATGTTTTTTATTGTTTTGACTGTTCTTAACCACACCTTTTTGGGTTTTGAGGACTATTGGATATGTCATTTGAAAAGATGTATGTTCTTATAGTCTAATTTGGACGCAACTTGGTGAATCTGTAGTTGAATTCTAGTCTTCGTGTCCTAAGTTAAAACTTTGATATGCTATTGCTTGCTTGATCATGTTTGATTGTTGAGTTAGAGTCTTGATAACTCGAGTGATGATTCGTTGCATGATGATGTGGTTGTGATAAGTAGTAGAACAACATGCTCTGTGCTTAATCTGTTATTCTCGTCAAGTCTTCATTATCTGAGTTGTTGTAGTTATTGCCATGACTAGTTAGGATGAGTCAAAAGTCAGTGAATCCTTAATGGATTGTTCCGCCTCTCTGCTTCTTTGGTGTTAAATATGATTTATTTTCTTAGTTTAATTTATTTAATCGTGCCTTTCACATGCTATTTTTCTGCTGATCAAACAAGAATGATGATAGAGTATCGATAGCTCTCTATCCTTGTGGTTCGACATCCGGTCTTACCGAGTCTATACTGCTCTCGACCAGGTCTGCTTAGTAAAATCGTTTCTTATAAATTTAAAACAAGTGTGTAATAAAGTTTTTCACCATCAAAAATCCGTACCGCGGGATGCACACAAGAAACCATACATAAACAAGAAAAACATAAGCATCAACATAATCCCAACTTAATTATAGTAGTGTGTGACTTTAAAAGCAACCTTCCCATCATTTTTGAGAGCCTCATTATCAATTGCGAACTTGAACCATGTATTGGGGTGAAAGTGGTGAGCAGACATGAGCCATTCGAAATCCCCCTTCATCACCACATGTTTAGGTGTTGGTTTCTCAATCCTCTTATCACCATAAGCCTTTAAAATCATACGATGCAAACAACCCTCCACAATAAAAGTAGCATTCTCATAAGCATGAAGGCCATGAAACCTCACAAAAGAAGCGGGTATGGTCTGCCAAAGAATAAAAGTTATAAACAAATCAAAGTTCACAAGTATTACATCAATTACCTTTTGTATAAACTTACCAATCTACTAGATTTTCTCACATGCTTTTCCAATTGAATGAAGAAGTATTTATGTGCTGACTGGGTATCCATTTTCAAAGCACAGGTGTGGATTAAAGATCAGATGCACACTATTTATAGGAGATATACAAAGAATCTTGCACAGGATTTCTTGCAATAAGACAACAACGAAAACTGCATAGAAGATATTGAAAGAATCTTGCACATTGTCTCAGTTCCTATGTCATTTCCATTGATAGTTCCCAAAATACATAGAATAGATAAAAATTAATGGGAAAATACAACAATACAAACCAAAAATTCAATCTTTAGATTCCTTCTACAAAAATGTCTTGAAATATACTAAAGCATGCCATAAACGACCTAACACTTCCATCGTACATTTCCAATTACCTAAATTAAGTAAAAATTACATATACTACAAAAAAACCCAACTTAAAATGTTCACTTTCTTTGAGATTAGCTTCCAACGTGTTCTTGGACTTCAACAAGACAGGTATGATCTCACACGAACGAGGACATATAGGTGGATCAACCCAACCTATGAACTTACAATTTGAAGATCGAACTGGACAAGAAGAGAATCGCCTTCCAGGGTTTTTCGTAGTCCATGATGTGCAAATGATTGCATACCTTCCACATCCACAAATCACCATGGCCAAAGCTTTCTTCTATCCGTTTGAGCTTTGTGCTCTCTGTAAAACGAAGGAGAGAAGGAGAACTGTATTCAATCAATTATTATGAAGAAACCGTTGAATAACGTAAATAAAGGAGGTGTAATGACATAAATGCCCTCACATGAGGGACACGTGAGACATTTTAACCTCATAATAGACGGAGGATAGACAGTTGGACCAACATCGAAACATATGTTAAATGACAAGGATGAATGTCATAATTAATGAAGCCTAAGGACCAAATCTGAAATTTCATGTAAACCACAGGGACCAAAAATGTAATTAACTCTAATCATAAAATATTTTTTGAAGTGATAAGATCAAAATTGTAGTTAAAGATGATATTCTGAACTGTTATAAAAGTTAAATATGATATTTGTATATTAGGATGAACAAATATAATTTTTTAACTTTTAAGATGAGCATATATAAAACTCATCTAATAATTTTGACCAACAAAAGTCAAAATTGGAATTCTAATTTTGATTAAATGAACTGTTAAGATTGAACAATTAATTTTATTTTATTAAATGAAGGTTTAAGATCATATAATAGATTTAATGTTAGTCTTTTATTTATATTAGAAGATTTTTAAACTTATCTTTTAGTGTATTAAAGTTTTAAAATCATATTACCTATTAATTAGTCAACGAATCAAACATTCATGAACCATTCGTGAAATCATTCGGCGGGAAGTTTGTTTATGTTCATTTGTTTAATAAACAAACGATCATGAACAAGATTTTCTACTCATTTAATTAAACAAACAAACACGAATAGAGCACTCGTTTGTTCATTATGTTTGTAAATGTTCGATTATCCGTTCGTTTATATATATATACATATATACATATATATAGGCAAAAGTTCAAACAAGAACTGTTTTTCGTACGAGAACCGTGAGAACCAATCTTAGCCGTCCAATTCCTCCTACTTCAATTGGATTGTTCACCCATGAATTCCTCACATGCACCTTGCCACACTCAATCCCCCATGCTTTTCATCCATGAATTCCATTATCCAAAATGAACGGCCAAGATTGGTTCTCGCAGTTCTCGTACGAAAAAAAGTTCTCGTTTGAACCCTCCCATATATATATATATATATAATATGTGTGTGTTTATATATAGTGTTTATTTGTGTTTAATAAGGTTGGAATTGCATTGTATAGTGTGCTCCTTTTTTACGTTTAGTTTATCATTTAAATGAAGGAACAAAAATGTAAACGAACTAACTAATCTTTTAAACATTTGAACACAAAAGCCCATTAATTTATCTTTCGTGTTCATTTATTTGTTTAGCTAAAGTTAAACAAATGAACATGAACAGAGAAATCCATTAGTGTTCATTTAATTGTTCGGCTAAAGTTAAATAAACAAACACGAAGAAGCCTCATTCGTGATCATTCGGTTTGTTTATAGCCCTAAACCAATTTCAACCAATTCAAATCGACGTTGCAATTCCATGTGGGGAATATACACACGCGGTTCTGTTTGAGTTTCTGAAAAATTTTGTAGTGATTCCATCTCTGGTTTTGAATAACTAGGAAAGTAGTGGTTTTACAAAAGAGGTAAGGACTCTCTTGTTTCATAAGACTGATTTAAACTTTCGTAGTTATATGAAGTTTATGCCTTTGATGAGGTTTGTCGTTTATTCTGTTCTTCTTCAAGTTCTTCTGTTTGTCCGACAAAGACCATTCTTGCAGTTAATCCCAGATTCATACTTTCAAAGTTATACAATTATTTTGTAGTTATCTTTTTACTAATATGGGGATTAACAAAACCAAGACCTTCATATGTCCATTTTGAAAATTTCTTGTCTTTCAGTTTATTTACGAAAATAGTGTGTGCAGTTTGGTCCTTTTTTATTAACAAATCTTCAAGTCTCTTTATTTTTGTATATACTTGACATCTCTCCTTTTGTAAGTGTATGAAGTCTTCATGGATACCTTAGCTGTTTTAGATCATTAATTATTACTTCGTTTTTAGATATTAAAGTGGCTAATTCATATTCTTTGGTAGTTAATATCATTTGAAGTTCATCCATATTCGTTTGTGGTTGATGTTTGAGTTTTAGTTTTAATTTTGTGATTTTTCGGTTTTGCCTCTCAATGTGATCAACCAAGGTTTAAGCATGTTAATACTTACCTTCCCATTAGCAATCTCTTCTTCGTCCTCTTGATCGTCCACCACTTGATCATTGGCTTTCTCTTCGTCCTCTTCTTCACTATCACTCGTAACCCCGACATCCTTGGCCATGAGACAGAAATGGGCTTGTGTCGTCTCATCTTCATCTGAGTAGTCCGTGTCATTCAGGAATTGGTCCTCTTCCACCATAAATGCCTTCCCACTTGCTTTCTTTTTCGTCAGCCTCAACTTGTCTTGTAGTACTCGGCATCTTTAGTTTTTGGTTTCCTGCGGTCTTTGATGTGGTGCCCAGTCCTACCATAGTTGTAGCACTTCTTTTCCTCTTCTTTTACATCCTCCGGCTTCTCAATCTTCTTTCTTTCTTTCTGAAACACTTTCTTTCTTCTTGACCTCGAGGTATATCTCTCCCCTTCAGATGTTTTGGAGTCAGAAGCAATTTGTTTCCCTTTAGATGCTCGGGAGTGATCTCTAGATCTCCTTTCAGCTACAAGGGCGAGTGGATTAGAAGTTTGTTTTGTAGAAGTTTTCGATAGAACCTCATATTGAAATTGGTTCAGGTCTTCATAGATGGAGTGGTGAGTCATAGCCTTGAGGTTGTAGTTGATGTGTTTTTACAACCTCACTTGCTTCTGCCATTCTGGACCAGTGCATTAATCCCATTCACATTGATGTCCAGGTCGGACTTGGTGACACCATGATTTCTCATTTCGTTTAATAGTCTTCAGAAGCGACTATAGGTGTCTATCTGGAGTTCTCCATCTCTAGCTCGAAATTCCTGGAAGGAGTTTAACAGTTAGGTTTCTTGGATAAAGGCTCCTTGTTCTATACCATGCATTTTAATCTTGGCCTCATCCCAGATGGCTTTTGCCAATGTCAAGCTGTTAATCTTCAAATAGATCTCAGCACACAACTCTTGCTTGAGGTAGTATTTGGCCAAGTGATATGCTCTTGCACGATCTTTTTCTTCTGCTGTAAGTTCAGAGGGAAGTTTTAGCCTTCTTTTAGCAATAATTGGTGAGTTGTTGTCGAGAACAACTTCAATAATCTTTTCAAATACAACATCACCATTGAGTATACCGTATTTCATCATTTCACCATATTTTTAATTGTGTTAGATGAAATCCATAAATATACCTTTCCAAACATTGTATTCGTTGTGGTACAGGACGAGTGATTTTGTGTCGGTGCCAATGGAGAAGATATTGTTACTGGTACTCATCTTATTTTAGGGATCTTTCCTTGAAATGAATTGTTAATTGATTGGAAATTTGATTGTGTAAAAATTCAAGTGAGGTAAGACGTACAGATGAAGATATCATTACTGGTACTCATCTTCTTTTAGGGATCTTTCCTTGAAATGAATTGTTAATTGGTTGGAAATTTGATTGTGTGAAAATTCAAGTGAGGTAAGACGTACAGATTGTTAAAGTGGCTAAGTCGGACATGTTGTTTTGGGTTTTTTGTCAGATGGGTAGTTTTAAGTTATACGGGTTTGTTTTGGGTTTTCAAGTCCGACAGGTAAGTTTGAGTACAAGTGGCTAAGTCAGACGGGTGCTCAGGTCGGACACGAGTTCAAGTCGCACAAGTCTCACCAGTCGGATAAGGTCTTAAGTTGGACAAGTTGCAAAGTCGCACAAGTCACAAGTCGCACAAGTCACAAGGTAGGACAAGTTACAAATCGCACAAGTTACAAAGTCGCACGATTGAACAAGTCGGACAAAATTTCAGGTCGGATGATTCAAAAGGTTGTCTTTGTCACACAGTCTGCCTTCGAACCAGAAATCAAAAACCCTTCAAAACTCGATGAAACTTGCCTTTTTCTTGTTTCTAAAGCTTTCTCCAACTCAAAAACACTTACAAAAATCAACTTTAAGCACAAACAACAATAAATAGACCAGATTTTTTTTAAAAGAAATAGTGAAGAACTTCCAAAAACTTAAAAAGCAAAAAATCTAAAATAAACCAACAAATGTTGTTTATTTTCATATCTGAAGTTCAATATTTGTTTTTTTCCACCTCAAATGACTCTAAATCACTCAACAAACTCAAGAACACAATGATTTGAAGAAGAATAATTTTTGAAAAAGAGGGTTTTCACGTGAAGAAAATAGGGTTTTCACCTAAACTCAAAAACAGCTTCTTATCTTGGATTCTTTCACACAATGAAGTGATTTCCAAGTTACCAAGAACCAATTCAGCAAAGAATTGGTTCTGATACCAATTGAAAGTCTAAAGATTCAAGAAGAATGAGTAGTAACAATGATGAATAACACTTTGCTCTAAAACACAATTAGTAGGTAGGTGTAAATTCAATCTCAGTTCTTGCAAAGATTGAATGCCTCTGGGCTACATTGGGTATATATAATTCAAATCCCATTGGCCTATAAGGCTTGAACTTGAACTATATGAACTTAATTAATACAAAGACAAGCCTAGACTATTTACATACGAAATACAGAATGGATTAGACTAATACATAAATATAAAACAAGACTTACAAACAAAATAAGACTAACAAATAATGTTCCTCTTTGCCTATTTTGTTTATTATATTCTATGAAAGGATACCAAACTCACAACTTAATTTTGGGTTTTTAACTATTTAGCATTAAGCAATTATCTAACCAAAAACATGAAAAATAAGTTTATATTTGCATTTATATTATGTTGATCGAGACATCGTCTCTTTCTCTTAATATATTTGTGTTTTTATCATTTTTTCGACCTTAATGTGGAGTATAGGTTAAATTTGTCAAATTGATAATTTAGTAATCAACTAGATTAAATGTCCATGTGATACATGAGTTGGTTTAAAAGATAATAAATAGTAAACATTAATAAAAACATATTAAATAATAATAAAAGACGAATGAATTGAGAATTTAAAAAATAATGACACATGGCATCAACACTCTAATTAGCAGTGAAAACATCGACGCGAGGGAGAGAACAGACGTGATGGCAGAAACGTAGTATCATGATACGAAGCAACGTGATTGTAGTTTTTATATAAGTCATCGATTATTATTGTTACAATTAGGGACAGTAAAGTTAAGCGTTTATTGGTTATAATTAAAAAAGAATTTAAAATGATTTTAAAATATTTTAAAATGATAAAACCAAAAATTTGGTTAAATATGATATTTTAAAATATTATAAAAGATAAATATAATATTTGAAAATTAAGGTGTGCAAATATGATAATTTATGATTTAAGAATGTTATATATGAAATTATCTCTAATAAATTTGATTTAAAGTCAAAAGTCAAAATTGAATTGATCAAGAAAAGTCAAAATTGAATTTTAATTTTTATCAAAAGAGATGGTTAAGATTTGATAATTAAAACTTTTATCAAAATTTAATTTCTATGATTATCTAGTATATTTGTATTAAAAATAGTCTTTTATTTATATTAGATAGAAGATTGTAAGACTACTAATTTAAACTAATATAAAATCTCAACAATCCACTTTTTGTACTTTGATCTAATTATCTAAACTCGATACTTGATCTTCGTACTAAGGCCAAGCGTAGCACTAAGTCCGTATGTATTTGGAAGTGTTTAGGTTGCATTCGGGCCGACGCAATGTTTATATTACATAATCTAAATGTGAAGAAGTAATAACATTTTACACCAAATTATGTTTCACACTACATTTCAGCAACGTTGCGTACTACCCTGCCTTGACCCTCACCGATCACCCCTACTAACCATCATCAAAGCTCACCAATAACCCTCTTTATTCAATTGATGAATCTTTATTTTGTCAGAAGCATGTAGATTAGGATTTAGTATATGATAAGTCATATGCTAGAACCCATTAGGGTTTCTATTGTATACCTTGCATCTATAAATAAGGCTCAATGTAATATATACTATCTACCGGTTTTTTTTTTGTTGATTAATCTTTATTTTGTCATTTTCTTGATTTAGTTATAGTCTCTTCTGCTGACATTTGAAAGTGTGGTCTTGATTTTTATTCTTCATTTCTCTTCCAATTATTTGCTTCTTAATTTGTGCAGGGTAAAGATTGATTGGACTTGTATTTATGAGAAGGGTTTAATATGTGTTAGGATTCGAGATATCCCAAACATGCGTTAAAATATGCGGATAACAATAAAGGCAATAAAGCACGACACAAAGATATAACGTCGTTCGGTCGTCGGGGTCACGACCTACGTCCACGGGCAGGAACGGAGACTTCTTTATTAACTGAGAATGTTTGTCAGATGATTACATATGACTGAACCTAAGCCTCTTTATAATCAAACTTGAAAACCTAGAGATGCCCTAACTCTCAAATAGGAAATAATACATTAACAAAATAATTGATCCCGCAGCGCCGCACATCCACCAAAAAACACCAATTCATGGGAAAATGATACCCCACGCCGTGGAGACAAGCTCCACGCCGAGCTCCCTCGAGAACTCCCACGTCGTGGGCTAATAGTGCACGCTGAGCTCCATTGGTTTTTTCAAGTTTCATGGTTTTGCTTTTTCAATTCATATTTAACAATCTCCCCCCTTGACTTGAACTTTCTTCGACCTGTCAACGGAGATTGACAAAGAATAGTCTCCATTCCTACCGACCTCCTCGAAAGGACTACCTCCTTTCTTGTGCCGCAAAGTCCGACACCGCGTCACGCGATTTCACCAGAGACCATCTACAACCGTGTCGTCTCGACTTCACCAGGTCCTTTTTCAGCTCCAAGGACGGTACCACAGAATTGCCTCCAAGAACGTAAATACCACGTTGCAGCCTGCCCCGCATTATCACTCGAGCATCCTTAGAAACCTTTAGTCCATTCCCCTTGCCAAAATATTCATACCCGTTCTTCACCAAGGTGCCAAGAGAGATCAGGATCCTCTGAAGATCCAAGACATACCAACAGTGCAACCGCCTGACCACTCCATCATGCATTTTCACCTGCACTATACCACTGCCTTTGACACTTCAAATCCCATCGTCCCCTAGCTTCACTTTTCCATTCCACCTTTTGACAGTAACAAACAGATCTCGTGATTACGCCATGTGATAAGATGCTCCTGTGTCTAAAATCCAGTTATCAGCAGGACTGTTAGTGCATAGAGTCAATTCATCGCCTATGTCACCATCTCCATGAACCAAGCTTGCATCTCCCTTCCGTTGTGGACAGTTTCTCTTGATGTGACCAGCCTCCTTACAGTGATAACACTTTATCTTTCCCGTGGATTTTGGTTTAGAACGCGATCCACCCACACTACTTTCTCTATCATATGTCCTTCCTCTGCCCGCATACAGATTAGAACCGGACTCCCCCTCATTAACAGAAACTTTACGCTTGAGTTTCTTTGATAACAAGGCATCCTTCACCTCTGCAACTAAAATTGTTGACCTACCATACAGCATGGTATCAACAAAACTCTCGTATGAACTCGGCCGTGAACACACCAGAATCAAGGCAAGATCTTCATCTTCAATTTTCACATCTACTGCCTTCAGATCAAGGATGATACGATTGAAGTTGTCCTGATGATCTTGTACCTGGGCGGCTTCTGACATCCGGAGGGTATACAACCTTTGCTTCTGATAAAGTCTGTTCATGAGAGTATTTTTCTGATACTTCTCACACATCTTTTCCCACAGACCAGCAGCCGTTGTTTGATCCACCACCTCCCTCAACACCTCATCCGTTAAACACAGCAAAATCGCAGAATGTGCTTTTGCTAGAACATCTCGCTTCACGTCCTCCTTCATATCTTTCGGCAACTTGTCTTCACTTTCTAACACCGCTGCGCAACCCTGCTAAACCAGAAGATCCCTCATCTTTACCTTCCACAGCGTGAAGTCATTTGAGCCATTGAACTTCTCCAAATCAAACTTCAAAGATGACATCTTCAATCCGTAGATACGCGAGCCAAGTGAGAACCTTGGCTCTGACACCACTTGTTAGGATTTGGGATATCCCAAACAGGCATTAGAATATGCGGATAACAATAAAGCACGACACAAAGATATAACGTGGTTCGGTCGTCGGGGTCAGGACCTACGTCCACGGGCAGGAACGATTACATATGACTGAACCTAAGCATCTATTTATAATCAAACTTGAAAACCTAGAGATGCCCTAATTCTCAAATAGGAAATAATACATTAACAAAATAATTGATCCCCCAGCGCCGCACATCCACCAAAAAACACCAATTCATGGGCAAATGATACCCCACGCCGTGGAGACAAGCTCCACGCCGATCTCCCTCGAGAACCCCCACGTTGTGGGCTAATAGTGCACACCGAGCTCCATTGGTTTTTCCAAGTTTCATGGTTTTGCTTTTTCAAGTCATATTTAACAATATGGAAGCTGTGGAATACAAGAACATCAGATTCACTATGTGAGAACTGGGATATAGGAGGATAATATATGGTATGAACAAGAAACTAAAAACTCAAAGATTTTCTTTGCTTTCATATATGAATGTAAACATTGTTTTTCTCTCAAAATGGAACAAGAGTGTACATTTTGGTCTGGTTGGTTGGTAATGTGTCAGACTGGTAATTCATATGTCTGGTTGGATAAAGCCAAACACTTTTTTTAACAAAGAATACTTCAAATTTTAAACAAATGACTAATGCCCAAACAAATTTTTATATAAAACAAGTAAAAATATTGTTTGTTGAATTTAATGATTTAGGAAATTTGAAGTAGTGAGAATACACTACCAACCTGTTTGACCCGTTTTGTTGGAAGCTAATTCTTGCACTTAACCTGGTTGACCTATTAGAGATCAAACATAACTCCAGTGGACCTGTTAATAAGTAAATGCATCAAAACTACCACTTCTAACCAAAGGCATACCGACAAGACGACAAATTAACACATACGTTCTTCTAATTAAGGGATGCTAAATGCTGGATATCATATAATTGCCAATTTTGTTTGACTACACATGGATCTGAACTTATCAGGAATTGCCAATTAGTTAAAAATCTGCTACAAATTGAACATAAAAGGGACCGGGTCAAATGGTCTGATGTGTTTTGGAATGTTTTACGGACAGATATGTTCTGTCTTTTAACTTGGAGTAATTTAGAGTTCAACCAAGGAGTCATTCTTTGATAGAAATTGATTAGAAGTGATGGCTATAAATTATCATCCTCAAGAGTTGATAGTTCAAGTTTTTCTCAGCTTTTATTATTATTTTTGGCTTCTGTCAGGCTGCCTCCAAGAGCATGTTGTGATCTTCTTGCTAGCTGAATTAGGTGTTAGTCGATCTTGTGATGGATAACAAAGATTTGGGTATGCTATGGAGTTAATTACTAATTTACATAAAAAGGGTGGTTATAACATCTGCAAAAACAAAGTGATAGTATGACTGTGAGTCCTTTAGATTTCAGTATTCTTCCCTATTAGTTTTTAAAATAATTATCATGACTTTCATCATTCATATTGTTCCATTTCTTTGTTTATTATTTCTTGAACTTTTTGTTATTAAGTATGCACTCCTCTATAAAGTGATCAGAACCAATAACAAAAGGCATAAAGAGAACCCTTTAGTTAGGTGCGTTTTTCGGGTATACCCGGCCATCGGGTTTCGGGTATTTTGGTATAGATAATCTAACTAATAACCGAACCGTTCTACATTACGGGTATCGGGTTCGGTTAGAAATCGGCTACAGGTTAGGTTGGTTAATTTCGGGTATACCTGATTTAGGGGCTTTTTTTGGGCCAAGTATTTAAGTGGTATTTTTGTATAGCATTTTTTTATTACATTTTTGGGTCAAACATTCATAATAATAAACAAGTTTCAAAGCAAAATGTATATATATTCTATACTTTTCCTCGATGAACTAATGTCGACGTAGTTTTCCTAGCAAAGACGAAAAGAAAATGACTACATATCACCTTTCGAACTCAAAGGACGTTGAAGCCGGTCCTAGAACAAGCGACAAATAGTGAAGTTGTGTTCGTTTTCGGTAGGAGAAATTGTACAACATGAGTTGCAATATATACTAGTCAAAGCAGCAAATCAATTTAAAAATTAAATTCGGGTATTTCGGGTATACCCGAACCGAATTTTTGTCATTTGATACCCAAACCGAATTACATATGGGTTAACCAAATAACCAAAAATGGATACCCGATAACCGAAATACCCGAACAGTCAACGGATTAATCGATTTTTTCGGGTTTCGGTTTTTTTCAACAGGCCTACCTTTAGTGACACCATGCTTATTAGGTTTTACGTGAATGCTATAAACGAGGAGTGTAGGACACACAATTTTATAATATTTCCTGCCAATTATGCAGAGTCTATGTCTCGTATATATTTAAATCTTATTGGTGCAATTTATAATTTGTAATTTGTAATTCATAATAAATATGAATTGTAATTTTAAATAAACAAAAAGTAATAAGAGTAACAATTAACATTATTAAAAATAATATACTTTCCATTAGTTTTAATAAGAGTAACAATTAACATTATTAAAAATACTATACTTTCCATTAGTTTTCTTTTAAAAAAAATACTTGTGAAGTTAACAATTTCTAGGGTTGATCAAAAGATATTTTGGATCATTTTGCTTCATTTTAAAGTAAACTAATTTATACTTTTTTTTAAAAAAATATAAAATTATTTATATTAACACTTGAAATCATCAACCTTAAAAAATTGAAAACGTGGATATATTAAAACTCGAAAACATTCTTCAAAAATCAAAATTTTAATCATTCAACACCTTTATTAAACGTACCATTATGTGAGTCTTGTAATAATTAATATGGTTATATTAAAAAGCTTAGTTTTTTTAAAGAAGACTTTATACTTAGCGTTAAAGTTATGGCTCTCTATATATTATTTTTTTCAATACCCCATTTAAACAATATTGAGTTATGTTGTTGATACTAAAACACCTGAAAATTAATAGAAATATATTTTATTTTTATTTTTGGAGAAAGAAAACAATTATTGAAATCTAATATAAGAATTATACAAAGAAAACAAAAGAAAATCATAAAAATTTAAAAAGATAAAAATAGAAAATTTGATCCAACTATTGTAGATTGTAGTGACAAAAAGAGATGATATCCAATTGGGCTACAGCTTAATGTTGAAACAATTCCAACAAACGGTATTATAAGGTTAGTGAAAAAAGTGTTTAGATGTGAACGGTAGGAAATGACAATTTATAGGGCAAAATGGCACCGCATAGTGTTTCATGGGCAGACCTAGGTGTATTTTGACGGTGGGGCGGGTCACCATTCAATTTTGTTGATGAAATAGAAAATTTTAACATTTTCAAGCCGCACCCATTAGTCAAATTATAGTGTGTCATTATTGATTTTTTGACCATACCAAAATCTAATAAAAAATGATAAGATATAGTTCAATTTTTGATTTATACTTTTAAAATACTTTACTTTACCTTAAAAACAACAATTTAGTTATCAGAGTTTCATATAAATTGTGTTTTATTTAAAATTTTGGCTCTAAAATACCGGAATAACTGAAACCTCGTTAATCCGACCTGATTAACTTAAAACCTGAAAAAAAAACCCGAACAACACCCTCAATTTTAATTAATTTTATTTTTGCTATTATATATTGTCAGCAGTCAATAAAAATCCTGGATCCGCCCCTATCATATTTTCCACGATTGTATATGTGAGATAATAATGATTTTCCTCATTATGGTCTCTATATATGGGTAACACTCTTATCTTTGGTGATAATTAATTTTGCTTTTCTTGAAGACATTCATTAAAGATTTGTGAGAAGTTACACCGAGCAGTTGTATCAGCCCAAGATTAAGGCACGAGTGATGAGCTTATGCATGAGTGATAATTGAGACTCTTGACAAGCCACTTTGCAAGGTAATATCCTGTGCTTTAGAAAATAGACTCGCTAGTTGATTCAGAAGTAAGGGGTTGTAATAAAGATAAATCACCACCATGATTTCCTCCATCGTCAAAATAATTGTTATATATTTTATTTCGAGAACGGAAAAGAAGCTTCATCAAATCTTGCATGTCGAGTGATGTAGACCCGCGACGTGTTTGGATCCAAACATTTGTACCCTTTGTATCGAGTACAATAGCCAATAAATACGCATGCAATGCTACGTGTTTTCAGTAGTGCAGGAAATGCGTTTCATGATCCTACTTTATACCGTTCCCTCGTTGGTGCTCTTCAGTATTTGACAATTACTAGACCCGATCTCTCTTATGCGGTAAACCAGGCTAGTCAATTTCTTCACTCGCCAACGGATGCGCATTTTCAGATGGTAAAAAGGATCATGAGATATGTCAAAGGCACGGTTACACATGGGCTTCACTTCTCATACCCGACGAAATCCACTCTCGTGGGTCACTCCGATGCCGATTGGGCTCGGTGCATCGAAACCAGACGCTCTACTTACGGTTACTCAATCTTCTTTGGTGGCAACCTTGTGTCTTGGAGTGCAAAAAAGCAGCCAACTGTCTCACGTTCTAGTTGTGAGTCAGAGTATCATGCAATGGCTAACACCGCGGCTGAGCTCATATGGATTACTCACTTGCTACGTGATTTGAATGCTCTGCCATCTGAACGACCGACATTACTATATGATAACTTAAGTGCCATTTTTCTCAGCCAAAATCCAGTAGCACACCGACGAGCTAAACACATCGACATTGACTATCACTTTGTACGAGAGCTCGTTTCGTCCGGAAAGCTACATACCAAATTCGTGCCTACCAAGCTTCAAGTGGCCGACATTTTTACAAAACCGTTACCACGACCTCTCTTCGAATCATTTCGCGATTTGTTACGTGTTCGTCTGCCACCCGTTCGCTTGCGGGGGGGGGGGGGGGGGGGGGGTGTTAATAAAGATAAATCACCACCATGATTTCCTCCATCGTCAAAATAATTGTTATATATTTTCTTTAATTGTGTGGCCAATATTCGCTGTACATTCCATAGATAGCCCCTAATTTTAGTTGTTTCCTCTGTAAATTTTCTGTATTTATATCCCTTCAATATACAAAGGATTGTGTGGTGGAAATTATTCTAGCCTAATAGGTTGTTTGTTTGCTGCTTAATGGAGTCATTCAGCGCTGAATGCCGAATCATTTAGCATTCAGCGTGTTTGATTGTTGCCTCTGAATGAAGACTGTGCTGAATGATTCAGCATAATGCTGCTGAATCATTTTACCTTAATGTGCATTCTGAATCATTAAGCACCAAGTATTTTACTCTAATACTTCTTCTTTCACACATTGTCTTGTTAAACAATCATATCATATCTTATAATATAATATATCATTATTAAGGTTGAAATGATAATTTGCATAATTTGGATTATTCATTCAGAATATTTATCAAATAGCATGTCATATTCAGAAGCAGATTCATTCAGAGCCTTTGAATTATTCAGACCACAGAATCATTCGGTTTTAACAAACATCCCCTAAGACTAATAATTCAGGTCAGGTTCTAGTTCACACGTCGTGTCTTTTTCGTGTCAACCCATTTTGACTCAATTTAATTTCGTGTCAGGTTCAGATCCTATCACTCTATTTCGTGTTAGGTTCAGGTTGACCCACTTTTTCACAAAATTAATGCATCATCAACTTTCGTTAAGCTCGTAAAAAGAATATTTGTACCCCCAATAATCCAATCAGGTTTAGATGAATAGGTACTCCGTTTTCGGTTATTAGTTTGGTTTTAGTTGGATAAGCCAAAATTTGATCCGATCGGGTTTCGGTTTGAAACTTCCATATTGGAGAATAGGAAAACTAAATCACTTATAGTACCCCCTTTTAATGTCAAATGCAACTTACAGTTTGAAAATTTAGCTTTACGCCAAATGCAACTAATAGTGCGCTTAGTAACCGAGAATAAGGAAGCTAAATCACTTATGGAACCCCTTTTTTAATTGTCCATTGAATTTTCTTGCAATAACGATTGATATATAGTTTGACGTTGTGCAATAGTATTTTTCTTTTTAGTGACTAAATTTGGGACATGCTCCATATGAAAATTATAAGTGTCGACAGTGGTTGGAAGTATTATTTAAGACAAATGTGGTGGAATAGAAGGGATATATTTTTCTAAAAGTTTAATTGAAGGGAAGAAGTAAAATTGAATATACGATTGGTGCGTATATGGCAGCTGAAATTTCGCAAGTACATAAAAGAAATAAAAGGTGACAAAAATTAGTTTCATTATTTTAGCAACAAAATAAAATCTTAAAATATATGACCCAAATCTAATGGGATCTAGGAAACAAAATATATTCATTAGTAATAATCTTTGTTAGAAGGATTTTCCCTATTAGAGTTTTCTCAAGTGTGCGAGCCTCTTGATTGAAGTCTTCAAGATTTCATCTTTTAAAGTCCTCATCTTGTCATTTCGTCCCTGCTCATTCCTGTTAGGCTGAAGTCTTTGGCCTTTCCTTCTCCGTGCCCGCTCACGCTTCGTCCTTGGTTCGACCTCCTAATGAGAATTGAGGTCCTTGCGCGGCCGTCTCATCCCTAAGACTTGTTTGCTCTGTATGGAGTGCCCTGTGGTTCTTGGAGTGCTAGCTGCAGAGAGGAATGCCATCAGTCTAAATTTGTTTATATTATATCATGTAAATTAAGGAAATGTTTTGGTCAATAATCGTAATTCGTGGCTTAGATTTCAACAAAAATTCAACATTCATTTTCTTTAAAATAACTTAAAATCACATAAATAGACAAAAGTAAAATCATGACACTATTGTACTTAATTTATAACTTCAATTCTGCTTTAAACAAAGTCTTTTTTTAATATTAAACATAAAACTAACACATTATCATTGTAATCATGCTTTTTATTTATGGCGTAAAAAAAAGCTTTATGGTGATAATTTTGACTCCATATTGTTTTAGTAAAAATGAAAATAAAATCTAAAAAACAGTAGTAAAATTTTTATTGAATGTACGAAATATATGTGGACTTTTTAAATTTCATAGTTTAAAAAAGGAAATGTTTCTTAAACGGTGTATTTTTTTATCTCATAATAATTTTAGAACGGATGAAAGTAATAATTATTAAAGTATATAGGTTAAATAGGCTGGTCAACTTCAGATTTATAAGTTTTCATGTCAACCTATTATTAATCCAACTTATTTTCATATCAGGTTCATGTTAAATCAAGTATGTGTAGGAGTGCCATCCGTATTCGGAAGTAACTATGGTGGAGAATTGTCTACCTAATGTAAATTATCTTCTATTATACTTTTATTTATTTAAGATTTTAATTTTTTTTGGTAATTCATTTTAGGAGGCTGTAAGTGTTTGAGCACACATCAGCAGCTTTTAAGGTCATAAGCTATACCTTTTTTTTTCTTTTTCTTATCTAATGTTGCATCAACGTCACATTATTTCTTCTTTTATTTCCTTCTCCCTACTAAAATTAAGTGTTATACCTAGCTTCCCTTTTAATCTTACCCAAACTTTCCCCACTTTTTTTTATTTTTATATTAACAAATAATTCATTTTAAAAAAAAGTCGTTGGATGTGGGTGGAGGGTGGGTTGCTTCTTCTTGATCGAGCCTTGGAACCCGCTCACCTTACTCAATTTTGCGTAATGGTGTTCCCACCATTACCCGATGGAACCCGCCACCATCGGGTTGATCACCATAAAGAATGGTCTAACCGATTGACCTGTTTCATCAAGTTCTTAAAAATTTATTTGTTTTGATCCATCAAAGATGAAATATAAAACAGATCAAATCTTTTGCAATTAGTAAATAATACATTTTTAATTAGCAAAAGTATAATAATCTGGCTTTGACCATGAAATAATATTACAGAAGCAATAACATTGAAACGATATCATTGAGGCAAAAAAAAAAAAAAAAAGATAGTCAACAACATGTAAGTAGCAAAAGGGGTCTCTTAAACATACGTATTCTAACCGAGGATATATTCATATCCGTACCTTATTTTCACAACTCAAGAAATCCAAGCTTTATTACTATTTTTTTTATATTTAAAATAAGTTTTTCGGTTTATAGCTCTTCCTGATGGTGTTAAGATTTTAGCTTAAATGTACTTGGTTTAACCGGTTTTACTCGTATTCATTTCCGAAATATCCTCTAGTCACCCCCGATTAAAACACTCATAAGACTAGAACTCCTTACCCCCCCCCCCCCCCGGCAAGTGTCTGGTTCTAAGTATAGGCCGTAACTGGACTACTATTGTTTGTTCTTATCGTTTAGGGAGTTTACTTGGGTTGTGCGTGTTATTTGGCCGTAACCGGTTTTACTCGTATTCGTTTCCGAAACATCCTCTAGTCACCCCTGATTAAAACACTCTTAAGACTAGAACTCCTGAGCTCCCCGGCAAGTGCCTGGTTCTAAGTATAGGCCGTAACTGGACTACTATTGTTTGTTCTTATCGTATATGGAGTTTACTTGGGTTGTGCGTGTTATTTGGGGAGTTTACATTCGATATATAAACTGTAGTTACAAAACAATTATTTTGCTTTCAATAGAGAAAGAACACTACTAGAAAAAGGCTAATTTCCGACACCGAAATCTGTCGGAAATAATCGTTTCTAACGGATTTCCGACGGATATTGTCCGTAGGAAAAAACCTCATAGGAAAAAATTTTGCGACAAGTTTTCCGACGGAATGTAATATTTCTGACGAATATATCCGTCGAAAATCCGTCGTAAATTTTGGTTTACATGAGGCATTTTAAAACAAATTTTCTAACGGGTTTCCAATGAACTTCCAATGCTTTACAAATGTGTTTTCAATGAATTTTTCGATGGATTTGCGACGGATTTCCGACAAAATACCGATATATTTCCAACGAACTTTCGATTGAATTACGACAAAACTATAACAAATTTCCGACGAATTTCCAATGTAACTTTGACGGATTTGCAACCACAATCTAATGGATTTGTGACGAATTTCCGACAAATTTCCAACAATTTTTAAGCATCTTGCGACAAAATTTCTCACAATTTTCTAAAGGAATTCCGATGGATTTCCAATGGATTTCTAACAGATTTCCGACTGATTTCTAAGAATTTCCGGAAGATTTTTGTCTGATTTTAAACATAATTTTCGACGTTCGTGTTAGATTTACATCCAAATTTCCGGAAAATATATAAAAGATTAATAATAAATATTGATATTTGATAACAATAAATAACATAATTATAGCAAATACATAAACTATAAACAAATACCAAACATCAAAATTCAATAGCAAGCTTCGAATTTAGCTAATATCCAAGTGTTCCAAAAGGCATGTAGCTAGTTAATTTGCTAACAAATATTAAAGTACGCAAATAAGTTGTTTAAATAACAATAAAGAGGAATAGTAGCTAGTTAGGAGGTGGGGGAGCCTCTCATTCAAAATCTTCAAAATATCATCCACCTTTTCATTTGTTTGCTTACTTTCTTCTTCTAATCGAGTCACCCGTTCTTCAGCATTATTCAACCTTTGTATCTACATATATAAACACATACAAATTAGTAACCATCATGAATAACTTTGTAGTACATATCAAATTTTTACAAGTTACATACATCATTGTGAGTTTATAGATCCATTATATCACACTATATGTGAATAAAGAAAATAAATATATACATGCTATGTCTACTTTTTCATATTTTTACATATTATGACCCACATTTAATATATTAAGACTTGAAATACTAGGTAAGTATGGGTCACATTGGCTGGAATGACTTGTATATGAACTATTATGACTTAAGTACAATATGGCAATAATATTTCTAGAATAACCATTACAACCCAATAGTGCACAAGATAACTCGCATAACCTATTTCAATCTAATAGTACTCACTTTCTCCATTAAGATCGTTATAACATAGCATTCATCTAATTCACCCTTAATCAATCATACGAGTCATATTGGATTGGAATAAACCATAAGAAAACTACTATATAAGTCACACATAAATTTGAAATATATGACGTTACGAATTCTAATGTAGCACTCTTCCATTCTACATGTAATGTAAGTTTCCGGCTTATAGAAAGAAATATAATCAAGTCTAAAAAATTATCTAACCTGATCAGCAGTTGGACCACTAGCATCATAAGCATTTGATGTGACAGTAATGCAATGCAAGAGGTGCCCATGGTATTTGTAGAATCAAGTGTATGCGTTTGAGTATTCATGGATGAAAAGCATGAGGGGATTGAGTGTGGCAAGGTACATGTAAGGAATTTATGAGTGGACAATCCAATTAAAGAGGGGGAATTGGACGGCTAAGATTGGTTCTCGTGGTTCTCGCAATAAAAATGGTTTTCAAATGAACTTTTTACTATATATATATATATTGAAAAGTTCACTTAAGAACCGTTTTTATTGCGAGATTCGTGAGAACCAATCTTAGCCGTCCAATTCCCCCTCCTTCAATTGGATTGCGCAACCATGAATTCCTTACATGCACCCTGCCACACTTAATCCTCACACGCTCTTCATCCATGAATTCCTTTATTCAAAATGAACGGTTAAAATTGGTTCTCACGGTTATCACAATAAAAACGGTTCTCAAATGAAACTATAGCTAGCAAAAAACAATAAATAAATATACATTAATAATAGCAGAACAAACGACAAAGAAAGAAAGCAAATTGGGTATACTAAACTAAGAGAAAATGATAATTAAAGGATAACATTCAAACCAAAGAAAAAAAGAAAAAAAGAAACGCATAAGATAAAGGAGAAATGAATTTGGGAGGAGTTGAACACTAAACCTCCTGGGACACGGATCTTTTCCACTACACCAGACAACCAACTTGTTAAAATTCTATTTGAATACTATTTATTTGACAAAAGTTTTTTTTCCTTGTAAATTTATGGTTATATAATGATCCAAACTCATATTTAAAATGTGAACCATTATCTTCTTATAAAATAAAAAAATATGCATTAAACATGTTTAAAAACTAGAAAATTTAATTCGTAATTTTCCTATGTCTAACTATTATAGTTACTTTACTAGACTAAATGTTTGTGTGATACACGAGTTTGTTTAAACGATTATAAATATTAAACATTAATAAAAACGTATCAAATAATAATAAAACGCGAATTAAATAAGAATTTAAAAACTGACGATATACGGCATCAACACTCTAACCAACAGCGGAAATATCAACTCAAGTGGGAGGTCAAACTTGACGGAAAAAATATGGTATTATGAAATGAACAGACGTGATTGTATTTTTTATATAAGTCATCAATTATTATTGTTACAATTTACTGTAATAACGTTAAACGTCATTGGTTATAATTAAAAAGGATTTTTAAAATGATTATAAAACATTTTAGAATGATAAAACTAAGAATTTGGTTAATTATGATATTTTAAAATATTATAAAGGATAAATATGATATTTATAAATTAAAGTGGGCAAATACGATTTTATATGATTTAGTAAGGACATATATGAAATTATCTTTAATAATTTTGACTCTAAAAATTCAAAATTGATTTTTTGATTTTAAATGAATGAATGATCAAGATTAAACATTTTTTTAAATGATGGTTCAGACCGTCTAATAAATTTTATCAAATTAGTCTTTTATTTAATAAAATTAAACATTATTGGTTATAATTAAAAAGGACTACTAGAATATGTGTGTATATAATGAAGAGCAAATTGTAGCAAAATATAATAAACTTTGTGTTAGTTATCATATTATGTATGACCAACTTTAAATTCTTAAAAATAATATAATCAACTTTCATAACTCTCCTATTGTACGTAAACAACTTTTTATTGTGTATTACTTTTAGTTACCATTGTATAAAACAAACTTTGCCATAATTTTCATAATATAAAACGTGTATACAATGCGAAGATTATAAAAATTGATTGTGTTATTTCTTTAAAAAATAAAGTTGGTTGTATACAATGAATAAGTCAATATCAAACATGGCCATTTTAGTCAACATGGTTATATATGATCACACACGTTCGACAACTAACAATTTGGTCATTCTCTATCAATGTTTGTGGAAATCAAATATATTATAGTCCAATATTATAAAAAACAACAATTAAATGAAACTTGATTAGATTGAAACAAATCGGTCAAAGTGAGGCAACATTATCATTTTATTCAACTATCGTCACTCAAAACTGTACTTGCTTAGTCACATACTTGGTCATTCACGGACGTACTTGGTTGAAAAGAGGTAAAATAGTAATCATAATTGATTTTATATCTAGTTGAAAGGTCAATAATAGTATAACATGTACATAAGTTGGTGAATATGTTCAATTGCAGTAAGTGTGAGGTTCAAATGAAAATTTATTATTTTCCGACGAATTTTCCTACAGAAAAATCTCCTCGGAACTTTGTCGGAAATCCGTCAAAATTCCATCATTATATACTTAGCTACTCTATGTTTGGAATTTCGTCAAAAATCCGTCGGAAATTTTCCGACAGATTTCCTATGGATCACACTTTGTGGAAACATCAGTCGGAAATCCGTCGTTACATAGTTAACTTCGCATCGTCGGAATTTCGTCAAAAATCCGTTTAGAAAATTTTAATATTTTCCAACGAATTTGCTACGGACTATTATACGTCAGAAATCCATTGAAAATCTATCGGAAATGCGTCGTTATATACATAGATACTCTACCCTCGGAATTTCGTCAGAAATCTGTTGGAATTATCGACGGATTTCCTACGTATCACAATATGTCGGAAATTTGTCAGAAATCCATCCTTACATAGTTACGTACACTATCTTCGGAATTTCGTTAGAAATCCGTTAGAAAATTTTAATATTTTCCAACAAATTTGCTACGGATCACTATTTGTCGGAAATACGTCGGAAATCCGTTGGTAAACCATCACTAAATTTTTATCCACTACACCGTCGAAATTTCGTCGGAAATCCCTCGGTATTTTCCGACAGATTATATCCGTCGGAAATATTTGTCGGAAAAAACCCTTTTTCTAGTAGTGGAAACATGGCCTATGTTAGGACCCAAAGAATACAGATGTTTGGGTATAAATTGTCCATTGACTTGTACTCTTGTAGGTACAATGACTTCCAGATCTTCCAAGTGTTGTTTGGCAGTTTTGTTCATTCCTAATAACAGAAAGACTCTATTCTATTATAGTTTATACATTTTAGCTTGCATCAAGGGACCTGGCCCATAATGGTCCTACTAGTGTTTTGCCTTGTTTAGGGAGTTTACTTGGTGTAGACTGTAGCTACAAAACACTTGAATTGCTTTCAAGAAAGAAGGAATGATAGCTCATGACAGGACCTAATTAAAGAATATTAATCTGTGGATATTAATTTTCCATTGACCACAGCCATGGAAACAAGCTGCTGTTCATTTATAAAGTCATGAATGAATTAGTTTGTCGATCGTAAGAACAAGTCTGTTCATCATAAGAATCCATCTTTCCACTTCACATTCTTAATACCTTAAACTGAGTCGGTGTTGAACAATGGGGAATGAGTATTGGGGTTTGGGTATCCATCTAATTTTCATTAGTATCTATTTGGTTGCAAACATATATACATGTTTGGGTGCTGGAGACAACACCATCATAGTGGCTTGCTCTAAGCAAGAGCTGCTTGCTCTTCTTGAATTTAAAAATAGCGTTAAAGATAGGTATAATATGTTGTCATCATGGGTTGGAAATGACTGTTGCAGATGGGAACGAGTCCAATGCGACAGTGCCACTGGATACGTAAAAGGCCTTGATCTCAAAAGAAGAGTTGCGATTGACATATTTCCTGCTGACTTTTTAGTTGGTAAAGAGGTGAGCAATTCTTTGGGAGAGCTGAAGCATCTAAAGTACTTGGACTTGAGTGGGAATGACTTTCAAGGAAGTCAGATCCCCGAGTTCATTGGATCCTTGAAACAACTGAGTTATCTCAATCTCTCTCGTTCAGCTTTTTCAGGTATTATTCCTCAACATATCGGAAATCTTTCTAATTTGAAGGTTCTCGATCTCCGTCCAAACACATATTATGACCTGATGGCATATGATATGTCATGGATTTCTGGCCTTTCATCACTCGAGTATCTTGACTTGAGTTATGTGGATCTGAGTGGAGCAAAAAACCGTGATTTTGTGCTTCATATAATTCCTTCGCTAGTAAAATTAAGTTTGTCAGGATGTAGACTTTCAAATGCTGATCTTATTCCGCTTCTTAATTCTAGCGCAACGCTTGCCAACATCAAACACCTTGATCTTGGTTGGAATTATTTCTATGGTCAAGTCCCTTATGTTTTTCAAAATATGACATCCTTGCGATTCCTGGACCTTTCATCCTTTAATTTTAGTCTTGCATGGAACTCTGCAAACTTGCTAAGCATGATCCCTTCTTTATTTGAGCTGCATTTGTCTGGTTGTAGCCTCCAGGGCAGAATACCATCTATTTTAACGAACATGACTTCCCTACGAGTCCTTGACCTCTCTCGGAACAGTTTAAACTCATCATTTCCTATTATACCTAACCTTCTAGAGCTTGATCTTTCGTATAATGAGTTTAAGGAGATTGAGGATGTAGGAATCTGGAGACAGTGTCACCTGAAAAAACTGACTCTGAAATACAATCTTTTCCCAATGGAATTTACCGACCCACCAATAAATATATTGAAATGCTCTCAATATTCTTTGGAAAGGTTGTATTTGGAAACCAGTTTAATTGGCACAATTCCAGAATCCCTTGGAAGAATGGTCAATTTAAGAGGTTTACATCTGGATTTCAACAGATTGACAAGTCCCTTCCCTGCATCTTTGGAAAAATTAATATCATTACAAGTATTGGATCTATCTAGTAACAGGCTTACGGGTCCAATTCCAGAATCTTTGGGAAGATTAAGATTATTAGAAGAATTGGATCTATCTAGTAACCTTTTAACAGGTCCTATTCCGACTTTCTTCGGGAAATTAACCCTTCTTAATCTTGTTTTTAATCAGTTGAACGGTTCAATTCCAGAATCCATTGTAGCATCTTTAAAGTTCTTATATTTGCAATCCAATAATTTATCGGGTTTAATTCCAGAATTCATTGGAAGATTAGAATCTTTAACAGATTTGTTTTTGGGAGAAAATCATTTAACTGGCCCCATACCAGAATCTATTGGAAGACTTATTTCACTACAAGCATTTTCAGTCTCGTCAAATTCGTTAAATGAGACTATTCCTGTTTCAGTTGGGCAACTTACCAAACTTCGATTGTTATCCGTCTCTCAGAATTCTTTGGAAGTAGTAGTTTCTGAAGCACATTTTGCTAACCTTACTATGTTGATGAACTTGGATTTAAGTTATAACAGTAAGCTGACATTCAATGTTTCACCTGAGTGGAAGCCTCCATTCCAATTGATAACGGTTGAACTCGGTTCTTGCAAGATTACAGAAGGCAGATTTCCACAATGGCTTCGAAGTCAAAGGAAACTTGAGAGGTTAGTGTTGTCTAATACTACAATTTCAGGACCTTTACCTACATGGTTGAGGAAGTTGCCTATTGTTTCTCTGTTAGTTCTTTCGGACAACAAACTCACCGGACCTTTGACCAACCTTCCTAACGGGGGAAATGTTAATGTGTACAAATATGAAACTAAGGGATTAGTTCTAACTAATAACCTTTTCAATGGGTCGATCCCTACGTCACTCTGTTGGCCAGAATTGAGTTATCTTGATCTTTCAAACAATAGGTTAACTGGGAAAATTCCCATCTGCCTTGGGGATCTACAAAACTTGGTGTACATGGTATTTAGCTCAAATAAGTTGTCGGGTGTCATTCCAAGTTTTTTAGGCCGTCTTTCAAATTTGAAATGGTTAAACTTGAATAGTAATAGCTTTATTGGGTGAGCTACCTCAAGAATTGGGGAATTTAGAAGCCTTAGAAGTTTTAGATTTGGGTGAAAATTCATTCTCTGGACACCTACCTGATTGGATTGATGAAAAACTTGCTAATTTTAAAGTTCTCAGGTTACACAAAAACAACTTCACCGGGAGAATTCCATCATCTTTGTGCAAACATTCACATCTTCGCATTTTAGATGTGGCGCACAATAGCTTAACAGGACAGATCCCTCATTGTCTAGGAGAGCTGTATGGCATGGTTTGGAGTAATGAATCATCAATATCTAACCTATTTACTGGGTCCGTGATTCAAGTTCTGAAAGGTATTGTTCTTGAATATACAAAAACATTGCGATTTCTCACTAACATGGACCTTTCAAGCAACAAACTTGTGGGAGAAATACCTGTGGAGATAGCTACACTTTTTGCATTGGTTGGTCTCAATTTGTCTAATAATCATTTGAGTGGGGGCATTCCAGACAATATTGGAAATATGAAGGCATTACAATCTCTCGATTTTTCTGGAAACAACCTGGGTGGGATGATTCCTCCAAGCATTGCATCTTTGAATTTTCTGAGCCATTTGAATTTATCCCATAACAACTTGTCAGGACGTATTCCAACCGGAAATCAATTGCAAACACTTACTGACGCGTCAATATATGTTGGGAACAAAGATCTTTGTGGAGCTCCATTGCCAAAGAATTGCTCCAAAGATGAAGACCCGACAACACCACCCAAAACCAACTACAAAAGAGCTGATGGGTCAAACAAGGCATGGTTGTATGGCCTTGACATCATGTGTGGTTTTGCAACAGGGTTTTGGGGTGTTATTGGAGTTTTACTGTTGAAGAGGCAGTGGAGACATCAACTCTTCATGTTTGCTGAGTCGATCTTGGACAAGATATACGTTGCAGTCATGATCAGAGTTGCCAAGATGAGGAGAGGAATACAAGCCGCGTAGATCTTCTCAAGTGCATGTAATTCTCTAATATTGTAAATAACTTGAATTCTTCGATCTTTTAGCACACTTATTAGGATATTACACTCCTAATACATTTATAACATTGGCGTTTTGCAGTCATTAATGCTGTGTTCCCGAATTTTAGATACGAAAGAAAAGAAAATCAAGGAGAGAAAAGAAAAGAAAAGAAATGATAATAGTTTTAGTTTTTCGCGTTACAAAATTTGAAAGAAAAGAAAACAAGAGAAAAAGTATTGTTTTTATTTTGTTTTCCCGAGTCGGAGAGAAAGAAAAAAAATGAGTTGTATTACAATAATACCCTTATTTTCTAAAATTATTAGTTGTTAGTAGGGGTAATTTAGTCACTAATGAAAAATCATAAAACTTTTCTTTTTCTTTCCATCCAAATCTTCTCACTTTTGGGAGGAAAGTTTAGAAGAGAATGTTAATGAAATTTTCCTTCCAAACCCCTTCTTTTCTCTCCTTAAAAACACTTTGGAACACAATTTTTTTTAATTCTTTCTTCCTTCCTTTCAAATCACTTCTTTTCTCTCAAAAATAAAATTCTGAAACACAGCGTAAGAGCTGTGAAGACTAAAACAGGAAGAGAAGTTGCTAGATTCTCTCGAATGGAAGGCACACAAGCACACATACGTACATTATTAATGATGTATTTTTAAACTTTTTTATGCTGCCATTGTTGTAATTAACTAGATGAATCGAGCCCGCCGCGCTGAGTTGCGGGAATCATGTCTTCAATATATTCTCTATTTACATATTTATGAAAGTTATTAAAATTATAAGTTTTGGAAGTAATACTTGTCAACTTGTAAAACTGTTTATATGTGAGATGTGATACTACACTCTTTGTTAGTAGATTTTGTTTATCTTTCGTTTTATTTATGTATTTGGACGATTTTTTCAAAACATTCAACGATGAAGAAGACATTTTAAAAGATTTATAGCATCAAAAGTTTGGTTTTTTTTATGAAACAGTTTCAAAAAGGATTGTAAACTTTTATCTTTTATTTCAAAAACATATTTAGAGATATTTTTTAAAGATTTGAAGTTTGGATAAAATTTTGTAGGATTTATAGCATGAAAAAGTTTGACTTTTACGATTTCCAGAAAAAAAGGGAAAAATTAAGATGAAATTATTGTCATTCAAATCGACGTTTTGTTGTGGATTAAATACGTTAAACTTTTTAAAATCCAATTTTAAAACCCAAATAATTAGAAAGCAAAATTTTATTTCCTCGTCATGTTCCTATCCACTCAATAATTAACATGTATAACATATTGATTCTTTTTCCTCATCTTTTTTCTCATTTTTAAAATGCTTTTTTAATTATTATTATTTTTTATTGCACTTTATCGATTATTATTAATGTTAGTTTGCTATATACGAAAGTTTGAGAAAAATCAGAACTAAAAGAAAAGGATTAAAAAAAAAGAAACAAATTGTTATCAATTATTAAAACCAACAAATATAATTTTAGATAAGTTTATTAATATTTATAAAGGTTATAATTCATAAAGTTGAACGGAAATTAGACAAAAGTAGTATTTAAATGCAATTTAACTGAACAAATAATAATAAACGTTATTTTCTTTAAAAATTAAAAAAAACAAAAAAAGGGGCACAAATAAAAAAACTTGGGTCAAGCCGCCAAGAACTTTAATTCGAACCTCTAATGTTAATCACATAAGGAATGATGCTTACCATCTAAACCAAATGTCATTCAATCGATAACCATATACAAGAGACTTACTTTCTTACTATTTTTATCTATTAAATCAACCTCCATTAATCAATCAAAACTCACGACTTCACAAATCCTCAAAATTTTATAACAATTTTAGAAAGCCCGGTTAAGAAGAAAAAAAGAATGTGGATTCCCAATTATACCCATAAACCCGATTTGCACCTATAAACCCTTTTAACCGTATTATACATTTGTTTTCCTTTGAATCTTCTTCTTTAGTTTCCCACAAACCAGTATAAGAAAGCATTATCGTTGACCCTTTCATCAATCATACTCACTTATACGCATCTCAGATTCTAGATATTAGTTTAATGATCGCCGAGTGGAGCTCCATTTTCATGCTTTGAGAAAACATCTTCTTCTTCCTTTGTGCAAGTAAATGCTTAAAATTGGATTTTGGTAAGTCCATTTCATGTTGAAATTAGTCAATGTATTTGAAATTTCAAGCTTTATACATTACATCACTCCATAGAGTTTAAATTTTAAGCTTTATACATAATATGTAATGAAATGTTTAAGGATCAATTTGTTGTAACATTCATAGATACACATTTATCCTATATTTGATTTGTGGATTTGGTTATGCCTTCAACCGGAATGGTTGCAATGGTCATTTGTAAAAAAAAAAAAACATAAAGCCGCCTATTAGCAATTGTCATTGTCAATTTGCCATCATATATTATACAAAGTGGTTGTCTGATTTTTTGCTTGTGGCTTAACATCAGTGTATTGGAATTAGAAGAATTTGAGGGATTAATATTTCTTGTTGGGAATAGAACGTACATCAGGCCTTAATATATAGGCATTTACAAACAAAGGAAATACTAGAATTAAGGAAAACAAATCACACAATGAGGGAAATGATGATCAGTTTCTGATCCCTCCGATCTTTCCTAAAATTACAAAAAGTTTCTATTTTTATCACTCCCCCTCAAGTTGAATAGTAGGATCTCCGAAATTCAACTTGTTTAAGCATTTGTTGAAGATTCTTCCATCTACAGCTTTTGTTAGAATATCAGCCAACTGATCCTCTGATCCTCTGATAGCGGCTTTGTTGTCACACATGATTTTTCTAGCCTTCCCCAAAGTAACACCAATTTCGGCTAGCAATTTTCGTATCCACAAAATTTCTGCTAATCCTCGAGCAATACCTCTAAATTCCGCTTTGGCACTTGACAGGGCGACTACCTTTTGTTTCTTACTTTTCCAGGTTACTAGGTTTCCACCTACTAGAGTAAAGTAACCTGAAGTTGATCTTCGATCCCCTATGTCTCCTGCCCAGTCTGCATCAGTTTATATTAGGGTGTCTAGATTACCGTTTGGTTTAAACAGTATTCCATGGCCAACTGTCCCTTTGAGGTACCTGATAATTCTCCAGACTGCATCCATATGAAGAACTTGGGGTTGATGCATGAATTTGCTAACAATACTTACGGCATAAGCTATGTCCGGACGAGTATGTGAAAGATATATTAATTTCCCCACTATCCGTTGATATCTCTCTTTGTTAGCTAATTCTGCTCCTTCTTCCATATGAAGTTTGTGATTGGGTGCCATTGGGGTTTCCACAGGTCTGCAATCAATCATACCTGTTTCCGCTAGAAGATCCAATACATACTTCTTCTGACAAATGAAGGGTAGATCTTAGAACTTCGATTCCGAGGAAATATTTCAACTTCCCCAAGTCTTTCATCTCAAATTCGGTAAACAAGTTCTTCCTTAGTTTGGCAATCTCTTCTTTGTCGTCTCCTGTGATAATCATATCATCAACATAAATTATCAGACATGTTACCAGTCCATTCCGCCGTTTGAGAAACAAGGTGTGATCCGAGTTACCTTGTTTGAACCCATAGCTTTCATAGCCAAGGTAAATCTGCCAAACCATGCTCGAGGGGATTGCTTTAACCCATAAAGAGACTTCTTTAAACAACATACCTCTCTAGGTTTAAAGTTATCTGAGAACCCAGGAGGAGCTTCCATATATACCTCTTCTTTTAGTTCTCCATGTAGAAACGCATTCTTCACATCAAATTGATGGAGAGGCCAGTTCTTATTTGCAGCAACTGAGAAGAGAACCCTGATTGTATCAATTTTTGCTACTGGGGAGAAGGTTTCAGCATAATCAATACCATACGTTTGAGTGTATCCTTTAGCTACCAGTCTAGCTTTATATATTTCCACGGAGCCGTCTGGTTTGTGTTTAACGGTAAACACCCATCGACACCCCACTGATTTCTTATCTTCCGGAAGAATACACTTTTCCCACGTATTATTTTTTTCCAAAGCCTCCATCTCAGTCACCATTGCTTTTCTCCATTTTTCCGTTTTCAGAGCTTCTTCTATGTTCGTTGGTGTTTCCTCAGAGTAGATTGACGTTGCAAATGCTTTGTCCTTTTTCGTCAGATTTCCGGTGACACAATTAGCCATAGGGTACCTTGATCCTTGAGCCCTTTTTTCTGGAGAGTACCTCTTTGGAGGGACTCCTCTGTTTGCTCTTGGTGGAAGTTCATACCTCACCTGTGTTTCTTCTTGTATTGGCTCCCCCTGTCCTGTTGATTCATCCTTATCTGTACTATTCTCATGATCAGAGTCAGTAAAGGAATCACCAGTTTCATTATGATCAGAAGATTCACTCAAAGACTGAGTGGAACTACCAGTCTCAGATGATGCATGTGGAGACTCAGAAGATTGAGTGGGATGATTGTTACTTACCTCGGATGTCAGGTTAGGAGGATCTTGAGGGGTGGCACTTTTCTCAGCTTTTGATGACCCAACATCAACATTCGTACTGGGTTTTTCATACTCCATCCAACTTAAAGGGTCTGGATTTGTCTCCCCCTGACCGCTGTGTTGGGAAGTGTAATAGTATTCGGTTTCAAGAAAGTCACAGTTCATTGAAGTAAACATGTGACGAGTTTTTGGATCATAACATCTATACCCCTTTTGGTTTATACCATAACCAACAAAGACACACTTAACAGCACAGGGGTCGAGTTTGTTTCGTTCGGTTTTAGGTATGTGGACAAACACAGAGCACCCAAATATTCGTGGCTCAAGAGTAAGAATGGATGGGACTTTAAATTTTTCGGATAGGATTTTGACTGGAGTTTTGAATTTGAGAATTTTTGTCGGGAGCCGGTTAGCAAGATAGGTGGCTGTAGCAAGGGTTTCTGGCCAGAAGTACTTTGGGACTTGTGATTCAATAAGAAGAGCACAAGTCATTTCTAATAAGAGCACGAGTCATTTCTAATAAGAGCCGGTTTTTTCGCTCAGCCACACCATTTTGTTCTGGTGTGTGTGGACATGTAGTTTGGTGAATAATCCCTTTGGTTTCAAAGGAATGTTTCATAGGGTTATTGACAAATTCTCCCCCATTATCTGATCGGAGAATTTGTATATCCCTTTGAAACTGGGTTCTGACCATGGTATAAAACATGATAAATTTATCACAGACCTCAGATTTGTTTTTAAGAAAATAAACCCATGTCATCCGAGTGCAATCATCAATAAATGTAACAAAATAACGAAAGTTTTGTCCTCCCAAAACCGGAGCGGGACCCCACACATCAGAATGGATTAAAGAAAATGGCAACTCAATTATAGTATTATTTGGTTTGAAAGACTGTCTATGGCTTTTGGCAAACACACAGGTTTCACAACTTATTATACCACTAGAGGGAAACAACTTAGGAAACAAAATATGTAGATAACCTATAGATGGATGTCCCAACCTTCTATGCCATAACCAAGCTTCCCGATCACTTGTCCCGTGAGATAGCATCGCAGTCCCTTGTTGAGTCACCTCATCCACGTAATATAATCCTTGTCTTTCAGTGCCACGCCCAATGATCGCTCCCGTCCTGATATCCTGTAAGATACAAAAAGTAGGGTGCATAATAACAGTACAATTTAGCTCTTTCATTACATGACTTATGGATAACAGTTTATGTGATAAAGAGGGAACATACAGACAGTTTGATAATTTTAGTTTAGGAGAAATTTCAACTGTCCCCCCTTTTTCAACATCCATTTTCCCTCCATTTGCTGTTATAATATGAGTCTTTTTCGCCTTTAAAAAAGAAATAAAGTCTGTTAAATCATAAGTCATTGTATCAGTGGCCCCACAATCAAAGATCCAAGAAAAATCTTTTTTATTATTATTTATTGTAAATGCTTTTTTATTTGTTTCATTATCTTGGAATTGTGTGGACTTTGGGGATACCGAGGGGACCTCCTCTTTACCTCCTTCATCGAAGACTTCCTCACCCATTATACCAATTTCTGGTCTTCCATCTGCCATCCCTCCAAAACCACCTCTGTCGCCGGCGACGACTTCGCTGCCTTGGGCGGTGGCGGCGGTTTTCTTCTCAGATCCGCTGCCTTTGTTCTTTTTATGTCCATCATTCCACCATTCGGGATATCTAACGATTTTGAAGCACTGATCTCTCGTATGTTTAGACATTCCACAGTGAGAGCATCTCAGGTTTGTCTTATCCTCTTTGGGTGGGTATGGACGGCGGTTGTTCTTTGCCGCGAGACCAGCCCCGTTAGGGTTTCCTGGTTCGCCGGCGAAGAGACCAGCCGCAACCCCCGTCGATTCTGATGTATTCCCTAGAATGGTTAGATGTGCTTCTTCCTTTCGAACAGTAGCATATGCCACTTCGGCTGACGGTAATGGGTCAAGCCGGAGAATTTCCCTTTTGATTGGGTCATATTTTCTATTCAATGCATTTAGAAATTGGAAGAGTTTGGTATCTGACCTGATTTTGGGATATGATTTTATATCATCTGGACATTTCATTGGGTTTGGATCAACTCTTTCAATTTCTCCCCATGTCCCTTGCAATGCCATCCAGAGATTCTCCAACGGCATATCATTTTGTTTTATTTCATTGGCTTTGACATGAAGATTAAAAATCTACAACTTATCTTTCCCGCTGCTGTAGGTGACCACCAGGGCATCCCACAACATCTTTGCCGTGGGAAATTCGGTTAGATTGTTGGCCAGGGCGGGTTCGATATTTTGTATGAGCCATGAGAAAACTATCAGGTCATCTTATTCCCACTGCTAAAAATTGCTATCATCTTGGTCTGAGGTTAGGTGTTTCAACAAGGCTTTTGATTTTCCTCCTATGGCAACTCGAATCATTCGAGTCCATAGGGCATAGTTTTGATTATTAAGCTTGAGGCTGATTTGAAGGTTGTCTGATAATTTCGGGTTCTGGGATACCGGATTAAACCCGTTTTTAAGGAGATTGGCAATCTGTGTTGATAACTCTGAGCTACTGTCTTTCGACATGGCTGAAAACAGAAGGTATATGATGAGCAAGGTTTGGTTCAGAATCCGAACCCATGCTCTGATACCATATTGGAATTAGAAGAATTTGAGGGATTAATATTTCTTGTTGTGAATAGAACGTACATCAGGCCTTAATATATAGGCATTTACAAACAAAGGAAATACTAGAATTAAGGAAAACAAATCACACAATGAGGGAAATGATGATCAGTTTCTGATCCCTCCGATCTTTCCTAAAATTACAAAACTTTTCTATTTTTATCACAGTGAACTATCAAGTGCTACAAGTTGAAAAGTAATTGTTAGCTTCACTCCATCTGCCATGGTAATTCACTTCATAATTGATTAAGAAAAAATGTGCTTCTTATCTTCTTTGATGAACAAAATCTTGGAGCAAATCATTCCAATTTTAGTATATAAGATTAGTAAGTGAAAAACGATTAAAAACTTTCCCAGTGACGGTATCTTTGATTGGAAAATATAAATCATTGTTGTTTCATGTCCTGAGATCATAATTAGATAGCAACAAACGATTAGCTTAAATCTTATTGCCTAATAATGTTCTTCATGATTAATAATTGCTTCTGTTTTTATCATATGGGGATATTACTTGCCGACATTTGCATTTTTTAAGTGCTCTTTTCATTCCAAAATATTCCTGAAACTTCACTTTTCGAAACCCTGATGCTTTTTTAGAAGACTTTCTTATAGAAGTTGTAATTTGTAATTTGTGCTGCATTTTGAGTATATATTATTCCCTGCTATGTGACTGTAAAGCAAGACAAGTTATTTCCTTGCCCTTTTGTTACTTAATGGTATCTACATGTTACATCCCTTTATGAGGTTTTTACTCTTTTTTTGAATGTTTAGCAAGATCCTGTTGTATCTATTTTTTAATTTATTTCTTTGTGTACTATTTCTAATATAATGACTTAAAACAAAATTGATTTGTATTTTACAAAAACCAAAGAGAAATTTAGAGTTTATCTATTACTATTCGTATTGTTTCAAGCTTACAATTGATACGTTCACTCCTTTCTCCTTAAGTTGTTAGATTAAATGTTATGTTTATTATATTTGTTTACCTATTTGTCAATTAATCTTTGTAGAGGGTAGGTTTAGTAAATACCTTATGGGTATATGTACTTGTCTACCTACCTCAAATGAAATGAGCATTTCATTATTCTGAAAACGTATGTGTGTGATTTCTTAGTTTCTCTCTCATCCATTCATACTAAGATCATACATCATCATTATGGATTTGCTCGATCATTCTTAAATATTGGGACCAACAAGTGGTATCAGAGGCAAGCTTGATAAAAGTAAGGCTTGTGATTGTGTATTTATCATCAAGATCAGAATTCGAAGATTAAGGTTTGATTGTTCATTGTTTTTGATTCTATTCTACTCAAAAACCTTATTTGAGTCAAGTACAATCAACATGGAGTAATTTGAAGCTGTTCAAATTGGATTTTTAAAGGTTTCTCGTAATCTGTTCTTACGATTTTTGCCTTTAAAATCCATTTTAAAACAAGTGGATAATTAAATTGGTTGGTTATTAATTGAGATTTGCGAATCCAAAGGGATAAATTTCGAGGCAATTATTCAAAAGTTTCATCAATATTCAAATTTTATTGAAGAACACTTAAAGAAGTTGAAGAAAAGTGAAGAAATATTATTTTGATCGATAATTCTTCTGAAAAAAAAGGAAGGTGTTTGCTAGACAACTTCGAGCTTGTTAGTCACGTGCCTATACACTTTGAGTTCGTTAGTTACAAAACAAAATCCCTGAAAATCTGGAAACCGTTTGGAGAATAAACTTCAAGCAGAAAAATTCCTTTCAATTCGAAGGCCATGTGTACTTCGAGCGCCATAATTTCTTTCAAGAAGACTTCGAAGTCTGAAAATTAAAATACCTTCATTCAATTCGAGCTGCCTTTTTTTATTAGTCTTTCACACTTCGAGCGCCAACACATGCCAACTTCGAAGTCCAAATTTTAATAGCCATTCAATTCGAAGCACCATATTTTTTTTCATGCAGAATTCGAAGTCCATGTGTTGAAATTTAGTAGCCACTTTGAGCACTTTTTTCAATTAATTCCATGCACACTTCGAAGCTAATCAATTCCATGCACAATTAATCCCATGCACGCTTCATGTGAACCCCATGCACACACACTTCAAACCATCGATGTACATGTGTAATAGTAAACCTTCGAGCAGATAATTTTAGCACACTTCGAACACTTTAACTTCCATTCACAATTCGAAGCCATTAAATTCCATTCACACTTCGAGCTGATTAACCCATTTCAATTCGAAGGTCAATAAACTTCCTTTTTTATTAAACCTTCACTTCGAATTCCACTTTTAGTTGATATTCACTTCGAGCAACATTACTTTTTGTAACACCCGCAAACCCGGACTAGTTGATTAGCGGGTAAGCGATACGTGATTTTGGGCTGTTTGCATTTAATTGATTATGTGGTTACTAGAGTTAATTAAATTAAATTGAAAAGTATAAAAATAGATATGTGTTTACTGGAAGTGGAAATAAAGAAAGAAAAGTTTATGTAGGTATGTATGTATGAAAGTAAGTATGTATGTATGCATGCATGTGAAAAGAATAGGAAATGAACTTAGCCACCTCCTGCTTTGAATAAATGAAGACGTATACGTGAGAGTGCAATTCACCAGCTCATAGTAAAAAGGTGAAGTGTGTGTTTGTGTGTTAAAACCACCTTTGAAGAAAGCTAGAAAACAAGAGACTTGGAAATTCAAAGTAGAGGATTTGTGATTCATAAATCAAAGTGAAGGTTAGTGTGTGTTTATATGATGCTACAAAGTGTTTTTGATGTGTTTTTATATTGAAATACATGTTTAAATGGTGAACCACCATGGTAGGAGCTTGAAGCTCAAAAGTGTTAAGTGGGTTTTGTTAGATTGATGATTTTAATGACTTAAAAGTGTTCATGATGATATATGGTATGTTATACGAAGTTTCATGTGTGTTAGAGGTGTTTTGGAATTGAGAAAATTGGTGTTGGTTGTGATATATGAAAATATGGTGGCTGGAAATCCGACAGTTCAAAGGAAGAAGAAACTAAAATCCGACGCGTCGCGGCGCGACACCATGAAACCCGGGTCTTTTGGAAATCCGACAATTGTAAATCCGAAACCCAAGAATCCGCTATCCGAAATCCGATTCCGGAAATCCGACACCCCAGGGCGTCGCGGCGCGACCCAAAGAATGGTCGTGGCGCGACCAAGGCTGATTGAGAGGAATTTCTATTTTTGATGTGTATATGTTTGGGATGAAATGGGTTATTGTTTATATGATTATTGTATGTTGTTTACAAGTTATATAGAGATATAAATATATATTATGGATATATATTTATCAGGGAATGACTTCGGTTTGTTGTATTCTCAGGATTTGCAAAGACTCAGTAATATTAGACAACTGTGCAGACGGGAACGAGGACTGAGGTGAGTGGAAGTGTACTCACGAGTGGGGTTGGTGGTAACGCTTATGGTTATATGTTTTGAGATATACTTATGATTTGAGATGACATGATAGACTGTTTAGTCTGAGTTGCCTTGATAGACTGTTTAGTCTCAGATGCCATGCTAGACTGTTTAGTCTAAGATGCCACGATAAAATGTTTAAGTTTAAGTTGCCAGTATGGAATGTGTTACTTGATATGTGTTGACAGACTGTGTAATTGTTATTCGTTGATAGTTGATTGTTGCTTTTTGATTGAGATTGTTTGGATTGTTGCGTGGCCAGTGTACATGGTTAATTATATGTGCACGTGGCGAGACCTGTACGTATGGTTAATTATATGCGTACATGGTTAGGGGTCAGCTATCGTATGTGTTGGGCTAGGCTATCTGCTATTGGTTGCACAGTTCTAGATCTTCTATGCATTTGTTGCAGTAGAAGGGGTTTAACTGTACCAAGTAGCAAATAGCTATCGGTAAACCTTTGCTTTGGCCCGCATCGGTTGCAGGTTCTGCAGAACCGCCGTTCCTCTACAGGTTGGATTTGTTTGTGATTGATTGGTTGATCTGTTTGAGTTCTGCATGTTTGATCGGATGATGATTGCTTGTGCTTGTTGATTGTGGATGCTTGTTTGTAGCTTCAATTCACTTAGCTTTGTGCTAATTCCCCTCGGTTGATTGCTTTTTGTAGGTTTGGCTGTTTAGCCTTGTTTGTGGGGAAGGGAAATTTGACCTATGCTCTGATATTATGTTTTGAGAAGAGATGAGCCATGTTTATAAATCTTTTGTAACACAAACGAATGTTGTGATTTGTAAAAGTACTTTGTACTTTGTATTTGTTTAAATGAAATCAGTTAACGCTTCCGCAGCGATATAAATTTTTTTTTTTTGGCTTGAGAAGTTTCGGTGTTACAAGTTGGTATCAGAGTCTTGGTTTGCGATGCAGGCACGGCTAGAGTGTTGCATTCCCAAATCTTGGCTCGTGTTGGGTCAAACTTTCCTTGGGGAATTAGAGTGAATTGGTGAAGCTGTTTGTTAGTTAGTATATTGTATACTAACGGTTTATCTAATGAGATTATGAGATGATGTGATTGTAAAGATATGGTTGACAGAGATACTCATGCTGATCCTCCTGTGACCCAAACGGTGGTTGAGACTTTAGTGATTGACACTGTGGATATGACGAATCGCGTGGGTACTTCAAGATATGAACGGGAAAATGATCGAGAGGAATATATTCACAAGTTAGAGAATGAACTTCGGGAACTTAGAGATGTAGTTCGTGGAATTGGAAAAGAGAGGATTAATCAGAATATGTCATCAGAGATACCGACAGTTGTTACTACTCAATGTACGACTTTTCAAGTGACGCAACCGTTATTTTTCAATCCTTCCACCTTACAGGGAGACTATCCTTTTGGATATCCGGGATTTAAACAACTTTGTTCGTACAAACTATTTTTGGATTGTAAACCATCAAGATATCATGGAAGTACTGATCCGAACGAGACTTTGAATTGGTTGCGAGAAATGGTAAAAACTCTTGATGCGTGCAATTGCGAAGATAAATCCCGAGTTAAATTTGCAACTCGAAGGCTTAAAGGTGATGCGATGGTATGGTGGGATTCATTAACTGGGCCTTTTACTGAAGAACAACAGGAAAGTATTACTTGGAATCAATTTTAGGAAAAGCTGTGCGAGCAATATTGTAGTTCATTTGAGATTGAGAAAATCAGAAAAGAGTTCATGGAGTTGAGGATGACAAGAGACATGACGGTAGACGATTTAATTAAACAATTCAATGAGAGACTGCGATTTGTGAAACAGTGGGTGCCAGATGAGGCATCAAAGATACAACATTTTGTGGGAGCTTTGCTTCCAGAATACCGAAGTACTACCAGACGGGCAAGTACCTTATCACAGGCGTTTACTCTAGCCAAGTCGGTTGACGGTGATGGAAAGGGAAGGGATAGAATGAATAGAGAATGTATCTTGCAGCATAAATCAATGATTGAACGTGTTAATGAACCACAAAGACAGAGTGGCCAGAAACAGAAGAATCGAAATAAGAAATCTAAGACAAGTGGATCTAAACAGAGTTCGTTGTGGTGCCGTCGGTGTAGATTTGTTCATACGGGGCCTTGCACACCCCAGATTTTGCGTTGCATCCGATGTGGATTGTTTGGACATGAGATCAAGGAATGTGGGTTCCCTCGGAGTGTGTGTTGGAATTGTCAGAAAGAGGGTCATCATACGAATGAATGTACAGAGGAAAGGAAAATGGGGTCGGGGTCAGGAGTGGATGCAGGTGGGGGATCCTCGTCAGCAGTTGGACGAAAGAGGAAGAACCCTTCTGTGCTAGAGGGTAGAATTTTTGATATAATGGATGATGACGATGTTAATATCAACGATGATATGACGGGTATGTTTTAATGACTTTTATATTTGTGCGTATATTTATTAACTTCAGAGTTAATTGTTGATGCTTGATGTCTATGTGTGCTAAGTGTATGTGTTTATTTCTGAAAGAGCATGATTCTTTATAAGTAAAGATAATTATGTTATCGTGAAAGTATCTGGTACTAATGTCAGGAAATAATATGATGGTACGTATGTGATATTTGAAATAATGTGAATTGAGTATGATATGTTAAGTAAAGAATATTCTAGATTAGTTAAAATTGCATGTTATGCAATGTGTTGTAAGATTGTTTTACAAATGGTATTTGTTTATGTGCCTAGGAATGCTGTGTTTGTTTATGTGTATATATGTGTTTATGTGTTATGCAAAGATGAGGGGAAGAGAATAAATTGTTGAGACTTGAAAGAAATTGGTGTTAACCAAGAGATGTTTTGATGAAAATATGATTGAGACTACGAACTTTTGATATTAGATCTATTGGGTAAAGATATTTTATGATGATGAATGAGGAATCTAAAGAGATTAGGGTAAGTTGAGTTATGGAAACTGTTGAATCAATAAATGATATTATGTTATGGGATTAAAGAGTGATTTGTGTCTTATGGTAAAGATTTTGAGAAGAATGATTTAACCTATGACTTGAAGACTGTACATGATATGTTGGTATTGACTATGTGGGAAGTATTGATTGTAAAGAATGATATGTGTGATTGACATGAGTATTAAAAGAAAAAAAAGTGAATGCTTATATACAGATGAATTGAATATATGGTAGGGACAGAGTTCAGAATGAATAGAAGAATGTGAGTGAGGTATTTGAATATTATCTGGGAGGGATAATTACTAGTAGACCTGTGAAAATACGAGGGAGTTTATGGTAATAACACTAGAGTTATGTGGATTGAAGTATACGCGATTTGATGAATGGAAATTGAAATTGCCTTTACAGGAAATTGATGACTTAATAATTGAAATATGGCAAAGGGATTGATTGCTGTAGATTGGGTAAATCTGAAATGTGAAGGATTGTTTGAGTAAAAGATGTAATTGATATCTAATTATAAGAAGTGATTAATATGAAAGAATTGACTAAATAATAGTGGTTATTTGTGAAATGAAGATATATGTGATTTGAAGAATGATGTAATGGCCTGAACATGTGGAATGAAGACTTGTGAATTTTATACATGAATTGTCTTTGCTAGGAAAGTTTCTTTGCTTGGAATTGGAAATTTAATTCAAACAGGACTTATGAAACTATATTGCCAGTGCACTTGGAAGGGCTAAATGATATAATGCCATACAGAGTATTTAATTGATGAATTACTAAAGAAGTGAACATGATATGGAAATTGCGTATGAGTCAAGGCAGAGTATTAGAGATTTATGAACTGTGGAGATGATTTCATATGCCAAAATGATGGAAGTTAGTTTCAATGAAGTTTATATGTAATTTACTTTACATGATGGAATCAGAATTAATATATATATATATATATTACGGGTAATTGCCAGTAAGACGGCATTGTTGAGCAGAATTGCGTACTGACGAGATAATTTGAGATATCCATATGATTGTGAAAAGAAGTTACGATGGAGTTGATGCCCGATTTATTATATGAGAAGGAATTTGGATATATCATGAGTGATTATTGATCAGTAAGAAGCGCTTGTATTATATCACCATTGGGATAGCCTTGGTTGGGCAAATTATATTGTGACAAGATGATTTGAAGATATAATGTTTTATATGTTGAGGCTGCTGAAGAAAGATTGAGATGCAGTGAATAATTTCTAAATGATTTATTACAGGAATTGAGACGTGAAATGAACAGTACGACTGAATCCTTGTGGATAGTGCAGTAGAAGAGTTGTGTAGATATGTGTAAGTGAACTTGTATATGTATTGGATTTTGATGTTTCGTGGAATTTATAAACAATTGATTAGACTGAGGGGATGTGAATTTTATCAAGTGGATGTTATCATGTCAATTGTGAGTTCTTATGTAAATATCGGAGTAATGTACCGACATGTTCGTTGGAAGTAAGAAGAAAGCGAAATGTGAGTATTCTACATGACAGACAGTGAATGAAAAGTACGTGAAATTTGTTTATTAAGATAAACAGGGTACTGTGAGTGAGTATTCAAGAGATGCATTGACCTTGACTATATGATTGAATGTGAAATAGAATGAGGTGAAAGACAGACTAATCGAATCTATGAGTTACATGTTGAGTTGAATGCTGAACTGAAGAAGAGGTTTGAAGGATAAGTGATAAAGAACTGATTATTGTAAACTGAGAAAGATATGTAGAAAGAGATTTATGTGTTTGATAGTAAGATAAAGATATGTATAAGTTACAATTGAATTGACAATCAGTAATAAACGAATGTGAAGGATGAATAAACCATTGGATGTGTGCTATAGGATTCTGAGGACGGAATCCTCTCAATAAGGGAAGATTTGTAACACCCGCAAACCCGGGCTAGTTGATTACCGGGTAAGCGATACGTGAATTTGGGCTGTTTGCATTTAATTGATTATGTGGTTACTAGAGTTAATTACATTAAATTGAAAAGTATAAAAATAGATATGTGTTTACTGGAAGTGGAAATAAAGAAAGAAAAGTTTATGTAGGTATGTATGTAATAAAGTAAGTATGTATGTATGCATGCATGTGAAAAGAATAGGAAATGAACTTAGCCACCTCCTGCTTTGAATAAATGAGGATGTATACGTGGGAGTGCAATTCACTAGCTCATAGTAGAAAGGTGAAGTGTGTGTTTGTGTGTTAAAACCACCTTTGAAGAAATCTAGAAAACAAGAGACTTGGAAATTCAAAGTAGAAGATTTGTGATTCATAAATCAAAGTGAAGGTTAGTGTGTGTTTATATGATTCTACAAAGTGTTTTTGATGTGTTTTTATATTGAAATACATGTTTAAATGGTGAACCACCATGGTAGGAGCTTGAAGCTCAAAAGTGTTAAGTGGGTTTTGTTAGTTTGATGATTTTAATGACTTAAAAGTGTTCATGATGATATATGGTATGTTATATGAAGTTTCATGTGTGTTAGAGGTGTTTTGGAATTGAGAAAATTGGTGTTGGTTGTGATATATGAAAATATGGTGGCTCGAAATCCGACAGTTCAAAGGAAGAAAAAACTAAAATCCGACGCGTCGCGGTGCGACGCTTATGAGTCGCGGCGCGACACCTTGAAACCCAGGTCTTTTGGAAATCCGACAATTGTAAATCCGAAACCCAAGAATCCGCTATCCGAAATCCGATTCCGGAAATCCGACACCCCAGGGCATCGCGGCGCGACGCAAAGAATGGTCGCGGCGCGACCAAGGCTGATTGAGAGGAATTTCTATTTTTGATGTGTATATGTTTGGGATGAAATAGGTTATTGTTTATTGAAGGGATTTGTTTGGCATAATGGAGTAGCAACTGAAGCAAGATATAATACAAAATAATAAGCTAACCAAACAAACACTCCCATGGATCAATATCTAGACATGGAATTGCAACTAAAATATAATAAACAAGATAGAAGAAAAGTTATACCACAACTCAAGCACAATGATCTTCCTTTTGTTAATCTTCAAGAACTCAAGCAAGTCAAGGCTCCAAGAATCCAAACAAGGATTCCTCTAATGAAGTCCACCCTAAGCAAACTTGATTCCAAAATGCTAGTAAGTTGGTGTAGCCACCAAAACAACACCCAAGTCTATGTCTTTCTTGCTGCTTGTGTTGAAGAACACCAAGAACAAGATGAACAAGTGAGAGAAAGTTCAAGTGTCAACCAAAAGCCAAGAGCCACCCAAAAAGCCTCACTTAGAGCAGATAACTCGTAGCCTCTTTGTCTACCTCCATTATTAGAAGTTAACACCATTAAACTAAGTGTTTAAGGCTGTTAATTCTGCTATTATAGCGAACGTACACGGCCCGTGTAGGTCTACACGGCCGTGTAGGCCCAAAGTCCACGGCCCCAATTGGGCTAAGACGGCCCGTGTCTATCAAGCACTACACGGCCCGTGTTCATCTACACGGCCCATGTAGGCCCAAACTACACGACCTTGAACTGGGCTAATACGCCTCGTGTATGTTGGACTGGACACGGCCCGTGTTTAGGAACACGGCCCGTGTACCATCATGCCAAAACCCATTTTGGCCTTTTCCTCTCTTTTGCTTGATCGTGTTGCCGGAATCAATACTTGGTGTGTGACCCAATAGGCCTATACCTCATCGGTAGTGCCATTAACTCGTTCGGGTCAGTGGGCATATTCGAACAGACTCCCACTTGCACGTGGCACGACTACGAAAAATAACACAAACATAGAGCGGCCTCTAGCAAGACATCTATGCTTCTAAGTCAGTATAGGGTTTGCCACTCTTGAAAAGATCCCAATCATAAAATGATTGTCCTAAAGATAAATGAACATATACATCCCTTTGTTCGCGATATCCTATGTGAACACAAGGCATGGAATAAAGTCAACCTTCAGATCGTTCACGATTATGTTTCTCGATTCTAGATTAGTGGTGACCAACAAATCAAGTTAACTTTGATCCATCATCAATATAACTTGAGCACGGCCATGCATATGAACGTCAGCACTCAATCATCGAGAGGCCCACGGATATCTTCTCTATACATAGAGGAGCAAATTCCTTTCGACTACATAGTCCCGCCACATAGATAATACTCTACCCAATCATCTCCCTTATAACGACCAGTTACGGACCGCGTTAGAAAACGATCAAAGCAAAGTAGATATATGCTTTGGAATCACATGCATCTCTAGTTTAAGGATAAAACGTCATCATCATCCCGAGCTTCTTATGACTAGAACCATGAAGCGAACTCGGGTGCGGGTCCTCCAATCACTTGAAACCCCTTTCAAGTATAGGCAAGAATCACGTTTAACAAAACCAACTCTTTACCTCAATCTTAATTTATACTTCCTTCCGATAAAGTATAACCGATTGTGGAGATTTAGAATGAAAAACATTCTCGGAAGTGTTTAAACATGCTAAGACGGAACACAATAAGGATTCATAAAATACCCGCCCTCGGCGTATTATTAAATCTCCATTTAATAATCGATATGGTATGAATTGCAATATTTCTTAATGTCCCCAAAATATAAGTATAAATCAAACATAAACCAAAACATATTCAAGCCAAGTTATACGCATTAGACATGCTAATAGACCTAGTATGACAAGCATCACTAGTCCATAACAACGGCTTAACTAGTGGATTTGTCCCACAACATCCACAAGTCCTTTTGTTATTCAATTATATCTCTTTTGACAAGACTACTTAAAGTATGTATCAAAGAGATCTTACTTCTCAAAAGCCCACAATAGGGTTAGTGATACTCAAGAATCAACAAACAACACCACAAGTTAGGATCATCAACTTTGATAAAAGATCAACCGTTATCCTAGCATACACACGCATTAGAGTAACTACTTACTCCAAGCCTATTCAAGTCGTCAAACATCAAGAACATATCTCTATATTTCTTGAACTAAATACTATCCAATTTTGTATCTCTTAAATGCCCCTATGAAGCAGTAATTCCTGAATTAGGTTTGCAGATAACCTAATATCGGGACATTATCTTCCATAGACATTTAACACTAGGAATACAACAAAGCTCCCACTAGCCCTGACATACATAAAAGGTTTTATCTATGCTTTTAGAAAACTCATCACTTTGAATTTCTAATAGTAAGCAAAGATATCTTTCCTTCAAGATGCAAGAATAAGCCCGAAGTGGTCTTATCCACTTTTGTAGACATAACACAGATACTACGGATGTATATTAAGACCCTCGAAGAGTGTTATAAACACTTCCTCATCATATTGTTCCATGACGGAACGCGGTCACTAATATCCACGAGTACCAAACATCCTTCAACATAGGCACTATGACAAGTTTCTCCATAACCATCATGAAAACTTTACCACTAGTCGGTATTTGAAGTTGTCTACAATTCCATCCATGTTAATCCCATTACTACCACCTTGGTTTACACCTAGGTATGGGATCAAGTCAAGTCAAGTACTTGGACATTTCAAATGGATTGCATCTCTTTATCATTTACTTCTTTTATTTTAGTGAATTTTGGATCCACTACGTCTTCCGATAGGTGGCGGTGAACTCAACAAGACTCACCATCAAGTCATTACCACTTAGATATGAGAAACCCATATCTTTTCGGCTCTATATGACCCTTATCAGAATTCAAAGAAGTAATGACTCTTAGTCAGGCATACCAACATAACCATGCTTATCATCAATCAAAGATATCAGATTATATGCTAGTATCATCATCAAGTCTTCATTTAAGTTCCACGTTCTTCCACTGGAATGCCTTAGTTTTAGTTTATCTCTTCTTCCCCTTTTAAGCAACAAACATTGTTCTCGATTTCAAGTTTATCCATCTCCCACTGAATGTAGAATGGATAACTTTGAACTATAAGATAGACTAGCAAAGAACCTTTCTAGTCGTATCTCAATAAATGCTAAATAGACTATCAATTGAATTTGGATTTGAGGACTTAGTCACAATGATAAATGAATATCCCAACAAATCGGACACACATTCTTGACCCGTCGTAAACCGGATCAATAACACCCGGTTCCCTACTCCATGACACCATGTACCAATGTGTCTTAGTAGGATATGAATTGTGAAACAATTCCACAATTCACTATATGGTCATCCAATATATAGATAGTAGATACCTTAGCATCTTAACTAGATCAAAGTACCTTGATCTATATGCCCTATTGATTCTTAAAGTTGTTTTGGCTACTTCTGAACACCAACAAGGTTTCAGACATATGGCTAAACTAATAAACGTCTCGCAATTACTACCATCAAGGTAGTGATGAAGAGGTTTCTCTTTCGTTATTCTTTGTGGTGTGCTTGAACAGATTATCCACAAAGTGTGATCAATAGCCAACAAGCTTATAATCCTCTCACAAACTTCGGCGAAGGATCTCATAATCTTCTTAGCCTAATAAACAAGATCAACATCAAAGCGTTTAGCCCGAGACTAAACTATTCCGAGATCCTAACCACATGGATCTAGGCGATATATTTCTTGTTTATGTGGTTAAGTTGATTATCACACAAAGATAACTCATCCAAACTGTTTTGGATTCAGAATCAATTATTCATGAATATTCTATTACTTGTAACAAATCCTTGTGTATGCCATGACATAGGAAATTTTGAACAAAATATCTCACAATAGATTTTCATAATAAATTTCGTATTTTAAGAATAAACTCATTGTCACCACATGTAAAGTTGTACACCACGCAGGGCAAACCAACACATGAGCTATGACATAAATACCTTGAATAAACAACATTTAGAAAGGTTCATCATCAATTCTTAAAACTTCAAAATTTTTGTTCACCGTAATTAAAGCGAGCATACAAAGAGATGTTACTTGCCATACATGGCAATAAAATAAAGTAATAAATAAACTGGCGAGACAAGCAAGATCAAGTCGCCTTATCTTCTCTTGGAGGACAATTACCATGGTTTCCTCGTTCGAGATCCGGTTCTTCATGCTTTTCTTTCACCAAAGGACCTACACTTTGTAACAAACAAATTTGTGACAAACGTGAGTCAATCAGCTTGGGTCAACAACCCAGCTTATAGAAGAATAGCAATGAATCATGAACGTACCTGAAGATGGAAAGTTAACTCTCTCTTTCCTGAGAAGTTTTATATCCTCTCGGCACGTAGGGCAGGCGTGACGGCCCCAATTTCCAAATCTTCCACAGAAGTAGCAAACCACCTTTTCTTGAGTCTCTTCTTGAGGCACATTCTCTATGTCCTTTGACTCAATATTAAGGATAAGCTTGGAAACTCCAACCTTTCCTTTTAGGGTCGGTTTCTTCTTTCTTTTCTTTTGTTTCTTTAAGCCCAAGACGGGAGTGGTTGAGGTGAAATTATGCTTGGCCATGGCAGATTCCGCAGACTTCAACATGCCATGCAGTTCGCTTAAGGACTTCTCCATTCCTTGCATATGATAGTTTGTGACAAACTGACCATATGATGCGGGCAGAGACTGGAGTACAATATCCACAGCGAGCTCTCTCCCAATAGGAAATCCTAACCTCTCCATTTGGTCCACATTTTCCTTCATCTTAAGGACATGAAGACCAACATTCCCGCCTTCCTTCAGCCTACAACCGACTAGGCTTTTAACACACTCATAGTGTTCCTGCCTAACTTGCTGTCGGAACAAGTCCTTGAGCTTGTTTAACATATTGTACACACTCATGTGCTCGAGCTGCTTTCGCAAATTCGAGCTCATAGTTGACAACATGAGGCAGGCAACATCGTGCGTGTCCTCAACATGTTTTTCATACCCGTATCAGGCGGCCCAAGTCGCGTTGGTAGCAGGTAGCTACGGAAGGGGTTCCTCAAGGATGTGCAACTTTGACTCATGGCGAAGGACAATCCTCAATTGCCTAAGCCATGCAATAAAGTTCACCCCCGTGAGTTTCTCCCTTTCTAGGAACACACGAAGTGAGATGTTTGACGTGGTATTGTTATGATTTGACATCTATAAATAACAATAATACGAGTTTTGGTTAGTTTAGATGAACCTTGTTAAAAATAATTACCCCATAGTTTTTAGACAAAAAAAACTATTTATAACAAGGGCTAAGAACCTTATTTCACCTCGCACCGTGACGGGTTTACCGCGGATCACGTGGCGAAGCTATTTAGGCCGGCAACCATTTTACCAATCGTAATCTCTATTACAACTCTTAGACATTTGCGGGATCCGTTGACATCCATTATGTCGGTTGGCATGTTTGATCCCTTCCTTACACCAATCTTAACATATAATTTTTGTTTAGCTCGTGCTTAGCTCGACAACTAATCAAGAATTATATACTAAAATTGTAAACCGCCCGACAAGACACACGGGTGGCACTCCCGACCATCAATTGGCTTGTGCTTAGCTCGACAACCAATCATGCGAGTTACCCCACTCACCTTCCACACAACTACGCAAGGAATGACTCGTGCTTAGCTCGACAATCATCCTTGTTTCGTTAGATTCGGGTGGTGTCATCTTACGGATGGTGTGTGATTTACATTTTTAAAAACGGGATTTTGTTTCCGGTTTATAAAAACCTTTTGTGAATTAACAAAGTAAGTGTCAAAACGATTTTAAGCACTACTTAAATATAATACCAAGTTTATATTTCTTTGTCAATTCTATTCGCGCGAGATTGTTAACCATTTTAACAAATGTTGTATTTTATTTAATTTTGTAGAAAAATTGTATAGAATGTGAATCCTAATCCATACATAGAAAAATAAAACACAACCACGCAAATATATATATGTATAATTCGGTAACATGCCCAAAAATCCTATGCGTTTTCCCCGTGAGCCACAACGGGGAAAACGAGGCCAAAACCTAAGGACAAGGTAAAGTCTCATTGGGTGAGCTCCCGCCGAATCCAACACCTCCAATAGCGTGTTGATTCCTTCTCGCCAAGACGTCATCACCATGACTCCCGTTGACTTCTCCGGTTCTAATTCTATACTATTTACAAATACATAGAATATATATATATATATATATATATATATATATATATATATATATATATATATATATATATATATATATAAACGACACGCAGGTCGCATTCCTACACTATTTATACAAATACACGGAATAAAATAAACGGCGTGCAAGCCGCACCAACAAATATATGTAAATAAATATTTACATCAATACGGAAAGCAGGCCACCAAAAACCGAATCAATCAACCACCACAACACATAGGTCTAAGGGCATATCGTGTTACCGAATTAACCAAACGCAACATAAGTGAAACATGGTGTGCCACACAAAACCATGATATAAATATATATCTATATTTTAGTCAAGATTGTCAACAACATCAAAGGCACCAAAATGACAATCCTTGTACATATGCATTAGTGTACCAAACCATTTTTGTGACACATATTCATATATACATTTATAAGTATATATTTGTGTACACTTTATGCCAAGTTACAACAAATATATAAATATAAAAACTAAAATATTAACAAGGCTACAAATATAACAATTCTAGCACAACAAGAGTCTCAATAAAAAACCAATTTTAAGAAAACAACTTTTCTTATATCAAGGTATTTATATGGTTTTTCTCAACTCGATGTAAAAACAAAATATATTAAGTAGGCTACAAATATACCAATTTTAGCCTAACATGAATCTACATGAAAAACCATTTCTAGAAAATAATTTTTCTAATATAAAAATATTTATATGAATCTTATGTATGCTACAAATATATCAATTTTAGCCTAGCAACCATCCATATGAAAAATCATTTCAAGAAAACAATTTTCTTGTATAAAACTTTTATATGGTTTTTCTAGACTCGTTAGTTCAAAGCCATGTTAGATATGACTCTTATACCACTGAAGGTATTTTTTTGGCATAATCGAGTAGCAACGGAAGCAAGATATAATACAAAATAATAAGCTAACCAAACAAACACTCCCATGGACCAATATCTAGACATGAAATTGCAACTAAAATATAATAAACAAGATAGAAGAAAAGTTATACCACAACTCAAGCACAATGATCTTCCTCTTGTTAATCTTCAAGAACTCAAGCAAGTCAAGGCTCCAATAATCCAAACAAGGATTCCTCTAATAAAGTACACCCCAAGCAACCTTGATTCCCAAATGCTAGTAAGTTGGTGTAGCCACCAAAACAACACCCAAGTCTATGTGTTTCTTGCTTCATGTGTTCAAGAACACCAAGAACAAGATGAAAAAGTGAGAGAAAGTTCAAGTGTCAACCAAAAGCCAATAGCCACCCAAAAAGCCTCACTTAGAGCAGATAACTCGTAGCCTCTTTGTCCACCACCATTATTAGAAGTTAACACCATTAAACTAAGTGTTTAAGGCTGTTAATTCTGCTGTTACAGCGAACGTACACGGACCTTGTAGGCCCAAAGTCCACGGCCCCAATTGGGCTAAGACGGCCCGTATCTATCAAGCACTACACGGCCCGTGTTCATCTACACGGCCTGTGTAGGCCCAGACTACATGACCTTGAACTAGGCTAATACGCCTCGTGTATGTTGGACTGGACACGGCCTGTGTTCTGGAACACGGCCCGTGTACCATAATGCCAAAACCCATTTTGGCCTTTTCCTATCTTTTGCTTGATCGTGTTGTCGGAATCAATACTTGGTGTGTGACCCAATAGGCCTATACCTCATCGGCAGTGCCATTAACTCGTTCGTGTCAGCGGGCATATTCCAACATTTATATGATTATTGTATATTGTTTACAAGTTATATAGAGATATAAATATATATTATGGATATATATTTATCAGTGATTGACTTCGGTTTGTTGTGTTCTCAGGATTTGCAAAGACTCAGTAATATTAGACAACTGAGTAGACGGGAACGAGGACTGAGGTGAGTGGAAGTGTACTCACGAGTGGGGTTGGTGGTAACGTTTATGGTTAAATGTTTTGAGATATACTTATGATTTGAGATGACATGATATACTGTTTAGTCTGAGTTGCCTTGATAGACTCTTTAGTCTAAGATGCCATGCTAGACTGTTTAGTCTAAGATGCCACGATAAAATGTTTAAGTTTAAGTTGCCAGTATGGAATGTGTTACTTGATATGTGTCGATAGACTGTGTAATTGTTATTCGTTGATAGTTGATTGTTGCTTGTTGATTGAGATTGTTTGGATTGTTGCGTGGCCAGTGTACATGGTTAATTATATGTGCACGTGGCGAGACCTATACGTATGGTTAATTATATGCGTACATGGTTAGGGGTCAGCTATCGTATGTGTTGGGCTGGGCTATCTACTATTGGTTGCACAGTTCTAGATCTTCTATGCATTTATTGCAGTAGAAGGGGTTTAACTGTACCAAGTAGCAAATAGCTATCGGTAAACCTTTGCTTTGGCCCGCATCGGTTGCAGGTTCTGCAGAACCGCCGTTCCTCTAGAGGTTGGATTGGTTTGTAATTGATTGGTTGATCTGTTTGAGATCTATATGTTTGATCGGATGATGATTGCTTGTGCTTGTTGATTGTGGATGCTTGTTTGTAGCTTCCATTCACTTAGCTTTGTTGTAATTCCCCTCGGTTGATTGCTTTTTGTAGGTTTGGCTGTTTAGCCTTATTTGTGGGGAAGGGAAATTTGACCTATGCTCTGATATTATGTTTTGAGAAGAGATGGGCCATGTTTATAAATCTTTTGTAACACAAACGAATGTTGTGGTTTGTAAAAGTACTTTGTACTTTGTATTTGTTTAAATGAAATCAGTTAACGCTTCCGCAGCGATTTTAAAAAAAAATTTTGGCTTGAGAAGTTTCGGTGTTACAAGTTGGTATCAGAGCCTTGGTTTGGTGATGCAGGCACGGCTAGAGTGTTGCATTCCCAAATCTTGGCTCGTGTTGGGTCAAACTTTCCTTGGGGGAATTAGAGTGAATTGGTGAAGTTGTTTGTTAGTTAGTATATTGTATACTAACGGTTTATCTAATGAGATTGTGAGATGATGTGATTATACAGATATGGCTGACAGAGATACTCATGCTGATCCTCCTGTGACCCAAACGGTGGTTGAGACTTCCGTGATTGATACTGTGGATATGACGAATCGCGTGGGTACTTCAAGATATGAACGGGAAAATGATCGAGAGGAATATATTCACAAGTTAGAGAATGAACTTCGGAAACTTAGAGATGTAGTTCGTGGAATTGGAAAAGAGAGGATTAATCAGAATATGTCATCAGAGATACCGATAGTTGTTACTACTAAATCTACGACTTTGCCGGTTACCGCTTCGTTTCCTCCGGTAACTCAAGTGACGCAACCGTTATTTTTCAATCGTTCCACCTTACAGGGAGACTATCCTTTTGGATATCCGGGATTTAAGCAACTTTGTTCGTACAAACAATTTTTGGATTGTAAACCATCAAGATATCATGGAAGTACCGATCCGAACGAGACTTTGAATTGGTAAAAACTCTTGATACGTGCAATTGCGAAGATAAATCCCGAGTTAAATTTGCAACTCGAATGCTTAAAGGTGATGCGATGGTATGGTGGGATTCATTAACTGGGCATTTTACTGAGGAACAACAGGAAATTATTACTTGGAATCAATTTTAGGAAAAGCTGTGCGAGAAATATTGTAGTTCATTTGAGATTGAGAAAATCAGAAAAGAGTTCATGGAGTTGAGGATCACAAGAGACATGACGGTAGACGATTTAATTAAATAATTCAATAAGAGACTGCGATTTATGAAACAGTGGGTGCCAGATGAGGCATCAAAGATACAACATTTTGTGGGAGCTTTGCTTCTAGAATACCGAAGTACTACCAGATGGGCAAGTACCTTATCACAGGCGTTTACTCTAGCCAAGTCGGTTGAGGGTGATGGAAAGGGAAGGGATAGAATGAATAGAGAATGTATCTTGCAGCATAAATCAATGATTGAATGTGTTATTGAACCACAAAGACAGAGTGGGCAGAGTGGCTAGAAACAGAAGAATCGAAATAAGAAATCTAAGGCAAGTAGATCTATACAGAGTTCGTTGTGCTGCCGTCGGTGTAGATTTGTTCATACGGGGCCTTGCACACCCTAGACTTTGCGTTGCATCCGATGTGGATTGTTTGGACATGAGATCAAGGAATGTAGGTTCCCTCGGAGTGTGTGTTGGAATTGTTAGAAAGAGGGTCATCATACGAATGAATGTACAGAGGAAAGGAAAATGGGGTCTGGGTTAGGAGTGGATGCAGGTGGGGGATCCTCGTCAGCAGTTGGACGAAAGAGGAAGAACCCTTCTGTGCTAGAGGGTAGAATTTTTGATATAATGTATGATGACGATGTTGATATCAACGATGATATGACGGGTATGTTTTAATGACTTTTATATTTGTGCATATATTTATTAACTTCAGAGTTAATTGTTGATGCTTGATGTCTATGTGTGCTAAGTGTATGTGTTTACTTCTGAAAGAGCATGATTCTTTAGAAGTAAAGATAATTATGTTATCATGAAAGTATCTGGTACTAATGTCAGGAAATGATATGATGGTACGTATGTGATGTTTGAAATATTGTGAATTGAGTATGATATGTTAAGGAAAGAATATTCCAGATTAGTTAAAATTGCATGTTATGCAATGTGTTGTAAGATTGTTTTACAAATGGTATTTGTTTATGTGCCTAGGAATGCTGTGTTTGTATATGTGTATATATGTGTTTATGTGTTATGCAAAGATGAGGGGAAGAGAATAAATTGTTGACATTTGAAAGAAATTGGTGTTAACCAAGAGATGTTTTGATGAAGATATGATTGAGGTTACGAACTTTTGATATAAAATCTATTGGGTAAAGATAGTTTATGATAATGAATGAGCAATCTAAAGAGATTAGGATAAGTTGAGATATGGAAACTGTTGAATTAATAAATGATGTTATGCTATGAGATTAAAGAGTGATTTGTGTCTTATGGTAAAGATTTTGAGAAGAATGATTTAACCTATGACTTAAAGACTGTACATGATATGTTGGTATTGACTATGTGGGAAGTGTTGATTGTAAGGTTTGGTATGTGTGATTGACATGAGTATTAAAAGAAAAAAAAGCGAATGCTTATATACAGATGAATTGAATATATGGAAGAGACAGAGTTCAGAATGAATAGAAGAATGTGAGTGAGGGATTATATAATATCTGGGAGGGATAATTACTAGTAGACATGTGAAAATACGAGGGAGTTTATGGTAATAACACTAGAGTTATGTGGATTGAAGTATGCGCGAGTTGATGAATGGAAATTGAAATTGCCTTTACTGGAAATTGATGACTTAATAATTGAAATATGGGAAAGGGATTGATTGCTGCAGATTGGGTAAATCTGAAATGTGAAGGATTGTTTGAGTAAAAGATGTAATTGATATCTAATTATAAGAAGTGATGAATATGAAAGAATTGACTAAATAATAGTGGTTATTTATGAACTGAAAACATATGTGATTTGAAGAATGATGTAATGGCCTGAACATGTGGAATGAAGACTTGTGAATTTTATACATGAATTGCCTTTGCTAGGAAAGTGCCTTTGCTTGGAATTGGAAATTTAATTCAAACAGGACTTATGAAACTAGATTGCCAGTGCACTTGGAAGGGCTAAATGATATAATGCCATACAGAGTATTTAATTGATGAATTACTAAAGAAGTGAACATGATATGGAAATTGTGTATGAGTCAAGGCAGAGTATTAGAGATTTATGAACTATGGAGATGATTTCATATGCCAAAATGATGGAAGTGAGTTGCAATGAAGTTTATATGTAATTTACTTTACATGATGGAATCTGAATTAATATATATATATATTACGGGTAATTGCCAGTAAGACGGCATTGTTGAGCAGAATTGCGTACTGACGAGATAATTTGAGATATCCATATGATTGTGAAAAGAAGTTACGATGGAGTTGATGCCCGATTTATTATATGAGAAGGAATTTGGATATATCATGAGTGATTATTGATCAGTAAGAAGCGCTTGTATTATATCACCATTGGGATAGCCTTGGTTGGGCAAATTATATTGTGACAAGATGATTTGAAGATATAATGTTTTATATGTTGAGGCTGCTGATGAAAGATTGAGATGCAGTGAATAATTTCTAAATGATTTATTACAGGAATTGAGACGTGAAATGAACAGTACGACTGAATCCTTGTGGATAGTGCAGTAGAAGAGTTGTGTAGATATGTGTAAGTGAACTTGTATATGTATTGGATTTTGATGTTTCGTGGAATTTATAAACAATTGATTAGACTGAGGGGATGTGAATTTTATCAAGTGGATGTTATCATGTCAATTGTGAGTTCTTATGTAAATATCGGAGTAATGTACCGACATGTTCGTTGGAAGTAAGAAGAAAGCGAAATGTGAGTATTCTACATGACAGACAGTGAATGAAAAGTACGTGAAATTTGCTTATTAAGATAAACAGGGTACTGTGAGTGAGTATTTAAGAGATGCATTGACCTTGACTATATGCTTGAATGTTAAAGAGAATGAGTTGAAAGACAGATTAATCGAATCTATGAGTTACATGTTGAGTTGAATGCTGAACTGAAGAAGTGGTTTGAAGGATAAGTGATAAAGAACTGATGATTGTAAACTGAGAAAGATATGTAGAAAGAGATTTATGTGTTTGATAGTAAGATAAAGATATGTATAAGTTACAATTGAATTGACAATCAGTAATAAACGAATGTGAAGGATGAATAAACCATTGGATGTGTGCTATAGGATTCCGAGGTCGGAATCCTCTCAATAAGGGAAGATTTGTAACACCCGCAAACCCGGGCTAGTTGATTAACGGGTAAGCGATACGTGAATTTGGGCTGTTTGCATTTAATTGATTATGTGGTTACTAGAGTTAATTACATTAAATTGAAAAGTATAAAAATAGATATGTGTTTACTGGAAGTGGAAATAAAGAAAGAAAAGTTTATGTAGGTATGTATGTATGAAAGTAAGTATGTATGTATGCATGCATGTGAAAAGAATAGGAAATGAACTTAGCCACCTCCTGCTTTGAATAAATGAAGACGTATACGTGGGAGTGCAATTCACCAGCTCATAGTAGAAAGGTGAAGTGTGTGTTTGTGTGTTAAAACCACCTTTGAAGAAATCTAGAAAACAAGAGACTTGGAAATTCAAAGTAGAAGATTTGTGATTCATAAATCAAAGTGAAGGTTAGTGTGTGTTTATATGATTCTACAAAGTGTTTTTGATGTGTTTTTATATTGAAATACATGTTTAAATGGTGAACCACCATGGTAGGAGCTTGAAGCTCAAAAGTGTTAAGTGGGTTTTGTTAGTTTGATGATTTTAATGACTTAAAAGTGTTCATGATGATATATGGTATGTTATATGAAGTTTCATGTGTGTTAGAGGTGTTTTGGAATTGAGAAAATTGGTGTTGGTTGTGATATATGAAAATATGGTGGCTGGAAATCCGACAGTTCAAAGGAAGAAGAAACTAAAATTCGACGCGTCGCGGCGCGACACCATGAAACCCGGGTCTTTTGGAAATCCGACAATTGTAAATCTGAAACCCAAAAATCCGCTATCCGAAATCCGATTCCGGAAATCCGACACCCCAGGGCATCGCGGCGCGACGCAAAGAATGGTTGTGGCGCGACCAAGGCTGATTGAGAGGAATTTCTATTTTTGATGTGTATATGTTTGGGATGAAATGGGTTATTGTTTATATGATTATTGTATGTTGTTTACAAGTTATATAGAGATATAAATATATATTATGGATATATATTTATCAGGGATTGACTTCGGTTTGTTGTGTTCTCAGGATTTGCAAAGACTCAGTAATATTAGACAACTGAGGAGACGGGAACGAGGACTGAGGTGAGTAGAAGTGTACTCACGAGTGGGGTTGGTGGTAACGCTTATGGTTATATGTTTTGAGATATATTTATGATTTGAGATGACATGATAGACTGTTTAGTCTGAGTTGACTTGATAGACTGTTTAGTTTAAGATGCCATGCTAGACTGTTTAGTCTAAGATGCCACGATAAAATGTTTAAGTTTAAGTTGCCAGTATGGAATGTGTTACTTGATATGTGTCGACAGACTGTGTAATTGTTATTCGTTGATAGTTGATTGTTGCTTGTTGATTGAGATTGTTTGGATTGTTGCGTGGCCAGTGTACATGGTTAATTATATGTGCACGTGGTGAGACCTATACGTATGGTTAATTATATGCATACATGGTTAGGGGTCAGCTATCGTATGTGTTGGGCTGGGCTATCTGCTATTGGTTGCACAGTTCTAGATCTTCTATGCATTTGTTGCAGTAGAAGGGGTTTAACTGTACCAAGTAGCAAATAGCTATCCGTAAACCTTTGCTTTGGCCCGCATCGGTTGTAGGTTCTGCAGAACCGCAGTTCCTCTAGAGGATGCTTGTTTGTGGATGCTGATTGCTTGTGCTTGTTGATCATGGATGCTTGTTTGTAGCTTCCATTCACTTAGCTTTGTGCTAATTCCCCTCGGTTGATTGCTTTTTGCAGGTTTGGCTGTTTAGCCTTGTTTATGGGGAAGGGAAATTTGACCTATGCTCTGATATTATGTTTTGAGAAGAGATGAGCCATGTTTTTAAATCTTTTGTAACACAAACGAATGTTGTGATTTGTAAAAGTACTTTGTACTTTGTATTTGTTTAAATGAAATCAGTTAACGCTTCCGCATCGATTTAAATTTTTTTTTTTGGCTTGAGTAGTTTCGGTGTTACACTTTTTCCCGGTCACACTAATAAGCAGCATTACTTTTATTAGCCTCTCTCAGTTCGAACACTTTTTAATTAGCCACACTTCGAGCACCTATTTTTATTTTCCATTTTCACTTCGAACACTCCTTTATTTCGAGTTCATTTTTATTAATCATTCACTTCGAGTTCATTTTTATTAACCATTCACTTCGAGCGCCTTTTTGTTCACATTTACTTCGAATTGTAAGCAATTACACTGAATTCGAAAGTGTTGCTCATGTACTTCAAGCACCAAATTCTTCGGTATCTTTGTTTAACTTCAAGCAAACCTTTTAAATCAACTTCGAACTCTTTCATCTCTCGTTTGATCACTTCAAATTTCAACCTCCAACACAATCACAATCTTACTTCTCAAGTTAACGATCAATTCAAATCAAGTGTGTGTTCATCTCTTGAAGCTTTCGTCATAAATCTTGCTTACAACACTTGATTACAATCATGTTGCAAACCAAAGAAGAAGAAATTATATAATTTAATATTTGGTTAGAGTATGCCAACAAACAGAAAAGTAGGGCAGATGGTTTAGAAAAAGAAAATGCAAAACCTTCCCTACAACTTTCTAAATTGACTGAGAAACTTCACATGTCAAAAAGCAAATTTCAAGAGTTTGAGATTGAAGAATGTTCCAAGAGAAGAAATCTTGAGCAACAATTGTTGGATATACAAAGAAAGTCAACTGAAGAAAGAATGAATTTTGAGACCGAAAGAAATCAATTTGTGCTTAAAATTCAGAAATTAGAGCAAGACTTACAAAATTGTGTAGAAGAAAAGGTCACGACATCTTCTGATTTCAAAAAAGTTCAAACGTGTAAGTATTCCAAAGAAAAGGAAATCAAGGTGGTTCCTGTAATAGTCCTTGTAGGTGAATCATCAAAAAGTCACATGCATCTAAACTCCAAATGCTCTAATGATCATTATTCTAGTTCCAAATCATACACAAAGCAATTCATAAACAGGGTCAAGCTTCGACGAAAGCTTTGGAATGAAAGCAAAGATAATTTTGAAGAAATGAAAGAGAAAACTCTTCTTCAAAAGAATTGTGGTACACCTCATCATGCTGCTTATCCATTTGCACGTGTTAGTCAAACAAGATCATTCTCGAATACTAACACGAATGCACGTCTTCCCACCTTGCTAGAGCTTCAATATCTATGTGTGGTTCGCTCCGTCGAACATCTCTTAAGACTTTCTAAAGAGAATATTTTCAGAAAACCACATTATTTTTCAATGGATGTTTATCATAAGAAGATATATGCTCGTAAGATCAAGGGGGAGCAAAGAAATGAAAAGATTTCAAGTCATCAATGAAGATTAAGAGCTTTATTCAAGGGGGAGTGTATTTTTCACTTGCAGAATAACCAGGATGCTAAAACGGAAGATTCTCCACAGATCAACTGCGCTAACAAAAAAGATATTTTTCGTTTATTAAGCTTTATCTGTATAATGAACACAAAGGGGGAGATTTTTAGACTAAATGTTGTGTTCATTATATTTGTTTACCTATTTGTCAATTAGTCTTTGTAGAGGGTAGGTTTAGTAAATACCTTATGGGTATATGTACTTGTCTACCTACCCCAAATGAAATGAGCATTTCATTATTCTGAAAACGTGTGTGTGATTTCTTAGTTTCTCTCTCATCAATTCATACTAAGATCATACATCATCATTATGGATTTGCTCCAATATCATTGACCATTCTTAAAGATTGGGACCAACATAAGTGTAATAATTTTTAACCCAATGTATTAATTTGTAATTCAATGGCGGAACACTATTTTAAATAGCAACAAATGAATAGCTATAATTGTTGGGGAAATAATCACTCCACCCTAATAATCAACTCTGTCTATCTTAGAACATAGAATTTGATGATAACCAAACCCTACTTTCAGTATGACTTAGAAAGTATTTAAACATGTGTTGTTTGAATCAGATTTACGAAAATATGCCAAGTATGAAAACATTAGCTGAGAAGTAACCAGTACTCAAAGCATCAGCCGAAGGACATCAACTCAGAGAAATCAGAATGGAGAGACAAGTGTAGAAGACCATCAGCTGAGAAAATACATCTATCAGAGTGAAGAAAGTTGATCAGCTGAGCGTTTACACATCAGTTGAGCAAAGCACTTTGATCAGCCAAAGGACTTATAACTATCAACTGAGTGAATTTGGATGAGCTGAGGCACAGAGCATCAACTAAGTAAGTCTTTCAAAGCATAAGTCTTCATCTTACATAAAATGATGTATTTAAATGATCAGCTGAACATACTTGATCAACTGAACATATAAATACATGAGCTTATGCTTTCCCAGTATAGCTATTGATCAACTGAGCATCTATATGATCAGCTTAACAATAGGTATCAACTGAGCCTTTACAAAAATGATCAACTGATCTATTCTATCAACTAAGTAGTCTAATTTATATTGTTCTTAGTACTATCTGTTAGCTGAGTCGAGAAAAATGTCAAATATGCTCTTCTTTTCAGATTGTAAGCTTCATGTGTAAAAGGCAGAACATGTGTTGTTCTTGTATGCCTTTAGATCTTTGAATGTAACAGTACAAAGCACTTTTTGGATCTAACAGAGACAAAAATGATAGATCTTATCCTCTGGAAAAGGAGAAAGATAACTTTGAAATCGAAGACCTTGATGATCTGCCACCTCAACAAGTATGGCCGGCAATTCCATACTTGGTAAGGTCAATCCCGAAAGAAGAATGGGTGTTGATAAAATTTTAATCATGAAAGAGGAAACTTAAACTTATGAGACAAAAAGCACAAGTAATAATATTATTTTAAAGGTAGTGGGTATTACTTTTCTGAAAAGCAAACTTACTTTACGCAATACTTGATTAAAGTAAGTCTACTTTTCACCAACTAACTTTACAAATATTATATTATTTGTTTTAGCTCTTTTTGTCTCATTCCTTTATCCAACTGGACACGCCAAGACTTCTATAAATACATGCATGGTGGACATGCAAAACAATCTTCTACACAACACAATAGCAATCTCATTAGTTGAGAAAATTCGTAGAGCTTAGCAATTGTGTAGAATCAAACTTGTTCATATGTTGAACACTCTTAAACATCAGTTGTTTTAGAGTTAGCTTGTCTATGTGTTAGACAAATTAATTGTCACCTTTTATTGTACTTAGAATTTCCACTTCTAGTACATATAATTCTTGATTCAATATCAATAAGATTATATAAAAGTATAAATGTGTGTCTTTAAGTTTTAAAAGCTAAAGTTTGTATTCAACCCCCCCTTCTACAAACATCTGTTGTTGCGTACTCAATCTGGGACTAACAACTAGTATCAGAGTAGGTTAGATAACTCATATCTAAATCTGTTTTGCTTACTCTACAACTGCTTCTACCCCTCTCTAATTGGCCTCATTCTCAAACAACATGAATATCTCAAACACCGGGTATTTAACAAGATGTCCCATGTTTGATGCTAAAAATTTCTCCATGTCGAAAAGTAGAGCACATCTCTTTTTGTCCACCCTTGATATCCAAATGCTTGAAATTGATACTGAGGGTCCTTGTGTTCCAACATCTGTTTTATCTATCCCATCAGAATATGAAGGTCAAACCTCTACAACTGAAAGAATCATCACCAAACCCATGCATCCGTGGACAGATGAAGATAAGAGGCTGGTTAGCCTTCATGTTAAGGCTAGATCAGCTCTTGTCTCTTCACTACCAAATGAGATCTATCACCAAGTGCTTAATTGTACTTCTACCAAAGATATGTTAGATACACTCATAGTTGCATATGAAGGGACTGAGGAAGTGAAGGAGAACAAGAAGCTCCTCCTTAATAGAGAGTATGAATTCTTCTAACTCAGACATACACTAGGTTCAACTACCTTGTGAATGATTTAAAAAGGGTAGATATATCCAAGAGCAACTTTGTCTTGGTGAACAAGTTTCTAGACTCCCTCCCTGAAACATGAGATCACTTTGTCACTGTTTTAAGGCACAGTGAAAAGATTAAGGGAATGTCTCTGGTTGCTCTCTATGGTAACTTACTCAACAATGAGCAACCAGTCAAGCAAAGGAAGTTGTCATCCAATGAGATGAAGGAGGTTCTGAAAGTTGCATCAACTGCTCTTGTATCAAGAGATACAAAGATGAGAAGCTTTGTAGCCATTGATTCTAGTTCTGATGAAGTAGAAGATGAAGAAGAGAGTGCTAGAGAAAGTGAAGAGGAGAAAGGTGATGAGGAGAGAAGTTTGGAAGATCTTGAAGCAGTGGTTGAAGGAGTAGCTATGCTAGTTAGGAAGTTTAAACCCTTCAGGAAGGGAAAGGGTGTCAAGAGGTTCAGCAAGAGACCATCAAAGTTTGTCAAAAACAAATACAACTCAACTTTTGATGTCTCCATAGCAGAGTGTTACAAGTGTGGCAAGATTGGCCACATAGCTAGTGACTGTAAGTCCAAAGGTAACACTAGATCTTCATATGTGCCAAAGCAGGAGGGCAAAATAGATTATGAAGCCAAGTACAAGAAACTCCTTGTTGCTGTCCTTGACAAGAAGAAGAAGAAGAAGAAAGCCCAGGGCCAAGTTCCTATAGCTAAAGTAGAAGATTGGGCAGAAGAAGATCTTTCGTCAGATGAAGATGAAGTGATCTCTGATCAGTTCTACATGATGGCCAACAATGATGATGGTAGTTCTTTTGATGAAGATATGAAAAAGGCTGCAAAAGTTTGTTCAACTACCAATTGGGATCCTTCTTCAATGTATCAGGTTGGCAAGTTTATTAATTGCGATGATAATGAAAAAATGATGTGTTTGATTACTTGTGTATTGATTTTCAATATGCTATTGAAAGAGAGAAGAAGCTAAAAATAGAAGTAGAATCACTAAAGGAAAAATTAACTCTTAAATATGTGGAACTTAAGCAGATAACAACTTTAAATGATGAACTAGCTAATCGAAAGATAGCTAAATCTTGGTGTGTATCTGCTAAAAAGACAACTTAGTGTGTCAAGGAGAAAATACCCTAAAAAGTTCAAGCTATTATTGGTGGAAATTACTCTAAGGTAGCTAAGTATGTTGATTCTAGTAAGAACCATATTATCTTAGACAATGCTGACATTTTGCCACAAACTTTTCACAAGACTATTAAAGGCAAAAGCGTATTCACAAATAAATTTGTTAGAAGCAAAAGTTCCCATGTAAAAGAGTCAATTATTCCTTCTGTTGAATCATCCTCAGTTAAGATGTGACACCGTGATTTTCAAAAATACCGTTTAATTAAAGTTTTCAAATACTTAATAACGAATAGCAACGGAATTCTTAAACCATAAGTACAAATAATGTAGACCGACAAAACCACAGTGTTACACCGTGTTCAAACCGTTACCGAACTCAAACAATAAAAGAAGTATTAAATGGTTCATTGGTATCGAGTACCACCTAACTAACTACCCGTGTGTAACCCGCCTCACAAAGCCAAACCCTAAGCCACCTGCACGAGTACAAGACACATTTCAAAAGAACAAGTGCAGCTTACGCCTCGTGAATCAATAGGGTTAAATAGCAAAATCCGTAAAAGTATTGAAGATAAGCATTAATAAAGTTATCAACTGACTATGCCCATCCATTAAATATATATAACCCATCCCGTAAATCCCGCAATAACATTAATCATATAAATGGGTCAAATAACCATTTCAATTAACATATCATGTCAAAACCGTTCACATACAGCATATCCCGCATACCGTCATCCGTATATCTACCCACTAAGTTTCCCTAGCCATTGGGCCCTGGCTAGCTAGGTAACCCGTTCACTACTTGCACGCTAAGCAACCGATGCATCGATTGGGTAGCTACTCCCGATCCATGCATGAGTGTACATTAGACAATGCTTTCGCTACTCCGACTGTGCATGTACGTGTACCGCGTTGTCGTTCAGATGTAAGTACAATCAGAAACCACCGTCATATCCTCCGTACATCCACGTGATGTATGATCCAGCCCACCGTATCGGCCTACATCACTCCAGTACCCGGACCCAGCCGAGTCCGTATACCATGTGTCGCAAAGGTTGTCTAGAAAACCCCGCAACTCCGCTTGTGGCTAGCACTTTTACCTAAAAGGTCATTCAAACCTAATAGGTCCTATACCTTAGTGAGCATGCAAGCTTACTAACCCCGCCCAGCAAGCCATGTATATGTATAAAATTACAAGATCAACCGTATAAACCGTCAATAACCATAGTAAGCAAATCACAACTTTGTATGCATACATGAATCATTTAATTGCAAGTAATACACTTAGCACATTAAACCGTTAAATTCATTTCCGTTTAAACCGTTAGAAAATATAGACTTTTTCTATGTACTCGGTTTTGTAAAATTATTGAACTCACCTGAAGTTCGAGAGAATAGACTGTGAGGATCACCGAAAATATCTACCGAGCAACCGAAAGATAGACGAACCCTATTGAGTAACCGAGTTATGAAAAATGAGCAATAAAGATTGCATAAGAGATAAATCAAGATTTCTTTTAATTAGAAGTTGTGGAAGTCACAATTCACTTCCAACCATTGGAATAGCAAATCCTAAATTAATATACATTCACAAATCTCAAACTAATTTATAATCATAGTTCAAGTTCATACACCAATACACATCGTGAATCATGTCTATTCATCCAAATTGTAATTCAATTTCTCCTTTGAGATCATGATAAATCATCTACCTAAACCATTGCAAATTCACGTCCAACACTAGAAAATTGCAATCCAACTTTAGAAAGTATAATCCTTAATCACAAATCACTATTTTCATGTGTAAACCTTCAATGGCAGCCGACGATAAGAGACTTCACAACTCCATCATATAATCTCAATTCCAAACCAAAAATCATGATTAACATATTATGGATTCTAGCATTCAATAATAATTAAGCTCCTAGTGTTAATTTCAAATATTAATCAACAGGTCTCACTCAAATTTCTAGTCTTTTTCAATCAAAGCCACCGACCCTAACTTGATCACGGTTTGGTCGATTAACAGCCTTAAGAACCACAATTAACTCCTTAAATCTCAACTACAAATAATATATGATACATATTAAAGGATTGGAGCACTTACTTGACGATTTGTTTCACCCAAGCTCACGATTTTTCTATTGTTCTTTTGATAGACCGAGTGCAAAGGACCTTCAAGAAAACTGCCGACTAACAAATGGGCTGCCAAAAACGTTATTAAAACCCTAATATAATTAGTCCCTTAATCCCAAGTCTAATCCTTAAGGTTTCCTTCTTAACCCCTATAGTCCCCATACCTTCATTCCATTAAAAATATAACATTTAAGTCTCTAAATGTTCATTAATATCCAACTAAACCAACAACCAACCTATTATCCTATTATAATTATCGGAAAACATATATATATTTTCTATAAACATTACCTCGAAATTCGGAAAGCTAGGTGCATTCCAGGGATCTACTAATTTGTGGATTCCTATGTGTGTCACTAACTCTTTTTTCATTCAAATCTGTGAAGGGTGTTGGTTCATGGTTTCTTGATAGTGGATGCTCTAGAACCATGATAGGCAACAAAACTTTGCTCAGTAACTACAAGAAAGAGAAAGGTCCAAGAGTGACTTTTGGTGACAATAATCATGGGCAAACTAAAGGCTACGGAGAACTTCATAATGGGAACCTGTTGGGAAATTGGCTAAGTAATTTAAAACTGTTAGACATACAAAGGCAAAACTGTTAGAGAAATTTTGAGAAAACAGTTTTGAAACTGTTAGTACAAAAGGTTCAGAACTGTTAGTCCAATTGTAACATCTGTTGGAAGACATCAAAGAGAAGACTGTTAGAGGAAACTCAGAACTGTTTATTCAACAAACAGTTTCTGTTGAGATATTTATGGAAACTACTATCTTTGTGGATTTGAAAGATATCTTATCAAGATTTGAAGATTATCAAGATTATTTCGCAAGATAGAAGATTAACAAACTTCAACTATTCAAGGAAGATCAAGAGATTATAAATACTCTGTTTAGAATAGTTTATTTGTATCGATAGTTTTACACTTATTCGTATTGCTTATAGTTTTCAGAAAGTGTATTAGCCTCCAAGTTTCTCTGAAACCTAAGAACAGATTGTGTTCTTCGTCTAACAAAAGAGTTAGATTGGAGGTGTAGGTGAATATTGTAGTCATCCTTGATTATTAATAAACATCTTGTGTTTTGAAGTTATTCTTTGAATTGATTAAACTTTTCTTGTGATTAAAACCTTGATTAATCAATTAAGTGTGATTCCGCGACTTCTTAGTTGATTGTGATCAAACTCTAATATTGTCTTTTTTTATACAAACTCTGGTTTAAGTTCAAAAAGATAATTCTTGTTATTTATTTTGATTATATTCGATCTTGACAGAACCTCAAACTGTCTAAAGTATCTGTTAGTCCCATGCTTAGAATAGTTAGATTAGATGAGACAAACCATAGCTATGTATAGATGATAGGTTAAGTGTTAGGAATTATGTAAGTCTGTTATAGACTGACTAGTCAGCTTAGGCTGAGTAGTCAGCGTATAAACAGATATAGAGTTTTCTATGTAGGTACTAGATAGCTCAGTGACTTCTAAGCTGAGATAGATTTCAAGAGTGAAGACTTGAAGATTTGAAGATTCAAGAACTCAGCTTGATGATGTCAAGATTGAGTGAGTCAGCTCAACGCTATTAATGAACATTTGAAGACCAGAACCATGAAGTGAACTCGGGTGCGGGTCCTCCAAGCACTTGAAACCCCTTTCAAGTACATGAAAGAATCACGTTTATCAAAATCAATTCTTTACCTCAATCTTAATTTATACTCCCTTTCCATAAAGTATAATCGATTGTGGAGAATTTAGAATGAAAAACATTCTCGGAAGTGTTTAAACATGCTAAGATGGAACACAAAAAAGATTCATAAAATATCCACCCTCAGCGTATTATTAAATCTCCCTTTAATAATCGATATAGCATGAATTACAATACTGCTTAACGTCCCCACAATATAAGTACAAATCAAACATAAACCAAAACAATATTCAAGCCAAGTCACAAGCATTAGAAATGCTAATTGACCTAGTATGATAAACATCACTAGTCCATAACAACGGCTTAACTAGCGGATTTGTACCACAACATCCACAAGTATTCTTGTTATTTACTTATATCTCTTTTGACAAGACTACCACAAAAGTATGCATAAAAAAGATCTTACTTTTCTAAAAGTGAAAGTAATCACACCCTCATTGTCTCAAAAGCCCACATTAGGGTTAGTGATACTTAAGAACCAACAATCAATACCACAAGTTAGGATCATAAACTTTGATCAAAATCAACAGTTATCCTAATAGAAACACGCATTAGAGTAAACACTTACTCTGAGCCTATTCTAGTCGACAAACATCAAGAACATATCTCTATATCTCTTGTAATAAATATATTATCCAATTTTGTATTTCCTAAACGCCCTTATGAAGCAGTAATTCCTGAATTAGGTTCGCAGATAACCTAATATCGGGAAATCATCTTCAATAGACATATAACATTAGGAATACAACAAAACTCCCACTAGCCCTGACATACATAAAAGGCATTATCTATGCTTCTAGCAAACTCATCACCTTGATTTTCTTACAGTAAGCAAAGATCTTCATTTTAAGATGCAAGCATAAGTCCGAAGTGGACTTATTCACTTTTTTAGACATAATTCGGATACTAAGGATGCTATTAAGACCCTCGGAGAGTCTGATAAGTACTTCCTCATAATATTGTTCCATGACGGAATGCGGTCATTAATATCCACGAGTATCAAACATTCTTCAACATAGCCACTAGGACAAGTTTCTCCATAACCATCATGAAAACTTTACTACTAGTCGGTATTTGAAGTTGTCTACAATTCCATACATGATAATCCCATTACTACCGTCTTGGTTTACACCTAGGCATGGGATTAAGCCAAGTCAAGTACTTGGACATTTCAAATGGATTGCATCTCTTTATAATATACTTCTTTTAATTTTAGTGAATTCCGGATCCACTACGTCTTTCGATAGGTGGTGAACTCAACATGAATCACCATTAGGTCATCGCCACTTAGATATGAGAAACCCATATCTCTATGGCTCTATATGACTCTTATCAGAATTAAAAGAAGTAATGACTCTTAGTCAGGTATACTAGCATATCCATGCTGATCATTAATCAAAGATATCAGATTATATGCTAGCATAATCTGTACCTGAAGAAGGAAAGTTAACTCTCTCTTTTATGAGAAGTTTTATATCCTCTCGGCACGTAGGGCAGGCGTGATGGCCCCAATTTCCAAATCTTCCATAGAAGTAGCAAACAACCTTTTCTTGCGTCTTTTCTTGAGGCACATTTTCTATGTCCTTCGACTCAATTTCAAGGATAGGTTTGGAAACTCCAACCTTTCCTTTTAGGGTTAGTTTCTTCTTTTTTTTTCTTTTGTTTCTTTAAACCCAAGACAGGAGTGGTTGAGGTGGAATTATGCTTGGGTCAACGTTCGCCTTCATCTTAAGGACGTGACGAACAACATTCCCGCCTTTCTGCATCCTACAACCGACTAGGCTTTTAACACACTGATAGTGTTCCTGCCTAACTTGCTGTTGGAACATGTCCTTGAGCTTGTTTAACACATTGTACACACTTATGTGCTCGAACTACTTTCGCAACTCTGAGCTCATAGTTGACAACATGAGACAGGCAACATCGTGCGTGTCCTTAACACGTTTTTCATATCCGTATCGGACGGCCCAAGTTGTGTCGGTAGCAGGTGGCTCCGGAAGGGGTTCCTCAATGATGTGCAACTTTGACTCATGGCGAAAGACAATCCTCAATTGCCTAAGCCATGCAATAAAGTTCACCCCCGTGAGTTTCTCCCTTTCTAGAAACACACGAAGTGAGATGTTTGACGTGGTGTTGTTATGGCCTGACATCTATAAATAACAAGAATGCGAGTTTTGGTTAGTTAGATAAACCTTGTTAAATATAATTACCCCATATGTTTAAGAAAAACAATTATTTTAACAAGGGCTAAGAACCTTATTTCACCTCGCACCTTGACGGTTTACCACGTACCACGTGGCGAAGCTATCTAGGCCGGTAACCATTTTACCAATTGCAATCTCTATTACAACTCTTAGACACGTGCGGGATCTATTGACATCCATCATGTCGGTTGGCATGTTTGATCCCTACCTTACACCAATCTCAATATATAATTTTTGTTTAGCTCGACAACTAACCAAGAATTATATACCAAAATTGTAAATCATCCGACAAGACACACGGGTGGCACTCTCGACCATCAATTGGCTCGTGCTTAGATCAACAACCAATCATGCGAGTTACCCCACTCACCTTCCACACAACTACGCAAGGAATGACTCGTGCTTAGCTCGACAATCATCCTTGTTTTGTTAGATTCGGGTGGTGTCGTCTTACGGATGGTGCGTGATTTACATTTTGAAAAACAGGATTTTGTTTCCGGTTTGTAAAAACCTTTTTGTGAATTAACAAAGTAAGTGTCAAAACAATTTTAAGCACTTTTAAATATAATAGCACGGAAGGCCATCTATATATTTTCTTTGTCAATTCTATTCGCGCGCAATTGTTAACCATTTTAACAAAGATTGTATTTTATTTAATATTTAAAGAAAAATTGTCTAGCATGCGAGTCCTAATCCATGCATAGAAAATAAAATACAACCACGTAAATATATATATAATTCGGTAACATGCCCAAAAATCCTATGCGTTTTCCCCGTGAGCCACAACGGGGAAAACGAGGCCAAAACCTAAGGACAAGGTATAGTCTCATTGGGTGAGCTCCCACCGAATCCAACACCTCCAATAGCGTGTTGACTCTTTCTCGCCAAGACGTCATCACCATGACTCCCGTTGACTTCTCCGGTTCTAATTCTATACTATTTACAAATACATAGATTATATAAACGACACGCAGTTCTCATTCCTACACTATTTATACAAATACATGGAATCAAAGAAATGGCGTGCAAGCCACACCAATAAATAAATAAATAAATAATTACACCAATACAGTACGCATGCCACAAAAAAAAACAAATAAATCAACCACCACAACACATAGGTCTAAGGGCATATCATGTTACCGAATTAACCAAACACAACAAAATGAAACATGGTGTGCCACACAAAACCATGATACAAAAATATATCTATATTTTAGTTAAGATTGTCTAAAACATCAAATGCACAAAATGACAATCCTTGTAAATATGCGTTAGTGTACCTAACCATTTTTGAAACACATATTCATATATACATTTATAATTATATATTTGTGTACAATTCATGCAAAGTTACACCAAATATATAAATATGAAAACTAAAATATTATGAAGACTACAAATATAACAATTTTTGTCCAACAAGAATCTACACGAAAAACCATTTTAAGAAAACAATTTTCTCATCAAATAAAATATTTTTATGGTTTTTCTAGAGTCAATAGTGCAAAGACATGTTAGATATGGCTCTGATGCCACTGAAGGTATTCGTTTGGCATAAACAAGTAGCAACGGAAGCAATATGTATAACAAAATTTAAAGCCAAACAAACGAATACTCCCATGGACCAACATCTAAACAAGAAGTTTCAACTAAAATAATAAGAACAAGATAGAAGAAAGATTATACCATAATGAAATGTCACAAAAGCTTTCTTCTTAGTCAAAGTGTGTAGAGTTCAAGCAAGAATTCCTCTAGTGTAGTCCACCCCAAGCACACTTGATTACCCAATGCTAGTAGGTTAGTGTAGACACCAAAACAACAAGATCAAAGCACATGTAACACCTTTGTGCATCAAAACTTGATCACAAAGTGTATGAACTCTAGAGAGAAAATGTATATGTGTTCTTTTGTTCTAAACAAGTGTTCTTCTCAAAGAACTCTCTGAATTTCGTGGCTATCAAAACTGCCAAATTGAATATCACTTAACCCCATTAAAATGAGCATTAAAACAAATCAATTCTGCTGTTACAGAGCATGTACACGGCCTGTGTTCATCAACACGACCGTGTAGGCCCAAAGTCCACGGCCCTATATGGGCCAAGACAGCCTGTGTCTTATAGGCTGAACACGGCCCGTGTTCATCTACACGGCCGCGTCGGCCTAAAGCAGACGATCTCAATTTGGGCCAAAACGCCCCGTGCTAGTTGGGCTGGACACGGCACGTGTTCAAGAACCCATTTTGGCCTATCTTATCCTACCAAAACCCATTTTGGCCTCTTTCTCTCTTTTGCTTGATCGTGTTGCTGGAATCAATACTTGGTGTGTGACCCAATCGGCCTATACTTCATCAGTAGTGCTATTAACTTGTTCGTGTCAGCAGGCATATACCAACAAGTAGTCAGCGTACAAACAAATATAGAGTTTTCTATGTAAGTACTAGATAGCTCAGTGACTTCTAAGCTAAGATAGGTTTTAAGAATAAAGACTTGAAGATGTTGAAGATCCAAGAACTCAGCTTGATGATATCAAGACTGAGTGAGTTAGCTCAGCGCTAGAAGTTAGTTTAGGAATTTAAGTAAGTTTAAAATTCTGTTATAAACTCTCGATATCTACAACATTTAAATTAGGATATCTGAACCTAATTTAAACTATCTATTAGTTGGATAGAGATCTCAAACAAAATTAATTAGATATGTTCTAATTAAGGAGTTTGTTACGGTTTTAAAGAAAAGATAAGTTCTATCTTTAAACTGCAATTTGTTCGTAGATAAATCAAGTATAAGTATAAACCTTCTTATGAGTTTTATGAGACACAGAAAACAGAGAGTTCTGCATAAGTTGCAAAATGTACGTGTGTTCATTATACTTGATACGCGTGTGTTGCGATAACTTTGTGTGTTCGAAGTTCAAGAGAGTTTTCCAGAGTTCTTGTTAAGCAGTGTTAGCAAGAAGTTCGTTCATCAATTATTTTGTGATACAAGAGTGTTTAAAGAGAGTTGAGTTTATAATCAGTGTAACATCAAATCATTCTGTTGATTTGATTAAAGAGTGATATTGTAATATCTTGTTTGATTATTGAATATATTCTTGTGGAATTGTTTTATTATTAATTAAGTGTACTTAACCCCCCCTTCTACACTATATCGGTTGCTTGTTTACCCTCTTTCGGACCAACAACTGGTATCAGAGCCAGTTTCTTCATTAACTGAACATCAAAATCCGCTGTCAAGAGGCCAAGATGTCTACTAACAAGCAATCAAATCATATTCCAACAATGGCGGCAAAAGGGTGTCCTATTTTTTATGGCAATGACTATCCTATGTGGAAGTTCAGAGCCATGTTGTATCTGAAGTCCGTGGATCACAGGATGAGTACTGTGATTCAAGATGACCCAATTATATCCATGATCCATATTACTGCCACTGACAAAACTGTTTCCTCTGGAGAAACTCCCAAGCCTGAAACATTTTGTACTGAGGAAGATCGTAAACTATTCAATCTTGATGAAAAGGCACAGAGCATCATAGCAAATGCTTTGACAAACCATCTTTTGCATACTGTGGCTGGGTGCCAAACTGCAAAAGAAATGTGGGATACTCTAAGTGTTACTTATGAAGGCACTGACCTAGTCAAGCAACATAAGAAGACAAATCTGAGTCGTTCTTATGAGACTTTCTTTGCTAAGAAGAATGAAACCCTAGCTGATCTGTTTACCAGGTTTCAGTGCTTGATTTATGATCTGATCTTGGTAGGAGTCAAGAAAGATGAAAATGAGTTGGTGCTCAAGTTCTTGGATGTGTTACCAGAACAATTCAATGAGACCACCATTGCTCTTCATGCTGGAGGAACCTTAGGAAAATATGATCTCAGATCTATCTATGATTTTCTTTTAAATCATCAACAGATCATAGAACAGAAGAAAGTGGCCCAGCAACAACTAAAAGAATCTATCAATAGTGTTGGATCTACATTGATTGCAGAAAAGAAGAAGAAGGTATCTAGAAAGTCTCAAGCTGAGACTAACTCTGAATTTGAATCTGAGGAGCTAAGTTCTAACTCAGACTCATATGATGAAGAGATAGATGCTCTTACAGAACAAATGTCAATGCTAGCTAGAAATTTTAGAAAGTTCAGAAGAGGAAGGGGTCAATCTGACAAAAGCAAAAGTGGTAAGTCTACTTTTGATCCTAAGAAAGCTAAATGTTACAATTGTCAGAAGATAGGGAACATAGCTACCGAGTGTAGAGCTAAGAAAGGGGATTCAGTCTCAATAGCTAATAAGAATGCCTACAGAGCTGATAAATACAAAAAGAAGTATCAAAAGCTCAAAGGTAAGCCAGATAAAAATATCAAAGGTCTTTGTGCTGAGACCTGGGACACTGAATCATCCACCTCAGATGATGATGAGCCAAATAAATGTTTAATGACCATTGAGGATGAAGAGGAACATGTTGATTTCGAGTTGGAAGAAAGTTCTTTTGATGAGGATCTAGCAGAAGCTGCTAAGTTGAGTAAACTGACCAATAATTGGGATCCTTCCTCAATGTATAAGGTAAACAACTTTAGTTCTTACACTGATGAACAGAAATTCTTAATGTTCAACTATTTGTTGAATGAATTCAAAACCTCTCTTACAGTTCAATCTAATTTGAAAACTGAAATTTCAAAATTAAAATATGAACTTAAACACTCTAAAACTCTCATCAATGCTGGTAAAAAGACTCAAAGTGATTATGAGTGTCAGCTTCACATCAACAAACTTCTAAGTGAAGAATTACAAGAATCGAAGGAGCAAGCTGATAATCTAAGAAAAATCTATGAATCCTGGTGTAAGTCATCAAGAGAGGCAGAAAAATGTATTAACCAGCAGATACCAAATCAAGTAAAAGCAGTACTAGGGGGAGATTTCAATGCTGTTGCTGATGAAGTTAATCTAATTAGTTTAGAAAACCAAGATGTGAAACCCAATGATATTCTACCAAACACATTTGTGAAAAACAAGGATGGTAAGCAAGTCAAAACCAATAAGTTTGTGAGACCAACTCAAAGCCCCCAGATTATAAATGCAAACCATCAAGCTGAGTGTTCTAAATCCAACAGAAACTGTAAGTCAGTTTTTAAGAGATTGGATTATAATCCTGTTAGAACAACTGTCTTTGATAGAATAACTCATACAAACTCAAAAAGACAAAATTCTTAAGTCAGTTTTGAGAGGACTTCCAAAAACAGGAAGATGTCTATAAGTCAGACCTCACCAAATAAGGGTAACTATAAATTTGACAAAGGTAAGTTCGAAGTCATAGAAAATCAAGTAGACAAATTTTCGAAAAAGATTGAAAAGTTATCCACATCTTATGATCCTAAAACAGAACCCAAATTTAATTTTGGAAAACTCAAAGAGATCACCCAAACACCTATTTTTAGAAGAAAATGCTATAAGTGTGGTGACAAAGGTCATGAATCCAAGGACTGTGTAAGTTCCAATCTGAGGCCTGAAAAAATAAAGGATGAACAGTCTAAAATGGACTCAGAATCTGTTCAAGCTGATCAGTCTAACTCTAAGGGATTAGCTAAGTGCTCATCCTCAGAACCCACCAAAAAGTGGGTTCCCAAAAAAAACTAATATGTTTAGTTAATCATGTGCATGGCTTTTACAAATGGTACTTAGACAGTGGATGCTCAAGCCACATGACAGGAAGTAAAGGAATTCTAAGTGAAAAGGTTGCATATGTTGAAAATTTTAAACACAATCTGATAAGTATTAGTCAATTGTGTGATGAGGACTATGAAGTCACCTTCAGAAAGCATGCAGGAACCTTTTATGATAAGAAGGGAAATCCCATATTAATGCCAAAAAGAGAAAGAGATATCTATTTGTTAGATCTCAGCTCAGCAGATCCTTTAACAGAAACCTGCCAGTATTCTGACTCAACTTCCAAGCTGAGTTGGTTGTAGCACAAAAGACTATCACACTTGAATTTCAAATATATTAACAAACTGTCTAGCAAAGAGTTAGTCTCTGGGCTACCAAAGATTACATTTGCCAAAGGCAAACTTTGCTCAGCTTGTGAGATGGGAAAACATCATAAAGGATCCTTCAAGTCTAAAGAGATTTTCTCAATTACAGAACCATTGCACATGTGGCATTTGGATTTATTTGGACCTATAAGCACCCCAAGCTTAAAAGGTAAAAAGTATACCCTAGTGATTGTTGATGAGTTCACAAGATTCACTTGGGTTATCTTCTTAAAAGCCAAAAGTGAAGCTGCTAATGAGTTAATTAGCTTCATAAAACAAGAAGAGTTGCAGAAAGGTAAGTCCATCAAGCAGCTCAGGAGTGATCATGAGACTGAGTTTAGAAACTCAACCCTGGAAGGCTTTTGTGAAGAAAAGGGAATTATCCAAAATTTCTCATCTGTAAGAACTCCACAACAAAATGGAGTTGTTGAAAGGAGAAATAGAACTTTAATTGAAGCTGCCAGAACTATGTTATGTGAAGCAAAGCTTAAACTAAGCTTTTGGGCAGAAGTTATAAGTACAACTTGCTATACACATAACAGGTCTATAATAGTTAAAAGACATGGTAAAACACCTTATGAGATGTATCATGGCAGAAAACCTAACATTGGATACTTCCACATTTTTGGTTTAACATGCTATGTGCTAAACCAAAGAGATCAGCTCCAGAAGTTGGAACCTAAAGGTGATGAAGGTATATTTGTTGGATATTCTTCAATTTCTAAATCTTTCAGAGTCTATAATCTTAAGAGAAAGGTAATTGAAGAATCAATACTTGTTACATTTGATGAGATAAGTATTGATAAATCTGACAAAGCTCAATCTGACTCAGTTAGTCTGAGTGAGCTTGAGAGAAGACAAGAGGATCTCACATCAAATCCCATGTATGTTATGGATGATTCTGATGATGAGGATGGTGGCAAATCTGAAAAGCTTATATCATCGAAAGAAGTTATCAGTATTGAAGATGATCACATAACTGAGTCTATTGATACTAATACTCAGCCTGAGAATCTAGGTGAACCATCAGGTACAAGTCAGGTTGAAAATTTAAGTGATTTCTCAATCCCCACTCAGACTGAAGAAGTAAGTCCTCTTCAGCATGAAAGACGCTACTCAGATCCAGACTTAGAACCACAGTCTCCTATTACAACCTTCAAAGTATTAAAAGACCATCCTCTTGATGACGTCATTGGGAACATTGAAGATGGTGTATTAACCAGATCAAAGGCTAATGCAAATTACATTTCCTACTCTGGTTTTCTATCTCAGATGGAACCAAAGAAGACTAGAGATGCACTAAAAGATGAGGATTGAATTGAAGCCATGCAAGAGGAACTGACAGAATTCCAACGAAACAAAGTTTGGACCCTTGTACCTGCCCCTGAAGAAAAAACGATTATAGGCACAAAGTGGGTCTATAGGAATAAAATGGACAAGGAGGGAGTAGTGATTAGAAATAAAGAAAGGCTAGTAGCACAGGGGTACAGACAAGAAGAAGGTATTGATTATGATGAAACCTTTGCCCCTGTTGCAAGGATTGAGGCTATAAGATTGTTTCTAGTCTATGCAACCTTCAAAAACTTTAAAGTGTATCAAATGGATGTTAAGGGTGCTTTCCTAAATGGATCACTACAGGAGGAAGTCTATGTGAAACAACCCCTGGCTTTGTTGATCCTAAACATCAAGATTATGTCTGTAAGTTAGACAAGGCTCTGTATGGACTCAAGCAAGTACCAAGAGCCTGGTATGACACACTATCCACCTATCTGCTTTCAAACAATTTTATCAGAGGAAGCATCGACAAAACTCTTTTTATAAGAAAAAGCAGAGGATATGTCATTCCGGTTCAAATATATGTAGATGATATTATCTTTGGCTCAACAAACCAAGGTCTATGTGATTGGTTCTCTAAGATAATGTCTAATCAATACAGAATGAGCATGATGGGTGAGATGACTTACTTTTTAGGACTTCAAATTAGTTAGAAAGAAGATGGTATATTTATAAATCAAAGCATGTATGTTTTTGATCTGATTAAGAAATATGGATTAGACTCAAGCCATCCTACAAAGTCCCTAATGTTACACAATGTCAAGTTGCACAAGGACATTGATGGAAAGTCTGTATGTCAGACTACATATAGAGGAATGATAGGTTCATTACTCTATTTGACAGCAAGCAGACATGATATAATATTTGCTACAGGTGTTTGTGCATGATATCAGGCTGATCCAAAGGAATCTCACTTGCAAGCTATGAAAAGAATACTCAAATATCTGAAAGGAACACCTAACTTAGGTTTGTGGTATCCCAAAGAATCAGGATTGAAATTAATAGGATACTCAGACTTAGACTTTGTAGGTTGTGGTCTAGACAGAAAGAGTACTACAGGAGGATGTCAATTATTGGGTGGAAAGTTAGTCAGCTGGACGAGCAAGAAACAAAACTCAGTTGCAATCTCAACAGCTGAAGCTGAGTATGTTGCAGCAGGAAGCTGTTGTGCTCAAATACTATGGATGCATCATCAGCTTAAGGATTTTGACCTACATTATTCAAAAACTCCTATATTTTGTGATAACCAAAGTGCTATTGCAATTACACACAATCCAGTTTTCCACTCAAGGACCAAACATATTGAGATAAAACATCACTTAATCAGAGACAGTTGAAAAGGGAAGAGTAGAATTAGTCTTCATTGAAACTAAGGATCAGCTTGCAGATATCTTTACTAAACCAATTGAAGGCACCAGGTTCACAACTCTACTTGGCAAGCTTGGTATGCTCAACCCTTAGCTTGGTATGTTCTATTAATTGTTTGTCTCTGCTCATAATTTGCTAAATGCTAAACTGACTAAGTGTCCAACTTGGAGCTGAGTGATCACTCTGAGCTGAGTGCTCAAAGTAAGATGAGTTCTCCGCATACACTATGTAATCAGTTCTAATGTGTGGTCAGTTCCACATATCTAGGTCAGTCCTAATAAATGGTAAGTCCAAAATTTTTAAGGTATGTCCTTTTTAAAATATCCGAATGTCTTTTATAATTGTTTAAAGGAATTTCATTCATCTTAATAATGTCCGAATTAATGTAACAGTGTACATTTAGGTAACTTACATTAATTATACCATTGTAAGAAACTGCGTAATCGTTTTAGTGTAACGGTCATATTTATTACCATTGAATAACGGTAACTTTTCTCTCACATTGAAAATGTATAAATAGATAGACTCTTCACCGTATTCAGTTTACGATTACAAATCATTCTTACCTCTTTATCTTCTAAACCCTAATCTTGCTGTGTGTAGAACAAATCACTCAGTGCGACACACTAAATCTGCTAAGTGCAATCCAACAAAACCAGTACAAAACAAATGGAGGGATTCGTTTTAAATCTGACTGATCAAATGATTTGTGGTGGTACCTTCAAGAATAATGCACTTCCCATATACAAATAAAACAATGTCGTGGCATGTATCGACATTCCAAAATCGAAGGTTGGTAGGGGGTATGAGGAGTGGGTCTCCTACATTCGAAAGGGACCCCTGGCCCACACTTTTCTTAGTGGTCCTGCCGTGATTATTCCACAACTCCTTACAGAGTTTTGGTACACGTGCAGACTGGATGCCAATCAAAATGTGATAAGGGGTATAGTCCTAAGTGGACAAATGGCGGTCGACATAGACGTAAACTGTCTACAACGAATACTACATCTTCCCGTTCACAATCAATATGAGGCCGCGGTTTCAATGGAAATGTCCAGAAGTGTATTACCATTGATGGGTCATCCTAAAGTTGTTGGAGTGATAAGGAAATCTGTTTTCCAAACAGCATGGGGATTCATGGTGTCCACGGTGGTTCGTTCACTTGGATACAAAGTGGGTGGACTTGATAATGTCAATGACTTTGAGATGCAACTACTATATAGCATATTCTGTGATCGAAGATTGGACTATGATGAGTTAATCTTTAAGGCACTCAAGTCACTGGTGACTAAGAATTTGAGGGATAACATTGTGCCCTTTATACGATTTTTGTCAATGGTTATCGAAGACAGATTAGGTAATAGATACACTACACAATATGCGTCAACTCCTACTCCTATTCCGAGCTCCAGAATGTTTGCACATGACATATTCCCTGAGGATCCCACGATGAGTGCTCAGATGAGGGTGTATGCACAGCTTCTGACTCCTAAGTCAAGTGAAGCTGAGGAGAATGATGACGCTGAGGAGGACATAGAAGGGGCTGATGATTCTGAGGCTGAGTCCTCCAAAGATGAACCTCCAAAGACTCAGCTCAGATTGCGTATTCAAAGGATTTCCTCCACCTCTAGCTCTAGGCAAGAGAGTATCTTTCCTAGCTCAGAGTCTCCACTGATAGGTGCGGTAGGTATAACTTCTCTTCCCTCATCTCCTTCCTTCTCTCGTATCTCTCCATCACCTAAATAGGGAGATAAGACTAAGTCAAGCCCATCTTAGTCTAACCCCTCTCCCCCACCACGACCATCTCCATCTATTCTCAAATCTAAAACCAACCTTGGTCAGCCCACTGCTACTAAGGATATCTCCCACACATATACATGTAAAACTGCCAAGGGTGTTCCTTCACCTAAAAAGGACCTTGGAGCTGATGTCACACTGACACCTCCACCGGCAGAAGCTGAGGGGGGAGACACCCTCTCTTAAGGTGCCATCCTCAAGGCTCACTTCACCTAGTCAGCCTATACCGGGTATGGTGTCTACTCAGCCCATACCTACTCTAGCCATGGGAGAACCCATTTCTGTACCTTCACCGACACATGAAGGTTACGTTGAACATATGACCTCTCCCAAGGGTCAAATACGCCCTCCTCACCACTCAGCTCAGCCCACCATTCCACCAAAGTACACGATTTTGGTCATTCTCCTTCATTTCTTTTCTCACACCCCCTTACATGACCTGTCAATGATTCTCCCAGACACCAGGAAGGATTACAGGATCCACATTCTGGCCCCCTTGATTCCAGAGGTCAGCACCAACCTTTGGATATGGGCCCACAACCTCACCTCGAGAGGAATACTCAAGAGCCTCTCCTACAGTGGAAATTCATTCTTCCACTGGTCAGGAAGGCTTTGAGTTTAGAAAGAGAACATAGGAGCCCATAGTCACTAAAGCCACTGACGTTCAAGCCATTATGCTATATTTACAAAATCAGTTTGAGCTTCTGCACAAGAAGAGAAAAAGTGATAAAGCCAAGTTGATGTGTAAGCTGAATGACATTTCAAACTCTGTGGCCAACTTGGAAAGCTTTGTGCTTAAATTAAGACCCTCCCCTAATGATGATGACAAAAAGGGGGAGGAAGAATCAAAGAAAGATGATGATATAGTTGAGGGGGAGCATACAGAGGAAATAAACATTGAAGAAGAAACTCATGATCAGTTCATGAGTACTGTAGATCCGCCCTCTCAACAACAGCAACGAGCTCCAGCAGTCCAAACACTCATAGCTCCGTTAGTCCAATCAGCTTAACCAGAAACTCCACATGAAGAAACACCTCAAACTATGCCTACCAATTTCCCTCACGCTGAGCTACCAAAGATTGTTGAAGCTGAGTTTGTTCCAGCAACACAAGCTGATAAAGGGAAAGGGAAGGCTATAGAGACCGTGAAAAGAAAAAGGAGATCAAGTGCTTTGTCTCTAGCCAAGAGGAGAAAAGTCATCATTGATGAACCTGAGCTAGAGCAACAAGGTCAGTCCCAAATTGTTGAAAATGAATCTGACTCAAGTGATGAAGTTGATGTAGCACAGAATGCTAGTAACATGCTAGCTGAGCAAATGTTACAAGAAATGGCCAAGGAACTGGGCATGGCAGTGGAGGAATTGAAAGAACAACAAAGACAAGCTGAGCTACAAAGAGAACAAGCTAAAGCTGAGACTGCCAGAGCTGAAGCTGAAGCTAACTATCATGGACCCAGAGTTGCCCCAATTCCCTACTCAGATATTGATCTAAGGCATTGTTATAAAAGAACACACTTTGATCACAAGATTGAATCTATTACACTGAGCAGAAAGGGAGAATTGGTGATAATCAACTTTGTACTAGATAACAAACATGAAATTGGTTTAGATATGAGATGTCTGTACAAGTTGGGCTTTTTAGAGTTAAAGATTGTAGCCACAACTATCAAAAGGATGAAAAAGAGTTAGATTAGACAAGAGATAGTTTATGTGCTCAAGACACTCTTCATAAGAATCGATCAATTAGGAGAAATTTCTGCTGATGAGATTGATACCTTCTTAAGCCGAAATAAAGCTGCAAGAATGAGAGCAGCAAATCAATGAGCTAAAAGAGACTTCAATTTACAAGTTCCAGAGGGAGTTAAATTTAGGGAAAACACTTATATAACTCAACCTTTGGAAGGATTCTTGTATTTTGATGTGGAAGGATATCAGTGTTTCTTGAAGATAGCAAATCTTCACTTAGCAAATTTGGAATTGATTCTGTACTTGAGAATTCTATGTGATGACTCAATCCAGAACTCAGTATTTAGATATCATCTAAACAAAGAAATCAGATCAAGAAAAGCTGAGATGAGAGAGCTGCAAGAGGGTGAAGAAATTCTGAATAATGCTATCAAAGAAGCAGCTATGTGGGAACTTAAATGTTCAGATATGTGGATGGAGGCTGAAGACCCTATAGATTAAAATGTTGAAGTTATATATTTTGTAAGCACTAAGTGTGCATAAGCTGATCATAATGATCAAGCAATAATGTAAATGATTCGTTCATTAATGAAAATTTAAGTTTGATATGTTTAAATATTATGTTTGATGTGTTCAAATAAGCTTTGTAAAGTTAAGCTGAGAATGGATATGTTCAAGTATAATATGATAAGTTCAGTATCTAAGTAGTTGTATGTTCAAATACTTAGAATCCAAGTCTTATAAAAAGATTTGTAGCATAGTAAATCTTGTAAGTTTAAGACATAGTGAACAAGTATAGATAAGTTCAATACTCGATTCAAAACTAAATTTGGTCAGTTCTAGAGTTGTTCAACAAAATTCTTTTAACCTATCCTGAGTTTGATTCAATGTTTTGTCATAATCAAATAGGGGTAGATTGTTAGTCCCATGCTTAGAATAGTTAGATTTGATCAGACAAACCATAGCTATGTATAGATGATAGGTTAAGTGTTAGGAATTATGTAAGTCTGTTATAGACTGACTAGTCAGCTTAGGCTGAGTAGTGAAAGTATTCGTTTGGCATAAACAAGTAGCAACGGAAGCAATATGTATAAAAAATTTTAAAGCCAAGAAAACGAATACTACCATGGACCAACATCTAAACATGAAGTTGCAACTAAAATAATAAGAACAAGATAGAAGAAAGATTATACCATAATGCAATGTCACAAAAGCTTTCTTCTTAGTCAAAGTGTGTAGAATTCAAGTAAGAATTCCTCTAGTGTAATCCACCCCAAGCACACTTGATTCGCTAATGCTAGTAGCTTAGTGTAGACACCAAAACAACAAGATCAAAGCACATGTAACACCTTTGTGCATCAAAACTACAAAGTGTATGAACTCTAGAGAGAATATGTATATGTGTTCTTTTGTTCTAAACAAGTGTTCTTCTCAAAGAACTCTTTGAATTTCATGGCTATGAAAACTACCAAATTGAATATCACTTAACCCCATTAAAATGAGCATTAAAACAAATCAATTCTGCTGTTACAGAGCATGTACACGGCCCATGTTCATCAACACGGTCGTGTAGGCCCAAAGTCCACGGCCCTAAATGGGCTAAGACAGCCCGTGTCTAATAGGCTGAACACGGCCCGTGTTCATCTACACGGCCGTGTCAGCCCAAAGCACACGACCTCAATTTGGGCCAAAACGCCCCGTGCTAGTTGGGCTGGACACGGTCCGTGTTCAAGAACACGACCCGTGTCTTATCCTGCCAAAACCCATTTTGGCCTCTTTCTCTCTTTTGCTTGATCGTGTTGCCGGAATCAATATTTGGTGTGTGACCCAATAGGCCTATACTTCATCAGCAGTGCTATTAACTCGTTTGTGTCAGCGGGCATATACCAACAGACTCCCACTTGCACGTGACACGACTATGAAAAATAACACAAACATAGAGCGGCCTCTAGCAAGAAATCTATGTTCCCAAGTCAGTATAGGGTATGCCACTCTTGACAAGATCTCAATCACAAAGTGATCGTCCTAAAGATAAATGATCATGTACATCCCCTTGTTCGCGATATCCTATGTGAACACAAGGCATGGAATATAGTCAACCTTCAGATCGTTCACGATTATGTTTCTTGATTCTAGATTAGTGGTGACCAACAAACCAAGTTAACATTGATCCATCATCAATATAACTCGAGCACAGCCATGCATATGAACGTCAGCACTCAATCATCGAGGAGCCCATGGATATCTACTCTATATATAGAGGAACAAATTCCTTTCGACTACATAGTCCCGCCGCATAGATAATACTCAACTCAATCAACTCCCTTATAACGACCATTTACGGACTGCGTTAGAAGATGATCAAATCAATGCAGACCTATGCTTTGGAATCACATGTATCTCTAGTTCAAGGATAAAATGCCATCATCATCCCGAGTTACTTATGACCAGAACCATGAAGTGAACTCTGGTGCGGGTCCTCCAAGCACTTGAAACCCCTTTCAAGTACATGAAAGAATCACGTTTATCAAAATCAATTCTTTACCTCAATCTTAATTTATACTTCCTTCCCATAAAGTATAATCGATTGTGGAGAATTTAGAATGAAAAACATTCTCGGAAGTGTTTAAACATGCTAAGATGGAACACAAAAAAGATTCATAAAATATCCACCCTCAGCGTATTATTAAATCTCCATTTAATAATCGATATAGCATGAATTACAATACTGCTTAACGTCCTCACAATATAAGTACAAATCAAACATAAACCAAAACAATATTCAAGCCAAGTCACAAGCATTAGAAATGCTAATTGACCTAGTATGATAAACATCACTAGTCCATAACAACGGCTTAACTAGCGGATTTGTACCACAACATCCACAAGTATTCTTGTTATTTACTTATATCTCTTTTGACAAGACTACCACAAAAGTATGCATAAAAAGATCTTACTTTTCAAAAAGTGAAAGTAATCACACCCTCATTGTCTCAAAAGCCCACATTAGGGTTAGTGATACTTAAGAACCAACAATCAACACCACAAGTTAGGATCATAAACTTTGATCAAAATCAACAGTTATCCTAATAGAAACACGCATTAGAGTAAACACTTACTCTGAGCCTATTCTAGTCGACAAACATCAAGAACATATCTCTATATCTCTTGTAATAAATATATTATCCAATTTTGTATTTCCTAAACGCCCTTATGAAGCAGTAATTCCTGAATTAGGTTCGCAGATAACCTAATATCGGGAAATCTTCTTCAATAGACATATAACATTAGGAATACAACAAAACTCCCACTAGCCCTGACATACATAAAAGGCATTATATATGCTTCTAGCAAACTCATCACCTTGATTTTCTTACAGTAAGCAAAGATCTTCATTTTAAGATGCAAGCATAAGTCCGAAGTGGACTTATTCACTTTTGTAGACATAATTCGGATACTAAGGATGCTATTAAGACCCTCGGAGAGTGTGATAAGTACTTCCTCATAATATTGTTCCATGACGGAATGCGGTCATTTTATCCACGAGTATCAAACATTCTTCAACATAGCCACTAGGACAAGTTTCTCCATAACTATCATGAAAACTTTACTACTAGTCGGTATTTGAAGTTGTCTACAATTCCATACATGATAATCCCATTACTACCGTCTTGGTTTACACCTAGGCATGGGATTAAGCCAAGTCAAGTACTTGGACATTTCAAATGGATTGCATCTCTTTATCATATACTTCTTTTAATTTTAGTGAATTCCGGATCCACTACGTCTTTCGATAGGTGGTGAACTCAACATGACTCACCATTAGGTCATCGCCACTTAGATATGAGAAACCCATATCTCTATGGCTCTATATGACTCTTATCAGAATTAAAAGAAGTAATGACTCTTAGTCAGGTATACTAGCATATCCATGATGATCATTAATCAAAGATATCAGATTATATGCTAGCATCAACATCAAGTCTTTCATTTAAGTTCCACGTTCTTCCACGGGAACGCCTTAGCTTTTGTCCCCTTTTAAGCAACAAAACATCGTTCTTGAAAGGTTAAATAACTAAAGCTTAGAAGAACTCCTCAAATGTATTAGCACTTCTTGATTTCAAGTTCATCCATCTCCCACTGAATGTAGATTGTATAACTTCGAACTATAAGATAGACAAGCAAAGAACCTTTCTAGTCCTATCTTAATGAGTGCTAAATATACCATCAATTGAATTTAGATTTGAGGACTTAGTCATAATGGTAAATGAATGTACCAACAAAACAGACATACATTCTTGACCCGTCATAAACCGGATCATTATCAATAATACCCGGTTCCCTACACCATGACACCATGTACTCATGTGTATTAGTAGGATATGAATTGTGAGACAACTCCACAATTCACTATATGGTCATCCAAAAGATAGTAAGTATCTTAGCATCTTAACAAGATCTAAGTATCTTGATCTATATGCCCTATTGAATCTGAAAGTTATTTTGGTTAATTCTGAACACCAACAAGGTTTCAGACATATACCCAAACTAATAAACGTCTTGCAACTACTACCATCAAGGTAGTGACGAAGAAGTTTCTCTTCTTTTATTCTTTGTGGTGTGATTGAACGGATTATCCACAAAAATGTGATCAATATCCAACAAGCCTTCAATCCTCTCACAAACTCCGGTGAAGTATCTCATAATCATCTTAGCCTAATAAACAAGATCAACATCAAAATGTTTAGCCCGAGGCTAAACTATCCCGAGATCCCAACCACATGGATCTAGGTGATATGTTTCTTGTTTATGTGGTAAAGTTGATTATTTTACAAAGATAATTTATCCAAACTATTTTGGATTCAGAATCAATTATTCATGAATATTCTATTACTTGTAAAAAAACCTTGTATATGCCATGACACGGAGAATTTTGAATATATCAAAATATCTCACAATAAACTTTCATAAAAAATTCATATTTTAAGAATAAACTCATCGTCATCAAATGTATAGTTGTGTGCCCCGCAGGGTAAAACAACACATAAGCTATGACATGAACAAACTTTGGACAAACAATGCTAAAAAGTTTTACATTAATTCCTAAAACTTCAAAACTTTATCCATCGTCTTTAAAACCGAGCATACAAAGAAATGTTACTTGCCACGCAGGGTAATAAAATAAAGTAATAAATAAACCGGCGAGAAAAGCGAGATCAAGTCTCCTTATCTTCTCTTAGAGGACAATTATCCTGGTTTCCTCATCCGAGATCCGGTTCTTCATGCTTTTCTTTCACCCAAGGACCTAAACTTTGTAGCAAAATAAATTTGTGACAAACGTGAGTCAATCAGCTCGGGCCAATGACCCAGCTTATAGAAGAATAGCAATAAATCATGAATGTACCTGAAGAAGGAAAGTTAACTCTCTCTTTTCTGAGAAGTTTTATATCCTCTCGGCACGTAGGGCAGGCGTGACGGCCCCAATTTCCAAATCTTCCATAGAAGTAGCAAACAACCTTTTCTTGCGTCTTTTCTTGAGGCACATTTTCTATGTCCTTCGACTCAATTTCAAGGATAGGCTTGGAAACTCTAACCTTTCCTTTTAGGGTTAGTTTCTTCTTTTTTTTCTTTTGTGTCTTTAAACCCAAGACAGGAGTGGTTGAGGTGGAATTATGCTTGGCCATGTCAGATTCCGCAGATTTCAACATGCCATGCAATTCGCTTTAGGATTTCTCCATTTCTTGCATGTGATAGTTTGCAACAAACTAATCATATGATTCGGGCACAGACTGGAGTGCAATATCTACAACAAGCTCTCTCCCAATAGGAAATGCTAACCTTTCCATTTGGTCAACGTTCGCCTTCATCTTAAGGACGTGAAGAACAACATTCCCGCCTTCCTGCATCCTACAACCGACTAGGCTTTTAACACACTGATAGTGTTCCTGCCTAACTTGCTGTTGGAACATGTCCTTGAGCTTGTTTAACACATTGTACACACTTATGTGCTCAAACTACTTTCGCAACTCTGAGCTCATAGTTGACAACATGAGACAGGTAACATCGTGCGTGTCCTTAACACGTTTTTCATATCCGTATCGGACGGCCCAAGTTGTGTCGGTAGCAGGTGGCTCCGGAAGGGTTTCCTCAATGATGTGCAACTTTGACTCATGGCGAAAGACAATCCTCAATTGCCTAAGCCATGCAATAAAGTTCACCCCCGTGAGTTTCTCCCTTTCTAGAAACACACGAAGTGAGATGTTTGACGTGGTGTTGTTATGGCCTGACATCTATAAATAACAAGAATGCGAGTTTTGGTTAGTTAGAACCTTATTTCACCTCGCACCTTGACGGTTTACCACGTACCACGTGGCGAAGCTATCTAGGCCGGTAACCATTTTACCAATTGTAATCTCTATTACAACTCTTAGACACTTGCGGGATCCATTGACATCCATCATGTCGGTTGGCATGTTTGATCCCTACCTTACACCAATCTCAATATATAATTTTTGTTTAGCTCGACAACTAACCAAGAATTATATACCAAAATTGTAAATCATCCGACAAGACACACGGGTGGCACTCTCGACCATCAATTGGCTCGTGCTTAGATCAACAACCAATCATGCGAGTTACCCCACTCACCTTCCACACAACTACGCAAGGAATGACTCGTGCTTAGCTCGACAATCATCCTTGTTTTGATAGATTCGGGTGGTGTCGTCTTACGGATGGTGCGTGATTTACATTTTGAAAAACGGGATTTTGTTTCCGGTTTGTAAAAACCTTTTTGTGAATTAACAAAGTAAGTGTCAAAACAATTTTAAGCACTTTTAAATATAATAGCACGGAAGGCCATCTATATATTTTCTTTGTCAATTCTATTCGCGCGCAATTGTTAACCATTTTAACAAAGATTGTATTTTATTTAATATTTAAAGAAAAATTGTCTAGCATGCGAGTCCTAATCCATGCATAGAAAATAAAATACAACCACGTAAATATATATATAATTCGGTAACATGCCCAAAAATCCTATGCGTTTTCCCCGTGAGCCACAACGGGGAAAACGAGGCCAAAACCTAAGGACAAGGTATAGTCTCATTGGGTGAGCTCCCACCGAATCCAACACCTCCAATAGCGTGTTGACTCTTTCTCGCCAAGACGTCATCACCATGACTCCCGTTGACTTCTCCGGTTCTAATTCTATACTATTTACAAATACATAGATTATATAAACGACACGCAGTTCTCATTCCTACACTATTTATACAAATACACGGAATCAAAGAAATGGCGTGCAAGCCACACCAATAAATAAATAAATAAATAATTACACCAATACAGTACGCATGCCACAAAAAAAACAAATAAATCAACCACCACAACACATAGGTCTAAGGGCATATCATGTTACCGAATTAACCAAACACAACAAAATGAAACATGGTGTGCCACACAAAACCATGATACAAAAATATATCTATATTTTAGTTAAGATTGTCTAAAACATCAAATGCACAAAATGACAATCCTTGTAAATATGCGTTAGTGTACCAAACCATTTTTGAAACACATATTCATATATACATTTATAAGTATATATTTATGTACAATTCATGCAAAGTTACACCAAATATATAAATATAAAAACTAAAATATTATGAAGACTACAAATATAACAATTTTAGTCCAACAAGAATCTACACGAAAAACCATTTTAAGAAAACAATTTTCTCATCAAATAAAATATTTTTATGGTTTTTCTAGAGTCAATAGTGCAAAGACATGTTAGATATGGCTCTGATGCCACTGAAGGTATTCGTTTGGCATAAACAAGTAGCAACGGAAGCAATATGTATAACAAAATTTAAAGCCAAACAAACGAATACTCCCATGGACCAACATCTAAACAAGAAGTTTCAACTAAAATAATAAGAACAAGATAGAAGAAAGATTATACCATAATGAAATGTCACAAAAGCTTTCTTCTTAGTCAAAGTGTGTAGAGTTCAAGCAAGAATTCCTCTAGTGTAGTCCACCCCAAGCACACTTGATTACCCAATGCTAGTAGGTTAGTGTAGACACCAAAACAACAAGATCAAAGCACATGTAACACCTTTGTGCATCAAAACTTGATCACAAAGTGTATGAACTCTAGAGAGAAAATGTATATGTGTTCTTTTGTTCTAAACAAGTGTTCTTCTCAAAGAACTCTCTGAATTTCGTGGCTATCAAAACTGCCAAATTGAATATCACTTAACCCCATTAAAATGAGCATTAAAACAAATCAATTCTGCTGTTACAGAGCATGTACACGGCCTGTGTTCATCAACACGACCGTGTAGGTTCAAAGTCCACGGCCCTATATGGGCCAAGACAGCCTGTGTCTTATAGGCTGAACACGGCCCGTGTTCATCTACACGGCCGTGTCGGCCTAAAGCAGACGATCTCAATTTGGGCCAAAACGCCCCGTGCTAGTTGGGCTGGACACGGCACGTGTTCAAGAACCCATTTTGGCCTATCTTATCCTACCAAAACCCATTTTGGCCTCTTTCTCTCTTTTGCTTGATCGTGTTGCTGGAATCAATACTTGGTGTGTGACCCAATCGGCCTATACTTCATCAGTAGTGCTATTAACTTGTTCGTGTCAGCAGGCATATACCAACAAGTAGTCAGCGTACAAACAAATATAGAGTTTTCTATGTAAGTACTAGATAGCTCAGTGACTTCTAAGCTAAGATAGGTTTTAAGAATAAAGACTTGAAGATGTTGAAGATCCAAGAACTCAGCTTGATGATATCAAGACTGAGTGAGTTAGCTCAGCGCTAGAAGTTAGTTTAGGAATTTAAGTAAGTTTAAAATTCTGTTATAAACTCTCGATATCTACAACATTTAAATTAGGATATCTGAACCTAATTTAAACTATCTATTAGTTGGATAGAGGTCTCAAACAAAATTAATTAGATATGTTCTAATTAAGGAGTTTGTTACGGTTTTAAAGAAAAGATAAGTTCTATCTTTAAACTGCAATTTGTTCGTAAATAAATCAAGTATAAGTATAAACCTTCTTATGAGTTTTATGAGACACAGAAAACAGAGAGTTCTGCATAAGTTGCAAAATGTACGTGTGTTCATTATACTTGATACGCGTGTGTTGCGATAACTTTGTGTGTTCGAAGTTCAAGAGAGTTTTCCAGAGTTCTTGTTAAGCAGTGTTAGCAAGAAGTTCGTTCATCAATTATTTTGTGATACAAGAGTGTTTAAAGAGAGTTGAGTTTATAATGAGTGTAACATCAAATCATTCTGTTGATTTGATTAAAGAGTGAGATTGTAATATCTTGATTGATTATTGAATATATTCTTGTGGAATTGTTTTATTATTAATTGAGTGTATTCAACCACCCCTTCTACACTATATCGGTTGCTTGTTTACCCTCTTTGGGACCAACACTATCATATGTTAGAGGGCTGAAATACAATCTCATAAGCATAAGTCAATTATGTGGTAGAGATAATGAAGTTCACTTCACTAAGACAATGGGTTCCATAATAGATAAAGAAGGTAATATAGTATTAAGTGCCAAGAGAACCAAGGATGTGTACACTATTGACATGTCCTCTTGTGACCATTCAAAGGAAACATGTTTGCACTCCAAATCTATTGAGGATACAAACTGGCTATGACACAAAAGGCTTTCCCACCTTAATTTCAAAAATATTAACAAGTTGTGAAAAGGTGAACTAGTGTTAGGATTACCTTCTGTGACTATTTCTAAGCCTAAACCTTGCACTACTTGTGAGAATGGAAAGCAGCATAAAAATCATTTCCATCTAAGCAAGCCTTCTCCATTACAGAACCTTACTATATGTTGCACATGGACTTATTTGGTCCTGTTGCAACTGCTAGCATTGGTGGAAGAAAGTATGATCTTGTGTTGGTTGATGAATTCTCAAGGTACACTTGAGTTTTCTTTCTTAAAGCAAAGTGTGAAGTTGCTGAAGAAATTATATGCTTTATCAAGAAGATGGAAGTGATAAATGACAATCTGGTGAGAAGTCTTAGAAGTGATCATGGAACCGAATTCAGAAATCAAACTCTTGAAGCTTTCTGTGCTGATGTAACACCTCTTTTTATATAATTTACAATTATATTTACAATGCTAGATCATTAGTTGTTCCAAGTTTTGACAAAAGTAATTATCATACAAAAGATGGTTTAGTGTTCTCAAAACAGGTGACTAGTGTTTTTCTTATACAAAAGATCGGAGCCATCCAACGAATCAGGCAACTAGGGCCTTTCCCTTGGTCGTACCAGAGTCATATGCAAAAGAGGGTATTGAAAAGTAAGATAAAGCTTAGTGAGCATACTAACTGAAAGCAATACACAAATGAGGTAAAAGAAAGGTCTCTCTATAAGGTGTACCGGTGAAGCTGCACCACCTGCAATAATAGCAATAACTGTTCTAGTATATAATTACACCACCTGTGTATCTGTATACTTAACACTATTCTGTACACAGTCATCCCAAAGGCTAGACATGTGTTCTATCACTTTTCTGGTGTATAGAAATTCTAAAGAATAGCTAAACACTGCTATCATATTTATAAAGCATAATGGTAAAAACAATACGTGCTATAATCACATAACTAGCTTAAACAGTACTTAACAATTTGAGTTAGTAAACTCACCTTACAAATCAGATTAGTGATACCCAGGTAAGCGTCAACTTCTAACTCTGATTACTTCCCTATATAATTAAACAAACTAAGCATTACAAACTGTACAATCTGATCTGGGAACTGACCTACATGGCCGTGTAGGGATACACGGGCCGTTTACCCTGAGCACTACATGACCAGGGCTGGCTACATGGCTTGTGTTGGTCACTACTACTACACGGGCCGTGTACCGAACACGGGCCGTGTTTATCGCATGTTACACGGTCATGTAAGGCTACATGAGCACCGTCTTAGGTTACTACACGGGTTGTGTGCCTTCACAGGGGCCGTGTTCTTTATACACGGGCTAGCTACACGGCCTTCCTAAAGCTACACGGGCCGTGTAGCTACCGACTCAACAGACTGTTTCTGCACAGACGCTGTTCTTGGCTAGAAATCATTCCAAACTCGATTTTAACAGTTTGAAGGTGTTTTCCTACACCCTCTACACTGATAAACAACAGCTAAATTAACATGAAACATAATTACCACTCTTTGGTCATTGGTTCAACCATTTGAACCTATTCAAACTCTTATAACTCAAATTTAACTCAAGAATTCATACCTTATGCTATGTGGAGATGATAAGATGCTAAAAACACTCTTCTATTGATGCTATCCTTGCTCCAGATGCTACACTAAAATCCTAGCAGAATTCTTGGAGTATTTGTCTGTGAAATTGGTTCTCATTGACTTGTAGAAAGTCAATATATATATATATACTAGTTTGCCTAATTGACTATTCAGTCCCTGCACTTTTATAACTTTAAAATTAATAGTTTTAACCCCTCTAGTTCAGTAGACATCTCTTATCTAAGTTTGGGAATTCTTTGCAACATTATATTAATTTATTAAGCTGATAAAACAATTATTCACGAACCTTGGGGCGTTACAACTCTTCCCTACTTGGATGATTTCGTCCCCGAAATCTACTGCACAAATAACTCTGGATAATTCTGTCGCATCTCGTTTTCAGGTTCCCAAGTAAAATCAGACCCTTTTCTGTGCTTCCACTCTACTTTAACAAGCCCTATCTGTTTGTTGCGTAAATTCTTGACTTTTCCTTCTAGTATCGCCACTGGTTGTTCTATGTAATTGAGTTTCTCATCAATGGTCACATCTTGGAAAGGAACAACAACGGATTCGTCTACCAAACACTGATGAAGGTGAGATACATGGAAAGTATTGTGAATCCCTGACATCTCATCTGGGAGTTCTAGTCTATATGCTACTTTCCCCACCCTCGCAATAATCTTGAAAGGAAATAAAGCGGGGTCCTAACTTACCCCTCTTTCTGAACCTGATAATCCCTTTCCATGGCGATACTTTTAACAGCACATAATCCCCAACTTGAAATTCAAGCGGGGACCATCTCTTATCAGCATAACTTTTCTGTCTGTCTTGAGCTGCTTTTAACCGTTCTCATATCTGTTGTATACATTCGGTTGTTTGATGTACTATCTCTGTACTGCCCAATTCCTTCTCCTCAACAAACCGGAGTTCTACACTTTCTGCCCTATAGCATTTCGTACGGTGGCATTCCGATACTTGAATGGTAGCTGTTGTTGTACGAGAATTCTGCTAGAGGTAGGTAGTTATCCCAGCTGCCAATGAAGTTGATAATACACGCTCTGAGCATATCTTCCAATGTTCGTATTTTTCTTTCACTCTGCCCATCTGTTTGAGGATGGAATGCTGTACTAAAGTGTAATTTTTTCCCCATACCTTCCTGAAATTTGGTCCAGAATCTAGAAGTGAATCGGGTGTCTCTATCTGAGACAATGGTAACAGGTACTCCATGTCTGGCTACTATCTCTTTTGTATACACATCTGCCATTCTTTTGGAAGTATACGTTTCCTTTACTGGAAGAAAATGGGTACTTTTCGTAAGTCGATCTACTACTACCCATATAGCGTCAAACCCCCGGGGTGTTCTAGGAAACTTTGTGATCAAATCCATTGTGATATGTTCCTACTTCCATACCGGTATGTCGAGTAGTTGTAACTTCCCATGTGGTTTCTGGTGCTCCGCTTTTACTTGAAGACAAGTCAAACATCTTTCAACATGTCTTGCTATTTCGTGTTTCATTCCCGGCCACCAGTAGTTTGTTCTCATATCCCTGTACATCTTTGTAGCCCCTGGATGGATTGACAGTTTACACTGATGCGCCTCCTCCATAAGACTTTGTCTCACGTTTCCATAACAAGGTACCCATACTCAGTCATAGGGGGTTAGAAGATCTTGAGTATCTTTTATTAACTTTAACACTTGCCCTTTAATAAGCTCCTTCCTCTGGTTGTCTTCTTTGATTGCTTCCACTTGAGCAACCTTTATCTTATCCAAAATTGGAGTGATAGTTGGCATTCTAACGGTATGCATCTGGATCTGTACAACTCCTGACTTCCTGCTTAAAGCATCAGCTACCACATTAGCTTTACCTGGTGGTATAGTATCTAACAATCATAATCCTTTAAAAGTTCCAGCCACCATCTTTGACGCATGTTTAAGTTCTTCTGTTCAAGGAAGTACTTGAGACTCTTGTGATCTGAGTAAATGGTGCACTTAACCCCATAAAGATAGTGCCGCCATATCTTCAAAGCAAAAACAACTGCCGCCAATTCTAAATCATGTGTGGGGTAGTTAACCTCATGATTCTTTAACTGACGGGAGGCATAATCAATTACCTTCCCCCGTTGCATAAGCACACACCCTAATCCCCTATAGCCATATCTTCCATTCCATCTGGTAGTGTAAGTACTGGTGCGCTGCATAAGTTACACTTCATGTATCAAATGCTCCCTACTGACTGTCTCCCCATTTAAATTATGTACCTTTCTTATTCAGTTGAGTTAGGGGTACTGCTGTCTTAGAAAAATCTTGAATGAACCGTCGGTAATACCCAGCTAGTCCTAGGAAACTTCTTACTTCGGTTGGGTTTTGTGGTGGCTCCCACCTCATCACGGCTTCCACCTTTGTAGGATCCACTTTGATCCCCTCCTGATTAATAAGGTGACCCAGAAACTACACTTCCCGTAACCAGAACTCACATTTGGAGCATTTTACGAACAGTTTCTCCCTGCGTAGTACTTCCAACACTTCTCTGAGGTGAACACCGTGTGCTTCTAAAGTCTTAGAGTAAATAAGGATATCATCGATAAAGACAAATACCGATTTGTCAAGCATGGGTCGGCAGACTCTGTTCATTAAATCCATAAACGTTGTTGGTGCATTCGTAAGACCAAATGGCATAACCACAAATTCAAAGTGCCCGTAACGCGTTCTAAAAGCTGTCTTGGATATATCTTCTTCTTTAATCTTGAGCTGATGATAGCCGGATCGTAAATCTATCTTCAAAAATCAGGATGCACCCTGCAGTTGATCGAATAGATCATCTATTCTGGGAAGTGGGTACTTGTTTTTAATCATTAGTTTATTGAGCTCTCTATAATCTATACACATTCTGAATTTGCCATCTTTCTTCGTTACAAACAGGATAGGCGCACCAGGGTGAACTGCTGGGTCGTATAAAGCCTTTATCTGCTAATTCTTCTAGTTGCTTCATTAACTCTTGCATCTCTGGAGGTGCCAGTCTGTACAGGGATTTAGCTATAGGTTCTGCTCCTGGTACCACATCAATTCTGAATTCCACTTGACGAGTTGGTGGAATTCCTTGTAAATCGTCCGGAAAAACGTCGGGAAATTCACAAACTATGGGTATATGCCAAGAATATCTGAGCCAAGAATATCTTGGATCTGTTGCTGCTTTCTTCCCACATTCGAATCCTCCACTGTGACAACCGTCATCAAAAGAAAATGTATATATATATAAATATATATTTATATATAAAAAAATAATAATAATAATAAATAATAAAAAAATATAATAATAATAATAAGTAAATAAATAAATAAATAAAATTATATACATTTATATATAAAAACATGTATATAATTATATATATATATATGTATATATTGTATATAATAAACAAAAAAAGAAAAAGAAAAAGAAAATAGAAATCAACCCAACACAACACAATCATTTATCTTACTTACACACTCAACCATCATCACCACCTCACCACCCCCCCCCTCACTCTCTTCTTTTTTTCTATAAATACCAACCCTTTTCTTTTCATTTTTCACACTACATTCCACCAACTTACTCTCTCTCATTTTCTTACACTCCATCTCTTCTCTTTTCTCTCTTCTTCTTTCACCAAAAAAATCTCCCAAGAACATCTTCATCTTTTGAATATCAAATACTAATCAAAGAAAAAGAGTTGGTAAGATGATCATAACAAACCCATCTCTACTCTTGTACCTTTCTTCTTTTCTTCTTTCTTTTTATTTATTTTCTTTGATGTTCATCTTATTTCTTATATATATATATATCTATAATCATGTAAATATAAACATCCTACCAATGTTGTAAGGAGCACATGAAATGTGCATCATCCTACCATTGATGTATGGAACTTAATCAACTAAAAATCAAGAAAATAACTGGAAATGTGACAGATTTAAAAAGGTACACTTTAAACGCGTGTAACTTACTCATTCTTGGGTCAAAATACGTCTAGGTTTTTTAAACGTTTCATCTTTTAAGTCTTGGTTAATTTCCATTTTGAATCATGTAAAAACGAGGTCGTATGAGCCCTAAACAGACGTTTTAGTAACAACATGTCATCCAGACACTAATCAGTGGACATCTTATACACTTTTAATTATTAAAAATATTAAACATGGATTATAAAATCCTATATTTTTACTGGACAGTCTAGAAACATGTATTAATATTATATTAAAATATTAAGCCTTAATATGACTCCTAAAATACAGTTTTTAACTTTTAAAGTTCAACTTAAGGAAATAAAAATTCCAGTCAACACTTATGATTTATGGGAAATAGAGACAACCTTTAACCATTTAATAAATAAGTTAATAAAAAATAAATAATACAAAATAATAAATAAAATAAGTCTAATAGAGCTACATATCTCTTATATTAGGAAAGGAGCTTCGGTAGGAACAAGAAACCCTTACAAGTTAACACATTTGAATACCGAGTGAGTATCATAGCCCCTTTTTACCGTATTTCATATTATTTTTGGGGTGAAAGCATGTGTATACATTTCATGAAAAGTTTATTGCCTATCTTCTTATTTATTTCAAATATTATTTTGAGCACTTATGGTATTATTCTTTGATGTGCTTGGTGATCGTTGTAAGGCCTTTTCGTTGGACATTATCCCTTAACTCCGCTAGTGAGCCCATGGTATTTGTAAGTAGCGCTATTTGGAGATTCCGACGTCTCCCATTTATGGTTAACGAACTATAGATATACTTTACCACTACTAACGTCATTTAATATAGGCGTTAGATTTATCATGGGCAATTGGTTGTCGGCTAGGTTGGATAATGGCTCAAGCAACAATCATCATAGTATATTACTACCATGTGCAATGTATTGGGCAATATAATACACCTTCTATCATTCGTTCATACTTATATTTTATTACAAAAACCTCCATCAATTATTTAAACTTTTTCTCATCTAAAAGTTATATTGGGTATATTAAAAACCTATGAACTCACCAACTCTAGTAGTTGACCGTTTTCTTTCTTTTACCCGTGCTTTTAGGTGATCGTCGTTAGGTACCTTATGCATAGAAGCACGATGTGTGGCATCTTCATCTTCATCGTCACATTTTATAAAAACAATTTCTATTTTATTTACGCATCGTACAAGACAATGTCCTTTAAAAATTATTTGGTTGTGTAACTTTTATTTATGTTTTATCCGAACTACTTATTGTGTTAATTTAATATAATGGTTATTGTCTATTTACCTTCTGCGATGATATCTTATGCTGTGACACCTCGTGTTTTGGCTTTAGCGGGGTGTGACAGATTTGGTATCAGAGCCTAAGGTTATAGAGAATGTTGTTTTCCTTATGGGGGGAAAACACCAACTATAACCAAAGGTTTATAAAAATGATTTTCAAAATAATTTTGTTTAAAATGCATCAAGTGTATTGATAATATAATTAAGTTTAGTACCACATTGTTATACCTCAATTAGACAAAGCTTGATCACCTATGTCTAATTTAAGACTTTGATCATACATGTGTTTCATCTTAACAAATGTTGTAAGGAACACATAAAATGTGTATCATCCTACCATTGTTGTAAGAACACATTGATTATCAAAGCTTATACTCATACAAGATGATTAATCATGAATATAAACATGTTATATTAAAGTTATGACGCATAAGCTAAATTAAACATAGGTGATCAAGCTTTGTCTAATTGAGGTATAACAATGTGGTACTAAACTTAATTATATTATCAATACACTTGATGCATTTTAAACAAAATTATTTTGAAAATCATTTTTATAAACCTTTGGTTATAGTTGGTGTTTTCCCCCCATAAGGAAAACAACATTCTCTATAACCTTAGGCTCTGATACCAAATCTGTCACACCCCGCTAAAGCGGAAACACGAGGTGTCACAGCACAAGATATCATCGCACAAGGTAAATAGACAATAACCATTATATTGACTTAACAAAAATAAGTAGTTCGGGTAAAAGATAAATAAAAGTTACATAATCGAATAAAAATTAAATGACATTGTCTTGTACGATGCGAAAATAAAACAAATATTGTTTTTATAAAACGTGACGATGAAGATGAAGATGCCACACATCATGTTTGTATGCATAAGGTACCTAACGACGATCACCTGAAAGCACGGGTAAAAGAAAGAAAACGGTAAACTACTAGAGTTGGTGAGTTCATAGGTTTTTAATATATGCACAAAATATCTTTTAAATGAGAAAAGTTTAAATAATTGATGGAAGTTTTTGGAATAAAATAAAAGTATGCATGAATGATAGAAGATGTATTATATTGCCCAATACATTGCACATGGTAGTAATAGACTATGATGATTGTTGCTTGAGCCATTATCCAACCTAGCCGACAACCAATTGCCCATGATAAACCTAACGCCTATATTAAATGACGTTGGTAGTGGTAAAGTACATCTATAGTTCGTCAACCATAAATGGGAGACGTCGGAATCTCCAAATAGCGCTACTTACTAATACCATCGGCTCACTAGCGGAGTTAAGGAATAATGTCCAACGAAAGGGCCTTACAACGATCACCCAAGCACATCAAAGAATAATACCATAAGTGCTCAAAATAATATTTGAAATAAATAAGAAGATAGGCAATAAACTTTTAATGAAATATATACACATGCTTTCACCCCAAAATAATATGAAATACGGTAAAAAGGGGCTATGATACTCACTCGGTATGCAAAGGTGTTCACTCGTAAGGATTTCTTGTTCCTACCGAAGCTCCTTTCCTAATATAAGAGCTATGTAGCTCTATTAGACTTATTTTATTTATTATTTTGTATTATATATTTATTGTTAACTTATTTATTAAATAGTTAAAGGTTGTCTCTATTTTTCCATAAATCATAAGTGTTCACTGAAATTTTCAGTTCTTTAAGTTGAACTTTAAAAATTAAAAATTGTATTTTAGGAGTCATATTAAGGTTTTATATTTTAATATAATCTTAATACATGTTTCTAGAATGTCCAGTAAAAATATAGGAATTTATAATCTATGTTTAATATTTTTAATAATTAAAAGTGTATAAGATGTCCACTGATCAGTGTCTGGATGACATGTTGTTACTAAAACGTCTGTTTAGGGCTCATACGACCTCTTTTTTACATGATTCAAATTGGGAATTAACCACGACTCAACGATTAAACTTTTAAAAAAAACTAGACATATTTTTACCCAAGAATGAGTAAGTTACACGCATTTAAAGTGTACCTTTTTAAATCTGTCAGATTTCCAGATTCAACATATGGGTCTTTTTAAATATGTTTGAAGGATCAAACGTTGATTAAAATTAGTGAATCCAGGTTTAAACGAAAGTTAACACCTTAAACTAAGATTAGCAAAAAGAATCAACTGATTTTGATACCTAGAACTCCAGATATAACAAAAACAAAAGGGGAGTTCTAGCATCAGAATCTGCCAGCTTTAATATTCTTTTTGCTTATGGGTCATAACTTTAATATAACATGTTTATATTCATGATTAATCATCTTGTATGAGTATAAGCTTTGATAATCAATGTGTTCTTACAACAATGGTAGGATGATACACATTTTATGTGTTCCTTACAACATTTGTTAAGATGAAACACATGTATGATCAAAGTCTTATTTTCTTGATTTTTAGTTGATTAAGTTCCATACAACAATGGTAGGATGATGCACATTTCATGTGCTCCTTACAACATTGGTAGAATGTTTATATTTACATTATTATAGATATATATATATATATATAAAGGAAATAAGATGAACAACAAAGAAAATAAATAAAAGAAAGAAGAAATAAGAAAAGAAGAAAGGTAGAAGAGTATAGATGAGTGTTTTATGATCATCTTACCAACTCTTTTTCTTTGATTTGTCTTTGATCTTCACAAGATGAACAAGGGTTTGATGTTCTTGGGATATTTTGTTGGTGAAAGAAGAAGAGAGAAAAGAGAAGAGATGGAGTGTAAGAAAATGAGAGAGAGAGTAAGTTGGTTGAAGCTAGTGTGAAAAATGAATAAAAAGAGTTGGTATTTATAGAAAAAAAAGAAGAAGAGAGTGAGGGGGGGGGGGGGGGTAAGGTGGTGATGATGGTTGAGTGTGTAAGTAAAATAAATGATTGTGTTGTGTTGGGTTGATTTCTATTTTCTTTTTCTTTTTGTTTATTATATACAATATATATATAATTATATACATGTTTTTATATATAAATGTATATAATTTTATTTATTTATTATTATTATTATATTTTTTTATTATTTATTATTTTTTTATATAAATATAAATAAATAAATATATATATATATATATATACATTTGCTTTTTTGTGACGGTTGTCACAGTATCCCCTAGTTAGAGAAATTTCGTCCCGAAATTTACTTTGTACTAACGTTATTAAAGAGGTGAGGATATTTATGTTTCATGTAGTCTTCGCGTTCCCATGTGTATTCGGGTCCGTACTTGAATTCCAATCGAACTTTTATAATTTGAATCTTACTTTTTCTAAGCTGTTTGACCTTACGGTCAAGAATTTCAATTGGTTTATGTACGAAATTTAACCGATCATCTCAACATACTTTAGGGGTAGTACTAGAGTTTCATCAGCTAATAATTTATTTAGATTTGACACATGGTAGGTATCGTGTATGGCATTTAGTTCTTGTGGCAATTTAAGCATATACGCCCCTCGCCTAATTCTTTTGATTATATCAAATGGTCTAAAGAATCTGGGATATAGTTTTCCTCTTTTCTTAAAATGTACTATTTTCTTCCACGGCAATACCTTTATAAGCACTTTTATCGCCCACTTGGAACTCTAAAGGTTTACGGAGATTATCAGCGTAAATTTTCTAATGATCTTTGGCAATCTTAAGCCTATCGTTAATAATTGTATTCTTGTCGATGACCACTTGCATGATATCAGGTCTAGTCAATTTCCTATCGCCAATTTCCAACAAATTAAGTGGGGATCTACACTTGCGCCCATACAAGACTTCATATGGTGCACACTGGATGCTAGTGTGACACCTATTATTCTAAGAAAACTTAACTAATAGTATATGTGAATCTCAACTTCCACTAAAATTTATTACGCATGCACACAACATGTCTTCTAGTGTCTAAATCGTTCTCTCCGATTGCCCATCCGTTTGAGGGTGGTAGGTGCTGCTCAGGTTTACTTGCGTACCTAACGCCCTTTGTGACGATTGACAAAATCGGGATGTGAACCGACTACCTCTATCGGATATTATTGCAATTGGTACTGTGTGTCGGGCAACAACTTCGTCAATATGATTCTGAGCCAGTTTTCCACTTTGTAATCTTCCCGTATAGGGAGAAAAGGTGCCGATTTTGTGAGTCGATCTACTATAACCCAAATGGAATCGTACCCTTTTGCAGATCGGAGTAATTTAGATACGAAATCCATGCTTATATGTTCCCATTCCATTCTGGCTGTTGCAACAAACCGGATGGCTTCTGGTGTTCTGTCTTAACCCTTGTGCAAGTTAAACATTTCCCACGAACAAGGAGACGTATTTCTTTATTCCAGGCCTACCAATAGTATTCCTTGAGAACATTTTGTCGGCTCCAGGGTGGATTGAATATTATAAGCCTCGTCTATTATTTTTGATTAACGGTTATTAAACTTAGCTATCCAATTCTTGTTTTCGAAGTGGTGCACTCCATCTGGCCTGTTTTGAATCATCGCTCCAAGTGACATAGGGTCTCGTTCTTCAAATTTTCCGTCTTTGATGCTTCTTTTTGAGCTTCAACTATTCTTTCCTTTAGGCTTGTTTGAATGGTTGCTCCTAAAGCTTGTACCCTAGATGGATTCACTCTTTTGTTTCTTCATAGAGCATCAGCGACCATATTGGCCTTGCTAGTATGGTATTTGATTTCACAATCCTAGTCACTAAGCCATTCCACTCATCTTCTATGCCTCATATCGAGCATCTTTGGATCAAGAATATGCTGAAGACTCTTGCGGTCTGTATAAATAGTTCGATTAGTACAATAAAGGTAATATCTCCATTTTTTAAGGGCATAAACTACGGCTCCTAACTCTAAGTTGTGGGTAGTAAATTTCTTCTCATGCACTTTGAATTGTCTCGAATCATATCAATGACTTTCTCTTTTTGCAACAACACACAACCCAATCCTTGGTGTGACGCATCGCAATATACCACGAAGTTATATATTCCTTTGGGTAACGCCAAAATTGGTGCATTGCTAACTTATTCTTAAGCGTAGAAAATGTTTTTTTTTCACGAAACAAACTTCTTATCCTCTTGAGTTAATGCCGCGAGTGGTTGCGCAAATTTTGAGAAATTTGCTATATATAAATGTACTTAACCGAGAAATTTACAATTTCAGTCGGGATATATGGGGTTCCTATTTCTTTATGGCTTCGATCTTTGTTGGGTCAACATGAATTCCTATTAATTACGTGGCCTAGAAAACGTAATTCCCGGCATACAACTTCTGATCCTTAAGTAACTTTAGTATCAACCTTAAATGCTTTTCATGGTTGCTCTTGTATCGCATGTAAATGAGTATATCATCAACAAACACAATCACAACTTATCTAAGTATAATCTGCATACTCGGTTCATTACGTCCATGAAGACAATTGGTGCGTTTGTCAATCAAAAGGGCATAACTATAACGTGTTCTAAACGCGGTTTTGGGCACGTCCTCTTCACAGATTCTTAATTGATGATATCCAGATTGAATATCGATTTTAGAAAAATAGGTAGCACCTTGAAGTTGATCGAAAAGGTCATCGATTCGAGGAAGAGGGTATTGATTTTTGATGGTCAATATGTTGAGCTCCCTATAGTCTATGCACATTCGCAGCAATCCATCTTTCTTTTTGACGAATAGGACTACGGCTCCCCATGGTGAGGTACTTGGTCGAATAATTCCTTTGTCGAGTAGCTCTTGAAGATGTGCTGGCAATTTCCTACATTTCCAACGGGGCTAACCGATATGGTGCCTTTGCTACGAGCGCGGCTCCAGGGATTAAATCAATCCAAATTTGTCTTGTCTAACTGAGGGTAATCCAAGTAATTCATCCGGAAAACCTTGGGAGAATCCCGAACGATTGGAAAATCGTGAATGTGCTTTTCCTAAACCTCCGTTTCTACAACGTGAGCGAAGAATGCGATATAGTCATTTCTTAAATATTTTTGCATTTTCATGCATGATACCACCTTGACGTTCTTCCTGGTCTTTTCTCCTTATATGACAAGCGTTTCATCTTGTGATAGTGGAATCTGAATGATCTTTGCAGAACAAAGTATTTCAGCTTGATTTTTGGATAGCCAATACATACCAACAACTACATCAAAGCTCCCTAATTTGATTGGTATGGTCTACGTTGAAGTTTTTGCTGGCTAAGTTCAAGGTACACTTAGTGATTATATCTCTAGTCTTGACTTCTTGTCCATTAGCAAATTCCATGATATAGGCCTCTTTCAGTATTTGAAATTTTAGATTGAGCTTTGGCCTAAAAACTAGTGGTACGAAGCTTCTATATATTCTAGAGTCAGATAGCATTGATGCATTATAATTGTTCAGAAGAAACATACTAGTAATCACATTCGGGTCTCTCCTTTGTACAAATTCTACTTAGCTAGGTTATGGTGATCCTAAGATATAAGGTCTAACAACTAACACTCCCGTTCAATCATATAGCAATGCATGTAAAATTTTAAAATCATACGTTTCATAACGTGATTTAAGCAAAACATGTTCAATCATATAGTTCCCGTTACTACTCAGGGTGCCTCTATGTTCTCCCTAAATCAACAGTTCTCTCCTTCCTAATGAAAAGGTCACGATGTTACTCTCGTTGGTAAGGGGACTCTTTTCCTAGCCGTGAGCCTAACACATGTTTCACAGGAAGTTGGTGTTGATAATACACTAGGTCGTGAAACTCGGGGACTCTCCTACTAAGTTTCTATTCTAACCTCCATGGGTAAAGAATATGTAATCTTAGTGCGTCAACCTAATGATGACATTACAGACTTCGATATATATAAAATTGGTTACTAACTGTGCTAATATATGCAAGTACTTATGATATGTCATGCTTATGCACACACACAATAATCGTGCTCCAGAAAGAAAATAAATGAAAAATGTTTCTAAGTATATTTTTATTATAACTAACCTAAGTCCCATATCGTACATAGCTAAATTAGACATAGGTGATCGAGCTTTGTCTAATTGAGGTATAACAATGTGGTACTAAACTTAATTATATTATCAATACACTTGATGCATTTTAAACAAAATTATTTTGAAAATCATTTTTATAAACCTTTGGTTATAGTTGGTGTTTTCCCCCCATAAGGAAAACAACATTCTCTATAACCTTAGGCTCTGATACCAAATCTGTCACACCCCGCTAAAGCGGAAACACGAGGTGTCACAGCACAAGATATCATCGCACAAGGTAAATAGACAATAACCATTATATTGACTTAACAAAATTAAGTAGTTCGGGTAAAAGATAAATAAAAGTTACATAATCGAATAAAAATTAAATGACATTGTTTTGTACGATGTGAAAATAAAACAAATATTGTTTTTATAAAACGTGACGATGAAGATGAAGATGCCACACATCATGTTTGTATGCATAAGGTACCTAACGACGATCACCTGAAAGCACGGGTAAAAGAAAGAAAACGGTAAACTACTAGAGTTGGTGAGTTCATAGGTTTTTAATATATGCACAAAATATCTTTTAAATGAGAAAAGTTTAAATAATTGATGGAAGTTTTTGGAATAAAATAAAAGTATGCATGAATGATAGAAGATGTATTATATTGCCCAATACATTGCACATGGTAGTAATAGACTATGATGATTGTTGCTTGAGCCATTATCCAACCTAGCCGACAACCAATTGCCCATGATAAACCTAACGCCTATATTAAATGTTGTTGGTAGTGGTAAAGTACATCTATAGTTCGTCAACCATAAATGGGAGACGTCGGAATCTCCAAATAGCGCTACTTACTAATACCATCGGCTCACTAGCGGAGTTAAGGAATAATGTCCAACGAAAGGGCCTTACAACGATCACCCAAGCACATCAAAGAATAATACCATAAGTGCTCAAAATAATATTTGAAATAAATAAGAAGATAGGCAATAAACTTTTCATGAAATATATACACATGCTTTCACCCCAAAATAATATGAAATACGGTAAAAAGGGGCTATGATACTCACTCGGTATGCAAAGGTGTTCACTCGTAAGGATTTCTTGTTCCTACCGAAGCTCCTTTCCTAATATAAGAGCTATGTAGCTCTATTAGACTTATTTTATTTATTATTTTGTATTATATATTTATTGTTAACTTATTTATTAAATAGTTAAAGGTTGTCTCTATTTTTCCATAAATCATAAGTGTTCACTGAAATTTTCAGTTCTTTAAGTTGAACTTTAAAAATTAAAAATTGTATTTTAGGAGTCATATTAAGGTTTTATATTTTAATATAATCTTAATACATGTTTCTAGAATGTCCAGTAAAAATATAGGAATTTATAATCTATGTTTAATATTTTTAATAATTAAAAGTGTATAAGATGTCCACTGATCAGTGTCTGGATGACATGTTGTTACTAAAACGTCTGTTTAGGGCTCATACGACCTCTTTTTTACATGATTCAAATTGGGAATTAACCAAGACTCAACGATTAAACTTTTAAAAAAAACTAGACATATTTTTACCCAAGAATGAGTAAGTTACACGCATTTAAAGTGTACCTTTTTAAATCTGTCAGATTTCCAGATTCAACATATGGGTCTTTTTAAATATGTTTGAAGGATCAAACGTTGATTAAAATTAGTGAATCCAGGTTTAAACGAAAGTTAACACCTTAAACTAAGATTAGCAAAAAGAATCAACTGATTTTGATACCTAGAACTCCAGATATAACAAAAACAAAAGGGGAGTTCTAGCATCAGAATCTGCCAGCTTTAATATTCTTTTTGCTTATGGGTCATAACTTTAATATAACATGTTTATATTCATGATTAATCATCTTGTATGAGTATAAGCTTTGATAATCAATGTGTTCTTACAACAATGGTAGGATGATACACATTTTATGTGTTCCTTACAACATTTGTTAAGATGAAACACATGTATGATCAAAGTCTTATTTTCTTGATTTTTAGTTGATTAAGTTCCATACAACAATGGTAGGATGATGCACATTTCATGTGCTCCTTACAACATTGGTAGGATGTTGATATTTACATTATTATAGATATATATATATATATATATATATATATATAAAGGAAATAAGATGAACAACAAAGAAAATAAATAAAAGAAAGAAGAAAGAAGAAAAGAAGAAAGGTAGAAGAGTATAGATGAGTGTTTTATGATCATCTTACCAACTCTTTTTCTTTGATTTGTCTTTGATCTTCACAAGATGAACAAGGGTTTGATGTTCTTGGGAGATTTTGTTGGTGAAAGAAGAAGAGAGAAAAGAGAAGAGATGGAGTGTAAGAAAATGAGAGAGAGAGTAAGTTGGTTGAAGTTAGTGTAAAAATGAATAAAAAGGGTTGGTATTTATAGAAAAAAAAGAAGAAGAGAGTGAGGGGGGGGGGGTAAGGTGGTGATGATGGTTGAGTGTGTAAGTAAAATAAATGATTGTGTTGTGTTGGGTTGATTTCTATTTTCTTTTTCTTTTTCTTTTTCTTTTTGTTTATTATATACAATATATATATAATTATATACATGTGTTTATATATAAATGTATATAATTTTATTTATTTATTTATTATTATTATATTTTTTTTATTATTTATTATTTTTTATATAAATATAAATAAATAAATAAATATATATATATACATTTGCTTTTGGTGACGGTTGTCACACCCACGTAGTAGATTTGAAGCATATTTAACTTTCTTTTCCGGTAAACACCATTGGTTCGAAATGCACCCTCCATCTCTACTAACCAACGGTTACTCACAATCAGATCCGTCACCCTTTCAAAGATATGTGGCTTACATGCTGAAAAATTTCTATAAGTACATCCCTGTAACTGATCAACTCGGGCCTCAGCTCTCCCTGCACCCTGTATGTTAACCACTACTGCTTGAATTGTAGCCTCAATACGCTGTTGAAATCCAGCTTCCATCCTAGCTGACACTTGCTCAAATACCTGAGTAATTATAAAAGGGACGTTTTCTTGCAATGCATTGCTAACCTCCACAGCCACTATTTCTTTCATAGTGTTATCCTCATAAGTCTGAAATTCCTCCGTATTTGGGGTTTCCTCTGTATCACCTCCGGATGTTCCGGTTGTTGGAATATGAATTGCATCTGAAATAGTGGTATCTCTAGTTTCCCGAGATCGTCTAGTCTCAGATGGCTGTGTAGGTCCCAATTTAACTTTTTCTACTCTCTCCATACTGAAAATAAACATTTCAGGTTTAACACATCATAATAACTTTCTATATTTCTATCTGAACTGAACTGGAACTACATAACTTATCAATTCTACTAGCACACATATCATGCAGGGTTTGTCATGGTCTTACCAAGCTCAAGTATGTACCATGTAGTTATAATAATATGGGCCCTATATTTTATAAACACATTATACTTTACTCATGCTTAACTTAACCAGTCGAACTTCCGCTTCATAACACTTACTACTTAACTAGTACACATGCAAATCAAGCAACCTCATATTTAATCTTACTATGCAACTGATAACTGAAAGCTTCTAGTACTGTATGCTCACCAAGGTTTAATTCCCCAGGGATAGCTCCACTTAATCTCAAAACCATGGTTTAAGTTAAGACATCACGCTCATGTGTGTCCAAATCCCTTAAACCTTGGCTTTGATACCAAGTTGTAATACCTCTTTTTATATAATTTACAATTATATTTACAATGCTAGATCATTAGTTGTTCCAAGTTTTGACAAAAGTAATTATCATACAAAAGATGGTTTAGTGTTCTCAAAACAGGTGACTAGTGTTTTTCTTATACAAAAGATCGGAGCCATCCAACGAATCAGGCAACTAGGGCCTTTCCCTTGCTCGTACCAGAGTCATATGCAAAAGAGAGTATTGAAAAGTAAGATAAAGCTTAGTGAGCATACTAACTGAAAGCAATACACAAATGAGGTAAAAGAAAGGTCTCTCTATAAGGTGTACCGGTGAAGCTGCACCACCTGCAATAATAGCAATAACTGTTCTAGTATATAATTACACCACCTGTGTATCTGTATACTTAACACTATTCTGTACACAGTCATCCCAAAGGGTAGACATGTGTTCTATCACTGTTCTGGTGTATAGCAATTCTAAAGAATAGCTAAACACTGCTATCATATTTATAAAGCATAATGGTAAAAACAATACGTGCTATAATCACATAACTAGCTTAAACAGTACTTAACAATTTGAGTTAGTAAACTCACTTTACAAATCAGATTAGTGATACCCAGGTAAGCGTCAACTTCTAACTCTAATTAGTTCCCTATACAATTAAACAAACTAAGCATTACAAACTGTACAATCTGATCTGGGAACAGACCTACATGGCCGTGTAGGGATACATGGGCCGTTTACCCTGAGCACTACATGACCAGGGCTGGCTACATGGCTTGTGTTGGTCACTACTACTACACGGGCCGTGTACCGAACACGGGCCGTGTTTATCGCATGTTACACGGTCATGTAAGGCTACATGAGCACCGCCTTAGGTTACTACACGGGCTGTGTGCCTTCACAGGGGCCGTGTTCTTTATATACGAGCTAGCTACACGGCCTTCCTAAAGCTACACGGGCCGTGTAGCTACCGACTCAACAGACTCTGTTTCTGCACAGACGCTGTTCTTGGCTAGAAATCATTCCAAACTCGATTTTAACAGTTTGAAGGTGTTTTCCTACACCCTCTACACTGATAAACAACAGCTAAATTAACATGAAACATAATTACCACTCTTTGGTCATTGGTTCAACCATTTGAACCTATTCAAACTCTTATAACTCAAATTTAACTCAAGAATTCATACCTTATGCTATGTGGAGATGATAAGATGCTAAAAACACTCTTCTATTGATGCTATCCTTGCTCCAGATGCTACACTAAAATCCCAGCAGAATTCTTGGAGTATTTGTCTGTGAAATTGGTTCTCATTGACTTGTAGAAAGTCAATATATATATATATACTAGTTTGCCTAATTGACTATTCAGTCCCTGCACTTTTATAACTTTAAAATTAATAGTTTTAACCCCTCTAGTTCAGTACACATCTCTTATCTAAGTTTGGGAATTCTTTGCAACATTATATTAATTTATTAAGTTGATAAAACAATTATTCACGAACCTTGGGGCATTACAGCTGAGAAAGGGATATCTCAAAACTTCTATGCTCCAAGAACCCCACAACAAAATGGTGTAGATGAAAGAAGAAACAAAACATTAATTGAAGCTGCCAGAACCATGTTGTTTGAAAGTGGGTTACCTTTCAATTTTTGGGCTGAGGCTATAAGTCGTACATGTTTTAAACAGAACAGATCCCTATATCAAGAGACACAACAAAACTCCATATGAAGTGCTTAAGGGAAGGAAGCCAAGCATCATTTTTCTGCACATATTCAGATGTCAATGTTTCATCCTCAATCAAAAGGATCAATTATAGAAGTTTGTTGCAAAGGCTGATGATGGAGTGTTTGTGTGCTACTCTATGATTTCCAAAGCATATAGAGTATACAACCTCAGAACAAAGTTCATAGAAGAATCAATCAATGTAAGTTTTAATGAAAATGACTTTGTTGCTTCTTGTTTCTCTAATCATGTTTCAAGTGAAGAATTTATTGATCTTATGCAAACTGGAGAAACCACTCCAGAGCAAGTTGATCCCTCTCCACCAAATGATCATGATATAAATGAACCTGTTCCTATTCAAACCTTTAGCCAAGTACAACCAACCTTATCCAATCATATACCTTTACTGAATCATGTGGAAAATGACTCAATATCATTAGACTCTAATTCCATATCACACATTCCCTCTTCAGTAGAGACACCCACCGATTGTGAAAATGAAGTTATATCAGCCAATCAAAATGAAAGCATTTTTACCACTGATTGTCAACATATAACTTCACCTCCCCAAATCCAAATTCATCCCAACTCCTAATTAATCCAAAAAGCCTTCAAGGACCATAGATACCATCCTCACAATTTGGGGATAGGCAACATTGATGATCCAGTTAGAACAAGATCAAAGGCATGCAACATTTGTTTCTATTCTGGATGTGTATCTTTGATTGAACCAAAGAAGGTGGATGAAGCTCTGAATGATACCCATTGGGTGAGAAGAGCTGGCAGAGTTCAAAAAAATAATATATGGACCTTGGTACCCAAACCAAAGGATAAAACCATCATTGAACAAAGTGGGTCTTCAGAAATAAACTAGATGAACATGGGCAGATCATCAGAAACAAAAGCAAGGCTAATAACACAGGGGTATTGTCAAGAAGAAGGAATTGATTTTGATGAAATCTTTGCCCCTGTTGCAACATTGGAAGCTATCAGATTATTCCTAGCCTATGTTGCCTTCAAGAACTTCAAAGTACTCCAAATGGATGTGAAGAGTGCATTTCTGAATGGAGATCTGAAAGAAGAGGTGTATGTCAAACAAGCTTCAGCTTTTGAGGATTCAAGCTTACCTGATCATGTATACTTTCTCAACAAAGCTTATATAGTCTTAAGCAAGCTCCAAGAGCCTTGTATGATACCGTCTCTTCTTTTCTCACTAACAAAGGTTTTACGAGAGGATGCATTGATAGAACATTGTTTATAAGGAAGTATGAAGGAGATGTGCTACTTCTGCGGATATATGTGGATGATATAATATTTGGGTCCACTAATTTGGAACTATGCAAAAAGTTTTCTAAACCCATGTCTGATAACTATCAGATGAGCATGATTGGTGAATTACACTATTTTCTTAGTTTACAAATTAAACAAGAGGTTGATGGTATTTTCATACATCAAACAAAGTACATTAATAATTTACTCAAAAAGTTTGATTTTAAAAATTGTTTGTTGGTCCCAAAGAGGGTAAATAAGCAACCAATATAGTGTAGAAGGGGGGTTGAATACACTTAATCAATAATAAAACAATTCAATAAGAATCTATTCGTTAATCAATCAAGGAATTACAATATCACTCTTTAATCAAATCAACAGGATGATTTGATGTTACACTGATTATAAATTCAAATCTATCTAAACACTCTTAAATCACAAACTAATTGATGATCGAACTTCTTTTTACAACTGATTAACAAGAACTATGGAAAACTATTTTAAACTTTGAACTCACAAAGTTATCGCAACACATGCCTATCAAGTATGACGAACACACATACGTTTTGATACTTATGCAGAACTGTCTATCTTTTAAACCCATAAGAATGTTTATACTTATACTTAATTTATCTACGAACAAATCGTGATTTAAAGATAGAACTTATCTTTTCTTTAAAACCGTAACAAACTCCTTAATTAGAACATATCTAATTAATTTCGTTGGAGATCTTTATCCAACTAATAGATAGTTTAAATTAGGTTTAGATATCCTAATTTAAATGTCATAGATATCGAGAGTTTATAACAGAATTTAAAACTTACTTAAATTCCTAAACTGACTTCTAGCGCTGAGCTGACTCACTCAAACTTGACATCATCAAGCTGAGTTCTTGAATCTTCAAATCTTCAAGTCTTGACTCTTGAAATCTATCTCAGCTTAGAAGTCATTGAGCTATCTAGTACTTACATAGAAAACTCTATATCTGTTTGTATGCTGACTACTCAGCCTAAGCTGACTAGTTAGTTTACAACAGACTTACATAATTCCTAACACTTAACCTATCATCTATACATAGCTATGGTTTGTCTCATCAAATCTAACTATTCTAAGCATGGGACTAACAATCTCCCCCTATTTGATGATGACAAAACATTGAATCAAAATAAGCATAGATTAACATAATTATGTTGATCAACTCTGGAACTGACCAAAGTTATTTCTGAAATAAGTATTGAACTGATCCATACTTATTCACCATGTCTTGAACTTACATGATTTGTTATGTTACAAATCTTTTATAAGACTTGTATTCTAAGTATTTGAACAGACAACTACTTAGATACTGAACTTATCAGAGTTAATTTAAGTTCTAAACTTTCAAAACTTATTTTACTGAACTTATCAGTTCTCAGCTTGAACTTGCAAAGCTGTTTATTTGAACACATCAAACATAATGTTGAGCATATTAAATAATAAGCATATCGAATAATAAGCTGTTGAACATATCAAACTTGTATTTTCATTTATGAACAAATCATTTACATTATTGCTTGATCATTATGATCAGCTTATGCACACTTAACGGTTACAAAATATATAACTTCAAAGTTTTAATCTATAGGGTCTCCAGCCTCCATCCACATATCTGAAAATTTAATTTCCTAGATAGCTGCTTCTTTGATAGCATTATTTAGAATTTCTTCACCCTCTATCAGCTCTCTCATCTCAGCTTTTCTTGACCTGATTTCTTTCTTTAATTGATATCTGAATACTGAGTTCTGAATTGAGTCATCACATAGAATTCTCAAGTACAGAATCAATTTCAGATTTTCCAAGTGAAGATTTGCTACCTTCAAGAAACACTAGTTACCTTCCACATCAAAATACAAGAATCCTTCCAAAGGTTGAGTTATATAAGTATTTTCTCTGAGTTCAACTCCCTCAGGAACTTGTAAATTGAAGTCACTTTTAGCTCGTTGATTTGCTGCTCTAATTCTTGCAGCTCTATTCCTGTTAAGGAATGTATCTATTTCATCAGTAGGAATCTCCCCTAATTGATCGATTTTTATGAAGAGTGTCTTGAGCACATCCACTATCTCTTGTCTAATCCGATTCTTTTTCATCCTTTTGATAGTTGTGGCTACAATCTTTAATTCTAAAAAATCCAACTTGTACAAACATCTCATATCTAAACCAATTTCATGTTTGTTGTCTATTACAAAGTTGATTATCACCAATTCTCCTTTTCTGCTCAGTGTAATAGATTCAATCTTGTGATCAAAGTGTGTTCTTTAATTAACAATGCCTTAGATCAACATCTGAGTAGGGAATTGGGGCAGCTCTGGGTCCATGATAATCAGCTTCAGCTTTAGCTCTAGCAGCCTCAGCTTTATCCTGTTCTCTTTGTAGCTTAGCTTTTCTTTGTTGTTCTTTTAATTCCTCCACATACATACCTAGTTCCTTGGCCATCTCCTGTAACATTTTTTCAGCTAACATGTCATTGGCCTTCTGTGCAGTATCAGCTTCATCATCTGAGTCAGTGTCAGATTCAGCATCTTGGGACTGACCTTGTTGCTCTGGCTCAGGTTCAGCAATGATGACTTTTCTCCTCTTGGCTAGAGACACAACACTTGATCTCCCCTTTCTTTTCACGGTCTCCATAGCCTTTCCTTTCCCTTTATAAGCTTGTGTGGCTGGAACAAATGCAGCTTCAACATTCTTTGATAGCTCAGAATGAGGGATTTTGGTAGGCACAGCTTTAGGTGTTTCTTCATGTGGAGCTGATTGGACTAACCGAGCTATGAGTGTTTGGACTGCTGGAGCTTGTTGCTGTTGTTCAGTGGGGTGATCTACAGTACTCGTGAACTGGTCATGAGTTTCTTCTTGGGTATTGACTTCCTTTGTGCGTTCCCCCTCAACTACATCCCCCTTTTTCTTTGATTCTTCCTCCCCCTTTTTGTCATCATCAATAGGGGAGGGTCTTAGCTTAAGCACTAAGCTTTCCAAGTGTGCCACTGATTTTTTAAGATCAGTTAGCTTGCCCATCATTTTGGCTTTATCTTTCTTCCTTTTCTTATGGAGCAGCTCAAACTGGATGTTTAGATATTGTATTATGGCTTGGGCATCAGTGGCTTCAGTAACTTTAGGCTCCTCCATCCTCTGTTGTAACTCAAAGCCTTCCTGACCAGTGGAAGAATGAATTTCCACTATAGGAGAGGCTCTTGAGTATTCCTCCTCGGGTGAGACTGTGGGCCCTATATCCAAAGGTTGGTACTGACCTCTGGAATGAAGAGAGCCAGAATGTGGACCCTGTAATCATTCCTGGTGTCCGGGAGGATCATTGATAGGTTGTGTAAGAGGGTGTGAGAAAAGAAATGAAGGAGAAGGACCAAAATCGTGTACTTTGGTGGATGGGTGGGCTAAGCTGAGTGGTGAGGGGGGGGGGGGTATTTGACCCTGGGGATAGGTCATATGTTCAATGTAACCTTCATGTGTCTGTGAAGGCACAGAAATGGGTTCTCCCATGGCTAGAGTAGGTATGGGCTGAGTAGATACCATACCCGGTATAGGCTGACTAGGTGAAATGAGCCTTGAGGTTGGCACCTTAATAGAAGGTGTCTCCCCCTCAGCTTCTGCCGGTGGAGGTGTCAGTGTGACATCAGCTCCAAGGTCCTTTTGAGGTGAAGGATCACCCTTTGAAGTTTTACGTGTATAGGTGTGGGAAATATCCTTGGTAGTAGTGGGCTGACAAAGGTTGGTTTTAGATTGGAGAATAGATGGAGATGGATGTGGTGGGGGAGAGGGGTTAGGCAGAGATGGGCTTGACTCAGTCGTATCTTTCTGTTTAGGAGGTGGAGAAGTAAAAGAGAGAGAAGGAGATAAGGGATGAGAAGTTATACCTGTTGCACCTAGCAGTGGTGACTCAGAGCTAGGAAATAGACTCCTTTGCTCAGAGCTGGAAGTGGTGGAGGAAATCCTTTGAGCACGAGGTCTGAGCTGAGTTCTTTGTTGGTCATATTGGGAGGACTCAGCCTCAGAATCATCATCTCCACTTTCTTCCTCCTCAGCTTCATCCTCCTCAGCTGCACTAGACTCAGGAGTCGGAAGCTGTGCAAAGGCTCGCATTTGAGCACTCATTGTTGGATGCCCCGGGAAGATGTCATCCTTGAACATTCTGGAGCTGAGGGCAGGGGTGGGAGTTGCTTCATATCTACTTTCATAAAATGTTCCAAGCCTGTCCTCGGACACAATGGATAGAAAGAGGAAGAAAGGAACATTGACAGGTCTCACGGCTTTGGTGACTTGTGATCTGAGTACTTCAAAGATTAATTCTGCATAATCCACATTACGCCCATAATACATGTTGTAAATTAGCTACATCTCGAAGCCGTTAACATTTTCAAGACCACATTACGCCCATAATCCACATTGAACGCACCACTATAGATACCATAAAACCCTAACCGGTTTGGAAGGCTGACTTCTTGATCACACCGGGTACGTGCGGATGACCCAAGAGTGGTAGCACGCTTCTAGCTATTTCCCTATAAACAGGGGCATCATATCGAATAATAATAGGCAGTTGTAAGACCCTTCGTAAAACATTTATATCAACCACTATCCCTTGATGTCCACTTAGGACAGTTCCCCTTATCACCCGTAGATCAGCTTCATAGCGATAGGTGTACCAAAACTCTGTCAACAATTGAGGAACTAGAACGTCAGGACCATTATGAAAGGCACAACATAGAGGTCCTTTGCAAATGTAGGAGACCCACGCCTCATATTCGTGACCTCGCTTTGATTGAGGAATGTCAATGCACGCAAGTACATTGTTCTGTTTGTACACTGGAAGGGCATTATTCTTGAAAGTCCCTCCTCGGATCATCTGATTTGTTAGATTAAGAGTATATCTCTCCATTGATATAGAACTGTATTGTAGAATTGCACTTGGTCGTTTTAGGATGTTGCACTGAGCGAACGATTCTGCACACACCAAGATTAGGGAAGAAAGAATATATAGGGAGAAAGAAGTGTTGGAAGCTTAAAGGAAATCTGCTAACTAATCTATCTCTATTTATACTTTTTCAATGAGAGAGAAAAGTTACCGTTAGTAAATGGTAATAAATATAACCATTATAGTAACAACCGACTACACAGTTTGTAATAACCGCTATATTTAATGTAACTTTCCTAGACTCACACTGTTACATTGATCCGAATTCTAACAATATGAAAGGAATTATTGTTAAGAACATATCTTAAACAATTAATTTCTGAACGACTTGCGTTTATTTTAAAGGACACACCTTAAAATCTTTTGGACTTACCATTATTTTGGGCTTACCATTTGTTAGGACTAACCAAGACATATGGAACTGATCATTCCTTTGAACTGATTACTCAACGTAGACTGAGCACTCAGCTTAGATTGAGCACTTAGCTCAGATTTTGACACTTAGTCAAGTTTAGCACTTAGCATATATTGAACATAGATAAAAGAATAATGGAACATACCAAATTAAGGGTTGAGCATGCCAAGTTTGCCAAGCAGAGTCATGAATCTTGTGCCTTCAATTTGTTTAATGAAGATATCTGCAAGCTGATCTTCTTTTTCAATGAAGACTAACTCTACCTTTCACTTTTCAACTATGTCTCTGATGAAGTGATGTCTTATTTCAATATGTTTTGTTCTTGAGTGGAAAACTGGATTGTGTGTAATGGCAATAGCACTTTGGTTGTCACAAAATATGGGAGTCTTTGAATAATATAAATCAAAGTCCCTAAGCTGATGTTGCATCCACAATATTTGAGCACAACAACTCCGTGCTGCAACATACTCAGCTTCAGCTGTGGAAATTGCTACTGAATTTTGGTTCTTGCTTGTCTAGCTGACTAACTTACCACCCAACAGCTAACATCCTCCGGTAGTACTCTTTCTGTCTAGACCACAACCTGCGAAGTCTGAGTCTGAGTACCCTATCAACTCAAATCCTGATCCTTTGGGATACAACAAACCTAAATTAGGAATTCCCTTAAGATATTTGAGTATTCTTTTGACAGCCTGCAAGTGTGATTCCTTTGGATAAGCCTGATATCTTGCACAAACACATGTAGCAAACATTATATCATGTCTGCTTGCTGTCAAATAGAGTAATGAACCTATCATTCCTCTATATGCTGTCTGACATACATATTTTCCATCAATGTCCTTACTCAGCTTGACATTGTGTAACATTGGTGACTTTGCAGGATGGCTTGAGTCTAGTCCATATTTTCTCATCAGATCAAAGACATACTTGCTCTGATTAATAAATATACCATCTTCTTTCTGGTTAATTTGAAATCCCAAAAAGTAAGTCATCTCACCCATCATGCTCATTCTGTATTGATTAGACATTTTCTTAGAGAACCAATCACATAGATTTTGGTTAGATAAACCAAAGATAATGTCATCTACATATATTTGAACCAGAATAACATGTCCTCTACTTTTTCTTATAAATAAAGTTTTATCAATACTTCCTCTAATAAAATCATTTGAAAGTAGATAGGTGGACAGTGAATCATACCATGCTCTTGGTGCTTGCTTGAGTCCATACAGAGCCTTGTCTAACTTATAGACATAATCTGGATGTTTAGGATCAACAAACCAGGGGGTTGTTTCACGTATACCTCCTCCTGTAGTGATCCATTTAGGAAAGCACCCTTAACATCCATTTGATACACTTTAAAGTTTTTGAAGGGTGCATAGACTAGAAACAATCTTATAGCCTCAATCCTTGCAACAGGGGCAAAGGTTTCATCTTATAGCCTCAATCTTTGCAACTGAGGAATTACTTAGATCGTCAATTTTATTTGTACAAGATGATTCACATAGATTCTTAGGCTAATGATCAGATTCACAAACCTCATCTCTGTGCTCATCTTCAATGTTGATGGCTGCTATAGGTAACACTGTTTTATTAGATTTACCATCATTTTCATCATCAGAATCATCCATAACATACATGGGATTTTGTTGGTCCCAAAGAGGGTGAACAAGCAACCGATACAGTGTAGAAGGGGGGGGTTGAATACACTTTAAACCAATAATCAAATTAATCAAACGTATATTCAATGATCAAACAGAACAATAACAATTATCACTCTTTAATCAAATCAATAGGATGATTTGATATTACAATGATTATAACCTCAACTCTCTCTAAACACTCTTGAATCACAAACTAATTGATGATCGAACTTCTTGTTAAAACTGATTAACAAGAACTCTTGAAAACTCTCTTGAACTTTGAACTCACAAAGTAATCGCAACACACGCGTATCAAGTATGACGAACACACATACGTTTTGCAACTTATGTAGTCTTGCAACATATGCAGTATCACGTACTTGTTATCGTGTATATTCGCGCATTCGTTCGTCTGTTTATGCGTTCATCTGTGTTAAACCCATAAGAAGGTTTATACTTATATTTGATATATCTACGAACAAATCGTAGTTTAAAGATAGAACTGATCTTTTCTTTAAAACCGTAACAATCTACTTAATTAGAACATATCTAATTAATTCCGTTTGAGATCTCTATCCAACTAATAGATAGTTTAAATTAGGTTCAGATATCCTAATTTAAATGTCGTAGATATGGAGAGTTTATAACAGAATTTAGAACTTACTTAAATTCTTGAACTGACTTGTGACGCTGAGCTGACTCACTCAGTCTTGACCTTGTCAAGCTGAGTTCTTGAATCTTGGGTTCTTGAATCTTGAAGTCTTCAAGTCTTTATTCCTAAAACCTATCTCAGCTTAGAAGTCACCGAGCTATCTAGTACTTACATAGAAAACTCTATATCTGTTTATACGCTGAGAACTCAGCTTAAGCTGACTAATTAGTCTATAACAGACTTACATAATTCCTAACTCTTAACCTATCATCTATACATATCTATAGTTTGTCTCATCAAATCTAATTATTCTAAACAGAGGACTAACAATCCCCCCTATTTGATGATGACAAAATATTGAATCAAAGTAGGTATAGGTTAACAGAATTATGTCGAACCACTCTAGAACTGACCAAAGTTAGTTCTTGAAATAAGTATTGAACTGATCCATACTTATTCATCATATCTTGAACTTACAAGATGTTTATATTACAAATCCATTACAAGACTTGTATTCTAAGTATTTGGATATACAACTACTTAGATAATGAACTTATCAGAATTAATTTAAGTTTTGAACTTACAAAAACTTATACAACTGAACATATCAGTTTATAATTGAACATATCAATCATCAACTTAAACTTACAAAGCTGTCTGTTTGAACATATCAAATAATAAAACAGTTAAACATATCAAACTTGAGTTTGTATTAATGAACATATCATTTTCATTGTAGCTTAATCTTTACGATTAGCTTCTACACACTTAGTGCTTACAAAATCATAGAACTAATCTATTTAATCAATAGGATCTCCAACTTCTAACCACATATCAAAACATTTAAGTTCCTAGATTGCAGCTTTCTTGATAGCATCATTCACAATCTCTTCACCTTTTGGCTGCTCTCTCATCTCAGTTTTTCTTGATCTGATTTCTTTGTGGAGATGATATCTGAATACTGAGTTCTGAGTTGAGTCATCACATAGAATTCTCAAGTACAGAATCAATTCCATATTTGCCAAATAAAGATCTGCTATTCTCAAGAAACATTGATTACCTTCCACATCAAGATACAAGAATCCTTCCAAAGGTTGAGTGATATAAGTGTTTTCTCTAGATTCAACTCCCTTTGGAACTTGTAAACCAATGTCTCTTTTAGCTTGCTGGCTCGCTGCTCTAACTCTTGCAGCTTTGCCTCGATTCAGGAAAGTATCAATTTCATCAGCAGGAATCTCACCTAACTGATCAATTCTTATGAAGAGTGTCTTAAGCACATCAACTATCTCTTGTATAATTTGACTCCTTTTCATCTGTTTGATAGTTGTGGCTACGATTTTTAACTCTTAGAACCCCAACTTGTACAGACATCTCATATCTAGACCAATTTCTTGTTTGTTGTCTAGTACAAAGTTGATAATTACGAATTCTCCTTTTCTACTTAGTGTAATTGATTCAATCTTGTGATTAAAATGTGTTCTTTTATAACAATGCCTTAGATCCACATCTGAGTAGGGAATTGGGGCAGCTCTAGGTCTAGAATAGTCAGCTTCAGCTTCAGCTCTGATAGCCTCACCTTTAGCCTTTTCTCTTTGAATTCCAGCTTGTCGTTGCTGCTCTTTCATTTTCTCCATTGTCATGCCTAGTTCTTTAGCCATCTCTTGTAACATTTGCTTAGCAAGCATGTCACTGGCTTTCTATGTTGTATCAGCTTCATCACTTGAGTCAGATTCATGTGCAACTACTTGAGACTTACCTTGATGCTCAGGCTCAGGCTCAACAATGATGACCTTTCTTCTCTTTACTAGAGGCATAACATTTCTTTTCTTTCTTTTTACCATCTCAAACACCTTATTCTTCCCTTTATCTATTTGTGAAATCGGACAGACTCAGCTTCAACAAATTTTGACAATTCAGCTTGAGAAAGATAGGTGTGAGCAGCTTGAGATGTTTCTTCATGTGGAGTTTCTGGTTGAGTTTGTGAAGTTGTGGTAATTTGTACTGTTGGAGCCTATTGTTGTTGGGAAGGCTGATGTACTGTACTCGTAAAGTTATCATGAGCTTGTTCCTTAAATTGTACTTCCTCTGTATGCTCCCCCTTAACCTTATCGTCACACTTCTTTGATTCTTCCTCCCCCTTTTTGTCATCATCACTAGGGGAGGGTCTGAATTTGAGCATGAAGCTTTCCAAGTTGGCTACTGAAGTTGAAATATCATGAAGTTTACGAATCAACTTGGCTTTATCATTTCTCCTCTTTTTATGCAGGAGCTCAAACGGAGATTGTAGATATTCCATAATGACTTGAGCATCGGTGTTGATCAGCTTGGGCTCCTTAGGTCTTCTTCTTACCTCAAAGTCCTCCTGTCCAGTGGAGGAGTGTATTTCCACCATAGGAGTGGCTGTTGAGCGTTCCTCAATCGGCGAGAGTGTGAGTCCCATATCCAAAGGTTGGTGCTGACCTATGGAATCAAGGGGGCTAGAATGCAGACCTTGTAAACCTTCCTGGTGTATGAAAGGTTCATTGAGAGGTCATGCTAGAGTGTGTAAGAATGGAAGAGAAGAATGACCAATGTCGTGAGGTATGGTAGTGGGGTGAGCTAGGCTTAGTGGTGAGGAGGGGGTATTTGACCCTGGGGATTGGTCAATATTTCAATGTTACCTTCATGGGGCTGTGAAAGCACAGAAGTAGGCTCTCCCACGGCACTAGTAAGTATGGGCTGAGTAGACACCATACCCGGTCTAGGCGTAAGGGTTGAACTGAGCCTAGAGATTGGCACCTTAAGAGAAGGTGTCTCCCCCTCAGCTCCTGCCGGTGGAGGTATCAATGTGATATCAACTCCAGAGTCCTTTTGAGGTGAAGGACTACCTTTGGCAGACTTTCTAGTATAGGTATACGATATTTCCTTGATAGCAGTGGGCTAACCAAGGTTGGCTTTAGATTGTAAGATAGATGGAGATGTCTGAGGTGGAGTAGAGGGGTTAGACTGAGTTGGGCTTGACTCAGTCTTATCTCCCAATTCTAGAGGTGGAGAAGTAAAAGAGTGAGAAGGAGATAAGGGATGCGAAAGTATACCTGCTGCACCTAGTAGTGGAGACTCAGAGCAAGGAAACAAACTCCTTTGCTCAGAACTCGAAGTGGTGGATGAAATTATTTGAGCATGGGGTCTGAGCTGAGTCCTAGGTTGATCAACTTGAGAGGACTCAGCCTCAGAACCAACACCGTCACACACTTCTTTCGCAGCTTCCTTCTCTGTCTCAGCTTCACTTGGCTCGGGAGTCGGAAGCTGCATATACACCCTCATCTAAGCACTCATTGTTGGATGCTCAGGGAAAATATCATGGGCGAACATTCTGTAGCTGAGAACAGGAGTAGGGGTTGACTCATATTGGGCAGTATATCTTCTACGCAACCTATCCTCGATGACCATGGATATAAATCTTACGAAGGGCACAATTGTGTCCCTTATGTTCTTGGTCACCAATGACTTGAATGCCTCAAAGATCAACTCAGCGTAATCCAATCGCCAATCAAAAAATAAGTTGTATAACACTTGCATTTCAATGTCATTAACATTATTCAGGCCACCCACCTTGTATCCAAGGGAACAAACCACAGTGAATACCATAAATCCCCATGCCGTCCGGAAAACAGATTTCCGTATTACGCCAATAATTTGAGGATGACCCATTAAGGGTAAAACGCTTCGTGATTTTCCCCTAGAAACCGTCGCTTCATACTGATTATGAACCGGGAGATGAAAAATTCTGCGGAGACAATTTTCATTGACTTCTATCGCCACATGCCCACTTAGGACTGTACCCCGAATGACCGGTTGAGTTGCATCCAGTTTACACGTATAACAGAATTCCGTGAGAAGTTGAGGGATGAGCATAGTAGGACCATGAAAAAATGCATGTGCCAGGGGTCCCTTGCAAATGTAGGAGACCCACTCCTCATATCCCCTACCAATTTTGGACTTTGGAATGTCGATACAGGCGATGACATTGTTTTGTTTGTAGGTGGGGAGTGCGTTGTTCTTGAAATTTCCACCACGGATCATTTGTTCACTTAAATTAAGAGTATAACCCTCCATTAAAATCGAACTTATCGTATTGGATTGCACTTAGCAGTAGTAGGGATTAGCACTGAGCAATGAAAAGTCTCTCTTATTTATACATTTTCAATGTGAGAGAAAAGTTACCGTTATCGGAGGGTAATAAATATGACCGTTACCGTAAAAACGTCTACGCAGTTTGTTACAACGGCTAAATTTATTTTAAGTTACCCAAACGCACACTGTTATATTGAACCGGATTCTAACAGGATTAATGATATTTTTATGATAAGAATATATCATAAAAAATTTCTAAACAACTGACGTTTATTTACAGGACACACCGTAAATATGTTGGACTTACCATATTATTGGACTTACCATATTATTGGACATACCATTTGTTAGGACTAACCTAGACATGTGGAACTGACCACACTTTGGAACGGACTCAGCTGATCCTGAGTGTTCATCTTAGATGGAGCACCCAGCTTCAGATTTAGCACTCAGCTCAGATTAAGCACTCAGCTTAGATTGACACTTAGTCAAATGTAGCACTTAGCAAAAATTTAATAGAGATAAAGAATGGAACATACCGGGTAAGGGTTGAGCATGCCAAGCTTGTTGAGTAGAGTTGTAAATCTTGTGTCTTCAATTGGTTTAGTGAAGATATTTGCAAGCTTATCTTCAGTCTCAATGAAGACTAGCTCTATCTTTCCCTTTTCTACAATATCTCTGATGAAGTGATGTCTTATCTCAATGTGTTTGGTTCTTGAGTGAAACACTAGGTTGTGTGTAATGGCAATAGCACTTTGATTGTCACAAAATATAGGAGTCTTTGAATAATACAAGTCAAAGTCCTTAAGCTGATGTTGCATTCATAGTATTTGAGCACAACAGCTCCCTGCAGCTACATATTCAGCTTCAGCTGTTGAAATTGCCACTGAGTTTTTTTCTTGCTTCTCCATCTAACTAATTTTCCACCCAAAAGTTGACATCCTCCAGTATTACAAAGCCTTGTCTAACTTATAGACATAATCTGGATGTTTAGAATCAATAAAACCAGGTGATTGTTTCACATAGACCTCCTCCTGTAGTGCTCCATTTAGGAATGCACTTTTAACATCGATTTGATACACTTTAAAATGTTTGAAGGCTGCATAGGCTAGAAACAACCTTATAGCTTCAATCCTTACAACAGGGGCAAAGGTCTCATCATAATCAATACCTTCTTCTTGTCGATACCCCTGAGCTACTAGCCTTGCCTTGTTTCTAATCACTACTCTATCCTTGTCCGATTTATTGCTATAGACCCACTTAGTGCGTATAATTGTCTTTCCTTTGGGGGCAGGGACAATGGTTCAGACCTTATTTCTTTGAAATTCTGTCAGCTCCTCTTGCATAGCCTCGATCTCTTTTAGAGCCTCTTCCGTGTTTTTGGTTCTATTTGAGATAGAAAACTAGAGTAGGCAGCATAGTTTGCATTTTCCTTAGATCTAGTTAACACACCATCTTTAATGTTCCCAATGACATCATCAAGAGGATGATCTTTTAATACTCTGAAGGTTGTAGTGGGAGACTGAGGTTCTGGGTCTGAGTCTGAGCAGTGTCTCTCAGGCTGAATAGGACTTACTTCTTCAGTGTGAGTGGGAAATGAAAGATCACTTAGATCTTCAATCTGACATGTACCTGATGATTCACCGAGACTCTCAGGCTAATTATCTTCAATATTTATAGTTTCTTTCGATGATGCACCTTTGTCAGATTTATCACCACCATCATCATCAGAATCATCCATAACATACATGGGATTTGATGTGAGATCTTCTATGTTCCTCTCAAGCTCACTCAGACTAACCGGGTCAGCTTGAGCTCTTTCAGATTCGTCAATACTTGTTTCATCAAATGTAACATGTACTGATTCTTCAATTACTTTTCTTTTAATATTAAAAACTCTATAAGCTTTGGAGATTGAAGAATATCCAACAAATATACCTTGATCAGCTTTGGGTTCCAACTTATGAAGCTGATCTCTTTGGTTTAGCACATAGCATGTTGAACCAAAAATGTGGAAGTATCCAATGTTGGGTTGTCTGCCATGATACATCTTATAAGGTGTTTTACCATGTCTTTTAACTATTATTGATCTATTCTGGGTATAGCAGGCTGTAGTTACAGCTTCTACCCAGAAGCTCAGCTGGAGCTTTGCCTCACATAGCATGGTTCTGGCAGCTTCAATTAAGATTCTATTTCTCCTTTCAGCAACTCCATTTTGTTGTGGAGTTCTCACAGATGAGAAGTTTTGGATAATTCCCTTCTCTTCACAAAATCCTTCAAGGGTTGAGTTTCTAAACTCAGTCCCATGATCACTTCTGAGTTGTTTAAGAGACTTACCCTTTTGCAACTCTTCTTGTCTTATGAAGCTGGTTAACTCATATGCATCTTCACTTTTGGCTTTAAAGAAGACTACCCAAGTGAATCTTGTGAACTCATCAAAAATCACTAGAGTATACTTTTTGGCACTTAGGCTTGGGGTGCTAATAGGTCCAAATAGGTCCAAGTGCAACATATGCAATGGTTCTGTAATTGAAAAATTCTGTTTGGACTTGAAGGATCCCTTATGATGTTTTCCCATATCACAAGCTGAGCAGAGTTTGTCTTTAGCAAATGTGATCTTAGGCAGACCAGAGACTAACTCTTTGCTAGACAATTTGTTAATATATTTGAAATTTAAATGAGATAGTCTCTTGTGCCATAACCAACTCAACTTGGGAGTTAAGTCAGAATACAAGCAGGTTTCAGTTGAAGGATCTGCGGAGCTGAGATCTAACAAATAGATATCTCTCTCTCTTTTTGCCATTAAAATTGGTTTTCCCTTCTTATCATAAATTGTTCCTAAATGCTTTCGGAAGGTGACTTCATAATCCTCATCACACAGTTGACTGATACTTATCAGATTGTGTTTAAGGCCTTCAACATATGCTACCTTTTTGAAAGTGACTTTTCCAGCAGTTATCTTTCCATAACCTTTAGTCCTTCCTTGAGAATTATCCCCAAATGTCACCTTGGGTCCTTCATTGTTTTGGAATTCACTTAGAATCCTCTTGCTTCTTGTCATGTGCCTTGAGCATCCACTGGCTAGATACCACTTGTAGGAGCCCTGCACATGATTAACTAAACATATTAGTTTCTTTTTGGAACCCACTGTTTGGTGGGTTCTGAGGATGAGCACTTAGCTCATCCTTTAGAGTTTGACTGATCAGCTCAAACATATTTTGGGTCTGTTTTGAACTGATCATCCTTTACGTTTTCAGGTCTAAGATTTGTACTCACACAATCTTTGGCTTATGACCTCTATCACCACACTTATAGCATTTTCTTCTAAAGATGGGTGTTTGGGTGATTTCTTTGAGTTTTCCAAGATTAAAATTTGCATTCAGTTTTAAGGTCATAAACTGTGGATAACCTTTCAATTCTTATAGACAGTTTGTCTACTTGATTTTCACTGACTTTGGACTTACCTTTGTCAGCTTTATCGTTACCCTTATTTGGTGAAGTCTGGCTTACAGACAACTTCCTGTTCTTAGACATCCTTTCATATTTGGCTTAAGAGTTATGTCTTTTTGAGTTGACATGAGATATTCTGTCAAAAACAGTTGTTCTCACAGGATTGTAATCCAATCTTTTAAAAATTGACTTACAGTTTCTGTTGGATCTGGAACATTCAGCTTAATGGTTTGTATGAATAACTTGGGGACTTTGAGTTGGTCTCACAAACTTATTGGTTTTGACCTGTTTTCCATCCTAGTTCCTTAAAAATGTTTTCGGGAGTATATCATCTAATTCATCATTTTGTTTTCAAGACTGATTTGATCTTCGATTATTTCATCAGCAGCAGCCCTATAATCTCCCCCTAGCACTGCTTTTACTTGATTTGGTATCTGCTGGCTAATACATTTTTCTGCTTCTCTTGATGACTTACACCAAGATTCACAAATCTTTCTTAGATTATCAGCTTGTTCTTTTGATTCTAGTAGTTCTTCACTTAGAAGTTTGTTTATATGAAGCTGACATTCATAATCACTTTGAGTCTTTTTACCAGCATTTAAGAGAGTTTCAGAGTGTTTAAGTTCATCTTTTAATTTTGAAATTTTAGTTTTCAAACTAGATTGAACTGTGAGAGAGGTTTTGAACTCATTCACAAATTGTTGAACATTAGACATTTTTGTTCATCAGTGTAAGAGCTAAAGTTATTTACTTTATACATTGAAGCAGGATCCCAGTTACTGGTTTGCTTACTCAGCTTAGCCGCTTTTGCTAGATCCTCATCAAAGGAAATGTCTTCTAACTCATAGTCAACTTGTTCCTCTTCATCCTCAATGGCTATCAAACACCTATTTGGCTCATCATCATCATCTGAAGTAGATGATTTAGTGTCCCAAGTCTCAGCAAAAAGACCTTTGGTGTTTTCATCTGGCTTGCCTTTGAATCTTTGATATTTCTTTTTATATTTATCAGCTCTGTAGGCATTCTTGTCAGCTACTGAAGCTGATTCTCCCTTCTTAACTTTGCACTCAACAGCTATGTGTCCTATCCTTTGACAGTTATAGCACTTAGCTTTCTTAGGATCAAAAGTAGACTTACGACTTTTGCTTCAGTTAGTTTGACCCCTTCCTCTTCTGAACTTTCTAAAGTTTCTTGCTAACATTGCCATTTGTTCAGTAAGAGCATCCATCTCTTCATCATCTGAACCAGAGTTAGGACTTACTTCGTCAGATTCAGATTCAGAGTTAGTCTCAGCTTGAAACTTTTTAGATCCCTTCTTCTTCTTTTCTGCAATTAATACAGATCCAACATTATTTATAGATTCTTTTAGTTGTTGCTGGGACACTTTCTTCTGTTCCATGATCTGTTGATGATTTAGAAAGAAAACCATAGATAGACCTGAGATCATATTTTCCTAAGGTTCCTCCAGCATGAAGTGCAATGGTGATCTCATTGAATTGTTTTGGTAACACATCCAAGAACTTGAGTACCAACTCATTCTCATCTTTCTTGACACCTATCAAGATCAGATCATTTATCAAGCATTGAAATCTTGTAAACAAATCTGCCAGTGTTTCATTCTTTTTAGCAAATAAATCCTCATAAGAACGACTCAGATTTGTTTTCTTATGTTGCTTGACCAAGTTAGTGCCTTCATACGCAACATTGAGAGTATCCCACATCTCTTTTGTAGTTTGGCACCCAGCCATAGTATGCTGAAGAGGATTTGTCAAAGCATTTGCTATAATGCTTTGTGCCTTATCATCAAGGTTGAACAGTTTACGATCTTCCTCAGTCCAAGATGCTTCGGGCTTGGGAGTTTCTCTAGAGGGAACAGTTTTGTCAGTGGCAGTAATATGGATCATTGGTATGATTGGGCCATCTTGAATCACGGTACTCATCCTGTGATCCACGGACTACAGATATAGCATAGCTCTAAACTTCCACATAGGATAGTCAGTACCATCAAAAATAGGACACCCTTTTGCCACCATTGTTGGTATATGACTTGATTGCTTGCTAGTTGACATCTTAACCTCTTGACAGCGGATCTTGATCTTCAACTTATGAAGAAACTTGCTCTGATACCAGTTGTTGGTCTTAAAAAGGATGAACAAGTAACCGATACAGTGTAGAAGGGGGGGGGGTTGAATACACTTTAAACAAATAATCAAATTAATCAAACGTATATTCAATGATCAAACAGAACAATAACAATTATCACTCTCTAATCAAATCAACAGGATGATTTGATATTACAATGATTATAACCTCAACTCTCTCTAAACACTCTTGAATCACAAACTAATTGATGATCGAACTTCTTGTTAAAACTAATTAACAAGAACTCTTGAAAACTCTCTTGAACTTTGAACTCACAAAGTTATCGCAACACACGCGTATCAAGTATGACGAACACACATACGTTTTGCAACTTATGCAGCCTTGCAACTTATGCAGTATCACGTACTTGTTATTGTGTATATTCGTGCATTCGTTCGTCTGTGTATGCATTCGTCTGTGTTAAACCCATAAGAAGGTTTATACTTATACTTGATATGTCTGCGAATAAATCGCAGTTTAAATATAGAACATATATTTTCTTTAAAACCGTAACAAATTCCTTAATTAGAACATATCTAATTAATTCCGTTTGAGATCTCTATCCAACTAAGATATAGTTTAAATTAGGTTCAGATATCCTAATTTAAATGTCGTAGATATGGAGAGTTTATAAAAGAATTTAGAACTTACTTAAATTCTTGAACTGACTTCTGATGCTGAGCTGACTCACTCAGTCTTGAGCTTGTCAAGCTGGGTTCTTGAATCTTGGGTTCTTGAATCTTCAAGTCTTCAAGTCTTCAAGTCTTTACTCCTAAAACCTAACTCAGCTTAGAAGTCACTTAGCTATCTAGTACTTACATTGAAAACTCAATATTTGTTTATACGCTGACTACTCAGCTTAAGCTGACTACTTAGCTTAAGCTGACTAGTCAGCCTATAACAGACTTACATAATTCCTAACTCTTAACCTATCATCTATACATATCTATAGTTTGTCTCATCAAATCTAATTATTCTAAACATAGGACTAACAGATTTGATGTGAGATCTTCTTTGCTCCTTTCAAGCTCATTCAGACTAACTAGGCGAACTTGAGCTTTGTTAGATTTTTCAATAGTTGTCTCATCAAACGTAACATGTACTGACTATTCAATTACCTTTTTTTTAAGATTATAGACTCTGTAAAATTTGCAAATTGAAGAATATCCAACAAATAAGCTTTGATCAGCTTTAGGTTCCAACTTATGGAGCTGATCTCTTTGGTTTAGCACTTAGCATGTTGAACCAAAGATGTGAAAATATCCAATATTAGGTTTTCTACCATGAAACATCTCATAAGGTGTTTTAACATGTCTTTTAACTATTATAGATATGTTCTGTGTATAGAAAGTTGTACTCACAGCTTCTACCCAAAAGCTCAGCTTGAGCTTTGCTTCACATAACATGGTTCTGGCAGCTTCAATTAAGGTTCTATTTCTCCTTTCAGCAACTCCATTTTGTTGTGGAGTTCTTATAGATGAGAAATTCTAGATAATTCCCTTCTCTTCATAAAAGCCTTTCAGGGTTGAGTTTCTAAACTCAGTCCCATCATCACTCCTGAGCTGCTTGATAGACTTACCTTTCTGCAACTCTTCTTATTTTATGAAGCTGATCAACTCATTAGCAGCTTCACTTTTGGCTTTTAAGAAGATCACCCAAGTGAATCTTGTGAACTCATCAATAATCACTAGGGTATATTTTTTTACCACTTAGGCCTTAGGTGCTTATAGGTCCAAATAGATCTAAATGCAACATATGCAATGGTTCTATAATTGAGAAACTCTGTTTGGACTTGAAGGATCCTTTTGTGATGTTTTCCCATCTCACATACTGAGCAAAGTTTGTCTTTGACAAATGTGATCTTTGGCAGAACAGAGACTAACTCTTTGCTAGACAATTTGTTAATATATTTGAAATTCAGGTGTGACAGTCTCTTGTGCCACAACCAACTCAGCTTGGGAGTTGAGTCAAAATATAGACAGGTTTCTGTTGAAGGATCTGTTGAGTTGAGATCTACCAAGTAGATATCTCTTTCTCTTTTTGCCATTAATATTGGCTTTCCCTTCTTATCATAAATTGTTCCTGGATGCTTTCTGAAGGTGACTTCATAATCCTCCTCACATAATTGATTGATACTTATCAGATTGTGTTTAAGTCCTTCAACATATGCTACCTTTCTGAAGGTGACTGTTCCAGCAGTTATCTTTCCATAGCCTTTAGTCCTTCCTTGAGAATTATCCCCAAATTTCTCCTTGGGTCCTTCAGTATTTTGGAATTCACTTAGAATCCCTTTGCTTCCTGTCATGTGCCTTGAGAATCCACTGTCTAAGTACCACTTATAGGAGCCCTGCACATGATCAACTAAACATATTAATTTCTTTTAGGAACCCACTGTTTGGAGGGTTCTGAGGATGAGCACTTAGCTATTCCTTTAGAAGCTGACTGATAAGCTTGAACAAGTTCTGAGTCCTTCTTAGACTAATCATCCTCTATTCTCTCAGGCCTCAGATTGGAACATACACAATCCCTGGCTTCATGACCTCTATCACCACACTTATAACATTTTCTTCTAAAAGTAGGTCTTTGGGTGATCTCTTTAAGTTTTTCAACATTAAATTTGGATTGAGTTTTAGGGTCAAGAGTTGTGGATAACTATTCAATCTTATTTGACAGTTTGTCTATTTGACGTTCTCTGACTTTGGACTTACCTTTGTCAGATTTATGGTTACCCTTATTTGGTGAAGTCTGACTTACAGACAACTTCTTGCTCTTCAACATCCTTTCATACCTGACTTGAGAGTTATGTCTTTTTGAGTTGATATGAGTTATTCTGTCAAAGACAGTTGTTCTCACAAGATTGTAATCCAATCTTTTGAAAACTGACTTACATTTTCTGTTGGATTTAGAGCACTCAGTTTGATGGTTTGTATTAATAACCTGGGGGCTTTAGGTTGGTCTCACAAACTTATTGGTTTTGTCCTGCTTACCATCCTTGTTTCTTAAAAATGTTTTTGGAAGTATACTCATCATGTGATCCACAGACTTTAGAAACAACATGGCTTTAAACTTCCACATAGGATAATCAGTGCCAAAAAAATAGGACATCCTTTTGCCATCATTGATGGAATATGATTTGATTGCTTGTTTGCGGACATCTTGACCTCTCGATAGCGGATCTTGATCTTCAACTTATAAAGAAACACTACTCTGATACTAGTTGTTGGTTCCAAAGAGGGTAAACAAGCAACCGATATAGTGTAGAAGGGGGGTTGAATACACTTGATTGATAATAAAACAATTCAATAAGAATATATTCAAACATCAATCAAGGAATTACAATATCACTCTTTAATCAAATCAACAAGTTGATTTGATATGACATTGATTATAAATTCAACTCTCTCTAAACACTCTTGAATCACAAACTAATTGATCATCGAACTTCTTGTTATAACTAATTAACAAGAACTATGGAAAACTCTCTTAAACTTTGAACTCACAAAGTTATCACAACACACGCCTATCAAGTATGACGAACACATGTACGTTTTGCAATTTATGCAGAACTCTCTATCTTTTAAACCCATAATAAGGTTTATACTTATACTTGATTTATTTACGAACAAATCGTGATTTAAAGATAGAACTTATCTTTTCTTTAAAACCGTAAAAAACTCCTTAATTAGAACATATCTAATTAATTTCGTTTGAGATCTTTATCCAACTGATAGATAGTTTAAATTAGATTAGGTATCCTAATTTAAATGTCATAGATATCGAGAGTTTATAACAGAATTTAAAACTTACTTAAATTCCTAAACTGACTTCTAGCGCTTAGCTGACTCACTCAGTCTTGACATCATGAAGATGAGTTCTTGGATCTTCAAATCTTCAAGTCTTCACTCTTGAAATCTATCTCAGCTTAGAAGTCACTAAGCTATCTAGTACTTACATAGAAAACTCTATATCTGTTTGTACGCTGACTACTCAGCTTAAGCTGACTACTCAGTCTACAACAGACTTACATAATTCCTAACACTTAACCTATCATCTATACATAGCTATGGTTTGTCTTATCAAATCTAACTATTCTAAGCATGGCACTAACATTGTTCCTCAAATAAAACAAGCATGTCAACAGCTCTTAAGCTAGGAAAGGACACTGATGGAAAATCAGTGAACATTACTACTTATAGAGGAATGATTAGGTCACTTTTATACTTCACCGCTAGTAGACAAGATATAATGATTTTAACATGTCTCTGTGCAAGATATCAAGCAGATCATAAGGAATCACATCTTGTTGCTGTTAAAAGAATATTCAGATATCTCAAAGGAACTCCTAATCTTGGTCTTTTGTATCCCAAAGACTCAGATTTTGAGATAGTTGGATATTCTGATTCTGATTTTGTAGGATGTACATTGGATAGAAAGAGTACTTCAGGTGGATGTCAACTTCTAGGTGGAAGATTAATCAGTTGGTCTAGCAAGAAACAGAATTCAGTATCAACATCTACTCAAAAGCAGAATATATTGTTGTAGGCAGTTGTTGTGCTAAAATTTTGTGGTTGGAAAATCAATTCCTTGACTATTATGTGAAGTTTGAAGACGCTCCAATTCCGTGTGACAATACAAGTGCAATCTCCATCTCAAATAGTCCAGTCATGCATTAAAAAACAAAGCATATTGAAATCAAACATAATTTCTTAAGAAATAATGTGTAGAAGAATAAAGTATCTCTGCACTACATCAACACTGATTTACAACTTGCAGATCTGTTCACCAAACCATTGGATGAAGCAAGGTTCAATTTCCTAATATCCAAACCTGGTATGCTTAATTTCTAGATTAGATTAGCAATAGTTGTTCTTCTGTCATTTGATAAGTGTTGAATATAAAGTTTTACTTATCTAAGCATCTCTACCCCTTACTCATACTGAAAAGACTAAGTAGGTTTGCTCATCTGATACTTATCAGCTGATAAAATACACTCAGTTGATCACACTCAGCTAAGGAGGAAATGCTCAGCTAAGTAATCCTATCAGCTAAAGTAGCTAAAATTCTTTCTATCAGCTGATGCTTTTTCAATGGTCAGCTGATGAATCAACACTTGTTCAATTTTTCTTATTTCTGCTTAGTTAATGCTTTTTAACCCTATGTATTTACTCCGTCTGTCAGATTTCATTTAATAGCTTATTAATGTGTTTTCCGCTAGAATTTTTGTCAGTATTTAACGATATCTATTATCAACACTTCATAAATACCCCATTCCCTCTCTCATTCCTCTTTACCTGTTCAAATTCTCAAAACCCTCTCTCTCACTAAAAAGCTTTAACCTAAAATTCTCTCTCGCTACTTCTCCAAAAATCTCACTGTTCATCATCCCTACCAAATGCCGACCTACATTCCTGACCCTACAGTTACCCCCGGTGAGAATGTTGCCCAAAACCAACCAATGAACATCATTCCTAACAACATTTTGCTTTTCACCTCGATCCCTGCATCTCACGAAGACCAGGGTTATGAGCCAATGGTTAAGTTTCTTTTGGCTCATCCACTTTTTGAATGCCTCACAGCCGATCCTCATTACATTTTTCCCAACATCATTGGAGAGATTTGGTACTCCGCTACTTACAACATCAACGACAATTCCATCCACTATACCATGACACAAGGAGGTTATCACTTTCAAATCACCCTTGAAACTCTCCGAGAAGCGATTAGCATACCCAACTTTGCTCCTTTCACCGCTTTCTCATCTAGAGCTGAAATCCAAACTGTTCTTCCCACATAGGCTACAATGAGCCTATAGTGCATGGTCAAGTCAAAGTCTATGCTTTAGCGTACCCATGAAAATACCTTGCAAACGTTGTTATATGTTGCTTTGGTCCTAAATTTGGCAGTCACCATCTAATCAACCAAACCGAGCTCCTCATGTTTATTCCCTAGATTTTGGGATCAACATAGACTTTGCACAAGTTATCTCCTCTGACCTCATTGATAAGATCACCCAGAGCACAAACAAGAAATCCTCAAGGTCTCAAGTTCCCTACATCAGATTTCTGAGTTTGGTTGCCATGCGGGAAATTGGAGAAAATAACTTTGTGGGCCTCAATGAACATTTGGTTGGCATACCTGTACCTACAATGGGAGAAAAGGTCTTTCACTTTTTAAGAGTAGACAGGGGTCATGCTATCACACCACAAATGCACGAACTAATTAATGTTGTTGCTAAGGAAAACAATGATGATGGTGCTAATGATGGTGATGATAGTAATGATGGTGGTAATGATGATAATTATGGTGATCAAGGTGATGAAAATGATGATAATGATGGTGGTGATATTCAGTTTGCTCCTCTCAGTCCATGTATAACTAGTCATCTTGATGATGATGTTGTGCTAGATCAACCTGAACTAGAAATATCTGATCAACTGCTTGAACTCATTGATAGAAGCCGACACATCCAATATCAAGGTGTGGACGACTCTGAGTCTACCTCTAAGGACATTCAAATAGTAGTGCCAACCTTTGATAGCCCATCCTCATCTCCAGTCCAAACACCTATACAAAAGCCAAGCTCTAGTGAACCTCCAGTGGTCACTAGTTCTACTCCTCGTAGCCCCCTATATACAAGGTCAACGGAGGATCCTCATCTTGAGCCCCTTGAGGTAGTAACATCTACACCTCTGACCTCAACTCCAGTTAGCCCTCCTCATGTTGAGGGGGAGCAATTAGTTGTTGCACACCTTAAACCAGTGGATGCATCCTCACAACAGGATGTATCTGTAAAAATGGGATTAAAACCACTATCTGAGACATCCTCTCAACAGGATGTTCTCATTGAATGACAGACCTTAACCCAAGGTCATACTATGTCTATGCCAATTATGAGTCAGCCTATACCATCTACATTCTCCTAATAGAATGTGGATCCAATAAGGGATACCCTACTACTGAGTGCATCCCATACTCAATCCACTTTTCGTGCACCTATAATCAATTCTATTCTTACACAAGCACAGCTTGTCAATGCAAGTGGTATAAACCAACCATTGGTATAAGGCACAAACCTTTTTCCTAATGAATTTAAGCTTACACACCAAAGCTCAAATGAGGGAACCTAAACCTTACCCAACTTAATGGAACCATTACCTACCTCTTCCTCCTCTCAAACCTCTACCTCCACTACCTATCCTTCTAATCCAAACCTTACCTTTCTCCAAACAATAAACCATAAATTAGACCATCTAACCCAAACCTTTAATGCCTTCCAAACCCAAACAGACACTCGACTGTCCAAGCTTTCCAAGCACATAGAGTGACTCAAACTACCTAACCAACGCTCCCCTGCACCTCTTACACCTTCCACTGACCTCACTCCCCTTCTAGCCAAACTTGACCAACTCTCTACACATCTTCCCTCTTAATCACCTACTCCCATATTGCCCTAATCTACGCTCTCTTCCCTAAACCAAACCATCTCTAACCTTTTTACCAAACTCCAAACCATCAAACCTGCAAACCCAAACATTTCTATGACCATCCCTGGGGAACTCCTTCCCCCGCCTTCATTCCTCAAAGGCATCCTTGATGACATTGAAACCCTCTCTGACCAAAGCCATATGAGTCATGTCTCATTATGGAAAGCTATTAAGGATCTCAAGAATGACCTTCACCTCACCTTTTCCAAACCAATTTCTACCACTTCCACTTCTGCACCTACACCCATCCCTGCCCCTACCTCATCTCCAAAACCCACAGCAGGTGACTCCCCTCCTCCTTTTGATGATGCCAAAAAGGGGGAGAAATCTTTAACTTCAAATTCAAGGGAGGATGATCCCACATCAGAGGATGTAAATGCTGCCTATGCTGAAACTACCAAGAAAATACTATAGTAGGAAGCACCTACAACAACAGCTTCCCCAGCTCCAAAAAAAAGAAACTACTGAGGGGGAGCAAAGATTTCCTAAAAGATTCAAAACAATGGCAAAAAGGCCAAAATCAAAGAAAAGGAACGTTTTTGAAGGTTGCTCTGCAACCATCAACATTCAGTCTGATTCTGATGATGAGGATGACACTCCACTTTCTGACATCCTTAGAAGAAGAAGACAAAGTCCATGTGTACAATCTGCTCCATCAGTCCAACCAACTCGTTCAGTCCAAGTGCCTTCAACCTCTGCTCCCAAAGGTAAAGGGAAAAGAAAAATGACAGATGAGCAAGTTGAAGAGGAAGAGAAAAGGGAAAGGGAGCTTGCATTGAAATAACAAGAGGAACGGGAGAATGCCTAAATGGCTCAAGCTTTGGGTGTTCCAATGGAGATCTACCAAGCCAAAGAGCTAGGTTTTGTTCATGAACAAGAAAAGCATCAAAATCAAGCAGCTGCTCAAATCAAAATGGCAAGGGAGAAATCTCAAGCTGAATTACTCAAGGCTAGATCTCATGCGGATGCAATCAAAACCCTCCTCGACCTTGATTCTCAGCTCCCTATAATTTAAGTCAACAAAGGATCAAAAGCTTCAGAGAAAGAATCGATATAATCAAGAAAAAGAATAGAGCCAACCCCAATTACAAAAGCTTCTATCCAAAAAGGTGATGGTGACCCATATCTCAAAGCTATAAGGCAGAACAACTTCAACAGTTGTGAAGTTGTATCATATGAGAGATGTCATGTCTATGGGTTCACAGAGTTAGTTGAGATCCTCTACCTCCTCTACAAATCCAAGAGCAAATTGTAAGTACAATTCATTCAAAAGATTCAAGATTGGATTGCTCCAGCTGTGTCACAGAATGCCTTCACAAAGGATGATTATTACAGGCATGTGTGTACAGTTGAAACTATGCATAAGAAAGGTTCAAAGCCTTTTAAACCTTTTGAGACAAGAGAGGTACTTCCTAAACATGAATATCTATAGGAATTTGAGGGTCTCAACACAAATCTTCCACTCAACATCACTCTTTAGCTATTCAAGTTTATATCAATTCCTGTTGAGGGGATTTTCTTTCTTGACAGAGGTGGCTCCTGGAGATTTTTTAGGCAGTCTGAAATCCTAAAGGCAAGCAATATTTTTCTCTTTGGTTTAAGATTAGCTACAAGAGGCCGAACTGGAAATGATCAATTTGAAGCAGTTGTATAAGTTCAATGTCAAATTCTTGCAGTAGCAGATCCTCTTGTAGAAGCCTTTCATGTCAAAGAAGAACAATTGTGGGAGGATTAAAGACTGGACTTATCTCTGAAGACTTGTTGATTACTTTAGTTGTTGTATAAATCTTGTAAATTCTATTAGTTTATCTAGTAGTTGCTCTCTTGTAAATACTTCTGTAGTCTTCTTTGTCCCGTTATCAAGCTATGTTAATGTATATGCAGAAAATCAAAAAGATATATAAATAGAAAAATGAAAAGATACCAAAAAAAATACAAAATGGTAAAACAAAGAAAAAGATTCCACAAAAATAGAACAAAATGGAACACTAGAAAAGAAACCAAAAACATAACAAGGTTCAAATAAAAAGAGCTACAAAAAACAGATAGCCAGATAGCTAAATGCACTTATAAGAGTTTAAACTTTTTGTATTCAAAGTCAAACTGATTCTTCAAAAAGAAAAGGTTTTGTCATCATCAAATAAGGGGAGATTTTTTAGGGAAATAATTGTTGGTATATGCCCGCTGACACGAACGAGTTAATGGCACTACGGATGAGGTATAGGCTTATTGGGTCACACACCAAGTATTGATTCCGGCAACACGATCAAGCAAAAGAGAGGAAAAGGCCAAAATAGATTTTAGCAGGATGGTACATGGGCCTTGTTGTTGAACACGGGCGTCGTGTCCAGTCCCACAGACACGGGGAGTTTTGGCCCAATTCAAGGTCGTGTAGTTTGGGCTGACAAGGACGTGCAGATGAACACGGGCCGTGTCTAGCCTATTAGACACGGGCCGTCTTAGCCCATTTGGGGCCGTGGACTTTGGGCCTACACGGCCGTGCTGATGAACACGGACCATGTACGTTCGCTGTTATAGCAAAATTAACAGCCTTAAACACTATGTTTAATGGGTTTTATGTCATTAACTTTGGTAGACAAAAGGGCTACGTTTTTCTCTGCTCTTGAAGAGACTTTTGAAGTGTTCATGAGTTACTTCTTGCTAATACTCTCTCTTGGTTGATTATTCTTTTTGGTGACTAAGTTTGGTGAACAAAGAGAAGATACACTTGATTGTTGTCTTGGTGATTACACACTAACTTGCTAGCACTTGGGAATCAAAGGAGCTTGGGGTGGACAACACTAGAGGGATTCTTATTTGGATTCTAAGCTTCTTGGCAAGAAAGGTTTACTTTGTGTTTTGCTTTGAGGTATAATATTTTCTTCTCATCTTGTTTATCTTAGTTGCAAGTTCATGGTTAGATTTTGGTCCATGGGAAAGTATTCGTTGGTTTAGCTTTGAAAGTTTGTTCTATATATTTCTTCCGTTGCGCCTTGAGAATGCCAAACGAATACCTTAATTGGTATCAGAGCCATATCTAACATGGCTTTGCACTATTGAGTCTATAAAAAGCATAAAAGTATTTTATTTGATAAGGAAATTGTTTTCTTAAAATGGTTTTTCATGGAGACTCTTGATGGGCTAGAGTTGATATGTTTGTAGTCTTGTCAATATTTTAGTTTTTATATTTATATATTTGTTGTAACTTGGTATGAAGTGTACACAAATATAGATATATACTTGTATCATGGTTTTGTGTGGCACACCATGTTTCTTTTTGATGTGTTTGGTTAGATTCTGTAACATGATATGCCCTTAGACCTATGTGTTGTGGTGGTTGATTAATTTGGTTTTTGGCGGCCTGCGTGGTGTATTGTTGTAATATTATTTATTTATTTATTTGTTGGTGCGGCTTGCATGCCGTTTCTTTTATTCCGTGTATTTGTATAAATAGCATAGGAATGCGACCTGCGTGTCATTTATATATATATATATATTCTATGTATTTGTAAATAGTATAGAATTAGAACCGGAGAATTCAACGGGAGTCATGGTGTTGACGTCTTGGCAAGAAAGAGTCAACATGCTATTGGAGGTGTTGGATTCAGTGGGAGTTCACCGAACGAGACTATACCTTGTCCTTAGGTTTTGGCCTCGTTTTCCCCGTTGTGGCTCACGGGGAAAACGCATAGGATTTTTGGGCATGTTACCGAATTATATATATATTTGCATGTTTGTTTTCTTTTTCTATGCATGGATTAGGATTCGCATGCTAGACAATTTTTCTTTAAAAATTAAGTAAAATACAATGTTTGTTAAAATGGTTAACAATTGCACGCGAATAGAATTGACAAAGAAAATATAAAGATGGTATTATATTTAAAAGTGTTTAAAATTGTTTTGACACTTACTTTGTTAATCCACAAAAAGGTTTTATAAACCGGAAACAAAATCCCGTTTTTCAAAATGTAAATCACACACCATCCTAAGATGACACCAGCCGAATCTAACGAAGCTAGAATGATTGTCTAGCTAAGCACGAGTCATTCCTCGTGTAGTTGTGTGGAAGGTGAGTGGGGTAACTCGCATGATTGGTTGTCGAGCTAAGCACGAGCCAATTTATGGTTGAAAGTGCCACCCGTGTGTCTTGTCGGATGATTTACAATTTTAGTATATAATTCTTGGTTAGTTGTCGAGCTAAGCACGAGCTAAACAAAAATTATATATTAAGATTGGTGTAAGGAAGGGATCAAACATGCCAACTGACATAATGGATGTCAACGGATCCCACAAGTGTCTAAGAGTTGTAATAGAGATTACAATTGGTAAAATGGTTGCCGGCCTGAATAGCTTCGCCACGTAATCCGTGGTAAACCCGTCACAGTGCGAGGTGAAATAAGGTTCTTAGCCCTTGTTTCAAATAATTTTTTTGTTTAAAACTATGGGTACTTATTTTAATAAGGATTTCCAAACTAACTAAAACTACTTTGCTATTTTAGATGGCGTCTTCAAGCAACACCAACACCACCAACCATTTTTCGCTAAGAGTTTTCCTTGAGTAGGAGAAACTCAATGGTAACAACTTCTTGGATTGGTTTAGGCAACTCAAGCTTTTCTTACGCCAAGAAGGGAAGATGGTTACCATAGAGGAGGCCCTACCCGAGGCTCCTGCTGCCAATGCCACTCAGGCTATTCAAGACGCTTATGAGAAGTGTGTCAAGGATACCAAGGACATTACTTGCCTCATCTTGAGTACTATGATCCCCGAGCTTCAAAAGCAAATGGATCATTTGAGTGCTTTTGACTTGATCGCTCGGCTTAAGGAAATTTTCCAGCAGCAAGCGAGACAAGAGAGGTTTGAGTGTCTTAAGACGGTTCTTGGTAGCAAGATGGCCGATGGCGGGAATGTGAGTGCTCACGTGTTGCGCATGAAAGAAAACGTGGAGCGCATGGAACAGCTAGGATTTACCATAGGGAGGGAGCTAGCCATGGATTTGATCCTATGGTCCCTGCCCACCGCGTATGCTCAATTCATCATGAGTTATCATATGCATAGTATGGACAAATCTATCATGGAGCTACACGGTATGCTTAAGACAACGGAGTCTATAATGACCAAAAACAAGCCCGTTGTTCCAAATCCCGTTCTTGCTATAAGGGAAGGGAGAATCCAGATGAAGAAGAAGTCCGCTTATACCCCTAAGGGTAAGGGGAAGGGGAAGGTTGGCACTGCCAATCCTAGCCCCGCTTCGGAGGGTAGAGGCAAGGGGAAGATGGTTCCCCAAGACAAAACTCCGAATGAAGCGGAATGCTTCTTCTATAGGTAGAAGGGCCATTGGCGCCGTAACTGCCCAGGGTACCTAGAAGGTCTTAAGAAGATCAAGGGGTTGGGCATCAGAGGAACTTCCGATTCAGGTACATACATGATTACATCTGGTAGTTGGGTATTAGATACCAGCTGTGGCACTCACGTTTGTAATATTGTGCAGGTGCTAAAGACAAGTCGAAGGATGGAGAATGGACGACTTTACTTGATAATGGGAAACAAGGAGATTGTCCCGGTCAAGGCTCGAGGAGAAGTCGAATTATCATTTAATTCTGGTTTTTCTATATTATTGTTGAACGTATGCTACTCGCCGCTTTTGGCGAGAAACATTATTTTTTTTATGCTTTACATGACAATGGTTTTGGTTTTACATTTGACAATGGGGTTATCGTTTGTTTTAAAAATAATATTTGTTATTTTAAAGCTTATCCTTGTCGTGGTATTTACGAAGTAGATGCGTACATTAGTAATAATCGTTCAATCATGAATATTGATTCAACGTCTAAAAATGGTTTAGACAAATTGTCTTTGTGGCATGGTCGACTTGGCCATATAAACAAGACTCGTATTGCCAAGCTCCAAGCGGATGGGATCTTGGAATCATTTGACCACGAGTCAAATGAAGTATGCGAATCTTGTTTATTAGGCAAGATGACTAAAGAACCCTTTTCCGGCGTGAATGAGAGGGGAAAAGACTTATTGGACATCGTACATTCCGATGTGTGTGGTCCGTTTAAGAACGTCAGAAGAGACAATTCTAGATACTTCGTTACCTTTATAGATGATTATAGTATGTATGGGTATGTCTACTTGGTTAGACAAAAGTCAGAGACCTTTGAGGTCTTTAAGACTTTCCAAAACGAAGTAGAGAATCAATTGGGCAAAAAGATTAAGATACTTAGAGCCGATAGGGGTGGTGAGTATCTTAGTCAAGAGTTTCGTGATCATCTCAAGGGTTGTGGAGTTATCTCACAACTTACACCTCCTAGGATGCCACAATTAAATGGTGTCGCCGAGAGGAGGAACCGAACATTGTTAGATATGATTCAGTCTATAATGAGTCACACCCAAGTGCCTATAAGCCTTTGGGGTTATGCTCTAGAAACGAAAACAAGAGTCCTTAATCTCGTTCCAACGAAGAAGGTCGAGAAAACACCTTTCGAGATGTGGCATGGGAAACCTCCCGTTCTTGCCTATCTAAAGGTTTGGGGTTGTCAAGCCTACGTACGACGTGAGGTAGATGACAAGTTAGAGCCCCGATCTGAAAAGTGTTATTTCATCGGATATTCAGCTGTGGGTATTGGATACATATTCTATAAACCTTATGAGAACAAAGTGTTTGTTGCTCAAAGGGCGGTCTTTTTAGAAAGAGAATTAATATCCAATCAGCAAGGCGGAAACAAGATTGACCTTGAAGATGTTCAAGGGTCAACGGATGAAAGACCTGACGTTGGCACTAGCCAACAACCTAGTGAGGTTGAGTCTGAGCATGACAATGCGGAGACTAACGTACATCCATTACCTCCCCGTAGGTCCGGTATAGCTCGCCATGAGCCAGAGAGATATGGGTTTCACATATCTGAGGGCGACGAGTTATTGGTGGATCTTAATGAGCCCACCAACTATCCGGAAGCGGCAGCGGGCCACGATTTTGCTAATTGGAAGGATGCAATGGATAACGAGATGCAATCCATGGAGGATAACCAGGTTTGGGAACTCGTTGATCCTACACTCGGTTGTAAGCCAAGAGGGTGTAAATGGGTCTTCAAGAAGAAGACCGACATGGATGGAAAAGTTAGCACATTCAAAGCCCGACTGGTGGCTAAAGGTTTCACCCAGACACATGGTGTCGATTATGATGAAACTTTTTCCCCAGTGGCCATGTTGAAATCTATTAGGATACTTTTGGCAATCACCGCATTTCATGATTACGAAATATGGCAAATGGATGTAAAAACCGCCTTCCTTAATGGGAAGCTCTCCGAAGAGGTGTATATAACGCATCCTGAGTGTTTTGTACATCCAAAGCATCCTAATAGAGTGTGTAAACTAAAGAAGTCCATTTATGGACTTACACAAGCATCTCGTAGTTGGAATCTATGCTTTGACGAGAAAATCAAAGAGTTTGGTTTTTCGAAGAGTGTAGACGAGCCATGTGTATACGTTACAGCTAGTAGGAGCGTCGTTGTTTTCTTAGTCTTATATGTGGATGATATCCTACTCATTGGGAAAGATATTCCAACCTTGCAAAGTGTTAAGACTTGGCTTGGAAAATGCTTTTCAACGAAGGACTTAGGGGAAGCAACATATATTCTGGGGATCAAGATCTATAGAGATATATCTAGAAAACTTCTTGGGTTGAGTCAAAGTACATAGATTGACAAAGTCTTGAAGTGATTCAAGATGGAGGATTCCAATAAAGGAAATCTTCCTATGTCATATGGAGTGATATTGAGTAAGACTCAATGTCCTAGTTCTCAAGAGGAACTAGAAGTAATGAAGTGAGTACCATATGCTTCGGCCGTGGGCTCGATCATGTACGCCATGTTATATACTCGTCCTGATGTGTCATGCGCTTTGAGCTTGACTAGTAGATATCAGGGAAACCCGGGGCAAGCCAATTGGGTTGCGGTAAAGAACATTCTTAAGAATCTTAGGAGGACTAAAGAAATGTTCTTGATCTTTGGTGGTGAGGAAGAACTAAGAGTAAAGGGTTACTCTGATGCTAGCTTCCAAACTGATAGGGATGACTGCCGATCACAATCGGGGTTTGTGTTCCAATTGAATGGTGGAGCTATTACTTGGAGAAGTTCAAAGGAAGACATAGTAGCTGATTCTACTATAGAGTCAGAATACATTGCGGCAAGTGAAGCTGCTAAAGAAGCCGTGTGGATAAGGAAGTTCATCCGAGACCTTGGAGTGGTTCCAAGCATATCCGACCCTATTGAGATCTTTTTTGACAATGAGGG